>CM077012.1:9780000-12652186 GCA_039090855.1 Macrothele yani
CGTACTGGCTTGATACAGATGAGAACATCTGACCTCCAGAACAGTTACAAAGAAGGAAGTTTAGTTTTGGATATATAATTGAATAATTTGGGGGGGGTGTAGTTTCCATAACCTTTATAGTTCTGAGTGTCTTGTAACATTATATTGAAACTTAAGATGCCCTTTTTGTAGTGTATGGATGAATAAATATATATATATATATCATCATCATCATCATTGTCAACCATTATCAATCCACTGCTGGACGAAGGTCTCCCCAAGTTTCCTCCACAACGGTCTGTCTTGTGCCAGTCTCCTCCATGTCACTCCTGCATACTTTGGAATTTCATCTACCCATCTTCCATGTGGTCTTCTTCTGGGTCTTTTCCTGTCCCTTGGAATCCAATCTAAAATTCCGGCTGTCCATCGATGGTCTGTTCTTCTGGCAGTATGTCCAGTCCATTGCCATTTCAGGGATTTAACTCTGATCATGATGTCTTCCACTCTTGTCATTTTTCGGATCCACGTGTTCCTCTTCTTATCTCTCCTGGTTACACCAAGCATGCACCTCTCCATGCTACTTTGAGTTGTCTGCAGCCTTTGTATGTCTCTTTTAGCTAAGGTCCACGTCTCTGCACCATATGTAAGCACTGGAAGGATGCATTGATCAAACACTTTTCTTTTAAGACATAATGGCATATTGCTCTTGAAAATTATGCTGTTTCTTCCAAAAGCTCTCCAGGCAAGTTTTGTACGCCGATCAATTTCTTCACCAATGTGACCCTCACTTGATATCTGCTGTCCAAGATAAACGTACGTGTCTGTTATCTCCAGCTTTTCTCCATCAATCGATAAATCTTCATTTCTTGTAAAAGCATTGAACATCACTTTTGTCTTCTGAAAGTTCATTTTTAATCCCACTTCTTTACTCTTGTCAGCAAGTTCCTGCATCATACTCTGTAGCTCTGATGGGGTAGTTGCAAAAATGACTATGTCATCAGCAAAACGAAGGTGGGTTAGATAATCTCCATTAATCTTTTATGCCTTTGTTTTCCCAGTTCAGTGATTGAAAGACATTTTCCAATGTGGCATTAAAGAGCTTCGGAGATATGGTGTCACCTTGTCTCACTCCTTTTCCAATTTTTGTGTGTGTTGTATTTTCAAATAGCAGAATCTTTGCACTTGCATTTTCATAGATGTTATTAATAATATTAATGTATGCATCTTCAATACCGCAGGATTTCAGAGCCATTGCAACTGCTGATGGTTTCACCAAATCAAAGGCTTTTTCATAATCGATAAAAGCCATGCACAATGGAAGTTCATATTCCCTCGCTCTTTCAATTAGTTCTCTCAGTACGTGGATATGATCTATTGTGCTGTAGCCACTCCTGAATCCAGCTTGTTCTCTCGGTTGAGCCATGTCCAGTGTTACCTTCAAGCGGTGTGAAAGAACTTTAGTGAAGATTTTATAAACCACTGATAGGAGGCTGATAGGTCTGTAGTTCCTGAGATCCTCAATGTCACCTTTTTTATGTAGCAAGATCATTGTAGCGTTGTTCCAATCCTCAGGAATTTTCCCTTCATTAAGGCATCGAGTGAAAATTTGGGCGAGTACTGTTTCAATTTCTATATATATATATATATATATATAATCCCTCCCCCCATCCATGTAAACATGTGCTAATTTTGTCACTGTGGTTTGAAATAAATAAAAAAAAATAAAAGTTTTTTTTTTTTTTTTTTGGTGTGGGGCACTTACATTCTAAAACTCTTACACTTTTTTGGGCAACTATTTTAGTCATTGACATAAGTTGTTAAGGCTACTATTTAGGCTACTATTTTTACCATTAGTGGCTACTATTTAGGCTACTATTTCTATCATTAGTGGCTACTAAAGCAACTATTTTCTTGGGTGTGATAGGCTGGCAGCCCTGCTAAGATACAGTGATAACATGTTTAACTCATTTAGCAGTCTTTATAGCACCATAAATGCATATACATTTATGGCGATAGGAATGACCTTCAGTATACAGGGTGTTTCAAAAGGTTTTTGCCAAACTGAAGGAGCATATAAAGGTGTTGGAATACACCAACTTTTGAATAGGGACCAGTGTTCCCTGAAGTATTCCTGAGTCAGTATAAGCCTTAGAATGCAAGGAACTACATTGCGGGCAACATATCAATGAAATAATCTTAATTTGCACAAAATTTAATAAGCATACAAAGATTACATGGACTCATTAAATGTATTTCAAAAGGTGTTCGATAGCGGCCACTACATGCAATGCAGGCATTGCATTATCGTAGGAAACTGATGCACTCTTTCAAATACCCCAGGTATCTCCCGGACCATGTCACATTCATGCTGCAAGTATAATGGCTAAAAGTGTTTCTGGGTCATCCACCTGTGTCTCGTAAACAAGGCTTTTGATATGTCCCCAAAGGAAGTAATCAAAAGGCATCAAGTTGGGGGTGGGCTGGCCATGCAACCGGACCTCTTCTTCCAATCCAACGCCCTGGATATGTGCAATTCAGAAATTCCAGCACATCGTGAGTAAAGTGTGCTGGTGCTCCATCATGTTGCATCCGCATTTGTTGATGAACAATAAGCGGCATGTCTTCTGACAGCTCGGGAACAGTTTCTTCCAAAAAGATTCTGTAGATCCGTCCATTCAAACATGGCAGTAGGAGTTGAGGCCTGATCGAGGTGTCACTGATAATACCTGCCCGTACGTTCACTGCAAACCTCTCTTGGTGGTGGTGTACAAATGTAGCACTGAGATTGTGTTTGGCCCAAACATGGCTGTTCCGGCAATTGAAGGAGCCATCTCTGGTAAATGATGCCTCATCCATGAACAAAACTCTGCTACAAAAAAAGGCTCATTCTGACAATGCTGCAAAATCCGTTGGCAAAATTGCATACATTGTAAGAAATCCTCCACAGACAATCCGTGCATTTTCTGTGGATGATAGGGGTGCAACTGGTTATATCATGTGAGACTCAACCACACGGTGCTTCATGAAATTCCTGCGTGATGAGCGATGCCATATATGCTGGTGGATGGATGGCTGTTCTTCCACATGCAAAAGTACATCCTCTTCAACAGCAACTGTTCGAATCTATTGTGGACAACCAACACGATGCATTGCATGCAGCAGGGAACCTGTTTCCTCGAGTAGCCTGTGCATGTTTTGGAACATCGTATGCACTAGGTGGCACCTGTTTAGATATTGTTCCTGGTAGAGGTGTTCAGCTTCTCGTGCATTTCAAGAGGCTGCACTGTAGATGAAATGCATGTCTCGGAGTTCTTCAGAACTGTATCATCCCATTTAATCGATAGCAAGAAATTACGAAACCTGTAAGATACCAGTTTCCTTCAACTCAACAACGCAACACTGACCTTCGCGTGCATGAATAACAAGCATACATAACCCAATGTCTCTTTGCACAGTACGATTACGCCCACAATGTAGTTCCTTCATTCAAAGGCTTGTATTGACTCAGGAATACATCGAAGAATATGGGTTCCTATTCGAAAGTTGCTGTATTCCGACCCCTCCGTATGCTCCTTATGTTTGTCAATTATCATCTGAAAGACCCTGTATAAGATGCAGGGAGATTTTGAAACCAATTTTTTTGAAAAAAGTGTTTTATATTCCGAAAAATACGGTATTTAGTGTGATATTATTGTAATCAGATGTAATGGTCTGTGTTATTCAGCATTGTAAGAGGGCACTTTTTTGTTTGTGCAAGAAACAAAAGTACATTTTGAATTATTTAAGAGAGAGAACATTTGGTTGAAAAATTGAGACATGTGTAGGTTACTTGTATTGTAAACTATCTTATGATGTTTGCATTGTACCCCCCCCCCCAATTCCTACTTCTTTTTTGTATTTTATTATTATAAATTAAAAAAATAAGATGATTCCACCTCTTCTTAAGGTTTTTCTCTTCTTTCTGGGATGGGTACGACACACTAACTCTGGAAAGTGGTATTTCTTTCTGTCAGTTGTCCAGGAACTTCCTTACTATCCTACAAGTGTTCAGGATAGCTACCTTCTGTGGTTCCATGTAGGTGTTACGATGAAGGTCTAGTGTCTGTATAGAGCTGTAAATGGTCTTAGGTACAACTCCTGTGACTGATATTACTATTGGGACGGTGGTGACAGTCTCCATATGCCACATTTTTTTTTACTTAGTATCGTAGGTCGTTATACTTTGACAGCTTCTTTCTGTGCATCTTCTGGATGTTGCACGTGTTTGGCATGGCTATGTTAATGAGGTATGTTGACTTCTCCTGTTGACCAGGACTATGCAGGCTGATTGTGGGGGATGGCCTTATTTGTTCTGATCAATCTGTCCCTGTACATCTTGTGGGTGTGGTTCTCTAGAAGTGTAGTTGGCTCATACTTGTAGTAGGGAACAGGCTCACTTGTAATGAGATGGTGCTTTCTTGCCAATTTCTGATGGAGGATCTTGGCGACTTGATCGTACCTGTTCGTGTACTATGCTTGTGTGAGGACTCTGCTCCCTGCTGTGATATGTTAGATGGTCTCTGGCGCTTGATGGCATTGCCGACCTGCGTCGCTTTCCACTGACGTGTCCTTTAGGATATGCTTCCTGTAGTTTCTGGTGTTTTGGTCTCGGGGATGAGTGATCCGTTTGTTAGCCATGCTTTGGAGGCAGTCTTATACACATGGTCGGATTGCAGATTGTTGTAGTGCTTTCTGTGTAGGATTTTTTTGCCCCAGGCTTTTTTTTTCTCTCTCATTCCAATTTCAAAATCCTCCTTCTGCCCGTCCAATGGTCAGCCTTTCTACTGCTGACTTCGAGTGGTCCTGGCGATGTTTAGTGAGGGTTGTCCTGGTATTGCGCATTATTTCCTCAAGCTCTGTGGTGGTCCACTTGGTGATTCTTCAGGAATACATGAGGACTGGAACTGCGTATGTGTTGATAGCCCTAGTGATGTTGTGAGTGTTGAGCTTGGTCTTCATTAGTCTTCTCAGCCTTTGGCTGTATTTGGCGGCTAGATTGTTTTCGATTTCTTTGTGTTCTAAGTGTTGTGCCTGAAGCATACCAGGGTATTTATAGGCTTCTGCTTCCTCCATAGCTGTGATATGTTCTCTGGTCTTCAATTGGTAGTTACGTGCATCATGCTTTCCTTGGTTTATACCTTGTGTCCTGCATTTTCTAGGCCGAATTCCATCCCGATGCCATTGCGGAAGCCCTCGGGGATCCGGATTAGCTGTTGGTGTTGGTTTTACGATGATGCATGCAGCTTGATGTCATCCATGTACATGAGGTGGGAGAGTTTATACTTGTTGGTTTTGTTGCACTTGATGGTAAACCCAGACTGGCTTCCGTTGAGTGTTAGACAGAACCATAGTGGGCTGAGTGAATCTCCCTGGAAGATGCTTCTCCGTTTTCCAGGAAGATTCACTTAGGTCGTTATGTTGTCGACTTTGATTGTTGTCTTCCACCCTGTCATGGCCGCCTTAAGGAAGTTGATGACTACAGAACTTTGTAGATTTCAAAAACCTCTTATCAGTCAGCTGTGGGAGTACGGAATCATAGGGCTTACGGTAATTAATGTATGCTTGTATATGTTGCGGCACATCTTGAAAGCTTGCTCCATTACAACAGCGTCAATGGTTAACTGTTCCTTGCATCCTCTACAGTCTGGTTGGTATCCCTTTTGCTAATCTGTCATAATTGCTTGTCCTTCTATGTGCCTCATTATCTGATTGGCGATGCACACTGTTAGGATCTTACACAGCATAGACAGATATGCTATTGGTCAATAGTTGGCTGGATTTCTTGTGTCCTCATCTTTAGCCTTTAGTTTCTATCTATTCTTCAAACACCTTTAGCCTTTAGTATCGTTACTCCCTGGTTGAGGAAATCCGGGATTAGGGCTGGATTTTGTATCATGTTGGTCAGTTGTTCTGTTAGATGTTTGTGTATACAGGTGAACCTCTTGTACCAGTAGTTGTGGATGTTATTAACACCTGGTGCTTTTTAGTGTGTCTTAGCTATGGCTTGCTGAAGGTCCTCTGTTGTGATCCTCCAATCGGTCATTTCCTGTTATTGGCTCACTGTCCTTTTTTCTCCCTGTAGCCACGAAACTTTGCTGTTGTGGTTCGTATTCCTTGCCTAGAGGTTACTCCAGAATTTTTCTACTGCTTCACATTCTGGTGGTCCTTCTCCTTTGATGTATTTCTTGGTAATGTTACAATAGAAGCTTTTCTCATCATTTTTGAATGTGTTATTGTCCATATGTCGCTGTGTCTTCTCTTTGTATCTTGTTAGCCTCTTGCTGATAGCTAGTAGACTTTGTTTCAGCATGTCTAAATATTCTTCCATTTGCTGGTTTTCTCCCAACCTGGTGTGGACTTTGGCACTTTTCAGGAGGAACTTTACTTTTCCTACCAGCTTCTTGGACCCATTTCCCTTTATGTACTGTGTGAGTTGGCCGATTTTCTTCTGCAATTCAACTCGGCCCTGCAGTCTTCTTTGGCATGCTGGTGGGATGGGTTTCTTGGTCCTTTGTTCCTTCTGATGGATGGTATTTTCCCCATTTAGTCTTGTGGCTGCAACTGCGGCACAGTACACTGCTGTGTGGATGGATTCTAACGTGGTCCCATTTTCATCTAGGTAGGCTGGTATCACAGACTTGTTAAAATGTTGTTATTTGCCATAGATCTCTGTTAGGTCTTTGCTTCGGTATTCTATGTCTCATGGTAGGGTCCATTCCTTCATACTCTAGTACGGCTGTCCTGAATTCATTGGCAACCACTGATGGCACCCGCTGGCTTTGTTCGGTCTGGTTTTCTGACTCTGTCTCGTGTTTGTCATCAGACATTGCATACTTGCCAGCTTTTACAGATTTCTGCTTAATTTTACTGATTTACGGATAGAGGTCTTTTTTTATGGATTTTTTTAATATTTCGATTGTTCAATCGAAATATTTCAATGACCTGCAGCCATCCACTTAGATTTTCTACAGGACCTTACGAGCACTGTGTCACGCGATGTCATCTTTGACTCGCCGGCTTTGTGACATCGCGTGATAGCTTTCTCTTCACAGGAGTGCTCAAGTGATGTGCCGACTGCCGACACTAGACGCATGCACAGAGTCTGCGGTGGTAGCCGTCACATTTTGTATTTCCACGGCCCGACTTGATTGAGCAGCAGTGGTATTTCAGTCCCTGTACACGCTAATTCATCATAGCAGTTGATTGGTCTCCTCTTGGGAGGGAAATCACAGCCAATGAAAGAGAAGGGTAAAATCTGCATGCACAGTGTTGAGCAATTTTGTTGTAGCAGCAAAAGAATACTTTCTTATGTGTGGTGTTGTTTCTTTGTTGTAGAGTTGAATTACCGGGAGGAGCGTGTTGTTAGTTTAGCTTTTATGCAAATCTATAAAGATGAGTACTAAGATTGTACCATCTCAAAGTTATTTTCAAACTTTTAAGGAAGCATACACCACAAAGTTCCAATGTATCAGGAAATCTAATAAAGGTGTAAAATTTGCATTGTTGGACATTTGCCAAAATGATTTTAACATTGCCCACAGAGGTAGAAACGATATTTTTCGTCATGTAAATGGTCCCAAACACAAAGGTAATGTGAAGTGTACTGATAGTAACTCCAAACTGACTACGTATTTTAAAACTTCGGATAATGGTCAAGGAGCTGTAACTCGTGCCAAATTGTTGTTTGTCTTTTTTGATAGAACACAATGTGCCACTCAGTGCTGCCAGCCATGCTGGTTCACTTTTTCGGCAGATGTTTCCAAAAGATGAAACTGCCAAACGTTATGGTTGTGGGAAAACCAAAACGACGGCGATTGTCCACGAAATAGCTTTAGATTGAACTTCCGCTGTTGTGAAACTTTTTTAAGAAGGGCCATTTTCTACAGCATGTGATGGAAGTCATTAAAGTGATTACAATATTATATAATCCTGATATACCAGATGAAGATTAAAAGGTATGTAACATACAGTTTTGAATGCAGTGTGTAGGTACTCTTAAAGTGAATATTTCGTTTTTACAGGAAATGTTTAGTTTGGTATTGAAACACCACAGGTTTGCAAGGCTAACATTGAACAACATTAAGATTTTACTTTATGGTTTTTAAATTATTATTTTAAACGCAGATAATACTAGTTTAGTTATTGTGGCATATGCTGAGATTTTTACTGCATATTTATTAATATAATTATGTTTTATTTTGTGGTAAATGGCATACATACATACATACATACATATCACTAAGCTGTTCTCTGAGATTCAGAGGTTAGCTCCAAAAAGAAATACAAACTTCCAGATATTTTTATTTATTGTTGTCGTATCAAACTTCTCCATTTACAGCGATCTTGACATACAACTCGTGCTTCACTGATATCCATTACACGCCATACACAAGATCTTTTATACTTCATACTCATAATCTTTTTCTCATGCAGACACTCCTGAATCCACCCATGTCTTCCTTGGCCTTCCTCTGCCTTTCCTTCCTGCCTCTTGGGCTGAAAAGATTTTCTTAGTAAGCATTTCATCACTCATTCTTTCAACATGGCCAAACCACCAAAGCATATTGGTCTCCACCTTGCTAACAACATTTTGCTTTACATCACACAACTGCAATACATCTTCATTCCTCACACAATCAGATCGTGTCTTGCCACAAACCCCACGTCTTCTGCAGTACCCAGGCTTCACTGCCATACATCAGAGTAGGAACAATTACTGTTTCATACACAGCCATGCGGGACTTTCTAGAGAACCCATCATTCCTGTGAAAACCTCCCAGAGCAGCTATGACTTTCAAAGAAGAATTTACTCGCTTACTGATTTCACCATCCAACTTGTTCTCTCTGTCAAACATGCTTCCTAAATACACAAACTCACTCACCTGGTCAATCACAGTGCCATTTATACTTACATTACATTCAGTGCTACCCATTCCTCTCTCAAACACCATAACTTTGGTTTCTACCTTATTTATACTGAGTTTGAATTTCATGCAAACTTCGTGCATCCGAGTCAACATACTCTGCAACTCCCTTTTGCTCTCTGCCAACAGGACAGTGTCATCAGCATACAGCAATCTGCACACACGGATATCACCAAGACATAAACCACTATTATCTATTTTGGCATCACGCATGCATGCGTCCATAAATATATTAAACAGCCATGGTGACATTACACAACCTTGTCTAACTCCTGCACCAATGGAAAACCATTTTGATAAAACACCATTCACTTGTACACAAGCTCTGCTACCAGCATACATGGCTTTTACACTATTAAGTAGATTCCCAGTAACACCATATTCATTCAATACCTTCCACAAAAGTGGCCTATTTACTCGGTCGTAAGCTTTCTCTAAATCTATGAAGGCAGTAAAAACTTTCTTCCCAACAGCCAGATACTTTTCAATCATCGTGCGTAATGCAAAAATCTGGTTAGTGCAGCCTTTACCAGGCATAAAACCACTCTGAACATCCCACACTTTCAATGATGTAAGACCCCGTACTTTTTCAATAACAACCTTACCAAACACTTTTCCTGGCACACTCAGTAGGCTAATACCATGATAGTTCTTGCATTCAGTCTGAGCACCTTTTCCCTTATACAAGGGAACAATCATAGCACTCTTCCAATCCCTAGGGACCATTCCTTACTCACAGCACAACTGGCAAATTGCAGTTAACCAGTCAATTATAGAGTCACCAGCATATTTCAACATCGCTGCAGTTATGCCATCAACTCCCAGAGCCTTACCATTCTGAAGAGATTTTAGAGCTTTACACACTTCTTCTCTTGAGAATCCCTCCTGTGCTTTCATCCCTCATTGTGACATCATCTGCATCTGTCTCAGAATCATCTTTGCTTTCCTGCTCTAATAACTCACAGAAGTATTCACCCCATCTGTCACTTAACTCATTGGGCTCCCATATCATTTCCCCAATCTGATTCTTCACACAACTTACAACTTTGTTTCCCCTATTTTTCCTGAGTCTCATGTACTTCCAGAAGGGCTTTCTATCTTTCCAAAAAGCCAGTTCATGCCTTTCCACTTTCTTTTTCCTATCTTTTGCCTTACTGTGGCGAACCAGCTTAGCAGCTTCACGCTTCTTACAGTGATATTCATCCACAGAGACTCTACCTTGCAACATCCCCAAATAGGCTTCCTTCTTTCTCTTTACTGCCTCTTCAATCTCACTATTCCACCAAGCATCACCTCTATTGTTGCCTACTATTGTGGTGCCACAGATCTCTTTAGCAGCAGTGACAACACAGTTCTTAAAACATTCCCACTTCTTTTCTACATCCCTCTCACCAAACTTCAAATCCTTCAGTCGTTCTCTGAGTAAGTCAGAATACCGCTGATGATCTTCAAGGAGCCTATCAACCTTTATTCTTTCTATCCTGGGTCTCTTCTTATTCCTTTTCCTCCAACCAACGTTAAGTTTCACTCGTGACACTACCAAGTAATGATCAGAACCAACATCCGCACCTCTCATCACACGGGTGTCAACAACTAAGTGTTTCAAACGCTGATCGTAGACAACAAAATCTATCCCACTCTTTTGACCAAAAGTACGATTTTCCCAAGTATATATGTGGATATACTTGTGGTTGAAAAATGTATTAGATACACACAAACCATTCTCAATGCAGAGTTCAATTAATCTTTCACCATTATCATTCACACAAGGATCATAAACTTACCCAGAACATTGTCAGAAATTGCATTCTGCACACCTACTCTAGCATTGAAATCCCCTGCTATTATAACTTTTTCTTTAGCACCAAACTGGCTCAAAACAGCTTTTAGCTCATTCCAGAAATCTTCTTTTTTATCAGAAGGTTCCGAGTCACCAGGAGCATACACTACAACAATTACAATTCTCTGAAGTTTCACTTTCAAACGAATCCAGAGAATTCTCTCACTTATGCAACTATAATGAATCAAGTTGTTCTTCATCTTTTCACTTAAAATCACACCTACACCAGCCTGTCTTCTCATATTATCCAATACTCCAGACCACACACTCACCGTGCCATTATCTTCTTCTACCCCAATTTCCTTCTTTTTGGTTTCACTTACACACAGCACATCCAGTCTATATTTATTCATCTACATAATCACCTCACTCATCTTGCCATTTATACCTCTAGTATTCCATACACCAATCTTACATTCACTCAGCCGAGATCTCTTTCTCATACGCCGTTTAGAAAGTCCAGGTCAATTCTGTGGTGGACCGTCCTTCTCAAGTGTGGTAGGTCCACCATATCCCACACTTGAGTCATTCCTAATATTTCTTTTTGTCTTTTTAATCAGGTAAGTACATCAGTGTGGGGGATTAGCCCACAGCTGAGGGTTCCAGTTGGTCATTCGACCTAAGGATTCTGGAACAAAACCCAGTGAGTTGGGGTCTTTTCGCCAATGTCACACAGAACTAGCTTGCATCTCTCCAAGATTCACAGAGGCCCTAGTTTCTGTTGTGTGTGCCATTGTCGTTCGCACAAAAGTTTTACTGATGCACATTTTCCAAAGTTGGCAAGCATGGACATTTTATTCCTTTCTGCTGCATGCTGCTTGCTACTCCGTGGTTGATCACCTAGTTCTTGCTTGATGGCTTCCAGGACAGCAGATGGTATCATATTCTTCTTGACAGTGGTCCGTCTCTGATCTGCTAGTCGCTGTTCACTGAATTGAATGTCTGGGTAATGTTGTTACCAATTGTCATACAGTCTGTTCCTGTACATTGTCATCTCTGTCTCCATTTTAGTCACTTTTGAGCAAATACATACTTCATAGTATGTTCGCATGATGTACATGTTCATTTCTGGATACCATCTCATGCGTTGGCCTGCACTTCGGTCCGGCTTGGGTTTAGTAGCCGCAGAAGCATCTCCGGCCGATTGTTGACTATTTCTTGTGGTAGCCATGAGAGGAGCAACACCACTTTCTTAATTGCTTCCCTCTAGAGACTGTAACGTACTTGTCAAATGGGCCCCCTCTACCTAAGGCTTGAACGTGAGCGACTTTATCCTGCACCACACTCAGTGCAGTATGTGCTAATCTCTGTCTTAGTATCATGCTGGTGGAGTTGAGATTTCTCAGGTGCCAACCATGGATTGTATATTTTAAACTGATGTTGTAAGCACTAGATGGCACCACATTCTTGTAACTGTTTTGACACCCTTTTAGGAAGGTAATCTCAAGTCGAAATCCATGGCGGCTGGTGATGGTTCTAGGTGGCATCAAATCTGCTACTACTTGGGTGGTAGCTGCTTGCGCTATCGACTAGGCCCTCCGTGTCCTATGGATAAGCCACAGGCCCTATCCACTAGGCCTGTGGATAGTAAACGGGCCTAGTGTGCTGTTTTCTCGTGGCCTAGGCCCTCCGTGGATTATTATTATTATTATTATTATTATTATTTTGAAGCAAGAGAAAAAAATAAGAAATTCACCTTGCTGGTTTTCACTCATATCTGTCTCTCTCTCATCTTTAGCTCCACTTCCTTCAAGCCAAAGTGGAACAGAAACTTAACCAGCTGGAAGCAAAATGCTTACCGTCCATGTGTGCCAGCCCTGCACCTAGTGATGACACATCTCATAGTGAAACCCATGATGGGGAATTACAAGTCATACATGATGGAGAAGTTGGTTGTGGAGAAATGTCTCCTCGTTCTGTTAACTGGATCGAGATGAGAAGTTTGGAAGACAAAGTAAGCAAGCTTTGCGCCTTGAAGAAGAACTGATAAGAAGAAATAAAGATCTCGAATTAGAAATAAGGACATTCCGATATGACGAGAAAGTAAGTGTTATACTTAGGGCTGTATCATTGTGTATATTTTATTATAAATTGGTGTTTTGAATGCTGACATATGAACTTTAATTATGTATGCTATGTGGACAAAAGTTATTGGACACTGTAAGTAAATAGAAAAACAGTATTGTATTTACATCAGTAGTGGGTAGGTCCTCTATTTTCAGAGATTACAGCAGCTACCTGTCTAGGTAACTGTCCACAAGTCCACCTTGAGTACGACCAACTCTGTCAGTGAAGAAGGTCGTATTTGACTAGACCACACTCGTTCAAGTTCATCCCGTAAGTGTTCAATGGGTTCAAGACCTGATTTTCCTCATACCACTCCATTGTAACCCTGGAAACACGACAAGTGGCATTGTCATTGTGTCTGTAGAACTGCCACAACATTGGGAGCATTGAGTTATCCAGGATATCTTTATACAGCACAGAGTTAATGTTGCCAAGAATAACAACCAGTGCACCCATACTGTACTAGCTGAAACAGCCCCATACCATAACTCCACTGCCTATGTGCTTCACAGTCAGCACTGTATGCTCCAGAAGCAGACGTTCTCCAGGTAGTTGCCAAAACCAGACACCAGCCTGTTAGAATAATGTGAAGCGGAATTCGTCCCTCCATTATACGTACTGCCGTTGCTCCAATGCCCAATTTTTGTGCTGTTGACACCATCGTAGCCACATGGCTTTATTGGTCCTTGTGACGAGATGTTTATAGGCAGTTGCTCGGCCATGATACCCAAGTGTAGGGTCCTCTCTTCGAAGCGTCTTAAATGGAGACCATAACATCTGTGGCCATCTAGAACTCGTGCTATGGCATGCATTGGTCGGCACCTAGTTTTCCGGATCTCTCTCTGCAGCACCCTCCGGTCCCTGGATTACAGTTTCGTGGGTCTTCCAGGGTGAGGTGAATTTCTGCAATGTCTAATCTTCTTTCACTTGTTGATGACAAAGATCACAGTTTATTTAACGACCTGTCTGACATCAGCAATGCTTCTTATGCTCATACCTCTAATTGAGCAGCTTGCTATAATGCCCTTTTCAAACTCTTGAGAGCTCTCTTCTGCTAGCCATTTTATCAGCAATTGATCTGAGCGTATTCCCATTGCCGTTTTTATACCTAATCAACCACGTGTCTGCTGCAGGAGCAAATCATTGTGCCTGTGTTGGGTGTGTCCAATCACTTTTGTTCACATGTAGGACAGAAATGGCCAACTTTTACATGCTCAAGGGCCAAGTCTTGGGAGCACATCGAAGTTCATCATGAGGGCCTCGTATATTTATGACCAGTACAAGTTAGTGGAACCTATTATATGTATTACACAATCAAAAGAACCTAATATATTTATAATACAGTTAAAAGAACTTAATGTATTTACATATTTGTTGTTGAGTGTTAATGTATGGTAAAATACAGGCATTAAGTGGTTATGACAGAACAAAACTGAGTTTGTCTTTATACACCAGTTAAAATGGTTAATGATTAGAAAAGAAGCATCAAAATTTGTAAAAGATGTTAAAGAGAAATGGAATTTAAAAATCAGTCTCTTATTGATGAAATGTATGAAGGCAATTAATGAGAGCATTATGGGCACTCAGAATATCTTCAGAGGCAATTTTTTTTTTTTTTATGAAGATTGCCTCATGAAGGTGATCGTCAGTCAGTTATTTTCATTGTGAGGATTTGATTGTCTTCGTTGAAGAGACAATCAAATCCTCACAATTAAAATAACTGACACATGTACTTGATTTCAAACATCGGAACAGAACCCCTGAAAAGTCACTTAGTCCTGGAATTTTATTCTCTCTTAATCAGGCACCAAAACTCAGTTGGTGTTTCATGTCATGACTGGAAGAAAAGGAGTAACTTTGAAGATCACATAGCTCTAGGTAAATACTTTCTTACTGCTCTTAAATGTTACACTACAAAGGATTGTTCAATGTAAAAGTTAAAATAAATTATAAATGCTTTAAAATTAACGTGTTCAAAAACTTCTAGTTAAATATGATAAACACATTATACAAAAACAATTTATGGTTTGCTTTTGGTAACTTTCAGCATGTTATTATTTCTAAGGATGACATGTATACATCCTCCAGAAGTAGGGATCATGCTTGTACTCTACTGCTTACTTCAGAATAGCATGTAGAAAGTTACCAAAAGGAAGCAGTGAAATGTGTTGGCACATGTAATGTGTTTTTCCAGGAATGTTATTAACTACATGCTGTTTGTTCATCTACTTTATTGTTGTTGAATTAATTTCTCCACTTGAAAGAGATACCTTGGAAATTGTGGGCTGCAGTTTTTAGGTCACCCTCGTTTGGTCATTACTGATGTAAATAATATTTAATGTCTGGTTGTTTCTGTCAGTTATAGGATTATTAATAAATAAGTTGTACACTAACCCCGGAGCATTTTTTATAGGGCATGATGATATATTAGGTGACTGATCTAGACAGCAGGTTAGTGTGAGGGCATTAAAGTATAAGTGTTAACAATGTAAGAAACATGAGCAAAGACTACAGATGAAAGTAGTGATGACCTTGTTGTTTGCAAGTTGCATGCATACTAGTATAGCACACAGTGGAATGAGGTAATACTGTGTTATGTTAGGATTCTCACCATCATTCAGGAAATCTTGGTGAACCACAGTGCATCCACCATTTCAGTTTGTTGTTATGTTAAAAACAATGACAAACTGAAATGGTGGATGCACTGTTTAATATATTTATGGATGCATGGTGGATAGGTGGCAGTTTAATGCATTTATGGATGTGTGCATGCGTGATGCCAAATACTCTCTCTCTCTCTCTCTCTCTCTCTCTCTCAGAACAATGATTTGGGCTCCCAGCATTTAGCTTCTCAGGCAATTAAGATTATAATAATTGTTGACACTCGTGTGATGAGAGGTGCAGCTGATGGTTCTGGTTATTAATTGGTAGCGTCACGAGTGAAACTGAATCTTGGTTGAAGAAATAGGAAGAGGCCCAGGATAGAAGCACTTAAGGTTGAAAGGCTCCCTGAAGATCATCAGCGTTATTCTGACGTACTCGGAGAATGACTGAAGGAGCTGAAGTCTTGTGAGAGGGATGTAGAAAAGAAGTGGGAATGTTTTAAGAACTGTGTTGTCACTACTGTTGAAGAGGTCTGTAGCACCACTATAGTGGGTAACAATAGAGGTGATGCTTGGTGGAATAGTGAGATTGAAGAGGCAGGAAAGAAAAGAAGGAGAAGCCTATTTGGGGATGTTGCAAGGTAGAGTTTCTGTGGATGAATATTGCTGTAAGAAGCGTGAAGCTGCTAAGCAGATAGGAAGGAGAAGGTGGAAAGGCATGAATTGTCATTTTGGAAAGATAGGAAGTCCTTCTGGAAGTACATGAGACTCAGGAAAAATAGGGGAAACAAAGTTGTAAGTTGTGTGAAGAATAGGATTGGTGAAATGATATGGGAGCCCAATGAGTTAAGTGACAGATGAGGTGAATATTTCTGTGAGTTATTAGATCAGGAAAGCACAGAGGATTCTGGGGCAGATGCAGATGATGTCACAGTAAAGGATGGAAGCACAGTAGGCATCTCAAGAAAAGAGGTGTGTAAAGCTCTAAAATCTCTCCAGAATGGTAAGGCTCCAGGAGTTGATGGCATAACTGCCGAGATGTTGAAATATGATGGTGACTCTGTAATTGACTGGTTAACTGAAATTTGCCTGTTGTGCTGTGAGTTAGGAATGGTCCCTTGGGATTGGAAGGATGCTATCATTGTTCCCTTGTATAATGGAAAAGGTGATCAGACTGACTGCAAGAACTATCGTGGTATTAGCCTGCTGAGTGTGCCAAGTAAGTGTTTGGTAAGGTTGTTATTGAAAAAGTATGGGGTCTTACATCAGAGAAAGTGTGGGATGTTCAGAGTGGTTTTATGCCTGGTAAAGGCTGCATTAACCAAATTTTTGCATTATGCACGATGATTGAAAAGTATCTGGCTGTTGGTAAGAAAGTTTTTACTGCCTTCATAGATTTGGAGAAAGCTTATGACCCAGTGAGTAGGACACTTTTGTGGAAGGTATTAAATGAATATGGTGTTACTGGGAATCTACTTAATAGTGTAAAAGCCGTGTATGCTGGCAGTAGAGCTTGTGTAGGAGTGAATGGTGTTTTATCAAAATGGTGTTCTGTTGGTGCAGGTGTCAGACAAGATTGCGTAATGTCACCATGGCTGTTTAATATATTTATGGATGCGTGCGTGCATGCGTGATCCCAAAATAGATGTTACTGGTTTATGTTGTGGTGATATCCGTGTGTGCAGATTGCTGTATGCTGATGACATTGTCCTGTTGGCAGTGAGCAAAAGTGAGTTGCAGAGTATGTTGTCCTGGATGTGCGAAGTTTGTATGAAATTCAAACTGAGTATAAATAAGTGAAAACCCAAAGTTATGGTTTTTGAGAGAAGAATTGGTAATACTGAATGTAATATAAGTCTAAATGGCACAGTGATTCACCAGGTAGGTAAATGAGTTGGTGTATTTAGGAAGCATGTTTGACAGGGAGAACAAATTGGATGGTGAAATTAGTAGGCGAGTGAATTCTTCATTGAAAGTCATGGCTGCTTTGGGAGGTTTTCACAGGAATTATGAGTTCTCAAGAGAGTCCCACATGGCTGTGTATGAAAGTGTAATTGTTCCTACTCTGATGTATGGCAGTGAAACCTGGGTACTACAGTAGAAACAGAAGTAATGTGTGTGCTCGAGAAATGCGTTACTTATGGGGGGGGGGGGCAAGACACGTTCTAATTGTATGAGGAATGAAGTTGTGTTGCAGTTGTTTAAGGTGAAGCAATATGTTGTTAGCATGGTGGGTACTAATATGCTTCGGTGGTTTGGCCATGTTAAAAGAATGAGTGATATGCTGCTCACGAATAAAATCTTTTGGCCCAAGTGGGAGGAAGGAAAGGCAGAGGAAGACCAAGGAATTCATGGGAGGATCAGATTCAGGCGTGTTTGCATGAGAAAAAGATTGAGTATGAAGTATAGAAGATCTTGTGTACGGCGTGTGATGGGTGTCAGTGAAGCCTGAGTTGTATGTCAAGATCGCTGTAAATGGAGAAGTTTGATACGGCAACAGTAAGTAAAAATTATCTGGTAGTTTGTGTTTCTTGTGGAGCTAACCTTCGAATCTTGGAGAACAGCTTAGTGATATGTATGTATATACCCTCATTCAAAAAATAGCATTAAATCATCATATTATACAGTAATCAGTTGATGTTAGAGACACCTACTTCACTATCTGAGAAAATAAGTTTTTACTTTTGTTTTTTTGTCCAGGTGAAGTATAAACGCAAAAGGAGTCTACTGCTTTCTTAATAAACTGTTGTGGTTGGTGGTCTTTTACCCTCTGAGGCTCTTTTACCACTAAAGCAATATAACCAACCTACCTACCAAAAATGGAGGAAGTTCCTATCCAGTGGCGGCTCGTGGTGTAAAATGCTGGTGAGGCGAACGGTCTTGATGTAAATGTAAAACAGTAAAACATATGTTATTGAAAAATATATAAATTCGTATAACGTTATATGAATATATATATATATATATCAGTGGTGTAGCCTAGGAGGAGGGGGTCGTGGTTTGCACCCCTCTTATTAGGCGAGACAGTTAGCTTTTTCTAAGTACGTTTTATAGATAATTTCCCTATTTAAATTCATTGATTTTTATATAACTTGGAAAGCAATGTAATTTCTTGATAATAGAAGAGAAAGTAAAGCAAAGCGGCCAAAGAAGTTGCTTTATTAAATTTTTATTAAAACAACTATAATTTATTGCATTTTCTTCATTTTATTAAATTAGCTTCATTTTGTATTAATATTCAAGATGTGCGTACGTACCAATAGGAAAATATTTGTCGAAGTGCGCCCCCCCCCAAAAAAAAAAAATTGTTATATGTACTTATACACAGTTATACAGCAGAATTGCAGACCCCCTTCCCCTTCAAAAAGTTTCATGTCAAAGGCAGTATCACCCATTGGATATCTTTGAAGTCCTGGGTTCGAGTCGGCTGAATTATTAAAATCCGCTGAGATTCGGAAGTCTCGTTAACCCATTGGTGCAGGGTAGGCGGCGCCTTGTTATTAACAGCTGTAAACCCCATCCCTTAGGGCTCCATCCCATGCCATTTAGCCCTTATATACAAATATTATTCAACAGTAATGGAATAAAATTATAGAAATATATGATACACGGCGTGGGGAGTCTTTCTTCTTGAAAAATCCAAAAATTTTAGAGGAAAAATGTACATATACCTCTCTCTATATATATGTGTGTGTGTGTAATGTACGCTACTTTTGCAACAATATTTTTATGAAAACAATTATTCGACAATTTTGCAACAAAGAAAGAAATATTTCACCAGTATTCTTTTATGTAATACACTTGAGCGAAAATACGCAATTTGCGCAGTTTCTTTAGCTAGTCAATGCGTCACTCACATCCCAACTCCAGTCGGAGATCCACTTCTTAAAAAATTCAAAGTAAATCATTTGAATAGAATTTTTTTTTCTCACGAAGTGTTTCTTGAGCTTGAATAAAAGTCACAGTTCGATTGGCATATTAGTGAAGGTGCATTTAGCACGGGTCACAAACTGAAGTCCAGGCTCGTGATAACTATGTACAGGAGAAGTCAAGCTAAGGAAGCACATTTCTATATAAAAAAAGTATTAAATAATTTAAACCCGGAATTAAAAACAGAGGAATACGATATTAATTTGCTTTGGTCTCGAACAGAATGCTTTCAGTTTATGTTTTATAAATAAGTTCAATTCTGCGATCCTTTTTGGCTGCAAATTTGTCTATGATCAGATCATAAAATGGTTGAGTGGACATTAGATGGTTCAGCAATTCTTTCTCGATTGAAATTTTAGCGAGTGAAGACAAACGATTTTGTGCCGTTGTATTACGGTGGTAAGTCTTAATTCTCTTCAAACAAGAAAAAACTCCTTTCAGCAGAAGAACTTGTTGACGCCAGTGTCAATACAAGAGAAAATAATTTGTAGGCTTCTGGTAACACATCTTTCAGCTCGTTTTCTTTCATTGTTTTCAAGGTTTTCTGAAAACTGAGTTCCCTAAAGTTGTGATCATTATATAAAAAATCTCATTCGTTTTTTAGTCGTTGTGTGTCTGTAAAAATGTTTGGATAAATTTTTTTGAGAGTGTTAAGGGCACTGGATGGAAATGGCTCTGAATAACTATGGTATTTTGAGCTGTCAACTAGCTGCAAAAACTCGAGCTCTCCCATATCTTCAAATCTGGTATTTATTTGGACTGATATGCTGTCAACGATTTCGTAAAACAAAATTTTGTAATAGTTTTCCACTTCTTCTTCAGTCAAATGTTTCTTTTGGCGACATTTAGGACCTCCACTTAAACTAATTGCTTCACTGAAATGTTTCAAGTAAGTGGTTACATTCCTTTTCTTATTTATTCGTTCGCAACATTGTTTAATTTGTCTTTGACAATAACTGATATCTAAAGTCTTTTTTTGTAAAACATCAAACAGTACATCCGTAATTCCAAAAATGTCATCAAAAATCAGTGATAAAAAAGCAAATTCAAAATCAGTGAAATTTTTCAAACATTCTATGGCTCCGTTGATTGATTCTGCCGTTGATTCCGGGTCATTCATTATGTTTTCAAACACATTCTTTAGTTTGCCCCATTCGCTCACAAGTAAACGCAAAATTTGCGAACGTGATGCCCAACGTGTTTCCGCTATTTGAGGAATCCGTTTCCCAACAACTGAATCTGCTACGTGGGTTCTCTTGGCAGACTTATGAAAAAATGAGGGCATGCTGGATACAGTTGCGAAACATATGCGACATTTTACAATACTTTAGCACCCCTGTTGTAGGACACGGTTAAGGCGGTGGGCAAAACAGTGGGTAAACAAAGCTTGCGGGGCTTCTAGCTTGACTCTTTTCTGCAGACCGCTCAACTCTCCTGCCATAACGCTTGCACCATCATAGCACTGGCCTACTAACTTTGATTTAAAATCAAACTCCTCCAAAACCGATGCTAGCAGATCATACAGTGCCACAGCAGTCCTGTCAGTGCTGATATCATAAAAACCAAGGAAGCGCTCAACTACTTCACAATTTGAGTCCAATATGTATCTGACAATTATTGAACACTGTGATTTTTGAGTAATATCAGTTGTGTATCATCAACTTGCACTGAAAAAAATTCTGACTCATTAATTTCGCTTTTAACACATTCGTTTATATATTCATGAATACACTCCATTAAATCATTCTGTATCGTTTTAGATTGTCCAGAAAATAAGCTTCGTATTTCTTCAAAATGTGCTTTTAATTCTGGGGTGCTCCTACGAAGTAACAAATGGAACATTTCCTTGAAATTACCTTTATTTAATGAGGAAATAGATTCATCATGTCCTCGAAAAGGCAGTTCTGGGGTGCTCCTACGAAGTAACAAATGGAACATTTCTTTGAAATTACCTTTATTTAATAAGGAAATAGATTCATCATGTCCTCGAAAAGACCGTTCTTGCTTGCTTAGAACGACAACTAAATCGATTATATGTTCCATAAAAAGTCTATTTAGTCTGACCTTTTCATTAAACTTGACTTTATGAAGAGCAGCATTTTCTTTGAGCATATCAGAAATAGTGTTTGTTTTTTCCATTCGTTTTAGACCTACGTGGTTAGTTCTATGCTTTTTAGAGCTTTCGTGCAATTTTGCACTACGAGAAAAGTTCTTTAGATCAAAATAACCCGTTGTGTTCCACACATTTTTCTTATTGCTCAAAAGTAAACATGGCCAGCAAAAGAGAGTTTGCTTGTAATAGCTACCAGAAAGCCAGGCAAAAATCTCTTACTATGATTTATTGAAAGACCTAAAAAACGATTTGCCGCACTTCTTATCTTTAGATATTGAACTTATAATAGGTGTCGGTCTTCCAGATATGAGAACATCCCTTTTATCATAATCTTTCCAGTGTTTAAAAGGAATTTCTTCCAGAACACAAATCACGTCGTTTGTTGGGCCATTCATATTTTCCAACCAAAATCAAAATATGCTGTTTAGTAACAATAACAAAAGAAAAAAAGAAAAACTCAACATTACTATGAACTAGCAAACACCCGCAGAAGAGAGGATTGAAAACACACTACAAAAAGTTAGACTCAAATACACTCTGGCGAATAGTTAAAGCTACGTAGAAATCATCGTACTCCAAAGCGTATAGAGGCGAACGGCGTCATCGCCTGTGAAACCACTTTTCACAAAGGTCATCTGCTCATTTTCCCGCGCCCATTAGATACACAATCCTTGGGTTCTCCAATAACAGCAGAGATGCGATTCCAGTTTAAGCAAAATGGAGGGTCGCCTCAGAAATTTCCTTTCTCTTACTGGAAGTCCGGCACCTCTTTAGGTAGACCTCGGACCGTGTGAATGGGGGTTCACTCTGTAGGGCTCTTCTCTGATCCCCAGTTCCCAAATCCGGCTTCTCATCAAGACGATTCAGCCGGTCGCCTCTAAGCGCTTAAAACATGGAGCTGCTTTGCAAAAATAATGATTCATTCCTCTTCTCGAAAGCCTTTCTTTAACCTAATTCATGAATCACAATGTGAATTTCAGTGTTTCATTTATCCTGCAAAGTTCTTATTTCTTTGTTACTGACAGAAGGTTTTTTTACTTTCACTTCTCATTCTACGGAATTTCAGGTGAGGCGGCGCCTCACTTGCCTCATCTGACGGGCCGCCACTGTTCCTATCTCTGTCATACTTCAAAATTGAGGGCATTTTGCAGTATTTCCTGCCCTCTTTATGTTGCAAAACTTGGCATACAGTTCTGTGACAGACTTTTTAATGACTTGCCTTCTGTGTCACGACTTACACAGTGAACAACTTATTTCTAGGTACTTGTCCATGAATGCATTTTAAAAGTTAATTAACACTGTATGTACACTGAAGTAGCAAATTATTAAGAACGTGCACATAACATGTTGGGCCACCCTTAGCCTTGAAAACAGCCTGGATTCAATGTGGCATGGATTTAAACACATTCTGATATCATTATACAGGTTATGTTGAGCCAAGTAGATGAGAAGATGCTCTTCAATTGCCAAATATTTGTTGGTGAGGGATCTCTGTTACAAATGTCTCTCTCAGTCTCATTCTACAGATGTTCAATTGTGTTAAGCTCTGATGACTGTTGGAACCATTTCAGCTCTTTGAATTCACTGTCATGCTCTTGGAACCACTGTGTGACAACCTGATCCTTGTGGCATGGCACATTATCCTACTGGAAGTAGTCCTCTCCATCAGGAAACTCTGTGCGCATGTATGGATGTACCTGGTCTTCAATGATGTTAAGATAATCATGGTATTCAAATGCTGTTCCAGAGGTACCCAGTGCCCACACTGAAAACTTACTCAGACCATTACACTGGCTCAACCAGCTTGTGCAGTTATTGTTAGGCAGCAGAGGGTCGTCAATTTGTTCTGTTAATTTCACATTCTGTCTCTTCCATCAACATGTATTAACTGAAGATTTGATTCATTGGACTAGGCAACCTTTTCCTAGCTCTGAAAGGTACAGTTTTGGTGGTCCCATGCTCACTTACAGACAACTGTGTCACTTTTCTGCAGAGATAAGTGATACACAAAGGGGTCGTCTGCTGCATAGCCCATTTGCACCAATGCACATCAGGCAGTGTATGATGAAATTCTCGATACTTCTGTTGTACAACAGGTTTACTTGATGGGATGGAGTTTGTCTGTTACCTCATACAATCTTCTCCAGCTACCATTGTTTTTGAACATTGACCACTGTTTTCTGTCCACAGGAAGACTGCTGACTGCGTGTTTTGTTGTTCATGCACCATTGTGTACCCTCAGTAAAGTGATTCTTGCATAGTCAAGAAAATTTGCCATTTCTAAGATGCTTGCATCTGCCCACCTAGCACTCACTATTGTATCTCTCTCAAAGTCACTTAAATCATAGGTCTATTCCATATCGCTGCTATCTACTGTTTGTACACATCTGAGTCTTTTGCAGTGAGCTGTTTATAAAGCCATCTTTAAGTCATAGTTGCATACCTAAATGAGGATGGCACATTTCTGATTGCTATTGGGTGTTCCTAATAATGTGCTACTTCAATGTAAATCCTGATGCACTTCTTTGAAAGTTTTCAGATAGCTACCTGAGTAGAAATGTGTTCTTTGGTCATCCCTCATTGCTTTTAAAGCCAACACCGCCTTTCATCTGCAGCCTTTCTAGGGTCTAAGTACAACATGCTTGAGTAAACTTTGTAAGAGACATTAATTAATGTCTCTTAGCATTTTGTACTTCATGTTCACTCACACCAAATAGCCAAACATTATGACCATCCGCCTAATATGATGTTGGTTTCCCCATGTGCCACCAAAACAGTGCTTAACTGGTGAAGCATGGGTGCTTACATGATCTCTAACGGTGCCTTGTGGTATCTGGTACCAACAGATTACCAGCTGATCCGTTAACTCTTTTGTAAGTTGCATGGTTGAGCCACTGCCGCAGATCGGATTTGCTGTTTCAACACAAACCACAGATACTCAATTGGATTGATGTCTGGGAAATTTGGAGCCCAGGACAAAACCTGAAAGTCCCCCTCATGTTCTGGGAGCCATTCTTGAACAATCCAGGCAGTGTGGCATGGCACATTATTCTGCTGACAGAAGGCACTACTAGAGGGAAATACTGTTTCCATGAAAGGATGTACTTTGTCTGCAGTGATGCTTAGGTAGGTGGTAGATGTCATAGTTTCCTGCACATGAATGAATTAACCCAAGGTTTCCCAGCAGATCATTGCCCAAAGCATTACACTTCCTCCACCAGCTTGTTTTCATTCCATGGTGCATATTGGTGCTAACACTTCCTCAGGTAAACAATGCACATGGCCATCCACGTGGTGCAGCAGGAAACAAGATTCATTGGATCAGACAACTTCCTTCCAATCATTCAAAGTCCAGTTCTGGTGCTCGCATGCCCAATTGTAGACATTTCAACAGTGATCTGAGGTTAGTGTGGGAACTCGGAGCTGCGTGTGGCTATGCTACCCCATTTTCATCAGGATTTGTTGTACTGTGACACATTACTCCCATCACTAGCATTTAAATTGCTGGCGAGTTGTGCCACAGTATCCCTGTTAGCTTGTGCCATATGGGTTAGCCTTCGCTCATCTTTCGCATTGATAAGTGGTGGTTGGCCCACACTTTGCTGGGGGGTTTGTGGTTTTTCCTTGCTTGGACCACTTTTTGAAGGTACTAGCCGCGGCTGACCATGAGCACCCCACAGGTCTTGCGATCTCAGAAATGCTGTGATCCAGTTGTCTGACTACTACAAGTTGGCCTTTGTCAAATTTGCTTAAATCCACTGCCTTTCCCATCTGAAAAACTAGAATAACATTGGTTAACAGAGCTCAGTATCAGTTATTATTCATTTCATGACATTCACACGTGCTGTTGTTTACCTGCAGTTGCTTTGATTTGCATAAAGACGTGCTGGTCTTAATGTTTTGGCTCTTTGGCACATGGCCCTCCAGTCATCATAAGTAACATGAGTTTCATCAATATTTACCAGGTTCCTTGTGGCTGGATTTCCATTTAAATGGGTCTTCAAAATGTTCTCTCCATCTGTTCAGGATATTTTTTTGCAATATAAGAAGCAGCTGATTTTTTATAAAGGAACTCTGTGCCTACAGATCTTTCAGTCTTTCTCATACATTTAACAAGATTGAAAAAAAACTTTTAGGGCATTTTTCTTGTTCATGATTTCCAAAATCTACAGATTCTCTCCCCCCTCCCCCTAAATCCATGGTGTTTTGACAGGGGATTTTATAATCTTCCTCGCAAGCCTGCAGAAAGCAGTTTAAAAAGTATTTCCTTGAAATCCTTTTCCTTTCCTTCATCCATAGTTTTACTGTCAATTAAAAGAGGCCTCCTGATTTTCATATATTCTTACATACTGCGTACCATGTGCATTCTTTTCAAAAGCTTCAATTATATGTTATACTTTTTCCACTCAACCTCATTACTGTCATTGGATGAGGTTTGAATTTTTCTGTAACCAATAAATCATGCCATACTTTTAAGTTATTCAGCCTAACAATATTGATGTGCCTTTTCATTGTTGCTGTTTTCATAAGTAAGTATATGCCAATTTGTGCCCCAGATGAAGCATGTGTAATGTGTTTGTCATTTGGTGCTGGTTCTCTCCCTTCCCTGAAACCAGTGACCTCTATATTAAGAACAGATAACTATTTTCAGTCCTGAGAGTTGCGCATGGTGGTTGTTAACCCCCACCACCCAAAAAAAAAAAAAAAAAAAAATGTATATATTTAAAAAATTTATGAGTGAGACTTAAATTATTGTACTTCTTTTTTCTTCATCAACCAATTTAGTTCTGTGGCATATTCATTTTTCTTGTGCGTTGGAATGCAATGCTTTATTATAGACCAAGTGAAAAAAGCAGGTGAAATTGACAGTTTCTCTCATGAGTCTGATCATCCGACTCATTTTCACTTTTGTGATGCCCCTACAATGAATGGTGAAGAAAACGAGCAGATAAGCAATATAATTTTATATAGTCAACCATGCGAATGACCAAAAGCAAGGTGGGAAAGAGTGTGGAAAATTGGATGTTTTAAGTCTTCAGTTTAAATATTTTGAATGAACTTGCAGATTGGTGTTATCATCTGTAAAAAAAATGGCTGCTTTTGCATTTGTGGTTATTGAGATTCTCTTAAATTTTTATAGGTGCTTTATGATAGTAAAACTGATTTTGCATATGGAAACATATGCTGATCCTGCTCTGAAAATTTTTTTGTAACTTGAAATTGGTAATTAATGTCTCTTTTAAAAACTGATTGTTCCTAGCAGGAAGTCTGTGGAATGTTTAATTTCATTATTTTTTTATGAGCTAATTTAAACTATTGAATGTATTTTAATAATCATAGCAAAAATAGTGTTGGTTTCAAATAATGATCTAAATTGTTTTTCTGGTGTTATTTGCTGGAATTTGTTCATTGGTGTCTAACAGACTGCAGAAATTGAGATGTAGCTTGTGCACTTCCAGATGTGGCCCTTGTGCCAGTATGGCAGTTAGTCTAAAAGTTATGGTAAGTACTAAATTTGTTGCTGATGTGTTCTCATATACTGACTTGCGAAATTTATGGTTCTCATTGATTTTGTAGGAATATCAGATTGAAAGGACAGCTCTTCATAAACAAACTACAGAGTATCTACTTCAAATATCTGCTTTAAAGTCTCGCCTTGAAGAACTCAGGCATAAAACTGCTGTGCAAACAGATTCAAGCTTGACTAAAGAATTGGCAAGTGTTAGAGAAGCATATTGTAGAGAGAAGGATCAGAGAGAGAAAGTACAGAGTGATGTAAGTTAGAATTGATTTTTGTGGTTAAGTGAAATTTTATAGGTTTTCATTTGAATTTTTTGTTCTTAGGCTAATTTATATAGCTATCTTCATTGTGCTCACCAGCTCTCTTTCAATTTGATAACAATTTCATTCATTAGACTGTTATCACCTCATAAGTCTGTGGTTCCTCAAAAATGGTGTGCTGTTGAAATCTCTCAATTCTTTTATCTGTGATCACTATTAATAAAAAGATCAAAATTCGGAAAAGTATACATCAGAAATTTCTTCCCTGCATTAGAAAAAAACAAATTGTTGATCATTCTTTTCTGATGAAGTGCTTGAATTAATTGCTGGATAAAAAATGCATAGGTGCCATGGTGCACATCCCTAAGGTTCTCTTAGTAATAATGCATGCTAACTTTTAGTAGGGCAACTTAGTTTTCAAGGAATGCCTTAGTGGTTCTAAAACTTTAATTTTTCAGTGGTGGAAGAGTTGCGCCGAAGTGTGCAAATTTTTAAGTCCTGTGCCGTGCTGTTCTGAAATGCACAATTTTCATCGAATTGCACCAAACTTGTGCCAAAATATAGTACATTTAAAAAAAAAAATCTGTTTTGATATAGAAATAAATTTCCTAACATCCTGAAATCTTAAAAAGCTCTCAAATCAATTTTAAAATGGCTGTGATTAAATGATTATACACTGCCGGACAATTGCTAAAGACGAATGACAATAGCAAAGATAGCAACCATAAAATGGAAGGCAGGAAAATGTGGAAATTAGCATAAGTGCGGGATACAGTTAGACGTGTTGTGCGTATGCAAATTTTGGATTGCCGAACTTGTTCGTGACGTCATAGCGCTAATAAGAGATATAAAGGATTTGACGCGTATTGAACGGTGTTGTTCAAACGCAAAGTTGAAAGGGAAAGAATCAATTGACGAACTTGCAATTTTCAGTATGTCTTCCCGACATCACCTAGATGATTTTACGCGTGGCCGTATTATTGGCAAGATCGAAGAAGGGCGAAAAATAACAGATGTCGCCAGGGAGTTCGACGTCAGCCACAGTGTTGTTTCAAGGCTTTGGAAATAATTTCAAACAAATGGAGAGTGTAGCAAACGTCACGGGGGAGGTCGTGTTCGCAGTACGACACCTGCAGAAGATCGGTACATAGTGCTATTAACAAAAAGACACCGGCGCAGCACAGCTAGTGAGGTAGCAAATCAGTTTATGGCTGTTACTGGCAAGCGGATCTCCCGAAAAACTGTCGCCAGACGTTTGCATGAAGGAGGACTATACGCCCGCGGTCCTGTTGTGTGCATCCCATTGTCCAGACGTCACCGTACTGCCCGTTTGCAATGGTGCCATCATCATCGCAATTGGACTGATAACGACTGGTCTGCTGTCCTCTTCTCAGATGAGAGTAGATACAGTCTATCATCTGATTTTCGACGACAACTGATCTGGCGTGATAGTGGTACTGCATATTGTCCAGCAAATATACAGGAAAGGGACCGATATCCGACATGTAGTGTCATGGTATGGGCTGGCATTATGATCAATGGTCGTACGTCCCTCTATGTACTTCCAACTGGGACTATGACTGGCCAACGATACATTAATGATGTTCTGCTACCTCATGTTAGCATGTTCAGTGGTGCTGTCGGTTATAGATTCATTTTCATGGACGACAACGGAACATGTCATCGAACAGTCGCTGTCCAGGAGTGTCTTGAGAGCGAGGATATTCAGCGCCTCGTATGGCCAGCACGTTCTCCAGATCTGAATCCCATTGAAAATGTGTGGGATGCTGTGGGGAGGAGTCTTGCTGGTCGCCAGTGCCTTCCAATAAACAAGGACACCCTCATCCGTGCACTGACAGAGGAATAGGATAAATTACCCCAACAGCTGCTTGATAATGTTGTGCAAAGCATGACACGACGTGTGGAATGTCGCATCGCCCTCCATGGTGGCCATATCCCGTATTGACATCTTACGCCGGAACGCCTGCGCACGGTAATTGCATTTTTTTCACGTTTACGTATTCTGCACAAAATGGCCTGTTTGTCCCTTGAACACGTTCCAAAGCCTTCTGGATTTCAGAGCACAATAAATTGTCTTTCTTGTAATGTCCTGGCATTCTGACATTATTTTATTTCACTTGACATCCAACCGCACTTACTTTTTAATGCGCTATATAGCCGTTTATGATCCGTCCTTAGCAATTGTCCAGCAGTGTACATTTGGCAATTTTTTCCCCAGTGGAATCCCCCTGCTTCTGCTCTGTTCTGTATAAAACTGTCACCTACTTTCTACTTATATTCTCACCGTCTATTTTTAGCCTTTCCGGTGGGGCCCCAGAATGTATTGCGACTGCCTTACGCTTCTGCCCAGTAGCAGAAACGGCGCTGCACTGCATTGGGTGCCGCAGATTACATTGATTAAGCAATCAATGTAATCTGTAATTACATTGATCAATCAATGTATCATTAGAAAGTTTCAAAAGTTTATATTATTTATTTCATATATTACAAAAAAAAAAAAAAAAAAAAAAAAATCTTTACTATTTGCTGAACTTACCCCACGGGAGCAGAAAACAGCACAACACCATGACATCCATCTCAGATTTTCGGAAAGGTGTGCAGATCGTTTTTTTTTTTTCCTTTCTTTTTTACAATTTCTTTGGTATTCAATGTTTCTAGCCTTCCTTTCAATTTTAAAGCAAAGGAAGGGAAATTTTGGTGCAATTTTAACGTTGTATCCCCTTCCAGACGTGAAGTTATATCGACAGATCATGTAGGCAATTATTGTATTTAATTTTATTTTAATTTTCTTTCTTTCTTATTTTACAAACAGATAACTATAAGTTGACGAGACATGTTGCTTTCATTCAATATTATGAATAATAAAGCTAGGAAGCGATGCTTTTGCGCACCTTTAATGGCTTTTCGTTTCCACAACGTCCGTCTTACGCAGCATTCCGGGACCTGATGGCCACAATTTTCTTTCTTTCTTTCTTTTTTTTTTTTTTTTTTTTTTGGCGTCCGTATAATTTCATTTTTTAGAGTTTTTTTTTTTTTTTTTTTTTTTTTTATACAAGACCAATATTTTTAAAGTGTTTTCAATGTTCTCTTCTCTGTTTTCGCGGCTGTCGGTGTTACAGAACTTGACGTTCAATTTTTTTTTCCCAGATGGCTTCATCTCAGTTAGATTTATGAAGCTCCTATTTTTTTTGTTTTCCAAAAATCATATTTTTACGCATTTTTTATAGTCACTCCTCCGTTTTCACGGGCGCATTATGCGGCATTCCGGGAGCTGATATCAAATTTTCCGTTTTAGCTTCCAGATAGCTTTGTTTCAGTTAGATTAGAGTGTGTGTGGGGTTTTTTTTTTTGAAGAGCCATATTTTTTGCGTTTGCAACATTTCGTTCTCCGTTTCTGTGGCATTCCAGAAGTTAACAGTTGTAGGTTTTTTTTTTTGTTGTTGTTTTTTATTCTTCAAGATAGCTTTCTTTATCTTAGGTAGATTGAGGTGAATGTTTTTTTGTGTGTGTTTCTTTTTTTTTTTTTTTTTACTAAAATTGTATTTCTACCTTTTAAAATCATATATTTAATGTCTCTTGTTGCGTTTCCACGGTCGTATTATGCAGCATTCCAATAGCTGACGATCACAATTTTTTTTTCTTTTTATTTACTTTCAGATAATTTCATTTCAGGTTGATGAGGGGAAGTTTTTTTTTTTTCTTTACAAGAACTCTAGCCTTATTTCTCACTTTAATTTTATTATTTTTGGGGTTTAATCATATCAGTGAAAATGCTCCCACCACATTTTAACAAATTCACTAAATTTTTCTCAAAAACTGCAGTCAATTCACAAAAGAGATTTCAAACAACATATATGATTGCTGTCATTTCCACACTTGACATGATCATTACGCTTACACAGCTGTCTGAATCATCAGCTGATGAGGCCTCCAATACAACAGAATTGCTGCAGGAAATAATAAGAGCACAATTGTATCAGGTGGAACATCCTTTAAAGGATGGAGTTGAAAGTTTAATCAATTAACTAAATGCAAAATAAAAAAAAAAATTACAAATTTCAAATTATTTACTATTTATACTTCCTGATTTTTTTTTTTTAATTCAAAAGCATTTAAGGAATGATGTTTAAATTCTAAATAAAATAAAATCTTTCTTTTTTTATTATCAGGGAAAAGCTAGTTTGATTATTATGACTAAATACTAATTTGTACATTTATCAAAATCACAAATTTGCCAATTTTCTGAAATTTTGCTTTGTTGCGGTGCAGAATGATAAATTTTCTAGAAAAAATATTTAAACTTCTCTTTATTTTGCAGACAGCTGTTAGCTTTTCCTTTCTGTGTTGCAGACTCCTGAAAAAGATTCTGCTTCAGGGATAGTATATGTGTCCCTGTTTAAATAATGAGTTCAGTTCTCATATACACCAACCTTCATCATATGACTTTGACATAAAGATTTACTAGCATAAAATTGACAATTTTAAATCACATTTAGTAGTAGCACAGTGATGTAGGATTATAACTATGAATCTCATTCAATGGAAAATGAAACAGCAAAGCTGTAATTAACTGGTAAACATTTAGTTACTAAATAGTTTTAATTTGGGAAAAAGGTTTAGAATGTATAATTAATTTTGTGTCTTAACATTTTTGTTATATGCTAATTATTTCCAAAATTGGTTTACCAATGTGCTCATAAAAAGACTGATAGTTCAGATTTTTCACTTTTGAAAGCTAGTGATTTTACATAATGTGAAATTAGAACTACCATTATTGTGTGATTGTGAGTAATCATGTTTGGAAATTTTGCTGTGTCTTTCCAAGTATTAATTGGTACTCAAAAATATAGATTTCCCTCCTCCAAACGACACTCAGTGTATCATTTTATTAGCTGCTCTGAACTGCTCCGAAATGTAGATTTTCCTGCTCCAGAGGCTGCTCCAAAATGGGTAGTCTGCACTTCCACCACTGAATTTTGTTAAATATGCATTCAGGAAGCTAAAATTTGATAAAAAGTTTCTCCAAGGATTACGTTCTTAGGGTTGCATTAATATGTATGTGGATTTCTAAGTGTAAATTTCTTAGTTTTCATAGTACATTTTTTATCCTAAATTGCTGATTTTTTTAAGTGTTTTTATTTCATGAGTTCAAAGTGTTTAAACAGTCACACATTGTTGTACACCTTGAGAGTTTCAGTGTGTATGGGAAGTTTTCTGTTTCCAAATTTCTTGGTGTTTGAGAAATAATCCATACTGTGACATCACAATGTTATGTGTATTAGTGTGTGTAGCAAGTTTTCATTTTCAAAGTTTTGTGGTGTTTGAGGAAATAATTCATAGTATGATATCATATCATTATACACATATATCATAGCATATGATTACAGTAGCTGTAATAGTCTCCCATTTTTGGTGGTTTTCCAAAGAACTAAATGTCAACTTATTTGTGCACATCATAAGTAAGAAGTTCATACGAACATTGCTTTCGAATATGCACTCACCACACTTCATTTGAAGTGTTCCAAGTATTCTCTTAAGATAATTTCTTCTAATGTAAAAAAAAAAAAAAAAAAAATGTTTTGCTAATCTTTAATCAGTTTTGTTTTGCTTTTCTGATGAAGAAATAAGTTATGTGTGCTTCAACCTCTATAGCATGGCTTTTCTTTCTAATAAAATATGAATTTTTTTGTGAGATCTTGAACAGTACTGTGTCTACAATGTAGGTTTGGCAACAATATAGTATTTGTGTTTTGACGATTCTTCCTATGTTGTATGTTGGTTATCCATGATCAGAATATGGAATGGAATTTAAGTTCAGTTCCAGCAAGCCAAGGTTATGAATTCCCCCCCCTTTTTTAAGGTTCACTTTTTGTGAAAGATATCAGCACATGTTCTTGGGTTTTGTATGATACCCTTGTTGTTCCTGAATGTATAAAAATTCACTTCCTCCCACTTCAGCGCATTAGCGTTTTTGTATAGTATAGTGTTCAGGCAGGTTTTTGAAACTAACCACTTAAAAGGTAAAACATCTTGTTGGTAATGAACTTTCCTTATCTTTTTGTGTCCATTGCAAGATTTACTTGCCTCTGCTGTTCGTCAGTTACTGGTGGCTGATTTCACAGCTTCAGTCCACCATTTTTTAGACACATTTTACATCCTATCATGATCTAGATTTAAGTCAGTCAACTATGGTTCAGTGAACAGTAGAAATGTGGCAGCATTCATTGTGAATGCTGTCATGATTTGACAGAACAGTCTGCGAATAATTTCATAGACCCGAATGATATTGCTGCATGGCTTTTTTAAATGTGGTGAATGAAGTATATATGAAGTTTTTTACTTTTATTTTCATGAGAAACTGAGTTCTGACTGCTTCTACCTAGAACAGCAGCAACCGCCAATTTGACTGTAATAAAATTTTCATGTAAAATGCAAATAGGTGTTGGAGATTTTAAATCAGTCAGTGCCTTTGCAGTCATATGTTGTCAGTACAAAGGCACTGACAGCACATGGTTGCTTTTCTGATAATGTTCATATGAACAAAGTTTGCAACTATAATACTCGTATGTGCCTTGAAATGCTTTTATAAATAGCATTTGCTGCTCTACCAAACGAGATGTTCAAGTTTTGGTATGTTTTGTTTATATAATGACTGGAGGCAAGAATTTGGGAAATTTTTTGAACATATTTTGTGGATGAAGATAATTTTATTTGTACTCAAATGTGTTCTTCAGGTTTATAACTGGATTAGCTGTTAGAAATCTAGGAAATGAAAACCTGTTTCCAACCAAAGTCTCGTGCAGGTTTAAATGCAATGCATTGTCAATGAGTCAGATAAGTTTTGAGTTTACTCATTCATAATATCATGCTGAGCATACTAAATTACGTGTTTTGTGTTTCTTGTTCAATAGTAAAACCATCTTACTATCATATCTTCTGTTACGCACGTTCTTTTTTATTGTTTTCGGGTATAACAGAAGATATGATAGTAAGATGGTTTTACTATTGAACAAGAGTCAGATAAGTTTGGGATAAGATTTTGACTGGTAGTTAATGATGATTAAAATATGTATTTTGAATAAATCTCCCAATTTGGGAAAAGTTTAGCATTCACCTGTTAATGAGAGTCTGAAAATGTGAAATGTTACAACCATTAACTTTTTTACTTTCACATTGTCAGGTAAAAGGTTGGGAGCAAACAGAAGTGTAGTTGGCACTGTAAATTACTCATGTTGGGAAGTGTTCCATTAGTATAAAAGTATTTGCCACTAAAAACAACTTCTCTGATGAAATGTGGGGGAAATTCTCTGGCCGTTTACCAGGGCAAGACAAAAACATAATTGTTCTACTAACCATGTAGAAGCTGGAAAAGTTTGCTAAGAACTTCCCAGCACTATCATCTCTTACAATTCTGTGTGATATGGAACAGGTGTTACACAGCATTTGGCAAAGAAATTCTTTGTAAGATCTATTGGCCAATGCAGGTCTTTTATGGTGTACTATTTTAGCACTTATACATGTGCTAGATGCAGTACACTAGTGCAGAACAGAAGCACTGCTTGCACTATATATCAAAATGCAAACGAAAAACAATGGATAGGTGTGATTTTCATGAGAACCAAACCTGCAGAGGAAGTACATTCACAGTAATTGAATGTTGTACTTATTTTAAGAATTATTAAGATAATATGACTATAAATGATTTTTTGTTTGAATGATTCACATCTATTATATTTCTATTTTATGTTCCTTAGGACTTAGTATTTGGTTGCCCAGAAAGTCCTGAGCATTTTTTTATGTGAAATGAAACAAATACAATGAGTTTAAGAACATACCTTTATTCCTCAAAGTAATGTCCATTTTTTCTCACGAGTTTAGTCCATCTTTCGGGTGATTTTAGATTGCCATCCCTGTAGAACGTGGTTGGTTTGGAGGCAAAAAGTCCTCCACGTGCTTCTTGACAGCATTGAAATCACTGAAGAATTTACCATTTAAAGAATTTTGCAAAGACCGAAACAAATGGCAGTCGGAGGGTGCAATGTCTGGGAAATAAGGTGGGTGGGGGTTGAGATATCCCAGCCCACGGTGTGCAACTTTCTGCGGGTGACCAAAGGAACGAGTGGCCGCACATTGTCTTGCTGGAACACAACACCCTTTATGTTCACAAGTTCTGGCCGCAGGTTTTGGTTCAATTTTTCCAACTGGCTGCAGTACACATCCAAATTGATTCATAGTAAATAATGCTTTTGCAATCTCACCAAACAGAGAGCATAACCTTGCGTCTGTGAATATTCGGCTTCTGCGTTTGTTTACGTGGTTTGGCAGTGTGACCCCAGGACCTCTGCACTACATTGTCGCAGACTATCCAGTTTTTAATCTCCTGTCACTAATCATTTCAAAAATGAGACCCTGTTGTTGCAATTTAGGAGCATATGGAATATTGGTCCATGCAGTTTTTCCCTGACAGCTTGTGTGGGACCCAAACATCGTAACGAGAAGTGTATCCCAGCTTCACTAATTGTTCATAAACAGTACTTTTCAGTATTTTCACAGTCTCTGCTAACTCCCGAGTCGCTAATTTTGGGTTGCACTCGATTTCTGCCTTTATGGGATCGCCATTCACTGCTGAAAGTCTTCCTCACCGATCCCCGTAGTCTAAACAGAAATGCTGGCTTTGAACTTCCCAAACCACCTCCGAACCATTGACTCACTGATAACATTCTCTCCATACACTTTGCAAATGCATTTACACGTCTGCGCAGCATGCCCCCCCGTTTTATAGAGGACTAACATCACATGCCGAAAATGCAACTTTTACTCATCCATGTTTAACATGTACTAAACAAATACAATTTCCACTTATAGTCAACCACACATAGCTGAACGCCACATGTGAATGCCATCTTTCCTTGTTGCCAACATCTTGTGTGTTTTCAAAAGGTACATCTGCATACATCACGCTCAATCATACACCTGTCACAAATGCTCAGAACCTTCTGGACAGCTCAGTTGTATAATAATAGTTTTGATATAATAAGTTTGTAATGTTTAACACTGTTATATAGTTTTTATACATGAAATAGATTATTATCGGCATTTTTGAATTCTTAAGCAAATAGCATAACAACGGGGGTTTTTTCTTACATAGTTCAGTTTAAAAAATTAGTTTCTTGTTGCCCATTCTTTAAAATGTGGTTAGGAATTGCAATAGACTTCATTGTAATGTATTCTGGGAGCATTATTTTGAAGAAAGTTTCTTTTTCTTCAGAGTAGTCAAATTGACTTCTGTCAGATTTCTAAGTATGCAAAAATTCTAGTGTCAAAGTAAAATGGGACAGCTAAAATTTGAATTTGACTTCATGTGGGTAAAGTAGGTCTTGTATGTGTTAATTTTTGGAATTAATTGTCATAGATATTGTAAATTCATTCTTGTAGGGCTTACTACCGTATAAAGAATTTTTTTATGTTGATCAAAAAGTTTCAAATTTTAGCTACGTAGAAGTTTTTCAGGTATTACAACAGTAAATAAGAACATCTGCTTAGAGTTAGAAATTTTGTATTTCAGGTATATTTGACCTTAGAATGTAGTTCAGAAAACAGAAACACTGTCCTTGCCTTGTATGATGTATTACTAATAATCAGTCAAAAAACGGCTCCTCGTGCAAGTGATGGGGATCTGAGAGTAATAAGTGAAAAAACTGAAGAAAATATCTCATCTTGGATTCCACCATCAAATAACACAGTCAAAATGCAGAATTGGTGATATGGCACAAACATAACCAAACTTACGGTTTTTGAGAGAGGAACTGGTATCACTGAATGTAATGTAAGTCTAAACGGCACAGTGATTGACCAGGTGAGGGAGTTTGTGTATTTAGGAATCATGTTTGACAGAGAGAACAAATTGGATGGGGAAATTAGTAGGTGAGTGAATTCTTCATTAAAAGTCATAGCTGCTTTGGGAGGTTTTCACAGAAATGATGGGTTCTCAAGAGAGTCCTGCATAGCTGTGTATTAAAGTGTAATTGTTCCTACTCTGATGTATGGCAGTGAAACCTGGGTATTACAGAAGAAACATAGAAGTCATTTGTGTGCTGGAGAAATGCGCTACTTACGAGGGGTTTGTGGCAAGACACGTTCTGATTGTGTGAGGAATGAGGAATAAAGATGTGTTGCAGTTGTGTGATGTGAAGCAAAATGTTGTTAGCAAGGTGAAGACTAATACATACCTGCCAGGTTTTACGGTTTACCCGTAAAATTTACGGAAATGTGACTTGTTTTACGGGCAAAATGTTAACTTTACGGATTTGGCATTTCTCCGAGATTTTTTTCTTTTTCTGATGATTTTTCACCCACTATTAAATTCTTTTTTTTTTTTAACTTAATCCATTCAAAGTAAAGTGCTGATGTAAGTTGTGAATAAGTTTTCAGTTACATGTGTTTATTTGGAAACATTTTGCTGTAGTTTTCCCTCGTTTTAGGTTATTGTTTTGCCTTTTTCCAAACACTAGAACACCAACCAGCTGGGCTTGTTTAACCTTGGCCTCGGTTCTCTCCCCTCTCTGGCGCACGCTGTTTCCCACCTTCTTTTCAGATAACGCATTGTTTGTCTCCCGAGTGGCAACTTCTCAGCAGGCCAGCATGGGGTGTGTCTTGCATTGGAACAGGTATCTTTATTCCTCCTAGTTCGAAATGCTATCTCAGAACGTAGTTATTGTAGAAAAAAAAATTCAAACAGATTTTAAATCTGTGGAATTTTTCAGCCCAGTCGATACCCAACATGATGAAATTAAGCAAAAACTACCAGTTTTGTGAAATTAAAAATGCATTGGAGCATGGTTTCGTTACTTCTTCTCTGGCAATAAATTTGACCTAACGAAAAAATGCTACTATAAGAGGAAGTTAAAAAAAAAAAAAAAAAGTAAGTCCAATGTTCATTCGAGCCAGGGCTGCTCCAGCAATGATTTATTTTGCAGGTCCGTTAGTCAGTAAGTTTTCTATGCTTTCCAACCATGCTTTGTTCATTGCTCAATAACGTTCATAAAAATGTCTTGGCTTGATTCAACGAAATTAATATGTTGGGGTACATACAAATTCGTCAAATCCCTATTGAAAATGGTCAAAGGTAAGGGCGAGACATTATTTCCAGTTGTTCTCTGCTTTCTATTTCTTTCAGTTGCTCTCTGCTTTCCTATTCATTCTTCCGTTCTTTTTTTTTTTTTTTTTTTTTTTTTGGTGATGACTTGCGTAAAATCAAAGCATGATTGTGATGAAGTTTGGGTATGCTGTTCAGCACCCATAGTGGACCTATCCTATTGAAATGGTTGCTATCAGCATTCACTAGGACAGTGCAGTAGTACATGCACAAGATTTGTTCGCTCGCGTTTTAGAATTTCAGCACAATATCTTCCGTGGAAATTGACCGATTTGGATATGATTTTTAATTATAAAACGACGTGTTTGTGGTAGCTATTTAGAAATTAACAGGCACAAAAAATGTTCTATAATAAAGCAAAAACACGCAAAATATACAGTATCAATTAATTCATACTAAGATTCGTAAAGAAAACAGTAAAGTATCGTGAAGAACACTGTTGCTTTTGCAAACCCACACTTTTTTGTAGGTATTAAATTTTGGGCTTTTAGAAAACAACTCTGAATTTTAAAATATCTGGATTTTGACAGCATGAGTTTAATCTAAGGAGGGGGTGGACTTTTTTTTTTTTTTATCTGTTTAAAAAAACACCATTGGCTTTGTAACTTCTATCAAACCAAATTGTGTGATATTTAGAGATTTTCATTTTTTAAAACAGAATACGTGTATTCCGCATTTTGTCATGTTAAGCCAATTTTTTTTTTTTGCCAAGATATAAGATTGGAATTAAAATCCTATTTCAAACGTTTTGTGCCGTGCCTATGCCGCAAAGGGAGATGGGGAGGATGTCACCGATGAAGTGACTATCATTTCTTGCGACGCCTGATGTAAAAGACTTGGTTTTGCTTCGGCAAAACACATTGTGTTAGTTTTACTGCAGGAGAGGGGGTAGTTCAGACGTTGGTGGGCCCAGATTGTTTTTGTAAAGGAATAACTAGACTAGAGAAGCTCTATTCAGTAAGATGAGGGGAGGGGGGAGGACAGGAAGGGAAGACAGAACTATAAAAGCAGTGCCATTTGGAAGTACACTATCTACCAACAAGTAATTGGACACCCCTGCAATCGACGAGATCTGCGGTCTTGATACACGTCACGGCCGCCGCCGTTAAATATCGTCTGGGAAACAACAACACTACAAGTCGCATGCAAGATGCCACGCAGTTTGGAGCTCCTCTCTGGGTTCGAGAAAGGTGTAATCGTCGGGTATCACAGAAATGGTCGATCCATACGTGACATATCCAGCGAGTTGAAGTACCCAAAATCGACAGTGGCCTTTGTGATTGGCAAGTGGAAGATGAGAGATGACTGTCGAAATGTGCCCCGACCTGGCAGACCCACAAAACTGGGAGTTGGAGACCGACGGGTGCTGGCCAGAAAAATTCTGAAGAACCGCGCCAAATTGATGGGCCACATCCGCGAGGAGTTTCTACAGGCATACGGGAGTGTTCTTTCGATGAATACCATCCGTAAGGAAGCCCATCTGCTCGGTTATCATGGATGTGCTGCCGCCCACAAGCCTTTGATCACCAAGTCCAATAGCGCTGCTCGGCTAACGTGGTGCAAAGAACGTCGACAGTGGACCATTGAACAGTGGAAACAGGTTCTCCGGAGCGACGAATCAAGGTTCACCCTCTACCTTTCAGATGGCAGGGTCTGGGTTTGGCGTCTGGCTGGAGAACGCTTCCTGCCGGAATGTATTGTGCCAACTGTGAAGTTCGGCGGCGGTGGAATTATGCTATGGGGGTGTTTCTCCTGGTATGGTACGGGACCCTTGGTCTCAATTCCTGGTAGGCTTAACGCCGAGACCTACTGCACCATTTTGGATCACCATTTTGGATGACCTACGTTGTGGCAGTTTTACGGGGTGGACCCATGTTACTTTCAGGATGACAATGCCACCTGTCATGTTGCGAGGTCCACCATGGCTTGGTATGGTGACGATGGGGTTAATCGAATGGACTGGCGTGCGCAGAGCCCGGACTTAACCCTATCGAGCATCTCTGGGACGAGTTGGAGCGTCGACTTAAGGGATGTCCCCACCGTCCGAAATCGGTGAAGGAACTGACCTGTCTTCTCCAAGCCGAGCGGAAGAAAATACCGCTAGCCGCCGTACAATGCCTGGTTGAGAGTATGCCTCGTAGGGTCGCAGCTGTAATCGCTGCTCGTGGAGGCTCCACCAACTATTGAAGGTGAATAAACTTTGTTTTCCTTTGCTGTCACAGGTGTCCAATTACTTGTTGGTAGATAGTGTATAAAAGATGCCCATAAAGGGGTCGGATTTGGTAAAAGACAAGGCATCGATCTGACTGTGAGGAATGATGGGGAGGGAGGGAGGACCCCAGAGGATGACATTCGTAACTAAAACCTAAACCTTTGTTTCTAGATGAAAGAACCTTTCAGTTGCTCTCTGCTTTCCTAGCTGACCAGCTCGAATTGGATAACCCTGCAATCGGTATTTTTTCCTCTTCAAATTGCAACTCTTTAAGCTGCTACTATTTTACTATAGCAGTTTTTACTTGCATTTTTTTTCCCGAGTGGTAATAAATTTTGTATTAGTGATTCGCTACGAGCAGCAATATAAAAGGGAAAAAAAGTACTATCAAACATTCTGCGATGCATGTTCTGCGGAATTCCTGTGTATTGCAAAATCTTCAAAAATGGAAAATATGCGTTACGTGTCGATGTTTTGAATATACGTGTCAATGCAATTTCAACATTTCGCATGGTGGAACGAATGATATTACATGTATAAATCATATTTCTAGTGACAAGCATAAATATAACGTTGACTGTGTGGAAAAAAAATAACGAAATTGACTTCCTTTGTTAAAAGTTTTAATGAACTCGATGTGATTCGTACAAAATGTTTGTTCACTTCATTTTTAGTTGAACATAACGTACCAGTTAGCGTCTCTCAGTCACTCTTACTTATTTCATTTTTTGTTTTTGTTTTTTATTTGAATGTCTCGTCGTCCGTGTCTCCGTAAGATAAAAGCCTAACATGAAAATGGTTCATTTTTGAAAAATTTTTATTATGTTTCATGACGCGTGGGACATGATCCCATTGAAAGGGTAGAACATCCTTCTCTTTAGATGCAAACTTCTGTAAAAGTAAATTTTTATCACTTTATAGATCATAATGATATCATAGTAATGAGAAATTATGTATAGAATCTATTTGAATCGATATAAATGTGCCGATAAATTCAAACATCTGTAGTCACTTCAATTACAAGTTTGTACTTGATTTGGGTAACATCGTTTTTAAATCGATATGTTCAGTAATTTAATCAATAGGCACGACAAGTAATCTAATTGAATATACAGATTAAAATTTTCATCGAATGTATCGATTAATTTTTTTACATATTTCTGTTTCTGAAAGTTGGCAGGTATGCTAATATGCTTCAGTGGTTTGGCCATGTTGAAAGAATGAGTGATGGGATGCTTACTAAGAAAATCTTTTTAGCCCAAGTGGCAGGAAGGAAAGGCAGAGGAAGGCCAAGGAAGTCATGGGAGGATCAGATTCAGGAGTGTCTGCATGAGAAAAAGATTATGAGTATGAAGTATAGAAGATCTTGTGTACGGCATGCGATGGATGTCAGTGAAGCCTGAGTTGTATGTGAAGATCGCTGTAAATGGAGAAGTTTGATATGGCAACAGTAAGTAAAAATTATCTGGTCGTTTGTATTTCTTTGTGGAGCTAACCTCTGAATATCAGAGAACAGCTTAGTGATATGTATTTACAATGTCCCCAAGATGCTGGTAAAATTATAATTTTTTGTCTGGAATAGAACCCAATGAGTTAAAGTCTTTTGCCAGTGTCACACAGAACTAGGTAGTACCTAAACAGTATTTATACTGAAAGCATAATCTCTTGTCAGATTCATAGACACCATTGTTGCCCAATTGGAGCACCTCGTGGAGGCAAACCTGTTTCTCACTATAATCACTGCTTGTGCATTGCAGTGACATGTGACTGTGAATACTTTACATCAAAGAGGGCAGTGATGTAATGTACTCAAAACAGACTGATTTTCAGTAACAATCACTTCAATGCCAACAGCAGTCACTGTTCATATCAGCTCTCCAGGTGCCAGTATGCTGCACTGTTCGCACCATTGTATCTGTTACTTTGTGCTCTCTGAAAAACACCGAACCAACCCGATGTAACTTGATCAACCATCTTGATTGATAATTTATGGGTTTTTTTTGTCTTGATGTTTCAAAATTATTTTTGTCTTTTTGACAGGTAGATCAAAGACAATTTTTGAAGAAAAATTACAGTTGTCTTTGAAAGTGCATATTTGACTGCCTAAAACATCTGTTAAGCTTATCTTTTGTGGTTAAGAAAAACAAATGAGCACAGCTTATTTGCTTCAAAATGTATACAGTGAAGGAATTGGTGATTTTTCTTTTTTGCTGCACTTTGATGTACATATGATAGAGGTAAAAAAAATAGGCCATAATATGTATGATGATGATAGTTACATTTGTTTTCTTTGAACATGAGTTACCAGGTTTGCTTTACATATCAATTAATGTCACTTGATTAGTGTTAATGAATTTCTCAGATTTTCTTTTTTATATGATATATGTATAGTGAAAGTGATGTTACCCTTAAAGTTGAATGGGTATTAAATGAACACCTATTGACAGCTTGGTATGTTTTTATTCCAGTTGCATGAAGTAACATCCAGATGGCATGAACTCCAAGACAAATTTGATCAAGCAAATTTTTGTATAAGACGCCTAAAGAATGCTGAAAATGAGAGGAAAAATTATCAAATAGATAACTCGTCTCAAACGGTATACTACTTAATGCATACATATTTTTTGCTGTTCATATGAACTTTGTATATTTCTTTTAAAAAAATCTCTTTCCAGCTTAATCAAGTTCATACAATATTTTAACCCATTTTAATCTCTCACAGCTTGCCTTGGTCTGAAAGAAATGTAAACTAGTTTTTCACTTTCATAACACAAGGTTGTACAAATCGTAGCAGTAGGTAGAATTAGATATATCATATGTTGAACTGAATATTTGGAGAGAAACAAGCTAAATCACAATATTCCTAACATGACTGCTACTAAATAAGCTGCTGAAAAACAAATTTGTTTTTGGAAAAATGTGCACCTCCATAATTGAACCCAGTTAAGACAAAGTTCAAAAGATATTACAAATTTAGCTGCATTAGAACACTTTTTCAGCAAAAAGTAAAATGATAAAAACATGGTAACTATGAAAAAAGAGTTGGTAAAATCATTGCATGCTAGATTTCAAAATATTGAAGTGAGTTAGTTGCATGTTAACTCCACTGTTTCGAATTGATGTTGCAAACTTGCAATTTTTAAGTTAATATACATGGTACTGCTACAAATAGGATTATACAAGAAAGGAAAAGTTTGTTTCTGATGTATGAAAATGTGAAAAACATGGCTATGTACAAAGGGAACCTACTGGAGAAGAGAATACTCTGCCCCCCCCCCCCACATACACACAATTCAAGATGTATGGACTTAATTAAATGGAATTCTGTTTGAAAAATAAAAACATACAAAATGAATAAAGCTCATATTGAGAAATGGCTTCCTAGTTTAATTGAATTAATAATCTAAAGCAACTTATGGGAATTTACTAGGAAATGTTTTCATTTATAGCAAATTTTCGGAGAAAACTCTTCTCCTTCTTCAGGCTCTCTAGTTGTTGTCACTTTTTGCTTGTCACTATCATGGTTACGGTTTACCTTGACGGTTACGGTTAACCTTGACGGTTTAGGTTATTTTTCACCAAATCCTGCCAGATGTTAGGCAGGGAAAATCCTTGCAGTCATTGATGATGGAATTTTGTTTTTTCTCAATCTCTATTCCTTCTTTCAGTTTTCTTTTTTGGAAATTGCTTTGGAAACTGATTACTTTAAGGAATTCCAATCCATGCTGTGCCCAGTTTCTCTAACATGCCTATCTAATCCAGTCTTGTTTGAGCAATTTTTTATAGCTGCTTTATGCTCAGCTATACGAGTTTCTAGTCTGCGACCTGTTTCACCTATGTAAGATAGTCCACAACTACAATTTACTTCATAAACTACTCCTTGCATTTTTAAAATATCTTCTTCTCTTTGAACTATTTTAGGGAAAAAATTTTTAACTTTGTTCTCTAAATTCCCATAAGTTGCTTTAGATTATTAATACAAAATGAATTTTTAGAAGAGAATGTCACATTGTTTTAAAAGAGAGAGAGAGAGAGAGAGAGAGAGAGAGAGAGAGAGAGAGAGAGAGAGAGAGACATCTTACAATTTTTGTACATGACGGGGACGGGCACCATTCTTGAACTGTCCAAATTGCCCAGGCATTGCTATCATTAAATCTAAGCAGATTACCTAGTGATAGGAAGTTTAGCAAGATAGGGCCTTATATAAAGAACAGAACTGTCCAAATTGCTGAACTGTCCAATTGCCCAAATTTGGACAATTGAACAGAACTGTCCAATTGTGGTCCAAATTGCCCAGTCAGTGCTATCATTAAATCTAAGCAGATTACCTAGTGATAGGAAGTTTAGCAAGATAGGGCCTTATATAAAAAAACAGAAGGTTAAACTTAAAGTTTAGTGTGGAAAAACTTATTCTTTCTTCAGTTAAGGTTTTATTGTTGAACTTTATTCATTAAAATACTGAGTGTTTTTCTATTTTTTACTGAAGAAGATTTTGAAAAGTGTAAATTTTATGAATCTTTATGAACTGGTACTGTTAACTGGACATATTTAGATTGTGTATATTTTGTAAAATGTTGTTTTGTAGTTCAGTTAAAATTTTGTTCAAGAATCTGTTTTACAAAAAATCATTGTAATTTTAATAGCATTTATTTGAACATTTCTTTCAGACTAAAAGGGAAAATAATTAAATACCATTTATTTGTTTTTGCTGCTATCATTTATTTGTGCTTGTGAGGATCCAGTAGTGTACACATAGTCATAAGCACAGCACTGTGTCAATATAGTTTTCAGGTACTGGAAAATTATGGCCTGGCACCCACTACTATATTAACATGGCTGCCATTCTGGAAATGGCTTTCTTTCTTTTGAAAATTTTGGAAACCTGTAATGATTGCCAGTTTATTTTAAAACTCTGATCCCTCTTTTACTTTTTTTCCCCTCCAAAAATTATCCAAAATTATATTTCTGTGATCACTGAAATTGTGTAGTTGCACCAAACGTTTTAAAAAATTCGACATACTTGCATAGATGCCAAGTTTTCAGGATTTTGCTGTTGTCTTCTGGATGGAAGAAGCTTTTTACCAGATTTCCGTACAATATTGTATATTTTTAAACATCCGTCTGCCAGCCAAAATTCTTTGGAATTTGCAGAAATTCCTATTCTAGCTGGAATGAAAATATTCCGTGATTTTCCACATTTTAAATTTCTCTGCCAAAGTTCTCTCTCTTTTATTTTTTATTTTTTTTTATCTTTCTGAGCATATTCCTCATTTTCAATTGTTTCCTGATAATGTTCATTCCTCATTTTTTCGTGATGGTGCAAAAGAGCAACTTGGTATTTTTTTTTAAGAATTTTTCTTAATGAAATGAGCATTTTCCTATTTCAACACTCTTTCCTTCAAAATCAATCATCGGAGCTCGCATTTTAACCCCCTTCTCCAAATTTTTAAGTGAAATTAAATTTCAAACTCAGTTTTTAATCTGTCTGTGATGGATTTGACTCCATTTCCTTGACCCGTAAAATTGTTTTCACAGCAGAGTGAGCTACAGCAGTAATGATTTTTGGAATTAATTTCACTTAAAATGCATATTTTGTCATTCCTTGGTCACCTCTTGCTATATCAAGGTACAGATCATTTGATTGTGCGATGTATGTTTGCATGACCCAACAAACGGTAGTGAATGATGGAGCAACGCCAACAGCCCTGGCCGAGGGATTCATTTTGCGGGATTCATTCTGCGCATGCTGTTGGAACTTGGACTTAGCAGCCGCTAGCGACTGACTGACTGTATGAATGACACATGAACTGCGACTAAGGTACACTGGTGATTTTGGTTCTGTTTTTGACTCACGTGAAAAAGAATGAAGTGCGAAATAAGGAAGAATAGACATTAGATGCGAAGTGAGCAAAATGTTCGTGATTTGTAATGCTTCTGTGCAAGTGTATCTTCGAGGATATTTGTGTATTCGTCTATAAAGGAATAAATGTTGACCTTCAGTAATTGGAGTAACTTCACAAAGGTAAGATTCAGGCCATGATTTCATACCTACCAGGTTTTACAGTTTACCTGAAAAATTTACGGAAACACTACTTGTTTTATGGGCAAAATGTTAATTTTACAGATTTGGGGATTCTCTGACATTTTTCTCTTTTTCTGATGATTTTGCACTCACCATTAAAACTTTTTACTTAACTTAGTCCATTTAAAATAAAGTGCCGAGGTAAGGTACGAATTAACTTTTCACTTACATATGTTTATGTGGAAACATTTGTCCGCAGTTTTCCCACGTGTTTTAGGTTTTTCATTGTTTCAAATGCTAAAGAGCTTGCTTGCGTAAACTGAACTGCCCCAGCTAGGCTTGTGTATTTATCTCTCGCTCTGTTTCCCCCTTCCCACTTAACAGATTGTTCATCCCCCAAGTAGCAACTTCCCACGTAGGCCGGCAGTGGAAGCACCTCTCTTCCCATTATTTATATTACTTCCAGTTTGAAATGCAATCTCAGAACGTAGTTATCGTAGAAAAAAATTCAAACAGATTTAAAATCTGTGGAATTTTTAAGCCCAGATCGATACCTAACATGACGAAATTAAAAAAAAGCTGCCACTTTTGTGAAATTAAAAATGCATTTGGGGCATGGTTTTGTAACTTCCCTGGCAATAAATTTGACCTAACAAAACAATACTACTATAACGAAGTTAAAAAATAAGTCCAATGTTCATTCGACCCAGTGCTTCTCCAGCAATGATTTATTTTGCTGGTCCGTTAGACAGTTTTTTACGCTTTCCGACCGTGCTTTGTCCTGGCATTTTTATGCAAGTACGATAACTTGCATAAAAATGTCTTGGCTTGATTCAACGAACTTAATGTGTTGGGGTATATACTAATCCGTCGAATTCATATTGAAAATGGTCAAAGGTCAGGAAATAGGAGCGAAATTCATTCTCCCGCCTTTTTGCGTGATGACTTGCGTAAAATTAAAGCAAGATTGTGATGAAGTTTTGGTACGATGTTCATCACCCATAGTGGACCTATCCTATTGAAGATGGTTATTAGTATCAGCACTCACGGGGACAGTGCGTACATGCGCACAAGGAAGATTTGTTCGTCAGAATTTTCGCACAATAACTTCTGTGGTAATTGACCGATTTGGATGGAATTTTTAATTATAAAACAAACGACGCGTGTTTTTTATTAAAAATTCGGGAATCGATTCCCGCTCGAGGGCAATGAAATTTCAAGTTTTCTGAAAAGTGTTACATGGATGACCAGTAAATGGTACAAGCAAATTCTGTTTGCTTTGAATATTCTCCAAAAAAAAAAAAAAAAATTAGGTGTAACTTTAAAAGTTATCTGTGAATTTTGGCAAAATTTGGGGCATCTGGTTTTTTTTAGCAGATTGTGGTGTCTTTAAAAAAAAATCGCATAATTTTCTTAAATTTTCGAGAAAATAAAATTTTCACATTTTTATTCCTACTGAAACAGTGAACAGCAGATGCGATTCTGGCAGGTCGGGTTGACAGGTCGGAAGCTGGGGGAAATAAATGCTTTTAGAGTTGAAATGTTTTACTTCGAGAAAAAGGAAGTAAAACATTTGCCACCTTTTAGATAAAGGAGGCAAATGCGAACATAATGCCTAATTTGTTACGGTTTACTGTGGAGTGGGGTGTCTAGAGTGAAAAAAAATTGTCTTGTCAATGCCTCCCAGCTTTACCCAGGAGTGAGTTACAGTTATGGGGAAGGAACGCGCAGCCGTTAATTTTTTTCCAGCACGCCACCGATTTTTCCCCCACGGCGCAGACTTTTTCCACACGCGCAATGCAGTTGGCGCTTTACATTTCACACTAAAACATTCAAAAATTTTTCACTAGCAACTTTTGCTAGAACCACTTTTTATCATTAATAAAATGCATTTTCTTGCTAGCAATTCGCTACTAATTACTGGTCGAAATCGCGCCCTGGTGAGATTTATTGATCAAATAGATATTCGAAACACATGCTTCAAGTAGTGGCGCATGGATCTTGCGATGCGATTGCGCAATGCAATCTTGCAACCGGGAATGGATTGTATAAAGCCAGCTGGAGAGAGGCTTTCCCAGAATGCCATGCGTGATGCTGCTAACTGGAGTGCTCATAAGTTTGTGTTACAGCTTCTGTGTTTTGCATTCGGTATTTCATGATGTGTGGTGTCATCAGTCGGGCACCTGTGCGTGGGAAACTCTTTTTTTTTTTTTTTTTTTTTTTTTTTTTAAGAAGAGCTTGTTTTAAAATAGATTTTAGATCATATTTATTTTGAAGTATTTACGTCTTCTAGCATAAGCACATTTGAAAAAATAAAGTAGTTGCGCAAAAGTGTTTTTTTAATAGCCGTTGGATTACAAATGAACTGTATGAAGAATGGCTCATGTGTGATGTAAATGATAAGCATAGAGCCAGATGTAGAGTATATCACAAAAGCTTCAGCATTGCTAAAGTGGGTGAATCAGCTGTTTAAAAGCTACATGAAAGGTGCAAGACACACTGAGCTCATTGCACTGAAGAATTCTTGTAGTATTTCGTCTTTCACTAAGGGAATATGAAATACATCAGTAACAGTTAGAAACTGTAGCTTATCAGTAGATGGAAGCGAAGTTCAGGTATCAGAGTCATTAATTGATAAGGCCAGTATGAATATACGTGTTTCTAATAATGAAGTCTTGGATGCAGATATTTTATGGGTCCTCAGAACAGTGAAATGTCTTAATTCTTAATCTGATGCAGGTATACATAAGACTTTTCAGAAAATGTTCCCTGACAGGTTTGATCGCCTCAAATTTTACTTGTGGAGAAAGAAAAAGTGCCTATTATACAGGGATAGCATCTTACTTCAAAAGTCTTATGTTGCAAGAACTGTGTGAAATGAAGAATTATGTTCTATTGTTTGATGAAACCTTGAACATTTCAAAGCAGGAGAAACAAATGGACATTCATGTTAGATTCTGGAGTTCTGATAATAAAGTCAAAACACATTTCCTTAGCATCTGTATTTATGGGACACTCTACTGCAACATACATTGTAGACAATTTTCGAGCTGCAGTTTTGCCTTTGAAAATGGCAAAAGTTATTCAAGTGTCAATGGATGGGCCAGCAGTCAACTGGAAATTTTTGAAGTTGTTGCAAGATGAAATTCACAGAGAATGTGGGAAACTGATTTTGAATGTTAGGAGCTGTGGGCTTCACATAATAAGTAATGCTATTAAAGGTGGTTGTAAAGCAAGTGGTTGGGATCTGAATAGTTACTTATTTTGTTCGTATCACTTTTTAAAGATTCGCCAGCACGACGGGGATATGGTGGACCTACCACACTTGAGAAGGAGGGTCCACCACAGAATCAACCTGGACTTTCTAAACGGCGTATGAGAAAGAGATCTCGGCTGAGTGAATGTAAGATTGGTGTATGGAATACTAGAGGTATAAATGGCAAGATGAGTGAGGTGATTGAGGAGACGAATAAGTATAGACTGGATGTGCTGTATGTAAGTGAAACCAAAAAGAAGGAAATTGGGGTAGAAGAAGTGAATGGCACGGTGAGTGTGTGGTCTGAAGTATTGGATAATATGAGAGGACAGGCTGGTGTAGGTGTGATTTTAAGTGAAAAGATGAAGAACAACTTGATTCACTATAGTTGCATAAGTGAGAGAATTCTCTGGATCCGTTTTGAAAGTGAAACTTCAGAGAATTGTAATTGTTGTAGTGTGTGTTCCTTGTGACACAGAACCTTCTGATAAGAAGGAAAATTTCTGGAATGAGCTAAAAGCTGTTTTGAGCCAGTTTGGTGCTAAAGAAAAAGTTATAATAGCAGGGCATTTCAATGCTAGAGTATATGTGCAGAATGCAATTTCTGACAATGTTCTGGGTCAGTTTAATGATCCTTTTGTGAATGATAATGGTGAAAGATTAATTGAACTCTGCATTGAGAATGGTTTGTGCGTATCTAATACATTTTTCAACCACAAGTATATCCACACATATACTTAAGAAAATCGTACTCTTGGTCAAAAGAGTGTGATAGATTTTGTTGTCTACGGTCAGTGTTTGAAACACTTAGTTGTTGACACCCGTGTTATGAGAAGTGCGGATGTTGGTTCTGATCATTACTTGGTAGTGTCACGAGTGAAACTTAATGTTGGTTGGAGGAAAAGGAATAGGAAGAGACCCAGGATAGAAAGAATAAAGGTTGATAGGCTCCTTGAAGATCATCAGCGGTATTCTGACTTACTCAGAGAACGACTGAAGGATCTGAAGTCTGGTGAGAGGGATGTAGAAAAGAAGTGGGAATGTTTTAAGAACTGTGTTGTCACTGCTGCTAAAGAGGTCTGTGGCACCACAATAGTGGGTAACAATAGAGGTGATGCTTGGTGAAATAGTGAGATTGAAGAGGCAGTAAAGAGAAAGAAGGAAGCCTATTTGGGGATGTTGCAAGGTAGAGTCCCTGTGGATGAATATCGCTGTAAGAAGCGTGAAGCTGGTTTGCCACAGTAAGGCAAAAGATAGGAAGGAGAAAGTGGAAAGGCATGAACTGGCTTTTTGGAAAGATAGGAAGTCCTTCTGGAAGTACATGAGACTCAGGAAAAATAGGGGAAACAAAGTTGTAAGTTGTGTGCAGAATGAGATTGGGGAAATGATATGGGCGCCCAATGAGTTAAGTGACAGATGGGGTGAATACTTCTGTGAGTTATTAGAGGAGGAAAGCAAAGACGATTCTGAGACAGATGCAGATGATGTCACAATGAGGGATGAAAGCACAGGAGGGATCTCAAGCGAAGAAGTGTGTAAAGCTCTAAAATCTCTTCAGAATGGTAAGGCTCCGGGAGTTGATGGCATAACTGCAGAGTTGTTGAAATATGGTGGTGGCTCTAATTGACTGGTTAACTAAAATTTGCCAGTTGTGCTGTGAGTTAGGAATGGTCCCTTGGGATTGGAAGGATGCTATCATTGTTCCCTTGTGTAAGGAAAAAGGTGATCAGACTGAATGCAAGAACTATCGTGGTATTAGCCTACTGAGTGTGCCAAGGAAAGTGTTTGGTAAGGTTGTTATTGAAAAAGTATGGGGTCTTGCATCATTGAAAGTGTGGGATGTTCAGAGTGGTTTTATGCCTGGTAAAGGCTGCACTAACCAGATTTTTGCATTACGCATGATGATTGAAAAGTATCTGGCTGTTGGGAAGAAAGTTTTTACTGCCTTCATAGATTTAGAGAAAGCTTACGACCGAGTGAATAGGACACTTTTGTGGAAGGTATTGAATGAATATGGTGTTACTGGGAATCTACTTAATAGTGTAAAAGCCATGTATACTGGTAGTAGAGCTTGTGTACGAGTGAATGGTGTTTTATCAAAATGGTTTTCCATTGGTGCAGGAGTTAGACAAGGTTGTGTAATGTCACCATGGCTGTTTAATATACACTGCTGGACAATTGCTAAGGACGGATCATAAACGGCTATATAGCGCATAAAAAAGTAAGTGTGGTTGGATGCCAAGTGAAATAAAATAATGTCAGAATGCCAGGACATTACAAGAAAAACAATTTATTGTGCTCTGAAATTCAAAAGGCTTTGGAACGTGTTCAAGGGACAAACAGGCCATTTTGTGCAGAATACGTAAACGTGAAAAAAATGCAATTACCGTCCGCAGGCATTCCAGTGTAAGATGTCAATACGGGATATGGCCACCATGGAGGGCGATACAAGATTCCACACGTCGTGTCATGCTTTGCGCAACATTATCAAGCAGCTGTTGGGGTAATTTATCCCATTCCTCTGTCAGTGCACGGATGAGGGTGTCCTTGTTTATTTGAGGGCATTGGCGACCAGCAAGACTCCTCCCCAAAGCATCCCACACATTTTTAATGGGATTCAGATCTGGAGAATGTGCTGGCCATACGAGGCGTTGAATATCCTCGCTCTCAAGACACTCCTGGACAGCAACTGTTCGATGACATGTTGCGTTGTCGTCCATGAAAATGAATCTATCACCGACAGCACCACGGAACATGCGAACATGAGGTAGCAGAACATCATTAATGTATCGTTGCCCACTCATAGTCCCAGTTGGAAGCACATAGAGGGACGTACGGCCATTCATCGTGATGCCAGCCTATACCATGACACTACATGTCGGATGTCGGTCCCTTTCCTGTATGTTTGCTGGACAATATGCAGTACCACTATCACGCCAGATCAGTTGTTGTCGACAATCAGACAATAGACTGTATCTACTCTCATCTGAGAAGAGGACAGCAGACCAGTCGTTATCAGTCCAATTGCGATGTTGATGGCACCATTGCAAATGGGCGGTACGGTGACGTCTGGACAATGGGATGCACACAACAGGATGGCGGGCGTATAGTCCTCCTTCATGCAAATGTCTGGCGACAGTTTTTCGGGAGATCTGCTTGCCAGTAGCAGCCATAAACTGATTTGCTACCTCACTAGCTGTGCTGCGCTGGTGTCTTTTTGTTGATAGCACTATGTACCGATTTTCTGCTGGTGTCGTACTGCGAACACGACCTCCCCCATAATGTGTGTGCAGACATACTGAAAATTGCAAGTTCATCAATTGATTCTTTCCCTTTCAACTTTGCGTTTGAACAACAACGGTCAATACGCGTCAAATCCTTTATATCTCTTATCAGCGCTATGACGTCACGGTCCCTTTCCTGTATGTTTGCTGGACAGTATGCAGTACCACTATCACGCCAGATCAGTTGTTGTCGACAATCAGACGATAGACTGTATCTACTCTCATCTGAGAAGAGGACAGCAGACCAGTCGTTATCAGTCCAATTGCGATGTTGATGGCACCATTGCAAACGGGCGGTACGGTGACGTCTGGGCAATGGGATGCACACAACAGGATGGCGGGCGTATAGTCCTCCTTCATGCAAACGTCTGGCGACAGTTTTTTGGGAGATCCGCTTGCCAGTAGCAGCCATAAACTGATTTGCTACCTCACTAGCTGTGCTGCGCTGGTGTCTTTTTGTTGATAGCACTATGTACCGATCTTCTACTGGTGTCGTACTGCGAACACGACCTCCCCCATGACGTTTGCTACACTCTCCATTTGTTTGAAATGATTTCCAAAGCCTTGAAACAACACTGTGGCTGACATCGGACTCCCTGGCAACATCTGTTGTTTTTCGCCCTTCTTCAATCTTGCCAATAATACGGCCACACGTAAAATCATCTAGGTGATGTCGGGAAGACATACTGAAAATTTCAAGTTCGTCAATTGATTCTTTCCCTTTCAACTTTGCGTTTGAACAACAACGGTCAATACGCGTCAAATCCTTTATATCTCTTATCAGCGCTATTACGTCATGAACAAGTTCGGCAATCCAAAATTTGCATACACACAACACGTCTTACTGTATCCCGCACTTATGCTAATTTCCACATTTTCCTGCCTTCCATTTTATGGTTGCTATCTTTGCTATTGTCATCCGTCCTTAGCAATTGTCCGGCAGTGTATTTATGGATGCATGCATGCGTGATGCCAAAATAGATAATAGTGGTTTATGTCTTGGTGATATCCGTGTGTGCAGATTGCTGTATGCTGATGACGCTGTCCTGTTGGCAGAGAGCAAAAGGGAGTTGCAGAGTATGTTGACTCGGATGCACAAAGTTTGCATGAAATTCAAACTCAGTATAAATAAGGGAAAAACCAAAGTTATGGTGTTTGAGAGAGGAATGGGTAGCACTGAATGTAATGTAAGCATAAATGGCTCTGTGATTGACCAGGTGAGTGAGTTTGTGTATTTAGGAAACATGTTTGACAGAGAGAACAAGTTGGATGGTAAAATCAGAAGGCGACTGAATTCTTCTTTGAAAGTCATAGCTGCTCTGGGAGGTTTTCACAGAAATGATGGGTTCTCTAGAGAGTCCCGCACGGCTGTGTATGAAACTGTAATTGTTCCTACTCTGATGTATGGCAGTGAAACCTGGGTACTGCAGAAGAAACATAGGAGTCATTTGTGTGCTGGAGAAATGCATTACTTACGTGGGGTTTGTGGCAAGACACGATATGATTATGTGAGAAATGAAGATGTATTGCAGTTGTGTGATGTGAAGCAAAATGTTGTTAGCAAGATGGAGACCGATATGCTTCGGTGGTTTGGCCATGTTGAAAGAATGAGTGATGAAATGCTTACTAAGAAAATCTTTTCAGCCCAAGTGGCAGGAAGGAAAGGCAGAGGAAGGCCAAGGAAGACATGAGTGGATCAGATTCAGGAGTGTCTGCATGAAAAAAAGATTATGAGAATGAAGTGTAAAAGATCTTGTGTACGGCGTGTAATGGATATTAGTGAAGCACGAGTTGTATGTCAAGATCGCTGTAAATGTAGAAGTTTGATACGGCAACAATAAGTAAAAATATCTGGAAGTTTGTATTTCTTTTTGGAGCTAACCTCAATCTCAGAAAACAGCTTAGTGATTTGTATGTATGTATGTATGCCAGCACGACGGGAGGATTATGCAGCTGTCGCTAGGGAAGAATATTTCCCCAAAAAATTTGTCAGCCATAGATGGCTAGAAAATGTAGAAGTTGTTGAACGTGCGATCAAGATTTTGCCAAGCGTTTGCAAGTATCTCCACAGTGTTCAAAAAAGAGAAATTTCTACCACACAACACACATTTTTTATCACTGTTAAAAACTTTTGTAATGATAATCTACTTTCTGTTAAGCTGCTAATTTTTGTTTCAGTTTCAAAACTTCTTACGTAACCCTTTTCTGACATTGTACCAAGCTGACAGACCATTGATTTGTTTCCTAGCTGGGGATCTAAAAATCCTATTGCTATCGATTTTTCAGCGGTTCATCAAGCCTGAAATTCTGAACTGTGCCAAGACATTGCCAAAGCTTTTACAGTTGGATTTCAATGATGCAAAAAGTCATAATGCTCTGGAAAAAGTGGATATTGGTTTTGTTGCTGAAAAACAGCTGAAAGAACTGTATTCCACCAACAGAGAAACAGATGTTTGATATTCGAATGTCTGCAAAGATGTTCCTGGTACATGTAGCTTCCAAACTGGTTGAAAAATCACCCGTTACCTTTTCTCTAGTAAGAAGTTTAACATGTTTAGACCCCAAAAATATGGCTATAGAGAAGGAAGGATGCATGAAAAAAATGAAACTTATTATAGGGTTATTAGTGGATGCTCAGCAAATATGTGAAGGTGAATGTGATGAAATACTGCAACAGTATTGTGATTTTTTGCAGACAGTAGTGCTTTTGAAGTATTCAGCTTTTATAGATTTTGACCATAAAAATGCAAATTGTCACATTGATACATTTTTTCATGACACATTGTGTGATTCAACATATTGTAAACTGTGGGAACTTGTTAAGATGTTGCTTTTATTAAGCCACAGACAAGCATCTGTGGAAAGAGGGTTTAGTGTTAATAAGAAACTGGAAGTCGAAAATTTAGAAGAGTGTTCTTACATTGCTCAATGGATAATTTGTGAACATGTGGGCAAAATAGGTGGTAATGTTAATGATTTCACTGTTACTAAAGACATGAGGAAATCTGTTTCATTGGCCAGATATAAATAAATGCAATATCTGAAGGACCAGAAACTGAAAAAAGATATTATTGCAAATAAAGGAAAGAGACAGTTGGAGATTACAGAGCAAGAAGAATTCAGGAAAGAAAAGCAAAGACTTGAACAGGGTATTCATGGTATTCATGCACTGTTAAAATCTGCAGATGAATTTGCTTAGAAAGCAGAAATTGGTGGGGACATAATTCTGATTGCCAAATCTAACAGTTTCAGGCATACTGCCAAAGAAAATCAGCTGCAAGTGATTATTTATATTGATGAAGTACTCGAAAAAAGTTCCAAAGGCTTTGCTTTACAAAAAACTGCTGTTCCCTGAATTATTACTCAAGTCTAGAAAATAAGTTATATGTTTTGTTAGTGGTAACTTTTTTTAATAGCTGCCAGGGAATTTTAATGCCAGTATGTTATAATATCTTCAAAAATTGCATATGGGAAGTTTTTAGTTGGTCAAATTTGTGGTTTAATTTTAGATGTTTATTGTAAAACCTATTCCTGTAGCATTGTGATCTGAGTATATAAAACAAGGTGACTGGCATTTGACATTCAATAAGGATGTGGGATCTATGTATGAAAATTGAAGGATGGCATTTGATGCTTGGTATAACAAAACATGGTTCGTTAGTAATATACTTTTCATGTTTTACCTAAATGTGTAACCCTCTTCAATGATAGCAAAACATGAAAAAAAGAAAAAAATAGGGAACATCCAGTATAATTTTTTTATGATTTCACTAGAACTTCAGATGACTGCTTTCATAGGATATTTGGTGGGTTATTAACTGTATGTTTAGTTTTAATTTGGTTTTATTTTGAAGGTCTCAAAATGGTTTTCAATCCTGAATAGTTGCACTTAGTCAGCTGAAATGCACTGAAAGTCCTATTTTGAGAGAACGGCTGAACGTAAAGATATGGTTAAGGTATCAAAATAAAGGCCTTATCATGTAGATGTGCCAGTCAAAGAGAAAAATGAGATTGAGGCAACGGTTCGGGCATTGTGGGGTGGCAAATTTACCATGTAAAGTCTATGGGAGAAGCGTGCGATAGACATTCGATCGCCTGTGGTTGACTCGAGCACTGTTGAAGGCGGAAACATGGAGGGACTGAGATAGCTCAAAGTCTGTTTTCTGAGTCAACCGTTGCGCAAAACAACGCTAGCATGCATTGGTATCAAAGTTCTTCTCATCGGGACAACGATCACTCTCGAAAACCTGATTGTGTTATGCTGTTGGACTGTGTGATGTATATATACAATTTAATATTCATTCGATCCAGTTTATTCACGTAGGTAAGACGTTTCCCATTATGTAAAGATGTAAATAAATATTCCGTCGACCATTGTTGGTGAAAATATTACGGGCGACTGCTTATAGCCCATTGAGTTGCTCATGGTGGTCGTTAAACCTTCAATCAGGGAAAAAAAAAAAAAAAACGCGAACCTGGACTCTTGTCTTTACTGAAGAGGTTGAATGAATTTGTTAATAAAATAAAGTTTACATTTGTTGCTTCATATAAGTTTATTCTTAAAAAAAAAACAAAAAAAACAACTAACCGTTGATTCCGGCGGGTGAATAGTACTCGCAACGCGAAATCTCATTCCAACAACATTTACAAACACAGTTGTGACTGAAGATGAGAGTGAAAGAGTGCACTATCCAGTTGAATTTTTGCACACGATCGAGATGAGTGGACTTCCACCTCACATTTTACGACTGAAAAGGGGTGCAGTCGTGATGCTCATCACGAACCTGGCCGCCCCGGTGTCACAGTGGTCTAAGCGCTGGCTTATGATGATTCGTTCTTTAAGTGTCCGGGTTTGAATCCTGGTGAGGCATGGATGTTGTGTTTGTATTACGGCACTAGCTCTCTTTCTTCCCAGGAACCAGTGACCCTAAATTAAGGACGGCCAAGTGCTTATAGCCCATGAGTTGCTCACGGCGATCGTTGAATTTTCAGTCAAAAAAAAAAAAAAAATCACTAACCTGGACTATTGCTTTATTGAAGTGGTTGAATTAATTTGTCAATCTAATAAAGTTTACATTTGTTGTTTCATATGAGTTTATTCTTTTAAAAAAACAAAACAAAAAAACTAACCATTGATTCCGACGGGTTTCGTCTAGTGACAAGTGAAATACAAGATATGCAATTGAAATCATATTCAGTACTACTGAAAAATGCTAAAAACTGCGGGGGGGGGGGGGGGTTCGTGTGTTTACCACTGAAAATTTCTATTTAGGGTTGGCGTCTCTGTTCATCATTAAGTTTCTCACTTAAAAAAGAAATTTAGTAGATCGTTTGGTGGGCAGACTGATTGCAAGAACTATCATGGTATAGCCTACTGAGTGTGCCAGGGAAAGTGTTTGGTAACGTCATTATTGAAAAAGTACTGGGTCTTACATCAGAGAAAGTGTGGGATTTTCACAGTGGTTTTATGCCTGGTCAAGGCTGCACTAACCAAATTTTTGCATTACACATGATGATTATAAAGTGTGTGGCTGTTGGTAAGAAAGTTATTGCTGCCTTCATAGATTTAGAGAATGCTTACGACCAAGTAAATAGGACACTTGTTGAAGGTATTGAATGAATATGGTGTTACTGGGAATCTACTTAATAGTGAAAAAGCCATGTATGCTGGCAGTAGAGCTTATGTATGAATGAATGGTGTTTTGTCAAAATGGTTTTCTATTGGTGCAGGAGTTGGACAAGGTTGTGTAATGTCACCCTGGCTTTTTAATATATTTATGGATGCGTGCATGCATGATGCTAAAATAGATAATACTGGTTTATGTCTTGGTGATATCTGTGTGTGCAGATTGCTGTATGCTGATGACACTGTCCTGTGGCAGAGAGCAAAAGTGAGTTGCAGAGTATGTTGTCCTGGTTGAACAAAGCTTGCATGAAATTCAAACTGAGTATAAATAAGGGAAAAACCAATGTTAGGGTTTTTGAGAGAGGAACTGGTGGTACTGAATGTAATATAAGTCTAAATGGCAAAGTGATTGACCAGGTGAGTGAGTTTGTGTATTTAGGAAGCATTGTTTGACAGAGAGGACAAATTGGATGGTGAAATTAGTAGGCTAGTGAATTCTTCATTGAACGTCATGGCTGCTTTGGGAGGTTTTCACAGGAATGATGGGTTTTCAAGAGAGTCCCGCATGGCTGTGTATGAAAGTGTAATTGTTCCTACTCTGATGTATGGCAGTTAAACCTGGGTACTACAGAAGAAACATAGAAGTCGTTTGTGTGCTGGAGAAATGCATTACTTACGGCGGGTTTGTGGCAAGACACGTTCTGATTGTAGTGACGATGAAGATGTGCTGCAGTTGTTTAAGGTGAAGCAAAATGTTGTTAGCAAGGTGGAGACTAATATGCTTCGGTGGTTTGGCCATGTTGAAAGAATGAGTGATGAGATGCTTACTAAGAAATTTTTTAGCCCAAGTGGTAGGAACGAAAGGCAGAGGAAGACCAAGGGAGTCATGGGAAGATCAGATTCAGGAGTGTCTACGTGAGAAAAATATGCATGAAGTATAGAAGGCTGAAGCTCTTTTGTACAGCATGTGATGGATGTCAGTGAAGCCCAAGTTGTATGTCAAGAGCGCTGTAAATGGAGAAGTGGCAGCAGTAAGTAAAAATTATCTGGTAGTTTGTATTTCTTTGTGGAGCTAACATCTGAATCTCAGAGAACAGCTTAGTGGTGTGTGTGTGGACTCAATGTGACTTTCAAATGATTTAAAATCATCACTGTCAGTCACAGATTTTCACTTTAATTGTGACTGCAACAATCCATTTCTTATAAGGCAACAACTTATGTTTTCTGCACCATAAATAAAACGAAATTAGCAAATACTGAAAACAAGAAAAGATCCCTGAAGTTCTTGCTCTGCATACAGCACAAGTTTGACAAAAGAGAGTGAAAGTGAGAATTGAATTTTGTAGTTGTATTGTTATATTTTGGGAAAAAAGAAACTTCGTGAATGGTGGGCTCTTAATTCAGGCAGTATGCCCATTGGGCTCAGTGGTTTTTGGTTGGTATAGCCTTATGTACCTACATGATGTTTTTCATAAAGTCAGTATGACTTTTAAATATTTATTTGACAAAAACTGTTAACACACTCACACGCACACTTATATATTACATTTTCATTGACTTAAGACTTATCACCCTTAAGACACGAAGCTATGTCCTTTCAGTTCCTCTGTTTTTCTCAGACTGTCCTCTTGTGTGTTTCTTCTTTAACAGTCCTCTACTTCAGAGTTAGCACAGTTTCTCTTAAGAAATCATTTTGACAGTTCTCTAATTACTATACTTTCATACTGCTTCCATGCACGTGGATGGCTAGCAGAATATTTTCATGCAAGTCGAAGACAGCTTTTCTTCGAAACTAAGAACCAACATGGCTCCTTCAACAATAGTTTTACAGTGGTAGTCATTTTGTCCTTTCACAGGGCCACTGCTGTCCATTGACATGCAATGTATTAAAACTGTGAATTAAAATATATAGTCACAATGTGTAAAACATAAAATACATATTTAACACTAATAACAATTGAGTAACATACTGCATCTAATTCACAAATAATATTTAAGTATCTAATTATGTATCCATTACACTGAGATCTTCCTCACATTTTATGTGAAGTGTTTCTGAAAATTAAACACTGTTTCATTCACTTGTGTCATAAGACTGTGTAAGAAAAACACAACATTATTGGAACGTTATTGGAAATGTATGCTGAGTAAATGGCAAAGACTGTGTAAGAAAAACACAGCATTTTTGGAATGATGTTGCATGTTATTGTACTTCATATAGAGCGAAGTAACTTTAAACTGAACCACTGTTACGTAATTCACTCTCATCACATGCAAACAGTGCTGCTTCAACTTCAGTAGGAAAAGTTTTGAGTAGAAATAGCCTCCCCTCCCTCCTGTCCGTTGGCAGGAAACTTCGTTAGGAGCCAATAGTAAAGCACAAACTTCATAACAATACAATTCTCACTATAAAATTACAACACTATCTGTGTTTGATGATATGATTCATGGCGATATCATTTCAAAACAACTTGGTTGTCCACACTGACATCATTATGTGAATACATCTATGTCAGTTTAAAATTGAGAAGATCTGAACAATTAGCTAATTGCATTTTTGCATAAGACATGCTGGCTGAGGAATTGGCTGCACTGCAATAAAAAGGGTGTATACACCCCTGAGGGATTGGGGCCATAAATTATATGTTTGCCTCCACCTGTTGCATTTTATGTCCTTTTTGGTGAAAAAGTGCCAACGAATTTCTCAGAGTATATCTGAGTGCATTAGAACAAGTCAAGATAAATGCAAATTGTTTTACATATATCGTTGTTCAATTTTCGCTAAGTTGCGATGAACATACTTTTTACGTGGCTACGATATTCAAATTCGGTTGACATTAAATGTCTGTAAATACTGTTTCACACGTTATACAAGTTCCGCTATCGGGAGTTTGCAAAAGGACATTAACGTAGTATTGGCAATTGAAATCAAGTATAATAATAATAAGTATCTATACTTACAATATTTATAGTGGCTGTAGGTGCTTCATATGTGCGTCATCCAAGAATGTGAATTCTTTCAATTGTGAAGTTAAAATTCATGATACTGTAAAATCTGCGCCAGATAAAATTAAACAAGATGAATTTTCTACAATGCAAAAAAATTCTTTAACATCGATGAAATAAGAAACTGAATTAAAACCTTGTTGAATTTTTAAAAACGAACTACAATCCTGAAGAGGAGACTATCTTGACCGCGAAGCATTATGTATCAGGATGCTTCGCGGTCAAGATAGTCTCCTCTTCAGGATTGTAGTTCGTTTTTAAAAATTCAACAAGGTTTTAATTCAGTTTCTTATTTCATCGATGTTAAAGAATTTTTTTGCATTGTAGAAAATTCATCTTGTTTAATTTTATCTGGCCAGATTTTACAGTATCATGAATTTTAACTTCACAATTGAAAGAATTCACATTCTTGGATGACGCACATATGAAGCACCTACAGCCACTATAAATATTGTAAGTATAGATACTTATTATTATTATACTTGATTTCAATTGCCAATACTACGTTAATGTCCTTTTGCAAACTCCCGATAAGCGGAACTTGTATAACGTGTGAAACAGTATTTACAGACATTTAATGTCAACCGAATTTGCAAATTGTTTTATTTTGTTGTCTAAGCTGCAGATAAATATTTAAGTCCACTTATTTTTACTGGCTTATTTAATAACATACTTTATTATAACAGATACGCTGAAGTGTTTGTTCAACCACACTGATTTTTTTTGTCCTAAGTTGTATTTTATTTTGCTCTGTTTATCTGCAGGAATCTGATGCCTCGTGGGATGAACAGACAGATTTTCCAAGGCTAATGACACACATAATTGAGGAGAAGAACAATCATATTGATTTTTTAAATAGCCAAATGAAACTATTAAATGAGGAGCTAAAAAAGCAAAAACAAAAGAGTTCTTCTGACATTTTGATGGTAAAATTGGGACACCGTGTTGATTCTTGATTTTTTTTTTTTTTTATATTAAAGTATGTCATATGCCTTAAGTTATTTTCAGGCAGTGCTGCTGGCCAGTTATTTTTCTCTTATAGTTTGTTAGAAATGAACTTTTTAAGAATGATGAAACATCTTTGTAGATATGCCGTAGTTATTATTTTTTTTAATTTTGCATTTGTCATGATACACAACGAAGCGTTGGGAATTTGTTAAATTATAAGTTCATAATATATGACTTCAGTGTGTGTTGACAGGTATATCGGTAGAGACAGTGCTTCATTCTTGAAGGTAAAAGCTGCAAGTAAAATTACTCTTATGAGATGACACCCAAAACAAAAATGATATGGTTAATATCGTTGTTATTTGGGAAGCTGGAAATGTCGTCAGGAAAAAAACTGAATTAGGTGGTGGAAGTTATTCCTCTTACAGTTTCTATTATGCTTTATAAATCTGCAACACTCATGGTTGCTGATTGATCTACATTATGTTTAGAATACAAAACTCATCCTGTACAACCACATGCAAGACAAAGATCATAGCACTATGCTCAGAGCTAAATAACACTGAAATCAGTGTAGCAAACAATATCCTTGGGTAACTTTGTAAAAACTTCATGATTATAAGTATTCCATGTGACTGGAAATTAATGCATGGCATCATATACTTTCAATCATACATCCACTGCAAATGAATCACAGTATTTCTAAAATAGAAAAGTCATCTACTGCATAAGCTCTCACTAAATTACAAAGTAAGTTTGAAGAGAACAGGCTTTATTGTGTAAATGTATGCTGAGCAAATGGCAAAGAAGTAGGAATAACCAAGGAATTAAAAAGAAATGAATCTTAATGTAGTGGATATCAATGAGAGGTGGGGAAAGCATGTATCAAAAGAATGTGTTTTTGTTCGTATGCATAAAATATCTAAGCATAAAATATTTTGGTCCAAAGAAAGGTCAAGCTTTGAGTTGGATATTTTAATAAACTGACTATACATATCAATCAGTTCACACAATAGGTTGGATCTGAGCAATAATAGAATGCATAGCTACCTCTAGAGTTTAAGTCTGAGAAACATTGTTGTAATTATTTAAAAGGAACTTTTCATAGAAGTGAAATTTTTACTAATGACTGAATTTTGGGCTAAAACCCAGCCTACATCGTGCAATTATTAGCTAAGATGCCAATTGTGTTGTAACCACCTTTGGTGGCCATTTATTATGGCTCCTCTCTTTTCTATTTTTCCATTGTATGGCAGTAGCACAGTAGCATTTATTCAAGTGGGAAATAGGACTGGAATTGAAGAGAGAGGAGGGGCTGTAATAAATGACCTCTTAAGGTAGATATTACAAGGTGATGGGAAGAACCTACTTCAACAGATACTGAGATGATGAACTAGATTTTAGCATGAAAGTTTACTCATGTAAAAAATTTGACCTGTGAAATCCCTTTTTTAATAATTAAAAGATGTTTCTTAGATTTTAGTGTGTGTTTTGGACTAATAACATTTGTCTTATGTTTCTGTCACCAAGAGGTTAGCATGCTGCAGAGAGACTAATTCCTTCACTAGCCAATTATATTTGATGAGTCAACTTGATATGGAAATGTGTAGTCAAGAATGGTGCACAGTCTTGTCTGATTTCCATTTCAGTCACTGGGAAATGCATAGTCTGGAAGGGTGCATAGTCTTGTTTGATTGGCATTCCAGGACAATATTTTCAGACTTTTTGGAGAAGTATTCACATGAATGATGGTTGTTCAAGACATTGCTGAGCACATTTGTATGCCAGAAATAATTACCTACTGTGCCTTATCTCCATTTTATTTTTGTTATACATAAGTTAGATAATGACATAGATTTAAAGATGTCTTTTGGGTGATGTTTGAATGTTAAAGAACTGTTCAAATTTCCAAATTTTTCTCAGTCTTATATACTCCATTGTTTTTTTTTTTATTCTTTTTATGTTTTGTTGCCTTGTATGAGGAAGTTATTTGAAGTGAAGTATCTACTCTGGATTTCACAGGTCATAACACATGATTTGAAAATGTTTATCTCATGGAATCAGTTTAAATTGATGTAATGTCAGGTTTCAGTAACTTGTCTTGTTGATGCCAGTTAATGTTTTACTTGTCATGTTTGATTTTATGCTGTCTTATTTATCAATAATATAAGTTTCTAATATGGATGGGGTTTCAGTATTTGTTTTTCAGGTAAAAAGTTATCTATACTATATACAGTTTTCATGTTGCCTTTGTATATTGAGTGTTGTATATGAGATGGAATCCCACGTTAGTTTACATATGATTATGTACAGAAAGAAATTTTTATATATAAAAAATATTGTAAGAAAGAAATACTATACATGACTAATTTTATCTCATAATGAACTGTTATTCAGAATGCTCCTTGTGATTCTGAACTTGCTGATAAGGAGGATTATTTTGGGGATGAGCTAAGAGTTGTTTTGCACCAGATTGGTGCTAAAGAGAAAGTTCTTCTAGCATAGGATTTCAGTGCTAGAGTATTTGTTCAGAATGAGGTATCTGACAGTGGTCTGGGAAAGTTCAATTATCCTAGTGTGAATGATAGCGATGAATGATTAACAGAAATATGCAATGATTAACAGAAATATGCATTGAGGATGGGTTGTGTGTATCTAACTTATTTTTCAATGACAATTATCCGTACATCTATTGAATTGTACTTTGGAGCAGAAAAGTTTAATAATTAGATTTTTTCATTTATGATCAGCACTGGAAGCATTTGGCTGTTGACACTTGTTTGAAGAGAGGTGCAGACATTGGATATCATCTTTATCTGTTGGGGTCATGAATGAAGCTGAATGTTGCTTGAGAAAGAAGGAAAGGTAAAATTCCTTAAATGACAAGAATAAAAGTTGAGAGGCTTCCTGAAGAATATTAACATTACTCCGAATTGTTAAGTGAACAACTGAATTAGTAGAATGCAATGAAGTGGAAAAGAAATGGACACATATTAGTGTTTTAAGAACTGTGTTGCTATTGTTGCTGAAAAGTTTGTGATACCAAGAATACCAGCTACTGAATTAGAAACTTTTATTCAATACCAGGTTGGACTTCCTTTAGCTCGAATTATAGCAAGTCTGCAGTTTGCCATAGATTCCACAAGGCATTGGAATACATTTATGTCTACAGCATACCAGGCAATTGACCAGACAGTCCTTTAAGTGGCTCAGATTTGATGGAAGAGGACTTTGCTCCTGGAACTGTTTTTCTGATATGTTCCATACTTTCTCAATGGGGTTCAAAACCAGGCTTTGTGATGGCCAGGGAAGATGGTGGAAGTTGCTGTCATGCTCACTGAATCACTGCTTAACACACATATCTTTTATGATGGACAGTAGCATGGTTGTCCATGTCACCTGCTGGATAAAAAGTAAACATTGCAGGATGGACTTGATCAGCAACAATGTTCAGACACAATTGTACTTTTTCAGTATTGCACACTTCTTGACATGTAAAATTAGAGTACTGTCTCCCCCTCTTTCGAAACAGATACGCCATTGCACATGTCAACTCTAGGCTAAATATCACTCGCCTACCACCCTCCAGGGTTGATAAGAAACTTGCTGCTGTGAAAAATTTAAGATCTTTCACACCACGTTGCTCTCCCATAAATGGAGTATGAAGGTCTTTTACCCATTAGGACAAAGACTTATTGTAGTACAGCAAGGAAGCAGTGGTGGTGATTGCCATCTAGGGTAGGGGTCTTTAACGTTCAGTAGCAATATGCTTTGTACTTCATGAAACAGAATAAATACAGTACTAGTATATAACAGTATTACAAGTAAAATCCATTGATAGTAATGTACTCACATTACAGCAGGGATTGATGCCTTTGCAGTCTTAATAAAAAACTTGACATTGGTTTTGCGTGACTGAAGCTTCAATATCAGGTGTAATCCACATTGTTGCAATTCGCAAAGTGTCCTCCAAATGTTGATCTGCCAGACATGTTCTTGTTTTTTTATTTTTTGGTCTTCATTTGGCTGAACAATTGCTCACACATATAGGTACTGCCAACAACCAAAGACACGAACAATGCATGTTTACATATTTCTGGATACTTTTCTTTGGACATGTATTTAGAATAAAAGACAATTATTGTAGGAACGTGTAAAAACTTACATTTCATTGCAGAATCACACTGCAGATCTGCAAACTCTGATTGTCGACGAGGTGAAACACTTTCAATGTCAACCAAGAAGAGCGAGGAGAACATTGCCATGGAATGTTCTCCTCAACAAAAAAAAAAAAAATCTGCTTTTAAACTCCTCTCTCAGATTGAAATGCATTGTACTTCTAATCATACAAGCTCCATGTTCTATTTTCATTCACCAATGGCTCTAATTTTAAGTGAATGCAGTTTTTATTTGGCAGTTGATGTTCCCACAGAATTTTTTGGTCTCAGAAGCTTTCACATAGTCATAAAGATTATGAACAAGTTGACCTTTTCCAAATAAATTGTTGTTCAGTAATGTCAAGGAATGCAAATTCACTTAACTACTTCTCATCATGAACCTCGCGGATGGGTTTTCCTTTGAATTCCATGAATTGTCGAACTTTGTCCTTCAAAGAAAAAAGGCACTGAAGCATTGTCCTGTGGCTCAACCAATGTACTTCTGTGTAATATGCAACATTACCATGTTCAGCTTCTAAATCACTCAAGAACTTTGGGAATTGCCTGTGGTTGAGACCTTTTGACCGGATGAAAAAAAAAAAAAAAAACAACTTTCACAACAGCAGTCACCACATGTTCAAAGTTGAGGACTTTACACAAAAATTTTCTTGGTGGGTAATGCAGTGGAAAGCCATCATCTTAGTATTGCTGCACTCCTTCATGCCAGATTTCATTAAAGTTGTCACTCCTCCCTTCTCCCTTCTTTCATCATCCTCATTTCTCAGTTTTACTGAATCAGCTAGTTTTTAACCATTGTGTCATGTTTTTAATACTGTTTGTTTCATTATCTTTTTTAGCCCTTCCATCGTTCTCATTTTTCAGTTTTACATGATCAGTCAGATTTTAAGCTTTTTACCACATTTTTAATACTGTTTGTTTGTCTTGTGTCTGGCGCTCTTTGGCCAACCATGGCCCTTGCGCCATAAAAATCAACCAACCAACCTCTCTTCTTTCCAGACATAGCAAATGCACCATCTGTGGTTATGGCCATATGTTGCTTAAGTCTAACTTACACTCAGCCAAGGTATGTCTTAGACTTTAATACAAATCTGAAACTCGTGTCATGCCTTTAAGAGCAACTACTGTACACTGGCTTATTCCTCTACAACAGTCGTGAAGTTTCCATCGGTACCACCAATGAAAATGGCTACTTGTGCAGTATCAATTGCATCTGTGGATTCATCTATCACTACAGAATGAAGCACAAACACTCTTTGCACTTAGATTTGAAATTGCTGAATATATTTGTTTACCATATCCTTTACACGCCTTGCTACCATCACACCATGACAAGCCAATGTTTGAAACAATTTGAACTTGTGACAGGCAAATCGCATCAACTACACATTGAGGACATTCTTTCACAAACTCTCCGTATAAAGCGTTTTCCATGTGTTGCAATTTTTTCTGCTACCATGTAGCTAATGGGAACACTGTTTTTAGACTGTTTATTTACCTTGGAGAATAACTCCTGCTGACAATTTAGCTTGTCTTTTAATTCATTAACATTTTTGCTCTGTAAATGTCCCTAGAATTCAAAAATTTTCACACTGTGCTTCGTATGTTAATGCCTCTTGATGTTGTATTCTTTCATTACTGCAATACTCTCATTGCAAATAAGATAAACTGCCTTATTCTGATGTTCAACAAAAAAGTAATGGGACGGCCACTTTTCTTGAAAAAATTGCACTTTGTCTCCAATTTTCCTCTTTTTATCACAGCCCATCATTGTGTACACATTCATAAACCAAACGCATCTGCTGACTGAAGTGTTTCATCCGGTGCATGTCAAATACTTGGTGCCCTTCTTTTCGCCAACCCTTTACATCCACCTGCTTGCATATTAATAACTTCAGGGTCATGCATACATTTCCTTGCATTCATTCCTCTTAATAGGAAAGTGGCAATTTTTGGGAATAGAATTCATGAACGGTGAAAAGCAGTTCTTTGGACACTAGCAGAGACTTTTCACTTCTTCGAGACACTAGCAGCCAGCATTTACGACCCCAACAGATGGTAATTACATTTTGTTAAATTGCGTAACACAAAATTTTATGGTAAATTATGTTTTGAAAATTACTAATAAATTGTGTTAGTGATCATTCTCAATTTTTGAAACTCAATCTCCCCCACCACCACCTTCTCACACAGACATTGTATTTTTCCCCATTGTGGATTTTGGCACTTACAAATCTTGCTCCCCCTGGAAATGAAATGCCATCCCTGCTCTTTTGTATAAGGGAAAATGTAATCAGACTGAATGTAAAACCTATTGTGGTATTAGCCTGCTTAGTTTGCTAGGGAAAGTGTTTGTAAAGGTCATTATTCATAAGTTACAGAGTCTGTCCGAGTATATCTGGCAGTATCTGGACTTGACAAACATTACATTTGGTGATTAAAAGTATTTGTATTTCTCTTTTGGTAAAAGTTTTTGCTGCATTTGTAAACTTGGAGAAGGCTTATGACTGAGTAAACAAGGAGTTTTGTGAAAACGTTAGAAAAATTATGATATAACTGGGAATTTACTTTGGGTGTGTGAAAGCTTTGTATGCTGGCAATAGAACATGTGTATGTGTAAATGGTGTTTCGTTGAAGTGGTTTTCCATTGGTGTGGGAGTCACACAAGGTTGTGTAATGTGACCATGGCTGTTCAAATATATTTGTGAATTCATGCATATGTGATGACAAAACATACAATACTGATTGTGGAATAACTTTTTACGGGTCTTATAGAGGTTATTTTTCATGAAAGTTGGTTGTCAAATTTTCGAACTAAAGCCTAGTTCGTCATCAGGACTATGTCACTGGAGTAGTTGCTGCCACTCAATTGGAAGAGTCCATCCGCAATTATCGTTAATTGTGGTACTTCTTCTTCTTGCTATTTCGATCCCTTCTTCTAGTTTCCTCTTTACTAAGTTTGACTGGTGGGCGATTATTTTCACTGAGTCCCAATTTATGGAGTGTCCACTTGCTTGTATGTGTCTGTCTAGCCCTGTTTTGTTCCCAATGTTCCTAATAGCTGCTTGGTGTTCTTTCATTCGGACCTTAATACTTCTCCCTGTTTCTCCTATATAGCTGAGTCCGCAGTTACAGTCGATGCAGTAAATTACTCCTTCCTGCAATTGGATGTCCAATTCTTTCTGCTTTAAAGCTGGCAGGAATTTCTTTATTTTGTTATTAAGATCTGGAGCTAGCCTGATATTATATTTTGCTCTGATCCTTTTCAGTTTCTCGAAAAGTCCCTTGTGGTACGTAATTTTGCTGGTGAATTTGAAGTTGGTTTTTTCGTGCTTCTTTTTTGGCACTTGTTTAAATATTTTCTCAACATATGGAGAGGGGTAATTGTTTTCTGCCAATATTTCCTTTAATTCTTCTTTGTGAAGATCTTTTTGAGTAGCTGAAGAGACCAGGATTTCAATTTTTTCCAAAAATAGTCTCGCCGTATTCGATTTAATATAATCAGGGTGGAATGAGCAGAAGTCTAACATCTTCCCTGTGTTGGTGGGTTTTCTAAAAAGCTGAGTGAATATTTTCCCCTCTCTTGAGGTCAAGGTTAAATCTAGGTAATTGATGCTATGGTCTTTTTCCTGTTCCAGGGTGTACTGCAAGGTATTCTCTAGTAAGTTAAATTCTTCCAGAATCTGAGAGGGTAGAGATTGGTCCACAGTATCTACTATAATTAGGACATCATCCATGTACCTTACATAGAGAGCAAACAAGGAGGGATGTATAAGGATTTTTGCCTCTAGTTTACTTATATAATAATTTGCTAGCAGAGGTGCTAGTGGAGAACCCATTGCAAGTCCTGAAGTTTGCCTGTAATATTTCTTTCCAAACTGGAAGAAATTATTCTTGAAGGAAAATAGGAGCAGTTCATATATGCCAAGTAGTATTTCTCTATTGTGATTATGGAAGACTATTTTTTCCGCAAGGTCATCTGCAATGAATTCCAGTAGGAGGTCCGGGTTAATGTTGGTATACATAGAGACTATATCCAGGCTTGCCATTACTGGATGAATTAATTCTGGCAAGTTGTCCAGTTTTCCTTTTGCTGCATGCTGCATGGAATTTTTAGTAGGTAGGGAGGAGAACTTGGTCACCTCAGAGATATTTTCCCTTCTCCTCCCTATCTACTAAAAAATTCCATGCAGCTAAAAGGAAAACTGGACAGCTAAAAGGAATCCTGGTCTCTTCAGCTACTCAAAAAAGATCTTCACAAAGAAGAATTAAAGGAAATATTGGCAGAAAACAATTGCCCCTCCCCATATGTTGAGAAAATATTTAAACAAGTGCCAAAAAAGAAGCAGGAAAAAACCAACTTCAAATTCACCAGCAAAATTACGTACCACAAGGGACTTTTCGAGAAACTGAAAAGGATCAGAGCAAAATATAATATCAGGCTAGCTCCAGATCTTAATAACAAAATAAAGAAATTCCTGCCAGCTTTAAAGCAGAAAGAATTGGACATCCAATTGCAGGAAGGAGTAATTTACTGCATCGACTGTAACTGCGGACTCAGCTATATAGGAGAAACAGGGAGAAGTATTAAGGTCCGAATGAAAGAACACCAAGCAGCTATTAGGAACATTGGGAACAAAACAGGGCTAGACAGACATATACAAGCAAGTGGACACTCCATAAATTGGGACTCAGTGAAAATAATCGCCCACCAGTCAAACTTAGTAAAGAGGAAACTAGAAGAAGGGATTGAAATAGCAAGAAGAAGAAGTACCACAATTAACGATAATTGCGGATGGACTCTTCCAATTGAGTGGCAGCAACTACTCCGGTGACATAGTCCTGATGACGAACTAGGCTTTAGTTCGAAAATTTGACAACCAACTTTCATGAAAAATAACCTCTATAAGACCCGTAAAAAGTTATTCCACAATCACTATGACTAGAGGTGCCATAAATGCATTTACAAATACAATACTGGTTTATGTTATGAGAATTTCTGTGTGCATGTTGTATGCTGATGATGTAGTACTGTTATGTGAAAGCAAAAGTGAGTTGCAGAGTTTGTTTTCCATGATGAACAAAGTATGTATGAAATTCAAACTGAGTATAAATAAAAGAAAAACTGAGTCGTTATCTCTCAGTACTGAAAGTGATATCAGTCAAAATGGCACAGAGGTAGACAAGGTTAATGAGTTTGTATATTTAGGAAGCATGTTTGAAGATAAACCAGATTAGATGGTGAAATCAGTTGGTGAGTGAATTGAGTTTTTAAAGTTGTAGCTGCTTTAGAAGGATTTCAGAGGACTGATAGGTTCTCTACGAGGTCCTGAATGTCTGTGTATGAAAGTGTAATTGCTATACTGATGTACCCTAGTGAATCCTGCATAATGCAGGAAAGAGACAAGATCATTTCTATGCTAGAGATATGTCACTTACCTTACAAGAGTTTGTGGCAAATCACTTTCTGATCATATAAGGAAGGAAGATGTATTGCAGATGTGTTATGTGAAGCAAAATATCATTAGTAAGGTGGAAAAAAATAGTCTGAGGTAGGTTGTTTGGCCATGTTGAAATAATGAGTGATGAGGTGCGTACTAAGAGAATTTATTCAGCTCAAGTGGATGGAAAGAGAGGTAGAGGAAGACCAGGGAAATCATGGGTAAACCAAATTCAGGAATGCCTGCAAATGAAATTAATAATGAGTATAAAGTACAAAAAGTCTTATGGAATATGTGATGGCTATGCTTAAAGCGTTAGGTATGTGCAAAGATTGCTGTAAATAGAGACTTTGGTTACATCAGCAGTGAGTAAAATCAGTCACTCATTCCCAAGTATTTTTACCTGCATGTAGAATACTAGAGTTGTTGGGTTGAATTCTAACCAATTAATTTTTAAGTTGTAATTCAGTTTTGAATGCTATTGCATTTTTTCAAGAGCAAGCCTATACAGAATATATTCACAAACATTATTTTCTTTATTCAGGCTGTAGTTCTGCCTTCTGAACTCAATAATTCACATGATGCAGCCTTTTCTACTTTTGCCATGCTGTAAAAGTGAATATATACACTGCTGGCCAAGAAGGAAGCATCTGATTGGCCTGAAATTCGCAGCATGCGTCGCCCGCGATAGGACATGCAAACGATTAGCATTGCAGGGCATATGCAAATCATGTGCGCCCGGCACGCCACCGAGAAGCACTATAAGAAGGGTGCACAGAAGGCGGGGTGTAAGTAGTGGAAGTGTGTTGTGCTGCCGAACCTGTGCATGGGAAGCTTCCTGATGTCTCGTCGCAGAATACGGCAGTCATTTCAGCACGTTTCGGAGTTCAACAGAGGACGAATAGTGGATTATCGTGACAGCGGTTTATCGTATCGAGACATCGGAGCCCGTGTGGGACGACATCTAGCCACAGTGAGGCGATTATGGATTCGGTGGGTGCAGGAGGGACGGATGGACCGACATGAGCGATTGCCGCGGCACACCACCGAACGAGAGGACCAGCATGTTGTGTGGCGGGCATTGGCGGCTCGCACCGCCACATCACGAACATTAGTGCAGGAATTAGGGTGTGTTGCGCAACAACCTGTGTCAGCATGTACCGTTCGACGTCGTCTGCAGGAGCGGGAACTTGTCGCACGGCGCCCATTGCTCCGATTACCAATGACGTTACACCACCGGCGAGTGTGGCGGCAGTGGGCCGTTGAACGCCGTACCTGGACTACGGAATGGCACGACATTGTCTTCTTCGACGAATCCCGCTTCTGCCTGCAACACCACGATGGTCGGATCCGCGTGTGGCGGCACCGCGGCGAGAGACTGTATGATGCCTGCATTATGCATCGCCATACTGGTCCGTCGCCTGGCGTTATGGTTTGGGGCGCAAATGGATGTGACACCTGCACCCCTCTGGTACGCATCGCCGGTACACTCAACACCCACCACTACATCTCTGACGTTTTGGAGCCTGTAGTCCTCCCTTCCCTGCAGGACCTGCCAGCGGCCTCGTTTCAACAGGACAGTGCGCACCCACACGTGCCACGCATCGTGCAATAATTTTTCACGGCCCACCAGGTGTTACTGCTGATGTGGCCCGCCTGTTCTCCCGATATGTCGCCCATCGAACACGTTTGGTCGCTGATTGGCAACCGAGTGGCCCGGCAAGCACCACCCACGGCTACGCCTGATGAACTGTGAAAACGTGTGGAAGCAGCCTGAACCGACATACCCCAAGCCCACATCCAAAGCCTCTTTCATTCGATGCCGTGGCGTGTATCGGCCGTTATTGCCAGCCATGGGGGCCACGCGAACTATTGAAGTCAGTGTGTTCCGCAAGTCGCACAGGCCTGTAAGCTCAATCGTTTCATCTTTGTATCTGTTGTTATGTGTCCAGTAAATCTGGCTTTGCTATCTCGTATCCTTCTTGGTGTTGCATTTTGGGTGGCCAGCAGTGTATATATATATATGTATTTGCCATGCTGTAAAGTAAACATGTGCATAGATGCCAACTAGTACGGATTTTCCGTAATTTTACGGATTTTTGGTTGCTGTTACGGAAGTACGGAAACACCGCTGAAATTACGGAAAATCGCCATTTGATTTAATTTTCTGAGATAGAAAGCAAATTTTCATCAACTTAGAAATTTTTGTTGGTTCTTCAAGTTTTTCTGGGAGAAAAAAATTAAATGCTACATTCAGGGCTGCCAGTCCGCGCCAAAACGTTGTTCTTGTGCCATTCTGCTAAAAAAATCGCCATTTCAACGAAATCTGCGACAAACTTGCGCCAATAGTTAAAATTTACCTGTCATCAATATTTTAGCGTTATCTTACGACATTCGAAATCGATTCAGCGGTTAATTTGTACGTGAGATTCTTCCGCATTTTAGCGGAGTCCCCTGCTTTTTCTTTTTTTTTTATTGTCGTTCTCGAGATCGATGCAAAAGTGAAGAAATTTTCGGGATATTAGTTGGGGGGTTGTATTCCGTCTGGGGACGTTGTTTTGTTTTTTTAAACGTTTGGAAACGGAAGTTTAAACGAAGTACAGATTTTTCCCGTAATCGTATTTTTTTCTCTCTCGCGATGTTGCTTCTGTTCAGTACTGTTAAATATAATTTCATTGCATAATTTCAGCTTGAAATTGTAGGCAACGATTTCCGAAAACGGAAGTTAGGCCGCCTGAAAATTTCCCCGTAATATCTTCGGCGACTAGTTTCTCACGCTGATTCGAGGAATTCCGTCTTTTTTTGTTATCGTTTGGACCATGTACAAAATCGATGCATAATTGAAATTAAATTTTGGGAGGATTGGTGGCGGCGGCAGTAGCGGAGGGGGGGTCGTTTTCTCCGTCGGAGGACGGAATTTCATCCTTCGAAAACGGAAAGTAGACGGAGATAAGATTTCTCTGGTAATCGTAATGTTTTTGTTTTTTTCTCGCGATGTTTCTTCTACCCAGTATTGTTAGATATCATTTTATTTCATAAATATTTGTATTTCAGCTTGAAAATGTTGGATAAATTTCCGAAAACTGAAGGCTTGAGAAACCGTTATTTCAAGCCATGTTTCCCGATTTAGCGATCGCAAAAAATATTCGTGTGGAAGAACCAAGGCTACTGCACTAACTCAGGACATGGCCAGTGTTTCTACAAGTAACATCGTATCTGAAGTTAAAAAAATCCTTTTTCTCTATCTACGGACGGAAGTAATGATGCTCAAGCAAATAAACTGTATCCCATTACAATAACATATTTTGATGAAAAAATAGGGAAATATTCAACTGTTTTGTTATCATTGGTTGAACCAAGTAATAATACAGGTGAAGGAATATTCAACGTTTTGAACAATGAGTTTGTTAAAAAAAATATCTCATGGAGCAACTGTCATTTTCCTGTGACAATGCTAACACTATCATAGGTCAAGTAAAAGGTGTTGTTTCTCACATAAAGAAGGTTCAGCCTGCAATCATAGTGCTGCGATGTTCATGCCATTTAGTAAATTTAGCTGCACAGAAATCTGCTACTCAACTGAAAGGATTTAATGTTGAGCAGTTTCTGATACAGTTGTTTTTTTTTTTTTTGGAGAAAAGTTCAAAGAGGAAACACAATCTAAAACTGAGTCAAGCTGTTTGTGGTACTAAACCACACAAAATTCTAAAGCATGTCAATACTCGCTGGTTATCACTTTTGGAATCCATTGACAGAATTTTAGAACAGTGAGAGGCTCTAGAACATTATTTTAGTGACAATGAAGAAGCTAATTCACAGTATAAGAACCTTGCTAGTATGATTGGAAATCCTTCATCTAAACTTTGTCTTTTTTATCTGCTACTCTTCCTTTGTTTACATCTGTTAATGTGTTCTTGCAGCAGGAAGCTCCGCTTGTGCATGTATGTATTAAAAAGAAAACTTCATAGTCTGTTATCTGAATTGCTTGTACGATTTATCAAGCCATCAGCATTTGATGTGACAGCAACATCTCTTGCAGATGGAAGTTTTGAAAGAAGGAGAAATCAAAAAGAAAACTGTGATCTCGTAATTGGGTCAAAAGCGAGATCTTATATAGGCACAACTGCAGATCTGAGTGAAGACACAGTGGCTACTTTTTATTCTGAGGTAAGGGAATTTTACAAGGCAGGCTGCAATTACATTTTAAGAAAATTTCCACTTAATGATGAATTTCTGAGTCATGCTGAAATTGCAGATGTAGCATTAAGGCAAAGTTATTCTTTTGCATTAGTCCAATATTTGTGTTCCCTGTTTCCAGTTTTAAAACCAGAAGAATCTGACAAGGTGGAATCTGAATTTACTCACTACCAGTTTGAAAATTTTAACTGTGCTGTTACTTCTGGGAGAATGGATGAAGTGTGGCACAGAATTTCTTTAATGAAAAATGAAAGTGGCCAATTAAAGTATGAATCATTAAGCAAAATTATGAAAATGATTTTAATAGTCCCTCATAGAAATGCAAGTACAGAAATAATTTTTTAGTATTGTGGAAAAAAACATGAATGATTCAGACCTAATTTAAGTAGTCATGTGCTGTCTTCTTTATTAGTAGAAAAAATAAACAGCATTGCACACAGTGAACTATGCTATCAAAAGAAGTTTTCGCAAATTGAACTAAGGAAGGCCAAAATGGCAACTACAGCCAGTTTATCATAATAATTTGGCAACATTTCAAGGAATAATTTTTCTTCATGTCTGGAGGTAATTTATTATATTTTTCTGGTAGACAGTATTTTAAATTTTCCCACTAGCAAATTATTTTTTATTGTATTATTATTATTATTATTATTATGTTAATAGTTCTGACAGATTAAAATTTGTTGCAGTGTTAAATACTCAAATTTGCCGCTGTAGACTGGATTACTGAAAATTACCGGGAAAAAAAAAATTGTTACTGAAAATTACTAAAAAATGAACATGTTGGTTACTGAAAACTACTTTTAGAGGTTGGCATCTATGCATGTGATGGATGTTTTTTCTTAATTTTAAGTCAATTGCATGCAACTGAGGTGGTACAAAAAAATTCCAGCATGTCCAGGTACATGTTACCGTGGGCTCTGTGAAAAAGAAGGGTTCGATGATGCTGTCATGTATCAGGCTGCACCATATATTCGTTTTCGGGCTAGCCCTCTGTTGTTCGATGACATAATGGGGATTTTCTAATCCCCAGATTCGCACATTGTGCCTATTCACTGTACCACAGGCGTGGAATGTGGCTTCATCTAAGAAGCAGATATGGTTAATACAGACATTTGACGTGGATCAGGAACATCAAACAAAGATCTTCGCTCTTTCCACGTTTATAAGTGAGTCACGGAAAAATTCTCTTAAAAGACAAGTTAGCAGGTTGCTTCTTGCGGGGCTCCAAGAAGCAACCTGCTAACTTGTCTTGGCAGTTAGCGTGTGTGAGTCTGGAGGAATTCGAGGCCGCTGTGGTGTAGCGGAAGCATATCCGGCGCGTAACTGGAAGACCCTGGGTTCGACTCCCGGTGGCGGCCACTGAGAATTTTTCCGTGACTCACTTATAAACGTGGAAAGAGCGAAGATCTTTGTTTGATGTTCCTGATCAACGTCAAATGTCTGTATTAATTATTCATTCGCCTTCTAATTATTTCTTCAGTTGCTGCTTACCATCTTTGGTGAATCCCCAGCATTGTGCGGGGCTCCAAGAAGCAACCTGCTAACTTGTCTTGGCAGTTAGCGTGTGTGAGTCTGGAGGAATTCGAGGCCGCTGTGGTGTAGCGGAAGCATATCCGGCGCGTAACTGGAAGACCCTGGGTTCGACTCCCGGTGGCGGCCACTGAGAATTTTTCTGTGACTCACTTATAAACGTGGAAAGAGCGAAGATCTTTGTTTGAAGCAGATATGGTGCAGCTAATCACTGTCATGAGCTACACGCTGCAACATCTCCGTCACAAATGCTGCACGGCGAGGCCGGTCATGAGGCTGAAGAGCTTGAATGGTCTTAACCGTATAAGCATACAGATGAAGACGTTTGTGTAAAGTTGTGTGAACCGTGGCATGGGGAATGCCAGTTTCCAGTGAAGCGCGACAAATGGATTTTCCGAGGCTTCGCAGAAATGTCTCCTGAACAGCTGCAGCTGTGTCTTGTGTAACCGGTGGTTGGCCCGCTCAGGGAGATTGCCAACACTACCCATTACTTTAAACTTTTCTTACCAAGCGTTTATGTTTTTTTGGTCCGGTGGTGATCGTCTGTACTCTTTTCTGAAATGATGCTGGACAGTAACTGCCGATTTGGTCTCATGGTACCACAAGACACACTCCGCTTTTTCTTGCATGGAAGCCATTATCGTGAAATGTTGTTCTTATTCAGCAGTAGCACTCACCTGAAGAACAGATAAAAAAACTTTATGAGTGCTGCTATATTATGTTGCCAACCATTTTATCTTAACTTACATAGATTTTTTTATTTTAATTTTTGTAATGTAGGAAAGACTGTATACAGGACACCTAATTCCCAGATTCGCTCGCTCGTTCACTCACTCACTCACTCACTCACTCACTCACTCACTCACTCCACGCGCACGCTGTGGAGTAAACACATCATTAATGTTTTTTCTTAATTGTAAGTTAATTACATCCTATTTTGCTAAGTTACTTTACTGAGAATTATGCACTGTAATATTATCTTTACAGGCTGGCAGCGGTTCTGATGTACAGACAAGTCATTCCGATTTTGAAAAAAAGGCTCTAGGCTTACAGGAAAAGCTCCAGCACCAGAAAACTCAGTGCAACCAGAAAGAAATTCTGATTACTCTTTTGTCCGACGAAGTGGAGCAGCAGAAGTGTGAAATCTTTGAGTTGGAAGAGAGACTGAGGAAGACACAGGAGCAAGCAGAAGCTGATCAGGTACAAGTGAGAACTCTGCTGGAGGAGGTGGGCAGCCTAACAAACTATCAGGTACAGGTGGTGGGAACATTACGCATGCAGCATGCCAACAATCAGAAGTAGACTTTACTTCATTTTAATGCTTCTATATGCACACACCTAACAACTATTCCCCATCTTTAAATATAAAATCAAATCTATAGTTTTCCATGATTTCATTATATTTCTTTCTTCACCATGATCTGTACAATTAATAATCTACTCATCATCACACTGTAAACACAATCTAAATGTAGGATGTGAAAAAAGTAGAGGAACCCGCTTAACTTGTTTAAAAGTTATATTATGCATGGGAGCTTCCGAGCTATGTCTTTTGGCTGAAGAAGACCTAAAGACATAGTTCGAAAGCTTCCGCGCAAAATATAACATTTACATAACTTAAGCATGTTCTGTATTTTCATCACATCCTTTATTTCAGTTACGTGTTGCTGCCCAATTCTCTCAATGCAAATATGTACAAAGAAACTAAATATTTCTGGACAACCAAACAAAATGTACTTCATGCTGCAACTGTAACAAATATAAAATGAGTGTACAGAAAATGTTTGTAAAGGTGGGAGGGGGTATGTTGTTGGTTGATATCTGGTTTGTGGTGACTTTCGGGAACTCTCCTCCCCCTCTTTAATATGGTAAACATTGCAGTTCATAAGAAACCATATCAGCAGTCAAACATCAGAAAGTCCAGTGACTTGAAATTTAACAATCATTTATGAGTAACATCAAATTTGGTTATGTTACTCTACCGATAGCTTCATCAGTGCCTGTGACAACAGGAATCTTCATTCTGCTGAAGCCTTTTGTTGCTCCTATCACCTAATATGCTCAACCAAGAGGCAGCCACTGTGAAAATCACTTTCCAAGCTGCTATTGGCTGCAGGCAGATCACACTGAGAGATTCACAGCAAAACTCGCATTTCGTACTGCCTTTCTAACAGTCCTGACCTCCCCTGTGGTCTATTGTGAAGTGTGCCTTTTCTGATTGTCCTCCACAAGAACGTGGCTTCTCGCTCCTTCCTCATATCATACTGAGCTTGGCAAAATGACCTCCCATATACTAGAAACCAGCAGCGAGTGAAGTTCTTTTTGTTGTGTATGTGAATGGAAACACCTGCAGTGAGCAACCGAATGAGTGCAATGTATGATGCCTTCATTAACATTTTATAAATATGCAGTTACAGTAATAAGATGCTTTTCTCACACAAGAACTTATGCTGTACATTGGAAGGATTTACCTGCTAAAAGTTATCTGACATGCATTATATGTATAAAGAGTTATTTTTGACTCATTGTCATTAAAGCTATTAGTGAAAAACATATAACGTATACTGAGAATATATATAAATAAAAGATTGCATCTGTCTTTTTTGGCAACTCCAGGTTTTTGTAATTAATGTACTAAGATAATTTCTGAGCTATCCAAGTCTCTTGCCAAGTGGGCCACACAAAAAAATTTGGTTATAAAATTATGTGTTCACTTGATATGATTCTATAAGTACATGAATGGACAAAACATTAGAGATACCTACCTAATAGCATATTGGTCCTCCTCTACCGCAAATAACAGCCTGTACACACAGAGGCATTGACTCCACCAGATGCTGGAGGGTTGTGCCTGTTGCAGAATTGTCCAGAACTCCACCTGAGACATCAGTCCAGGATCTATGGATCTGATGTTCCGCCTCCATGGCATCCCAGAGAGCTTTCACAGGGTTTAAATCTAGGGATCTTTTGGGCCACTGGATTGGCCCAAACTGAGATGAGTGTTCCTCAATGCCTGGGTAACCTTGGTTGTGGCCTGGTGAAGTGGCACATTGTCCTGCTGGAACAGACCATCAGCCGCAGGATGCGCGAAGGTCATGAAAGCATATAGGTGATCAGCCAACACATGCTGCTAGTGTACAGCAGTTAAGGACCTCTCCAGACCCATTAAAGGACCTAATGTGTCTCTGAAAAAGATTCCCGAAGCCGGAGGAGAGGGTGTGATGCCACATCCGCACCCTTCGGTCAGCTCGATACAGCTTAAAGCAGGATTAAAATGACCATGCAGTGCGGCACCACTCTGTGGATATATAGTTTTTGATGTTCCCTGCACCAAGTGAGGCGTGATGTCAACAGTGGCTCACAAGTAGGTTGTCGCTTCCCGTAGCTCAGGGTATGCAGCGTGCGCAGTACCATTCACTTGCTGATGCTACTTGGGCCTCCAACATTTAACCTGGATGTCATTAGCACCATCTTTGCCAAGCGGTCGATCTGTACAAGCTTGAATAGTGTACGCCAACCTCAGTCATCAGTCACATGTGGTTGGCCACTGCTTGCTCTCTGTGCATCCGTCAATGGTGTGCCCTCAGGTTCTTACCACTTGGGCAATAGAATGACCCATCTGTCTTGCACCAATAATGCGTCCATGATCAAAGTCTCTCAGATCACCATGTTTACCCTGTTCATAGATTGTGTTACGCTGTCGGGAAGCTCTTCTGTTCGTCTATTTGTTGCCTGCATTCAGTTGGGTCTGTTCCACTTTGTAGAGGGAGATGCCCATGTCAACTGCCCATCACCCCTATCTCTGACATTTTGTCTACCGAGTGTACATATTCTCATGTATTTTTCTAGCAAATTCACTGTCCCTGTAGTCGTGTTTTATAGGAAAGGGAAAAGTTCAGGTTTTTAATTTCTACCTTTTACCTTTTGAAAGTTTTCGGTCTTTCTTCTGTGTGGTATAATTTATTTTCATAACTTCTGATTTTTCTGTTGGACTAAGTGTTTCAATCAGTTTTTTTTTTATTGTTTTTTATTTATTTATTTTTATTTAGATGGTCAATGTACACTGAAGAGCAATTGAATTAGAGACAGCTGGCGTTATGCAAATGTGGCGCTGTGGGCGGCCCTGCAAACGGAAACGACATGATGTATGCAGCGATCCAACAATATAAGGAGTGATGCGACGGAAATCAGTAAGAGTCGGACGCAGTATGGGTAAGACGAAGGATCTAAGCGCATTTGATCGTGGGCAAATTGTCGGGGCCCGACGAATGATTCACTACATCTCGGAAGTCGTGCAGGCACTGGGATTTTCACGAGCCAGTGTGTCACGGGTGCACCGTGAGTACATCGAATCCAGTGAAACCATCCCTTCAAAGGCCAACTAACGTGGACAACAACGTGTGGATGAGCGGGGTCATCGTCGGCTAGCTCGCATTGTAACAGCGGATAGACAGACAGGCCACAGTGCAAGAAATCACTCGGCAATTTAACGCTGGTGCACAAAAACATGTAAGCAGCCACACCATCGAGAACCATCTCCTCGCTATGGGGTACAGAAGCCATCGTCCCACGAGGGTACCGCTGCTGACCACACATCTCATTGTGCAAAGATTAGCATGGGCGCAGGAACATCGCCACTGGACCCTAGACATGTGGAAAAATGTTGCCTGGACTGATGAGTCGAGATTCACGTTGGTACATGTGGATGGCAGGATACGAGTATGGCGCAAACCACATGAAATGATGGATCCTTCTTGCCAGCAGAGTACTCTTCAAGCTGGTGGGGGTGGCATTCTGGTCTGGGGACTGTTTACGTGGACTGAAATGGTACCCCTGGTATGTGTGACATCTTCTCTCACAGGTCAACGTTACCAGGATATCCTGGACGACCATTTGCTCCCATTTGTGCGTCTTCAACATCCCATTAGGGACCTCATCCTGCAACAAGACAATGCACCGTGCCATCACTCCCGAATTGTATCCGAAAGGTTGGATGAACACTCCACCGACGTGACCTCGCTTCCTTGGCCAGCTAGGTCACCTGACCTCAATCCCATCGAGCACATCTGGGATGCCATCGAGAGAGATGTTCGATGCTCTGACCCCCTCCATCAAATCTTGGTGAACTGTGGGAGCTTGTTCAGGGGTCGTGGATCCATATGGCTTCCCAACGCTTCCGGTGTCTTGTCGAGTCCATGACGAGACGAATCGCCACCGCCATCAGGGCGAAAGGTGGTGCTACACGTTACTAGACAGGTATCTCTAATTCAATTGCTCTTCAGTGTATATGTAGCTGTGCAATTTTTGAGGGGTGATTTTTTAATTCATGCTTTGCACTCATTCACTCAGACACACACAGTTTTGCCTGACATGTCAATCATCTGACCAAAAAGAGTGTATACAATCAGCCAAAGGTCACTGCAGATCAATATCAACAGATGGCTAAGACACAATATAATTTCAAGCTCAGGGCTATTACTTCATGTATTTGGCAACCATGGTTTTAGTTCAAGCAACAGTAAGTACACCCTGTGGATAAGTGGAATGGTGCTGATGTGTGAAAGCTGCACCCACCTTCTTCTCATGTCATCTCTAGTAATGTATACAATGAAACTAAGGTAGAACTGGGTCCCTTTACTGAACATGGTAATGAAACCTAGTTATATATATATATATATATACATATACTGTATATTCACTCATGCTGTCTTGAATATCCGACAGTGCTTGTCCTGTGAAGACTGTGTTCTATTGTGCAACTGTTGGTTCCAACAGTGTCTCACTGTTCTAATATGACCGATAGACCAACTAGCTTTGCATAAGCTTACAATACTTACCAGCATCCAATCGAGTTGTCACAGTTGGTGAAGCATATTCTACACATCTGAGACAAATTTTGGCCTCAACACACTTTAGCAGCTTGTTTTGAGGCACATCTAGTGCCTGTAGCATATGGATCAGCTATTCTACATTTGCCTATTTATCTCTCCCAGATATAACATGTTTGACTGTGCAATCAAGTGTGTCATGTTCATGCTCAAACACATTCGGTTATTACTGCCCCAGAGACACAGTGGTCTAAGCACTGGCTTCTAACCATTCGTCTGAGATGGGTCTGGGTTCATATTCTGGTGAGGCATGGATGTTGTGTTTGTCTTATGGCACTGGCTCTCTCCCTTTCCTGGAACCAGTGGCCCCAAGTTAGGGATTGGTGACTGCTTATAGCCCACTGAGTTGCTCATGGTGGTCGTTAAACATCAAACAAACAAACACATTCTGATGTGGACAAGTGCATGCTCTGTGTGAGTGGGGAAATTTCCATGTTGAGCAGAGCAAATGTATATTTAAGAAACCTTTTAGTCTTCAGATTAAAGGAGTAAAATAGTATAATTGGAATTTTTCTGTTCTCAAGACTATGAACTTTGGTTATGCAAAAGTGTGATTGCAAAGATTTCTTGTGCTAAAACCTATCGATAAAATATTCATTGACTTGTTGAAGTGTCACAAAGGTCTTGGTAGCATTTGATAGGCTAAAAAAAATTCAAAAGGTTTTATAGCTCTCCATTATTTTACATCAAATTTAAGAAGTAGGTATGTTTTGATGTTTAGAGGAAATTTATTCCTTCTTTTTATTTTTCAGCTAAATTGGACATTATCTCTAGTCATTGACATGTTAAGTTATTTCAGAGACTTCACCTCTAGAAATTTTCAATGAGAAATTCCATTTGGCACTGGCAGTTGACTTCAAGATTTTATACTATCACTGTTTATCCACTTTTCAACGTCTTGAACTTCACATCCAGAGTTACCTGAGATGCATCTTTCTTAGTTTAGTGACATCATGATTGACAACTTCTGCTTCTTTGGTCATCTCTTCCTCATATCCTGTACAGAATGAATTAAAAAAAAATACCCCCATGACTTTCACACCGTACAGATCCCCCCCCCCTGTTCTTGAATGATTAACCATCATTTAACAACTCTTTCTTGCAAATAAACTCGTCTAAATAATCAGCACTCTCTGTACTTGTCTTTAGAATCATCATCTAATTACCTTTGCTTTTTCACATTTCTAGCTCTAATTCCTGCTTTTAACATCTGTTGTATGTAATATTTGAATCTAAACATATAATATTTTGAATGTTAGTGCTGTGTATATGACAGCATTATATGTTACATAAATTTACTTAAAATTATGATCAGTTGTGTTTATGTTTAAGGTATTTGTGTTACCTGTATTTGTTCATTTGTTTTCATGTGCAAGGCATTATATCTGCAACATACATATTGATTATGTTTGATTAAACCCCTTTACTTAAAAACAATATCTGATGAGTTAAATAAACTGAGTCTAGTAATGTTGATGAAAACAAAATTTTGGGGTTGATAAAAAGTATTAAGAGTTATATTATTTGCATCTTCATAGGCAATAAGCACCAAAAAATGCACTATTTACGTGTAAGTCATTAATGACTTAACAATCAGAAAGGCCAAATACTTACCTAAAAGCTCTTGGCTTCATTCCTGTAATACACTTTGTGCACATCAACGAGAACATTTTGTTATGCAGCTGGCCTTTCAAGGTTGAAACTTTCATTGTATCCACTCGCAGGTTGTTGTTGTTACTATAATTCCTCAGGTCATGAAACATTCATATTTTCATTCACAGGATGGTAAAAAACGCTGAATTCTGACTGCTGTTTGACATGCGTGATAGCTCGTCAACACTAGATGTATACTCACTATTACATGAGTGTTGTCGACTTTCATTATGCTCCCCCCTTTTTTTTATTGTATTTTACTCCTCCTTTCACTCCTTCCTCAGCAACTTGCCCTTAAAATTCACAAGTAGATGATATTTTTCTGTTGTTCAGGCTAAAAAATGAAGAACTAGAAGACTTGACAAGAAAATATAAAGATATCTATCCATCCATAGAATTGACAGTGGAACAAGAACAAAATAACACATTGGCATTTTTGGATATTATGGTAATTAAAACAAATGACAATATACAATATAGAGTGCATCGGAAATCATCTAATATTCCTGTCTTAATACCTTTTCGGTCGTCACACCTAATAACACATAAAAAATACAGTATTAAAACACTAATTAAAAGAAATATTACACACTCATCAAAAGAACAATATCAAAAAGAAGAAATAGAATATATTGAAAAAATTGCACATGATTTTGGTTACCCTAAACAGGTATTAAGGAAATGAATTAATGAAATAACTCAAGCAAATAATAAAGGTACAAATAGTAAAAAACCATTAAGATATGTAGGAGCGATTCCATATGTCGAAGGTATTTCTGCTGAAATTAATAAGCTTTGTGGCAAATATGACATACAAGTAGGAAATCAAGTACATACTTTAAAAAATATAGTAATAAAAAATGAAAAGAGCAGCCAACTTAATAAAGCTGGTGTATATGAGTTTCCTATAAATCAGAAACCACCTTTGTCATATATAGGCAGCACTAAGAACAAGTTAAAATATAGATTACACCAACATATGAAGAATTGGAATAAAAAAGAAGCTAAAACAGCATTAACCCAGTATTGTCTAGAAAATCATCAATGTCCGAAATTCGAAGATATTAAAATTATTAAGGGCTGTAAAAACAAAAGGCAGTTGAGAGTTGCTGAATCGGTGTTAATCGAAAAATACAGATCAAGAGTATGTAATATTAATGACCCAAACAACTTAAATGACCATTGGAAAGCCTTACTTAAAGTAGAACAACAATTAAGGGGAGAAAAAAACCCCAGCACTGACAATAAATGGCGCCAGAGATACAACGATGCAAAGTTCGCAACTGAAGCCGGAACCTTGATGAGTTTGCTCACTTGATCTGTGGTTAACAGAGCAGAAGGATACATCAACCTCCTGAGGACGACAGGGTAGCTGTTGAAAGCACTTTGGGATTGTTTGTGACTGGCCGAATGACGTTAGGGTTTGCTGCAGGGTATTTACGAAGTATGAGGCAAATGGAATGCTACGTAAATCAAGTGTAATTATGTAGATGGTGATTTTTAATGAGTGTGTGAATGTGTTGTATATATTGTATGTAAATGTGTTAGTACGAGGTATGTAAATTGTATGAGGTGAAATAGGTATTGAATTGAATATGAGTGTGATGTATGTGAGTATTTATTTGGTGTATGGGTATGTGTTTTAGAATTGAGTACCATTTTTTGGAATTGGGAATTTTAAGGGCAAGTTGTTGAGGGAGGAGTGAAAGAAGGAGTAAAATACAATTAAAAAAAAAAAAGTGTGTAATGAAAGTCGACAATACTCGTGTAATAGTGAGTATACATCTAGTGTTGACGAGCTATCACGCATGTCAAACAGCAGTCAGAATTCATCGTTTTTTACTGTTCTGTGAATGAAAATATGAATGTTTCATGACCTGAGAAATTATAGTAACAACAACAACCTGCGAGCAGATATGATGAAAGTTTCAACCTTAAAAGGCCAGCTGCACAACAAAACGTTCTCGTTGATGTGCACAAAGTTTATAACAGGAATGAAGCCAAGAGCTTTTAGGTAAGTATTTTGGCTTTCTGATTGTTAAGTATTAAGAGATAGAATTCATTAAAAGTAAAAAAAAAAAAAGAAAAAAGTCGTAAAAGGGAAAATTAATCTTATATGAGTTGATGCATTCCAGAATTATGACCAGATATCTTAAACATAGTTTTATATTAATGTCAGTGGTTGCATGTTGTTATGTTGCATCTACATATTCAAAACTTTTTACACAGTTTTTTGGGAGGCAGAGGGTATATCTATACTCGTTATATATCATCAACAACTATTATCAATCCACGGTTGGATGAAGGTCTCCCCAAGTTTCTTCCACAATGGTCTATCTTGCACCAATCTCCTCCATGTCATTTGCACATGCTTTCGAATTTCATCCTCCCATCTCCCATGTAGTTTTCTTCTGGGTCTTTTCCTGTCCCTTGGAATCCAGTCTAGAATTTTGGTTGTCCATCAGTGGTCTGCTCTTCTGGCAACATGTCCAGCCCATTGCTGTTTCAGGGATTTTACTCTGATCATAATATCTTCCACTCTTGTCATTTTCCTTATCCATGAGTTCCTCTTCTTATCTTTCCTGGTTACACCAAGCATGCATATTCCTATGCTTCTTTCAGTTGTCTGCAGTCTTTGTATATCTTCTTTAGTTAGGCTCCACGTCTCTGTTCCGTATGTAAGCACTGGAAGGATACATTGATTAAACACTTTTCTTTTAAGACATAATGGCATATTGCTCTTAAAAATTGTAATGTTTCTTCCAAAATCTCAACCAAATTTTATACGTCAATTAATTTCTTCATCATTGTGACCTTTGCTTAGTATCTGCTGTCCAAGGTAAATATAGGTATCGGTTATCTCTAGCTTTTTCTCATCAATTGATAAATCTTCATTTCTTGTAAAAGCATTGAACACCAGTTTTGCCTTCTGAAAGTTCATTTTTAATCCCACTTCTTTACTCTTGTCCGCAAGTTCCTGGATCATACTCTGCAGCTCTGAAGGGGCAGTCGCAAAAATGACTTCGTTATCAGCAAAACGAAGGTGAGTTAAATAATCTCCATTAATCTTTATCCCTTTGTATATACACCAATGAGCCATTACATTATGACCACCTATCTAATAAGCTCAGACGTGCCAACTCTCCGGATTTAGGTGGGAGACTCCGGATTTTCAGCCATTCCTCCTGCCCTCTGGATAAATGTCAAATTCTCCCGATTTTTGCCGTTAATTAGCCGTTACGATGGTCGAAATGATCGACGCAGAAGGAAAAAATTTTCGAACCGCCGTTACGATGGTCGAAATGAAGACGGCATATACAGTCATCAGTATCATACTTTTCCTCTCCTCATATCTGCAAAAAGAAAGCCACCCCCGCAGTGGTGTTTTATGTTGGTTGCAAACACACTCATGCGCCAGCTGTGGCCTACTTATCTTTTCACGTTTCCCCACTCTTAGCTGCCAGCTTTGTTTATGTTTTCTTCAGAGTTTTGCAGAGTGCTTTTCAGTTTTGCTTTACTGTGCAGAATTTTATTTCTTGTTTTGCGCCATGTTTGTCTATTTTGCCTTCTTCATCGCAGTATATAGAAGATTAATGTGCTCCTTTGTTCATCTCTGATTGTGAATCTGTTATTATCAGCTTTAATTGTTTTATCTTCTATTGTAGCATTTTGTGTACACTTAGTTTGTGAATTTGTTTGTTTTTTTCTCATTCCTTTTGCTTACTTTTTGCGGGAGATTTCTCCTTTTGCATTACGCCACTTTCGCGGTTTTTAATGTTTTATTTTGTCATATCTTTGGCAATTTGTTTCTTCTTTACATATTAGCTGTTATTGTCTTTGCTGTATAATAAAGTTGTGAAACTGAGCACCGGCTTCCGACAAATTGTCCGAGATGGGTCCGGATTCGAATCCATCATTCTCATTTTTCAGTTTTACTTGCTCAGCCAGATTTTAAGCTTTATACCACGTTTTTAATACTGTTTGTTTGTCTTGTGTCTGGCGCTCTTTGGCCAAACATGGCCCTTGCGCCATTAAAATCAACCAACCAACCAACCAACCGGATTTGAATCGCAGTGGGGCATGGATGTTGCATACTTGCCAACTTATACGGATTATCCGTAAAATTTAAGGATTTCTGCTCAATTTTACTAATTTACAGATAGAAGTTTTTTTAACGATTTTTTTAATATTTCGATTGCTCAATCGAAATATTTCAATCCCCTGTTGACCATCCACTTAGTTAGGCACTGTAACACGAGAGCTCAAATGACGTGCCGACCAGAGTTCTCCAAAATGAGTAATCTAATTACGCGTTTAGTACGCATCGAAATTTTACCATCGCGTAAAAGTATGCGTCGAGAATTTTTCTCGACGTGTAAAAATAAACATCGTGAATTTTTCTCGGGGTGTAAAACTATGCATCGAAGAATTTTACCAATTCGTAAAAATACGAATCAGGACGATATTTCGTCTTTCAGAGACGGAAGTAAACGAAATAAAGATTTTTTCCGTAATCGTAATTTCTTTTTCCTGCGATGTTGCCTCTGTACAGTATTGTTGTTATATATCATTTTATTCCGTAAATATTTGTATTTCAGTTTGAAAATGGAGGAAAAATTTCCGAAAACGGAAATTCGAGGGCAAAAAATTTTGCTGTTATCTTTAGGCATGAAAGTGCAATGGCTTCAAAGAATTTCTCCTTTTCCGTCATAATTTCGGTTATCCACGAGATCTATGCATAACTGAATAGAAATTTTGGGGCAATTAGGAGTGGCAGAGGAAGTTTTCCGCCTGAAACTTTCTAAACTTTCGAAAGAGGAAGTTTCGTCTTTCAAAATTTTCGGAAACGGAGGTTAGACTCAGTAAAGATTTCTCCTGTAATCGTAATTTTATTTTTCACGTGATGATTCCTCTGCCTAGTATTGTTGTTAAATATCATTTTATTTCATAAATATTTGTATTTCAACTTGAAAATGGAGGGAAAATGTCGAAAAACGGAAATCGGGCGTAGCAAAAATTTACCCCGTAACTGTCATTTTTTCCCCAACGATGATCAGAACTGTATTCTGTATTTTTAAATATCCCCCCTGTGGTGATGCGAACAGCCATCAAAAAAGGAAAAAGAAAAAGCGAGGGAGAGAGCTATGTGTCCTGTGTGTATGCCCCCGGCACGGGAGGTTGTTTATGATGTTTTCTGCGGACACGTGCAGCTGAGGGGTGAACTGAGAAGCCAGAAGAAAAGGGGGTGGTTTTCTTGGAAGGACACCATTGAGAGGAATGTTACTTGTGCGTCCAGGCAGTTGCTCGTTTCTTTTGTGAACGAAGGAAGCATTATGATGTGCTGTTAAATGTTTTCTGTTCATGTGTTGTACCGTTTCTGTCTGCATTTTTTAATTGGAACAATGCTTATGTTAATTTGCACCGACCTGCGATGATGAGGAACGGCTGGTCATAACAAGTGCCAAATATGTTGGCCAACGCTACCACAGAGAATAATAGCATGTGAATGGAATCAACACCACCACATGTAGTAAAACGTTTCGGACAAGCAGGGAGATTCACCCCCACAACCAACAAAAACGAAATACAGCACCTACAAAAAAAAAAAAAAAAAAGTTTTGCATTTCAGTTTGATACAGGGGGGGGGTCAGAATATGAAAGTGACGAAGCTGAAAAATTTGTTAAAATTGATGCATGGTGTTCAAAAGTATTTATATTTTCAAAGTTACACTGTTCATTTTTTGTCTAAAATAATGAAAGCTGTCATGCATTCATGATGGATAAAATTGTTATCCAAGGGCATTAAAAAAAAAAAAAGATAATAAAGAAATGGGAAGGGAAACAAAGATATCAACAAATGAAAATTTCCGTTTAGTATTGAAACACCACAGGTTTGCAAGGCTAACATTGAACAAAATTAAGATTTTATTTTATGTTTTTTTAAATTATTATTTTAAACACAGATAATACTAGTTTACTTACTGTGGCATATGCAGAGATTTTTACTGCATATTTATTAATATAATTATATTTTGTTTTGTGGTAAATGGCGTTCGCACAAAAGTTTTACTGATGCACATTTTCCAAAGTTGGCAAGTATGATGATGTATTTGTCTTACGGCACTGGCTCTCTCCCTTCCCTGAAACCAGTGGCCCTAAATTAGGGATGGGCAACTGCTTATAGCCCACTGAGGTGCTCACTGTGGTTGTTAAGCCTCCAACCAAGAAGAAAGCTTGACACTTCCACATTTGTTTTGACAGATACCTCTGTCTCTCTCTATTCCAACACTGGAAAAACTGCTGACAGTTAAGTCCAGAAGGAAAGAAAAATGCTTTGAACAAAACTTTTGTAGATCTTTGTTAAAGAGAGCTAAATTGGCTACTGTACATTCACTAAATAAGGATAAATATTAATTATGATGAAATAATGTATCAAAAATTAAGTACATACCTTGTATTAATTATTAATGTTATTAATTGTATCTAGTTGACAACTATTTTCGCTATGTTTTTTATTTTGCATATAAACATACAGTCTGCATTTAGAATAATGTTTTAAACATTAAAAATGCTATTTACCAATTATACTACTTCTGGAAAATTGCTCCTGCATCTGAAAAATGTCGGTACAAAATAGCACTCGTGATTTTATGAGCTGTAAAAAATCTCCTGACTTTTAGATTTTGAAGGTTGGCATGTCTGTAAGCTGTAGGACCCCATTTAGCCTGCAACACAGCAGCCACTCGGTGAGGCATCGATTCGATGAGGTGGCAGTAGGTATCCTGGGGTATCTGGTACCATAATGTCAACAGCAGGTCCTTCAGTTCTTGGTCATTTCAGTGGTGATTTAGCGCAAACCTGCTTTTCCAAGTCGCACCACAAATGTTCGATTGGGTTCATGTCAGGTGAATTTGGAGGCCAGGGCATTAACAGAAAGTCACCAGCATGTTCCTTAAACCACTCCTTGACGATTCTAGCAGTGTGGCATGGCGCATTATCTTGTTGGTAATGGCCATCACCGGCAAGGAACACAGTTGCCATGAATGGGTGAACTTGGTTCGCAATGATGTTCAGATGCCTGACAGCTGTTAGGGATTGTGCTATGTGTGCCTAAAGTATCCCAAGAAAATATCTCCCACAGCATAACACCATCGCCGCCAGCCTGTTTCCGCCCAACAGTGCATCGAGGTGCCATAGCCTCTGTTGGTGATCGGCATATCTGCCCCGGCTATCCGTGTGATACACCAGGAATCTTGATTCATCAGACCAGGCCACTTTTTTCCAGTCATCCACGGTCCAATCTCAATGATCTTGGGCCCATTTCATGCAACGTTGGCGATGACGTGCAGTGAGCATGGGGGCTACGCAGGCCCATGCGCAGAAGGCTGCGATGAACTGTGTACCGTGACATATTGCCCTGATCACCACTGTTGTAGCTGCGGGGGATTTGTAACACTTTGGCCCTGTGGTCACTGTGAACAATGTGTGACAGTCTCCGCTCTCCTCTAGCATCAATAAGCTGTGGACGACACACGGCTGGACAATGGTTTGTCGTTTGGCCATCTGTCCACCACTTTTGATATGTACTCACTACAGCAGCACATAAACAACCCACAAGTCATGCTGTTTCCGAGGCGCTGTGCCATCACAATTTGTCGTTTATCAAACTCCAGTGAATCCGCAGCTTTTCCTATTTTGACTCCTAAAACTGTACTAACTGAAAGCCGAGCCTCGGGTTGTACATATACTGCTCCGTGAACTTCACCTGCGCCACCGTTCGGTTTCCAGGCACACTCATTTCTCTAGGCTGGGGATGGTCATAATGGAATGGCTTATTGGTATATATATATTTAAATAGTGCATTTGTTTTATTGATATCTTCCTATTCAAGCAAGTAGTTTTGTTTCTGCTTTCCTGTCGGCAATCGAGATAGAAAGTTGGCAGAAATGCCCTTCTTGCCAAATCTTCTCTTCAGTCAGTGTGATTATATGTAAACCATAAGAAATGCTAGCCTATTCAGGTGGTTCAGCAATTATAATTTTGCACCAAATTACTCATTTGAGGTGATGATTACTTTGACTAGTTGTCTGGCACCCATTGCTTTAATGCACGAAGAGAATTCCTGAGAAATCCAAGTCTCTTGCCAGGTGAACCTCACAAAAAAATTTGGGTATAAAAATATGTTTTCACTTGATACAATTCCTTAAGTACATCAATGGACAAAACATTAGAGATACCTACCTAACAGCTGGTTGGTCCTCCTGTAGCATGAAGAACAGCCTGTACACACTAAGGCATTGACTCCACCAGATGCTAGAGGGTTTCTGGAGGTAATGCCAGCTGTGCATGTTGCAAAATTGTCCAGAACTCCACCCAAGACATCTGTCCAGGATCTATGGATCTGATGTTCTGTTCCATGGCATCCCAGGGAGCTTCCACAGGGTTTAAATCTAGGGACCTTGAAGGCCACTGGATGGTTCCAAACTCGGGTGAATGTTTCTCGAGCCATGCCTGTGTGGTTGTGGCTCGTTGGGGCGGCACATTGTCCTGCTGGAACAGACCATTGGCTGCAGGATGTGCAAAGGCCATGAAAGTGTGTTGATGATCAGCCAGCACATGGTGTTGGGATGTTTACAGGCACCCAGCCTGTAACATCCCAATTTAACAGTTGGAGTGTATGGCTTCATGTAGTCTTTGACACACAAGCACCTTTCTGTTAGTGTGTTGTAGTCGGAACCTTGATTCGTTGGATCAAGTTACCTGTTTCTTGTCTTCTACGGTCCAATGGTAATGTTCCCTTACCCACTGCTGGCTTATATGTGCAATTAACAAGTGTACTTGATGTGTACTGTAGCTGCCATAGCTCAGTTGTGTTATTGTACATTGATTGGGCTTTGCACAAACCTTCGTAGGTGCCTCTTCATTGAATGCTGACATTGTACTCTTAACTGTGTCCCTCCATTCCAATGTTATAACAAAAAAGGGGTGTCTCAGTATCAACAGCCCATTTACAGCCGTATATTTCTCCTGCAGGTGCCGGTTTTGATCTAGTCCTGGTACATACATGTGATGGTCACACACAGAAATCCCAGACTTTTTGCAGTCACAGAAATGTATCTCCCATCTTTTTGCACAGAATCTAACTCTCTTAGGTTGCCATATTTTCTCATGATCACAGTTGCAGGCAGAGTTGTATAAAAATAAAATGTATCTGCGTACACAACCATTGAAACAGAAAACTTGCTACAAACCCGCGAATCACGATAACAATAGAATAAGATAATTTAAAGAAAAATTAATATAACAATAAATAATTATTAGAGCATTACAGATTCCAGAGAGGGCAAAAGTACATTGCAACTGAATGTGCAGAAGTGTGTGTAAAATGGACATTAAGGCCAAAACTTAAAAATATTAGACTATGAACCTCATAAAAACAAGAGACTAATTAATTAAAGAAAGTTTTTATATATAGAAAAGCAGTTCCAATAATGAACCTTAAAAAATCGTAAATAGCATTTCCAACAACGTAATTCAAAAATAGTAGACTTCTAATAAAATACATGAGGAAAAGATTTTAATTTTATAACTGGCAATTGTAAGAGGTCAGCGTACGTGTGTACGTCTATATTCTGCGACTCTGGCTGCAGGTAACTGTTTGGTGTACTTATAGCCCACAGAAGGTTTCACCTGGCAGCATTATTGTGGCAGGGTTGGGCAGGTTTGTGGATAGGTGTAGTGTGTATAATAAATGGTACTCTTGGTGTATTTTTGAAATTCAGTGGAACCACTTAATGTAATCAGGGATAATGGCATCTGAATTGTCAATATATCCTAACTGAAATGTGTACATAGAAACATTACTTACTGTAATTACTACATCAGTTCTTGTGGTAATTTTTTTACTTTTGTCATTTAAGTGTCCCAGTGTAATGTCAAGTGTTTTACAATTTATGAACGTGCAGCAAAATTCTGATTCACATTTGACAGGCTAAAATTTGGCTTAAATGTCAACAGTTTTTTGCAGTATTCAGAGATCATTTTCTCTTTTTCCTCTAGGACTGATGAAGGCATCTTCTTAAGTAGATACATCCTCCATTGTATTATGTCTTAAGCTTGCAACGCTCCTAGCCATTACTTCCCCACCAGAATTTACTTTGCCCAGCTACTATCTCGGTAATCTGTCTCTCTCTGGGTTCGAACCCACGACTAGGACGTAAAGTGCAGTAGACAGATATTGAAATAAATTTACAATAACAAATAAACAAATCATACACAATTTACTCTGATAAACCCTTTTATACCATTCAATAGTTTTAGTACAAATACAAGTCAATTACTTCAGGACACATTAAACTGAATTTAAATTCCAACATACTGCAGATTTTCACCCCGTTTCTTCATCAGTTTTTTATCACACAAAACAGGCAATACAATTCCAATAACACCAGATATTTAAACCCCATTAATCATTAGCCTGTCATTTCTTGAGACAACATTCAAGATTAAAGCACATGAGCACCCCGAAGCACAAGAATATTAACTCTGGGTATGTAAACGCTATTAATTTGAAACTCCCAATAATACAAAATGCATCAATAAACACCACATGAAAATAAACCAATTTCAAATAACTTTCAATTATTCTACAACCCTACTTTAAACTCTGCCAGCAACTATTAATTATACAAAGAATAAAACTTTTGCACTCGCATACTAGGATTTAATGGTATTCCTCTGACGGGCCCAGCCCACACACAACAGGCTAAATGGAGAAGGAAAGGTCCCACACAAACTCCATGCTCTCTCGGCATAAAAAAAAGACGTGATGACTTTCACTGCTTCCGAAACCCAGGAACAATCAGGTAGAAACTCCGAGTTCTCACAGCATGGCAGAACGCAAAGCAACTTCACTGCTTCCGACACCCAGGAACAATCGGGTAGAAACTCAGAGTTCTCACAGCATTGTTTTCCAAGAAGCAATCGACCTGCACCTGGTGCTACACGCACAGCAAATGTGCAAACGATTCCAAAAAAAGAACCAGCAAACGAGAGATAAAAATCGCCAATATATAGTGCCAAGAGACCTTGAGCTCCAATCAAGCCACTCCACTACGAGGGCGTCAGCTCCGGTACATTTTTGCATATAAGAATTTTCCACACATCAAATCCTTAATCATAACTCAACTTAATAAATTCCAATATTATATAAATAAAATATACAACAATTTCTTTTACAAATAACGCATAATAAACAATTTATACAATCATAATTTCTGACCTCAGCACGTGAGCGACTACAAATTTTCTAATGACATAATTTCTATCCCAGCGACTCCAGGCCATGACTCCGGGACTAATCCCACCAAGACGTCACAAGCTTTGTCATCTTTGCCAGCAGTTGTTTTTTTTAAATCAAAATAATTTCTTTCTGGATTGAACTAAAAATTGATTTGTACATCTTGTAATTAAAAGTCTTTAAAATCTTTCATCTGCTCTTGTGGATTAATCTGAATGTGAATAACAATACTAAAAGGAATTTTTTTATGCTATTAGCTTGCTTGGCATATATTCAGTCTGAAAAAGGAGGGAAAATTTTCAAAAAAAAAGAAGGTGGATGGAGCGTAGATTTCTCCTGTAATCGGAAACCTTCTCCGCACGATGTACCCACTATCCTATGTTGTTAAATGCTATTTTCTCCCATAAATATTTGCATTTAAGCTTGATAAGGAGGGGGAAATTTCCAAAAACAGAAGTGATGAACTTGGGAAATTATCTTTACACTTTTAATGCCACTCTCCACCACCTTGTTCTTTTTTCTTTCTTTTTTTTTTTTTTTTTTTTTTTTTTTTTTTTGAAAAAAAATCATGAAAATATGAACTGTCTCTGACATAAAAAGCACAGCAACATACCTCAAACTTCTAACTTTAAAAGAGTTTTTTTTTTTTCTTAAATCATTGCATTTCAAAAAAGCTGGGCTGGGCGACTCCTTGTCAAGAACCAGCAGAGAAATAAATAAAGAAAGAAAGAAAGATAAGAAAAAATAAAGAATTCTTTCTTAATGAAATTTTAAAAGCTTAGATTTTCCAGATTGCTATAACTTTTTTAAAAATTTCAGTGAGATGATAATGTAAAAGAGAGAGCGAGTGTGTGGCAGAAACAGCACAAAAGTACAGACTAGGGAATTAAAGTTATTCACTTATGCTGTACAATTCAGTACAAGGGGGTATCAAATAAAACTGTGTCCTGATATAGTTGCTATTGTTTTAGAATGATTGTAATCCACTATTACCAAGCCCTTAATGGTGGACCTCTCAATGATTCCCCACAGTGCAATATTTTACAATTTTGAACCATTTCTGAGTATTGCCTGAATTAAATTGTCTAGGTAATAAAACAACTTTAAGGACAGACTTCAATCCCTGATAGGAATTCCATGCTCAGTGTTTAGGACAAATTATGCTTTGTGTTTCACCCAAATCGTAACAGGGATTCTACCTAAATTTAGGTACCACAAAAGTTAAATTTTAATCAGTAGACAGCATGCCTGTAAACTATTAAAATTTAACTAGGCATTCTAAATGAGTACTGAAGGATCCTTCAGTACCTGTTGAGAATGCCTAGGAGTTACTAGTGTGAAACGCGTCTGGGAATGCAGATGGAGGTGGGTTTCGGGGTGTACAGTGTGTAAGGGATGTCGACAGCATTTATGTTCATTGTTTCATCCCATTTGAGTTTTAACTGGTTCCAATCGTTTGTTAGAATTCATCATGGTGTTCAATTTTTACAAGTTCACTTCTGGTTTTTAAAGTATAGCATTATGATTGTAACGTCTGTTGTAATTTTAAATTCAGTAAAATCCACGCATAGTTGTACAATAGAGTTAACCAAGTCTGCCTTGAGATTATCATACATTGATAAAACCGTGAAGTGACGTAATTCTGCATTTGGACCATAGCAGATAACATGGAAGATTACGCAAAATTTTTAAATGAACTGATAGCTGTCACCATTTTGTTGACTTGTGGTAGTGAACAATGGGACGACTACAAAAGGAGTGTAATGTAAGTAACATCTTTTACCTTGCAGCAGTGTTGTTGTATTTCATATACCATTACATAACTGGGCATCACCGAGCTCGTGGCTAAAAAATTTGACGCAAGTAATAGAATATATAGATACAATATATCAATATTATTGAATGTCATTTCAAGACAAATGAGGATGCTAAGTGCGCTGTGAATGCATAGCTTGCTGATCGAGAGAGTTTTATTGGAGAGGTTTGAAGCAGCTGGAGGAGCATTCTATGAAGTGTGTATAGTTAAAGGGAGAATATGTTGGTATATTGCACCAGTGTTTTATATTAGGCCACAAACTTATCGATAACACTCCCCCCCCTCATATGATTGACATCCGTATGCAACTGCATACAAAGATGCATATCAGTTTTCTCTGCAGGTGTGTGGGTATCATTATTCAACCCACAGGTAGGATTTTTCACCAATCAGAAATCTCACTAATTCCATAAAAGACAGTAATTAATGCAAATTCTATTTCTGTTTAGGTATTGTTTTTTATATGTAGTGCATGCCCCAATTCTTCTAATTTTGGGGGACTGCATCTCTCTATTTTGTCTGAAAGACAATGTCAGATTTAATGGGAAAATTCCCAGATAAGCAGGGATATGTGCTGTTATGATAGTTACTATATATTATCTTCCCACAGTGCTAGATTACTACTCCCCTGACTGGCTTAAAATTGTATCAGACAACATTTCAACTACAGTTTTATTTGCATTTTCTGTGTGGTAATCTAATGGTTGTACAAGTCTGTTCAAAATAACATTTACCTGAAATATCTGATTAACTCCTATCAAAATGCACTTGATTATTCTTGCATGCTGAAATTTGTGAATGATTTCCTTTTAAATAGATAGTAGCCGATGCCTGTTTTGAAGTAAGAAACCAGATTTCTCTGGAGAGTGATCACTTCTGCATTGAATGCATGCTTGAAAGTATGATATATGAAAATGTTTGCAGAATAACCTTTTTTGTAGTGAATGTTAAAATATTTCAGAGTTTTAGACCCAAGATGGGTATTTTGTTAACGTTATGTGATTTAAATTTTTTATGTGATCTGAATTTTAGATTCTTGGCCTTTGTTTATTAAGGCAGTATGTCACAGAAGGGGTCTAACGAATTTAAAATTAAAGTGTGAAAATATTTTTTTCTTAGAGTTTTGAACTGATAAAATAGCTGTTTCAAGAGTTTCCCAAAATTTATATTCATGTTTTTTTATTATAAATCATATTCTGTTGCTATGAATTCTTGTTGCAGATAAAGTAAGAGATCTGTTCAAAAATTTCTGAACTTCTTTTTTAATTTGTGTGTGTGTGTGTGTGTGTGTGTGTGTGTGTGTGTGTGTGTGTGTGTGTGTGTGTGTGTGTGTGTGCTTACAACTTATTCAGCCTTGTCGCCTTCAAAGTACTCTCCTTCTCCTTGGTTGATACACTACTCCCAATGCCGTTGCCAGCTCTTGAAGCAGTCCTAATAGGTTTTTTACAGGGTGGTGCGTAGGTCTGCTTGCAAATTTTCCATGATGTTGTTGATTGTGTTGAATCTTTGTCCTTCCAAAGTGGATTTTTACGTTGAAAACAGGAAAAAGTCCAAGGAGCCAGGTCAGGCGAGTAAGGAGGGTGGAAAGCACAGTTGTCTCCATTTTGGCACAAAAGTCCCAAATCAGCAGCGATGCTTGTGCCGACGCATTGCCATGATGGAGAAACCAAGATTTGTTTTTCTACAGGTTGGGCCTTTTTCTTCTGACATGTTCTTGCAATCATTTCAGCATTTCAAGATAATACCACCGATTCACTGTTTGTTCCTCTGGTAAAACTCCCTGAAAGACATCATCATCGATGTCAAAAAAGACAGTCAACATAACTTTCATGTTTGACCTGACTTTTCGTACTGTTTCAGTCTTGGTGAAGTTTTTCCAACACACTGTGAAGACTGCAGGACTGCAGTTTCATCTCGACAATAAATCCATGTTTCATCACCAGTGATAATTCTTTTCATTAAATTTTTATCCTCATTTGTGCTACCCAAAAGTTCCTGACAGATTGCAGCACAATTTTCTCTCTAATGCTAAGTCAACAGACGTGGGACAAACTTTGCAGCAATTCGTTGCATATCCAATTTTTTTAGTCAGAAAGTGATGACACTATCCAATGAAAATGTTGCAGTCATTCGCAATTTCTTGAATAGTCAATCAATGAGTTGAACGTATGATTTCATGAACTTAGGCCACATGAGTGTCGTCAGATGCTGTCCAAGGCCACCCTGAATGGGGATCATCATCTGTTGACTGTTGATGAATCACTTTTAAACCATTCATAACACTGCATATGGCCTAAGCACTAATCACCATAAACTTGTTTCATCATTTCATGAGTATCTGTAAACATTTTCCCAAGTTTGACACAAAATTTGATGTTAATACGCTGCTCGTAAAACTCTTCCATCTTGAAAATCGTAGAATACTCACAAGCTGTTAAACAAAGTGATGCAACACGATGACTAATCACAATAGAAAGAAGTGGTAAATGAGAGGTTACTTGCTAAGGTCACTGCTACGCAGCGCCACCTACCACACATCAGTGTGGCATTACACAAACATTTGGTTTATGCTTCAAAAAATTTGACGGTGGTGCAAATTTGAGTCATTTGATCTGGCTAACCTTAAGTATTTTTGGCAATATTCACATTAAAGTACATAGTGCGTGATCATTAATTTTCCTTCAGTTCACACTTTTATGCTTTGGAAGCTATTGTCTTCCTCTCTGCAGCATTTGGAAGCTATTGTCTTCCTCTCTGCACTATTATAAAAGTTCGGGAACTGTTTGAACAGACCTCGTACATAAATATCCTTATGAATGGTCAGTTGATCTCTTCCAGTTTTACTTGCCTTTCTTGTATTTGAATTTGTAAAATGAGAGTGACATCTGTAGATGGGGATGAGGAAATTAAAATAGTAAGTAGCTCTAGCTAATCACTAGAGCTAATATTTGTTGCCTGTTGAAATAATTTAAATTCTGCGAGTGAAGGCCATGTTGTTACATGCCCAAAAACTGTGTATTGCATTTTTAGCTCCTGAATTCCATTTGTTGCCAAGATTTCAGCACAACAGATGTTTTATATCTAAAAATTAAGTCATTTATAGAAATTTTGTTGTTTCTTAAAGAAAAAGTATAAAAAACTATTGTGTTGCAACATCTGTCTTACGTTTCACAGAAACGACTAGAAAAAGATTTTGATGAAGTCCAGGATATGATGCAAAAGAAAGAAAGAGAACTGGCTACTCTGCATGAGGAATCAGAATCACAGGTTAGAATTTCTCTATCTTTTTTTTTTTTTAAAGGTTTTTTTAAATTAATTTTTGAATGTTTATATCTTTTCCCTTTATGTGTGGTTGTGATAAATAATTATACATGCTGCAAAATGGCAATGATAAAAAAAATGAGTCATACAAGAGCAGTTCTGTTTATTCAAGTAGTAGATAGTACTCCACAGTTTACATATAATGCTTTCATTGTTTTCCTATCAGTATTGAAGAGTTGGTAATGCCTCCTATTGAAAATATCACCTGTTGTTTTATATTTCATATTGTTATACACAATCTTGTATAAATTAAACCATAGTAATTACATCACTGCTAAGTATAATTTTGTTTTCCATTGTGATTCATTTCTTCCCAAAGGCTATGCAGAGAGGGGGGGGGGGTGAATGATATAAAGAAAAGAATCTTACAAAATCTGATCATGTGATAAGTATAGGTTTTGTTTGATGGCATATCCATGTTGCACACAAGACCTGGTCTATTTCTGCTTCCCCTCTGTGGGAGCAAATATTATTATTTTAAAATCCCAATATCAAGGTTTGCACTATTTAAGGTAATGAAAATAAATTTTATATTCATGCTGTCTATTACTTTATGCTTGCTTAATTCATGTTCTGGAATTTTATCCATCCCATATTTTTTTTTGTTTTTTTTTTTTTTTGTTCCTATGGGATGTTCTATAGTTCAAGATATTTCTAGTTTTGTAACTTATGTCTGACCAATTTCCCTTTCCCCTGCAAAATATGAGCTGGGGCTGTGAGTTTTCTTATATCTTAGCAGTGCGGAAGCTGAGTTGTTTTAGTATTGCCATGGCCATTAGAAATACTACTCATTGCTATTGTGACTTCTTTTTGTTTGGCTGAAACCTTCTGCTTCCTGGTCTTTAAAATGTTCTGACAAATTGTCAACATTATGCAGAGGAATTGAAAAAAAAATTCCATTTGTTTTTAACATTGCAAAAGTCATGTACATGAGAAAATGAAATAAAAGTGAACCATTTGTCATACACTAGTGGTGAAGGAGGTTGCAAAAGAGGGAGGGTAAAATTGTTGAGTCTTGGAGAAGAAGTGTGTGTATCATGACCATATCTATAGAGGTAGATAGGAAGGGGTGGGAGTTGTCCTGAAATTCTTGATTTTTCTTTTTTATGTCCTTAAAAGTCCTTAGTTTTACTATTTTGCCCTGAAATTTTGGAAGAATTATAATTCACTTTTGAAATTTGAGGGATTTTTTTTCACTGAAAGGCAGCTACAATTGGCAACTGAAAATTTGTGTGCAACAAATATATTAGCATTTCTAATATGGGACTTCTACAAGTATTTTCACATGCTAATGGCATTAATATAGAAAAGCTGAGCAAAACTTGAACAAATTCTTGATTTATTGAATGCAGAGAAGTCCTTGTTGATTAAACAAGATACATCACACAAACTTTTGGTTTATGCTTCAAAAAATTTGACGGTGGTGCAAATTTGAGTCATTTGATCTGGCTAACCTTAAGTATTTTTGGCAATATTCACATTAAAGTACATAGTGCATGATCATTTCTTTTCCTTCAGTTCACAGTTTTATGCTTTGGAAGCTATTGTCTTCCTCTCTGCACCATTTGAAATTTATACTCATATCAAAGTGGTAAAATATTGTCATTTTCAACATTTTATTAATGCTATCTGTCAATTTAATTCTCATGTACTCATTATACCCAGCACACAAAATCCCACTAATTTTAATGCATGTTGCATACAAATCACACATACCATATAATTTGAACTACTCATGCAGAAACATTTTTCCTTAAGCTGGAGTGAAGCAGTAGCTCAGAAAGTGAGGTCCAGCACTTTGCTTAGTGAAGCCTTGCCAGTGCATACCCAGGTAGCCCTTCACCTGATTGCCATGAGAATGCCATGTTGGGTTTGACCAGTAGGACTTGCGTGTTAGCCTGCCAAGATATCAGATACATAGGTCATACAATGGGGGACATTGATTTAGAGACTTGGTTATTATACAGTCAACTCCCGATTATCCGCAAGTGTTTTATCAGCAACGCGACTTTGCGATAATAATTTTTTAATGGCTAAAATATAGGTAATTTTTTTTAGTCATGGTAATATATTTTTTTATTGCAGTACGTAAGTTTTTTTTTAGTCGCTAAAATAGGTCTAATCATAGAGCCCTTACTGAAATATATAGTACAGAGTGAGCTACAAAAAAATAGCCTTGTACAATACGATGTATACAAAATACAGAATGGACAGTAGAGGAAATGTGCTTTGAAACATTACGTTGGGGAGTACTTTGTGCAGGTGGCTACTTACGTGCTGATTGCCTGCTGGGTCTTCAAAGCAGGTTCCTTTTTCACGACTCACACTCCAGTCACGTGTCGTAACAAGAATGATGCATTCAGAAAGTTGATTTGCAGAACCAGGTTAACTTAGATTACATTCTGTTGGTGCCATGTAAGTGTCCTTTTGTGTGTCAGTTTTATGGTGCGGTGGTGGAAAAAAGGAAAAGGACAGATTTAACGATTGATCAAAAACTGAAAGCTAGCATCTTTTGTTTCCCTTATTTTCTACGCCTAATAAACGGAGTTCACTTTTTATTTTTATTGTCTTTCACAGATCAAAATCTTTAAATTGTTAATAAACTTGAAAGCAGTTCTACTACATGAAAACAAATTTGTTTAGAATAGGGGAAGCAACAGTTCGGGGCAGTCTAAAACAAAAGAACAAGTTTCTGTCATTTTCATCTTCAGCCAGTTCATCCTCCGCGATAAAAAAAAGAAAAACAATGAACCTGTCAGCATATGAAGAGCTAGATAAGGCTTTACTAGACTGGTTTTGTGAACATCGAGCTCAAGGAATACCTATCTCTGGCCCCATAATTGCTAAAAAAGCTAAATTTTTCTTTGACGTTCTTGGTTTGGAAGGAGAATTTAACACATCATCGGGATGGCTGATGCATTTCAAACAATGTAATGGCATTAGAGAAGTAAGCATACAAGGGGGGGGGGGAATTGAGCAGAGACGAAACAGCTGAGATAGAATGGGAGGGGGGGGTAAACAGTTCGTATCTTCTGCACATCTACCCGGCTGAACAAATATATAATGCCAACAGAATCTGGACTCTTTTGGAAATGTTTGCTGTCTCATACCCTCGTTTTGCAGTCTGAATGTCATACATCATGCCACAAGAGTCATAAAGACCAAATAACTGTCATGTGTTGTAGCCATGCTACTGGAGGGCACAAATTAAAACTTACTGTGATTGGGAAAGCTAAAAAGCCTAGGTCATTTAAGGGAACAAGAGTGACCAATTTACCAGTGATTTATTTTCATCAAAGAAGAGAATGGATGGGATAAATAAATTTTTCAAAATTGGTTTGAGAAAAATTTTGTTCCTGCAGTATGATACGATAGGGTTTGGTTGTTAAGATATTATTCTATTACGATGATGAACTTACTTTTAAAAAATGCAAATTATTACAACAATTTTGTTTTCTAAAAAAAAAAAAAGAAGAAAAAGGCCGGTGATCTTATCTAGGGACTCCAATTAAGAATTTTTTCATTAACGACTAGCACCCAAGGTACGATCCTTAAAAACTCCCAGTAAATGGAAGGTGATTCCACCACCACTGACAAGAGAAATTCACATGAGACACAAAATAATTTGATTAAACATATGTTCCAGGTTAACTAAAAATTTATTTTGTGCTCCCAGGCACATGTTGGCAAGCAACTCAATACAAGGAAATTTTAGGTGGCTAGGCCAAATAAAAAAAGAATTTAGCAGTGAATTTTAGAGTCCAGAGTATGTTAACAGTCCTAAATAATCCTCTCAGAAACCCTGGTCTGCAAACCAAGTAGTTTTCACCTGTGTGGTTTAGAGGATGAGGGAGGTAAGTGGCACAATTTAGTTACCAGCCTGCCTTACAAAATCATCAAAGGATGTGATCATTCACTCAAAGAGTGTTAAGAGCTTAATGCTGGATGTGCATATCTGTTACATGTTGAACCTAGAGCTAGATGCTCTCTACAATTTAAGTTAGATGGTGAAGAGTGACATTTTAATTTTTTTATCTTTTTTATTTTCACAATACACTGATTTTGGTCAGTTACCTGGAAAAATCTCTTCTTAATTTACAGTAACACATTATACTACATTTGTTGGTTCTGGCCAAACCTTACACACACTCAAAATAATAATAAAAATTTCAATTTCTTTACTCTCCCCTCTTTGTTTAATAATTTTTCTTTCCCTTTTCAAAACAAGGAATATCTTTCTACAAAATGTACCTTCCCCTATATATATATATTTTTTTAATGAAATAACATCATATCATTTTTTTTAATCACATTAAAACCAAAAACAATTAGGTGGTCGCCGAAAGAAAGTTTGCCGTTGATGACGTTTTTTTTGTTTTGTTTTTTCCCTTCTTTGCTTTCTCCTCTCTCTCTCTTCTCTTCTCAAGGAAGCTTTGTCACTTAAACAGCATGGAAATGTTTGAGCTGAGCGGAGGAAATACGTTTTTTTTCGTTTTTTTTGTTAACTGCTGAGGTTTGGCGTCACGGAGTCTGTCCGTCGCCGCGAATTTACGCAAGTTTCCTTCCTTGCTGCCGAACTGCGTGGACATATCTTTCCCTGCCCTTCAAGTGGACAATAAGAAAGGAATTAGAAGATTTCGTCGGACGAAGGTGCAAACTTAAGTATCAATGCTTGTGCCGCAATTTCTCCGCGGGACTCCCGAACCTGGCGGGTGGAAGATATCCAGCCCAGCTACAATTCTCTGTGAGAATTAGGGCTTTCAAGTAGCTTCCTCTGTTTTGGCATTTAAAAACAAATTAAAAGGTCCTACCATGACGCTGACATCTTTTTCCTTCGTCCTCCCGGAACTTGGCGGCATTTCCGATTTAGAAGCGCGGTCTCTCCCGCATAGCTTCTTTTTTTCCCCTTTCTTAGTGCTTGGTGGTTTCTAGCTCAACTCTCTCCGCATCTCAAGAGCGTCCAAAAAACCTGATGCTCTTCGCCTTACGCATCGCGCATGTGCGAGAAAGCGCCGACTTTCCAATTGGCTGCGTGAACGCCAGGAGGCAGAAACTTCCTCGATGGATGACTGACCTTTGACCCACGAAAACGGGCGCTGCAGTGAACTTCGCAGAATTCCGCCCAAATCCCGAAGTGTTCCTGTGCAAAGCGAAAAATGCCTTTTCGAAGTAAACAAGAGCATAAATAAATCGGACTTTCTGCACTGGTAAAGCTGGGAAAATGTCCTCACAGATGCCATTCTACGAATTTATCGCTTTTCGAAAAGCGACACCAGAAACTGTAGCCATTTTCGTTCTTTCTTTCTGAACAAAGACTTTTGGAGACCACCTTTACAAAAATTCATTAAGCAAATTAACTAACATTAACGAACATCAATACAATTAACTTCGTAACGCATAAAAATTGAATTCTCTCTAGCTACAGGTACGACGATCGGAATTACGAAAAAATAGCGTAACACAACGATGTGTTATTTTGCCCTGATGCATTAAGCCACAATTTTATTCTTTTACTAAATGACTATTAAATATCCTTGACGATAGCGCACGCGCAATTAATTTACGAAAGTCACTTCGTTACGGAGCGATCGCCGACCCGCTTTTTCTAACAGTCGCTGCATTATACTATCACTAGTTAATACCCAGTGAGATTCCCACTAAAACCAACTAAATATTAATACTAGGCAAGATTTTAATTACGAAAGGTTACTAAATTAAGCCCGATACACACAACAACGATTTTAATACACGCTACTGACATATGGCATAAACACGTGTTTTTTTCTCATTAGGTACAAATACAATACGATAAAATACTTCATACACTATATGTTTACAAATTACTTTTCAATTATTAAAGCTTACAGAATAATATAATAAAAGAAATCGCGATAACGACGGTAAATACGGAACTACAACCTTACGATTTTTTCTTTTTATCGCTACGTTATCCCACGATCAATAACGCCGCAGCGTCGTCGTCGATAATTTTAAACTGATACATCTAACACTATACACTTAAGAAACTAAGGCAAGTCAATTCATATACACTACATCATATACTGCACTAAAATAAACTTCACTAATATCTCTTCCCTGAAAGTAAACAGTGCACTAAAAAAATGCAATGGAAGGAAGAAAAAAACATTGCATGAAGGAAGAACAAAAAAAAACCCCAACAATATAGCATGATGTCAAACTTCCTTAAATCTACTTCCCAGCTAGTTACACATCCCTTAACTAGAAACAGATATCACAAGGCTAACTTACCTAGACCTAATAAATTTAACTATATACACAGCGATCAATATTCCACAGATAAATCAGAAAGAACAGAAAAGAATTTACTTGATTTCTTTCCTGACTCTTCAATTCATTTATTTTTTTAACCCCTCCTCGCCAAAGGGATTTGAGATCATCTCATGACAAAAAATCTCACTCTCATTGAGAGTGCGTGGATCTGGTGATGGGTTTTCCGATCCAAAAATACTGGCCCATTAATTCAGAGATCGGAAAAACGTCAACAGATCAAGTATGAGATTATTTGAGATTGAAGGGATTGCCTCAAAAGCCGTTCTTATTTTAGATAATGCACCCTCTTGTCCATGTGAAAATTTACTAAGAACAGAAGATGGTACAATTGTCATAAAGTTTCTGCCACCTAATGCTACAGCACTTGTGCAACCTATGGATCAGAGGGCGTTATCTCGGCAATGAAATGGAATTACAGGTCAAGTGTATTGCAAAATAGAATTGAAGAAGGATGTGGCTTAAAGACTTTCTGGCAAGGCTTATTCAATTCTTGAATCTATTTATGACATGGCAAGCACCTGGGATTCAGTTGAACCTATCACTATCAGTAGGTTGTGGAGAAAACTTCTCTCTGATGTATTTTCTTCAGAAACGCAATTTCCAAGTGCTAACATCATAGAACTAACCAAATTAGTGAAATCAGTTCCCGGAGGTGAAAACGTTGATGAAACTAATATCACCAAATGACTGGACTGCGACATACATGACCCTAGATTTGAACATTTAACTGACGAACAGATAATTAATAAAGTCGGAGGAATAGCAGATGAAAACGAATGAAGTGAAGATGAGGAGGAGGTTTCACAGCTATGAGTGAATCATGAATCAGCATTGCAACATGTTGATGCCCTGCTTGAGTACCTTTGAAGGACAAGACAATGCATTATTAGCTGATAAGCTGGTTTTGTGCCGACTGCAGTCCCGAATCAAACAAAAAGTGTTTTGCCATAAAAAAACAGAAGCAAGTAAGGTAACTTTTCAATATGTATTATGCTTACAATAATAACTACTAGTCTGAATAAAACATAGCACTATGTTATGTGTGTAATATGTAGATTAATTTATTTTTCCTGTAAAAATTTGGATTATCCGCAAAACTTGTGCCAACCACTATCGTGGATAATCGGGAGTGGACTGTAGTAAAAGTGAATGAATAACAACATTTTAAAGGTTTTTTTTTTTAATTATTTGAATTCTGGGGGCCGCTAGCCGCCTATCTAGTCCAAAATATATATACTGCTGATTTTGTTCTGCATTGCCTAAAATTTGATTTCAGGCCAAAACCCTGGCATTAAAAGAAGTAAAGTGTAGAGTTACTTCATTATTCACAAATCAGTAAGTGAAACCCTGGAAATAAAGTGAAACGAAAGTGTCTGTTGATCACAAAAAATTAAATGACTATGCATTGAAATATGTTTCCTACTGTTTCTACTTGTCTCCTGCCAGAAGGGATTTCAAAGTGATAGATCACTGTATTGTGTGCTTATATTCTGGGAGTTGGAGTTAAGGAAAAATTTCAGTTATTACCATACATGTAAAAAGCTGTTACTTTAATTTTTCAAGTGTGTGTTACATGTGACATTTTTGAAATGTAGCCAACTGTTAATTTATTTATGAACTGAGCAGTATATTTGATATTTTCTCCATCTTTTGAAGCAGAGGTATCTACCGAAAAAAAAAAAAGTATTAATTATTTTACAGTAATAAAACAAATGCTATAAACCTAAGCAATTAATTATAAATATACTAAGCTAGAATTATATAACTTATCTCCCAACTGCTTTTTATAACATACATATGTAGTATTCAGGCTTGTACCTGAACTTCAATCTAACAGTCTCATTTATGAATCATGCAAAATATTTTTTTTATTGTATACAGTTGTTTTTACTGATAATTATTTTTTATTTTAAATTTGTACTTGTAATACTACAAGTGGTATACATTTATAGTCTTCGCTATGTCCATGTGGGCACATGGTAGACACAAGCTTACTATATTCACATATTTTTAAAGACATTACATTAAGAAACAAAACCAAAATAAACATATTTACACTATGTTTTGAAAATGACACCAGGCTAAAGGACTACATTTGGCTCCTTCACCATCTTTCTTGACTAGCACTTTTGTAAAATTTAATTCCTATTATCTAGCATTGCATATGGTGGCAAAACAAACATGGTCACTGTTCTCATGCATTCTTCTCACATTCACAATGAAGTTAAAAGAGTTAGAAGAATTCTTGATATCGTCATATTACACATAAGTTACGTTGAAAATTATAAGTGGTGGGGCGTTTCGGTAGCGACTTCTACCTTCATCAGCCATGGAATGAAACATGTGGTAAAAACATCAGTTGTTGCCAGATTTCAAAATTGCTTTCCAAATGATAGGGATGTTAAAAAGTGTGTCTGTATTGCAGGGATATGACAATATCAAGAATTCTTCTAATGTTTTGTGTGTTACATGTTTCCCTGCCAATTGTTCTCACTATGATTAAAAGAGTTAGACCTTTCAAGCCACGTGCAATATCCACATCACATGTGTATAATAGTCATTTAGTCAGTCATTAAAACATTTGTTTTTTGTGGTACTCTTATTGACAAAGTTAGATACATCTGTATAAAGTAATTCACCGATGCTGTCACACGTACGGTCATTCACAAACATAATTTTCAAATTGCATGTCAAGATTAAAAACACTTTATTAACAATTAAAAATTAATATTTACACGCGAGATCTTTCGGGGCTGAACATAGCACCCATCATCAGGCTCAAGCTCCACGAAACACAGGAGCCTCTTCATTATTGCATATGGGGAGACATGCTGTAACATTGAACTCCCGACATTTGTTCCAAGACAGTGGAGAAAGATGGTTGCCCCCTCCTCACACAACTCTGAAGAAGAGGACTTTATAGGATAAGAGATTAAGACTTGATTTTTTGGACTTTAACGATTTGTTGATGGCATCACCGGTGATTGAGAAAACAGAGTGAATTGTGGGTCGTGTTGACAGTATATAATGTCTGCTCCTGTGTTTTGTGGCGCTTGAGCCTGATGATGGGTGCTATGTTCAGCCCCGCGAAAGATCTCGCGTGTAAATATTAATTTTTAATTGTAAATAAAGTGTTTTTAATCTTGACCTGCAATTTGAAAATTATGTTTGTGAATGACCGTACGTGTGACAGCATCGGTGAATTACTTTATAGTGACCTTTCGTACGATAGACTTTTAGCATTAACCAGATACATCTGTATTGCTTTATCAGTGTATATTATTTTCTTTTGCATTTTTTTCTTTTGTTAAAGAAAATGGCATTTTTCGTGAAATTACAGTCTACCATGGTATGCCTAAGATATTGTGTTAGGCTAGGCTGTTTTTCATATAGCAAATGTCAGCATTACAAAGAACATTCTAACTAACATTCAAAAATCAGCATTACAAAGAGGTGGAAAATAGGTTTTCCCACAAAAGCTGCCTAATTTAACACTGCAGTTTATATTCCCAAAACAGAAAAATTATTTCAGGATTAATAATATCAAAGTGAGTGAAAACTTCATCCTGTTTTGAGCTACACTTAATTAGTTGGGCTTCCGTTCCTGTGTAAACACATGCCAGTGTTGACAGGGTACCATGATGACATCGAACACAGAAGGCTGATTATGTGCATTTGACATGGAGCCATATTGCAGTATCAAGTTAGCAGAGGATAAAAGTCAACAAACATACTGTTTGGGAGTTCCTGTGCCATTACTGGAAAAAAGCATTAAATGCAGGAGCAGCAATGAGAGAAATTTGTGTAGTTTGAAGGTGAGGAAACAGTGGACAGTAGCAGTGCATAGAAATAGTTCTGGTGTTTCAATGCTGGGGATACCAGTCTTGAAGACAAGCTGAAGTCAGTATGTCCACTGACCACCAACACTAACCCCCAAGTTGAAGCAGTGATAGCAAAACCCTGGTATCAGTATATGACAATCGAGAGCTGAGGTGGGACCTTTCCAATCCACTGTTGTTTGTCGCCTGTCCCTAGTTATTTCCTCCTCCAGGCACCATCGAAGGTTCCTCATAAATTGACACCACAGCAGGCAGAACGTCTGTCTCCGTGTCACAGATTGCTGTTAAATCCACAGTTGTATCGTCACAGGTGATGAAAAGAGAATAATCCTTCATTATTCCACAGGAAACCAGCTGCTAAGGCTACACCACAAAGCACAGCCAGTGGTGCAAAGATGGCTGTTTGAGAGGAAAGTCATGCTGTGCATTTGGTGGAATTGTGAGGATCCTGTTCACTGGAAACTCATGCTATATGATCAGGCTGTGGGCAGGAACCTCTATGCCAGATAAATGCAGTGGGTTCGTGATGCTGTGCGCCAACACTGCCCAGCACCCATCAATAGGAAGCGGGAGTTGTTGAAAGTGGATAATTCCCTAAATCACACCTTAAGAGTGGTCTGCCGAAATTTACAAGAATTGTAAGGGTTTGAGATCCTAACCCATCTTCCATACAGCCAGGACTTTACCCCATCCAACTACCACCTGCTTCGCTCCTTGGCCCATTTCCTACAAGGGTGGCACTTTGCTTCAGTAGTAAATTTGGAATCTGGCATCAGAGAGTTTCTGTCCTCAAAACTTCCCAAGTGGTACTGACGTGGGATCATGGCTCCGGTGAAATATTGGCAAAGGGCTATAGAAAACAGTAGCCTGTATTTTGCAGAATGAGGTGAGCATGTATGGCTTTCTTGCATCATTTAACTTTTTAGCTGCAAACAGGTTGAACTTTTGATTCACCCTAGTTGATTAACCATAAGTCTTTTCTGTGTGAAATACAGAAAAATGTGCCTACAAATAATTACGTGAAAAAATAATTGCTATAGACTTCTGGAAAAAAATTATTTTTGCCCATAATATCTGTTCATCATATTTGTTTTTTCTTTGGAATTCATATACTTAACAAGCAATTTAAAAATAGGCCTTGTACATCAGCTATACATTACAGAATATATTAAAAACATGTACAGCAGTATCTGAAACAATCATTTGATGTTTCTGAATATTTCTGTTTCACACGTTATGTTCTGTGAACGTCCGACGGTGAAAATTATTTGTGTCAATTAACCGTTATAGTTAAAATACATATTAAGCGTATTAATGCTTACCACTTGAGAACTGCACCGCTTTTCTTCATTGTCAGTAGTAGCCACGGTTCTTTCGGTTCATGGTCCTTATCAAAACAAGGTTAGGCTTATCGTGGCTAGGTCTGTTGCACAAGAATACCGGTACATGCTTAGTTCCGTCGTCTTTCATAAAAACGTTGAGATGAACATTAGGGTGATAAATATTTCAAGGTGGTGAAAGATATATGAAATTTTTACACTGTTGAATGGGCGCAGACAAAATGGAATTACTTGAACACAAAGGATAACGAACGGGCTTCGAATTTAACATCAAAAGAACACTTACAGAAGTTAAAAAAAACACTTACAAAAGTATAAAACCTGTATTGAAAGATGATGAAATAAAATAGAATGAAGTCGTCACAATAAAATTCATGCGAAAGAATAAAAGATTGGTACCACACCGTTGTCGTCCTATCGCTCCGTCGACATTCCCAACGTGTTTCGGCACACATATATCGTGGCCATTCTCAAGGTTGTTGACTCTGCAATGAACTCCAAGGTCTGTCCCATCGTTCCACTATAGCCAACCTTACTTCATCAGTTATCATTTGTGTCATGTATATTGGAGGTCCCGCTATCTGGTGTTCGTCTATTCTTAATCTACGTTGATAAATTTTTGATTGCTTAGCACGGATGGATTGATGTTTTTCGTGCTTGATTACATTCTTCCATGCACTGGATAATTCGACGTGAGTATTTGAATTGCAATTATTCTACTTGGTCTTTTCAATTAATACAGCCTCGGCTGTGAGGATCTTTCTATGGGTGTTATGAGATGTTAACAGTTTTATGTTGTCCTAATCGGGGACAGCATTATTTTCTTGGCAATATTGAATGAGCGATGTTCGTGTGGAATGAGTGATGGGATAGACCTTGGAGTTCATTGCAGAGTCAACAACCTTGAGAATGGCCACATAATGTGTGGCGAAATGTGTCGGGAATGTCGACGGTGCGATAGGACTACGACGGTGTGGTACCAATCTTTTATTCTTTTGCATGAATTTTATTGTGACGATTTCATTATTTTATTTCATCATCTTTCAATACAGGTTTTAAACTTCTGTAAGTGTTTTTTTTTTAACTTCTGTTAGCGTTCTTTTGATGTTAAATTCGAAGCCCCGTTCGCTATCCTTTGTGTTCAAGTAATTCCATTTCGTTTGCGCCCATTCAACAGTGTACACATTTCATATATCTTTCACCACCTTGAAATATCTATCACCCTAATGTTCATCTCAACGTTTTTACGAAAGATGATGGAACTAAGCATGTACCAGTATTCTTGTGCAACAGACCTAGTCACGATAAGCCTAACCTTGTTTTGATAAGGACGATGAACTGGAAAAACCGTGGCTACTACTGACAATGAAGGAAAGCTGGGCAGTTCTCAAGTGGTAAGCATTAATATGCTTAATATGTATATTAACTATAATAGTCAATTGACACATAAATAATTTTCACCGTCGGATGTTACGTATCAGCCGGTCGAACTTTCACAGAACATAACGTGTGAAACAGAAATATTCAGAAACATCAAATGATTGTTTCAGATACTATATATGTTCCACGTATAATGGCATGATTTGGTTATGTGCAACTAGAATGTACAGCAGACATTTTAAAATTTCCTTTGCTCACTTTCAGTTTATTTCATTCCATTGAAGTAGATTTGTTGGTCAAAAAGATATAGAAGTCATCATTCTCAGGGCTATGTTCTCATACTGAGTGGTGATAGAGTAACTCAGTCTCAAAATAAGAAAAAAAACCTGATGTTTTGGTGGTGATTTTTTTGTGAAAATTTCTCAAATGACTTCTGTAGTTTAAAAAACTGAAAAACAATTTGATGATAACATAAAATAAACACAAAAAGTGTAGGATGGGATAGGAGGATTGTCCTTGTTAAAAGTCTTCAAACGTGCGTGTGAAATGGCAGAAAGACATCAAAAATTGATCGTTAGTTAAGATCCAGTGATGGTTTCTTTTGTTTGAAAAAACTAAAATGTAGACTCCTTTCAAAAAGGTCCCATATGGCTTTCAAATGCCTTTTGTGGCTGTTAAAAATAACCAGCCACTCTTCAGCGATACATCCCTCACTAAGACTCGTTCATAGTCTGAAAATGGGTCTAGTGTGTTATCTCTGTTCAAAAAGTAGGTTCCATATGCGAAACTGTCATTGGTTCTTGATCAGTCTCCATGTAACACATCTTTTATTGCAAGACTGTCTACTCTGTGCTGCAATCTGTTTTCAGTAGGTTGAAGGAAGATATATTTGGAACCCTTTGTAGCTTGATTGATGTAATTATTTTGTTTAGTATACACATTATATATATATACATATTTTTTTCTTGAGTAATTAGTTGTTTTTATTTTTCATGTACTGGATAGATTAATTGTTAATTGGTGAATTATTGTTACAATTTCATTGTTTGGTCCTTTAGATATGTTCAGATTGAGATATTAAGATTTAATTTTTCCTCTTATACATATATTCAGAAATCAGGCTAATAGTTTCCCAGAGTAGTTCAGGGCAGTATGGAATCAAAGATATTTTTGATATTTTATTATTTCAATCTTCCATATGTTCATTAAATCTGGTTTTCAGATTTCTTTTGGTACTACCAGTATAATACTTATTTTGATAAACCTCGCTTTTGGTAGTGTGGACTTATTTTGTTTATATATAATGTTTTATTAGTATTGTTAACAGTATCAGCAAAATAAAGTTTGGCTACATAATATTGTAACAGTATTTGTAATTCTTTTATTGTACAGTAGTGTTCCACAACTTTTTGTTAGGTGTATTTCTTCTAAAGCGGATTAAAAATTTAGCAAGAGAGAGAAAGCATATACTGAATTAAATTTTTAGCAAAAGATTTTGGGTACAAGAATAAAGAAATTAACAACCTTATTCATAAATATATACCCCAACCAAAAACCCAAGCAGTCAGTACTACAAAAAGCTGAGGTTTATCAAATCCCAATTGAGTCAAAATCTGATACTGATACAAAAAGACCAAACATCTGGATTGTAACAATCATGCACCAATTAACCTATCAAGACACACATCTCCTATAGCAGTTCACCAGAGCATATTCGTACAAGGGTCCGTCCATTAAGTGCATCAGATTAAACCACGAGTCACCTGTAAGCACTGTGCAATTCCATTCATCACATTAGTGTCTCTGTTCTTTATACCATTACGTTGTTTGATGTTGATGGTAAAGTCAGTGGAAGCGCAGCAATGGATGGTGAGCAGTGAGTCCTGTGTGCAGTAAGCAGTGTCGAACAGAGATTGTGGACATCTCACAACATGTAGACCATCAGCATTGTGCCATTGTTTGGGAGATGGTATGGTCTGCCAGTGCCATGTGGTACAGGTGCTAGTTCTTTTTATTCTTTTGTGCAATGTTACGCCCCAGACTCCTCATGTTGATGCCAACCCACCCCACCATACTTGCATTTCTTTCGACACAAATGGTGATATCATGATTAGACAATCTGACTTCCAGAAGTCTTTCTATTCTACCTTGCTCAAAATTGGAGACTGTACCGTAATTTTGGGTAAATAAGCTGCACTGGCGTATATGCCGCAGCGATTAAAAAAGGGGCGGGATGAAAAAAATCATCAGAAATGCCGCACCTTCGCAGTAAGGTGGGGTAGTACCACGGCGGAATCTTGAAAACATTGTGTAGATAAAAATATGGTACGTGATCTTTCAAATAATAAATAAAAATATCAATTAAACAAGATTCAATCTTAAGGATAACACTTACCCTACTATCTATTTTATAAAAATTTACTCGAATTCATAAGGCGCTTAAACCAATTATATAAAACACCTCAAGAATTTAAAAAAATACACACACAACATTCTGAAAATATATGGTACGCATAGTTTTTCAATCAAATCCATCAAAATCGGAAACTTCAAAACTTCACTGTCCGAATTAAAAATTTTAAAAGCTCATCATCTAAAAATTTTGGGGTCATCCGCATCACTTTCGCTGTCTTCTGGTGTTTCACTGCAGTTTTTAGAAATAATGTTTGCTTCAGTGAAGCCCGAAATAATCGTCAAAGTTTTGATGTTTTTCCAGGGTTCGGAAAAACATATTTATATACCATTAGCTTAAAACTAGAAGTATAACTTCTGCGTTTCATCATTTTACTTTCCATGATAACGTAGACCTATGTGTACTCAAGAGACTGCGATTTGGCGAACTGAATGCAACGAACGCACACATTGCTGACGAAATTTGCACGTGCTGTCCTTGAGTCATTGACCAATGGCAGTCGATCTTGGATGGTAGTCAAATATCCCGTTTCAAGAGGGGAGAGAGAGCAAAGCTGACGACATCATCAGTTCAAAGACAGTTAGTTGCTCGGAGCATGAAACAACTAACAAGGGCGATCCTTGCTAACAAGATCGATTCCCTGCGAAGTTTCCCCCTCCATGGATTTTTCCTAGTTTTATCGGAGTCACCGCTCTCTTACTTGTCCCACCTCAATCCTATAACCTATTATTGTCATATCTTGTTTTAAGAGGGGGTGTGTGGAATTTATTGCATGTGGCTGTAACATCGGTATTCTATTCTCTCACTATTGAGATATTTTCCCGTGGGAAAAAGAATGGAACAAACCAAAAGGTTTTTTGTTACATAATTTCTCTCCGACAACAACAACAAAAAAAAAAAGAAATTTTATACGGCGCCATGCTGTATAAGCCACGCGGGCCGAAAATGTAATTTTGAACTCTTATATGCCGCTGCTTATCTACCTGAAGTTACAGTACATAGATATTTCTCCTGCTGCGGCGTCTCATGGTCATTTACTAGGATTGCTACAGTCCCTACATTTATGTGTTGTAATTATGGAAATTCCATGTTGCCTGCTTTTGTTATATACTCTGCATTTGTTGAGAGGGCATGGCTCGCACACAGTATTTACATGTGTGCTGTGGCTGTAATCATTTGTGTCCCCTACCTTGGCCTACCCTTTCATAGAACTTTCTATCCAGTCCGAATTGTTCTTTCTTCTTGGTGTTACAATTCCAATAGACAGTAGTGTATCTTTCCAAATAATATCAACCCATGTATCTGAATTGTTCACAAATGGAATGATCTGAATATCTTGTACTGTGCTCAACTTCTGACTTGTAAAAAAAACATGTCCACTTTTGTGTGGTGCAGTTTCCAGTGTATATACTACAGCTGAAAAGTTAAAAAAAAATGTTTTAGTACTTCTTCAAATTTTATTATGCGTGGGTACTACAGGTTTTACACTTCCATCATAAGATTCATTTCATGATATAGGATTCGATTAAGTGTGCCTGAGTTTCCCTTATGTTTGTTCATTTGTCGTATGTATGGCTTTTTAAGTTATTCTGCATAATAATACAGCAGGGCCATAGAGCCTTGTTTCTCATAACAGGACATCAATGATAAACCAAGGTTTACGGATAAAGGTTTACTATAAGTTTTTGTTTTGCGTTATTTGTAATATTTGACCCAATTAAAAGATGTAAGGAATTTAAATATTTTTAACAGAAGTGTTAATTTAAAGGCATTAATATAAAGTGTTCAAAATGCAAATAATAGTAAATGTTACTTCATTGAACTTTATAGTAATATGTACTATTGGGTAAAATCATAGTAGTTCTGTTAGTAAAAATTATGGCATTATCGATTTGGTATATCTGGTTGTAGGTCTTCAGCAGTAGTGTGAGCATTTCTTTCTGAGCTTTTCTTATTTTCTCCCCTCTGAAAGAATGAAGTGATTCTTGTTTGTTTTGCTTTCTTCTGTAAACCTTCATTCACTTGTCTGCAGCATTATTTATGTAATTATTGAGGCTGCTCTGTGAGGTAGTGATTTGCTTTGAAGGAGCAGCTTTTAGATCTCATAACATTTTTCATCCTTTGTTAGTCCTTTGTGGGTTGAATTCTGTTAAGCTCCTGTGAGTGCTTTGGATAATCTATGGGAGCATCATCATTCACTGTTGCATATTCCCAATCATTTTGAAGACTATTTCAGAAATTATTAAGCCGCATAAAAATCAGGAACACTGAAGAAAGTTTTCACCACAAATGAGGATGTGTTTAGATTGACCCAATATGGTCCAGTGGTGAAATAAGTGCACATTCAGACTTCATGTATCAAGTCCCAGCTGGTAGGAGTGTTGCATCTGTTCTTTAACTATGGTTTTCTCACTTCTGTGGAGCCAGGAAACTTCATTTTAATATAAGGATCTCTTCTCATCCTTTTATTTATCTTGGGGTTGCTAATTGAAAAACAACAACAAAAAAACAGTGTTAATAAATATACAACAGCTTACATCTTGAGTTAAGGAAAATGAAACCAGTGTTACTGGAACAGATAAAACTAATGCTGTGATTCTTTTAGTCATATAATAGCACAGCATATGAAGAATAGCTGAAGAAAGTGTCTGTTCAGCTAAAAAAAGTTTTAAAAGAAGGTCATGAACCAACAATGCCCAATTTACTAAACATAGTTGCTTTATTCACTTTTGCTAACTCTGTTCTAGTGCCATGCATATCTTTGGTAACTGCACCCATTATCATATTATGTACACTGAGTTTAGATTGCCTCAGAAGAGTGCTCATCAAAAAGTGTGCAACATGTAAAATTTTGTGTTGTCATTGAGAGCAGTTATACTGACTTACACAAATTGTCTTTTTATTGGAGTTTATTGACTTGCTAGCAGGTGGCCATAGACTAACAGAAGGTTGCATCCTACTCTTAAAGGGGTAAAAAGGAAACCACTGATTTATTGATCTGCCGATGCAAGAAGGGAAAATGTAAAATTTATAATTGCATGAGGGCATAAAATTAATAAATAAATGAGTATTTTAAGAAACTTGAACGTGGTTATATTTTAAGAATAGTGTGTGTGTGTGTGTGTGAGAGAGAGAGAGAGAGAGAGAGAGAGAGAGAGAGAGAGTCTTTGTAGAAACTTGAATATATTTCACTGTTTTAAGGATGGCATTATTTTGAAAAAAAGTTTTGATTGCTGTCCTTGTGTTTTGTAGCTGAGACTTGAACTGAATATATAGTTTCACAGTTTTAAAAGATGGCATCTTGAAAATAAGTTTTGATTGTTTTCTTTGTGTTTTGTAGCTGAGACTTGAAGCAGAAAATGAAACGTTGCAGCAGATGGTAAATGATCAGAAATTGGTGGAAAAGGAACTTAAAGAAGAAGTGAATAGCCTTAGGAAGTCCCTTGATGAAATGGCAAAAGATTATGCTAAAAAGGAAGATCGTTGGATTATGCATATGGATGAGGCCATGGCAGAGCAAGAAAACCTGAAAAAACAACTTAAGATTATTAGGACACACATGAAGTTTCCTATAGCAAATGAAAATATATTCATCCAACAAGTTTGGAGGCACATACATGTAAGCATAAATATTATTTATTGTGTAATGAGAGTGAATCAATGTTGCTATATGCAAATATACATACATGAAACTTTTTTAACTTTCTTTTCTGGTAACTGGTGGCAGAACAGTTAAGACACTTGACTTCCTGTTGGTTGTCCTACCAACTTTACTGTCAAATGAGGTCAGAATCAGTCTTGTTCATTTGTCATGTGGTTCTAGTTTTTCTCCCTTTCAAGTGACAGTCACAAAAAGTTAGGGACGATTGATACTTTATCACAATCATTAACCTCCTAATTTTTCCACTAGTAAAAAAACAGCTTTGTGTATTTAATAAGTTGGCAGCTGCTTTTACTTTTCATTCAGTTTCTTCCCTCTCCACTCCTTTAGAAATCACACCTTGATTTAGTTATACCAGATAAGGTTTTTTTTGTTGAACATCAGCACTGAATCAGATTTTGCTATTTCAAGAAAGAAAGAAAAAAACAACAACATGAGAGTAGCAAACATTGCCTTTCTTTTATTTTTTATGAGCCAGGCAACTTAAATTTCTTTCATTATGTGGATTGTTTTTGTCCACTAAAACTTAAGTAACATGATAAAGCTTTATTCTTTCTTTTTTTGTGTGTCTGTGTGTGAGAGAGAGAACACTTTGTTAAATTGCTTCAATTATTTTTGACATTTGCTTTGTCATGTGAATCTGTCTTCTTAAGAAGAAGTTTAGTGGTGCTTCATAGATTATTGCGCTTAAAAGCCTGAATAACACCTTAATCCATTGGATGGGTGTGCAATGATGATGTTACTGGAAAGACATATCTGTGCAATTCTCAGTAAGGTCATGTAAAGGCTTTTGTTGTATCCTGATGTGTCATCAGGTACAAAGCAGTAAAAGTTTTAAAGATAGGTCTTGCCTCAGTTTATCATGTCACAAGATTAGACAACTGATATCTGAGTAAGGACTGATTAACTGAGCTTTCTCATTTAGTAGTCTTCTTGTAAATAGGCAGCTGTCCTTTTTACAAAGCTTCTTAGGATTTTCAGCATGGAAAACCACCTGTGGTTTAAGTTTCAAATTGCTAGCTATATTAGTTCTGAGTAGCACAGTGCACTGATCTTCTGAAACCATGAATCCTGGGGTGACCGCCCCGGTGGCGCAGTGGTCTAAGCGATGGCCTCTGATCATTCGTCCGAACGGGGTCCGGGTTTGAATCCCGGTAAGGCATGGATGTTGTTTTTGTATTACGGCACTGGTTCTTTCCCTTCCCTGGAACCAGTGACCCTAAATTAGGGACGGGTGACTGCTTATAGCCCATTGAGTTGCTCATGGTGGTCATTAAACCTCCAATCAAAAAAAAAAAAAAAAATCCTGGGGTGTCTTTCTCTTTATCCTAGGTGAAAATTCAAGGTTTAATTGTGCATCTGTTTTTAGAAGAGCAGCTTTTAATCTGAATTAGAAACTTCCCTCAGATCTCAGTTTCTCTGCCTTGGAAGAAAGATTGTGAATTGAAGAAAGTGCATCTACAGCAGATATATCAACACAGTTGCATTGCCACCCTTTCATTTTCAAGTTATGGAATGCATAGTGTACTTTAAATATGTTAAATCCATTTGGCACTTAATTTAGTTGTCCAACTTCAAGATTATCACTTTTTAACGTATCATGAATACCTTCATTTGAATCACCTTGGTCATATTCTTCTTACAGGGTTCTTCTTGACCTTCGTGTTCAATGTATAGTGTAAATAGTTGATCCATTTTCTCCTTGTTAGTTGACTTATTTAATTAGACTTATTTAGTAAATAAACATATCGGTCTGTAAACAGCCATTTGTGACAAAGCTGTAATTTATTCACATATGTGTTGCTGTCAGGTATCTTGAATTGATTTTTCTTTTCAAATGATTCTTAATATAAAATTGAAGACACACGTCAGTCAAGCACATATATTACTACTACTACTGATAATAATAGTAATGTAGAGTAATATACATAGATTTCATGTAGGCATACATCTGGTGAAGTAGCTGAAAAATTATGCATCAGCTGATAAGGCACTCTCTTCATGTGTTACTGTGTGAGGTCTTCACTGTTTGTTATCCAAAAGCCAAACTCTGAAGCTGTCCTATTTGCTTTACCATCATTTAAGGTAGAACTGAATTCAACATTGTAGACAATAAATCCTACATGACAGAGGCAAAAATCAGTCATTGAACTGAGAATGTGGTCTGGATATCAAAATGGTGAGCAAATCTGGGTGTTGTTCTTGATTCTGAAAATTTATTGGACACAGAGTAATCAGCACACAAAAATGACATGCAATTCAAAAGAACAACTGGAAGAGTTTTAATGTTGTTCATTATGAAAGTCCAGTATGTGCTTCACATAATGTTCTGTGCACATTTTATAGGTAATTTCCTGCAAAATGTTTTTCCTTTTCTGACTCAGGGAAAAACTACAGGAGTTATCTTACTTCGGTGGTGAACAGTACTTCAATAGAACAAGAGCAATCACTGCTGGATGGTGCCTAGACTTTATGCAAAACATGTTGCAAGACAAATTCAGATTTGATGTGTTCAATGATGTAGAGATTTTTACAGTTTGGCTATGTGTAGAAAGAAGTTTCATGATTTTTTAATTACAGTGAAGCTGAAATTTAGTTGAGAACTGGACCTGCTCAGACTATATGATAGATGACACACCCTGAGTGTTATTCTTTGCTGAAAACATTTCTTACCCAAGAATTATTGATAATATCAAAAATTGATCAAATGAATATCATTATAAATACTACATTTGGTGTTTCTTCAGAAAAAAAAATACTCCATGTACTTCATCACATGTCATGGCAAAAAATATACAATACATAAAGGAAGAAAATGTTTCTTTAGTTGATAGAAGAAATGTCTCTTTTGTTAATGGCCCAGCTCTCAACTAAATCTCAGCTTAACAACTGCATTTAAAAAATCATGAAACTTCTTTCTTGAGAATGAAGTAATCATGTTCCCGCAACATTTACTATGTAACCTGTTTCTCTTTTGTTTGCATCACTTGAAAAAATTGCAGTTAGTAAGGCCAGATAATTTCAGATTCAAAAATTCTGCACAGAATTTTCTGTGATGCAGTTTACCTCATAGCTGTGCTTCCATATTGACTAGCATTTGCTTCACAGCTTGGTGAACAAGTTTAGTGGTTTCCTGACTTGATTGTAGCTGGCTTGAATTTTTTCTGCACGTGTAGCCAGTTTCTGTAAACTTGAGACACTGTTTTTGAACCGAATTCACCATTTGCCATGACTTTTGATAGGTCTTTCTGGATTTTCTGTACATTTATCACAGACTGTTGAAGAATGAAACTCCAACACACACATAACACCTTTTCCTGTTGACATCATTTAATTTTGGTTCTGCACTTGGTTCGTAATCACTACCATTTCTTCTTTTGCATGAACAAAATAAAACTTTCAAGGGTTCAAGTTCTCTTTTTCTTTGCCTAATCTGATATTTCCTGCAAATTCTTTTAATTATGGACATGGTTAGACCCACCCTGTGTGGTTAGGCTGCTTTTGAATTTTCATGAAATAATGCTCTTGTGGTAAGCTAAATATAATCTGAAATTTAAATAATACATCATTTACTGATATACCATTCAGAATTCTGAGAGTTGTATAATTATTTCAGCAGACTATGCGTGCAGGTTGGTGTATGCTGATGTTACAGTGTTGTTGTCAGGGAGTAAAAGTGAGTTGCAAAGTATGTTATGTTATCCCTGAAGTATGAAGTTTGTGTGAAATTTACACAGTATGGGTAGGAGGAAACCCAAAATTGTGGTTTTTGAGCAAGGAACTGTTAGTACTGATTTTACAAGATTGGTCTAAATGGGCAAACATTGAAAGCAAAATCAGACAAAAATGAACTCATTGTAGGGCAAACTTTTCAGAAACTACAAGTAACTGGAATTCTCTCTGTGAAAGAATATTGGTAATTCAGAGGACCTTATTGGGAGTTTCCATTTGTTGGTTGAGTGTATGAATTGAACAAAGTTTGCCAATATAGTTAATTTTCTTTCATTCAAAGAATATCATTCATTCCATTTGTAGTGCATTATTTAATGAAAGAAATATGAAAATCACAATGACTTGTGGCAGCTGAATTAATGATTAAATTATATTCGTGTAAGCTTTTAGGGATATATATTGATAAATGGTGTTGATATTTTGTAACAGAGAATGAACAAAATCTTATTTACTGGATTTTTTAAACATATCATTCTTTATGTTTTTATTTTTCCTAGATTACTTGAAATTTTAAATTCCTGTAAATAATTTAATAAAATTTAATATTTTTTTAACATATGATTTTAAAAATATGAATTAATGTCAAAGGGTGACAGCACTTGGTAGACTAATGGAAGTGCTTTTCCGCAGATGAGGAGGAAGGCGGGAATGAGTTACGTTTGGAATCATACTGATTGGTAGTGGTAATGAACAATTTATAGGGCATATAGGAAGTAAGGAGTGGTCAAAAGGTAGGTCTTAAATGCTGAAGTGGGAAGAGGGACGGTGGTGGAAGGGTTGCATAATCAGAGGAAAGGATAGGTAGAATGTAGAGGGCATCATTACAAGTGGCTTTAGATGTGTTGTTTTTCCAAAGTTGCCTTTTCCAAGGTAAATCAGTTGAGCTTGCTTCAGTCTCAAATTCAGGGTTGGTGATTTTACCATGGTGTGAGATAGAGGGACAGGTTTTACATGGTGGAAGCAAATCAGTGAATGTAACATTCCTGTATTTGACGAAAATTTGTGGAATTATGATTAATCAACATATGGGAGTTATCATGTTTGCCATGTAAGTAATGCAATACAGTAACTATTAAGAAAAATGATAATACTGTATGCATTATTTTAATCATTATTTTAATGATCATATTTAATATTATTTTAATGATCATTATTTTAATGAATTCATTTCATAATATCCTCAAAAAGGTGTTTTTCAGTAAAGTACTTGTTCAGTGAATTCGGTTTTGATTATTTAATTTTTGGTGAATTTTTTTTCAATGTTTCCCGCATTGATGAAGTTTTTTTGATAAACTTGTGCACTTCCCAGTATTAGACCAAGTGAATGAGTTGGTATGCATCTAGGAAGCATAGTTAACAGAAAAAATAGATCATATGGGAAAATTAGCAGGATTGTGAATTCAGCTTTAAAAGTCATGTTTGCTTTTGGAGTATTTTACAGGACTGACAGTTTGTCAAAAAAGCCCCAAATGGCTGTGTTTGAAAATTTCGTTGTTCTTACTCTTATGTGTGCTAGTGAAACATGGGTACTCAGAAGAAACACAGGAGTTGTTTTTGTGCTGTTTTTACTTACAAAGGGGTTTGTGACAAAACTCATTCTGATCAGTGTGGAATGAAGATGTGTTGCAGATGTGTAATGTGAAGCAACATGTTAATAGGGTGGAGACAAATATTTTCAGGTGGTTTGGCCGTGTTGAAAAAATTAATGATGAAGTGCCAAGGGAATTATTCAGTCTAAGTAGCAGGAAAGAAAGGTAGAGGATAGCTGTGGAACTTGTGGGAGGGCCAGTTTCAAGAATGCCTGCAAGCAAAGAATATAGTGGATATGAAGTATAAAAGGTCTTGTGTGTGATGGATGTACATGAGGTTGGAGTTGTGCTGTAATGTATCCAGTGGGGGTGACTGGGGCGATTGCTCCCCTCCTAAAGCAGACTATTTTTTTTAAATGGCCAAGACAGACTTGCCAACTGTTACGATTTTATCGTATTTAGTACGATAAATCATGCTGCAGTACGCTAATATGATTTTTTTTTAATAGTCATGTTTTCCCCCATTTCTTCCCTTTTCAGACAAAAGCCTTGTAGCAGAATCGCGGCGCTGGGCGACGTACACCGTCACCCGTCGTACACCACGGTAGACGGTTGACGTACACCATCACCCGTCTTCTACGGGGATGAGTACAAAATAAATCGCAGATTTATTTTGTACTCATCCCGTAGAAGAATTGCGGCGACGGGCGACGTACACAACAGGCTTATTTTGTACTCGTTCCCAATGCAGAATAGCGGCGACTGCCGACATGCATCGCAGGTTTATTTTGTACTCATTCCTGTAGCAGAATCGTGGCGATGGCTGACGCACATCGCAGATTCATTTTCTACTAATACTCGTAGCAGAATCACGGCGACAGCCGATGCACATAGCAGATTTATTTTGGTCGTGCAGACAAAAATGACATCCCCAGAACCCGATTAAACCATCTTGCAAACTCCCTAAGATGCAAGTTTTCTGCCTCTGAAAATTTCCGAAAACGGAAGTTAGGCGTAGGGAGGATTTCTCTTGTAATCGTAATTTTTTTCTAATAATTAACAACATAAAAGTGTTTGCAGATTAGATTTAATTAGTTTCTCAATAAAATTTTGATGTGAAGAAAAAATCCCAACATGCTCATCATCAAGAATTTATATAGCTGAAATAGGCTTAAAAAATTATCAGCATGCGTCGTGTTATGATTTTTCTATCTGAGTGTTACGTTTCTTGGTTCTGAGAGGTTGGCAGGTCTGCCAAGGTCATAAATAATTAAATGTATTTATTTTTGTAAAATTATAGCAATAAATGCACCGATTTTCATGAAGTTATGACAGTTAAAATTTGCTTCCAGTTTGGAGATTAAATGTTCTGTTCCAGCTTCAGAAAGTGAATGCAGAAAGAAAGAAAAAAAAACAGAGTTTCAGAAACAGAGGAAGCTGAGAGTGGAAGGAAAAATAGATTTTGGCTAATCATGAGAAGCAATGGGTGTGTTTTGTTTAATGTAATATTTCCACAAACTCCTGAGATAAAATTGCTTGAGACAAAGAATGGTACAGGAATGACTTGATGGAATTAAGTAAATAGAAGTTCTTTTCAGAAGACGTGGAAATCATGCATTGTGAAAGAACAAATATTTTAAAAGAGGAATTACTGGTCATATTGCTTAGATTTGATGACTCAAGCTGTAAATTTTTCTATTAAATAAAGCCATCAGAATAGAAGAGCTTGAATTTATTTAGAAAAGGTTTTTAAAAATATGTTCAATGTAGCTCTGCCAGATTGTGTGTGTGACCCTTCCTCAAAGTCTCACTATCAGTTTTTTAGACCTGAGCAACACCTCCCTTCTCAGATAAGCTTCTGGATCCACCAAATAAAATCTACTGGCATCAGTAACTTTAATTTGGTGGATGTTCTTGCTTTGAGGAATTATCCTGTGATATCCTATGAAACTAAGAGAACAGCTCAGTGGTGTGTGTGGATGGATGGATGGGTGAGTGACATACATACATACATCTATCCATCCATCTCCAAAGTTGTTTATTGGGTTGTGTACAGCAGAATAAGTGTGTTCTTGAGATCATAGCTTCAGATGTCCACTGCAAAATTTGTAGTGAAGTGTGATGGCATTGCATCATTCTGTCAGTGATCTGGAAATTAAAACTTCCAGGGCTTATGTAGTGAATTGAGGTATTATGTTATCCTGAGGATGTTGTGAGGAATCAGATTTTGCAGAATGTTTCCAGGTGTGTAATGGGTTGACCATTAGGCATCAGACTGTGTAAGAGAACAAACAGGTTTCGACATGTGTGAAAGAAAACTAAGGAGTTTTTTTTTTTTTTTTTTTTTAACCATGGGCATGGAGACAAGTATGGGTCTGAGCTTAAGTTGATTTTCCCTTTTTTAAATCTCTCTCTCTCTCTCTGTCTCTCTCTCTCTCTCTCTCTACCAGTTTTATCAGTCACCCAAAATGCTAATATGAGCATTAATAAGCTGAATGCCTTCATTGTAGTTTGTGCTATAGTTATAAAAGTTTTCAGTGAACCGTCAATTAGTCATGCTGTATTGAAACTTGGGCTGTTGTATTACTTTCTTTTCTAAAAGTACTTTTTGCTAGAGGGGTAACATGATTTTAAAGAAGTAAAAGGGTTGGCAGGTCTGTTGATTAGCAAACAGATCTTCTACTGAAACATTATCAGCATGATACTGATACACATCGTATGAAATAAAACAATAGTGTGCAGTTACACGGGCTCCTGAAAGTTGTTTGTAGATGGATTTATTGAAGGAAAAGAAGTTATCGTTAATAAAATTCAATGCAGAAATTATACTGGATATTTCAGGTTGTGGCAAGTTATTCAGTAGCAATTTTTCTTCAATCAATTGAATGACTATTTTCGTGGGTGTATTAGGAAAAAGTTATATAATATCTAGGCTAACCATTTTGAATTCGGCATTTCCTCTATATTCTTTGATAGTCTTGATGACCTCAGTTGAGTTTTTAACTGCGAATGTGTGCTCTTTATAGTATTTGTTAATGAAGTGAAATAGTGCATGTTCAATGTAAATAGTTGACGATAGTTGTTTTGACACTATAAGCTTATAGGGGCATTATCTTTATGTATTTTTAATTTGCCAAATATGTTAGGTATAGTGGCACCAACAGGTGGAGAAGCCTTCTTTTTCACCTCCATTAGGAAGCTTACTGTGATTTCTCAACTGTGCTAATTTCTTGATAATCTTCTCTGTGGGATCTTGTTCGATAGTCTTTATATCTAGGTCATTAATTGCTAAAAGCATTTTGTCTTGATAAGTTTCACGGTTAATGACTATGACCTGCTTGGATTTGTCAGCCATTTATACATGATATTTCAGGGTTGTTATGTAAATCAAGAAGAGCTTGCGGTTCATACTTTATTATATCATTTCTATGTTTCTTGACATTGCCAATAGCTCTTGCAATTTTATGTCTGGTCAGCCCCTGCCTATTTTTTGGTAGGTATAGTATAATTTCTTCAATCTGTGGGATCAAAACTTCTGTGGATGGAACTTTATATGGATAAGAATATTTTAATCTACGTTCCAAAGCAGCTCTTTGTAAGTAGGTAAGCTCAATATCAGATTGGTTAATATAATTAGGCATACCTGCCAACTACTACAGAATGTCCGTAGTTTCTACGGATTTTGTTGTCTGACTATGGAACTACGAAACTCACTGTCAAAACTACGGATTCTACGAATTTTCATTTTGTTTAAACTTTTTTTATTTTGCTATTATTTTATGATATACATGAGTTTTTTTAAGAGGATTTGCGGAATTCCGATTTTTTTGTCATCACTTAGATCATTCTCAAGATCCATTCAAAACTGGAGAGAATTTTGGGCGGGTGGTGGTGTTTTTCGTCTGGGGACGGTTTTAGCATTTCAAAAGTTTTTGCCGTAATCGTGATTTTTTTCTCCCGATGTTGCCTTTGTGTCCAGTATTGTTAAACATCATTTTATTTTTGGTATTTCACCTTGAAATTTCAGGCAACATTTTGCGAAAACGGAGGTTAGACGCCGCGAAAATTACTCCGTGGATTTTAGGAATTCCACCATTTTTGTTATTATTTTGGTCATTCATGTGATCGATGCATAAGTGGACAGAAATCGGGAGGGGTGGGGGAGACGAGGGAGTGATGTTCGTCGGAGGACGGAATTCGATCTTCACGAAACTTTCTAAAACGGAAGGTGGATGGATTTTTTACATAATCGTAATTTCTTTTTATCCCGATGTTGCGTCTGTCCAGTATTATTGTTAAATAACATTTTACTGCATAAATATTTATATTTCAGCTTGAAAATAGGGGGAAAAGTTTCCAATACTGGAAGTCGGACGGAGCAAAGATTTCTCCCATTTTTTAATCATTCGATTGCTCAATCGAAATATTTCAATCCCCTCCAACCATCCATTTGGATTTTCTACCGGACCTTACGAGCGCCATCTTACGCGATGATGTCATCTTTGACTCGCCGGCTTCGTGGGGAGCCATCAAGAATAATGATGGCTCCGCTTCGTGGCGTCGTGCGGTAGCTCTCTCTCTCCATGGGAGTGCTCAAGTGACATGCCGACCAGAGTTTTCTCCAAAATGCGTAATCTAATTACGCGTCTAGTACGCATCTAAATTTTACAAACGCGCAAAAATATGCATCAGGAATTTTTTCTCAACGCGTAAATATACGCATCTGGAATTTTTCTCGGCGCGTAAAAATACACATCGAAAATTTTTCTTGACGCGTAGAAATATGCATCGGGAATTTTTCTCTGCGCGTAAAACTACTCATCGAAGAATTTTACCAATTCGTAAAAATATGCATCGGGATGGTATTTCGTCTTTCAGAGATGGAAGTAAACGAAATAAAGATTTTTCCGTAATTGTGATTACTTTTTCCTGCGATGTTGCCTCTGTCCAGTATTGTTATGTATCATTTTATTCCGTAAATATTTGTATTTCAGTTTGAAAATGGAGAACAAATTTCTGGAAACGGAAATTCGAGGACAAAAATTTTTCGCTGTAATCTTCAGGCATGAGAGTGCGACGGTTTCGAGGAATTTCTCCTTTTCAGTCATAATTTGAGTTATCCACGAGATCGATGCATAACTGAATAGAAATTTTGGAACAAATTAGTAGTGGTGGAGGATGTTTTCCGCCTGAAATTTTCTAAACTTTGGAAAGACGAAGTTTTGTCTTTCAAAACTTTCGAAAACGGAAGTTAGACGCAGTGAAGATTTCTCCCAATGTTATTTCATTTTTCACGTGATGTTTCCTCTGCCTAGTATTGTTGTTAAATATCATTTTATTTCATAAATATTTGTATTTCAACTTGAAAATGGAGGGAAAATGTCAGAAAACGGAAATCGGACGTAGCAAAGATTTCCCCCATAACTGCAATTTTTTTCCCCAATGATGATCAGAGCATGTATCCTGTATTCTTAAATACCCCCCCCCAAGGTTTTGCATTTCAGTTTGATAAACAGGAGGGGGGACGAAAGTGAGGAAGCTGAAAAATTTGTAAAAATTAATGCATGGTGTTCAAAAGTATTTATATTTTCAAAGTTACACTGTTCCTCTTTTGTCTAAAATAATGAAAGCTGTCATGTCATGCATTCATGATGGATAAAATTGTCATTTAAGGGCATTAAAAACGATAATAAAGAAATAGGAAAGGAAACAAAGATATCAGCAAATGAAAAATTTAGTTTAGTATTGAAACACTACAGGCTTGCAAGGCTAACATTGAACAAAATTAAGATTTTATTTTATGGTTTTTTAAATTATTATTCTAAACACATATAATACTAGTTCAGTTATTGTGGCATATGCAGAGATTTTTACTGCATATTTATTAATATAATTGGGTTTTGTTTTGTGGTAAATGGCGTTCGTTCAAAAGTTTTACTCATGTACATTTTCCAAAGTTGGCAAGTATGATGTTGTATTTGTCGTACGACACTGGCTCTCTCCCTTCCCTGGAACCAGTGGCCCTAAATTAGGGATGGGCGACTGCTTATAGCCCACTGACGTGCTCACTGTGGTCGTTAAACCTCCAACCAAGAAGAAAGCTTGACACTTCCACATTTATTTTGACAGATGCCTCTGTCTCTCTATTCCAACACTAGAAAAACTGCTGACAGTTAAGTCCAGAATGAAAGAAAAATGCTCTGAACAAAATTTTTGTAGATCTTTGTTAAAGAGAGCTAAATTGGCTACTGTACATTCACTAAATGAGGATAAAGATTAATTATGATTAAATAATGTATCAAAAATTAAGTACATAACTTGTATTAATTATTGATGTTATTAATTGCATCTTGTTGACAACTACTTTCACTATGCTTTTTATTTTACATATAAATATACAGTCTGCATTTAGAATAACTTCTTAAACATTGAAAATGTTATGTACCAATAATACTACTTCTGGAAAATTGCACCTGCATCTGAAAAATGTTGATAAAAAAATAGCACTCATGTGATTTTATGAGCTGTAAAAAATCTCCTAATTTTTAGATTTTGAAGGTTGGCATATCTGGGAAAGATTCCAAAATTTCAAGTTGTTTGGTAGTAGAATCTGGCTTGTCAATTAGTTTTGCTTCTTCCAAGAGAAATTTATGGTCCTTTTCGTAACAGTGTTTAGCCATTGATGACTTCTTTAGGTCACAATTCCGAATGTAGGTCTTGTGCTCCTTCAATCAAAAACGCAAGGCTCTACGGGTCTGTCCTACATACGAAATGCCACATTCACATGGAATTTGATAAATTCTCCACGAGTTTTTGTCTTCAACATAGTCCTTTGATCATGAAAAGCTCATTTTGTTTATGGGTTTAAAAATCACCTTAAAATTGAAGGTTTTGAGAATTTTTGAAATTTTAAAGGCAATGTCACATGAAAATGGAATAATGGCAAAATTCTCTCGCAATAGGCGCATCACAGGAGTTAACGTGGAGATAGGCTTCGGTTTCCGGAATTTTGTTAGAGCCTTGTTTATAATGGAAGGGTTGTATCCTCGCTTTACTGCAACACGTTTAAGGAAATAAAGTTCTTTTTCCAAACTGTCTTTATCTGAACATATATGTATCGCTCGATATACGCAACTGTAAAAGGCGCTGAATATAACTATAATGGTGGAAGGGTTGTCGAGAATACAACCTTTCCATTGTTGACAAGATTCTAACAAAATTCCGAAAACCGAAGCCTATCTCCACGTTAACTCCTGCGATGCGCACATTGCAAGATAATTTTGCCACTATTCCATTTTCCCGTGACATTGCCTTCAAAATTATTCTCAAAACCTTTAGTTTTAAGGTGATTTTTAAACCCATAAACAAAATGAGCTTTTCATGATCAAAGGACTATGTTGAAGACAAAAACTTGAGGGAATTCATCAAATTCCATGTGAATGTGTCGCTTTGTATATAGAACAGACATGTAGAGCCTTGCGTTTTTGATTGAAGGAGCACAAGACCTACATTCGGAATTGTGACCTAAAGAAGTCATTGATGGCTAAACACTGTTACAAAAAAGACCATAAATTTCTCTTTGAAGAAGCAAAACTAATTGACAAGCCATATTCAACCACCAAACGTGATATTTTGGAAGCTTTCCATATATATCAGAAGTCTTTGCAACTTATTAACAACATGGCATCCACCCCATTTCTATCAAGTGTATGGAAGCATCTAACCAAAACACGTGACTGTAAACACCATTTATGATATCATATACAATTTGAGTATTTATGTGCCATTCGTCCTGATGAAGCTAGGTCACGCAGCAAAACCATGGTGGGCTTGAAAAATAAATATTTGTGACACGTTATGTTGTATTATCTTAATATATATCATCATCATCATCATTGTCAACCATTATCAATCCACTGCTGGACGAAGGTCTCCCCAAGTTTCCTCCACAACGGTCTGTCTTGTGCCAGTCTCCTCCATGTCACCCCTGCATACTTTCGAATTTCATCCATCCATCTCCCATGTGGTCGTCTTCTGGGTCTTTTCCTGTCCCTTGGAATCCAATCTAAAATTTCGGCTGTCCATCGATGATCTGTCCTTCTGGCAGTATGTATAGCCCATTGCCATTTCAGGGATTTAACTCTGATCATGATGTCTTCCACTCTTGTCATTTTTCGGATCCACGAGTTCCTCTTCTTATCTCTTCTGGTTACACCAAGCATGCACCTCTCCATGCTCCTTTGAGTTGTCTGCAGCCTTTGTATGTCTTTTTTAGTTAAGGTCCACGTCTCTGCACCATACGTAAGCACTGGAAGGATGCATTGATCAAACACTTTTCTTTTAAGACATAATGGCATATTGCTCTTGAAAATTATGCTGTTTCTTCCAAAAGCTCTCCAGGCAAGTTTTGTACGCTGATTAATTTCTTCACCAATGTGACCCTCACTTGATATCTGCTGTCCAAGATAAACGTACGTGTCTGTTATCTCCAGCTTTTCTCCATCAATCGATAAATCTTCATTTCTTGTAAAAGCATTGAACATCACTTTTGTCTTCTGAAAGTTCATTTTTAATCCCACTTCTTTACTCTTGTCAGCAAGTTTCTGGATCATACTCTGCAGCTCTGATGGGGTAGTTGCAAAAATGACTACGTCATCAGCAAAACGAAGGTGGGTTAGATAATCTCCATTAATCTTTATCCCCTTGTTTTCCCAGCTCAGCGACTGAAAAACACCCTCCAATGTGGCATTAAAGAGCTTCGGAGATATGGTGTCACCTTGTCTCACTCCCTTTCCAATTTTTACGTGTGTTGTATTTTCAAACAGCCTAATCTTTGCACTTGCATTTTCATAGATGTTATTAATAATATTAATGTATGCATCTTCAATACCGCAGGTTTTCAGAGCCATTGTAACTGCTGATGGTTTCACCGAATCAAAGGCTTTTTCATAATCGATAAAAGCCATGCACAATGGAAGTTCATATTCCCTCGCTCTTTCAATTAGTTCTCTCAGTACGTGGATATGATCTATTGTGCTGTAGCCACTCCTGAATCCAGCTTGTTCTCTCGGTTGAGCCATGTCCAGTGTTACCTTCAAGCGGTGTGAAAGAACTTTAGTGAAGATTTTATAAACTACTGATAGGAGGCTGATAGGTCTGTAGTTTCCGAGATCCTCAATGTCACCTTTCTTATGTAGCAGGATCATTGTAGCGGTGTTCCAATCCTCAGGAATCTTTCCTTCATTAAGGCATCGAGTGAAAATTTGGGCGAGTACTGTTTCGATTTCTCCACTTGCTTCTTGTATGATGTCTACAGTAATTCCATCTTCTCCTGGAGCTTTTCCTCGCTTCATGTTCTTGATTGCATGGGCAACTTCTGCTGGAAGGACTGGAGGAACTCTGGTACTGGTATCTTTCATGATGTCTGGAGTGCATATATCATCCCTTTCATATAATTTGGAGTAGAAATCTTTCACTCTTGTCAAAATTTCGCCTCTATTTCTTGTTACAGAACCATCTTCTTTTCTCAGTGCCATAATCTGTTTTCTTCCCTTACTGAGATGTCCCTTTGCTATCTTTAGGCTTTGGTTGTTTTCAATTGCTTTCCTCACTAGTTCACAGTTGAATTTCCTTACGTCTTCAGTGATACTTTTTCTTACTGTCTTGCATAGCTCTATATATTCCACTTTAGAAGTCACATCTTCTTTAGTTGTCCTCATCTCTCTTCTTTTTTGCATCAACATTTTGGTTTTTCCTGATAATTTGTTCACATGCAACTTGTTCTTAGACCCAGCTAATTTTGTTGCTGTTTCCATAAGAGCTTTGGTTACTTTTCTGTTAACTTCGGAGATGTCCACTTCTTCCGATGTTAGGCCTTCTAAAGCAGAGAACCTGTTCTTCAGTTCTAACTTGAAGGTATTATGGTGTTTTTTAAGGTTGGTTATGTCAATACATTTTGTTTGTCTTATGAGCTTGCCACGTTCAAGTTTAGTGTTGAGGTGCATCTTACATCTCACCAATCTATGGTCACTACCTGTGTTGAACTTGTTTAGCACACTGCAGTCTTCTATGACGAATTTTTTGTTACACATAATAAAATCAATTTCACTTGTCGTCCCATTTGGATGTCTCCATGTCCATTTCCTGTGTGGCTTTTTCTTGAAGAAGGAGTTCAAGATGAAAAACCCTTCTGCCTCTGCAAACTCAACGAGAGTATTTCCACGCTGGTTTCTGTTGCCATGACCGAATTTACCTACTGAAGTTTCATTCTGTTGCTGTTGCCCTATTTTTGCATTGAAATCTCCCATAATTATTTTCAAGTGCTGCTTACCTTTATTATTTAGATGACAAATTTCCTCATAAAATTCTTCAATTTCTTCTTCAGGATGACTTGTGGTGGGTGCATAAGTTTGAATAATCTGAGCCTGGTATCTTTTCGAGAGTTGGATAACAAGTCGTGCAGCTCTGTCAGAGGAACTTTCAACTTCTACAACTTTATCCTTCAGTTTCTTGTTTATTATAAATCCCACACCACTAGTTCTGCCAGTATCTGTCCCACGATAGTTGAAGAGATGTCCACTTTTCAGTTCGATGAGATCTTCTCCTTTTCTCCTTACCTCACTTAGCCCCACGATGTCCCACTTGATCCTTTGTAGTTCTTCTTCCAATTCAAGAAGCCTTGAATCAGAAGATAGGGAGCGTCCATTGTAAGTAGCCAAGGTCAGCATCAGATGGCAGCCTAGTCCGGTCCTCCGGGGATTCTTAGCACCCTCTGCCTTCATGTCGCACTGGCCGCTGCCTTGGCCAGGTACATTCCAGCTGCCGGAGACTGAGGGCCAAGATTTAAGTTGTGGAATCATTTTGGAGGGGTTTGGCCATAACTCACCACGCTGGCCAAGCGGGTTGGTGAGTGTGGGATAGAATTTCCTCTAATCCCGATGGTATAGTTATACCGCTATGGGCGGTCGTCAGAGCCCCTTTAGTGGGAACAGGATGCACCACGAGAAGGCGGGGTTGACATTTTTCAAGGAGAGGCTGTGATGTTACGCATCACCTGACCTTACATCCTTTAATATATATATATATATATATATATAATCACAAGACTGTAGTCTTTGAGATCAATAATCTTAAGATATTTCATAATGTTTGTTTCGCACGTGAAATCGGCAAGGAAGTCCGAGAACGTCGACCGGGCATTATGGCGGCGACAGTGTTATGTCACTTCATTATGTTTTCGCATATGTTTTATGGTGAGGGCTTCATTCCTCTTTCGATTACAGTTTTAACTTTAAAAGTGCATCTTTTAATTTCTGATTTGAAGCTGTGTTTTCCTGAGTTTGAAACATTCCATTTTGGTTTTAGTCCTATCGCTATCGTATATTTTTTCATCTATTTTGCATCTATATGATTTGCGAATGACGACGAAACTTTGTACATTCTGCTATTCACATACAAAGTATTCTACTGGTATAGACAGACCGTAGAATGGACTTGAAATGGTGGGCCTAACCACAGAAGCCTAATCTTTAGTAAAAGACAAAGAAACATCGTAACAGAATATTCTACCGACATATTGATGGATGGCGGAATGGATTTGAAGAAGTGAGCAAAACCACGTTGCGTTCATAGTTTTTTACCTACAGAAGTTATTTGACATACATTAATTTTTTACCGTCGAATGTTACATATTGTCTAGTCAAACTTTCTTAGCAATTTAACGTGCAAAACAGAAACATTATGAAATATCTTAAGATTATTTCATATATCGTAATCACTGAAAGGTGCTGTTTCAGTTTTGTGAAGAAGTGGCAATCACACTGAGTTAGGGTATTTAGGATTGGTTAGTATGGTTAGGTCCAGCTTTTCTGTTATGGTGCATGAACTGTGCACTCTTGCATTGTTGTGATGCACTGTGGCTGGTTTTCATATGCAACAAACCCTATTAATTTGTTAGGACAATTTTGTGTGTATTTCACTGTAACTCTTCAAAATGTCTTGCCTAGTTCCAGAAATTTTTGATTGACAATGCCATCTTCATCCCAAAATAGTGTCAATAGTTTTATTTCAAACTAAGGTTGAATTTCACAGATTTTTAGGAGTGGTGAACTCACAATTTATGTATTTATTTATTTTGGTTTCCATTGACCAACACTTTATCTGTGAGTTGTTGACTGTTTCATGTGCCATTTCAGCAGTAAGCTTTTGTGACATTCATCAATCGCAGATCTTCCAATATTGAAAGTGTGTATTTGATTATAAAGTTCATTGAATCAAAAGAAAATACATGCCTTATCAGGAATTTCTGTAAGAGTGGTGCAGCAGTTAGCTTTAATTGGTTCATAAACATGAATTCATGTGGTGAGGATTCATGACAGGTTTTCTACTACATAGTGTGTCTTGTAAATTTGATTGACCCCATTTCCGTTCATTTTGTTACTACATACACACATGGACAATACTTGCATCAACATTTTCAATTGTTCAAAAGCATACATGAATGGGCTTCAGGTGTTTTGATTTTAGCACACTAGAAAACAGCCATCTTCTGTAACCTCTTGTCATGGAGAAGTGAAGGAAATGGAGTTGGCTTTAATGATGTAGCATACCAAATACAGGTAAAAATGAAGTAGTCATTACTTTCTGAACATGCTACCTATACTTATAATGTATTTTAAACTGGTGATGTATGAACTTTTAAGTTTTTAACAATAATAATATATATATATATATATATATATATAGCAGGCCCAAATTTGTTTCTTCATGCTTAGAATGTATTTACTTTGTTTCCTTTTAGGATGCTGCAGCGACGCTGAAAGGACAAGTGAAGTTATTTGAAATTTTTGATGAGATGACTCTTTATCTTCTAAAAAAGTTGGCAGCTTTTATTTCTGATCAGGTCAAGAGTTATTGTTTGAAAGAACTGCGGTCCCATGAAAATAACTGGAAAGAACAACTGGCGAAGGAAGAGAAAAAGTATAATGATATGACTAGGCAAATGGCTTCATATAGAACCCAATGTCAGGTGTATCAGCAAGAGAGAGAAAGTACTGAAAACCAGCATCGACTTAATGTTAAAACATCACAGGCTTTAATGACTGAAGTTTTCAAACAACAGCTTGAAAAGTCATGTTCTGAGAAAGATAACTATTGGCAAAGAAAGTTAGACATGACTTTGAAATTTGAGAAAGAAAGTTTTCAGACTTTGCTTACAGCTGAACGTGAAATGCTCGAGAAAGAACTAGCAGAGCTTAAACAAACTCTAGATAATGCAACCAAAGAAAAAGATAGTTTGTTATCACAACATAAAAAAGATTTAAGCAAGTTCGAGAATTCGATGAGAGCCAATCATGAGAGAGAAAAAAATGAACTACGTGCAGAAAGCCAAGATATGGTTAGTAATATAGAAAATGACTTAGCAACAACATTCTCTCATTTAAAAGATACTTTGAAAAGATCGTATGAATCACAGATTCAGGAGCTGCAAAAAATTGTGAACTTTGGATTAGAAGATATCAAAGAATATTTACAAGCAAAACATAAAAAGGAGTTAAACTCGCTTCATGGTTTATTTAATAAACATTTTAAAGATGAGCTTAAGAAACTTCATAAACTTCACCAAGAAGAACTGAAGCAAGTCAAAGGATGTAAAGAAGATACGCTAGAGGAAATGTCCAATCGATTGTTTGGCATATACGAGATCACATTAAAGACCATTCAAATGGAATGTGAACAGCAGCTAGCTTGTGAAATGCAAAATACCTTTATATCTCATCAGGCCCAGTTACAGAATTTGCAGAAAGCTCTTGAAGTGAAATTCTTCGACGAAAAGCAAAAGATTTTTACATCTGATGAAACTGAGATTCTTGCTGTTAATGTTAGGGAAAGAAAACATGAGAAGGATTTGTTAGCAAGATCTGAAAGTCTTAAACATCTTACTTCAGGTAAGGTGAGAATTGTTGATAGTTCACAGAAGATTGAAACTGAAAAATTGCAGTTACAGGAAGTGCATGAGAAGGACATTAATTCTATTAAAGGAAGTTATGAGCTTCAGAGACAAATGATGTTGGAATCTCATGGTAGAGAAATGGAATTATTAGAAGCCAACTGGCAAAAGAAATTGGAAATTGAAAGCATGAAGTCTCAGGTTGCACATGAAAGGGAAATTAGTTCACTTAAAGAGAACTGTGACAGTAAATTGCATGAAGTGAAAGCAGCACTTTCAAAGGCTCACAAAGAAGAACTGGAGCAATTGAAGCGATCCTATTCTGTAGAACTGCAAAAGGCCAAAGATGCCCTAAAAGGTAAATATTACTTTCTTGAAAGATAATTTTGTTGGTATCTCCAGAATATATATATTTTTTTAACATGAAAGAGTTCTTAAGAGCCAGGTGATGTAGTTTAAAACTGCTAATAGTACACCTTGTTAATTTTTCATGATTATGTTTTTAAGTCTTCATTTGCAACTATCTAAGAAGATACTATTGAAATGTAATGCCTGCATCTGCTGCACTAGAACTTCACCCATACCACTTTATGCATGAATTTTTGTTCTGCTTACTCATTGTCTTGTTCCAGACATTCCCAAATTTGAACTTTCTTTTAGCTTCCCTTTAATTTCCTGTAAATTTTTATGGTAAATTTTGACATACTGAAAGAAAGCGTGATGTGCAATTACATCCTTTTAAGTAGTTGCTCACCATTCATTCTCTCAACATATTGAAACTGGTGTTTATTGCTAGTTAATAAAGGGTTTTTCAAGATGTACAAACCTTCATGGTTTCTTTGAAGTTCTGATCTCTGTCTGTTATATTGTATTGGCTCCTGGAGTTGATTGTAGTCCATGCTTTTCCTTTCCTAATTTTTTGCCAAAAGTTATTGAACATTGAAACTTCTATTTTAAGTTCTGATCCAGAAACCAGAGCTTCAAAAAAGACAAAGTTAGTGCATTTTGAAAAACACACTTTTTAAAATAGAAACTGTAAACTGAAGCAATAAATGAAAGTTGTTCCTTGACCTTAATGTGTATATGATAAGTTATGCATTCCACTTTTAAAATTTTAAATTGGCAAGAAACATGTTTAAAAAAGCATCGATGGTTATATTTTTACAAAAAAAAAAAAAGTTTTTACCTTTAATTTTTTAATGTCAGTATGAGAGCAGGGCTATAAAAGAGAGGAGGGCTGGTTCATCACTTTGAGAAACCAAATGCCGACACGGTTCTCGGGGAAGAGGGTTGGGCGACCATTTGTGACGTAACCGTGCTGCTGGGCTGTCGTTGCGAGCAGTTTTCTAGCATGTAATGTTTCATCGTACTAGATTGTTTTATCGTTTGCAATATACGATTATTTATTTGTGTATATACTGTAATACAGAGAGAGAGAGAGAGAGAGAGAGAGAGAGAGAGAGAGATACAAATAGATCGTGCGAATGTTTAGGAGTGTATGTATCTATTGTATGCGTGTACAGAAATAGTTTACCTACGTAAGTTGGTCAGCCTTTTTCTTTTGGTAAAATGTCTTCGTGTGCTGTTGCAACGTGTCGGAATACACACAGAAACCGAAAAGGACAAGATATTGTCTTTCATGCTTTTCCTCGGACCAATCCAGTGCTCGTAAGAGACTGGATGAACAAGTGCCGCAGATTGGACTCAATTAATGTTAAGTACGCCAGAATTTGTAACGAACATTTCCAGAGTTGTGATTACGAAAAGGATATGAAAAATCGATTACTTGGATTGCCTTTGCAAAAGATACTCAAATGTGATGCTGTTCCCAGTATAAATTTTTCCTGTTTAATTTCTAAAGAAACAACACCCGAGGACCCAAAGACACCGGAAAAGAAAAATTGTTCGAAGTGCTTTGGAACAATTGAGTGAACTTAGTCCAGTGCCTATTTGTCGATGGTGTGATTGGCCCCATTCCAATTTGTGTAGCGGTACTACTGGCCAATGGTATCATGAGTAAATGAAATGAGAAACTCACCGTCTATGTACGATATTTAATAAAATACAAAAGACATTTACAGTTAAAATACCCCACTAGCACTTTCGGGGTAACATTTACCCCATCATCAGGTGGAACAGAGGCATTGTAGTACTCCTTTATATATATTGGCCATTTTTCTACTTTTAAGAAATTAATAGGTTATTTTCCTTTTTGTTGTGTTTCCAGAAATGTTTGCTATCCTCAGAATTTGTTTTAATCAGATATTTGGTTTACTGTACTAAATTTAATTTAGTAAATATTCAAGATGTTTATTATTCTGCATCTTATCATTCCTTGATACAATCTAAACTGGATTATGGTTGTATAATGTGTGGCTCTGCACGTCATCTAGTTCTCCAGCCTTTGGACACATTCACCATCAAGCGCTGCATCTTTGTACAGGAGCTTTGCGAACATCAATTCCCAACCTCTATGCTGATGCCAACGAACCATCACTAGATTTACACTGTCTGCGGCTGTTTTTCAGTACTATCTAACACTTCCTGTAGTATTCCATGCACAAATCTTACATTCACTTATCCAAGATCTCTTTCTCATATGCTGTTTATTAGTTTCGGGTCGATTCTGTGGTGGATCAGCCTGCATTCTCAAGTATGGTAAGTCAACCGTATCCCACATCTGAGTCCTTCAAATACCTTCTTTGAGTTTTGAAAATCATAAAAGCACATCAGCGTGGAGATTCAGCCCACAGCTGATGATCCCAGTTGGTCATTCCACCCAAAGGTTCTTTAACAAAACCCAGTGAGATGGGTTTTTTTGGTCAATGTTACATAGAACTAGCTGGTACCTCAACGGTATTTATACTGAAGCTTAATTTTGTGTCAGCTTCTCAGGTTCATAGAAGCCCTAATTGCTGTCATGTTTGCCATTTTTGCCCAGCAGTGTGCCCCTTGGTGGCTAAACCCTATCACACTGCAATTGCCCATAAAAAAGATCTATCTGTCTGTCTATATGCACCAAAGTTCCTCCAGTCCTTTTGATAAAAGTTGCATTTACAAAATGCAAATAAGAACATGAAACACACATGCACACACCTTTCCTCTGCTAGAGTAATTTGGTGAGGTGGGAAGAACAGTAGGTTCCTCTGAACGGCGCCTCCTGTCCCTGCCTTTTCTCCTTTGTTCGATAGTTGACCACTCCAGGTGATTGACCTGGAACGGGGGGTTTCCCTTTTGAAGCAATACTGCCACACTCCGCTCTGTAAGAAGTCTGGTTACCTTCCTATGACCAGTGGCAAGTTACAATCCGTAAAGATTCACGCATAAGACCATCTGTTAGAAGGGTAGTTAGTTTATTTCCACATGAAATTTGCTGCTATTTCATGGTTTCTTTTGAAGTTCCTGTATTCAAATGCTTGATTGCTCTAAGTTCAAAATCTTTTCTGGGGGAACTTTTGACTTCATGTTATGTTGTGATATTAAGTCTTTACTTTTTGCTGTGGTGTGAAAGCATAATCAGGGTGTCTACTGGTTGTGAATGTGGGATATTAAGTTTTCACTTTTTGCTGTGGTGTGAAAGTGTAATCAGGGTGTCTACTGGTCGTGAAAATCATGAAAAAGTCACAAATTTTGCTTTGGGTCATGAATTTATTTTTATTTTTAATAATTGTTCATTTTCTGGTGACAATCTAAATAATTCTCCAAGCACACCGACTATATAAGACGTAAATGTGGTTTCAATGTAATGATCTAAGCATCAAACAAAGGACACTTATGCACCTCCTCATTAAAAAAAATAAAAAAGTTGTTAAAAGCAGAAAACCTTTTAGCATAGATTTATGATCTATGCCAAGAAATTTGGATTACTAATTAGTTATGCTATTTTAAGTGTAATTGGTGTACAGTTCCTCATTATTACTTATTTCAACTTATTTTAGGCTCAGTGAAAGTATGATGAATCAGTTTTTTGTTACTAGCAAAGGGCAGGGGGCACTTTTTACATAGAAAAGAAAGAGATGGAGTGCCCCCCCTCTTTAATATGTACAGGGTGTCCACATTCTGGAAAGTCAGGGAAATGAAAATTGGTCAGGGAAATGCCTGAAATGTTGGAAAAAGTCAGGGACATTTCAATCACAGTTAGACTACAACTAGTTTTAACCCGGCGTCAGAGAGTGACTCCCTCATCGCCCAACACACTTGCACTTGGTGTTGCAGACAGTCACCAACTTCCCCTTCCTACTAATGTAACCTTGTATTTCCTACCTATTATTGTAAGTTGTGTTACATTACTTGTTAACATTTCTATTTTTATTTTAGGTCAAAGGAGTAGAAGAAAATTTGTGATATAAGTTATACCTTGTTAAAAGGCAATTAAGACTGCAGCAATGTCAAAGGATTGTGTGTTTAATGAACAATGGTTGGACGAACAATTAAATCCTGAGTCTTCTGGTTGGATAGCTGCTGTGAATGGCGACAATGAATCAGCATTTTGTAAAGTGTGCTCTAAAACTTTCAAGCTTAGCAACATGGGGCGTCTGGCAGTCTCCAGCCACGGAAATGGCCCTAATCATTTGGAAAACATCCGTGCTAAAATGTCTCAGCCCAGTCTTGCTTCTTTCACTTCCTCTGTGAAAAAGAACTCTCTTTGTAATAACGAAGTCTTGCCATCAACAAGCTCAGGAAATGTGGAATCAGTACTTCTAGAAAATATTAAGTCTAATGACTCAAATACTTATGTTGTGAAAGATGATGTGATGGCAAGATGAGTGAGGTGATTGAGGAGATGAATAAGATGTGCGGGCGGTCGTAGTGAGCGATGGGTTTGCCTCCTCGGGGCGCTCCGTGGTAACATTGGCACACACAACAGCAACTAGGGCCTCTGTGAATCTTAGAGAGGTGCCAGCTAGTTCTGTGTGACATTGGCGAAAAGACCCCAACTCACTGGGTTTTGTTCCAGAATCCTTAGGTTGAATGACCAACTGGAACCCTCAGCTGTGGGCTAATCCCCCACACTGATGTACTTACCTGATTAAAAAGACAAAAAGAAATATTAAGAATGACTCAAGTGTGGGATATGGTGGACCCTACCACACTTGAGAAGGACGGTCCACCACGGAATCGACCTGGACTTTCTAAACGGCGTATGAGAAAGAGATCTTGGCTGAGTGAATGTATGATTGGTGTATGGAATACTAGAGGTATAAATGGCAAGATGAGTGAGGTGATTGAGGAGATGAATAAGTATAGACTGGATGTGCTGTGTGTAAGTGAAACCAAAAGAAGGAAATTGGGGTAGAAGAAGTGAATGGCACGGTGAGTGTGTGGTCTGGAGTATTGGATAATATGAGAGGACAGGCTGGTGTAGGTGTGATTTTAAGTGAAAAGATGAAGAACAACTTGATTCACTATAGTTGCATAAGTGAGAGAATACTCTGGATTCGTTTAAAAGTGAAACTTCAGATAATAGTAATTGTTGTAGTGTATGCTCCTTGTGACTCGACAACTTCTGGTAGGAAGGAAGGTTTCTGGAATGTGCTAAAAGCTGTTTTGAGCCAGTTTAGTGCTAAAGAGAAAGTTATAATAGCACGGGACTTCAACCCTAGAGTGTAGGTGTGCAGAATGCAATTTCTGACAATGTTCTGGGTAAGTTTATTGATCCTTGTGTGAATGATAATGGTGAAAGATTAATTGAACTCTGCATGGAGAATGGTTTGTGTGTATCTAATACATTTTTCAATCACAAGTATATCCACACATATACTTCGGAAAATCGTACTCTTGGTCAAAAGAGTGTGATAGATTTTGTTGTTTACGATCAGCGTTTGAAACACTTAGTTGTTGACACCCGTGTGATGAGAGGTGCGGATGTTGGTTCTGATCATTATTTGGTAGTGTCACGAGTGAAACTTAATGTTGGTTGGAGGAAAAGGAATAGGAAGAGACCCAGGATAGAAAGAATAAAGATTGATAGGCTCCTTGAAGATCATCAGCAGTATTCTGACTTACTCAGAGAACGACTGAAGGATCTGAAATCTTGTGAGAGGGATGTAGAAAAGAAGTGGGAATGTTTTAAGAACTGTGTTGTCACTGCTGCTAAAGAGGTCTGTGGCACCACAATAGTGGGTAACAATAGAGGTGATGTTTGGTGGAATAATGAGATTGATGAGGCAGTAAAGAAAAAGAAGGAAGCCTATTTGGGGATGTTGCATCGTAGAGTCTCTGTGGATGAATATCGCTGTAAGAAGCGTGAAGCTGCTAAGCTGGTTCGCCACAGTAAGTCAAAAGATAGGAAAGAGAAAGTGGAAAGGCATGAACTGGCTTTTTGGAAAGATAGAAAGTCCTTCTGGAAGTACATGAGACTCAGGAAAAATAGGGGAAACAAAGTTGTAAGTTGTGTGAAGAATGAGATTGGGGAAATGATATGGAAGCCCAATGAGTTAAGTGACAGATGGGGCAAATACTTCTGTGAGTTATTAGATCAGGAGAGCAAAAATGATTCTGAGACAGATGCAGATGATGTCACAATGAGGGATGAAAGCACAGGAGGGATCTCACGAGAAGAAGTGTGTAAAGCTCTAAAATCTCTTCAGAATGGTAAGGCTCCAGGAGTTGATGGCATAACTGCAGAGATGTTGAAGTATGGTGGTGACTCTATAATTGACTGGTTAACTGAAATTTGCCAGTTGTGCTGGGAGTTAGGAATGGTCCCTCGGGATTGGAAGGATGCTATCATTGTTCCCTTGTATAAGGGAAAAGGTGATCAGACTGAATGCAAGAACTATTGTGGTATTAGCCTACTGAGTGTGCCAAGGAAAGTGTTTGGTAAGGTTGTTATTGAAAAAGTATGGGGTCTTACCTCAGAGAAAGTGTGGGATGTTCAGAGTGGTTTTATGCCTGGTAAAGGCTGCACTAACCAGATTTTTGCATTACGCATGATGATTGAAAAGTATCTGGCTGTTGGGAAGAAAGTTTTTACTGCCTTCATAGATTTAGAGAAAGCTTACGACCGAGTCGATAGGACACTTTTGTGGAAGGTATTGAATGAATATGGTGTTACTGGGAATCTACTTAATAGTGTAAAAGCCATGTATGCTGGTAGTAGAGCTTGTGTACGAGTGAATGGTGTTTTATCAAAATGATTTTCCATTGGTGCAGGAGTTAGACAAGGTTGTGTAATGTCACCATGGCTGTTTAATATATTTATGGATGCATGCATGCGTGAGGCCAAAATAGATAATATTGTTTTATGTCTTGGTGATATCCATGTGTGCAGATTGCTGTATGCTGATGACACTGTCCTGTTGGCAGAGAGCAAAAGTGAGTTGCAGAGTATGTTGACTCGGATGCACGAAGTTTGCATGAAATTCAAACTCAGTATAAATAAGGGAAAAACCAAAGTTATGGTGTTTGAGAGAGGAACTGGTTGCACTGAATGTAATGTAAGTATAAACGGCACTGTGATTGACCAGGTGAGTGAGTTTGTGTATTTAGGAAGCATGTTTGACAGAGAGAACAAGTTGGATGGTGAAATCAGTAGGCGAGTGAATTCTTCTTTGAAAGTCATAGCTGCTCTGGGAGGTTTTCACAGGAATGATGGGTTCTCTAGAGAGTCCCGCATGGCTGTGTATGAAACAGTAATTGTTCCTACTCTGATGTATGGCAGTGAAGCCTGGGTACTGCAGAAGAAACATAGGAGTTGTTTGTGTGCTGGAGAAATGCGTTACTTACGTGGGGTTTGTGGCAAGACACGATCTGATTGTGTGAGGAATGAAGATGTATTGCAGTTGTGTGATGTAAAGCAAAATGTTGTTAGCAAGGTGGAGACCAATATGCTTCGGTGGTTTGGCCATGTTGAAAGAATGAGTGATGAAATACTTACTAAGAAAATATTTTCAGCCCAAGTGGCAGGAAGGAAAGGCAGAGGAATTCCAAGGAAGACATGGGTGGATCAGATTCAGGAGTGTCTGCATGAGAAAAAGATTGTGAGTATGAAGTATAAAAGATCTTGTGTACGGCATGTAATGGATATCAGTGAAGCACGAGTTGTATGTCAAGATCGCTGTAAATGGCGAAGTTTGATACGACAACAATAAGTAAAAATATCTGGAAGTTTGTATTTCTTTTTGGAGCTAACCTCTGAATCTCAGAGAACAGCTTAGTGATATGTATGTATGTATGTATGTGAAAGATGATGTGAAGCCCAGTGACCTTAATGCTTATGTAGTGAAAGATGATGTAACAAAGTCGGAAATAATATGGGCCACGGAAGTGTTGTCCGAGCGAATGTCTCTGAACTCTTGTACACAGATTAACAAAACATTTCAGTTAATGTTTCCTGACAGTGCAATAGTTTCAAAATTTACTTTAGGCAAAAGCAAAGCATCTTATGTGATAAACCATGGATTGGCACCACATTTCAAAGAGTGTTTAATGGACGATCTGAAGCAGTGCTCTGACTTTGTAGTTTGTTTTGATGAATCATTAAACAAAATTGCTCAGCTTAGGCAAATGGATCAGTTTGTTCGTTATTGGGACGTCAATCTGCAAAAAGTTTCCACTAGATACTTAAGTAGTGTGTTTTTAGGATGGGCAACAGGTAATGACCTTTTAGAGAAATTCATTAAAGGTGCACCTCTTCTCTTGGGTAACATGCTACAAGTGTCAATGGATAGAGCTAACATTAATCTCACTTTCTTCAAAAGCTGAAAGATAAACTTAGAACTGAAAATCCAGATAGTAAATTATTAGTTGACATTGGAGTATGTGATCTTCACGTGGTCAATGGAGCTATGAAAACTGGACTTGAAGCAGTGAAATGGGATATACATCACTTTCTACGTAACTTGTGCTACCTTTTAAAAGATAGTCCTGCTCGCCGTGCAAATTATACTATGATTACTGGATGTAAAGATTTCCCTTTGAAATTTTGCACTGTAAGGTGGTTGGAAAACGTTAATTGTTTGACTAGGGCATTGCTTGTCTATGATCATATCAAGAAATAGGTTCAAGAATCATCTGTTTCCAGCAAACAGCACATGTTTCTTGCAGAATTTATGGAAAGTCCACTGTTGAAATGCAAATTGGCTGTATTTAGGACTATAGCTTCAGAGCGTGAATCTTTTTGAGAAGGTTCCAGAGCCCAAAGCCTTTAATTCTTTTCTTACACACTGATTTGCTGGATCTAATGAAAAATTTGATGGCACGAAGCTTAAAGCCTGACAAATTAAGTGAAGCTGATAGTGTCTCAAAACTGTTAACTTTTAGATGTATCAAAAAGTGAAAATCTTCTCTCAATTGAGAAAGTTGATATTGGATTTAGTGGTAAAAAGTTATAAAAAGAAGTGAAGTGCTCAGAAAGGGAGAAATTAGAGTTTAAGCTTGAATTTAGGAAACTTATGACTTCGTGAGGAAATCCCACTAAAATTTAAGTTTGTCCGTGGGGTAACTTGTTTGGACCCAAATATTATAGTGCAGCAGCCGAGTCTAGGCAAGAAGAGAGTGGAAATTGTGCTCAAAGTTTTACTTAGTGCAAACAGGATTTCAGATGACTGTGCTGAAAAAAACTAATAAACAGTACGCTTCATTGTGTGTAGAAGCTCAATCTGCTTTTAAAGTCTCAGTTTGATGAATTTTTAGACAGTCATGATGATTCCATTGGATTAGACAAATTTTACAGTGCTTTACTTGACAACCAAAAACAATTGAGTGAACTTTGGGATGTAATAAAAATTTGCCTCGTTATGTCTCATGGAAATGCTTCATTGGAAGGTGGATTTTCTGTCAATAAGTCTCTTTTTGTGGAAAATCTCCTGGAAGAATCCCTGATTTGTCAAAGAACAGTTTTTGATGCCATTAAAAATGTGGGTGGAGTAGAGCACATTGCCATCAGTAGAAGGCTTTTTCTTTCTGTAAGAGCCTCCAGACGAAGATATCAGGATTATCTTGAGAAAAAGTGTTCTTCAAAACAAAGAAGAAAGAAAACTGAAGGAAAAAAGAAAAATGATCATGAAATAAAGGAATTGAAGGAAAAAAGACAAAGAGTACGGAAGGAACTAGAGTTGGAAGAAGCAGCATTGCAGGCGAAGATTTCAGATTGGGAAAAGAAGAAAAGTGGTGTGTAATATAAAAACAGTAACTGTGTTCCTACTGTAATATTTTTATAGTAACTGTTCTGAATATTGTGTATGGGTTTGTTTGAGTGTTTCTTCAATAAATGTAAAACCATGAAAAAAAGAGTAAACTTAAAATTAAAAAGGTGCGAGTTTGATGGCTATGGGGAAGGTGGAGGCCGATAAAAAAAAAAAAAAAATAATAATAATGAAATGAAATGAATCAGTTATTTGGGAAATGTTATACGTCAAACGAAAACACTTTTAAATAATACAAGTTTCGCAATTATCCAATTCAATTTTATTTATTATCATGGCACATATATTGAAAAACTCAAATAAACCTATTTGTGTAAGGTCAGGGATTTCTTATATATTTGGTCAGGGAAATCAGGTTTGATAATTCTGTGGACACCCTGTATGTATTTTCCTGTTTGTGTGTGTGTGCATGCATTTACACATTCGTGAGCATTTATACTTACTTTAAGGACACTCAAAGTATGATGTCAATTTTTTGTTACTAGCAGAAGGGTCGTAAAAATTTTGAAAACAACATATCGCAAAAGATTGGTACATTATAGTATTGAAGCAATTAAAGAAAATCTTCTGACAACATCTTCAACAGCCAGAAAAATCAGTACAAAGGCTACCATTTCACAAGCAGTGCAATTTGTTGCCAACTGCTGGTAAGAATTAAGCAGCAAAATGATTCAAAACTGCTGCTTTGCTCACTGTGGATTAAGAATTCTAGCCAGGAGATACCAGATACAGATGATACTGAAATTGAAGTAATTTTGGAACTGCAGCACATTGGAAACTGTGAAGAGTTTTCATCCATTGACAATAGTCTTCAGTGTCATAATGAAAATGAAGTAGATTGTGTGGATGCAATTGGTAAACAAATTGAAGCAAAACTCCTAGGGGGATCAGATTACCAGGGAAGTTATGAGGATGATACACATGAACATGAGTGAGTAACTGGCCCGGGAGCAAAGAAATTTATTGCCAAATTACAACATTACTTGATGCAAGAAGGCAATGAAGGCTATCTTGTATCAGCACTTTTGCTGATTTTGTTCATTTGCAGTCTATAAAGAGAACATGTCAGGGGGGTACCCTTGATAAATTTCTCCAAAATATTAATTGTTAGGGACTATACACTGAAGTGCCAGAAAAACTGGTACACCAGTCTAATACTTGGTAGGTCCCCCACGGGAGCGCAGGACTGCAGAAATGGCGATGGGGCATGGACTCCACTAGCTTCTGGAAATATGCTGTAGGCAATGCACACCATACTTCCTGCAGAGCGTTCCACAATTCGGGTGTATTCCAAGGTCTTGAATTCCTGTGTTCGATAGCATGCAGCATGGCATCCCAAATGTGTTCTATCAAGTTCAGATCTGGGGACTTGGGTGGGAATGGCAACACCCCAAACTCAGATGAATGCTCCTCTAACCATAATGTGGCATCCCGACACTTGTGTGGAGGTGCATTGTTCAGTTGGAACAGGCCCAACCTGTCAGCATGAATGCAGGACATGAATGGGTGTACCTCGTCAGTAAGGATGCGCACATAGCATTGGCCTGTCACAGACGTTTGTAGATGGACCAAAGGTCCCAGTGAAGTCCAGCTAAACACACCCCATACCATTACGGACCCCCCACCAGCCGGTACAGTTCCCTGTTGACAGGAGGGATCCGTGGCTTCATGGGGTTTGCGCCTCACACAAATCCTTCCTTCTGCCCGATACAGTTGGAAACGCGACTCGTCAGACCAGGCTACTTGTTTCCAGTCATCAAGTGTCCAGTGGCAGTGTTGTTGTGCCCAAGCGAGGCGCATAGCTCTGTGTCGTGCACCCATCAAGGGGACTCGAGTTGGGCGTCGACTCCCAAAGCCCATATCGTGCAGGGTACGTTGCACAGTCCGGACACTGATGCTTGTTGAGGCTTCAGCATTGAATTCCGATGAAACCTGCGAGAGTGTTGCACGCCTATCGCGTGAAACTATTCTTGACAGCCAACAATGGTCACGTTCACCCAATGTCTTTTACGGCCAAACTGGTATGGTAGGTTGGAGGTTTTGCCGTAATTCATGTAGTCACGGTACACCCTTTCAATGGTCATCCGTGAAAATCCGAACTTCATTTCTACCTCCGAAATACTATGGCCCATCTCACGAGCGCCAACTATGGCACTGTGTTGAAAATCGCTTAAATCGTTATTACTTGTCATTCTCATGCCGAAAACAGCTATGACAGCTGGCTAGGATGTCTATCGCTTTATATACGTACTGGCGGATGCATCCGAGTACGCGCATAGGTGATGTTGCTATATATTTTGCATAAGCTTGTCTGTACCAGTTTTTCTGGCACTTCAGTGTATGCTTGTGTGATAGATACATATGTACGTTTACATTTGAAATTGTTCTTAGCGGAAATTATTTTTCAATATTTGTACCAAACTTTATTTGAATACATATATTTCTGTATACTTTGTTCAGTAAATGGTAGTTTGTCTTTCATTTTAAACCCATTCTGATGCTTACTCAAGATGAAAAGCATGTATATGTTTTAGCTCCTTGGGTAAAGCTTTGCATAATCGGGCCTAAGCTTTCTAGCGCTGATGTGTTCTAGTTAACCTGAATCAATCTGAAGTATTCAGCTCTTACAAAAATTCACATCCCCCCTTTGGAAACTCCTGCTAGTACTGCACATGGAATTATTTTTTAAGCTGTATACATTGCAAGATGATGTGCATGAACATTAGCTTGCAATTGTGAGCATGCTAGATTATAATACCACAATATCAGCCCTGTTCCTATGTTTTAGAGGAGCATCTAATGCAGTAATTTATAGTGCTTATTCCATTTTTATTGTATTAAAAGATTTTATTATAATTCCTGTTGTATGTGTATGATTGAAATGAACCTTTAGTATATGATTATTTCAACATAAATATTATTATTACTGTACTTCACGTTATATTTTGGTTCGATACATAGTTCGTATTGGCGTGACCTTATGTCTAATAAAATTGCATTGTAAAAGAACTTATTATACAACATTTGAACACTAAAATAATATGGCTACTCACAATGTTTCTCACCTATTATACTTATATGAGTGGTTTTATAGCTCTTATGCCACACCTTGACCCATCGTTGTATGTAATAAAGCTCCTATGCGAAAACTTCTTGCGTCGTCAAATTATCAATAAAATGTTTATACGTAAATGTAACACCGGTTTCAATCTTGAGCTTGGATTAAGTCATACATACGGGATGTCACGGACGATAAACATATTAGCAAACGAATGACAAACATACACACCAACGAAAACCAAACATAGAAATCCCGGACAACAAAAGGTTCGAATCACAACATGATTAAGACAATAAAAGAATATTGGCCAAAGAGGTAAAAGGCAAGAGCCAGGTCAACGTCGCTGAACTAGACAACCATACCGGTTTCGGCATATTTTAATGCCATCATCTGTGGTATCAGCTATTACTCGTCATGCTCGCCTCAATGCACCTACAACTATGCAGCATACACACATGACGCGCCAGCCACACCCTTCAGTCGTAACACCCTAAGCATCATGGTATTATATGTCACTAGCGCCATCTAACATTTGTGAATGACGTTTTTGTTTTCTTACGCAATCAACTTTATCGTTTTTCTTTTTTCCTTTTTTATATGGGAATTGTTTCTTCTTTCGTTTTTGTTCGACCTCTACCAGGTATTTCCAAGCAAATGGTAACTCAATTGGTGCTGGACTATTACAGCTCTTCTCTCTCATCTTGTCAATGATGATAGCCTCAGAAACAAACTGTTGTTCATGGTTTTTATGAGATGTTATTAGTTTGGTGTTAGACCAATCTGGTACTAAATCGTTCTCAAGGCAATACTGCATTAATGATCTCTTCATCTCTTTTTTTGTGCCAGTTTGATAAATGTTCGTTCAGCCTACATTTCAGTCTTCTCTTTGTGCTGCCTATATAACATTTCATTTGATCTCCCTCCTTATTAACTGTAGGTATTGAGTGCACTCCCGGTCTTTCAAGGATCGACATCTTATTATTATTAGTCAACAATTTTCCATTGCAATGTACAGTTTCAGCAAGCTTAGCGTATGACGATGGGTCGAGGTGTGGCATAAGCAGAGATGCCGTTTACTATGGATTCGCCATAGTTTCTACGGTTAACAACCACATACTACGGACTACGCATTTTAGTTTTTCTACAGAGAATAGTATAATACAATTTCTTTTCATTACTGATTACTACGAACAGCAGCAATCAAAGTTTTGAGGCTGGGCTCAGAGCAGAGAAGCAAATGCTCCCGTAAGGCTTAATTCGCCTGCAGCGTCGCGGTCCCTCGCTTACCCGTTCAGATAACTGAGCCACCACCTGTGTGCACCGAAAGCACGCTGACCCACACGACAGCAGTATGTAACCGTCAGATTTGCGCCTCATGGAGCTCTCCACTTACTGTGCCTGTGTGTAAGAATACGATATCCTTCAGATCAGGAAACAGGGCGCATTAGCGGTGAACAACACGTGCGGTGCATAGTCACATCTTGACTCGATTGTAATATTTTTGTATGGACGTGAACAAATAAATTACCAATTATGAATAACTGTAATTTAGAGCCACCAGCTAAAAAGATGAAGAATTGCCAAAGATTTAAGGATTCTTATTCAAACGAATTTTCATCTCTGAATCAGTCGAAACTATCCCCTAATATGGCTTTTTGTAGCACGTGCTCAAAAGATTTCATTATCGCTCACGGAGGTCGCGATGACTGTCGTCGCCATGTTTCGTCTAAAAAGCATATGGAATATGCCAAGGCATATTCCATATGCCTTGGCATATTCAGACTGAAAAATTATCTGTTTTCTTCAAAAGTGAAGATTCTTCCAGCAGTGTAAAGGCTGAAACTTTGTTCATAAGATTTCTGATAGAGCACAATCTCCTGATCTCTACTGCAGATCACGCTAAATCTCTCTTCTCCGCGATGTTTCCGGACTCGAAGATTGCCAAGAATTTCAGCAGTCGCCGTACAAAAACTACTGAAATAGTGAAGTCAATGGCTAAACGAACTACTGAAGACGTCGCTTCTTCACTGACATCGCCATTTTCCATTAGCATAGATGGAAGAATGACTGTTATGAATATAAATTATATCCCCTCCTAACAACATTTTTCGAGAAAAAGAAGGGGAAAATTGTTACCATGTTAATGTCATTACTCACTTGCACTGACAATACAGGTGAGGGCATTTTGAATGCCATATGCAGTAAATTTGAAGAAAAGAGTGTGTTTTGGGAAAATTGCATTGCCTTTAGTTCGGATAATGCAAGCACAATGGTGGGCAAAGTAAAAGGTGTTTCTGCGTTTATACAGGGAAAAAATCCGTCAACAGTCATGAGGGGCTGCCCCTGTCATTTAATACACATTGCAGCCAAAAAAGCTGCATCTGAATTTAGCAATATGATAAACAATAAAGATGCTGTTGGTAGACATTTATTTCTTCCTTGAAAAAATTTCCCAAAGAAAACATAGCTTCAAATTATGTCAGCAACTTTGTGGTCAAGAAGAGAAACCACATAAAATTTTGAAATACACCAGTACAAGATGGTTATCTTTTAGTTGACTGTCTAGACCGTATTTTGGAACAGTGGGACCCGCTCCGCTGAAAACTTTTTTTTGTGAAGCAAGAAATATGAATGACATTCAAAATAAGAGATTTAAAAATGTTAGTGCTTGTTTAAGTATTGACAAAACAAAACTTTACATTCTGTTTTTAAGCAGCACTTTACCTATCTTTAATAAGGTAAATGTCACCTTGCAACAAGATGCACCATTTATCCATAAGTTGCGTCCTTTGCTCCGGCAGCATTTTATGGATCTCATAGTGAGGTTCATTTTACCTACAGCCATTGACAATGTAGGTGAATTAAATTTGTCACATGTAGATTACAAGAAGAGAAGCAAGCAAAAGGACAATGAAAATTTGGTTATAGGTGTTAAAACAAGAATGTACCTCAATTCTTCCAAAATGAAAATGACACAGCAGGATATTGATAAGTTTTATAGGTGTGTCAGAATTATTTTTTTTTGTTGTTGTTGTTGAAGCCTGCAATTACATTCTTAAGAAGCTGCCACTCAAGGATGAATTTCTAAAACATGCCCAGGTTGCAGATATTAAAAAAAGGGCCAAAGCCTCTTTTAACTCTCTGCTCTACATTGTTCAGCATTTCCCATCACTAGTTTGTGAAAATGATCTGGAAAAACTTGAGATTCAATTTGCAAAATATCAAAGTGACAGTCTAAAAGAAATTTCTCATGCTGATGAAGCTTGATTTCAAATATCCAATTTGAAAGACTATAATGGGGAATATAAGTACAAAATACTCTCCCAGGTTATGCTGGGTATTCTTGTTATACCACACTCAAATGCAGCAAGCGAAAGAATATTCAGCATTGTGAGAAAGAATCGCACTAATTTCAGACCAAATCTAGGGACCCAAACATTAGAAGCTCTTTTGATAGAAAAAGTTGAAATGTCTATGTATGGTGAAGTATGCTTTGATCAAAAATTTTCAAATGAAGTGTCATTGCATATAAAGCTTTTTTTTTTTTTACTCTACATTCAATAGTTATTAAATTTTTCTTTGCTGTTTCAATTATCAACTAGTAGATAACTAAATGTCTAGCAAGATGTGCTCATTTCAAGAAATTCTGGGATTATTTTGTCTACCTTTTTATGAAGATTATTTATTTTGTTAAATATCAACAAGTAAATAGGTAAGTTAAATGTTAGTTAATTTTGTCAAACATTATTTAGTTTACACAAAACACTTGTTTTTTAAATACCTAAATCCAAATATTTTGATTTCTTTATTTGACTACTGAAAAATTGTCGAAACTACTGATTTTCATCTTGTGAACTACTGATAACTTCAGTTGTTAGGTGGCATCTCTGCATAAGAGCCATGAAACCACATTTATTACGTACAACGGTGGGTCCAAGGTGTGGCATAAGAGCTATGAAACCACTCATATGAGTATAATAAGTGAGAAACATTGTGAGCAGCCATGTTATTTTATTATTTTAATGTTGTATAATAAGTTCTTTTATAATGCAATTTTATTAGACATAGGGTCACGCCAGTATGAACTATGTATCGAACCAAAACATAACGTGAAGTACAGTAATGATAATGTTTATGTTGAAATAATCATATATTATGCCACGTAATAAGTACCTAATATAGTGTAGTTAATGCACATATATTGATGTTATAGAATATGAGCCTTTAGTATGTTTGTTTTTTATGCTAAACAGTATGCCAATTTTTGTACCTTGTTTTTTCATTTTTATCTACAGAATTAATATCTGCACAAAAGAAATCTCCTAGGATAGAAAGACGTGCGAGTCTTAGTTTCTCCAGGACTCAGACACCAGTTGAGGAAATTTCGGATAACAGTGGTTCAATGGGGTCAGCTGGTCGAAACTCAAGCTCATATGCAGATGCACTTCCACCTCATGTAAAATTGCTGGCAGATGAAGTTTACAAGAGCAGCATTGATGTAAGTTTTATTGCTTAGATCTCTGTTGTCTTTGATATGCATTGCCAACCAATTTATGACCAGTTGTCTGTTTCAAATAGTATTGTTTTAAGAAATATACATATAATGAGACATATCCCTAGGGAAAATTTCATGGTAATATCATTTAATTTGTTCATTTGATTTGAATCTCTCAAGCATATGAAAGATGTTTAAGAACTGAACTCAAATTTTGTTAGGTCGCGTAAGTCTTAGTTTCTCCAGGACTTGGACACCAGTTGAGGAAATTTCTATGCATAAGTTTCCAGCACTCCATGTAGTGTACTGTAAAAGTGAAACGGTTGAATTTGCATATGATTTTTTACTGTGCAGGTAAGGATCAAATGGCATGTGTTGGCAGACAACACACACATGTGGTTAGTTGAGCTAGGCCACAGTGATCAACCAGGTGCATATTTGTCACTACATATTGTTCATGTTGAATATTAAAATTTTAATGATATAATTGTGAGGTCAAGAAGCTGACTAAAAGAAAGCATCATCATCTCATTGGGTTTTAGGGTGCCATGGTTGACAGTGTACAATATGTCTATAGAATCATGAATGTCATGAAAAAGTCACAAATTTGCATCTGAAGGTTACTTAACCCCCACCCCCTCCTTAAGGAATGTTGACTATGTACACAGTACAGGGTTACTATTGTTTCTCCTGAAGTTATGCTTATCAGGTAGATTCAGAATTACAAAATTGTAGAAAGGGCATTGGAAATTATTCTTTATCTTAAAAAAACAAACAAAACATTGAATCAAAGTCACCTGCACCTAAGAATTTTGATGCAGTCCAGAATTTTCTGAGTGATGGCTTTATTCCTGCTAAATTGATATTCCTGTAAGTCAGCAGCCGTGGAATTAAGGTCATGTCTTACAGTTTTTCAGTTCAGCAATTCCCTACTACCATTCATGTGAATTGTATTCTGTGGCCGTTTTTGAAGGAAGGTGTCAATAGTCTCTGAAAAAAAATGAAGTTCCCTTTTTGTGATAGAAGTAAAAAGCAAATGCAATCAAATGAATATTGCAGCTGTTGTTATTGGGTTTGTGCCAAAAGCTACATGCAAAGAATTTGGTGGGATTGAATTCAGACAAAAATGCAGGGATTTTTTAATTTCATTATATTTGAGACTAATTGGACTAAAACCTTGGTTGCACAAACTTATGGTGAAAGGTACATCATCTGTGTCACCAGCTGGGATGTTGAGTAGTTCATTATAAGCATCTCAAATCAGCATTACTTTGAGTAAACTTACATCAAAGAAAAAATTATATTGCTACAAATAGAAGCTGACAAAAAAAAAAAAAAAAACATCTGCACATCTGTGAGTAGACATGTATTGAGGAAAATTGGAAATCCTTTGATTTGCACAGGACCGATTAGATGTGCTTTTGCTGAACATATTCAGTGCAGCAAATGCATCTCTAAGCCACTAATAAAAATTTAATGAAAATGGTGCAATGGAAAGAGGATTCTGTATAAACAATGAGTGCTTATTAGAAAATCTGAATGAAAGTTCATTTATTTCACAGCATTGTATACACTCTTGTGTTTTAGAATCTGGAGGTGCACAAAGTTGCAAAAGGCATGATAATGGCAGTAATATGAGAATTGTCCAAACATCTAAAACTAAAACCACTGATTGGGGGGGGATGAGGAGGAAAAATAAGATGAAGATAAGATAAAGATCACCTTAGATCAGTGAAAAGATTGCAATAAAAGAGAAGGAAAATATTGTAACTAGCAGAATGCATTCTTCTTATTTATGAAGCTAAATTAATTGTCTTCTTCACTGGATATGACTGTTTTGAATGTTATGAAGGTTAAGGTTTTATTGGACCAAAGTAAACATAGCAGTCTTCTTTAGCTTCTCCCCTACGTCTTTTCCCTACTACTCGTTTGATTTCCTTGTGCCAAAATAAAAAGGAGTAAAATTTGGGATTGTGGAATTGTCCTGCATGCTTCCTACAACGATAAGTCTGGTAATTAATTATATCTATATACAGGGTGCCCCACTCGCTACCTAACTCGGCATTTCTTTAATAATAACACCAATGAAGATATTGCAACGAAATTTGAAGTGGATTCACCTCATTTTGTGCAAAATGTGATGACAACACAACATGTGCTGGAAGTGGCCACCATTTGCGTCCAGACAGCATTGAACCCGGCACTGTCCGCCAGCCAGCCGGAGTGCTCCCTAGTGGCAGACACATTCCAAAGTGTGCCACCAAGGAGCAGTCCGCCAGCCAGCCAAACGTGCCTCTCTGCTGTTTTGTTATGCAATTTCGCTGAGCATGTATACACAATACGGTTGTTGATAGTGAGTGCTCATGCCCGTGGCTGTTCGCGTACATGTGAAAATGTATCAGTATTCTCTGGAGGAGCGAGTGTTTATTGTTCGCACTTATGGGAAAACAGAATAGACAAAGTTTTGTCAACAGCAATTCCTGGAGAGGTTTGCAGGCAGATATCCGCCAGGCAAGTCCACCATTTCGGCATTGTCAAAGAAATTGGAAACTAAGGGGACTTTATTAGACGACCATGCAAGAGGTTGTCCACAAATGTCTGAGGAAATGATTCAGAATGTAAAGGGCCGAGTACTTGCGTCTCCCATGAAGTCACTTCGCTGACTGTCACAGGAAACAAGGTTGTCCAAAAGCACTTGTCAACGTGCTGTGAAAAAGCGAAGCTTCATGCGTACCATATCTCCGTGGTCCATGAACGGAAAGAGCCTGACCATGTGAAACGAGTGACATGATGTCGGTGGTTTCAGACATTTCTTCAGGAAAATTCGGGCATTCTGGACTACACGTGAGTCTTGAATGAGGCGTGGTTTCACCTGGCTGGTTATGTCGGTTCTCAAAATGCCCATATTTGGGCCAGTGAAAATCCCAATGCGATACATGAAGAACCCCTTCATTCACAGAAAATCGGTATTTGGTGTGGGATGACGTGGCACCACCTAATTGGTTCCATCTTCTTCAATACAACCATCACAACATCTGACACGCCTTTGTAAATCAATTGTACGATGAAGAACTCCCCATTGGATATTACCAGCATGATGGAGTCACATCACACACCAGTATGGCCAAAATTCAGTCCTTTTTTGGTGACCTTGTCATTTCAAAGGGTCTATGGCCACTGTGATTGCCCGATCTGACGCTTCCTGATTACTTTTTATAGGGATATCTAAAACGGAGAGTTTACCAAAAAAAACAAAAAAAAAACCATCGAACATAAGTGCCTTGAAAGCAAACATCACCGAAGAAATTCAGGCAGTGATGGCGGACGTACTGGTAAGGACTTTCGACAATATTGTGGCCTGGGTTCAATGCTGTCTGGACACAAATGGTGGCCACTTCCAGCACATGTGATGTCATCACATTTTGCATGAAATGAGGCAAGTCCACTTCAAATTTCATTGCAATATCTTTATTGGTGTTAATATTATTAAAGAAGTGCCGGGTTCAGTTGCAAGTGGGACACCATGTATTTGTATTTGCCACTACAAAATACTAGAATGAGGTTAGTATTTAATAATAGGAATTATATGTTTGTATTTGTTATTGCAAAGGTATTAGGGTGAGGCTAAGAGAAGTATTGTTTAAAAAATATTCTGGTGACAAAAATTGTGCTTAAGGTCATGAAAAAAAATTCTTGAAATTCCATTTCCAATATCCAGTAGACACTGTGAGGACACAGAGCACTTGCTACTTAGAGTAAACACAAAGCACTTGTTACTTAGAGTAAACACAGAGCACTTGGAACTTTTTCTAAGAAGGGGGAAGGGGCTTCTTAATTAATTTTGATATTGGTTAGTGGTAATGTCCTCAAATTGTTTTGTGTTAAACATTCACTACTTGCAATTAATGATCAGGACTGTAAATAGGAGTACTGGTAAATCCACTAATAGTTTATAATGATGTCATCACATATGATAGATGAGAGTGTAGCACATAAATATTAGTTCAGATTGATAATGTAAATCTGTCCATCACACTTCTCTTTGAGATTTTGCAAATATATTGCATTTACAGCTGTAAGTATGCTTCAGGTATGCATCTTTTTTAAAACCCAATGAGGCCATTATTTCATTGGGTTTTGGTAGTGCAGGTTGCCAATTTGAGGCCATACCCATAGTACAACAGTAACTTAACACCTTGCCCCCCCTCCGTCAAATGAAACAAACCACTGGTAACAATCACTGCAGGTGCTGCTCAAAAATCTAATTTATGTCTTTATTTCCCCTACTCCATCAGTGTAATATCTCTCAGTTGGGATATCATGAGAAATATACAGGGTGATTCAAAAAGATTTTTACAACTTTGAAAGCGCATAGAAATTTATTCAGAATACTTACAACAATTCTTGAGGTGTTAATCTGTAGCAAAGCACATCAAGTTTTAGCCTACAATGGTTCAATGTGACTGCTATTGGTGATACAGCAGATATCCCACCTGAAGTCAGTTTCTTCCCAAACTCGAAACAGCATATCTGTTGTCACTTCTGCAACTGCGGCAATGATTCAAGTTTTAGAGTTCAACAGATTTGTAGGTAATCTTGGAACAAACACTCAATCTTTAATGAAACCCCATAGGAAAAAATCAAGAGGTGTCAACTCGGGAGAATGAAGTGGCCATGCTATCAGCCATGCTCGACCACTCTTGGCCTGGGAAACATTTATCGAGGTAATCCCGAACATCTGTACTGTAGTGGGATGGTGTGCTGTCTTGATGACTGTGAATGCGTCCTTCTTGGTTATCATCATCCAACAGTGGAATGAGATGATTTTCAAGCATATCCAGGCACACAACACAGTTGCCAATTTTTTAATGCAATCTTTAAGGGGCTGTAAACCTGATGTTTGCTAAGCACACAAAACGTATTCACCTTTGTGCTGTCATGAACATGTTCCAGAGATTCACATGGATTTTCAGCGCCCCAAATCCTGCCGTTGTGGGTGTTATCCGCATCACTGACATGAAATGTCGACTCATCACTGGATATTACATAGCCAGGAATGTTCTGACAAGCCATGTGGTCTGTGCTATTAATTTATTGAACCATGGTAAATCTGTCCAGTTTTAAGTGCAATCATTTTTGTAACACTCGCCAAACCATCTGTTGTGAAATACCCATTTTACGAGACACGCATTGTATTGATTTTGTGGGACTGTGAACGAAGCTTTCCATCACTTGTTCCATGATAACAGCAGAAACATGCAGGCGACCAGTGGATTTCTCATGGTAAACAGAACTCGGTCTCAACGAAATTCTTATGCCAAGCGTAGGTCTAATGGGAGGATTCTTATGACACTGGGTGTGAAATTTCCGTTAAACAATTGTTGCGGATTTTGTTTCTTCAAACCAAAACACACACCTAGCACGCTCTGCACCTGTGAAAGCAGCCATTTTGAAATGCTCGCTGCTGGCTGGCGGTTATAGAATTCGGTGCTATGGCACTATGTGAGATAAAACTTGATGTGTTTTGTTACAGATTAACACCTCCAAATATTGTGTAAGTATTCTGAATAAATGTCTGTACACTTTCAAAGTGTTGTAAAGTCCTTTTGGAATCACCTTGTATTTTTTTACACTCCGGACAGTTCTTGAATTTTGTGAATGTATAGTCAGATTTGAGCCATTATTTATTAAATTGATGATCCTATGTACAAGCATACTAGATGTTGTTCCTGTAGTTTGCATCAAGATTAACTATGTGGGAATCATTTCATTGATTGCTGAGAGTGCAGACTTTTATCTCTCTCTGTCTTGTTTGTTTGTCTGTCTCTATGACCCAATTAGTCCCAAAATTACAGTAATTGTAGATGACTCTTCTGCTTGCAGGTAATGAATCACTTTTCTGTCTTTATATGACAAAGGACCACTGATGCAACATTGCTACTACTTTGATGCAGCTACTGTGGATGTGTGTACCTGCTGCCACCTTTCAGCTATTGAGTTCTGGGAATTACCTTTCTGTTTCTTGATGTGCCAGTCACATATTTCTAATGCAGAAAGGCAATTGCTATGTGAATTACTGAAAAGTAAACCCATACAACCTTCACAGGTACATTAGTAACTAGTATGCATGAACTTATGTATTTGAAAAGAGCCATAACATCAGCTTGTGCTAGCCCACATCTGCTTTATTAAATGTTTCAGGGTCAGTGTTAGGGATGTACTAAGTCAGTAGAAGATTTGTGGATATGCAGCTCTACATACATGCTTGCTGGTCCACAAAAATAATGAACACACATTGTTTGTTATATCATAATAAGAGCGCTTATATGGCGCCTTAGTTTTTATAGGTAAACTCCTAAACATAGTAATGCTTGGGCTGTTGAATGTTGGTTTTTCAGTCCAGCCAACATATATATATATATATATATATATATATATATATATATATATATATATATATATATACATACACCTGAATAAAAAATTTTAGATAAGAAAAATATAAAAAGTAAACTAGATATTCTATCTCAAGAATAGCTAACATAAAAATGGTAAAATGTACGTTAAACTAAATTAGTAACTGTTTTTGTCTGTAGAGGTACACTAAAGTATTTTAATACTGGTAAAAATTATTAAATACACATCAGGTATATTTGATAATATTTTTAGTGTATTCTGGTGAGTTATTCTTCTCTTACTGGACAAACAGGTCATCATTCTCAGTTTGGAATTTTTGATTGGAGGAATTTTGTGTGCAGCGTATTTATTGCGGGACAATCTTCAGGCTTTCTCCTCCTCCCTGACTGCTGTTTTTAGGTTGGCCTTTTTGAGCGTGAGGAGATTTGCGGTTCGCAGCATTGTAGGTGCGCTCTTTCATTTGTTCATCTGCAGGGTCTTTCTATACTTGTCGTTTTCGTTTATTGCTAAAAAATTATATTTTCATGTTTGGTGTTTGGCATTGGTACAGCTTGAACTCTAATCATATATTTAAAAAATGTTCTTCCTTTTTTTTTTTTTTTGGCTCTAAGCACGTTTCTGTGCTCCTCTTAGGGGGCGTTGGTCTCTTGACCTTGCGGTATTAGTCAACTTTTGGAGTTGGGCGGAATTATTTTTCAATTGTTGTAATCATCTTAAAGCATTCCTAGAATTCTGTGTAAATATTGCAACTTTTATTTTTAATTTTTTAAGTACCTTTACCAATGCATTATATTACATGTTTTTTGTCTTATGGCATTCCGTGTTTCGTGGGAACTGTCTGTAAAACGTTGTTACAATGTTTTTCTGGTTTTTGTGAGAGATGATGAGTATGGGTTGGGCCAGGAAAGTGATAGATGTATGCAAAAACTTATGATTAATTATTTAGTTTCCGCACCTTTGAGGGTGGTTATGTAATTTGGTTTTTTGGGACTTATACTTACATATATGGCTTTGCAGAAACCCATTTTCAACTAGGTCTTTGTGGTAGTGAGAAAATGCAGAGTTTTTGGTGGTCCTTGATAAAGCCAAGGCTCGGCATTTTCGACACTTTCTGCGTTCAGGTTTTGTTTTTTATTCTCTTCGCCTGTTGGCTTTTTAGTATTTTTTTTTTTGTTATTATTATTATTTTTTATTATTTTTGTTGTAGTTTCTGCTTTGTAGGTTATATATATATATATATATCATCATCATCATCATTGTCAACCATTATCAATCCACTGCTGGACGAAGGTCTCCCCAAGTTTCCTCCACAACGGTCTGTCTTGTGCCAGTCTCCTCCATGTCACTCCCGCATACTTTCGAATTTCATCCACCCATCTTCCATGTGGTCTTCTTCTGGGTCTTTTCCTGTCCCTTGGAATCCAATCTAAAATTTCGGCTGTCCATCGATGGTCTGTCCTTCTGGCAGTATGTCCAGCCCATTGCCATTTCAGGGATTTAACTCTGATCATGATGTCTTCCACTCTTGTCATTTTTCGGATCCACGTGTTCCTCTTCTTATCTCTCCTGGTTATACCAAGCATGTACCTTTCCATGCTTCTTTGAGTTGTCTGCAGCCTTTGTATGTCTCTTTTAGCTAAGGTCCACGTCTCTGCACCATACGTAAGCACTGGAAGGATGCATTGATCAAACACTTTTCTTTTAAGACATAATGGCATATTGCTCTTGAAAATTATGCTGTTTCTTCCAAAAGCTCTCCAGGCAAGTTTTGTACGCCGATTAATTTCTTCATCAATGTGACCCTCACTTGATATCTGCTGTCCAAGATAAACGTACGTGTCTGTTATCTCCAGCTTTTCTCCATCAATCGATAAATCTTCATTTCTTGTAAAAGCATTGAACATCACTTTTGTCTTCTGAAAGTTCATTTTTAATCCCACTTCTTTACTCTTGTCAGCAAGTTCCTGGATCATACTCTGTAGCTCTGATGGGGTAGTTGCAAAAATGACTATGTCATCAGCAAAACGAAGGTGGGTTAGATAATCTCCATTAATCTTTATCCCTTTGTTTTCCCAGTTCAGTGATTGAAAGACATTTTCCAATGTGGCATTAAAGAGCTTCGGAGATATGGTGTCACCTTGTCTCACTCCCTTTCCAATTTTTATGTGTGTTGTATTTTCAAACAGCCGAATCTTTGCACTTGCATTTTCATAGATGTTATTAATAATATTAATGTATGCATCTTCAATACCGCAGGATTTCAGAGCCATTGCAACTGCTGACGGTTTCACCGAATCAAAGGCTTTTTCATAATCGATAAAAGCCATGCACAATGGAAGTTCATATTCCCTCGCTCTTTCAATTAGTTCTCTCAGTACGTGGATATGATCTATTGTGCTGTAGCCACTCCTGAATCCAGCTTGTTCTCTCGGTTGAGCCATGTCCAGTGTCACCTTCAAGCGGTGTGAAAGAACTTTAGTGAAGATTTTATAAACCACTGATAGAAGGCTGATAGGTCTGTAGTTCCTGAGATCCTCAATGTCACCTTTTTTATGTAGCAAGATCATTGTAGCGTTGTTCCAATCCTCAGGAATTTTCCCTTCATTAAGGCATCGAGTGAAAATTTGGGCGAGTACTGTTTCAATTTCTCCACTTGCTTCTTGTATGATGTCTACAGTAATTCCATCTTCTCCTGGAGCTTTTCCCCGCTTCATGTTCTTGACTGCATGTGCAACTTCTGCTGGAAGGACTGGAAGAACTCTGGTACAGGTACCTTTCATGATGTCTGGAGTACATGTATCATCCCTTTCATATAATTTGGAGTAGAAATCTTTCACTCTTGTCAAAATTTCGCCTCTATTTCTTGTTACAGAACCATCTTCTTTTCTCAGTGCCATAATCTGTTTTTTTCCCTTACTGAGATGTCCCTTTGCTATCTTTAGGCTTTGGTTGTTTTCAATTGCTTTCCTCACTAGTTCACAGTTGAATTTCCTTACGTCTTCAGTGATACTTTTTCTTACTGTCTTGCATAGCTCTATATATTCCACTTTGGAAGTCACATCTTCTTTAGTTGTCCTCATCTCTCTTCTTTTTTGCATCAACATTTTCGTTTTTCCTGATAATTTGTTAACATGCAACTTGTTCTTAGACCCAGCTAATTTTGTTGCTGTTTCCATAAGAGCTTTGGTTACTTTTCTGTTAACTTCAGAGATGTCCACTTCTTCCGATGTTAGGCCTTCTAAAGCAGAGAACCTGTTCTTCAGTTCCAACTTGAAGGTATTATGGTGTTTTTTAAGGTTGGTTATGTCAATAGATTTTGTTTGTCTTATGAGCTTGCCACGTTCAAGTTTGGTGTTGAGGTGCATCTTACATCTCACCAATCTATGGTCACTACCTGTGTTGAACTTGTTTAGCACAGGTAGTGATATATATATATATATATATATATATATATATATATATATATATATATACTTGTTTAGCACAGGTATATATATATATATATATATATATTTTTTTTTTTTTTTTTTTTTTTTTAAGGTTTATTGAGACCATGGCAAGTTTGCTAGCTTGCCAGAAATTCTTTACTGCTGCAATATAGGTAATTGTGTATAGCCAGGCTTCCAGTGGTTTTAGTATGTTTTGGGAATGAGTCCTATATGGTGTAATGTTTCATGGTACAAACTTAACTTGTGTTTACTGGTATGAGCAGAATGAAATAGAGTAAGCCAACTCAACATCCAAACCCAGGTTGTGTGCTTGCAATTGCTATGAAAAACTTTTATTGTGCCCAGACCACACAGAAATGTTGAACATATTAGAGATGAATTGAGATATTGGAGTAATGCAAGACTGGATAGCCCAGCTTCCACCTTACAACTATTGATTGGTGTAACAAGTGAGGATGGCACTATATTTCTGCAGCATAAAGCTAAAATTCTTGTAGATGACATGTGCAGAAGCACAAAAGCTTGCATTGGGATCAGCTAGAGATCACAAATTACCAAGATTATCAATAAAGAAGTATTCTCTTAAAAGGCTCAGGGTGTCTGGTGAAATCTCCTTTTTGAAACAGTTTATAAGCATGCTAACAGCAACACTGTGATTAAAAGCAGTGATTTCTGATGACATTTCTCATTGAGTTGAGCTATACAGTTAAATGAATTTCATCATTTTCAACAATCACAAATTCATGCCATTTTTCTTGATATTTCAGAACTTTTTGACCAACTTTTCAAGAGAATGTATATGGTAGATATTTATGTGGTTCAGTTAATCTGGTTAATTCATTTGAAATCCTTTTTTTTTTTCTGTCTTTTTAGGTAGTAACATTAACAAAGGAATATCATGCACGTCTTGCAGCAGCTTTAGAAGAAAACTTTCAATTACGAGAAGAAAAATTATCCATTGTTAACAGATTACTAATTCTTTATGAGGTATATGTTATGCTTTATGTTTTATGTTACTTCTTCATTTTCTTGATTGGATGACATTATGAAATTTATTTTGTTCATTGTGTTCATTTGTATATCATTTCAGTGAAAATGTGGGAGGTATTCTGTCAGTCAGTGAAAATGTGGGAGGTATTGTGTCAGTGAGAGTTAGTTACAACTTTTTGATGCAGTCACTGTAATGATATTAAACTGTTACTATTGTTCAGTGCATTTATGTCTGATAATCATTTGTAGTTTTTGGTTTCAGTTCAGAATTTGCTACTTTCTGCTGTTATTCTGTCAGCAAGTGTTTTAAGTTTGGTAATTTATGAGGTATAGATATAATAGTAAAAGAGACTGTGCAGTGCAGTTTATTAAGCAAAATGAAAGGAAGTGCACTTAAAATTATTTTCCCTGATAATCTCTTGCCTTTGCTTAGATATTTTTTAGTTATTTGCAAGTTCATTCATACTTTCGGCAAAGAGAGTTTTTCAGTTGTGCACTGTATCTTTTTTACTTTGTAATCATTAGAAAATTTGCTGCCTCTGATACATCACTGCTGATTTTACAAAAAATTATGTAGTGCAAGTTTAGATCCTTATGATGAGTGGTCCAGAACTTAACATAGATTTATCAGATCACTAACATGCTGAACATTGTCATGTGTAAAAGCATATTGTCAGTGATATTTATTTTACAGTTTTAATTCAGTTGAATCCATTCATAAATTTTGTTGTATTTTGTATCAAAGAATTGTTACTGTTGTTTTAACGTTATTCTGTTAATTGTAATTGTTCTAATGAATGAAACTGGATGATGACTTTTTCTTCCATTATTTTTTGGTATGACTGGATCATCACGCAATTACTTTAAACGCAGTGTACTTTGTTCACTGCACCATGACCAGGTAACTTGCACATTTGTTGAATATCAATGTCTATGTTTCTGAACTGGGCAGATAGTATAGTTGAACTTCACATGGTAAAGTATGCACTTCAAAGAATGTCAGCAGAAACATTATTTTCTATGAACTGTTCCACATATTAATGTACAATGATTATAAAATAGTACATTGGTACACATGCTATCCTTTTTATAACAAAATTAAGCACAAAGCTGTAAATTCACAGTTTGAGAACTACTTTATTTTTCCTCATTTCAGGCAAATGGGAATTCTTTTTATGAATGAATAATTTAAGTATGCTATATTGATTCATGAAGTGGAAATTGCTCCTATATAAAGTGAGTAGGAGTGGAAGGGCTTGAAAAATATCACTCCTGAGATGCCCCGGACATGTAAATTATTGGTCTGGGTAGGTAAAAAAATAAATAAATCTAGTTCCTTGATTCGGCTTACTAAATTTAAAAATAAAGTTTGGAATAGAAGTTCCTACTACATGAAAAAAGACAGTCGTGGCATGTTGTGTTTCATTTTACTGCTAATCACCAGAAGTTGTAGTATTGTTATGGACTGCCAAGGACAGAAGAATATCACTTCTTTAGTTATATTATGCTCTAGGTCCAGAAATTGGAACCAAATGTAGTTTTGCTCCAAATGTTGTTTATAGGCAGCGATGGGATGCATGCCTCTGATGGACTAGCCTCCAATGTTTAGTGACAAAAGGTAAAAGCTTCAGCAAAAGAAAAATGACAGAATCACTAATTTCCTCACACCACCTCTCACGCACAATCACCAATTTCATTATCTTAAAACTTGAGATACATGCCCTTTTGTGTATTGAACATTTTGAATACAGACTTTTAAAACAAATGCAGAACAAGTAAAAAAAAGATCGTAATTTTTTAACTTAAAAAATGAGGGTTCTGATTTGTTATCTAAAATGAAATTTTTTCCTGGGCATCCAACTTTTACTACCTATGCAGGTAAATAATTTCTGCACATGCCCAGCTGGGCATGTACTTTTCAGATATTTTTCAAGCCTTGAGTAGACTTCTCAGTAATTGCTTCATTCTATCTCTTCAGCTGATTTTGGTGCCCAGCAACTTAATTCTGTATTTAAATTTTGTTGTTTTAGTCCTGAGGTGAGAAACTTGGTCGAGTGTCTTTTGTGCTAGTGTAGAAGAAGCAATTACAGGCCATCCTGCTGTTATTTCTATGTACCTCAACTTCTTCCTTTTGTGTTTTTCCTGGGTATCAAAGCACTGGAGTTGCACACATTGGCTCCATCTTTGCCATGTTACCAGGTGTGACAGTAGCACCTAAAGGATCAAAATATTGAAACATTTCTAGAGTGGCATTTTTGCATGCATAGTCTTAGTGAAACTTCTTTGCAGTCTTTACACAAATGTTATATGCATTCTCACTCATCCTAGATTTCTTATTTGAATCATCCACACTGCTGTCAATTAAAATACATTCCACTGACTTTTTTATGTGAGGGAAGGGGGTGATTTACTCTTTTAGTTTTGTTCTACAAAGTAAAGCTGTACCTATAGTGAATAGCAGAAACCTTCACTGTGAATCTCAATCAATATAATGACTTTTCTCAACAAGTCAGAAACTAGAATGGCCAATATTAAAGTTGACAAATGCGCTGAATTTTGATAAATGATTAAACATTCATATAGAATACTTATAACAGATCTTTTATTTATAGTTTTAGTCATGTGTGTATATGTGTGAGTGTGTGTGTTTAAACAATTGCCAATCATAAAATGCCAATTCCTCAGGTTTTGCAAAAGTTCAGAAATTTATCTTTGCATTACTCCTTGCAATTCGGACTCACCATATCATATCCCCATTATTTGGAAATATCTTCTCAAATATGGTGACAACTGATTTAACAAGTGTTTACCACCTCATGTCATCCTCATTCTCTGTAAGGCTGGTGAAGGTAAAGTTACTACTGAAATGTTCTTCCAATAAATGTTCGTCATGTAACTATTATATATTGATTTTGTAATGTGTTATTTCATTCTCTGGTTGAAACTAAGAAATTCATCACAGTTTTCATACAAAAACTCCTTTTTTTTTTTTTTTTTATGCTCATCTTGTTCTCTTCTTGGCATTACTTAATCTGGACTTCCAATGGTTTCCTTCGCCTTTCTGTATTTTTCTTTCGTGTCACATGGTCTGAATAATTCTCTTTGGTATCACCTTATCATTCTTTCAACATGACCAATACATATTTGTCTCGTGCCTTGCTGATAGCATTTCCTTGCACAGGACAAATCTCCATTCTAAACGTATCTTGCTACCCCCCCCCCCCCATAAGTAAGACATCTCTACAGCACACAGACAACTCCTGTGTCTCTTTTGCAATACCCAGGCTTCACTGCCATTCATCAGTAATAACACTTTCATACGCAACTATTCAGGACCTTTTTGAGAACTCATCTGTCCTGTGAAATCCTCCTTAAGGAAGCTATGACTTTCAAAGATGAATCCAATCACGTACTAATTTCACCATCTAATATGTTTTCTCTGTTAAACCTCCTTTCTAAATAAACAGATTCATTCACCTGGTCTACCTCTGTACCATTTAGACTGTGTTTGCATTCAGTACTAACAGTCCCTCACTAAAAAGCATAATGTTGATTTTCCATAATTTTTAATTAGTTTAAATTCATACAAATTTTGTACATCCTGAACAACATACTCTGCAACTCACTTTTATTTGCCAACCACAGGGCAGTGTCATCAGCGTTCAGCAGTGTGCACACACAGATATTACCAAGATATTGACCAGTATTATCTGTTTTGGAATCGTGCATACATGTGTCCATAAATGTATTGAAGACCCTCGGTAACATTACACAATCATATCTGATTCTGACCAATGGAAAACCACTTCGATAAAACACCATTCACTTGTACATATGCTTTACTGCTAGCATATGTAGCACTCACTCACTGTAGCAGATTCCCAGTTGTACCATAATTATTCAAGGCCTTCCACAAAAGTATCCTGTTTACTTGGTCGTAATCTGTTTCCAAATCTGCAAAGACAACAAGAACTTTATTACCAGCATACAAGTACTTGTCAGTCATAATACGTAATACAAAAATGCGGGTAGTGCAGACCTTACCGGGCATAAACAACTCTGTACATTCCACACTTTCCCTGGCAAATGAAAAATGTTTGTTAAAAATGCTTGCAAAGTATGAATTTTGTTGCCAACAACTATAATTCAAGATTATTTTTTATTCTCAGTATCAATCAGCAGTAATTCAGTTAAGTGAGCTATTAATTAGTGGAAACTGACAGTTGTAAGTCCGTGCACATGTACTGTTTGAGTTACCCTGAAGTGAGAGGTAAATTGGGTAATGTTATGTTCCAACATAGCAGTAATACTGGTGGTCATTAGTGAAGCTGTAGAATGATCAAGTGATTAAAAGGCATATTTCTATATGTAGGGATAAAAATTAGATATTTGTCTTCGTAGAGTCAGTGACGTCTGTGAAACAGAGGTAGAAGTTGTTGTGATATATCTAATTTTCTTTTTTATGTCCTGAGTTTTTATTATTTTGTCCTGAAACTCCTAAATTTTTAAAAGGATAATAATTCACTTTTGAAATTTGACTTTTTTTTTTTTTTTTTTTTTACTGATGGCAGCTGCAATTGGCAATAGTGAAAATTCACATGCAACAAAAAATTCAGCATTTCTAATGTGGAACTTCTACCAATACTTTCATATGCTGATGTCTTAAACTGTACAAAAAAACTGTGCTAAACTTGAGTAACAAATAGTGGATTTATTGAATGCAGAGAAGTCCTTTTGTGATTGAAAAAAATTAATCACACAAGCTCTTGGTTGAAAATTCAAAGAAATTAGACAGCAGTGTTAAAGAAAATGATATGAGAAAAGTTAGTTTCACAGATGATGCTATCTATGGGACAAAAGGAACTGAACAAAATCCCAAAGAAATTAAGTGAAATTTGCCAAGTAATAACCAAATTAAAAATAAAATAAAATTTAAAGCCATTGTAAAATGTATCGCTGTAGTCATGGTTAATAGGTTGTTTCCATACGATGAACTTATCCATAATTTTGTTGAATATTTGTGATGTCTCATTTTGTGTAATTTGAAAGTGTAGTTTAATTTTTTTCTTTTTTTTACTTGGTCTAATCCACTGAAGTAAGGACACATATGATCAGATATAATTATCTTTTATGTGTAAAATTTCTGCTTTTCAGATAATGACCATATAACTTATGACCCATGTGTATGTCTTGAAATTGAAAAAACATATATTCTGAAAAAGATTTTTATATCACTCCTTACCTTGGTAATAGCATTGTAATTCTTATTAGTATTTCAGAAGTAAGTGCTTAGGTAGAAATGCAGAACTGTTAGCTAATGAAAGTCAGTAATTTTCTGTCGTTCTTCAAGAAATTATAATTCTAACACCCTTTAAGAATTAGAACTTAATGCATCATGAGAAATGTGAAACTATTAACTAATGAAACTTATACTCTCCTGCATATTCCCTCGTGATATAGTAATTCTTTTGATATTCTCATCTACTGTCTCTTCAAATGAATAATGTTGATTGCAGATGGATGAAAAGAGTGATATGGGAAAGGTAATGGACTGTGTAGTTGAAGAGGTACTTGAAAGCCGTGCGTCATATGAGGAGATGAAGTCTAACAATGAAAAGATAAGAGAGCTTGTTGCAGACCTACAGAAGGAAGTGCAAGATTTTCGTAAGTTGTACATTCTTGTTTGCATATTTCATGTATATTTGTGCTCTTTTTAACTATTCATTTTGTTTTTATGTACCGATGTGATGATGCTAAATTGTCTTGGAAGTAAATAACCCTTCAGTTGTTTTTAGCATATCTCTTGGTATCCATGTGCATGTCAAAAAATTACGGGCATATAGTTTTGTTTTTTCAGGGTCATAGCTCGGTTCCAGGGGTGATATTGTGAACTGGTATTTTAAAACAAATCTAACTAGTACTCTTTTTTTTTTTCACTTTTTGTTAGTGAACTTCACTAGCATAAAATTTCTGTGTACAAAATAATGAAAAAAAAAGAAAGATTTCTTCATCTTAGTATGATGAAGTTTTGATTTTGAATTATGTTAAATGCACATGTTATTAAGTAATCCTCTGCCACCTTTCTCTTCCTTAAAGTGAGTGATATGTTCTTTTGCCATCTAGAGCGAACCATTAAGCTTGTTCAAACAATATAGCTGCTAGTGGCAAGACTGGGTTTGTTGGGATGAGGGGGTGAACTCCTTCATGGACTTCACTCACTTATTTATGACAATTAAAGATCAATCTTGCATATCCTAGTTAATGGAAAACCCTACAGTCTGTTAACAAAATTCTAAGAGCTTGACAGATCTCAAGAACCGCCCTGTATTAACGATCTCATGAAGGGTGGTGACAGAGAGAGAAAAAGAAACAGGTGTTTCATATTTTAAACACACAGAATTTTCAGTATCTTTTTAGAACTTCCCAAACAAGTGTTTTCTTTAAGTTTTGCATGTTACTGACTGTGAAATGCTGGTATATTTGCCTTATGTGTTTCAAAAATGGCTGCCCATGGCCACATCCTGCAAATGGCCACCAAATAAAGATCTCTTATGCATTGTTTCTATTGGTTATAACTTCCGTGCTTCACAAAGTTGCCCACTTTGGCAGGTGACCAGAGGATGCAAGTGACCACCAATACAGGTTTCATTGTGTTATAGTACATTTCAAACTTTCAAAAACTAGCTTTGCAAATGAATTTCCCATGTGTCTAAAATTAAAGCTGTTCAGTCAAAAGCTGAAGGAAAGAAACTATTTTGTTCATGCATGAAAATATGTACATATGATTTCTCTCTAAAAATCTTCAAATTATCAGGAAATACTTCTTTGTGGAAAATTATGATCTAGATGTTTTATAACAGCAATTTAGCATATCATAATCACTTATAACCTTGTTTCAGTTTTAATCATAACTTTGTCTCCTGTCTTGGTATTCTTTTCCCTTACACATTTCTCTGATTTTCAGTTTCTTGAAGAAAACAAAAGAAACTTGTTTTTTGTTCCCCCAAACTCTTCCTTCCCATCCATCTGTGAACATGGATGAAGAGCTCAGTGGTGGAAAGTTTGCACTGAACTGCGCCAATTTCATTATCTTGCGCCCAACTGCTACAAATTACGAAAAAATTTTATGTTTGCGCCCAACTGCGCTGAAACGGCAATCCACAGCAAAAGCGAAAAATGTTTTCACTGCAAAAAATGCCGTTTTAAACGGCAAATCGAATGACGCTTTTTTAAGGTCTATGCATTATTTGGTTAAACGTATAACAACGCTTAATCAACACGTACCGCCAATCTGAATTCGTTATGTTTTTGGCATAAGTGACGAATAGATTTCACAATGTAGGTGGAGCTTATGGAGGAGAACTTTTGTTGTAATCACCTGGTATGTAGGAGAAACGATGCTGTACGTTATGAAATCCTGATGAAGATTGTTTACAGATGGTTTGGTGGTCTTTCGGAGTGTTGTGCAATTGAGATCATTTATATGTCATTCCCTGCTCTTTGGAATGGCGCAGTTATTTCGTTGACACGGAGGACGACTGAAAATGGCTCTCCCATGGCAACATACGATGGTTCTGTTTCTAAAGGATTCATAGGTATTCAGAGATGCCAACTTTTATGTATTTTCCGTAGTTTTTATGGATTTTCACTCCATCTTACGGTTTTACGGAAGTCACCAAAAAAAAAAAAAAACTATGGAGAAGCCCGTGCAAGATCTTTGCATGCAATTTTCTGTTTTTTTACTGTCTTTTGGTCGAAAAACGCACTTTACAGATAGTCCCTATACGCCTGCAATGTTCTGACTTCCCCTGCCAACGGAGGCGGAGTTTTGTCACGTGATTCCCTGTACAGTCATTTGAGAGTGCCGTGCGCAAAAGCCGAGAGGGAGCTTAGCTCAGCCCTTTTTGCAAACTCTTTACATTGATTACATGTGGCTTTCTGCTTGTGAAAATTTCGGTACAAACGTTTTAATCCTTTCCACTCGACTGTCGGGTGATACCCGACATTACGAAATCGGCGAATAGCATGCGTGGCACGCCGATGACGCCTCTATAGATTGCCTGTCGACGCTTGCGAGACATTTCTTTTTCATCGAATAGGTCGGGTGTCACTCGCCACGCCAATGACGCCCCTATAGCTTGCATGTCGTAGCTCGCAAGACATTTCTTTTTCACTGAATAGAGAAAAAGAAACCTCATTGGCGTGTCGCGTGTCACCCGCCATGCCGATGCCGCCTCTATAGCTCGCATGTCGGCGCTCGCGAGACATCTTTTTCATCGAAAAGGTCGAGTGTCACTCGCCACGCTGATGACGCCCCTATAGCTCGCATGCCGTGGCTAGCAAAACATTTCTTTTTCACTGAATAAAGAAAAAGAAACCTCATTGGCGTGTCGGGTGTCACCTGCCATGCCGATGACACCTCTATAGCTTGCATGTCGGCGCTTGCGAGACATTTCCTTTTCGTTGAATAAGTCGGGTGTCACTCGCCACACCGATGAAGCCCCTATAGATCACATGTCGGGGCTCGCAAGACATTTCTTTTTCACCGAATAGAGAAAAAGAAACATGATCAACGTGTCGGGTGTCACCCGCCATGACGATGACGCCTCTATAGGTCGGGTGTCATCCGCCGCGTCTATGACGCCTCTATAGCTCGTATGTCGGGGCTTGCGGGACATTTCTTTTTCGCCGAATATTTCGCATGCCGGATGTCACCCTCCCTGCCAATGAAGTCTTTATAGCTCGCATGTCAGTGCTCGCGAGACATTTCTTTTTCGCTGAATAGGTCAGGTGTCATTCGCTATGCCCATGATGCCTCTATAGCTTGTGCGTTGGGGCTTGCGAGACATTTCTTTTTCGCGGAATATCACGTGTAACCCTCCATGTCGATGACTCCTCTAAGCTCTCATGTCGACGCTCGAGAGACATTTCTTTTTCGCCGAATATCTCGCGTGTCGGGTGCCTCTATACGTTGTACGTCGGGGCTGGCGAGCCAAAGCTGAACTTTAACTGCTAAGTTGTGGCCTCTACTGCAGGAAAAAAAAACTAGTGCTGGGTGAGTATGGGTGAAAAATTGTTCGAGTGGAAAGGGTTAATTTAGATTAAAACGAAATGAAACGTAGCAGTAAAACAGCTATGACAACAAAAAGAACGAAGTCAGATAAAACTTATCGTCAAGTGTATCGGGATATACTGTATATAGTAAAGAATGGCCTTTTTATGAAGCATCTAAAGTTTTGCTGAATCACATTTTGTAAGCCATGTGGCTGCGATTTTAGGCTAGCGCATGGCGGCTGCGATGATTGTAGGAGTCATGCGGAGAGCAAGAAGCATAAAGATCATGTCAAGAGACTAAATGGAGATGTGAGTAAAATTAATGTAACTGAGAAACTTCTAACAGCTTATAAAGAATCATAGAAAAAATATCAAGAGCAGATTAGTGCTGCAAAAATGCAGCAAAATAAATGAAAAAGAGAAGAAGAAATTGAATTTTTACAAGGTGATTTGAAATGGGAAGAAGCTGAAATTTTGCAGCAGTTGGATTCCTCTCATAAAATGTTAAACAATGCTGAGATGAACATTAAATGTGAAATAAAAAAGTTGACATGAGTGCAATAGAAAGTGGACAGGTACCATTAAAAGAAGCAAAACAAAACATTGCTAACTATCTTAAAAATTAGAAAAAAAAAACAGAAATGAGCAATTAAATATTGAGAAAAGCAGCAAAAAATTAAAAAATTAAACATTTTTTGTAAAATAAATGATTAATAATAGAATCCTCCTATGGTTAAAAATTTTTTGATCAATTTAAAAAACTAAAATCTTTGTGTATGTGTATTTCAGTGCAAGATGTTTTAAATTTTGAGTAGGGTGCATCTAGTTCCAAAATGCTTCTCCAAAAATGCATTTGTTGCTCCAAAAATGTATTTTACCTGCTCCAAAAATGTATTTTACCTTATCCAAAAACACATTTTGCTGCTCCAAAAATGTATTTTACCTGCTCCAAAAATGCATTTTGCTGCTCCAAAAATGTATTTTACCTGCACCAAAAATGCATTTTGCTGCTCCAAAAATGATTTTGCAACTTTCCATCACTGGGAGCTTCTGTAGGACAGATTAAATAGATGCAAGCACTCAACTAAGATTTTTTTCTTAATGTGCAATTTTCGTTTTCCTACTGGGTGATGTGAAAATCACCCAGTAGGAAAAGGAAAAATGGTGCACATTTAGTACAATATCTTTTTTTTTTTTTTTCTAGATGAGAAAAAAAAAAAAATTCTTATATCAGATCCGAGGTTTGGTCATTCAGTGTCAAATCAACCAGCAAAACAGCCATTTTCGGTCTGACCACTTATGAATTCCTCAAAGATTTGGTGTGGTTAGTAGGAATGTAGATTAATGCATAAATCCCAGATATTAGGTCTGTCTGCCCACGGGGGCTTTAATTACATGACATTGAAAATTATGGACAATCTTTGATTAGTTGTATCTCATTACCTAATTGGGTTAGATGGTTGAAATTTGTCTCTTTGTATAGCATTTTATATGAGATTACATGCTTTCTATAGAAAAAAAGTTATGTTAATCTTACGTGGATGATCAGTATAGAACTACCAGCGAATTCAGTATTTATAGTCCAATTGTTCTGAATAATCAGTATTCATTAACTGATTGCAATAACTATTCTAGTGAATTTCCTACGCATTTATGAGATTGGAAAAGGGTCAAAACGACGCTATAAGGAAGTAAGATTGCTTTGACTAGTGCAAATCTGATGAGTTCAGATTCTCAAGCTATAGCTGTTTAGACTCAGTTGCTTGAACTTCGTTGTCTGTGATGGTGTAACAGATAGCATACTCAACTGGAATTCAGAAGATGCGAATTTGATTCCCGCTCCAGGGCAATGAAATTTTCAAAATTTTTTTTTTTTTTTTGAGGCATGTTACATGGATGACCAGTAAAGAACTACAAGCAATTTCAGAATTCATTATTTGATTGCTGTGAACAATCAGTATTCATTATTTAATTGTTATGAATATTCTAGGGAATGCTGTAATTTTAAAAACTACAAACCTAAAGCCAGGAAAGTTATTAAAACAGGAGACAGCTGATCTGGCGCGTGATTTTTATTTCCATGATTATGTAGACTTACCATTGCCTGGGGAAAAAAGATAGTTTCAATAGCAGTACTAGCTGAAAAAACATCTACAATAAAAGGCTCTTGTTAAACATTCTGAGAGAGGTTTCTTGAATAGTTTAAGACTGCATACCCAGAGGTAAAAATTGGCTTCTCAAGGTTTGCCAAGCTGCATCCAAAAAACAGTGTTCTGTTGGAGCAAACAGTACATGTAATATATTTGTATCACAGTTCGTCAAAACTTTAAAATATTTTAGGGTATGGGGTGGCAAGATTAACACACACACATCACTAAGCTGCTCCACAAAGAAAAAGCAAACTACCAGATAATTTTAAACTGATTATTTACTTACTGCTGCCATATCAAATTCCTCCATTTACAGCGATCTTTAAATACAACTCGGGCTTCACTGACATCCATCACACGATGCACACAAGATCTTCTATGCTTCATACTCATGATCTTTTTCTCATGCAGACACTCCTGAACCTGATACTCCCATGACTTCCCTGGCCTTCCTCTGCCTTTCCTTCCTGCCACTTGGGCTGAAAATGTTTTCTTAGTAAGCATCTCGTCACTCATTCTTTCAACATGGCCAAACCACCGAAGCATATTAGTCTCCACCTTGCTAACAACATTTTGCTTTGCATTACACAACTCCAACACAGCTTCATTCTTCACACGATCAGAACGTGTCTTGCCACAGACACATTCTGATCGTGTGAGTAAGTAACGCTTTTCTTCAGCACACAAACAACTCCTATGTTTCTTCTATAATACCCAGGTTTCACTGCCATACATCAGAGTAGAAACAATTACACTTTCATACACAGCCATGCGGGAGTTCCTTGAGAACCCGTCATTCCTGTAAAAACCTCCCAAGGCAGCTATGACTTTCAATGAGGAATTCATTTGCCTACTAATTTCACCTTCCAATTTTTTCTCTTTGTCAAACATGCTTCCTAAATACACAAACTCACTCACCTGGTCAATCACGGTGCCATTTAGACTTATATTACATTCAGTACTACTAGTTCCTTGCTCAAAAACCGTAACTTTGGTTTTTCCTTTATTAATACTCAGTTTGAATTTCATACAAACTTCGTGCATCCGGGACGACATACTCTGCAACTCACTTTTGCTCTCTGCCAACAGGACAGTGCCATCAGCATACAGCAATCTGCACACACAGATATCACCAAGACATAAACCACTATCATCTATTTTGGGATCATGCATGCATGCCTCCATAAATATATTAAACAGCCACAGCGACATTACACAACCTTGCCTGACTCCTGCACGAATAGAAAACCATTTTAATAAAACGTCATTCTTTCGTACACAAGCTCTACTGCCAGCATACATGGCTTTCACACTGTTAAGTAGATTTCCAGTAACACCATATTTATTCAATACCTTCCACAGAAGTGTCCTATTTACTCTGTCGTAAGCTTTCCCTAAATCTACGATGTCGGCAAAAACTTTCTTACAACAGTCGGATAGTTTTCAATCATCATGCGCAATGCAAAAATGTGATTAGTGCAGCCTTTATCAGGCATAAAACCACTCTGAACATCCCACACTTTCTCTGATGTAAGACCTCGTAATTTTTCAATAATTACCTTACCAAACACTTTCCCTGGCGCACTTGTACCACGATAGTTCTTGCAGTCGGTCTGATCACCTTTTCCCTTACACAAGGGAACAATGATAGCATCCTTCCAATTCCGGGGGACTATTCCTAACTCCCAGCACAACTGGCAAATTTCAGTTAACCAGTCAATTACAGAGTCACCACCATATTTCAACATCTCAGCAGTTATGCCATCAACTCCCAGAGCCTTACCATTCTGAAGAGATTTTAGAGCTCTACACAGCTCTTCTCTTGAGATTCCTCCTGTGTTTCCGCCTTTGACTGTGACATCATCTGCTCGTGCCTCAGAATCATCTTTGCTTTCTTGATCTAATAACTCACAGAAGTATTCACCCCATCTTTCACTTAACTCATTGGGCTCCCATATCATTTCCCTGATCCTATTCTTCACACAACTTAAAACTTTCTTTCCCCTATTTTTCCTGAGTCTCATGTACTTTCAGAAAGTTTTTCTATCTTTCAAAAAAGCCAATTCATGCCTTTCCACCTTCTCCTTCCTAACTTTTGCCTTACTCTGATGAACCAGCTTAGCTGCCTGACGCTTCTTACAGCAATATTCATCCTCAGAAACTCTGCCTTGCAACATCCCCAAACATGCTTCTCTCTTTTTCGTTACTGCCCTTCAATCTCACTATTCCACCAAGCATCACCTCTGTTGTTACCCGCTATTGTGGTGCCACAGACCTCTTCAGCAGTAGTGACCACACAGTTCTTAAAACATTCCCACTTCTTTTCTACATCCCTCTCACATGACTTTAGCTCCTTCAGTTGTTCTCTCAGTAAGTTAGAGTAACGCTGATTATCTTCAGGGAGCCTTTCAACCTTTATTCTTTCCATCCTGGGCGTCTTCCTATTCCTTTTCTTCCAACCAACATTCAGTTTCACTCATGACACTACCAAGTAATGATCAGAGCCAACATCTGCAACTCTCATCACACAAGTTTCAACAACTAAGTGTTTCAGATGCTGATCATAAACAACAAAATTTATCTTTATCACACTCTTTCGACCAAGAGTACGATTTTCCCAAGTATTTGGTGTACAAATAAGTTTTAAAGTATTTTAAGACAATGCAACATGTAATTTGAGAGAAAACAACAATACCTTTACGAATCAAAATATGCGCCGTTATTATCTATCACCTTCCGCCTTTGGTCAGGCAGCTGACAAATTCCAGCCATGAAGAATACTTCATCGTGTGATGCGATAAAATCGCCAACCCATTTTTGCAATTTTTCACGTGTCTGGAACCATACAGCGGACAAACCATGTTGCATTAATCAGACCAAATGATAGTCTGAAGGGCCTATGTCAGGACTATACGCCGGGTGCTCCAAAACTTCTCAGCCAAGTGTCAATAACGTTTCCTTGACCGATTTCGCGACATTCGGCCTAGCGTTGTCATGCAGTCATTTCTCAGGGCGCAATCCTTTGCCTGTGAATGGACGTTTCCGATAGATTTCCTGGTTCAGTCGCAGCAATTGTTGCTTGTAGTGATCAGCAGTAACAGTTTAACCCTGTTCCAATAGTTCATAATAGAGCACACTTTTCATATCCCACCAGACGCACAGCAGAACTTTCGTGGAGTGAATATTGCATTTCGATGTCAAAGTTGTTGCTTCACAGGGGTCTACCCAGTGTTTTTTGCATTTAGGATTGTCGTACCATATCCACGTTTCATCACCCGTAAAGGCTTTGTGTTGTTTATTCAACAGGTTCAAACACTTTGACACGCTCATCCTTGTTCCTCTGGCTTAAGTCATGTGGCACCCATTTTCCTTACTTTTGAATCTTTCCCATTGCACGTGAACATTTGGAAATGGTTTGTTGAGTTACCCCCAGTTGTTCAGCTAGTTCATTTTGCATTTGAGACGAATCTTCATCCAGCAATGCTTGCAGCTCTTTATGTGCAACCTTCTGCAGGGCGCCGCTACGTTCTCGATCGCTAACATCAAAATCACCTGCTTTGAACTGTCTAGATCAAAACTCACACATGCTTTTTGATACAATATTCACCCCCAAAACAGAACAGATCGATGCACATGCTTTTGCAGCACTATTTTCTTGATGAAATTCATAATGAATGCAGTATCACTTGCCATCTTTCACCTACTGATGTGCAAGTGCGTTTGACTGTTGGGCAAACTTCTGTGTCACATTTTATACTCTGAACCAGTTATGGTCACATGACAACAACGCGGGGGAATGTCAGATATGTAAATTAGCGGTATACGTGACACAAAAAACGCTTTAAAACTTATTTGTACACCTAATATATGTGTGTATATATTTGTGGTTAAAAATCATATCAGATACACACAAACCATTGTCTATGCAGAGTTCAATTAATCTTCCACCATTATCATTCATGCAAGGATCATTAAACTTACCCAGAACATTATCAGAAATCGCATTCTGCACACCTACTCTAGCATTGAAATCCCCTGCTATTATAACTTTCTCTTTAGCACCAAACTGGCTCAAAACAACTTTTAGCTTATTTCAGAAATCTTCCTTCTTATCAGAAGGTTCAGAATCACAAGGAGCATACACTACAACAATTACTACACTCTGAAATTTCACTTTCAAACGAATCCAAAGAATTCTCTCACATATGCAGCTATAGTGAATTATCGGTAGGAAGACGATTTCACGTAATATGAAAAAACCAATAATGCAGAAAATTTCACACGTTTTATTACGTATTAAACTTTAGGAATAGTCAGATTTGTAAGATTTTTCAGCTGCTGCATCAGCAAATTGAAATGGCACAAGATGTGTGCCAAAAATGCAAATCACAATGCCATTCTTTACTCTGAGTTTTCACGAATGTTTCCATTGGTTGTTTTTCAAAAAAAGGAAAGCTCTGGACTTATGGAAACAGTGCAACACATTACCACAAAACCTTGTCATGGTTCAACCATTGGGAATTTGCATGAATTCACTGTCATCAAAATTAAAATCATACAGTTCCTTCAGAGATTCAACAAAGTGTTAATGAATAAAAACCTTGCTGCTGTGAAGGTGATTGGTGACTTTAATAACCACTTTCATCAAGTCATCAGGAAGTCATTCCCAACCATTTTCCCATGAAGGCTTTCTTAGCACAAGATACATGGACATATTAAGGCAGTGCAAAATTAATACAGCCCAAGTTTTTCCTAATGTTCCTTCATAACAACAAAAACCTAACTGTTTTTCTAACATGGTGACCTAATTCACTGAACTTCTTCTCGAGCCTATTTTCTATTCTTCTGTTCTCCATCCTCCTCATCTTCCCTTCTTTCACTTTTCTACCTGGCTTCATCCTGGAGTAGTTTCTGTTTCTCAACTAGTCCATTCTGATCTTTCCAGGAAACACTTATCTGAGCTTTCTCCTCTTTTTCCTTCTACTCCCTCTGCTGCTTTCAACTTCTCTACCATCAAGACTGTGCTCTATTCACTCTTTCCCCACCTTGCTAACTCTTCAGATTTCATTCCTACTCTCTCTGCTCCACTTCCTCTACCCTACTTTCTTTCTCTTTCAAATTCTACTCTTCCTGTTCATGCTTTACCAACACTTTCATCTTAATTCTGCCATTCCATGCCCCATTCATCTCCTCCCTCCACCAGCACTATCACCAACTTGGACTGCTCTTTCCCAGCTCATCAATCATCCTGCAGAATCCAACATCCAATGGTTATTTCTTCATTCTCAACTTTAAGTTCCAGCCACCCTGCATCAAATGAACTTGATTTCTTCACCTTTCTGCTCATCACATGGCACTGTTCTCCATGCATATCTCCACTGTCCAGTTCTCTTACCGTTGTTCCATCTTATGTTCTTCACTCAAAACATGTGCCCAAGAAGCCATAATCTCAACAATTATCAATTTCTTGTCTGACTGACCGCACCAGCTCATCATTCTCCAGCTTGCTTACATGTCTTTGTTTTAGCTAAATATATCATCTACAGACTCCATTATGACCTCTCCACCAATTCCTGCACTGTTCCCTTTCAACAGGCAGAGCACCACTATTTCTAAAACAGATGTCTCGCTCGATTACAAGCTGACTACACTGAAGCTAAGTGAACTGGAACCGTTCGGACATTTGATAATACCTGGCTCTCACATCATAATTAGCTCTCTATATCTCTATCATCAATGATAAAATTTCCTTCCAAAGAATCTAATCCAGCATCGATCTTCACCTACCTAATTACCTTTTCTATGTGACATTGTAGACTCTTCTGTCAATTGCTGATGATTCAGCATACATATCATTCATTCATTCATAATGGGTCTTGAATCCACCTTGTAATTTTGTATATAAATATTTCGTTTCAATAAAGCGATTTTGAAATCTAATTCACTAAAAATTAGTAATGAAATAGTGCATTTTTTTATTGATTCTATATGGTGATGAAAATGATATTAACTTTTTTCCCTGATTTTATGAATTCACTTTTTTCTCTTCCAGAAATGTCCTTTGAAGTACAGGAAAGGGGTTTAAAAGGTACAGATAGTATGTGTGACAGCCAAATGGATATTTCACTTAGAAATCAGAAATCATTGATTTCACAAATAAGAGATGTTGTCAATCTCACAAGAGTAGTTCTCAACTGGATGGAGAAAAATAAACATGAAAAAGAACATGCCATGTAAGTTTTTGTTTGCTTTAAATAATAAGGACATTTCGTTTTTCATATGAATTCTGGTGTATCTTGCAAATCACTACCACGTTGTTGTTCTGTCACATTGTTTTTATGTCACTAATGGATAAAACAGAGGATTTTTATAGCTTTTAATAGAAATTTTGATTATTACTACTGAAAGTAATTAGTAAGACACCAAATAAAAAAACATTTTGAGCATGAAAATAGTACACTACAAAATGTTTTAATGTGAGGTTTGTTAATGTGCTGATAATAATATCTCAAATTCTTAATAACATAGTGTATTGCAGTGTATTTTTTAGACAGTGCATTTTTTATTATTTTCGTGCACACTGATGTTATGGATATTACATTTTAGCATTTCATTGTGATACCTACATAATGAAAGAAGCTTCAAGTATATTTGTAGCAATTCAACAGTGTTAATCTGCCGCAATAATGAGAATCCCCATGCAATACATTAAAAGCATATGACTTTGTTTCAAGTTAATGTACTCTTTGATGCATTTATCATGTGCAAGTGCCAAAATTTGCTCTAAAATACAGTACAGTTCTTTTGACTTATATTTTCTAAGAAATAAAATCCTCTGGTCATTCATTTTAAATTATTTTCTCACACACATTAAGTAAAGTGTCTCTTATATTAGGTCTATGCATAAATTTCCAGCACTTTAAGTTAGTGGATTCTAAAAGTGAAGCAATAGAATTTTTGTCAGAATTTCATGCTGTAGGGATAAAGTGGCAGCACTGTGTTGAGTGACATGTTGGCAATATCCCATATGTGCAGTTAGTTGAGTTAGGACAGAGTGACCAACAAGGTACATGTTCATCACTGTTGGTTGTTCATGTTTAATATTGAGAAAATCTCGGCAGAAGCATGAGAGTGAATTTGTTTCACTTGATGCAACACTTCTTGGTCAGCAAAGTGTTCATCAAACTTGGGAATCTCCAAATATGCATCGCCAACTTTACTGCATCAAAACAGTCATCATTCTTTCACAACAGCATTCACCAAGTGCCAGATTGATGGTGCAAGGTTATGGTTTGGGGAGGGGAGGGGAGGCACGTACTTTGAGAATGATAAAATGTGACCTTGTGTAAGTATGACATCTATTATTCCACCGTAAAACACTGGAAACATGCATAGGCCTTATAGCCTTTCTTTGCATAACATGTTGAGCACTGTTGATGTGATCCAGAAAAGTGAGGTCTTCCTTCAATTACATCATGTCAGCCATGCAGGTAAGTTTTAAGTGAGGGGAAAACGGAATTTTTTTTTATTTTTTTAACACAAAAGTGGACTTTTGCAGAAGTCAAGTGACATTATGCAAGAGTGATTTGGACTACATAGCAAATGGAAAGGATAAGACCTGTTTATCCTCCTGGTGTAGTCCTGAATTCTCAGTTCTTGCCATATTCTAAACCCAAAAATCCAGGGTTTTAAGTTCTAGAAGAATTTAAGAATCCTCAGTAATATATCTGAAAATGCTACAAAATAACAAAGTGCCTTTTGAGTTTATTTTGCGTGTGAATGGATTACAGTGTTTGATTGAAAACACACTGCAGTTCTATGAGAATGGTGAATGTAGATGATCTGTAACATCATGAGAGCTTGTTTCGTAACAGTCGTGCACGTTGAAAGAAAGGCCTTTTTCATCATCTTGAAAGCTGCAACAATATCAAATAATTTGGTTATATCAAATTCAGTGAATCCAGTGAGTTACATTTGGAATTTAATGGGAAAATGTATAGGGCTTCCAGAGCTGAACTTATCTGTATAGACATGCCCAAATAATCTGAAGTGTAAAATTAGACTTTACAAATACAATTTTTGGAAGATTTCTAATATACTGAAAACAAATTCAATAAAGATAAAAGATGTGAAGTTTAACTGTTAAATGCCAACTGCTCTTTGCTGTGTAGCTAGTTGATACATATACAATATGTAAATAAAATGCATTATATTTATATGTACATACATATCACTAAGCTGTTCTCTGAGATTCAGAAGTTAGCTTCTCAAAGAAAACTTATCTGCTGAATTAAAGTTTAAAACTGATGGTGCTAGATTTTACTTATTGTTGATGTATGAAACATCTCCATTTACTTCTATCTTGGCACACAATTCAAGCTTCACTGGCATCCATCACATGTCACACACAAGACCTTTTGTTTTTCATGTCTGTTATCCTTTTCTCTTGGACACACTACTAATAGACTTCACATCAGCTTTCCTTTCTAAAGTAGGCAGATGTTGCATTGGCTTCCCAAAAAGTTGATGCTTGTCTGTCCACCTTATCGTTCCTATATTTCGCCTTACTTTGATGAACCAGTTTTGCTGCTTCATAATTTTTAAAGTGCTATTCGTCCTAAGTAACTAATTTACAATCTCTCCAGATATGGTTCCTCTGTACCTCTTCTTTAATCTTACTGTTTCTCCAAGCACCACATTTTTAATGCTATCCGATGTAGCAGGTTTGCAAACCTCTTTAGTGACACTGACAACAGAATTCCTAAAACATAAACATATGCACTTCTTTTCCATGTCTCTTTTGCATATAGCTTCAACTGATTCTGATTGAAGGTTTAACGACCACTATGAGCAACTCAATGGGCTAAAAGCAGTTGCGCTTCAATTGATTCACTTGATTTCAAGACATTAATATATTGAGTAGCACTGAGCTGAAAGTTTCAAAGTTTTTTTGTTTTGTTTTTTCACCTCACCATCATTCCTAAGGTGATGGTTAGGTGAAACAAAGTTCTGGTGACACTTATGTATATCAAATGTCACGAGAAAAGTTGGATTTAAAAATAAATGATGAAAATATAATAGTTTACATGACTTAGATATTTAAAGACCCAAGAAACAAAAAAATACGCTCTTAGCCAACAAAACTCCCCGAAGCACACAGAAGAAATAATCCAGTCAAGATGAAAATTGGTATGTGCAATGTACTTGTGTAGGAAAGGAAATGATTTCAATTTCAGAACAGTTGGGCCATTTATTCAGATAAAACAGCTACATGAGTGGGATAAGTCAGTAAGTTGTAGTGCCACCTCTGGCTCGGATACAAGCTGTTACCTGGCGTGGCATAAACGCATACAGTTCATGGATACTGTCCTGAGGTGTAGCATGCCAGATGATATCCAAATTGTGGGCCAGTTCACTAACATTCCGGGATGGGCGTAGGCGGTGTGCCGTCCAAACATGTTCGATCGGTGAGAGGTCAGGGAATCGGGTTGGCCATGGAAGGGTGTCAACATTATGGAGGCAAGCCTGGGAGAGCTGTGCTGTGTGTGGTCGGGCATTATCTTGTTCTAATATTTCTCGGTGATGCTGCAACAGGAATGACAACACAACAGGTCATAGAATGCCATCGATGTACCGTTGAGCTGTGAGGGTGGTATGGAGGACTACCAAGGGTGTCTGTCTACTGCAGGAAATGGCTCCCCAGATAGTTACTCCTGGTGTGCGAGCCGTGTGTCATTCCACGGTGAAGGTAGGATCTGTGTGCTGGTCAACTGGTCTTCAGACACGTATGCGCTGGTCATCGGTACCAAGTACAAACCGTGACTCATCATTAAAGACAATATGATGCCACTGGACACTATCCCATGTTAATCAGGCCCAACACCACTACAACCTGGTGATGGATTATGGTCTCCTCAATGCACTGTGGCAGACCACTATTTAGTCATTGGTCACTATTTTTTAATCATTTGCATATTTGGCCCTGAGGTACTTGCGGAATTTCATCAGGATCAAGCAACTTTCTCGGGGTGCTTCGGGTTTGTTTTTGTTTTTTTGGCAAAGAGTGTACGTTGTATTGACACTTAATGAAAATAAATGAAGAGCCTGTGGTACATATGAAAGTTATAAACTGGAACCACTAGTTAAGCATAGTAGCAAAAGACCAAAAATATGATGGAAAGGCTATATAAACAGTGACATGAAGTAATAAAAGAAATCAATGTGAAGAAGGAAGGTCCACAGTAGGGACTCTGCTTATATTAATAATGCTGTGAAAACAACATGTATTATGTATATAAGTAAATGCTATTTGTGGTTTTATTTTTCTAATGTGCATTTTGTGTAATTGTGTTGTTATTTTTTATTAATTGTTTCCATACATCTTGTTTTGTATTACATGTTGTCATGTGTTATGTCTTTTTATTTATCTAAGGCCTGGTGCATTCCAAATACTCATAGCTCTCACACCATGAAATTCAGTATGTTAATTTTGAAGAGAAAATAGTAGTAACAATAATGTGGGTGTTAGTGCATGTGAGGCAAATTTTATTAACAGAATGATATTTTATCATATTTTTCAGTATTAATGGAATCCCATTTTACTCATGTAGTTTTGATTAAAATGTAATAGTGTTTGTGAAATTTATTTTTTAGTTACTTCAACGACAGGGAATATTCAAGAAAAAATGAAGATGATTTCAGGGTATGTTTCACTGCTAGAAATTAATCTGGCAACTCTTTTTTTCTTTTTTTTTTTTCTGAGCATGCAGTAGCAAACAAAAAGCATGGCTAAAACTAATGACTTTTGATTCAGATTTAACTTAACAGCATGCAAGTGGCAAGATCATCTTTTTTTTGGTAAAACATTAAAAGTAAAAAATGGCCCATCTTTCAAATTTAGTATTTATACTATTGCACTGAATGCATAACTGCCAACACCCTGCTGTTTTTTTTTTTTTTGTTTTTTTTCAGGAGACTTCCAATTTATTGTCAGAATCCCCAGTTTTTATGAAATGTTTGGTGAGAGCAGCAAAATTTCAGTTTTTTGGCAGTTCATTTTATATTATTTTAAATTTTACATCTCAAAGCAAAAAGAACTCTTTTTAGATGTTCCATGGTCATATTATGCCAACCAAACAAATGTTATCACTGTGGTTGTGGTATTTGAGAATGCAGTGGAGGTGGAGTGTAGGAGGAATAGCAAGTAATGTCCAAATGAATTCGCAACTGCATGTAGATCAACAGAGACGATAAAAGCAGCCAAGTCCTTCCTCCTAAGCAGACAGCTATCCCCCGTTAAATGCTCTTTCTTTTTTATGTTACCCTTGTCCTCCAGACCAGGGAACTCCTGCCACAGAGTTAGTCACTGTTCAAGAATTTTTTTTAGTCACTGTTCAGCCTGATTTGGGGGGGGGGGGGGCTCTCTTATCTATGTCCTGAAGTAACACCAAATGGTGGCCATGAATAAAGGGAAGATTTGTGCAATGTTTTTGTTGGAGTGGGCAAGGAACTATAGAAATGGAAATTCTGTGCCAGTTTGTAGCAAAATTATTGCATTCATCTTCAAATCATCACTTTGTAATTGGGAAAACTGGAAGATGTCAAGAAAGTTTGCAAGATGTCTACTCACCAGCCAGAAAATGTTTGGGATTCATGGAAATAAATGTCTTTTCTAGTAGGAATGAGAATGTTCCTTTTTTTTTTTTTTTTTTTTCCATTTCAAATTTTTCTGACAAAATTCCATCATTTTATTTCTCTTTGTGATTATATTCCTCATTTTTTATTGTTTTCTTATGATATTCCTTTTATGTTTTTGATAATAGTACAAAACGTGACTTCATATTGTTTTTAAGTGTTTTTCTTAATGAAATATGTGTTTTTCTACATTATGGTCTTCTTTTCAAAATCAGTCAGTCAATGGTGTTAGCATTATTTTTTCCCTTTCTTAAGTGAAATTAAATTTCAAAATTGGTACTTAATCTGTTTATGACAGAATTGGCATCATTTCTGTGACCCATGAAATTATTTTCATGGCAGAATAAGCAATGGCCAAAATTTAATTTTGATTAAAATGCATTTTCTGTCATTCCCTTTTCTATATTAACTACCACGGAAAGCATTTTCCTTTTTTCTTTAAAGCAGCCTTATGCTTAAATATAAATAACTTCACAATGCATTATATTTTTTATTAATTTTAGGGGTTATGGTAAAACTCTGAAAATTTTCACATGTTTAATATTTAACTACTTTTTTAACTAAATTCTTGTCTTTTCCATAATTAATGATTGTTAAAACTCAAAAGACAGTTTTGCAGCATAGTTCAAGGGGAAATGTGTCATGTAAATCTTTTATTTATTTATTTTGAAGATTCAACAGCTATGGGAATGTAAGTTAAATATAATATTTTTCTAGTAATCTTTAGTATTACATGCTTTTTAGCTGGCAGGGGAATGGTTAATGTATGACTAATAGTAAAAGTGACACTTCTACAGAAATCTGTTCCAGAGTCAGTTGTTTCTTCATATGTTACACAGTTATGCAACATCTTAACCAGTGTCAAAATTCTTGAACATTTGCTGTGAGAAATTTTGGATTATCCACCCCGCCTTGCATCATTTTACTTTCCCTTTTTCCTGAAATAAAACATAAATAGTAGGCATTTTCAGTATAATGAAGAAGTGCAGCTATTTATTGCTTCATTATTATGTCATCTTGATTAGTATTCTTGTGATACTTGAATTAAAAAGTGGGTACTTTGTAAAGACTAATTAATGAGTATTTTTTTTCAAGTACTATTAGAATTTTATGATTCATGTGGTTGCTTTACTTTTACTAACCCCTCATGTGAGTGATAATCAGTTATTGTAGATACACAGAAGTTAGTGATATTTCTATCAGTGAAGAATGGAAAAGCTGCTGATCTTGATGAAATTAATACAGAGAAGTTGGTATGTACAAAAGAATTTTGATTTGCTTGCATTGGGCACGGGTGCACCAAAACTGGATCACTGAGGTCTGGAAAAAGTTCACTTGGTCCAATGAAAATTGTGTTTTCAGTTAATTCGGAGGGGGGGTCAATTTGAGATGAGGTTCAAGAAAATTGATTTTTGTTAAGAAATCTAAAAGACATATGATTGAAACTTTACTGCCCACTAAATGTAAAAACATTTAAAAATTTATAATTGAAATGAGTACAGGGAAATGGATGAACATAAAGTGTATGATTGCACCGGTTTATCATGAAGGTTAGGGCAACAAGTTCATCTACAAACTATATCGGTGTGTCTTAAACAAGCTTCTGTAAAAACACTAAATCTTCCACCATCCTTATTAATGGCTGAACAGATATATTAAATCAGCTGATTTACAAGCTTTTCTTCTCATGCTGATCGATATGTGTTGAATGCTTTTTTCATTCATTTTTTTCTCAAACATGCTGTGTTAATTATTACAACAGCAGTTGAGTATTTCTGAGGGGAGGCTAAAAGTTTTCAGGGGCAGTGGCCTTCAAGCTATGACCCTGCCCATGTCTGCATGGCACTTCTTGATGGAGAGGTACTTCCAGCAAGATGATGCTTCATGCTACCAGGCTCTGATCATCACACAGTGGTTTCAGAAGCATGACAGGAACTTCAAAGTGTTAAAATGACTCCCCCACAATTCCCAGATCTTAACCTAATTAAACACCTGTAGGATGAGATTGATAAAGCCATTGATAACAGAGATCCTCGTCAAGCAAACATTCTGCACTTGACAAATGCCATCACATCCAGTTGGCTAAACATACCTGTAGAACAATATCAGTATCCCATTAAATCCATACTGCATCGAATCAAGGCTGTATCATAATTGCGTACAAATTTAGTAAGTAATATACTCATCTTTTGCACCAGAATATCTGCAAACATTTCTAGCACATGTCACATAACGTGCTAGAAATGTTTGCAGATATTGCAGTGCAAAAGGTGAGTATATTACTTACTAAATTTGTACGCTATTATGATATAGTTGTTCATTACAGCACGTTCATATACTGACCACTGGTGCGGGAGATAATCCTGAAGCAGTCGTCAACAAACTTATAGAATCAAGGCTGTTTTGAAGGCCATGGGCAGTCCAATATGTTATTGGGTTAGTGTTCCTAATGATTTGCAACTTCAGTGTACATCGATGAGCCATTACATTATGACCACCTCCAGCCTAAAGAAATGAGCCTGCCTTGTGACTGAATGGTGGCCCAGGTGAAGTTAACAGAGCAGTTCATCCGCAACTACGACAGTGGTGATCAGGACAATGCGTCGCCGCATACAGTTCATCGCAGCCTTCTGCGCATGGACCTGCATAGTCGAAGACCCAGCCAGGTCCCCATGCTCACTGCACGTCATCGTCAACAACGCATGAAATGGGCCCAAGATCATCGAGATTGGACCATGGATGATTGGAAGAAAGTGGCCTGGTCTGATGAATCAAGATTCCTGGTGCATCACGTAGATGGCCGAGATTGGATACGCCAATTGCCAACAGAGGCTATGGCACCTGGATGCACTGTTGGGCAGAAACAGGGCCACCGGCTGCAGTGTTATTCTGTGGGTGATGTTTTCTTGAGACACTTTTGGGCCCATTGTCCCAATAGCACAATCCCTGACAGCTGTCAGGTATCTGAACATCGTTGCAGACGAAGTTTACCCATTCATGGCAACTGTGTTCCCTGCTGGTGATGGCCATTATCAACAGGATAATACGCCATGTCACACTGCCAGAATCTTCAAGAAGTGGTTTGAGGAACATGCTGGTGACTTTCTGTTAATGCCCTGGCCTCCAAATTCACTTGACGTAAACCCAATCAAACATTTGTGGTTCGACTTGGAAAAGCAGGTTCGCCCTGAATCCCCCCAAATGTATGGGAACTGGTTGACCTGTTGTTGACATTATAGTACCAGATACCTATCACCACCTCGCCGAATCAATGCGTTGCCGAGTGGCCGTTGTTTTGCAGGCTAAAGGGGGTCCTACAGCTTATTAGGTAGGTTGTCATAATGTAATGGATCATCGGTGTAAGTTTGTTTATTAACTTGCTGCAGTGCTGCCTGTAATGTTAATAGTGTGTTAGAGTAAGAACTACAAAAGCCTACATAACATTGTGTGTTTCTGCTGCTAATGCTGTTATGCTATACTATTTATCTGAGTTCAACCTGACATGCTGCATAATGTTACATACCTTTATGTAGTTTTTGGCTGTGACCAAGTATATGGTAGGTTGTACTTTGGTCTGCATTTGCCTACGATTTACGAGCAGCATTGTACAGTTTATGCACTTTGTCTATCCCCATGTTGTGGCTGTCATGGATAGGTTTGCCTGATTTCAAGTAGTAAACAGTTGGTAAATATGTACAGTAATGTAGTGTGTTTTCTTACTCAGCTGGTAACGAACTGCAAAACATTTAATCCAAGAGCCCATTTGCCTTAACCATACCTTTTCATCTCATGTAGATGCTTTTTTTTTTTTGTGTGTGTGTGTGATCATTCAGTTTGGAAGAGTAAATCAGCTGGCTTAGTCCTCTGTATTCTTATGATTCTATCTCTCATTCTGCAGGGTTTTGCTTAGTGTTATTTTCATTTCATTGATGGATAAAGGTTACTGAAAGTTTTGCAGTCTCTGCTTTGTCAAGTTCTATTTCATGTTGCACTATGTGCTCTAATTATTATCTGCTCATCTTTCAGATGATTATTTTGCAAGTCTGTTCTCTAATTTCTTGGCATTGAACTATTTCTTTTTGCTAGCACTAGACCATATTTCTAGAAAAACTGTGTATACACAGTCAGTCCAGAAAGTTCCAGGAATAATTGAGTGAAAAAAATATCTTACCTGTAGCAATTTTGCTGATTTAGTTTTCAGCGTGGTCCCCACCTCTTTTTATACACAGCTGGGATTATTCTGGAAGTTTCAAATGCCTTGGGGAAGTCATTTCCTGTAATGTTCTTCAGGTACATTATCACTTTGCTCTGAATGTCTGGAAAAGACCCATATCATTTTCTCTTCATGGGTGCTTTGAGTTCTGGGAACAGAAAAAGTCTGCCAGGGCTAGATCCAGCGAGTAGGGGGTGCATGAGCGTTGTCACCTGGATTTTAGCCAGAAACTGGGTAACAATGGTCAAGGTGTGGATGGAGTACTGTCATGGAAGAGAAACCATTCTCCACTTCAATGCAAACTCGGCCTAACTCATTGAATTTTCTTTAGGAGGCGATCCATGGCTTCCTTTTAGAATAAGCCATTGACTGCCCTTCAGGCACAAATTCATAATGGATAATCACACAAGAATCGAAAAACACAATGAGCATTATTTTGATTTTCGTCTTCACAGCCGTCATCTTCTTTGGTTTTGGCTTTCTTGGACTTGGCCATTTGTCATTTTGTGGATGGGTCACACTCAAAACACCAGTTATTATCCTGCTGAGAATATCTGGGTCACCATTCACCACTCCCAAGTTTTGTGAAGCAGTCCTTCGCAGCTCTCTTTGTTCTGAAGTGAGAAAGTGTGGGGGCGATCTTAGCATACGCCTTCTGCTTGCCAAGAACATCATGAATAATGCTGTGCACTACTGTCTTACTAATATTTAGTTCTGCTGTCTTCCGACATGTTAATCGATGATCCATAGCCAGCAGTTCATGAATAGACTGCACATTTTCATCATTGTTGCTTGTTGAAGGTTGTCCGCTCCTTTCATTGTCCTCCAATGACTGTCAACCATCATGAAAACATGCATACCATTCTTACACCCTGGACTGAGATAAACATTCATCACCGTGCCCTTGTTTCATCAATTTGTATGCTTCTGATGCAGATTTGCCACATTTAAAGTAGAACTTAATGTTGGCCCTTTATTCCAATATGTAAAGTGTGACAAGGTCAAATTTGCTGTGTGAAAAAGTATGTGCACTGCTCAACACGGCCAAAGCGGAACTGGGTGAAAAAATTACAATTGCTTACTGAGGGTTTGTGAGAAATAGTTCATGTGTTAGCCTGAGATGGTGCTCATAGTACATAAAAAAAATCATTCCTGGAACTTTTCGGACTTATTGTGTACATGAATGTATATCTCAATGGATTATCTAAGTTTTACACAAACAGCGGATATTTGAATTGTTTGAACCTATTTTCTCAATTGTAAGAGAAAAGTTGCTTTGATTCTGCTCTGAGTTACATTTTCACTAGCATTACTGTTTATTTGTTTGTGTATTCTCTCTTACCTTCCATTCTCATACTTTTTTAACTATTCGTCTTCTCCCTTCAATTTTTAAACTAGTAGTTATGTACAAGTAAAATAATTAAATTGATCAGCAGCATAATATTCCATCACAATGTAAAATTGCCATCATGTAAGATGCCATGAGTATTCATGTTGTGATTAAGTTTTGTCTCAAACAGGAAATTTCATTAAAAAGAAAGGGAAGCACCTCAGCTACTTCATCAGGGATTGAACGCTTAAGAAGTGGTGACTTTTCTCTGTAAGTAATTAATTGATATTAAGATTTCTTTTTTTTTTTTTTTTTTTTTTTTTAACAGTCATGAAAACAAACTTCATCCTCGGTGAAACTAATTACCATGAAGAAGTCATTCATCCCTGTGAATAATTGGTTTATTTTTGTCGTTTCAGCATGTTTTTACATCCATATTCGAAATTGTCTTGACTGGGGTGATGTGTAGTACACATCTAGTAACAGAGGGGTTTATGATATAATCTGTCTGCATTATATTCAGATGCAAGATCAGAGTTGCAGGGTTTCCTTTTTTTAATTCAGGATTTAATAGCCACCATGAGCAGCTATAAGGGTTATAAGCAACCACCCATCCCTAATATGAGGCCACTGGCTTCCAGAGAAGAGGAAGAGGCAGAACCATAGGACAAGCACATCACCTATGCCTCTTCCTGGACTCAAACCCATGCGAAACCAGGATGAATGGTCAGAAGCCAGTGCCTAAGACCACTTGGCGACCAGGTCAGCATACAGTGTTTCAGTAGTGTGTTCAAAAGATATTTGAAGATTTCTATTTGCTCTTATTGAGTTAAAAACAAACTCTTTGCAATACACCAATTCCAATTTCTAGACTATCAGTGTCTTTTCCTTTAGTTCTGCTTTACCAGCATTATTTTCATAAAAAAAATCATGGTAAGTAGATTAAAAAATTAATAGGTAAACATGTTTTTACTTATTTAATGATGTGTCAAAAAAGACTGTTTCGTGGTTTGCTTGTTCCTCATGTTGCTGCCATGTTCTTATCTGCACATCAAGGAAACTTATGCAAAGAAACATTCATTGGAATGTTTTTGCAATTCATGGTGTTATGAGGGGAGTTCAAAAAGTTCATATATATATATATATATTTATATACCTAAGAGCAGAGTCAAAGACAAAATTTTACACCTAAGTATTTAAAACCAAATTTGCTTAAAAAAAAAAAAAAACCTGAAGATCATGACGTGCAATGCAGCAGTTATGAATACTCAGAATTCACATACTATTAAGTAGAGACAGTAGAAAAAAAATGTTTAACAGGTACTAAAACAACAAAGAAAAAACTCAAAAACCAACAGGTATGAGTAAAAAAAGAAGATAAAATAATAGCAACCTGAATGTAGGAAGTGTCGAGAATGCCGAGCCTTGGCTTTATCAAGGACCAGCAAAACTCTGCATTTTCTCACTCCCACAAAGACCTAGTTGGAAATGGGTTTCTGCAAAGCCATATATGCAACTTGTCTTTGGAAGACATGTCCCCACAAGAAGTTCATTTTGCTATTTTGCAACCATGAAAGATAATGCTCCTGCACTTTCAACAGTTGTCAAATGTCACAGAGAATTTCATTATGGCAGGGAATCTTGCAATAATGCTGTTAATTCTGAATGACCATCCACAGCCACCACCTCTGAAGAAAACATTAACCACATACATGACCTCTTGATGTAAAACAGACCAATGACTCTTTTGTGTATAGCCGAGTGCCAGATTGTCACAATAAATAAAACAATGGGGGGATCACATTACTTTGACCCAGAGACTAAAAAACGAAGGCTTATGGGGGGGGGGGTGTTCTTTCTGTGCCTCCCAAGATGTTTTGTGCTACCCTGTCAATTGGCAAGGTGATGGCATCATTTTGTGTGTGTTGGAAGGAGGGAGGGCGGGCGGTCGTAGTGAGCGATGGGTTTGCCTCCTCGGAGCGCTCCGTGGTAACAATGGCACACACAACAGCAACTAGGGCCTCTGTGAATCTTGGAGAGGTGCCAGCTAGTTCTGTGCAACATTGGCAAAAAGACCCCAACTCACTGGGTTTTGTTCCAGAATCCTTAGGTTGAATGACCAACTGGAACCCTCAGCTGTGGGCTAATCCCCCACACTGATGTACTTACCTGATTAAAAAGACAAAAAAGAAATCAATATCCGGACTCAAGTGAGGGATATGGTGGACCTACCACACTTGAGAAGGACGGTCCACCACGGAATCGACCTGGACTTTCTAAATGGCGTATGAGAAAGTGATCTCGACTGAGTGAATGTAAGATTGGTGTATGGAATACTAGAGGTATAAATGGCAAGATGAGTGAGGTGATTAATAAATATAGACTGGATGTGCTGTGTGTAAGTGAAACCAAAAAGAAGGAAATTGGGGTTAAAGAAGTGAATGGCACGGTGAGTGTGTGGTCTGGAGTATTGGATAATATGAGAGGACAGGCTGGTGTAGGTGTGATTTTAAGTGAAAAGATGAAGAACAACTTGATTCACTATAGTTGCATAAGTGAGAGAATTCTCTGGATTCGTTTGAAAGTGAAACTTCAGAGAATAGTAATTGTTGTGGTGTATGCTCCTTGTGACTCGGAACCTTCTGATAAGAAAGAAGATTTCTGGAATGAGCTATAAGCTGTTTTGAGCCAGTTTGGTGCTAAAGAAAAAGTTATAATAGCAGGGGATTTCAATGCTAGAGTAAGTGTGCAGAATGCAATTTCTGACAATGTTCTGGGTAAGTTTAATGATCCTTGTGTGAATGATAATGGTTAAAGATTAATTGAACTCTGCATTGAGAATGATTTGTGTGTATCTAATACATTTTTCAACCACAAGTATATACACACATATACTTGGGAAAATCATACTCTTGGTCAAAAGAGTGTGATAGATTTTGTTGTTTACGATCAGCGTTTGAAACACTTAGTTGTTGACTCCCGTGTGATGAGAGGTACGGATGTTGGTTCTGATCATTATTTGGTAGTGTCACGAGTGAAACTTAATGTTGGTTGGAGGAATAGAAAGAGACCCAGGATAGAAAGAATAAAGGTTGATAGGCTCCTTGAAGATCATCAGCGTTATTCTGACTTACTCAGAGAACGACTGAAGGATCTGAAATCTTGTGAGAGGGATGTAGAAAAGAAGTGGGAATGTTTTAAGAACTGTGTTGTTACTGCTGCTAAAGAGGTCTGTGGCACCACAATAGTGGGTAACAATAGAGGTGATGCTTGGTGGAATAGTGAGATTGATGAGGCAGTAAAGAAAAAGAAGGAAGCCTATTTGGGGATGTTGCAAGGTAGAGTCTCTGTGGATGAATATCACTGTAAGAAGCGTGAAGCTGCTAAGCTGGTTTGCCACAGTAAGGCAAAAGATAGGAAAGAGAAAGTGGAAAGGCATGAACTGGCTTTTTGGAAAGATAGAAAGTCCTTCTTGAAGTACATGAGACTCGGGAAAAATAGGGGAAACAAAGTTGTAAGTTGTGTGAAGAATGAGATTGGGGAAATGATATGGGAGCCCATTGAGTTAAGTGACAGATGGGGCGAATACTTCTGTGAGTTATTAGATCAGGAGAGCAAAAATGATTCTGAGACAGATGCAGATGATGTCACAATGAGGGATGAAAGCACAGGAGGGATCTCAAGAGAAGAAGTGTGTAAAGCTCTAAAATCTCTTCAGAATGGTAAGGCTCCAGGAGTTGATGGCATAACTGCAGAGATGTTGAAGTATGGTGGTGACTCTATAATTGACTGGTTAACTGAAATTTGCCAGTTGTGCTGGGAGTTAGGAATGGTCCCTCGGGATTGGAAGGATGCTATCATTGTTCCCTTGTATAAGGGAAAAGGTGATCAGACTGAATGCAAGAACTATCGTGGTATTAGCCTACTGAGTGTGCCAAGGAAAGTGTTTGGTAAGGTTGTTATTGAAAAAGTACGGGGTCTTACATCAGAGAAAGTGTGGGATGTTCAGAGTGGTTTTATGCCTGGTAAAGGTTGCACTAACCAGATTTTTGCATTACGCATGATGATTGAAAAGTATCTGGCTGTTGGGAAGAAAGTTTTTACTGCCTTCGTAGATTTAGAAAAAGCTTACGACCGAGTCAATGGGACACTTTTGTGGAAGGTATTGAATGAATATGGTGTTACTGGGAATCTACTTAATAGTGTAAAAGCCATGTATGCTGGTAGTAGAGGTTGTGTACGAGTGAATGGTGTTTTATCAAAGTGGTTTTCCATTGGTGCAGGAGTTAGACAAGGTTGTGTAATGTCACCATGGCTGTTTAATATATTTATGGACGCATGCATGCGTGAGGCCAAAATAGATAATAGTGGTTTATGTCTTGGTGATATCCGTGTGTGCAGATTGCTGTATATGCTGATGACACTGTCCTATTGGCAGAGAGCAAAAGTGAGTTGCAGAGTATGTTGACTCGGATGCACGAAGTTTGCATGAAATTCGAACTGAGTATAAATAAGGGAAAAACCAAAGTTATGGTGTTTGAGAGAGGAATAGGTAGCACTGAATGTAATGTAAGTATAAATGGCACTGTGATTGACCAGGTGAGTGAGTTTGTGTATTTAGGAAGCATGTTTGACAGAGAGAACAAGTTGGATGGTGAAATCAGTAGGCGAGTGAATTCTTCTTTGAAAGTCATAGCTGCTCTGGGAGGTTTTCACAGGAATGATGGGTTCTCTAGAGAGTCCCGCATGGCTGTGTATGAAACAGTAATTGTTCCTACTCTGATGTATGGCAGTGAAACCTGGGTACTGCAGAAGAAACATAGGAGTCGTTTGTGTGCTGGAGAAATGCATTACTTACGGGGGTTTGTGGCAAGACACGATCTGATTGTGTGAAAAATGAAGATCTGTTGCAGTTGTGTGATGTGAAGCAAAATGTTGTTAGCAAGGTGGAGACCAATATGCTTCGGTGGTTTGGCCATGTTGAAAGAATGAGTGATGAAATGCTTACTAAGAAAATATTTTCAGCTCAAGTGGCAGGAAGGAAAGGCAGAGGAAGGCCAAGGAAGACATGGGTGGATCAGATTCAGGAGTGTCTGCATGAGAAAAAAATTATGAGTATGAAGTATAAAAGATCTTGTGTACGGCATGTAATGGATATCAGTGAAGCACGAGTTGTACGTCAAGATCGCTGTAAATGGTGAAGTTTGATACGACAACAATAAGTAAAAATATCTGGAAGTTTGTATTTCTTTTTGGAGCTAACCTCTGAATCTCAGAGAACAGCTTAGTTATATTATGTATGTATGTATGGAAGGAGGGAGGTTAGGAGTTATCATCATGATTAACTACCTGGAAAAGGGCACCACTATCACTGGTGCATACTATACCAAATCCACAAGCTAACTTCATGTAGCCTATCAAGGAAAAGAGATGTAGAAGACTGTGAAGAAGTGTCGTCATTTGCCTTCAAGGCAGTGCATTGAGTTACACCTCCCAGATTGTGAAGACCACCATACAGAATGCAGGATTAGAGTTGCTTCAGCCCCCACCCTATTCCATACTTTAGACCTTGCCTGTAGCAAATTTTATTTGTTCTCCAAGTTGAAGAAAAACATGAGTGGAAATCAATATGCCTCTGACTCTCAAGTGATCATAAGTGTGAGTGTGTAGTCGAATACCAAAATAATTTGATCCCCACTGAGATCAAGTCACTAGAGCATCAGTGGGAGATGTGCACTGCAGTGGCCAGTGAGACTATTTAAAAAAAAATTAAAAAAAGAATCAAACTGGCACAGCTTTTCTGTATATTTTAAAAAACAAAGTCTTTGAATGTTCCTCATATTTACAGTAGGAGTATTTGTATGATTCGTTTCCATGCAAGCATTTTTTAACATCAAGACCTTGTCGCTCTTTTGCGTAAAATAATAATTTTTTTAGTTCAAAACTAAAACTCTTATTCTGAAGCAGAAGTTTTGATATGATAACATTGTGAGACATGAGTGGAATAACTGTATGAGGCAGAAGAAATTAGACTGCCCCTTCCCCAAGGCAATGAGGTTAATTGTTTACATGAGCTCCATTTCAGTGAAGATCTGATCTTTGGAAATGTAATGGGTGAAATGGAAAGACCTAGCCATGTGTAGAAATTGTTTTATTCATCAGGAGAAAGGTTGTTAGTCTTTTTGAAAGAGATCACACACACAAACAATGGACCAGTATATAGTGATATTGAAAGGCATTGTGCCTACAACAACAACTCATGTGATTTAATAATTATTTTACCTCAAGAAGAAGTCTTTTAGGAAAGATGAGGTAACAGATTCACTTGGGGGTGAGGGGACAGTAAAAAATATGCAACTCCAAAAGGAATTCTGTATTTATCTATTGCAGTAGTAAACGGTAGCAGACTTTTGTCTACAAATAACCTTCAGTTCCCTTGTCTAGAACCACAGGGGTAAACTGGGTTTCCTGTTGATTGAAGGCTAGTATCCTCATGACCCAAGCTGATCTTCTTTATGTCATATGTTTGTGGTGCTCTCAGATGATATATAGCCCTTGTATAGCCAGGAATTTTAAAAGAAGACAAGCAAATCCATTTCCAGTATGTACAAGAAGAAAAAAAGAAAGTTAAGTAGGTTTATTGTTTTCCATTCAATTAGATTCCTAAAAATGTGGACTTTGCCAATGTTGTTATTGCATTTTTGTAATAATATTTTGAATGGAGTAGAATGTTTCAATTTCTTAAATGTACAAAATAATGCTGAAAAGCACGACTGAAAAAGGAAAGGCACTAAACTCCTAGGAATATAATTCATATTGTGTGCAAGAGAATTTATCTTTAATTCAAAAGGGAGTTCGTTTATACTCTGAAAATTCCATTGATGTGTTTTACCATTTGCAACTTAATGGCCTTTAATCATATGTTTCTGATATCATGTTGACTGCAGCTACAAGAAAGTATGTTCAGTTCGTGTTTTGTTGTAGTTTCGTTTTGAGGGTTTAATTACCACCATGAGCAACACTAAAGGCTATAAGCAGTCACTTGTCCCTAATTTAGAGCGGCTGGTTCCAGAGAATTAGGGCCAGCACCACTGGACACGCACACTACCCATGCCTCATCCGAGACTCAAATCCAGGCCCATTTTAGATGATTTATCTGCAACCAACGCCTCAAACCATTCTGCCACTGGGGTGGCGCAGTTCATTTGACAGTGTGTCATTTTTAAACTGAAACAGTAAGTCAAGCATACTTTTGTATGATGAACTGCGGTTTATCTTGCAGCTTGATGTTGAAAGTTGTTTTGTCTTGTGGAATTGAGGTAGCTTATACTACCTTTTCGGTATGTGGGAAAGGTTAAGTCACAGATAGAGATGAAATCATCTCATGTATTGTGTATATTTTGCAGCATCTTGAGATTTGGATGTTTGTCTCTGTAGGCAATACCCACTCCAGTAGAAGTATCTGGAAAACCCAAATTTTAACTGTTGTGTTGCACAGTGTTAAGTGGTTAATATTTTTGATTTGACTGCTCTAACTGCACTGCAGTTACTATTGTAAATACAGTATATCTACTTTAATAAATATATTTTATAATGTGAATTTGGTCCAAAACTGATCTTGTAGGTTGTCTGTGTTTATTGCATTTTTCTCTCACCTTGTTGCCTTAAGCAGTCAATGTTGGTGAACACTAGTTACAAAAAATGGGGCCTTTATGTTTTATTTTCCAGAAATCCTTATGCCACTCCCACCCCGAAAGGTATGCTATGTGGACAAAAGTGATTGAACACTGTAAGTAAATTGAAAAACAGTATTGTATTTACATCAGTAGCGGGTAGGTCTTCCATTTGCAGATATTACAGCAGCCACCCATCAAAGTAAGCTATCCACAAGTCCGTGGAGTATGAAGAGTGGGATGTTCCTCCATTCCACCTTGAATACATCGACCAACTTTGTTAATCAAGAAGGTCATGTTGGTCTAGACCTCCTCACTCGTCATTCAAGTTCATCCCAAGGTGTTCAGTGGGATTGAGGTCCAGGCTCTGAGCAGGCCAGTACATCTACGAGACCTAATTTTCATACCTTTCCGTTGTAGCTTTGGAAACATGACAAGTGCATTGTCATACTGGAAGAAACAATCTACGTGCCCATAGAGAACTGCTACATTAGAAGCATTGAGTTGTCCAGGATATCTCTATACAGCACAGAGTCCATGTTGCCATGAATAACAACCAGTGGACTCATGCCATACCAGCTGAAACAGCCCCATACCATAACTCCACCACCTCCGTTCTTCACAGTCGACACTCTACACTCCAGAAGCAGACATTCTCTGGGTAACTGCCAAACCCAGACATATCTATCCGATCAGAATAATGTGAAGCAGGATTAATCACTCCATAATACCTGCCACCATTGCTCCAATGTCCAATTTTTGTGTTGTTGACATCATCGTAGCCATGTGACTTTATTGGTCTTTGTGATGAGAGGTTTATGAGCAGCTGCTCGGCCATGATACCTGAGTGCATGAGCCTCTCTTCAAAGTGTCTTGATGGAGACCATAACATCTGTGGTCATCTGGAACTCGTGATATGCCGTGCATTGGTCAGGACTTAGATTTCCGGATCTCCCCCTGCAGCAACCTCCAGTCCCTGGGTTGCAGCTTTGTGGGTCTTTCAGGGTGAGGTGAATTCCTGCAATGGCCCATTGTCTTCCACCCATAGTCGATTTAGTGACCTGTTTGACATCAGCAATGCTTCTTCTGCTCATGCCTCCTATTCAGCAGCCTATTATAATGTCCTTTTCAAACTTGGAGAGCTCTCTCCTGTTAGCCATTTTATCTGCGATTGATCTGAGTTGCCATTTTTATACCTTATCAACCACGTGTCTGCTGTGGGAGCACACCATTGCACCTGTGTGTGGGTGTCTAATCTTTTTGTTCTCATAGTGTATGTAAGATGGGGGAGGGGATTAGTTAACATTTTTTTCTGCTTCCTCTTTTTAGTTGAATCTCTTTGATGTTTTGAAGATGACAATCCTCTTTGATGTTGTTGACAGTAAAATATTGGTCTTCATAAATAGACAAAGTTTTCGCTCTTTCCATGTTTTTCTTTAATCAACACACAACAACCAAAAAATTGTATTTCGACACCGCTGGAATCGAACCCAGATCTCTCGATAACTAGCTGAGTGCGTTCGCCTTACGCTACAGTGCCAACCATCCACGGCACTATGTGTGTTTATCTGTTAGCATCTGACTTCACAAACCCGTACGGATGGGCTCAGCAACTGAGACATCTCCATCTGGTGGGGCTTATATGGATTTATTAGCTATTTAATTATAGCTAATAAATCCATTTGTTTTCAGAATTATTGATTTATTTATTTTGCATGATGACCAATACTATGCATTGTTTTACCCTAAATAAAAATTAATTCAATAAGCATCATTATGTCATTTATTTAAAAAAATTATTTGTTTGGTTAATGCATAAATTAAATAAGGTGAAGGTAATTGTAATAAGGCATGGTGGAATTTCCAAATCATAATATGGTAATCTTTGTATTTTGAAAGAACAGACATTTAGCAAGATAAAGTTTAATTTTATGTTACAAGTAGCAGAGGTGATAATTAGCTATGAGATCACCATTGATGGTTCGGTATTATGGTGCTTTCTTCCTTTATTATTTACCTATGTTATATCTAGGCATAGAGTAATGAGACATACATATTTATTTCACAGGCTAAATTAAACCTGTTGCATTTTAGAAAGTTTTGTGGCTAACTTTGGTTTAAGTTATTTACACTTCAATATAAGCAATAATCAAATTACATTGACACATTTAATACATGAGTGGTGTAGCATTTGTCTTAATGTGGCCAGGAAAAATTATAAGTTAATTTAATTAGGCATTCTGTGCCATTTTTCTCCCCGTGAATGTTTAGTTTGTGCTTCTGGGGATTTGTTTTGTGTTTGTGATGGATTTGTTTTGTGTTTGTGATGTATTTGATTTGTTATATATTTGTGACGCCTTTTGATTTTTTATGTGTTTGTGATATGCTTTGTTTTCTATATGTTTGTGATACATTTTGTTTCTTATGTGTTAGTGAAATGTTTTGATTTGTTATGTATTTGTGCTGTTTTTGTTTTTTTTATTTGTTCCATGTTTGCATACAAAATGTGTCAAAAACATTCAAGGATTTCTTCGTGTTCTAGTGAATGAAGTACATTAAACATTTTTTCACATAATGCCATAAGATTTCTGAATTAAGAAAACTATATGATAAAGGTAACACATGCGACAACAAAGGGGGAAAAATAGTCTCCACAAACTTGTTCCATATTGTTTGTTTCATAGCAAGATTTATTTACTGTGTTGTGGGAAATAGATAATTCCAACTAATGGTCAAAAATGTCAGTTTATCACTACATCTTGCCATTGTTTGACCCTTGGCATGCAGCCTGTTGTCTTGGAATGTAGCCTCAGTTTGAAGTCTTTTGTTTCCATACAATACAGAGCTAAACCTTGATATTCTTCTCATTTGAGCCACATAAAGAGTCTACTAAGAAGTGTAAGTGCTTGAATGACAATGGACAGAAGAACATCATGGCGAAACAAGGTAATAATACCAGATCATTTACTTTGAAGAACACTAAGGTTTATTTTCTCTAACAGATTTGTTGATGTTTATTAATAAAAACAAAAGTGGTGGCAATTGCATCCCTGTTATAGCCTGGTGCCAGTATTTTCTTCAATCCTGATGGTTACAAAATATTGGGAGTAAAGTTAGTGTCATGATTCTTGTGAAGTAACATTTTATTTTTGTTCACATTGTAGACTGATTTTCAGGGACCAAGTTTCTTTTTCATTTTAATGTGACTATCACTTGTAATGGTAAAGGTGTTCATTGTGTAACCAAGGAAAATGTTCTTAATGGAAACCTGCTCTACAGCCAGTTTGTGAGGTGATGAATTGTGACTGATTCTGTTCTATATCACTGTGACTTATATACAACAGAACTACTCAACAAGAAGAGAATACTATTGAAAAAAAAATAATTGTGATTTTAAAAATAATTTTTGCGTTGTGTATTGCAAAAGATGTGACATTCTTTATTTCTCAAATTCAAAATGGCTTACAAATTGTAACCATTTCAGTTTTCTAGAAAAAGTTTTTATACCTGCAGTATTCATGAAAAAATATTCCACATCACCAACTAATAATCATGATAGTTATGCACTCAGTCCAGAGAGCCTCCTCATCACATATTTGAATTTCTTGCTTCACATCAACATAAAAAAAATCTGATATTATCTGTTTTCATGCTGTCATCAATTTCATATTAGGTACAGTCACAAAAGTATTGTCATTTAAGCTACTCTACAACTGATTATGGAATGTCCAGTTACTTATCCAGTGATTAGTTATAAACCTTACTGTATGGCTGAAACTGAATTTAGAAAAGCAATGCAAATTTTATATACATCAGCCACGACAGGTTCAGACCTAGATATTCAAAATCAGTTGCATTTTGTTGAAGTTTTAAGAATATGGCAGTCTGATTACTTAGTAGTGTCACGAGTGAAACTGAATGTTGGTTGGAGGAAAAGTAATAGGAAGAGGCCTAGGGTGGAAAGAATAAAGATTAAAAGGCTTCCTAAGGATCATCAGCATTATGCTAACTTACTCGGAGAATGACTGAAGGAGCTGAAGTCATGCGAGAGGGATGTAGAAAAGAAGTGGGAATGTTTTAAGAACTGTGTTGTTACTGCTGCTGAGGAGGTCTGTGGTACCACAATAGTGGGTAACAATAGAGGTGATGGTTGGTGGAATAGTGAGATTAAAGAGGCAGTAAAGAGAAAGAAGGATGCCTATTTGGGGATGTTGCAAGGTAGGGTTTCTGTGGATGAATACTTCTGTAAGAAGCATTAAGCAGCTAAGCTGGTTTGCCAGAATAAGGCAAAAGATAGGAAGGAGAAGGTGGAAAGGCATGAATTGGCTTTTTGGAAAGATAAAAAGACTTTCTGGAAGTTCATGAGACTCGAGGGAAAAATAGAGGAAACAAAGTTGTAAGCTGTGTAAAGAATAGGATCAGGGAAATGATATGGGAGCCCAATGAGTTAAGTGAAAGATGGGGTGAATACTTTTGTGAGTTATTAGATCAGGAAAGCAAAGGTGATTCTGAGGCAGATGCAGATGACGTCACAGTGAAGGAGGAAAGCACAGGAGAGATCTCAAGAGAAGAGGGCCGCCCTGGTGGCGCAGTGGTCTAAGGCGCTGGCCTCTGTTCATTCGTCCGTAAGGGGTCCGGGTTCGAATCCCTGTCAGGCATGGATGTTGTGTTTGTCTTACGGCACTGGTTCTCTCCCTTCCCTGGAACCAGTGACCCTAAATTAGGGACGGGCGACTGCTTATAGCCCATTGAGTTGCTCACGGTGGTCGTTAAACCTCCAATCAAAAAAAAAAATCAAGAGAAGAGGTGTGTAAAGCTCTAAAATCTCTTCAGAATGGTAAGGCTCTGGGAGTTGATGGCATAACTGCTGAGATGTTGAAATATAGTGGTGACTCTGTAATTGATAGGTTAACTGAAATTTGCCAATTGTGCTGGGCGTTAGGAATGGTCCCTCGGTATTGGAAGGATGCTATCATTGTTCCCTTGTATAAGGGAAAAGGTTATCAAACTGACTGCAAGAACTATCGTGGTCAAGATATCAGGTTCTCGTGCAGAATGAGTCAATCATAAAAACTTCAGGTAGCAATCTTAAAAGCACGATAATTAAAACACTATGCAGGCTTCCGATGAAATGAAGAACTTATTTAATGTATAAGTTAAAAGATTGAAAATAAAGCCATAAGAACTTTTGGTCCTCCTAAAGACCATCACCAATTCCTCTGATGACTTCAGGCGGCGTTGCGAAATTAATAAGGTTTTCGACATTGCTTGTGCCCATGGTTTAAAAAAATCTACTGTTAAAGCTGAACTCAGGAAAATCTGTCGTCAACGTCTAACTACCCTTCAGGCAGAACACCCCTGTCGCAATTATGTGGGCTCCATGGATTATTTCCCAACTGTCTCCTCAATCCTTAAAAATATTTGTAAACCATTCAATCTTGACTTTGGGATACATACCACCAATATTTTTACTTTGATCAAGAAAGAGCATGACCTGGTTCCAGAGGTTAACAAATTTGGTGTATACACTATCCCACTTGATAGTTTGAATCAAATTCTCCCTTGCAGCCAATACATCGGATCAACCAAAAGGTCACTGGGAATTAGGCTGAACGAACATAAATATGCTGTTAAGAATGGCCTATCAAATACTGCCCTTGCAAGACTAGTGAACGAAGGACAACATTATTCTAATTGGAAAGAGGCAAAAATCATTACAACACCACGTACTATCTCCTCCTCCTTATTATTCACCGAAACTTTGATAATTGCTGAACATGGAACTTCATGTTGTAATGACAATACTCCAGTTTACATACCAAAACCTTGACACAACTATTAAAACTTTCCCCTCCAGTTGTGGAGAATGAAAATATTTAATATATATATCATCATCATCATCATCATCATCATTCATTATCAATCCACTGCTGAACGAAGGTCTCCCAAAGTTTCCTCCACAACGGTCTGTCTTGTGCCAGTCTCCTCCATGTCACTCCCGCATACTTTCGAATTTCATCCACCCATCTTCCATGTGGTCTTCTTCTGGGTCTTTTCCTGTCCCTTGGAATCCAATCTAAAATTTCGGCTGTCCATCGATGGTCTGTTCTTCTGGCAGTATGTCCAGCCCATTGCCATTTCAGGGATTTAACTCTGATCATGATATCTTCCACTCTTGTCATTTTTCGGATCCACGTGTTCCTCTTCTTATCTCTTCTGGTTACACCAAGCATGCACCTCTCCATGCTGCTTTGAGTTGTCTGCAGCCTTTGTATGTCTCTTTTAGCTAAGGTCCACGTCTCTGCACCATACGTAAGCACTGGAAGGATGCATTGATCAAACACTTTTCTTTTAAGTCATAATGGCATATTGCTCTTGAAAATTATGCTGTTTCTTCCAAAAGCTCTCCAGGCAAGTTTTGTACGCCGATTAATTTCTTCACCAATGTGACCCTCACTTGATATCTGCTGCCCAAGATAAACGTACGTGTCTGTTATCTCCAGCTTTTCTCCATCAATCGATAAATCTTCATTTCTTGTAAAAGCATTGTACATCACTTTTGTCTTCTGAAAGTTCATTTTTAATCCCACTTCTTTACTCTTGTCAGCAAGTTCCTGGATCATACTCTGTAGCTCTGATGGGGTAGTTGCAAAAATGACTATGTCATCAGCAAAACGAAGGTGGGTTAGATAATCTCCAGTAATCTTTATCCCCTTGTTTTCCCAGCTCAGTGACTGAAAAACACCCTCCAATGTGGCATTAAAGAGCTTCGGAGATATGGTGTCACCTTGTCTCACTCCTTTTCCAATTTTTATGTGTGTTGTATTTTCAAACAGCCGAATCTTTGCACTTGCATTTTCATAGATGTTATTAATAATATTAATGTATGCATCTTCAATACCGCAGGATTTCAGAGCCATTGCAACTGCTGATGGTTTCACCGAATCAAAGGCTTTTTCATAATCGATAAAAGCCATGCACAATGGAAGTTCATGTTCCCTCGCTCTTTCAATTAGTTCTCTCAGTACGTAGATATGATCTATTGTGCTGTAGCCACTCCTGAATCCAGCTTGTTCTCTCGGTTGAGCCATGTACAGTGTCACCTTCAAGCGGTGTGAAAGAACTTTAGTGAAGATTTTATAAACCACTGATAGGAGGCTGATAGGTCTGTAGTTCCTGAGATCCTCAATGTCACCTTTTTTATGTAGCAAGATCATTGTAGTGTTGTTCCAATGCTCAAGAATTTTCCCTTCATTAAGGCATCGAGTGAAAATTTGGGCGAGTACTGTTTCGATTTCTCCACTTGCTTCTTGTATGATGTCTACAGTAATTCCCATCTTCTCCTGGAGCTTTTCCCCGCTTCATGTTCTTGATTGCATGTGCAACTTCTGCTGGAAGGACTGGAAGAACTCTGGTACTGGTACTTTTCATGATGTCTGGAGTACATGTATCATCCCTTTCATATAATTTGGAGTCGAAATCTTTCACTCTTGTCAAAATTTCACCTCTATTTCTTGTTACAGAAATATATATATATATATATATCATCATCATTGTCAACCATTATCAATCCACTGCTGGACGAAGGTCTCCCAAAGTTTCCTCCACAACGGTCTGTCTTGTGCCAGTCTCCCCCATGTCACCCCTGCATACTTTCGAATTTCATCCACCCATCTCCCATGTGGTCTTCTTCTGGGTCTTTTCCTGTCCCTTGGAATCCAATCTAAAATTTCGGCTGTCCATCGATGATCTGTCCTTCTGGCAGTATGTCCAGCCCATTGCCATTTCAGGGATTTAACTCTGATCATGATGTCTTCCACTCTTGTCATTTTTCGGATCCACGAGTTCCTCTTCTTATCTCTCCTGGTTACACCAAGCATGCACCTCTCCATGCTGCTTTGAGTTGTCTGCAGCCTTTGTATGTCTCTTTTAGTTAAGGTCCACGTCTCTGCACCATACGTAAGCACTGGAAGGATGCATTGATCAAACACTTTTCTTTTAAGACATAATGGCATATTGCTCTTGAAAATTATGCTGTTTCTTCCAAAAGCTCTCCAGGCAAGTTTTGTACGCCGATTAATTTCTTCCTCAATGTGACCCTCACTTGATATCTGCTGTCCAAGATAAACGTACGTGTCTGTTATCTCCAGCTTTTCTCCATCAATCGATAAATCTTCATTTCTTGTAAAAGCATTGAACATCACTTTTGTCTTCTGAAAGTTCATTTTTAATCCCACTTCTTTACTCTTGTCAGCAAGTTCCTGGATCATACTCTGCAGCTCTGATGGGCTAGTTGCAAAAATGACTACGTCATCAGCAAAACGAAGGTGGGTTAGATAATCTCCAGTAATCTTTATCCCCTTGTTTTCCCAGCTCAGTGACTGAAAAACACCCTCCAATGTGGCATTAAAGAGCTTCGGAGATATGGTGTCACCTTGTCTCACTCCCTTTCCAATTTTTATGTGTGTTGTATTTTCAAACAGCCTAATCTTTGCACTTGCATTTTCATAGATGTTATTAATAATATTAATGTATGCATCTTCAATACCGCAGGTTTTCAGAGCCATTGTAACTGCTGATGGTTTCACCGAATCAAAGGCTTTTTCATAATCGATAAAAGCCATGCACAATGGAAGTTCATATTCCCTCGCTCTTTCAATTAGTTCTCTCAGTACGTGGATATGATCTATTGTGCTGTAGCCACTCCTGAATCCAGCTTGTTCTCTCGGTTGAGCCATGTCCAGTGTTACCTTCAAGCGGTGTGAAAGAACTTTAGTGAAGATTTTATAAACTACTGATAGGAGGCTGATAGGTCTGTAGTTTCTGAGATCCTCAATGTCACCTTTCTTATGTAGCAGGATCATTGTAACGGTGTTCCAATCCTCAGGAATCTTTCCTTCATTAAGGCATCGAGTGAAAATTTGGGCGAGTACTGTTTCGATTTCTCCACTTGCTTCTTGTATGATGTCTACAGAATTCCATCTTCTCCTGGAGCTTTTCCCCGCTTCATGTTCTTGATTGCATGTGCAACTTCTGCTGGAAGGACTGGAGGAACTCTGGTACTGGTATCTTTCATGATGTCTGGAGTGCACGTATCATCCCTTTCATATAATTTGGAGTAGAAATCTTTCACTCTTGTCAAAATTTCGCCTCTATTTCTTGTTACAGAACCATCTTCTTTTCTCAGTGCCATAATCTGTTTTCTTCCCTTACTGAGATGTTCCTTTGCTATCTTTAGGCTTTGGTTGTTTTCAATTGCTTTCCTCACTAGTTCACAGTTGAATTTTCTTACGTCTTCAGTGCTACTTTTTCGTACTGTCTTGCATAGCTCTATATATTCCACTTTGGAAGTCACATCTTCTTTAGTTGTCCTCATCTCTCTTCTTTTTTGCATCAACATTTTCGTTTTTCCTGATAATTTATTTACATGCAACTTGTTCTTAGACCCAGCTAATTTTGTTGCTGTTTCCATAAGAGCTTTGGTTACTTTTCTGTTAACTTCAGAGATGTCCACTTCTTCCGATGTTAGGCCTTCTAAAGCAGAGAACCTGTTCTTCAGTTCCAACTTGAAGGTATTATGGTGTTTTTTAAGGTTGGTTATGTCAATAGATTTTGTTTGTCTTATGAGCTTGCCACGTTCAAGTTTAGTGTTGAGGTGCATCTTACATCTCACCAATCTATGGTCACTACCTGTGTTGAACTTGTTTAACACACTGTAACATATATATATTTATATATATATATATAAATCATTGTTATTAGACTTAAGTAAGCATATTATCTGGTTATTGTAGGTAAGTTGCGTAAGATTGCCTCCTTATTTTCTGTATTTGCCTTACTTCATTCATTTATTCTTTTTCTACATCGTACTTGTCTTGTATGTTAATTTTTTGATAATTTGACCATTTGATTGTATGTTTCATATATCGATTTAAAATCATCATATCTGGATTGACGACATGATCACCTGTTCTGTACGTCACGCCTGTAAGTTACTTATATGTCTCCCCACCCAAAAATGTTCCTTCAGTACTTCCATCTGATGATGGTCTTTAGGAAGACCGAAAGTTCTTATGGCTTTATTTTTAATCTTTTAACTTATACATTAAATAAGTTCTTCACTTCATCGGAAGCCTGTGTAGTGTTTTAATTATCGTGCTTTTAAGATTGCTACCTTAAGTTTTTATGATTAACTATCGTGGTATTAGCCTACTGAGTGTGCCAGGGAAAGAGTTCGGTAAGGTCAATATTGAAAAAGTACGAAGTCTTACATCAGTGAAAGTATGGGATGTTCAGAGTGGTTTCATGCCTGATAAAGGCTGCACTAACCAAATTTTTGCATTACGCATGATGATTGAAAAGCATCTGGCTCTTGGTAAGAAAGTTTTTGCTACCTTCATAGATTTAGAGAAAGCTTACGACCGAGTAAATAGGAACTTTTGTGGAAGGTATTGAATGAATATGGTGTTACTGGGAGTCTACTTAATAGTGTAAAAGCCATGTACGCTGGTAGTACAGCTTGTGTACGAGTGAATAGTGTTTTATCAAAATGGTTTTCTATTGGTGTAGGAGTCAGGCAAGGTTGTGTAATGTCACCCTCTACTGTTTAATATATTTACGAATGCATGCATACGTGATGCCAAAATAGATAATACTAGTTCATGTCTTGGTGATATGCGTGTGTGCAGATTGCTGTATGCTGATGACACTGCCCTGTTGGCAGAGAGCAAAAGTGAGTTGCAGAGTATGTTGTCCCACATGTACGAAGTTTGCATAAAATTCAAACTGAGTATTAATAAGGGAAAACCCAAAGTTATGGTTTTAGAGTGAGGAACTGGTAGTACTGAATGTAGCATAAGTCTAAATGGCACCGTGATTGACCAAGTGAATGAGTTTGTGTATTTAGCAAGCATATGTTTGACAGAGAGAACAAATTGGATGGTGAAATTAGTAGGAGAGTGAATTCTTCATTGAAAGCCATAGCTGCCTTGGGAGTGTTTTTCACAGGAATGAAGGGTTCTCAAGGGAGTCCCGCATGGCTGTGTATGAGAGTGTAATTCTTCCTACTCTGATGTATGGCAGTGAAACCTGGGTAATACAGAAGAAACATGGGAATCATTTGTGTGCTGAAGAAATGCATTACTTATGGGGGGGTTTATGGCAAGACACGCTCTGATCATGTGAGGAATTAAGATGTGTTGGAGTTGTGTAATGTGAAACAAAATGTTGTTAGCAAGGTGGAGACTAATATGCTTCGGTGGTTTGGGCATGTTGAAAGAATGAGTGGTGAGATGCTTACTAAGAAAACAATTTCGGCCCAAGTGGCAGGAAGGAAAAGCAGAGGAAGGCCAAGGAAGTCATGGGAGGATCAGATTCTGGAGTGTCTGCGTGAGAAAAAGATCATGAGTATGAAGTACAGATGATCTTGTGTTCGTCGAGTGATGGATGTCAGTGAAGCTCGAATTGTGTGCCAAGATCGCTGTAAGTGGAAGAGTTTGATATGGCAACAGTAAGTAAATAATCAGATAAAAATTATCTGGTAGTTTGTCTTTTCTTTGTGGAGCTAACCTCTGAATCTCAGAGAACAGCTTAGTGATATGTATGTATGTATAATTTACTAAAGTAAACAACAATATCTTTCTATCATCATGTTCATGTAACTAATCATGCCAATCCATAGGATCAGTACTTCTTTTCTGCAACTTTCAGATGAATGTGGTTTGCAATTGTGAGAGTGTATTTCAAGTGAAATAACTGAATTTTTGTACTCCTCATAAACTTGTGTATTATTGAACTCAAGCATTCTTTACTTTCAGATATCTGGAATCTTAAGTAACTCAGGTGTGTTCAACAAAAACATGAAAGAAGAAAGGGGATGTTTATCTCTTTCATAACTTCAAAAATCATATTTAATATAACATTTCCATGGCTGTCATCACCTTATCACCAATTCTCAATTTATAATTGGTTTAAATTTGCTATATACACTATATTGACTAAAGTCACCAGACACCCCTTCAAAAGCAAATGAACGGATCCGCTGTGTTGTTAAGATGTGCGGTACAGCTGTAAACGTTATAAAAACAAGCCTGCAGCTGACCACGATCATATCGCACTGTGAGGTGAGTGAAAATGTCGCTGCAGGAGAGAACTGATTTTTAGAAAGGAAAGGTTGTTGGGTGTTATATTAGTGGGTTGTCCATAAAAGTAACCGAGATGCGTTTAAACATACCCAAGTCAACTGTTTTGGATGTACTGAATAAATGGAAGACACATGGCGTGTCTGAAGCAGCGAAACGTACCAGCAGACCAAAGAAAATCAGTTATAGAGGACGTCGAAGTCCCCAAAGAGTTGTTACAGCTAATCAACGGAGTACTGCATGAGACCTCAGTGTACAGGTAAGTAAAAATGCTGGAACCTTGGTATGTACATGTACCATTCGCAGAAAACTTCATTCCATGGGTTACAGTGGTCGTGCTGCTGCTCATAAGCCTTTCATCTCCACTCGGAATGCTACTCGTTGTTTAGCATGGTGTAAAGAACATTTATCATGGACCATAGATCAATGGAAACTAGTCCTGTGTACTGAGGAATCCAGATACACAATCCATCAGTCTGATGGCCGTGTGTGGGTATGACGGCAGCCGGGGGGAACACTATTTACCACAGTGTACTGTTCCTACCGTCAAGTTTGGAGCTGGCAGTGTACTCGTGTGGGCATGTTTTTCGTGGTATGGTCCCGGCCCATTGGTAATCGTGGACAAACCTGTTAACCAGCATGTTTACCTCGATACTCTGGACAATTATGCTTTACCAACTCTGTGGCAATACTATGGAACCAAATCTTGTTGGTACCAGCAGGATAATGCACCGAGCCATAAAGCAAGGACTGTTAACGGCCAGCACAGAGCCCTGATCTTAATCCCATAGAGCGCATATGGGATGAATTAGAACACTGCATAAGAAGTTTGGAACCAAGGCCTACTACTAAGCAACAGTTAATGGTAGCATTATGTACTGAATGGAAGCACATACCTGTCACTGTGTTCCAAAACCTTGTCGAAAGCATGTCTTGAAGGGTCAGTGCATGCATTAAGGCCAAAGGTGGACTGACACCATACTAATGTATGTCAATAAATGCTATGTTGTGTTTCTCTTCTAGGTGTCCGGTGACTTTTGTCAATATAGGGTATATGTGTGTTCATACATACCTGTGCTGTAGTTATACTCACCATAAATGGCGTGTAATGGATGTCAGTGAATCCCAAGTTGTATGTCAATATCGCTGTAAATGGATAAGTTTGATACGGCAACAGTAAGTAAAAACACTGTCTGGTAGTTTGTATTTCTTTTTGGAGCTAACCTCTGAATCTCAGAGAACAGCTTAGTGATATGTATGCATGTGTATGTAACTAGAATTCATGAAAAAGGTTTATCTTCCACTCATTCAGTAAATATTTAAAAAGTATATCTAACAGGTAATATTTATGGTGGTTTTTCCAGCCAGTGTGCTGTGTAGGTTTGATACGCCTCTTTTAGTGCATCTGCACTCACTAGTGAGAGTAATCAAAAGCACAAATGAATGAGACTCAACCAGACTGATTGGTGACTAAGAAATGCACAAAATGTTTTGTTATTACATAAAAATCATCCCTTGCTAGCCTAGCTCCAGCAAGTAGTAAAATCAAATAGACATCAGTCATCAAGGGGTTTTAGAAATCACCAATGAGAAGTGGGAAAATGCAGTGGCGAATTTAGAGTTACCGTGGCCCTGAGCACAGCATCAGTTTTGGAGGCCCCTTCACTTTGCCAGACATCCTTAAAATATAACATATTTTTTTTTGTTATGTTTTTTAATACTCCACCATCCCACCCCCACCCCTGAACATTTTACTCTCTCCCACTAATGTCCAAAAAAGGGCTGTAATCGCAAAAACGAATCGACTTCCCAATTTCAACAGAAACACTCATTTTGGGGTCCTCCGAACATGAGTTGACTATTTTCATGCTGATGCCTGTGTGTGTGTGAAGGGGTGAGGGGGCTAGCTGGCTGGCTTGTTGCCATAACTTGACTTGAAAACTATCACAGCTATCAAGATGAAACTTAATACTGAGGGCATTTGTGATACCCTGATGGAGAGGAAATGGCTGAAGTGGAAAGCCTTTTCTTAAGGTGGATGTCTAGTGATTTTGCTCCTTGTACTCCCAATGGAAAAAAAAATCCACCCCGTTTTCTCAGTAGAGAAAGATTTCCCATACATCAAAATTGGCCTACTGATCAAAAACTTCTTATCTTAGATTGTACAGTTGGTATTTTTTACAATTTTTTTTTTCCTAAACTATATATTAAAAATCAATAACTGTACTTTGATGTAGTGGTATGGTAGAGTGGAGCCACCTGTAAGCAAGTATGATAACTACATTAAGTAAATAATTACGAAACGCATATAGCGTATGAAATCCGTTTATTTTCGTGGTGTATTCAGCACAAATATTTGCCAAGCTTTCGCACTCCACTGGGAGGCTTCTTCAAGGCAATGATAGACACAAAAATGCAGAGAATTGGAACATGTAAAGAACGAAGATGATTTTTGAAAATAACGCGGGTGGCATCACGAGCTCGTGATGTCACCCGCATTATTTTCAAAAATCATCTTCTTTTTTTAAATGATGTCACCCTAGTGTTCATATCACCTGATGAAGAAACCCATGGAGTTTTGAAAGATCATATGTCAGCCATATGACCAGTGCATGAAAGCTTAAGCTGTCTTCCAAGATCTCTATGCCACCCAGGTTGCCAAATGGTCAGTTGCACGGGATTCAGGTTAACCATATAACTTGGGCCAGGATTTGAGTCTGAAATGAGGCACAAGCTCTAAATCAGAGGCAGGCAACTGCTTATACTCTTAGATTAGATGTTTTAATAGAGGGTCATGCAACTACGAAAAAAAAAAAAATTGTAAATTGAGGTGTTTTGTACATCAGTAATTAAAATTTGATGTGTCGTCTTTCTTTGTGAAGCTAACCTCTGAATATCAAGGAACAGCTTTATAATATGTATGCATAGGAACAGGGACAGCTTTATGATATGTATTCATTTTTGTCAGCTTTTTCATTTGTTGAATTTTGGATCTGCCAGAGTAAGTCTGACAGATGTCGGCCATTCTTAACTTAGCAGTAACTTGAATTTTTCATCAGTAGTCATCCAAGTTTCAAAATATCACACAATAATGTCAAGCAATAAATCTTCAATTTTCTCTGCTTCTTCTACTTCTTTTGAGAAATTGCCATGATTAAAGCAGTTGTGGATTATTTCCCCTGACACTTGATTTATTGCCATAACTGAAAAAATAATGAGGCTCTAGAAGATTATGTTGGCTGAATTGTTTGCAGTTCCTTCCTTGTTTGTCCTCCACAATTTTAAAGTGTCTAGCTTTTGTTTGTGAGTGCTTTCATATTGAAATAATGACCATGTGTTAAATGATAAGTGAGTTCTGATAAAAGTATTAACTTTAGGTTGTTATAAAATCCTGCCCCATTGTGTGCTTATGAGTGAGATAGCTAAATGAGCAGTATGCCAAGTTATAAACAACATAATGCTGATTGTAATGTACTATGTACTTATTTATTTTTATGCAGTTGATTAAGTGGTAAAATTTTTGAATAATATTAAGGGTGATATTGTCCATATTCACAGTAAGCAGCATCTGCTGTACAAACATGAGACTTTTTAACTTAGTCTCATTTCTCAGGTATACTAATTTATTTTTTTGTCTCTCAGTTCTGTGGCACAACAGACATCTTTTATGACTGATGCTGCTAGTACATCTTCTAGACCCCCAAAATCAAGTGATCATCATATAAAGGTAAATAAACCATCTATTTTATGTAATCTCTTATTTACTAATAATGTTTTTGGTTTATTTCATTTAACTGTTTTTTTATGTATGTATTAATATGGTGTTCATAATTTACATTCTTTCTCTGTTAAATAAAATTCTGTAAAAGTGCAATCACTCTGTTAGTACTGTTAGATGGATGTCTGAATGTTCTGAAGCTGTTCGTCAGTGTCGTGTGGAATGTGTGTTTGGTCCCCATACTGTCCTGCACATTTGAAATTCTGCTACTGTGAAAGAAATTTATTTGTAAGTTCTTCGGATAAAAGTAAAGAGAAATACTGAACTCTGAAAAAAGAAAGAAACATTTCCAGTTGTAGTAAATGAATTCGGGTAATCATATTGAAATAATAAAATAGTTGTTTCAAATTTTATGTATATGTAGGATCAGTTTTTTCCCATGCTAATGTGATTTTCATATTAATGGAACTTTAAAAGGCACATTCGAGTTACGACAGTTGATTACAAAGATTTTGTAAAGTTTCTGTGTTCCTGTGCTACATGGCTAGCAAAGGATACAGTCAATATAACATTGCCCCAAACTATCCTCAGTGAAAATTGAAATGTAGGTAGGGATTCATTTCCAGATAGATAAAACCATCTGCACAGTAAAAAAAAAAAAAGAAGTGAAAATCATGAAGTTGTGAAGGAAAAGCATCTTCCTTTGTTGCCCATTTGATTTACCCTTTAACAACCATAACACTCAAATGTCCGAACATCCAGATGACCATGGTCATCCGAATACGGTGAATAGAAATCCTACCCCACATGTTCTTTGAATTTGCATGATCTCTGTGGAATTAGCAGATGTTACCCACAGCCAGTCACCATTGTTTTCACAAGACAAAGAAGTGAACCAGAAGTTTGTTTCTCCCTGGGCGATATCATTTCAGTCTCAAGGCATCACATCTCTTCTCCATGGAAGAATGCAGTAATTGCCCTTCTGGAAATGTCTGAAGGTCAGTGCACATCAAGCCTACAAATCGGAAGTTCTGTGTGGTGACACAGCTCTAATCTTCCTTTTATTGACCTGTAAAGGGGGGGGGGGCAGAAATTCGAAAAGTAACAACAGATAGTTTTGGGTATTATGGTATTCTAGGCAGCTCACAATCTTAACGTCCTGGTCATTAAAGGGTTAAAGAACTATGTCTTCGTATGTGTGTGATAAATAAAAAAAGGAGGGTAGTTAGTGCAGATTTAGTGGTTAAATGTTGAAACTTTTTGCTGAGCCTGTGTTATGGAAATGTAAAATTTTTAGTTGTAACTTAGATGCACTTTAGTCAGACCCAATAATTTTTACTGGGGTCAGTGTTTTTTTGCATATGCAGTTCTTCACAAATGTGGATACTTTTTTAATAGTGCCTAAAAATACTGCATCTTTATGAAACAAGAGCATGAGCTTTATCAAGTGTACCAATCTTAGAAATGAAATTATATTTGGTTTCTGTATGTATGTCATGCATGACATGTTTAGATTTTTGTTGCTCTAGCTGTGTGCTTTTGCCATGATAGATACCCTCAGTATCTTCAGCCCATCTTGCTAATCAAGGACTTATTTATTATTTGATGAAGTAATAGGTCATCAACAACCTATTAGCTGGCAATTTGTTGCATTAATTAGCACATGGGGTTCATTGAAATATCCTAAAGGTTTCACCATAAAGTACCTATTCAGCTGTATTATTTGATATACTTTCCCTCCCACTTTCACATAATCATACCAAATAAATAAAAGTACTGATCAATTAAAATTTGTGTTGCATGTTAGCATGAATAATGCATGTTATAGTTTTCTTTATATGTCCTCTACATAAACTGTTTTTTCTGATTTTATATCATAAGTGGGTATGTATCACTTTGATAGGTTGAAGTTTCACATTTGTAGAGAATATAGGTAGCTCAAACTTGATTCAGTTGCTGGTTCAGCAGAATCTTGCTTGTTATAGACCTTGCTCTTAATTCTGGGGGAAAGTATAGTAAAATATATAAATTCTGTAAAAGAAATATTCTTCACAAATTACCTAGAACAAGATCCATGATTTAAGCAATAGACATGCCTGAATTGCCAGTTTTACTGTTCAGTGCATACCATCACATCAGAAATCAGGAAATGCAGGTTCGTTTCCTGCACCAGGGCGATGTAATTTTCAAGTTTTTTTTATGTTATGATGGTACATATTGAACAGCAATACTAGTGATTCAGGCATGTCTGATTACTAAAATCATGATTGTGAAATATGTTTGAGGTTTGTAGTATGAATTAGGTACTGACTTTATTTTGTTCTGCATGTTTTTCAAGTTATGAGAAAGACAACAAGAAGTATTAGATGCTATGCTTAAAATATTGCAGATATTATAACTTTGTTAAAGGGTTGTAGCATAAAATTAGGCTTTCCCAAAAGTTCTTGTTATATGAGTCTTAACTCTCTTTTCTTGTTGTCATTTGAGCTTAACATCGATAGTTATATGAATTCGAAATAGGTGTTGTTATTGAAAATAAATACTTCCTGAAATGATCGTAAAGTTTGCACTTAGGCTTAAGCCTCTGATGCTCTTAAAAGAAATTTGCATTAACTGATTTGCAAATGGCAGTGGGTGGCCGAGTGGGCAACGTTCATGACTGCCGCGGAAAGGACCTCAGGTTCTATCCCAGCAGGTACGAACGCTCGACCCACTAAATATCCGCCGTGCGTCGGATGGGCACGTTAAGGCGTCGGACCCCGGGTACTGGGCCCCCGGTAATAAATAAGGGCGTCTTCCTCCCCCTTTCTACTTTGCTTCCGTGTCACTTTCCTATCGGGCACTCTAGCCCAAATCTCCTAGCTTCCTATTTCTAAGGGTTGTTTAAGACCTGGGGTCAGACACTCCCTTCCTAAAATCCTCTACATATGAAATGATAAAAAAAAAAAAAATGATTTGCAAATGTTACCAAGTCAAAACCATTGCAACCCATTAAATCAGTCACACACTTGGCTTCATTGTGGATGGGATTAAAAATGTTTCATAACAAATATTTATATCTAAAGTTTTCCTTTTACATTGTCATGCCCCCTGAATAAATAAATAGAAAAGCAAATTTTTAAGAAAAACATTCCATTGCTATTGCAGAAATTTTGATGGCATCCAAAACATTTAATAATACTGCATTGAATTATAGAACTCAGATATCATATATAGGGTGTTTTGATGCACACAAAGATAATGAATAGTTTCTCCCTCTTTAATTTTGGTGAGCCATCTACCAAATGAATGTTAGTAAAAGTCAGAAGTATGATGTCACCGCAATGTACCACTGATTGGTGGAGGGAAGGTAACTGCTGCTGGTAAGTCATAATTTGGTTCACTTTTGAAATCTTGTTTTTTGGTAACAAGAATAACATACACATTAGATTTCCTAAATAGCAGTGCTGCTGAAATTCCAGTATACGTATCAGGACAGCTTCGGTTTGTTTTCTCTCCATGAAGTATGTATGGGAGAAGGAGAACAGGTTTCAAGATGGTATACTTGCTGTTTTCAACTGGGGAAGCAGATACAAACTTTAAAAAGAAAAAAAAAGAAAATTTCTTTTCTCTCTTGCTCTTGGATGTCCACCAATATTGAAAAAAACTTTTTAATAACAGACTATATAAATGGTAACACCACCTGTGTTCTGTTGTATGTGCTTGAGGAATTTTTCGTCCCCGGTAATAAGTAATCAGAAACTCCTTTGAGCTGTGTAACAAGGAGCATAGTTCACACCAATTATTAAATAGGAGGGGAAAGCTTTGCAGCATAGATAAAAAAAATATCTACATATTTTTAGGTGACAGATGAAAATGTGAACCTAGGACAAAGTTGGTAGAAGGTACACAGTCAGCCATTTTATCATTCTCACTCTCTCTGAAGGAGTTGATAAAATCAGAAGGAAAGGTAAAGAAGTGAAGATCTTTGTTGAGGGAATTCAGAAATTAACTTTAACTTCTCTGAGCTAGATTGTCTGTCAAATTTAAGTTACTGATCATGTTGGATTGTACTTCCTATATTGATATATCAAATATCTCCATTTTCAGCCTTTCTCGCATACACTCGAGCTGCGCACACAACAATCACGTGTCTCATCCCCCATATGACCTCTTGTTCTCCATAAACTCCTCATATGTAACACATGTCTCCCCAGCTCAAAAACAACTCCTGTGTCTCTTGTGCAGTGCACAGGTTGCATTACCATACACCAAAGTGGGGAAATTTCACCTTTCGTGTACAGCCATGCAGGACCTTTTTGATAATCTATCAGTCCTGCGAAATCCTCCTAAAGCAGCTGTGACTTTCAAGGCCGAATTCACTCGCCCATCTAACTTTTTAACAGTTTTTGTATTAATACAAAACTGTTAAAAAGTTGATTTTTGAATATTAATTTATATATATTAATTTTAAGTTTTTTATTTATACAAAAACTTAAAAAGTTGATTTTTGAATGCAAAAAGAAATTAAATAATATTAATCAAAACATACCAATAAAGAAATATAAATTTTCAGGCTCCTTTCCTTTTATTAGGGGAATAAGTGGGAAATTTTTAAGATCAATGAAGAAACGCGGCATTATTTTTGGTCATTCTGTTCAAAATATTGGGGATTTGGTTAGAAGGAAAAAAATCTAACAGAAATATACTACAATCAGCAGTTGTATATGAAATTCCTATTGTTTCACAGGATTCTGGGGGACCGCATCACTTACATTGGTAGCACAAAAATATATTAATAAAAAGATTACATCAACAATAAAAAACTGGAACAAAAAATAAGAAAAAACTGCACTTATTCAATATTGCATTAATCATAAACAATATCCTAATTTTGAAAATATTAAAATGTTAACTACTCATCACACAAATGAAAGAGAGTTAAGATTTCAGAAAGCATTATAATCGAACAAAAAAAGGATAAAATATGCAATTTACAGGACCCTACTACTCTTGATACAGTTTGGAAGTCACTTATAAAAAGAGAAAAAATGCATATAAAAGACAAAAAAAAAAAGAGTATTATAAAAATCACACTATTTAATAAAAGACTAATAATAATGTATTTGTTTCTATAAATCGATATTAATATTTCTACATTAAAAAGAAAAAAGAATTGTACTTACGATAGATATACCTATCAACTCATTTGATAGATGGCGGCACTTGAGGAGATTCACCTGACACGTAATGCAGGCCCCACCCCTTCCTTCGTTTCCCGACATGCAACTTCTGCGGCTACGCACACGCAAGGAACCCCTATGTAGGTTGTTGATGGCCTGATGATAGTGCTCATGGAGCATTGATAATGTTAGCCGTGATATCGTCGACAAAGTGTTTTCACCTGAGCCATATCTCCCGACCCGATGAGTATAGCTGTTTCTAATGAGATATGTTTTAATTAATGGATAGTTTTAAATGTATGGGTGTGCTAATGAGTGAGTGTTTGATTGTAAATTAATATTTTAACTAAAATGTTTTATTTGTAAATATTTTTTTAAGTAACACAAAACTTGTTGCATAATTAGGCTTCTCTGGGTGGGAGCACGTGTCTCACGAGGCGATAACGTGCGATATACCTTTTGATATTATGTATATAATACCTTTGATATTTATATTTGCAAAATTAATGTTTAGAAACTGTACAGTGTGAACAGTGTACAGAAAAGAACTTTACAGAGAATGGAAGACAGCACCAGAGAATTGGAGTTCCAATTTTGAACTTTAAATTTTTTGAGAATGAAAGGAAATATGCTTTCTCATTTTGCCTGTTGATATAATAAGTTTACTAAGCAATGGAAAACCATACATTTTAAGAGAAATTTAAAACTTTAAGAGAAGCAATAATGTCCTTTTGGTGGTAAAATCAAATGTGGAGGGCTCATGTTTTTCACAAAAATGCAGTGATAACTGTTTGAAAAAGCCAAATCTGCAACTACATTGGCTCTCAACAAAACTGTAAAGAAAATCAGTGTTTGTAAACATATTCAGAAAATCACTGTTCCTTATAGGCAATTCAGAAAACTTAATCAAAACAAAATCAGAAAGATGTGCCATTTTTAAGTGGTGTAGCGGCATTAAATCGTGTGGAATGATAATGGTTAATGATATACTAACAGATTATTACTGCATATGTATTATGTATAGTGCATGTAGTAATTTATATTATTTTAAATTGCTACCTTTTTTAAATTAATTTCAATGCTTCTTATATTTCCGGACTTTTCCTCTCTTGTTCCTGATTGTTTTTTGTTGACCTTCACAATTACCCCTATTTAATGTAAAATGAAAAAAAAAATTAGATGTGGTACATAACCATAAAATAACAAATGTTGAAACTTAAAAAACACATTTAAGCTAGGTAAAGAAAAAGTAAGAAAGAAAACATTTATATAAATAAGAAAGCTTTCAACTGATAACATCAGTCTTTTTCAGCCTAGGAAAGGATTAGGAATGGTAAGTGGTTTGGAGATTTGTAATGTCATGTTCATTATTTTTCTGCTAAAATTGATTTTCATGTTGATGGAATACAAAAAACTGTAAAAGGTGCTACCATTTACATTACATGCCACCACACCCATGTGGTAAATATTATCATCTGCAAACAAACATATGTATAGAGGCAAATACCTCCGCATGCTCAAGTAGTAGCATTCACAGTTCAAATGGCAGCTTATCAGGATTTAAGCGATTTCGAACATGGTGTGATAGTCATCGCCTAGGAGATGGGTCACTCCGTCTTGGAAATTACCACGAAATTTGGGTTTACACGGTCAACAATTTCAAAGGTGTACCTGGTCTGCACAAACTCAGAGGGGAAATACAGAGTGCAAGACCAGTGTGGCTGTAGAAAACCCCCGAACGATTGTGAACAGTGGCGTCTGGCACACATCATAACATCCGCCTGGTGTGGTTCAGCTTGGTCACGTGCAAGCAGGCAAATACATTCACTGCAAATTGGATTTGCTGCTCCAATACAAACCACAGATGCTCAATTTGATTGATGTCTGGGGAATTTGGACCTGGAAGTTTTTCTCGTGTTCCACAAACCATTCTCGAACAATCCAGGCAGCGGGGCATGTCACATTGTCCTGTTGAGAGAAGGTACTACTAGAGGGGAATACCGTTGCCATGAAAGGATGTACCTGGTCTGCAGTGTTGTTTAGTTAGATGGTAAATGTCATAGTTTCTTGCACACGAAAGACTGATCCCAAGGTTTCCCAGCAGAACATTGCCCAAAGCATTACATTTCCTCCACCGCCTTGTTTTTGTCCCATGGTGCATCCTAGTACCAACACTTCCCCAGGTAAATAACACACATGCACTCGGTCATCCACACGGTGCAACAGGAAATGAGATTTGTCAGATGAGAAGATCTTCCAATAATTCAAGGTCCTGTTTTCATGCTTGCTTTCCCATTGTAGGCACTTTCGATGGTGAGCTGAGGTTAACATGGCCACTTGGAGCTGCTTCCAGCTATGCAGCCTCATTTTCAGCAGGGTTCAATGTATTGTGTGTTGTGACACATTACTCCTGTCACCGGCATTCAAATTACTGACGAGTTGCACTACAGTATCCTTTCTGTTGGCTTGTACTATACGGGATGACCTTCGCTCACCTATGGCATCGATGAGCAGTGGTTGGCCCTCACCTTGCCAGTGGTTCATGGTTTTCTCTTCCTTGGACCAATTTTTGAAGGTACTAACCGTGACTGACTGTGGGCACTTCACAAGACTTTCCATCTTGGAAATGCTGTGACCCAGTCATCTTGCCATTACAGTTTGGCCTTTGTCAAACTCGCTTAATTCCGCTGCCTTTTCCATCTTAGGAACAAGAATAATGCTAATTAAAAGAGCTCAGTGTCAGGAGTTATTTGTACAATTTCATGACCTTCACAAACACCTTTGTTTACCTTCATTTGCTTTGATTTGCATAAAATGGTGCTGATCGTAATGTTTTGACTGTTCGGTGTATATACATATTTATGGTAATGATTCATTTATACATATGTCATAAAATGTCAGGTGCCTGCATTTTAATCTTGTTGAAAAGGGTATCTTAGCTGTGCTCTAAAACAAGTCATAGGCTCTCACGTCTCTGAGTAACTTATTGGTACATGACCATGAGCATTACTCCAGGGAAGTGCTTTGTGGCATAGGGTTATTGCATCATCCGTGTATAGTGCATGTCATACTATAGAGCATGTTGCTTAGCTTTTACTGTTCTTGTGTTTATGTTGCATTTTGATTTGCTTAACACATTTTGTTTGGTGTCTTTATTTGATTATTTAATGTTCAGGATAGCATTCGATAAAGGTTTACACCTCTCCTATGATGTACAGGATTTAGTAGTGTATATCTTTTCATGCATATATATCATAGAAACATTAATCCATGTACAGTTGTCCATGTGATAGTTTGCATTACAGTTGAATGTCAAGTAACTGTTTTCATGCACAATAATTTACTCTGTGTTTTACTTTTTGTGACATTAAACCCCAATGAACCAGTTTTCTAAAAATAATATAAATTTAATGTGCAGTGGGGACTGTCATAGTTATTTATTATTTACAACACCTACAGAGCATAATGTAGTTTTGTGCTTGTTTCTTGAGGATTTCAATTTGTGTTTTTGTAGCATAACCGATCACATATATGTCAACAATGCAAGTACTGGCAGAATGTCCTTGGGGAAGAGAAACGGCGATGGAGTGATGAAAAATTTGTTCTTCAGAAAACTGTTCAAACCCTAGAGAATAACTGGGCCATCTTGTTAACCAAGTTACGTGATTTGACGAAAGAGAAATTTGGTGAAAACGTGCGAGCTGTTGGAGCAATGGTAATGAAAATTTTAATATAAAATTATGCAAAGTGACTTTAAAATGTTGAATGTAACAAAATCCTGATTAAGAAATTATAATAGAAATTACTAGTAAAGCTGTGATGCCATATCTTTTATTAAGCTTTTATGTAATTTATAAAATATATGAATAGCAATTATTTGATATTTTTATCTGATCATTAGCCTTGATCACATTAGTTGGGTGAAAACAGTGGCCTGAATTTTTATTGAAGCATCCTGATCTGTTGCCTGAAAGGTTTTGCAAATTTTCCAGAGTTTGAAAGTTATGGGTGAATGCGAGTTGTATTCATGGTGTAAGGAATATTGTTGCCTTCCCTGATGGTGCGATTCTACTTTTAGCAAAAGGAGCAATCTACTTTTAATGGATGTAGAACTATTGGCAGAGATGAAAATTAAGGGGAAAATTGAGGGATTTTTTTTTTTTTCTCATTTTGCATTTTATTCCTTGTTTTTTTATATTCTTGAGTGAATTTTAGTAGAATTGCATATCCAGAGTAATGCACTATATTATATCAAAGGTATTCTGACACTACCAAATACAGGCCTGTTTGTGCTCCGGGAATTCGAACAAGGAGAATTCCGGGGTTTCCGGGAATTTAGAAAAGCATACCATTCATGGATGAAACATTACCAGGTGACCAGTGTTCAGCTCCTTGGGCGCAAAGGGGGAGAGAATGCTTGGCACCTCTTTTCTCCGAAAGCCGGCCAGCCACCCCGGTGGCGCAGTGGTCTAAGCGATGGCCTCTGATCATTCGTCTGAACAGGGTCCGGGTTCGAATCCCGGTGAGGCATGGATGTTGTGTTTGTCTTACGGCACTGGCTCTCTCCCTTCCCTGGAACCAGTGACCCTAAATTAGGGACGGGCGAAAAAAGAAAGCCAGAAAGCCGGCCGCAGGTGAGAGGGAAAAGCCATTATAAACAGTGTCAAGTGGAGAAAGACCACCGGGGCCCCCAACCATTAAGAATCACGCATACCCCTTCGCCGTTGACGGTGGTCGTCTGGGTTGTTTATCCGATGTGCTTTGTGTGACACTCCCGGTGCCGTCCCCTCCTCTGTCATTGATGGCGGCATTTGCTCTTCTGATTTAAACGATCTTCCCATTTGCTAAAGGTGAAATAAGCGGGCCTATAAGTCAGAGCAGGGTTCAAACTGCGATCGCATTTTTCGCATTTTGCAAAAATGAATGCAATTTTGCTAAAATATTTATATTTCTTTTCGCATAAATGTGAAAACATTTAAATGGCGCTGTTTCTTAGTGAGCGCCATTAAAATTCTGCGATTCCATCTAGCGCATACGAAATATCGTCGTGGTGGACTTTCTCTTCTTTCATCATGTGATGTCAAATGATGCATAGAAACTACACTGCTGGCCACACAAAATGCAGCACCAAGAAGGAAGCATCCGATTGGCCTGAAATTCGTAGCATGCATTTCCCGCAAGAGGATATGCAAACGAATTAGCATTGCAGCGCATATGCAAATCATGTGCACCCGGCACGCCACCGAGAAGCACTATAAGAAGGGTGCACAGAAGGCGGGGTGTAAGTAGTGGAAGTGTGTTGTGCTGCCGGACCTGTGCGTGGGAAGCTTTCTGATGCCTCGTCGCAGAATACGGCAGTCATTCCAGCGCGTTTCGGAGTTCGACAGAGGACGAATAGTGGCTTATCCCGACAGCGGTTTATCATACTGAGACATCGCCACCTGTGTGGGACAACATCCAACCACAGTGAGGCGAGTATGGATTCGGTGGGTGCAGGAGGGTCGGAAGAACCGACGTGAGCGATTGCCGCAGCCGCGGCGCACCACCGAACGAGAGGACCGGCATGTTGTGCGGCAGGCATTGATGGCTCGCACCGCCACATCACGAAGGTTAGCGCAGGAATTAGGGTGTTGTTTTTTTTTCACGTGACTTTATTCGTGTGTGTTGAACATTTTTCGTAGTCTAAATATGGGTAAGTGGTTAGGAATAAGTTCCAAACGAAAAACGGTATTGTAAATGTTACTACTACACAACACAGCCAGCTAAAAAACTTTAGGTATCCAAATCTTTCACTTTATAAGTGGGCTAAAGTAAGATGGCATGACGGTCAACCTTACATTTCGTGTGAGCTATGCCAGAAATCCAAAAAGAAAACATCCTTGCAACTGCTGAAGGTAAGTTTTTTTCTTTTTTTTTTTTTTCTTTTGGTTAAATTATTTTTTTTTTTTTTTTTTGTCACGCTTGATCGGCGTTTAAAAACAGCGTGTCCAAGATGAGCAATCGCATTTGACAATCAATCATGCAAGCAATCAATCTACGAAGACGAATTTCGAAACATCGCCATGTTTACAAATTTCGGAATACATTCCACAAATTTAGTTTCAAATCTGAATTATTTTTTGTTTTTGTTTACATAGGGTAAATGTGTAGTTTAGTGTCCTAAATTATTTCGCCGCAAATGTTGAAGGATTTCGAAAAAGTGAAACGTACAAATTTTAAAGTATGTAACATGCCAACTTTTACGGATTTCTGTTTAATTTTACTTATTTACGGATAGAGGTCTTTTTTTTTTTTTTGCGGAATTTTTAATATTTTGATTGCTCAATCAAAATATTTCAATCTCCGGCAACCATCCACTTAGTTCTACCAGACCTTACGAGAGCTGTGCACTTATTCCCGCTGACTTAACAAAATATTTATCGGTTCTCATGGCTGATATATATATATTATGTGTCTTCTTTTCTTTCAGTTAAAGGTTAAAGCACAGAGTAGTGACTTCCTTTCTTTTTCATACTGTTTTGTTTGCAAAGTTGGCAAAAGAACACCTGCGTTTACCTCCTGCTTGTCATTACTGCGCTTTATGCGCGCGCCAGCTGTAATGATACATTTTCTCACGCTTCGTAACATAAACAAACACACTCTAGCGGGAGCGCGTAATGTGTTGTTTATGCTGAGCGAAGATGAGAATTTTATGTTTGACATATACAGGACGGGGCAAGCTTTTGGTTTTTGTTGTTTGCATTCAAAGTGATTTTATTTTATTTATTTTTCTTTTGTTTTGTCTTTACATTTCCGCTGTTTTTCGTACGGAATTTTCTTATTAGAAACCGTTTATCAATAGAAAATGTAAAGCACATGTTCAGCATTAACATAGAAAGGCCAGGTTACAAGGAATTGGATTTTAGAATTGCATATGAAAAATGGTTAAATAAAAAACATCGTCGCATTGTAAATTAATGAAAACATTTTAATAATTATTTTTTAAACTCGAGTGTTTTTATTGATCTCTAAATAAATCTTTCTAAATAAATGCTAAATTGTTTATAAAAAATGCTAAAAGAAATTTCAAAATGCTAATATGTTTTTGGAGATTTTTGCTAAAATGCTAAAGGTTTTCGAAAGCTAGTTCATACCCTGGGTCAGAGCAGCGGGTTGGTTTTTTTTTTGCGCGATCCCAAATCATTGAATTCTACTGTAGTAGGGTGTTTTTTTGAATGCGAGAACCTATAAGTCATATGTCTGCAGCGTGAATTGCTAGATTCGTGTCACATGTTTTCCGGTTTGGTGGGTAAGAAGTCTGTGAGTATGTGCAGTAGAACTCCCATAGGGACCTGTGTTGATAGTTCAGATGCTAGTGTGAGAAGTGAATTTTTCTCCTTTCCGTTCGCCGCTGATAATCAAGTAGTGTCTTAGAGAATTTCAGTATGAAATTTCTTGATATTAGCTGTGATATAACCAAATTAGAAGAATCTGTCCGGAATGCTTTTCGATAGGATTGGCTTGAACGCACGGATAGTAATGACGATACCGTCAGCACGTGGTGCAAGAAAATAGATAGTGCAGGACAAGCTCATTGTGTGTTTTGCAACTCATTACTGAAATATGGTGGAGAAGGTTATAAAGCCTTAATGAACCATGCAAAAACTAAGACACATATTAAAAGTTCAATGACCCTGAGTCATTATGCAAGTGCGAAGAATACGGATGATCTGGTGGAGAGCGATAATCGACCGCTTGATATAATGACAAGAAAAGCTCGTCAAGAAGTATTAGTGTCATCATTCATCGCTGAAAATTCTCTTTCTTTTAATGAATTCTTGGTAAGATATTACAGAAATCCTGTCATTCTTCTGTTCCTCACGTTTTTTAAAAAGGTTCGTTAAAAATCACGATGTCCGGACTCCACAGCTTCTTATTTAACCAGTGGGTGTCATACTGAGAGTGAATGATATATTTATTAAAATATGAACTAAAAACAATTAATTCTTAAAAATGAGGATAAAATAATAGCCTTGTTACCTTTTTTCGGTCAGTAGCTTCTTTCCGACTAGTTGCTCTTCGTAGAAATTCATTATTACTCTTGACCTTCAATTGATCGATATTCTTCAAGAACAAATTGCGTAGTCAAGAGATTTCACAAATCAAATTCCCCCGCAAGCAACATGTAGGCGGCAGAAGGGATTGTGGGTGGCAGTTACTTTGCAATGAAAACTCAACAACTGACCATCGAAATGTTTATGATAGCTAAAATCCATAAAAAAATTTAAATTGAAAAAAACTTGTCTTCTGATAGAGATTTGAAAGAATTAATCTAATGAAATAATAAAATTAAATTAAAATCCATTTGTCCAACTTCAAATGAAAACGATATGCAAAACATCTTTACCGAGGAATCCAGACTTCGAATTTCTGAGGCGCGTTTCGGCACACATTTTTTCGTGGCCATTCTCAAGGACATTTCGTGCTGTACTGCTCCTTGCACGTTATCTGCTAGCTAAGTCGACGGTGCTGCCATCTCTATCATCTGTGTCATCCTCATGCTCATCACGTAAAACATCGTTGGCGCCATCTAGTGCAGTCCTGTTTTTTAATCTTCTTTGCATTTGTCGACTTGATCTTCTTATTTGGACAATTCGTTGTTTTTCTTATTTTATCATGTTCAACCATGCTGGTAATAATTCGACTGGGACATTTAAATTGCAATTGTATGCTTTGGTCTTCTCGATCATAATGGCCTCGGCTGTCAGGATCTTTTTACGTGTGTTGTGAGAAGTAACCAAACTTATATTCTCCCAGTCGGGCGTGGCCTCGTTATTATGATAATATTGTATAAGTGAAGTTCGAATTTCACCCTTATTCCAGTTATTTAAGTGTTCACGTAATCTGATATCAACATTTCTTTTTGTGCTACCTATGTAAACTGGTTTATTATCTGAGTTCTTGTTTATATTAATAATTGGTATACGATATACACCTGCTTTGCATAATATGGAACTTTTTCATTGTGTGATTGCAGAAATCTGCTGTTGTTGAGTACAGTGTCTGCAATAAGTAATCTTATTCTGTGGCATTCCTTTTTTAAAGGAGCAGATATAGGTGGACAGTATGGTAGTTTTCCACAGAATCTGTATGTATCAGTCAGATTCTGCCTTTGGTCTATTTTGGTTATTCTGAATTTGTTTGTAAAGATCGTCAATCAATCTCTCCTTGTAGCCGAAGTCTCCAGCCAAAGTTTTGATCCATTTCAACTCTTTTTTCCTTGCAGTATTATTAGATGAAAGTACAATTGCTCTTTTTAAGTAATACCTGAATGCTGCTGTTTTAAATTTCCATGGATGATTTGAGTTACTAGGTATTATACATGTATTTGGGACAAATGTTGCCTTTCTGTATACTTCATAGTCAATTCTTGAGTTATTATTGATGATATTAATATCTAAAAATGGTATTTGTTTATTTTTTTCCCATTTGGTTGTAAGATTGATAGTTGTATATAACTTGCTGTATGTATTAACAAATTCTTCTAGATCTTCTTCAGTATGTTTCCAAAATATCGTCAACATATCGAACAAATAGTTCGGGATGTTTATTTGTAAATTTTTTGTCAGTAAGTATCTTTTTCTCAATGTCCTGGAGTATAACTTCAGCAAACAGTCCAAACAAAGGTGATCCCATAGGTGCACCTGATAGCTGTTTATAAATCATATTGTTATATGTAAAAAAGTTATTGTCGTTAATTAGGTTTAATGCTGACACAATGCTAGCTGTTTGGGTAGTTGGTGTTTTGTTTGCAATTAACTTTTCTTCTATTAAATTAATAGCTTGATTAGTAGGAGTACTTGGGTAGAGTGAAACAATGTCAAGGCTCACCATCTTTATCTCTCTGGGTCTGCAATAGGCCTCAATAGCTCTAACGACGTCAGTTGAATTTTTATTTGTGTATGCGTGGTCTTCATAATATCTTTTAAGATAATGAAATAATGCTGGTTCTAGGTTAATGGTTGGAGCAATTTTCTTTGAAACAATAGGTCGCATTGGATGTCCATCCTTGTGTACTTTTATTTTTCCAAAGATTCTTGGGATAGTGGCACTCACTGGTGGGTACCACTATCCCCAAAATCTTTGGTGGCACCCACTGGTGGAGGATTTCTGTGATATCTTGCCAAGAATTCATTATAATAAGCCACGTAGTGACATTCAAGGGTTGGAAATAACGATTTGAACCGATATTAGTACTCTTTCTTTTAGTTTGGCGCCAAATTTGATTGAGCTGTGTCAAGAATTAAGCCGGGACCAAACTGCGCTGAAATCTCTGTCCATGAACAGAACTACCGTATGTTACAAGTTAGTTAAAATACGGAATTGGCAGAACAGTTAAAGGAAATATAATTAGAACTTTAAGAACCGCAACGTTTTCTTTTAAATGTGGATGAAAGTACTAGCAATGCACAAGAAAGCATACTTGCAATGCTAGTGCAGTTTTACGATGACGATCACAGTGAGGTTGTGGTTCATCATCTTGCTTCTTTAAAACTGGAATCTTGCAATGCACAAGCTGTTTATACAGCAATTGTCAGTACCATTGAAGAAAATCAGATTCCATAGAACAATTTAAGTAGTATTTTAATGGATTCGTGTAACACTATGGGTGGGAAAAAAAGTGGTGTCGAAACTAGAATAAGAAGAAATTAAAGCACCTCCCTTATTAGATATTGATGGTGACACTTGTCATATAGCAAATAACTGTGCCAAAAAATTTTCATCGTTTTTTGAAAGTTACTTGGAAGATTTTTTTATTATATTTATTTTGACATGAAAAGCTGTAGCAAAAGAGAGAATTTTTTCAAAATATGTGCAGTGCTTGGAATTGAAAAACTGAAGCCCTTGAAGAGGCCAGATCACAGGTGGGTGTATATTTTAACTGTCTTAAATAGAATTAAAGAGTTGTGGGATGCTCTTATAGTATTTTATTTTTGTTATGTGGATAAAAAAGATAGTGTGTTATTTTTCTGATGTCGAAGCTGTGTATGATAATAGAAATATTTCATCTTCTCAAAAAGAGCTTGTAGATGGAGTACATTCCTCTTTACATTCACAAAAACTTACAAAAGATGCTGTAGCTCGGAAAAAAAGAATAGTCAACGGATTATTTGTTTTGCAGAAAAAAACTTTATTGCAAATAGCATTATATACAGCAGTGCTACCAGAATTTGATGTGTACATAAAATTATTTGAAACCAAAAAACCAATGCTTCATATGTTACATACCAGCATTTATAAATTGATGTTAAAATTTGTTACTTTTTTTATAAAGCCAGAAGTTATTTCAAAGTGCATGTCTTACAAGGATTTGTTAAAGCTTGATGTTAGTAACTCTAATTTCCACTTACCCAGCAAGTTGCTGTATATTGGATCAAAAGCTTGCACCATTATGAAAAAATTATCAAAAGACCATGTGGTAGCAAAAGAATTCAAAACCTCTTTGGTCAAAGCCTACACTAACACAGCACAGTATATGATACAAAAATTACCTGTTGGAAATCCATTTCTTATTAGTTTTACAGCATTGGACCCAGAGCTAAGAGGTAAAACTAGTACTATGTTAGCATTTGAAAAATTATCTTTTTATCTGTCTCATATATTTTCTGAGGCTGAAAAACCACAACTGTGTGCAGAATTAAGTTTATACCAAACTGGCATTGATATTACTGATGAAATGCTCTTTTATTTGTGATACCAATAAAAAAAAATTAAATGTGCAATAGACAAATATTGGTCTAAATTTTTTTACTTAAAAGATGAAGTTACAAATGAAAAAAAGTATCTTATGTTAGGAAGATTAGTCAAGGCATGCCTTACCTGCTTCCATGGGCCACTAATTGAAAGTGCTTTCAACTTAATGGATGATATTCTGACTGACAGTAGAACATCTCTTAAAATTGATTCATTGGATGCAGTGCAAGCTGTTAAATATGACTTAATGTCTTCCAAAGAAACAACTTGCCAAAAATATGGCTCGAAAAATTCCGTGACTGATCTAATTGATAAGGATTTACTTGTAAATATCAATAGAAGTTGGAGAGCATATCAGGAGGACTTAAATGCTGAAAAATCTAGTTCTGGTGTGCTTATTTCAAATATAGAAACTCATGAAATCCCTTCCAGTTCATGTCAAAAAGAAATTTGTTGTTCCATATATGAACAGGGATCTTCCAAATCCCTGTGTGTTGTGGAACCTTCCAGTTCTGTATGTGAAGGAGGAAAACAGAACCTTTCCCATTCCAACAGTTATTGTGAAATTCAGTACAAAAGAAAGGCAGATTCAGAGCTTATTCCAAAGAAACAAAAGAAACATTATGCTTTTTTTTTTTTTTTTTTTTTAAATAATTCAGGTGTTTTAAGACTGTGGTTTATTGTATTTTTCTTCAAATATATTCTGTGATTTAAATGTTTAAAATTGTTAAATATTGCTAAAAATAGGTAAATGTAAATAAATTTTTGAATTATTATAATACAATTGGGTTATTATAATATAAGGTATAATAATGAGTTTTAAAATACTCATTGAATTAAAAGTCATAAAACCCTAGTAAGCCTGTGAGATTTTCAGGGGATTTTATTTGGTCTCACAAACACCCCTGCAAATATTTGCATAAGTGCAAAGAACAGTTGCACAGGGAAGTGCACTGTGAGTGGGGAGGCATGTATATAAAGCTGGGGTGCTCTGTCATGTTATCAGTAACTTTGAAACGGATATGCCGCATGGACGTGAACTTTTAGAGTTCAAGCGTGGTCTGGTCATAGGACGTCATTTGAGTGAAGTTTCCACACACAGCATTGCAGCTAAACTAAGTATACCAAAATTGACTGTAAATGATGTCATGAAGAGATGGAAGCAGGTGCAACTACAGCAAAAAAAATGAAAAATGTTCAAGAAGTCCACACAAACTGACAGAACGTGACAGAAGAGCCATGTTGGAAAATGTTAAGAAATTCTGTTCTACCTCTGCCATTTCTACCGCTGCTGAAGTAGGAGATGCTTGTAATGGCTTGGTTAGTACCATAACTATCTGTAGAGAGTTGCAAAGTGTGGGTTATGATGGTAGAACAGTGGCACACAAGCCACATATCACTACTGTGAATGCAAAGCACCATTTGGAGTGGTGTGTCTCCCATCGTTACTGAACTATGGGGGACTGGAAAGCTGTTCTTTGGAGAGATGAGTCGCGCTTTTCAATCTTCCAATCTCGGCATGTTTGGATTTGGCAATAGCCCGTGAAAAACTTTTGTCAGACTGTGTTCTTCCAATTGTTAAGTTTGGCAGATGCTCCATCATGGTATGGAGTTGTTTTTCGTAGATAGAACTCGGCTTGTTGGTTATTATACTGCAGACCATTATCTCTGAAGTGTGCTCCAATGTTCTGGATAATTCTGCCGTACCAACAATGTGGCAGTGTGTTATAGAAATGACCTTTGTCCTTTTCCAGCACAACCAAGCTCCTTGCCACACTGCACATCTTGTGCGGGACTGGTTTCTTGAAAATGAGGTGGAATTGTTAGACTGGCCTGTCAGACTCCTGATCTTAGTCCTGTAGAACACCTCTGGGATGAACTGGAGTGACGGATACAAAATTGACCACAATGACTGTCTTCGCTCTCTACTCCGGCAGCAGCTTTTTGCAGGACGAATGGCGAGCCATTCCTGTCAGGACCTACTAGAAATTAGTTGATAGTATGCCTCATCGTATTGCCACTGTCATACAAGCAAAAGGTGGACTGACTGACTACTGATTGCGATAAAGCCATTTGTCATGGAACATTGTGGTGTCCGAATACTTTTGATAATATAGTGTATATGCCTGTAATGTGTTGACAGGAATCCAGGACAGTTTGAAGGACTGGTGCAATCTTGTATCTTTAAACGTAATTAATGGGGTTAGTTTATTATTATTATTAATTGAGAGTATAACTGTTGGGTGATTTGTATCCAGAATTTTCTGAATATGTGCATATGACTTTTCAAGACTTGTAAGCCACTTCTAATCATTGGTAAAGAACAGACCTTGAAAAAACACCATTGGCTAGAGAGCTAGAATAGCTCATAATTTTTGCTTTTTATTCACTTGAAAGTAACGGAAAATCATTTAAAAATGACCATTATTTTTTTTAATAAAATCCTTTTCTTTTGTCTGTTTCTTTGGACGGCTGGGTCATCCAGTTAATTGAGACTTTTCTGTACGAAATTGTAGTTCGGGGTCAACATCACAGGTGTTTCACTGCCAATGGATTATGCACCACTACAGATTATACAAAAGAATTTCCTTTCTTTTCCTTAATTTCACTGTCTCTGGATTATTCCCTGCTGTGGATTGTATACAAAAAAAAAAAAATCAGTATGTGTCAGGCCTAAGACACATGCTAGGCAAAGGTCTAACCACAGGCTTGGGTGCTTTGGGATGGAATTTTCCCATGAAAATCTGTACATATACAGTATTGATAGTAGTGCAAATCTGCAAAAATAATGAATTGAAGAAGTCTTTTTCACCATGCTTGATATACTGTTATAAGGTGAGTGTTCTAGTTTTATTTTATTACATAGTAATTTTAGTTTGTAACTTCGTAAAACAGCATGGTGAAAAAGGGTGAAAAAGTGCCTGCTTCTTTAGCTTCTAAATGACTACTGACAGAAACCTTGAAAGATTGGTAGCTTTGGGAAAATTCATGAATTGTCCATCACCAACAATGTGGACAGGACAAAGCGAGCACTTGAGTTTCACTCACCTGGGAACACCCACACCCAGAAGCACAAGCCACATTTCTCATTGCTTTTTTGAAGGCTGCCACCCACCTTGCAACCATATTATACAGTAAACCAGATGCTCCACAAGCTTGTTGTAGTCCTTCATAACATTTCTTCATGGTACGACCTCTAGCAACTTCTGTTTTTCAGCCAACAATGCTGCTTAAACTTTGTAAGCATGGCTTTAGACCGCTTAGCAACTATAAGGTGTGTTTACATCACTACTGCACATATGCTGCTCAAAAGAGGATTTAACCTTTCTACCCAAGGGTATGTCAGGAAGGTGCATTCATAGGGATACCCATTAGATTATCTTGGAGGACTCCCATCTCCTCTGCTGCACCATTGTCACTAAATAATTTTCAACCCCTGTATATTGAACAGCCATGGAGGCATTGCACAACCTTGTGCGATTCTTGCACTGTTTTCATGCACACATGCTGTACTGCCAGTGTACATGGCTTATGAACTTGAGTAAATTCCCTGTTACATCATACACTGAAAGCACAAAATATTACATACACCCCGGTGATAATACGCAAAGCAGCAGGACAGCAGCAAATCGCAGTGTGAAGGAAAACTGGTTGGGCCTGTAAATAGAGTAGGTCGTACGCACAGGAATACAATCTTTCAAGTGCAAGCATGGGTCAACAATGAGACTTAAGTGAATTTGATCGAGGTCAAGTCGTGGGAGCCAGAAATGCAGGATGTTCAATCAGCGCACCGTCGAAACTGTTAGGAATTCCGTGACATACCGTAGCAAGCATGTACCAGGAGTATGGGAAATCTGGCAAACCCGCTAATTGTCGAATGAAATGTGGCAGTAAAAGTGCATTGGATGATCAAGGGCGCTGACGATTGGCCCGCGTCATACAGACGAGTTGGAATACTTGTTTGCAGCAAATCACGTCGCAATTAAATGAAGGAGCATCCACAAGCCTATGCTCAAAGACAATCTATCGACACGTAGCACAGCTCGACTGGGGCAGTCAACGACCACGTCGTGTCCCGATGTTAATGTCACAGCATCACATGATTCGGCTGCAGTTTGCAAAGGCCCATGGAAACTGGAGCATGGATGATTAGAAATGCATCATATGGTCTGACAAATCCCGTTTCACACTGCATCGCACCTATGGCAGGCAGCATGTGTGACGTAAACCACACAAAGCTGTGGACCCCACATGCCAAGTTGGGGTACTACAGGCCGGTGGAGACGGTGTAACTATTGGCACAGCTTTCGTGTTGTCCGGCCGGGTCTCTTGGTGCCTCTTGAATCTTCCATCACTGGTTCCAGATATTTGCAGCTCCTGTCCGACCATCTCCACCCTTTCATTATGTGCCTCTGTCCGAACCAAGTTCTGATTTTTCAACAGGACAACACTCCACCCCATCGATCCCGGCTAGCAACTGACTGGCTCCAGAAGCATAGCAGTGAGCTTACCACACTTGCATGGCCCCCTCACTCACCGGATATCAACCCCATAGAGAATTTATGGGACATATTGGAACAAGCTGTTCGTGATGAACCATCCCCACCTACGCCTCTGCCTGCTCTACTCCACGCACTCTTAGATTGTTGGTCAGTGATACCTGAGTTTGTGTTTCAGAACCTCATTGCATCCATATCACGATGTTTGGATGCTGTCCTGCATGCAAAAGGTAGTGCCACACGCTTTTAGGTGGGTGTACGTAATAATTTGTCCTTTGAGTGTAATTTTTCAGGACCTCTCACAGAAGAACTTTGTTTACTCTGCCATAAGCCTCCTAGCATGGGAGCAGTACAGGGCTAGGAGTTTTTCTGAAAAATTAATTTTTGCTATTTACTCCTGAAATTTTAAAATTTAACTTTTTTTAAATCAAAGGCAGCTGCATTTGGCAATTATGAAAATAATGAACTCGTCCTGAGTTAGAATGTTATGACTACCACTGGCAAACCTTCTTGCTCCCCCTGCATGCAATAACAGGCAACAGTAGTTCCCACCACTAAAAATTTCAGCATTTCATGTTTTTTTTTTTTTTTTTGTTGATGTTGTTTTCCTAAAGGAACCAAAGACTGCTTATTAGTTTTCATGAAATAAGATTCCCCAAGGCATAATGGTGTTTTTCTAAATGTCTGAAATTGTTTATGTATAAATCAGTAAATTTTCATTGGAGTCAAGTGAAATTTGAAGGGTAACCTTATATGACCAATTTGCAACATCTGTAAAAAATTCAGCTCTTTCAATTGAAAATTCGGGGGAATCCTATCCCCCCCATATTTATTCCAGTTAGGAAAGGAGAGCAGCAGGTGGCAGGGCTTAGAATAAAAAGAAGGGAAGTGGATAGAGTATTGAAAAGCTTGAACTGCTTTGTTTCATCATTTTTTGTTCATTTATTTTAAATTATATGATTGATACATTTTGCATGTTTGATTGATTTTTATGGTTTTCAATTCTTGAAATTCGGCACACATGTGCATGCTGTTTCCTGATGCAAAGTGCTACTTCCAGCCAAATAATGCCCCAAGGCTTGGATCATCACACAGTAGTTCCAGGAGCACAACAGTGGCTTCAAAGTGCTAAAATGGCCCCCATAGTCCGCAGAGCTTAACTTAATTATTAATTGTACACCTGTGGGATGGGATTAAGAGAGCCATTCATAACATAACTCCAGTGAATGTTTGCCAATTGGTGGATGGCATCACATCCGCTTGGCTTGAACATACTGTACCTGTAGAACTGTACCAGCACCTCATTGAATCCATGCCACATCAAACTGAGGCTGTTTTGTTGACCAAGGGCAGCCCAACAGTTATTAAACAGGTGTTCGTAATAGTTTGCTACTTCAATGTATGCAACAATATGTTGTTATTTAGAATTTTTCTGTGTTATTAAACTGTACTCAACAACCAACTAATCTCAAATTCAGATCAAGGCCATGGCATTGTGTCTAAAAATAATTCTTTCTATAGAATATTCAAAGCAAACAGAATATAAATTCTGTATTTGCTTTTAACACTTACTGGTCATCCGTGTAACACTTCTCAGAAAACTTGAAAATTTCAATTTCACTGTCTTGGAGCAGGAAACAAACCTGCATCTTCCGTTTTCCATTCAAGTATGCTAACCATTACACCACCCAGGACAGTGAAGTCCCAAGCAACTGAGACTAAGCAATCTTAACTTGGGAATCTGAACATCTTCAGATTTTCGCTAGTCAAAACATTGTTGCTTCCTCATAGCGTTTTGACCCAACTCCCATCAAACGGGTGTAGGTCGGAAATCACCATTATGAAAAATATTTCTTCCTTTATTAATTCTGTCTATTTTGGGTGCATACTTTGATTCACTTCACTTCAAATAATTCTAATAGTACAAAAGAAATTTTGTCACACAGTGTCAAAATTAAAAATGAAAATAGCAGCAGCAACTAGCTATAAATTGTTACTTCTGCTTGTGTTAATAAACATATAGGTTTTGAAGAAGCAAAAGCCGCCCCGGTGGCGCAGTGGTCTAAGCGATGGCCTCTGATCATTTGTCCGAACGGGGTCTGGGTTCGAATCCCGATGAGGCATGGATGTTGTGTTTGTCTTACGGCACTGGCTCTCTCCCTTCCCTGGAACCAGTGACCCTAAATTAGGGACGGGCGACTGCTTATAGCCCATTGAGTTGCTCACGGTGGTCGTTAAACCTTCAATCAAAAAAAAAAAAGAAGCAAAATATTTTTATATACATCTTTGTGTTTGATTATTGATCTTAAAATTATCTGACGGTGTCTGCCGCCCAGAAATGGGGTCTTGGGCTCCTAGAGTGGTTCTATGCCACTGCTGTATACAGAATGTGGACCAATGTTTTGGTCATAACGCTAAAATTGCTAGAATGTATTTTTCACACACACACACACACACACGTAATCGTGTGTTTAGTAACAACAAGAGCATAGTATTTACAAATATCTGCATAAATTGTAATATAGATTTTACAAAGAATGGGTCATTGTGTGCATCTTCATTTTTCTTTTTTCTTTTTTTCCTAGCGTGACTTCTGGTATGTAAAGTACAAACAAGTGGAAAGCTGCCGCAAATCCCTTGTGTTTCAAAAAGATATTTTCTGCAAGTAATTGGTGGATTTTGTGCTACAGAACGAATCACCCTTGCTGCTCTCACTCATATGGGTGTTGCAGTTAACGCAAACTTGGAATCACCTGACACCACTACAGATAAAAAGCATCTTAAAGGTTCTTCGCGGTTTCGAGCTGTAGTATTTGCCATTCGGTCCATTATTCGTTTGAAATCTCTTGTGCATCGATTTTGGGCTAAAACACCGCCAGCATGTACAAGACATTTTGTCGACGAGTTGGCTGAAGAAACTGTTCAAGTTCCATTATATGCTAAAACACGTAAGTCCTATATTCAGAAAAAATAAATAAAGATCTGTAATAAATACTAATAGTTTATTCATGGCTAGTATGAAATCTTGATTAGAATTTCTGGAGTACATTTGGATGACTTGTTCTGTTGTCAAATATAAGTATTTAGTTAGCTTCATTATTTAATAAGTGTAAAATATCTTGATTTACTTTCTTATGAAACTGCATGCATCCTATGTAAGTAGATAGAATGTACCAAAAATAATGTGAGTTAGGTAGTTATATCTTTTTATTATAATGAATAGGAGATTCTGTCTGGTTATATATGTATGTAAATCCACTATTGCCCTACACAAAACTCCTCACAAAGTAATCTCCAAAATGTATAGTTTGTCCAGTATTCCTTGGTGGTTGGGAAGCATGGAATCAACCCATTTTAGTGGAAGTTCAAATGCTAAGAGAGAAGGGTGTTGTGAGCTCAGCTTAGAGAGAGAGAGAGAGAGAGAGAGAGAGAGAGAGAGAGAGAGAGAGAGAGAGAGAGAGAGAGACAGACAGATCTTCTAACTGTTGGAACAAAGCAATACATAAATAATGAAAGCACTTGGGACAGAGTGGAAAGGGGTGATTAAATGGGGTTCCTACTAGTGTTGATTTGCTGTGGTGCTTAGAAGCTTCTAAAGGGGTTATCTTACTGATTTCCTAAGCTAGCAATGTGGCATGCAAGAGATCTTTACTCTCCTGATATCTTTATTTTTTTTTTGTCAGTTTTTTTTATGCTGCTGTTCATATTTTTATTCAAAGCTATGACACTAAGCACTCTGAAAGCTAGGAAAGTCCTAAAAAGCCAAGATTTGAGACATTATTAAGAATGTGGTAATGCTCATGGATGAAAAGAAATGAAATGGAGCTTCCAAAAATTCTAATGAATGCTCTTTCTGAGGCTACAAGAGTTTCATTGAGAACTTTTACAGAATTTAGAAACAGAATGCTTCAGGCAAGGTTTGGTCAGCTCCAGGTAAGAAGCAAAATACAAAGGTGCAAAAACGTGAAATAGGGGATTTTTATAAATGTGTTTTGTGCAGAACGATGCACAATATGTATGAAAGATGGAAAATCCCTATTCTTTACTCCTTATTAATTAAACTATGCGACATTATTGAATTTGATGGAGGTGAAAAGTACACTGAGTAAAATATTAGGTGATTTAGGTTTCAAATATAAGCAATGGAATGGTAAAAAGTTTTTTAGTAGAGAAACCTGACATTGTAGCAATACTATGCTATTTTTTAAAGGAGTTAAAACAAAATGGAAATTTGCCTGTTCCAAAGTCCGTTTTTATCAAGATGACACATTGCTTCTAATGTCTCATGTCCTAAAGGCTGGAAAGACAAAAGCTCTAACAATCCAGCTGGACTATAAGTTCCTTCATCAAAAAGGAAGCAGTTAATTAATTGCCATGCCAGAACAAAGAATGGTTTATACCAGGGACTTCATTTTTATTCCATTCAAAGTCAAAAAGTGGGGATTACCACTCTGACATGAATGCCGAAAATTTCCATAGATGGTTTGAAAGCCGGCAGCTTCCGAATTTTCCATCAAGACAATGTATCAATGACAAACTGGAAGAAAGATGATTTACAAACATAGTTTCAGTGGCATAACTTGATTTTATACTTTATATGCTGAAAGCAGAATTACTCCAAATTGTTCCTCATTTCAGACTTAAAAAAAAAAAATCATTATTGATGAAATAGCAGCCCTGCACGAACATGAGATCTTAGGCTAGAGATGGGATCCAAGTCACCTTATCACTGTGACTTGGATCCCATTGATTTGATTTGAGCACATGCAGAAAACTATGTGGATCATCATAATGTGTCTTTCACAAAAGACAGCATAGAAACTTTATGGGCGGGGGGGAGCATTGCTCAATATGAAAAAATAGGAGGCATATGTGAATCATGTCCAAACTTTGGCAGAAAAATTCTGGATTTCTGATGGCATGGATGAAATAGTAGAAAATAAAATTGAAAAAACTGTAATAAATATAGGAGAGGATGTAGACAGTAGTGACAAAACTGAAATTTTATATTTCTTATATTTATGACAAACATTATGTGTTTTTTACCCTACAGGTTATTTTAAATGTATGTATTTTATGACTTCATATTGTTCCGACTTGTATGCATGCGCAGTCTTTGCCCATAACCACACGTGTATATAACCACTACGTTTCATGTGCACCTTGCAAGTTTTGGTGCCTGATGATGAACCTATAAGTCGTAGGTTCGAAAGATCTCGCAAGTTTTTAACATTAAACCTTTTTAAACCTCAATGGAATGAGTTATTTGTGTCATCATGGTTTTTAACTGTGTATACTTTTGATACCGGTGATATGTCTTAGCTTCATTTGAGTGTTGCAATTGGTTTGAGCTAAAGTGTTCGTGCTTAGACAGCTATCTTCTTTATTTGTGTATCAATTAGCACGATAGTGTCTTCATCATATCATCATATCTAACACATCCTCAATTGATGAATTTCATATTGAGGAAATAGTGTCCTTATTTGATTAAAATTGATTCTGCTTGGAGTTTGTTTAAACATTTTCAGGAAGAAGAACAGCATTTTCAAGGTGTGAATTTTAAAGTTCTTTTTCAGAAAAACAAATAAAGTAAATTATGTAGCAGTCCCCACTGTCTCCAACAATGTACAAAGAATTCCATCAAAGCACAACTATTCTTACGCTATTTGTTATGCAGATGAACAAGCAGATGGACATAACAAAGCCTAAACTTTAAAAGTTTTCAATCTATAGCTGGAAAGTATTTTAAAAGCTGTGTCATGGACCTTAATTATAAAAAAAAATAGAAAAACTACTGAAAACTTTTTGTTCAAGTTGTATCACAAAAAAGAAAAAACTTTACCTCTGTGTTATCTCTAAAATTCGTCATAGTATTAGATATTTGCCAACAGATATAACAACATGTGTTTTCTTACTAAAACCTAGCCATGATATTTTTCTTTACTTCACCATATTTTGTTAAAACTTACAAAACAATATCTGCCGCCCTTTTGCCCCGCAGGGGATGTCATCTCACCAAACCAAGGGAGATATTGAGCATGCAAAGTCCTGTAATATCCAAAGACTGTTTAATGAGATGCTTCTTAGCACCACATCAAAACAACACTAGAAGGAACTCCACTCACTCCACTTCATCCTGTGTGCTGTCATCATTTCTTTATTGCTTTGCTCCAAGTGGAGTATCTCTATCTCTCTCAGCTAAGGGAACTTCCCCTAAAACTTTTCTTTCCTTCTGCCAGGAAATAATGGATGGGGCTATACAGGGTGTCCATAAATGAAGTATACAACTTCAGTATGCTATTGGGAAAAAAACTACAATAAATAACAACTTACTTTTAATGTCAAAACACGTGGTAACTGTGAAAGTTTTTTTTAAATGTCACTAGGTCTCCACGTGTGCTCTATTGGTTGCTCACAGGGTGTCTAAATGATAGTCTAGTTCTACCCACGTACACTGCAGAATGTCAGGTATAACAAGGAGGAAGGCTGCAGTAATGCGTTCTTTGTGCTCAGTGATAGATGTAACCTTTTTCTTGTACACAATGTCCTTAATAAAGCCCCAAGGGAAAAAAATCGCATGGGGGTAATAACAGGAGAACAGGGTGGCCATGCAGTCAGACCCCCGCATCCAATCCAACACCCTGGAAAATGGTGGTCTAAAGATCGAGATTTTTCATTGCATGAGACACCTGGCGATCGAGATTTTTCATCTGACTTAACAAACTTTAACACTTGCCATGCCTCTTGACTTTTAAAGTAAGTTTTTTTCTATCGTATTTTTTTATAATAGCATACTGAAGTTGTATACTTCCTTTATAGACACCCTGTATAATGCATTTGCTTCATCACTGAACTTTAAGAGTGGAATTCCATTTTGAAAAAGCATGAAGAGCAATGTGTGATCCATATCTACAAAGCCACTTTAATGACCTCCACAAATCAGATCTTGTTGGAAAAAAAGAAATAGGAAGAGGCCTGTGATGTGAAAAGTATAAAGGTTGAAAGTCTTCCTGAAGAACATCAGCATTACTCTTATTTACTCAGAGAACGACTGAATGAGTTGAAGGCATGTATGAAGGATGTTGAAAAAAAGTGGACATATTTTAAGAACTGTGTTGTCACTGCTGCTGAAGAGGTCTGTAACATTAGAGGTGATGCTTGGTGGAACAGTAAGATTAAAGATGCAGTTAAGAGAAAGAAGGATATTTGGGGATGTTGCAAGGTAAAGTTACTGAAAATGAATATCACTGTGAGAAGTTTAAGGCAGCTAAGTTTGTTTGCCAGGATAAGGCAAAAGGTAGGAAGAAAAGGGTGGAAAGGCATGAATTGGCTTTTTGGAAAGACAGAAAATCTTTCTGGAAGTATGTAAGACATAGAAAAAATAGGGGAAATAAAATTTCAAGTTTTATGAAGAATAGGATCAGAGAAATGATATGAGAGTCCAATGAGTTAAGTAAAAGACGGGGTGAATACTACAAACATACATATCATTAAGCTGTTCTCTGAGATTCAGAGGTCAGCTCCGCAAAAAAGTATATCTGCCAGATTAATGTTTAACTTTTTGAACTAGATTTTACTTACTGTTAAATACTTCTGTGAGTTATTAGAGGATGAAAGCAAAGGTTGTTCTGAGGCAGAAGCAGATGATGTCACAGTGGTAAATGAAAGCACAGGTGGGATCTCAAGAGAAGTGGTGTGTAAAGGTGTAAAATCTCTTCAGAATGGTAAGGTTCCAGGTGTAGATGGCATAACTGCTGCTGAAAGTCTTTGTTTTGTTGGTCTCGTGTCTGGCGCTCTTTGGCCAAACTTGGCCCTTGCGCCACAAAAATCAACCAACCAACCAACTAACTGCTGAGATGTTACGATATGGTGGTGGCGGCTTTGTAATTGACTGGTTAACTGAAATTTGCCAGTTAGGAATGTTCTCTTAGGATTCAGGGAATGCTATCATTGTTCCCTTGCATAAGGGAAAAGGTGATAAGACTGAATGCAAGAACTATAGTGCTATCAGTTTGCTGAGTGTGCCAGGGGAAGTGTTTGGAAAGGTTGTTATTGATAAGGTACAAGGTCTTACATTAGAGTAAGTGTGGGATGTACACAGTAGTTTTATGCCTGATAAGGGCTGCTTTAACCAAATTTTTGCATTACATATGATGATCGAAAAGTATCTGTTAACTGGAAAAAGGAAAATCAGAAAGAGATCTCGGCTGAGTGAGTGTAAGATTGGTGTATGGAATACTCGAGGTAAAAATGGCAAGATGAAGGAGGTGATTGAGGAGATGAATAAGTATAGATTGGATATGCTGTGTATTAGTGAAACCAAAAAGAAGGAAACTGAGATAGAAAAAGTGAATGGAATGGTGAGTGTATGGTCTGGAGTATTGGATAATATGAGAGGACAGGCTGGTGTACGTGTGATTTCAAGTGAAAAGATGAAGAACAACTTGATTCACTATAGTTGCATAAGTGAGATAATTATTTGGATTGTTTGAAAGTAAAACTTCAGAGAATAGTAATTGTTGTAATGTGTGCTCCTTGTGACTCGGAACCTTCTGATAGGAAGGAAGATTTCTGAAATGAGCTAAAAGCTGTTTTGAGCCAGTTTGGTGCTAAAGAGGAAGTTGTAATAGCAGGGAATTTCAATGCTAGAGTAGGTGTGCAAAATGCAATTTCTGACAATGTTCTGGGTAAGTTTAATGATTCTTGTGTGAATGATAATTGTGAAAGATTAATTGAACTCTGCATTGAGAATGGTTTGTGTGTATCTAATACGTTTTTCAACTACAAGTATATCCACACATATACTTGGGAAAATTGTACTCTTGGTCAAAAGAGTGTGATAGATTTTGTTGTCTACGATCAGCGCTTGAAACACTTAGTTGTTGACACCCGTGTGATGAGAGGTGCGGATGTTGGTTCTGATCATTACTTGGTAGTGTCACGAGTGAAACTGAATGTTGGTTGGAGGAAAGGGAATAGGAAGAGGCCCAGGATGGAAAGCATAAAGTTTGAAAGGCTCCCTGAAAATCATCAGCGTTATTCTGACGTACTCAGAGAACGACTGAAGGAACTGAAGTCTTTTGAGAGGGATGTAGAAAAGAAATGGGAATGTTTTAAGAGCTGTGTTGCCACTGCTGCTGAAGAGGTCTGTGGCACCACAATAGTGGGTAACAATAGAGGTGATGCTTGGTGGAATAGTGAGATTGAAGAGGCAGTAAAGAGAAAGCAGGAAGCCTATTTGGGGATGTTGCAAGGTAGCGTTTCTGTGGATGAATATCGCTGTAAGAAGCGTGAAGCAGCTAAAATGGTTCACCAGAGTAAGGCAAAAGATAGGAAGGAGAAGGTGGAAAGGCATGTATCATGTTTTTGGAAAGATGGGGAGACAAAGTTCAATGTTTTGTGAAGAATAGTATCTGGGAAATGATTTGGAAACCCAATGAGTGAAGTGAAAGATGGGGTGATTACTTCTGTGAGTTATTAGATCAGGAAAGCAAAGATGATTCGAAGGCAGAAGCAGATGATGGCACAGAGAAGGATGGAAGTACAGGAGGGATCTCAAGAGAAGAGGTGTGTAAAGCTCTAAAATCTCTCCAGAACATTAAGGCTCCGGGAGTTGATGGCATAACTGCCGAGATGTTGAAATATGGTGGTTACTCTGTAATTGACTGGTTAACTGAAATTTGCCAGTTGTGCTGGGAGTTAGGAATGGTCCCTTGGGATTGGAAGGATGCTATTATTGTTTCTTTGTACAAGGAAAAAGGTGATCAGACTGACTGCAAGAACTATCATGGTATTAGCCTACTGAGTGTGCCAGGGAAAGTGTTCGGTGAGGTCATTATTGAAAAAGTATGGGGTCTTACATCGGAGAAAGTATGGGATGTTCAGAGTGGTTTTATGCCTGGTAAAGGCTGCACTAACCAAATTTTTGCATTACGCATGATGATTGAAAAGTATCTGGCTCTTGGTAAGAAAGTTTTTGCTACCTTCATAGATTTAGAGAAAACTTATGACCGAGTAAATAGGACACTTTTGAGGAAGGTATTCAATGAATATGGTGTTACTGAGAATCTACTTAACAGTGTAAAAGCTATGTATGCTGGCAGTGGAGCTTGTGTATGAGTAAATGGTGTTTTATCAAAATGTTTTTTTATTGGTGCAGGAGTCAAACAAGGTTGTGTAATGTCACCATGGCTGTTTAATATATTTATGGATGCGTGCGTGATGCCAAAATAGATAATACTGGTTTATGCCTTGGTGATATTCGTGTGTGCAGATTGCTGTATGCTGATGACTCTGTCCTGTTGGCAGAGAGCAAAAGTGAGTTGCAGAGTATGTTGCCTGGATGTACGAAGTTTGCATGAAATTCAAACTGAGTGTGAATTAGAAAAAAAAACAAAGTTATGGTTTTTGAGAGAGGAACTGGTAGTACTGAATGTAATATAAGTCTAAATGGCACAGTGATTGACCAGGTGAATGAGTTTGTGTATTTAGGAAGCATGTTTGACTGAGAGAACAAATTGGATGGTGAAATTAGTAGGAGAGTGAATTCTTCATTGAAAGTCATAGCGGCTTTGGGAGGTGTTCACAGGAATTATAGGTTCTCAAGAGAGTCCCGCATGGCTGTGTATGAGAGTGTAATTGTTCCTACTCTGATGTACGACAGTGAAACCTAGGTACTGCAGAAGAAACATAGGAATCGTTTGTGTGCTAGAGAAATGCTTTGCTTATGGGGGGTTTGTGACAAGACACGTTCTGATTGTGTGAGGAATGAAGATGTTTTGCAGTTGTGTAATGTGAAGCAAAATGTTGTTAGCAAGGTGGAGACTAATATGCTTCAGTGGTTTGGCCATGTTGGAAGAATGAGTGATGAGATGCTTACTAAGAAAATCTTTTTTAGCCCAAGTGGCAGGAAGGAAAGGCAGAGGAAGGCCAAGTAAGTCATGGGAGGATCAGATTCAGGAGTGTTTGCATGAGAAAGTATAGAAGGTCTTGTGTACGGCGTGTGATGGATGTCAGTGTAGCCCGAGTTGTATGTCAAGATCGCTGTAAATGGAGGTTTGATACAGCAACAGTAAGTAAAAATTATCTTTTAGTTTGTATTTCTTTGTGGAGCTAACCTTTGAATCTCAGAGAACAGCTTAGTGATATGCATGCATGCATGTATGTATGTAATGTATGAACAAGTAAATATGATTCTTCTGTGGAAGGTACTGAATAAATATGGTATTACTTGAAATCTGCTTAACAATGTAAAAGCCATGTATGCCTGCAGTAGAGCATGTGTACGAGTAAATGGTGATGTATCGAAATGGTTTTCTGTTGGTACAGGATTCAGACAAGGTTGTGTAATGTCACCATGGCTATTTAATATATTTATGGATGGATGCATGCGTGCGTGATGCCAAAATGGACAATGCTGGTTTATGTCTTGATAATATCCGTGTATGCAGATTGCTGTATGCTGATGACACTGTCCTGTTGGCAGAGAGCAAAAGTGAGTTGCAGAGTACATTGTCTCAGATGCATGAAGGTTGTATAAAATTCAAACTGAGTACAGTGAAACCTCCATTAACGGACATCCCAGTCAGCTCCCAAAGGAGAACTAACGGACACCCTGATCCTTGGATTTTAATTAGTTCCTTCACAAAAGGTATAAGATATGGACAAAGAATATTTATTGCTGAAGGCATAATGGGTTGGATTACAGCTTGTACAGTGGTATGCTTGATCAAAAGAAAGGAGTTAAAAGTTTAGTTCTAAATGAGATGCTCTGCAGCTTCCATGTATGTTTGAATCGCTCATGGGGGTTGCAGAGGTGGTTGATAAGGCCTGAAATTTTACCCATTCTGTGCGATATTTCTTGGTTTGGTCCCTGTGGGATCTGTTCCTGCTTTATGGCATACAGCTAGGTAACTGTTCAGTTAAGCTTTACTATCTAATATTTTTCTTTCTTATGGCATACCTAATCCAAATCTCTTACCTTGCTATTTGTAAGGGCTGTTTAACACCAGACGTCAGACACTGTTTTTTTTTAAATCCTCTACACCATGAATTATTTCATTATTATATTCACTTTTATTCAGCAGACAGCTTTTGTGTAAAAAGCACTGCAACTTTTTCTTTATTATGCATAAGCATCATACATTTATTATACTTTTGCAGGAACACGATGACTTGGCAATGTTAACTTAGGCCTAATCTAACAACAGCCACATCCAAACAGCTGTTGCGTTTTCCTGGTTTAAGCAGTGACCGTTATTCGGAGGTTTCACTGTATAAATAAGGGTAAAACCAAAGTTATGGTTTTTGAGCGAGGAACTGTTAGCAGTGAATGCAAGGTAAGTTCTTAATGGCACAGTTATTGACCAGACGAACAAGTTTGTATATTTATTTGGGAAGCATGTTTAACAGAAAGAACAAATTAGATGGTGAAATTTGCTGGTGAGTGAATTCTTCATTGAAACTCATAGCTGCTTTAGGAAGATTTCACAGGATTGATAGGTTCTCAGGAAAGTTCCGAATAGCCCTATATGAAAGTGTAATTGTTCCTATTCTGATGTATGGCAGTGAAATCTGGGTACTACAGGAGAGACATGGGAATCATTTGTGTGATGGAGAGATGTGTTACTTATGGGGGGTTTGTGGCAAGACACGTTCTGATCACGTGAGGAATGAAGATGTGTTGCAGATGTGTTATGTAAGGCAAAATGCTGTTAGTAAGGTGGAGAGTAGTATTCTTAGGTGGTTTGGCCATGTTAAAAGAATGAGTAATGAGATGGTTACTAAGAAAACATTTTCAGCCCAAGTAGCAGGACAGAAAGGTAGAGGTAGGCCAAGGAAATCATGGGAGGACTAGAATCAGGAATGTCTTCGTGAGAAACAGATTGAGTATGTAGTACAAAAGGTCTTGTGTGCGTCATATGATGGATGTTAGTGAAGCTCGGCTGTGTGCCGAGATCGCTGTAAATGGAGAAGTTTGATACAGCAACAGTAAGTTCTTTCTGTGAGCAGCTAACCTCTGAATATCAGATAACAGCTTAGTGATATGTATGTGTGTATAAATCAAATTGTTGTTCCCTTGTACTCCTTCTCATGCATACCAAACATAGCATTAAGCTATTCTGTAAGATTCAGATTTTAGCTACTTAAATAAAGATGCAGACCACCAAATTATATACTGTTCAAAACAAAAAAGTTAGGGGTATTATAGAAGAACCTGTGTTGGTGTCTAAGAGTCAGCAGCATAGGTTTCTCTGACTAGTCAGCATAGCTGGCCCAGGTTCAAGTCTAAAATGAGGTTTAGGTGGTGTGTTTGTCTTATGGCCTAGCTCTCTTCCTTCCCTGGAACCAGTGGCCCTAAATAAATTAGGTATGGGTGACTGCTTATAACCCTTAGCTGTTCATGACAGTCATTAAACTTCAAGAAAAAATGTATTACAGAAAAGGGAGGATTAACTAGATGTGTGTGTAAAGTAGCAGCCTTGAATTTAATTATGGACAACATAGTGTGCAGAACACAAAGCAGTCATAAAATGATCAGACAAAAGGTGTAGCATGGTACATTTGACATTAAAATTAGAGAATGCCACATTGTCTCAAAATGAATGAGAAGCACATGAGGCTCACCTTGGTCGGTCCGTACATTCTGATGTCTCCTTAATTGTTCTCAACCATTTGGAACCTCTGTGGAATACTTGACTTTAGGGTAATGAATCACTTGGCTTTAGGGTAATGCCACCCACAGATGAGACAAAAAATCACAAAATTCTGTAAATGTAATAGCTGCAGAGTGATATCTACCCAAGCTTCTCTGCAGCATATCCTAGATGAGCTCAGTGGGGTTAAGCTCAGTGGGTTGAAGGTAGGGGTAAATGTAAAATACCAAAATCTTCAAGCTGGCAAATTGTGTTGTGAGCTTCATGATGTCCACAAAGAAGAAGCAATAGTGTATTGCACTATGTAAAAGTGTCATAGTAATCCGGGTGATGTGGATTTGGTACACACTAGCTCTTATAAGCCGTTGACAAATATTCAGACCTGTGGGGCCCATCAAATCAAATCCCTCACCATACCATGATTGAGCTACCATAGAACAGGTGTGTAGGTTAGTATAGATGCTGACTGCCACATGTTCCTGAGGTTCACCCAACACAAAGTCACTGATTGTCAAAATACAGTCCAAATCTGGACTCGTCCCAGAATAGGACACTGGCACTTTTCCTGTCACAACAGGTGTTGCTGTGGCCATTCACATCTGTCTTGCTGGATTGCCACGCATGGTAGTATTTTACCCCAATAGATACCTGAACCCTAGACATAGACCTTCCTAATGTCATTGATTATGAACTTTTTAATCACTTACTACCGTGCCAGTGGCTTTTTTTTTTTTCAGAGCATCTCAGATATGATGGTTAAATTTTGTGTGGTTTATGTTAGTGTTTATTGTGTGATACCAATCTTACCAGGCTGTAGTTGACTTCAAAAGCCATTTCTCAGTTATTCTGCAACATCACCTACCTCCCAACAATGCACATGATATCGCACGTTTGGATCCATGAAGAGCTGCTGAAACATCTGTCTGAGCCTGTATTGCAGCATTCCAATGGTCACATTGCGAGCCCCAGGTGTCGGATATCTTCTTTGCATTTTTCATGCAATCTGAGATCAACCTTTTCAGATATGCACAGTTAACACTAGGACTTTTTATTTCCGTTATTTGATCATTCCCAAAAACATTTTGGGACCAAATTGATACTGATCCTGGAACTTCCTAGGATGCTCTTTAAAATTAAAAACATGTAAAAAAAAAATTGTAGAACATACAAATAAATAATAGAAATTAATTGATATTTTTCTTTATTTAAAGCATAAGTACGTAATTCAAATACTGATTTAAAAAGCACAAATTTGAGTCCTGGAAAGTATTGTACTTCAAACTTTTTAGATGTTTCTTATTGCTCATTTAGTGGAAGAGAGGTGAACCTTTCCATCCCCCCTCAGAATTTGTGGTTTTCTTTCATCTGCTGGAAACTGTTTTAAATTCATCTTTCCCAGCAGACACATGCAGTCGGTCCTCTCTTGACAGAGTGAGCAACAGGTGTGATTGGATAAACTTCTTCCTGTGCCTCTCAACATTGCTTTGTAGAAGACCTAGAGTAGACACTCCAAGTGTTGTGGATTTTCCATAATTACTATGGAAATTGTTGGTCAACTGTGGAGTATGGGAAACCAAATACACTGTGGAAACTGAATATACTGAAAATGTCAGTGAAATAAAGTTATTCAACATCTGTGTAAAGTTTATTTTCATATATTCAAGTTTATTACACTTATTAAACATTTTTTGGAGTTGTTTATTGGATGTTTTTAGTACAATGACATTTCTTCAGTGCTTCTCCAATATTTTTTGGATGTCACCCACTGGCCAAAAGTGTTTGGAACCAACAGAAGTTATTGTTCTAGCAGGGATGAGAATGTTCTAGCAATTTTGGAATTTCAAACTTTTCTGACCTGATTATATTCTTACTTTTTATATTTTTGTAGTAATTTACCTAATTTTTAGCATCTTTGGTAATAGTGGAAAAGTGTGACTTCCTATGTTTTAGGAATTTTTTCAAATGAATTATGTTTTCTTATTTCTATTAGTCTCTTCTTCAAACTAATCAGTAGAGCAAGCATTTTTGTGCTCTTCCCCATTTTAAAGCATAATGAAATTTCAAAATTCGTTCCTAATCTGTCTGTGATGGAATCTGAGCCATTTCTGTGATCTGTAAAATTGTTTTCATAGCAGGGTAAACAACGCAGCATTGTTTTAATATTTAATTTCACTTTTTTTCTTTTGTTTAAAGTGAAATTAATGTTCAAAAATGCTACTGCCTGCTCATTGTGCAGAGAAAATGACTTTATGGAGAATAAAAGATGGCAGTAGAAAGTTGAAGTTCTGATTGTGATCTTTTAATTGATTTTAAACAGAAGGGAAAATGTTTGTTTTTTTGTTTTGTTTTTCTAAGCAATGAGAAAGCCATGCATTTTCAAAGGAATTAAATTTTAGAAAGTTCTGATGTCATCATCAACTTCAGGAAAACTCCTTAAGTGAACTTCCAAAAATCAAAGTGGACTTCTAAAAATCAGCATGAAACCTAAGTTTATTTAATTGTGAGTGTAAAACAAAAATTAAAAGTTACCAACACAGATCAATGCAACTGTGTTTGAGTTGAAGATCACTTTATGTGACCCATGCACATCTGATATACAGAAGCAAATGGGAAAATATTTTTGATGTTTTTCAGATTGCCATTTTTTTTATTATTTTTTTTATTTTTTCAGTTGTGGTCTATGGAAAGTAAATTTAGTACATGTTTACCATGAAATTTCCAACACATTACTCATGCTCTTTAAGTTATTAAAATTACCTGAAGTGATTTTAATAACTTTTGTTGTGAATATGTAGCTGAAGTGCACTTGAGCAAATATTGAAGAATTCTATCTTGATTCCAGTGTCTCGGTGTTGCAAAATTCCTTGAATCCCTAAAAAGAATTTGGAGTATTAAGTCATATGAGAATGCAGTATATTGATTTTGTTTTGTGGGTGCATGTGTTGTGCATTTTGGAAAGGTATGAAGTGGCATTTCAGAGACTGAGAAACATCCAATGGTTCCCTTTGTTTAATTTATTTTAATTTGAAGTTGCCTATCTGACTGTAGTTTACAGTCAGCAGAATGTGATAATCTAATACTCTAAACAGGAAAATCACATCTTTTTAATTCTTTGACACACCAGAAATTAACAGAGAAAAATTAGGTCTGTGTTTCCGTTAACTTCATCAGTAAGAATGGGTATTTCTAAATCATTAAAGTTCCTCTTGGGGGACAGGGGAGAAGTCAAGTTGGAATGCAAGCTTCCAGGTACATAGATACAGCATTAAGGACCACCTGAAAGACAACAAAGGGTAGGTAGTATGGTTGCATTAGCACATTTCAATTTTTCAGTAACAAGTATAATGAAATTCTTTGTATTGTAAGCTATTACTTTAAAACTAAGTATAAAGAACTTCAATTCTGGTATCACTGAGGTGTTCACATACTTAGAAAGGTTGTAGGCCATTGAAATACACTGGCGGAAAGTGAAAAAAGAACAGCAAGAAGGAGACGTCTGATACCAACAAAATTTATAGAGCATAATAACGGAATACAGAGGATAACGTGATCAAAACATTATGGCAAAATACAGCTGTATTTGCTGGTAAACTGAAAAATGACATTTTCATGTAACATGGTTAGTACGAGGTTGAACCGCCATGAACTGCGTCACACTGTGCAATTCTGGCATAGAGTCTGTCGTACAAATGTTGGATGTAAGTTTGGGGTATTGAGTTCCAAACATCCTCAACCTGGACGCGTAAATCGGGGATGGTCGTGGCTAGCCGTGGAGACCAGATAAGTTGTTGCCCCATTAAATCCCACACGTGCTCAATGGGGGACAAATCCGGTGAACGTGCAGGCCATGGAAGTTGTCTCACACCCTGAAGTGCATGTTGCGTTGCACGTGCCGTGTGTGGGCGTGCGTTATCTTGCTGGAAAACACCACGATGGACCGACCTTACAAATGAAATGGCACAACAACGGGCTGAATGATGTTGTTGATGTAGGAGGTGCTGTTTAACGTACCCGGTACAAACACTAGTTGTGTACGGGAGCGATAACTGATCGCTCCCCACACCAGGAGACCAGGTGTAGGCCCTTTGTGTCACTGGTGGATGCAAGAAGGGTGGAGACGCTCCCCTGTGCGTCTGCGAACACGCATACGGCCATCGAAGGCTCCCAAGTGGAATCTGCTTTCATTGCTGAACACGACAGATCGCCATTGCATTTTCCGGTGCAGATGTTGGCGACACCACTGCAGCCGTTTCTGACGGTGGGCTGGAGTCAGAGGCACACGTGCCCGTAGTCCTGCATCCAGTAGATGGTTGCGGATTGTTCGCACAGTCACCTCAGGTGCAACAGCAGCTCGGATTTGCGTCGCAGTGGATGTTCTGCTTGACAACGCCGCTCTTCTTATGCGTCGATAGGTTCGCTCATCAGTCCGTCTGTGACTCCCGGTTCCACGTCTTCTCGTGTGAGGATGCTCCTCGGACCATCTACGCCACCATCGTACCACCACCAATACTTCCCGTCCAATTCGCTCCGCAATACAACGATACGACCACCCGGCCTCATGGAGTCCGACTAGACGACCTCGCTCAAAGTCCGATAACTGCTGAAATCGTACACGTCTTCCATGTCCAGGCATTGCAGCTTCTTCAGGGTCTTCGCACGTGTCCATACGCTGACGACTGATTACATTCACTTCGCCGTACTCCTTAAATACCACCGACAATAATTTGCATATTATGCCGTGCTGTGGCGTAAGCGCTCACCGGTTGGTCTCGAAATTAACATCACACCTATGTAAACTGGACCCTATTAACATATGTAAATTTCATGATCATCCGCCAATTCCTTCTTGGTGCTTTTTTTTTTCACTTTCCGCCAGTGTATATAGTTTAAATTTAAGATTATAATAATAAGACTAATTTTTAAACTGAAGTGAAGCTAAATAGTCTACCAGTGAATATTAACCAAACATTAAATGAAATTTATGGAAATTTTTATTTTCACTGTTTCAGTCAAAAATATAATCTTTCCTCCCCTCTCTCTCTGATTTTAAAGGTGTACCAAGTCACTCTTCAGCGTCATCTAGGCATTCTGGTTCTTCACATGATTTTTCTTCTACTGAATTTGGTGCAAGAAAAAAGTGCTCTTCTGGGAAGAGGTATTGATGTGGTACTGTTTTAGATTTTAAAAGATGATTCTTATAGACTGCTTGTGTGTTATCAGAAAATGTTTATATTTTCAGATAGATGTGCACAGCATTGTTTATTCAGTGTTGAATAGTGTCTGCTTCCAGGTATGAGATTCTTCCACAGATTCTCAGGATTTCACTTTTTTCGTCATCATTCCAGTTGTTCTTGAGATTGATGCAAAACTGAAAAGAAGTTTTGGTGAGATTAGTGGGGAAGGGGGTCATTTTCCATCTGAGAGAGAGAGGATGGTATTTCATCTTTCAAATGTTTCAAAAATGAAGTGAAGGTTTCCCCCTGTAATCATAATTTTTTTAATCTCAATGTTGCTCCTATTCAGTATTGTTACTTAAATATCATTTTATTGTAGAATTTTTTGTATTTCAGCTGGAAATTGTAGGTAAGAATTTCCAAAAATGGAAGTTAGTTGGAGCAAAAACTTCCCTGTGATCTTCAGGCACGAGATTCTTCCGCGCATTAGAGGAATTCCACCTTTTTCATCATCATTTGAGTGATTCTAGAGATCAATGCAAAACTGAAGAGAAATTGTGGGAGGTGGGGGATTAGTGGTGAGGAGATTCTATTTTCCGTCTTTAAAAATTTTAGAAAACTGAATTTGGACATAGTGAAGATTCTTCTCGTAATATTTTTTTTTTTCTTGAAATGCCAGTATTAATGTTAACTATCATTTTGTTACATAGATGTTTGTATTTCAGCTTGAAACTGCTAGAGCGAAAATTTTATTGTGGTGTTCTATCTGCCCAGTATTTTAAAATATCATTTTATTCGATAAATATTTGCCTCTCAGCTTGGAAATGGAGAAAAAATTTCCAAAAGCAGAAGTCAAATAGAGTGAAGATTTCTGCCTAATCCCCCCCCCCATTATGTTCCCAGTATCCTGTGTTATTGTTAAATGTTATTTTCCCCCATAAATGTTTGTGTTTCATCTTGATAAAGGAGAGAAAAATTTCTAAAAACAGAAGTGAAGTTTGGAGGCTGTGTAAGAATTGAAGCACGGTGTTCAAAAGTATTCATATTCTGAAAATTGCGTAATTTATCTAAAACAGCGAAAGCTTTTGATATCACGCATTCATAGTCTTCAGGCTGAAAGTTCTTCCAGCATGGTGGATGAAATTATAGTCATCTGAGGGCATAAAGGGAGAAAAAAGAAAAGCAACAATAAGGAAATGGAAAGAGAAAGAAAAATTAACCAATGATGCTGTGCAGATGCAGAGTCAACGAAATGCAAATATGGCTTTGGAACTTGCTGAGGAGGAATTAAGGCTTACTTACAAGAGGAAACTTGTGCTAATGTTCTTCAAGTTTATATCTACATTAAGATTTTTTGTTTACTATTTACATAAGAAATTATATATTTACATAAAGAAATATAAAACATTATATTTGCACTTCTTCACTGCATGTTATGATTTTTCATCTGGTTAAAAAGTTATTTTTTTTTCATCGCATGTATGCTACTACATACAGGGTGGTCATAAAGTAACTTGGCCTATTTACGAGCCCCTAGTGACCACAGTTTTTGGTGAATTGGGATGAAATTTGGGAATTAGACGTTTCAAGATATTCGCTTGAGATTTATGCAGAGAAAATAAATCGTGCTCTCAGTTACAGTTTCAGCTCACAAATTACGGAAACTTCCAATGGCAACACCCACTTTGTGATATCTCATTGTGAACAGCACCTTAAAAAACTACAAATAGCATTAACAGTTTCTTCCTAGCTCTAAAAGCCCCTGAGTAATAGCACTTTCAAATGAGATGAAAAGTAGCAACAAACGAGGAAAGAAAGCCAAAAAAAACCCGTCACAATTACCTTTGTTTACAAATGCTCGATGTGTCTGCCATCACAGGCATTGACAGATTGCATGCAAGGAATCGTGGACGTTACTGAAGCATGCAGCATGTTACATGGAATATGAATAACCTCTTATTTTAATGGCTTCTTTCAGGTCAGTCAAAGTTCTTGGATTATCTTTGTACACTTTTGATTTCAGAAATCCGTTAGTGTTAGATCTGGAAACCGTGGTGGCCATGGAAACGCAAAATGACGAGATGTAATTCTGTTACCGAAGTGCTGTTCTCACAATTGTTTGACACATTTGCTGACATGTGGTGAAGCACCATCTTGCATTCAAATGACGTCAGATATTACATGTCATTGCTGCAGCTCTGGAATGATGTAATTCGTTAACATTGCTGCGTAGCGAGCACCTGTTACAGTGCATGGCCATAACTCATGAGGGGTCACTTGTTCAAAGAAGTAGGGGCCTAGAATGAAACTGCTTGTGATGCCACACCACACAGTCACTCTGGCTTCCTGTAAGGGAAGAGGTAACAAATCATAGGGATATTTGTCTGCCCAATGCACACAGTTTTTAGAGTTCACTTTGCCAGTTAACATGAAATGTGCTTCATCAGTCCACAGTATGCACAGTGGCCAGCTGTTGTCACTGTCATATCTTATTAAAAATTCATTCACAAATGCCAAATGTAGCTGTTCGTCACCCTCTTGCAACATTTGGACTCAATGGTACCAGTATGGGAACATCTAGAGTAGTGCCAATCGAAGAATCTTTAGGAGCATCCAGAATGCAGGAAGCACCTCCTGCCGTTGCATGATAATCGTCATTAACCGTGTGATGCACTTCAGCAACAAGTTCAACTGGAGTGAGTCCTCCAGCTCAAGGTCTGTTGCATATACACCCCGTAACTTTGACTTTAATTATGGATTCGATGGAAGACACGCAACGGCTCTGCAGCATTACAACCATTAATGTAATAAAGCTTGACCAGTTCACCATGACGTTTAGTGAAAACTCTCGTCTAGTTCTCCTACACGTTCAGACGCAATACTGACTCAACGTCCAGCCGTCAAAGCTATTTATCGAAACTGGTTGCAAAGATGTAAAACAAACTGTGTTCGCCAATTGGATGTTTTGTTATAGACAACAGTGATTTATGCAAATGACGTGCATCATCACTACTGCAGACACAATGCAAATGAGTGACGAAAGGATGTCACAGTTTCTTTTTTACTTTTTTTTTCTCTTTTATTGTTACTTCTCATCTCATTTGAAAGTGCTATTACTTAGTGGCTTTTAGGGTTAGAAAGAAACTGTTAAAGCCATTTGTAGTTTTTAAGGTGCTGATCACTATGAGATATCACAAAGTGGGTGTTGCCATTGGAAGTTTCCATAATTTGTGAGCTGAAACCGTAACCGTGATGAGAGCACGATTCATTTTCTCTGCATAAATTTCAAGTACATATCTTGAAACATCTAAATCCCAGATCTCATCCCAATTCGTCAAAACCTGTGGTCACTAGAGGCTCGTAAATAGGCCAAGTTGCTTTATGACCACCCTGTATAAGTAAAATATTATGAGGTAATGTGATTAATGTCATAATTTTGTCCAAATATTATAATAGCCATCCTGAGTGTATAATACACCATCGAGTCACATTATTGTTACCACCTCCTACTTTCGATGTCTACAGCGCATAGCCAATGAAAGAAGGCACATGTCGTGAACTGGCTTGGAGGGTACTATAAAGTGTGCTGTAGGTATTCTGAAAACATATCACTCGTTGCTATCATGGATAAAAGGAGAGATTTATCAGATTTGCGAAAAGGGATGATTATTGGCTTTTGGGCCAAGAGTGGCAATATTTCTGAAACAGCACAGTTTGCGAACTGTTCATGTGCTGCTGTGGTTAAAGTGTATCGTGATTGGAAAAATGGCACCATTGCAAATAAGCAATAAGGAAACAGCAGAGCACCACGTGCCGTTGATGTGAGAGGTGAACGTCAGCTTCAAAGGTGCGTGAGAGCCGATCAACATGCAACAGTGGAGCAACTCACTGGCCGAATGAACCAGGGGATACCAGAAGTGTATCTAAAACAACAGTTCAGCGAACCCTGCTGCATATGGGGCTCCGATGCAGACGGATGGTCACTGCACCTATGCTAACGAAGGTGCATCAGCAGAAAAGGCTTACATTTGCATGGCAGTATCGGAATCGGACCTCCGCTGATTGGCAAAGTGACGTTTTCTACTTCATCGAACGGATGGACGTTGGCGTATAAGACAAGAAACATCAGAGAACATACACTGTTTAACCATTGCTGGAAGAACACAAGCTGGTAAGGGCAGTGTTATGGTCTGGGGAATGTTTTTGTGGCATTCTTTGGGTCCACTCATACCTGTGGAAGGCACTCTGGACTGAATTCGTTATGAATCCATCCTTGCAGACCACGTACACCCATACATACTGATTGTCTTCCCTGGGGTGGATGGGATCTTCCAGCATGGCAATGCAACGTGTCACACAGCTAGAAATGTCCGAGAGTGGTTGGCAGAGCATGATCAAGACTTCAAAGTACTTCCCTGGCCCCCTAATTCCCCAGACTTAAATCCAATTGAGCATCTGTGGCACCACCTCGATTGTGTTGTTCGCTTTATGGATCCTCCACCACGCTCCTTCCAGCATCTTATTGAGTCACTCCCAGCCTGTCTAGCTGCTATCCACGCTGCACACTGTGGTTACTCTGGATATTAGCCGTTGGTCACAATAATGTGACTTGACCATGTTTAAGGGTATGTAAAATAATCTATGAAGCAGTCCTTTTTTCTTTCTTTTTTTTTTTTTTTTTTTTTTTTTTTTAATGTCCTGGTGGCTAGGTGATTAAGAATCTGACTTTTGACTGAGGTCCACGGGGTCAGTGTTCCATATGTGGCAGTGTTTTGGAGTTCTGCATAAGGCGAATTGATGATCTTCATATGAAATAATAATTATTTTGGAAAAAAGGTGCAGCTAAATAGTGCAGCAGTATATTATCTCGTGAGAATTTGCCAAGCATTAAATGAAATCTACAGAAGTTCATGTTTTCACTATTTTGGTTAAGAGAATAATTTTTTTCTCTCATACTGTTTGGAGTGCCAAGTCATTCTTTACCATATTTAAGCATTCTGGTTTTTACATGATTTTTTTTTCTTTTAACGAATGGGGCATGTCCAAAGTGAACTGCTTGTGTGAAAATTCATTCATCAGAGAAATAGGAAGACACAAAGACGTATATAGCCGCACTTAAAAGCACCAAAAAAAAAAAAATTATTTTATGTAAAACAAGACCAGATAACCATATCCAAAATACTGGCCACAAAATAAACTGGAGGAACACTCTTAGAATCAATCCACATCAACCACTTGTCATAAAGCAAAAATTACAGCAAGGACATAAGATTGATAAGAGGGTTTATATTTCAATTAAAGATTGCAAGGATTAAACATTACAGCCTGAAAATTTCACAAGTCCAATATGTAAGTAACCTCAGTGGTACCCATATATTAACTATTTAATTTCTAATTAATATAAGAATAAATCATGATGAACACTCCTCCCAGCCTTTGATGCTTGAGAAAATTTTATGCTGATTTAGATTTTTCAGAAATTGTTACGCTGATTTCAGCAAACCCTTGATTGTAATGAGCATTCTATTTGGCAGATACTCAAATTTATTATGTTATTCAATATTTTTGAATTACATGAAACCTATCATGGAAATGAATGAAAAATGAATCTTTCCAAGTACACAGTAGGCATACTACCATACTATTTTTGGCAAAGAAGTGCCTTACTTCACTGTTTTCCATGTAGCCATCTTTTTAGGAAATTTGAAAATTTTACAGAAAAAAAGTAAAATAAAGTGCTTCTGTGCCAAAAGTAATATGCTTTTATGTTGCCATGTACTTGGACTGATTAACTTTTCTTTAATTTCTGTGGTATCTAGAGGACTGGTGATTTCTAACCTGTGTCCGATCTTAGATTAGAATAGTCATCAACAACATGAGGGAACATCAGGATGTTTCAACTAGCATAAATCTGAAGTTTGTTCATATGCAGTTAAATTGATTGTCTTGGATGCTGTTATGGTTAGTATGTTCTAATAGAAATCTCGGAAAGTGGGTTTGATGACCACTCCAAGGCTATGAAATTTTCAAATTTTCTGATGAGATGAAAACATCAAAAACAGTGAAATGGGGAATAAGTTTCTTCTGTGTCAAAAATAAGATGCATACAGGAAGCCATTGGATACTTCACAGATGGACATTGTTGTTTGTTTTGTTTTTCAATTCTGTGTGTTGAAAAAAATTGTATATAAAACTGACTCCCTCAACTCACATGCACGCACACTATTGTGTGTTCCAGTCCTATCTTAAATATTTCTGCTCTGTTTATTAGAAATGACTCAATCATGACAACTGCAAAAAGATATTTAGGAAGTCTGTCATTCTTATCTTTGTCTACCTCAAAAATGTGTTGTTGTTGTTTTCTGTCAACCTTTTAAAATCAGAGGAATTGTGTTAAATATGATCAATGCCACATTATTGCTCAAGCAAAAGACACAGAATGCACAAAAATTTCAGGCATGCGTTTTTTTCACCCCATCCAATACAGAAAGAATTTTGCTGATTCAGTTTCTAAAAGTAGCATCTATGTAAGGCATTTCTTTCCATCTTTCTTTTTATAGAAGTAAACAATGAAGCTCCAAGTAACTGAAGCTAAGCAATTATAGATTTAGAATTCATTGTACTGGGTGGTGTAATGGTAGCTTGCTCAAATAGATATCGGGAGGTGTGAGTTTGTTTCCTGCTCCTGAGCAATGTAATAAAGTTTTCTGAGATCTTTCATAGAGAAACAGTGAACTAAAATCTATTCAGTACTGCTGTCTGATTGCTGAAAGTAATACAGTACAAAGTCCAAAATCCAGACTCCTCAGGACTTCGACAAGTTCAGATTTTAGATCTTTCTGAAAAATTGACTGCAAAACGCAAATTTTGAATGTACTGGATTTGTTACGAAAATTATACTAAGAGGAACAAAGCTGATATGAAAATTGCCATAATTGAAAACGATTTAATGCTATAGTACAGTGAAAATTAAAAATATTGCTAAAATAAAATTTTAAATAATGTGCGTGAAGCACAAAATGCATTACACATTCAAAATGCTTGCTTTGTTTACATTAAACATTTCAGACAATGTGCGTTGCTTCATTAGCCTAGGCTTTTCATTCTGAAGTTTCTCTTTGATTCTATACATGCACATAATTTCTTATTCTGTTATAAAACTTTGTTGCTCCAGTCCTTTAATGGTGCTGTCCAAAAGGTCTACCAGATTATCAATAAGAATTTTTTTTTTCCTCAATTTCTTCACATTCATGATCACTTTCTGACTCACTGTCATCCATGCCTTGTTTCAAAATCATATCTCGAATTCACCATCACTGAGTTTATTAACTACAGATGCATTGCTGTCAATGTTCATCACTTCTTCCATGTCGTTTTCTTCTAAATTTGCGCATGTAATGCTTTTAGCATAGGTCAACAATTCAGAAATTTTTTGTTTTTCTTGTAAAATAGGAAAACCCTCAAAACAAAGTTCCACGTCAGCATCTGTGAACAAGGTTGATGGCCAAAGATTATGCCATGCGTTTTTCAAAATGTCCGCTGTTGTGCTATCTATGCCCACGCAACACTTCACATTGCATCTTTAACAGTGAACTGTTTTACATAGTCGACCACGCTTTCACTTTTGTGACAGCATTTCAATGACGTACAATTTGGCGGCAAAAACAGAACAGAAACATTATCCTTTACAAAATGTTCAGCTAGCAGGTGGACAGAACAGTTATCCAAAATTAGCAGAATGTTTGCATTCTCCGGTGGTCCAACAGATTTACAATGTTTTCAAGCTTCAGGCACGAAGTGACTATGAAACCACTCTGTTATTATTTCTTTTGTAATCCATGCCTTTTTAGATGCTTTGTAATGCACTGGAAATATTTTAACACCTTTAAAAGCTTGAGGCTTTGCTGCTTTTCCTATGACCAGCAGCTTACATTTGTGCGTACCAGCGGCATTGGCACATGCTAAAACTGTAAGTCTTTCTTTGGAGTCTTTGATGCCAGATGTAGTGTGTTCATGTGGAGACCGATAACACATGCACTACTGCTAGTGTTTTTCGTGGTACATATCTCCAAAACAAGGATGTCTCGTCTGCATTGTAAATTTGATCTGTGGTTAAAATTTTGTCATACACTAATTTACTGAATTCATCTAAAAAATTGCCTGCAGCTTCATGATCTCTCAATACTCGTTCACCAAATATGCAAAGTTGATGAATTCCGTGGCACTTTTTAAATTTCATTAATCATCCAGTAGAATAATCGCAGGGTGTCGTTAAATTCTTGTCTTTGTGAAAAAGTTTTGCCCGCTCCATTATCGTTGGACCTGTAAGTGGAATGTTTTCGCTCCTCCTCTGCCGGAACCATTCTGTCATAACTGAATCTAAATCTTTATTTTTGCTGGAATGCATTGATTTTCTTTTGTCCATGCCTAAAGGTGTATTGCTGTCCACAAAAAAATTCAGAAGTTTTTTTTTTCTGTTTCTGCATATCATAAACTGTAGACTTACATCTTACCAACTGAAGTCCCATTTTCTAGTTTATGAATTAATTACAGCTTTTTGGCGATTGAAAGGCTATTATGCTTCCTTTTAGTAGGTTTAAGTGCTGCATCACTAAGTCTTTTCGACATAATTCAACACACAGCGGAACTGTCACAAACAACTTAAAGCTTGCAGATGTGTAAAGACAAAATTAATTGTAATCATGTGCAATAGAAGCAATTTCTTTGACAACAGCTAAATACATACGTATGCACTCTACGTCAGCACTCAACAGTGTAACATGTTATGGATTGCGTAAACAGGAAACAGCGCACTCGTGAATCAAGCAGTGCAGGTGAGAAAACAAAGCTTCTTGGCATTGTTCCAAGAGCAGCGCAGAGCTCCATCATGCAACGCTGGTACCTGTAGGCATTTCCAGTGATTAAGGACGCAGTTTGTGATGCCGCATTTCTGCCCATCCCATCCTTCCAATCACCTGGCTGTTGGGACAAACGTAAATGCTCCACCTGCCTTACGTAATCTAAAGTCGTGCAAGGCTCTATAATCAAAGTTTGTTCACCAGAGCATGCACCCCACATACAATAAGTCAAGGTTCAAACTACTTAGATAACCAATAATTTGTCAAACAGGCACTCTGCTCCCTCAGCTTTACTATTAAGATCTGCTAATCAAGGGAGGGGGAGGTGAATGAATAACGAAGAGACAGACCTTGAAAGGAATCCATCAAAGTTTTCAAACTTAACAAAATTTAATCATCATTCAAAGAAAGGCTGTCTGAGCCTAGGCTGTGTATCAGAGACTTAGTTGGTGGCAAGAAATCACTCACACATTATTTCACGCATTCGTTTTTGTCGTAGTGCAGCTCTCCTTGCTAACACTTTATTGTTTGTCCAAATAATCCCTGCCGGAGTCTGTCCACACTTCAATACACAATCTCCACACGCTTGTGAGAGCCTGAAAACGGCCTGTATCACAAAGACGCTAAATTCTCCTCCATCCACGAGGTCATACGAAGTTCCTAGCCTCCTACTGAGCAACGTACATATGCTTTCTCCACCACCAAACTCCAACTCACTCTTCTCCTCACCTCTCTTCACGTGCTAACCTCTGCTCTATTGCCTGAGGCGCGGAGAATTACTTAGAGAGAGCCTCTGCTGTTGCCCCCCCCCCTTCTTCTCTGACCCACTTGCTTCTTCGCCCCCAGCCTTCACTGCTGAGTAGAAAGGTCACCTAACGGCTCCTATCGCTACCTTGACCTTTTCAACGAACTAAGCTCCAGCGGACAGCGTGGCTCAAAAGCATTGTTTACACTATAGTGTTCGTACATTCCGAAATGCCTTGGTTACAATGAACGTGTACATTTTCTCAGGCGGTCGGACGCCATGTTGGAGTCTGACAATACATCTGAAAGCCATTAGCCTCAAGGGCCTTTAGTAATCCGACTAAGTTAACTTGCAGATGCACTGCCGGAAATGTTCAGTGTGCCATTTTCCAGAAGGCTGACTTCCGAACAAAAAAAACTAGAAATGTTCTTTTCCTGGAAATAGAAAAAAATAGAATAGTTCTTTTCCTGGAAATGGGAAAAAACGTGCAGCGTCTTTCCTTTGTCGCTCGACTTCTAATTCTAGTCCTTTTAGTCACATAAAATATGAAAAGGTTCTTACCTCCCATGGTGAGTCAGTGCCATGTGCATTTTTTTTTTTTTTTTCAGTTGGCACACACTCTTGCATCCCTAACACTTTTACGTGGCACTTCTTTTTACATATGTTTATCATAGTACCACTCCGGAGACTCGCTGAGTCTTTTACCTGTGTTGTGGTACTTCTCACATCATCAGGGCGCTGAGCCTGCTCCTTAAAATATAACTTTGATAGTGCATCGGCATGTGGAATAAGTTTGCCGGTGACATAAGTTATCGGGGGATTAAACTGGGCGATGGCAATGTACACATACAAAAAAAGATAAACAAATATTCACACAATTCCTCTCTCTGAAGAAGGTTCACAATCTTAAACTCATAACTACTTCTGTCCAATCAAAACCAAAAAGTACCACTCTGAATAAAAAATCTATCGATCATCAAATTTTCCTTATCAAAAATATGCTTTATATTGCACCCTTTTTATGTTCCACAGCAAAAATTGCTGGAACCTTAGATTTGTCACGTCCAAACCTATCTTTTCTACACACAGTTGTGCTGTTTCTGCTGCAATGTGCAGAATTCTCTGGCTTTCTCTAACCTCTCTTTTCCTAGTTTCTTCCTTTAACCCCATTTTTCTTATCACCTGGAGCCTTTCTCTTTCTGATTGTTCAAGTCTTTCTCTTACTAACTGTTCCAACTTTTCTCTCTCTCTAACTGTTCAAATATTTCTCTCTCTAATTTTTCAAGCCTTTCTCTTTCTGATTGTTCAAGTCTTTCTCTTACTAACTGTCCCAACTTTTCTGTCTCTAACTGTTCTACATTAACTACTTGAAAGGGTAGGGCGGGTCTTCTAACTTCTGTTATCAGCACCCCCCTTGTGATAGGACATCGCAACTGGCACGCCCCGCAAGCATCACAATACTCCTGGATGGCCAATAAAATTAATACTGTATCCTCTGTAACGTCTTCTTGTGTCCTAAGCAGTGGCGGCCCGTGACCAAAATTGCTGGGGAGGCAAACTACTTTTCAGCCTGGATTCAAATAAATTTATTCAAATTTTGAAGATGACAATCCGATATTTGGCGTAAATGTGACAAGGATGGGAAGTCAGATAATATCCGAAAACTTCAAAATTTTCATTGTCCTGGGTGGTGTAGTGGTTAGCATACCCGGGCGCTATCTGTGAGACGCGGGTTCGAGTCCCGCTCCAGGACGATGAAAATTTTCAAGTTTTCAGATATTAACTGATTTACCATCCTTGTCACATTTACGCCAAAAATCGGATTGTCATCTTCAAAATTTGTATTATATAGTGTAATCCCGTATTTCTTTCTTGATTTATCTGCTATTCCGGGCAATCACGGAATAGGATTCTTAATCTCCAGATTCGCTAAACATGAATGCTGGTTGCTTCGACTAGCGAGTCCTGTGATGGTTATATTCAAATTAATCGGAAACTTGAAACTTGGTCGTTCTGGGTGGTGTAGTGGTTAGCATACCCGGGCGCTATCTGGGAAGCGCGGGTTCGAGTCCCGATCCAGGACGATGAAATTTTTATAGTTTTCGGATATTATCAGACTTACCATCCTTGTCACATTTACGCTAAAAATCGGATTGTCATCTTCAAAATTTGTATTATATGGTGAAATCTCGTATTTTTTTAATGATAAATTTATTCAATTTAATGCCATTTTTTTTACAATATATTCTTTTTTATTTACTTTCTCATGTGCAAAGTATGAAATAAGTAACGTGACCCGTGAAAAGATTTATAAAATTTTACTGGAAACGCACGTTTTACATGACTTACCAACACAAAACCTGTTTATGTAAGGCTCCGGCCCTTCACCTAAATATATTATTTTCAGTCTGGACTGCCCTCTTGGACTATTTGGGAACTGTTAAGCCAGTTTTAATATAAAATATATTGCATCAAAATAGATGTTTATTAGAGAGATCAACAGAAGATAAAAAGCAAGACTGAACTATACATCTTTTTCATCTCAAATGAAATTCTATTGTATGTACGCCTCTGCCTTCACTGACGCCAAAAGAAAAAAGTCTTGAAGACTTCTGCACACAGCGTTTACCTATACAGCAAGAGAGAAAGCTTACCTTACGCTTATATTGTCTTGTATATGAGATGCATCTTTCGTTCTTTCTGTTTGGCAAAGTGATTTATTATATGGTCATACCATGTCTGTTCTGCTTCCACCTCTTCACAAGCACCTTCTCGATGGACAGAACTGATAAACTTGACAACCTTTCTTGCCCAATGGAGTTTCTCTTGTAGTTTTTTTATCCTCTTCAGGCACAAGAAACTGCATTCCACAGAGGCCGATGTTGCAGGAATTGTTACTACGAGGGAAAGAAGTCTAAATAGCTCTGGCAGTGCCTGTGCTAGATTATTATTGTATATGGCAGATAGAAGTTCTGTTGTACTTTTGGCATTGTTCCACAGATCTCTGTCTGAATACAGAACCTGCAGCTCACTATGCAGTTTGGTGCTGTCAAAGTATTTTTCATAAGTTTGAAGCAGAGCTTTAAAACAGTGTTCAGGAAAACTTCTAGAATGAGCTTCAAAGCAGTGTACATCGACCAGCTGAAGAAATTTTAATTTCTCAATGTCAGAAAACCTGCATTTTAACTGAGTTGTAACATTGTCTATTACCTCATAATACAGTCTTCTGTATTGCACAGTGGCTGGAATATTATTGCTTCCTTTGAAACTTTTATTTGGAGAACCAACCTCACTGCACACGTTATGATAGAGATCATCAAACTGTCTCTGATCTCGAAATTTCACATAAGCCAGTAATTCGTTTGTTACAAAATGTAACATCGGAACTATTTGATTGCAGTACAGAGAAAGTAACCTCAGTTAAATCAAATATTTTTTTATATGAGAAGAAAAGAAAAACGAAATTAAAATATTGGAGCCACCGTTTTAGTCCTGCTGCTTCGTGAATTGTCTCATCATCATAGTTGGAATCATCCTCAATTTTTTCAAATACTTCAATTAGCAGGCACCTGTGGTCAGCTATGGTAGGTACACTGAACGAGATTTGAAGTTCCACCTGGTCTGAGATACACGAGATGGTCTGGGTCCACCACCAGATTCTAGTAAATAAACATGCTTTGTCGATTTGGAAAAGAATGCACAAATTGCATTTAAATTTGCAAAAAAAAATATGTGATTCCTTCAACACTGACGCTGCTCTGCTGAAAACTAAGTTCAGCCTGTGTGCGTAGCAGTGAACAAATAATGCTTGAGGGGCATCACACTTCACTTTTGCTTGCAATCCATTCAGCTCTGCTGCCATCACTGCTGCGCCATCATATGTCTGTGCAACTAGTTTTTCTTTGTAGCTAAATCTTTCGAGCTCACGATCCAGTAATTCTTTAAGCGAAGTAGCACACCGATCAGAACTTACGTCAAAAAATCCCAAAAATCTTTCTACTGGTACTCCATCTTTCACGAATCGAACTATAATTGATACTTGTGCATGGGAGCTAATGTCTGTCGCTTCATCAATCTGCCAAGAAAAACTGGGCATTTTCAATATCTGCATTGATTCCTTTCCTAATTATATGAGCAACTGATTCGATTAAATCATTCTGTATTGTTTTTGAAGTTCCTGAAAATGTACTATTCTCCATAAACACTCTCAACGTTTCGTCACTCTTAGAGAGTAAATCAATCATCTCGAGGTAATTCCCTTATTTTCAGAGACTTCGCTCTCGTCGTTTCCACGAAATGGGAGCTCTTGCCGTGCCAGTAGTGTTGTAATATCAATCAACTTCTTCATTACATCACGATTCTTTTTCATTATAACGTAAGTCACTTGTTCTCTTCGCTTCGCTGAGAGAGTAGTCTATCCCTGTTTTGCCTAGCAACTGTAATTTAACAACTGCCAGAATGTGATCTTTACACTTTTTGTGCCTGTCCAAAGCACGTGGTAAATTTTTCAAATCATTGAAGCCTTTCTCTTGCCAGACTTCATTGCCACTCACAGGAAACAGCAAACATGGCCAACAATATAGTTGTCCGTTGATTCACTACCAGTTAGCCATTGTTCTTTTCTGTACCAGTCAATATTAGAACCTCTGTTTGAAGTTTTGCCCTTTGAAGTCATCTTTTTCATTTCAGGTGTAGGCTTACCATCATTTTTAATTTGATTCTTTTCTTCAAAATCTCTTCTACTGAAAGACGTTTCCAGTAAGCTATCCACCATATTAGATATGTTTGAAGCAGAGGCCATTGTCTGATAAACAACTCTTCATAAAACATAAATAAAATTAGTTACACAAACATTAGTGTGAAAGAAAAGCAACTAGGAAGAAGACGCTATGTAATGATGCTCGAAGCTGCTGCTTACAGGGAAACAGCTGTTCCAATGAGGCAAGAGAACATCTGCCTCGCAGAAAGTCCACGGTGCGCGTGCGCTCTTTGTGTTGGCAGTTCCACCACCTACCTTCGTATCTACTGATTCAGTGGGAGTAAACAGGTTTGGTGCAAAATGTACGAGAGGCAGTTTGCTTCCTGCCTCAAAGACGGAGATCGCCAGCTGAGGACAATTCGCAACTACACGCCACCGATTGTTTTCGAAAAGCGTCAATTTAAAAAACTGAATGAACGCATAGACGACATTTAATTCAAAGGAGTTAACTAGCATAAACGTTTGCTCTCCTATACCCAAAAGTACTGAATGAACAAAACGAATAATTCTAACTAAGAGTCCTAAAATTCTGAGGAGGCACTGCCTCCCTTGCCTCCTCCCAAAACCGCCACTGGTCCTAAGTGTGCTACAAAAACTAAGTCATGGGCTAACTTCAACACTTGCTCCCCCTCCTTCTAGCTGGTACTACCAATTGATAGGTGGTTTGCCCTAACTCCTGCTCTTTGTGGTACAACATTCCATCAATGTATGAATACCCAATTTTTCCTTCCCCGGCATTCTTATGCACCTCCTCCAACATTACATCAATTTGCTGTTGTTCCTGAAACATGCTATGGTCAGATCTATCGGCTTCCCCGCCAATCTTCTCTTCCTCTCGGCTTAGTCCTGGCTCTATCTCCGTCGTCTGCTCCTACCCTACCTCACTCGGAAAGCCCACTTCTGATTGGCTGACTGGATCCTCTGCTCCTGGTGCCACACACCCTTCTACTGACTGCCTGCCTCCCTGCTCGCTATCTTCTGCTGCATGCTCTCCCGTAACCCGGCTAGCACGTACTTCAAAATCAACTTCCTGGGCTTCTCCAAATTCAGAACTCTGTAACCGCACCCTTTGAGTTCCTTTTTCCCGCTTTGGGCCTGCCTCAACTATTTTTAGTTCTTTTTTAGTGCTAGTAGCACACTAGGGACTGGATTTTCTTAATGTCTCCATCTTCCCATAATCCTCCGGGGTAATGATTGCTTCATTGCTGAGATTTGGCATTATGGCACAAAGAATTTCACTTAACCCTATTAATTCGTTCCCTGTCTTCTCCAATCCCGGCTCCACTATCTTAACTTGAAGCTGTTTGATGGGGAAAACTGCTTTAGGCCCATCGAACTCTGACAACATCACTTTTCCAATTTCCTCTTTCGGCTCCTCTCCTAGCAACCCTTGGCGAACACAATTCAATTCAGCGTCGCTGTCTACCAGAATTTTTGCCTGCTTACCTTGCGCGGTGCCTATTATCATTCCATCTCCTACTGGGATCTCCATTATTTCTATCTTACTGCACATGGGACCTAGCACTCTGTTCATCCTCGTGCTCACTCTTCTTACATCCTTTTCCACCTTTAATTCAGATTTCTCTTCTATTTGACTCAACCCTTCCTTCTGCTCGACCGAAACCTGGTTAAATTTCTCCGTTGGGTCGTTCCTCTAATAGTAGGAATGATTTCTACTGTCCTGGCCCTGGGGTATCTTCTGGGTGCACTGACTCAACGATGGCCTGCTACTCTGCATCGAAAACACACCATCCCTTGATCTAAGCTTGAAATTCCCTGACTATTCTGCGGTCGAAAATTTCCCCCTCTATTTCCAAAACATTGATTTGCCATGTGAAATTTTCCCTTTTGGAATGTATCATTATTTCCACCATTATCTCTTTTATTCGATCCATTTTCTGCGGTGGCAACCTGGTTTCCTTTACAACTAGTAGCCCCTGGATAGCTCATCTTAGGCTTCGTTTCCACCAACTCTAAGGCTTCCACATGATTTTCATATTGATCACAGAACTCTCCTAATTCCTTAGTGGGAACCAACTTGCTGACAGAGACCCCCTTTGCAAAAGATAAGTTTTCAAATTGTGTGTTAACAGACCCTTAAACTTATCACATATCAGTAGATTCATTAATTGATCAAAATCCTTTACCCCACTGTTTCCCACATAATATTGGAGCATCCTCCCAATGCGTCCTGCTAGCTGTTGGAAACTCTCCCCTTTATTCCGACGAATGGCCTCAAACTGCCTTAAGTAAATGTTGGAAGTCAGGTAACATTCACTCAAGATCGCTTCCTTAACGGTGTCATAACAATCATACTGCTCTACCGTGAGGCGTCGAAATAAATGATTCACACATTCTGTGTTAAACAAAGTGATCACTAGTCGCCCCTTCATGTTCTCAGGAACTGCATGTAGAAGAAAAGCTCTTTCCAGCGTATAAAAAAATCCAGAATCTCTTCTGGCTTATTGGAACTTTTTGGCAAGGTTTTTTCAAGAATTCTCATGTAGTCAGCAAACTTAACATGGTTTTTTCCTTGTGCCGACACATCTGTCTTTTCTTGAGTTAATTCTAATTTCCTAGTCTCAAAATCCCTTTCTTGTTTATCTAAGGGATGTACTTCTAGCTTTCTACTCTCCAATTCTAGCTTTCTCAGTTCTATTTCCCTTTCAGCTTTTCTCTCTTCCAGTTCTAATATTCTTAATCTGTATTCCCATTCCATTCTATCAGTACCAAATTTCTCTTTAAGTTAATAGTTACCTCTTTGCTAGAATTTAGTTCATTTTCCACATCATCACTATCTTCCTCTTCTTTTCCCTCTTATAACTCTGGTATTCATATAATTCTTTCCCATCCAAAAGCTGCGTCATGGTTATGCATTAATAATATACACAATATAATAAAATACACTTCAATTGATGGTAGCCTTTGTTCTCAACTTAATAATCTATCTATCATATACCTATCTTTAATGCAAAACTTTTTTCTTTTTAAATCTTTGAACTTTATAAGCCTATCTGATGGTGTAAGTTAAAAACTAAGAAATGATTTGCAATGGTAACTATGTTCATAATCGACAGACTCGTGAAATAATTTACTGTTTATTCTTGACTAGACACACAACGAAAACGCTAATGTAAGTTCACTGATATATATATAATACTAAACATAGAATGAATGAGCTATTAATCAACTACGTCTCCGCACTTTAAGGTTATTTCATACTTTGCTTTCTATTTAGTCTGTTTTAAACAGTCTTACGATAAATTTGATATCCCTTTGGCTTTTAACACAAAAACAGTTTATTCCAGCAAGAATCCTTTTAGGTGATCATAATACATGCACTCTTTTAGAGCACTTTTTGTAAGAACAACAAACACAGCATGTTCACACACATCAAAGCGACGCCATCTCCTCTGTCCAGGGTCGTGATCCCATAATTCTTTGCAACGAACCGCTGGCTGGCTGTTCGGCACCCACACAACTGAAACTCACAAATGTAAACTTGCAGCAGGTGTTCGACGAAAACAAAAGAAACGAGCAAAGGATGCTAACATCCAACAAACCCCTCCTGCGTCCATGCTAGTTAATTCCAAGTTCTTTTTCTGAATCTTGTAAATGTTGGATGTGGAAGTGGTTTCGTCATGAGATCTACTATGTTGTCTTGTGACGCATAGTATTTCAGGTCCAAAAACCCTTTGTTACACAAGTCTTTGATGTAATGGTGCTTTATATCTATGTGTTTAATTCTGAAGTGATCTTTATCGGATTGCACAAGTTTAATTACAGACTGATTGTCTTGCAACACTTTAATTGGTAACTGTTGCTCTAAACCTAAATCTTTCAGCAACTCCAACATCCATGGCAGTTCTTGTTGATTTTGCTAATGACACATATTCTGCTTCCGTGGACGATAATGTTATGCAATTCTTCTGTGACTTCCAATTTAAACAATTGCTTCCCAAGAAAAACAAGTGTCCTGAAGTTGACTTTCTGTCTTGCTTGTCTGTACCCCAATCCGCATCAGTATAGACTTTCATTACTGGTGGATTTTCTGCAGAAATGTTCATTTTCTTGTCTTCTGATCCTTTTAGATATCTTATTACCTTTATAACAGCTGCCCAGTCTCTTTGCCTTGGGTTTTGACACCTTCTACTCAAAATATGCACAGCAGTACAGGTATCAGTTCTTGTGATAGTAGATATGTATAACAGAGATCCTATGGCTTGTCCATATTTGTGGTTGTTTGGTAATGCATCTTCTTCTCCTTCAAGCTGATAGTATCCAGTTTCCATGGGAGTGTTACTTGGTTTTGATTCCTTTAATCCAAAATTTTCAATCATTTCTTGAATTTTGTTCCTTTGGCTTGAATGAGAACTTCCATCTTCGTTTTTCTGCATTTCAATTCCTAAATAGTATTGCACTTCACCTAAATTTTTCACTTCATACCTTTTCTGCAATTCTTCTATTACACTTCTTATTTATGCAACATTTTTAGCGCTGATCAAAATGTCGTCTACATACAGAATTAAATACACAGGATTTTCTTTTTTTGTCTTGAAAAATAGACAAGAATCGGCCTTGCTTTTAGTAAATCCAAGATTTTCCAACATTTGTTCTATTGAGTTATTCCATGCTTTTGCTGCTTGCTTTAAACCATATATAGATTTTTCCAGTTTGCAAACTTTGTGTTCTTCGCCTTTCACTTCAAAACCTTCTGGTTGCTTCATATATATTTCCTCATTTAATTTTGCATTCAAATATGCAGATTTAATATCAATATGGTGTACATGCATTTGTTTGTATGCCGCTGCAGTAAGAAAATATCTTATTGTGGTGTGCTTGACCACTGGTGCAAAAGTTTTGTCGTAATCTGACCCATATTTTTGGTCATATCCTTTTGCTACTAATCTGGCCTTATACTTTGTTACTTGATGTTTATCATTACATTTTGTCTTGAAGATCCATCTGCTTCCTATAGCTTTCTTTCCATTTGGTAACTCTGTTAGTGACCAAGTATTAGTTGCTTTTAGAGACTATTTCTTCTTTCATTGCATTTTGCCATTTTGTTCTCTCTCTTTCTGGAAGATCTTGTATATCACTTAGCGATTTTGGATCTGAGTTAGAAATTTGGTTTGTTTTTGCTTTAAACCCAAGTTGTTCTGGTGGAACTCCTTTATTTGAACGCTCAGGAACTCGAGGTAAATTAATGTTTATGCCTGGTTCAGTTTCTTGCTCTTCTGAAATTTCTTCAGTGCTTTCTTCTTGTTGAGTCTTCTGTGTTTCATTTTCAATATCTGCACTTTCTGGATAATTCAGACTTCCTAATTGTACGAGATTAAAATCCCCTTGTTCTTCAGTTTCTTCTTTTTCTTTGCTAAATTGGTTTTCAAAGAATTTTACCGATCTGGGCACGACTACGTTTCTTCCCCCAACGTAAACTCAATATCCCTTTGATCTAAAATCATAACCGATTAATGTACCTTCAACTGCTTTGTCATCTAACTTCCTTCTTTTCTGTTTATGAATGTAGTAGTAAACTTTGCATTCAAACACTTTTAAATGATTGATATTTGATCTGACTCCATTCCACAACTCATACGGAGTTTTGTTACTTGCTTTAGTGACTAATCTATTTTGCAAATACATTGCTGTTAGCACTGCTTCTCCCCAATATGCTTTTGGTAAATTTGCATTAATTAGCATTGCTTTGCATATTTCAACTAACGATTGATTTTTTCTTTCGGATACTCCATTTTGAGCTGGTGAATACACTATAGAAGTTTGGTGAACAATACCTTCTTTTGTTAAATACTCAACTTCTTTACTGCAGTATTCTAGGCCATTATCTGTTCTCAAAATTTTTACTTTTCTATTAAATTTATTTGCAGTAGAACTAACAAATTATTTCAACTCTGCCAATACTTCATCTTTTCTACATACATATCACTAAGCTGTTCTCTGAGATTCAGAGGTTAGCTCCAAAAAGAAATACAAACTTCCAGATATTTTTACTTATTGTTGTCGTATCAAACTTCTCCATTTACAGCGATCTTGACGTACAACTCGTGCTTCACTGATATCCATTACATGCTGTACACAAGATCTTTTATACTTCATACTCATAATCTTTTTCTCATGCAGACACTCCTGAATCTGATCCACCCATGTCTTCCTTGGCCTTCTTCTGCCTTTCCTTCCTGCCACTTGGGCAGAAAAGATTTTCTTAGTAAGCATTTCATCACTCATTCTTTCAACATGGCCAAACCACCGAAGCATATTGGTCTCCACCTTGCTAACAACATTTTGCTTCACATCACACAACTGCAATACATCTTCATTTCTCACACAATCATATCGTGTCTTGCCACAAACCCCACGTAAGTAACGCATTTCTCCAGCACACAAACGACTCCTATGTTTCTTCGGCAGTACCCAGGTTTCACTGCCACACACCAGAGTAGGAACAATTACAGTTTCATACACAGCCATGCGGGACTCTCTAGAGAACCCATCATTCCTGTGAAAACCTCCCAGAGCAGCTATGACTTTCAAAAAGAATTCACTCGCCTACTGATTTCACCATCCAACTTGTTCTCTCTGTCAAACATGCTTCCTAAATACACAAACTCACTCACCTGGTCAATCACAGTGCCGTTTATACTTACATTACATTCAGTGCTACCAGTTCCTCTCTCAAACACCATAACTTTGGTTTTTCCCTTATTTATACTCAGTTTGAAATTCATGCAAACTTCGTGCATCCGAGTCAACATACTCTGCAACTCACTTTTGCTCTCTGCCAACAGGACAGTGTCATCAGCATACAGCAATCTGCACACACGGATATCACCAAGACATAAACCACTATTATCTATTTTGGCATCACGCATGCATGCATCCATAAATATATCAAATAGCCATGGTGACATTACACAACCTTGTCTAACTCCTGCACCAATGGAAAACCATTTTGATAAAACACTATTCACTCGTACACAAGCTCTACTACCAGCATACATGGCTTTTACACTATTAAGTAGATTCCCAGTAACACCATATTCATTCAACACCTTCCACAAAAGTGTCCTATTTCACATCCCACACTTTCAATGCTGTAAGACCCCGTACTTTTTCAATAACAACCTTACCAAACACTTTCCTGGCACACTCAGTAGGCTAATACCATGATAGTTCTTGCATTCAGTCTGATCACCTTTTCCCTTATACAAGGGAACAATAATAGCATCCTTCCAATCCCGAGGGACCATTCCTAACTCCCAGCACAACTGGCAAATTTCAGTTAACCAGTCAATTATTGAGTCACCACCATATTTCAACATCTCTGCAGTTATGCCATCAACTCTCGGAGCCTTACCATTCTGAAGAGATTTTAGAGCTTTACACACTTCTTCTCTTGAGATCCTTCCTGTGCTTTCATCCCTCATTGTGACATCATCTACATCTGCCTCAGAATCATCTTTGCTTTCCTGATCTAATAACTCACAGAAGTATTCACCCCATTTGTCACTTAACTCATTGGGCTCCCATATCATTTCCACAATCTCATTCTTCACACAACTTACAACTTTGTTTCCCCTGTTTTTCCTGAGTCTCATGTACTTCCAGAAGGACTTCCTATCTTTCCAAAAAGCCAGTTCATGCCTTTCCACTTTCTCCTTCCTATCTTTTGCCTTACTGTGGCAAACCAGCTTAGCAGCTTCATGCTTCTTACAGCGATATTCTTCCAGAGAGACTCTACCTTGCAACATCCCCAAATAGGCTTCCTTCTTGCTCTTTACTGCCTCTTCAATCTCACTATTCCACCAAGCATCACCTCTATTGTTACCCACTATTGTGGTGCCACAGACCTCTTTAGCAGCAGTGACAACACAGTTCTTAAAACAGTCCCACTTCTTTTCTACATCCCTCTCACCAGACTTCAGATCCTTCAGTCATTCTGTGAGTAAGTCAGAATGCTGCTGATGATCTTCAAGGAGCCTATCAACCTTTATTCTTTCTATCCTGGGTCTCTTCCTATTCCTTTTCCTCCAACCAACATTAAGTTTCACTCGTGACACTACCAAGTAATGATCAGAACCAACATCTGCACCTCTCATCACACGGGTGTCAACCACTAAGTGTTTGAAACGCTGATCATAGACAACAAAATCTATCACACTCTTTTGACCAAGAGTATGATTTTCCCAAGTATATGTGTAGATATACTTGTGATTGAAAAATGTGTTAGATACACACAAACCATTCTCAATGCAGAGTTCAATTAATCTTTCACCATTATCATTCACACAAAGATCATTAAACTTACCCAGAACAATGTCAGAAATTGCATTCTGCACACCTACTCTAGCATTGAAATCCCCTGCTATTATAACTTTTTCTTTAGCACCAAACTGGCTCAAAACAGCTTTTAGCTCATTCCAGAAATCTTCCTTCTTATCAGAAGGTTCCGAGTCACAAGAAGCATACACTACAACAATTACAATTCTCTGAAGTTTCACTTTCAAACGAATCCAGAGAATTCTCTCACTTATGCAACTATAGGTGAATCAAGTTGTTTTTCATCTTTTCACTTAAAATCACACCTACACCAGCCTGTCCTCTCATATTATCCAATACTCCAGACCACACACTCACCGTGCCATTCACTTCTTCAACCCCAATTTCCTTCTTTTTGGTTTCACTTACACACAGCACATCCAGTCTATACTTATTCATCTCCTCAATCACTTCACTCATCTTGCCATTTATACCTCTAGTATTCCATACACCAATCTTACATTCACTCAGCCAAGATCTCTTTCTCATACGCTCGTTTAGAAAGTCCAGGTCGATTCCGTGGTGGACCGTCCTTCTCAAGTGTTGTAGGTCCACCATATCCCACACTTGAGTCATTCTTAATATTTCTTTTTGTCTTTTTAATCAGGTAAGTACATCAATGTGGGGGATTAGCCCACAGCTGAGGGTTCCAGTTGGTCATTCAACCTAAGGATTCTGGAACAAAACCCAGTGAGTTGGGGTCTTTTCGCCAATGTCGCACAGAACTAGCTTGCACCTTTCCAAGATTCACAGAGGCCCTAGTTGCTGTTGTGTGTGCCATTGTTACCACGGAGCGCCCCGAGGAGGCAAACCCATCGCTCACTACGACCGCCCGCTCTTCATCTTTTTTACTTATTACATATAATGTTGCATATCTACTGAAGTCATCTATAAAAGACAGGAAATATCTTTTTCTGGTTTAAAACTCAGGCTTCACGCTACAATAACACATAAACATATAAAACGAGCAAAACACACAGAGTCGCATACGGTAGAAGGTTCGTTTAGCGGTAGCTTTCGGTCATCTTGCACCCTCGCTCACCCGCGATCGACTGGATGGGCTGGTTGCCAGAACTTCAACTTCAAATTGTAGTTCTGGCAACCAGCCCATCCAGTTGATCGCGGGTGATTAAGGTCGCAGGATGACCGAAAGCTACCGCTAAACGAACCTTTTACCGTACATGACTCTGTGTGTTTCGCTCATTTTATATGTTTATATCTTTTTCTTCCCAAGCTTTCAACTTCAAAAGGCCCACATACATCTGAGTGTATTAGTTCTAACGGTTTTTTCGCTCTGTAAGATGACTGTTTCGGGTATGGTTTCTCTGTAAGTTTCGCTCTAATGCATGAATCGCAATAAAAACTATGCTTACAATTATTTATTTTCATACCTTTAGCTAAATTTTGATTTGCCATTTCTTTAATTGCTCCAATACTTCTGTGTCCTAGTCTGAGATGCCATTTATAAATGCAGTTTTCATTTATACACATATTATTCCCCAATTGTGTTATGCAGTTTGTAACTTGTTTATCTTTAACAATGATGAGTTCAAATAAACCATCTGTGGCAATTCCATTTGCAACTATGCTTTGACCTTTGTTTATAGTGCAAGTATTTTCTTCAAATAGTACTGTAAAGCCTTAACTAGCAAACACTTTAACTAACAAGAAATTTCCAACTAGGTCTGGGACATACAAAACATTTGATAGACTAAGGGTGTGAACATTTCCCTCTAGAGTTTTCACTAGCACCTTACCTTCCCCCAAACCTTATGACTTCAACAAATGATTATTTGCAATGGTTACATTTTCATTTGATTTTTCTGTAATTCTATAAAAGAAATGTATGTCACTACACATATGGCTAGTTGTTGCTGAATCTACAATCCAAGACATTGAATTGTTTTGTGATACTAATGCTCTTTGTGCATCATGCTTTGTTATATCAAGTTTTGCATCTTTGCTTGTAATGCTAGCACAAAAATCGTTCTCCACATTTTCATTTTTGCTACATATGTTCAACTTGTGTGACAGGTTATTACTTTGTACTTTACTGTTATAAATCGGCTGCTTAGGAGTAAACTTTGTTTTTCCTTTGTGAAAAATACTATGCTTATTATTAGTATTCAGATGCCAACACTCATTTCTAACATGATTTGACTTGTGACAATAAGTACAATATCTTTTGGCTTTAAAAGTAGGGACAACAAAAGTGTTCTTTGTTTTATAAACTAAAAATTGTGTTTCATAGTGAGTAACTGACCCCTCCTTAATATGCATTCTTCTCTCATACTCTTCAATTAATTTAGATTTCACATAATCCAGTGATAGTTCCTCTTCATTTTTGCTTTCCAGAGCTGTTATCAATGCACTATAACTTTGTGGCATACTACACAACAAAATCGCTACCATATGAGTTTCTTTTATTTGTTCCCCAATATTGTTTAACTTCTCTCCCAGTTCGCTTACTTCTTTAATATGTGATTGCATTGGAATCGATTCAGTGTATTTTCTGTGTGACATTGGCGAAAAGACCCTAACTCACTGGGTTTTGTTCCAGAATCCTTAGGTTGAATGACCAACTGGAACCCTCAGCTGTGGGCTAATCCCCCACACTGATGTACTTACCTGATTAAAAAGACAAAAAAGAAATCAATATCCGGACTCAAGTGAGGGATATGGTGGACCTACCACACTTGAGAAGGACGGTCCACCACAGAATCGACCTGGACTTTCTAAACAGCGTATGAGAAAGAGATCTTGGCTGAGTGAATGTAAAATTGGTGTATGGAATACTAGAGGTATAAATGGCAAGATGAATGAGGTGATTGAGGAGATGAATAAGTATAGACTGGATGTGCTGTGTGTAATTGAAACCAAAAAGAAGGAAATTGGGGTAGAAGAAGTGAATGGCATACTGAGTGTGTGGTCTGGAGTATTGGATAATGTGAGAGGACATGCTGGTGTAGGTGTGATTTTAAGTGAAAAGATGAAGAACAACTTCATTCACTATAGTTGCATAAGTGAGAGAATTCTCTGGATTCGTTTGAAAGTGAAACTTCAGAGAATTGTAATTGTTGTAGTGTATGCTTCTTGTGACTCGGAACCTTCTGATAAGAAGGAAGATTTCTGGAATGAGCTAAAAGCTGTTTTGAGCCAGTTTGGTGCTAAAGAAAAAGTTATAATAGCAGGAGATTTCAATGCTAGAGTAGGTGTGCAGAATGCAATTTCTGACAATGTTCTGGGTAAGTTTAATGATCTTTGTGTGAATGATAATGGTGAAAGATTAATTGAACTCTGCATTGAGAATGGTTTGTGTGTATCTAATACGTTTTTCAACCACAAATATATCCACACATATACTTGGGAAAATTGTGCTCTTGGTCAAAAGAGTGTAGTAGATTTTGTTGTCTACGATCAGCGTCTGAAACACTTAGTTGTTGACACCCGTGTGGTGAGAAGTGCAGATGTTGGTTCTGATCATTACTTGGTATTGTCACGAGTGAAAGTGAATGTTGGTTGGCGGAAAGGGAATAGGAAGAGACCCAGAATAGAAAGAATAAAGGTTGATAGGCTCCTTGAAAATCATCAGCGTTATTCTGACTTACTCAGAGAACGACTGAAGGAGCTGAAGGCTGGTGAGAGGGATGTAGAAAAGAAGTGGGAATGCTTTAAGAACTGTGTTGTCACTGCTGCTAAAGAGGTCTGTGGCACCACAATAGTGGGTAGCAATAGAGGTGATGCTTGTTGGAATAGTGAGATTGAAGAGGCAGTAAAGAGCAAGAAGGAAGCCTATTTGGGGATGTTGCAAGGTAGAGTCTCTGTGGAAGAATATCGCTGTAAGAAGCGTGAAGCTGCTAAGCTGGTTCGACACAGTAAGGCAAAAGATAGGAAGGAGAAAGAGGAAAGGCATGAACTGGCTTTTTGGAAAGATAGGAAGTCCTTCTGGAAGTACATGAGACTCAGGAAAAACAGGGGAAACAAAGTTGTAAGTTGTGTGAAGAATGAGATTGGGGAAATGATATGGGAGCCCAATGAGTTAAGTGACAAATGGGGTGAATACTTCTGTGAGTTATTAGATCAGGAAAGCAAAGATGATTCTGAGACAGACTAAGATTATGTCACAGTGAGGGATGGAAGTACAGGAGGGATCTCAAGAGAAAAAGTGTGTAAATCTCTAAAATCTCTTCAGAATGGTAAGGCTCCAGGAGTTGATGGCATAACTGCCGAGATGTTGAAATATGTTGGTGACTCTGTAATTGACTGGTTAACTGAAATTTGCCAGTTGTGCTGGGAGTTAGGAATGATCCCTCGGGATTAGAAGGATGCTATTATTGTTCCCTTGTATAAGGGAAAAGGTGATCAGACTGAATGCAAGAACTATCGTGTGTTAGCCTGCTAAGTGTGCCAGGGAAAGTGTTTGGTAAGGTTGTTATTGAAAAAGTATGGGGTCTTACATCAGAGAATGTGTGGGATGTTAAGAGTGGTTTTATGCCTGGTAAAGGCTGCACTCACCAGATTTTTGCATTACGCAAGAAAGAAAGTTTTTGCTGCCTTGATAAATTTAGAGAAAGCTTACGACCGAGTAAATAGGACACTTTTGTGGAAGGTATTGAATGAATATGGTGTTACTGGGAATTTACTTAATAGTGTAAAAGCCATGTATGCTGGTAGTAGAGCTTGTGTACGAGTGAATGGTGTTTTATCAAAATGGTTTTCTATTGGTGCAGGAGTTAGACAAGGTTGTGTGATGTCACCGTTGCTGTTTAATATATTTATGGACGCACGCATGCCTTATGCCAAAATAGATGATAATGGTTTATGTCTTGGTGATATCCGTGTGTGCAGAGAGCAAAAGTGATTTGCAGAGTACGTTGTCTCGGATGTACGAAGTTTGCATGAAATTCAAACTGAGTATAAATAAGAGAAAAACCAAAGTTATGGTTTTTGAGAGAGGAACTCATAGTACTGAATGTAATGTAAGTCTAAATGGCACAGTGATTGACCAGGTGAATGAGTTTGTATATTTAGGAAGCATGTTTGACAGAGAGAACAAATTGGATGGTGAAATTGGTAGGCGAGTGAATTCTTCATTGAAAGTCATAGCTGCTCTGGGAGATTTTCACAGGAATTATGGGTTCTCTAGAGAGTCCCGCATGGCTGTGTATGAAAGTGTAGTTGTTCCTACTCTGGTGTGTGGCAGTGAAACCTGGGTACTACTGAAGAAACATAGGAGTCGTTTGTGTGCTGGAGAAATGCGTTACTTACGTGAGGTTTGTGGCAAGACACGGTCTGATTGTGTGAAAAATGAAGATCTGTTGCAGTTGTGTGATGTGAAGCAAAATGTTGTTAGCAAGGTGGAGACCAATATGCTTCGGTAGTTTGGCCATGTTGAAAGAATGAGTGATGAGATGCTTACGAAGAAAATCTTTTAGCCCAAGTGGCAGGAAGGAAAGGCAGAGGAAAGCCAAGGAATACATGGGTGGATCAGATTCAAGAGTGTCTGCATGAGAAAAAGATTATGAGTATGAAGTATAAAAGATCTTGTGTACGGCGTGTAATGGATATCAGGGAAGCCCGAGTTGTAAGTCAAGATCGCTGTAAATGGAGAAGTTTGATACGACAACAGTGAGTAAAAATATCTAGTAGTTTGTATTTCTTTTTGGAGCTAACCTCTGAATCTCAGAAAACAGCTTAGGGTATGTATATGATGTATGTATTTTATACTGTACAATTTTCTTAACAAATACAATTTACTGGATAAATTGGTTCTTTCATGTACTCGTCTGAGTTTGTTCCAGGTATCCTTTGCACTGGTCTTGTGTAACACGTGATACAATTGTGAATCTCTTATATACAAACAAATTATTGCTCTGCATTGCCTATCCTTTTTAACCCATGTTTCATCTACAGTTTGTGCTTTGGGTTCAAACACTACATCACTTTGGTTTTCTCTGATTAGTAACATTTCCATCCGAAATTTCCACGTTGCATAGTTAGTTTCTGTCAGTTTTTCTCGACATCACCATTTTGCTGACTGTTTTGCATTGTACTTAGTACTTGTGCCTTTTCTTTTCACTTATTTCCGAAGCTGAGATATGAAACCAGTCCTCAGTCTCATAATCAAAAAATAATGATGGTGTAAGTTAAAAACTAAGAAATGATTTGCAACGGTAACTATGTTCATAATCGACAGACTCGTGAAATAATTTATCGTTATTTATTCTTGACTAAACACACAACTAAAACACTAATGTAAGTTCGCTTATATATAATACTAAACATAGAATGAATGAGCTATAAATCAACTACGTCTCAGCACTTTAAGGTTATTTCGTACTTTGCTTTCTATTTAGTCTGTTTTAAACAGTCTTACCATAAATTTGATATCCCTTTGGCTTTTAACACAAAAACAGTTTATTCCAGCGAAAATCCTTTTAGGTGATCATAATACATATATTCTTTTAGATCACTTTTTGTAAGAGCAACAAATACAGCGTGTTCACACACATCGAAGCGACGCCATCTGCTCTGTCCAGGGTCATGATCCCATAATTCTTTGCAACAAACTGCTGACTGGCTGTTTGGCATCCACGCAACTGAAACTCACAAACATAAACTTGCAGCAGGTATTCGATGAAAACAAAAGAAACGAGCAAAGGACGCTAACATTTAACACTATCGCTCCTTGATACTTCTCCCCACATTATTCATTTTTCTGAATACACATATATATATATATACTATTGGCAAAATTCTCACTCTATTCTAATTCAAATTTTAATAAATGCTTGAATACACTCTTGTTTGCTACAAAATTTTTGGCTTCTACGCATTAGTTTCCTAGTACCCTGATGAGGCTTTTCTACCTAACCCTAACTGTTACACAGGTAGTGACACAGGTAAGAAAATTTCGTCTCAAAAGTGGTACTTACTGGAGCTACTCGGGCTCCCCTCTGCTTCTTCTGTTGCGGCTTCTACCGCGGCCCGCAAAGGAGTGTCCTAAACAGGACCGCCCGGTCTTGAAGCTGCTCCAGAAATCCTCGTGTGGCGTGGCATCTCCTTTGTCCCCGACTCTGTCCGGACCCTGGTTGTTAAGGGGCTTCTCCATCCGTCCGAACCCTGGTTACGGTCTCCTCTGTCCATCCACGTGTGAGATTGGTCAAAGTCCTCAAAAAGCTGTAAGCATACTAACTTCTTTTATGTCTTCCTTACCTTCACCTCCTCTGAGCTCAGCTAGAGATATCCTACCGACTGCGCCAAATTAACCTTCTTGCTGTAGGGGTGAACGTAAATGCTCCACCTTCCTTACGTAATCTAAAGTCTTGCAAGGCTCAATAATCAAAATTCGTTCACCAGAGCACGCACCCCACATACAATAGGTCAAGTTTCATACTACTTAGATAACCAATAATTGGTCAAACAGGCGCTCTGCTCCCTCAGCTTTACTATTAAGATCTGCTAATCAAGGGAGGGGAGGTGAATGAATAACTAAGAGTCAGACCTTGAAAGGACCCATCAAAGTTTTCAAACTTAACAAAATTTAATCATCATTCAAAGAAATGCTGTCTGAGCCTAGGCTGTGTATTGGAGACTTCGTTCGTGGCGAGAAATCACTCGCGCATCCGTTTTGCCGTAGTGCAGCTCTCCTTGCTAACACTTTATTGTTTGTCCGAATAATCCCTGCTGGAGTCTGTCCACACTTCGGTACAGAATCTCCATGCGCTTGTGAGAGCCTGAAAACAGCCTGTATCGCGAAGACACTAAATTCTCCTCCATCCACGAGAACATATGAAGTTCCTAGCCTCCTACCGAGCAATGTACACGTGCTCCCTTTACCACGAAACTCTGGCTCACTCTTTTCCTCACCTCTCTTCACATGCTAACCTCTGCTGCATTGCCTGAGGCATAGAGAACTACCTAGAGAGAGCCTCTGCTGTTGCTCCCCCCCCCCTCTTCTCCGACCCACTTGCTCCCTCGCCTCCAACCTTCGCTGCTTAGTAGAAAAGTCACCTAACAGCTCCTAATGCAACCTTGACCTTTTCCACGAACTAAGCTCCAATGGACAGCCTGGCTCGACAACATTGTTTACACTATTGTGATCATACATTCCGAAATGCCTTGGTTACAATAAACGTACATTTTTTCAGACGGTCGGGTGCCATGTTGGAGTCTGACAATACATCTGAAAACCATTAGCCTCAAGTGCCTTTAGTAATCCGACTAAGTTAACTTGCAGATGCACTGCTAGAAATGTTCAGTGCGCCATTTTCTAGAAGGCTGACTTCCGAGCAAAGAAACTAGAAATGTTCCTTTCCTAGAAATGGAAAAAATAAAATAAAATAGAAGAGTTCTTTTCCTGGAAATGGTAAAACACATGCAGCGTCTTTCCTTTGTCGCTTGACTTCTAATTCCAGTCCTTTTATGGTAACACAAAATATTAAAATAAGGTCCAATGTCCGACATTATTTGAATAATGTATTTTGCCCTTACACTGGCTTTGAGCAATTTATTGCTCCCTCCCCCTTCCCTTCCTTCTCCCAGTCTACAAACGGTGATACTGTTCCAAATAGTCTGTTCAGGATTTTAATCTGCTCTTTCGCATTCTTCTCCTTTCAGACAATGCTGGCAAAGCATGCTGGGCGGTTTCCCCACCCCTGTCACTCCAAACAAAAGTCAGGCAGTCCTGGTAATAGAAACATGAAACTTAGAATCTAAATGTCTGAAACATTTTTGGGTCTAGGTGAAAACAATGGCAGTGCAGAGAAGCTGAAAAATAAACAGCTAAATTACTCGCCAGTATTTTTTTTTTTTTTTTTTTTTTGCTTCCGTTCATTGAGGTTTTACTGTATGTATAAATATATATGTGAACTTAAAGAAAGCACCGACTGCCCGAATTTTCTTTGGGTTTTTTATTCCAACAGATGGTGGCAGCTTTGCTTTCAGCTACAGAAAAATGTCCGGATTTTGGGTCTGCCCAGATTTCGGACTTTGTACTGTATACTTGTTAATTTCCCATATATTTGTGAAGAATATTTCTTCCTTAATTTCCTTTATGATGTCTGTGATTTGTGATCTGTATCCATTCCTGGATTTGAAAGAGTCTTCAACACTACAAGAATGTCTTACATTCCTTTGACTAGCACAAATGAGAAGTTGTTCAGATTCTTTAGGTGCAATTGCATAGCTTCAGTTTCTTGAAACTTGACTGTCCTGGGCATGTAATGGTAGCATACTTGAACAGAAATCTGGAAATGCAGGTTCGATTCCCACTCCATGGCAATAAGTTTTATTAGGAGATGTTACATGGAGAACAGTGAACTAAATGCAATTCAGTACCACCATCTGATTTCTGAAAATAATATGGTAGAGGCAGAAAATCTTGCAGTGAACAGGAAGAAATGGATGAAGTCCATTGTCAAGAAGAATAAATTTTTTTGCTATTATTATGTTGTCTGTGTTCAAAAACATTTCTGAATGCTGTGTAGGTACAGATGCATAGGTGATAATAAAAAAATAAAATTAGGAAACTTGAAAACTCTGAAGAATGTATGAAGAAACTGGAAACTGTAAGAAGCTTGAGAAATGTGATTATGTTAAAACTTAGCAGATTGATATCATTGAAAAAAGAAAGAATTATCTTGAAGCTAGGAGTCGAAATCCCTTTGTGTATATTTGACTTGAACATTATTTTTTAAAGGTGGTTGCAACTGTTTTTAGTTGAAATGATAAAAACAGCCTTGCTAAGTCTGCGTGTACTTTTTATTGTATACAGATTACCAATGTTCTACTGTTTTTTGCTCTAAAATGTTTCTGGAGTGTATCACCTGCCCAAAGACAGTTGTGTGGTGAAATGTCTTATTTATGTCGTTTTGTCATAAAGGTGTATCATCTAAGATATTTGCAGATCATATGTGGCATTGACATTGCCATTATGTGGTTTAGTTACTCATTAACTAAAGATTCAGCAAATCTGATTACCTTGCTGTTGAACTTTAGATTTCATCTGTTCTAAGGTTCACTGTTATTTTGGTTGCATTAGTGAATGATAGATTATGTTTATTCCTTATTTTTTTAATGTAATCTATGATGCATTGTTTGAGTTTTCATCATAATGGCTGTTTTGTACAACCAGGGTAGTACTGTTTCCTGACTAAATTAGTGTGATGGGTATCAAATAAACACTGCATTTCAGTAGTAGTATGTGCCCATCTGTATTATTGAAAAGCTTAGCTGTCACATATTTCATGTGGTTTGATTTTTGTCTAAGTTCACTCATATTTTTTCTGAATGAAACAGGGCCACAAAATTTTGGGTTTTGGTTTTAGCTGTGCTTATTCTGGTAGATAACGAAATTTGCTGTTTTTTTCTTGATGGCCAAAACTTGTTACTTTTTTTTTTTTTTTTTTTTTTTTTCTGGTATCCAATTTACTTTTTTGTTCATGTTTAATTTATGGTAAGTTTTCTCTCTTTGTGTAAGTATGTATGGCAGTTGTTTTGTGTTACTGTGGATAATGGTGGGGTATGTGAGTTGGTTTTCTGTAAACCTGAAATTGAAGGTGGTTTTCTTTTTAGATTAACATGCATAATTTGGCACTTTTTCTAGTCAAAAATATCTAACAGCAACAAAGCTGGTTCATAAGCACAAGGCATAGGAATCATAAGGTGGAAAGGCTCATGTTAAGTGGCTTTTAGGAAAGAACGGAAAATGTCTGTAGGAAGGCTCGTGTTAATGGCTTTTAGGAAAGAATGGAAAACGTCTGTAGGAAGGCTCATGTTAATTGGCTTTTAGGAAAGAACGGAAAATGTTGATAGGAAGGCCATTTCACGTAATGTGAAGAAACTAATAATAAAGCAAAAAATTTCACGCATGATTTATTATGTACTAAACTTGAGATATGGTAAGATCTTTTAGCTGAAACATCAACCTTGTTCACACTAGAAGCAAGCACTCACATGGTTGACATTGTTTCTTTAGCTGTTGCCAGTAGAGATTTTTCCAAATTATTGGAATATTGAAGGGTGCATCCGAATTGCAAGAGTTTTTATTGAAGGGAATTTCAATGCTTTCTCTGTAGCGTAATGAAAATTTGTTTGAGAAGGATGCATTCCTTTTGGTACAATTCTGGTTTGGAATTGTACCAAAAGGATTGCAAAAGATTGCATGGTGTTAAGGACAGTCGTCATAACGGTCTGCATGCGTGTAGTCCTACGTCATGCAGCCGTCTGCCAATGGTGCTGGCACTAATTGGACGATGCATGGAGGGCACCACTGCTCGCTGAATATCCGCAGTCATGGCTGTTGAGTCCCTCCGCGCACGTCAGACAACCCGTCGGTCCGCTTTCTCTGTGGTTCGTTTAGATCTCCCAGACCCTTCCTATTGCTGCTGTGTACCTTGTTCTATCCACTGCCACCAGCAACGTGCTATGGTGATATCTGCGCAACCAGTATTGTGCACAATTCTGGCGATAAGACCATCCCACTTCCTGGAGTCTGACGATGCGGCCCCTCTCAAACTCCTCCAACTGCTCGAATTGCTTCTGAACTTTTCTCTGAGGCATACTTCACTTGCAAAGGATGCAACCAACACAACAGCACAAGTCAGAATGGCAAACACGCACAACAGGATGACCTCATATAGCTGGTCAGGCACAGCGCTACAATCCCTTCTTGCTTGCGTCACATGCACGTCTGAGCGTGATACTTGAATCAATTGCATGTCTCATGATATCAAACCTACCCACCAAGTTTCATTCCTGTTGGTTGCTTCCTTTTGGGTGCAACTATATTTTGATGATGAGTGTATGTTTCAAAGGCTTCTATTGCATTCTGTGCTGTATATATTCCATTCAGGAAAATGGCTACAAGACAGGCAAGCAAATGTGTTTTTGACAATGGTGATGGAATGGGAGATAAGTTGGGAATTGCATTTGGTAACTATTAATCTAATTGGTTTTTCCTTTCCTGTAGAAGTTTTAAGTTTGCCATAAGTTTTCAGTATCCTTGGGTCTGTAAGTAGTAAGTTTTTTTTTTATTATGTGTTTTGTGAAGGGCTGTGGCTGCATACTTCTGATAGTTTCCTTTAAGTTTAGTGGTGTGATCTTCATATGAATGGCATCTGTTTCAAGTTGCTTGATGGCTTGTGTTATGTCCTGGGTATAATAATTGTTAATTAATTGGTTGGTTTTGATGATGTTTATTTTTTGATTATTTCTTAAATCTGCTTGTGCTTTACATTCAAATAGTTTTGATTGAATATGTTCATTATTGTTCTAGTCATGTTGGAACTCCTTATGTATAATGGTTCTGTAGATGTTAAACCTGGATGAAATAGATTCTGTTTGAGGTATAGTTCACAGTATTGCCAGTGATCGAGGGCAAATGAATTCGTTACCTCTACATAAAGCTTTTTTGTCAGATGTGATTTGTAGATGTATTCTGTTTCTAATTCCAAGTTCTTTAGTTTTGGTTTCAGGTGTCTTAGCTCTATGATTGGCTTTTAAAATTTTAGTATTTTTTTCCTATGTATATATATATATTTTTCAATCTCTATGCAATAGTAAAAACCTCAACCTGTCTGAAGTACCTGTATTGGATCCCATAGATGTTAGCTTTTATCATACTGAAAAGGTAATTTTTCAGTCTTCTTTGCAGAATTAATGACAGGCATTGAAACTTAACTTTGTTACTCAGAATCTGAAATGAAGCAGGACAACCTTCAATGTAAGAACAAAGATTCTCGCAAACAATGTTCTCTCTAAGCTGCATGTGCTCACAGCAGCGCAGCGACTTCACTTCCTCCGTGCAGCTGAAATATCTTCCACGCAGTAAGCACTTTAATTAAAATTCCCAAATCCCTAATTAATTTTCATAAATCAAAAATCAATTACCTGCAAAAATAATAATAAATAAGTGAAATTCAGGCTCTCAAAAGTCAAAACAACACTTTTCTTAAATACTGTTCGCCTCCTTCTAAGTTCGTCTCATTGCCTTCTTCATTCTCAAATACTTCTTGCAAAGTAGCCTGGTGTGAGCAGATAGTGAACGGGAGAATGTGGATTAATGATTTTCTCATGCTGAGAAAGAGGCAGATATTGAGTTGTTTCTAAAAACAACACATCAGCACCAGACTCATAAATGGTAAATAATATTTTCCAAGTACTCTCAAAGATGGTGGAGTCCTAAATTCCCATGGTCGAGTCTTCGGTTTGGGGGAAAAATTGAGAGGCGATTTATTCCTTGAAAGGACTGTCAGATCAGAACGATTTTGCACTTGTTTTATTTGAACTAATTATTTTGCATTTAGTTGTTATTTTTGTTTCTTATTCTCCTTGGTATTTTGACATGCAAAGAAACTGTGCATTATGCGTAAAACATGTTTTTCCTATTTTCCAGTGTTTTTATTCCAGAAGTAAGTTTGAGCTCCTCACTTTTTATAAAATAAAAATTGTAATTAATGAAATGTTTTTAATTTTTTTATTTAAAATCAATTGCGGAAAGAATAGTGTAAATGGGGGGATTAGAAAAATATGGGTTCCAATCCAAGTTCCAACTTCTACTGCATTAGTAAGAGAAGCTGAGAAAATAATTTTTTTGCCCGTGTGGTTTTGATGCCTGCCCAACTCATTGGGTTAGGCACTCATTGCCCATGGCCACTTAGAGGGAATATTGCTCACAAACCACTAAAGTTCAAGACCCAACCACAAGCCAGTTATGTTGCAACAATGTGTTTAGGTATACCAAAGTATTGCTTGTAGTTGGCACTCTACTGCAGATCACCATGACTAGTGAAATTTGTGCTTTCTGTCTGTTCAACTATATCGAAATGTGAGTTCTATCAGCATCTTTGTGCTTTGTATTTCCGTTAGCCTAATGATTTGTTCTGCTTATTTTGGAATTTAAAGAAGCTCCTCTGTAGAACACATTTCAGAGATGACAAAGAGGGAATAGGCCAAAATGCAAGGCATAGTTATGTCAGTCGTAGATCTTACTGAGCACCCCTTACATTTTAAGAGCCATGTACTTGAAAGTATAATGCTGAGGTCAAAGGTGACAATATAAGATCATTAATTAAATCATCCTCTGTTACAGTTTGATTGCATCAGAATGAGAGTAAGAATAAATTGGTAAAGGAGTTGAATCATTAATTTTGAAAAGAATAAAAAAATTTAAATCCTGAGCAAATCTCAACACCTTTGTCACTTTAGCTTTCTTTCCATGGGTCGATTTCCTATGTAGAGGCACTTTAATTAACTATTTAATCCCAAAATTTGTCTATTTCAAAGGCTTTAAAACTTGAGAAAAGTTTAGGCAAGTTGATGTGAAGTACATGTTTGTGGGTAAATGAGTGAACTACCACGCACTTTTTACTAATATTATGTGTATAGTTGGAGTAGAAATTGAACTTGTTATAGTTGTAAGTTTTACACTCTGTCTTAACAAAAATTACACCCACTATAGATAAAAATTAGGCACTGTGGATTTGCTTTTATATTTTTGACTGTATGTGCTATATTTTATTTTAAAAAATCATTTGTTTTTCCTGTAGCAATTAAACTGATGGTTCAATGCATATTGAGAAGTTGGTGTTTGTTTCAATATTTTGCTGCTGTTTGTTTATTATAAATATATTTTTTCCTAGTAAAATGTAGTTGTTAAGAATGTTAACAGCATAAGGTGGTTATATTATCAAGATGGCTTCAGAGTCTGGGGTAATGCAAATAAAAATGTGATACTGACATGCTTCTGGTCAGAAATTTTAAATCTTAGAGGAAGTTCTTTTACCATAATCCAGTAGATACCCTGACCTGATAGAGCAAAGTTAACCAGTCTGCCCTATGATCATTGTGAGGAAATATGGAAGAGCCTTTTTACTATCAAAAAAGATACCCTGACCTGATAGAGCAAAGTTAACCAGTCTGCCCTATGATCATTGTGAGGAAATATGGAAGAGCCTTTTTACTATCAAAAACCACTTGTGATTTCCTGTGTACAAAAATGATAAATTGAATGAAAAGTTTTATAATGCCATAACTTTTATTATTAAAATTTATGAATTATTTTCAGCAACGAAGCAGTCCAAAGTCGGTCACAGCAGAGGGTAGAACTCCATGAATTTGTAGATAGGTTAGAAAATCTACATCAACGTCTTGGACTTGGCAACTTAGACAAAAGCTAAATGTTTTTGTAAAGACCTAGTCTACTAGAAGCTTTTGTCATGCCTTATCATTGCTTGTAAAAACTTGTATCTAAAAATAGTATATATTTTTCTCAGTGGTGATCTGAATCTAAGATTCGGGTCATGATTTATGACCATCCATATAAATAATATATAAAGTGTAATAAAAATAACCAAAGAACTCTGTAAAGTCAAAACCACTGAATGTGGTCTAATGGTGTTCCATTACTTTCTGTAAAATTTTGTAAAGGAGAAACGGAAGTTTATATGTTATTTAATGTCCTCTTTTTAGGTTCCATGTCTTCAGTGAGTGACTACTTTGCATACTGAGCCAGGCAGTTTGCCTCATGTTTAAATGAATTATCCATATTTTTAATATATTACTTGCACTAAAAATTTTATGTTAAAGGCTTATGAAATGTTATTCTGGTGTTTTGTAAAATTGAAGAGAAAAACGAAAGGAGTAATAGTAAGCTGTCTGTCTTTATTTTTATTTGTTTACTGATTGACCTGGGGATTTTTTTTATCCTCCAAGAATTTCAGTATTTGAAGTTTTACAAGTAAACTTTGCCAAGGCCAGTAACTAAATTTTACTTATAGGCCTAAGCCTGTCATGCCGTAAATATGTGGCTTTATTATTTGTGGTTTACCTGTAATGTTCTTGATATACGAGCCATAAATGTTCTTTTCATTTTGACTTTGGGCCTATCGTCGTTAGAATTTATTTAGCTGTTGTAGGTACAGACAAAATACATATCTCATTGTGGGATGGTAATATGAGAGTGGGTTAAAAATGGATGAAAAATATAAGCTAAGAATTTATGAAAAATTAAAATTCAGGCTGAATCAAAGAGTAGGCCTAAAATTGTAAAACCTGAAATATTAGAGGGTGCTGCTCTTTGTTTCATTGTTTATTCTCTAATATATATATAAAAAAAAAAAACATGAACAGAATAAAGAAAGTATCTATATACTTCAAACCAGATATTCTCCAAGGCCAATTTTTAAATTTGTCTATTAATTTTACAGCTATTACATTTGATGTTCTCCATGTCATGTTAAACCCATTAAAGCAGTCATTCACTCACACAGATCACTTACACGCTGTATTTGCAAATGGATAATTGTAAAGTATATCTATGTTATTGTTTAGTGTGTGTAACTCATGTTTAAATAATGTTTAGTTCTAAGTTAGTTTGGCTGTTTTTGTTTTAACTTAAGGAAAAGATCATTTTGGATTACATTAAAAAATTTACATAGATATTTCTCTGGGGTTTTATCACTTCATTCATTTTTCCCAGTAAATGCAGCCTGCTGCTTTTTATTATGTCTTAAGCTCCCTGTTTATTTCATATGTCAATGCATCACAGCAAAATTGGTCCAAGCAGACTTTATTTTTTTTATTCTTAAGAAGGTATAAGTAGTCTCTCTCTCTCTCTCTCTCTCTCTCTCTCTCTCTCTCTCTCTCTCTCTCTCTCTCTCTCTCTCTCTCTCTCTCTCTCTCTCTCTCTCTCATGAGTATTTTTGTTTCCCTTTTACAAGGAAAAGTGCAATTATCCTTCACAGTTTGTTGCCATTCATTAACCTTACTTCTTGAGAACTGGTGTCTGAGAAAGATGTACATTTTTTCCCCCCTCCTTGTATCCAGAGTTCTCTTGATTTTATTTGATGGCAACAGTGCCTTAGTTTTAAATTATTTTGAAAAAAATGTAATTTGGCCTAAAAAATTTCATTCTTAATATATTCTAAAACTGTTCCCTTTCAGGGAACAGTTTCAGAATATATTAAGTTACAGAATATATTTCGTGTGGTATACCTCTTTCTCAATTTTCTGTTTATCTTGCTTGTATCAGGCTTAGGTAAAAAGTATATTTTGCAAAATGCAAAATAAACTTGCACTGGCTACCAGTAATTATAAATGGTCAATGTTTGACCTTCACACATAATGTACAAAATCATCGCTTCTGTCTGAATAATGTGTTCACCCTCTTTTTTCTGGACCTTGCTGTTCTTTTATGCATATCATGTTGGGTTCAGAAGCCCATTGCCATGAAACATGACTGCTGGAAAATAAATAAGCTTCTTATTGAATACATACACTGGGATCTGTAGAAGTTTTTTAAATACCTTTGTTCTCTGTAGTGACGTACAATGCATACTTTGGCAGTTAACATGTGCGAAAATATTGTCAGATAATTCAACGACCACACACAAATACTTTTAAAGACCTAAAATTTTCACTTTTCAAAAGTTAACAAAATGAAGTCACTGGACTATAAAAAATAAAAAAAAACATGAGAACACATAAATGTAACATTCTCTGTGTTGTTATTAGGGTTTTTTTTTCTTTCATATGAAATGAACAATGAGCAGCAGTTCAACGGCATATCATCTATGAATTTCTTTCGTGTGTGTGTGTGTGTATTTTTAGGAAAATGCATATATTTTAGTATTTTAGCATGCACACACACAAACAAGCAAACAAAAAATTGATGACATTAGGCCACTTGATAGTAAGATTTAAGAAAATTTCTGGCATCAGATATGACAAATCACTGTAAATTAACTTCATATGTATCATATACTTATATGTTACTCATAATGAGCCTTTAATCATCCATAGTCATTTCATACACACGACCTTGGGCAAAGTTTACATTGTTTTAATTCTTTCATGAAAAAAGATTTTTGTTAATTAATTAGCAACTAAAGTTGTGAATGTTTCTTTTCTTCGTTATGCAGCTGCACTTAAGTACATTCAATTTTCAAGAGTATTTGCTGTTTACACATAAATTTTGCCATTGAGATGGATTATTTACTCTGTAAGTCATGTTTCTGTTAAAATGTATATTTTGTAAAATTTGAATTGTTTTGACTTGCTAATTGAGTAAAAAAATTTGCACATTTTTGTCGTGCAATCATAAATTTATTCATGTGTGTAAACAATAAAATTTGTTATTTGGCATTTTGTTTCTATTTGTGACTTATTTCCACTATAAACTTAAGACACTCTTTGTTTAATTTCACGGTACCTTCAATATAGTGCTGCAGGTATTAGGAAGAAAATTTGTCCTGTATTATATTGTGGTTTATATCTCAACTGAGGAATTACTTTGTTTGCAGGTACTAAAACAATGTAACACAATGAGAAGAATAAGTGTAAAAATTTTATTTACACTTTAAATGTGCAAAATTTCAGACTTGCATTCATAAACTTACTGTGCTAATAAAAAAAATTACTCTGGAAATAAACAATAAGTTCCTTTAAAACCTAATTTTTTCATTAAAAAAAGGAGCAGGGAATTTAAAAATTCTAAATGATTTTCAAGGAGTGATATTATTTCGTATTGTAGTACTCTCATTGGTACATGAGAGTACTAAAATATGTTAGTGATGTTTGCTACTTCATGTAATGCTTTGTTTTATTGAAAATTTATTTTTTTATGAAGCTGTTTGGTACAATTTTAATTGAGTGATTTCTTTCTGCATTGTGCATTTTTTCATCAAGAATTTAAAGCATCCATGGGTTTGAATGTTTTATTTGTGGTAGAAGCACCTATTCTGATGTTGTTTTTCTCATTACTGTCATGATAACTGTTTTCTGCACTGATTTTAAAGCAATTTCCATTACTTTTCAGCTCTTAACACTACTGTGTGATACATTATCATCAGTTGAAATTGGCTGATTACACTTCCTTGGCTGTCTTACCTTGTTTTTTTTTAATGGAATATGCATTTGTTTTTAGGAGTCATTTCCAAAGTGTTGGTGACCACATTGGGTGGATTTGCCAGCCTATGTGATCGTTGATGTTTGATTTAAGAAATTTCCAAATGTGATTAAGCATGAAGTTAATTCATTTAACTGTAAACTGGAAGAATCTTTGGAATTTTTTTTAACAAAAAGGCGCAACAATCACACAGGCTGGCAAATCCAAATAATGTAGCAGGGCTTGAAAAATATCTGAAAAGTTACATGCCCAGCTGGGCAAGTGCAGAAAATATTTACTTGCCCAGAAGTAAAATATACATGCCCAGAAAAAAAAAATTTAATATAACAAAACAGAAACCTCGTTTTTTTTTTTTTAAGTTAAAAATTATGCTACTTTTTATACATCTTTTGCATCGCCATTTTAAAGTGTCTGTGTTCAAAGTGCACAAAAGCATATATCTTAAGTTTTAAGAAAGGTAATTGATGACATTTGAGAAATTTAGTGATTATGCCATGTTCAAGAATTTTTAATATACGTCCTATGTTTTGCAAAAAAAATAGTCATAGTTAACTGTGCAGCAGTTTAAGTAGTTTTCAACAATTTTGAATGTAAAAATTATTTACCTTTTTCTCTTATGCAAACAGAAGTGATTTTGCATCATAAAATATCCCAAGAATTGTTTAGAAACAAAGGCAATCCTTACTTGTTCGACTTCTGTTGTGTGCACTTATAGTTATTAAACTATATTACCACCTGGACCCCCATTCCTTGAAAAAATTGCTGGTGGTATTGGCAATTTTAGGATGGTTTTGGCAAGCAGTGCACCACATAAGTCTTGTCGTCTTTTGACTTAAGCCAATTAAATGTTTTTATCCAAGATTCCTGAACTGTCCGACGGCGTTTTTTTTTTTTTTTTGCATACACTTTATCATAGTCCATTTGCGTAAGTTTCAATTCTGCCAACAACACAGATTCAGATTCTGAAATTACGTCACTCAACAATGCAGAAGACGAATTTGTAACAACCACTGACAGATCGGGAATTCCACATAGTTGCTTACTATGAGATATACTCTCATTGCTGGATTTTTTTTTTTCCAAAATAAAAAAAAATCGTGTCCATTACTAAATACAACTTATATCCGCAGCTAACACAAACTACTGTTCTGTTCTCTCAGACAAACTAGGTAAGTTATCGGTGTTGGTAATGTTCGCTCTTCTCCCGGCTAAGTGTACAGGGCCGGCGCAGTGGTCTGAGGCGCTGGCCTCTGATCATTCGTCCGTAAGGGGTCCGGGTTCGAATCCCGGTCAGGCATGGATGTTGTGTTTGTCTTACGGCACTGGCTCTCTCCCTTCCCTAAAACCAGTGACCCTAAATTAGGGACGGGCGACTGCTTATAGCCCATTGAGTTGCTCACGGTGGTCGATAAACCTCCAATCAAAAAAAAAATAAGTGTACAGGCTCGTTCTTAAATCTTAAACGAAACTTAGGCTTTGTTTCAGTAGTACCACTGTTGTTCGTGGGGGTTGCCCCACGCGGGGCTGTGCAATAAATATTCTGTTGTCACTTCCTCCTCGTAAAGCACTGCTTTTTGGCCCATCGGTCTGCGTCCTCCTGTTTCAGGGCAGTTTACGCATTTTGTCACTAGACACCGGAGGCTAGTTTCATCCGAGGCAAGCATCCTGTCGTTAACTGTAAACAACATCTGGAGCAAAACCACGTGTGGCCCCAATTTTTGGATGTAGAGCATAATGTAATTGAAGAAGCGTTATCCTTATGGCTGTGGCATTCATTCCATAATAATAATAATACAACTTCTGGTGCTTTGCAGTAAAATGAGAATAAAAAATTATCCATTCCAAACTTCACCCCCCCCCACACACACACACACACACACACACACACACCCTAAACCTAGTTGCCCGACTGAGCAACTAGATTTCATTTTTACTTGCCCAGGCCAATAATTTACATGCCCCGCATATCTTGGGCATGGTATTTTTCAAGCCCTGTGTAATTACCAACACTTTGGAAATGACTCCTGAAGGCAAATGAGAATTTCATTCAAATTTGTGAGGTAAAATGCATGTATTACTTCCCTCTTAGTACCCATGAAGATATTTTTTTAATATTTTTGACAGAGGAAGGCATGATGTCATTGATTTCAAAGATGTTCTTTCAGCTAACAAATATTTGTAAGTTTATTTGGGAATTTTGTTTTACTAATGATACACCAAAAAGAAACTTATCTCAAAATCTTGTAGATTTTTCACACATTTCATGATACTGCATGTTTTGGCTCCTGCTCTTTCTCTTGTACAAAGTGGTGAACATATTCTTTTTAGACAGCTCATTTTTAGGACCCACATATATCTTAAATTGATTTATTAATATAACTTTTTAAGGTTTTAAGAATGAAATAATTTAAAAATTCAAGTTCAAAATACTTATGAGTGTAACTTCCAAGAATAGCCACATGTTCATTTGGAAATGCAAATCAAACGCATCTACTTCAGTGCAACTCTTAAAATTTTCATGGATAAAAACCAGCTGTGGGCTCTTGTGTTTTAATTATTTTAACTTAATTTTTAATTCTGATTGTCAGTTTTTTTTATTATTATAGTTACAAATGTATTCAAGTGACATTTTCAGATGGCCACACAATTATTCTCAGTATCTGCTTTTCATAGGTATTTTAAAACTTGAATTTTTAAATTATCATTAACATAATTTCCAAAGAAACTTCCAAAATTTAAAGCAATATAGCATATTAAAGTAACTTGTAACATAATGGATTGAAAAGTAAATTTCAATTCCATGTATTAAAAAAATCAGCTACTGTTGACTCCCTTTCTTTGTTATAAAACTCAACATGAAATTAAAACTTGTGTTGGTGGTAACAGTACTATTATGGTATCTGATATTGTGAAGTGATAAGCTGCAATGAAGCATATGTACTGTATTTTAGGAACTGTAAAAATAGGTTGTTTTACCATCAGATCAAGGCACATCTGGAGTGTCTGGGTCCATAGGTGTGTGTATTATCAGGGTTCGTACGCCTTCTGAATTTCCTGGAAAAATGCAATTTTTAATGACTTTTAACTGGAATTATTGTATTTCTTTTTATGCTGAACTAGTTTTATTAAAAGATTTGCAGCCAGTGTTGCATCAGAAATGTTAGTTTTTCTCCAGCTGTGAAATGAAGGGAGAAAGTAGGGGAAGGAACGGAGTTGCAGAAACTTCCTCGCCTAAACGGGTGCACGGGGCCAGCGGCCCGTTGACTGATGAGCATCTCCCGCACACTACTGGGATAAAAAATGTGATTCTCTATCTTCACGGAATTTCGACAGAACTGGCTGAAAATTTAATGCGCTTACTAAATTACTAAAAGGAACAAACCCATCATATTCCATGTGAAGCGGATAAAAATTGTGAAAATTAGCCTCTAAAATTTTTAATCACATTTCCATTTGCTGGCAGTACGTCATAAAACTTTTTATGCGCAATTGAAAAAGTGTTCATTTGATTGTAGTGAAATTTGCAGGGTGACCTTATGACCCAGTTATGACATTTGTGAAAATTTTAGATCTTTCAATGGTAAATTCGGAAAATTAATTTGTTTACTCTATTTTTTTTTTGCTCGTCTTTTGTAAAAAAGATCATGCTCATGTTATCCACCCGTCTGTTCATTCGTCTGTGGACACCATATCTCTGCAACTAATAGTTCAATTTGAAAAATTATTTCTGCATTGGGAAGCTTGAAATGTGCGAATGATCTTTTATTTTATTTTGTTTTGTTTTTTACACGATGCACAATGTTTCCACTAGAGGGCGCAAATGCAGATGATGTCAAATTCAAAATACATTTTATTCCATATATTTGCTTCTAAACGTCCGATTGAAAAAAATTATTTTACTCTTCTTTTCCATTTATATCAAGGACCATTTTAAGTAGTCACTTTTTCAAGTTACGCATAGATTTTCCGCTGAGGTGCGTAAAAGTAAAACGTGTGTTTTGCCCGATATCTCTACTTCTAAAACTTTTATAATTTCTAACTTTTAGTTAAAAACGGTTTGGCAACCAGGGGGCGTAAGTCTTAATTTCTGCATCTGTTGCATTTGCAGCTAAATCTGAGCTTCTAAAATCACGATTGAAAAAATTCATTTGTGGACCGATACCACTCACTTCGATAAACTTTTTCCGAACATTTTCTTCTTAAAATAATGTATTGTTTCTTCACCAGGGGGCGTAAATATATATCTTAGTTTTGTCGATATCTCCGCTTCTAAGAGACCAATTTGAAAAACTTTCTTTGTTGGATAGTTCTCATTGCAAAATGTTTTCTATATAATTTCAAAATTTTCAAGTAATTCACAGACTTTCTGCTAGGGGGTGTAAATGTAAATTGAATTTCTACCCAATATCTCTGCTTTTAAAACTTCGATTTGAAATTTTTTTTTCCTGCACCGGATACAGCTTCTGATGGAAAATGCTTTGCATATAATTTTTAATATTTGGTAAATAATGGTTTGGTCACTAGGAGGCATATGTAAGTGTTTATTTCTGCTTCTGATGTATTTGCAGCAAAATCTGAGCTCCTGAAAACTTGATTGAAAAAATTCTTCCGTGGACCCATACCGCTCACATGGAAAAACCTTTTGAGAATACTTTCTTCTTTAAAAAATGCATGGCTTTTCCTCCAGGGAGCATAGATGCATATCTTATTTTTCTCAATATCTTTGCTTCTAAGAGTCCGATTTGAAAAATTCTTTCTGTGTTGGATAGAGTCTCCACTGCGAAACATTTCTCATATAATTTCCAATTTTTCGTAATGCACAAGTCTGCAACTAGAGGGCTTAAGTTCATGTTTCTGTTTGCAGTAATAACTGCGGGACTAAAAACCAGGTTGAAAAACTTCTTTCTCCGGTCAAATACTTCTAACTATGCAAACTCTGTGTGCATATTTTCATTAGATGGTTCATACGCATCCTGGAAATCCTGGAATTCCATTTTGTCCTGGAAATGTCCTAAAATTCTGCTACATGTCCTGGAATTTTATCCATTCCAGTCTTTTTGTCTCTGTGTGATGTTTTGTAGTTGAGGATTTTTCTACTGACATAACTTATGCCTGACAAATTTTCCTCCCCCGACCCCTGCGAAATGCGGGGGGGGGCTGTTGGGGCTTTTTTGTCTGTTAGGAGGACTGAAGCCGCGTTATTAGCATATTAGCATTTTTTGGCCTCGTGCTTATGTTATCACTTTGTCTGTCCGACCGCGAAGACCATATCTCGGCAATTATTAGTTAGATTTGTAAAATTCCTTTTGTATTGGGAAGCTTAAAATGTGAGAGTGATGATCCATTTGTTTTGGGGGTTTTTTTTCGATGCACAACTTTGCCGCTATAGGGCGCAAATGAAGATCGTATCGATTTCAAGAATTCTTTTAATGTTTTGTGTGTTACGCGTTTTCCTGCCAATTCTTCTCACTATGATTTAAAATGCATTTTACTTCATACATTTGCTTCTAAATATCCAATTGAAAAAATTCTTCTTCCTTTCGACAACATTTATATCGAAGACTATTTTGGTTACAGTCCCTTTTTCAAATAATGCATTTTTTTTTAAAAAGCTAGGGGCGTAACTGTAAATCGCAATTTCCCCAGTATCTCCGCTTCTAAACGTCCGATTTGAAAAATTCTTCCTGCGTTGGATACAGCTCTTGAAAGGAAATGTTTTTTATATAATTTCTTATTTTTGGTAAAGAATGTTTTGGCCGCCAGGGGGCGTAAGTGTTTATTTTTGCTTCTGATGTATTTGCAATAAAATCTGAGCTAGAAACTCGATTGAAAAAATTCCTCCGTAGAGTGATACCGTACACCTTCAAAAACATTTTGAGAATACCTCCTGCTTAAGTAGTGCATAATTTTTCCGCCAGGGGGCAAACACGTATATTTTATTTTTGTTCATATCTCTGTTTCTAGGAATACGATTTGAAAAATTCTTTCTTTGTTGGAGAACATTTTCAGTGCGAAATGTTTCTCATATAGTTTCAAATATTTCTTAACGCACAAGTGTGCCACTAGAGGACGTAAGCTCACATTTCTGTTTACAGCAATACCTACGGGACTAGTAATTTTCCGCTAGGGGGCGTAATGGTAAATCACGATTTTCCCAATATCTCCGCTTCTAAAAGTCCGCTTTGAAAATTTCATTCTGCGTTGGATACAGCTCTTGAGGGGAAATGCTTTGCATATAATTTCTCATTTTTGGTTAAGAATGGTTTGGCCGACTTCGATGTATTTGCAATAAAATCTGAGCTTGAAACTCGATGGAAAAAATTCCTTCGTGGACCGATACCGCTGACCTCCAAAAACTTTTTGAGAATACCTCCTGCTCGGATAGTGCATAATTTTTCCACCAGGGGGCGTACACGTATATCTTATTTTTGTCTATATCTCTGTTTCTAGGAGTACGGTTTGAAAAATTCTTTCTTTGTTGGAGAACATTTTCGGTGCGAAATGTTTCTCATATAATTTCAAATATTTCTTAATGCACAAGTGCGCCACTAGAGGGTGTAAGCTCACATTTCCGTTTGCAGTATCTACGGGACTAATAACCCGATTGAAAAATATTCTCTTTCGACCAGATACTACTAACTATGAAAACTCCTTGTGGGTATTTTCTTCCCAAAATAATGCACAATTTTGCCGCTAGGGAGCGCAAACATTTAATCTATTTTTCTCCATATCTATACTTCTAAATGTCCGATTTAAAAAATTATTTTAACAACAGATACCATTTACCTTATGGAACACTTTAGGTTTGTATTTGAGGAGGTTTGTGGTTCACAATTCTGCCGCTGGGTCATGTTTATTGCACTTCCGTTTGCAGCCTATCTCTGTCTCTAAAAACTCTATTGAGAAATTTCTTTTTTTACTGTATGCCATTCTATATAATAAAGATTTTCAAATTTTCCATTGTGCAAAATTCTTCCACTAAAAGGCATACAGTTGTATCATGTTTCCTTCTCTATCTGTTCTTTTAATTGTTTGATTTGAAAATCTTTTTATCTCTAATACCTTCCTTCTGCTGTGCGAAACGTTTTTTGCACCATTTGTTAATTTTCGTAGCATACTTTTTAGCCACTGGTAGAAGTAAGTAGCTGATTTTTTATTTATTTATTTATTTATTTACTTATTTATTTTGTGGGTTATTTTGACCTTTACTGAAATTTGTTTAATGAATGCTTTATATAAAATTTTGGCATAAAATTAGATTGCTTTCTAACATCATAAACTTAAATCTAATTGTTTCTTAGTATTTTTTGAGCAAACTAATCACTTTGTATATTCTATAATTAGTTTTCTAATCAGGCTCAGTTAAATTGCCTTGATCACTAATAAATGCTGTTGTACACAGCCCTGGTATTTAAGGCTTTCCCATTATTCTCTTTCACTTCATGTTGGAAATTGTTGTGCATACTTGCTTTGCTGGCAAGTACAAATTTAAAACATAGCTACAGCATCAATATTATGTTGAAAATTTTTTTCCCTAAATCAGATGTAACACAAATACTTGCGCCCATGATTATGTGTTTAAGAAATAACAATCTCTTTGGTCCTTTGAAAAAGTTCCAAATATTTCATCTTTCCTTACCCTTAAATTTCCAATGTAAGCATTATTTCAAAATAATTAAATATAAATAGTATTTTATGTATTGATTGTGTGGTATATGAAGGCATTTTAAGAGTAATGCCAACATACCTATGTGTTTTTGAGTTTTATGTTGTTGCTTTTTTATTCTGTAATTTACTTCAATAATTGAACTGAAGCCAAAGTAGAAAAATAAAAGTTTCTTAAAATCAATGTAGTGTAATATATAAAAGTTTAGTAGATATTAAACCTGGTTACATTTTCAGTGACAGTTTTGGTATTTCAGTATTTATCCGTAATTCTAAGTTTCTGATTAGCTGCAGTGAACAACATTTTTAACATTCTGCATTAAGTTTGCCCAAGCATGTAAGAAATTGTTTGTTGTAGGTTACAGGTTGGAGAACATTGTTTACAGGTTGGAGACCTATGGTTTCATTATATTTTAAGTAAGAGCGTTTGGATTGTACGTCCTGGAAATAAATCCAAAAGTCCTGAAATTTTGTGATTGAAAAGGCGTATGAACCATATTATTACCATGTATCTTTTGTTTTCAAAACAGAGAGAATACCATTTGCTTTGGCTTCAATCCATTTGTACTATGAGGCAGGATCATCATACACAAAAATTGTAGGTGCCAAATTGTTTGAAAAGTCTGGAATTATTTTCCTTAGGTTTCCATGAGAATACATACATACATACATACATACATATCATTAAGCTGTTCTCTGAGATTCACAGGTTAGCTCTTCAAAGAAAGACCATCTGCCAGATAAACGTTTAACTGATGGAACTAGATTTTATTTACTGTTGGTGTATCAAATGTCCCCATTTACAGTGATCTCGACACACAGCTTGAGCTTCACTGACATCCATCACATGTTGCGCACAAGGCCTTTTGTACTTCATATTCAGGGCCGGCTGGACTATAGAGGCAACCGGGTTGGTTGCCCAGGGCCCTGCAGTTTAGGAAATAAAAACAAAATCATTTTCAGTAGAATTTATTATTTATTCATTGTAAATTTTGGGGTGCAAGGCCCTTAAAACTATTTTTTTTCTTAATTCACTAACCCCCCTTACTTTCGAATAGGTTATTATTGCCCTTCAAATTTGTTGCCATTTAGATGCAGCAATATTTATTATTAAGCTTCGAGATCAATTGGTGGATAGATGATTAAATACATTCGGTATTGCAATCTTGAAGGTTTGCTAATCTCCAAACATTAGCTAAATTAAGTTAAGGAAAACTGCTGAATATGATGCAGAACAACACGTTTGCGACAAAACGTTTTTCTTGATTAGTGGGAACAGGTCGATGCAGCAATATATCGCCCCAGTTTTATTTTATTTCCATACAGATGCTGAGATTTGCAGATTTCAAATGATTATTGTAACCACTTTAATATTTTCTGCATTCATGAAGTAGTGGCCTCTACTTTTATATATTCAACAATTTTTGTGTAAATCGAACACTTAAATTTTAAAAAATAATAATAATAAGAACAACATCAAAGTTGTTTGGGGGCAGGCTACATATGGAGGCCAATAATTCAGTAACTTTAAAAATATTGCTAGAAATTTAAAAAAAGGGCAATTTTCATATATGAGCACAAATAAAAGTTTAAAAAGGAACTAATTTGTCAGTTACTACACTTTACATTTAAAATCAACCACTAAAATATGTATTGGGGGGGGGGACTAATTATAAGAATTTATTTTAGCAGGATCCTTATTATATTTTCTACACAAGAATATTTGCAGTGCAAAAGTATTTGCTGCGCAGATTCGTTGAAGTTATCGTTTTGTGAGAAAGTTTTTATAAGAATCACAACATCAACCCCTCTCCTTGGAAAAGAAATCATAGATTTTAACACTTTTTATTCTCTCTCTCTCTCTCTCTCTCTCTCTCTTTACACTGAAGTGCCAAAATAAACTGGGGTACCTTTAGTATCGCATTGGTCCTTCTCATGATCGGCTAATGGCAGCAGCGTGATGTGGCATGGACTCCACAAGCTCTTTGTAGTACTATGGAGACAGTGCACACCATGCTTCCTAAAGAGCGTGCCACAATTCCGTAATATTTACTGTTGGAGGATTCCTAGCTTTGATGGCACATTGAATAGTATCACAAATGTGTTTGATGGCATTTAAATCTGGCGAACGAAGTGGGCCAAGTCATGATGCCAGACTCCGTGGAATGTTTCTTCAGCCATAACCGGGCGACTGTGGACATGTTCAGTGGCACTTTGTCGTGTTGAAAGAGATCGCACCCACTGGAGTGGTTGCATAACATGAATAGGTGCAAGTGATCTCCAAGGTGCTAGCTGAATACACCCTGCCCCATCACCATAACAGAGCCACCGCCGGCCTGAACTGTCCCTTGTATGCAGGCAGGATCCATTGACTTATGGGGTTGCCATCACACCTGGAGTCGGCCATCTGCCCAAAACAGTTGGTACCACGATTCGTTGAAACAGACTACATGTTTCCAGTCATCTTGTGTCCAATGGTGGTGTTCACGAGCACAGGCGAGGCACGCAGCCTTGTGTCATCAGGTCAGCAATGGCACCCGGGTGGGCTGTCAGCTCCAGAACCCCATAGAACACAGTAAATGTTGCACTGTCTGAACATTGATGCTACTACATTGAATTGCTCTATGATTTGTGGCAATGTTACATGCTGGGCGGATGTTACAATGCATGCCAGTAGCCGCTGTCCACAGTCATCCAGGGCTTTTCTGTGGCCACACTGGGCTCACACTCTGATCCCCCCCCCTCCCAAATTTGTGTAGTACAGGTACACCCTTGAAATAGTTAACTATGTAAATTCAAATTTCATGGTATTTTCCAAGATGGAGTCACCCATCTCCTTGTCGCTGACTATTACCATGTTCAGAATCACTTAAATCCTCATAAGCTGCCATATGAACTGTGAATGCTACTACTTGAGCTTGTGGGGATATCTGCCTCTATATATAAGTTGTTTGTAGGTGATACCATTTACTGCATGGGTGTGGTGGCATGTAATGGAAATGGTAGTGCTCTTCCCAGTTTTTTGTCACCTGAGTGTAAGGTCTTTTTCTTAAGCCTAAAGCAAATATTTCTTTGAGATAATCATTTTGTCTTTATGATAGTTTCTGTGTGTGTTCTTTACAGACAACATTGTTCACTTATTAATACATTAATGACTTTATTGATATATGAGATTTATTTTTTAGGGACTGTAATGAAATTTTGCTCAGATCCCACAATAAATTTTGCCCCAGGCCCTGCAAAAGTGCCATCTGGCCCTGTTCATACTCATAATCTTCTCAAGCAGACATTCCAGAATCCAAATTTTAAATGAGAAAAATGTATTTATGGATACTTCTATGTAAAACTTTCTTAAAAAGACACGAAGTTTTTCATGAAAATATCCATAAATTAATTTTTCTCATTTGAATTTGGTTATTAAAAGTTTGCTATTGGTTTTTTACTCTATAGAAAATTTGATGAATGGGAATTAAAGCTGATGCTGGGATGTGCTAGTGTTTTAAAAATGTAGTTAATTTATCAAATTTATTTTGGCAATGTGTAACAATCAGTTGTTCCATTAATTAATGTGACATGGCAAAAAGGTCTTAGAATATCATATAACACCTATGCAGTGTAATATTTTTAGTGTGGATAAAAGATTTGCCAACAGTATTTTAATTTTATTGCTATATGAAAAGGGTCTCTTTTGCTATGATAGAATGTGTTCTTTGTGCCCCTAAAATGCACATATTCTTAATACTCTAATTTTCTGACTGTTTGATTAAGAACATACAAGCTGTACAAACAAACAGCAACCCTCTCATTGCCATCAATCAAGACACTGTCAGTCAAATCAAGTGCACTACTTCAAATATTTATGATTTACCACAAATTTTTGTGTGTGTATGTTTATGTATAAGAACTGCTGACATGTTGCTATCATGAGATGCATTATGCATTCAAAAACCTTTCTGTTCATGCATCTATTGTTTTAGGTTATATGAAAATGGTTCTTGAAAACATTATATGCAGTACATAAATTTTTGTGATTTGTGTAAGCATTATGAAATCAAAAAACATGAAATTTTGAACAGAATATTTGTTTGAAGAAAAGATATCACCTACTTATTATACAAAGGATTTTTGTTTCCCAATGTCTCATACCTCATTATACCTGTTTCCTTGGAATGATTTAGAAGAATTTTCAGTTAATTTTTTCACCATGATGAATGCATGCATAGTCCTACAGTATTAATATTTCATAATTAACAGCAATTAGATTTTTGCAAATATTCTGATTGATAATGAGCCAGGTTTAGCATGTCATGCCTGCAAATATTGTAACTGATCTCTGCCATTGTAAACAAAGTGAATTCAGTTTTGTTTTTAACATCTCTGTGAAGTCCAAACTATGTGAACTGTTCTGATAATTCATTGGTTCCCATTTGTTGGTCAGTCTGTCAAAAAGTGAATTCAAGACAATAAAACTTGTGATAATAGATCTGCTGATAAATTTATGAGGGCCATAAATAAGTATAATGAAACATGTTTTAAAAAAAATGCTTTGATTCTTTTTTGTGCATTCTCGATTATAAAATGCAGTACCTGTTTACAAAACTGTTTGTGTGTTTTCTTTTTAAAACTGAAACAGTGTTTTGAGTTACTTTTTACGACTAAATATTTAATTGCTTTCTTAAGTTTGTTATGTGGTGCAATATTTTCTTTACAAAAATAGTTTCTTTACTTTCAATTGCCCCAAACATGAAGGTTTCTCAGGGATATGTCTGGGAAGTACAGTGGATGTCCCAGTATGTTTCCAATTTAATTTTCCAAATTGTATCAATAGTTACATACACTGAAAAGCAATTGAATTAGAGACAGCTGGCATTATGCAATTGTGGCGATATGGGCGGCCCTGTAAACGGAAACAACATGACGTATGCATCGATCCAACAATATAAGGAGTGATGCGAAGGGAATCTGTAAGAGTCGGACGCAGTATGGGTAAGACAAAGGATCTAAGCGCATTTGATCGTGAGCAAATTGTCGCTGCCCAACGAATAGGTCACTCCATCTCGGAAGTCGTGCAGGCACTGGGATTTTCACGAGCCACTGTGTCACGGGTGCACCATGAGTACATCAAATCCGGTAAAACCATCCCTGCAAAGGCCAACTGCCGTGGACAACAGCGTGTGGATGAGTGGCGTCATCGTCGGCTAGCTCGCATTGTAACAGTGGATAGACGAGCCACGGTGCAAAAAATCACTTGGCAATTTAACGCTGGTGCACAAAAACATGTAAGCAGCCACACCATCCAGAACCATCTCCTTGCTATGGGGTACAGAAGCCATCATCCCACGAGGGTACCGCTGCTGACCACACATCACAGGGTGCAAAGATTAGAATGGGTGCGGGAACATTGCCACTGGACGCTAGACATGTGGAAAAATGTTGCCTGAACTGATGAGTCAAGATTCACGTTGGTACATGCGGATGGCAGAATACGAGTATGGCGCAAATTACATGAAGCGATGGAAACTTCTTGCCAGCAGGGTACTTCAAGCTGGTGGGGGTGACATTCTCGTCTGGGGACTGTTTACGTGGACTGAAATGGGACCCCTGGTACGCGTGACATCGTCCCTTACAGGTCAATGTTGGTACGTGTGACATCGTCCCTCACAGGTCAATGTTACCGGGATATCCTTGACGACCATTTGCTCCCGTTTGTGCGTCTTCAACATCCCACTGGGGACCTCATCCTGCAACAAGACAATGCACCGTGCCATTGTTCCCAAACCTAGCTGTCCAAGGAAGAGATCCAAATGGATCTCGCCCTTTGGATAATTGCTATAATTATATATAGCCAGTGTCGTTAATGCCCACCAGATGGAGACGTCTCAGTAGCTGAGCCCATCTTATGGATTTATGATGTCAGATGCTGACTGAAAAAGAAAAACACACATAGCACAGTGAATTGTTGGCCACTGTGGTGTAAGGCTGATGCACACGGATCCTGCCTTTACCATGGACCAGAACGTGGCTCGCACACAGGAAGTGACTGTCTCGAGAGCCATTTCTTATGATAGCCGAACACACTTGGTAGTCCTCCGTACCACTCTCGCTGCTCAATGGTACATCCTCGACATTCGATGACCCGTTGTGTTTCCATTCCTGTTGCATTATCACCGAACAATTTTTCAACAGGATAATGCCCAACCGCACACAACATGGCTCTCCCACGCCTGCATCCGTAATGTCAACACCCTTCCATGACCAGCCCGATCTCCTAACATCTCACTGATTGAACATGTTTGGGACATGATGGGATGCCACCTACACTCATCTCAAAATGTTGGTCAACTGGACCACAATTTGGACACCATCTGGCATGCTGTACCCCAGGACAGTATCCATGAACTGTATGCGTCTATGCCACACTGGGTAATCACCTGTATCCGAGGCAGAGGTGGCACTACAACAATGTACTGACTTGTTCCATTCGTGTAGCTATTTTATCCATATAAATGGCCCAACTGCTCTGGAATTGCAATCATTTTTTTTTTTTCCTATACAAGCACATTGCATACACCAATTTTTATCTTGATTGGATTATTTCTTCTGGGTGCTTTGCATTTGGGGGTGGGGGAGTGTATGCTTTGCTGTTTGTTTACCTCCAATTCAATGTTCTTTTTTCTTTAATACATAAATTAGATGATTGACTATAATGATCTTTTCAATTGCTTTAATATTTACTCCATTCTTAAGTAATAGTTTCTGCCTTTTGATAGTGTCCAAGCTTTTAATGGTTGAGTACAAATCACAACCAATTAATTTTTCCATTTGAATTTACAAATTACATATATTTTCATTTGAATTCAACACACTGAAAATCACTTGACAACTGTGGCCATATTTCTGAGTCAAATGTTTGGTCCATTCCAGATCCACGAATAATTCTTTCGTACTAGCTTCAGGTGAAAAATATTTCAGTTGTTCTTTCTACTTCCAGAGGTTTGCTTTTCTTGTTTTTATCTGCCTATTGTGCATTTTCTCTTCTTAAATAAATTCCCAGTCTTTAACCACTGATACACAACAGTGGTATAATTTTTAAATTCTAAACAGTGAGGTTTTAATTTGATATGCTGCTGAGCTAAAGTTTGTTCCTTTTCCCATTAGGAAAGAACTAGTTTTGCACCTGTGAATGATTGACAAATATCCGGTACATGCAGGTGAGTGAGGCCAATAATTATTTTTCTGTAACAACTTGAACTACCGGTTGTACTTAAGAGCAACCATGAGGGTCACTTCAATTGGCCAGAAAAAGACAGAATTTTATGTTCTCCCTCATACTAAAATTTAAGAATGATTGTTAGAAATTACCTCACTTCTTTGAAAATTGAAAAATCTTAGGGAGATGCTAAGATTCACATCAAGCCAAAGAGACAGTAAGCCTCCTTCTTCCTTCAAGATGCTTTACGAGGAACAGGGAACTAGTCTTTACTGCTAAGCACACTATTTCAGATCCCCCACAATTCCAGAGGATGAGGCAAACTAATCTCCAAAAACTTTGACTCCCTTGTATAGACTGCTAATCCATTGATATAATGCACAGTTCATTTATAGTAAACAAACTATATAATATAAAACAGAGTTCTTTTTTTTAATGAACATTTAGAATGGTTGCTCTAAAAAGCAGTGTGCTCATGACTACAACTCTAGAAATGCATTTGACAAATGTCATCCTCCAAACATATCCCAATTTCTGTCCAATAGCATCTTGTTTATGTTGCCTGGAAATGTTTTGATAAGAGTGCTGTAACTGCTAACATATGTAAACAAAAATTAGATTGTACAGGTGTCATTCCCTTTAACACTAGAACTGCTGCATTTTTATCGTATCTAGAACTGTGGAAATGGTCAATTTGACTGCTCAAAGAAAAAGTAGTTTTCACTCAAAATGTTTTTTTAATTAAGTTTTTAGTCTAGTCTGTTTAAGATGAACGAGGAATAAGCGTTTTAAGAAACACGAATCTTTTTAAGTAATTTTTGTAAGAATAAAAGGTTTCAGTAGAGCATTATTAGTGTAGAGATAAAAGAGATATGCTGATAATAATAAGTTTAGTGTGGCCAAAGCTACATTAGTTTTAAATGTTATGTACACATAACATTTAAAACTAATGTAGCTAAACTTCCATTATGCAATAAAATCTTGAGAAAAATAGAAAATGGAAATATAATAATATGAATATGTGCAATGCACCTGAAATGCAACATCTGTTTATTGTGTCTAGGTATTTTCTGCAGGTAGGTTTCTTGCGAAAACCATGTGTATTATATGTGTTTTTTTGTTTTTTTTTGTGGCTTTTGCAAGAAACTTACGTGTATATATACATACATGTTGTAGTTGTCAAAGTTCTCACTGATTGCAGTCCTTTGTGGGTGGTCTTGATTCGTAGATTAAATGTTGTGCACACTAAAAGTTAAAACTTATTTTTCAGTTCAGCTAGTATTTAAAAAAGATGGAATAGTCAGGGCCTGAATTGAATTTGAAGTAGCTAAAAATGCCAATATTCTAAAAACAGATGATGAGGAAATGAACAAACAAAGTTAAAAAACCAATAAAAGACTGAAACGATCAAAGTAAAATCATTTGAAGGAAGCAAGAAATTATCACAGTCTCATGGCTCTGTTCACTAGATGCGGAAGTGACCAGAGGCAATTCGGCCTCAAATGCTATAACACTAAATATGGGCACAACTGATGACAAAAGCGATCAATACTGATGATGACCCCAAAGTGAGAGGATCGAAATGCATCTAGTGAACATAGCCATGAGACTGTGATAACTTCTTGCTTTCTTCAGGTGATTTTACTTTGTTCGCTTCAATCCCTTATTGGTTTTTTAACTTCCTTTGTTCATTTACTCATTGTCTGTTTTTAGAATATCAGGATTTTTAACTACTTTAAATTCAGTTGAGGCTCTGATTATTCCTTCTTTTTTGAATACTTGCTAAATTGAAAAATAAGTCTTAGTGTGCACAGCATTTAATCTACCATTCAAGACCTCCCTCAAAGGACTGCAAGTCAGTGAGAACTTCGACAACTAAAACAGCAAATGCAGATTGGGAAATTCAACGTCAAGAAATGGTATGTAATGATTATTTGGTTTAACTGAATTAACATTCAATATTATCAATGCATATATATCACAGCAGCTTGTGGCTATGTCTTAAACTTCAAACACAAGTAACAGAGTTATCAATAGTGAAATAACCTTATGTTTTTACGTTGGTTTTATGTAGCCATGGGAAAAACCTCGTGCATTCTGCTCAACCTGTGCCAACTGTATGGGTAATATACATTAACCCTCATAGGTGGTGGCATAATTTAGACTTTTCTGTTTTTACTCTCTTTTTTCACCACTAGTGAGCTGTTTTTAATATTTGTTTCCATCGTCCTCTGTGCTACATGTATTTAGCTTATACCTTCATAGTTTTGGATTATGGAAGCATCCTTGTTATGATGGATTTTTCTACTGAATACAGCAAGCAATTACTTATAGGATGAATGCTATATCTATTGTGTGACATTTTCATATATAGACCATTCGATAAGTAACTTCAGAAGGCATGGTACATTTTTTTCAAGAATACGCATGAAAGAACCCACATTCTGCTTAATGCACTTTTATTTTGGTGCACTTTGTTAATACACTTTTACTTTCCTGTAATATATCAGTTGAGATAATCACTGTAACAGTACTAGGACTTATTAATATTGCACATACACTGAATGCTGAAGTCAACAACTTTTCTGTTTACCTTGGGAAGTGTTCTGCCTTTATTCCTCTTCAATAGTGTTTTATGTCAATTTACAAAATTAACCTGTCTGTGGTGTATGTAGTTATCTGTGTGGTTGTGGTCGATATCCTTTCATTCTGTTTGTGTTTGACAATGTATAAGTCATAGACCTGTTTTCCATCAAGGATGTCCTCTGCAACCACGTGCTGTGCTGAAACAAGTGATGAGTCTATTTACTTCCTTATGGGACCATGCAGCAAGTCATTATTTTAAGACACATGTCATCAAAATGAATAAGTCAGTAAATGCATAGTGTTACTCATTGATGTGCTTACCTTGTTAAGCTGACAGGTAGAACTCCTACCTCAGATATTCAAACCAGTTTTAGCAGTTACTTTCCAAGTTGCTCTGAGGTTTTTTTTGTATATTAAGTAGTGTATGTTTTTTACACGGATTTCTAATCAAAGACCAAGCACTTGTGATTGAACTAGATTTTTTTTTTCACATTTTAATTGTGCTGTTGTGGTATTGTATGTACAAACAACAGCCTGACCTTAGGACATTTCTGTAATGTTCCTTTGAAAATGTGTAATGCTATGATAAGGAGATCCCATTCTTAGGTAAGATTGTTAGTTTACTTATAAATGCTACAGCATGAAATTTGAGTCACCACCATTTGTTATGCAGTTTGTAGCCCAGCCTACTTACAGCAGAATTCATATGATGCTTTTCAAATGTGACCATAAAAGACATTCCTACCCCCCTCCTCCAATAATAATTAGGAGTTATATTCCCTCTGTTTGCTACATTTGCCAGCCATCAGTAGTTTGGAAAGTAAATGTAATTTGTTGATGAAACTGTTGACAATTTTGTGACACAAGTGCTCATTTTGTGCTGAAAAAATCAAAATAAGTTTTTCGGCTCCAGGCATTTTCTGCTAACATTTTTAATCTGACGATTCATAGAATATTGACTGATATGAAACAGAATTGCATACAATTGTCATGTGCATATGATGCCTAAAGAATTCTTAAAGCATTTTATCTTCAAGAAGAAAATTTCATTAATTGATTTCCCACTGAAGTACATGCTGAAAGAATAAATTCCATGTGAATGCTGCTGATCATTGCAAGCTACTTTTTGATTTGCATTTCAGTTGGCTGCAAAAAACAAATGTGTATGGTATCCAAATAAACACTGAGAGAATGGAGCACTTGCTTGATAAAAGGAAATTAATTAAGTTTTCATGTATGTCATTCCCATTTTCCTGCTATCCTTCATATGTGCTGTTGTCTGTATAAATAGCCAGTCATAGTGTAGAGCATTTTTGTGAGGAAGCTAAAAATTGCGTATTTCATAAATGTGTTGCAAAAGTTTAACGTAGAGACAGAATAATGCTCACATAAACTTTCATATAAACTTTAGCAGAAAGAACTTCATGTGAACCAATTCTTACGTGTCCTAACTAACATTGGTTCAAATTGTTAAGATCCAACAACTTGAATGTCACTACGTGGCTTATACAATGAAATATGACGAGAAATTTAAAAATTTCGCTGTTCCGTTTTTAAAAAACGGGAAGAACAGAAGAATAGCGAGATTTTATGATTTCTTACGTGCCCTCCAGACCCTGTAACCTTCAGGACCTGTTTTTTATAGATGAGACTCATTGCAGATAGCACTGACTTATCATTATCCTATACTGATAAGAATACAGAGCTTGAAGCATCCCTATATCTTTCTCTATTAAGAATAAAATTTTGCCTGTTAGAAGCTACATGTAGTGAAGTCTTTGCTTTCTTGCTCACACAATAGCAAAAATAAAATAAAACAAAATTATTTTCTCATTCAGAATTGTGATGAGAAATATCATAAAAATTGTTTAATTTTCCAAGTGTATGATAATTTCTGCATGACTGTGTGTGCTTTCACCAGTTGTCATACACATGAAGAGTTTTTTAGAATAGTAAATACAGTTTTCTGTCCTAAAAACAGTGTGATGTTCATATTTTCCTTATGGGTGGCAACTTGTGAAGGCATTTCATTGGCATACCTTAAATATTGATGTGGGAATTTAAGTTTTTCATACATTCAGACACAAAAAAAAAATACTTTTTAGTAAAAAGCACTAGCAACAGTAATCAACACAGCAATAAAAATGGTTAGGGTGATCATAGCATTAGTAGTATTAACATGGAAAATCAGCATTGTGTAAGTAAACAAAAATGTGCAACAGTTTCATTACTGTTTATTGTATCATAAAGGAATGTGAAATGTTTTACTCAATCATTAGCATCTAGGTAATCACATGCCATTAGTTGGATAGCATAAATTTCAAATCTTACAGTTTGATCAAAATTTTAAAAATAGAAGAAACGTTAATTTGTAGCAAACCTATTAAAATATGTACTTTGTTTTTATCTTATCCTTCCATCTAGCAGTCTAAAAAATTAAATTCTTTACAGTTTCTGGAAGATGCATTGTTGATTTCTACTAACTATTGATTCATATTTTATAAGATATCATTATTCCTTTGTTGTCCAATTTTAGTACATTGCTCAAATTGTAGATTCTTCATAATTTGTACTCTTGTGTCATTCATTCCTCTCTTTCTACCTCTGTTTGTCAATATATTTAATGATACATGCATTCCAGTTTTGTAATTGCCACCAAGTATTTTACAAAAAGCATTCAATGGTTGTAAATAAAAACTGAACATTCTATTTTTTACTTATATGTAAACAGTTTTGGCCTTTGGTTGATTTATAAGTTCTTTCCTTAACACTACATTAAGACCACCGAGAACAGCCATGGAAATTTTTCTTTGTGCAGTATAAGATTCTCTTGATTCTGTTCTGCTGATTGAAAGCTACCAAGACTAAAATGGGACAAAAATATAGGTTATTTTATGTATGAGGATGGCAGTTAATAACCTTCAATATGGAGAGAGATCTTCAGTACTACAGAACTTCATTTCACTATGGCAGTGCACACTTTGGAAATATCTTTTAGTTTTTTCACTAAATTGTTTCCAAATTGTGAAATATTTTGCCTGACAAGCATTTTCTTTAAGGCACAGAATAAAATCAAAAATGCAAAGAGTCATTATTCACCAGTTACATTGTTTTTAAAGAATTTTTCACTGTCTTCAACCAAGTCAACTCACAGACATAGTATGTATATTTCTGTATCAATTGCTATGAATTGAACTTTGCAAAGACATACCTGATGTACAAATTTTCAGTTAAAATGTGTAGAAAGTTATGAATTGTGAAAAATTCTATCTGCTACAGGCTTTTTATGGATGAACATTATTCTGCCAATTTGGATCAAATTATATGCATAAGATACTAATTCATCATTTTTACTGGTTGAACGTCAATGAGAACACATGCTACCTTTCAGCTGACAAGTGTCACCATTAAAAAAATTCCTTTTTAATCTGTGAATGCTGTTTGCATCAAAAGACAATTTTGAGTTGCCTATTTTTTTTTTCTTTTTTTTTTTTTTTTTTTTTGATTGGAGTTTTAACGACCACCGTGAGCAACTCAATGGGCTATAAGCAGTCGCCCGTCCCTAATTTAGGGTCACTGGTTCCAGGGAAGGGAGAGAGCCAGGGCCGTAAGACAAACACAACATCCATGCCTCACCGGGATTCGAACCCGGACCCCGTTCGGACGAATGATCAGAGGCCATCGCTTAGACCACTGCGCCACCGGGGGCGGCAGTTGCCTATTTCCCAATTTTTCCATGAAATCTGATACACTGTTCCACTCCTGGACATGGATGAACACTGCGTATGATAAAAACACCCAGTATAGAAAAACCTGATTGCTGATGACTAGCAAAATGGATTAGTCTTAGACATGCGTTGACTCATCAGTACAATTCTGGTGCTGCCCTTACATAGTCATATGAAGCAAGAATTTTGTCTAACAAATACTTTTTGATAAGTTTTATGAAATTTGAACATTCTACAAACATAAATTTCCTCTGCAATACATGATATGGAGGAATTCAATTATTGCAAAATGCATGCTGTGGTGAAGATGATTAACAATGTTTTTAATTACCTGTAGCTCATATTTATATACTGGAGCCATCAGTGAGAACTGAATTATTTGGTGTGTGATTAGGCAAAGATAAATTTTCCACAATGTGAAATTATTGCCATTAAGTTATTTTCCTATTTCACTTTGTAACTAAATTTGGTAAAGTTCTTCATGGTAAATAAACATGACTATAACTATTCACATTGACATGTTTATTTCCTTGTTATCAATATATATATATATATATATTGTATAATAAATGAAATGACAGTATATCAATTTCTGGTACTTCAGGTAGATATAAATCTGCTTCTGAACTCTTAGTTGTGTTCAACAATTTGACAAATTAAAAAACTGAAGTTTGTCACTTTTTCCTCAGCAAAAGGAATGTAGTCTTCTCATAAATCCTCCTTCGTACAACTTTTTTCTAAAGAGTTAGCTACATTTCTTTGTTATTTAACAAATGAAACTTCCCTTATTTTCTATGATGTAATTATTCCCGGATTGGATATAAACAGTAGTACCCATAATATAGAACCAGTTCCATATTATTAATTTTTATCACATTTAATGTGCCAACTGTATTCTCTGTTTTTCTAAAGCTTGATCTGGGTTGTCGGAAAAGTCATGACGTATTTTAGCCATGTTTTGCAAAGGTCATTTATTGATAGAGAGAACAAAGATCAATCAATGATATAATGCCCGTTTTGTTTGATAACCTTTTGCCATCTTTCAGTGAGCTGCAGAATGCCTCGTTCATAGAAGGACCTGTCTTTCGTGTCGAAAAACTGTACAAGGTGCTGATTTACAGCCTCATCTGAATTGTATGTTATACCACGCAAGGACTGTTGAAGAGAGCGAAACAAGTGGAAGTCTGACAGCGCAAGGTCAGGCGAGTATGCTGGGTGTGGCAACACATCCCACCCAAGCTCCAATAAGTTTTGGCGGGTGATCAAACTTGTGTGTGGTTTCGCGTTGTTGTGATGGAACACACCACCTTTACGATGAACGAGCTCTGGACGTTTCTGGATGATGGATTCGTTCAAACTGTCCAATTGCCGACAGTACACATTCGAATTGATTGCTTGGTTCCGTGGTAGGAGCTCGAAAAAACATGACACCTTTAAAATCCAGGGTGCGCACGCGTGCTTGAAAACCTGGAAAGTCCTGGAAAATCATGATTACGTTTTCAAGGCCTGGAATATCCTGGAAAAACGGTATTTTTTAAATGCTGTCTTGAAAAGCCTTGAAATTTGAAATTAGTGCTTAAAAAAAATGCCCTTTTAGGAAATCGTGTTACTGACTGTTACCCCTTAATTTTTTTAAGTTCCTCTCCTGTGTTCTCAAAGAAACCGCCGGCTACAGTGGTGTTTCGGATGTGCCCAAATCCTAATTTGGCTGGGGGGGGGGAGCACTACTTCCAGTGCAATAAAATTGGATGATTACTAGCAGGTCTGTTAGGGAAGGGGAGCTTGATGCATTCTCTAGCCCTGAGCTTGATGTCCGTCCGACAACTACTGAGAACAACAGAAGGGGAAAGAAGAGACATTTAGCATTTGCAAGGGGGTCGCGTGTTTACCAAGTCAGCTGGCATCCACCAGTGAAGAGTATGCCTGAACAACACATTCATCTGCTCCTTGTTTATTGCATTAAGACGCTTGCTTCCGGCCCACCCCTCAAGAGACTTCGGCTACTTATGATAAAAAATAAGAAAACTATCTTTGCGAATTTTTCACAAAAGTGACTGAAATTTTTACATTTACTATAATTGGATTACAGAAGCTCACTCCCAAAATTCCATTTGAATCTGTCTAAAACTTAAAAAGTTAGCATTGGAAATTTTTATTATGTGTGCCTCTTTAGACAGTGAGCCTTGAGCATAAAGTGTGTTACCAAAGCAACGGTTGATTGACAGCTGGGAGCGCTGATCCGAAGCCCTTGGTTGGGAAGAAAGCAAACACCTGTTTATCACTTCCACGGCTCAAAAGGACTAAGAGATATTTTCAGAAATCCATTTTCCGGAATTTTGAAAATAACACAGTAAAATTTTTACAGTGGTTAAAATACATCACAATAAAGTTCTAGTGCAAATTTCGCCGAATTCCGTTTGAAACTTTAGCAGATGCAAAAAAAAAAAAAATCTTCCGTTGCAAAACCGGATTCAAAAAAAGAAACGGCAATTATAAATTACGGGAAAAGCAAGCAAATTATTTTTTTTTAGATGCCATGGTTTATTTAAACAGAGTGATCCTTAAATTTTGTTTCTGTGATGATATGGACTCTATTTTAATTACAAACATACATTTTTATTCAGATGTCTGAGTTACTGTTTTAATAAAAAAATCTATAATTAAAAAGTTTTCAATGGATTTAGGCGAAATTCAGCAGATAAACGTATTTTAGTAAATTGCAACGTTATGACGTAAATTTGGTCATTTTGTCGAAAATTGGGCAGCATTTTTTTTTTTACGTTTTCTCCTATAGTTAGGGTGAAGGAGGAAGACACTTCAGTGAGCTGCAGGTGGTGATTTATGGCGATGTGCCAAATGAAAAGAAGCCGTTCCATCAGGAAATTCCAGAGGTTGAGTGTGCGTGGAAGCGTGCTCCTGCTGTTTGAACTTAATCGGAATGTTTTCGGGAGGGGGAGAAATATCCGTTTCAGCTTTACAGCTTTCAGGCTCCTTTTTTTTCTTGGTAATAAATAAAAACCATAGTTGCTGCATTCACCATTGATCCATATTCGCATTTCTTGAATATAAACAGCAGACAATCGGAAACATGGTGTTGGGTGGGTCTTGATGTTCTTCATTTGTATCTGCTGAATTTTGTTCTGTGGGAATACGGAATCAGTTATACTGTGAATACATACAAAACTACATATTTTTGAGCTGAAAAAATATGTCTACTTGTACACAGTAGCTAACGTGTGAACTCAGACGAAGACAATCAGACATATGGACGTCTGATTCCATAAAAAAATCAACCCATTTTATTATACACGACAGGTAAAAAAGAAAAAACATTACATGTTTTTAAACATTATAAAGGAAAGCGGATTTTTGAAACACCATGACTTGATGATATTAATTTCTGAAAGTTTTTTTTTCGATTTTAATTTCTGAAATCTTTTTTTTTTTTTTTTTTTTTCAATTACAATACATTGTAACAGGATACCTGTGTGTTGTATCCCTTAGTTGTATGGCAGATTTTCAGTTGGCCGATATCCGCGATCGTAAGTGGTAGTTACATTGCTATTGTTGATGATGACAAGATAAATACTGGAGTAATGTAGAATGTTGCATAAAGTAAAAAAAAAAAAATCGCCCCCCTCCTCCCCCTTCGAACTTTTATGCGGTTATCATAGCTGATCAACCATTTCATTCCATGAACATCAGCACATTTCAATCATTTGACCATTGGGGGTCTGACGGAATTCAGCAGTGCTTAAGCGCCTAGCGCAACGAGAACATGCTAATTATGGACAGTTCTATTCCCTTCCCCCTATCATCCCTAATAATTGAGAGCGCATACTGTAGTTTCAAATATTCTGTGTATGAGCTAGTTTTCACGCTGTTCGTTATGTTTTTATTTTAGAAATTACTAACCCTTTCGAACTGTAGGTTGCAGAAACGTTTATGCTTTGGTTTTTTCCATTTGTCCGTACGATAATTCACGTAAAAGGGGTTGGATTTTGACGAAATTTTAGTATGCTGTTAGGTACAACCTAGGAACCTACCCTGTTGAAAATGGTCGAAATTAAATTCAAAGGCATAGATATAAGAGCAGTATTCATTCTCCAAGCTTGAAGCCCTACGTCCACTCCAGCTGGGTAAGTATGAAAGATTTGAGACTTGGAGGAGACCCAGTACAAAGTTTTGCTTCCCTCAGGCACTAAGTGTTTGTTAACATTTCCTTTCCTCTGGTTTGGAGCCCAGCTGTAAGAGGTGATGCTTTGTAACACTCTTTTAGCACAACACTCTGTCTACTGATTGGCATACAGGTCATAAAACAGTAACTTCACTAAGTGTTGTTTCCTTGTTTTGAATGAAGACTAAATCAATGCCAAAGCATTTGCAACCCAGGCTGCCTAAAGGACAAAGCTGGGGGAGCAGGAAAGAACATAGCAGTAAGACCCCTTTTTCTTTAATTACTTAAAATCTGGCCTATAGTAAATGGTCACATGTGTAGCCCCTTACTCAGGGGAAATTCTCAATTTTTAGTTGTGTGGTTCCTGATCTTAGATATTTTTTTGGTTTTCATTTACTGTTTCAGTTGATTTACCCATTTTTTCACCCCCCTCCCCATTAAATATGGGTAAGTGTACTTTTAGTGATCTTTGGCTAATAAATCCTAAATATGCTGGATGGATTAAAAAAGATGAAAGCAATTGCCATGTTGCAAAATGCATTTTTATCCATTAAAATAATAGATGTTTCGAATATGGGGGAATCCGCTTTAAGAAGCCACATGAAAGGAAAAAAACATAGTATGTTGACAGAAAGCTGTAAAAATGTTCCACTAACTGTTGATAAATTGCTATGTGTATCAAGTGATAAACAAGTACAGCCTATTGCATCCACATCTAATCCTCTGCATATTCCTCTTGAAAAAAATGCAACCATTAAAGCAGAAGCATTGTGGTGTTTAAAAGTGGTTAAATCCCATTACTCTTACAGGTCTTGTGCAGGTAATGATGTTTTATTCAGCCTAATGTTTTCTGACAGCAGAATTGCTAGAAACTTCAGCTGTGGCGAAAAAAAATGTTCCTACATTTGTTGCTTTGGTTTGGCACCTCACTTTAAATCAGTGTTGGTTCAGGAAGTCAAAACTGAAAATGAAAATTTTGTGATTTTGTTTGACGAAAGTTTAAACAAGTTTAGTCAGTCAAAACAAATGGATATACATGTTTGTTTATGGGAAAAAGGAACAGTTTCAACCAGATATTTGTCATCAGTTTTTTTGGGTCATGCTAGTGCAGACATAATGATGGAAAAATTTCTTGAATGCATGGCGTGCCTCCCACTGTGTAACATTGTGCAGTTATCAATGGATGGACCCAATGTTAATTGGAAGTTTTTTGATATGCTGCAATCAACACTTAGTGCTGACTCAAATGTCCAACTCCTAAACACAGGGAGCTGTGGACTTCACATTGTAAACAATGCCTTTCGACATGGAGCCTCAGCAACAGGGTGGGAAATTCAAAAGTTGCTTTCATCATTATTTAGGCTTTTTAAAGATTCACCTGCAAGGAGGGAAGATTTTTCTAAAATAATTTTAGCCAGTAAGATGCCATTAAAATTCTGCCCACACAGGTGGCTAGAAAATACTCCTGCCTGTGAGCGAGCATTAGAAATTTGGGCAGACATTGAAAATTATGTTAACCAAGTTGAAAAGAAGTGCATCAAGAATCCCCACACTGTATCATTTGATGCTATCAAAACTTTCACTAAAGATCCTTTTGTTTTGGCTAAACTGCATTTCTTCAATTCAGTTTCAAAACAGCTGGTACCATTTCTCAAGGCATATCAGTCAGATAAGCCAATGATGCCTTTTATGGCCACAGATCTTGAAAAGATGCTAAGAAATATGATGAATCGCTTTGTTAAAAGAACCGTAATGGCAGAAGCTAACTCTGCCTTAAAGCTGTTACAAGTAGACCTTACAGATGCATCTCAGTGTTGTCACTATAAAGAAATTGATGTTGGGTTTCAAACAGAGAAGGTATTGAAAGAATTAAGTGCTAAGAACATTAGTGAACGCAAACTTACGGAGTTTAGAATGGAATGCCGAATATTTTTGCGAAAGCTAGTTGTGAAGCTATTGGAAAAAAATCCACTTAAGTACTCCCTTGTTCGCCACATGAAGTGTTTAGATCCTCGGTTGATGTCAAAAAATAGTGAGACTTGTATTAAGAATCTAACATTCATTCTCACACTTCTTGTTGATGCTCATAGAATACAACCAGAATTATGTGATGGTGTAATATGGCAGTTTAAGGAATTTGTGACCAGTGTTGCAGCAGTAAAATCTTCATTCATAAACTTTGATCCAGAAGATAAACAGCAAAGAGTAGACACATTATTGTATGAGTACATGTCTTCTACTAAAGCTTTTAGTGAACTGTGGAAAGTTGTGAAACTTCTTTTACTGTTGTCACATGGGCAAGCTTCTGTTGAGAGGAGTTTTTCAGTCAATAAGGAGCTCATTGTAGAAAACATGAGAGAGGAGTCAATTATAGCACAGAGAATTATTTATGATCATATATCCTATGTAGGTGGTATTGATAAGTTAAATATCTCAAAATCCCTTCTGTTATCAGTTGGAGCTGCAAGGCAAAAATACATACATTATTTGGATGATAAGTCCAAAGAAAAGGAAAAAGCAGCCATATGTGGAAAAAGGAAAGCTATTTTAGATGAAATTGATAGCATAAAAAAGAAAAGGAAACTCATTGAAGGAGAAGTCAAAGAATTACTTAACTCTGCTGATGATTTAGCTTTAAAAGCTGAAACTACAAATAACAATACATACATTGTAAAATCTAATAGCTTTAGAAAAACTGCTCATGAGAAAAGAGCAGTACTTAAAAAAATGGATATGGAACTTGAAACCAAAGTCAGCAATCTTAAATCTGTATAACCATCCATTGATACTCCATATTTGTGGTATCTTCCAAGCATATAGAGAATTAATACTAAAACATAAAAATTTTATATTTGTACAATTTACAATAGAAATGAACTTTTTTTCTTTCTTTGAAGCATGTTGAACTTCAAACCAGTTTTGATCTTTTATCTTCATAATTATTTAGTGTTTTTCATATGAAGTTCATGTAAATAGACTAATGAACTCTTCTGTTCCAAAAACTTATAACTTTCTGCAACTAACTTCCACAATTGGGCTTCTTATTGGACTAAAACTTTGGTAAGTAATATAAAACCTTATATATACTTGTACAGTAAATACTCATGGGCTCCTAAAACATATTTTTGCTGTACATTTTACTATGAATTTGTGGCCAAAACAATTCAATCAATTGTCCTTAATGCATTGATCAGATTTTGGTTTATATAACTGACAAACTTCCAATTTTTTTAAAAAAAGCTTTTAAAAACTTAATTCATATAATTGTCTTATGTTTTGGGAGTTGAACCAAAAGTGGTTATTCTGATTCTGGTTATGATTGAAGCTTAACTGGAGGTAGAGATTCCTTATGCTCATCATTTTTCATTTATGTAAAATACTTAAGAATATCCTAATTTATACCAATAAAAAACTGAAATTGTTTTATGTTTAAGGTTTTTATAAATAGTTTAGCTAGTTCCACATTTTGGGGTAGCACTTCATAAATTTAGTTTAGCAGTGATTTTGATTTAAAAAAATAAAAGTAAATTGAGGCAATCTTGTTTGATATGAAAAATAATTTTTGGAAAGTAATATGAGGCAAGTGTACTGGTAGACATAAAGGTGGTTAGATTCTTTTGGTTTGGGTGGTGGGCCAGGACTTTCTGACTTCTATGATGAAACTTATTTGAAATTTGTTGCCATGTTCCTAAAATTACACTTTCTGTTTTAAACTCTATTGGTTCACCTTTCTATGATCGTCCACTCCCGAATCATTTCTTGAGGTGCATAGTGATTCCGTGGCTTATGCTTTTTGATTTAACATAACTGTACTACAATTGAGGGAAATTTTCCTCAAGTCTGGAACATATTCTGTCTAGTAATAAGATTTTCATTGCCTTCAAAAGTCACATCCCAATATGCAGCCACCAGTGGCAGTTATTGGGAATGTTAAAAAGAAAAAAAAATCATTCCCATGTATGGAAACACTTTTTATCAGAGCTAGAATCCACCTGTGGGCATAACAGGCACATGCCCCATTTCAAAAAAAAAAGGGGGGGGGGGGGGGTTGAGTAAGTAGATAAGTGCTTTGCTTTGTCTCACGTTTCTTGTTTTCAGACATCACACTTTTTCACTTATGGATTTGCAACTCCACGTTTTGTCTTACATTGGCCCGAACTTTTCAGTGATCCACACAGCAGTACTTCAGAACTGCTGTTTGTGATGTACTCTGACAGGCAAGCACCCCATCTCCCCCTTATGGGTCCTCCATGTTTTACCACCGTGTTTTTTTTTGGAGGAAATAAATCTCAGAGATTTTTTTACCAGTCCTCTGTTAGACGTGCGCCCTCCCCATTCTTAAATTCTGAATCTGCCCTCACTTTATTTTATAATAATTTCAGTTGTTATCAATAATAGTCTGATTACATGGAAGATAGTGCAGAATAGTGATGCAGCTAAAATGACTGATTAAATTAATCATTTTCTGATTGAGGGAAAGGATTTTCTGAATAGCCTTGTGGTAATTGCATCATGATTCAATTTAGCATTATTGGGTAATTCGCCAATTAAAAACTTAAAAAGAAATGTAATGGGTAAAAAGCACACTCATCCATTTGCATCTTTCATCATTTTTATTACTTAAATCTGAAATTGCTTTTAAAAACTAATTTGAGCATGATACTGTAAAGCGTAGTAATCATCCTGGAATTTTTTGTATATGGCCTGGAAAGTCCTTGAATTTTTTCCCCCAAAAAGAGTACGAACCCTGAAAATCCCACCACACTTAGACCAGAACCTTCCGCTGATGAATGTCTGCTTTGGATGTCGTTTGAGGCGAAGCAGCACGTCGGGACCAAGACCATTTCGCAGCACTTTGTTGTACACAATCCACTTTTCGTCACCAGTTATCAGTCGCTTCAAAAAAGGATCGTTTTCCTCACGTTTAATGAGCATATCGCAGATGTTTATACGCACTGTCAATTGAGCTTCTTTGAGTCCATGAGGAACCCACACATCGAGCTTGCTTACGTATCCCAGCTTCTTCAGGTGGTCGTGAACGCTTGAATGATGGATGTGCAATGTGTCTGCAATCTCTCGTGTCGTGTAACGTGGGTTTGACTCGATCAATGCCTTGATTTGTTGTCATCAACCTCAGTGAGCCTCCCCGACCAAGGAGCATCGTTGAGGTCAACATTGCCGCCCCGGTGGCGCAGTGGTCTAAGGCGCTGGCCTCTGATCATTCGTCTGTAAGGGGTCCGGGTTCGAATCCCGGTCAGGCATGGGTGTTGTGTTTGTCTTACGGCACTGGCTCTCTCCCTTCCCTGGAACCAGTGACCCTAAATTAGGGACGGGCGACTGCTTATAGCCCATTGAGTTGCTCACGGTGGTCGTTAAACCTCCAATCAAAAAAAAAAAAAAGGTCAACATCACCAGCACGGAATTTTGTGTACCCGCTGGCACTGACATTCTTGTAGAGCATTATCACCATACACTTTACCCAACTTTTCACAAGCTTGATTCGCGTTTTTCCCTTTACAGAAGTAGTAAAACAGTGGGATATGGCGAAAATGCACAGTTTGGTCCTCCATCTTCAACTTGATGTCAAATCTCCGCAAATCAACCAAATTGCTCACTATTCCTTTTAGACTGCAGCTAGAACTGGCACCTGTTGAATGCGATAGCGATAACAGAGCTGTGCATGCCTCTAGTACTTCCAAAACCGCCCAACTGCCATCGGGTGCCAAAATATGTCGTGACTTTTCCGACTACCCAATAGATCAAGTTCACCAGACAATGTTTTCACCCCTCACTCCCAATGTCTTTACCATGCAGTCTTTGCCACTAATGGATCTTTGCTTGCTTTGGAGGAAGGGCAAAACTGTCAGTGTTTCCACATAATGATTTCTTTTTCAAATAGAACACAATTTCTGCACAGGCTTTTATCTGTTTTTAGATGAGCTGAGTTTGAACCTTCTTTCTAAAGCCATTTATACCAGTCATATTTTAACCATAAACTTATCCCTTGTGTCTATTATGATGAGGTATTTATATATGTTTTCCTTTTTTTATAAATGTCATTCTTTTTCTTTCATCAGTTGGGTTAGTCATTAAATATTTTGTGATTATTGTGTATTACATCATTATGGAAAGATAAAGAGATGTAAAGTGTAAATACATTTTTTGTTTCCTTTTGTGTGTAGTTCTAGTCATGTCTTGTATTTATTATTATATAGGAAACTTGAACTATCTACAGCTATAGTGAAATGTTTTTTCTTTTGTTTTATTTTACCATGTGAGTGAAATTAGTGTTAACGTGTGAAGTTGTTTATTGATGATAATGTTTAAAACTGTTGACCTGTCCCCCTTTACCTAAGAGTTTGTCAGGCTAGTGCCTTGCACTTAATTTAATGCTTTATTTTTAGGTGGCAAGGGAGGTCAATGAAGCCCATGCATATCTGAGTTTCACAGGATTTGCCCATCACTAATTTAGGGTTTGTGGCCCCAAAAAATGGTGATAACTAAGGCAGCATAAGGGCAATCACAACATCTATACCTTGCCTGGGGTTGTAACCTAGCCCCCCCCCCCCCCCGTGTCCTCAAGCAGTTGTGGACAAAATGGCATGGTTCAAGCCCAGTGACCAGTGGGTTTGTTGTGGTGGTAGGATTCCCATTATTCCTATTCCATAATGCCTGTAACACTAAATTTATGATGGGCAAATTCACTCTATTCAGTGAAACTCAAATCAAGTCATTGAAGGAATGGTGATGCAGTATTGTCTAGTTTTTTTGTTGATGTTTTTTCGGTGCAAGAGAATTTGATTGTTTACTTTGTTATACTGTTTGTTTGTCACTTATGAGATTAAGCTTTGATGTATGGCCACTCACTGAAAAATTTTACATGCTAAGAGCTGGTTTGTGTGCAAAGTGTATGTGTTAGGTACACATTCAAATTATTTGTCTGTAGTTTTTCCATTGGATTTTCTCAAAAGTTAACTTGAATTTGAAAATAACATGTCATTTGCATCAATACACTGATTTCTCTTGTCTTCCTCTAATAGAAGTATAACAAATCAGCTGCATTTATTCAGTCAGTATCTATTAGTGATTGCCATTTTTTCATGAAATTTTGTGCATATTAGCACCTTGGTCTCTGCTGAATACTTGTGCTAAATGAAGTAGTGAATCATCATTTTTCATTTACATTTATTGAGCATTTCAGGTGCTCACCCTTCCTTATTCTGTGTCTAGTTATGGATAATGTATTTATGATGTTTTTATTCTTCAGTTCTGATTCTCTCTTTTACCTGAATTAGCCAATCACATATACTTGCTTTTCACATCCTTTTCATGTCTATCCTGAATTATAGAGCAGGCTACAAAGTTGTATTGTATTATTTGTTATCCATATATGCTGTTAAAACCTACATATATATATATATATATATTTCCCCCCCCCCCAAAGTATTTTTTTTTTTAGGAATTCAAAGAACAAAATTTAGCAGTTGTCATATGGCTGTCCTGTAATTGAGCAATTTTTTGTGATGAATATGTTTAATTGCATTATGTTATTTGCTTGTTTGATGAAATCCTGAAACTGTAAACTAGGCACAATTATTATACAAAACCCAGACAGTAAAGGTAAAAAAAAATTGCATCGAACTGCGTACTAATTTAAAATGCAAACATGTTTAGGTAATTTCATGTAGCCTTGTGGACATGTTGTGATATGAAATTTGTTGTATACCAGTTTTGATGCTTGTTTAACTATGGTACTTGCAAAATTGACTGCTGTACTTCATGTCATGTGTGTAATGAGAATTTTAGAAATGGAAAAATTAAATCTAAAGGTGAAGTAATTTGTTATTTTTTGTATTTTTATATATACATACATATTTATTTATTTGTGTAATTATATGTTGTTTAACCCCTTTTTATTGCTTTGTAACTAGAAATGTAATAAAACACATCATGTTGTTAACCAGATTTTCTGTTTTATTTTAAATTCACTTTTTTCAGCCGCCAAAAGCAAACGTGGAGTCATGCTTTTAATGTATTTAGCTCGTTCAAAAAGTGACAAGACTGGTGTCATAGAGTCAAAACAAACCCATGCAGAAAAAATCAGCTTCCGGTGTCAGAACACCTGCAACATTGGTCATGTGACAACGCTTCGTTACAGTGCTCCGCTAGTTCATTCTTGTAGTAGCATAGAGTTCAGATTTGTTTCTGTAACCCAGTATGGATTTAAAACTGGAGCAAAGAGCAGCTATAAAATTTTGCGTGCATTTGAATAAAACTACCACAGAAACACACAAAATTATTAAAACAGCCTATAAGGAAGACACTTTGTCCCATGCAAGAGTTTTGGAGTGGCACAAGAAATTTGTGAATGGTGTAGAGTGTCTGGAAGATGCGCTATGCTTTGGTAGATCTTGACATCGACTGTGAAGGTTGATGTCAATACCATCAAGCTACTCCTGCGCGAAGACCAACGAATGGCCATTGAGGAGGTTGCTAATGTGATGCAGATGTCCATTGGTTCTGTTCAGGACATTTTAAGAAACCAGTTGGGGTACTGAAAAGTCGCTGCAAAATGGATTCCCCACTTGCTCACGAATGAACACAAGGCAAATCGTGTTATCACTTGTCACCAATGGACGTGCTGGCTACGGCGTGAGTCATCACATGTGATGAAACATTTTTTCACCATTTCGAACCAGAAACAAAACAACAGAGCACCCAATGGAAACACCCACAGAGTCCCCTATCCAAAAAAGCAAAGGTTGAGTGCAGGGAAGGTCATGCACCTGGTTTTCTTTGATAAAATGGGAATTGTGTACAACCATGTTGTTGGTTCCACAAGAGAAAACTGTTACCAGTGCCTATTATTCTGAAGTTTTCAAGGGTATCCTAAAGAAAAAACTTTTCTAAAAACACCAAGAATGTGCACAAACTGGTTGGATTTTGCATCTAGATATGCTTTGCTTACTGCTGCACATCATGCTTTGCTTACCCAGCAGGTTATCCATGATCTAGGCATCAAAATGATGGTGCACCCTCTGTATTCACTGGACCTGGCACCGTGTGACTTCCACTTATTCTCTGAAGTGAAAAAGCAACTTTGTGGGTGTTGGTTTGCATAAAATACTGAACTGAACAATGCTGTGTTGGGTATCCTGAACCACATGTCGAGGAAGGGCTTCAAACACACCTTCCAAAAGTGGGACCAGTGCATTCAGGTAGAGGGAGAATACCTCGAAAGTATGTAAGTGTAAGTATGTTTACTGCATTACACTTCTGCCCCATGTAAAATCAGTCTTGTTACTTTTTGAACGACCCTCGTAGTTGTTCTCTGATGTATAAAACTGATACATTGATTTTATTTCTGAAATTTTATGGTTACTTCTCTACATTAGTAATCATCAAATTTGAAAATTAAAAATGGAAATGCACCATCATTTCACATGTGCATATCAAATTGCTGTGTAAGACAATTAATGCTGGTTGACTAACAGTCTTTCACCTTCAAAGAAACCATGACTTTCATTAGAACTGGATCTCCTTTGTGGTAGCCAAATGATCAGAAGAAAGAGAACGTTTTGTCCGAGTTGAACAAAAATTAAGTCCCAGTTCAGCCATGGATGGTGTATTTGCCATGTAGTGCTAATTCTGTTCCATCCTTAGAACCAGTGGCCATAAATTATGGATGAGTAACCTCCTTATATCCTTAGATGTTTGCAAAGGTGGTTAACACATCGTTTTTTTTTTTTTTTTTTTTTTTTTTATATATGTTGAAGGTTTAACGACCACCATGAGCAACTGAATGGGCTATAAGCAGTCGCAATTTTAACACATCTGAATCAAATCACATGGCTATCTTATTCCTGTCTATGGGGGAGCAGCTTTTTTCCCGTGTTTGCTTTCTTTATTTGGCCAGTAAATTTTATGGTAATGTACGATACATTTTTGGTACTGCTGACCAATATAATCTTTAATTACATTTTCAAAATAGAAGAAAGGTTTTTGCATTCTGCATGGGTATGTACTATTATAAGAAAGTGTGTGCATACTAGAGTGCACTTGAAGTTAGCACCTATGTTGAAAGATTGCAAATTTGGGGCATTTCCTAGTAATGACATATACATATACCTGTTGGAATTTCAAAGAATTCAAAAATTGTATTAATATATATTCACACAAAAAGTGCTTATTCATCACTATCAAGTGTGTGCTTTACTCATGAAAAAATAAGTTCTACTACTTTTGTGTATCAAACTTTAGAGTGTTGAAGCTGCAATAATCAAACAAGCATAGAAAGACCCACTAAACAGAAGCAGTTGCTGTATGGAAATCACCTCCGTGGTTATGCAGCAATTAGAAAAAATAACGCTGATCTTTAATTTTAGTCACATTTTTTTTATACTTCAGGCATTCAGAGTAAAGAATTTCTAGTTCTAGAAGATATCAAAAAGTATGGTGTTGCAGTTATTTCAAGAGCATCAATTAAATATGGTGTGTGGAAGACTTATAGCAAATCGTTCGATCTCGGCACAGGTTCAAATCCCAGATAAGATATAGGTGGGTTTTGTCGAGTGGTGCTGGTTTTATTCTTTCCCTGGAGCCAGTGTCTTTAAGGTTTGATGACTTCTTATAACCGTAGATGCTCATGGGGGTAATTAATTTCCCCCAAAAAAGGAGTCTCATGTTCCTACCTATACAAGAAAGAACATATGAATGGTCAACAACGTTACACAGTCATATCAGTCCTTGGTAATGGAAATATTGTGTACATAGCAAACAGTGGATGATTTTTCAGTTACGCTCTTCACATTGCTAAACGACCCAAAGCTTCTTTTTCTTACCTAACTACGTGAAACAAAAATAGCCGCCCCGGTGGCGCAGTGGTATAAGCGATGGCCTCTGATCATTCGTCCGAACGGGGTCCGGGTTCGAATCCCGGTGAGGCATGGATGTTGTGTTTGTCTTACGGCACTGGCTCTCTCCCTTCCCTGGAACTGTCATGGCGAAAATTTTAACCTCTGGTGAATTTCGGAAAGACCTGATCAATCTTTCTGTTGGTTTATCGGAGATTAATTAATGCAAAAATGTTCTCCCATGACATACGTTAGAAGAAAATTCCTGGTTGAAAGGCAGGGAATTCATGCGCAAAATTCGCTTGTCTTAATCACAACCAGGAAAACAAAATTTCATGTTAAGAAAAAAAAAAGGAAGAGAATAATATTTGATTTAACTGACTTTGGGGTTTTGGAAATAATTAATTTATCTGTTCTTTTATCGCGATAGGAAAAGGCGAGTAGGTGTGCAGCTCAGAGAATCAAAATTAATTTTAGTTTACCATCACGGAACGAGAGAAAAAGAAAATTAAAATTAGTGATTTTCTGCAAAGCAAGAATTCGCCATTTTGCGTTCCTGTTTTCCAACGTCGTGAAAAGTCGCCCAAAAGTGCAACATCTTTTCGTCTTTTGGGTAAGGAATTCAGCAACAGAATCTATTTTTAGACCTCAGGGTCAAAAAGGCTTGGTCCCTACGTGTGAAGGTCAGAGTGTCACCCCTGGCTTGCGTGGGAGTAAAATTCCGTTGGGAAGCCATTAGTTACGAGGCTGAAGTTTCGACCAATGGGAGGGGTCAGCGGTTTCAAGCACCCCAGAGTTTTATCCGTTGAGAGAGGACACTTCTGTTCTGGTCGCTGCGCTTAGCTGGTTGCCAGTTGACAGCGGAAAGCTAAATTTTCTCTCCTCGCCTTTTTGGTGGGGAGGGGCAGTCAGAATGAAAATTCGTATTGGAATCAAAAAGATGACAACAGCTAAAATGATGATTTGCAAGGATCTCCTTGCCAGAGATGAAAAATGTCCAATGATGGATCCAGTAACGGACGACCACTGGGGTTGGTCTTGAAGGCGAGCCTCAAGATGGCGGAGAAGGATCAGACCAGACCCGATTTCCTACTTCCAAGCCCAACGTGCCTGTTGAGGACCGAAAGTCCACCTCGGGGAGTTGCTGCCTCCATATTTAAGCTGGGCTACGCCCTGGCTTCGGGGAGAAGGCCATGGCCATCAGGGACGGCCCTGCGAATAACATAGATTTCGACTGCTGGATCGCCGAGCTTGTCCCACCACTTCTGACTACAACCACCAGTATGGTTCCAAAATGCCCGTTTCCTGTTTCATTGGCCAGACTCGCGGTACCAAAGAAAAGAAAAAAAAAAAAACTTTGGAAGTGAAGTGAAAATCAACCGGGACAGTGGTGTTCTCTTCGGCGTGTTTGTCAAGAAGTGTTGCTGCTCCGGTCCTAAAGGTAATTTTTTTTGTTAGCAAAATTTTTTTTAAAAAAAATCTTATGTTGTGGGTTCTTTACAACTATCTAAGCCAGTGGGCTTTGAAATGGGGGGACTGTCGGAAAAATATGTTGCAAAGAAAGAAAAAAAGGTTTAAATGTTTTCATTCAGGTTTTTTTTTTTTTTTTTTGTATTTTAGTGCTGTGGTGTGCTTAAGGAATGAAACCACCTGATTTAATGTTAGGCTGTTTAAATAAATTTCATGTCATCTTCTGTGGATAGGTAATTGAAAAATAAAACGAAACAAAGAAGTGGAAGTGGATAATTTTCTGGGTCATGTAGGGATAGATGATATAATAAGTATATTAAGTTATTTCGGAACGAACAGCTCTCCAGACCAGTATTTCTCTTAGGTGAAATTTAACTCTTTTTGTGCTCGGTAATTTTTGTATTTGTGAAGTAGAATTTGTATTCATGAACTTAGCGTAGGTGCCATGTAGTTGGGAATTTTTCTTGTAGGCTGGTAATTATTTTGGTTTAGTGTTTTGGTAAATTTAGGTGCTAAATTACTCTTTAAAGTTTAATTTTTGTATTAGTGAGAGCTAATTTCTAGTTTCAGCCCGTAGATTAGAAAAACAGGTTTTTATGGGGGAAAGAATATAAGAATTGGGCATACAGGCAGATATGAGCATATGTATAGTGTGACAAAAAAAGAACCCGAATAGCTGTTGTGTTTCTTCAAGAAGTGATGATTTTTTCAGGAAAAGAGTAATCTAGGAAGTATGGTGATGTATAGATTTTTCAGGAAATAAAGTAAGGTTTGGTATAGTGTGTCAAGTATGGTGTTATTGAGCTTTCTGGGAAATGAATATGTACAGTGTGTTCCTGGGAAATAAAGATAAGTGATTTTCTGGGAAATGAGTGTGTTCCTGGGAAAATAAGGATATGAAGTGTGTTCCTGGGGAAAATAGGATAAAAAGTAATTTTCTGGGAAAAAGGGTGATGTATTGAATTTTCTGGAAAATAGATGAAGAGATATTTTGGGGACAAGAGAACTCTTGTGGGATACTTTACCCTATGTAGACAATGCCGCGGGGTCTGAAAGGGTGCACGAAACAAATTGGGGGATTTGTTTTCTGCCCGAATAAGCTTGTTCGGTCCATAGGAGGTGGTACCTATGAGGGGAGTGATGTGGGTTGTCCCCAAATCAGAGTGAAGGAACAGAAAAGGGTTAGGTCGCACTTTGCTCCACTACACTGTATAAGCTGGGAATGGATTCACGACCCATTCCCGCCTTTAGACTCAAACTTTGTTGTTCCTGCAGTGAAATCGTGTTTTTCGAGGCTAGTGGAATTCATTGAGTGAGATGATTGTTTGGCTTTAATGCCCGAGTTTAGTTCTACATGGGTGCTGGTAAATTGGGAGGACTTATAGTGGGGAATTTTTGAATAGTTGGATTTGTATTATAACTTGTGAGTAAATTGAGTAGAGTATTTAGTGTATTGGGTTTTGTATAGTGTCGAGAATTGGTTCAGTGTCAGGTTCGGATATGTAGATTTTAAGACAAATGTTGATTGAAGGCAAGGTTGTTGATTTTGAGACAAATTTTCCCGGAGATGTAGAACCTGGTATAAAATAACTTTTCATTATGTAAAATTTTGGCAGTTGATATGTTAGTTAAAAAGTTAAAAGGTGAATTCAGAAGACTGGTCTGAGAGGGTTGGTTTTAGCGATTAGAATAACATAGTGTAAACATATGCGTATAATAATTTTTTTTTTTTCAAGAGAGAGAGAGAGATTTACCTTCCACATACTTAAGTTGCACACCATGTTAAAGCAAGTGTTTGTGCTGTGCTGTGTAATTCAATGGAATTCTGGTATTTATATTTTGTTTTGGTACTCTGACTGGTGCGATATTTGCTAAGCTGTCAGATGTTTATTGTTTTTAGGCCCTGTGGCCGGGTTTGAAATTGTGTCAAAATTTACGCTCACACTTGTTAAGTTTTACAATAAATATAGGCCAAGTGGCCTTTCAAAAACCTAAACCTTAGTGCAGTGAAGTTTTGGATATTTTCAGTTTAAATTTTCATCACATGGTTCAAGTACATCCCCCTCAGCAATGACTGAGGTGGGAAAGTAATCTGAGGCTATAGTGGTAAAATAAATGTTTTTGTCCTAACTAGCTAATTTGATCATCGCCACTTCCAAAAGGTTATTTATACGTGTACATTGTATACCATTAAATTTTATTGTTTACAAATTTGGTACACATGCAAACAATAGTTACCTTTTCTTACACTTTCAGGTGTATCTACTCATCAAACGCAAACAACGCAAACAATACAATAGTAACTTTTGAGAGTTACCAAATTCAGTGGTGCATTTTATTTTATTTTTCTATTTTGTTTCATGGCCTTATTCAAAATTTCAGTTTTGTTTCGAAATGCATCCACCCATCTCCCAAATTTAAATTTTCTATAATTTCCATGTAAATTTTGGATTTCAATATCCGCATAAATATAGCCTTTTGATAAATAACATCAATCCATTTTTTTTTCAATATAACAGAACCAGTGACCCTAAATTAGGGACGGGCGACTACTTATAGCCCATTGAGTTGCTCACGGTAGTCGTTAAACCTCCAATAAAAAAAAAAAAAATTCCAGCCACCTGTTTTGAATTAAATTTGTATCGTGGAAAATACAAATGTTTTAATCTGGAAAATGGGCTAAGTGGTCTGAGGCACAGGTTTCTGGCTAATTTTCCTAGTTTTGCATGTGTTCAAGCTGCAGGTAGGGTATGGGTGGTGTGTGTTTGCCCTATAGCAGTAATGTCTCTTTACTGGAGCCAAGACCCCTGAAGTAGGGATGGAAACAACTTCCATTGAGATGGTCATGGAGGTCGTTAAACCACAAAATAAAAATGTGTGTACGCTGTATGTGACATTGCCCTTAGAAATGCGAACTTTAATTATCGACACCCGGTATATCGAATTATTTGTAGAGAAGTTTTTTTTCTTACCTTTGAAGCATGTATGGATGGACCTATAGAAGGTATTTCCAGTATCGTCGTCAACAAACGAAAAGAAACAGCTCCGGAAGCGGTTAATACTTCAGGGTGAATTCTTAAGAATGCTGTGTTCTCTTAGTACCGCTTCTAAGTATTACGAAGGTCCAGTCTTTCAAACCATAGGTTTTATGGAAATAGTTCGAGGAGCTAGCATTTCCCGTCTCTCTAAGCGGAATTAAAATTCAGTTGATGCTGTTAAGTGGAGCCAGAAATATACAAGGCTTCTTAGGCAACGCGTGATGAAATTAATTTTGTTTTTGAAAAATTCCAGGTTTCAGACTTTAAGATGTCGGAAATAAAGCATATTAGCAAGTCCCCGCGTAATGTGCGTAACTGTTGAACACACCAGTTTTTAAATCGCATCACTTTTTTTTTATTTTATTTTCCGTGGAAATATAGATATATCCTCCTAAAGAACATCCTCGGTTCTCCATTATTTTATTAACATTTATCTTTTCTATACTAATCTTTTGAAGTAACGTGTTCTTTATTATACCAGGATGAGACGGACTAGGACTTACTTCTTATATTCTTGTCGTTTATTACCAAAACTTTTAAGTCAAGAGAGTCAGGGGCACTTACCATTTTATCCAATCGTGTCGGTGACATTATCCTAGCTATATTGGGATTTTAACTCTTCTTGGAACTTAAGACCTCCTCTTATCTAGATTTTCCCCCTTCTTAATCTTAATTCTTCTTTCAATCGCTGCCTTCTCAAAAAGAGCACAGATACCTTTCATCGCGTGACTCCCAGAAGCTATAGCAGCCCCAACTCCTATCTCAGCGATAGTCCACTCATATACGTTAGTCACAGCGGGGGTTTAATTAATAATCCGGACTATACAAACCCCTCACCCCTTATCTCTTTTTATTATCTTTGTAATTTCATCTCTTACTATACTTTTAGCAGAAATCTCTGCTAATTGAGAGCAAGACCTAAAAAAATTTATCGCGCTGAGCACTTTCAGCCAAATTGCTATAATACACTGCTGGCCACCCAAAATGCAACACCAAGAAGGACACGAGATAGCAAAGCCAGATTTACTGGACACATAACAACAGATACAAAGATTAAACGATTGAGCTTACAGGCCCGTGCGACATGCGGAACACGCATACATCAATAGTTCGTGTGGCCCCCATGGCTGGCAATAACGGCCGCGTCATCGAACGAGAGTCTTGGGGTATGTCGGTCCAGGCTGCTTCCACACGTTGCCACAGTTCATCAGGCGTAGCCGCGGGCGGTGTTTGCCGATCACCGTCCAGACGTGTTCGATGGGCGACATATTGGGAGAGCAGGCGGGCCACGGCAGCAGTGACGTACACCTGGTGGGCCCTAAAGAATTGTTGCACGATGCGTGCTACGTGAGGGCGCTCATTGTCCTGTTGAAACGTGGCCGCTGGTAGGTAAGGGAGGAGGACTACAGGCTCCAAAACGGAGATGTAGCGGTGGCTGTTGAGTGTACCGGCGATGCATAATGCAGGCGTCATACAGTCTCTCGCCGCGGATCCGACCATCATGGTGTTGCAGGCAGAAGCGGGATTCGTTGGAGAAGACAATGTCGTGCCATTCCGTAGTCCAGGTGCGGCGTTCAACGGCGCACTCGCCGGTGGTGTAACGTCAGTGGTAATCGGAGCAATGGGTGCCGTGCGACAAGTCCCCGCTCCTGTAGACGACGTCGAACGGTACTTGGTGACACGGGTTGTTGCGCAACACAACCTAATTCCTACGCTAACGTTCGTGATGTAGCGGTGCGAGCCGTCAATGCCCGCCGCACAACATGCCGGTCCTCTCGTTCGGTGGTGTGCCGTGGCTGCGACAATCGCTCACGTCGGTCCGTCCGTCCCTCCTGCACCCAATGAATCCATACTCGCCTCACTGTGGCTGGATGTTGGCCCACACGGGCGCCGATGTCTTGGTACGATAAACCGCTGTCGCGATAAGCCCCTATTCGTCCTCTGTCGAACTCCGAAACTTGCTGGAATGACTGCCATATTTTGCGACGAGGCATCAGGAAGCTTCCCACGCACAGGTCCGGCAGCACAACACACTTCCACTGCTTACACCCCGCCTTCTGTGCTCCCTTCTTATAGTGCTTCTCTGTGGCGTGCCGGGCGCACATGATTTGCATATGCCCTGCAATGCTAATCGTTTGTATGTCCTTTTGCGGGCGACGCATGCTGCGAATTTCAGGCCAATTGGATGCTTCCTTCTTGGTGTTGCATTTTAGGTGGCCAGCAGTGTATTTTTCGCTATTTCTATCTTTGCTATAAACACTGCCTACTTTCATCTTATTACTCACGCTTTGTTCAAATGAACAATATTTTTATGCGCGGGTGCCGTCATTCATATGACCAACTACCAAGATATGCGCACTCACGGGGCATCCTCCAACAGTTCCCCTATTCTTCTTACTAGCCTAGGCGTAACCAGAATAGCACTTATACGTTTTTATCGGGCCTTTTCACCAAACACGCCATTGTAGAACACCTTTTCTCCAAATCCTTAAACTCCTTTTTAATTTTCGTTGTTCTGTTTTCCATCGAACTCTCAGCCTCTCATTCAACCCGAATAACTTTTACTCCCACAAAATTTATGATCAAAAATCAGCCAGATAAACTCTTCCACATAGACAGCCCAATGTTCCTAGCTATTTCTTCCTTAACACCGCTATCAGTGATTCTAGGAGCTATTTTAATTTGAATTATTTCTCATCTCCAAATTTTTATCCTACCAACCACTTTGAAAATATCAATTATTTTATCTATTACCCTACGTCTATGCTCTGTGCTGCTTCTTTCTTTTAAAACTAAAAAGTTCAACTCTTTATGAGAAGCCTCCATCTCTCTATGATTTGTTCATATAATTTCTTGTAGATTTTCGTTAAACAGAATCATAGCAGGGTCTAAAGTTCTCAAATTAGACAACATTTGGTTAGAAATAACAAGAGGACAAGGAACGTTTTTATTTCTCCGGTCATCAAAGAAAATTCCAGATTTTTTAAAACTCTCTTTCTCTTATAGCCCTGTCACTCTTTATCTCTGTGCCCCTTCTTTTTTTTCTCTCTCTCTTTTCTTCTTACTAGCCTAGGCTAGTAAGAAGAACAGAGAGAAAAATAACACATTACGAAGTGTTTCTAAAGAAACACTTCATGATGTGTTTTGATGGTTGAAAATTCGAAGAATTCTGTGATTGGATACTTCATCTCCAGAAGTCATGATGTACATTGTGCCTGGGTTAGTTTTCCTCCTATATGGTGGTGCCATCTGGTGTCATAGTTTGATTTTCCTGTGTCGTCTTTTAATTTTATTTTTATACTCCTCTTTTTTCGGTGTCCACTAAATTCCTCCAGGCATATGAAAGGTCATATGGTGAATTGTTATTACAGTTTGATGATTTGGTCTTCTCTATTAAGATGGATTCAGCAATCTGTATCGTCCTCCAGTTTTTTTGCTGATTTATCAATTTTATTTCCTCCCATAGTGGTGTGCATTGATTATTTATACAGAAGTCGATAAGTGCAGTTTTATTTTCTTTCCTGATCCAATTGCCGATGTATTCCGATAATCTTATCCTGATATTTCTTTTGGTGCTTCCAATAAAAAAAAAAATTATCAGCCAATATATTGGAAGCACCAAAAGAAATATCAGGATAAGATTATCGGAACACATCGGCAATTGGTTCAGGAAAGAAAATAAAACTGCACTTATCGACTTCTGTATAAATAATAACTGCACACAACTATATGGGAGGAAATAAAATTGATAAATCAGCAAAAAAACTGAAGGACCATACAGATTGCTGAATCCATCTTGATAGAGAAGACCAAATCTTCAAACTGCAATAACAATTCACCATATGATCTTTCATATGCCTGGAGGAATTTAGTGGACACCAAAAAAGATTAAAAGAGTATAAAAATAAAATTAAAAGACAACGACAAATACAGGAAAATCAAACTATGACACCAGATGGCACCACCATATAGGAGGAAAACTGATTCATGCGCAATGTACATCATGACTTCTGGAGGTACGCAACGTTGTCACTTGCCAACAGACGTTTCATTTCCCGTTGAAAACGCCTAGGAAGAGGCTAGGGCGAAACGCGTCCGTGGACGCTGGTGGACGTAAGGAGGTGGTGCACGCATTATGTAAATAGTTCATTCATCGTTTCTTCTGGCCATTCTTATTTTATTTTGTTCTTTTAAATTCGTTCACTGTAGTTTCTTGGATTGCTCATTGTGCCTTGTAACCTGCCTGTGGCATAGGTCATTGAAGAGTTTTTATTTCCAGTTGTATTATTATTTTGAGCTTACGATACAATATATAGCTATGTTATTTGGGTGGACTACTACTTTGACATTGCTAAACACTATATTATAGTCCCCATTGGACTTTTTGCAATACATAGCCGCTGAACACCTGAGACCAGAAAGCGTTGGGAAGCCATACGGATCCACGACCCCTGAACAAGCTCCCACAGTTCACGAAGATTTGATGGAGGGGGTCAGAGCCTCGAACATCTCTCTCGATGGCATCCCAGGTGTGCTCGATGGGATTGAGGTCAGGTGACCTAGCTGGCCAAGGAAGCGAGGTCACGTCGGTAAAGTGTTCATCCAACCATTCGGATAAAATTCGGGAGCGATGGCATGGTGCATTGTCTTGTTGCAGGATGAGGTCCCCAGTGGGATGTTGAAAACGCACAAACGGGAGCAAATGGTCGTCCAGGATATCCCGGTAACGTTGACCTGTGAGGGACGGTGTCACACGTACCAGGGGTCCCATTTCAGTCCACGTAAACAGCCCCAGACGAGAATGCCACCCCCACCAGCTTGAAGAGTACCCTGCTTGCAAGAAGGATCCATCGCTTCATGTGGTATCCTGCCATCCGCATGTACCAACGTGAATCTCGACTCATCAGTCCAGGCAACATTTTCCCACATGTCTAGGGTCCAGTGGCGATGTTCCCGCGCCCATGCTAATCTTTGCACCCTGTGATGTGCGGTCAGCAGCGGTACCCTCGTGGGACGATGGCTTCTGTACCCCATAGCGAGGAGATGGTTCTGGATGGTGTGGCTGCTTACACGTTTTTGTGCACCAGCGTTAAATTGCCGAGTGATTTTTTGCACTGTGGCCCGTCTATCTGCTGTTACAATGCGAGCTAGCCGACGATGACCCCGCTCATCCACGCTGTTGTCCACGGCAGTTGGCCCTTGCAGGGATGGTTTTACCGGATTCGATGTACTCACGGTGCACCCGTGACACAGTGGCTCGTGAAAATCCCAGTGCCTGCACGACTTCCGAGATGGAGTGACCTATTCGTCGGGCCCGGACAATTTGCTCACGATCAAATGCGCTTAGATCCTTTGTCTTACCCATACTGCGTCCGACTCTTACTGATTCCAGTCGCATCACTCCTTAAATTGTCGGATCGCTGCATACGTCATGTCGTTTCCGTTTATAGGGCAGCCCACAGCGCCACATTTGCATAACCCCAGCTGTCTCTAATTCAATTGCTCTTCAGTGTATACATGACGCATGGCTTACCATTCATACAAATGACTGACAAGTTCAATTGTAATGCGTACTTGGGCTGTACATATACAGTACACACTGAGGTGTCAAAAAAAACTGGAAAGGGCGCAACCACTTCCATTACATGCCACCACACTCGTGCAGTAAATGGCATCGTGCGCAAACGACGTATATATAGAGACATATCTCCGCAAGCTCAAGTAGCAGCCCTCGCAGTTCAGATGGCAGCATATCAGGATTTAAGCGATACCGAACGTGGTATGATAGTCGGCGCCCAGGAGATGGGTCGCTCCATCTCGGAAATTACAATGAAATTTGGATTCACACGGTCAACAGTTCGAGGGTGTACCTGGACTACGCAAACTCGGGGGGGGGGGAATCCAGAGTGCGAGACCTGTGTGGCCGTAGAAAAGCCCTGGACGATCGGGGACAGCGGCGACTGGCAAGCATCGTAACATCCTCTTGGCGTGCAACATTGCCACAAATCACAGCGCAATTGAATATTGGGGCCAGTAGTAGCATCAGTGTTCAGACAGTGCAACATTTCCTGTGTTCTGTGAGGTTCCGGAGTCGACGGTCCACCTGGATGCCATTGCTGACCGGACGACACAAGGCTGTGTGCCTCGCTTGGGCTCGAAACACCGCCATTGGACGCAAGATGACTGGAAACGTGTAGTCTGGTCCGACGAATCGCGGTACTATACAGCTGTTTCGGGCAGATTGCGGACTCCAGGTGTGGCGACAACCCTACGAGGCAATGGATCCCGCATGCCTACAAGGGACAGTGCAAGCTGGCGATGGCTCTGTTATGGTGTGGGTTGTTTTCAGCTGGCACGCATTAGAACCCCTCATACGCCTGCTGACCGCTGGAGGCTACATAAGCATCCTTGGGGACCATTTGCACCCGTTCATGTCATGCAAGCACTCCGACGGGTGCAACTTCTTTCGACACGACAATGCGCCACCGTACAGTCGCCCGATTATGGTTGGAGGAATATTCCACGGAGTTAGGCATCTTGACTTGGCACCCTTTCGCCGGATTTAAACGCCATCGAACACATTTGGGATGCTATTCAACGTGCCGTAAAAGCCAGGAATCCTCCACCGGCGAATATTACGGAACTGTGGGACTGTCTTCAGAAAGCATGGTGTGCACTGTCTCCACAGTACTAGAGTGAGCTCGTGGAGTTCATACCCTGTCGCGTTACTGCCGTTATCCGGTAGTTAGAAGGACGAACGCAGTATTAGAGAGGTATCCCAATTTTTTTGGCACATCAGTGTATGTATGGTTCGGGGTTTAGCGACCACAATAAGCATCTGAAGCTATGGGGTGTCTTCTGTCCTTAATTTTTGACCACTTGTCGGGAGGGTGGGGCACACACCCCGTTCCTTATCTGGGTCCCGGGCTCACCCCATCAGCCCGCAGCTCGCGTTTCCGACCGTTCAGCACCTGGAACAGCCACGTATAGCTACTTGTGTTATTTCTGCTTACGGCTGTGTTATAATGACCCTAATGCGGCCGGAACTCGGAGAAAAAGGTATGGATTTTTAGTTTTCATTTCGCATAAAAAGATGATGTTCGAGGCTGTTAGCTCTTTTCATTTTTTAGTTTCTTTCTTTTACGCTGCAAGTTTTGTTACTCCCTACGTATACTTTTCATTCTGAATGTCATATCGGATTTTCCCGTTGGGAACAACTGGTAGCTTGTCAAAAATAAATAAAAGGTTCTCCCTGTGCGAAGAGGGTGTGACGAGATATTGTTTCGAATTAAACCACCTGTGCTATTTTCATGCTACTTCGTTTGCGAATGTTACTTATTATACTAATGTGTTCAAACCCCCAGGGTGTTAAAACGCTGTTCTAACATCAATCAGTGTGTTAGACATCTTATTGGCAAGTGTTAAATGTTCATGAGCGCAAGTTTCGTGCTTGTTTGTTTCTGAAGCAAGCTGCAAATAAACAGCTGTCACCGCTGAAGTAGTAAGTGCTTTTTCCTGTGACTGTTAGATATTTAATGAAATTCTAGTGTTAGTGTGCTAGTGAATATCAGTTAGCTACAAGTGTCTAAATATTTAGCTAAAGCCCCGTAATATTGCATCTTTGTGTCTTTTTAATCAGGTAAGTACACCAGTGTGGGGGATTAGCCCACAGCTGACGGTTCCAGTTGGTCATTCAACCTAAGGATTCTAGAACATAACCCAGGAGTCAAACAAGGTTGTGTAATGTTACCATTTCTGTTTAATATATTTATGGATGCGTGCATGCCAAGATGGACAATACTGGTTTATGTCTTAGAAATATCCGTGTGTGCAGATTGCTGTATGCTGATCACACAGTCCTGCTGGCAGAGAGCAAAAGTGAGTTGCAGAGTATATTGTCCCGGATGAACGAAGTTTGCATGAAATTCAAACTGAGTATCATCATCATCATCATTGTCAACCATTATCAATCCACTGCTGGACGAAGGTCTCCCCAAGTTTCCTCCACAACGGTCTGTCTTGTGCCAGTCTCCTCCATGTCACTCCCGCATACTTTCGAATTTCATCCACCCATCTTCCATGTGGTCTTCTTCTGGGTCTTTTCCTGTCCCTTGGAATCCAATCTAAAATTTCGGCTGTCCATCGATGGTCTGTTCTTCTGGCAGTATGTCCAGCCCATTGCCATTTCAGGGATTTAACTCTGATCATGATGTCTTCCACTCTTGTCATTTTTCGGATCAACGTGTTCCTCTTCTTATCTCTCCTGGTTACACCAAGCATGCACCTCTCCATGCTGCTTTGAGTTGTCTGCAGCCTTTGTATGTCTCTTTTAGCTAAGGTCCACGTCTCTGCACCATACGTAAGCACTGGAAGGATGCATTGATCAAACACTTTTCTTTTAAGACATAATGGCATATTGCTCTTGAAAATTATGCTGTTTCTTCCAAAAGCTCTCCAGGCAAGTTTTGTACGCCGATTAATTTCTTCACCAATGTGACCCTCACTTGATATCTGCTGTCCAAGATAAACGTACGTGTCTGTTATCTCCAGCTTTTCTCCATCAATCGATAAATCTTCATTTCTTGTAAAAGCATTGAACATCACTTTTGTCTTCTGAAAGTTCATTTTTAATCCCACTTCTTTACTCTTGTCAGCAAGTTCCTGCATCATACTCTGTAGCTCTGATGGGGTAGTTGCAAAAATGACTATGTCATCAGCAAAACGAAGGTGGGTTAAATAATCTCCATTAATCTTTATGCCTTTGTTTTCCCAGTTCAGTGATTGAAAGACATTTTCCAATGTGGCATTAAAGAGCTTCGGAGATATGGTGTCACCTTGTCTCACTCCTTTTCCAATTTTTATGTGTGTTGTATTTTCAAATAGCAGAATCTTTGCACTTGCATTTTCATAGATGTTATTAATAATATTAATGTATGCATCTTCAATACCGCAGGATTTCAGAGCCATTGCAACTGCTGATGGTTTCACCGAATCAAAGGCTTTTTCATAATCGATAAAAGCCATGCACAATGGAAGTTCATATTCCCTCACTCTTTCAATTAGTTCTCTCAGTACGTGGATATGATCTATTGTGCTGTAGCCACTCCTGAATCCAGCTTGTTCTCTCGGTTGAGCCATGTCCAGTGTCACCTTCAAGCGGTGTGAAAGAACTTTAGTGAAGATTTTATAAACCACTGACAGGAGGCTGATAGGTCTGTAGTTCCTGAGATCCTCAATGTCACCTTTTTTATGTAGCAAGATCATTATAGCGTTGTTCCAATCCTCAGGAATTTTCCCTTCATTAAGGCATCGAGTGAAAATTTGGGCGAGTACTGTTTCGATTTCTCCACTTGCTTCTTGTATGATGTCTACAGTAATTCCATCTTCTCCTGGAGCTTTTCCCCGCTTCATGTTCTTGATTGCATGTGCAACTTCTGCTGGAAGGACTGGAAGAACTCTGGTACCTTTCATGATGCCTGGAGTACATGTATCATCCCTTTCATATAATTTGGAGTAGAAATCTTTCACTCTTGTCAAAATTTCGCCTCTATTTCTTGTTACAGAACCATCTTCTTTTCTCAGTGCCATAATCTGTTTTTTTTCCTTACTGAGATGTTCCTTTGCTATCTTTAGGCTTTGGTTGTTTTCAATTGCTTTCCTTACTAGTTCACAGTTGAATTTCCTTACGTCTTCAGTGATACTTTTTCGTACTGTCTTGCATAGCTCTATATATTCCACTTTGGAAGTCACATCTTCTTTAGTTGTCCTCATCTCTCTTCTTTTTTGCATCAACATTTTGGTTTTTCCTGATAATTTGTTTACATGCAATTTGTTCTTAGACCCAGCTAATTTTGTTGCTGTTTCCATAAGAGCTTTGGTTACTTTTCTGTTAACTTGAGAAATATCCACTTCTTCCGATGTTAGGCCTTCTAAAGCAGAGAATCTGTTCTTCAGTTCCAATTTGAAGGTATTATGGTGTTTTTTTAGATTGGTTATGTCAATACATTTTGTTTGTCTTATGAGCTTGCTACGTTCGAGTTTAGTGTTGAGGTGCATCTTACATCTCACCAATCTATGGTCACTGCCTGTGTTGAACTTGTTTAGCACACTGCAGTCTTCTATTACGAATTTTTTGTTACACATAATAAAATCAATTTCACTTGTCGTCCCATTTGGATGTCTCCATGTCCATTTCCTGTGTGGCTTTTTCTTGAAAAAGGAGTTCAAGATGAAAAACCCTTCTGCCTCTGCAAACTCTACGAGAGTATTTCCACGCTGGTTTCTGTTGCCGTGACCGAATTTACCTACTGAAGTTTCATTCTGTTGCCGCTGCCCTATTTTTGCATTGAAATCTCCCATAATTATCTTCAAGTGCTGTTTACCTTTATTATTTAGATCACGAATTTCCTCATAAAATTCTTCAATTTCTTCTTCAGGATGACTTGTGGTGGGTGCATAAGTTTGAATAATCTGAGATTGGTATCTTCTCGAGAGTTGGATAACGAGTCGTGCAGCTCTGTCAGAGGAACTTTCAACTTCTACAACTTTATCCTTCAGTTTCTTGTTTATTATAAATCCAACACCACTAGTTCTGCCAGTATCTGTCCCACGATAGTAGAAGAGATGTCCACTTTTCAGTTCAATGAGATCTTCTCCTTTTCTCCTTACCTCACTTAGCCCGACGATGTCCCACTTGATCCTTTGTAGTTCCTCTTCCAATTCAAGAAGCCTTGAATCAGAAGATAGGGAGCGTCCGTTATACGTAGCCAAGGTCAGCATCAGATGGCAGCCTAGTCCGGTCCTCCGGGGATTCTTAGCACCCTCTGCCTTCATGTCGCACTGGCCGCTGCCTTGGCCAGGTACATTCCAGCTGCCGGAGACTGAGGGCCAAGATTTAAGTTGTGGAGTCATTTTGGAGGGGTTTGGCCATAACTCACCACGCTGGCCAAGCGGGTTGGTGAGTGTGGGATAGCATTTCCTCTAATCCCGATGGTATAGTTATACCGCTATTGGCGGTCGTCAGAGCCCCTTTAGTGGGAACAGGATGTACCACGAGAAGGCGGGGTTGACATTTGTCAAGGAGAGGCTGTGATGTTACGCATCACCTGACCTTACATCCCAAACTGAGTATAAGTAAGGGAAAACCCAAAGTTATGGTTTTTGAGCGAGGAACTATTAGCACTGAATGTAATATAAGTCTAAATGGCACAGTGATTGACCAGGTGAATGAGTTTGTGTATTTAGGGAGCATGTTTGATAGAGAGAACAAATTGGATAGTGAAAATTAGTAGGCGAGTGAATTCTCCATTGAAAGTCATAGCTGCTTTTGGAGGTTCTCACAGGAATGATGGGTTCTCAAGAGAGACCCGCATGGCTGTTTATGAAAGTGTAATTGTTCCTATTCTGATGTATGGCAGTGAAACATGGCTACTACAGAAGAAATATAGGAGTTATTTGTGTACTGGAGAAATGCGTTACTTATGGGGTTTTGTGGCAAGACACGGTCTGATAGCGTGAGGAATGAAGATGCGTTGCAGTTGTATAATGTGAAGCAAAATGTTGTTAGCAAGGTGGAGACTAATATGCTTCGGTGGTTTGGACATGTTGAAAGAATGAGTGATGAAATGCTTACTAAGAAAATCTTTTTAGCCCAAGTAGCAGGAAGGAAACACAGAGGAAGGCCAAGGAAGTCATGGGAGGATCAGATTCAGGAGTGTCTGCGTGAGAAAAATATTATGAGTATGAAGTTTAGAAGATCTTGTGAACGGCGTGTGATGCATGTCAGTGAAGCCGGAGTTGTATGTCAAGATCGTTGTAAATGGAGAAGTTTGATACGGCAACAGTAAGTAAATAATCAGTTAAAAATTCATCTAATAGTTTGTATTTCTTTGTGGAACTAACCTCTGAATCTCAGAAAACAGCTTAGTGATATAATGTAAAGCACCGTAATAGTTTATTTACAACAGCACTGATGGCTGTGTCCAGGGCTTGATTTACGGGAAAACATTCGGGCTTCGGGGCACGTGCTCAAGGCCCCAGCGTTTGAGGGAGCCCCCAAAATATAGTTATATATTACATGCTTTGCATCAAACTGATTGGCAATGTTCATCCACTGAAAAAAAGTTAAAAAAGTAATTTTAAAACTGTACGTTCAAACATATGGAAATGGCAATTGTAATTTCCACAAATAAATAAAACACTATATTATTGGCAAATTAAGGTCTTAGTCTGCTACGAATAACTATGTAATTTTTCATGCGAAATGCGATTGCGATTAGATTAATTCCGCAAACTGGGGTCAATGACATTTACTAACCGGCAATTCGGAATCACAAGCTTGTTCTGTGATTGGCCGCCCCGGTGGCGCAGTTTTCTAAACGCTGGCTTATGACCATTCGTCCAAGTGGGTCCAGGTTCGAATCCCGGCGAGGCATGGATGTTGTGTTTGTCTTACGGGGGCATTGACTCTGTCCCTTCCCTGGAACCAGTGGTCCTAAATCAGGTACGGGCGACTGTTTATATATAGCCCATTGAGTTGCTCACGGTGGTCGTTAAACCCCCAAATAAACAAAAAAAATTAGTCCTGTGATTGGATACAGCTGATGAAACACATGATCACCACCATTCCGAATCGGGAAGAAATTGAAAGTAATGCTGGATTTACACCGCAGCATCAAGAGTAGTATGTGTGGCACTATACCGCCGGAAGTGACGTCACAGGTGGCGTGGTCGACTTCCGGAAGTGGCGTCACGGATGTGCTTCCCGTGGACGTCGACGAAGAAACTTTTTCTTCCGGTGGCAACAGTGGGCGTGGCCCTCGGTATCCGCCATTTTTTTTTACTACATGAAGTCATCTTCACGTGGTAGTCGTCAATGTTGACGAAGCTACTTTTAATTCTGGGAAATTTCTCCGCTATTTTTATTTTGTAATTTCTCAATCTGTTTTTCGGGTGGTCGGAAATTTAATTGTAAGTGGACTCGGGAAACTTTTTTATGATCAATGTATTTATTTTCGGAAAAAAGACAACTAGGTGTGGAATAGGATGGATTTGAAGTCGAGCCGTTTACGTGGTAGGCGCATATTCTACCGACGCATTGGTTGGGATGGTCAAGGGGATTAAGAGATATGGTTCGCGTAAAGGGGGAAGACTACCTGAGGGACTTGATGTTGGCCGTCTTAGGACTGAATGCAGGGTTGGTTGGTTGGTTGGTTGGTTGGTTCATTGATTTTAATGGCGCAAGGGCCATGGTTGGCCAAAGAGCGCCAAACAGAAGACATCAAAACAAAACTAAAGCAATAAAAACGTACACAAGGTTAAAAACAGGCTTATGCGGTCTGAATGCAGGGAGGAGAGCGTATGAGTCATGCAAACATGCCCATTCATGATTTTCACAACCACGCAGGTGTGTTTCCGAAACCATGGAAAAATACTGCAGTTCTATGGGATTGCTACTGGCCAGATGGTGGAGGTTCCAGGGAAGGGAGAGAGCCAGTGCTGTAAGACAAACACAATATACGTGCCCCACCAGGATCCGAACCCGGACCCTTCTCGGACGAATGGTCAGAAGCCAGCGCTTTGACCGATGCGCCACAAGGCCCCAAAATTTGCATCCGCGGTATCTAAAAAGAGAGCCGATAACTATTCTTTTACGCGTGTGCTTTCTGAGCTCCTGAAACGGTATTTCAACCAATCTTAATTTCGTAATAGTAGCTGTACGAAACTAGAGAATCAGAAATGAAGAGCAAATAAAACTTGCATACTTATGATTCGAACCGGTAAACAGGTAAAAAGTTAGCGTCGTGATCACTCAAGTAACAGGCGCTAAACTATTCAACAGCGTTGTTTTGATTTTCTTTCACATTTGTAAAGTATTAATGCACAATATAAAGAAAGTCGGCTTGTTTAAGATTAAACGTAACTTCTTTCTGTATTAAGTGGCTATTATGGTACTCGTATTTCCGGATCATTGTACATACTTACTTACCGGCGAGATTTTCATCCAACGGAAAACTGCCGGCATCGGTTACGAAGGAAATCATTTAAGCCGTCATTAAGTTTTGAATGTTTAACTCCGAAGTTGCAAACAATAAGGCGCGTGTGCTCATTCACTTTCCTGCTGTGTAGGCCAACAAAACGCTAAAGCAAATCCCTTTTATTGTTTCGCAAGCGTCTGCCTAGAGTCGCCAATAAGGAAACTCCAGCATGAAACATTCTCAGAGGAAATTGAATACTGAAACGGAAAGGTTATAGAAAATTCGGTCTCCATTGTGAAACTCTTGTTTTGGGGGCTTTCAAAATCAGCAAATTATTACTGTTGTCATGCCAATAGTAATAATAACGTTATTTCCCGATGTCATATTTATTATCTTGGAATTAGTATCAACCAAAAATTCAGTCAAAAATGTTTAAGTTTCTAATAGCTATGCGCGGAAATACTGTGAGGCTTTACAGAGGTGACGCATATGTCAAGACGACAAGTAGCAGCGATAAGCCAAAACCGGCGTAGCTTAATTGAGAAAGCATTTGGCTCCGGAGCTGAAGAATGTGGGTTCTAGTTCGCCACCGGCAGAGAAAATATGTTTGAATTTCACATTGGCGCCCGAACGTAAAAATGGTTCTACTGGCTGTTAGATTCTTCGAAAATGTGGGATGCTTCTTCCACACATCGTTTGGAATTAATGAGAATTCCTTCTTCGCTTCAAAAAATGTGCGATATTTGTTCTACATATTATCTGGAATTAGTCAGAATTCCTTCTTTTACAGTGAACTCCTTCAAGCGTGGTTTGCCGCCTGATCCGGAATCCTACGATTCCGTCTCAGCTCTTTCTCAAGGGAAAGGAGGGGGGGGGGGTATATGTGACGTACTACAGAGGTGACGCACATGTCAACAGGGCAACCAATAGAAACGAAAAGCCTTTGCTGGCGTAGCTTAATTGGGAAAGCATTCGGCTCCGGAGCAGAAGGATTCGAGTTCGCCACCGGCAGAGAGGATTTGAATTTCACAATACCCAGAACTAGTTATCGCAAAAACACAGCAGCCGATGTCTGCATTAAATACAACAGTCGATGCCGAGCTGCGATCCTCTGAACTAATAATTACAATTTCTGCTTTCTACACATACGTATATCGTGCAGTACATATATGCTCAACTGAGGATTCCTTACAGAAAGAGCTTGATTTTCTTAAACGAACTGCAGTACACAGAGGATATAGCCCTTCCGTGATAGAAAAAGCGGTCCAAAGATTTAGGAAACCGATGCCTGTCTGCTCGCTCACGCCAGTAGACCTCCCAATACGAACGAATTGGGCGGTTATCCCATTTGCTCCTCAGATTTGCTTCGGGATTTCAAAAATTCTCAAAAGTTTTAATTTCAAAGTTATTTTCAAACCCATAAACAAGATGAATTTTTACGGATCAAAAGACTACGTCCGAGACATAAATTCCTGTGGAATTTATCAGATACCTTGTGAATGTGGACTTTCATATATAGGACAGACCCGCAGGGCTTTAAGTTTCCGTGTAAAGGAACACAAGACTTACGTACGGAACTATGAACTGAAGAAGTCATCAATAGCCCAACATTGTCACGAAAATAACCATACATTTTTGTTTGGAAACGCTATTCTTATTGATAAACCTGATTCGACTAACAAGCTTAATGTATTAGAAGCTTTCCACATATACCGGAATTCTTCACGACTTGTCAACGACATGACGTCTACGCCATTTCTTTCAAGCTCGTGGAAACAACTCACCATGATCAGAGGCGATTCGTCCGAAAGGGGTCCGGGTTTGAATCCCGTGAGGCATGGATGTTGTGTTTGTCTTACGGCACTGGCTCTTTCCCTTCCCTGGAACCAGTGACCCTAAATTAGGGACGGGCGACTGCTTATAGCCCATTGAGTTGCTCACGGTGGTCGTTAAACCTCCAATAAAAAAAAAAAAAAAACTCACCAAAAACCGTGACCGTCAGAACTCTGATGATGTCACAATGATTTGAATGTTTACGCTCCATTCGTCCTGATGATGCCGAGCCGAACGTTCTGCGAAACTATAGTCGATGTTAATAAAACATTTAATTGTGAATAAACGTTGATAACTTATTCTAATTCCAAGTAATGAAATCTGAAACATTTGATGGAACTACATACTATTGAAATATCTGGTATTTTGCTTATTGTAATACTATATTTCCTTAAATGCAACGTTAACTGCTTGTGTTCGTATCTTGTTCTTACATTTACCACATGAAGTTGCAGGACGAGATGCAATTTATCTGACTTACAACTCTCAGGTTACTTTTACGCTAATGCTTGTACTGATCGGACAAGCATTAGCGTAAAAGTAACAGTTCTCTTTGGGGAAAACTCAGCTGGCCTCTCTTGCAATCCTTACCTACTTTGCTTCTAACAATTCCAATACTGTCAGTATCATTTTCTTTAAACTTTTTTCAATCATTACCACGATTTGTTTAGCTCCAAAGCAGAACACAATCACGCTGTGTAAGCACTTCACAGGAACAAGTGCTATCAGCGATTATCATTCTTATGGATTTTTTTTTCTCGATACATACCGCCAAACATAAGGCAGAAAAATTCATTTCGGAACTGGGAATTTTGAAATTTCCAAGTGACTTGGCAGTTTTGTAAAATTACTGCCTTTTGGATTCTTTTTTTTTTTTTTTTTGATTGGAGGTTTTAACGACCGCCGTGAGCAACTCAATGGGCTATAAGCAGTCGCCCGTCCCTAATTTAGGGTCACTGGTTCCAGGGAAGGGAGAGAGCCAGTGCCGTAAGACAAACACAACATCCATGCCTGACCGGGATTCGAACCCGGACCCCTTACGGACGAATGATCAGAGGCCAGTGCCTTAGACCACTGCGCCACTGGGGCGGCCCTTTTGGATTCAATAAAGCAGTTGTTACGGCAATTCCACTTTTTCCAGGAATTTTAGGATGTTGTTCTGGAAATATCAATTCTTCGAGGCGTTTTAGGAATCTGTTAGGCACATTATAACGAAGTAAATTTCTCCGTCATTTCTGTCCACGCCAGGATTCGAACCCGGATCCCCTCATTCCGGAATAAGTCACTCTACCAGTTGAGCTACGCGGACATTTTATTCTGATTCCTATCTGCCTTTATGTCGTGTGCGTCCTTCTGGCAGGTACGTCACATCTCCTGGTACGTTACAACATCTGCACACAGCACATAACGAAGTAGTTATTGCTTACTCAGGTAGCACATCCTTGCAATTTAACGTATGCCCAACACTGAGCCACCGTCTCCTAGGAAAAGAAAACAGTAGCTCAATGTTGGGCCTACGTTAAATTGCAAGGCTGTGCTACCTGGATGATCTTGTTTTGTCAATTCCTACAACTCTTGGATTTGTATTCGTAAGTTCAGATATTCGGCGATCTTTTAACATAATTCTGTTGACGTTGCCTGTTAGAGTAACTCCCGCGTTAATTAATTTTGTCGTTCTCTTTGTACTGTTTGTTCCCAGAGTTGAATAGAGCAGTTGTCATAATTGTGATAATTTTTCCTGAGACTAACTGTGCGGCCAACTGATTGAGGCGTGGCGAATTTGCACGAGACAAACAGAATGGGTACAATAAAAATGCTCAAACAACTGGTACAACGTTTTTCTCTCGTCTGCGTTTTCAAGCCTGTCAGTTCTGATTGACAAAACTATCTGCTCTGAAGCTTGACACAGCACATTTTATGTTGAGATAACATCTTTTCGCTATCTGTTCGCGAGAGATAAGTGCAAAAAAAAAAAACGTTTTTCAGATCACGTTCGTTATCAGGAGCATCAGAAGGTTTCCAGCGAGTTGTCTGTTTTCGTTCATCAAGCACTTGTTTTCCGTGCAATTTATTTACCTACAGCATTTTACTGCATTTCACTTTTGTCAGACCAAGAAAGCTAGAGCATTACCTTGGATTGTTTTTAAAGAACGAAAAAACAACACCGGTAAGTTATAAAAATTACGCGAATACACGTGCCATAGAGTGAAAAGAAACGTCTAAATAGCATACAGGTTGTGTATCCGAAATGCTTGGGGCCTAACGTGTTTTGGATTCCAGAATTTTCTGAATTTTGGAGTACCTGTAAGCAGGCCATAATCATACCTTAACTACTGCAATTCGTAAATCGCCACCTGTGATGCTATATTTTGATTGAAGGATGAGTATTTTACACAGGTTTTACGTAAGGAATACAAACAGGGTGTCAAATTTAATTGCAGTAGATTTTAACGAAAAGTAAACAAGAACGATGATACCGAATCCTCGGGTGTAAGGCTTTTGAATCATTTTACGACACGAAAAGAATTTTTCAAAGCACAATTTTGAGAAAAAGAAAAATCAACCGAAAGGAGAAAGCATTTGCGCTCCCTAGTGAAGTAAAACTCCACATAATTTAAAATACACAATGTGTGCGGTGTTCTTCGTAGAGAATGGAACCAGTTATAAAACTAAAACAAACACTTACGTCCACCAGCGTCAGAAATTCACAAGTTGTACGCAAAGTGTTCCTGTGGCACAAAATATTTTGCTTGTTTGGGGATTTAACAACCACGGTGAGCAACTAAATGGACTACAAGCAGTCGTCCGTCCCTAATTTGGGATCACTGGTTCCGGAGGGGGGCAGCCAGTGCCGTGAGCAGTGGTATATATAAGCACTGGCTACAGGTCACTCGTCCGAGATAGGTCCGAGTTTGAATCCTGGTTGAAACATGGATGTTGTGTTTGTCTTACGGCAATGGCTCACTCTCCCAAACAAAACAATAGAGAAAAAAAATTAGAGATATATTCCATAAAAGTGGTAAACATTAGTAGAACATACCTTTCCTAGAATATTCAAAGAGAAGTTTTACTGGCCGCCCCAGTGGCACAGTGGTCTAAGCGACGGCTTCTGATCATTCGTCCGCGACGGGTACGAGTTCGAATCCCGCCCGGTGAGGCATGGATGTTGCGTTTGTCTTAAGGCACTGGCTCTCTCCCTTCCCTGGAACCAGTGGACCTAAATTAGGGACGGGCGACTGCTTATAGCCCATTGAGTCGCTCACTGTGGTCGTTAAACCCCCAATAAAAAAGAAGTTTTAGTGGTCTTCCATGTAACATATCCTTAGAAAAGTTGAAATTACACCGCCCTGGAGCGGGAATCGAACCCGCATTCCATTCGTAACGGATAGCATGCTCGAACGGAAATCGGGAAATGCGAACCCGCATTCCGTTCGTAACGGATAGCATGCTCGAACGGAAATAGGGGGATGCGGATTCCCGCTCCAGGGCGATGTAATTTTCAAGTTTTCTAAGGAGATGTTACATGGAAGACCAGTAAAACTTCGCTGCGAGTATTCTAGTGAATTCCCCATGTACTTCTCAGGAATATTTCTCACTTAATTTCCATACCTTTCCGTTTTTGTATGCTTTACATTTTACTAGATGGATTGTTTTGGTCTTCATTTCGGCCCTAACCTTTCCGTGTATGAGAAAGGCTCCCAAAAATTATTCACCATTACGACTGAAGGCAATATCGTCCTGCCTAACAACAATCTCCTTAAAACAAACATCGAATACAAAGTTGTTTTAATGCATTTTAGCACCCTTGATTTGTTCTTTTAAGAAATTACCTGCGCCTTTTTTGCATCCTGTAGTTTTACTGTTATCTTAGCATACTCCATTATGTTCAGATTCTCAAAAATCGTTAACAGTAAGGGGTAATCTAATAGCGGTTCTATATTTTTCTTTTTTATTGGAAGTTTAACGACCACCGTGAGCAACTCAATGGGCTATGCGCAGTCGCCCGTCCGTAATTTAGGGTCACTGACTCCAGGGAAGGGAGAGAGAGCCAGTGCCGTAAGACAAACACAACATCCATGCCTCACGGGATTCGAACCCGGACTTTTCTCAGACGAATGGTCATAAGCCAGCGCTTAGACCACTGTGCCACTGGGGCGTCATAGCAGGTCTAAGCGCTGGCTTCTGACCATTCATCCGAGATGGGTACGGGTTCGAATCCCGGTGAGGCACGGATGTTGTGTTTGTCTTGCGGTACTGACTCTCTCCCTTCCCTTTAGCTAGTTCCCCTAAATTAGGAATGGCCGATTGCTTATAGTCCATCAGGTTGCTCACGGTGGGCGTTAAACCAACAAACCAAAACCAAAAAAAAAGTCTACTAGCGCCAACATTGAAACACCATCATGCCACCCCGGTGGTGCAATGGTCTCAGCAATGGCTTCTGATCATTCGTTACAAAAGGGGTCCGGGTTCGAATCCCGTGACTCATGGATGTTGTGTTTGTCTTACGGCACTGGCTCTCTCCCTTCCCTGGAACCAGTGACCCTAAATTAGGGACGGGCGACTGCTTATAACCCATTGAGTTGCTCACGGTGGTCGTTAAACCTCCAATAAAAAAAAAACAAAAAAAAAACCACCAGCATGTTGGTCCGCAACCTTCAACTTCTGACGTTCCATGAATAAGCTCCATTATGAATGAGATAACATGGAAACTTTAATTGAATTTTTCGAATGCAGCAATGTTTTTGAAGTATGAAAATCATCACTGCGAAATTTGTCCAAGTGGGTCCGCATTCGAATCCCGTTGAGGGCTGGATGTTGTGTTTGTCTTACGGCACTGGCTCTCTTTCTTCCCTGGAAGCAGTGGCCCTAAATTAGGGACTGGCACCTGCTTATAGCCCATTGAGTTGTTCATGGTGGTCGTTAAGCCCTCAACAACAACAACAACAAAAATCACTGAAAAATCTATGAAACAGGCCTCGATTCGATGCTGTCTCTTAAAAAAAAAAAAAAAAAAATTGCCGCCTCGGTGGCGCAGTGGTCTAAGCGATGGCTTCTGATCATTCGTCCGTAAGAGGTCCGGGTTCGAATCCCGCTGAGGCATGGATGTTGTGTTTGTCTTACGGCACTGGCTCTCTCCCTTCCCTGGAACCAGTGACCCTAAATTAGGGACGGGCGACTGCTTATAGCCCATTGAGTTGCTCACGGTGGTCGTTAAAATTCCAATAAAAAAAAAAATTCGATTCGATTTGATTTGTTTATTTAGCGTTAAGCGTTTGATCGTAAACTTGGTTTTTTTTTATTTAGCGTAGATGTATCGTTTGTTCATAAACGTGTTAAATATACTCTTTATGAAATTTGATGTTGCAAAGTTTCCTGAATACACGGCGTTTCCTGTGGAGGGACGTTCCCCATCACGAAACCTTTTAAACTTTTTTCATTTATTTAAACATTCTGCTAAAATCTTTGAGTTGAAAACTCGCAACATCTCAATTTAATGTCAATATTTCCTGCTCTTCAAAACCCAGAACGATAAAAAGGTTTTAAACGTTAGCCAGTCGCCAGTAACTAAGGCGCTTGCCTACTGAGCTAGGGAGCTCGTGGCACGCATGCGCAAGCGGGAAGCTGCTTCACGTAATGTCCGGTGGGTGATATCCACCGTTTTTGTTTTTATCTTCTTCTTGTTGTTTTTTTTAAATACTTTTTGTACATATGTTTCAATAGCGGGAAACCTTCGATTTCGTAATTCGAATGTATCGACACATTATTCTCCGGTTTTTTTGGCATGGGATAACTTAAACCGCAAAAATAAGTTACCTGTGAAACTTTTAATTTGCGGCGCTCCCTTCCTGAATTAAATGCTGAATCCGCCAGTGCCTGAATGTTGCTACACACACTGTACATATGTGATGTGTATAATTTTACGTTCACTGATACACAGAATATAGGAAATCTGTTTAAAAACAAATGAAAATACACAGTAAATAGTATTTAATGTTAGTACACAGAAAAAATATATAAAAAAGCATAACTTTCTAGTATTTTTAATACATCAATAGGTATTTTATTTATATGGACTACACTTTCAGCCGTTGGAATTTTTTTCCGGATAGTGTATACTACGTTTCGAGATTTCAAGTGGCCTTCAGTAATCCAGGAAACGAAGATTACAATTACGGAATCACGAGATTTGCCACTTCGGTTTTTTTTATGTCCTCAAGCAAAAACTTTCCTGCCTTAGCAATAACAATTTGTTGAACAATTGCACGCTTATTTGTTGGGGGAAGACGAAGCCGACCTACGACACTACGTAATCTTACAAGTTCTAAGAAAACTCGAGGGAGAAAATTTCCTGATTCGTGCGAAGGAAAATCAGTGCCGTTTCCTTATGAACGTTCATGACACAGTTTCAGCCGTTTAACAAGCGCCATAATTTGCATTTTAGAAACAGAAACAGAAAATGATTGGAAATTATGGTGCTGATTGGGATTCCAGTTGTGTTTAGCACACGACTCGTATGTCAAATATTATGAAACTCACGTGAGATCAGTGATATTAATTAGTTTCTCATTAGCCAATTAAATGTTTCTCTTAAATACTGATAACAGCATTGCACCATGTTATTCTGGGCAAGTCTCACTCTGCCGCCCCGGTGGCACAGTGGTCTAAGGCGCTGGCCTCTGATCATTCGTCCGTAAGGGGTCCGGGTTCGAATCCCGTGACTCATGGATGTTGTGTTTGTCTTACGGCACTGGCTCTCTCCCTTCCCTGGAACCAGTGACCCTAAATTAGGGACGGGCGACTGTTTATAGCCCATTGAGTTGCTCACGGTGGTCGTTAAACCTCCAATCAAAAAAAAAACAAAAAAAAACCACCAGCATGTTGGTCCGCAACCTTCAACTTCTGACGTTCCATGAATAAGCTCCATTATGAATGAGATAAAATGGAAACTTTAATTGAATTTTTCGAATGCAGCAATGTTTTTGAAGTATGAAAATCATCACTGCGAAATTTGTCCAAGTGGGTCCGCATTCGAATCCCGTTGAGGGCTGGATGTTGTGTTTGTCTTACGGCACTGGCTCTCTTTCTTCCCTGGAAGCAGTGGCCCTAAATTAGGGACTGGCACCTGCTTATAGCCCATTGAGTTGTTCATGGTGGTCGTTAAGCCCTCAACAACAACAACAACAAAAATCACTGAAAAATCTATGAAACAGGCCTCGATTCGATGCTGTCTCTTAAAAAAAAAAAAAAAAAAAAAAAAAATTGCCGCCTCGGTGGCGCAGTGGTCTAAGCGATGGCTTCTGATCATTCGTCCGTAAGAGGTCCGGGTTCGAATCCCGCTGAGGCATGGATGTTGTGTTTGTCTTACGGCACTGGCTCTCTCCCTTCCCTGGAACCAGTGACCCTAAATTAGGGACGGGCGACTGCTTATAGCCCATTGAGTTGCTCACGGTGGTCGTTAAAATTCCAATAAAAAAAAAAAATTCGATTCGATTTGATTTGTTTATTTAGCGTTAAGCGTTTGATCGTAAACTTGGTTTTTTTTTATTTAGCGTAGATGTATCGTTTGTTCATAAACGTGTTAAATATACTCTTTATGAAATTTGATGTTGCAAAGTTTCCTGAATACACGGCGTTTCCTGTGGAGGGACGTTCCCCATCACGAAACCTTTTAAACTTTTTTTCATTTATTTAAACATTCTGCTAAAATCTTTGAGTTGAAAACTCGCAACATCTCAATTTAATGTCAATATTTCCTGCTCTTCAAAACCCAGAACGATAAAAAGGTTTTAAACGTTAGCCAGTCGCCAGTAACTAAGGCGCTTGCCTACTGAGCTAGGGAGCTCGTGGCACGCATGCGCAAGCGGGAAGCTGCTTCACGTAATGTCCGGTGGGTGATATCCACCGTTTTTGTTTTTATCTTCTTCTTGTTGTTTTTTTTAAATACTTTTTGTACATATGTTTCAATAGCGGGAAACCTTCGATTTCGTAATTCGAATGTATCGACACATTATTCTCCGGTTTTTTTGGCATGGGATAACTTAAACCGCAAAAATAAGTTACCTGTGAAACTTTTAATTTGCGGCGCTCCCTTCCTGAATTAAATGCTGAATCCGCCAGTGCCTGAATGTTGCTACACACACTGTACATATGTGATGTGTATAATTTTACGTTCACTGATACACAGAATATAGGAAATCTGTTTAAAAACAAATGAAAATACACAGTAAATAGTATTTAATGTTAGTACACAGAAAAAATATATAAAAAAGCATAACTTTCTAGTATTTTTAATACATCAATAGGTATTTTATTTATATGGACTACACTTTCAGCCGTTGGAATTTTTTTCCGGATAGTGTATACTACGTTTCGAGATTTCAAGTGGCCTTCAGTAATCCAGGAAACGAAGATTACAATTACGGAATCACGAGATTTGCCACTTCGGTTTTTTTTATGTCCTCAAGCAAAAACTTTCCTGCCTTAGCAATAACAATTTGTTGAACAATTGCACGCTTATTTGTTGGGGGAAGACGAAGCCGACCTACGACACTACGTAATCTTACAAGTTCTAAGAAAACTCGAGGGAGAAAATTTCCTGATTCGTGCGAAGGAAAATCAGTGCCGTTTCCTTATGAACGTTCATGACACAGTTTCAGCCGTTTAACAAGCGCCATAATTTGCATTTTAGAAACAGAAACAGAAAATGATTGGAAATTATGGTGCTGATTGGGATTCCAGTTGTGTTTAGCACACGACTCGTATGTCAAATATTATGAAACTCACGTGAGATCAGTGATATTAATTAGTTTCTCATTAGCCAATTAAATGTTTCTCTTAAATACTGATAACAGCATTGCACCATGTTATTCTGGGCAAGTCTCACTCTGCCGCCCCGGTGGCACAGTGGTCTAAGGCGCTGGCCTCTGATCATTCGTCCGTAAGGGGTCCGGGTTCGAATCCCGTGAGGCATGGATGTTGTGTTTGTCTTACGGCACTGGCTCTCTCCCTTCCCTGGAACCAGTGACCCTAAATTAGGGACGGGCGACTGCTTATAGCCCATTGAGTTGCTCATGGTGGTCGTTAAACCCTCCAATCAAAAAAAAAAAAAAAAAAAAAGTCTCACTGAATCAAGCACGTCAGTCAGCATCGTTAAGTACATCCATCCCCGCACGGGGATAACTGGTTTTCCAGTTATTTGGGGAGCGGCGCCCCCACGGCCCGAGCTGACCTTGTGACGGATCATTTTGTCATTTCGTCTTGAACGATTACATCACCGAAGGGACAGCTGTTCATCCAGCTGATGGGGTATGGCGTCCCCACGGCCCGAGCCAACATGTACTATATGTGATGAATTTCACATTTTTTATGTTTTTTCACTTGAAATGAACCCGTCTCAGTTGTAGGTTGCTGAGGTTGTGATTATCCGCCAGCTCAGGATTTTAGTTTCTCGTTTTCTTTCCTGTCTTCTCCATTTCATGTTTCTTTCTTTGTTTTTCCGAGCTGGTTAGCTAGACCTGCCTACACGTTTGCCGTGTGCGGTGACCCGTAAGGTGGAAAAGGGGATGCTGGAGGCTGAGGTTTCTGGAGGCCTGGGTGTTGTTGTCGCCAGTTGCCAACACTCCTCTTTGCCCCCTGCTTCACCCTAAACGGGCGGCTGGGAACTAACCCACTCCTAGTCAATGAGGTCTGTGGCCGAGTGGAGCCCAGACCTCTAACGGCTTGTCGTCTCGTACGACAGGGTGAGTCTGGGGATAGGGTGGGCATGCCAAAGGGGTGTTCCCCAGGCATGGGAAAGTCTGGGTGCTCGCCGAGCGCATGTCTGCCCTATCAACTTGCTATATCCGCTTGCTATCCCTAGAGCCGTGTCCTGCGTCCACTTGGGCTTGCGGACCTCCGGTTCTCCCTTGTTGGGCTCGATTGTGGGTGGGGAAGTTGGCGGATGAATCCTTTAAAATTTTCATGGCTCTCAATGAAATTTCCCATGAACCCAAAACTAAAAGAGGTATGGAGGAAGGTTCAGGTCCTTCCGCCAAAAAATTTGTCGCAGATGTTTCCAATGCTAGATTCTTTTTTGTGCACTCATTGGACCCTTCAAAGCCTTTGAGTGCCAAAAGTCCATTTTGGATCCACAAAGCACTGCAATCAATTGCAAGCTCTCCTAAGAGCGTCAAGAAGCTCCAGTCTGGAGATCTTCTTGTTGAGATGTCTACTGTGGCCTACAGTTCCACACTTATCAACACCAGCATGCTGCTCGAGACGCCTGTCAAAATAACACCACACGGTTACCTAAATTCATCTCGAGGTGTTGTCTCCTCTCGGGATCTTATTGATTGCTCTGAGGATGAGCTTCTCGAAGAACTGAGGAGCCAACATGTTACGGGTGTGCGACGCATTTCTTTTAGGAGGAATGGGCAGTTTGTCCCATCCTGGAACATTATCTTGACTTTCAACTGCCCTTCCCTGCCTACATCCATCAAGGCAGGGTATCTCCACCTCGAGGTACGCCCGTACATTCCCAACCCGTTGAGATGTTTTAGGTGCCAGTCGTACCGCCACTCTCAGCAGTCATGTAGGAGTTCTCCTAGGTGTGGACGCTGTGGTGCCACAGAGCATCTCCTCTCAGAATGTGTGGCCGAGGCCGAGTTTTGTGTGAACTGCAAGGGTTCACACCCAGCATCAGCCAAAGATTGTCCCAAGTGGAGGGAGGAGAAGGAAATCCAAAGGCTCAAAACGGTGGAAAATATTTCCTATCCTGAGGCCAGAAGAAGAGTGGTTCCCGTTACATCTGATAGGCGATCATACGCTTCAGTGGTGGTTGCCAAATCTACGGTTGCCATTCAGACCGACGTTCAGATCTCCCCTAAATGTCCGTTTAATATGGAGGAAATCATCGCAGCCGGACTGGAGACACTCCAGTCGCGAGCTAGGGGTCTGAAAGCGGCACCCGCCACTTCACCGAAGCAGACTCACTCCAACACCAGCAAGGGAACTCAGGCCACTTCTTCTGGCAAAAACGCCAACACTAACACCAACACCAAGGTCAAGGATAAGAAGAGCATTTCTTCTCCTTCAAAGTCTCAGCCAAACAATCAACGGCGAGCAAATCCCGCCAAGACACTTGGGACAAAGCATTCACCAATCTTGGCCCCTGGTCACACACCACCAAATCTGGGGGAACGCTCACCAGAGGAAATGGAGGCTGACCAAGTTTAACCATTTCCTTTCATTTCATTTTTACCCATGGGTTCAATAATTCAGTGGAACTGCCGAGGTTTTCGCACCAGTTTTGATGACGTGAAACATCTGCTTTATTTGTACTCTCCGGTGTGCCTTTGTCTTCAGGAGACAAAGCTTAAACCATCGGACCTGCTTTCAGTTTGAGGCTACAGTGCATTTCGGACAGACCACTCGTCTGGAAATATAGCCTGTGGGGGTGTCGCTATTCTCGTCCCTCACAGGGTTCCGGTATCTTCCGTCGCGGTTTCCACAACTGTGCAGGCCGTGGCGGTTCGTATTTCTATGCCTGTGCCTCTTACTGTTTGCAGTGTTTATCTACCACCGGAAGAGGATGTTAGCGTCTCTGTTCTGGAGAGCTTGATTGATCAGCTGCCCTCACCCTTCCTTCTTTTGGGTGACTTTAATGCTCATCATCCTTTGTGGGGTAGTGTCAGCGCCAGCGCTAGAGGTCGTCGCATAGAATCTCTTCTGTGCTCGGCCTCTGTGTGCCTTTTAAACACCGGTGCTGACACTTACTTCCATGAGCCGACAAGATCTTTCAGTGCGATCGATTTGACCTTGGGTTCACCATCGATCATTGCTGACTGGTCGTGGACGGTGTGTAAGGATCTCCACGGGAGCGACCACTTCCCAATCGTCCTCTGGCACCATGCAAACGTGCCATATTCTGCCTCCCGCCCACCTCGATGGAGGATGGATTGTGCCAGATGGGAGGTCTTCACATCGTCCGCGGTGATATCTTCTGAAATGGTGACCCAAGAGTCAATCGACGCAGCTGTACTTAAAGTCACAACTTGTATTCTTCAGGCAGCTGATCTTTCAATTCGTAAAACATCTACGAAGCTCCCCAGAATTCCGAAACCTTGGTGGAACCCTGAATGCGCAGCGGCTAGGAGAGCTCAACACAAGGCCTGGTCTACTTTTCGGCGTTATCCAACCGAGGCTAATCTCGTTGCTTTTAAACGTGCTAAATACTATGCTCGGTTGGTGCGTCGACGTAGCAAGAGGGAGTCTTGGATCCAGTATGTATCATCTCTTACCTCACGTGCCAATTCGAAAACTGTGTGGGAAAGGATTCGTAAGATCCGGGGTACCTACAGTTCACACCAGATTGCCATTCTCGAGAGTAAAGGCTGCACATATGCTGACGTCGGGGAGATTGCAGATTGTTTGGGGGAGGCGTTTGCCTCCGTTTCGAGTGATCTGGCGTATCCGGCTTCCTTTCATAGGATTCAATCCTCCGTGGAACGCCAGAGAATCTCTTTTGCGCCGTATACCGACACTGGTTATAACTCCCCCTTCAGCATGTGTGAACTTCGGGTGGCTCTGCATCGGTCCGGGGCTACTTCTGTCGGTCCCGATGACATCCACTACGACATGCTCCGTCATCTCTCCCAGTCTTCTCTCGAGAACCTTTTAATCTTATACAACCGCATCTGGTTAGAACACAGTTTCCCGGAGTCTTGGCGAAAGGCTTTTGTTCTACCTTTTCCGAAGCCTGGCAAGGATCCTGTCTCCCTCTCGTTATCGCCCAATTGCTCTCACTAGCTGTCTGTGTAAAGTTCTCGAACGCATGGTTAACTCACGATTAATTCATTTTTTAGAACATCATCAATTACTTTCACCATCACAAAGCGGTTTTCGGCGTCATCGTTCACCTCACGATCATCTCCTGCACCTTGAGACATATGTGCGCGAGGCGTTCGTGGGTAGGCAGCACCTGGTTTCTGTATTCTTTGACATCGAGAAAGCCTATGATCGTGCGTGGCGGCACGGGATTATCCGTGACCTCCACGCATGCGGATTGCGAGGGAATCTTCCGACCTTTATTGTAAATTTTCTTCGCAATCGGGTGTTCCAGGTGCGCCTGGGTACGACGCTATCTGCAACATTCCATCAAGAACAAGGTGTTCCTCAAGGTTGCATTTTATCTGTCACATTGTTCATCCTTCGCATTAATTGTCTCCTCACAAATCTTCCTCCTGCGGTTTCGGCTACTGTGTATGTCGATGACTTGCACATCTGCTCGTCATCGAGCATGCGTTTCATTGAAAGGCAGTTGCAGTCTAGTATTAATCAGATTTTTAAAGCGGCGAATAGCAATGGTTTCGTTCTTTCTCCCGACAAGACAGCGTGTGTTCATTTCTGCCGGAGGCGTGGCCTCCATCCTGACCCCGAGCTGTATTTGGACCGTGCAGCCATTCCAGTTTTGCCGGAGACCAAGTTCCTTGGACTGACCGTCGACCGTGCGCTTACGTTCCGTGTGCACGTTCGGCGGCTCAAGATTTCCTGTCTGCGTGCTCTTTCTATTCTAAAAATCCTTTCGAGAGTTTCGTGGGGCGCAGACAGGATCTCTTTGTTTCGCATTTACCACTCCTTAATTCGGTCGAAACTGGATTACGGCTGTATCGTGTATGGCTCGGCTCGTCCTTCCGTTCTCCGGCCTTTGGACGCTGTTCATCATCAGGCGCTGCGTCTTTGTACGGGAGCATTTCGAACATCTCCGATTCCCAGCCTTTACGCTGATGCGAACGAACCATCGCTTGAATTACGCCGTCTGCAGCTGTCTGTCCACTTTTACTTAAAACTTCGGTCTCTTCCAGACCATCCTTTGTACGGTGCAGTTTTCCATCCTCAGCATGCTCGTTTATTTGCGAACCGGCCCTCGTGCGTTCCAACCTTTGGTCTTCGTATGGCGGCCGTAGCTCGTGATGCAGGGCTCGACTTGTCACTTGTTGCAGCGACCAGGGGCTTTGGGGATCCTCCATGGCACCCACTTGGTGTCATGGTTGATACCACCTTTACATCTTTCGACAAATCCTCAACCCCTGCCTCAGTGTACCAGCAGCTCTTCGCTGAGCACCGTGCCCTCAAAACTGAATACACTCCCATTTTCACTGATGGCTCCAAGATGCATGGAGTCGTTGGATCCGCAGCTGTCTGTGTTCATGACGTGTCAGTAGCGCGGATCCCAGCTGAGGCCACGGTGTTTTCGGCGGAGATGCATGCTGTGTATCTTGCACTTCTTCATGTTCAGTAGAGTTCTCATCATAGGGCTATGGTCTATACGGATTCCTTAAGTGTCCTGCAGTCTTTGTCATCGCTGGACTATTTTAATCATCCTTTTCTTTTGAACGTACGAAGGCTTCTTCGTACCTTACTCGAGGCCGGTGTCCAGATTCACTTCTTCTGGATTCCTGGGCATGTTGGAATCTCGGGTAACGAGTGTGCTGATGCTGCAGCTAGATCTGCTTCCTCTTTGGTCGTCACACCCTTGCCACTCTTTCATCATGATTTTCGATTTCTTGTTCGTGATCATATCAAACGAACGTGGCAGGGTCTGTGGGACCAACAGGTGGAAAATAAACTGCATCGTATAAAACCTATTCTCGAAATCTGGAACTCCTCATCTCGTCGGAACCGCAGGGAGGAAGTGGTGCTTGCGCGTCTCCGCATTGGGCATTGTCGTTTCACTCACCGCTTTTTGCTGTGTGGCGACACTGCGCCGATGTGTGAGGCGTGCAATTGCCGACTCACTGTCATTCATCTTTTGTGTAGCTGTGTTCGTTTTCGTGATGTACGTTTCCATTATTTTCATTCTCATTTGTTGACCGAGGACGCCGCTACTCTGCAGCGGGTCCTGGATGACCACTGCGATACTGTCGCTGTGTTTTCGTTTTTACAAGAAATTGACTTTTTTAAACGCATTTAGATTTTAGCTCTTCCATCATCCTCATTTTTCAGTTTTAATGAATCAACCGAATTTTAAACATTGTATCATGTTTTTAATGCTGTTTGTTTCATTGTATTTTAGCCCTTCCATCACTCTCATTTTTCACTTTTACTTAATCAGCCAGGTTTTAAGTTTTTTACCATATTTTTAATACTGTTTGGCTGTCCTGTGTCTTGTCTTGTCTTGTGTTTGGCGCTCTTTGGCCAGACATGGCCCTTGCGCCATAAAAACAAACCAACCAACCAACCAACCAAGTACATCCATCATCAATCTTTCCTTAAGCATGCGCAGATTCATAGATGGACATAACAGTAGCCATGCAGGCACTGAGACTTCTGCGCAGTTTCGTTCCCTGTTTATTAGTATGAAAGCATCACAGCAGTGGCGACGCGACGTCAGCACGTCAAAAATGGAGGAAGGGGCCTGTTAGGGGTTAAGTATCCCACGGGGAGGGGGCGGGGAGTCACAAATTTTGAAGTGCTTGCCAGCAATTTTGCCAAAATATTTCCTTAAAAAAATTCAGGTACATCCTGTATACGTAGTATTTACAGAGGGTGTTCTTTTTTTTTTTTTTTTTTGATTGGAGGTTTAACGACCACCGTGAGCAACTCAATGGGCTATAAGCAGTCGCCCGTCCCTAATTTTGGGTCACTGATTCCAGGGAGGAGAGAGAGCCAGTGCCGTAAGACAAACACAACATCCATGTCTCCCCAAGATTCAAACCCGGACCCTTTTCGGACGAATGATCAACTCACCAGGATGCACAAATCTGTATTTGTTACAATATCTCATGTTGAAGACACATACATACAAGTGTTACTGCGGAATTTTCTATATCCCCGTAACATTTAAATTTCATCCGTATAATTTGGATCATTTTTTTTTTTTTTTTTTTTTTTACTCTAAGGCGGTAGGAAATAAATATTTAAAGTGCCAAAATAGAATATCAATGATTAAAAATTACTTTCCGGTGAAGCTGAGCCAGGCTACCCGAAAGTTTAGGTTGATAATTAGATCAGTCCTAATTGCACTCAATCCAAACGAAAAGGGGAAAATTATATTTTTTTTTTCTCACGGAAACTTGATGAAAATCCCAGATGGGAAGGAAGAGAAAGGAAGACATTCACAGTTTTTTTTCTCACGAAACTCAAAGAAACTGAAGAGAATAGCAGGAGCGCAATAAATCCTTTTGCGGGCGTCACCCCTTTTCTCAAGCAACTGTTGCGAGCGTCTCTGCATTGTCCAGGGTAGAGACCAAATTTGAGATAAGTCACATCGCCGGAAATACCTACGTGACAATCTTCGCTTCTAAGTAGCTAGGCGAGGTCAATTACCAAAAAGGTGCGAGGACAAGTTGACAGCTGAAAGAAGACATAATTTTTGGGAAAGTGACCCGAACTGAACGGATAGCCAGCGAACCTCATAGCAGGGCTATCTGTGAGGGCCGATGACATAACCCGACGCGATTCGGACGGCCGGGCCGCCACGCCCCAAGATGGACACCGGACACGGGAAAAAGAGAATTATGAACGGAATGAAGACTAAGAGGAGAGACGACTACACACAGAGTTTCTAAGATAACGCCAAGAGGGAACACTGGAGAATTGCAGTCTGAACAGAAGAGATGTCTCAGCGGTTTCGGAGGAGAGATGTTTCCAAGACAGAGAAATGAGGTAGTAAATATTTTAGAGTTTAATATATATATACCACCAACTAAGATGGAGAGTTGACTCTACGACCGGCCGGCAACCCAGATTTGCGATCGGGGCTTCTCAAGGAAAAGAGGGCATGATGACATTTGTCTTACACATTTCTGATTCGTACCTCATAGCTTTGCATGTACTATGCAGGACCAGTTACCCGAAAGTCTCTCACATAGTGCATTAACAATTTTTTCCTCTGGCGCACCGCGCCTAGTTTAAACCAGTAACTAAAGTTTAAAGTCAGTTATATAAGTTAAGTGCATTATACCCGTTTGAAATTAAAACTAAATTGCTTAGCTAAAGCAAGCAACCTCACCTGTACATTGTACCTAGCTTTAAGACCATATTCTAAAAAAAGGAAATAAACAGTTAAATTTTAATTCACGTGTCACTCAGATCATTTCTCCAAATATCATTAGAGTTCAATTTGTGATTTTATTATTGTTATTCATGCAACTTTTTATTTTAACTTCTTTTGCGGCATATGAATGAGCATGGAAACCCCATGCTGATTCATATGAAACACAACGCGATGCATTTGTCGGCCCTGAGCTTGGAGACCCTTAGTTAGGGAATCCAAATTCATTGTTGACACCACTATGCGAAATTTTGGGGGTGAATTGATTAGTATTGAATTTTGACCTTTTTTAACTTTTACCCACTACGGCGAATAAGACGTAGTAGTGGTTCGCTGATACCCGACAGGGAGCGGTAATAAAACTGGTGCCGTGTGACCAGGATTCTTCAGTTCTTTGGAAAAAAAAAAAAAAGATAATAAAGCTACCTTGTGCCCAGGATTTTTTGGTCGCACCAGGTCAAAAATTTTAGGATAAGTAATCGAGTGTGCAGATAAGCAGAAAGCGATGTGTGTTTTTTTTCATCTCTGAGTGACAATATAGGTTTTAAGGTGAAATTAAGAAGGATTTAAAGCAAAATCTAACCTCAGGTTTAAAAGTAAACAAGGGTTGCAAGAAATCGGAATATGTTTAAATGAATTTAAATTGCTAAAGAACTGGCTTGAAAATCAAATAAAAGTTATACTGCTAATTTAAAAAGAGAATGGACGGATTTTACAGAAAATTCACGAAAATTATTGGTAATGAAAAGGAAACTAACAGAAGTGTAATATATGAGTAACGTTTACGTATCTTTGAAAACCACGGAAGGAAAAGTGCTTTCAAATCAAAGTAAAGTGTTTATGTGTGATTTTATTGTGCATTTAATTGTCCTGATTTTGTAGCTAATAATTCAGCTCAGGGGAATAGACAGTTTGTGTTAGCAAATTGTGAAAGTTATGATGCAGGTTTAAAAGTGCTGATAGAGCTAATAGAAGTGTTTAAATGAGTAATTTTGAGTGAGTGAATTAAAAGCAAAGTTTTTTTGAAGTGCTATTTTACTATTTGAAAGCTAAAATGAAATGTTTTATTGAATAATGGTTTTTACTGTGTGTGAATGAGAAGGATAGGTTTCATTGACATTTGATTTTCCTAATATGTTAACATAAACATGTAATTCAGGGAGAAGGATAGATGAATTTTATTGATGATTTGAGGAGATTTTCATTATAATAGTTCTAAGAGCTAGTAGTATGTTTATTACTGGGTGATCTCGATTGATCTAGTAAAGTCAATAGCAAGTGTACTATCGGAGTGTGATTTTATGAGGCAGTTCAGTGTTTATGATTTAAATATAATGGCGTTTATATGCTCGTGATTTTTGAGAGTAACAATTTTTTCTGTTTGTGCAAAGTGTTGGATTTATATGTGTGCATTATATGGGTTCTATCGGTATATTTTAACAGTGTAATAGGGCAGTAAGGTGTAATTCTGTAAGAGTAGTTTTTTTTTTTATTTTTTTTTTTTTTGGATAGTGAAATTGAACTCGTAGGAAGGCTTCAATTTTCTCATAGGAGCTAACCAAGATATTTTGGTGTGGTTCGTTCTGCGAATTTTTTTGGCACTCCCATCCTACAGGCTATAGCGAATTGTTCAGGAAAGGCACTTTGGGTAATTGATAATTTACAAATAAGGGTTACAGCGGCGTAACGTTAAGGTGGTTATGGCCAATCAAGGTGATGAAGACCTAGCTCCCGATACTCCCACAGTAGCGCAAAGAAACATTCAGGCAATGGCAGGAATGCTTAATTACGTTCCTACGTTTACAGGCACAGATGAGTCCCTAACCGCACGGCAATTTTTCGAAACCATAGATAGTATAGCTGAAATCGCAGGGTGGACGGATGCAATCAAAATTTTGACCGCAAAGGCAAAATGTAAGAACTCAGCGAACCATTTCTTGGCCGACGCAGTGGACGTCAGAAGGGAAACCAATTACGAAAGGTTTAAACTAGCTGTGATTCAAAGGTTTGATGCACAAGAGCCTATGACCGTTCGAATGCAAAATTTCACCACCTGCCGACAAAGGCCAGGCGAACGAGTCGCCGAATACGTATCACGTCTCAGGGGATTAGCCCACTCATATCTTGAGGCCGTAGATTTGGAAAATGACCAGGTACGAGATCTGGCCGACAAAACCAAAATGTCCCAATTTTTAAATGGGCTTAATGCAAAATTAAGGCGCACCGTGCTTTCGTTTTCCCCTCGCAACTTCCAGGAAGCAGTAGAGAAAGCTTTGGCTGAGGAGTCACACGACCTCGTTTCGGATAGGGCGGTCAACGCTTTCGAATTTCCACAGGAATCAAACTCCATTTCAGAGACCCCAGTGGGGCAAACGGGGAATCTGTCAGACCCGATAGCAGATCTGTGCACGATGATGGCCCGACAACTAGCTGACCACGAAGCACAGGTTAATTCGCTAAAAACAGAAGCGGAACAACTGCGGGGAAGGTTGGTAGAAGCAGAAAATTCGCATCGAGCCCACGTTGCTCGCATTAGGAACTCTCAGGGGCCCAACCCTCAATCAGGGAGAAGTCAGCCGGACGTAGGAAGAATTTCAGGGGCCTGCTTTAAGTGCAATGCCTTCGGGCATTTTCGTAGGCAATGTCCACTTAACAGAAGGGATACCGCATACAATCAGGGCGCCTGCGTTAGTACATGGGATAGGCAGCGCAATCCTTTAGTACCAGGACGCCAATCCAACTTCCCTAGCGGGCGCACGCCGAACTACTATCGCTCCGATGTAAACAACCGCAGCGCAGCTTACCGGCGGGATGAGGGCGCATCCGATTACAGTAGAAGATCAGGAAATAGGCAGGAGGCGGGAGTACGATTCGAGGAAAATTCAGTAGGACCCAGATCATACCGCTCAAATAACCCTAACGCCCGGAATTTAAACTGAGATCGGGTCAAGGCAAGGGGACCTCCCTTGGCCGAAATAGCGATAGGGTCCATAAGGTTACGTTGACGAATTGTTACGTTCAGAAAGACGGAGCTCTCCCTTTAGTGCAGGTTAAAATCGGAGAAGTCACGAAGGTCGCAAGGTCGACAGTGGGGCAGGTATATCGCTCTGCTGCGCATCCGTCATCCGGGAAATTAAAGGGAAAGTCAAAATTCAGCTTCGGGGATCAGCTGCAACAGTGAGGGGCATCACTGGCGACCTGCTCCCGACATCTCAGTGCTTCGAGATACCCATCCGCATAGGTGAAGAAACCATCACCCACCCCTATCACATTACCCAGGAAAAATTGCATACCGACTATTCGTTAATCCTGGGCTGGGATCTTTAAAGACCCACGGGTACATTTTTTGACGCAGGTAGAGGAATATTATACCGGAAAGAGCGGTCAGTGCCCGCGAAGATAAATTCCAGGAAGTATAAGGGAAATAGGAAATACAGGTCAAAGGCACGGGTAGGAAATCTAGAAGCTCGGGTACCTGTCGTATCACCACATTCCCTAGAAAGGAAACCGATTATGCCCCCCGACGTTACGAAAGTAGGTAGAGCGGTTAGGAAAGAAATCATTCCTCCGTGTTCACAGAAAGTTGTCCAAATTCGATGTAAGGGATTTTCCGACAACAAATTTAGCCAAGTGCTTGTGCAGCCTCTAGAAAAATATGCTCAGGGTAACCTACGGGTAGGCCGATCTGTCAACACACTGGATGAGTCAGGAATCATGCCAGTACTAATAGCAAACCTTTCAGATCAACCTTTTCACATAAATAAGTTGACAAAGCTCGTGATAGTTCAGCCGATTATTTCGGTAAACGCAGCACAGAGTAAGGAATCGGAAAAGTTGCCCCCTCTCACCCCAAAGGATCTCAATTCGGAGGGCGTAAACCCGAATTGGAGAAAACCTCTGGTCTCGCTCCTTATGAATTATAAGGATGTTTTTCCCGCTCCTTGACAGAACTAGGAAAGTGTAACTTATTGTACCACGAGATCAACCTCACCACCGACGTCCCGATCCGAGGGAAATTCTACAGGGTCCCTCATCATTTGCGAAAAGAAGCACAACAACAATTACAGGAATTACTTCAGGCAGGTATTATTACGGAAAGTGCCTCCCCTTATTCGGCCCCCCTGCTTCTCGTGAGAAAAAAGGATCTTTCTTTTCGTTTGGTTATTGACTAAAGGAATTTGAACGAAGTGGTAATCCCAGACCCATACCCATACCCATTGCCCAGAATAGAGGACCTATTGGAAGCGGCGAAGGGCAACAAAGTTTTTACCACCTTGGATCTGAAGAGTGGGTTCCATCAGATGGAGATCGCAGATAGGGATAAATACAAGACAGCATTTTCATCTCCTTGGGGGAACGTTTCAGTTTGAACGTTTACCCTTTGGGTCCAAAAATTCCCCCAGTAGTTTCCAAAGATTTTTTTTTTGATTGGAGGTTTAACGACCACCGTGAGCAACTCAATGGGCTATAAGCAGTCGCCCGTCCCTAATTTAGGGTCACTGGTTCCAGGGAAGGGAGAGAGCCAGTGCCGTAAGACAAACACAACATCCATGCCTGACCGGGATTCGAACCCGGACCCCTTACGGACGAATGATCATAGGCCAGCGCCTTAGACCACTGCGCCACCGGGGCGGCTTTCCAAAGATTAAGTGACGCGTTGCTCCACGGGTTGTCGGAGCATAACATAATGTGCTTTATTGATGATATCATCATAGCATCGGTAGATGAGGAAACCCATCTGTTAAAATTAGAAGAGGTACTCAAAAGATTAAGGGAACACGACTTGAGACTAGCCCCCCAGAAGTGCACTTTCATGCAGCCAGCTGTGAAATATTTGGACCATATTGTAGACGGTGAAACAATTCGACCAGATCCTGCAAATCTATGCAAGGTAAACGATTTCTCCACCCCTAAGACTCTCAGAGGACTACGGGGATTTCTTGGGCTGTGCAACTACTATAGAAGGTTCATCCCGACTTTTTCCGATATAGTGACCCCGTTAACAGACTCACAAAAAAGGGAAAATTTAAATGGAGCACAGAGGCCGAGGCGGCATTTCATAGGATTAAGGCATGTCTTTTAGATAAGCCTGTTTTAGTTCATCCTGACTACGAGAAGCCCTTTTATTTACATTGCGATGCTAGCGGTACCGGAATTGGGTCAGTCTTAGAACAAATGGATGAAATGGGAAATCTTCACCCCATCTCGTTTATGTCTCGTAAACTATCGGCAGCGGAAAAATTGTACCCAACCATTGAGAAAGAACTCCTTGCGGTCGTATCTTTCGTGAAACATTTTAGGCATTATCTTTTGGGAAAATAATTTTTTATTATTAGTGACCACCGCCCCCTGACGTATCTTCATCATTTAAAGGATGTAAATTCACGATTAAATCGTTGGAGAATATCACTAAGCGAGTTCACCTACAAGATACTCTATGAACGCGGGAAGCAGAACGTCATCGCTGATTGGTTGAGCCGGCAGTACGACGCTCCGGTTGAGCACGGTGAAGAAGTAGGAGCTACGGCGAGGGTTAACACCACAGACCCGCCTACGCTCGAGGAAGAGATAAATCGCATCCGAACTTTGCAACGGGCAGACCCGGAATTAGTCCCAATTATTGAGGCGCTGGAGAAACGTCGCATCTCAGGAGCAAGAGGCAGAATGAGGGACAGCTTTTTCTTGAACGAAAACTGACTACTCTACCATTTTCAAAAGCCTGATCGAAGTAGCTCTCGGGAAGATTTTTGGGAACAATTAGTAGTGCCGACCGCCATGAGGCCTGAAATTTTACATATCTGTCACGGAATCCCTTCATCGCCTCACTTCGCTTTTCAAAAAACTTTGGCTACCGTCAGGTCTCGTTATTTCTGGCTGAATATGTATACAGATATTCGGAACTTTGAAGAATCGTGCCTGAAATGCAACGAACGGGCAGGGCACAAGTTACGGACAAGGGAGAAATTACAGCGGGCAGCAAACTGCTCATACCCATTCCAAAGAGTAACGCTGGATATTTCCGGTCCCTTCCCCACCTCTTTAGCTGGGAATAGGTACATTTTGGTGATGATAGATGTGTTTACCAGGTATACTATTTTAGTGCCTATACCTGACCAGCGTGCCTCAACGATCACCACGGCTTTCATCGACCGTTTGGCCTCTCCGTTTGGCCTACCAGAACAGACGCTCACAGATAACGGTAAAAATTTCACTTCGGAATTATTTACTGAACTCTTAAATAGGCTGGGTGTACGGAGATTAAACACGACCTCGTTTCACCCGTCCTGTAATGGAATAAACGAACGGTCCCATTTCCTAATCAATAAGTCATTGAGTTCTCTAGTGAATGACAGACAGACAGACTGGGACCTACACCTCTCACTAGTGAGCCTAGCAATGAACGACAGCACACATGCGTCCACCAAATTTAGCCCGAACTATTTAATGTTTGGGAGAGAATTCTACGTACCCTCCGACATCTTAATTCCGCCCCATAGGACAACATATTACAGTCACGATGACTACGTCGAATCTTTTCTAGAGAGAATGAGGGATGCCTACAAAATCGCTTATGGGAACCTTCAAGAAGCAGCCGCGAGGCAGGAACGATATGCCGATAGATACGCGGTAGAGAAAGATTTGCATATTGGCGATAGGGGTTTCCTTCACACGCCTTATGTGAAAAAGGGGTTATCCAGAAAATTAGCCCGCACTAACCGTGGAGATTGGGAAATAGTCGCTTTTCCCACCCCAGTTACTGTAAAGTTGAAATCAGTGGGAAGTCCTACAAAGTTTCAAACGGTCCACCGTAACAGAATCTTTAAGCAAATTGCCCGTAAGGAGCAATTAAGGTCAGATTTACCCCCACCAGGAAGGCATGAGGAAATTATTCCCAGAACGAGTGTAGACACCGAGGGAGACAGCGAAGACACGGAAGATTATGAATTCATACCGTTCTTCGACACCCCCATGCCAGCAGCAGCGCCTACCGTCTCTGCACCAGGGCCCACAGTCGAAGCCCCAGCTCAGGAACCAACTGCACCGAACGTCGACATATTGGACGAAGAGGAAGGCCAGCATTGCGAAACCGGGAAAGTGAAATTTGTCAGGTCCCCATATGTTCTAAGGTCCCACAGTAATATTCAGGAAACGTCTACAATTCAGCGCGCCGAAGAGGGAAATATTCCGTGCTACACAGAACAGTCACAGGATCAAACACACCCCAAAATAATAGCGGAAAATGAACCGGCCGTACAACAACAATCGCCTAAGGATTCGGGACTCGTCGACCGAATGTTGCAATCTTTAAGTCAGCCGAATAATCCGGAAGGTACTTCATGGTTCGACCTAGCAGATCGTTACTTATCACAGCGTATACAGGATAATTTGGCAGCCAGCAACAGTAATGAAACCTCGGTAAATAGCTTTTACCCACAGTGGAGGAAAGCAGTAGTGCTCCCACGGGAGAGTTGGGTATAGAAAGCCCGCAGAAAAAGGCCCAATGCAAAATATATTTTTTTATTATTCATGGGTTGCATGCCAAATCGATAAAAAATTAGGAAAATAGTACGCTCCTAAAATAAGTTTTTGGGGCTAAGTGAAAAAAACCCTTTTCTTTCGGGAATATGGGAGGTTAGTTCCGGAAATCTCAGGATGAGCACCGGGAACTAGGAACGCAAGGAAAATTTTGGCACCGGTTTTACCACCAAGCAGAAAAAATAATAAGTAAATAAATAAAAGTATAATTTTAGTCCAGTCCCAACAGCAGCCTCTGCCAAGAGGGAACAAAATATATTTTCTTTTAGGATGGCAACCCCTCCAAAGAATTTTTTTTTCTCGCCGAGCATAATTGAGAGGGGTTTATGTCAAAATCGATTAATTTCATACATCGGTTCCGGCATTAACCGTTCAATCTTGCGCAGGGGTGTCCTGAGAATCAAAAATAAATGTTAACTAAATGACCAATTCGTGGAATAAAAAATGAAATTATTTTTTTTGGGGTACCGCCCCAAAAATTTTACTAGCAATATACCATAAGAGCTACGACGGAACGAAATTTTTTTAGAGCATTTCATCGAGAAAAAAAAAGGGGAAACAAGTTAGATTTGCACCGAGGAAAATTCTTAGCAGTTGGGGGATAAGCGAGACCTCAGTTAAGAAAAAGCCAGTCATTTCAATTTCCTGCTTTCACTGGGTAAGCGACGCGTGAGATTCACCCGTAGCGAGAGATGTGTAAATATCCAGCAGAACTGCAATGCAATACGAAAAGCTGTACAGGGGGACTGCCAAAAGGTAGCGGGAAAGCAGTTTTCCGTAACGATCAACCATGATTTTTTTTATTATTTCAAAGATCCATAGGTTTTCACTAATTAATCAAGGATCGGAATAATAATGGGAAAATGGGTAAAGACTAGTCACCGTGCGTAAGCCATATCACAGTACGAGTAGAATAGGCGTAAGCTATCAGATCGAGAGGGCACTTAACAATAGGAATCATACACGTTACGACGGCTAGCATTACTTACGGAAATAAGAACCGGCGAATTCTAACCTTGCAGCGATCAAATCACACTTTTGCTCAGATAAGTTAGGCGAACATATGAAAATAGCATTTCGCGGAAATAATTATAGCAAAAACATCAGTAACCTACGCCTAATCAAAATATAGCTTTGTCCTTAACAGGAGACAATGGGGACCGTAATAAACTAGAAAAACCGTACCTTGTGAAGACATAAAAAGGGTGTAATCCGATTTAATTTGCTAAGTCTTAATGGACAAAATAGAGGCCCAGCCAGCATTTTTACGATTAGTATTATTATTTCGACAGCGACGCGAGCCACAGCAGTCTTGCGACCGCCGATTTAAACCACCGGGCGCAATATGGTGGATAATAGCCAAATTTTTCAGTTCGAAGGGTACACCTTCGTTTACAAGAAGGAAGAAACGTCTGATTGGTCAGTAAAAGTCAAAGGTCACCAAACTACTGCAATTGGACCCCGTCCCACCCACCCACCCCTCCGAGAACGAGAGACGAGGCGCATCTCCAGAGAAGACGACCATCAGAATGCCCCAGGCCAGGCCAGGTGCGCACAGGCATGGAAGAAAGCGAGCACAGGTAAAAATGGCAGAATTTTAGAGCTTTAAGCAAGGCTGGTTTTAAGGGCCGGCGAAGAATAAATAAGACGATATAGATAAGACGATATAGTGGAAGGGAGGAATGATGACAATTTACGGGCATGAGGCGGCGTTGATAAAAAATTTCTCTCTCACAAATGAGAGCAAAATAATGAAGCAAAAATTAAGGAAACACGAAAGAATGAATAATTTTAAGTATGTGTATATTTGAGTGAAATCAGATTTAAAAGGAAAAGAGTCGAGTATGAGTATATTCCGTGACAGGAGATGTACAGAAAAAGGGACGAACGCATATAAATATTTTTTGTGGAAAGGAGGTATACAGGCAGGAGGAATAGTTTACTTAACTGTTTTTATTTTTTGAAGGACGACTGCTGTTTTTTTTCCTTCAGAAGAGGAATGTACCTAGGAAGGACAGGATTTTTTTTTTTTTTTTTTGCTTACCAGAGGAAGGAAGCCGAGTAAATAACTTTTAATTAGAATATGCACATGTAACTCACGTAGCTCGTAAGAAAAATTGTTTAACGCAGCGTGGTAAATTTTGTATTTACAAGGTAAAATTGTATGTTAGCTTAATTGGTATGCACTATGAGCAGAGACTCGGGAAATGGTCCAGTGTAATGTATATGTATGTGAGGTATGAGGAAGATGTGTGTCTGATTTGGCATCACTCCCCTTTTCAGGATACATCAAGATTGCTCTGCATTCAGTACCTTTAGCATCCACACGATAGATAGCAGTGCATACACACACAACTACAACAACAACAACAACAACAACAAAAAACTTTTCAACTGCCCACCATGATAAACTTTATTTTCATTTTTCTGGCACCAGTCATCGCTTGGGGCCATGCGGCAGATTTCGAGCGATGCGAATTTCGTAGGGACAAATATCAGTGCACAAACACAACTAGAGAGGAACTGCTGAATTTGGGTGTGTCACCAAATTTCTGCCACGCTCACAGTTGCGATGGTTGTATCAAAGTGTGGAAGACATTCATTGCACACGATAACCAGTTGATTGAACCCAGTCCTTTCATTTTCAACAGAAGATCAACGCACGAGGAGTCCGCTCCCTCATCGAATGCAAGAGGGCAGGTCTACCCTGCAGCTGTTCGGAGGCCTCCCCTTGCTCAGGCACTGCTAACTACTGCAAACTGGCAGGTTGTATGAACATTACTGAAACGACTTGTTACTGTCGCCTGGTACCTGCAGTTACTACTTTGGTCCACGAAGCGGAAGGACTAAAAATCGAAAATCCAGTGTTGATCTCATACCAACTTTGCGTGGCGAGCCGACACCGAGCAACCACACATCGCCGCCGACATCAGAGGCACCTACTGTCTGACGAGGAGGTTGTGTTCCAGCGCAATGATGTGAGACTCACCTACAATGATCCAATAGAAACCCTCTCACATCCGGGCATGTTAGTCGTCAGGATCAGAGGGATAGAGACTGTGATCACATCAAAAGACACGCCATTTCAAGCGACCCTACCTCCCGAAATGCTAGAGTGATCAGCGGAAATGCATCTTATCTTTGTGACGACCGAAGGACAGACGCTGAGAGGAACAGTACAAATAGTTGGACGGATAACCTGCAGTCCCCTGCAATGCATCTTATGCCGGGACCTACTGCGGCAGTTAAAGTGCCTGCCGGCAGCAGTCACGTACGTGGTTATCCTGCTCCTAATTCTAGTTACGGCTGTTACCTTTTTGTACGCAAAAACGGTCATTTTATGCATCTGGAAAACTCTCTACAGCATCGCATACATTATGTGGAAGACAACCGTTTCCTTAGAGGTTCTACTTTGGTCGCTGTCAAAACGGGCGCATTGGCCGGTAACGCAATGCGAAACCGAGCCCAAGTGATGCAACAGTACCTCGAGAGACACGTGGCGCGCCCCATAGCACAAGCCCCACTGCATGGACTTGCCTTGCTAACGTTGCTTCTGCTAGTTATGGACGGAGCATCTGCGGAGTGCAATGCACACTCCATAATTGCCTCCAAAGTGAAGTCATGCTCGGACTCCGACGTAGACGCAACATGCCGTCTCTCCACCAGTGCCCAGATTACACTCATGAATCTAGAGCACCAACAGTGTCTTTGGTTCACTGATGAAAGCAACCAAAATAATCTGTTTTCTTTAAGAATCACTTTTCAACAGGTGAAGTGCGAGTGGCAGACCGTCAGGGAATATTTTACCCATGTCACAAGCATGCACTATCTCAGCCAGATCATGTGCGCAAATAACCCAACCTGTAATTGGGGAAAAGGATGTGTGCGTGGAACGAGCTTCGAGGATCTAACCAAGCAATCCTTAGACTGGCCCGGAATAACGGGATGTCACCCATCTGACAGCGGAAGCACCAGCTGTTGGATAATAGACAGCCAACACTGCATATATTACAGAATATGGCTGGAGGCAGACTTCCTAAGGGCATATGAGGTGAAACGTATCGTGGCCATGCAGTGTAGCTACGAGCTTCTCATAGAGCAGCAGGGAAATGAAACCACGGAAGCAATCACCGTGAAAAACCAAGCTACCACCTCTACAGGCATCAGGGTACGCATAGCAGGAGCGCTAGACCAGCCCATGCCGATTTTGCAAACTCACCTAATCTCACGAGTCGGCAACCCCCAAGAAAGCTACCTCGAAAGATCTAGTTTGCCCTCCACGCCCGAGAGAGGTCATATAGGTGATACACAAGAGAACGACTCCATGTCAAAAGGCTTCATCTTCGACGAAAATATGTTCTCATGCACGTTCTACGAAGACAACATGCGATGCCAACGGCAGCAGTCCTACCTTCTCAACATGATAGAAACAAAAAGAAATGCACTACCCTTTAATTCGTCTTGGCACCACTTCAAAGTGGATAAAGAAGGGAAACTAAGTTCAGAGCTACTACACTCTGCACCCCTGGTAATAAACCTGGAGTTCAACAATTTCAAGTACAGCATAGAAACTCGAACTGTTTGTCCGAAATTTACAGACGCGGAGATACAAACCTCCGGATGATTTTCGTGCGAACCTCTTGCCGCAATTCAGTTTGAAGCATTTTCATCCTGTGCAGCGGGAATGGTAGATGTGCACTTCGATTCACTAATCATACATACCCGATCCGTAAAGCTTCGCACGGAGAAGAATACCGTAGTGATAAAATTTTAATCGGACACTCGCTGCATAAGCGATAATTTGTGTTTAAAGGCACGCACTGTGAACGCTTGTAAGAAACTGAATTTATGCTTAGATCAACCCTCCATGAACTTAGTGCACCCAAACTACTCGTATGCAAATTGGCAGAACTCAGCTATCACACCCGGATGGAATTTCGGTAGCTGGACGAACGGACTGACAATATCCGCCACCGGATTACTCAAGGTATTCACCGCGGGCATGTCATCCTTGATCCTCCTATTGTTTGTGATTTCAACCCTCCTGACTTGTTGCCAGCGCTAGACAAACCACAGAGAGGAGAGCACACGGAGTGAAGAAACCTGTTCTTCCCTCCACAATGGGTTACCCCCGTCTCCAGCCGAGAGGAGGAACTGCAAAACGAAACCCAATCAACGACGCAAGACTAAGCGCTACGCCCGAAAATTGATATTTGAGCACTTACTATACTGTTTTGTGTATATATACTGTATTTCTCATTTTTAGATTTTATACACGGTGAAGGTTGATATATATATTACACGAATAAGTAAATATGATTAAGTATCAATAACAAATGCCATTATATGAATAAGTCAGAGGCTGTATATATGTATTCTGTTTGTTGCATACTGTTGTTTTCGTAGGGGGAAAACTGCCCGTACCGAGGGCGAACGCTAGAGGAAAATGCACAACTTTTTTTTTCATAGGACGAGTATTCCCTTAATATTCTTCGAATTACTTTTTTGAAGGGAGGGAGATAATGTTACTGCGGAATTTTCTATATCCCCGTAACATTTAAATTTCATCCGTATAATTTGGATCATTTATTATTTTTTTTTATTTTTACTCTAAGGCGGTAGGAAATAAATATTTAAATTGCCAAAATAGAATATCAATCATTAAAAATTACTTTCCGGTGAAGCTGAGCCAGGCTACCCGAAAGTTTAGGTTGATAATTAGATCAGTCCTAACTGCACTCAAGCCAAACGAAAAGGGGAAAATTATATTTTTTTTCTCACGGAAACTTGATGAAAATCCCAGTGGGAAGGAAGAGAAAGGAAGACATTCACAGTTTTTTCTCACGAAACTCAAAGAAACTGAAGAGAATAGCAGGAGCGCAATAAATCCTTTTGGGGGCGTCACCCCTTTTCTCAAGCAACTGTTGCGAGCGTCTCTGCATTGTCCAGGGTAGCGACCAAATTTGAGATAAGTCACGTCGCCGGAAATACCTACGTGACAATCTTCGCTTCTAAGTAGCTAGGCGAGGTCAATTAACCAAAAAGGTGCGAGGACAAGTTGACAGCTGAAAGAAGACATAATTTTTGGGAAAGTGACCCGAACTGAACGGATAGCCAGCGAACCGCATAGCAGGGCTATCTGTGAGGGCCAATGACATAACCCGACGCGATTCGGACGGCCGGGCCGTCACGCCCCAAGATGGACACCGGACACGGGAAAAAGAGAATTATGAACGGAATGAAGACTAAGAGGAGAGACGACTACACACAGAGTTTCTAAGATAACACCAAGAGGGAACACTGGAGAATTGCAGTCTGAGCAAAAGAGAGGTCTCAGCGGTTTCGGAGGAGAGATGTTTCCAAGATAGAGAAATGAGGTAGTAAATATTTTAGAGTTTAATATATATATACCACCAACTAAGATGGAGAGTTGACTCTACGACCGGCCGGCAACCCAGATTTGCGATCGGGGCTTCTCAAGGAAAAGAGGGTATGATGACATTTGTCTTACACATTTCTGATTCGTGCCTCATAGCTTTGCATGTGCTATGCAGGACCAGTTACCCGAAAGTTTCTCACATAGTGCATTAACAATTTTTTTCTCTGGTGCACCGCGCCTAGTTTAAACCAGTAACTAAAGTTTAAAGTCAGTTATATAATGTTAAGTGCATTATACCCGTTTGAAATTAAAACTAAATTGTTTAGCTAAAGCAAGCAACCTCACCGGTACATTGTACCTAGCTTTAAGACCATATTCTAAAAAAAGGAAATAAACAGTTAAATTTTAATTCATGTGTCACTCAGATCATTTCTCCAAATATCATTAGAGTTCAATTTGTGATTTTATTATTGTTATTCATGCAACTTTTTATTTTAACTTCTTTGCGGCATATGAATGAGCATGGAAACCGTATGCTGATTCATATGAAACACAACGCGATGCATTTGTCGACCCTGAGCTTGGAGACCCTTAGTAGGGAATCCAAATTCATTGTTGACACCACTAGGCGAAATTTTGGGGGTGAATTGATTAGTATTGAATTTTGACCTTTTTTAACTTTTACCCACTACGGCGAATAAGACGTAGTAGTGGTTCGCTGATACCCGACAGAGAGCGGTAATACAAGGGCGCCCACAGGGGAGGAGGGGGGCTCGAGCCGCCCCCCCCGCCATAGTTGGTATAGCCAAATTTTTGATAAATTTAAAACACTAAAATAGACGAAACCTTTTTTTAAAGCATTTTTAAAAATAATAAGATATTAATGATTGATTGTATCAATTATTTTTGTTGTATTTTAGTATCTTGTACATTTACTAAAATGTTTGACAACCTTGAAGGAGGTAAGCATTTTTCTTAACCCCCCCCCCCCCCCCTAAAAGTATTCATATGGGCGTCACTGCATACACAGAAATAGTTTTTCTTGGATCGGGTAAGGGGAAACATGATCAATGTTTTTCAGAATGAACCTAGTATGTTTTTTTTTTCTAGGTGACCGCAACTTATACAGTATTTCGGGGGGGGGGTGTAAACACGACGGTATGTGCAGAAGAAATATTTCCTTGATTTCGAATTTTGTGGAAAGTTTCGAGATATTCTGGAAAACAGAAGTGTTAATAAATCATGGAAGAATAAACTATGACTAAACTCAAATTTCACTTTCATTTCTAGTTGTCTTTATGCAAATTTTGAGTTTGTTCTCCTTTAGCGTTTCAATCTTAACGTTATATTTTTTCACTCACTGAATGTTATCTGGCAACAGCTTGTGGTCAAGGGTGAATGACGTATCCATGGTTGAGAAGCAAGACCGCCCCATATATAATGTATTAAGCTAGTAGCTGCATGTGGTGCGTTAGCGGTAGTCGTGGATCCTGTCTTAATCTGAAAGCGATATTTTTCAAGCAGATAGTGTCAGTTGATCTGTGATGTTAGTATTCGTGGAAGCGGTTTTACGCTGAAGCGGTCTGTTCTTAAAGTTTTCTGTGTTCGAGTGATGTTATGATCAGAGTATATTATTACGGCCGTTAAGAATTAGTTCTTCTTGAGTATTAGATATCGTATTAAGTGCCTATGAGGTATAGACGGAATAAAAAAAGAACTGTAACTTTTCTTGAACTTTATTTGAGTTGTGACGTGCGTGCCCCGCAGGACGCACATGAGATAAAGGCAGATAGCAGTAAGGGCACATGTAAAGTATAGTCGATAGCACTAGGAGCTCCAAAGCCGAGAGTTGGGGATTCGAATCCCGCCGCTGGCATAGAAATGATGGAGAGATTTACTTCGTCATATTGGCGCCCGAACTTCCAGGATGACCCAGCTGTTAAGTATCTTCTAATGATGTGAGGTTCTTTCCACACGACGAGACAGGAAAAATAAGAATCCCTTCTTCAGTGCTTCGAAAAAATAAAATATGTGTGATGTTACGTTCCACACACCAAATTGTCTGGGATTTCTCAAGTGCGCGTTCTTCATGGGATGACTGCCTACAGCGACACATGGTTCCGGCCCTCTTTCTGGGGGGGACATCCTGCACCGCAGGACGCACATGAGATAAAGGCAGTGAGAGCACATGTCCATGGAGCTCAGTTGGGAGAGCGACTTACTCCGGAGTGAGGGCACCGCAGGACGCACATGAGATAAAGGGAGTGAGAGCACATGTCCGTGTAGCTCAGTTGGGAGAGCGACTGACTCCTGAGTGAGAGGATAAACTTGTACCTTACAGAGTGACTCCTGTTTTCACTTCGGGTGAGTGAATAAGAAGAGCAAACTTTACGTAGTGTTCCCTAAGCTATACGTTTTAAACATTGAAGAACACTACGAAACTTAATGCAAAATATACATAACGTTTTCAGTCAATACATTCATTTAGTTTTTCAGTTTTTTTTTTTTTTTTTTTTTGTTACCTGCACAGTAGATAGCTGAAAAATTAACACTACACGAAAAGAAAAAAAATCGACGGCTAGTTCCACGCCCGTGTTTATTTCACCAGTAACAGTCCAGAAAAGGTTTGTAATACCTTTGTGGAAATTAATCGGAGAAGTGAAACAAGGTATTATTACCATGGTACCTCTACTCTAGAATTGTGCATAAAAACGTTCGAAGTAGCGTTTCAATTTGTTTTGAGATGCATCAAGAGCAGCTTTTTAATGTGTTTTAAATTAAAATTAGTCTTCCAAATTAGAGTTAAAATGTGTTTTAACGTTTAGAAGAATAAATTTAATGCTTTTAGATAAATTTGAAAACATTAATTTCATGTTAGAGTTGACGTTTTTGGCTTTATGTAGAACGTTGCGTTTTTTTTGTTTTGTTTTGTTTTTTCAAAAGACAAGTTTATTGTCGTTTTGGCTGTACCATATTCATTCTGTTTGCGAAGTACCTCCATTTTCCAAATGTTCGGAGAGAGTAAGCAATTTTGTAGGCTGACTGTCAACGGCTTTACAGATGTTCAGGAACTCAGTTCTGTAAACAGCTCTTCGGTCGATGCGGCCTTTTGTGTCTGGCGTTTCCCACCGCGTCGTCTGGAATCAAAACACAGGTGCGGAATCAATAAATACAAGAAACCCATGAAATGTGGATGAAAGAAGATCACGTGCGCTTTGTGCATTTTGCTATAATTTACCGCTCGATAATCTGCAGGTTGTCTTGTTTTCATAAGCAGAAATGAGACTTGTACGAAGGCGAATTCTAAACAGCAACGCATACTGAAAATATATATATACACTCAGTAGACAAAACACTAGAAATATGGGTGATGAGCGATTGTCATGGATATTCCCCGCGCAGAGTGGAACAGACCCAAACCGAACGCAGGCGATAAATAGACGGGCAGCAGGGCTTCACAACTGTGTATCACAATCGATAAATATGTGTAAACGTGGTGATCTGAGAGATGTTGATCGTGAACACACTGTCGGCGCAAGACAGATGGATCATTCTTATCACCCGAGTGGTAAGAACCCTAAGGTTCTCGAGGGCAATCGTATCAAGGGTGTACCGCGAGTATACCATCGACGGACATCAGTGGTGCCCATATAAGTACTTTTAGGGGGAGGGGGCTAAGAAAAATCCTTACCTCCTTCAAGGCTGTCAAACATTTTAGTAAATGTACAAGATACTAAAATACAACAAAAATAATTGATACAATCAATCATTAATATCTTATTATTTTTAAAAATGCTTTAAAAAAGGTTTAGTCTATTTTAGTGTTTTAAATTTATAAAAAATTTTGCTACACCAACGGCTGGGGGCTCGACTCCCCCCCTTATGGGCGCCCTTGACGGATGAACCAGTGCCCATAGAGCAAGCGGTGGCAGACCACACGCTATTGATGACCAGGGTCGACGTAGACTATGCAGACTCGTACAGACCGACCGTTTGCCAAAGGCCGCACATATCACATCGAGGTTTGATGTCAGAAACTCAAGCAGCGTCAGTTAGCGAACGGTACAGCGCACGCTGCATACTCTGGGCTACAGGAGCAAACGCTCAACTCGTGTGTCACTGTTGACCGCTCCTCATCGGACATTACGCCTCGCCTGGTGCCGGAAACATCAAAACTGGACTTCTACAAAGTGACGCCGCGTTGTGTGGACAGATGAATCCCGTTTTCAACTGTACACAGCTGACGGGAGGGTGCAGGTGTGTCACCGACAGCATGAGGCCATGGCCCCATTGTGCCACGTTGGCTCTGTTCAAGGCGGTGGTGGCTCTGGGATGGTTTGGAGAGCCTTCTCATGGAACACATTGGGTCCCTTAGTGCGTCTGTAGAGGTCCTTAACAGTTGCGTGCTACCAGCATGTGTTCGCTGATCACCTACACTCTTTCGTGACCTTCGCGTATCCTACGGCTGATGGTCTGTTTCAGAAGGCCAATTCCCCACCCCACTGGGCCACAACCACCCAAGCATGGTTCGAGGAACAGTCATCTGAGTTTGGAACCATCCAGTGGCCCCCAAGGTTTCCGGATTTAAACCCTGTGAAAGTTCTCTGGGATACCGTGAGGCGGAACATCAGATCTATGGATCCTGGACCGACGTCTCGGAGGGAGTTGTGGATAATCCTGCAACAGACATGGCTCGCATTACCTCCGAAATCCCTTCGGCATCTGGTGGAGTCGATACCTCGGCGTGTACAGGCTGTTATTCGCGCTAAAGGACCAACACGCTATTAGGTAGGTACCTCTAATGTTTTGACCATTGAGTGTATTTTGCCGTGTACGGATGACTCGGCGTAAACAAGATCGATTGTAGAGGGATGGGGTGGGGGGTAAACAGGGGCACGTGCCTTCGTCCATATGAAGGAACAAAATTTTGAACTTTCTGGAATTTTACGCTAGCTAAAATACATTTTTTTACTGCTAAGCTTGTAAATTTATCCACGACTCATGACGTCCCCTTTTCCGAATTGATAGTGGTAATAAGGTACCCTTTCAAATTCGCCACTGGACGTAATAACAACTTTGTACGTTTGCTGTCACCCCGGCTGAAGCAGGAACAGGACGCTTGAGTGCCATGTTGTAGATACTGAATACTAATAACGAATTAAAACAGTTGAAAGAGGACATCCACCTAATTTTTTTTTCTTTTGATGTTAACTGCAAAACACGGGAAGTTTAATAATTCTGTGCAGAACTTTTGATGATGGCCACACAGAAAATGTATGAATTTGTTATTCAAGTAGCAGGCACACACACAAAAAGCCGATTTCTCACTTTCATAAGGACGCACAGACTCAACGGCAAGCAACGCTTTCTTTCGTGTTTTTTTTTTTTTTTTTTTAAATTCGTGCAGCTACTAGAGAGAGAAGAAAGATCATCAGCCATGTTGCACTTGTGGTTTCCGATATAAATTACTCCGTAATGCAGTGTCCATTTTTTAGTAGAGTTTTTTTAAGTCACGATGAGTCACGTTAAATCCTAAAGACTATTAGAGTGTTGCCTGGGGCGGGACAAGTTTTATTTTTGTCTTTTTCCTTTTTCTTCCAATCCATTTCCTTTATCTCTGATGGTTTATCTGCTGGAGGGTGGGCAAAATGCAAACCGTCAGAAGGAATGCTTGGTCGACGACAAAGTAATTACACCACTGAACAGCGCTCACAACTTCCCATTGTTTAGGGCAGACGTATTCTCACTTTTGTTCTTCCTTAAAAAACAGTCTGCCATTTTTTCCTTTGTTCTTTTCTGTACTGAGAGACTACAAAATAATTTCCGCGCGAGTTGATTTTTCTTTATCATACAGCCTTTTCTTTTTTTTTACCTCTTCAAATGCAAATAACAGAAGCGCTTATGGGGGAAGGGGGGCTGGTGCCAAACGGAGCCCTTTGACTTTATATTATTGAAATAAGAACAAAATGAGCGGAAAATTGTTTTGTTTCCCATTTTTCATTCATAAAAGACAACAAAAGAGAAATATAATTCGATATTTGATCTTTTTCAGATTAACATCTTTGCTAAATTTTTCAGTTCCGCTTGGTCCAATTGCTCCTGAGATAAATTTGGAGGAAAGGGGGGAGGGGGGGCTTTTCGCTTCTTGTGTATAAAGCTGTGGCTAGCACTGACAAGCACTTCTCAAGTATTTTCGAAATTTACTCTACAATCGAAAATGTTGATTTGAAAACAACTATACTGCCTTGTGCATTTCTTCTGGTGATAAATTTTCTGCCTCTTCAAATAGCAGCTATTACTTCAAAATGTAAGAACGATAATTTCCCGATATGTATAAATTAACAAACAAATACGTGCATTGGCAAACAGGTATGTTTTACTCGTAGCGTTTTTTGACATAACGAAGTATGAAAATATTCAGTTATTAGTACCGATAATCAGTATATCAGTCCATCCGTATCTCCTCTCTCTCTCTGTGTGGACATCGTATTTATATATCTGTTAATCTGATCTGCGAAATTCTTTTTCTGTTGAGCTGCTTGAACTATGAGAACGAAGATCTATTCTCTTAGTGTGCTTTTTATTTTATGCAATGCACAATGTAACCGCTAGGAAGCGTAAGTACACATTGCTGTTTACCGCGATATTTATATCATTCTATAACACTGCTTATAAAGCGCTAACTGAAAAAGTTATTTCTTCTTCTGATACCTTTCAACAAGTTGAGCATTTTGCACACAATTTCGACTTCATGTGATGAACAGTTTTCCCGCTAAGAGGCACACACGTACATTCCCACCGCTTCTTATAAAAGTGTGATTCAAAACATTCTTTTTGCGCTTGATAGTTTGCATTTTGAAACGTTTTGCGTGCATGCCCCACTTTTTCATAGAAAGTTCAGAATTGATCTGGGTGCATTACATCAAATACTGTGTACTGGAGATTTGAGAAAATTGTCACGCATGCAGTGACAAAAAAATGTTGAGAGGAAATGTGGAAAAAGTGTTCCCGTACGAGGATAAGTTCGAGGAATTGCTGAAATATAGAAGAGTTAGCTTCACTCTGTCGAATGTGTAAATTCAAGGCTGACAGTAGTGTTATGAGTACAAGATTTCTAATTATCCAAACCGACAGAGCCGCCCCGGTGGCGCAGTGGTCTAAGGCGTTGGCCTCTGATCATTCGTCCGTAAGGGGTCCGGGTTCGAATCCCGGTCAGGCATGGATGTTGTGTTTGTCTTACGGCACTGGCTCTCTCCCTTCCCTGGAACCAGTGACCCTAAATTAGGGACGGGCGACTGCTTATAGCCCATTGAATTGCTCACGGTGGTCGTTAAACATCCAGTCAAAAAAAAAACCGACAGAATTCTTAGTCCCTCAGACCAATCCTATGTTTCCAATTTGAAACCCGCAAGTGGCATAAGCGCTGGCTTATGACCATTCGTCCGAGAAGGGTCCGGGTTCGAATCCCGGTGAGGCATGGATGTTGTGTTTGTCTTACGGTGCTGGCTTTCTCCCTTCCCTGGAACCAGTGGCCCTAAATTAGGGACGGGCGACTGCTTATAGCCCATTGAGTTGCTCATGGTGGTCGTTAAACCCCGCATCAAAAAATCCACAACCTATCCCTAACTATTTAAATTTCTAATTCCGTCTTTATCCAATACTAATATTCTCACGACATATTTCTATCTATCATTTTCTCTTCTCTTCTTTGCCTAGCTCATCATCTTGCTTGTTATAGTATTATGATAGCAAAAGAGCTACTTAAGAGAAAGATCTGGGTTTGCTCTCAGTCTTATCTCTTTCATATTCGGTTTTCATGTGTCCCATCGTTATGAACTTTAGCATGAATTCTTATGTGAATAAGCGTTGTGTGACATTATTGTGTAAATAAATATAAATATACGCTAGTGGCCAAAATTGTGGAAACATATGGGAAATTTTGCATTTCTAAGGTTTTACGGCTCATAACATCAGTCTTTTTTAGAATATAACTAATAAAATTAAAATTGCATATCAGTTAGAAAGATAATTTAATACAGAATGTAAGGTAAAAAAACTGTATTGAATTAACTTCATTCTATTAAAGGTTATACCCAAATAACCAGCAAAAGAAAACACAACTAAGTTATGTAATAAGAAGTGGATTTTCTGAACTCAAAACTGATCAATGAGGCTGATTGTTCTGAGAGCTAATCAGGTGTTATTATGACACAGCATGGAACCAATAAGATGTTAGTATGAGTCAGATCTCATCTCCGGGTATCAGAGCTAATAACAGAACTCCTATTCAGCTGTGTGAGTGTCATCAAGTTGGCCACTGATTTCTTCACGGATTTTTCTATTCCTTGATAACTTAGTAAGCTGTGTAACGTCGTAAGATGACAGAGTGAAAAGAGTTGACTGGCCACCTAGAAAGTGATGTAAAATACTATTTTTGCGTGAGGAAGACTACACTTACAAGGAAATCATAAGAAAAGTAGGTGGAAATCTAACCAAAGCAGGTATTTCTAAACTGTGCATGAAATATCAACAGAGTCAGTCAATTCAAAACCAAACTGGTAAAGGCAGGAAAAGGTGTACAACAGCATGTGGTGATAGAAGAATTAAAAGACTGTGTTTAAGTGACAGAAGAAAATCCTTTGAATCAATTTAAAATGTATTGTCTCAATGTGGTTTAAAGATTAGTGATATGAAGCAGCCCAAAGACTTTGGTTTAAATTTTAGAATTCCAATGAAAAAGCCTTTTCTATCTCCCAAACAAAGAAGGAAGAGATTAAAATGGGCTAAAAACCATGTTAATTGGTCTGAGAAACAATGGGACAGAGCCATCTGGAATGATGAAACAAGAATATCCACATTTGATAGTGATGGAATAAAGTATGTAAGAAGAAGAAATTGAGAATATTTGCTGCCTGGATGCATTACAGCTACCATGAAGCATTCAGTCAGGGTAATGGTCTGGGGCTGTATGACAGCAAAAGGTGTGGGCAGAATTTGTGTGATTAATGGTATTCTAAATAGCAAAAAATACATCATTGACATACTTGAGCCAAAACTGAAGCCTTCGTCACTTGATCTTTTCCAGTATTATGAAGCCTATTACACTCACGGACAATGAAATTTGGCGCACCAAAAAGGAAGCATCGGATTGAACTAAAATTTTATGGACGTAATGATACAGATGAATGATACACATGATGGCAAAAACAGAGCTTCAAGACAATTACAGAGGGATCTGCGGCACGCAGTCCGGTCATCTTCAATAGCGCGTCGCACCGCTTCGGATACATGCTGCAATATGGTCTGGTATGGAGGCGAACAGACGCCTGATGTTGTCCTGCGGCAGACTGGCCCACACGTGTTGGACGGTGTGCTCCAAATCCCGGATAAAAGGTGGCAGCTGGCGTTTCAACTAGTCCCACACATTCTTGATAGAGGATATGTCCGGGGAGAGGGCAGGCCATGGAAGTGTCTGGACACGACGTAGGCGATCCTGGGCAACCCGAGCCATATGCGGGCGGGAATTATCCTGCTGGTATAGCGCACCTGGAATCCCGGCCAGGAATGGGAGCACATGGGGCCGTAGGATCTCATCCACATACCGCTGGCCCGTCAATGATCCACGTACCACTGCTAGAGCTGATCGGCTATCGTAGGCAATGGCTCCCCAAACCATAATGCCTGCAGTGGGGGAGGTGTGGCTCTCGATAACGAGGTTGGGGTTGTGCCGTTGAACCGGGGACCTCCACACCCGGACACGATGATTATATGTCCCCAAAACGAAACTGCACTCATCGCTAAACATCTCAAGTCACCAGTCTGTGGCATTCCACGCCGCTCTGGCCTGAGACTACTGCACACGGAGCCGGCGATGTTCCGGTGTTAATGGCAGCACACATAAGGGGGCGCCGAGATCGCAGATTCGCTTACGCGAGGCGTCGGGAAATGGTTCGTGGGCACACAAAAGCCGCTACATCTGCCTGTAGAGTGGACTGGATCTCCATGGGATCTGTTTGCGCCTGGAGCACGATCCGTCGATCCCCTCTACCGGTAGTCCTCCTGGTCCGTCCTGAGCCGCCCAGCCGTGTGGCAGTGCCGTCACGTGTCCACTGCTTCCAACACAGTCGGACGGTATGGTCAGAACGATCCACATGCCGGGCTATACGGCGCGCCGACCACCCTGAGGTTTTCAACCCAATGATCCAGCCTCTCTCAAAGTCCGTAAGTTGAGTAAATCGACGTCTCTGGCGTCTTCCCGGCATTTTTGTCACTCTGTACTCTTGCTTGCGTCGGCCGATGCTTTTAGCTTTCATGGGGCATCGACTATACGCCGGTTTATAAGGTCGCCCGTTCGTGCTTGCAGCGCCACCACAGGGTGTGCAGTCATGCGCATGCGCACTCGCACCAAACGTGGATCATTTGCATACCGGCACGCACTCCAGCTATTTTCAAAGTTTCGCGGTTGTAACATGTTTTCTTCTAGGTGCGTAAATTTGATTGTCCGTGAGTGTATTTCAACAGGATTCTGTTTATTGTCGTGTTGCTGCTATGTGCAAAGAGTAGTTTCAAGAAAATCATATTACACTGCTATAAATTCCAGGTGGCCTGAATCCAATAAAAATATGTGGAGCCAATTAAATAAACTTGTTAGTCAGAAGCAACCAAAGAATACAGCACAGATGTTAAAAACAATCATACAATTTTGATTGCACATTATAACGCCTGATGAACTAAAACTCTTGGTTCACTCCATGGGACGCCGTTGTAAGGCTGTAATTGCTACAAAAGGTTTCCCCACTGAGTACTAACAGAAAGGGTGAGAAGTTATGAAAGTACGCTTTATCATGGTTTTCTGTATGTAACTTCTTTTAGAATGCAATTTTTTTTATAATTTAATGCAGAATGTAATGCAGCACACTATTTGTAATGATACATAATTTTATGGTATTATTCTAACAAAGACTGAAGTTATGAAACATCAAACCGACTACATGTTTTTCAAAGGTTTCCACAATTTTAGTGTAAATTCCAGTGCAGCACGGTTGCTTATTTTGGGCAGCGAGGTTCCAACTGAGAATGATGCGCCACCATCATTATTTCTCATATCTGCAATTACTTCTAAGGAGTACATAACAGCAGAACTACCTACTGATCCGGACTTGGGGGAAATTTACAACTATTTGATGGCTGGAGCTTCTGAACAAACCAATCCCTCTTTAGCGGAGTGGTCACAAAATTATGAAATCATGCTGAATATTCCCCAGCGGTGCCAAAATCCCATATAATGTCATTACTCATGGAATTCCATAATAAACTCATCGCCAGTCATCTAGGTGTACGAAAAACACGAGCTAAACTTCGTGACGTCGCCTGCTGGCCGTGCATGTACCAAAGCATACTCGCATACGTTTAAAGTTGTGTCAAAAACATAATTATAGTAATAAATTACTGGCCGGTCAGTTAATTCTAGTATAAGTAAACATGTATTTGATATCTGTAAATCTTTTAAAACCTTATCTTTGTTCATTGTGTGAATGCCGCCCAGGTGGCGCAGTGGTCTAAGCGATGAAGTCTGATCATTCGTCCGAAAGGGGTCCGGGTTCGAACCCGGTGAAGCATGGATGTTGGTTTGTCTTACGGCACTGGCTCTCTCCCTTCTCTGGAACCAGTGACCCTAAATTAGGAAAGAGCGACTGCTTATAACCCATTGAGTTGCTCACGGTGGTCGTTAATCCTCCAATAATATCATATTTGTTCTATAAAGCTTAAGGCTAGATATATTTTAGTAGTAACAGATAATCACTCTTAAGTGGGTAGAAGCTTCCCAATAAAAGCTGCTACTGCAGATATTATGTTATGTATTAATTACTGAAATATTTTCAAGATATGGAGCTCCATCTAAGCTAGTATCAGATAACGGATCTCAGTTCATTTCTGAAATCTTCGAAAGAATGTGTGCGAGGTTGTAAATCAAACATAAATTTATTACCCCATATCACCCTCAGGCTAATCTAGCCAAGAGTGTAAGCCGTACTTTGATCAAAATGATCGCTACTTTTGTCAGAAACAATCATGAGCGTTGGGGTGAACATATTGAACTCTTTTGTTTCGCCCTTCGCAACTCTATTCATGAGTACCCGACTTACGCCCGCAGAACTTTTCCTGGGGCGTGAGATTTGCCCTCCGTTTGAAAATCTCACTGGAATTATGGATGAAATGAATCAAAGACCACCCCCGACTCAGACAGAAAGCTAGCAAAGAAAGAGCAGGCCCGAAACTATCACACCAAGCGAAGAGAACGGGATCATGTGTTTCGAGACTTGGCATTACTAGGAAAGCATTATCAATCTTCTGTGGCGCATACTATCGTTATAGGAAATCTGCTCCATTATATAAAGGGCTCCTCGAAGTGCTTAATATTTATATAATAATGTGGTGTTAAAGAAGCCAGATACCACCTTACTGTATGCTCATGTCCAACAGTGTCGAAAGTTCTATGTCCAGGATATTAATTTTATTATTGACCCAAAGTCACGACGAAATCAGCATACAGCAGCTGGGAATCGAACGTCACAAGAGACAGTTAATCATAATATAATCGACCCAAATCCTGTAGTATCTATTTCACAGGATAATCATAATAATTCTACTCAGCTCGACGTGATGACACACACATTCCCGAGTCCCAACATTCATTTCGTTGTCAGTCAAATAACGATATTGCTCCATTTATGCACAGCGTACCTATCATTCCTACGCTTCCTTCTCCTGTCTTTTCGAGGAGAGAGGTTTCTTTTGTTACGGTCTGAGATCCCTCGAGTCAATCACAGTCGTCAGTGTGTGTAATACGAGAGTCGTATTCTACGGTATCTGGAGCTCCAAGCAGAAATCATATTCACCCAAGTACAAGCAACCGTTTAGGCCTTGCACTATGGGTACGAAACGTACAGTTCATGAAATTTAGTTCGATAGCGTGGTATATATTAGGTGTACAAATAAGTTTTAAAGCATTTTAAGACAACGCAACATGTAATTTGAGAAAAAACAACAATTCCCTTTACGAATCAAAATATGCGCCGTCATTATCTATCACCTTCCGCCATCGGTCGGGTAACTGACGGATTCCAACCATGAAGTATGACTTCGTCGTGTGATGCGATGAAGTCGTCAACCCATTTTTGCACTTCGTCACATGTCGGGAACCGTACAGCAGGCAAACCATGTTGCATCGATCGGAACAAATTGTAGTAATGATAGTCTGAAGGTGCTATGTCGGGGCTATACGCCGGGTGCTCCAAAACTTCCCATCCAAGCGTCAATAACGTTTCCTTGACCGCTTTCGCGATATGTGGCCTAGCGTTGTCATGCAGTAATTTCACGGGACGCAATCCTTTGCCTGTGAATGGACGTTTCCGACAAATTTCCTGGATCAATCGCAGCAACTGTTGCTTATAGCGATCACCAGTAACAGTTTGACCCTGTTCCAATAGTTCATAATAGAGCACACCCTTCATATCCCACCAGATGCACAGCAGAACTTTCTTGGAGTAAATATTGCTTTTCGGTGTCGAAGTCGTGGCTTTACCGGGGTATAACCAGTGTTTTTTGCGTTTGGGATTGTGGTACCATATCCAGTTTTCATCACCCGCAACGATTTTCCACAGGAAATACTTTCTATGTTGTCTATTTAACAGATTCAAACACTTGATGACACGCTAATCCTTGTTCCTCTGGCTCAGGTCATGTGGCACACATTTTCCTTCCTTCTGAATCTTTCCCATTGCGCGCAAACGATTGCAAATGGTTTGTTGAGTTGCTTCAGCTAGTTCTTTTTGCGTTTGAGACGAATCTTCATTCAGCAATGCTTGCAGTTCCTCATGTGCAACCTTCTGCGGGGCGCCACTACATTCTCGATCGGTAACATCAAAATCACCTGCTTTAAACAGTCTAAACCAAAACTCACATGTGCTTTTCGATACAACCCCCCCCCCCCCCGAACAGAACAGATCGATTCACGTGCTTTTGCAGCACTTTTTCCTGGATGAAATTCGTAATGAATGCAGTGCCGAATAAATGCAGTACCGCTTGCCATCTTTCACCTATTGATGTGCAAGAGCGTTTGACTGTTGGACAAACTTCTGTGTCACATTTTATACTCTGGACCACTTACGGTCACATGACAGCAAAGCGGGGAAATGTAGGATACGTAAATTAGCGGAATACGTCACATAAAAAACGCTTTAAAACTTATTTGTTCCCTTAATATACTCTAAATGCATAATGTTAAGCAAAATTCCGAGGATTTCGATCTACAATTGTATGGAATACGAATTAGCTGCGAGAAGCTCCGCGACGCACTGCTGAATGAAAAATGTAATTTTGTTCTTAAAAGTTTGTCAGACTGATTGTTTGTTGAATAGTACTTTGTTTCAATTGTGAGACATATACAAAATTTCATAGTCCCCCCCCCCCCCAAAGTTAAGAGGGAGATGATATGACGTATATTGTAATTTAACTTTCATTTTTAGTTTCGTTCCCTATGTAAATTTGGAGTTTCAACCTTAAAGTCATATTTTCTCAATTACTGAATGTTATGTTTATGAATGTTATCGAGGTCAAGGTTGAGTGACATGTATATGTTTTGACAAGATCAGAACTATATAATGTGTGGAGCGAGCAGCGTTAAGTGAGGGTAGCTTAGAGCAGCTTTGCGTGGCAGATTAAAGACTATATATTTGATGAAATTGTATTGTTTTATGTACACTTTGAGCCTAAAGTTAGAGGTTCAGTTTTCTGAGACTACTGTAGTGCTTTGAAGCATAGTCCTATTGTGCTTGGAAGACCAAATCAAGACGAATTACGTCAGCACTTGAAGACTTTTCTGTTCTGGCCGTTAGAAAGACTAATATTGCTCATTATATAATTAAAGATCTTGTGCTAGTTATCCGGAGCATAACATTAAGGAGCTCCAGCGTTACAAAAATCAGAGATAGTACAAGTAATGCTATAATTGAATTCTAATAACTTTAAAAAACATTAGACGCGTGAAAAGGCTAAAGAAGAAAGCTCCCGGAAGAGGTGGAATTACTCCAGCGCTGTTCAGCTGCTTCCCGAGTGCAAGATCCATGTGATGTAAAAGTATTGAACTTTCCCAAAGACTGGAAGAAATTAATGGTAGTGGTGTTGCTGATGTAATGAACTAACCATACCTTACCACAGAACTATTTATTGTCAGATATTGCTTTTAGCCATCATGGGCAATCTCCTTGAGGTCATCTCAAGGCCTAATCAGCTCCTTGTTGCTACGGGAGTCATTTCCGATGGACAGCATAGTTTACTGGGCCAAGCATGCGACGACCCACCAGTTGAACAAGACTTACCGAATTCGTCTCTGAAAGACGAGAGAAGAATTAGTGTTCCACTGCTGTTTTCCATAATGTTAGCAAGGCCTTCGACTAAGTGTGGCATAACGAAATGCTTCACGAATGTTACAGAAGCTCCAGTATTACTGCCGACTTGTTGAACTGAATAGATCGTACCTAGCTGGCCGCAGCTTGACTGTTAAAGTTTACAGTGAGCTTTCTTCCGAAAGGAAGATAAGAGATGGTGTCCCTCAGGGTTCAGTTCTTGCCAGACTCCCCCCCCCTTACCCAAGTACGGTTAGATCATGATATATCATGACGTGACCGTACTTGGGCGGGATGAGAACAGCTGTATGGAGATGATAAAGCTGTTGTCAGTCAGGTCCCCGAACAAACTCAGATCTGTGACGCTCCTTCGGAACTTTTTTTCTGAGCTGGAGACATACTACACTGTCTGGCGAAACAAAATCAATCCGTCTAGGAGCAGCGAGCTGTTGTTCTTTGGATCTCTCCAAAGAGTGCCAACTGCTAATGTGCCAAAAAACTATATGCTTTATTACTTCTGCTAAGTACCTGGAGCCACAAATACACGTAGATGGTAGACTTTCGTGGGTAGCCAACACAAACTAAGTCACGAAGACAGCTACGCAGAGTATTGGGTAACTAGCTCCACTCCTGCACCGGAGAAGCTTCCTTACAAAACGCCACAAAATATTGTTGCATAAAACGGTCATCACACCAGTGTTCACATACGCTGCTACCATCTGTGCAGGATTAAGTTGCTATACTGCTCCTGGTTAGATTGTCAATATTACCATGTACGTTTAACCTTCTGATTGAGACTCTAATAGTAGGTAAGTATCAATATAAATTAATACTCAGCTCTTGGTTGAACTTTCTTCGGGAGCAAACCAGTTTAATTTCGTGTACAGCTCCTGGTAGGGCTTTCTATACTGACCATGTTTATCATACCTGTTTAATTTGGTGAACAGATCCTGGTCGCCTATTCCGTTGTAAGTATACCTGTTTAATTTGATATACAATTCCTAGTTGAGGTCTATGTAATAGCCATACCTGTTTAATTTATATATAGCTCTTAGTTGAACTCAAGAGCCTTGTTTATTTAACCTCCTTGTAGAACTTTGGTATCCATACCTGTTAAAGCTGATTTCAACTCTTAGTTAAGGTCTGTGTTATTGCCATACCTGTTTAATTTATATAGGGCTCCTAGTTGGACTCAAGAGCCTTGTTTATTTAACCTCCTTGTGGAACTTTGGTATCCATACCTGTTAAATTTGATATACATTCTTAGATTAGAATATATTGGACACGGATATGATTGCATGAAATATTCAACATAATTGGATTTGATAAAGACATGCAAGAAAATATAGATTTTAAATTTCATTTTCACTTGCACTTAACTGTACGTAAGAAATTAAAATTGTTCGTTTTTTTGAGAGGCGTAGAATGAATTCTAATTCAGTTTGCCTATTATTGCCAACATATCTAAAGCCAACTCTGATCTATTAAAACGATTTCCATACAAGTCCAAGCATCCCATTGTTAAGGAATCACACGGCATTAGTTTGCGTCGTATAGCTCAAAAATATAAATCGTAGGGCAACAGAGAATACTAAACACCGTTTCAAATGGTCTATTATTGCTCATCATTTCTAGATTATCTATCAAAGAAAGTCCAACAGAGGGCAGATTACATGATACGTATTTTTGATCGGAAAGTCAAATATGGGTGTAGGAAACTCCCACTGAAACTCTTGTGAAATTTGGCCGGGGAAGAGTCCGACTAAAACTTGAAATACCTTTCATGGCTTGGGCAGCTTGTCATAGTGCCGAGAAGACAATGCTGTATTATAGAAGACTAAAATAAAATTACACACCACTCTTCAATAATGAAAATTTCTGAAATGCTGTGAAAATTATAACATCAATTTAACACTTTCCTCATAAAACCTATCTGTTAGAACGGATCAGCCCGCAAAGTCTGACATCACAAGGTTGCACATGAGGATGATTGTAATCCTTCCATCATCCATGTTAGACTTAACAAATCATGATCATGATTTGGCAACTTTGTCATGATATTGAAAGCATACCTACACATTTCTTTACTCGGAGTGTAGATTTCACGATCTCTCGGATCAACGAAACTCACAGAATTCATTCGGCATAATTAATTCAGATGTGTGATTACCTCATTCGTCATAGCGGTGAGCATCTCTATCCTTATAGCAGACTGTCTGGATTAAGCCTAACATGGATGTCGAACAGACTGCAATCAGTCCTCCTCTGTAGGAGAGCGACGCCAGCAGCAGACTTTGTTGACGGCGGCACATTTGCAAGCAAATTTTACAGGAAAATAGTATAAATTTATTTTATAACTAATTTTCATAGCATTTTATATCATTTTTCCATTTCTGAACAGACGTGTAGCATTTTTCGCCCCAAATTTCAGCCACGCAACGTATATGCTGTAAGACTACTGACATTAAATGTTACCAACACTTCAGCAGTTAATTGGAATTTTTTCCATACGTTTCAACAAGGTGATTCAGCAGATCATAATGCATGCAATTTAACTAAAACTGTGTTTCTACTCGTATATTGATCTACCCTGTGTGACGTATATGACTATTTTAACTTTCCGTTTTTGTTTCTTTTGTTTATGCAAATTTTGTTTGTCTCTCGTTTACACTTCTGTGTTAACGGCATGTCGGAACTCCCAAAGGTTTTTCACTATGTGGCATCAACTGACAGCAGGTCATTGTTTGTTTGTTTGATTGAAGGTTTAACGACCACCGTGAGCAACTCAATGGGCTATAAGCAGTCGCCCGTCCCTAATTTCGGGTCACTGGTTCCAGGGAAGGGAGAGAGCCAGTGCCGTAAGACAAACACAACATCCATGCCTCACCGGGATTCGAACCCGGACCCCTTTCGGACGAATGATCAGAAGCCAGACAGCAGGTCAAATCGTAAATTAAAGGATTAAGCTCTGCGTAGAGAATGTGAAAGGTGAAGAGATTTTCCATAGAGTTAAAACTCACGTGCTATTTTCATGTTATTTCGTTTGTGAGTGTAAACAGTTGAGCTGTTCTAATGTAATAAGTTTTGGGCTGTTCAAATATTAACCAGAGTGCTCTATGTCTTGTTGGTTATTGTGAGAACAAGTTCACAGCTCCTGTTGTCTTGTGAAACAAATAGAAGGTTGGCTACTTTAAAGTAGTATGTACATTCTTATAGTCCTGAAGCTTTGATATTCAAGTTACCAAGCATTCAAATGAAATCCCACACCTGTCACACAAAATCTGACTTTATTTCACCGAACAACTTTAGAATGAGCTACGACACCAGAACCAATGATCCATCATTTCTACCTCTCAGATGGTAGTTACTTTAAGGGCAGAACGGAAAAAATATTTCTTGCCCATAATAATAATAATTATGTAATCGAAAGTGTTCCTGGATGGATCGTTGCTGCAAATAAGGCCAAACATAGAACCAACCGGCAGTGATTTTTGAAGTAACCTATTTTTCACAATACCTGTTAAAATACATTTGACGTTTTCAATGGACCAAAGTTTTCTTCTGAATAACAACCAGAACAACACCCTGCGGATGAAACAGAATTGAAGAAGCACCTACCTATTAAGTCGAACATCTTACTCACACACACACACACACACGCGCGCGCGCGGATTCGAGGGAAAAATTGTGCTTGGACTTTGACACCACCAAACAACTGGGAAAAGTTTTCAGTTATCTGGAAGGTCTATAGTGCGTCGCATAAATATAGAGACAGAACAAATTCTTTTTTTTTTTTTTTTTTTGATTGGAAATTTAACGACCGCCGTGAGCAACTCAATGGGCTATAAGCAGTCGCCCGTCCCTAATTTAGGGTCACTGGTTCCAGGGAAGGGAGAAGAGAGCCAGTTCCGAAAGACAAGCACAACATACATGCCTCACCGGGATTCGAACCCGGACCCCTTCGGACGAATGATCAGAGGCCATCGCTTAGCCCACTGCGCCACCAGGGCGGCCAGAACAAATTCTCGAATAAAAAAGAAACAACGAGCTGAAAAGTACACCTCATATTTATAGCAAAAATAGCATAGGACACGCAGCTGCACAATAGTTTGACGGAAACACATAACAATTCCAACGCCAAGTACAAGAAAAAAAAACCAGAAATACTGTCTCAAAAATATAAATACTTACTAGTTATGAGCACCTCCGGTACAAATAGTGGAGCCGTTGTTCCGAATAACACTGAAAACCCGATTGGGCATGCCTGTCCACCAGGTGATGTAAGTGTTCTGGACGGAGTGCGTACCAACTTCGTTCAATCTGCTCTTTCAATGCCACCACACTTGAGAACTGCCGTCCATTCGCATACACATCACGAGCGAGGATATCCGAGAGGTTCTCGATAGCGTTCAGATCTGGACTGAGTGCTGGCCAATACATTACGGTCACATGATGAGTGTTAAACCAGCCTTTCGTTGATGAAGACCGATGGATAGAGGCATTGTCTTGCTGGAACAGATAATCAACAGCCGCTAGAGTTTCGGCAAACGGTGGCTGCTGAGTATGTCCTGATACGTTTCGGAGTTTTGCCTGCCTTGCAGGAAAGCGATACCGTCGTCCCATTGAACGCAAAAACTCCCCAGACCATCACAGATCCCCCTCCTTTCTGTCTGCTGAAGAAGGTGCGTGGCTCGCGTCGCAAATCATGCCAATAGCAGTTCCAACCGTCAGGGCCGTCCAGGTTGAGCTTTTTCTCATCGGAGAAAATAGTTGTGATCCACTCGTCCGTCCAGTGCATGTGGCTGCTTGCCCATAACAATCTATTTACCTTGTGGCAGACGGCGCATTTTACGGAGCACAATGCTGTGACTTTCCTTGATTCATCGATGAACTGTGTCCTTTGAGACGGTGACACAAACAGTCCGAGAAACGTGACGTAGTGATAACCTTTGGGATGAAACTAAACGCATAATGGCACGATCATCTCGTTTGGTTGTTATTCGAGGCCTTCCAGGCAGTTATCTGGCAGTTAACGCACAGCGTTTCGATAAAGTCTTATAAATGACTGCCCTACTCCTCCCTATGGCTTTATAAATTTTCGCTACAGGCAATCCATTTGCTCTCAGTCTCCAAATCTTCTGCACCTCCTCCCCAGAAAGTTTACTGTTGCGTGGCATTTCGGCAAATGAATGTCTGACGGCAGGTCCGCTGTCTTTTGTAACGAGATGTACAATTAGCATGCTGTACGGCCCATGCGCGTGTGTACAACATGCTAATTTGTACATCTCATTTGCATGTGACTACTTAACATAGTTCTTTGTATTTACGAGACACCCAAAATTACACTATTTCACTTTGTGGTGTTCTTTTCACACAATCCGGTCATCTCGACGGATCGAAACGTTTTTTCTAGGGTTATGTCTAATTAGGTGCTAATTTGTACATCTCATTTGCATGTGGCTACTTAACATAGTTGTCTTTATATTTATGAGACACCCAAAATTACACTATTTTACTTTGTGGTGTTCTTTTCACACAATCCGGTCATTTCGACTGATCGAAACGTTTTTTGTAGGGTTATGTCTAATTAGGTACCACTTCAGCTTCCTACCTGTATTCGCATTGCGTTCACGGCGCAAAGTAGACTGTCTATATTTATGCGATGCACCTTAATTAAATTACATTTCATGTAGGACAGTATTAATGTAGAAGCCTAGGAAATTGTACTCTTATAGCTTTAAGGCTTTATTAACCATTCTTCCACGTGCCATTTACAGATTTCTACCATTTTGACGTTATTATGATTCTGAAAGTGCACGAAGGGTTTATAAAATCATTTTAAATTAGGTGTCTAAGGCAATTTTAAAAAAATCTATGGCACGAGAGTGTAACTATAAAACACGAATAATGAAATTATTACATTCAAATAACTCAGTTGACCCTATGCGGCAGCTTTCTGGAAATCATAAACCATGTTGTCGGTTAAACTAAACAATGTGATTACGTCGGCAAATGGCAACATCGCTGATGGGTTAAAAACTCGCAGCTGTTGCTTATTCTAAAATTCTCTAAGGGAGTCAAACCATGAATTGTTTAATAATTTCGGAGAATGCTAAGTTTGATCAGGATCAAGTTAAACTATGGATTAGAAAATGCGTGATATTGCTGTCACAACCATAAATGCACATATGCTGTAGAAATAAATGCAGTATTTAATTTATACTTATTTTCATCGTTTTTACTCATAACTCACATAACTGTATTCGAGAGTCAATTGCCTAACACCTTTAGATTACGAGTTGACACTTTTTTATCTGACAAGAATTTACGAAGTTTGAAGACTGGTTTCCTTTCATACCACACAGCAATTCTGGAAGCAGCACAAAGTGTTTCCGTGGTCTTCTCGATTGTTGAAGAAACCAATTCTCCTCGCTCTCCTGATTTGTACGCCATCGTTAATCGCAAAAGCTATTTGAAAAGCTCTGGCTGAAAATAAAAATTTTAGGTCGTATATTTAGTTTTACTTCAATAACTTAAAGGCTTCACTGGAAAATAGCTCTACTGATGTAATTTTTGATGATGCAGGAAAATCGAGTGGCAAGTCTAAGGCTTTGATATCCGTTCTTTGCTTCGAAAACAATTTCAAAGGCTGATACACTCACTATCGAGACTTTTATTAAAGTTAAGTCCAAGAGAACAAGACTGCAGCCTCATTTGTTATTAGCTCGTTGACAGACTCAAATTAAAAATACTTCACCGCATTCCAGTACAGGAGAAACTTCTTGAATATTCCAAAACAACCACGATATAGGGTTCTCCAAATACAAGAGATTTTTGCGTTTCCGTTAGTGGTTGCAAAACAGTTATTTATCGGGAAAAATTGTATACTACGAAAAATTAGTTTTATATGTCCCAGAAATGAATTTCTCAATCTAATATCCCGAAAATGTCCCCACATATGCGCATTTTCGTCCATTAACGGAAAGCCTGAGCAGTGGGAAAATACATGCTAATTCTTGTTTACGTCCAATTCCAAATGAGCTCTTCTATCTTCTCTTCTAAAAACATGTGATAAAAACAAAAAACATTCACGATGAAACCTGAAAAGTTGTTGGGTATACTAGTTGCTCATACAAAAGGAGTTTTCCTGTCCCTTTTCAGGAAAAATCTTCACTAATAAACATTCACTCCACTAACGGCTATTTACTGTTAAAGAATGACAACATAAGCGCATCATTTGTAACATACATGACTTAAGGTGGTTCCACCTAAAATCTCTGCCTTATGTTTCCAATGGTTAAACTTCTTTACATATTTTCTTCGCAATTAATGTATTTCCAAGGAGGAAAATTTGCACATCCATAAAATTAACTTTAAGTTATAGCATGGGATACTTAATACTTGCTAAAACGTAGCCATAATTATATAAAAAAATCATTTTTCTTTGATTAATGTTCAGACCTGTTAATAGATGGCGCGACCTGTATATTGATGAAGTCAGTAGGCAAACAAATGTTGGATAGCTTAATTATGGTTATGCTTTAGCAAGTATTAAGTATCCCATGCTATAACTTAGTTAGTTTTATCGATGTGCAAATTTTCATCCTTGGGAATACATTAATTGCGAAGCAAATATGTAAAGAAGTTTTACAACTGGAAACATAAGGCAGAGATTTTAGGTGGAACCACCTTAAGAGACGTGCTAAAAATAGCCCATTGAAACACGAGACTCGTGCGTAGAAAGCAAATCAGTAGCACATGTACCACAGCGCCCACACTTCGTTCAAAATAACTCAAAGTTTATTTTATTATCTTTATTTCCATGGTTTGTTTTCTTTTAACATAGGAATATCAACAACCAGGGAACTTACTAGGTGCTGTTAAGTTACAGTACAGCGAAGTATAAAGATGTTTTATTTGAGCATATACAGATGAGCGTGGGCTGATTTTAAAATGCAAACAGAACCAGCCCAGCAGTAAGAATGACAGTTTTCCGATAAGAAAACGGAAATTTGCCTTCTCAATACTTCGCGACTAAGGTGTTCGCATAGGTTACGTATTCTTCTTTTGCTGCGTCTTGTCCCATTCCTGAAATCAAAAACAAAAATACATTAAGCATAAACACACAATGCCAAAGTCGCTTAGTGCACATACAAGGTGTGATTGAATTCTGAACAAAAGCAGAGTTAACTTTTAGTAGTTGCGGCTTCTATCCATAGTCTCTCTTTCTTCTGACAACATACATGCATATCAACACGATATTTGGTATAAAGTTAGGAGGCTTTCGTTTTGGTAACTTTTGACTAAAAATGACAGCTATAACATTTACCGTGCTTTCTCGTAATCATTCAAGCACAGAGTGAAATTAGAGTTGCCACACTGTATCTGAGCTTTTTCAGTTGATTCAAAACTAGATCTCCTCAGAGCTTCAGTTGAGGAACCATGAAAAAGCTGATGAGGCATGTAACATATTTCTAATTTAACCTTCCTTTCTGAGTTTGTGTTCTCATATAAATTTGGTTTCTCCTCGTTAAACATTTTCTGACTTAACGACACACTATTCTGCCGACCAGCATTTCAAAGTAATCATCCTGACAGTGGGCCAAAGTTCAGTCAAACGTAAATCATAGTTAAATGTTCAGAGCTAAGCTATGTTTTGAGCACTATGTTTTAGTATTCTGTTACGTTATGCTACGTGTTAGGTGATGAGTGAATGACAAGATTATGCGATTAGAAATCTGCGTGGATCACATTTATTATACAGCAAGCTATAAGCCGTGAATGTCACGACTAGCTCAAGCTGATAGTTTGAAGTTCGGAGTACTTGATTTCTGTTCATTATTCCTAATTACTGAGAATGCCAAGGTATTCATTTTGTGATGACCTTCTGATCCAACAAAATATTGAACTCACAAATACTGTTTCTCTGCTGCATTCTTGAACCTAGCAGTTTTACTAATTTACATGCAAGTGTGTAATTAAGACAAATACTGCAGCCACGAGATCTGCAAACAACGATACGAATTAGAATTATATGGATTCATCAAAATAAATTGTTTAAGTCAACACGTGACAGTTAACCGGAAGTTAAACCCTTTCGATTTCTATAATCGTTCCAAACTTATTATTCTATAGTCAGGTCAGGTAAAATTTTGCTGAGTTACAGAATCGAAACTGCTGTGCATGCAGGTGTACTGTCACGATCTTTCCGCATTACTTTGCCAAGGCTTTTTCAAATTCATATCGTTGGCAAAAAATCCACATAAATCGTTTCTTTACTCATCTGATCTGCTACCTTCCAAACTGTTGACCGAGGTTAGTTACTCACTCTTAAGAGTCCTTTTTCTCCATCCCTCCTTACGATGAGTCTCTTTCCGCCATCCTTTCTTGCTGTTAGAGTTCTTTTTCTCTTAACTTTTGAACTGAGAAAAGATGAGATAATGTGGAAGTAGAACGGTTCTCCGATCAACTTCCATATTCCCTTTTCTTGAAATATTTTAACCACTCTAGAAAAAAGACGTTTCATACTGTTTCGTTTCAATGAAACTACAATTTTCCAAAATATTCGTGGCATTCTCTCCCGAATATATTAAGAATTTCATGTTCATTCTCTGTTCTAAAAATTAATCACCAATACTCTTGATGGATAAAATCACTACTTCAATGTAAGCACCATCACAAGACAAACTAAATCCAAACAACTTTGAAATCTAAGGCTATAAGAAGCCACCTGTCCCCAATTTAAAGGCCACTGATTCCAGAGAAGCAACAGAATCATCTCGGTAGGATAAATACAGTGCTAATGCCACATTTGAAGTTTATACCCGGGCCCAACTGGCCCATACATCTGACCACTCTGCCACCGGGGACCAAAAGATATTGTTCTCAAAAGGCCTGTATAAGTCTTGCTATTTTTAATACCTGGTGAAAAGCTCAAGTTTATTGAGCGAAAGAAGTGAGTTGGGGAAAAAGCAGCATATGATATAGCGTCAAGTGTAGTCACAAGGTACTTGAATCCTTTAAATGGCTGATGCACCTGAACCAAATGGTGCCCCAAATTTTCCCCACTTTCCAAATAGGAATCTTCATATAGCAGCCGGATTTAACGAAAGCTACGTCAAAACAATTCCTTTCCCCCTCTATTCTCAGCAGTACCGAACATAAACTCCGCTCCGGCAGCGCCTTGGTCTAACCGCGGGCTTGTGACTATTCGTCCGAGGTGGGTCAGTGTTCGAATCTCGGTGAGGAATGGATGTTGTGTTTTTAATACAGGATTGGCTCTCTCCCTTCTCTGGAACCAGTGGCCCTAAATTAGGGACGGGCGACTGCTTGTAGACAATAGAGTTGCTCACTATGGTCGTTAACCCCCCCCTCCAAACAAACCAGTCATACACCTGTCACTGCTGCTAAGGGCTTTCTTCTAGTCCTTTATTCTCTGTTTCATGACTAAAGTCATGATGGAGAAGGGAAAGTCTTCCTGATATGGATATCATCGTGCCCCTGTGTAGAATCAAGTGACTACAACATCTATCTGCTTTCTTAGGTTCTACGTCATTGTTATAGTCCTTTTAGCAAGTAATCACTCAGAAAGGATTAGTGTCAAGCATCGCCCTTAATAGCCACTTTGAGTAACATAACTAAAAGGAAAGCAGAACTTTTTGATGCGCAGGTTCACTCGTTCCAGCCGCGTTCGGCCCACTTCTTTGACAGCTAATATGTCCGTTAGAGCTGATTTCAGGTCATTTTATTAACCCAATGTAAATTCGTTCCAGCTAGTTAAAATTAACGCAGTTCTGATAAAAACCACTAAATTGTTCCAAGCATATGAAACATCTGATTATCCTCTCTTCAGGCTTTCCCAAAAATTCTGATTAAAAGTAATTTTGGACTAAAATAGTAAAGAATTGAGAAGTGACTTCGTACAATAATAAGGGTTCAATTTTTGGAAAACCCCAAAACATGAGTTTGGGGGTTAGAGTAGAACTTCTTTTTAAATGCCGAATTCATGTTATAGGCATACACTGCCATAATTAAAAGCTCGAGATAAAAGTGAAAATCCTTTGTAACGATGGCATGGTTGAAAAGGTCAAACATTTAAAGAAACAATACTTCACATCACTTCCGTGTTGATGCAATGTCCTTTTTACTAAACAAACAAGGAAATGTCTAAAGCCAGCATTACGCTGTTGTGTTTTACAATAGCACGTTTCTTACTTAACTGAATGTTTTCCTGCCTTTTATGAAAAATATGGTACCCTTAGAGTGGACATCTCAAACTTTCCTGTCTAAAATTTCCTGGTTTTCGAGGTTATTCTCTGAAAATAACACGCCACAGGTGTTTCACTTGGAAATGATACCACGTGAGGAAAATGATTCACCGTTCCAATGCTTCATTGTTCTCTAAAGTGGTTAAAAAATGCCTTTACTTTTAAAATGTTCTCATCATTTGGCTGCCTGCCTATTAAGAGACAATAAAAACTGGCTACCTTCTTCCGAATTCATCTTTTACTCACAAATTGCCTCCCCGGTGGCGCATTGGTCTAAGCGCTGGCTTCTGACCATTCGTCCGTGATTTTTTTTTTGATTGGAGGTTTTTAACGACCACCGTGAGCAACTCAATGGGCTATAAGCAGTCGCCCGTCCCTAATTTAGGGTCACTGGTTCCAGGGAAGGGAGAGAGCCAGTGCCGTAAGACAAACACAACATCCATGCCTGACCGGGATTCGAACCCGGACCCCTTACGGACGAATGATCAGAAGCCAACGCCTTAGACCACTGCGCCACCGGGGCGGCCATTCGTCCGTGATGGGTACGAGTTCGAATCCCAGTGAGGCATGGATGTTGTGTTTGTTTTACGGCACTGGCTCTCTACCTTTCCTGGAACCAGTGGCGCTAAATTAGGGACGGGCGACTCCTTATTGTCCCTCGAGTTGCTCACGGTGGTCATTAAACCTTCGATCAACTCACAAATCAACAAAACCGTCGCAGATGTGAGAATCCTAGATTTTTACAGATAGGCAAAGGGAGGTCTAAAAACCCATATTATGGATGATCCGGCCAGGTCGTGTGATTTTCGCATTTTTTTATTTTTTATTTTTGCCGCCTTCATAGGGATCGCGGTGTCGAAATTATGCAAATCCCCTTTTCCATTTTCTTTTGTATGGTACCGTACACGCAAACAAGATAGCCACATCCACTCTTCGGCGGGCTGTTAGGAATAAGAGTCCAGTTATTTTTTTATACAAAAGAAAACACACATCATCCATGTTTCACCGGGTGTGAGTGCCAAAAGCCCACACCACAGATCAGTCTACTACACTACTGGGGCCCGTTTCTCGAGTTTAAAGGCACTAAGGCCATTACAATTCGGTAATAAAGCACATTAACATTAGTAGATAATTTGTTTATTAAATGCAATGTCTGTTGAAGGAAGAAATGAAAGACTTTGCGTGGGAGGTTGCTCGTCGCGATACCACAAAGCACTCGCCGTGATTCTTCCGGGGATGAAACTCCTCGTCCTAAACAAGACTCCTTTCCTTGGGTTTTTGGCCCGGGACATTTAACCCATGTGTTTAACATAAGTACCCCCAGTCGGGGTTTAACAACTAATAATTCTCCTCAGAATTTCTTTCAAAATATCACGGTTGTGAAACGAATCGAACCCTCATCTTCCGAATTCTGTTTAAGTATGCGACCCTTTCACCACCCTGGACCCTGCAGTTCTGAGCAACTGAAACTTAATTAACATATAGGAATTCGAATAAACTTTTCAGTTTATCAGAAGCCCTGGCTTCTGGAGAATTTAACAAGACAGGCCCAGGCCCAAATCCCGGACGAGGCATGGTGGTGCGTTTGTCTTACTGGAGTTGGTTTGCTCTCCCAACTGGAATCAGTGGCCCTAAATTAGAGACGGGCAACTGCTTATGGCCTTGAATGATAGTGGTCGTCATCACTCCCTCCAATAAAAAAAAAAAAAAAAAAAAACCCGGGCTGAGAAGCTCTAGAAAGGGTTAAAAGGCTCTACTGGTAGTTCCTACCTACTGTAGCAGACATATCAGCAGTAACATGCTACAACGGAAATCGCGGAATGAAAGTTCGATTCAGACTTCATGACGGTAAAAATGTTGGCTTATAGGTTGACATTCAATCTTGGTGTCTATGCTATGAATATCGTGTTTTTGTCCAAGTCATGTGATTTGTAGATTTTTAAACCTTGGGCTTTGTTTTCAAGACCGACGTTATCATTTAGTGCTATGCATTTATTATTGGTGTCTTTAAAGGGTCTCCACACACCCCTACAAAAACACGCTTCCTTCGACGTTACAATCCAGGCCACAACTTTCACGCCATTTCCAATTGAAGCTTTGCACTCGGCTTGCGAATTGACCCAAACTTCTGGAAGGGAAATTGTCGGGAATTTGATTTAATGACTTGCATCAAAAACTTGCTCCTTCTGATTCAACACTAAAAAATTTCTTAATACATTTTCAATTTCAAGCAAAGGGAAATAATTTTCAAAATAGAAAGTTAATGAAAATTTTTTTTAATGTTAATGTCGCCGTTAAATCATAGCAAAACTTTATTCTTAAAAAATATCCTAAGAAATCTTTCGTTGCAATAAGAAGTGACCACCCTGAGAGTTTAAGTATCCACAAAATGGAAGACATTAATCTCTGATAAATTTGCCACCTCACTCACCTTATTTTTCAACTTTTCCTAGTTACCTAACAAAATACCATTGTTAGTTTTGTCTTCGGCCTAAATTACTGTTTTCATTAATTTCATACTTTTCCCGGTGTTTGAGAACTATTTCTAAACTTGCCGATGTTAAAAAATGGTTTTATTCCGCAGAGCACGTCAAAAGAGAGTGGCCCACATTTTTAAAAACAGATTCCACATTGTTACTTTTTGAATGTCATTATCAAGTAGTAGTTTAATTCCAGATTCATTCTTTTCCAAGTAGCTATCACAAAAATAAGTTTCACCGCTACTTCTGGTTGGCTAACGGAATTTTGGTAAATTTTCTCTCAATAATAGCCACAACTGTTTTCGTCTCTGTTTTGCAGCCAGGTTATTTACCTTCTCGGAAAGACTGAAAATGACCATTGTTCAGTCCCATGCGAATTTCAGCGCATTAAAAACCACAGAATAGAACAAAAATAAAAAACCGCATGATTTAAATGTTCTTCGACAATAAAACAATGAAAACAAGACATAATGGCTGCCTCTCCGTGAATATGCACTGTTTAGATAAAAGGTTTTTGAAACATCGAGCACTCAGAAACAAAGTTCGGAGATGAAACAATGAATGTTCATTCTATCTGCTACGAGAATGAACCCACTCTTCTCTCTGTTTGCCCTACATACAGAAAGCTATTGTTCTTAGCGCACATAATGAAAGGTTTGTGTATATAGAAATGAAAGCAATGCATCAAATTACTTGGCCCCCGGTAATTTCCTCTTGAACTGACCTACATTTTTCTCAATCCCGTGGAAAAAAAAACAGATTTCCGCTTGTATTACACGGAGAAGTTATAGGGCAAAATATATACAGAGCTGTTTCTTCCTACGATTTAACCTGGGAGTAAGTTTCACGGTCCCAAAAGGCATTCGGACGATTTCCACAAGAAAAGAAAGAATTTGGGTCTCCTCAACGAATGAAAGGAAATTTTTTAAAGAACGGAGAAAATATTTTAATTCTATGATACTTTTAATCAAGCGTTTACAGTCTATTTGCATTTCTTTTTCAAAGCGTTGTTTTGTTAGTTTCGCTTAATGAATCGGATCATCGTTCCGGGGTCAGAGGGTTTAGAGGCGCGGGCTTCTGGCCAATCGTCCGAGATGAATCAGGGCTCGGGTCCCGGATGGGCCACGGTCGGCGCGCGTGCCAGCACGGAGATGGACCCAAAACAGGGCCACAAATTATGGACTGCAGATTTCTCGTCCTAGAGTCACATGGTGTTTGTTAGACCTCCGAAAAAGAATAATGACCAGGATGAGAAAATCAAAGGCTGTACAAAGTATACAATTGCTATTTTTCAGGGAAGACTGCTGCAGCCAAATAAATAGTATCCTAATGTCTCATAGAGAACGGTTTTTGTTTGTTTGTTTGTTTGTTTGTTTAGAAGTTTAATGCCTCCCCTCCCTCCCCACAATCATCTAAGGCTATATAGAGTAGCACGTCCCTAATTTAAGTCCACTGGTTCTAAGAAAGGGACATAACCAGCGCTGTAGGACAAAGGCACCACCCACAGCTTCTCCAGGACTCAAACACACGCCCATTTTGGATGGTTGGCCAGAAGCTCGTGACTCTGACCACGCGGTCACCGGGACAGTTGCTGCCTTGATCCCACACTAGGGGCTGCTACTATCATAAGAAAAGCTGCTAGAGAAATACGGTTTTAAAGTAATTCAGTAATATCAAACTACCGGTTTAGAAATCAGAGTAGCATCTCCAACATGTGACCCCACTCAGATTAAATATTTGTTTTTCATCAAGTTAAACAGGTTCTCTTCATATATATTCTTAGTGGTATGATTAAGATAACGGAGTTATCCGTGGTATTATTACGATAAGGCCTGAAATATTCGCTTTAGGCTTTAAGGGACGCGTTTTGCAGACGTTAGGGTCCCCCAGAGTTGAATATACCCCAAACTGAGCCCTTCGTTATTTTTGTACAAGTTGCGCTGGCTGAGATTGTATTACGGGAGTCTCAACTCCCGTTCTATTTAATTGACTAACACAAAATCATCGAAACTTATTTCTCTTCTGCTTCTTAAAGATGTTTCAATCTAGTTTCTAAACTTAAAGTTCATATAAATCTTCCAATAAGAAGGCAAATTGGGTTCTCAAGAGACCAAACAAAATTCAAACAGAAAATGAGAACACATGATGAAAAATCACAGCTATACCTTTCTTAGCATTCCATGCATCCCATTTGGCTTTGCCCTTAAGATCAGTAATGCCTGGTCGACCTGCAAAAGAATTTGAATTACATTTTCATTTGTAGAGTTACACAGAAAGTGGTCGGTATATTAAGAATTCGTAAAAGTTAGTGCACAAGTAATCAAACGTACAGGATCAAAATCGGCATATGTTTAAACAGCATAGAAAAAAATTTACGCACGCTTCGAACATTTTTTTCGCCGCCGCGGTGGCGCAATTGTCTAAGCACTGGCTTACGACCATTCGTTCGTGAAAGGTCCGGATTCGAATCCCGGACCTTTACGAACGAATGGTCATAAGCCAGATATGTTATGTTGTGTTTGTCTTACGGAACTGGCTCTCTGCGTTCCCGGGAACCAATGACCCTAAATTTGGGACGGGAGACTGCTTATAGCCCATAGAGTTGTTCACGGTGGTCGTTTAACCTTCAGTAAAAAAAAAAAAAAAAAAAATCGGCATTTAATTGCCACCAATGGGCAACACTTAAGGCTGTAAGCAGTCGCTCGTCCCTGATTTGGGTTTGCTGATTCCAGGAGGGATGTGGGAGACAGTCCGTGTCCATGCGTCATCGACTAGCTATAGAAACCTGCGACTCTGACCATTGGGCTGCAGAAATTTTCTCTTCAGATTTATGTTTTGTGCAGCATTTTTTAGTCTAACATCAGAGCTTTCTTTCCGATAAAAAACTGTTCAGAAAGCATTTTATTCGGTGAAAACTGAACATATTTTACTGCACTTACTGCGAAGTTATCAGTTATGCATTTGACGTAAGACCCTTTTTAAAAATACTATGTACCAAATTAAATAACACAATGCTCATATTTTTTAATGGAAATTCCTTGGCCGACGTAAGATTGATCGAAATATACACTGTGGGTTCCACCTCTCGTACACTTAAGTGCCGAATATCGGAGCATAAGTATAACATCAAAACAGGCTAATCATCAACTGCTCTTTCAAGAACATGCCTGAGAGGTACCCATCAATCACTTTGGACCGATGCGATGATACTTAGCACCACAAAATTACGATCCTCCCTGCTTTTAACTGAAAGTTTGTTAATACACAAAATGAATCAGAGATGCTGTAACGAGGATTACCCATGTGTAATTCCTCTACCGTGAAGACTTCTAATCAATAAGGTTAGACAAAATGAGACTGAACTTATTCCATCGTCCTATTGACGATTTCGCGACTTTCATTGGACACGCGCTCTACCATATCGTTACGTCACTTTATGACATCTAACGTACACAAGTATATAATCTATGTTCTTGTCCGGTTTATGTGCATTGCTCTTACACCTGAAGATGAGTTAGAAGCTAACTCGAAAGGCTTATGTACTTTAACTAGTGTATTTTTAACATTAAAACTATTTTAATCGTGTATAACCTATTCGGTTCTCGTGTATCACATGTGATACAATGGTTTCACAATTTTTAAGAAATGCCCAATGGCAAAAAATCTTCCAGAACCAGTTGTATCTCATGTGAAACTATGTAAAATAATTTGCTAAATTTTCTCTTATCGTCAATAAATGGCAGCACAAGTCAACTTTCGTGACTTGTAGCGGCGTCTTGTAAGAAAAACACGATATTTTCACATGATCTTAGTAAGTGCTTTATAACTACTTAATTAAAAAAGTTATATCTATTTAAGTATATACACTGACGGGAAAAAAAATCTCAACACCAAGAAGGGGTTGTGTTAGATAAACGACAGTTGGTAGGGGGTGAGGGTACATCTGTAAGATGACGTCTATGCAAATTTCGCGCTCGGCGCATACGTGTGGCGCTAGTAGCACCTCGGAACATGCAAAGCAGGTTTGCTGTAAATACGCGCTGTAACGTTCGTGACCGTTAGTTATCGTTGAGATTCGACGTAGTGTGTTGATGTTAGTCAAGAATGCCTTTAAGAAGACGAAGAAGCCATTATCAACAGCTCACGGAGTTTGAACGAGGTCGTGTAATAAGGGCTACGAGAAGGTGGATTTTCTTTCCGCAATATTTCCGAACGACTTGGCAGGAATGTAGCCACTGTGCATGATTGTTGGTAGCGGTGGTCAAGGGAAGGTACTGCCTCAAGAAGACCGGGTTCCGGCCGGCCACGTGGCACTACTGAGAGGGAAGAGCGCCGTGTACGGCGTATGGCCGTGGCGCATCGTACCGCGTCTTCGGCAGCAATTCGAGCTGCAGTTGCCACCACAGTGACACAACGAACTGTTACAAATCGGTTACTTGAAGGACAGCTCCGAGCCAGACACCCTGTAGCGTGCATTCCACTTACTCCAAACCACTGCCGTTTGCGACGTCAGTGGTGTCAAGCTAGAGCTCATTGGATGACGGAGTGGAGATCTGTTGTGTTTTCTGATGAAAGCCGGTTCTGCCTGGGTGCCAGTGATGGCCGTGGTTGGTTACAAGGAGGCCAGGTGAGCGCCTGCAACCAACCTGTCTGCGGCCGAGACACACTGGACCTACACCTGGAGTTATGGTCTGGGGAGCAATTTCCTATGACAGCAGGAGTACTCTCGTGGTTGTCCCACGCACCCTGACGGCACTGTTGTAAGTCGGTCTGGTGATTCAACCTGTTGTGCTGCCATTCATTAACTGCATTCCAGGGGGTGTTTTCCAACAGGATAACGCTCGCCCGCATACCGCTGTTGTAACCCAACATGCTCTACCGAGTGTCGACATGTTGCCGTGGCCTGCTAGATCACCAGATCTTTCACCAATCGAGCACGTATGGGACATCATTGGACGACAACTCCAGCGTCACCCCCAACCAGCATTAACCGTCCCTGTATTGACCGACCAAGTGCAACAGGCATGGAACTCCATCCCACAAACTGACATCCAGCACCTGTACGACACAATGCATGAACGTTTGCGTGCTTGCATTCAACATTCTGGCGGTTACACCGGTTATTAATGTACCAGCATTTCACATTTAAAATGGCTCTTCTCGCGCTTACAATAAGCTGTGATCTTGAAACCTTAATCGATTAAATATGTTACCTATACAAATGTATTGCCGCCATTTCATTCCTCTACAACTATTTTTTCGTGGTGTTGGGATTTTTTTCCGTCAGTGTACATTCCATTTTGGTAAGTTTGTTATTTAAAGTAAATAAGTTTAATTTCGCCAACATATTAGATAGAAGTAACTTCTTAAACATTTTTGTATCACTGGTGATACAATGGTTTCCAATCCTTTCGGAAAAATGTTGATGAGTTATTTTTTAGCCGGTGTTTACACCTGTATTTACTAAATATTTTCTACAATCTATGTAACATTTAATAAATATTATTTAAGAGAAAATTTCAAGTAATGATGTTAACTCACGTTACTTGTGTTATCATTACTTGAAATTTTCACTCATAATAATACTGTATTATTCATTTTTCTGACGAATCTTCAGATAACAAATCACTTTCTAAACGTAGAATTACTTCTACATCTATGCCACATGACTGAGCACGAAATAAGCGTGTAAGACACATGCCTGAGATGACTGGAGACAGAGCCCACAGAAGGAGATGCCGAAATTCAAAGTGCAATGAATTAAATACAGTACGGTGTTCAGACAGTAAGGTCTTCATGTGTCTCAATGGCTCCAGAAATTCTTTCAAACTGTTCCATGAAAAATAAATTATGATGTATTATACTGCAATATTGCATAATGTAACTTGAAAGTCGATTAATTAAACCAGTAATTTTCGAACTTTTAAATATTACAATTACAGCATCTCGGTCCTAATGCATACAATCCCCGTACCCCCCACCCCCACCCCTCATTTCCATGAAAAAATCTAAATTTTTTTTTTCAGTTTACAATACAGTAAACATCAATTTTCAAACCTGTTTAAAAAAATCAAGTGTTTAACTTCATCGCAGGTCTGAGGATGATAAGATGGCATTATTTTTACTATTACATATTTTAGCACGACTATCTCTTTAACCTTGATATACACTGAAGTAGTAAATTGTTAGGAACACACAGTAGCAATCAGAAACGTACTATCCTCACTGATTTAACGCAACTATGACATTGAAATGATTTTACAAGCAGCTCACTGCAAAGGTTTCAGACGTGAACGAAGCGTAGATAGCTCCACTATGGAAAAGACTTGTGATTTAACAGACTTTGAAATAGGCAAGATAGCGGACGCTAGGCCGGTTTGGTGAAAGCATCTCAGAAGTGGCAAATTTTCTCGAGCACGCAAGGACAACTGTATGAAGGGTGTACAATAAGTGGTGCAGAAACAACAAAACAAGCAGTCAGTGGTCTTCCTGTGAGCGGAAACGACTGGTTGATGTTCGAGGGCAACGGCAGCTGGAGAGGATTGTACGAGGTAACAGACGATCTCCATTACGTCAAGTAACCGCACAATACCGACAGTGGTATCGAGAGGAGAATTTCAACACACAGTACGCCGCACATTGGCGTGAATGGGTTATAACAGCAGATGTCCACTTAGGGTGCCACCTGAATATTGGAAATGTCTTCAGAAACTTAATTTCAACCAGTTACTCCTGTTCCGTGAAATAAAACACTTCAACCGCAAACGATTTTGAAGTGAAAAAATCAAATGATATATGACGAGGCTGCTGCTTGAGATCCCAAATAAATAAGTTCTTAATAATCCATACTGAGAAACAAATAATTCACCCCGAACCAGCTCTAATTAGGCAGCACTGGTTCACTCCCAACAGATCGGAATGCACTACCAACCTCTGGCTAAAAAGACTACACAATCACCAATTATTATACTGTATCCTTTCTCAGAGCTGATCGTCGCGGCGTAAGATAATTGTATACTTCATGTACTCTGATCTCACCTGAAGTATCCAGCTGCTTTTATGCCATGACAATGTTCCTTCTAGGTCGATAATTAAGCAGTTTTGCAGAACCTGACACATCCCAAAACTTAAGGATCTGAACCGTGTTCGGCTTCACAGTGTTAAGGTTTTAGGGTATTTATTCTCAGGGTATCTCATCTAGGACTCTAACCTGGGTACCCACTCAGACGAACGGTCGGAAGACCAGCGCTTAGACCACTGAGCCACCGGGGGCTTTTCCATAGGCTCAACTGTTTCATCGTTCATTGTAAAGTTTTTCATACAGCTGCTGTCTGGATAAACGATTTGGACAACATTTTCTGTACTTGCAGGTCGGACTTCATTTCAGTGAACCATGTTAGATAATAGGCTATTGGCTATGCTGCATGCATTCTTCACAATTTTCATTTAAATCTACAGTAGAAAAACACAAAGTGAGTTTTGTTGTTCTTTTACGCGAAAAAACTTTTGAGTCATTTAATTTTTAAAAAAGATGCCCTTTTGCATCACTGTGTTCAAAAATCATAGAAAACCTAAGCTATCGGGGTTCATGCGCACTCATAACTATTTCATTACAGGTAAAACCTTGCTTTATGCTGATTTTTCGGCTCTTGTGTTAGCTGTAAAAGAGCATATTGGCAATACGTGATTAAGCGTTTTCATTGTATTGAGAAGAATAGTATTTGAGTGCACAAGCGTACTTGTATTGCAGTCTCCTACGGACGCTTGTTTGAACAGAGCATAGAGGTCCAGTAACTCCTGATCTGTTGGACGGCTTTTTAGTCCACGGACGGATTCAGCAGCAGCATTGAACTTCTGAAATGAGAAAAGGCCAGTTGTTTTAAAATGACAATTATACGGAGCGATCCAACAATACCATGAATCATTCAAAGTTGTTATACATCTTCATTCAATATTTAATATACTGTACATGATCCTCTCCCACCACAATTCAACACACATAAGCTCAAATACGTGTGGAATCATAACAGCTTTAAGGATGGTGTAAGTTGATGTAAAGCAAAATCTGAGCTTTTTTCTTGAGATAGCAATAAAGGCCGTCAAATTCTGAAAACATGGAAAATTGTCCACTAAACCACACTACTAGATTGCAATGCATAAAAGATATCGCTGACTAGATATAAACGTTGTTCGAAACACTATGGTATTATAGTGAGACCACATCGCAGTGTTTTTTCTTAATACCGAGACAAGCATTTAGTGCTGTTAACTTATGACTGGCTCACTGTGTTGTTCACAACCGCATTAAACCAAGCATCACGAACTTAAAAAATACCTGAATTTATTCGGTGTGCTTGAAATAATAAAAATTTCGGCAAGTTTCGTGATTTCAAATAATAATCATTATTTTCATGACAAAAATACATTTCATCCCAAACTACTGCCTATAAAAGTAATTTGATTCATTTAATGAAATTTCGAAACTGAACACTAAGAATTTAAAGATTTCAAAGTAACACAAAATTTTCCAGAAATCGGTAGCAAAACTACGTAGTATCTCAAGCTGCTGAAGGCAGAGAAACTTTTTTTACTGGTAGTTTACAGTCCTCAAAATCATCATCCTCCAGGAGATGTCCTTAAATTAAGGTATGTCTCCAGGAAAGAAAGTACAGAACAATAAAAATTCCATGTGTCACTCAGAATTTGATTTTGTACCAAAGTAACACATTGCATTCAATCTGAAACACACGCATAGGATCAAGTTTTAAAACTTCAGGAACATGTTCATCCATTGTGGGAAAAGTACTTTCCCAAAAAGAATAAAAATGAAACAAATTACAATAAGAAATGTACTATGAGGTTTCATGGCGCGAGAGCCAGTCGAGGCATACATACCAAAGACATAAGAGGAAAATAGACTGGCAAATAGCATGTTGCTTCCGGCATATATTGAAAACCGCCAATGTAGGGAGTAGCTAAGGAATTTAGGTGATTGCGCGCGGGTATTTAAGTTTTAAATCTTTAGATTTTGGTATTTAAAGTAATTGCTTTCAAAATAAAATAGATTTTTTATTAGCAGTTTTCTCTGTATATATCGGCCCGATATGGACTGGTATTTTCCTGTTTACTAGCTTTGTTTTTTTCTCACATATGAGAACTTGCTAATTAGAATTTGATCTAGAAAGTTCTCGATTCGTACGCGAACATTCTTCCTACGTAATTTTTGCAGTACGTTATGTATTGAACCAAGCACGTTTGCTTTACAATAGGCATCTATTTGTTAACCCAAACTCCCCGCACTCACAGATGGCGCTGCATGTTCAATTGATTCCCGTCGTTTCAGAACACCTAGCATTACGTTTGCCAGTCTATTCTCCTCTATTGTCTTTGAGGTATATACCGTCAAACAGAAGATATGTTAACAAGATAAAAATTTTATGAAGAAAAGAGTATGAGTAACAATCAGCTTATGCCGTGTGCATCAAAATTACAATATGTTATTATTATTGGGGGTTTAATGACCACCGTGAGCAACTCAATGGACTATAAGCAGGCGCCCGTCCCTAATTTAGGGCCACTGGTTACAGGAAAGGGGGCGAGCCAGTGCCGTAAGACAAGCAGAACATCTATGCCTCACTGGGATTCGAACTCTGACCCATCTCGGACAAATGGCCATAAGCCAGCGCTTAGACCACTGCGCCACCAGGACGGCCAATATGTTTTAAACACGGTGTTTGTCTCAAAAGGAGCAGGCCGCTCCGAAGGCGCAATAGTCTAAGGGCTGGCTTCTGATCATTCGTCCGAGATGGGTTCGAGTTTGAATCCCGGTGAGGCTTGTATGTTGTGTTTGTCTTACGGCATTGGCTCCTTCCCTTTCCTGAAACCAATGGCGCTACATTAGAAACGGGAAACTACTTATAGCTCCTGTTGCTCACGGTAGTTGCTTAACCCCCAAATAATAAAAAAAAAGGAGCAGTTATTAGTTCACTACCATTTTGGTCATAACTTACTGCCGCCAATTTGACGAATTACGCAAGTACGCAAAACAACCAGTAGTATTTTTCGGAAATTTTCGCTGAAGGAGTTTAAAACTTAAGTCGTAAGTGATTATATATTAGATCGGCTAATATAAAATTCAAGTTTCGGAAGGCTCTATACACACGAATTACGCAGTACGGAACTTAAGAATTCTCATGTGAGCAGGTTAGTTTTGTTTCTCGAGTCATCTAGCCCTACCTGTGATGCGAATTTATTGAAGTATGATGTAGCCTTTGTCTTCGAAACTCAGTCATGCGAATCCAAACGGCTAGCGTCTCCCGAAGATGGTTTACTTGCTCATGTGACCGACACGCTAAACCGATTCGGTCACACGCAGAGCCATCCCTTTTCTTTTTCTAGCTTTCTAACGACCATCTTTTGCTGACGTCACGCTTGGTCAGTAGAGCGTAATTGTAAAAGGCGACAGTTGCAGGAACAAAAATGCCCACTCTTCCTCATCTCAAACGTCAACGTCATTCACGAAACTATCGAAAAAGAATTACAACTGTAGAATCTCAGGAGTTTTTTTTTTCAGAGAACACACACAACTAACACAAGGCGGTTGAGGTACGTAAAGTGAATAAAAGCATGAAGTATTTTTAGCGCACAACTCTCTTCGAAAAAAACAGTATTCAGACATCTGTGTCAATGCGACCTTTGGAAAAGTGGAATTTTGAGGAAGTTTCCTCAAATTTCTTTTTTGAACCTGAGAAAGCTTGACAGAGATAACAGCGTCTTGCGCAAGAACGACGGGGGTAACACGGACGTGGTTATAAATCTGACGCACTGAACCATTTCTCAAATTGACTACTCTGAACACCACCTGAGAAATTAATTAACTTGCAATGCTGAATTTTGTGCTCTTTAACAAGTAACAGAAAACATGCCTTCGTTTTCCTAGTGTCTGCATCAAGAACATTTAAATGCTGTGACGAAATGCGAGAATCCCGTGAAATTGGATGTGTGTTTAGCAGAAAAATGTGCAAATTACTAGTCTTTGTTTTATAATAGGTATGCTTACTTCCATAACTGACACAGATATTACGACAGAGAGACTTACTGCACACTAATCACATTCGGGTATACGAGGACGTTAGTCCACGTAGTACCCAACTGTAGAACCAAAGAGTTAGGACGAGTATTACAAAACTAAAATTCGTAAAAAAATCTTCATCTACTTCTTGCAAGCCACATCAGTTCTTTTGGCTTTTAAAAAAGCATAGCTATCAATGATGTAATTATAAAAAAGTAAGTTTAACCGTAAGTTCGTAAACGCGTTGTTCTTGTATCTCTAATAGCTAAAGATCATATAGCCTTTCCTGAGAAATGATGTTCCTGAAGCATCACAACACTATTTCGTGTTCAAATAACATTTCAGAAACACCAAGTTTGAATGTTGAATAAGGTCAGTAGTAAAATCCATACTCGGAATTTATTCTATATAATGTAAAATATACTCTAAAACGCATTCAATAATATCATTTTGTACGGGTGTTTTGAATCACGACCGAGATGCTATTTAATTTTTTCCTGTTATATTTTTAATTTCAATAAGACTTAATAACTATGAGGTCAGCAACTGCTTAGAGTTCCTACGATTTACCAAGGAAATACTTCCCTCGTGTCTAGAGACGGCAGTTCTGGCTTGTTTAAACATAAAACAGCTTGAATGACAATGGTCATGAAAAATCCATTTAATATAAAATTTTGAATTAAATACATGTGATATTTTCTGTAAGTTTCAGAAATAGTGTACGTATTTTAACACTTGTTTAAATTGCAATAAACATTTCAAATGTTTTAAAGAATCATACAAAATCTCCGAAGCCTCTATGATTCCACAAGTAACCCCCCCCCCCCATCTCTCTCACTCATACCCTCTTTTACCTCGAAAAGCAAACAAAAGAGTTTTTGCAAATAATGACTTCTGTATAGCCACAAACACTAGTTTTACTATGAAGTTTCAAATTGTAACTTGTATGATTTTCCAAAAGGTTTGCTTGCCTTTTTCACAGACACGGATAATTCTGGTATAAATTGGTGGAAAACAACATATACAAACATTGTTTGGGAGTCTCTTTTTCTTCATCTATTCAGCGAGAAAAAGAAATATTCAACAAATAATGCACACTAAATTCTTTTTCTGATTTATGTTTTACGAAAATAAAGATACAGTACTAATAGAAATATGCAAAATTATGATAGAGAAACAATACTAACATCCACAAACGAAACTGCTCTATAAACGCACCAAAATCCATGAAGGACAAAGCACAGAAACTGCGTCAAATTCGAAATCTTGCCAGGAGAAGATATGGAAATTGCAAGCAAAAACTCAACTAGTTCTGGCAACAACACCAGTTGCCATAGAAATGACCTTCCCCAGCAGACTTTCTTGACTTTCAGAAAGAATTGGTATTAGCCAACGTTTTCTACAACTTCGCTTGTACAATGAGACCTTTCGTGCATTTCTGCTGTCCGGAGTTCACACATTTGAGTTCCAGAAATGTGAGAACTATGTTTACAACTCCACTGTAATTTCTCGAAATAAATCTCGTGAATGAAAACTGATTAATTTCGGAAACGCGACAAATTTTTTTGACGAAAAGTTTTAGATTTTTAGGCGAAGTGACAATTCTCTTCACCTGGTGAGTCGCCACTGCCGAATTGTGCTTGTAATTCCTGCAAAAGGGAAGTAAAAATACCCTGGCAAAGTTGCCGCTCAGTGTGCTTTCTGATGAGCCCGAAAGGAAAAAATACGAAAAGAAAGAAAGGTGTCTGCGTTGCCGGTTAACATTTCTTCTGTTGCATTCATTTTAGGAAGGTCTAAGGATGTATAAGAGTGGGGATTGCAAAAATGTCGTTGTACAGTGAGGTAGTTTCACTACTGGTCATTTCCATCATGGGTTTTAGTAGGACGTGCACTTCATCGCTACACTGTTTTACCGAGAACTTACCGGATATGCGGTTGAAAGAGATGTGCTTCAACAAGCCTCTGATGTGGACGCCTCCACGATTGTGAATTGCAATGATTCTGTCTGAGACAAAAGCGGAACGTATCAATGGATATCAATAATCAACGTTCGTGCTTCCTGTGGCTATAAATCATCCATCTGAATGTACTACGGCTGACATAATACACACCGGTGTGATTCACGTGCCTAGATATTATACCGCAGTCGTTCAAAAGGTGCCTGATCTTTTTTTTTTTTTTATTGGAGGTTTAACGACCACCGTGAGCAACTCAATAGGCTATAAGCAGTCGCCCGTCCCTAATTTAGGGTCACTGGTTCCAGGGAAGGGAGAGAGCCAGTGCCGTAAGACAAACAAAACATCCATGCCTCACCGGGATTCGAACCCGGACCCCTTACGGACGAATGATCAGAGGCCATCGCTTAGACCACTACGCCACCGGGGCGGCGTCTGATCTTTCCAGTAGATACAGTTGTAACTCCAGTTTTCTCCTGATTCACCATCAAATGACACTATACGTAAACAAAAGAGGATCTGGTCAAGCGTCTTTAGGCGGTATACTACAGTATTACGAGTATATACTTTTAACGATACCAACGCTGTTGTAAAAGTCTGACGTTGCTGCCAACTCGTGGAAAGATTACGTACACGGAAAGCCAACATCATCAGCCAATGGGAAGCTGTAATCCTTTGCGCAACTCATACGCCACTGTGCTTAATGAGCTCTTTTTTTTAAAATACAGCTTTTTTCAAGTTACTTAATGTAGTATGAATACATGCTTTGAACAGTATCCTAGGATTGCACAGAAACATCTAGATAAAACGCGAAAACAAAGTTATTACATTATTCCATGGGTACAGCTTTCGAAAGTCACTGCATCGAAGACTTTTCCAGGTACTAAGAGCTGACACAGCTAGCTGCCTTTAGCAGTCACTTAAATGGCAAAGATCATACGTAATAATGTCTCACACTAATTTAAATACAGAATGCTCCCAGTGAATTCCAGTCGTACGCCTCGTATTACGTTGTAACAGATAATCGGTTCAAAATTTGCTGAACGTTAACAGGAAATGTTACCAGTAGAAATTTGCAAGAAACATACTAAAAACACAGTACATAAATACGTCTTAAAGGAAAATTAAGAAGCAACAGATTACAAATTTTCAATGCGTTAAGCTCAAGCGCCGTTTCTGATGAAAAGAATGATTTGTTTAGACATTTTACAAAAACCAAGCTCTTCAGAAACAAGTAAAATGGATGATTATGAAGTCTTGTAATTATTAACATTAGCCATTTAAATATATTTTACCGAATTAGTTTCTTGCGATAAAACACATATTCATAGTTCACGCATCGGTCCGCGCTCCGTGTTAATCCTGATTGGCCGATTGATAACCCAGTATGTACTTCTGTTCCAAATATTTCTTAAAAAGTTAAAACTACAGGGCTCTAGGGTACCCCCTTACATTTTCAAACACTCTTTCTGACAAATTAATACCGCGGAACTGTATACCAACTATGTAGAAAATAGTAAAACTATACTAGTAATCAGATTTACTGGCGTAGGAGTATATAAATAAGCGTTTTCAAGCTTTTGCGTATCAACCAGATGGTCTTTTCAAGTAAGTTAGACTAACTTTTATTATCCAGATTGCAGTTTCTGTCTAACTTCCTTGAAAAGCCATCTGGTTAATGTGCGAAAGCTTGGAAACGCCTATTTATATATTCCTACGCCAATAAATCGGATCACTAGTATAGTTTTACTATTTACTATTTTCTACTGTCCCTGACTTCCTGACATCCACCCCCCCCTCACACACACACACACACACACACACACACACACAGCAAAAAACACATCCTCCCTCGTGTTCGAAATCCTGGAAAGATCATTGTGCTTAGGGATGCTGAAGTAAGTCTTGCTATGGGCGTACGTTGTGCTAGTTACGCCACTGTCGTACTATGGCTGCCTATTAGAGTTAGAATCGCATCCCAGAAGAAATGTTTTCTGTCATAAATTTTTGTCATTACTAGCCCTCTCCGATACAAAAATATTTCAAATTTACTTTCAAAAAACATGTCGTGGCAAACATGAATTCATAAAACCTAACACGACATTTCTTTGATCAAGTAAGAGCTGGAAAATATTGGACATGCTTGCCTATGTTCTGTTCAAAGCGAATGTATAAATGCATCTTCTACAAACAAATGTGGCAAATATACTGTGATGTACCGGCGTTTTGAATTTTGAAGTTTGATTTACCTTTACCAAATTACTTGTTGAACAAATATCTTAGGTCTAACAACATACAAAACGGCCAAGGTTGTCCTGAATAAGAACTTATGTTAAAAATCCAATGATTTATACTGGCCAAATGTAGAACTCACACGATTGTGAAACTTGATTATAACATCAATAACATGCAGCAACACAGACGCTTTCCGTTGACAATTACAACCAATAAATCTTCTGAAAATAGTATCAACACGGTCTTTACAATATCTACAATTTCTACACTCCCCACTCGCTTTTTGCTCTCGAAGACGTCTTATTTATCCTTTGACTCACTGTCAGGGTTGCCTAAACGTACAAAAAAGCTCAAGGAAGTGTGAGCCGTTCAGAACAAAAACTGAGAAGTAACAAAATTTACATAAGAACAGAAACTCAAAAGGAAGTTTAAATTAAAGCTATAAGTCACAATACATGTACGCCATTCATAATCGTGCACAACAACTGGAAAACATGAGAACCTTGTTTTGCTTAGTGCAAACGTGTGGGTTTTTTTTTTTTTCGTTGTTGTTGCTTTATCTAATATCTAGAAGGAGATATGTCCACAAACGGACATATAAAACAATAATGTAATACAGGGTAGGATTGGCCAACTGGAACACCGGAATGTTTCCTGGTGCGGTGGACCACTCGAGAAATGATAGAAAAAGTAAATAAATAGAAAATGATATTTTCTTGTATCCTTTTTGTCTGGATTGTTTAGAAAGAACGAATAGTTATTTTGGTACATATGAATAAAAATCGTTAACTTCATTTCAGCTTTATATCATCTGTCTAAAACGTTATTGTCTTTAAAAAATGAACGGCGTTTTAATCTATTTATACACTGAGTGGCCACTTTATTATGACCACCCCCTCAGTACTTCGTTGGGCCACCTTTTGTCTTTAATACTGCGTCGATTCTTCGTGGCATGGACTCCACGAAATGTTGATAGGTGGTTTGTGGAATCTGAGACCATGCTTGATGAATAGCACTTTCCAGGAGTGTGAGATTGCAGGGTTGTGGATCCAGCTGTCTGATGGCTCGTTCAACTTCATCCCACAAATTCTCAATGGGGTAGAGATCTGGAGATTGTGGGGGCCACCTAAGGAAAGTAAACTCACCGGCATGTTCCTGAAACCAATCCTGTACAATACGAGCACTATGGCAGGACGCATTATCTTGTTGACAGTGGCCATCGCCATTATGATAAACCATTCACATGACAGGATGCACTTGGTCAGCAACGATGTTTAGATATGATGTGCCAGTCAGACGTATCAACACGAATTAAAGGGCCCAAAGCATGCCAGCAAAACATTCCCCAAACCATAACGTTGCCTCCACCAGCTTGAAGAGTTGTAGCAATGCATTTGGGGTCCATGCTTTCGTGCTGTTTCCGCCAAATTCTCACTCTGCCATCGGCATGGTGCAACTGAAAACGTGATTCATCGGATCACATAATTTGTTTCCAATTATCGACTGTCCAATCCTTGTGCTCCTATGCGAACTGGAGACTTTTTCTCTTGTTAACTGCAGACAGCAAAGGTGTTCGAACAGGCCTTTGGCTGCCATATCCCATCCGATGCAGTGTACGGCGAACAGTGCGTGCAGAGATCATTTGAGGGGATCCTTGATTAAGATGGTCTGTAATTTGCTGCACTGTTGCCCTTCTGTTGTCTGTTACCAGTCTGGACGCTCTCCGTTCCGCCCGAGCAGTCACTAGTCGATGACGACCACACGTTGCACGTAGACGCCCAGTTTTTTGGCTGACAGTCCAGTCTTTAAACACTTTAACAGCTGCTCTGGAACATTTCACGAATGCGGCGGTTTCGGTGATACTCGCTCCTACAATCATCCCACGTTGAAAGTCCGTCAAATCGCATTTTTTACCCATCTCGTCACCCAAAAATCACTTTACTACTGTCGCAAGCACTAAGCTTTCCCTTTTTATACTAGCCTCGCCCTCTGGCGGCAACAGCGTGCAGCCATAGCTCATTTGCTTAAAACTGTCAGGTGGATATAATAAAGTGGCCACTCAGTGTATATACAGAGTAGAGTCATTATTGTGGCCACCCCTTACTTTTCGTCACCCAAAAATCACTTCTACAACTGTCGCAAGCACTAAGCTTTCCTTTTTTATACTAGCCTCGCCCTCTGGCAGCAACAGCGTGCGGCCATAGTTCATTTGCTTAAAACTGTCAGGCGGTCATAATAAAGTGGCCACTCAGTGTATATACACAGTCGAGTCACATTGTGGCCATCTCCTACTTTTGACGTCTACAGCGCGTAGCCAATGAAAGAAGGCACGTGTCGTGAGTTGGCTTGGAGGGTATATAAGGTGTGCTGTAGGCAATCTGAAAACATATCCATCGTTGCTGTCATGGATAAATGGAGCGATTTATCAGATTTGCAAAAAGGGATGATTTTCGGCTTTTGGGCCAAGGGTGACAGTATTTCTGAAACAACGCAGTTTGTGAACTGTTCGCGTGCTGTTGTGGTTAAAGTGTATCGTGATTGGAGAAATGGCACCATAAGCGATCTGGCAACTGCGGGGCACCACTTGCCATTGATGTGAGAGGTGAACGTCGGCTTCGAAGGTGCGTGAGGGCCGATCGACACGCTACAGTGGAGCAACTCACTGGCCGAATGAACCAGGGGGCTACCGGAAGTTTGTCTAAACGACAGTTCAGAGAACCCTGCTGCGTATGGGGCTCCGATGCAGACGGATGGTCACTGCACCTATGCTAACGAAGGTCCGGCCGCAGAAAAGGCTTACATTTGCACGGCAGTATCGGAATTGGACCTCCGCTGATTGGCAAAGGATTACCTTCTCCGATGAGTCACATTTTCTGCTTCATCGAACGGACGAATTTTGGCGTGTAAGGCGAGAAACATCGGAGAACAGACACTGTTCAACCATTGCTGGAAGAACACAAGCTATTGGTGGCAGCGTTATGGTCTGGGGAATGTTTTCGTGGCATTCCCTAGGTCCACTCATACTTGTGGAATGCAATATGTACCGAATTTGTTATGAATCTAATCTTGCAGACCACGTACACCCATACAAGCTGATTGTCTTCCCTGGGGCGTGTGGGATCTTCCAGCACGACAATTCGACGTGTCACACAGCTAGAAATGTCCGAGAGTGGTTGAAAGAGCACGATAAAGACTTCAAAGTACTTCCCTGGCCACCTAACTTCACAGACTTAAGCTCAATTGAGCATCTATAGGATTACCTCGAACGTGTTGTTCGCTCTATGGATCCTCCACCACGCACCCTCCAGCAGCTGTCAGATGCACTGCAGTCAGCATGGCTCCACATACCTGTGAACATCTTCCAGCACCTTATTGAGTCACTCCCAGCCCGTCTAGCTGCTGTCCGCGTTGCACACTGCGGTTACTCTGGATATTTGTTGGTGGTCACAATAATGTGACTCGACCGTGTATATGTTGGGCGTTTGCTGTAAAATGACAAAGGAAAATTCCCTGCCCTTCAGTGAAAATTATTGCCGCCGGATCAAGCACGCTGTTATAAATAACTTAAGCTAACTACTGTTAAGCGTAGGTCGCTGGACTTGAGCCAAAGAGACATTGGTACGCCCTACCCTCCTTTTGTAATGTTGAAGGAATATGAAGTACTACATAGCTAAAGCACGTGTCAAAACGACAAATCTGCAGCGATTCATTCTGTCCATGTAGCTTAGTTCGGAGAGCAACTTACTCCGGAGTGAGGGGAGCGCGGGTTCGATTCCCGTCACGGACAAACTCCTGTTTTCACATTGGCACCCGAACGTCAAAATGGATGTTCTGTCCGTTGGGTTCTTCGAAAAATGGGTGATGTTTGTTCCACACATCGTCTGGAATTAGTGAAAAAATTCCTACTTCGTTTCAAATGAAAAAAATAATAAGAGGGAGATGATGGGACGTACTATAGAGGTAAAACACGTATCAAGAGAAATCTACAGCGATACATTCTGTCCGTGTAGCTTTGTTGGGAGAGCAACTCACTCCGAAGTGAGGGGGCGAGGATTCGATCTCTTACGGACAAACTCTTGTTTTCACAGGAAACAGTAATCACAATTTTGATGGTACATCATCCTCACACCCTTATCCACGTACAGACCTATTTAGCACAAAGCGATTCTTTTTTATGTTCCCATGATGCATCTACTCCACGTACTTCAGACCAGCATGTAACCACATGGTGAAATCACATCTGATGAAGGTGTCAATGTGACACCGAAAGTGCTCATGTATTTTTTAAACTGTACATAGATTTCGTTTTTAGCTGAATAAATATCATCGTGCAACAAGACGGATTTCTTTTAATACTAGTATTTATGCACGAATCATAGTGTCTACCGTTCCAAAAATTCGTGTCCAACCCACACTTATTTTATCTAAAAAGAAACAACGATTTACCGATACAGGTTCATAGGTCAAAATGGTAGTTCACGAATCAAAATAATGGGTAGACTCAGCCTTAAAAAAAGAAAAGAAAAGAAAAAAAGGCGTCTATTCAAGGAGGTGATACAAATAATTTTGCAAAGTAGACAATCAGTGACCAAATAAATGTAATTATCTTGTACAACACCCCGTTTTGAGCATAGTTTGATATGTTACATTCAATCACGAATGGATTTTTGTTTTTTAAATTCACCCTTAAATTGCTACTAAAATTTGTTCACGACTGAATCAGTTTTGCAATGCATATTTCACCACTTCTATTTTATCCAGGAGGATTGCAAGTTTTAGTTTACATATTCGTATTTCTGATTAATTTGTACCGAATTTTTCTGCATTGGTCTGGGTAATTGTCGCCCCTTTACCACTGTAATTTTTTTTATGACTGTCTGCAGTGCTGTCAGATTCATTTGAAACAAGTTACGCAATGCGGTGAGAGTGACCTTGGCCGTTTCACCGTAACGATGTTGAGCAAAAAGTCAAGATCTTGTGAGAAACATTCAGGAAAAGGTTCAAAGTAAACCCCGAGGGAAGCATCCCTGTTTTCCCCTCCTGACACAGACAAGACAACATCATGGAGAAAACCTTGAGCCAAGTAACTATCAAATAAAAAAGAAAACGCAAAAATACAAGGTGAAAAACAATACATTCCATCGAAAGTAGTCTGAAATCGACAAGGTAGATCATTGATTCTTGAAACTGTCTGACGAAATCTAATCTTTTAAATGTACTTCATGTAGTAATTAAGTCAGTCTGATGCACTCGTCTGACGCAAAAGTTTATTTCGAAAGCGAATGCAGCAATAAAAAATATAGTAACCTCGATTCTACATGCAAACCTTTTTTCTCCACTTACGAGCAGCTGCAGCTTGAGGTTGTGTGCGAACTAAATACATATTAACGACACCTTCAGTCAATTAAGAACTGGATGTTAAATAGCAAAAAGAAAAACTATACCGCCCAGTGTTAAAATTTACTTCATCCAGCATGCCTTAGATATTTCTGAAGATTTATAAAGAACAGGGTATAATCAGGTGCGCGTGATTTCCACTCATGTGTTATATATGTTAAAAACATACGTATTTATAAAAGCAACACTTTATAAGAAAATGGTCTCTTGCATCTGTTCGCTGATGGTCTTGCTTGAGAACTGCTTTTATGAAAAAACAAAAAGGGAGAAAAAATAAAGTTTCTGCACCCACGGAGTAGCAAACTGACACACTAATAAAGACGGTCTTACAAAATATTTATAATTCCTAAAGAAAATTACTAGCATTTATGAAGAATTTAGATTTCAGATCAATCACAGATTTCTCACTTTAACAAAATCATAATAATAAATTACACAAGGACAGAACACTGACTTATCCTCGGGTAGGTGTGGATCTAACTGCGTTCACATCAAAATGATCTTTGTGACAAAGAAGACAGGTGGAAAAGGTTCTATATGTACAGTACCCTGACAGGAGAGCAAACGACAATTTTGTTTTTTCAGGTGCCTTTCAATAACATGGTTTTGTGAGAGAACTGGAAGTTTCTCTGTGGGATTTTTTCTAGTGTGTGCTGTCTGTTTCTTTTCAGGTTCCCCTTTTCTCTGTCCTTTCCTCGTTTCCTGCGGCCGGACGTTGGTTGCGGGACTAACTGCTCGGAGTGAATTGCCGCAGGTAAGTATTTAGGTTAGCTTACAACTTCACTCTTAACGAGAAACCGTATACTCCTTCTGCTCTAATTTTTCTGTACTCTTCTTTCGTGCTTTTCTATTAGGGCATTCTGTTCCCTATTCTCTTATTTTCACTTTCACCTGCCAAAAGGCGTAGAGAGCGCTGTGGGTTCGGGTCTCTAAACCTAAGCTAGGAGCTCTTCTGACAGGAGAGGTAAAAGAAAGCTACGGAAAGTAGACTTTTAAACTGATTACATCGAGTGAGGAAGTTAAAATCTACCTAGAAAACTCCTGTTTTTTTAGTATTCTTCAATGTATGCAGAGGGGCACATAAAATTTGTTGGGGGAGAGGGGCGACAAAAATGGAAGTTTTTGAAATCCACCAGGACGAAATAAAAGTTAATGAAAAATAGAAGAAAAAATTGAAGCATAAAGTCGATGCGTTTTTATTAAATTAAAGCATTTTTTCTCATGTAAGTCGCATTTTAACAAAAACCAAAAAAAAACACACTTTCGAGGGTCAACACCAGTTAGTGTATGTCACCGAAGGGCGTTCAAAAAAAAAAAAAAAAGATACACCCGTTAATGCATGTCATGTGCTGTAACTTTGAAAACACGAAGAACGTTCAAAAAAAAAAAAAAAAGATACATCCGTTAACGCATGTCATGTGCTGTAACTTTGAAAATACGAAGGGCGTTCAAAAAAAAAAAAAATCAATGTTCTTAGTTCTACTGAATATGATTATGCAGCATTTTTTCTGAAGGTGCTGCACATTGTTGAATGGCGCTGTACCAATTTTCAATGTTACAGATATATTCGTTCTATTTCTTTTTTCTAATGATTTTGTAAACTGACGGTAGAGACCGCGAAATGGTGAAAATGAAATACTGGCGGTGAGATACAATACCTGTCTTTGAAAGGTATGTACACACAGGAGGTTCATGATATAGCGCAGACATTGGGGGATAAAGGCTCCATGTATATGCCACATCTGTCCAGTGGCAAAGAGAATTACGTTGTTGCCATGAATCTTGCGACGATGCAGATTATTCTGGACGACCCTCCACTTCTACCACTGAGGAAAACATCAAACAAACACGTGCGTGATCTCGTGATGCAAGACAGAGGAATGGCTATTCGGTGTGTAACAGGTTCTGTAGACATTTCAATCGGCAGTGTCGATTCAATCCTATAACGAATTTTTTGAAGAAAAAGGTCAATGTGAGATTGATCCCACGAATACTAACAGATGAGTAAAGGGCATGCGCAAGAGCATGTCTCACAAATGTTTCACGCGGATACAAAACATTTCTGGTCCCGAATTGTTACGATGGAAGAAACATGAGTTCATCACTTTGACTCAGAGTCTAAAAAAGCAAAGTCTAATTTGGAAGCTGCGTCTTCTACGCCTCCGAAGACGTTCCGCTTTGCTCCGTCAGCTGAAAAGGTGTGGATCATCATGATTAACAACCTGGAAAAGGGGCTCCACTGTCACTGGTCCATATTGTGTCAACTTCATAAGTCAACATCCTGCAACCATGAACGAACGCAGACGTGAAAAACTGCAAAGAGATGTCTTCCTCTTTCAAGATAATGCACCGAATCACACACCTCCCAGATTGCAAACACCGCCATACAGCCTATTGGATTTGAGATCGTTCAGAACCCACCCTATTCTCCACACCTCGCCTAGCGATTTTTATTTGTTTCTCAAGCCGAAGGGAAATATCTGTGGGAAACAATATGCCTCATACTGTGAGGTGATCGCAGCTGTCTGTGGCTGCGAGGTTGGAAGACCGTGACAAATTTTCCTTTTCTAGCGTGATCAAGGCACTAGTGGGAGAAGAGCGTTGCAGTGGCCGGGGGCAATGTCGAAAAATAAAAGAATCATGACGGCACAATTTTCCTTTAATGTGTTAGAATACGAACGTTTTTTTATATACTCTCAACGTCTTTGTGAGTGAAATGGGCGCAGAAGGAAGTGCATTTAGTAAGAATTTTACGTGACAACAAACGGCGCTTTTTAAGGCAGTTGATTTGTGATAAATCCTACACTTAAAATACTTGCAAAAGAGTAGAAGTTAAAAAAATGTACTACTCTTAAAATAATTTTCTGTCCAGCTAACCACTAAAGTGCCTGAGCGCCGTTAAGACGCTTTAAGGCTCTTCTACTTCACGAGATGCAATATTCAGTTCAAATTCGTATATTGGTCACTCAGAGGCGTAACTAATAATTTCTATGCCCGGAGCAAACCACAAAATATTGCGTCCCCACCGAAGTCGTTGAGACACAAAAAGCTTTACTGCCTGAAATACAGTATAATAATCCTGCTTGCTGCATGAACTTTTAGGATGGTAAAACTAGTCTTGCGGGTTGATTACGCACAGATTAGCATTATTTAACACACACACACAAGCGCGCGCGCATTTACAATCTTTAAAAAAAAAAAAAAAAAAAAAACTAACGCTGGACACCGGGAGATGCTTCTGACATTTCGCTTCACAATGAATCGTACGCTTTCTTTTTTTCATCATATTATCTCTTAGTAAATTGATAAGCAATAACTGTGCAGTATGTTTTAAGAACGGTTTAGTTTTTCGGCGAACCAGAGGAAGACCTTTGCGAAGTTATTGCCATTTTAAGTGTATGATGATCTATGATTATATGTAGAGGATTTTAGGAAGGGAGTGTCTGACCCCAGGTCTTAAACAACCCTTAGAAATAGGAAGCTAGGAGATTTGGGCTAGAGTGCCCGATAGGAAAGTGACACGGAAGCGATGTAGAAAGGGGAGGAAGACGCCCTTATTTATTACCAGGGGGGCCAGTACCCGGGGTCCGACAGCTTAACGTGCCCATCCGACGCATGGCGGATATTTAGTGGATCGAACGTTCGTACCCTGCCTGAGATCGAACCTGAGGTCCTTTCCGTGGCAGTCACGAACGTTGCCCACTAGGCCACCCGCGGCCCCATTTTAATTGTAGTTTAACAAACTAACTTTTAAATATTTTTTATCGGGTATGATACTGCAAATAGGGTATTAGGAAGCTAGGTGTCATTTCCTATCGCAAACGGAAACGGTATTTTACCCTCATTAATTGCCTCGGAAAAAATTAGGAAATGGGGGCAGCTCTCAGCAGGAGGGCATTTCTCTTACCCTTACTTACATCAAGGATGTTCTGTGTAGTGAAGCTGAACTGGACGCGGAAAGCAGTTTAGGGCTGTAAAATAGAAAATGTGAAGACAGCGGTTGAATTCCCAACTGTTCCGAAGTTCCGACCTTTGGTACCACATTAAACAGACCGAATGCAGCTTGTAGTAGTGGTAGTAATGATCGAATTGCCCCTAGAGAATCTTCAAAAATATGAACGACATCCTTATCTTGTAACGTACGAACAACCGCGCCCCGTTTCTAATTGTGGGCAACTTACATCCCCTGAACATTTTGAGGAAGAAATAAGAACTTTAAGCCGCCAAGCTACCGCAACTAACGAAAGAAATTATAGTGTTATGGGCAGCCTAGCTGATGGGAAAATTTTTTACTTATCATTTGTGCTACAAATTTTTGGGTTACGATGTAAATACAAGGTGATACTGATAGGCATTAAGCAGTAATTAATTACTGTGATTGATCCTGTAGTTTGTTCATTACTGCCGTTGTTAAAATTCTCTGGTACCTCAAAAAATGAACAATTTGTGACAAATGAGAATTGAGAACGGCCACATGTTTGCGGCAGACACCTCTGTGTCGCATTTATGGCAATCCTCACGTGCATTTCGCCTTCATACCCACACCCTACATCCCCTCTCGAAGGTCGAAAGAAGAGATATTCTGACGGTAGCATTCTGCGAGCTGAACTGGATAAGGGAACGTCACCCACAGTTAAAAACAGTTATAAATCCGTCGTCAAGTGGCAAAAGGGAGGCGATTTCACGGAACAAAAGGGGGAGAGAAAGAGAAGACAGGTGGAAGAAACAAACGTCCACGCATTCGACATGCGGACTCGATTGCTCAAGCACGAGAGAATGAGCAGCGACTTGGGCGAAAGAAAGAACGCCTGAGAGTGACTAGTGACCGCAGAGCCTAAAATACAAAGAGGGAACTCACCCCGCAGTGAAGCAAGCATCAAATATACAGAGGGTAAGGAGGGCTATGATTAATTCCCTCAAAAAGGTGGACGAAATCTTGTAATCCCTCGTACATGGGGCTCCCTGGCCGATGTTATATCGACAATAGTGCATGAGTGCAATATGCCGTCTGCAGATTAAAGGCACCAGCTACCCATCTACTTCGACTAAGGATAACCTAAATCATAACGAGGTATGTGGTGTTCTTCCAACATTTGTCCCACACTGAGATTTGATAACCAATAGGTGCCATCGGAGTTCGGAACATGAACGCGCATATAGAACCCTTTCCCTGGTGAAAGGGAGCATGCACTTAGAGAGATAAGATCAGATCACATGTAGAGGATTTTAGGAAGGGAGTGTCTGACGCCAGGTCTTAAACAACCCTTAGAAAAGGGAAACTAGGAGATTTGGGCTAGAGTGCCCAATAGGAAAGTCATACGGAAACGAGGTAGAAAGGGTGAGAAAGACGCCCTTATTACCGGGGGGGGGAGTACCCGGGGTCAGACGCTTAACGTGCCCATCCGACACACGGCGGATATTTAGTGGTTCGAGCGTTCGTATCTGCCTGGGATCAAACCCGAGGTCTTCTCCGCGGCAGTCACGAACGCTGACCACTAGTCCACACGCGGCGCATGCACTTAGAGGCCTCTAACAAAGAATATAAAGCTTCGCGTGAAGAATGTCAACTCTCGTAGAGATAACGTAAAACAGGTGACAACAGCGCCAGCTAAGAGATTATGTACTGTCGGAAAGCAAACATTCAGGAGCAAAACACGTTAGGGGATTACGGCTGTAAAGCTTTTCTTTGATCCATGATGGTTTCCTTCAATCTGATGACGATTTGCTTAGAGCATATTTTTTTTTTTTTTTTTTGTTGGTGTTGTTTTCTGATATCCTGCCCGTCCCTTATTTTGGTGAAACAAATATGCAATAGCATTAATATTACTATTTAAATTAAATTTTATAAAATATTATAGTTAGGCCTAAGGATCCCTAGTATTCGGCATTACTGAAAATGTTTCTGAAAAACTGAAGAACAAACAAAAGCCTTAACTAACCCGATTGGAGTAACAAAACTAACATATCCGATTTGCGAAGTGATTATGCTACCGAAAGGTAACAATCACGCTGTGAGTAGCTCGGCTGACTGTTCTTTACCAAAATTGAAGTCAACAGAAATACGCATGCGCAGTCTGCTCCGGCATCAGCCTGTATGTTGGTATCCGTGCAGTACATCTTGTATCTTAAAGTATGTCGGTGCTAGTTATGTCTCGCCGAGCCCAAACTTCTTCTCAGATATTCTTTGCCTCTAGCTCGTCCATTCATTTTTTTATTTATTTTTTTACTGTGTTTATGGCCATTTTCATTAAGAGCTCTTCCACACTAATTTGGCTTCAAGCCTATGCGGGGTGTGTATAGATGCATGGATACACATGATCGAGACACATTGGTGTGACCACCAGCTCCGTGTGCAGAGCGCACAGCAGCTAGACGGGCTAGGAGTGACTCAAGGCGCTAGAAGATGTTCACAGGTATGTGAAGCCATGCTGACCGCAGTGCATCTGACAGCTGCTGAAGGGTGCGTGGTGGAGGATCCATAGAGCGAACAACACGATCGAGGTGGTCCCATAGATACTCAATTGGGTTTAAGTCTGGGAAATTAGGGGACCAGGGAAGTACTTTGAAGTCTTCATCGTGCTCTTCCAACCACTCTCGGACATTTCAAGCTGTGTGACACGTCGCATTGTCGTTCTGGAAGATCGCATACGCCCCAGGGAAGACAATCTGCATGTATGGGTATACGTGGTCTGCAAGGATGGATGCATAACAAATTCGATCCATAGTATCTTCTACAGGTATGAGTGAACCCAGAGAATGTCACGAAAACATTCCCCAGACCATAACGCTGTCCCCACCAGCTTGTGTTCTTCCAGCAATGGTTGAACAGCGTTTGTTCTCAGATGTTTCTCGCCTTATACTCCAACGTCCATCCGTTCGATGAAGGAGAAAACGTGTCTCATCGGAGAAGGCAATCCCTTGCCAATCAGCGGAGGTCCAATTCCGATACTGCCGTGCAAATGTAAGCCTTTTCTGCTGATGCACAGTGGCGTAACTACCACACCCGCAGTTGCGGGGGCGCAGGTAACGAAGGGGCGTACTGCAGCTGCCAGTCATATATATTTATGAAAAAATTCGAACACGTACAATAATTAACCCAAATATTCATATTTTGCTTTAAGATATATTTAGCTTTGCCTAAATAAATGCCTAGTTTCACTTTAAAAGCACTGAATGTCTTAATGATTGAAAGTGTTCGGCTCTTTGACTTTGGGTTGTAAATAATACGATCGCTCTCCAGTCGCCCTCTCTCTACGCTGCTGAGGAAAAGCGCATGGCCAAAGTGGGATTCCCCGTGGAGGATGTGGGAATACAGTCAGTTACCTAGGATTACGTGCACGACAGGGGTCAGCATTTATTCACAGCAGCCGCAGATCTGCCATGTGTAAGAGGGTGATTTCTTCAAGTGATTTATTTTAGTTTTGGACTAAGCAATTACACGTATTGTCAAATCTATTACTTAAAAAGTTAAAACTACAGGGCTCTAGGTACCACCATTACTTTTGCAGACACTCTCCCCCACTCCCTAACCCTTCTGCCCCCTCTACCACCACGTACACACACCGTGAAAAATGCATCCTCTCTCGTGTTCGAAATCCTGGCAAAATAACTGTGCTTACGGGTGCTGAAATAAATCTGGGGGGGCGCACATTGTGCTAGTTACGCCACTGCTGATGCACCTTCGTTAGCATAGGTGCAGTGACCATCCGTCTGCATCGGAGCCCCATACGCAGCAGGGTTCGCTGAAGTGTCGTTTTAGACACACTTCCGGCAACCCCTGGTTCTTCGAAGGTTCGATCGACCCTCACGCACCTTCGAAGCCGACGTTCACCTCTCACATCAATGGCACGTGGTGCTCCGCAGTTGCCACATCGCTTATGGTGCCATTTCTCCAATCACGATACACTTTAACCACAGCAGCACGCGAACAGTTCACAAACTGGCCTGTTTCAGAAATACTGCCACCCTTGGCCCGAAAGCCGATAATTATCCCTTTTTGCAAATCTGATAAATCGCTCCATTTATCCATGACAGCAACGAGTGATATGTTTTCAGATTGCCTACAGCACACCTTATATACCCTCCAAACCAGCTCACGACACGTGCCTTCTTTCATTGGCTGCGCGCTGTTGACGTCAAAAGTAGGTGGTGATCACAATAATGTGACTCGACTGTGTATATTTACAGTACGTCAATAGCTATAGTTAAAGTACCGGCAGTCAATTAAATTCTACATAATAATAAATAGCATCAAACGGAAGTCATCGCTCTTTCCACGTTTATAAGTGAGTCACGGAAAAATTCTCATCGATCGCCACCGGGAATCGAACCCAGGGTCTTCCAGTTACGCGCCGGACATGCTACCACCGCACCACAGCGACCTCAAATTCCTGCTGTCATGCGGTGGTAGCATGTCCGGCGCGTAACTGGAAGACCTGGGTTCGATTCCCGGTGGCGATCGATGAGAATTTTTCCGTGACTCACTTATAAACGTGAAAAGAGCGATGACTTCCGTTTGATGTTACTAATCCATGCCAATTGTGTGTATTGATTATTATAAATAGCAATGGCACCCACGCTCGTACGATATTTGCATTTTTGATATGTGTTTTAATGTTTTTTAAGTATCCTCTCATACATGCTCGTTTTTCCGTCTTTGGGGGGGTGATTGTGTATGTGCAGCTTAAAGTGAGCTTGACTTCGAACATGGCAGACGTGTAAGTTATTTAAATCAATGTGCATAACTATGTTGCCAATAGAGCAGCCTGCCCCATTCCCATCTGAGCGAATTTTGCGCCACTCCAGGAATAAAAGTGGCAATGTATACAAGAACAGGGGTCGCGCTGCCGATCGCATTCTTCGCAATTTGCAAAAAAGAAATCGTTTCGGCGATGGAAAAAAAGTTTTAGCGATTACCTTTTTTGTACCGTCATAATTACATTGGCGGAAAATTTTTTAATTTTGCGAATAAGTTGGCGAAAACTTTAAAAAAGCCAGCGCAACCCCTGAAAGTAAGTAAGAAAACTCCTTGTTAGCCACGAGCAGCGGAGGAGCAGGGCAAAATTCCTACAAAATTATATCTACCTTTTTTTGTGTGTGTGTGTGTGTGTGGATATCGGGTGCTTTAGCTTCTCATTGCTGTTCTGACGTGTACAGCAGTCATCGCATTAGCAAATGGTTAGCACTGTATTAATTCCCCCTCTGTTCTGAGGTTGGGTAGCAACAACGCAGGTTGACAGCGCGGGGGTATTGAAGGTTGACTGCGAATAATTCCTTTTAAAATAAGCTCTACAGTGTTCCAGATACTACGGAAGCAAACGCAGAAAAGTTTAGTATAAATAAATTATTTGATCTGCAGATTAGAAGTACTAAAGACGATATTAAAGCATGGAAAATACTGTAAATGATTATATTTGCTGCACTGATGTAGTTCTGCGAAAAAAAAAAACAGTAGCGGTGGGCGAATTAGATCAAACGGACCAAGTTAGTTCAATAACTAGTCCATTAGACACAAAATAAAGATGCAATGACCCTTAAAATTTTCAAAACCAATGTAAAATTTGGTTTATTGTCATAGCATTTTTTTTATTTAATTTTGATTGCTAATTATCAATTTCTATCCAAATTTGTAGATGTGGACAATTTTACATAAGAGAATATTATGTGGGAGTCAGATAAGAACACTAAGTTCTAATACTGCTCCACTACTGCATACTATTTCGAATATTTTGTGTGAATAATATGAATCAGTTGTTCTGATACATGACTTATAGGCCGCTGCTGCTAAGATTATGGGGTAGGAATAGCAGTTATTTTTTGCGTCGTTTTGTTTCTCTCTGCGTTTAACGACCACTGCTAACATCAAGGGTCATAGGCAGTGCCCCCCATGCCGATTTGGAGTCACTAGTTCGGAGGCTAGCTCATCGCATAAGACTTATCCAATGCTCGGGCGCAGCTCTAGCCCAAAGTTGTTAGCGTCTCTGACAACTCGACTACAAGAGCATACTTTTGTGTTATCCATGAGAAATCGGATGATGGACTCTGGAATTACTTTTGGAGTCCAGTGGCGAGTTAAGTCTGAGTGCCCTTCTCAACCATAAAACACTTGTCTGCCTACGTGCTTGCTTTCATTTTTCTGTGTTGCGTTCCCTCCTAGAAGGGCAGTCTTCACCTAAGAAGCAGCCAGCTCCCTTAAACCACTTTTTTTTTTGTTTTTTTAGGACTGCTGTCTGAAAGTTTACATAAAAACACCACTTCTGTTCGCGTGACGCCTTTCAACGGTTCTAGGTGAATTAATCGAAAACGAATTCATCGAAAACGGAGAATTCACCGAAAAGCAAATTCTTCGAAAATCAGGGTGTCAGGTGAATTCATCGAAAACGAATTCATCGAAAGCGAAATGACCGAAAGATACAGTATTTATTGTAGGGTAAGCTTTTGCCGAAAACTTTGACTATAATTGGAATATGGCTAAGTGGCCACAAAAGCGTTGGGGAAATAAAAGTTGCATTTTTTTTTTATTTTATTTTTTTTCTTAGATTACACTTTCCTGTAGGATGACCAAAAAACCATTAGGCAATCTAACAAGAATCAGACTTTTGATTTTATCGTGTCTACCGTTCCCGGACAGTTTTATTACAGTTTTATTGCACTTATACTTAGACATTAAATTTTTGCCTGTTTAACAGTTTTTCTTCCATCGTGTTCATACTCACAAGGTTCAGACACAAGGTCAAGTTAATATTTTTGCGCTTTTACTTACGCATTAAATATTAATACCTTGGCCTAGGCTTAGTCCTTTTTAACAGTTTTTCTTCCATCGTGTTCATACTCACAAGGTTTGGACAGCAGGTCAAGATAGTATTGCGTTTTTACTTAGGTATTAAATATTAATGCCTAGGCCTTTTTAACAGTTTTTATTTCATCGTGTTCATACTCACAAGATCAAATTGGTATTATTGCAGTTTTTCTTAGGCCACAAAAATGTCAAGGGGTCGTATAAAAATTGTGTTTTTGACCGCTTCCTGGCCACGACCCCCAGAGGTTGGTTATCTGAGTCATATAAAGTTTATCAGAAGGCATGTGCTGCCTCAGGAAACCTCGGGGGGGGGGGGTCAATACCAAAAGTGCAAAATATAAAGAATTTCCGGTCCGATCGGGAGATTTTAAGAAATTATCTGAGGGCATGAGCTGCCTCAGGAAACCTCGGGGTGGGGGTGGGGGGCAACACCAGATGTTTGAAATATAAAGAATTTCTGGTCCGATGAGGAGAATTTCAGCATTCACAACCTACTTCTCAACAAACTCTCTGAGGGCATGTGCTGACTCAAGAAACCTATCTGGGAGGGGGGGGGGCAATACCAAAAGTGCAAAATATAAAGAATTTCTGGTCCGATCGGCACAATTTCAGCATTCACAACCTACTTCTCAACAAACGCTCTGAGTGCATGTGCTGACTCAGGAAACCTATCTGGGGGGGGGGGTAATACCTAAAATATAAAACAAAGTATTTCTGTTTGTAAATGCTGAAAATCTCCCGATCGGCGAGAAATTCTTTATATTTTACACTTGTGGAATTACCCCCCACCCCCACCCGCGCCCGATCCATTTTTTCTGCGTTAGCACATGTCCGCAGATAATTTGTTGAGTTGTAACTTGTAAACGCTGAAAATCTTCCGATCGGACCGGTAATCCTTTATTTTTCATATTTTAAGTTTTAAGCAACCCCCCCCCCCCCCTACAAGTTTCCTGTGTTTGCACATACCCGCAGAGAATTTGTTTAGTTGTAGTTTATGAACTTTGAAAAATAACTTAAATAAGAAAATACGAAATTACGGAAATCTTATGTGTGTCAGATAGCCAATCTCGGGAGACATAGCCACGGAGCAGTCGAAAACGCAATTTTTATACAGCCCCTTAAAATGTTTGTGGCCAGTTCTCCGCTTTGTCTTTGGCCCGATAATCATGGAAATGTCTAAATTTCTTACTGAAAATGAAATATTAAAAAAAATTATGAACGATAGTTACTCAAGTAGTGGGGAATATAGCCAGACGAATTTTTTTTATGCAGAACAATTTTATGGCACTGAAATTAGAATGTGTCCAGTTCTCCGGGGGCCACTTCTCCGTATCCGTATGAAAACAAATACCATTGGTCGGCCACATGAGTTTATTAATATTGTGATTGTCAGATCATAAATCTTACTGTGTTTTGTAAAACAGCATGTGTACGTGCTACAGATAAACCTATTAAAATCTAAATTAACATGAATTTTAAATCTATCAATCCACTGTTGTATGAAGGTCTCCCCAAGTTTCTTCCACAAGTGTCTGTCTAATCCATTTTCTTCCACGTCATTCCGGCATGTTTTCGAATTTCATCCACCCATCTCCCACGTGGTCTTCTTTCGGATCTTTTCATGTGTTTTGTACCCTGTCTAATACTTCAATATCCATCGGTGGTACATTCTTCTAACAGCATGTCTAGCCTAAGCCATTTCAGGGATTTTAGATTCATTATGATGTCTTCTACTTTGGTTATTTTCCTGATCCAAGAGTTCCTCTTCTTATTCTTCCTAGTTATGCTAGTATTATTAACTGGACTTGATATGAAAACATTGTGAATATGACATCGGTAGAACGAAAATTGTTTAAAAGGCCTACCTAGGCCTAGGGCATATGAATTAATATTTGGTGCCCAAGTAAAACAGCAATATTATTAACATGAGTTGATACGCAAACGTTGTGAATGTGGCATTGGTAGAAAAAAATATTAATAAGACCTAGGCCCTAAGAATTAATATTTAGTGCCTAAGTAAAAGAGCAATACTATTAACCTGACTTGGTATATAAACGGTATGAACATAACATCGGTATAACAAAACTGTTAAAAAGGCCTAGGCCTAGTGCCTATGAATTAATATTTAGTGCCTAAGTAAGAGCACAATGCTATTGACTTGACTTGATATGCAAACGTTGTAAATGTGACATAGGTAGAATAAAAACTATTAAAAAGGCCTAGGCCTAGGGCCTATAAATTAATATTTCGTGCCTAAATAAAAGCGCAATATTATTAACTTGATCTGATGTGTAAACGTTGTGAATATAATACTAGTAGAATAAAAAATGTTAAAAAGGCCTAGGGCCTATGAATTAATATTTTGTGCCTAAATAAAAGCGCAAAATTACTAACTTGTGAGTATGAACACGATTGAAGAAAAACTTAAAAAGGGCCTAGGCGTAGGCCAAGGTATTAATATTTAATTCCTAAATAAAAGCGCAAAAATACTAACTTGACCTTGTGTCTTAACCTTGTTAGTATGAACACGATTGAAGAAAAACTTTTAAAAAGGCCTAGGCGTAGGCCAAGGTATTAATATTTAATGCCTAAATAAAAGCGCAAAAATACTAGCTTGACCTTGTGTCTTAACCTTGTGAGTATGAACACAATTGAAGAAAAACTGTTAAAAAGGCCCAGGCCAAGGTATTAATATTTAATGCCTATTTAAAAGAGCAAAAAATACTAACTAGACTTGGTTTCTAGACGTTATGAATATGAACACGATGGAAAAAACCTGTTAATAAGGCCTAAGCCTGTTTATTAATATTTGATGCTTAAATAAAAACGCAGCATTATTAGCTTGATTTATTATGTAAACGTTATGAATTTATTGCGTCGTGCTCAGATTCATAAGGTTTAGACACAAAGATAGTATTATTGCCCTTTTACTAAGGCATTAAATGTTAATCCTTAGGCCTTTGCGCATGTCTGAAACCAAGAAAATGCAATTTTATACGGCCCCCGACCTCATAAAATAAAATACCCTCTAGGAATAACTACAAAAAAGATTATAAGCGCTATTCAATTTAATGATAACCCAAAAACTGAAACTGGATCAAACACAGAAAATATTCTTATTATCATCGTTTTATTATCCCTAACAGCACTTTTTCTTTACTTTTGGTACTAATCCAAAGTGGGTGTCTGCACTTGTCCGTTTGGCCAACTGTTTAGTAGCTAATTCTCTTAGACCTTATTTCAATGAATTCGTTTCATTTTTTTTTTCGAAAAAGTCGCCTTTCGGTAAATTGCTCGTTCGATAAATTTGTTTTCGATGAATTCGCATTCGACGAATTAGTTTCACTTTTTTCGATAAAGTCGTCTTTCGGTGAATTGTTCGTTCGATAAATTTGTTTTCGATGAATTTCGCGTTCGACGAATTCGTCTTCGATGAATTAGTCTTCGATGAATTCGCCTGCTCCCCTTTCAACGTGATCCCAGGATTACCTTATCTGTGCAATGCTGACATTCGGTTAAGATAAAATGTATGTTTGAATACAAAACACAACCTGTTTTTGCGCGCGTGTAAGTCCTTTTCCCTGCTTTTCTTTCCATCCAACTACGAAAGGTGCCTTAGCGTCGCTAAACCTAAGGAAAAGTGCCTTAACTCTAAGGCGCTTCTATACCACTGGGGAAAAAAAAACGATTAACAAAGCGAGAACACAAAACATAAACAATAGTTGGAGGTGCATTACACTTCCCACGCATAGAGACAGTGTCGCCACACAGCAAGCAGCGGTGAGTGAAACAATGCCGACATTCGGTTAAGATAAAAGTATGTTTGAATACAAAACACAACCTGTTTTTGCGCGCGTGTAAGTCCTTTTCCCTGCTTTTCTTTCCATCCAACTACGAAAGGTACCTTAGCTTCGCTAAACCTAAGGAAAAGTGCCTTAACTCTAAGGCGCTTCTATACCACTGGGTAAAAACAACTGGGAAAAAAAAAACGATAAACAAAGCGACAACACAAAACATAAACAATAGTTGGAGGTGCATTACACTTCCCACGCATAGAGACAGTGTCGCCACACAGCAAGTAGCGGTGAGTGAAACAATGCCTGATGAGGAGACTTGCTAGTATAGCTTCCTCCCTGCGGTTCCTGGAAAAGCATGAAGATCATATGCAGAGGATTTTAAGAAGTGAGTGTCTGACCCCAGGTGTTAAACAACCCTTAGAGGTAGAAAGCTAGATTTGTACTACAGTGCCCGACAGGAAATACACGTGGAAGTAAGGTAGAAAGGGGAGGAAAACTCCCTTATTCATAACGGGGAGGGGGTCAGTGCTTGGGGCGTGACGGCTTAACGTGCCCATCCGACGCACGGTGGATATTTAGTGATTCGAGCATTCGTTCCTGCCTGGGATAGATCCTGACACTTCTCCGTGGCATTCACGAATGTTGATCACTAGGCCATCCACAGCCCCGCCTGAAGACCAGACTCCCGGAACAGGCTTTATACGATGCAGTTTATTCCCCCACCTGTTGTTCCTTAGCATGTCTTTCGAAGAGCATACTTAAAAGAAAAAACATGCATATATTCTATTTGTTCCTTTCTATGTGAATATAATATCGGTATCTGCGCAGTGGTCTAAGACCGCTTGCCCGAGCAGACAGTTTCGGGTCAAGTATGAGAATGGGCGGTATGCTTGTCTTGTGTCTCTCCCTTCCCTGGAACCAGTGGCCCCAAATTAGAAAAAGGCTACTGCATATAGCCCTTAGAGTAGCTCATGGTGGCCGTTAAACCCCCTCCCCAATCGCTGTTTCTAGAAATCAGCGCTGGAATTTGTTTCTAACCAATTTAAGCATGTTTTGATTTTTCCGATACACAATTTTCCTCAACTAGGTAGCATAACAGCATATTTGTCAGACGCACGATTCTAGAAAACTGCATGGACAAACATTTGGGTAAAGAAAACCATAACAAAGATTTTTGGCAACTTTCCCCTCCAATAGGCAAACGGTCCGTTCTTGTCGAAATAAGTTTCCAATGAGAAAAGTCGACCGAATTTTAACGAGTAATGAGCCTGTTTGCAACATACACTGGCGGAATGTGAAAAAAGAACACCAAGAAGGAATTGGCGGACGATCATTAAATTTACATATGTTAATGGGGTCGAGTTTACGTAGGTGTGATGTTAATTTCGGGACCAACCAGTGAGCGCTTACGCCACAGCACGGCATAATATGCAAATTATCGTCGGTGGTATTTAAGGAGTACGGCGAAGTGAATGTAATCAGTCGTCGGCGTACGGACACGTGCGAAGGCCCCCGAGCAAGGCGGTGTACTTACGTATTTTCGGTCACGTGCAGTAGTGAATAGCAAAGTACGTGGGAGAAATCCTTCTCATTATTTAGCTGCATGGAGTTGAGTTGCTTCACCACTAAGTGATTCTCATATAGTTTGTGGTCGTCAAGGATTTGACTGTGAGTTATTTTTATTTCTTGTTCTTTAAACTTCAAGTTAGAAGCTTTATTTTTGTTTTCCGGTTCCAGGCCAACCGGGGCTCCGTGCCTCCGGAATGGCGAACTTTTTTGAACCGACCTGAAACCATTCAGGTTACTCATAATGGGAAGTATCCCAATGTTAATATTCTTAAGGAATTAGTCGACAAACTTGACTATCCGGAACATTTGCACACAGTCCAGCGACTTAACAATGGACTTTTCACAGTGCGTTTCCAAACTGCTGCACAAGCGCTGCACTACCTTGAGCACCCCTTGACAGCCTACAAGGACGTTGCGGTGAACGTTTCGCCAGTAGATGACGGCATTCGTACCGTCTATGTCAAACTCGTGCCCATTGACATCCCTAACTTACTGGATATGGGGAGATTGTCACCCCCATTCAGAATGAGCGGCACACACTCAAAGATCTGGAACATGTTTATACAGGCACAAGAATTGTTCGCCTGCGTATGACAAAGCCAGTACCCAATTTCCTTCAAGTGGGCCGTTGGAAGGCCATGGTCACATATGCTGGCATGATACGCACAAGCCGTAGATGCGGTTATGCTGGCCACATTGCTCCTCAGTGCCCATCCCGAGCTTGCCCCAACTGTAGTACGGTGGGGCACTTAGAGATCTCGTGCGAGCAAGCCTGCTCCAAGTGCGGTGCGGATTCTCACACCAAATCCAGATGCACCCAGTCATCTTTCGCAGATTTTGTAGCTAGGCCTTCAACAGCTCCCCTTGTTTTCAATGAGTTTCCAGAGCTACCGTCCACCAGTACTACTGTTGTTCCCGGGGACTCTGGTGTTCCTGATGCAGTTGTTACCATGGACCCGGAACATGTTGCTTCTTTGAAATTACCGGTTGTCATACCTGTCGATCAGCCTTCCGAGAATGTCGTGACTTCTGTTAATCAAGAGACCTTGGTTGTTTACGGCCGCGTCGAGCCTGGAGCTTCTTCTGCTGTTTCACCAGTGCAAGATCTTGAGGTTCTTGACATGCCATCTACAGAGGTCACCTCACTGCCTCTTGCCGTTGAATCGGCTGTTGTTATTAAGTCTGAGCCTCCCATGGACGCCGACGTATGTACCAAGGTCCCTGAGCCTCATTCACCTGATTCTTCTGACGCACAAGTCGAACTTGTTACCACTGTTGCATTTACAGAGGTTATTTCGGATGATGACAACATTTACATAGATTCCGTTGATGATGTTGCTTTCACCTCTCCTGTCGGAACTGTCTCCCTACCTTCCACCTCCGGGGACAAAGTTGTACCCGTTATCCATTCCAGCAGGCCGCCGGGACGTGTTCCTGTTACCATCCACAATGTTACTCCTTCCAGAGAGATTAGTCCTGCTGACCATTCCTACCGTCAACAACGACAGTCCTCTACATCTTCGGAGGGCAGGACTCGCGGCAGCCGTTCGGCAAGTGTTCATCCTGACAGTCGGGAAAGATCTCCCGTCCAACTGGAGGAAGGGAACTTCCCCAAGTAGCCGCCGACGGAACCGTCGCCGGAATCGCAACCGTTCCACCTCTGGAGATTGTCATCGTCAGTTCTAAGTGCCGGTCCACGTTTCTAAAACGGGTGGGTTAATTTGAATCTACCCTACTTACTGACCTTTGTTTTGTGTATTTTTGTATTTCAATTTTCTGCTTAACCTTCAACCTTAAAGTTTCAACATTAAATATTCAGGTACTTCGGTCCCGGTCAGTAAGGCGTTGGCTCATCGGCTGGATTATGACCCAGGATATTGATATCCTGTGTGTCCAGGAAACATTTTTTAACAATTTTAGGCATGTTTCGGATTTTCGTCATTACACTAATGCCCCGTGCTGGTTTAGTCTTTCTCCGACTAGTCACAGGGGCGTCGGAATTATTGTCAACCCTAACTTCAAGGGTCGACAACTGAAATTTCAATATGATGACGAGGGTAGAGTAGCTGCTGTCAGCTTCGCCCTCGCCGAGTTTAAAATTAGCGTTATTTCAGCCTATGCGCCATTGGAACCCGCCCAACGGGGTAGATTCCTCAGGAGTCTTCCTTTATTTTTTGGGGGTGGTGAAGACTTCCTCATTTTGGGGGGTGACTTTAATCTTGTAACGGAGCCTCTTGATAAACAGGGGGTACCTGGCAGACGGACTCGTCCCGGGCTGTCTTCTCCGGGTTCATGTCGGGAGCGGGGCTGGTGGACGCCTGGCGTTCTACTCACCCTGGGGTCTTCGACTGGACTTTGACGGATGGCTCGGTTCGGGCCCGCCTGGACAGGATTCTTGTGGGGGGCCCTGGGGATTGTGACCTTGTGTCTTTTGTTCATTATGATGTTAATTCTGTGTTTCTCCGTGTGAGTGACCATCGTGCCGTTTCTGGTGAGATCGTTCTAACAGGAGCCGGGACACGAACTCAGGACCCGTGGAGGATGAATCTGAATCTTCTCGAAGATGACGACATCCTTCAGGGCCTTGAGAGGTTGCTTCGGGGTGAAATTCAGTCTGAGACTCATCACACTGGTGAGTGGTGGGAGGGGTTAAACTTAAAGTGAAGTCTTATTTACAACTTCAGGGGAAACTTTCGGCTCGTCAGCGGCTTTTAGAGCGAACTCGCCTTGTCTGTATGTTGCGTGCATGCAAAGCCGGACAGCAAATGGGAGCGCAGAATGCTGGTATGATTGCTGAACTTCAAGCTCAGTTGACAGATTTATATTGTAAAACCGGCCAAAGATGCACACGGGACTCTATTTCACAAAATTTGGAAAACGAGATTTCACTTGCAAGTTTTTTTGCGAAATCTCGCAGAAACAAAATTATTTCCCAGGTAATTATTGGCTTACAGCATGAGTCACGCTTCGTGACCTCTCAACCAGAAATTCACAATTTGGTTTTCTCGCATTTCAGAGACCTGTTTGCATCTGATGAAGTGCAGCAGTCGTCCGTCGACTCTTGGGTCGCTGACGTGACCCAACTCGACGCCGCGGCTTCTGTGCTTACATCGGGCCCTGTCCGTATTTCTGAGGTGAGGCAAGCCATTGCCGGCTTGCGTAATGGTCGCAGTCCAGGTACTGATGGCATCAGTGTCTAATTTTATAAACATTTTGTTGATTTGCTTGCTGAACCTCTGATGTTTTTAATCATGTTCTGTCAACTGGGCAGTTAACCACGACGATGCGGCTTGGTCAGATCGTTTTGGTTAACAAGCGGCGTGATGGTCCTGGTCGTCATTTGGGAGAGTGGAGACCCATTACTCTTCTCAATTACGATTATAAGATTTTGGCTAAAGTCCTTGCTAACCGACTGATTAGGGTTTTTTTCTGGCCTAGTAGACGTGTGCCAGGTTTCTGGAATCCCGGGAAGGAGAATTTTTCAAAATTTAGTCCTCGTGCGGGACGGTATTCACTACCTCGACCGCAAGAGGTTGAAGTGCTGTATCCTTTCTTTGGATCAGAGCAAAGCCTTTGACAGGGTCTCTCACAAGTACCTTGTGACCCTGCTGGAGGCTTGTAACTTTAGCCAAGATTTTGTACACATGGTGAAGGTCTTGTATACTGATATCTTTAGTTTTATCCGAGTCAACGGTCAGCCTACGGACTGCTTTCCCATCCGGAGAGGGGTCCGCCAAGGCTGCCCGTTGTCTGCTGCAATGTTCGTACTGAGCATTGAAACTCTCCTTAAGAAGATTCAATCTGCACCGAATATCTCTGGCATCCCGGTTCCGGGTTAGAGCTTTACAACAGCTGAGCTCAAATACCTTGCGTATGCAGATGACGTTGTTCTCTTCCTTCGGGATGAAATTTCCTTGAGAAATTTGTTTCATGTTTATGATGTTTATGCGGACAGTGCAGGCGCTGCTTTGAATGTGGATAAAACTAAAGCCTTGTGTTTTGGGGATTGGTCACCTGACGTTTTGCAGTTTGTAAGCTCAACCGATGATCCCATAAGGATCCTCTGTGTTTACTTTGATAAAAAGGGGGTTCACCGCAAGACGTGGCGCTCTGTTCAACAGAAGCTCACGTTGGAATGTGCTTGGTGGGAGGGCTGCCAAATTTCTTTTTTTAATAGGGCTAAATTGGCTAACAGTCTCTTGGTTTCCAAAATTGCTTTTTGCGGTACCCTACAACCCCCGACGTACAGGGTCCTTTTGGCTCTAAATTCTCTCATTTTTCGATTTGTTTGGGGAACTAGAGCTGTCCTTTCTCGGGATTGCCTGTTCAACCATTCCATCGGGGGACTGGGTGTTCGGCACATTCTTGCGTGGTGTCGCGCGTTGATGGTTTCTAATGTGGCCTACATCCTGAAAAGCGATTCTCATCCAAGCTTTAACTTCGCGTGTTATTTCATTTCCTATAATCTTAGGTTATTTTCTTTCGCTTGTAACTACCTTGGGCCTAGAGCTCCGAGGCCCGGTGAACCACATGGCACTACCATTTGTGAGGCTAGATTGTTAACTAGCCAGAACATCAGGTGATCCTCTTGGCATGAACCAGATGCCTTTTATAATGTTTTCTTGCCATCCTTTGCTCCACACATTCAGCGCATGTTTCCCGCCTTGGGGATGAACTGGAGGGTCGCATGGGCCAATGTCGCGTTTGCGGGTGTGGAAGGTCGTGTGCGTGACCTGCAGTGGCGCTTGGCCCATGGGATGATTTTCACCCGTGATTCCCTTTTTCGTTGGGGAGTCGCCGACTCCCCGGACTGTCCCCACTGCGGACAGCCGGAGTCTTTATTCCACCGATTTGTGGAATGTAATTTTGTTCGAAAGGTTTGGCAACTTTTGTCTAGATGGATTTCTGTTAATATGTGTAATTTTAAAATTGTTTTTAAGCACCCGCTACCTGTTTCCGGTCAGCGTGCTTATGGTTTAAAGGTGATCCTTGCTACTGCTTGTACTGTGTTACATGGTACTGTTTTGTCTGACCACGTTAGGCTTTATTCGAATAGGCCTGATGTGGTCGCCCTCTGTCAAGATCAGATTGCGTGAGAGGGTGATTTCCGACTTTCACCACTGGCCGGAAGATGTTTTTCGCGTCCGATGGCTTTGTTGGTCTCTGCTGGTTTCCCTACGCAATAATGTGCTCTGCTTTTGGTTCTGAATGTGTTTTCTGTTGGAGCATGTCTCATGCCTGACGACCGTTGCTCTTTTTACTTGCTTGTCTAGATCCTGTGTTTGCATCATGAATTGTATTTATATGCTTTTCTACTGTGTATATATTGTCTTAGTCTGCATTTGTCTATGCTTGGCCTGCGCTTTTGTTCTGTCTTTTGTCTGTGGCAGGTGCTGTGCCTCTCGGACGACAGTTCAGACCACTTCCTGCGTCTTTGTCATGCCTCTCGGGCGGGGAGGGGTGTGACAAATTACTTTTCATGCTTTTGTTTTGGTTGGAGGTGCTTAGATGTGGGTCCACTTTTTCTCTAAGCACATCCACCCTGTTTTCAGAGATACTTCTTCCCTGGAAGTGTTATTGCTTGTGTTTCGTCTTCCGAGTTTGGTAAGTAAGGTAAGTAGTTTCTTTTCCTTTCTTTTTAGTGTGTGTGTGTGTCACCTCGATGATGATAGTGCCTTGGCTGACCCATAATATGGGTTTCAGCAGAACAGTGTACAGCCTTGTGCTGTACCCCAGCTCACTAACTGAGAAGCTGCAATGCCTGGACATGGAAGACGTGTACGATTTCAGCAGTTATCGGACTTTGAGCGAGGTCGTCTAGTCGGACTCCGCGAGGCCGGGTGGTCGTATCGTCGTATTGCGGAGCGAATTGGACGGGAAGTATTGGTGGTGGTACGATGGTGGCGTAGATGGTCCGAGGAACATTCCCACAGGAGAAGACGTGGAACCAGGAGTCACAGACTGACTGATGAGCGGACCGATCGACGCATAAGAAGAGCGGCGTTGTCAAGCAGAACATTCACTGCGACGCAAATCCGAGCTGCCGTTGCACCTGGGGTGACTGTGCGAACAATCCGCAACTGTCTACTGGATGCAGTACTACGTGCACGTGTGCCTCTGGCATGTGTACCTCTGACTCCAGCCCACCGTCAGGAACGGCTGCAGTGGTGTCGCCAACGTCTGCATTGGAGAACGCAATGGCGATCTGTCGTGTTCAGCGATGAAAGCAGATTCTGCTTGGGAGCCTCCGATGGCAGTATGCGTGTTCGCAGACGCACAGGGGAGCGTCTCCACCCTTCTTGCATCCGCCAGCGACACACAGGGCCTACACCTGGTCTCCTGGTGTGGGGAGTGATCAGCTATCACTCACGTACACAACTAGTGTTTGTACCGGGTACGTTAAACAGCACCTCCTACATCAACATCATTCAGCCCGTTGTTGTGCCATTTGTAAGGTCGGTCCATCGTGGTGTTTTCCAGCAAGATAACGCACGCCCACACACGGCACGTGCAACGCAACATGCACTTCAGGGTGTGAGACAACTTCTATGGCCTGCACGTTCACCGGATTTGTCCCCCATTGAGCACGTGAGGGATTTTATGGAACAACGACTTATCCGGTCTCCCCGGCCAGCCACGACCATCCTCGATTTACGCGTCCAGGTTGAGGATGCTTGGAACTCAATACCCCAAACTTACATCCAACATCTGTACGACAGGCTCCATGCCAGAATTGCACAGTGTGACGCAGTTCATGGCGGTTCAACCTCGTACTAACCATGTTACATGGAAATGTTATTTTTCAGTTTACCAGCAAATACAGCTGTATTTTGCCATAATGTTTTGATCACATTATCCTCTGTATTCCGTTATTATGCTGTATAAATTTCGTTGGTATCAGATGTCTCCTTCTTGGTGTTCTTTTTTCACTTTCCGCCACTGTATATGCAACCCACTGCACTTAGATATTTTGTTACGCGTGCAATTGGAAGTTTTCCAAGAAAAGATTGAATTTTATGTCAAAGCGCAGATATATCAAAGTATAAGGGTTGTTTGATAAATAAGTGGACTGGGCCTGTGATTTCGGTATATGTAGAACTCAGAAAAAACAGATTGTGTTTATTGATACACTTGACAAACCATGAGCATGTCACATGCGCAATAGACATCTGTTTTGTTCGCAGGTAGACGTTCGACGCTCAAACGTGAATTAGTGCAGCGATGGATTCGTCCAGATATGCGCAACGGTGTGTGATCCAGTTCCTGTGTGCTGAAGGTGTACAGCCAGCAGAGATTGTTCGTCGGTTAAATGCAATGTACGGCGATGAAGCTTTGCAGCGTATGGCAGTGTTTAATTGGTGCAAAGAATTCCGAGAAAGGATACGAAGCAGTGCATCGGACCTTCCACGTCCAGGCCGTTCGATCCAGGTGACAGATGACGAAACATGTGCAAAAGTGAATGACATTGTGTTACGAAATCGTCGAGCAAATGTGCGGTTAATTAGTGAGGCGACAGGCATAAGTACGGAACGTGTTTATCACATTATCACAGAGAAACTGGGATATCGGAAGGTTGCTGCCGCATGGGTTCCAAAGGGTTTATCGGAGGTGCAAAAGAACACACGCAACTGACACCTTTTGCAGGACAATGCAAGGCCACACACCGCAGTTGACACCTTGACAACAATCCGACGTTTCGGATGGGATGTGCTACCCCACCCTCTCTACAGTCCCGACTTATCGCCCTGTGAGTTTCATGTGTTTGGCCCAATGAAGAGGGCCCACAAGAGGAAGCGCTTTGCGTCGGACGTTGAAGTGCAAAATGCATTATCTTCATGGCTGCACAGCCAGTCCGTAGAATTCTACAGAAATGGCATTGACAGGCTAGTTTATCTGTGGGATGGTTGTCTCAACAACCATGGAGAATATGTCAAATAAAAACCACTTCTGGAATCCTAATGACTAAAGTCCACTTATTTCTCAAACAACCCTTATACATTGTCACGAACCCTAGGGAGGAAATTGTGCATCCGGTGGCGCAGTGGTCTAAGCGCTGGCTTATGACTATTTGTCCAAGTGGGTCCGGGTTCGAATCCCGTGAGGCATGGATCTATTTTGTCTTACGGTACTGACTCCCTTTCCTGGAACCAGTGGTCCTACATTAGGGACGGGCAACTACTTATAGCTCATTGAGTTGCTCACGGTGGTCGTTAAACTATCAACCAAAAAAAAAGTGCATCTGAAAAATCAGAAGCCTTGCGAAAAATATTGACCGCGGAGGAAAGCTACAGATAAGAATTTTTCCTTTTGCACGCCGAAATGTAGAACTTGATATTATCACGCGTGTGTATGTTTAGGAAAGCTGAAAGGATTCGTCCTATAGGGATTCATATGTCAGTCCTTAGTATTCTGAATCATTAATATACACTGAAAGGACAATTTATCGTACACACTCACCTAATTACGTGAGGATCCCTCCCCCCCCCAACAGCTGCAACACCTGATTGCATGGACTGTAACAGGTGCTGGAAACATTCGGGTGGCACTGCCGCAAATGGTTCTAGAATAGCTATCCCTAAAGATCCGATAGTTGCCTGTTGTGAGTCTCTCGCTCTAATGCGTCGCTCCACTTTGTCCCACAGATGCTCAGTTGGATTCAGATCCGGAGAATGGAAGGACAGTTTGCCAATTCGCTGGAATGCTCCACTAACCAGTCTTTCGCTAAATGAGAACAATGAGACGGGGCGTTGTCTTATTGAAAGAAGACATCATGCAGTTGGAAATGGACGGGTTTCGGTGGTCTTAGAGTACGTTAACATAGTCTTGTGCGGCGATGGTAGGCCCAATAGGTGTAAGATGCCTGTAAGTGGTCCACGTAAACACAACGCAAAACATTACACCGCCTCCGCTGGTTTGTAACATCCCCCTTTGACAGCTGGGGTTTCTGGCCCCGTGTAATGTATCCCCCCCACACACACACACACACACACGCACATACGTACCTTCCACACGCACATACGTACCTTCCTGTCGACTGATATAGTTGGTACCTCAATTGAAGCAGGTAGGTATCCGACGTTACTATACAAGAGAGCCAGCGCTCACTTTGAACATCAAAGACTCGTTTACGGCCCCATTTTCTCATGTCGCTGCCGGTTTTGACGTATTGCTGGTAAGCATGTTCTGCAATCGTGGCGAATATCTGCTATGATCGAACTTGATCACGTCGCCGCGCTTACCCATCCTTCCGCTTGGGGGCATGATATACAGCAGGTAGATATCTGACTTATTTGTATCCCTCAGAGGGTTTCGGAGGAGTAGGGTAGGTTTATGGATAGGCACGATGTGTACAATAATTTGTGCCTTCGTTGAAAGTACTCATGTTTATTCCAATGTTATTGAGATTTTTTCGCTAAGTAATGCCTTCTACCAACAGCACGTAAATGATAGCAACGAAATTATCTTAAGATGAGAGAATTAATTTACATCTATGTACGAAAGAGATGAAGTTTCCAGAGACCTGTTTCTTTCGACTTAACAGGAGATGCCCTTCATTATTATATTAATTACCGTGCCACCGTGTTTAGGTTATTGAAGTACAGCACACAAATACTAATTATGAGAACAGAACTGGGATAAAAAATTAATGCCTATTACCCATAACACCCCCCCCCCTCTAATTCACTTGTTCAAGATCTTCCGCCCCTGACAAATTACTCCCATTACAAATGAGCAGTTTTACTCCATCTTGTTCTAGGTCTTCCCTTGGTCCATGGCCAGCTGATTTAGATTTTAACTAAGTAATAATTGATGACATGGTTATTCCTGGACTTAAAATACAATTTTCACAAAATTATGGATTTTATTGCTAAGGAATGAAATGATATTAGTCAATTTTTCGGGTAGTACCCCTACCCATCCTCAGGAATACAAATGTTGCCATTCATAAGATAAATTCCACCTTTCAAATCATTTAATGTTGTACCTCTTCTCTATTTTCAGTCCTTCTGCCAATTTTCTTTGACGCAGTGCTGTTGGTGTGCGAGAACCTCTACAGTGTCTAAAAATCACTGAGCCCTGTATTCTGCACATGTCTGTCCAAACTTGTTTTGTCATTTTTAATTGCAGCTTTATGCTCCCAACCCAGTTTTAAGCTGTCTGCCAGTCTCTCCCACATAGCTGAGACCATACATACATTTTATGTTGTAGAAAACACCTTCCTGCGGTAGGTATTCTTTTTGCTTTAATTTTGGGAGATAATTACTAACTTTGCCATCCTGGAGCCAGTCTGACTAGAAACCTCTCACTAATACTCTGCAGTTTTTCAAATAGTCCTTTATGGTAAATCGAAATCTTTCGTACGACACACATACACAAACCACCTAAGTCTGATTTCATTAACTTTGTCTTCTGCAGAAGTACCCAACTCAGATGATGTAATATCTGCATTACTAATCCTGTCACGTTCCTGAATCTATTTTCTCCGATATCCCTTCTACCACTTGCAAATCGCTCACACTTAACCTTCGTAATGAAACCTTCAGTACTTCACACTGAACTCTCACAATAGAAGTGGTCAAAATATTGCACTGTGGTTTTTGTTTTTTGATCAACCTTCTTAATTGAAGTAGTTGTATATACTGCAGTTGACGGGAGACTCATTTCTTGCTTTGAAAACATCGAAACACTATTTTAAGCTGTTGTGTAAGATAGCAGATACATTTAGTTAGGGCTTAGTAGGCTAAAGTTAACAGCTTTATAAAAATTGCATGCTGTTAAAATAAACTTCAGTTGACATCTGCTGCATTCGAATTTAGAATCGAGCAAAAGAAAGTGGTTATGGAAGCACAAACAAGTGCTGTCCGATGGGCCGAAAATTTAGAAAATGAAAAATAGTGCGTCGGTTGTTGACTTGCTAGGTAAGACTTGACTGTTATGCCTTCGGTTCTGGTTCTTCTCTTTCGCTGCTCCATTAGACGAATACGAGTCTAAAAATTGCCATGGCTATGATTTTCATCAGCGGATGGCAATTTTTTTTATACGTAGCTTCTGTAATTCCTTACCCTCACCCCGTCCATTGTAAAGGCTATGCACGTCGTACTGAAAACCGGAAGTTCATCCAGTTACAACGTTTAAACAAATAAACCAAATTTGTGGCAGAACTAAATGTGTGGAACGCACCTCATCGTTAAACTTCCACAGTTTTGCATCAATATCAGATTTTAAAATTGCGTGTTTAAAATATTCCTGCATTTTGACTTCTGGTCCGTGGAAATTTTCTCGCGAAAATGTTCTTCGATAGTTATCTGGCTCTAATTATGACATTATGTGAAGATATGAGGATATTGTTAAGTTTAAGAAGCTAGCTAGTTGAATTTGTATTCTGTTGCGGCACTCATATTTTGAGGGTAGCAGATTTTACCGGAGACTTGATTCCAGAAATTTGTAGTCTGTTCGCATTCTGTGCCCATGTCAAAGTTTAGATAGCTAACTGCGTGTTATCGCTGTCATCGTTGCACGCTTGGTTAACCGAACGTATAATGTATGGTGAGAACGACATGAGGAACTTAACGAAGATTACAACCCGATGGCATATAAATGGTGTAAAGATTTCGCAGTTGAAATCGATGTAGGAAACAACTTTCATGACAAGGAAGAGGAAATGCGTGCAAATAGCATCAGAAAAACTTTTTTCCAGTTCATTTCAATTCCACCCTGTTTTGTTTTTCTTATGCTTTTCACTTCCAACAGACTGAAACAACCGAACCCTTCGAAAACTTGTTTCCTATTCACATACTATAACAACTACCTGATAAGTTGCGACCACAAACTTTGATTTACTTACAAGATCTGACGTGCACTCGTTGTACCTCACAAAATCAGTTTGCATTTTAAAAGCAGATCACGACTTACTGAAAGAATGGAATTGAATACCGAGACGCTCAAATATACGGCACGATGTATGTACCCATTGAAAACCATCTCACAATTTATATTCAGTTTCTGCAGTTCACTTTCGTCCGTAAAAAAAAAAAAACTAACAATAGTACACGCGTTTCTTTTTTTTTTACTGTTGCGGTATTGTTTTTTTTTATGTTTGTTTCGAATACAGCCAGTTTTATTCAAAAGTGGCTGTTTTGTTGCTCACTGCTCCACATGTGTTGAGGGGGAAATTGATATTTCCTGCTTTCTTTTGTAATATTTCGCAGTTTGCTGCTCACTGTTCGCCCATCACCTTTATAAATCCAGATATTTTAATTTCGAAACTGAATGATGTTTCGTGAGTTTGGATACCCAAACACATAGATCACAGTAATTTGGATCATACATAGCCATTACGCGTGGCTCAGGCAGCACCCATTGAAAAATTGTAAAAAAAAAACAAAAAAAAAACGAAAGCTTAGAAATAAAAATTAAAAACTTAATTCACCAATTCTGGACTCATTTTAAGATTAACAAGAAATCTCCTGAAGTCAGACTTAGCGGAAGTACCAAACCTGTTATGAAAAAATGCTGCGAACCTGTCTTTCATAGGCGCCACTTGGGTGTACCTGGGCTCAAGCGCCCATCAAATCATTGATGAACCCCTCCCCACCCCCCAAAAAAATTACTGCAAAAGTGCGTAAACTCTAAAATGTGCATAGGAAAAAAAATAGCTTATATAATTATGTATCCGTTGAGTTATGAAACCTACTACCGATTAAATCGTATGACTAACTTGTAACTTTCATATGTATGCGCGTGTGAATATATTAAGAACTCTGGCACCCATTTGGACATCCCGTTCAAAACTCGAGCACCCATTGGATTTTTAGTTAAATTCTCTGTGGTGTAAGTGCAAGTACGAAATGTTTTCGTTTATAAGGAGCGGATCGAACTGTGTATTTGAGTTATTCTGTTGCTATGGCAAACGTAACGCTGCATATATCCATAAAGCCTGCCACTCTCTTTAAGGAAGCAACTACTCATTGAGCAAAAAAAGTAAAGGATTCTGTCTACGACTTGCCTTTATGTCCGGTTATAAATTTTGGAATCACCTAAGGACTACCTCGTCAGGTTACTCGGTCACCCCCTCCCCCACACACAGGAATGCCATCCGCCATGCATGTACTAAGAGCTCCAGTTCAGCAAATGTGCGAAGAGAGACTAGTTGAACATAAATAACTGTCGGGGAAACGCAAAGCAAATTTAATCATGAACGGACGTCTTGACGTGGCTCTTCGGTATGTCCATGTTATGAATTCAGGATCATCGAAGGGAAACCAAATGCGCTTTAGTTATAAATTAGGATCACAGTCGAAGAGTTTTGAAAATCTCAGGCCATGCTCGACAAAAAAATAAAAAATAAAAATGAAGCGTTTATACCCATTTCATTAAAAAAATAAGAAATCTGTTATCCATAAGTGCATTAATAGTTACTTAATAATAAACTTCTGAACATTTTTGAAATAGTGCCCGATTTTCATTCGATCCTTATGCTTGTGAATAAATTTAAATATATTATAGGCAAAAGTTTGTTGTTTGGGTATTTAACGACCATCGTGAGCAACTCATTGGGTGATGTAAGCAGTCACCCGTCCCTAATTTGAGGCCACTGTTTCCAGGGAAGAGCCCAGCGCCTCGTAGCCTACTACTCCGCCACTGGGGCAACTTGTTTTCCTCCATATTTTTCTAAGTGTTTCATTTCTCAATAGATCTAAAAAAATGTTCTTTGGAATTCAGCATAAAATTATAACTAATGTATTACAGGATTTCTTTAGATTTAAAATAATATGTTCGATAAACTATTTCAATATATCAATTTTTATTTTTAGTAATCAACGGCTGATGTTTACCGATAGGAACATCTTATTCCATAAGTTCTAATTATAATGTACAAATTATTACCAAAGATAATCTGGTTTCCCTGCAGAAATCAGAGCATGCCCTGATTTTTGCAGGGTAAGCAATCGAGTATGCTCGTAGTGGGCGCCTGTGATAACGCTTTTGATTACACCTCAATTGACGAATACAACTTCCTTTCGTCAGCGTGATATGACAAAATCCAGGATGATGTTGCGCATGCTGATCAGATTTCCAGTCTAGTTGCTCAACGTTGTAATTTTTTTTTTTTATAATTAATTAGCTCAAATTACGAAAGGAAACAAGGTGTCAGACTCTGCAACTGTTTATACCCGCGAAGGCCGGAGGGAGAGTTCGTTCTCTCGAATCAAGAATTCACACTTGCGTCCTAGCAAAACTAGGGTACTGGGTTCTCCGGTTAGTTACTTTTTTTCCAGTGTTTCTTTTGGTGTTCAATGACCCCCATCAGAACTTCTTCATGAGGGGTGGTCCAAGATATTGAAGATGTAAATAAAAATACCCTGGAGCAAACATCTCCCAAAATATTGGGAAGCAATAGTATTATCTCCGCCATATTAAAGTGCGTTTCCAGTTATTCGTAAAATATATATTTAAAAACAAGCAACCCATAACAAAGAACAAGATATCTCGTGGGGAGGACCACAGCTCCTGGGCCCACCCCCACTGAGATCGCTACTGGCCCCCATGATCATCCACCTTGGATTGGCCACCCCGGCGTAGGGCTACTCTTTCCAGGTAAGGAATGGAGCGTTTAATTAAGACCAGCATTTAATCCCCAAAATCAAATTCCTCATGTTTTGCTTTAACAACTTTAGATTCACCATTAAAGATTTTTGGCGTGGCCCCCGATTTGCTTAGTACAGTTAATCATGTTTTTCTAAAACTAAATATGGCCGCCCTAGTGGCGCAGTGGTCTAAGCGATGGCTTCTGATCATTCGTCCGAGATGGGGTCCGGGTTCAAATCCCGTGAGGCATAGATGTTTGTCTTAGGCACTGGCTCTCTTCCTTCCCTGGAACCAGTGGCCCTAAATTAGGGACGGGCGACTGCTTGTAGCTTATTGAGTTTCTCACGGTGGTCGTTAAATCCCAAATAAATTAAAAAAAACTAACCCAATGAAACGTATCGCACCAAAAACAAGGGTCGTTTAATTCACGACTCTTAGTTTGAAAATTAGATCCCTACTTTTTATGTGCATGGGAAATACCCCTACATATGAAAAATTGCTTCCTGCAAATCTGACACATGGGAAGAAATGCATTAAAAGTGGCAATAATTTTCAATTTTAAATTCCTAAACAAATTATTTCAGTTTCAAATTAACATTTTTAAAAATCGGGCTGACGAAAACAAACTAGTCATTTTGACATTAAATAGGTGATGCACTGTGCGAGGAGGGGATACCGCATCTTAATCATAAAACACATGTATGTTTCATTTCATTGCTATTCACATTATTCACGAGCATCTCACTAGCTATTGCATTATTATCGACTGAACTTGGACCTCGTCGCTTGCTACACAAGCAGTTGTGGAGGTCAGATCCAATCCACGCGCTGCATTTGTGCTATTAGATCTTAGTTGGTGCTTCAACAGTCTTGATGCTGAAAAGAAAAAAGCAGGAGGTAGATGTTTTTTCCCAATACAAGAGAAATAATTCGCCGCCCCGGTGGCGCAGTCGTCTAAGCGTTGGCCACGACCATTCGTCAGAGATGGGTCAGGGTTCGAATCCCGCTGAGACATGAATGTTTGTCTTTCGGCATTAGCTCGCTCCCTTCCCTAGAACTAGTGGCCCTAAATTAGGGACGGGTGACTGCTTATAGCCCATAGTTCCTCACGGTGGTCGTTACACCCCCCCCCCCCAATCAGATTCGTAGCATTTAAAATCTTCGTAGTTTACTCTTCTATTAACAACAGTTTAATGTCTGTATTAACGACCACAGATTTGAAACTTTCCTCACGAAATTTATATTTATTCACCACTTCCGCTTTCCCCTATCCCAATAATGAACTCAGTGTTCGATCAGACATGTTGATGAAATGTATAGATACTTTGTAAACATTGCAAAATGAAAAATCTTTTTTTTTTTTTTTGGTCGTTTTACATCATTAAGAATATTAAATCGTATATATGACTTCTCAGGCAATAATATGATGAACAATATAACGTCTAGTAATAACACCAACACTGAAGTCTACTGGAAAATTTTGGATGCCAAGTCATGAAGAGACATTAAGCACTTTAACTGGCCCAATTTAATCGTTCATTTTCATTACACATACATATGTTACCAGAAAACTAGAAGAAATACTTGCGATAAGGATCACACCAAAAGGGATTGGTTGCCCATGCCTTATTTACATCTGCATGCTCAAGGAAAACAATGAAGGAATACGAACATTGCTCTCTTCAGTCTCCTTACAATGTAATTTTAGCCACAGTGATATGGTGAAAATATTAAACGCACTCTCAGCTAGTTTTGCATCAATATTTTCTCGCCAGATGGCTTTCGCAGAAAAATCTCTCTTTTTAATCTCACAAAAGTGGTGGTTGGAGAGACTTCTACAGGTACTTTTTTTCTTCAACAGAATACGATATAATTAAAAGTATCTCGTTTCGATGTAAGGGATACGTAATTATCGAAATAAAAGACATTCGGGTGTAATGAGTAAGTCTCAAAGTTTAGGCATTTTAAGGTAATTTAGGGTTGTGCAATTAGTAAGTTTTTAAAAGATGATTTTCGAGACACGTTCATGAAAATTCGTCGTGTTCCCTAATATTTGACGCGAAAAGATTTTTCGTTTCGACTTGAATTAACCGAATTGCCTTGGTAAGTGTAAGCATACGTGTTCTCAGAGTTCTAAATAAACTGCTAAAAAAAGTTAAGGATACTACGGAGAAAAGATAGACAACTCGTAAAAGCAGCCGTGTGAATTTAATTATGGACTGTACTGGATACAAAACACAAAACATATGAAATGGTCAAGAAGCAGTTGTACTTTAAACGTTCACACGAGGGAACAAATGCCGCTCATACTCGGAAGAAATGAAAATCACACGAGGTCAGCCAGTATGTTGTGACACTTCCTCAGTTGTTCACAACCGCTGGCACTTCCGCATCATACTGCAGGTCTGTTGATTCAGCTAACTTTCGGATAGTGCCGTCTGCAGGCGAGACATAACGTTCAAAAGTTGAAGTGCCGTAGGGACCTTGTAATGCCTATCGAATATCCTATACAGTGAATCTCAAACATGCTCGATAGGAGTTAGGTAGTGCAGCTTGGAGGTGTAGAACACTGCGATCTTCGATCTAGAAAACCTTGGTTGGAGCTCGATGTGGCCGTGCATTACCATCCACAAAGAGGAAAGTGTAGACTATCACACCGTGGAAAAGTGTCAGTCTTCCTGATGTCACCTTTGTACGGGCTAAATAGAATGCATGTGTCTTCGACACATACAAATTTGTACAGCCAGTAAAGCAGACTACTGGCTGTACAAATGGCGCCCCGCCCCGTGGAACGGATGTACAAGTTATCACAAACTGACTGCCATATTCGTAAGCTTCTCCACACAGTTACCGATTATAGGAATGTAGGGCAAATCTGGACATAAGATTTTGCCACTCATCCTATCGCATGTTTTGTCGCCCCCACTCAGTTTTCTTTCTGGAGACATTGCTATTCGACGCAATGGACGTTTAGACTATAGACCTTCCTGATGCAGTAGGTTACGGATAGTTTGATCTATGGAGCAGCTGGACACACTAAAAATTCCTTGTGGTACGCTAATCTGCGGCTTTAAACTTCGTGCGACGTTATTCCCGATAACAAACCCACTAAACCAATAGAACTGCGCTGTTATCCCCAGAAAATTCGGTAAGTTTGAGTCATCTAGTGGATCAATTTTTCGTCATGTACGCGATAATCTTGATCATGGTATTAGACATTTTCAAGGAAGTATTTTGCAATATAACTTAAGCGAAGATATGGTGCTACATAGAAATGTACAGTTACATCACCTAACGAAACAATCTAACATTTAGGGTAAAGCTGGTTATTTGGGTTAAGTGGAGCAAGGGCCTCGGTGGGCCAAAGAACTCCAAGAAAAACTGGAAAGTTATGACAAATATTACTCATGGTCAGTTATCCTGGGAGTGAAAGCATAGAGAATTTTCTAATGCGACTTCTACACGAAACTATAGAGGCTATTTCAAGTATGCATTTGCGTCACCCAGTGGAAAATATTTACCAGAAAATTTAGATTTTCATGTATAATCTTGGCCATGTTGTCAACCATCTTTAAAGATTTTAAGAAACTCTGGTGCAGTACGCCTCCTGGCGTGAAACCAGTAAATCTAGAAAATGAGAAAGTACAAGAAGATTAACCAAGGTTGTTAAATTCAGTAGATGTTAACAGAACCTCTCCCATCAGACCTGTGAAAATTATTTTCAAATAGGAATTTTAGAAAGCGGGGATATAGCGTGATATGAAAATGTAGATTTTTTTTTCACGCCACCTGGAAATATGAACTATAACTACTTAGCGGAAAAACGAACGGCATTGTGCTTAACAAAATAAAAGTGAAAGACTTTTCTCCATGTATCATATATGTAAGATAATTTTTTTAAAGCCAAGAAGTGGAGATGTCATGCAAAAATACATTTTGGCATATAGCAGAAATACTTTGGAGAAGTGGATTATTCAAGAATTGTCATTCTCATGGTTCCAGCAACAGAATGCAAGAATATTTCGCATCGGACAAGGGCGTGGATATTGTATTTTACTAAGGGAAATAATACTTCCTACGCACGAAGTTTCTTTTCAAAAGACGTGGTAAAATATGAACCATTTTCAAGAAATTCGTAAGTCATGGCAAGTACAGGTTTCATTACAGGAACAATTAAAAAGCGTGATACCCTTTCTGTAATCTTGATTCACTTTCGGTTAGATCTCTTAAACAACATCATTGGCAATGAATGACAACGAAATTCTGAAAATGATGTTCATTACGTCTTGGCGACACTTAAGACCACAGCATACTTGAATGTAGCCAAGTAGCTACACTGAAGTATTCCATGGGCCAAGTAAATTAAATGAATACCGAAAGTTCAAAGGTTTAAAGCTACTAAATGATGCGGCAGGAACGAACAAATAGTTTCTAAAATGTTTTCTCTGGAGATCTGTGAGGAGTAAAAGTTGCAACTTGGCGAGATCTACTTAAAGCAGCGATTCCTAAAATACGAAACGCCTAAAAAATCTTATGAATAACACGCGAAAAAAAAAAAAAGTTCAAAGCACTACAAAAATGTACTGCCTCGCGTGGAATTGTTCTTAACTGTAGTGTGAATGTTTCGTTAATTTTGGGAGGCATATTACGACAGATTTGGTCATGCAGAACCAAGAGCATTACTTACAAGAAAACCGATAATACGGTGACCAATGTCTGCTTTCCTAGTTCCCAGGGGCGTATATAGAATCTGTTTTCGGAGAGGGAGCGACAGAAAATGGAAGTTTTTGAGAACCATCAGGACAAAATAAGAACTAATGAAAAATAATAGAAAAAAACTAAAGCATTTTCTAATGTAAGTTAATGCAATTTTATTAAATTTGAAGCATTTTTTGTAATATAAGTCACATTTTAATTTGGGGGGGGGGGCGGCTTAGCCCCTTGGCCTCCCTCTAAATACACCCCACCTGCTGGTTCCTTTCCCTCAGTCGACCAATTGCAGTCACTATAGTCTAACCGAAAATAAAAACAAAATTTCAGGTAGCGATCAAATCCTACCTAATCAAAGGGTCGAACAAAGAAATCAAAAACTAAGAAAAGAGTACACTTTAATTTCAACACCCAATTCTGAAGGACGAAAGTTTTATTTTATTAATCGAAGAAGGATCGTTCTCCTTTCCAAGATGTATCACTGGCATCAAATATTTCTGGTATCCTACTTAAATATCTTTACCTAAAAAAAGATCAACGCGCTGACTTTCAAACTCTTCAAATGAAATACAAACCTATTAAAAAAAAAATTGAGCAAATTTTTCTACAGCAACGAATTGGCCTCTGGCCTTGTACTTTGAACTCTAATATTTCCTCAGTAAGTATCTAACGGTGCTCAAAAGTAATTGCCTACCTTTACACATAGATGTGCCATTTTGTGCTATTCGATATGCGTGAAGTGCCGCGCTTGAAAACAAATCCTGGTGGATTCAATACAGAACATTTGTGCATACATTTTTACCATATGTATGCCTTTATGTAGAACAGTGCACGTCAATGGAAGCTAAGAATATGTGAAAAATCTTAGTAAGCTTCAAGGTCTATACGATTCAAAAAGAAAAAGATTTTTAGGAATTAGTTTTTTTAAAACAGATATTACAACGAATACATAAACTTTGCTTACCCAGAGTATGCATAAATGAGAGCACATGAAAAGAAAAAAAAAGCCATGGTTATATTATCTAATGCAAAAAGAATTTCCTCGAACTGATTTCTAGAAGCAAAGATGAGGAAAAAAATTCTTGAAATAAGTGGGGTTTTTTGGGGTTTTTTTATATATACATTTCAAAATGTGATTGAAAACTCTGAAATAAAGCCCTAAAAATTTACCAGTGTTTGCATAAATAACGAGTGCGATAACAGTTGGAACAAATACCTTACAGCTAGTTGAGGGAAGTTAAGGCACCGAGTCTGCGAAGAATTGAGCATAATCAACGCAAGAAGGTAATCGTTGTGCATGCTTACTTGCGGAACCTAATATTGCTTTTGTAATACTAAAAACAAACTAACAAAACGATCCCAAAGTCCACTTACCTCATCGAGAGACATGACTACGATGAACGTGGAATGAGGATTGAAAAACAGTAGAAAATCCGGAGCCCAGCAGACCTCACAGATTCCAACAAACGAGTGCGCCAAAATTTGCTGCTGAGCTCTCTTTTCTACAAACGGGCGGACGGAAACAACACCTAGTGGCCATTTCTGGAATTACCCCAGTGGTCGCTTTGTAGTTTCTTCATTTAATCGCACTTTTTTTTCATTTTGTTTTATTTGTCGGACACAGGCGATCGCGTTGGAGTTATCTAAAGAGGTCAACAACATATTGGTTAGTTAAATAAGAAAAGTGTGCTCACGATTCTTTCTAAATGGTTGCCTCTTCAGATGTAAATATCTTTCCCACCTCACAAACTTTAAGGAAACTTCGAAATGGAACAAGGTTCACGTGGCGAAAGTGCCTCGAGCGTTAAAACACACATGATGAGTCACCCCATCAAGGCACAATACACCGTGGAAAATTATCTGCATCATCAAAATGTAAATTGTCAGTTGAAAATTAATTCTGATCAAGTAATTTGTTCTTGATGCGCATTCAAGTGATATTTCTTCGTTGTTTGCTAAATTATTTCATTAATTCCAGTTCTTCCTCTTCTCTTTGCCAAATTCGGTTCACGAGATTAGAGAATAAAGAAAAACAAAACGGATGAAATTTCATTATTTAAATTAATTCAGCAAACGGATCGAAGGAGTAAACTCATAATTTTTTTTTTTATTGGAGGTTTAACGACCACCGTGAGCAACTCAATGGGCTATAAGCAGTCTCCCGTCCCTAATTTAGGGTCACTGGTTCCAGGGAAGGGAGAGAGCCAGCGCCGTAAGACAAACACAACATCCTTGCCAGACCGGGATTCGAACCCGGACCCCTTACGGACGAATGATCAGAGGCCAGCGCCTTAGACCACTGCGCCACCGGGGCGGCCATAAAATTTTGATTGAAATAAAAGCTAATTGAATTGAAAAGTTATTTCGATATTAGAAAATATTAAGTTATTTCGATAATATCCTTAAAGTCAGGAAGGAAGGTGCAGTCAAAAACAAAATACTACCGAGTACATAGTTTGTTCTTCGGTTTAGGTTCCCCTCCTGTGTAGAGCCTGCGACCATAAATAAGGGATTAGCGACCCTTGTCGATCATTCTTTTTATTTGTGCATGTACTTGAACATTAACACTCTGTAATCTTTATCTTGAAAAATTCTTTTAAAATAGCTGCATTTCAGAACAGCCATTTTCTGGTATGTATTTTAAGAATGCATTCTGAATATTTCTAAACCTGATTCCCTTGCGCCGTTCCAATTTCGTTCTGAATGTCACAATTTCTACTCCTCCATTTCAAGAGAATGTGCAGCAGAGTTTCTTTACCTCATTAAATATGGAATTTTATTAAATTTTGTTACTTCGCTTGTTAAGTGATCGTGCATCTTAGCTTTTCTCTCCCTCCCTCCTTAAACCGAGGGGTTCGTTTAAGTTTGTTCATTAAAAATAATCCAATTAGCGTTGAATAAACATTATGCAAAATAAGTTCCTGTTTTGCTCATTAAATCAAGGATCTCGCTAAATAGGGGCCCATAAGCAGGTTTTACTATATTTGTTTTCGTGCCGTTCTTCACAAAAAATGTTTTGTAGGGAGAATGTTTATGAACATGGATTGTTGATGAAACGAAATATCATTAATTTAGTTGCTTCGCACAGCCTTATGTTGGCTGGCCTAAGAAAAAGGCTGCACTTATGGAGTTCTGCATTCAGTCCAGCAGTATTTCTCTGCTAGGAGCTTCACGAGATTGCTCAAAGACGTTTTGCTCCATACCCCTCTGCAGGACCAATTAAAATGCATTCCCGACAGTACGCACCATTATGCTTGGCACATGGATAGCCAGTTGAATTCATTCATTCAGAGTTACTCGCTGAAATCGCCTTGTGTGACCCAGACCCGTAACTAGCAGGGGGCTCAGCCCCTGCAAGGCAAGCAGCCCCCCTGTAAGTGCTTTGAACCTTTATTTCGGCAGGTTTGTAAAATATTACTTTGCATTTTTAATAAGCATAACTACCTTATTTATTCGTATTTTTAAAGCAAAATTGAAATATAGCACGAACGACACATAACCAAAAGAAAAAAAAAAAAAACTGGATGTGAATCAGCAAGAACAGCTGCGCCAACGATTCTTTACCACAATGGGAACAGAGTTTATTGGCGCTACCTGGTCAAAAAAGAGAAAAGTGCATTTTCTTCGGGGAAATGTCACATTTGGAACAAACTTACCGAAAAAGGGGTACAAGTGGAGGCGAAGTTGCGCCGAAGACTAAAATACTGTTCGTCACTTGGTGGCAATGGAATGCTAAGCTGCTGTTTAGAAACTTCCACGTAGTCGGTTGCTTTCAAAGAAGCGACGTGGTGGGGAAGTTTTAGCAAAATGTATCTCTCTATGTATTTGAAAATAGTGCTAGAGGGAAATCTGTTAAAGAGCAAGAGAGAAGCGTTCTTCGTCTTCCGTTTCATCGTTTTGCTGTTATTCATCATCATCATCATTGTCAACCATTATCAATCCACTGCTGGACGAAGGTCTCCCCAAATTTCCTCCACAACGGTTTGTCTTGTGCCAGTCTCCTCCATGTCACTCCCGCATCACCCTCTGCCTTCATGTCGCACTGGCCGCTGCCTTGGCCAGGTACATTCCAGCTGCCGGAGACTGAGGGCCAAGATTTAAGTTGTGGAGTCATTTTGGAGGGCTTTGGCCATAACTCACCACGCTGGCCAAGCGGGTTGGTGAGTGTGGGATAGAATTTCCTCTAATCCCGATGGTATAGTTATACCGCTACTGGCAGTCGTCAGAGCCCCTTTAGTGGGAACAGGATGCACCACGAGAAGGCGGGGTTGACATTTGTCAAGGAGAGGCTGTTATGTTACGCATCACTTGACCTTACATCTTAGGAGTGGTTTTATGCATTGTGGGAGAAAACTGGTTTTGTTGGTAGAAATCTGAGAGCGCTCGGTTTTTGAATGGTGAGGTGAGGGTTTTTTCCTAATTTCCTTATGGCCACAGTAAGAAGAGCCTTAATTCCTAGCATCTGCGAATGCGCAATAAGGGCCGGAGAAAAAAAAGGGGGAACCGAAAAAGCGGGGTAGAAAGAGTCTAATATCCTTGGATACAAGCGAGCTAGTCCTCGATTCTGTTGCGTGGATCCACGGAAAGGGAGCAGGATAGTACACTAAAAATATAATTTTTTAAATGGTAGCTGGGGAGGTTACTTTTCATCTGGCGATAAGGAACCTGCAACTCAACCACCATCAAGGAAATGTAGGGAATGTAATTTGTTTTTTATATTTTGAGAGTTCAGTTTCCATCCCCCCCCCCCATGTTTTCATAATTTGTATTTTATTTTTACTCTGGGGAAGTTGTTCGTAAGTAAATAAACAAAAATTGCGAAAAAACAAAGCTAACACTTGCAGGGAAAATATGGTTTGTAGTTGGACGTTGAGCCTCTTCCAGATAACTCTTCATTTCCCTTCAACTTCCCTGGTTCTGGGCCCTAGCTATAGCACTGGCCCTGACTCAATATGAGATGGGAAATCACATGGTCTTGTGGTGGTACATACGAAACAGTTAAAATTTTATTTGGTCCCAATATAGGTTCCACCATTGTTCACAGAATTTCCAACATCAAAGTCGTCACTTTCACACACGTTCGGTGGACTTTCTGGATAGGAGGGAAATAGGAAATTTTTGTAACTTCATTAACGACATTCTTCGTTTCGTTTCAGCGTAATGGTCTAAGCGATGCCTTATGACCATTCGTCCGGCAGGGGTCCGGATTCGAATCCCGGCGAGGCATGGATGTTGTGTTTGTCTTACGGCGCTCGCTTTCTCCCTTCCCTGGAACCCGTGATTCTAAATTAGGGACGGGCGACTGCTAATAGCCCATTGAGTTGCTCACGGTGGTCGTCAAACCTTGAAACAAAAAAAAATTCGTTTCAACGTGAGGACACTTCTGCATTTTTTACAAAACCTAATAAGTTTGTTTGCAGGTTAAGCTTTGAATTTCATATTCTGAGTATGTTGCTAATCACTATTAAAAAAAAAAAAAAAAAAAAAGAAATAGGGCTGAAGTCGAGGCCTGGCAGGGCCAGGGGGTTGGCTACTTTTACCTAACTGAATCAGATTATTTTTAAATTTACTGAATTGTCGCCCATCGAAATCGGCATTTTTTTAACATAATCTTAAGTTATTTCTTCTCTTTATTTTATCATGGTGGCTAGGCTATATACAAATCCGTAGATTTTTTTTTGTGTGTACCCAAACCGCCTCAGAGCTTTAGAAGTACCAGTGAAGTGGGTACCAACCAGTACATACATTCGATTTCAAAGGTTTGTTGCCTCCCTCCTTCGCCATGACCTGCTGGAGTTGGCGATCTTCAGAGCACCAGGCCACTTTTTTCAGAACTGCACCACTGGGAAGAAAAAAAAAAAAAAACAGGTCCTTTCATTCACAGCCATATACTCACTAACATCCGCTGAATTTCGCCGCAGTGCTACTCTACTATAAAGAAACTAGAGTGTTTTCGTCATCGAAGAAGGAGCGTTCTTGTTTTGAAAAGAAAATATGTTCAATCAGTGCAGGGCCGGATGGAGCTTTTGCGGGGCCCGGGGCGAAATTTCATTTCAAGGCCCCGGAGCAAAATTTTATTGCATGCACTAGGAAATAGATCTCATATTTTAATAAAGTCGTTACGTGAAAGATGTCCGTAAAGAATACACAGGATGTGAAACCCACAAACTTTCATGTGACGGCGACGAATTGGCATCCCGCCGCCCCGGTGGCGCAGTGGTCTAAGGCGATGGCCTGTGATCATTCGTCCGAAAGGGGTCCGGGTTCGAATCCCGGTCAGGCATGGATGTTGTGATTGTCTTACGGCACTGGCTCTCTCCCTTCCCTGGAACCATTGACCCTAAATTAGGGACGGGCGACTGCTTATAGCCCATTGCGTTGCTCACGGTGGTCGTTAAACCTCGAATCAAAAAAAAAAAAAAAAAAAAATCGCATCCCTCTGCGCTCCGGAACTGAATGCTTTACCGATTAGTGTACACCGACGGAATTTATCTCTGTAACTTTTCCTTTTTGACATGTGCTTCACCTCTGTAATACTTCAAAACGAAAACTATCATAAAGACAAAATGATTATATCAAAGAAGCATTTACTTTAAGCTCAAGAAAAGACTAGAATATGCATTGAAATTCCAGAGAGAGAGAGAGAGAGAGAGAGAGTAAAAACTGTTAAAATCTACGATTTTCTTTTCGAGAAGATGGGGTTGAGGTTGTATTTTCACTTATTGTATAAAAACTGCTTCACAAAATGACAAAAAGCTACGCGCGTAGCGAAAATTTTTGGATTGCGAATATTTTAGTGTTGAAATAATAAATAATAAATTCGTATAAATAATTTTTTTCTCCTGATACATGTTTTAGTGATTGACTTTTAATGCAAAATGGAGTAACTGACAAATCAGTGACTTTAAATTTTATACGAGCTCATATGTGATTTTTTTAAGAACAATTCCAGTAATGTTTTTAAAGTCACAAGGCACATTGAATTTTTTATGATGTTCGTATATGTGCTTGGTAGTTACAATTTCTGTTTTGCACCCTCTTGAAAACTAAACTATGGGTGCCTACCGCCTATGCGTGTGGTACAAGAGTAGTATAAAATGACCGATTCTGGGGCAAGGATGCATCCTTCTAGAGAAGGATGGGGGGCGTGGCTTGCGGCAGATGGATGGGGCGTGGCGTGTGATCGAAGGATGTGGGGGCGTGGTAGATGACGCTAGTGTGTTGGGTCGATGCTGCCCCTAGCGGTGATTCTTGGCACTTTTGATGGATTTTAGAGGGATGGCAACGACCGAGGGGGAAAGGAGACGTGCTTCCCCCTAGCGGTGCTTCTTGGAACTTTATTATTATGTTGGATCTTTGTTTTTGAGAGATGGCAACGACCGAGTGGGGGAAAGGGGATGTGTACGTTGCCCCCCTAGCGGTGCTTTTTCGAACTTTTCTCGGGAGATTTATTGGACGTTGACAAATTTTTGGGAAGTCTTTCCAATATTTATTTTTTTTTATTTTCTCGGGAGATTTACTGGACTTTGTCAAATTTTTGAAGGAAGTTTTTTTGTCGTTTCCAAATTTTTTTACTCGTATTTTTTGTCCTATTTTTTCTCTCTAATTTATTTTATTAAATTTATATTTTCAGGAATTCCCTGAGGTATTATAATTTTTATAGACGTTGCATTATTTTTTTTAATTTTCTCGGGAGATTTATTAGACTTTGTCAAATTTTTGAAGGGAGTTTTTTTGTTGTTTCCAATATGTTTTTTTTATTAAATTTATATTTTCAGGAATTCCCTGAGGTGTTATAATTTTTATAGACGTTGCATTATTTTTTTAATTCTTATATTTGTCCTCCCTCCAATTTTAATTTAGGCGAGGAAAGGCTTTGTTTGAAAAGATTTCGTTCCCGTTGATTCATGTTCCGCCATTTTAGTTTCACCACGTTGTCATTTTGTGAGCCATGTGTTTTGGGATGAGTCACCATTTTCTCTTTGACTCAGAAAATTTTGTATGGCACGTGTTTTGGGATGAGTCATTATGATGGGTGACGCATTCGTGATAGCAGACATGACATCAGCCAACGTCGTTTTCTCCTCAGCGGGGTCGGCGGTTGACGTCATTTGAGATTCTGTAGACACATCAAGTTCCAAGACTGATTTTTTTTTCAATAACTTGATCATTTTGCAACGAATTTATTCCTTATTTCCCCCCCCTAATTTCCCATTTTATATTCATAATTTTTCAACGTAACGATTTTTTTAGTTTCTTTGAGGAGACTTCACGCATTTTCAACGGACGTTCCAACATAAAGACGTTTTCGAAAGTTTTGTGCTGCAGACATAATCTTAAAACACGATTGTTTATTAACGTATTTACGTGTTCATGACATTTTCTGTTACATTTTTTAACGTTGTACCTTTTTCCGCCATACAAAGCCGCAATGTTTTATACATAGTTAAAATATTTTTTTTTTATCTTTCCGTATTTTCTTTTATGATTAATCAGTGAAATGTACCTTTTAATGCATTATCTTAATCTACTTTTTTTTTCTAAATGCTTGCATACTCGTTAAACTTCTCGATGTACCATCATTATTTTATTTTCTTACTTTTCAATCTAACAACTACTTTTATCGAGGCTTTATTTTTTCTGATTTAAACAAGCAAACGTTTCTTCATTATTATTTCTTTTTCCTACGCAAAGAACTTTTCTTACTTGTTTTTAATGTATGACTTAATCTGGTTTTTTATATAGCTGTTTCATGTTTGCGCAAGAAATATACAGATCTACATAAAATTCGTCCCTAACAGTATCTTTTTTTTTTTAGATTTAACCCAACATACGTTTCTTAACGACTTGATATCTGTTCCACAAGATGTATAACGAAGTAAATTTCTCCGTCATTTTTGGTCTACGCCGGGATTCGAACCCGAGGCCGCTTATTCCGGAACAAGTCGCTCTACCAACTGAGCTACGCAGACATTTGTTTTGATTGCTATGTGCCTTTATGTCGTGTGCGTCCTGCTGGCAGGTACGTCACATCTCCCCCCGAAAGAGGCCCACGGGTCACGAAAGAGGCCCACGGTCCGAAAGAGCCGTGGGCCTCTTTCGGGGGGCCATGGCTGACCCGTGGGCCTCTTTCGGCTGACCCGTTACGTGTTCATGACACGGCTGACCCGTGTCATGAACACGTAAATAAAATGGCCCACGGGTCTGCCGTGACCATGAATCGTTGCAGGCAGCCATCCACTGTAGAACGTGCACTTGAGAACTCCCAGTCAATCTGCTGTGTGGAATGCAACATCACACATTTTTTTTTTCTTGAAGCGCTGGAGAAGGAATTCTCTGATTTTTCCTGTCTCGCGGTGTGGAAATAACATCACACCAATGCGAGATTTTGAACGGTCGGGTCATCCGGATAGTTCGGGCGCCATTATAACGAAGTAAATTTCTGCGTCATTTTCGGTCTACGCCGGGATTCGAACCCGAGGCCGCTTATTCCGGAACAAGTCGCTCTACCAACTGAGCTACGCAGACATTTGTTCTGATTGCTATGTGCCTTTATGTCGTGTGCGTCCTGCTGGCAGGTACGTCACAGATGTTACAAAACTTCAGATTTTTAATTTTTTCCCTCTGAAACTGTTTTTTTTTTTTTCTTACTTGCTTTTAATGTATGGTTTAATCTATTTTTCTATCTTATTACTTTTCTATATGTGTACAAAAAATATACGAATCTATAGTAGTTAAAATTCTATTGAAACAATATTTTCTCCATTCTTACTGTATTTTTACATTTCTTTCCAACAGACGTTTTTTCTTCTCAATTCCCGCTATCTAACTTAATCTATGTTTTGAATATCATTCTATGTTCGCGTATTCGTCCATTATTTTATTTCAAACTTTGCTAACTACCTCATACTTATATTCTGACTTTATATTTTTCATTTCAACCAACGTTTCTTAACGACTTGAATTTCCGGATGTGACAAAACTTCAGATTTATTTTTTCTCCTCTTAAACTATTTTTTCTTACTTGCTTTAAATGTGACTTAATTTATTTTTTACATCGCTGTTTCTTGTATGTACGAGAAATATACAGATCTATAGCAGTTAAAAATTCGACTGAAACAGTATTTTTTTTATTTTTACTTTATTTTTACATTTCTTTCTGACAAACATTTTTTTTTCTCACATTTTCCCCATATTTAACTTAATTTTGTGTTTTTGAATATCATTCTATGTTCACGTATTCGTCCATTGTCTTTTTTTCTAACTTTACACTTCATTCTTACTGTATTTTTCCATTTCATTTCAACCAACGTTTCTTAACGACTTGATATCTGTTCTACAAGATGTGACGAAACTTCAGATTTTTAATTTTTTCCCTCTGAAACTGTTTTTTTTTCTTACTTGCTTTTAATGTATGGTTTAATCTATTTTTCTATCTCACTTTTCTATGTGTGTACAAGAAATACACGGATCTATAGTAGTTAAAATTCAATTGATTTCTTCATTCGTACTGTATTTTTTCATTTCTTTCATTTACAGTAGTTAAAATTCGATTGAAACAATATTTTCTGCATTTTTACTGTATTCATACATTTCTTTCTAACATACGTTTTTTCTTCTCAATTCACGCAATCTAACTTAATCTATGTTTTGAATATCATTCTATGTTCGCGCATTCGTCCATTATTTTATTTCAAACTTTGCAAACTGCCTCATATTCATATTCTGACTTTATTTTTTTCATTTCAACCAACGTTTCTTAACGACTTGAATTTCCGGATGTGACAAAACTTCAGATTTATTTTTTCTCCTTTTAAACTAATTTTTTTTCTTACTTGCTTTAAATGTGACTTAATTTATTTTTTACATCGCTGTTTCGTGTATGTACAAGAAATATACAGATTCTATAGCAGTTAAAAATTCGATTGAAACAGTATTTTCTTTATTTTTACATTTCTTTCTGGAAAACATTTTTTTTTTCGCATTTTTCCCTATTTAACTTAATTTTGTGTTTTTGAATATCATTCTATGTTCACGATTCAGACTTTATTTTTTCATTTCATTTCAACCAACGTTTCTTAACGACTTGATATCACAAGATGTAGCAAAACTTCAGATATTTTTTTTGTTTCTTCATGTAACGTAATATTTTTTCAAAACTCACTTTTAAGTATTCCTAAAAGCTTGCATTTATGAGAAATATACAGATCTGTAGTGGTAAATATTGGACTGCAACAGTATTTTCTTTATTCCAACTTTACTTTTCTATTTCTTTTCAACAGGCGTTTCTTCATTATTATTTCTTTTTCATATGTAAGCAACTTTTCTTTCTTTCTTTTAATGTATAACTTAATAAATTTTTCTATCTTACCTTTTCATGGGTATACGAGAAATATACAGATCTATGACAGTTAAAATTCGATTGTATTAGTATTTTCTTTACTATGACTTTATTTTTTCATTTCATTTGAGTAAGCGTTTCTTAACAAATTGATATCACAAGATGTACCAAACACTTCAGAATTTTTGTTTCCCTCACTTTCCAACTCACTTAATTAAGTATTCCTAAAAACCTGCATGTATGTGAAATATTCATATTTTTTCATTCTATCCTAATTTGCTATACTTTTCTTTAACTGACCCAACAGGAAAAGCATTCATTGTCAAGACATTCATTCTAAAGCATTATTTCTTACGATAAAATTTATATTCTTTGCAATATATTTTCAGCATATTTTTTCTAAGTCAACAGAAAAAAACATTCATTCTGGAGACATAGCGACCAAGTCCGTACTTCCACTAAACATCATATTCTTAGCAAACATTTTTTCCCCTACATAGCAATTTCCTAACTCACCAGAAAAGCAGCTATTCTCAACATGTAGCTAAAATATCGAATTTCTCCAAACAAATGTAATAATTTTTTTTAAGAAAGACTTAGTTCTTTTCTCTGTATAACGACTTAATCTATTTTTCGAAAAATTGTTCTATGTTTACGTATTTTATTTAACTTTGCCTTACACTGTACTTCGATTTTTTTTTCTTCGTAGTACTTTTTTCCTATTTCATTCCAACAAACTTGTTTCTTTTCGACTCGATCACTCCCACATTTCCATACAAACTTTCCTAATATCAGAAATGTAACAAAAACTTCAGATAATTTTTTTAACTTTGGAATAAGTCTCACCGACATTTATTATTATGAAATAAACTAAAATTTCATACTTTTTCCCAAAATAATATTCTTAATGAGTTGTTTTACACTTTTTTCATAATTGGCAAGGACTTTTTTTTTTTTTTATATATAAGGTTAGTTTCGAGAAAGTTAAATTTTGTCTAGTGTTAATCGAACAGAAGAAATGTACATCAAGGAAAGAAAACTGAAATTATACATATGCAAAGAATTTGCTACGGCTGTCCCCCGAGTGAGTTATTCAACCAATGCTCGTATTACCCATTCAAAGATGGAGGTATCAGGATGACCAAATCCCTCGTTGTTGCCTCCTTGTAGCAAAAGAGGTATTGAACTTCACCAAACATGGTTCCATAATATTGGAGAAACACATTAAGGTTTACGGAGCAATTAAGCCCACGCCAGTGACCTTCTTCGTTCACATACACTCACATTCAAACAGAAGAAAATATAAATGAATGACAAAAAATAATGAAATAAAAGTAGTCCTGAAAAGGACTGATGTTTAGTCCTAAAAAGGACTTTTTTTATTCCTCAAAAGAACTTTTTTCTCTCATCTGGACTCTAAATTGCTCCAACGTATTCCACATTCTTGAGCTTCCACAAGAATTTTCTTCACATTAATGTTCTCGAAGAAAAAGTGAGTAATGGTGGGACGTATCAGCGATTGAAGGCGCTCACCATAGTATTTCCCCAAAGTTTTGGGTTCAACAAGAGCAAATGCTTCGTCAAAGCATAGAGTCCATTTGTCTTCTTCTGTTTCGTTAAAGTACCTATGCCCTAGCTGATTGTTTGGCATGAGATTATTATGCAAATGACATTCTCTGCAGTAATACACTTTTGCAATGGTTTTTCCAACCGCATCGACCAGAGCAAGTTTAAGAGCATTGGTGTCCTGATCAGATATCGTATGTTCGAGTCCGAATTTACTGCATACCAATCTCGCTGCATCACGAAAAACTGTTCCAAACTGTAATTGTAGAATTCCGTCCCACAGCTTTTCAGAAGCATCACGAAGCGTGTTGAATTGTTCCCAGGTTAGGGACACCGAAGCCCAATTCAATTGCAAGGTATCATTGGAGCACGTGAACAGTTGTTGAAAGGTGTACACAGGCCCATCAGATGAAGGTGAACAGTTCATCAACATTTCTTCATTGATCACTTTGATTTTGTTGAGAGCGTCATAACAATGCGAGCGGTCCATGAACTTCTTGAATGTTCTAGCAGACATTGTCACGCCATATTTGGTAGGAAACAGTTTTTCTCCTTTGGTAGTGTAGCTGCGAATGTGCACTCTCACAGTTCCAGAAAAATCAGTCACTTTAGCAACTTTGTTTCCCCTGAGGGACACATGATGAAGAGGCATGCTTTCTAATGAAATACCGTGAGGAGGAGGTTCGGCAAACGGATCAGGACATCCATAGTTTAAAAGCTTCCATCGTGCTTCCATTAAGCGCGGATCATCACTCACTTTTTTCTTGGCATCAGAAACATCTGAAGACGAAGAAGTTTGCTTCATGTTTAACGTAGATCGACGAGGAGGTAGGTAACACAACGTGCACAGAATTCGAAGGCAAAGAACAGAATGAGGGAGCTGGTCTGTCCTCGACCAAAACTGATAACAAATTGTTGTTGACGCATGCGCGTTGTTCACTGTGTGATGACGTGTTGTATAGCCACGTGATAAAGGAGCCTCTGTTATCACCTTTCTAAAGGTCAGATTTAATCGAACATCAGGTGTATTTTCGCAACGTGGAAGGTCGTGAAACCATGACTCATTCGTCTTGTTCACGCATGTGTGTTGTTCGCTTCTTGATGACGTGTTACATAGTCACGTGATAAGGGTGACCCTGTTCATCTTTCTAAATGTCAGATTTAGACGAATATTGGGAGCATTCTTGCAAAGTGGCAGTCCATGATACCATGACTCATTCGTGGGGGATAGCATTTGTAAAAGGGATCCACATTCCAAAGCTATGACGACAGGCTGAAAACCATCTCTTTTAAAAAAAAAGTCCCTTGTTTGGCCTAGAGAAACTGAGGTAATACATGATTTTTTTACAATTTCCCATTCGTCATCTCTGTGAAAACCAATACAGGGATTTCCATTTTTATACTTATTAATCAAAACAAAATTGAATATTTCTCCACATACATTCTCAACAGCATCCTTGATTTCACGAAGTACTGGTATCCAAGGTTTTGCCAGCACACTCAAACCACTGAATGAGTAATGGAGATGATTATCACCGTAGGCCACATGTTGTCTAGGAATTTTATATGTTTTTCCATAAATCTTAATTTTGCTGAGATCATCACCGATATATTCTACTTCATTTTAGAGGTGGTTAAGATAATCTGTAGCTTCAGAATCAGAAAAAAATTTCTCATAGGAAAAATGGAGGCCATCCTTATGATACATCTTAGAAGAATACATTTCTTCAGACGAAAGAAAATGTAGCAGTAATTGAAAAAAGCAGTATCTTCACCCCGAGCAACGAAGCGAGAATGAAACAGACAGACTTGAGATAAGACGTACGATTAACGAGTGCGTGAGTCATCGGCGATGCAAGCACGAGCACGTTACGGACAGGTGTAAATGATCAAGAATTTAGCATGTTCGTTTAAAACCAGTGTCAAATAATAAGGCAAAAAGTACAATTTCTGAAGGGGTTGAAAGTACAATTTCTGAAGACGTATACTCTAGATTCACTTTCCTTTTGATTTTTACTATCTCTGGTTATTTTATTTTTCTATGTAAATTATCTTCTTACTGAACGAGATGTTATTTCACCCGCTGAATGAGATCTGGCAATGAGTGTAAGTCATGACGTGGTGGTAGCCAGTATAAATAGGCGCGTTCAGCGATATCTAGGGAGAGCGTTTGTTGTTGTAGGGAGAGCGTTTGTTGTTGTACGGAGAGCGTTTGTTGTTGTACGGAGAGAGTTTGTTGTTGTTGTTGTATTGAGAGCTTCGTTCTATGTGATTAGTTTGATTCTTCATTATTGTGAAACGAGTTGTGTGTGTGCGTTGGATGACCAAGAGTTACATAATAAAAGAGCTTTTCGTAAGTACGTCTTTCTCAATTCATAGTTTTTGTCAGATCTCTGTCTGGCTGTTAGGTTTATGTCATTAGTTTATTACTATTAACAACCAGCGTTAAGACTTTATTCATCCTAATTACTGCTACAACATTACTACCAGTTATAAGTTTGTTCAATACTATTACTACACTACTAGCAGGAGACTTTATTCATGATCTTAATTAACTAGTAACAACAACCATTAGAATTCACTATTTGAAGCTTAGTACAATTCAGTAGCAGAAGCATTATAAAACATTACTAGCTGGTAGAAAAAGTATATTCATTATAATTGGCGCCCGAACTTTTCTCGAACACGAGATCTTGACAATTATTACACATGTCTTCACTACCGGAGACGACTTCAATTTTCCATTCTAAGACAAGTTTCGGTGGTGATGGAATTAATCTCGACCATCTGCAAGAAGCCTGTGGGGCTCACTTTGATATAAGTGATCTACACGTACCCAGGCATTCTTCACAATTTCGTAATGCACCAGCTTCCTATTACTCTGAGTCGCAGGTCGTACCTGAGAGAGTTCAATCCTCTCAGCGAAGCAGAATGCTTGCCCATTTCGTGCCGCATGCAGGAACAATTAATTTCAATGGTTTGGAGGGGTCCTTAAAGTTCCTCGAAGATCTGGAAGATCATTTTGATCTATACAATATTCCTGAAGACTGCAAAGTCCAAATCGCAGGCACTTGCTTGAAGGATACCGCTAAGACCTGGTATCGGCAGTGGAGAGTGTCGAACCCGGATTCTCATTATGAGAATTTCCGTGCAGAATTTTTGGAGGTCTTTTCCTTTCGGCCTCAGTCGAGCTAGCCTTGCACAACAGCTTTTTTCTCGTCAGCAAGGACCCAACGATAGCCCTGTTGCATTTGCGTTGGAAACAACACGCTTATATAACCTATGGGATCCACATGCCAGTCGTGTTGACATGTTGGATACCCTATTGCAGCAGCTCGACCCATTTTTACGAGATTTTCTTGAGGTTCGACACCCTGCCACAATTCATGAATGCCTTCGCCTCATACGAACGTATGAAGAGCGACATGGCAAACATGGTTCAACTCACCATGCTCGGGCACCCCGCGAGGCTTATTACGAAAGCCCTCAGCGGCATAATAGGCATAATAACTTTCAGCGCGAGCATACACAAGTGCACACCCAAGCTTCATACGTTCCACCACACAGAAGAGTGGCAAACCAACAGCGAGTTTCTGAACAATCTACGGGATATCGTACAATGCACAGTATGCTCGACCCCGTTCCAATCCGCAGCATTCGGAACGTTTTCATGCTCAGGGCAATGATGATTTTTCTGCCCGGGCTGAGGGAAGAAGTAATAGATATGAAAATGTCAACAGACACGCGGAGTTCCCGACGCAGGTTTCACGCAGTTTTCCTCGTCGTGAAAATTCTCCCGATACCCGGCAGGGTCGAGGTTTCAGACCGCATGATAATCCAACCAGGAATCCTTTAAACTTCCAAAGGAAGTAGACCAAGGGTCGGTCTTGCTTCCTGATACCAAGCATTCTGACCCTAAAACAGTATTAGTGACTGTCCAAACTCCTCAGTTGCCTGATGTATTCTTGACAATTGAAGATATTATTGTCGAGACAAAGTTCGACACTGGTTCTGAAATATCAGCCCTAAATACGAAGTTTTGCACTGACAATTTTCCTGCAGTCCTCGTTCAGCCTGCGACGCAGTATTTGCGAGGTGCAAATAACGAAATCTTCAGTATCACAGGAACTGTCACATTATCTCTAGGGCTGGGAAAAGCTCGTTTTACGCATTCTTTCCTGCTTATAGACGAACTACCTGTGAAATGTCTAATGGGCATGGACTTTATTCATACGTTTCAAATAACTTTGAATTTCGTACAACATGTGATTTCCTTTCCGGAACCTGTCGAAATGATTCCTACGGTCCATATGGATATAACGAGTTTGTTATTGAGTAACCAATTGAATGAGAGGCAACGAAGCCAGCTTTCTCTCCTTTTACAGGAAAGCCCTGGTTTATTTTCTGATCAACCTGGTTTCACACAGGTGGTTTATCATGTCATTGACACTGATGGTTCGAAACCAATTGCGACGAAATCTTACCCTTGTGCTCCACATAAGAAACAGGAAATGCAACGTCAAATTTCTGAAATGATTAAACAGGGCATAATCAGGGAATCAACAAGCGCCTGGGCTGCTCCTGCCTTTTGGTTCCAAAGAAACAACCCAATGAATTTCGTTTCGTGACAGATTTCCGCAAGCTCAACCAAGTCACAAAAACGATCAATTATCCACTACCTGTCATGTCGCATATTTTAAATGACCTGTCGTCAACCAAATGGATGTCAACATTGGATTTGGCGAGTGGATATTGGCAGGTGGCAGTACATCCGGACTCTGTCGATAAAACAGGCTTTGTGACTCCTTTTGGGGTTTATGAATACCTGCGTATGCACTTTGGACTAGCTTCTGCACCTGCTACTTTCCAAAAGCTTATGGATACGGTTCTCAGACCTGTCCTGGGTCCCCATGTGCATGTATATTTGGATGACATTATTATTACATCAGAGACTTTTGGCGAGCACCTTTCTCTGCTCAAACAGGTGTTCCAACTCATATACAATGCTGGCTTGACGTTAAAACCTAGTAAATGCCAGATAGCGAGGGACGAGTTGTATATCTGGGGTTGAAAATCACTCCCCACGGCTTATTTACTGATAATGAAAAAATTAGGCCTATTGTTGACTTTCCTCGGCCTAAAACAGCAAAAGAACTATCACGCTTTCTGGGAATGACCGGATGGTATCAGCAGTTCGTCCCCGCTTATGCTACCATTGTATGCTTTAAAACGTAAATACAAGAAGTTTGTTTGGACACCTGAGGCTAACGCTGCTTTTGAAACACTGAAGTCTGCGTTGACTCAGCCTCCGGTGTTGGCTTTCCCGGATCATACTAAGGAATTTGATATTTATACTGACGCATCCGGAGTTGGTCTTGGTTGCGTTTTGTCACAAGCTGGGCATCCAATAGCTTTTGCGTCTCGTACTTTAGCCAAAGCTGAACGCAATTATTCAGCTACGGAACGTGAATGTCTTGCTGTTGTGTATGCTCTTAATAAATTTCAATGTTATCTTAACGAATTGACAGTTAACATAATTACGGATCATTCTGCCCTTCAGTATTTGAATTCTGCTAAACTCCTATCTCAAAGACTTATGAAGTGGGCTTTGAAGTTACAAGAGAGCAATATCAAAATTTCCTATCAGCCAGGTCATAAGAATCAATTACCGGACGCATTGTCTCGCGTTCCGATTAGTGGGGTCCCCACAGAAACTACTCCTGGATGTCAGCCTTTACTTCTAATAGCTGATATAACATCCAGAGTGCAGATAATGGCAGAATTAATAAATGATCCAGATTTTGGGGAGATCTATAATTTTTTGCTTGCGAGTTCGCCCCTACAAAGTGATCCTTCTCTGGCTGGAAGGTCACAACATTTTGAAGTAATAGAGGGTCTTCTTTACTATACGAAATCTAGGACTACTAGGGCAGAGTTTCGCCCATGTATTCCGCGAACCCTTAGAATGGCCCTTTTAAACGAATTTCATGACAAACCTCTTGCCGGCCATTTAGGTATTCGCAAGACCCGTTGTAAATTGCGGGATGTTGCCTATTGGCCTGGCATGTACCAAAGTGTGCTCGCATACGTTCAATCATGTCACTTGTGTCAGATTAATAATTACCGTAATGTAAGACCGGCCGGTCACTTGAAATCTAGTTCAAGTTCTCATGTTTTTGACATTATTTCAATAGATTTATTGGGACCTTATCCTTTATCTGTTAAAAGCAAAGCTCGTTACGTTTTAGTACCAACTGATAATTTTTCTAAATGGGTTGAAGTTTTTCCCATTAAAGCCGCTACGGCAGAAGTTATTTGTAATGTATTAGTTAATGAAGTATTCTCTAGATATGGTGCACCTAATAAAGTAGTTTCGGATAATGGTCCTCAATTTATTTCTGACATTTTTGAAAGAATGTGTGCGAGACTACACATTAAACATAAATTCATTTCCTCATATCATCCCCAGAGTAATCCTGCGGAACGCGTAAACCGCACGCTAGTGAAAATGATTGCTACATTTGTAATGGGTCATCATGAACGATGGGATGACCATTTGGAGCTTTTTTCGTTCGCCCTCCGCTCGTCTGTCCACGAATCTATTAAAATTACTCCTGCAGAACTTTTTCTGGGTCGCAAAATTAAAACCCCTTTTGAAAATTTAACGGGGATTATCGACGAACTAAACCAGCGACCAACTCCGCAATCAGTACGAATTATGGCTGAAAAAGCTCGTGTTGCAATGCTAGGAGCACAAGCGGCTCCAGCAAGATATTATAATACTAGGCGTAGGGAACCAGATCTTGTCGTTGGAGATCTCACTCTCATGGAAACGCACTTCCAGTCTTCTGTTTCTCATACTTTAGTGAAGAAATTTGCACCCAGCTACGAAGGTCCATATCGGGTGGCAAATGTGTTTGAAAATAACATTGTTCTTGAAAAACCTGACAATCAATTTCAATACGTACACGTTGCTCAGTGCCGCAAGTATCATGAACGAAATATCGATTTTATAATCAATCCTACTCAACCTTCTGTTCCACAGACTCAAGAGTCTATATCTCACGATCAACCTCCAGAAATTTTGGACGAACCAACAAACATTTTTGAAGAATCTCCAGTGATTTTTTCTTCACCCTCCTCCTCAAGACGGGTTTCCAAACACGCAACCTGATTCTCCCATGAGACCAAGGCTCGAATCAAGTTCTTCGAATACTAGTATCGTTCCTTTCCCTCCAACCATTGCCAAGACTATTGCTGCGCCGTTTCCTGATAACTCTGCACCAACACAGGCTCCTACTTCCTTGAATACCTCGTCAGAAAGTATTCCTATAGGCAAAAATAAACATCGCCCTGCACGACCACTAAATTACAGCAGCGACTCAGAGGCTTCGGACATTTCTGATTTATCAGTTATGGACAATAATTTGACTATTACAAACCGTCCAGAACCACCAAAAGCTGGACGAAAACGTAACTTGTCTCCCCAATCTGCTTCGTCGCAACAGCGACGAAGGCAGAGATCCTTGCATCCGCCCGGGTTTCGCCCCTGGAACCTACGCTCAGGGCAAACAGGGCCGATGCCTGCTGCTACTCTCATGCCACGAGGGCGTAAGCGAAAGCAAACGATGTGGCCGGAGCCACGTCCGTCCAAAAGAATACTGGAAGGACACCACGGGCCCCAGCACAAAGGGACTCCATATCAAAAGCCTGGGGGAGCCCGTTCCTATCAGCCGCAAGGATTTCCGGACCGCCAGACTTTGGCCGTTCCTGATCGACGGACTTCAGCCGTTCCTGACCGTTCCTATCAGCCGCAGGGATTTCCGGACCGCCAGACTTCAGCCGTTCCTGACCGTTCCTGTCAGCCGCCGGGATTTCTTGACTGACAGCATACCGATGTTCCAGATCCATTCAAGTCCTTGAAAAGATCTAAGCCACCTGAATTTACCAGTCCGATTAGGCCTGGAAAACGTTATCGTACTAGAGTTTTTTATGCGTCCTCGAGATAAGTAAGTTCTCGTGGACAGGTTCTTTTCTCAGCTTGTTGTTTTTCCTGCACGACCAGTTGGCGTGTCAGAATTTCTTTTTTTCGTGTGGGCCTATGCATTCTTTTTTGTGTATATATGTGTTTTTTTTTTATATTTCTTCTATGTCCATCTACTAATCCAAATTTTTTTATATATCTATGTGCTTAGGGGTAAAATAATAAAATTGTTACTGTTAGGCAGCTCCAGGCAATCTTCGCTGCTGATACAGTTGGTGTGTATTCAACGAATAATGAGAACGTAATTTGAAATTAAAAAAGTGATTCCTGCTAGGCAGAATAAAAGGAAGGTATGCCGATGCAGGTTTGTTTTGTTCAAAAATACAAGTTTCACAGACGAATACAGATTTCTTGATTTTGTCATGCCAAGTTTGATATTGTAAATACTGGTGCCACCAAAACAACAACAAAAAAGAGGTCGATAAACGTCAATCAACGAAGTGTAAGACTTACACTCCAAAATTGATAGGTTTTTCGGAAAAAAAAAAAATTAAGGGGGAGATGATGTAACGTATACTCTAGATTCACTTTCCTTTTGATTTTTACTATCTCTGGTTATTTTATTTTTCTATGTAAATTATCTTCTTACTGAACGAGATGTTATTTCACCCGCTGAATGAGATCTGGCAATGAGTGTAAGTCATGACGTGGTGGTAGCCAGTATAAATAGGCGCGTTCAGCGATATCTAGGGAGAGCGTTTGTTGTTGTAGGGAGAGCGTTTGTTGTTGTACGGAGAGCGTTTGTTGTTGTACGGAGAGCGTTTGTTGTTGTACGGAGAGCGTTGGTTTATGTGAAGGAGAGAGTTTGTTGTTGTTGTTGTATTGAGAGCTTCGTTCTATGTGATTACTTTGATTCTTCATTATTGTGAAACGAGTTGTGTGTGTGCGTTGGATGACCAAGAGTTACATAATAAAAGAGCTTTTCGTAAGTACGTCTTTCTCAATTCATAGTTTTTGTCAGATCTCTGTCTGGCTGTTAGGTTTATGTCATTAGTTTATTACTATTAACAACCAGCGTTAAGACTTTATTCATCCTAATTACTGCTACAACATTACTACCAGTTATAAGTTTGTTCAATACTATTACTACACTACTAGCAGGAGACTTTATTCATGATCTTAATTAACTAGTAACAACAACCATTTGAATTCACTATTTGAAGCTTAGTACAAGCATATAATTCAGTAGCAGAAGCATTATAAAACATTACTAGCTGGTAGAAAAAGTATATTCATTATAGGGTGAAAATGAAATTGACTACATGTGAGAAAACAAAATGGTGGTGATCGTGAAACGTCGACCCCCCACCCCAAAAAAAAAGAAAATGGCGACGACAGCTAGTAAGATGGCAACATCCAACATGGCGACTCACCCACACACGTGGCATGCAAATCACATCTCAAAGAAGTAGATATTAAACTTCCTTCTTCTTACATTGCCACCATTCACAAAACTTTGTAAAATGAATGTTACTATCTCCATTGTTCCACCCTCAGATTTCATTTTTCCTAAGCGAACAGAAACGAACGTGAACCATTGTCATAGAAGATGACTCGTCCGCATTTTCCCCCTCGACTCACACAAGACCAATATCGTCGCCTAACCCCGGCAGTAGTTCACGAAATTTAATGTACATGACCTCTTAATAAAGAACATACTGCTGGGGTTAGGCGGCGACATTGGTCTTATGTGAGTCGAGGGGGGAAATGCGGACGAGTCATCTTCTATGACAATGGTTCACGTACGTTTCTGTTCGCTTAGGAAAAATGAAATATGAGGGTGGAACAATGCAGATAGTAACACTCATTTTACAAATTTTTGTGAATGGTGGCAATGTAAGAAGAAGGAAGTTTAATATCTACTTCTTTGAGATGTGATTTGCATGCCACGTGTGTGGGTGAGTCGCCATGTTGGATGTTGCCATCCTACTAGCCGTCGTCGCCATTTTCTTTTTTGGGGGGGGGGTCGACGTTTCACGATCACCACCATTTTGTTTTCTCACATGTAGTCAATTTCATTTTCACCCCTTCGGAAATTGTACTTTTTGCCTTATTATTTGACACTGGTTTTAAACGAACATGCTAAACTCTTGATCATTTACATCTGTCCATAACGTTCTCGTGCTTGCATCGCCGATGACTCACGCACTCGTTAATCGTACGTCTTATCTCAAGTCTGTCTGTTTCATTCTCGCTTCGTTGCTCGGAGTGAAGATACTGCTTTTTTCAATTACTGCTACATTTTCTTTAGTCTGAAGAAATGTATTCTTCTAAGATGTATCATAAGGATGGCCTCCACTTTTCCTATAAGAAAATTTTTTCTGACTCTGAAGCTACAGATTATCTTAACCACCTCGAAAATGAAGTAGAATATATCGGTGATGATCTCAGCAAAATTAAGATTTATGGAAAAACATATAAAATTCCTAGACAACATGTGGCCTACGGTGATAATCATCTCCATTACTCATTCAGTGGATTGAGTGTGCTGGCAAAACCTTGGATACCAGTACTTCGTGAAATCAAGGATGCTGTTGAGAATGTATGTGGAGAAATATTCAATTTTGTTTTGATTAATAAGTATAAAAATGGAAATCCCTGTATTGGTTTTCACAGAGATGACGAATGGGAAATTGTAAAAAAATCATGTATTGCCTCAGTTTCTCTAGGCCAAACAAGGGACTTTTTTTTTTTAAAAGAGATGGTTTTCAGCCTGTCGTCATAGCTTTGGAATGTGGATCCCTTTTACAAATGCTATCCCCCACGAATGAGTCATGGTATCATGGACTGCCACTTTGCAAGAATGCTCCCAATATTCGTCTAAATCTGACATTTAGAAAGATGAACAGGGTCACCCTTATCACGTGACTATGTAACACGTCATCAAGAAGCGAACAACACACATGCGTGAACAAGACGAATGAGTCATGGTTTCACGACCTTCCACGTTGCGAAAATGCACCTGATGTTCGATTAAATCTGACCTTTAGAAAGATGATAACAGAGGCTCCTTTATCACGTGGCTATACAACACGCCATCACACAGTGAACAAGGCGCATGCGTCAACAACAATTTGTTATCAGTTTTGGTCGAGGACAGACCAGCTCCCTCATTCTGTTCTCTGCCTTCGAATTCTGTGCACGTTGTGTTACCTACCTCCTCGTCGATCTGCGTTAAACATGAAGCAAACTTCTTCGTTTTCAGATGTTTCTGATGCCAAGAAAAAGTGAGTGATGATCCGCGCTTAATGGAAGCACGATGGAAGCTTTTAAACTATGGATGTCCTGATCCGTTTGCCGAACCTCCTCCTCACGGTATTTCATTAGAAAGCATGCCTCTTCATCATGTGTCCCTCGGGGGAAACAAAGTTGCTAAAGTGACTGATTTTTTTGGAACTGTGAGAGTGCACATTCGCAGCTACAATACCAAAGGAGAAAAACTGTTTCCTACCAAATATGGCGTGACAATGTCTGCTAGAACATTCAAGAAGTTCATGGACCGCTCGCATTGTTATGACGCTCTCAACAAAATCAAAGTGATCAATAAAGAAATGTTGATGAACTGTTCACCTTCATCTGATGGGCCTGTGTACACCTTTCAACAACTGTTCACGTGCTCCAATGATGCCTTGCAATTGAATTGGGCTTCGGTGTCCCTAACCTGGGAACAATTCAACACACTTCGTGATGCTTCTGAAAAGCTGTGGGACGGAATTCTACAATTACAGTTTGGAACAGTTTTTCGTGATGCAGCGAGATTGGTATGCAGTAAATTCGGACTCGAACATACGATATCTGATCAGGACACCAATGCTCTTAAACTTGCTCTGGTCGATGCGGTTGGAAAAACCATTGCAAAAGTGTATTACTGCAGAGAATGTCATTTGCATCCTAATCTCATGCCAAACAATCAGCTGGGGCATAGGTTCTTTAACGAAACAGAAGAAGACAAATGGACTTTATGCTTTGACGAAGCATTTGCTCTTGTTGAACCCAAAACTTTGGGGAAATACTTTGGTGAGCGCCTTCAATCGCTGATACGTCCCACCATTACTCACTTTTTCTTCGAGAACATTAATGTGAAGAAAATTCCTGTGGAAGCTCAAGAATGTGGAATACGTTGGAGCAATTTAGAATCCAAATGAGAGAAAAAAGTTATTTTGAGGAATAAAAAAAAAGTCCTTTTTAGGACTAAACATCAGTCCTTTTCAGGACTACTTTTATTTCATTATTTTTTGTCATTCATTTATATTTTTTTCTGTTTGAATGTGAGTGTATGTGAACGAAGTAGGTCACTGGCGTGGGCTTAATTGCTCCGTAAACCTTAATGTGTTTCTCCAATATTATGGAACCATGTTTGGTGAAGTTCTCCACCTCTTTTGCTACAAGAAGGCAACAACGAGGGATTTGGTCATCCTGATACCTCCATCTTTGAATGGGTAATACGAGCATTGGTTGAATAACTCACTCGGGGGACAGCCGCAGCAAATTCTTTGCATATGTATAATTTCAGTTTTCTTTCCTTGATGTATATTTCTTCTGTTCGATTAACACTAGACAAAATTTAACTTTCTCGAAACTAACCTTATATAAAAAAAATAGTCCTTGCCAATTATGAAAAAAGTGTAAAACAGCTCATTAAGAAAATTATTTTTGGGAAAAGTATGAAATTTTAGTTTATTTTCATGATAATAAATGTCGGTGAGACTTATTCTAAAGTTAAAAAATATATCTGAAGTTTTTGTTACATTTCTGATATTAGGAAAGTTTGTATGGAAATGTGGGAGTGATCGAGTCGAAAAGAAACAAGTTTGTTGGAATGAAACAGGAAAAAAGTACTACGAAGAAAAAAATCGAAGTACAGTGTAAAGCAAAGTTAAACAAAATACGTAAACGTAGAACAGTTTTTCGAAAAATAGATTAAGTCGTTATACAGAGAAAAGAACTAAGTCTTTCTTAAAAAAAATATTGCATTTGTTTGGAGAAATTCGATATTTTAGCTACATGTTGAGAATAGCTGCTTTTCTGGTGAGTTAGGAAATTGCTATGTAGGGGAAAAAATGTTTGCTAAGAATATGATGTTTAGTGGAAGTACGGACTTGGTCGCTATGTCTCCAGAATGAAAGTTTTTTCTGTTGACTTAGAAAAAATATGCTGAAAATATATTGCAAAGAATATAAAGTTTATCGTAAAAAATAATGCTTTAGAATGAATGTCTTGACAATGAATGCTTTTCCTGTTGGGTCAGTTAAAGAAAAGTATAGCAAATTAGGATAGAATGAAAAAATATGAATATTTCACATACATGCAGGTTTTTAGGAATACTTAAGTGAGTTGGAAAGTGAGGGAAACAAAAATTCTGAAGTGTTTGGTACATCTTGTGATATCAATTTGTTAAGAAACGTTTACTCAAATGAAATGAAAAAATAAAGTCATAGTAAAGAAAATACTAATACAATCGAATTTTAACTGTCATAGATCTGTATATTTCTCGTATACCCACGAAAAGGTAAGATAGAAAAATTTATTAAGTTGTACATTAAAAGAAAGAAAGAAAAGTTGCTTACATATGAAAAAGAAATAATAATGAAGAAACGCCTGTTGAAAAGAAATAGAAAAGTAAAGTTGGAATAAAGAAAATACTGTTGCAGTCCAATTTTTACCACTACAGATCTGTATATTTCTCATAAATGCAAGCTTTTAGGAATACTTAAAAGTGAGTTTTGAAAAAATATTACGTTACATGAAGAAACAAAAAAAAATATCTGAAGTTTTGCTACATCTTGTGATATCAAGTCGTTAAGAAACGTTGGTTGAAATGAAATGAAAAAATAAAGTCTGAATCGTGAACATAGAATGATATTCAAAAACACAAAATTAAGTTAAATAGGGGAAAATGCGAAAAAAATGTTTTTCAGAAAGAAATGTAAAAATAAAGAAAATACTGTTTCAATCGAATTTTTAACTGCTATAGAATCTGTATATTTCTTGTACATACACGAAACAGCGATGTAAAAAATAAATTAAGTCACATTTAAAGCAAGTAAGAAAAAATAGTTTAAGAGGAGAAAAAATAAATCTGAAGTTTTGTCACATCCGGAAATTCAAGTCGTTAAGAAACATTGGTTGAAATGAAAAAAATAAAGTCAGAATATAAATATGAGGCAGTTTGCAAAGTTTGAAATAAAATAATGGACGAATGCGCGAACATAGAATGATATTCAAAACATAGATTAAGTTAGATTGCGGGAATTGAGAAGAAAAACGTATGTTAGAAAGAAATGCATAAATACAGTAAAAATGCAGAAAATATTGTTTCAATCGAATTTTAACTACTGTAAATGAAAGAAATGGAAAAATACAGTACGGATGAAGAAATCAATTGAATTTTAACTACTATAGATCCGTGTATTTCTTGTACACACATAGAAAAGTAATAAGATAGAAAAATAGATTAAACCATACATTAAAAGCAAGTAAGAAAAAAACAGTTTCAGAGGGAAAAAATTAAAAATCTGTAGGTTTTTTTGTAACATCTTGTGGAACAGATATCAAGTCGTTAAGAAACGTATGTTGGGTTAAATCTAAAAAAAAAAAAAATACTGTTAGGAACGAATTTTATGTATATCTGCTATAGATCTGTATATTTCTTGCGCGAACATGAAACAGCTATATAAAAAACCAGATTAAGTCATACATTAAAAACAAGTAAGAAAAGTTCTTTGCGTAGGAAAAAGAAATAATAATGAAGAAACGTTTGCTTGTTTAAATCAGAAAAAATAAAGCCTCGATAAAAGTAGTTGTTAGATTGAAAAGTAAGAAAATAAAATAATGATGGTACATCGAGAAGTTTAACGAGTATGCAAGCATTTAGAAAAAAGTAGATTAAGATAATGCATTAAAAGGTACATTTCACTGATTAATCATAAAAGAAAATACGGAAAGATAAAAAAATATTTTAACTATGTATAAAACATTGCGGCTTTGTATGGCGGAAAAAGGTACAACGTTAAAAAATGTAACAGAAAATGTCATGAACACGTAAATACGTTAATAAACAATCGTGTTTTAAGATTATGTCTGCAGCACAAAACTTTCGAAAACGTCTTTATGTTGGAACGTCCGTTGAAAATGCGTGAAGTCTCCTCAAAGAAACTAAAAAAATCGTTACGTTGAAAAATTATGAATATAAAATGGGAAATTAGGGGGAAAATAAGGAATAAATTCGTTGCAAAATGATCAAGTTATTGAAAAAGTCAGTCTTGGAACCTAATGTGTCTACAGAATCTCAAATGACGTCAACCGCCGACCCCGCGGTGGAAGTGGCGTTGGCTGATGTCATGTCTGCTATCACGACATGCGTCACCCATCATAGTCACTCGTCCCAAAACACGTGTCATACAAAATTTTCTGAGGCAAAGAGAAAAATGTGACTCATCTCAAAACACATGGCTCACAAAATGACAACGTGGTGAAACTAAAATGGCGGAACATGAATCAACGGGAATGAAATCTTTTCAAACAAAGCCTTTCCTCGTCTAAATTAAAATTGTAGGGAAGAAAAATATAAGAATTAAAAAAATAACGCAACGTCTATAAAAATTCCTAGTTAAAAAAGCGTAACAGAAAATGTCATGAACACGTAAATACGTTAATAAACAATCGTGTTTTAAGATTATGTCTGCAGCACAAAACTTTGGAAAACGTCTTTATGTTGGAACGTCCATTGAAAATGCGTGAAGTCTCCTCAAAGAAACTAAAAAAATCGTTACGTTGAAAAATTATGAATATAAAATGGGAAATTAGGGGGGATAAGGAATAAATTCGTTGCAAAATGATCAAGTTATTGAAAAAATCAGTCTTGGAACTTGATGTGTCTACAGAATCTCAAATGACGTCAACCGCCGACCCCGCTGAGGAGAAAACGACGTTGGCTGATGTCATGTCTGCTATCACGAATGCGTCACCCATCATAATGACTCATCCCAAAACACGTGTCATACAAAATTTTCCGAGTCAAAGAGAAAATGGTGACTCATCCCAAAACACATGGCTCACAAAATGACAACGTGGTGAAACTAAAATGGCGGAACATGAATCAACGGGAACGAAATCTTTTCAAACAAAGCCTTTCCTCGCCTAAATTAAAATTGGAGGGAGAACAAATATAAGAATTAAAAAAAATAATGCAACGTCTATAAAAATTATAACACCTCAGGGAATTCCTGAAAATATAAATTTAATAAAAAAAAACATATTGGAAACGACAAAAAATCTTCCTTCAAAAATTTGACAAAGTCTAATAAATCTCCCGAGAAAATAAAAAAAAATAATGCAACGTCTATAAAAATTATAATACCCCAGGGAATTCCTGAAAATATAAATTTAATAAAATAAATTAGAGAGTAAAAATAGGACAAAAAAATACGAGTAAAAAAATTGGAAACGACAAAAAAACTTCCTTCAAAAATTTGACAAAGTCCAGTAAATCTCCCGAGAAAATAAAAAAAATAAATAAATATTGGAAAGACTTCCCAAAAATTTGTCAACATCCAATAAATCTCCCGAGAAAAGTTCGAAAAAGCACCGCTAGGGGGCAACGTACACATCCCCTTTCCCCCACTCGGTCGTTGCCATCTCTCAAAAACAAAGATTCAACATAATAATAAAGTTCCAAGAAGCACCGCTAGGGGGAAGCACGTCTCCTTTCCCCCACTCGGTCGTTGCCATCCCTCTAAAATCCATCGAAAGTGCCAAGAATCACCGCTAGGGGGCAGCATTGACCCAACACACTAGCATCATCTACCACGCCCCCATATCCTTCGGTCACACGCCACGCCCCCATCCTTCTGCCGCAAGCCACGCCCCATCCTTCTCTAGAAGGATGCATCCTTGCCCCAGAATCGGTCATTTTATACTACTTACAAGCAAGAAGGTTAGAACAAGACTTCTGGAGATGCCCTGAGTCTCTTAACCGTGAAACCACAAACTGGGAATTTTATGTTTACATGATACCGTACGTAGTTTCATGCAGTTTCAGCTGTGTGAATATTTGAATTACGTGGTTTTGGCTTGCAAAAACCATGCTGATATCAAACAGGAATGAATTATGCTTCATAGACGAGTCAAGTTTTCAGTTTTAACGTTGTTTTGAATTCGCACTAATATTTCATGTATTTCGATTTAAAATAATGAGGAGCCACAAAATAATTAAGGCGTTCATAAACCCAGGCATTTTTTCTCACATCCGGTAGAAGCTATACAAAAATGGAAACATTTGCGACTAAAGAAAGAGTTTCGGCCAAAACAAAATGCATTGCAATAGCCTTGGAAACCACCAGCTTCCCCACACTATAATGGCCGCCGCTCGCGGTTAGGCTTTACGCAAAGTGGTATTGTTCCATTGACGAGAGCATCTCCAGATATCTTATTCTAACCTCTTTGGGTAGAAGCGACTGAAGGGAGATGCTGTACCATCTATAAATTTCCAGGTTATCCGCAGGATATAGGAAGTGCCTCCTACAAAAATAGCAGACGTGTTGTTAAAGACTGATGCCGCAGATTACTGTACTAAAAAATAAAAACGTGTGTGACATACTTTGATAATACAAAATTGTTAGTTCATTTTGTAAATCCTGTCAGGAATGACTTTAATAATTGATTTTATCACGTATTTCATCAGTAGTCACGTTAGGCTTCGTTAGCTACGATAATGCGTGCGTTTTGTAGAAAAAGTAGTCAGTTCACGTGTTTTAAACTAACTATAATAGCTTTATGACCTATCAAACGAGGGCTGAGATTTATACATAAATTATACATCATTTCTTGTAAAAAATTTCCTTCGCCAAATGGTACGAAATCAGAATGTAAATAAAGTCCATCTGTTCGAAAGATGTAAATAATGATACAGGAGCAACGTGCTTGTTTCTGGATGACACGTTAATAGATGGCCCTGCGTTCCTACTCCTAACTTTGTCCTCGCTATTTTCGCTTAATGTTATAGTCTGGTAGGTGATCTACTGTAGTTCAACCCTGATTAAAACAAAACACTGTGATTGTATAGCAAACTTAAACTCCTGGAAAAGTACTGGAGTTTATTTTCTGGAAATGTGCACGAACCCTGTATACAGGAAAAGATAGTAAATCTGGCTAATGTCAAACCAAAAACATTGGAGTAGCATAGATTAGCAAACTTAATGCTAGCTGTTCTCGAAACGACGGAGACCAATTGAACGTAAAGCGTCATCTATGAATGGGAGTTGGCAGTGAATAGATACCTGTTTTGTGGAAAGCAAGAATGTTTCATTCAATTTATAATATACTGCAAAAATTACGTAAAATGAATATTTGCGTACGTACTGAAAACTTTCTAGATCAAACTGTAATTAGCAAGTTCTTATATTCGGGGAAAAACAAAACAAAGGTAGTAAATAAGAAAATATAAGGCTATATTGGGCCAAAGACATTGGAGTAGCGTAGACTGGCAAACGTAATGCTAGAGGTTCCGAAACGATGGAGACCAACTGAACATGCAGCGTCATCTATGAATGGGGAAGAGGAAGTTAGATGCCTATTGGAAAGCAAGAATGTTTGATTCAATTCATAATGTATTGCAGAAATTACGTGGAAAAACTGTTCGGGTACGACCCGAGAACATTCTAGATCAGATTGTAATTAACAAGTGCTAGTAAGCAGGAAAATACGAGGCTATATCGCGGCCAGCCATATACACAAGGCAGAAAAAAAAAAAGCCCTACCAAACAGGAATTTATCGTCGTATACACGGTCCTATCAGAATAATATAACCACACTTGGCTCGGATGACAGCGGCGAGATGGCGTGGCATGGGCGCAATGAGGACCTGGAAGGCTGCCCTAGGCATAAGTGCCCATTCGGACTGCAGCAGAGAACTGAGAAACCGGAGATAACGTGGTTGTGGGTCGGCACGTTGAACCTGTAGATCCAAATAGTCCCACAAGTGCTCCATGGGATTGAGGTCGGGTGATTTTGCCGGCCAAGAGAACGGAGTCATCGCTGGCGTGTTCCTGGAACCAATCACGAACCCCCTTAGCGACATGGCAGGATGCATTGTCCTGTTGGTAGACACCATCACCACCAGAGTAAACGTCCAACATGAGGATGGACAGGTAGCCGTTTGCATTCAGGGACCCATCCAGTGGTGCCAGCTGTCCCAGGTCATACCAGGAAAACATCCCCAGACATCCACACTGCCACCGCTGACCTGTACTTGACCGACAAGCGTGTCTGGGTGTTGGTTCTCGTGTGTCTGATGCAGTATCCACCACCGTCTATCACTTCTGTGGAGCAGAAACCTCGATTTGTCAGAGAAGGCAACTTTTCGCACTCTTTCACTGTCCAATGGTGGTAGTCTCATGCAAACTGCCGGTGTTGTTGCTGAGGGACCTGGGTTAACATAGGCACCTTGATGCAGTGTCGACTCCAGAGGCCCATGCGTAACAGGGTTTTCTCTACTGTTATCGAGGACATGTACCTGGATGCTCCAGCATTCATTTACATGGTTAATTGCTACACTGTTGCGCGTTGATTGACCTTTACCAGTCAAAAAAGGCGACGTTCTCCTCTAAGGTCGATGACCTTTGGGGCTCCACAGTTATGACGTCGGGAGGTACTCGTTGTGCCAGCGATCCATTCTTGGTACACCCGAACAGCCCACGATGTCTGCTGTTTTTCAGATTATTACACACTTGGCGCGGTAGTCGATCATTCCTTTTTGAACGTCCGTCAAATCACTACTTCTGCCCATTGTGCTCACGTAACGCACTATGGCCTACCTGTCCTGGCCGGCCACTTACATCTCCGTGTGGTCGACCACGTGCACTCTGTGACGTGCGTGGGCTGTCAGTGTGATTCCGGGGGTGGTCATATTAATCTGATACGACTGTGTACACTTAAATCTTATATGAAAATCTTAAAGATTTAGAATTGAAATACTCGCGCAAACACGTCGACACGCTAGTTACTCACTACAATGACGGCTCTGTATATGTCGGACGTAGCATGCTCTTTGCCGATCTATTCTTCAACGTCTTTGGGTCAAACAGCTTACTAAATTTCACTAGAATTCGATGTCCACATATTTAGAAAAAAATGACAAGCAAAATGTTCTTTATTGGAACAGCAGAAATATACCGTAAAATACATACGTAATTTGTTAAAGAAAATATTTTAATAGCTTACAAACGCAAAACTACAATGTTGAAAACAGCTACACAAGTGTTCCAGAAGCTGTCCCAGCGCAATGATATTTAGCAACATTTTTGGTTTATGTATGGTATAGAATACGAACAAGAAAGGAAAATGAAACTTACGCAGATCAGAATAACAATTTTTCTTTTTTTAATCGAATTATGACAAGAACGAAAGTATTTATATATTTTTTAAATTTTGATTAAAACAAAACGTTACAAACATCTTACAGTTGTTAAATGAGCCCTGGGATTCATACGAAATCCTCTTTATTTGAGCTTAATTTTTGAAAATACCCCCTCGCTCGTTTTTGCCTCTGAATTCATAAGATGTCCTGCATGATTTTTGTTTTTGCATTCTTTTGAAATGGCCGCAGTACGTACTGGGAAACTCAGGCTAACAGGGATAGCAGTAGAGAAGCTGAGCTTGTTTAAACTGTAAGAACTTTTCCTCGGGTCTGTGTATGCACATATCTGTACAACCTTTGAGACAGTCGGCTAGAGGGCACAACACGCCAAGCTTTGTAACTGAATAAATGTTACACACATTGTATACCTGGAAACATTCAACTTTTTTTTTTTTAACTTGCTGTTGGGGGTGGCATTTTTTCTTTGCTTACCACAATTGTTTCGGCACAAAATAAAAACATGTATAACAAGTTAGTAAAATCATGCAATGCATTGATTATGAAACAACATACCAGAAATCATTACTCAAGTTATTAGGATAATGCAGGGGCGGCTCCTGCTATGGGGCTGTGGGGCTGCAGCCCCTACCCAAAGCAGTTTTTTTTCATGCCGTACCAAGAAAGAGAAGTTTTGTGAACACCGCTGTAAGTTTTCCCAGCATAATGCCACGACTGCAGTTTTCTGAACTCAACTGGAAGTTTTCCCTGCATAACACCACTGGGAGCGGGAAGAACGTCACGGACTGTGCTTCTTGCAGCCCTGACGGCTATTGAAACCAACTCATGTGGGAAACTGCCTATTCCCACATCAGTTCGTTTCCTTTGAATAAAACTTCCCCGGTTACTGCATTCATGGCAGCTCTCGCTAGCAGGGTTGCTCGTGAATGCAGTCTTTCGTTGGGTGGGAATGCATCGCCGGACCTGTATGCTTTGTTGATTAATACGGTTCTTTTGCTTCCAAATAAGACATACAATAGGGGAATGAATTAAAAATAATGACGAATGTTGAAATAAAGTATTAAATAAAGTACGTTTGAATGTATTACTCAACCTGTTTTGTTTTTTTTTCTTCCAATTTTTGGTTTGTTCCTGCTTTTATTCAACGTAATAATTCTAACAACAATGTTGCTCCCATCTAATAACAAATACTCAGTTGCTGGAATGCCGGGACTTTTGCAGAAAAAGTTTTACTTATATTTTCTCTTCTGGTCAAAATGGGCATGTGAACAAATTGCGATTACAAATAGAGTTCAGTATTGGATAAATTGAAAAAAAAAAAAAAAAAAGAGAGAGATACTAATTTCTGCAGCGAAATACTTGCACAAAATTGATTTCTTCAGTTACCAAGCACAGCGAAATTTTCGCTTTTAATCTCACGTAAATTTTTATTCACCAAAAATCATTGTAGTCACTCCACTGGATACATTTTATTTTTCTGATGCATCCCCCTCCCTCCCAAAAATCAGCTGCCCATTTCAATTGAGGTAGTGTACTTAATTACTTTGAAAAGAACATTTAATCAGATATCATTGTTTAGAAAATTTACGAAGTTGGTAAATTTTAGAAAACAAATTTTTCTACACTAAATTGTTATCATGATGGCTTCAGAATTAAAACTGGACTGAATATGTTTGCAATCCGTTTTTATTAAAGAGAATGCCGGTGTGTGAGTATCGCAATAACAACTCGTCGCAAAATTCTGGAAGACCCTTCAAAATTCCACAAAATGTTTTTCATCACCGTCCAAGTTGCAGTGGTCGGTATCAAGTCGAAGTTTCAAAGGGAGTGTATCAGAAGAAAAAATATATATTGTCATATTTCTAGGGGTCACAATGAGACACTTGAGAACGCGTAACGCGTACATGACCTTGAGTGTGTTGTAACGAACCAGGAGATGTGACGTAATTGCCAGAAGGACGCACACGACATAAAGGCAGATAGGAATCAGAATAAAACGTCCGCGTAGCTCAATTGGTAGAGTGACTTATTCCGGAATGAGGGGATCCGGGTTCGAATCCTGGCGTGGACAGAAATGACGGAGAAATTTACTTCGTTATAGTGTTTCCGCTACCACTGGCACACGCATTAATTTTTTTAATTTTTTTGCCCTTATATATATATATATATATACGTACAGTATGTGCATGTATGGGATGTAAGGTCAGGTGATGCGTAACATCACAGCCTCTCCTTGACAAATGTCAACCCCGCCTTCTCGTGGTACATCCTGTTCCCACTAAAGGGGCTCTGACGACCGCCAATAGCGGTATAACTATACCATCGGGATTAGAGGAAATGCTATCCCACACTCACCAACCCGCTTGGCCAGCGTGGTCAGTTATGGCCAAACCCCTCCAAAATGACTCCACAACTTAAATCTTGGCCCTCAGTCTCCGGCAGCTGGAATGTACCTGGCCAAGGCAGCGGCCAGTGCGACATGAAGGCAGAGGGTGCTAAGAATCCCCGGAGGACCGGACTAGGCTGCCATCTGATGCTGACCTTGGCTACGTACAACGGACGCTCCCTATCTTCTGATTCAAGGCTTCTTGAATTGGAAGAGGAACTACAAAGGATCAAGTGGGACATCGTCGGGCTAAGTGAGGTAAGGAGAAAAGGAGAAGATCTCATTGAACTGAAAAGTGGACATCTCTTCTACTATCGTGGGACAGATACTGGCAGAACTAGTGGTGTTGGATTTATAATAAACAAGAAACTGAAGGATAAAGTTGTAGAAGTTGAAAGTTCCTCTGACAGAGCTGCACGACTCGTTATCCAACTCTCGAGAAGATACCAGGCTCAGATTATTCAAACTTATGCACCCACCACAAGTCATGCTGAAGAAGAAATTGAAGAATTTTATGAGGAAATTCGTGATCTAAATAATAAAGGTAAGCAGCACTTGAAGATAATTATGGGAGATTTCAATGCAAAAATAGGGCAACGGCAACAGAATGAAACTTCAGTAGTTAAATTCGGTCACGGCAACAGAAACCAGCGTGGAAATACTCTCGTAGAGTTTGCGGAGGCAGAAGGGTTTTTCATCTTAAACTCCTTTTTCAAGAAAAAGCCACACAGGAAATGGACATGGAGACATCCAAATGGGACGACAAGTGAAATTGATTTTATTATGTGTAACAAAAAATTCGTCATAGAAGACTGCAGTGTGCTAAACAAGTTCAACACAGGCAGTGACCATAGATTGGTGAGATGTAAGATGCACCTCAACACTAAACTTGAACGTGGCAAGCTCATAAGACAAACAAAATCTATTGACATAACCAACCTTAAAAAACGCCATAATACCTTCAAGTTGGAACTGAAGAACAGGTTCTCTGCTTTAGAAGGCCTAACATCGGAAGAAGTGGATATTTCTGAAGTTAATAGAAAAGTAACCAAAGCTCTTATGGAAACAGCAACAAAATTAGCTGGGTCTAAGAACAAATTGCATGTGAACAAATTATCAGGAAAAACCAAAATGTTGATGCAAAAAGAAGAGTGATGAGGACAACTAAAGAAGATGTGACTTCCAAAGTGGAATATATAGAGCTATGCAAGACAGTACGAAAAAGTATCACTGAAGACGTAAGAAAATTCAACTGTGAACTAGTAAGGAAAGCAATTGAAAACAACCAAAGCCTAAAGATAGCAAAGGGACATCTCAGTAAGGGGAAAAAACAGATTATGGCACTGAGAAAAGAAGATGGTTTTGTAACAAGAAATAGAGGCGAAATTTTGACAAGAGTGAAAGATTTCTACTCCAAATTATATGAAAGGGATGATACATGTACTCCAGACATCATGAAAGGTACCAGTACCAGAGTTCTTCCAGTCCTTCCAGCAGAAGTTGCACATGCAATCAAGAACATGAAGCGGGGAAAAGCTCCAGGAGAAGATGGAATTACTGTAGACATCATACAAGAAGCAAGTGGAGAAATCGAAACAGTACTCGCCCAAATTTTCACTCGATGCCTTAATGAAGGGAAAATTCCTGAGGATTGGAACAACGCTACAATGATCTTGCTACATAAAAAAGGTGACATTGAGGATCTCAGGAACTACAGACCTATCAGCCTCCTATCAGTGGTTTATAAAATCTTCACTAAAGTTCTTTCACACCGCTTGAAGGTGACACTGGACATGGCTCAATCGAGAGAACAAGCTGGATTCAGGAGTGGCTACAGCACAATAGATCATATCCACGTACTGAGAGAACTAATTGAAAGAGCGAGGGAATATGAACTTCCATTGTGCATGGCTTTTATCGATTATGAAAAAGCCTTTGATTCGGTGAAACCATCAGCAGTTGCAATGGCTCTGAAATCCTGCGGTATTGAAGATGCATACATTAATATTATTAATAACATCTATGAAAATGCAAGTGCAAAGATTCGGCTGTTTGAAAATACAACACACATAAAAATTGGAAAAGGAGTGAGGCAAGGTGACACCATATCTCCGAAGCTCTTTAATGCCACATTGGAAAATGTCTTTCAATCACTGAACTGGGAAAACAAAGGGATAAAGATTAATGGAGATTATCTAACCCACCTTCGTTTTGCTGATGACATAGTCATTTTTACAACTACCCCATCAGAGCTACAGAGCATGATCCAGGAACTTGCTGACAAGAGTAAAGAAGTGGGATTAAAAATGAACTTTCAGAAGACAAAAGTGATGTACAATGCTTTTACAAGAAATGAAGATTTATCGATTGATGGAGAAAAGCTGGAGATAACAGACACGTACGTTTATCTTGGACAGCAGATATCAAGTGAGGGTCACATTGGTGAAGAAATTAATCGGCGTACAAAACTTGCCTGGAGAGCTTTTGGAAGAAACAGCATAATTTTCAAGAGCAATATGCCATTATGTCTTAAAAGAAAAGTGTTTGATCAATGCATCCTTCCAGTGCTTACATATGGTGCAGAGACGTGGACCTTAGCTAAAAGAGACATACAAAGGCTGCAGACAACTCAAAGAAGCATGGACAGGTGCATACTTGGTGTAACCAGGAGAGATAAGAAGAGGAACACGTGGATCCGAAAAATGACAAGAGTGGAAGACATCATGATCAGAGTTAAATCCCTGAAATGGCAATGGGCTGGACATACTGCCAGAAGAACAGACCATCGATGGACAGCCGAAATTTTAGATTGGATTCCAAGGGACAGGAAAAGACCCAGAAGAAGACCACATGGAAGATGGGTGGATGAAATTCGAAAGTATGCGGGAGTGACATGGAGGAGACTGGCACAAGACAGACCGTTGTGGAGGAAACTTGGGGAGACCTTCGTCCAGCAGTGGATTGATAATGGTTGATAATGATGATGATGATGATGATGATGATGATGTGCATGTATATATAATTTGCAATCACCATCAATCCACAGCTGGATGAAAGTCTCCAAGTTTCTTCTTCCACAACAGTCTGCCTTGAGTCAGTTTTTTTCATGCTTTCGAATTTCATGTACCCATCTCCCTCTTGTCATCTTCTGGATATTGTTTTTCCCTTGCTATCCAGTTCAATATTTCAACTCTCCGGTGGTTCTTTCTTCTAGCAATATGTCCATCCCATTGCAATTTCAGGAATTTTGACCATGTCTTCCACTCTTGTCATTTTCCCGATCCACGAGTTCCTATTTGTATCATTCCAGGTAACATCAAACATGCATCTCTACAGGCTTCTTTCAATTGTCTGCAACGTCTGTCTGTCTATTTTAGTTGAGGTCCATGTCTGTGCTCTATGCGTAAGAACTGGAAGGATGCACTGATTAATCAGTTTCTTTTTAAGAAATAATGCATCCGACGAAGTTTTATAGGTCGATTATTTTCTTCATAAATGTGACAATGTGGCCATCGCTTAATATCTGTTGCCTAATTTAGGTATCGGTACCTTTACATTTTCAGCGTCAATCGCTAAATATAAAATCTAAATATTAATTTCTTGTAAAATAAAAGCACTTTCGGTCAGTGTATATATATATATATATTATTGTTATTGTTATTATTATTATTATTAAACGGACAGCGTCAGCACAGGCACAGTAACTTAACTTTCGAAGTGGTATCGTGACATCTACAAAATTGAGATGCATCCCCCCCCCCATCTCAGCTTACCACGAGCCGCCACTGGGATAATGGCTGTGGAATAAATCTTGCTCCTGTGCCCTGACCTTTGACCCCATTTCGATGACATTCAACAAAACCGGTTCAGTGTACCTCCGGAACAACATGATAAAGTTTTGTCGCAATAGAAGCATTTTTACGTAAGTCATGACGCATGAGGGCAATGGAATGGATCCCGCTCATATGTCCTGACCTCTGACCCCATTTTGCTCATTTTCAATAGGGTTCGTCCCCAGGTGGTCCTACCACATACGAAAATTTCATCGAAATCGAACCATTTTTACGCGAGTTATCGTGCGGACGGACAAAGCTGGAGCATATATGCTTCTTCAACCTACGTTTGGAAAGCGTAAAAAATGACAGTTAGGGACCGGGAACACTGTCTGGGCCGCCCATGTGGCGCCGTGGTCTTAGCGCTTGCTTCTTTTTTTTTTTTTTTTTTTTTTTGATTTTTTGATTGGAGGTTTAACGACCACCGTGAGCAACTCAATGGGCTATAAGCAGTCGCCCGTCCCTAATTTAGGGTCACTGGTTCCAGGGAAGGGAGAGAGCCAGTGCCGTAAGACAAACACAACATCCATGCCTGACCGGGATTCGAACCCGGACCCCTTACAGACGAATGATCAGAGGCCAGCGCCTTAGACCACTGCGCCACCGGGGCGGCACGCTTGCTTCTGACCTCTTGTCCGAGATGATCTGGATTCGAATCCCGGTGATGCATGGATGTTGTGTTTATCTTACGGCACTAGCTCTCTACCTTCCCTGAAGCCAATGGTCCAAAATCATGGACAGGCGACTCTTTATAGCGCATTGAGTTGCCCAAGGCCAGAGCTAGAGCACTTGCCGCCCTGGTGCAGAAAAAATTTGCCCCCCCCCGCCCCTTCTGCAATTTACCAGAAATGTAGATGCAAGTGAATTTAACTTCCGTTACCTGCAGTATACTTGACACAGTAGCATTGTTAGTATGACTTCAAAAGAAGTTCCCTGCCGGCCCCGGTGGCGCAGTGGTCTAAGCGATGCCATATGACCATTCGCCCGGAAGTGGGCGGGGTTCGATTCCCGGTGAGGCATGGAGGATGTTGTTGGTCTTACGGCACTGGCTCTCTCCCTTCCCTGGAAACAGTGGCCCTAAATTAGGGACGGGCGACTGCTTATAGCCCATTGAGTTGCTCACGGTGGTCGTTAAACCTCCAATCAAAAAAAAAATCCCGCTCAGCACGTGATAAGGCATCGACTGTTTATCTGCGTTATCTTTAAACCTTTGAAATTCTGTTATAACTAAATATAGGCTTTGACACTTCTCATATACTGTATTAAATCATACCACTTTGAACCTTTTTTTTTACGCTTTCCAACCGTAGGTTGAAGAAGCGTATATGTTCCAGCTTTGTCCGTCCGTCTGTCTGTCTTCCCGTCCGTACGATAACTCGCGTAAAAATGGTTCTATTTGGATGAAATTTTAGTATGTGGTAGGGGACAACCTGGGGATGAACCCTATTGAAAATGGGCGAAATGGGATTAAAGGTCAGGACATAGGAGCGGGATCCATTCCATAGTCCTTATGCGTCATAACTTACGTAAAAATGTTTCAATTGCGACAAAACTTTATCATGTTGTTCCGGAGGTATACTGAACCAATTCTGGTTAATATAATCGAAATGGGGTCAAAGGTCAGGGCACAAAAGCGAGATTTATTCCACAGCCATTATCCTCATAACTTGAGTAATGATTTCTGGTATGTTGGAAAGCGTATCATAATCAATGCATTGCATGATTTTACTAACTTGTAAAAGTATTTTCAGCTTCTGCTCTATAATAACTTAATTATACGGAATCTGTAGCCTCTAAAGACTCTTCGATTGTTTGGTGCAGCTTAAAACAAGAAAGTTGACACCGAATTTTCGGGTGTAATAAGCACGTCTTTTGAATCCGTTCTGACGCAAATTAAATTTATCAAAGCTATTCAAAGTCAGTGGAACCGGTATGGAAAACAATAGATCTGACCAAAGAAAGAAGATTTTCAATCGGGTTTTTAATCCCTCAGATATGGCTGTAAACGGAATCGTGAGCTTACGAACTCTTAGAAACAGAGATATCGACAAAAATAAGATGTCACTTTACGTCCCCTGATGGCAAAACCATGCATTATTTTAGGAAGAAACTATTCTCAAAAGTGTAACGTATACTCTATATTCACTTTCCTTTTGATTTTACTATCTCTGGTTATTTTATTTTACTATGTAAATTATCTTCTTACTGAACGAAATATTATTTCACCCGATGAATGAGATCTGGCAATGAGTGTAAGTCATGACGTGGTGGTAGCTAGTATATAGGCGCGTTCATCGAGACTTAGGAGAGCTATTGTTGTTGTTATGAGAGAGCGTTGTTGTTTACGGAGAGCGTTTGTTATGAGGAGAGATTCTTCATTATTGTAAAACAAGTTGTGTGTGTGCTTTAGATGACCAAGAGTCTTATAATAAAAAAGTTGCCGTAAGTTAGTCTTTCTCAATTCATAGTTTTTGTCAGACCTCTGTCTGGCTGTTAGGTTTATAACATTAGTGTATTACCATAAAGAACCAGCGTTAAGACTTTATTCATTTTCGTAATTAACTAGTAACAACAACCTTTTGAATTCACTATTTTGAAGCTTAGTACAAGTATATCATTAGCTAGCTGGTAGGAAGAGCATCATTCATATTAATTAGCTTAGCGGAAAATAATAAAGCTAATTCATTATAATTGGCGCCCGAACTTTTCTCGAACACGAGATCTTGACGATTATTACCCATGTCTTCCTTATCTGAGACAACTTCAAATTTCCACCCTCCGGCAAGTCTCGAGGGTGATGGTGTGTTTTTGGACAATTTGCAAGAAGCCTGTGGGTCTGACTTTGATATGAATGATCTACACGTACCCAGGCATTCTTCACAATTTCATAATGCACCAGCTTCCTATTACTCTGAGTCGCGGGTCGTACCTGAGGGAGTGCAATCATCTCAGCGAAGCAGAATGCTTGCCCATTTCGTGCCGCATGCAGGAACAATTCATTTCAATGGTTTGGAGGGGTCCTTAAAGTTCCTCGAAGATTTGGAAGATCATTTTGATCTCTATAATATTCCTGAAGACTGCAAAGTCCAAATCGCCGGCACTTGCTTGAGGGATACCGCTAAGACCTGGTATCGGCAGTGGAGAGTGTCGAACCCGGATTCTCATTATGAGAATTTCCGTGTAGAATTTTTGGAGGTCTTTCCTTTCGGCCTCAGTCGAGCTAGCCTTGCTCAACAGCTTTTTCGCGTCAGCAAGGTCCCAATGATAGCCCTGTTGCATTTGCGTTGGAAACTACACGCTTATATAACCTATGGGATCCACATGCCAGTCATGTTGACATGTTGGATACCCTCGTGCAGCAGCTCGACCCATTCTTAAAAGATTTTCTTGAGGTTCGACACCCTGCCACAATTCATGAATGCCTTCGCCTCATACGCACGTATGAAGAGCGACATGGCAAACATGGTTCAACTCACCATGCTCGGGCACCCCGTGAGGCTTACTACGAAAACCCTCAGCGGCATAATAAGCATAATAACTTTCAGCGCGAGCATACACCAGTGCACACCCAAGCTTCATACGTTCCACCACACAGAAGAGTGGCAAACCAACAGCGAGTTTCTGAACAAGCTTCGGGATATCGTACAAATGCCCAGTATGCTAGACCCCGTTTCAATCAGCAGCATTCGGAACGTTTTCATGCTCAGGGCAATGATAATTTTTCTGCCCGTGCTGAGGGCAGACGTAAAGGATATGAAAATGTCAACAGACACGCGGAGTTCCCGACGCAGGTTTCACGCAGTTTTCCTCATCGTGAAAATTTTCCCGATACCCGGCAGGGTCGAGGTTTCAGACCGCATGATAATCCAACCAGGAATCCTTTAAACTTCCAAAGGAAGTAGACGAAGGGTCGGTCCTGCTTCCTGATACCAAACATTCTGACCCTAAAACAGTATTAGTGACTGTTCAAACTCCTCAGTTGCCTGATGTATTCTTGACAATTGAAGATATTATTGTCGAGACAAAGTTCGACACTGGTTCTGAAATCTCAGCCCTAAATACAAAGTTTTGCACTGACAATTTTCCTGCAATACACGTTCAGCCTGCAACGCAGTATTTGCGAGGTGCAAATAATGAAATCTTCAGTATCACAGGAACTCTCACATTATCTTTAGGGCTGGGAAAAGCTCGTTTTACGCATTCTTTCCTGCTTATAGACGAGCTACCTGTGAAATGTCTAATGGGAATGGACTTTATACATAAGTTTCAAATAACTTTGAATTTCGTACAACATGTGATTTCCTTTCCGGAACCTGTCGAAATGATTCCTACGGTTCCTGTAGATATAACGAGTTTGTTATTGAGTAACCAGTTAAATGAGGGACAACGAAACCAGCTTTCTCTCCTTTTACAGGAAAGCCCTGGTTTATTTTCGGATCAACCTGGTTTCGCACAGGTGGTTTATCATGTCATTGACACTGATGGTTCGAAACCCATTGCGACGAAACCTTACCCTTGTGCTCCACATAAAAAACAGGAAATGCAACGTCAAATTGCTGAAATGATTAAGCAGGGCATAATAAGGGAATCAACAGGCTGCTCCTGCCTTTTTGGTTCCAAAGAAACAACCCAATGAATTTCGTTTCGTGACAGATTTCCGCAAGCTCAACCAAGTCACAAAAACGATCAATTATCCACTACCTGTCATGTCACATATTTTAAATGACCTGTCGTCAACCAAATGGATGTCAACCTTGGATTTGGCGAGTGGATATTGGCAGGTGGCAGTACATCCGGACTCTGTCGATAAAACAGGCTTTGTGACTCCTTTTGGGGCCTATGAATATTTACGTATGCCTTTTGGACTAGCTTCTGAACCTGCTACTTTCCAAAAGCTTATGGATACGGTTCTCAGACCTGTCCTGGGTTCCCATGTGCATGTATATTTGGATGATATTATTATTACATCCGAGACTTTTGACGAGCACCTTTCTCTGCTCAAACAGGTGTTCCAACTCATATACAATGCTGGCTTGACGTTAAAACCTAGTAAATGCCAGATAGCGAGGGACGAGATTGTATATCTGGGGTTGAAAATTACTCCCCACGGCTTATTTACTGATAATGAAAAAATTAGGCCTATTGTTGACTTTCCTCGGCCTAAAACAGCAAAAGAACTATCACGCTTTCTAGGAATGACCGGATGGTATCAGCAGTTCGTCCCCGCTTATGCTAAAATCTGTGAGCCATTGTATGCTTTAAAACGTAAATACAAGAAGTTTATTTGGACACCTGAGGCTAACGCTGCATTCGAAACACTGAAGTCTGCATTGACTCAGCCTCCGGTGTTGGCTTTCCCGGATCATACTAAGGAATTTGATATTTATACTGACGCATCCGGAGTTGGTCTTGGTTGCGTTTTGTCACAAGCTGGGCATCCAATAGCTTTTGCGTCTCGTACTTTAGCCAAAGCTGAACGCAATTATTCAGCTACGGAACGTGAATGTCTTGCTGTAGTGTATGCGCTGAATAAATTTCAATGTTATCTTAACGAATTGACAGTTAACATAATTACGGATCATTCTGCCCTTCAGTATTTGAATTCTGCTAAGCACCTATCTCAAAGACTTATGAAGTGGGTTCTGAAGTTACAAGAGAGCAATATCAAAATTTAATATCAGCCAGGTCATAAGAATCAATTACCGGACGCATTATCTCGCGTTCCGATTTGTGGGGTCCCCACAGAAACTACTCCTGGATGTCAGCCTTTACTTCTAATAGCTGATATAACATCCAGAGAGCAGATAATGGCAGAATTAATAAATGATCCAGATTTTGGGGATATCTATAATTTTTTGCTTGCGGGTTCGCCCCTACAAAGTGATCCTTCTCTGGCTGGAAGGTCACAACATTTTGAAGTAATAGAGGGTCTTTTTTATTATACAAAATCTAGGACTACTAGGGCAGAGTTTCGCCCATGTATTCCGCGAACCCTTAGAATGGCCCTTTTAAACGAATTTCATGACAAACCTCTTGCAGGCCATTTAGGTATTCGCAAGACCCGTTGTAAATTGCGGGATGTTGCCTATTGGCCTGGCATGTACCAAAGTGTGCTCGCATACGTTCAATCATGTCACTTGTGTCAGATTAATAATTACCGTAATGTAAGACCGGCCGGTCACTTGAAATCTAGTTCAAGTTCTCATGTGTTTGATATTATTTCAATAGATTTATTGGGACCTTATCCATTATCTGTTAAAAACAAAGCTCGTTACGTGTTAGTATTAACTGATAATTTTTCTAAATGGGTTGAAGTTTTTCCCATTAAAGCCGCTACGGCAGAAGTTATTTGTAATGTATTAGTTAATGAAGTATTCTCTAGATATGGTGCACCTAATAAAGTAGTTTCGGATAATGGTCCTCAATTTATTTCTGACATTTTTGAAAGAATGTGTGCGAGACTACACATTAAACATAAATTCATTTCCCCATATCATCCCCAGAGTAATCCTGCGGAACGCGTTAACCGCACGCTAGTGAAAATGGTTGCGACATTTGTAATGGATCATCATGAAAGATGGGATGACCATTTGGAGCTTTTTGCGTTCGCCCTCCGCTCGTCTGTCCACGAGTCTACTAAAATTACTCCTGCAGAACTTTTTCTGGGTCGCAAAATTAAAACCCCTTTTGAAAATTTAACGGGGATTATCGACGAACTAAACCAGCGACCAACTCCGCAATCAGTACGAATCATGGCAGAAAAAGCTCGTGTTGCAATGCTTGGAGCACAAGCGGCTCAAGCAAGATATTATAATTCTAGGCGTAGGGAACCAGATCTTGTCGTTGGAGATCTCACTCTCGTGGAAACGCACTTCCAGTCTTCTGTTTCGCATACTTTAGTGAAGAAATTTGCACATAGCTACGAAGGTCCATATCGGGGGGCAAATATGTTTGAAAATAATATTGTTCTGGAAAAACCTGACAACCAATATCAATACGTACACGTTGATCAGTGTCGCAAGTATCATGAACGAAATATCGATTTCATAATCAACCCTACTCAACCTTCTGTTCCACAGACTCAAGAGTCTATATCTCACGATCAACCGCCAGCAATTTTGGACGAACCCACAAACATTTTTGAAGAATCTCCAGTGATTTTTTCTTCACCCTCCCCTCCTCAAGACGGGTTTCCAAACACGCAACCTGATTCTCCCATGAGACCAAGGCTCGAATCGAGTTCTTCGAATACTAGTATCGTTCCTTTCCCTCCAACCATTGCCAAGACTATTGCTGCGCCGTTTCCGGATAACTCTGCACCAAAGCGGGCTACTACTTCTTTGAATACCTCGTCAGAAAGTATTCCTATAGGCAAATATAAACATCGCCCTGCACGACCACTGAATTACAGCAGCGACTCAGAGGCTTCGGACATTTCTGACTTATCAGTTATGAACACTAAATTTCATGTTACAAACCGTCCAGAACCACCAAAGGCTGGGCGCAAACGTGACTTGTCTCCCCAATCTGCTTCGCCGCAACAGCGACGAAGGCAGATTTCGCCCCTGGAACCTACGTTCAGGGCAAACAGGGCCGATGCCTACTGCTACTCTCATGCCACGCGGGCGTAAGCGAAAGCAAACGATGTGGCCGGAGCCACGTCCGTCCAAGAGAATACTGGAAGGACACAACGGGCCCCAGCACAAAGGGACTCCATATCACAAGCCTGGGGGAGCCCGTTCCTATCAGCCGTAAGGATTTCCGGACCGCCAGACTTCCGACGTTCCTGACCGTTCTTCTCAGCCGCAGGGATTTCCGGACCGCCAGACTTCTGACGTTCTTGACCGTTCTTCTCAGCCGCAGGGATTTCTGGACCCACAGACTTCAGCCGTTTCGGACCGACGGATTTCCGCCATTCCTGACCGTTCCCGTCAGCCGCCGGGATTTCCTGACCGACAGCAGACCGATGTTCCAGATCCATTAAAGTCCTTGAAGAGATCGAAGCCACCTGATTTTACCAGTCCGATTAGGCCTGGAAAACGTTATCGCACTAGAGTTTTTTATGCGTCCTCGAGATAAGTAAGTTCTCGTGGACAGGTTCTTTTCTCAACTTGTTGTTTTTCCTGCACGACCAGTTGGCGTGTCAGAATTTTTTTTTTTTTTCGTGTGGGCCTATGCATTCTTTTTTTGTGTATATATGTGTGTGTTTTTTTTATATTTCTTCTATGTCCATCTACTAATCCACTTTTTTTATATATCTATGTGCTTAGGGGTAAAATAATAAAATTGTTACTGTTAGGCAGCTCCAGGTAAATTTCGCTGCTGATACAGTTGGTATGTATTCAACGAATAATGCGAACGTAATTTGAAATTAAAATAATAAAATTGTTACTGTTAGGCAGCTCCAGGCAATCTTCGCTGCTGATACAGTTGGTATGTATTCACCGAATAATGAGAACGTCATTTGAAATTAAAAAAGTGATTCCTGCTAGGCAGAATAAAAGGAAGGTATGCCGATGCAGGTTTGTTTTGTTCAACAATACAAGTTTCACAGACGAATACAGATTTCTTAATTTGTCATGCCAAGTTTGAGATTGTAAATACTGCTACCACCAAACAACAAATCAAAAAAGAGGTCGAGAAACGTCATTCAACGAAGTGTAAGACTTACACTCCAAAATTGATAGGTTTTTCGGAAACAAAAAAAGAAAAAAAAAAAAAAAGAAAAGAAAAAAAAAAAAAAAATTAAGGGGGAGATGATGTAACGTATACTCTATATTCACTTTCCTTTTGATTTTACTATCTCTGGTTATTTTATTTTACTATGTAAATTATCTTCTTACTGAACGAAATATTATTTCACCCGATGAATGAGATCTGGCAATGAGTGTAAGTCATGACGTGGTGGTAGCTAGTATATAGGCGCGTTCATCGAGACTTAGGAGAGCTTTTGTTGTTGTTATGAGACAGCGTTGTTGTTTACGGAGAGCGTTTGTTATGAGGAGAGATTCTTCATTATTGTAAAACAAGTTGTGTGTGTGTTTTAGATGACCAAGAGTCTTATAATAAAAAAGTTGCCGTAAGTTAGTCTTTCTCAATTCATAGTTTTTGTCAGACCTCTGTCTGGCTGTTAGGTGTATAACATTAGTGTATTACCATAAATAACCAGCGTTAAGACTTTATTCATTTTCGTAATTAACTAGTAACAACAACCTTTTGAATTCACTATTTTGAAGCTTAGTACAAGTATATCATTAGCTAGCTGGTAGGAAGAGCATCATTCATATTAATTAGCTTAGCGGAAAGAAAATAAAGCTAATTCATTATAAAAGGTTTATCCGTATAAGCGGTATCGGTCGAAGAAAAAAAAAATTAGTCGAGTTTTCAGGAGCCCAGATTTTGCAACAAATACTTCAGAAGCAGAAATTAACATATATGACCCAAGTTGACTAAACCATTCTTTACCAAACATATGAAATTATGTGAAAAATATTTTCCATCAGGTCTTGTATGCGATACAGGAAGAATTTTTCAAATCGGAGCTTTAGGAGCAGAAATAACGCAGAAAACGCAATTTACCTTTGTGCCCCCTGGCGGAAAGTGTATGATTTACTTGAAAATTTTGAATTTATAGGAAAAACATTTCGCATCAGAAACACTATCCAACAAAGAAGGAATTTTTCAAATCGTACTCTTAGAAGTAGAGATATTGACAAAAATAAGATATACATCTAGGCCCCCAGGCGCAGAAACCATGCATTTTTTCAAGAAGAAAATTTTCCTAAAAGGTTTGTCGGCATGAGTAGTATCGATCAACAAACGACGTTTTTTTCAATCGAAAATTTAGAAGCTCATATTTTGCTGCAAATACAACAGAAGCGGAAATTAAGATTTACGCCCCCTGGTGGCCAAACTATTTTTTTACAAAAATCAGAAATTATGTGCAAACGATTTCCCATCAGGAGCTATATTCAGTACAGAAAGAATTTTTCAAATCGGTGATTTAGAAGCAGAGATATAGGGGGAAACGCAATTTACCGCTGCGCCCCCTAGCAGAAATTCTATGAATTACTTGAAAATTTTGAAATTATATGAAAAACATGTCGCACGGAAAACACTATCCAACAAAGAAGGAATTTTTCAAATCGGACTCCTAGAAGTAGAGATATTGACAAAAATAAGATATACATCTACGCCCCCTGGCGTAGAAACCATGCACTATTTTAAGAAGAAAATGTTTCCAAAAGGTTTGTCGACATGAGTAGCATCGGTCAACAAACGACGTTTTTTTCAATCGAGAATTTAGAAGGTCATATTTTGCTGCAAATACAACAGAAGCGGAAATTAAGATTTACGCCCCCTGATGGCAAATCTATTTTTTAACAAAAATTAGAAATTATGTGCAAACGATTTCCCATCAGGAGCTGTATCCGGTGCAGAAAGAATTTTTCAAATCGGAGATTTAGAAGCAGAGATATAGGGGGAAACGCAATTTGCCGCTACGCCCCCTAGCGGAAAGTCTATGAATTACTTGAAAATTTTGAAATTATATGAAAAACATGTCACACGGAAAACACTATCCAACAAAGAAGGAATTTTTCAAATCTGACTCCTAGAAGTAGAGATATTGACAAAAATAAGATGTACATCTACGCCCCCTGGCGGAGAAACTGTAGAATATTTTAAGAAGAAAATAATCCGAAAAGGTTTATCGAAGCGAGTGGCATCAGCCCACGAAAGAATTTTTTAATCGATCTTTTAGAAGCTACGATTTTATGGCAAATACATCAGAAGCAAAAATTAACACTTACGCCCCCTGGTGGCCAAAGTATCTCTACCAAAAATTTGAAATTATATGCAAAAGATTTTCCATCAAGAGATGTATGCGCTGAAGAAATTTTTTTCAAATCGGAGTTTTAGAAGAAGAGTTATCGGGGAAAATGTAATTTACTTTTACGCCCCTAGCGAGAAATCTATGCGTAATTTGAAAAAGTAACTATATCTAAAATACTCTTCGACATAAATGGAATCGAAAGACATAATTTTTTTCAATCGGATGTTTAGAAGCAAATATGTGGAATAAAACGTATTTTTGAATTCGACATCATCTGCATTTACGCCCTCTACCGGCGAAATTGTACATTTAAAAAAAACGAAATAAAGGATCATCATTTGCATATTTCAAGCATCCCAATGCAAAAAGAATTTTTCAAATCGGACTAATAGTTGCTGAGATATCGTGGGTACAGACGGACGGACGGACGGACATACCGATAACAGAAGCACGATCTTTTACAAAAGACGTGCTAAAAAAGCAAATCAACACTGCATTTTTAATTGCTTTTAATGAAAATATTACAGGTGTGGACTGGGCCGCCGGGAAAACTCCTGGTGGGCAGCAACATTTTGGGCGGGTAGACATTATGCTAACTCACGAAAAAGAAAAGCATATGCAAATTTGTACCTTCGATATTCTTATAGAAGAAGACTAAGTTATACTAAAACGGCAAAGTGTCTTTAACACTTTAACGACTTTAGAAAAAAAACACAAAAAAAATACCTTATATAGCAAATGTTCTGTTGAGCGAAACAGTGTTTTTTATACACCACCTATCCCTTTCTCGACTTCCAAATATAACCCCTGTCCCTTTGGGCTGTCCTCTAACTCGGTCCACTTTTGCCAATTGCAGTTAAATAATCAATACGGTATCACTATATTAATGATCCGAATTTTCTTGGCGTAGAGTAGAAATAAAACTTTCCAAACTTTCGCACATCACAGATGTTTTTTTCAAGGAAGGTAGTCTTCCTTCATATCACAGATGGTTTTTTCAAGGAAGGTAGTCTTCCTTCATATCACAGATGGTTTTTTCAAGGAAGGTAGTCTTCCTTCATATCACAGATGGTTTTTTCAACGAAGGTAGTCTTCCTTGAAAAAACCATCTGTGATGTGCGAAAGCTTGGAAAGTTTTATTTCTACTCTACGACAAGAAATTCGTATCATTAATATAGTTATACTATTTTGATTATAATTGGTGTACAGTTCCTACTCATTAATTAATCAATACAGTCTAATCAAATACGCTAGAAGTAGTCTGGTGTAGAAACTGCTTTCGCCTCCCCGGTGGCGCAGTGGTCGTTGAACAGACAAGTCGCATTTTTTTCGGCTCCTGCGTAGAAGTCAACGTTCGTTTGTTTACTTGTTCTTTTTGTGGTATTTCGTCGTTTGTGTTTTGGTTGCAGTGTTTCGTACCCTCGCTTCACGAGCAGTGAGGCTCAGTGCCGAGCGGGTGCTCATTTTTTGTTTTTTTAATTTTCGTGTGTCGTCAGTTACGACGCATGAGTTTTGGTGGGCCAGTGGTCGAGAATGTCCACTACTACTGTGAATAAGTCACTGTCGTCTACAGCTGCTTCGTCGATTGCTGATATGTCTTCGCTTCATAGTTCTGTGTCTTCTTCGGGGAATGTTGCGTCGACTAGTGGTGCTGGACTTCCAGAGACTGTGCTTCTGGCCACCCGTGTGCCGGCTGCGTCTAATATTCCTGGTTCTGCTAGTTCTACTTCAACGTCGTTCGCACAAGCTGTGGGAAGTACCTCATATATTTCTAGTGATTCTGCATCACATTTCAAACGTGTAGCTTCGGCGTTGAAAATTATTCTTCCAAGTGATTCACCGCAAGGTAAGCAATTGTCGTCTGCCTTATTATTAAGTGTTTTCATTCCTGCTTTGCGTGAAACCCCCCTCCCCCAGTATCTGCATGCTGTGTCAAAGGTCGTTCCAGCCGAAAGCATTGTGTCCATTATTCGCTTGGGTGGAGGGGTGGTTGTTCACTTCACCCACCAGCAAGCAGTAGATTTAATTATAGTGCATGGGGTTGATATTGGGTCTTTTCATCTACAACCTGTCGCTGCACCCCAAAGACCAGTTACGGTGACCGTCTCTCCTGTACCAACGGCTGTTCCTGATTCTCTGTTGATTGATGCCCTCAACACGATGGGTCGTGTTGTGGGAGTGACCAAGATTCTTCCAGCTACAGCCCGTGATTCCCCCTGAAACATGTGCAGGGTGGGCGCCGCCAGTACCGGGTTATTTTTCCAACTTCTCAGTCAATTGCGGAACGCCCTGCAACTCTGGAATTAGTCACTGATACCCGGACGTACATTTTTAATCTTTTTGCAGGGGTTCAGTGCTTCCGCTGTAAAGGGGAAGGTCATCTCGCTTCTGCTTGTCCTCATGCTACTCCTGGTGCTAGATCTGATTCTTCATTAGCTACTACAGTTCCGGTGGCCGCTGCCCCTGCGGATGTTGTGCAGGCCGCTGAGGCACCTGCTCACATTCTACCTTCATCAATTTTGCCTGCTGTTTCTCCAGTCGTTCCTTCCCTCCCGGTTCCTGTCGTCGTACTGTATGGTTTGGAGTCCTCCAATGAGGATTTTCCATCGCTGGAAGTGTCTGCACCTAAATCACAGCGTAAACGCCCCAGCTCACCTGGTGTTTCTACTCGCTCTTCCCGTTCGTCTCAACGTCTACGGTCCAAGAAACCAGCCCATTCTACTTCGGGTTCACCTAGCCATTATGAGCCAAATTCTAAATTACTAGTTTCGAACCGATTCGCATGTCTCCAGGATGATGATGTTATGGACACGGTCGCCCCTGATCCTGATGACACTGCAATGGTTGACTCTGACGATGATTCTCCTTCTCCTACACTTCTTGACATTTCTACTATGTAACGTACCAGGAGATGTGACGTACCTGCCAGAAGGACGCACACGACATAAAGGCAGCAACTTATTCCGGAATGAAGGGATCCGGGTTCGAATCCTGGCGCGGATAAAAATGACGGAGAAATTTACTTCGTTATAATGGCGCCCGAACTATCCGGATGACCCGACCGTTCAAAATCTCGCAATGGTGTGATTTTATTTCCACACCGCGAGATAGGAAAAATAAGATAATCCCTTCTCCAGCACTTCGAAAAAAAAAAAATAAGGGGGAGATGATGTAACGTACCAGGAGATGTGACGTACCTGCCAGAAGGACGCACACGACATAAAGGCAGATAGGAATCAGAATAAAACGTCCGCGTAGCTCAATTGGTAGAGCAACTTATTCCGGAATGAGGGGACCCGGGTTCGAATCCTGGCGCGGATAAAAATGACGGAGAAATTTACTTCGTTATAACTATGTTTGAAGAACTTGCGGTGCCTTTGCACCCTCTTACCTTATCTGATCTGTATGCATTAACCACTCGCCCGCGTAAGGCGAAGTTGATCACACTGCCTTGCATTAAGAGTAAGCTTCACTTGCTGCCTGAAATGATTGCACAGCTAAACCAGTTCCATGCATTTATAACTGATGTTACTTTGCCTGGCGGGACTGAGCAATATGCTCGCCGTCTGGGCTACTTACTCAAGATTTTGAGGGCTGAACTGGAAGGCTGGATGCAACCTACCAGTGATGTCCTTGTTAACACTACTTAGCTTTAATTGTAGAGGGCTTGCGTCTTCTGCGGCGAATGCTTTGGTTTTTGAGGACGTTCGTTACCTGGGGGCTAATATCCTCCTTCTCCAGGAGACGAACTGTTCCTTGGATGTCGGGTGTTCCCGCTGGAGACGCTGGCCGTACATTTTTTATCATAATTACCGGACCCATCTCAGGTCTGGTACCGCTATAGCATTTCATGTGTGTTTTCATTCTTCCCTTTCTGATCTTGTTGAGTCACAGAGTCTGCTGGGTTCTTTTCAACATATTTCTTTTTCTTTTTGTTCTAAACGTATTTATGTTTTCAATATCCATATTCCGCAATCTGCTATGAATGCAGAAACTCTCCTCCAACATCTTCTATCCTTTCGACCCTCCATCCAAATGATACAGTCATTGTTGCAGGCGATTTCAATTGCACTTTGCAATCCGGTTCTGACCGAGATGGTTCAACCGAAAGCCGTTCCGACCTTGTTTCCAATCTCACTCAACTCGTTGTTAATTTTGATTTGATTGATGCATTCCGTTCCCTCCATCCCCGGTCCAAGGAATTTTCCTGGTTCCCCCGGCTGCTTCACGCTGTGTCGCAGCACGCCTAGATAGATTCTATGTTTCCAGTTTTCTCCATTCCTCTCTAGTTGAAGTTACTCATCATCCTTCCGTTTCGTCAGATCATCGCCCCGTTCTTTTAAAACTTTTTTTGCATTCTTTCTCTGTTCCCCCTTCCCCAGTCTGGTCGCTCGACGATTCAGTTTTAACTGATCCTGTTTTCTGTGCTGAAATTTGCTCTATGATCTCGTCTTCTGTGCAACAACTTTCTTCGTCTGACGACCCAGTGGCTCTGTGGCTTTCCACGAAAATTTCGATTATTTCTTTCGCACGTCAGTTTTCTTTCTCTTCCCGTACTTCTCGCTTTCAATATATTGATGTTCTCCGTCGTAAATTGCAGACTATTTCTCCTTCTGATCCTTCTTTTCCCGTGTTTCAAGCTCAACTTCGTCGTATTCTGTTTACTTTTGTTTCATCAGCAATTACTCGTCTGAAATTCACTCACTTGCGGTTTCACGACGACCCCTTTTCTAGTTTGAAGTCCCTTGAGGAGTATCATGTTAAAAGCAACACAATTTCCTTTCTTTCACTACCTGACGGATCTACAGTTACCGACCCTTATCGTATCTGTGAACTTACTTCTTCCCATTATTCTGATCGTTTTCAACACCGACTCCTTTCTCCTGCAGATACCTCCCCTCTTCTTCATGTCCTCTCTCAGGTTCCACATTGTTTTTTTTATTCTCTTGTTTCTCCTATCTCTCCTTCTGAAGTCCGCTCTGCAATTTCCAGTCTGAATGACCGTTCTTCCCCTGGCGCGGACGGTCTTCCGCTCTCATTTTATAAGAAGTTTCTTCCTTCTCTCCTCCCGCTTCTGGTTGCTTGTTTTAATGCCGTTTTTACTTCTTCAAATTTTCAGTCTTCTGATTTCACTTTTGCTATTCTCCGTCTCATCCCCAAAACCGGAAACCTTGGTCTTTTTTCTAACTGGCGTCCTACCTCTATTCTTAATACTGACTACAAAACCTTTGCTAAAATTCTCGCTTTTCGCCTCAATCCCGTCTTGCAGCATTTAATCCACCCCGATCAAACTTACACTATTCTCTCCCGTTCGATTACTACCAACATTTCCACCATTCGCAACTTATATTTTCTTGCTTCCCATCTTTCCGAACCTCTCGCAATTTTTAATATTGATCAGAAACAAACAAGCTTTTGACTCCATTAATCACTCTTATCTCTTTGCTGTTCTTCGTCATTTTGGCTTTCCTACTCTTTTCTGTCAAGCTCTTATTAATCTTTACTCTCACTCTTCTTTCCGTATTCGCACTTCCACATTCATGACAGCTACCATCCCCTTTGACAACGGGATCCGGCAGGGTTGTCCCCTTTCGGGTCAACTTTTTAAGCTTGCATTTGAACCTCTCTTAATTTATCTGCGTTCTCGTTTGTTTTCTGTGATTCCTCGCAGTATTGCTCCTACTCGTCACAACCGCATAGTGTTGTCTGCATATGCTGATGACCTCACTCTCTTTCTTCGCACTGAACGTTCTTTCGGTGTTGTTCTTTCTGCTTATCGTGAGTATGCTTCAATTTCCGGTTCCGAACTTAATCTGTCTAAATCTGTCGGTCTGTGGGCCGGATCGTGGGTGGCACACGGTGATCGCCCTTGTGGTGCCCGTTGGTCATCCTCGGTCATTAAACTTCTTGGTTGGAAATCCCGTGGCGGTTGCTGATGCCACATGGATTCCTTTGGTTCAGCAGCTCAATCGCCGTCTTGCTCCTTTTTGCCGGTTCAAACCTTTTTTGTCCTTTTTTAGCAGAGCACATCTGGTTTCTTCCTTTCTTCTTCCCGTTCTGACACATTCGTGGTTCGCTTATTTTCCCTCACCCATTTTTCTTCAATCCGCTCAACCTTTGTTACTGATTTCATCTGGAATAAAGTTCACTGGGTTCATCGTTCTACTCTCGTCCTTCCTCTGTCCTTTTGGAGGTCTTGCCCTCCCAGATCTTTTTCAAAAATCTAATGCTATTCATCTTCAGACCTTTCTCCGTTCTTTTTCTCATCCTCAAATTTCATCGATTACTATTGTTGATACTTTACTTCTCCCTCGCAGTCCGTTTCTCACTTTCGCTACTTTCCTCCGTATGGATCTGTTCCCCCTCATTCCAGATCACTTTCCCGATACTTATCGCACCGTCTTTTCTCTCTGGCATTCCTTATGTCCCGTCCGTCTCCCACCTACCTCAACTAAAGATCTTCTTGCGGAACCTCTCTTTTACTCTTCTGCACTCCGTTCTCCCTCTTCACCGTACTTGTGCTTCTCCACCTGGTTCGCCAGTGGCGTGGTACAGGTATCCCAACTTGTAGATGCTTCTCTCCGCTGGAAGTCTCTTTCCCAAATCGACCCCTCTCTTGCTGACACTCCCTTACATCGCGCCCAGCTCCGGTTGCTTCATATTCAGCTTCAACGGCTTTACCCGTCCCTCGTGAATTCTTATGGGTTAATTGTTTCTTCTTCGGCGTCCCCTTGGCTTCCTTTTCTGGTTTATTTGAATGATGTTCCCTTTCTGGTGCATCAAGTTACTGCAAAACTCTTGTACCGCCACTTTCTTACTTATTTTAGAACACCTCTCGCTTTTCCTTTTGTGCCACCTGATAAAACCTCTCAGACATGGATCGATTCACACACTTCTCTGGCTTCCCCAAAAGCTACTGATATTCATTGGCTCCAATTTCATTGTCGCTTGCTCACACCACGGACTCTTCATCGTTTTGGTCGCCTGTCTTCTCCTTTGTGTTTTTTCTGTTCAACGTTCGGTGATGTTCATCACGCATATGACTCCTGTTTAGTTTTACAGCCTCTTTTTTCATTGATGTTTGCTCTTCTCTCCAAGGTCCTTTCACTCTGTTTCACATTACTATTTTCTTCGCCGTCATCATCCTTCCGCTGCTGTTCACAATCCAGTTTGCGCTTTTTTAATTTTGCAGGCCAAACTGACTATTTATTTATACTATCATACCAGTGTTGATCGGCCTGCTCTTCGTCGATATCATCCTGCGAGAGTTTTTCTGTGCCATAGGTTTCGTTCCTCGATCAAGTCCGTCATCCAACTTGAGTACGAGGTAGCTCTGGCCCGGCAGGCAGTTCCTGCTTTCTTCTCGATCTGGTCCCCCCACCTCCCATGGTTTCGGGTTGAGCATGAGTTGATTGAATTCGTTTGATCAGTTTTTTTTTTTCTTGTTTTTGTTTTGGTGTACTGGTTTTTTCACTTTGTTTGTTTTTGCTTTTCCGGGTTGTTGTCTTGTTCTGTTTTTGATTGAGCTGCAGGTTTTTTCCCTTGTATTCATTCTTTTCCTCTGATCCTGTTGTTTTTCCTTTTAAATTTTTTACCGTTTTCCTTTTCTTGTTTTTGATGGCTCTTTGGTAATGTTGTACTGTTTTGCTTCCTTGAGATTCCGGTCTTTTTGTTGTTCTTTCCCCTGTGCTTTGTTAGCTCATTCTACTGGTCGGTATATTCTTTCTTGGATAGTGCTTTTCTATACTTTTCCTCTTACTAGCGGCCTCGGCCTCTTTGTCTGAATTTTTTTGCCGTTTTGCGCTGTGATTGGATGTTTTACAGCTAGTTGCTTTGACTTTTTTCTGTCCGGAGTCCGTGGGCATTTGTGTTCCTGTGTTCTCTGTGTATTTTTTTCTGGTTCTTGGTGGTGCTGTGCAATCGGTTATTGTTTTTTGTGTCGGTATTTTTGTTGAGTTGTTTGTCTATGTTTATTGTGTGCTTGCTTTCTATGTTTTCGTCGGCCACAGTTGTTGGTCGACGCATTTCTTGTTGTGGTGTTTTGTTGTACTGGTTGGCCACCAATTGTTTGTGATCACTGTTATTGTTTGGTTTAGTGTGATGCTTGTTGGGTGTTGTTGTTTTCCGTTGGGCTAGTCTGTGTTGTCTACTTTTGCAAAAAATTTTTGGCGTGTTGTGTTTCTTTTGTGCTTGTTTGTTTGTTGTTGTTCCTGATCTTCTTTTTTGTACTGTGTTTCCTGTATGTGGTATTCCCGTGTTTTTGTAATTGCTCTTGCTTTTTGCACGTGTTTTGTTTAGTTGTTCGGGTGGCGGCTGTCCTACTCGCTCTGCTCCTGTGTGAGTTTTTTAATACTGTGATTGTATTTTACCTATACTGCTAATGTGATAATCTTGTTTTTTACTTGTTTGTGTATGTTCTACTTTCGTGTTTCAGTTGGCTCCGCAGTTTTGGGAGCTTTTTTTTTCTCATGCCCTGTGTTTCATGTTCACTTGTTTTGCTTTTTTTTATGAACTTTGAATTACTTAGTGTGGCCCTGCTGGTCCCGTTGTGTTTTTTCATTGAGTACTCAGCCTTATCTCTCGTTTTCTATACAGTGTGCTTCTCGTGTGTATCTTGTCTATTGGGTTACTTTGACCCAAGGAGTTGGTCAACGCACTATTTGCCTTGTGCTCATTTTTTTTACTGTGCCTCTTGTGTTTTTTTTTTTCTTGACTGTATGCGACTACATGTGTAGTGAAGTTGTCGTTTAGGGCAGTTTTGTCTTTGATTATGTTTTAAGTGCACTTTTTGTGTTTTCGTTTTTGTGTTTCTTTGCACTCAAGCTAGGGTTCTACGTCTTGCTTCGTGTTTCTCCTGTCCGGGTTTTTCCTGTAATATTTTATTTTTCTCGGCCCAGCCTTCTGTTGCCGTGCACGACTGGACGTACATTGCGTTGTTTTCAATGTGTTATGGTGCTATGCGATCTTGTTTCCGCGTGATTCTCTCTATAGCGCCACGTCGGCTTTCGGGGTTTGTCGACGCGCGACTTCTTGTTTTGAGTATGAAATTTGAATTGAGTGCGATTTTTTTGTGAACCTCGTGTGCCTTTTTGGCTACATTTATTTTGTGTGATGCGGCGGTTTTTCCCCTTATTATCATGTATTCTTCTGTGCAGTGTTCCTTCTGACATACATACGTCGCTTCGTATTTCGTTTTTAGTTATAGCGGTTGGTTAACACCCTCTTTATGTGCACGGTTTTTTGTTTTTTATGTTCTTCTTGTACTAATGTTTTGGCCGCTGCTGCATGTTTTCAGAAGTACAGTTTTGTTTCTCCTGTCACTGTCTTGCAGTGTCAGTCAATTTGTGTTGTGTTGTATTGTTGTTGTGTTTTTTACCTGTCACTTTTGTGTTCGCGCTGCTATGTACTAGTCTTTGGAATGTGTTTTCTTCATTCCCTCTGGGGTTTGTGTTTTGTGATGTGTGTGTTTTTTGTTTTTGTTTTCTGTGTTCCTTTTTTATCTGTATATATTTTAATCTTGTTCTGATGTTACCAGTTTTCTTTCCTCCTTTCTTTTGTGTTGAGACTTCTTGGCCTCGTCTCTTTTAATACAGTCTCATGTGACTGAAGCGTATCACATGTACCTTGCTTTTAGACTAATAAAGGTTTATTTTGAAGGCAGTGGTCTAAGCGCTGGCTTATGACCATTCGTCCGAGGAGGGTCCGGGTTCGAATCCCGTCTGGCATGGATGTTTGTTTTCGGTAGTGGCTCTCTCCCTTCCCTGGAACCAGTGACCCTAAATTAAGGACGGGCGACTGCTTATAGCCCATTGAGTTGCTCACGGTGGTCGTTAAACCTTCAATAAAAAAAAACTCGTATAGCTAATACATTGAAGTTCACCTATGGTAACATTTTTGGGTTGCTGCTTTCAATATGTATATGCTTTTTTTTCTCTCTCTCTCTTCTGAACGAGATCTGCACCTGATTTAATTTTCGGACCTTGTGGTTGTACGAAATTTTGAACTGCACTTCTCTCAGGAAAGTCTGTTTCAGCTACAGGGGAAAAAAATTCCCATTTGAAAGTAAAAAAAATTTCGCTTGTAATTCTCTCACTGTATAAATTTGCACTCAAATTCTTGCAATTCTGGACAGTGTTTTTAAGAGATCTTTTCGTAATTATTTTATTAATAATAGGCAAGTCTCGAAAAAAAAAATTCACGTTTGAATTTCCGTCTCTAAAAGAGAAGCCCCCCCCCCCCCCCACCGGCGCAGTGGTTTAAGTGCTGGCTTTTGACCATTCGTGAAAATCCCTGTGAGGCATGGATGTTGTGTTTGTCTTAAGGTACTGGCTCTCTCCCTTCCCTGGAACCATTTACCCTAAATTAGGGCTCCGACATTTTCTCTCAGGGTGCGTGCCTTGTTTGTTGCGTCTCAGCAACGGAAAGATTTGTTCTTACATTGCATTTTACCAGGGATCTGCGTCCAGGAAAATGTATGAAATATTTATTATTACCTCAATACAAAAAAATTAATGATTCGTAGGCTTGTGTTGAAAATATGTTTCAACAGTAAACGGTGATGCTGACATACCGTTTTTTGAAGGATGGAATACCTTGACAATAGTTTCCAAAAGTGGGCCGCACAAAATTGCTTCCAGGACCGTTTACGGGTCGCCAGTCCGCCACTTGCATATTACGTATAAGCTAGATCACATATACAGTATATCTTCTTGAAATGACACTTATTCACAAACCAAAAATTCCAGGTCGAGGTATCAAAATCTGTACATGAAGCTCAAGGTCATCCAGCTGAACACGCTGCTTTGCACACTAATAGCTGACATTTTCACACGATGATGTTCATGAAATTAAATTACGCTTGTACATACTGCACTGATATTCACTAAATACTTGACGTTACCCAGGAAGAACATACATCATAGAAGATAAACACCTGCCGCCCAGGTGGCGCAGTGGTCTAAGCGCTGGCTTTTGTCCATTCTTCAGAGATGAGTCTAGGTACGACTCCCGGTGACGCATTGAAATTGTTTGTCTTACGACACTGGCTCTCTACTTTCCCTCGAACCAGGTCGCTTATAGGTTTAACGACCACCGTGAGCAACTCAGTGTATTATAAGGAGTCGCCCGTCCCTAATTTAGAGCCACTGGTTCCAGGGAAAAGAGATAGCCAACGCCGTAAGACAAACACAACATCCATGCCTCACCGGGACTTTAACCCGGACCCATCTCGGACGAATGATCAGAAGCTAGCGCTTAGACCACTGCGCCATAGCCCATTGAGTTTCTCACGGTGGTCGTTAAACCTCCAAAACAACAACAACAAATAAACTCCTTCACTATTGAGTTCCCAAACACTCACTTCTCCAAGAGCGAAACAAATGGGAGGCTTACGCGCTACACTTTTGCACGGCGCTTGCTCTTTGTAGAACACAGCAAACTGAAACAATACCTCATTGTTTGCGAAATGAAATTTGAATTTAGTATTTCATATCATTATTTTCTTGTCTTCATCTTTTCCTTCTTTCTACTTCTCATTTTCTCTATCATTATTTTTGACAAAAATGCAGCCCTGGTGCGTCGGACCTCTCGCCCTCCTAGTAGCTCCGGCCCTGGAGTTGCCCAAGGTGGTCGTCCCCCCCCCCAAATTGTCTCTTAAGCCGCCCCCGGTGGCGCAGTAGTCTAAGCGATTGCTTCTGCTCATTCGTTTGAGATGGGCCTGGGTTGGAATCCAGTGAGGCATGGATGTTGTTTGTCTTACGACACTGGCTCTCTCCCTTCCCTGGAACCAGTGATCCTGAATTAGGGACGGGCGACTGTTTTATTGCCCACTGAATTGCTCACGGTGTTCGTTACAACCCCAATAAAAAAAATCGAAATATAATACTCTTAGCTGTTAGTTCTGTTTTATGAAGCTTACCCACAAACACTAATAAGAGGTATATTATCTTTTGGTTGATGCATTGGAATCTAAGGGGAAATAATCGAGTATAGGCATTCTCTATAGCTATTAGCGTAAGGAATAAAGTTTGTATCAACGAAAAAGTTCTTACAGCGCCTAAACCAAAGAGACAAAATGCATTTGCTCAGTCTAGAAGCACATTTTTTTTTCTTTAATTTCTACATACTCTTATTTTTGTTCACGACAATATTATGTAGCCAAATAGCATTCCATTTACTAATTTAGGAAGATAACGCAGTTTCGCATTGTCCCCCCCCTACCTCCTTTTGTGGGGGTAGGGGGATGTTAACGTCCACTCTAGGCAACTCGAACGAATGCAAGCGGTCGCCCATCAAAAGTAATGATGGTCGCCCATCAAAAGTAATGATGGTCGCCCATCAAAAGTAATGATGGGCATATTAGAGTAGGAACGATAGATTCATTTGATTATGGAAATCTCTCGAAACACTCGACTTCGTCCAAATCATTCGAATATAAACAAAGATGACACCAAATTTTCGGTTGTAATGAGCGTCTTTTAAATCCTTTTTTTAAAGTCAATACAACCGGTTGGGAAAAAGATCCGGATATCTACAATCGATGATAAAACATCCAGAAATAGAAACGTCTACTTAGTTCCACCAGCGGCTAAAAAGTATGTTATGAAAATTAACAAATGGCGCACAAAAAGTTTCTCATAACAGAAGGAAGGTATCAGACAGATTTTCGAACAGTTAAAAGAAGAAATACAGAAGGAAACATGATATAACTCTACGTCTGCTAGCGGGAAAATTTTGCGTAATGGGAAAGTTGAAAATAGACAAATTTTCTTCATGGAAAAAGCTACCCTAGGTATGCGACGGATAAAAAAAAAAAAAAAACTTTTCAAATAAGTCTCCCGAAAGCAGAGATAGCGAGTAAAATGTATTGACCTTTTCGCGAATGGCATACAGTAAAAATAATTTCTCAAAAGGGTTTTTAGAAGCGGAGATACAGCTGCAAACAGAAGTACAAAAGCGCCACCTAGTGACAGAAGTGTGAACTGCAAAACTCCTCAAATACTGAAGTCTTCCACAAGGTAAATGGCATCTGGGGTTGAATTTTTTTTTATTGCACTTTTAGAAGCAGATTTAAAAAACGGATTAAACATTGGCGCCCCCTAGCGGCGAAATTGCGCATTACTTTGGAAAGAAAATAGTTTTTATAATAGTATCTGACCGAAAAAGAATTAGTGGTAGGTGTTTATAAAAATTTAAAGCCAAAATGCCCAGATTTTGGGATATTATGAATTGCGGTAATAGAGGAAATCGAGACCGTAAGTCTTTTTCAGGCTACTAGCTGCTGTCTCTAAAGGCAGTACCGAAAAAATCGCTTATAGGCCAAACAAAGGGAGATCGCTTCCCAGAGCTTGGAAAGCACTTTTTATTGAAGAGTTAGACTCTTTAAAGGCAGAAAACCTTTTACATGTAAGTTTTATCCAGAAATCACTGATTTCTGGTAAAGCAGAGATTCTATCTTTTACTTGTTCAAACGCTATTGGAGTGCGGTGCTTGAACTTATTGGGCCAGGCGTTTCATTCCTTGATTCAGTTTTCAAGTTGAATTTAAAAGGTGTTGGCTGTTTTTTTGCGTAGGTTTTATTGCTTCTGACTATTTTCTTATAGAACATCTTTTAGAGTTTGTCTCTTAGTCAACATATTTCCTAAATAAACGCTTCGGTCCCAAATCGGCACTTCTGTGCACGTGTTTTTTTTGTTTTTGTTTTTTCTCCAGGGACTGTTTTTAGAAGGTTCCTGATTGATCTAGGGGTGTTGAAACTTTTTATAGAGCTAAAAGTTAATTTGTTAGCAAACCTGACTTTTAGTCAGAATCAAATCTCTGGCTCTTCTGTATTTTTTAGATCTCGAGCACACCGTTCCCCTGACTCACAATTTTTTGCGAATTTTCGGCTTTTCACTTTGAACAGGGGCGGCGGAAAGTGAAATTCGTTGACCGGACCCGAAATTTCGAATCGTGGTGCGCCCTCTACCTTCCCGGAACAAACAGAAGAAACACAATGTCTAAGCAGTGCCCCCCCCCTCCCTCCCTTGAAACAAAAAGTCACAATACGCGATCTACGTGTACTTCTTAATCATGTACCGTATAATAATAACATATAATAATTATAAGGTGAGTACTTCTGTTACATAAATTTAGAAAAATCTAACAAGGAAAACAATTTCACTGCTTCTAATCATTTAACATTCTTGCACTGTAACATTAGTAGTAACTGGATACGAATAAATGCACAAAGGTCAACCTCCTTAATTGTTACAGCACCTGACTACTTTTCCCGGTAAATTTAGGGGGGTCACCTCCACCTTGGGAAAATTCTGTGTGCCAGGCCGCACGGGCTCCTCCCTTGGGAAATTTCTGGGAGCTTTGTTGGGAATTAGGACCACGCAACCACTTACCTAGAGGAACTTTCTAAGGCATATCACAACAATCGCACATATGTCAAATAAAAAATTAATAAAAATAAAAATCTTGGCTGAAATTATTGACCGGGCCAGGGCCCTGGTGGCCCGGGCGGTTCCGCCGCCACTGACTTTGAAGGTTATTTGGCTGTCGGTGTTAGGGTATTTTAGTTAACTGCTTTGTGCTATATGATATTTCCTCCCCAAACTACCGTTGATTTTATTTTTAGTGCACCTGGATTTTTACCTGGAGCTGAAGCCCACTTTTGCGGGAAAATCCAAATAAAATCCTTTTTGGTGTCTAGGTCTGTTTATAGACCTGTGTTATGCTGCTAAATTTGTTTACGGATAAATAGATTATAGGGAACAAATCCCAGCAAAATTATTTTGTTTTTTCACCACAATTTTACTAAAGAAAAAAAAAGATTTTGCTGATTTTTCTAAGGCTTGTAAATCGCTTCCCAGAGCTTAGAAAGACACTTTTTGTTGAAGAGTTCTCAAAAAAGGTATAAAACCTTTCAAGGGTGAGTTTTATCCAAAATCAACGATTCCTGGAAAGAAAGAAAACCTATCTTTTTTTACTCAGGTCTCCGCACCTGGGAGGGAAGATAACCTTACTTATTAAGGCAGCGTACCTATTTTCTCCATAAATTACTGATTACTCACGAATTTGTGATAGTACTAAAGTACCCTGTAAAAGAATACCGATGACGAGAAAATGTTATATGCTTCGAAACTTTTATATACCTCGAACAGTTCTGCGGTAAAGGCACTTCGACCAAAGACGAAGTAATCTACGGATAAATAAAGCGTAAAGGTAACGCACTCGGCGCGATACCGAGAGTTCTGTTGGTTCGATTCCACAGCGGCGGCTGAAAAACAATTTTTCGGTTGCTGTGTGTTTCTGGAACGTGGAAAGAGCGATGTATTTATTTATTAACTGTCGCCACGTATTTGGAATATTTTCACAACGAAGTAATCGAAAATATTTACTATTTGCACTTTCGGAAAATTTTTCTCATCACCTTCGAAGATACATGCATTCAGCACATAAGGGTCGTTTCCTTCAATCTCTTTAATTTTTTTCCAAATACCGCATTTTGTACTGGGAAGTTAAAGTTTCAAAGTAATACGCCGTCATTTCAACGGGGCTGGTTGTCCTTCACTTACGTTACTAAGGCTCGTTGCCATGCTGAGAGTCACGTGTCTGCTACATCCTCATTGCTGTAAACGCAAACGTGAACTTACGCCCTCTAGCGGCAAACTTGTACGTTAAACACTTGAAATTATGTGAGAAATATTTCTCAGCGGAAATGCTCTCAAACAAAACATTTTTCAAATCGGACTCTTACATGCAGAGATCGACAAAAATAAGATATACATCTACGCCATCTGGCAGAAAAAATATGCATTTTTTTAAGAGGAAAGTATTCTAAACAGTTTCAGAGGGGAGGTGTTTAGAATACTTTCCAAACAGCTCCCATCTGACCTTCTGATCACTCGATTGAAAAAGAATTTTTTCAATCGAGTGATCAGGTCAGATTTTTACTGCAAATACATGAGAAGCAGAAATAAACGCCTACGCCACTTGGTGGCCAAACCATTTTTTTTTTTCAAAAGTTAGAAATTATATGCAAAACATTTCCCATCACAGGAGTTGCCTCCAATGCAGGAAGAATTTTTCAATAGTTTTAGAAGCACAGATATCAGGGGACACACAATTTACCTTTAGGCCACCTAGTGTAAAATATTGTGTTGATGCATAAGTTCATGCCGTTTTTTTCACCGCATTACAAGAATGTATTACAGAAAAAGAGAAAACGGAATCAATCAACTATGTATGCTCCCCCCCCTCCCATTGTTTACGACGGTGTCCCAACGTCTGGATAGGTCTGCAATGCCGTTTTTGAAAAAACGTGCAGATTTTGCTGAGAAGAAATCAAGGAAATTCTGGATATCAACGTCATTGTTGAACGTTCTGCCACGGAGTGCATTCGATAGAGATCGGAACAAGTGATAGTCTGAAGGGGCGACATCTGGGGAATAGGTTGGATGTGGGAGGATCACCCATTTCATGTCCTGAATGGCCTTTTTGGTCATATTTGCACTGTGAGGGCGTGCGTTATGTTGGAGAAGGACATAATGGCGCCGATGTGGCAGTAGTTTCTGCTGAATTGCTCCCTCCACGTGGCGGAGTTGCTCACAATAGAGTGCACCGTTGATGGTACGATTCCTGGACAGCATTTCCCAGTGAATAATACCCTCCATGTCCTACCAGACACACATGATCTTCGCAGGATGGAGAACGTGTTTTAGACGTAGTGTGGGCGTCTTGATTGGACTTAACCATTCCCTCCGATTTCCGAAATTCAAGTACAGGCACCACTTTTCATCTCCAGTAACAATACGTGACAGAAAGTGTTTGTGTTGCTGAGAACATTCGCGATAACGGCCGAGCAAGGAACCACTATGGCAACACGCTGATTCTGGTTGTTCTCGGTGAGTGTTAGTCACCCAAGACCCCAATTTCTGGACCTTTCCCATACGTTCCAGGTGTCGCACCACTGTGACCTGATCGGTCCATCTCAGTGGCCAATTCGCGTGTGGTTTGACGCTGATGCAAGTGGATGAGATAGTTCAAACGGTCCTCATTAAAGTGAGATGGACAACCTGAGCGTGGAGAGCCGTTGAGGTCAAAATTGCCACCTCGGAACCGCTCAAACCATTTGCGGGCTGTCCTCGGAGCAATAGCATCCTTCCTATACATAGTGCAAATTTTTCGGGTAAGCTCGGCGGCTGTGGATTCCTAGTTAATCTCGTAGAGGAGCAGATGTAGGAAATGCTCATTCCTGTGTACTTGACACTCCATACTTCCGGACCTGAAAACCAAAAAACCATTAATCACAATCACACAACGCAATAAGATTTAGATACACGATATTACTGGCTGCATTTTGATATACAACTGACCATCTGCACCGTCAGTACTGACTTGGGAAACACACGTGAAATAAAACGGCATGAATTTATGCATCAACCCAATATATGGATTACTTGAAACTTTATGAGAAACATCTCGCACAGAAAACGCTCTCCAACATTTTTTTTTTTTTCAAATGGGACTCTTAGAAGCAGAGGTATCGACAAAAACGAGATATAAATCTACGGTCCCTGGCGGAATAACTATGCATTATTTTAAGTAAGACGTATTCTCAAAAGGTTTTCCGAGGTGAGCGCTATCGTTCTACGAAATAATTTTTCCAATCGAGTTTTTCAGAAGCTCAGATTTTGTTTGCTGCTGCAAATAAATCAGAAGCAGAAATATAATTACGCCGCTTTCTGGCCAAACCATTCCTTATAAAAAAATTAGAAATTTTATGTAAAACATTTTACATGAGAGCGGTTTCCGATGCAGGAAGAGTTTTTCAAATCGTACTTTTAGAAGCAGGGATATCGAGGGAAACACAATTTACCTTTACGCCCCCTAGCGGAAAATCTATTCTTTACTTGAAAGTTTGAAAGTGAAACTATGCCTAAAATAGTCTTCGTTATAAATGGCATCGAAAGGAAGGTTTTTCAATCTGATATTTAGACTCAAATACTTGCAGTATTTTTGTGTTAGATATCGTCTGCATTTGTGCCCTCTAGCGGCGAAGTTGTGCATCAGAAATAAACCAGAATGCAAGGGTTACACTAGTCTGCATGAGATCAGATGAATGAAAACTAATATGTGTGCTTAGCTCAATATTTCATGCTGATTCCAGAACTGGTCTTAGTTTTCTTCTATCACATGCAGTTTTTGCACAATCGACCCAAGTTGATTTCGAAGATTTATTGCTGATATAGTATTTACATCTGCCAGTCAGGGCGTTTTATCGGGAGGCATTTCAGCTATCTCTTTTGCCAATCGTCGTCAAGTAACGTAAGGTTACGTTTGGAGTATTGCCAACTAGCCACCTGTAGAAAAGAGACTGAAAAGAGAATTGGCAAGAATCCAAAAATAGCATTCCCACCAGTCAGATGCTCACATTTCCCGTTCATTGCTCTTTCTGTTCGGATTTACACAGCTGTTCAAAGTTGCTGTCTCTATTGTGAGTGTGTAGTCTTACAATGTCGAAACGCAAGTGTGTAAATTGTCCTAATGTGTTTTGTTACATTTGTGGAAATTATGTAGTGCTTAAGCAAAAAGCGGATATCACAGACTTTGTGAAGAAAGCTTACTATGCTTATTTTAAAGTACATCTTGGTGATCAAGATAAGGCATGGGCACCACATAAAGTGTGCCGCTATTGTGTTGAGAGGTTAAGGTTATGGACAAAGGGAAGCAAACGTGCATGCCGTTTGCAATACTTATGGTGTGGAGGGAGCCTAAAGACCAGCTGAACGACTGTTACTTCTGATTAGTTAAGTTAAGGGCTACAATTCGAAAAATAAGAACAAAATTGTGTATCCAAGCATTCCTTCAGTCATTAGGCCAGTTCCACATGGAAAAGATCTGCCTGCCCCTCTTCCTCCAGCTGTGTTAGAGAACGTGGCGGAAGATTATGAATGTGAATGTGATGCAATCTCCGAAGACGATAGTGATTATGTCTACAAGCCGGAAAACGACTCTAATCCACAATTGTTCTCCCAGAAGGAACTTAATGATCTAGTACGTGATCTGAACTTGCCTAAGGAATCTGCAGAACTACTTGGCTCCCGGTTGAAAAGTAAGAATCTTTTGGCTCCAGGAACACATTTTTCATGGTACCGACACATAGAAAAAGAAGTACTTCCTTTTTTCTCACAGAACGATTCCTTGGTTTACTGCAATAACGTTAATCAACGAGTTAATGCACTTCAATGGCATTGAACATGATCCTACTCAGTGGAGACTTTTTATTGACTCGTCCAAGAGGACCCTCAAAGGCGTGTTACTGCATAATGGGAATGTGTATGGGTCCATTCCTGTGGCCCACTCAGTTAAAATGAAAGAGACATTCGAGAACATGAAGGTACTATTAACAAATATACAATATGAGGAACACAAATGGCTTATCTGTGGTGACTTCAAAGTAATAGGAATGCTATTAGGACAAGCTGTGTACACGAAAATGCCTTGTTTTCTATGTGAATGGGACAGTAGGGCAAAGCAAAGGCATTGGACAATGAGAGTTTGGCCACAGCGGAGAAATTTTGTTCCTGGGACTAAAAACATCCTGCATGACCCACTGGTAGACCCCCAAAAAGTATTGCTTCCACCACTACACATCAAATTGGGGTTGATGAAGCAGTTTGTAAAGGTTCTACCACAAGGTGGGCCATACTTCAAGTACCTTTCTATGAAATTTCCCTTCATCACACTAGAAAATTTGAAGGCTGGAATTTTTGTCGGCCCTCATAAAAAAAACTGATGAAGGACAAAATTTTGAGAAAACGATGAATGAGAGAGAAAAAGACGCATGGACAGCATTCCGATCTGTAACCGAAAACTTTCTAGGGAATCACAAAGATCCTAATCACAGAAAAATTGTTGAAACAATGTTGGAAAACTTCAAGCAGTTGGGTTGTAACATGAGTGTAAAAGTTCACTTTCTACACTCCCATATCGACTACTTTCCGGAAAATCTGGGACATTATAGTGAAGAGCACGGTGAACGCTTTCACCAGGATATTAAGGAGATGGAGAAGAGGTACCAGGGGAGATGGAATGAAACTATGATGGCCGACTATTGTTGGATGTTGAAGAGGACAGTAAAGATAAAGGAGGATCTGCAAGAAAGTAAAAAAAGGACAGTTTGAAAATTAATGGAACGCTGTTTGCTTGTCGTTTTGTTAAAGGCTAGTCACAGGTCACTTCTTTACAGTAATTTTAAAGTGTTTTTGTAAAAAAAATAGTCTTTGTGGGACATTGTGTTTGCCTTTTTGTGCTAACATTAATTAAAATCTTGAAAACATAACTTCTTATTTTATTTTAAAACCTGACGTGATAGAAAAAAAATGGAAGTAATTTCTAGAATCGGCGTCAAAAATTGATTCAAGAACAGCTATTTTTAAGAAATCATCTGACAAAAAAATTAAATTTGCAGACTGGTGAAATCATTCTCACATTTCAAGCTTCCCAATGCAAAAATAATTTTTCAAATCAGAATAATAGTTGCAGAGTTATGGTATCCACGGACGGACAAACCGATAACATAAGCACGATCTTTTTTTTTTTTACAGAAGACGTGCTAAAAAAAACCCTCGATTGCTCGTACGCTGTCTCGATCCAACGACTACATTCAAACATCACGAGATTTACCGAGATCAGAGGTTCTCGAAATACTTCTCGTGTGCTCGAATGGATCTCTCGCTTGCAGGCTCACTCAAATGATTGCTTGCTGGAGGATCTGCTAATCTTGGGGTACTTCCGCCTTAGTTAAGGTAATCGAAAACATTTCGGAGTGTACGTCCTTCATTTACAGCTTGGATACTTCGGATAAGGAGAGTATGCTACCAGTAAACTTGTAAAATTAGAAATCATTCGAATTGTATCGAATGAAGATCTTGATTTGGCAAACGTTGGTAGCTCTGAGCGTATCACGCCATCTATCGGTAAATTTCAAAACGAGAAATCATTCCAATTATTTCGAATGAATTTGTCATATCTTGCAACCTTTCTATTTTTGAACACAGTCTATTATGCGCAGCACTACTAACGGCAATATAATTGCATACTTCCAGAGCGAATTTATTTCAATGGCACGACTTCACTAAAATTGTATTAACCTGATATTTATGATAACTACTTCCAGTGTGTATTGGAAATTCATATAAAGTAGTGTTAGACGGAATCCTTTAAACTGCTGCTGTTCCGTTTATCCAGTGTTGGTGCATCCTGATACCATATGAACGGGAAATACCATTCAAAAGCCTTTTTTATTCAAGAGTTCGGTATTCAATAAAAAAAGTGGTAGAAGACTTATTTCTAGAGTACAAATATCATTTTTATTCTGGGAGTTTTTCGGTATGCGCGTGGATGAGGGTATCCCTCCTTTCTGATTTAAAAGCGTACCGCCCAGGGAGAAAGCCCAACACTCACATGCCCAAGGAGCAAGAGACGATAGCTGGCATAAAAATATATAAATAAATAAATTGAAGTAATAAGCTCATCCTTTTTCATCATTTTCCAATGACCTCACCGTCATAATTGGTTGATTCAGGTTTTAACGACTCCCTTGAACATCTAATGCTGTTAGGACTTTGTAGTCTAGAGGTGGAGAACTATCGATAGTTAAAAAATAACAATCGATAGTGTGTTGGCAAAGTTTCTCGGGAGGATATTTTGTTCCGGAATGAAAAATTATTTCTGACAAGAATTTTTCTTACTTTTCCATATTGCCGAAACGCTAAGCTCCGATAAACTTCGAAACTAACCTTTTTTTTTTTTTTTTTTTTTTTTTTGTGGTTTGGGGTTTAAAGAATACCGTGAGCAATTCTATAGGCTGTAAGCATTCGCTCGTCCCTGATTTAGTAGCCCTGGTTTCAGGGAAGGGATAAAGAAGCCAGTGTTGTAAAACAAACACAACAACTATTCCTCACGGGATTCGAATCCGGACCCATCTCGGACGAATGGTCAAAGGTCAGTCCTTACAGCACTGCGCCACCAGGGCGGGGAATTTACGTGTTGACGATAGCCTCCCGAAGTGAGTGAGCAAAAGTCACGAAACCAATGTTTGTTTGTTTTTTTTATTGGAGGTTTAACGACCCCCGTGAGCAACTCAATGGGCTATAAGCAGTCGCCCGTCCCTAATTTAGGGTCACTGGTTCCAGGGAAGGGAGAGAGCCAGTACCGTAAGAAAAACACAACATCCATGCCTCACCGGGATTCGAACTCGGACCCTTTTTGGGAGAATGATCAGAGGCCATCGCTTAGACCACTGCGCCGGCCAATGCTTTGCCTGAAGAACGAGCTAATACTTGGCTCCTTAATTCTTATTTTCTGTTTGTATCGTATGATTTTTTTGTTTCCATTCACCAAAGCTAAAGAAAATTCTGCAGTTTTGTATGCAAAAATATTTTTTTTCTATAATGTTTAGCAAAATCGTGGTTATAATTCGTGAGAAACTGAATAAATAAAGTTTTGAGTGGGGCTGTTCCTCAGTTGTTTTTTACTGGTATTATTTAAAACGACAGCGGCTGAATGCTGTCGTTTTAAATTTTCCCTAGGATTTGACGTATTGCCCGACGTTTTGTAGTTCTTTCCACAGAGGCTGCATTTTGCGTAGACCTTATCCTAACCAAAAGAAAAATAATGTTGCCCAAAAGATATTTTACGTTTACCCATTATTACTGATTACTTACTTTCAACAAATAACTGTTTCAGCACCTGACGCACCTTTAAACTTCCATCCAGTACAAACAACAAGAACAGCGCTTCTGGCTTCGTTTTTATCTGACTGAAACGTGCACTAGCTTTAAGCTTGACTTAACATGAAGAACAACTGAGTGCAAAAACCGCATACCTTCACCATTTACACTTTTGATTAGTGTCATCATGTATCATTATGGCTGGGCTCAATGTTTCCGACACCAGTATATATGTAGTGAAAATGAGCGTTCCAGTCATCAAAGCCATCGGTGGAAGGTGAATAGTTTACACCATCGTGATTTACACTTACAGCATTAAAAAACGTAAAAGTATCGATGTACTGAGTTGGACAAAACTATCGATAGTGTCATCGATAGTACCTCTACTGTAGTCCCTAATTTAAGATTATCGGACCATGGAAGAGACAGCCATGAATTGCGAGCTCCCGTGAGTGAAATTTCTGTGTAAGCTGTTCGTTGGCTGTGCGTCTTGTTCTGTGATTAGATAGTTTCTGGGTTACCAGTCCATCTGAACCATTCCGGTTAGGGGATCTTTTAGTTGCTAAGTTTTTTTCAAAGCTCAATTAAAATTTTCCCGAATCCACTTCTCTTCGTTTCATCGTAAAAATTAATAGAATTACCAACACTGAAGTTGTAGAGCAAAAGCCTGACGCCAAGAAAAGTGATGTCGTTTCCTGTTCCTCATACCTCTTCACTGGAATTCGACAGTCAACTGAGAAGCCGGGTCCAAGAAGATCCAGGAGAATTAGAAACCTTCCTCCAGAACTTTGTAATAGTATCCAGAAAAGAACCAGAAGAAGAAGATTGGTAAGTGAGAAGATTTCTTGCTCTGTGCCTCAGGAAATTCTAGGCACGTCATCTGACATAAATGTTGTCGATGACCCTTCTTATATATCTGCGCCAATTCCAGACTTGATATCTGAGAGATTATCAGATATGTTCTTTGAAAAGCCCGAGAGATGGCCGGGCGGCTTTACCCAAAAGGAAGGTTCGTTGGAAAAACCGAAGAGATGGCCGGGCGGCTTTACCCAAAAGGAAGGTTCGTTGGAAAAACCGAAGAGATTCCCGGGTGATGGGATATCTGAGAGATTACCAGATATGTTTTATGATAAGCCCGAGAAATGGCCGGGCGACCTTACCAAAGAGGAAGGTTTTTGGAAAATAGACCTAAGACGGCTTCGACGTCCGGCTTTTGTAAGGATTTTGGTGTGAATCTGCGTCGATCTGTTGAAAAATTGCAAAGGCCCTTTTCGTTGCCAGGTATTTTTTTCAAAAAGGAATTTGCCATACCTGCTTCGCAGTTGAAGTAAACTGTGTTTCCACAGACACGAACACGTATTCACACAACTAAAGAGAGACATTACAAAGAAAAAGAAAAAATTGAAACTCTTGAAAGTTTCAAAAATTTTAAGGAAAGTGATAAAAAAAACTGTGCAGAACAAAAATGAAGTGCACAATAAGGATCAACCTCAAACATTGCAGGAGCAGAAATTAAGCTCAAAATTAAGAGAAGCAATTAATGACACAGAATTAATGAAAACAGAGGCAAATAAATACCTCCGTAATATTAATTTATTACACAGAGGGAAAAAACAAATTGCTATTAAAAGCAATTTGCAGAATACTGTGTTAAAACATAGAATTGAAAAGCATCGCATGAATTTCCAAAATACAAATGTAGTAGAGAAAAGGAATGCTGATGTTGATAAATATTTAGGTGACAATGCTAAACAAAAACAAAATAAAATTGGAAAGAAAAGCAAACATTCCACCTGTGAAGAAACCTAAATATTTCACTGGAAGGCTTAGAAAAGAAATTAAGGAGGCTGAAAAAATTGTCTGTAATGAAAGCGTTCTGTTGGAGATTGCCAATAACATTACACTTCACAACACGCAAACTGAACTTCCTCCTTTAACAGAAAATGTGGAAAATATCCACACTGAAATAGAAAGCCAACAAGCTAATAAAATCGAAAGTAGTGAAGAACAACAAAGAGCGATGGGAGTATTCTTCACACAAGTGAAGAAAACTGCGGAATGCGGTGACAAGCAGGAAAATGAGATGAGGGTCTTCTTCACACCTGTGAATAAAAAGAAACCCAGTGAACTGAACAGCACGCCCTGCGAAAACAGTTCTAATAATGAAAATATCTCAAGTAAATTGGACCTTTTAATTAATAAAATCAAGGAAAACACCTTGAGTGAGAAGTTTACGGATAGCCAAAAATGGGATGAAAGTGATAAAAAAATGGATGGTGGAACCCAAAGACAGGGGGAATTCGTTAAAAAAAATGTTTGATGGTGAACGGCCCATTAATGAAATAGCAGAATTAGCTACTAAAATTGCTAAAAACTTGGAAACAACCAAAACTCATGCTGTTACTGTTACCCAAGATAGCAATAGTGACTGCAAATTAAGAGAAATTGACTTTAAAAAAATCAGCTAAAAAAAATGAGGCAAAAACAAATGGCCCTTTTAAGGGTATTTCTCATAGTTCTGAGGATGAAATTCTGTTTGCCGAAAAAAGTGGACTTAACATTCTAATTTAGAATGCGTAAGGTATCAAAAGACAGCATGGGAAATTTATTTCCTACCTTAAATGTAAAAAAATTGACATTACGCTAGTTAATGAGTCCTGGCTTACAGACAAAACGAAATTTAAAATTCCCAACTATAAGGTTTACAGGAAAGACAAAACCAACAAAAGTGGAGGAATTTTGATTGCAGTTAGGGACAAACTAGAGCAAAGTGAAGCATCATGCTACACAGAGGAAAGCATGGAAGCGCACTCTGTTATTATTAAAATAAAGAATAACCCGATTAAATTTATGGCTTTTTACAATCACCCCAATCACACTATTACTAGTGAAGCTCTTGATAAGCTTTTGGAAGAAGATATTTCCACGGTCATAGCGGGAGATTTTAACAGTAAACACCGCTACTGGTATTGTCCCAGAGCTAATAAAAGTGGAAACAACATCTTCAGATATCTTTTAAATAAAAACATTGATTTGGGGGCGCCATCTGAACCCACTAGAACGGCGCTTAGAGGAACTAGCAATGTACTAGATTTTGCGCTCTTTAAGAGTAATAAGTATTACATGCCCATAGTGGGTCTAAAATATCTTGCATGTATATATCCATTGTTTGGTACCGTATCTAGACAGCATTCAGTTATTTTGGTGTATTTAGTTAGCACGAATAGCACAGACGTTTGGATTACTATGAGATTTATACTGCAGCAGCGCTCTCCTGTGATCATAATCCCGTTCATCTTCAGCTTTTTACTGATAAAGCTGTGATGGTAGCACCCAAAACGGCCACTAACCTAAAGCAGTTTGAAGAAAAAATTAAGTTAGTAGTACCTCCAGAAATTGGAGACTGCAAGGGCAAAAAAGAAATTTAAAGATCTCAATAACATTGTCAATTTCTTTTTTGCCCTTGCAGTCTCCAATTTCTGGAGGTACTACTAACTTAATTTTTTCTTCAAACTGCTTTAGGTTAGTGGCCATTTTGGGTGCTACCATCACAGCTTTATCAGTAAAAAGCTGAAGATGAACGGGATTATGATCACAGGAGAGCGCGGTATCAGTGGACTCTAACTTAGTAAACGTCTCCCTTACTTTGCTCCTTTATTTCGTGACAGAATCTTCCAAAAATGGCATGGATACAAACTTCAGATCTTCGGAATCAAGTATTAGACAAAAACATTTGAGATAGAAAGCTTTTTTACCGCTTTTTTTGCGCTCCAAAGTAAACCCGCTCGCTACGGCAGCGAACTTGACCATCACCTCCTAATAGCTTAGCAGGCCCGCGCACCGATTTGTGACGTCACTAGAGTAGTCCGTAGTCTCGGAGAGGAGCATTACGGCGATGTGCGAACGAACGCGTCTTTACGTACACCAACTAACCAGGTCGTGCGTTCTTTTAGAGTTTCACTGCATTTAAATAAGAACTTGTGTGTTAGTTTTCAAATAACTGCAGAGTTAACAAGTTTGTTTAATAATCTTTTAAAATACAGAAGAAAAAGAAATTACAGCGTAAAATTTAGCGTAGCAATAATTTCGACTTGAAGGGGTAAGCAACACAGATTCGTCAGTTTAATGAAAGCATCCCTGTCATTTCACTGGAAGTGATAAACCATTTCTAGAATCGAAATTATAAACTGTTGTCGTAGTTTCACTTGAAGTTATAGTATCTTTATAGTTAACCGAACGATTCCTGTACTTGTGAACAAATCGTTCTTGTACTTGAAAGATTAGTTTGAGGGTCCATTACGAAGTATCGCCGTCGTTTCAAAAGATGTCGATTGACATATTTAAGGAATCAGATTTTTCATTCATTGCAAACTTATGACTATGAAAATTTTAATAATGAAATAATTCCTTTAGTGAAAATGTATTTTATATGCAATCCGTGATCACTAATATATATAAAAAGGTCAAGAAAAACTGAATTTTTTTCTGTGTTTTTTAATTATTACCAAAGGCTCAATAAAACACGTTTTAACATACATACAGGGAATTGCTGCTAGATCCACTGATTGCATCAAATAAATTAAGATTTCAAGAAAATTATGCCGTTGCTACATTATTAAACGTACAATAATGACATAACAAGTTTTCCTAATTTTAGTACCATCTAGTAACGTGTTTGGACAACTTCATTTTGATAAGCAAATGTAAAGTTTATAATTTTTGTCTTCCAGAGCACTATTTCAAAAAAGTTACCTTGTCAAAGTTCAACACATCTGTATTAAGTATATTAGTAGCATTAAGCAAAACTATTTGGATCCACAATATAAGCATTTCTTTTTATCTGGAAAAATACGAGTAACTTATTGGCAGAAATTTCCTGAAATTTGATTTTCAAGAAGTATTCAGCAAAACTGCCAATGTACATATAATTACGGTTGTGTAGTTCTTTGTGTATCACAAGCACAATTTGATTATGTGTCCGTTAGCTGTTCCTTGAAGAATTTCAAAGACACGTTTCTAAGAAAATCTGAAATTTGTTCCAATAATTTCTTAAAGTATTTTTTCAGATAATTATTATATTTTTTGAGAACCTGACAAATGCACATGCAGTAGTTATTGTACTGAATAAATCTAAGCGATTGTTTTGGTACTTATAGGATGTATTTTAAAAGATGTACATGTTTCATTATAAATTGACTAACTTGATGTACCATTTTCTCAGAAACTATAAAAAGCAATGGTATAAAATTTTGCACAAATGTTTTGTCTTTGCTAAAGCTATTGAAAAAGATTGTTTTTTCCTTTTTTTATGATTTTGGTTTCAAAATAAATTCTATGAAGGATTGAAGAAGTTTTTCCCTATACAAAAATTGACACCCACCCTCACGTTTGGAAGCACACTTTCCAGTAGTTATCGGATAATATGAGATATATTATTTCCAGTTATTATTGCTGTAGCTTGTGAAGACACAGTGCAGGAAGTCTGGAAACAGATAAGTCTAGATAAATGAATAAAAAGTTAATCTCTCATTTTAAGCAAATATTTTCAAAAAAAAAAAAAAAAAAAAGAAGCGAGTATATATTTCTACTTGTATTTTAAAAATCTTGTTTGTTTAGAACATAGTTTCCACAATATGTGGATTCATCTCGATCCACGTACTTTTCTTTCTCTTAAAAATAACAATATCCAAGGCTTAAAAATACCATGCCCGAGATGCCCAGAGCATGTAAATCATTCGTCTGGGCAGGTAAATAAAACATCTAATTACCTGTGCATGGTAACTAAATTTTAAAATAAAAAAGTTTGTAATAACATTTCCTACTACACAAGAAAAAAAGACAGTCATGACATGTCGTGTTTCATGTCATTGTTAATTAATGGAAGTTGTATTATTGTTACGAAGTACCAAGGAAAGAGTAATATCACATCTTTAATTATGTTATGCTCTACGCCCAGAAATCGGAAACCTAGTTTTGCTCCAAATTTTGTTTATAATCAACAACAGTATGCATGCCTCTGATGTAACTGACCTCTCATGTTTAGTGACAAAGGGAGAAAACTTTAACAAAAGGAACATGGCAGAATCACTAAATTTCCGAAACACCAGTTTCATCATCGTACCATTTCATACCAATTTTAGCATCAGCATCTTAAAAATTGATATACACACGTTTGTGCATTGAACATTTGTAATACAGACCCTTAAAATGGAAGTGCAAACATGTAAAAACAGTTCATATTTTTAACTTAAAAAAAATAGGGTTCTGGTTTGTTATCTTAAAAGATACATTTTCCTTCGCATCCAGCTTTTACTACCTGGGCAAGTAAATAATTTCTTGCGCAGGTAGTACTGATATATTTCACCTAATTTTTAAGAAATTGAATGGTTTCGATAAATTCCCATCCTACCACAGATAGAGCATACACACTGCTCACACGAGAGTTCTTCAATGTGTTGGTTTGTAGAAAAATTCTTCAAAATCTTTAAACGGACATTTTAAAGGCAAACTTACTCCTGAACTATGTGTGAACTTCTGTTTTTGTGCATTCATATCTAATTTTTGCTGTCTATACTTGATTCAGTGTTTGTGTTCCTTTAGTAATAAATATTAAAAATGATAATTCAATGCAATTCTCTATGTCTGCAAACACAAAAGATGTATTTCACATGGCAACAAGGCCTTAGCATTTATATAAAGGACATAGGCATGTTAGATGTGTACATGACATACATATATTTCGTATAGGATATAAGTATTTTACAAGCATTTGTGCCCAGAAATAGGGACCCCAAAAAAGTTAATCTGACGCTGCCTAAACACTTAAATAACTAAGTACGAATGTATCAACATATTACTCTTGGGATCAAAAACATGCAACCCTTATTATTCTGTGTCCATAATAAAAAAAAAAGTTTAAAATCCCTTCCTAAATATACATATTTTACTTTGAACTTATTTGATACATTGGCAAAAACATGTTATGGGTTACTATAACAACACAAGTAATCTATTCTTTCCATTACAAACATAAATTTCATTTTTCAAAAATCTTTTCAGTGCTTTGACTTCCCGCTGTGAGATGCATTAGATTATAAAATTAGCCAAATTTAAATTTTCTAGTTCAAATTTTTTATTTTACGAGTAGTTTAAAATAAGGTTAACAAAAGGTTTCCACGTACCTTAGAGTTGAAAATTTTCACGCTTTATTGCTGTATGCCATTTTCTGAGAACCTCCCCATTAGTAGGGAATTTGAATACTTTTAATATTCCTCTATGAAAATAAATTTAGTTGACAATTTGACAACAACAACCACGCACATCCGTAGTCACGCTTACACAGAGTGAGCAAGCTCATGCATGCTCGACCACCCACCACGGACATCAGCCTACTCTCCCCTACGTCACGCAGCTTCCGGCGTTCGGTGCGCGGGCCTTCTAAGCTATTAGGGGGTGATGGCCGGGTCAGGGCACATTCCGACAGTCACCTCTCATCTTCCACTTGCCAATCACGTTGGCTACTGTCGATTTTGAGTACTTCAATTCGCTGGATATGTCACGTATGGATCGGCTATTTCTGTGATACCCGACGATTACACCTTTCTCGAAATCAGAGAGCTCCGAACTGCGTGGCATCTTGCATGCGACTGGTTGCGTTGTTGTTTCCCACACGATATTTAACGGCGGCGGTCGTGACGTGTATCAGGACCGCAGATATCGTCGATTGCAGGGGTGTCCAATTACTTGTTGGTAGATAGTGTATGATCTGATCTAATCCTTGCTAGCTGTTACATCTGATTTATGATTTTGCTCAAAAATATTAATTTTATTAAATATTTCGATACTATGTTATTTACTAAGGAAATTTCCGTTTTTAACATTTCAAATTATTTATTAGCGAAAACATGCAACCAAAGGAAGCATTTAAATGTAAGCATTCATTAACAAGAAACCTCAAAATTATATTATGTCACAACAAATTAAAAATAGTGTGTTTTTTTTCTTTCTTATACCGCAGATGACGGAATGACGTTGCCGAATCTGAAATACAGCAATATTTTGCAAGAGCCTTGATATTGTAGTTCGCGCTATGGAATATCGTTTTTTCACTTAAATATTATGATTTACTCAGCTAAATGTGTACGAACTGCTTAGAATCTGAATATAAATAGGAAATTACAGTACCAAACTCGTATTCCGTTGACTTAAAGCAAAGTACTCTTGCTTAAATGGAGACCAATGACCAGCAGAAAATGGCGCTTACATTGTCACGCCTCAAGGGATCGGTGTCCGATCTAGCTTCTTGTATATGATGTCTGTGGGGGAAATCGTTTAGGATATAACAATACTCACATTGCTGGACATATGCCACACATACCCCGTATCCCGATAATAACTACAGACTTGCCTTTTACTTTCAAAAGACTGCAATTTCCGGTTGTTTCCTTCTCCAAAACTAAAAACAAACCTCAGGGGCAAATGTTCAAATATGTGGGATTAGATTTAAGACAGAAATGTTTCTCTAATGGCCAATTATATATGTCGGTTTAAGCAGATCCGGAAGATCGAAAAATAAATTCATTTTTATTACTATAGCAACCAAACTAAAAATGTGATATATGCAGAAGTATTGTAAGTATCATCATCATCATCATTGTCAACCATTATCAATCCACTGCTGGACGAAGGTCTCCCCAAGTTTCCTCCACAACGGTCTGTCTTGTGCCAGTCTCCTCCATGTCACCCCTGCATACTTTCGAATTTCATCCACCCATCTCCCATGTGGTCTTCTTCTGGGTCTTTTCCTGTCCCTTGGAATCCAATCTAAAATTTCGGCTGTCCATCGATGATCTGTCCTTCTGGCAGTATGTCCAGCCCATTGCCATTTCAGGGATTTAACTCTGATCATGATGTCTTCCACTCTTGTCATTTTTCGGATCCACGAGTTCCTCTTCTTATCTCTCCTGGTTACACCAAGTATGCACCTCTCCATGCTGCTTTGAGTTGTCTGCAGCTTTTGTATGTCTCTTTTAGTTAAGGTCCACGTCTCTGCACCATACGTAAGCACTGTAAGGATGCATTGATCAAACACTTTTCTTTTAAGACATAATGGCATATTGCTCTTGAAAATTATGCTGTTTCTTACAAAAGCTCTCCAGGCAAGTTTTGTACGCCGATTAATTTCTTCATCAATGTGACCCTCACTTGATATCTGCTGTCCAAGATAAACGTACGTGTCTGTTATCTCCAGCTTTTCTCCATCAATCGATAAATCTTCATTTCTTGTAAAAGCATTGAACATCACTTTTGTCTTCTGACAGTTCATTTTTAATCCCACTTCTTTACTCTTGTCAGCAAGTTCCTGGATCATACTCTGCAGCTCTGATGGGCTAGTTGCAAAAATGACTACGTCATCAGCAAAACGAAGGTGGGTTAGATAATCTCCATTAATCTTTATCCCCTTGTTTTCCCAGCTCAGTGACTGAAAAACACCCTCCAATGTGGCATTAAAGAGCTTCGGAGATATATTGTCACCTTGTCTCACTCCCTTTCCAATTTTTATGTGTGTTGTATTTTCAAACAGCCTAATCTTTGCACTTGCATTTTCATAGATGTTATTAATAATATTAATGTATGCATCTTCAATACCGCAGGTTTTCAGAGCCATTGTAACTGCTGATGGTTTCACCGAATCAAAGGCTTTTTCATAATCGATAAAAGCCATGCACAATGGAAGTTCATATTCCCTCGCTCTTTCAATTAGTTCTCTCAGCACATGGATATGATCTATTGTGCTGTAGCCACTCCTGAATCCAGCTTGTTCTCTCGGTTGAGCCATGTCCAGTGTTACCTTCAAGCGGTGTGAAAGAACTTTAGTGAAGATTTTATAAACTACTGATAGGAGGCTGATAGGTCTGTAGTTTCCGAGATCCTCAATGTCACCTTTCTTATGTAGCAGGATCATTGTAGCGGTGTTCCAATCCTCAGGAATCTTTCCTTCATTAAGGCATCGAGTGAAAATTTGGGCGAGTACTGTTTCGATTTCTCCACTTGCTTCTTGTATGATGTCTACAGTAATTCCATCTTCTCCTGGAGCTTTTCCCCGCTTCATGTTCTTGATTGCATGTGCAACTTCTGCTGGAAGGACTGGAGGAACTCTGGTACTGGTATCTTTCATGATGTCTGGAGTGCATGTATCATCACTTTCATATAATTTGGAGTAGAAATCTTTCACTCTTGTCAAAATTTCGCCTCTATTTCTTGTTACAGAACCATCTTCTTTTCTCAGTGCCATAATCTGTTTTCTTCCCTTACTGAGATGTCCCTTTGCTATCTTTAGGCTTTGGTTGTTTTCAATTGCTTTCCTCACTAGTTCACAGTTGAATTTTCTTACGTCTTCAGTGATACTTTTTCGTACTGTCTTGCATAGCTCTATATATTCCACTTTGGAAGTCACATCTTCTTTAGTTGTCCTCATCTCTCTTCTTTTTTGCATCAACATTTTCGTTTTTCCTGATAATTTATTTACATGCAACTTGTTCTTAGACCCAGCTAATTTTGTTGCTGTTTCCATAAGAGCTTTGGTTACTTTTCTGTTAACTTCAGAGATGTCCACTTCTTCCGATGTTAGGCCCTCCAAAGCAGAGAACCTGTTCTTCAGTTCCAACTTGAAGGTATTATGGTGTTTTTTAAGGTTGGTTATGTCAATAGATTTTGTTTGTCTTATGAGCTTGCCACGTTCAAGTTTAGTGTTGAGGTGCATCTTACATCTCACCAATCTATGGTCACTACCTGTGTTGAACTTGTTTAGCACACTGCAGTCTTCTATGACGAATTTTTTGTTACACATAATAAAATCAATTTCACTTGTCGTCCCATTTGGATGTCTCCATGTCCATTTCCTGTGTGGCTTTTTCTTGAAGAAGGAGTTCAAGATGAAAAACCCTTCTGCCTCTGCAAACTCAACGAGAGTATTTCCACGCTGGTTTCTGTTGCCGTGACCGAATTTACCTACTGAAGTTTCATTCTGTTGCCGTTGCCCTATTTTTGCATTGAAATCTCCCATAATTATTTTCAAGTGCTGCTTACCTTTATTATTTAGATGACAAATTTCCTCATAAAATTCTTCAATTTCTTCTTCAGGATGACTTGTGGTGGGTGCATAAGTTTGAATAATCTGAGCCTGGTATCTTTTCGAGAGTTGGATAACAAGCCGTGCAGCTCTGTCAGAGGAACTTTCAACTTCTACAACTTTATCCTTCAGTTTCTTGTTTATTATTATTTTATGTAAGTATATGTGATAATATATCCTGAGATAGTATGTTCCGAGTCAAACGCCAAGGGAGTAGCAGGCCACGGCCATACTCGATCGAGCAAGCGGTAACGCTTCGCTCTTAGCGCCCTGTCGTATCGGGAAAAAAGCAGGAGTCATCTGATAGTTCCCATTCTTGCCGCAGAGACGGTGGGGCGCTGGAACCCTACTGTACACTCGCGTTTTCCACAGTTGTTATGCATTACGTCAGGTAGAAAGGAAATCATGAGCTAAGTAAAAATTAATATTCACATTGTTTTTGAAGGAAATTTTTGGGGTTAGGATTAAAACGCCAACATATATATTACATACATCCAGCGAAAAAAAAATTTACTACATATTATAATGTAATATAATGCATGGAATACACAGCAAAGCTGCATACCAAAATATACGATTCTTCAGTTATGACTTATGAGCAAACACGGTGTACTCGTTCAGATTAGTAAATAGTATGTTTATCTATCTGGTACCACCATTTAAATGTTAATAAAGAAAGTTATCACTTACTAAAAACTTTTATCAAGTTAAAGTAACCAACTACGATGCCCTTATTCATGAATCTTGAGTACCCCGTTCGTTCTTGGGGGGGGGGGTGAAAGAGGTGTGTCGATTATTTCGTATATACTTAAGTTATCTGCTTACAAAATATCGTTCAAGGAGTACACATAATACTGACGAGCTGGGTGAGTGTCATAGAAAGACGTGCGTTTTCGTCGTCTTTCCTCCCTGAAAATCCAATCGCAGCGCCATCTACCGCTTTCATGATTTAGGGCAGCAAGTTTTTCTGATAGCACGACACACTAATTCTTCTAGGCACTGTACCCTGGGTTACGAACGAGTCCCGTTCCTAAGTCTGTCTATAAGCCGAATTTGTGCGCAAGTCGGAACAGTTAGGTACGGCGGTTCGTATCTAACGTCACTTAATAACCTTAGTATATAGAGAAACCTTCCTATGAACAAAAAATATTAGAGAAACACTTCCAATTTCTGTTCATAACAAATTCTTCTTCACATTAACCTTCACTTGTTGCACGTGCAGCTTTCAAATCACTGAAAAGGCTTCGTGCCTTTTCTTGCACTAAAGCAGAGTTAAAAGGCAATTACGTTGATTTTGATCCTTTAACCAAATTATCAATACCTTAACAATTCAATAATTAAATCACTGCGTTTCTTGCTGATAATTGTAGATTTCATCGGGCACAGCCTTTTTCATTCTCAATCGTTTTCGCTTTGTCTTTTAAAATTGTTCCTACCATTGACCGACTGTATACTAAAGCTTCTCTTATGTTCGTCGGCGTTTCACCTTTTTCCAATAACTTTGTTATTTCCACTTTGGTTTCAATCGTGATCGTTTCATTTTCTTTGATGGATCACCATCACTTGCATCACATTTACGCTTTGGTGCCATGGTTACGAGGGTAAAATAAAACAAAAGAAAAATTAAATGCAAATGTACTAACACGCACACGAGAGATTATTTTCAGTCGGACCACGTAGCTCTTAACAAAGTCTGTCCTGCCTCGGGCCGACGAACAGCTGTGGACACGATACGTTTTGATGCGCGCCTCAGAGTAGTCCCCGTTTATTTTACGGACCGGTATGAAAATCGAATTTTTAATATAACAGGCTTTACGGGAGTTGTTTCGTAACTACGGGTTGTACGTAAGTCAGACGTTCGTTATCCAAGGATTGACTTTATTATGGAAACTTTTTGTACGCAGTAATTTCTTCGAAACTTTAAATACAGTTATGTAATCAAATTTCAAAAGTACGGTATGGAAGCACTAAACCTAAATTAAATGATGTTCAGCAGCTAACGCCGCTAATCGTAAAAAATCTGAAGTCCAATGTTTTGGTGCGAAGGAGGTGAATTAGTTTTCCACTGACCCAGTGAATGATTTATTTCCGGATCTTCCCAACGACACCGGTCAATGGGAAGGGACGGATATGAGGGCACCTGCCCTACAGGCCAACGCAAGGGGGCAGCGGTCTTCCTCCGCGGCTGTGGATAGTCAGGGCTTGACATACCAAGCCACCATGAGATGTATCTGAAGACCGTGGTATCAAGCTAGACTGAGTGTGACACGTACAGCAATCAGCTGATTATATTTAAAAGAAAACTTATTTTTCCCAGATTCCTAGGATCAGTATCTGTAAAATGAGCCATCTCCCAAGGGTGTACGACACATCCGTAAACCGCAATTTCGTGTTGCACTACGGAATTATATATAAGATATACGATTAACAGCGCATCAAGTACTTCCGTTAACGTGGCAAAGTAATTAGCAATAAAGATATACATTATCTGTTATTCAACATTTCATTTCTAGGAAATGTTTTCTTTACAAAATTGCTAATTATTAGCGTTACAATTCAAACGAAAATTCACGCAAAATTGATAGAAATTATCAGCGCATTAATAGCATTTTTAACGGAACGAACAAACTAGCAACAAACAATTATATTATGCAACATTTAATTTCTATAAAACATCTTATTTTTTATTACGAAGTTGTTATTTATTACAGTTCAGGCAAAAACCTTAGCACGAAATGTACGGAACTACTTGTTCCGCTGATAATCCGAAGGCTAGCCTTATTTTTAAAACTTCAAGCCTAAAATCCAGAAAATTTAACTTTCTAGAATTATATTTTTGGTGCAGGATCACGGAACTGCCCATGTACGCTTGCTTCACTTTTAGTGTCCCCCCCCCACACACACACACACACACATACATACATATCACTAAGCTGTTCTCTGAGATTCAGAGGTTAGCTCCAAAAAGAAATACAAACTTCCAGATATTTTTACTTATTGTTGTCGTATCAAACTTCGCCATTTAGAGCGATCTTGACATACAACTCGTGCTTCACTGATATCCATCACACGCCGTACACAAGATCTTTTATACTTCATACTCAGAATCTTTTTCTCATGCAGACACTCCTGAATCTGATCCACACATTTCTTCCTTGGCCTTCCTCTGCCTTTCCTTCCTGCCACTTGGGCTGAAAAGATTTTCTTAGTAAGCATTTCATCACTCATTCTTTCAACATGGCCAAACCACCGAAGCATATTGGTCTCCACCTTGCTAACAACATTTTGCTTTACATCACACAACTGCAATACATCTTCATTCCTCACACAATCAGATCGTGTCTTGCCACAAACCCCACGTAAGTAACGCATTTATCCCGCACACAAACGACTCCTATGCTTCTTCAGCAGTACCCAGGTTTCACTGCCATACATCAGAGTAGGAGCAATTACTGTTTCATACACAGCCATGCGGGACTCTCTAGAGAACCCATCATTCCTGTGAAAACTTCTCAGAGCAGCTATGACTTTCAAAGAAGAATTCACTCGCCTACTGATTTCACCATCCAACTTGTTCTCTCTGTCAAACATGCTTCCTAAATACACAAACTCACTCACCTGGTTAATCACAGTGCCATTTATACTTACATTACATTCAGTGCTACCCATTCCTCTCTCAAACACCATAACTTTGGTTTTTCCCTTATTTATACTCAGTTTGAATTTCATGCAAACTTCGTGCATCCGAGTCAACATACTCTGCAAATCACTTTTGCTCTCTGCCAACCGGACAGTGTCATCAGCATACAGCAATCTACACACACGGATATCACCAAGACATAAACCACTATTATCTATTTTGGCTTCACGCATGCATGCATCCATAAATATATTAAACAGCCATGGTGACATTACACAACCTCGTCTAACTCCGGCACCAATGGAAAACCATTTTGATAAAACACCATTCACTCATACACAAGCTCTACTACCAGCATACATGGCTTTTACACTATTAAGTAGATTCCCAGTAACACCATATTCATTCAATACCTTCCACAAAAGTGTATTATTGACTCGGTCGTAAGCTTTCTCTAAATCTATGAAGGCAGTAAAAACTTTCTTCCCAACAGCCAGATACTTTTCAATCATCATGCGTAATGCAAAAATCTGGTTAGTGCAGCCTTTACCAGGCATAAAACCACTCTGAACATCCCACACTTTCAATGATGTAAGACCCCGTACTTTTTCAATAACAACCTTACCAAACACTTTCCCTGGCACACTCAGTAGGCTAATACCACGATAGTTCTTGCATTCAGTCTGATCACCTTTTCCCTTATACAACGGAACAATGATAGCATCCTTCCAATCCTGAGGGACCATTCCTAACTCCCAGCACAACTGGCAAATTTCAGTTAACCAGTCAATTATAGAATCACCACCATACTTCAACATCTCTGCAGTTATGCCATCAACTCCTGGAGCCTTACCATTCTGAAGAGATTTTAGAGCTTTACACACTTCTCTTGAAATCCCTCCTGTGCTTTCATCCCTCATTGTGACATCATCTCCATCTATCTCAGAATCATTTTTGCTCTCCTGATCTAATAACTCACAGAAGTATTCGCCCCATCTGTCATTTAACTCATTGGGCTCCCATATCATTTCCCCAATCTCATTCTTCACACAACTTACAACTTTGTTTCCCCTATTTTTCCTGAGTCTCATGTACTTCCAGAAGGACTTTCTATCTTTCCAAAAAGCCAGTTCATGCCTTTCCACTTTCTCTTTCCTATCTTTTGCCTTACTGTGGCGAACCAGCTTAGCAGCTTCACGCTTCTTACAGCGATATTCATCCACAGAGACTCTACCTTGCAACATCCCCAAATAGGCTTCCTTCTTTTTCTTTACTGCCTCATCAATCTCACTATTCCACCAAGCATCACCTCTATTGTTACCCACTATTGTGGTGCCACAGACCTCTTTAGCAGCAGTAACAACACAGTTCTTAAAACATTCCCACTTCTTTTCTACATCCCTCTCACAAGATTTCAGCTCCTTCAGTCGTTCTCTGAGTAAGTCAGAATACCGCTGATGATCTTCAAGGAGCCTATCAACCTTTATTCTTTCTATCCTGGGTCTCTGCCTATTTCTTTTCTTCCAACCAACATTAAGTTTCACTCGTGACACTACCAAGTAATGATCAGAACCAACATCCGCACCTCTCATCACACGGGCGTCAACAACTAAGTGTTTCAAACGCTGATTGTAGACAACAAAATCTATCACACTCTTTTGATCAAGAGTACGATTTTCCCAAGTATATGTGTGTATATACTTGTGGTTGAAAAATGTATTAGATACACACAAACCATTCTCAATGCAGAGTTCAATTAATCTTTCACCATTATCATTTACACAAGGATCATTAAACTTACCCAGAACATTGTCAGAAATTGCATTCTGTACACCTACTCTAGCATTGAAATCCCCTGCTATTATAACTTTTTCTTTAGCACCAAACTGGCTCAAAACAGCTTTTAGCTCATTTCAGAAATCTTCTTTCTTATCAGAAGGTTCCGAGTCACAAGGAGCATACACTACAACAATTACAATTCTCTGAAGTTTCACTTTCAAACGAATCCAGAGAATTCTCTCACTTACGCAACTATAGTGAATTTCGAGCTCTCGTTATTTGACTTAGTGAGTGAGTGTTTTCATGTTTTGAGTGATTCTTTTTGTCCCAGCCTTCAGTTAAAGGTCTGGGGCTTCGTTTTGGTTTACTTCCCGAGCTGGTGAGTGCTTATTTTGTGTTGTTTCTTCGTTTGTTTACGTTTTGACCGGGCCGGTTGGCCCTGTCTGGGCGCCGCCATTAAAGATGGCGACTTCCGTAGGTGAGGACAAGTTTCCCGACCTCACTTCCGATGGTACTCGTTCTTCTTCTTCGATGCCTGGCTTCCCTACGCCGTCTTCCCCTTCCGTCGGAGTTCAGCTGCCTTCCGATGATGCTTCTTCTCGCTACCCTCCTGCTGTGATGTCACCGATCAGCTCGACTTCGTCAGCGCTCCTCAAGGATCCTGTTAACATGGACACTATTCCTGCTGCATCTCCTAGGCCTATAGCGTCGTGCCAAGCAGCTCCACCTTCATATTCAGCTGCGACCACAAAATCTCGTCCTGCTGTTGCTGAGATGTACACTGATGCACCTAGTTTGAAATCTCACCTTCACCGTGTTGGGAACTCTTTCCAATTGGACATACCAGTAGCTTCTCCAGAAGGCCAAGCCTTCACTACAATCCTGGATCGAGGAGTTTGTTTTGTCGCCTTGCCAAATACACCTCTCTATGTGTATGAAGACGCCCTAAAAGGTATGTTTCCATCTGATTGTATTCAATTTATGGCGCGTCGTCCTCCTATTGTAATTGTTTATTTTACAAAAGCTGCTTATGCTCACGAGGTTATTTTGAAGGGTCTCGCTATTCGAGATCAGCATTTGTACCCTGATCCCGTTGCACATCGTCCTGTGAGTGTATCATTCTATCCAGTGCCACCAGAAGTGTCAGATTCCATGTTATATGTTGTTGCTTCTAGTTTGGGTCGTGTTGTCGGACCGATACACACCCATTTCGCAGCGCCCGCTAAGCCGGATGGCCGAGCGGTCACCCGTTCTATACAGGGAGCTCGACGAGTTGCACGGATTGTATTCCCTACACAAGATTCCATTGAAGCCTGTCCCACTCAGTACAATGTTAAATGTGGTGATCATGTGAGACGTATTGACGTTCTTACTCAATTTCACTGTGGGAAGTGCAAGGAATTTGGACATAATCAGACAGAGTGTAGATACGTCTCCTCTCGTCCGCCTACTACTATGGATCGTTTACCTCCTTCTCGGAACGCGGAAGCAACTGTCTCTGCACGTCCTTCTGCAGCATCTTCCACAACGTTGGATGCTGAGTCTGCAGTACCCCAACCACCACCTGTCACTGTTGCTCACTACCCTGATCTTCCATCGACTGCACCTTTCCGCCCTCCGGATGTTCCTGGACATTCAGATGGCGGCAGCGGTGTTTCGGATGCTGAGACTTCAATCGCAGACTCAGAGGATACCTATTGTAGTACTGGTGACCCTGCTCCCAGTGATGGACCTGTGGCAGACTCGAGATCTCGAAATGAGAAGCGACTGGCTCCCCGCGGTCGCGGCGCGAAGGCTAAGCGCGGAAAGCCTCCTGGTCACTCTCCTCGTGCTTCAAGTAGGAAGCGTACTTCTCCAGCTGCGTTCAAAGATTATGAAATGTCTATGGACATTGAGGTGTCCTCGGGTGTTCCCCCCTTTGATGATTTTGCACAACAGCTGCGGCATTACAAAATATTAGAGCAACCTTTATCTCATAAGCAAATTTATAATTTGCTCTGCTTTGATGTGAAAAGGCCTGCAATAAAAGCTCTTGTTCTTGAAGCGGGTGCGCTCATACCGTCTGTTCTTCAACAGCTCACACATGTGGCAGCAGCTATTCAGAGTGTGGACGATGCTTCTGGTGATTATGGTGAACTTGTTGTAACGATTCTCCGCCAAGTAGAGAAGTTTAAGGCTGTTACTTCCACAATACATCAGCCGACAGTGGATTTGACTATTCCAGATCACGACGTTTAATTGTAGGGGTTTTGCTATCCCGGGGGTTAACTCTCTTGTGTACGAGGATTTGGTTTCTGCCCAGGCAGATCTTCTACTACTACAGGAGACTAACTGCGATACACACACCCCATACCACTTATGGCGTACATGGCCATATACCTTTTTCCATGACTATCGTATTAGGAGACGGGGCGGTGTAGCAGTTGGTGTCCATCATCGTCTGTTGCATCGCTTCTCGTCTTATGCAGTTCAATCTATATCTCCGGGTCGACTACAATGTTTTTCGTTTACTATTGATAATGTTACCTATCATGTGCTTAACGCACACTTCCCGCAGAATGAATCTCTGGTGACAACCTTTTGTGATTGTCTTCGAGATGCCCTTGCTGCTCTCCCCGCTCAGGATTTTGTTATCCTGGGTGGGGATTTCAACTGTACTCTCGAGCCTTCCCTCGATAGGTGTTCATCCAGAGGTGAATACCGTCGAAATCTTACATCTTTGCTTTCACCTATCATTCATGACTTTCAGCTTGTTGACGCTTTTCGGCATTTACGACCAACTGACATTTCCTACACGTGGCATGGTCCGGTGACACTTGGCTCTCCATTGGCACGACTTGATCGCGTGTATGTCTCGACGACGATGACTCCGTCCATTACAGACGTGGTACACCTTCCTACGGTTTCCTCCGACCACTGTGCAGTATGTCTCACTGTCTGTGAGACTTCTACACCTTCTCTACACGTCGCACGTGAACCTTTGATGATGAGCTTCTCACGGACCCTGGATTTTGTGCCGCAGTCAACCAATTTCTGGCCGATAGGCGTTGTCTTTTAGACTCCACACCGAGTGCTCTGCATCTTTGGTTGAAGGTTAAGAGTGATCTGCAGTTCTTTGTTCGCAATTACTCCTTTACTGTTTGCACCGAACGTTCCCAGAAGATTGCCAATCTACGAGGTCATCTGTCAATTCTGACTCCGGCAGACCCTCAGTATACCGTGTATCAAAGTGATCTCTCTGCACTTCTTAAATCATTGGCACGGCAAGCTGTCCGGCGGATGCGCTGGCGTCATATCTCCTCGTCTGCGCAGTCGTATGAATACTTTGCTAAAATGGAGTCTAAGAAGCGAGCCTCATCCTCCATACGACATCTCCGCCTCGCTGATGGTACCGTTACCGATGATCAATCCGTCGTGTGTTCCCATGTTCGGAATGCCTTTGTGGACAAGTACCGAGCGGTACCGCAGACTACTGATCTTTCTTCTTCTTCGCTTCTTTCTAATCTCCCTCAGGTCCCAGCTCACCTTTGCTCTTTCTTACAATCGGATTTTTCCCCTTCTGAACTCCGAGAGGCGTTCGCGTCTCTTAACCAGCATGCTTCTCCAGGACCTGACGGTCTTCCACTTTCCTTTTACCGTGCTTTCTTTCCGTCCTTACTACCCTTTCTCTCAGCATGTTTTTCTTGTGCTCTTTCTTCTTCTGTGTTACCGCCGGACTTCACTGTAGCACATATTACTCTCCTGCCTAAAAAGGGAGACCTTTTGGATTTGACGAATTGGCGCCCCATTTCAATTCTCAACTTAGATTATAAACTCTACACTAAATTACTTTCTCGCCGACTTAATATTGTCCTTCCTTTTCTTGTTTCTCCCGACCAGTCATACACTGTGCCTGGTCGGTCCATTAATAATAATACCACTTTTCTAATTCTTCTTACCTTCCTTGCTCGTAAATTTTCTGAACCTTTGGCACTCCTTAATATCGATCAAAAATCTGCCTTTGATAACGTTTCTCACGATTATCTCTGTACTGTTCTTACTTCTTTTGGTTTCCCTCCTTCTTTCGTTTCTATCCTTCTCAGTCTCTACCGGGGTGCCCGTCTTCACGTTCGAACGGCCTTCTTTTTGACGGCGGCTGTGCCTTTCCAACGTGGGATCCGGCAGGGTTGTCCCCTTTCGGGACAACTCTTTGCCTTGGCCTTTGAGCCCTTTCTTCTTGCAGCGAAACGATCTCTTCTCTCTGCTATGCCACCCACAGTCGCTAGCACTAGGCATCACTGCTGTGTATATACTGCGTATGCCGATGATGCTACGTTCTGCTTACGTTCCGACCACCTCTTTGATGTTTTATATCAAGTTTATCAATCCTATGCGGACTTATCTGGTGCAACTCTTAATGCTGCAAAAAGCACCGGCTTATGGTGTGGATCGTGGGTGGGCCGTACTGATGCCCCATGGGGTGCGGTGTGGTCCTCTTCTTCTCAGAAAATCCTTGGTACTTATATTGGGCATCCGTTTACGGCAGCAGTTGCTTCGTGGGATTCTGGAAATCAACGCACTCATACACTTCTTACCATCAGCGTGCTGCCATTGTACGTCGTTACCTCTTGCCACTTTGTTTCTTTACCTGGTCTTCTACTGTACTGCCTACGTATCGTCTTGATCATATCAAAAGTCTGTGTACATCGATGATTTGGTCCACAAAGCACTGGGTCGCGGCGGCGACGCTCAACCTTTCACAGGAGCACGGCGGCATCAATTTACCGGATGTGCACATATATTATCGTGCTCACCGACTTGTTTCCTTTCTTCGGATCTCGGTTGCTCCCACTCCGTCCCTTTCTTCTACCCTTGATGCTCTTCTCTCTCTTCACGATCCATCTTTCTCATTTCCCCTTTATCTTAAGATGGATTCCTTCTCTTCTTCTTCCATTAATTTTCCTTCTGTTCTTTCTGAAGCTCTGACGTTCCTCCACGCTCTTCCTCTTTCCCGGGCCCCTCCGACCACCACCCTTGATCTCTTGGATGAACCTCTTTTCTTTTCCACCCTCGTCCATTCCTCCAGACAGCCTTTTTTTCTTTTGCCTTCCTGGATCCGCTCCGGTATACTAACTGTTCGCGCACTCGTTAATCCCGACTTGACCTGGAAACCCCTTACTTCCTTATTTTCCGATCCTTCACCTTCCCATGCTACTGATTATGCTCTTCTTCGCTCTTCCCTCGGTTTTCTTTATCCATCTCTCGTCAATTCTCATGGCCTCGTCTCTGTCCTTGGTCCCAGTATCCCTATTCCTTTTTTTCTCTCTATTAGAGGCGTTTCTGTCCCTATTCTCTCAGTTTCCACTGTTTCCTTTTACCGTTTCTTTCGTACACCTACCGCAGCTCCGCACCCAATTTCTGATGTTCCTTCTTCCCTATCTCAGGCCATCTGGTCTGCCTCTTCTTCTAATCTTTCTGCACCGTTGGAGTTTAACATTCACTGGCGATATCTCCACCGCCGGCTTCCTGTCCCTCTTCTTCTATCCCGTATGTCTCTCCTTTCTTCCTCCGTTTGCCCATTTTGTGAGTCCATAGGAGATATCGTCCATATGTACTGGCATTGTCCCATCCTGATTCCTGTTTTGCATTGTGTATTTCGTTTCGTGAACCATATCACTTCTCGCAATCTACCTTTTCTCGCCTATTCCTGGTTGCTTTTAACGAAGCACCCTCCGTCTCGTTTACCGGACGTTTGCGCCTTTCTCTTTGTTTTGGTGAAACAAGCAATATATATCTATCATCTTTATCTCCGGAATGCCGCAGACTCTGCTAATCCCCTTATTGCGAGTGACAGAATCCTCACCTATTTTCGCAGCCGTTTAACAGCTCGCCTCCGCCTCGAATATGCAGAAGCACAATCTACTAATTCTTTAGCACGGTTTCGTCAAGTCTGGGCGCAGGATGCCGGTTGGTTCCGGATTGATGGTACCACCATTGGTCTATCGTTTTAACCACTCAGTACTCCTTGCAAGTTGGAACGTGAGGAGTTTTCTTTGTTCTGTAGCCTTTTGTTTGTTGTTTCTTCCCACTTGGAACACAACTCGGACAGGAGGAAGGTCGAACTTGGAAGACCTCTCCCAACAATAACAACACAGGGGCAATAAATTGACAATCGGGAAAACTTGAAGGGTGTGTTACTTAAACAGGCAGTAGGGGAAGCAGTTCGGCCTCCACCAGACCCCCACTGCTTGTGAGATGTGTGGGTGGGTGGGGGATCAGAAAGGAAACAATAGAAGACCACATTGACGCGGATGGATACCGTTCTTGCGCTCCAAGACGAGATGTATTAAGGTTCTCCCTCCTTTCCCAGTAGTACACTTTTAGGATGAATTGGAGTACAGTGGACTGGTGCTATCTAACCTGACGGTGATCTCCCATACCTTAGATACTTACGAAAACTATGTTCTTTCCAACTATTTGAAACAGATATTTGCAATTGTAAAATAAGGTATTTGTACTGAGTAAATAGAACAAGATCTATAAACTCAATGTCATAAGTTTTTTTATTTATTAATTTTTTAGGGGGATTGTGTTTTTCGAGGGCAAGTGATACACTTAGTTGCTTCTATTAGTGAAAGACAAATGTAATGAAACTTGGGGGGGTTGTTTAGCAACTCGATTTTTAGCTTTTTTGATGGCTAAATAAAACGGAAATTCCGTTTTAATTTTGCCACTTGCACTGGAAAGACACTCCTTCCCCACCCCCTAAAGTTAATAAATAAGACAATCTCGGTGCATTGAGTTTCCAGATCTTGTTCTATTTATTCAGCACAAATAATTTTTTCTTCTGTTTCTTTAATTTATACCACATGTCCGACTCTAACAAAAGGCCGACGCATGAGGGACTGCCTCAGCTATGGTTACTCTGACATGTTAGGCAAGAATCAGCAAAAGTAAACCTGAGAAAAAATTTTTAAACCAATGGGGAAAAATCTTTTCTCTCATTGGCTGATGAGTAACAAAGCAAATACCCCACTCCGAGAGGGAAACTGAGCAAACGGCAAGTTTTGTTTTATCCCGTGTTGAACATCGATATTCCTCTGGCAAACTTATTCTGTGTGTGATGTCTTTTTTTATTTCAGGTTCCCCCTTTCCCATGTCCTTCCCTTCCTTTTCCCCTTTACTCATCTGTGGCAGCGGTGTACAGAGCTTTTTTCTGCGGAGAGAAATATCGCTCGGAACGGCTTGTTGTTGCAGGTAAGTATGTAGGGCAGCTTACAACTTCACTACTTAACGGCAAACCGTTTACTCCTTCTGCTCTTATATTTCCATACTTTTCTTTCGTGCTATTCTGGCAGGGCAATCTGCTCCTAACTCTCTTAGTTTCTCTTTCACCTGCCAAAAGGCGCATCATAGCGCTGTGGGTTCGGGTCTCTCAACCTAAGCTAGGAATCATTCTTTGAATTGAATCCAATTTGGTCTTTCATCTGATGATGTGCTCGTAGCGAGCACGAAAGTACTCATGTTATTTTAACTCAAAATCACCAGCACGGAATTTTGCGAACCACCGCTGGCACTGACATTCTTGTAGAGCATTATCACCGTACACTTTACGCAACTTTTCACAAGCTTGACGTGCGTTCTTCCCTTTACGGAAGTAAAACAGTAAAATATGGCGAAAAACCGCAGTTTGGTCTTCCATCTTCAACTTGATGTCAAATCTCCGCAAATCAATCAAATCGCTCATTTTTCCTTTTAGACTGCAGCTAGAACCGGCACCTGTCGAATGCCTCTTGTTTCTTTAATTTATACCTCATGTCCGACACTTACAAAAGGCCGATGAGGGACTATTAAAGAATTGTATAGGGTATTATTAATCTTTTACCTAACATTTTCATTCACACAAGCTTTCATATATTCTTTTCATAAACGAGAGGAAAAATTAATACTAGGTAGAATAGAAATTAAGGTTCTCTAAAAAGTTGGATCCTATTATGATTTAAATAATTACATACTTCCATACAAGAGCAGGCAACCAACTGGGAGGGTGGGAGCCTGCACGAGAGTTTCCGCTCGTAACAGGAAGTATACATTTTATCTTGAAATGCCTCTGAAGAACACTCTACTTACAGGTTCTCGCCCAAGGCCTTTCCAAGGGAAAAAAACGACAAAAAAAAATAGAGAAACCAAAAAAGACTTTTTTGTAAGATGAAAAGATAGAAAAGTGGTGAATAACAATAGTACAGGAAATTCTAAAGTTTTATTTAGAAGAAACAAAACATCAAAGGATCCTGTTATACATTAATTTTGTTATAAGTAATATTTTTTATGCTGAATATTGTCTTCGTATAAGACCCCCAGATCATGGGGGCTGGGAGAGGAGCGCCCTAATGTGCTCTCGCACGACGTCCCCTCCCCCATACACGAACTTTGTTGCAACACGTCTTCACACTGTTCACCACGCCCAAAATAAACACCTGGACATGGTTCACTGATGTTTACACACACTCCCACCACGGCCCAATAAGCAACACCAGACAAACTCCCGAGTCATACATATCCTCCGAAGAACTCGAAAGGACCCGCACACAAATAGCCGGCGAGGTCACCTAGAACGGCGGGTGCCACCCGAAGGTACACCCGGAACGTCCATGTAGGCGGACAAAAGTCCCCTTCAGAGGTGACCAGGTGACAGTGACCCGGACGGGAGACTGTCAGAGAGGACACCGGGCCGACAGGTGCACCAAGGCACTCACATGACCCATGGCAGGTGCCTCCCCGGCCCACATCCACACGGAACCGGCACACCACAAGCAGCAAATACACAACACCCTCCCTTCAGATACCATCCATTCACACCACACCATAAGAGAAAGAGCAGAGATAGGACCAAAACACTCACTCCCCCCGACTCACACAGCCTCCTGCCGTCTCGGTCACCGGCCAGCACCGCCAACCTCGACCGGAGAGAAGACAGATTAAAATACAGATGAAAGGGTCGGAGGCTAACCTCTACACCCTCCATCAAAACAACAACCACAAGTCACAAAAACATAACAGTAGGAAAAGCCCAACACTCCCAGAGAGATCCCTCGGGTCTCAAGGGCCGAAATTAAGGGGGTAAGTTACCCCAATGAAAGGTGTAGTTGTTCTTGGTCCCGGTAACAATCCGAGGCCAAGTCCCCCACCGATACCTAAAGGCTCGGTCTGTCTAAGTGCGGGCGTCCACTCTCGCCCTGTCTCGGAGCTCACACTTGACTTGAAAGATAACTGTTGTCGGATTTTCAACATTTAAAATCGCAATGGGTCTCCAGTCAGCAGGAGATGACAAATTTCCACCTTTGAAAATTAGTTTAGTAAGTCCACCCTGAAAGGAGGGAGGAACATTCTTTCCATTTAATAGTTCATTGTATATAATTTTAAGCTTAGGTATTAAGATTTTTTCATATTTTTTGTAAAATTCAGTTGACAATCCATCCAAACTGGTGAGGAACCATTAGGGAGAGAGAAAAGCGCCTCTCTGATTTCAGTATAGGTTATTGGTTGACAAAATTCTATGGTCTTCACTTTCAATTTGGCAATTCAAATTTACATCTCCTGAGCCTAAAAGTAAAAGTGGATTGAAGACCTCCACAAACGCTGAGACAAATTTTCCGAGGATTTGACTTTTTTGGGTGGAAAGAGATCCAAAGGATGGGTCTACAATAGGATTCTTGACATTCCTCTCCTTTTTAAACAAGAAATTTATATCAGTTTCTCCCACTCTTTCTTAATCAAAAACTTCAATCATGACATCTCTAGCTCTGTCTTGCACAGCTGAGTCTCATTCATTTGTATACATTAAGGAAAGATTTTGTGACAAAGGGTCTATTTTATTTTGTTCTTTTAACTGTTTTATCAAATTCTGATACTTAATAATATTTGTAAGTCTTTTCTTAATTAGTTTTCCCCTTACACTTATGGCTTTATTTTTTATTTGTAGCTTAATTTTGTCCCAACTCTCCAAAATATCTTCTGTATTCAAAACTTTGAATAAATATTCGTGAATTTCTGAAGTCGAATCTAAGTCTTCCAGTAGCGCATTTGAAAATTTCCAGTACATTGGTTTAATTTTTTTTAAATTCATCTGTATTTCAATCTGAACTAGTACAAGGTTCGAAACGTGATTTGGGAGATTTAAAAATAGTTTTTCAATATTTATGTGTGATTTTAATGAATCTGGGCAAAAAATATAGTCTAGTCTGGATTCACAGCCACTACCAATGCGGGTGATTCCATTCTCAGTCGGTTCTCGACAAGACCAAGTGTCAAATAAAGCATAGGAATTCAGAAAGTTTTGTAAAGGTTTATGAATAGACTCATGAGCAGTTCGAGCAGGTAAAAGAGGATCTGGTAAGGTGGTGTTAAAATCACCAGAGATTATATGATAAGAGTTGTGTTTGTACAATTATTTTGAAAATTGCCTGAAAAAACAGTGTCTGTATGCGGTTGAACAAGGAGCATATATATATGTTAATATTTTTTCCTTGAATTTCCAATTCTATTCTTAAATATCTTCCATTCAAATCAGTTTCAAAATTTTTAACTGTACACTTCAACTTCGGTTTAATAATTACACTCACACCAGCTGTTCTTCTGTTCCTAGAGAATACCAACTAGGAATTTTAAATCTATTACGGTAAGATATAATTTCATTATATTGAGCAAAATGAGTTTCTTGTAAACAAAGGAAATCGGTGATTGAATTTCGAAATAACTTTAAACAGTTTATTTTATTTTATAAAACCATGGACATTTCAAGTGGCTATTTAAAGGGATCGAGTAGAGGAAGTCATACATAGCGGTGATTGGTAAGGAAAATTAAAACAGAATTAAAATTTATATCTTCATTTTTCCGAGAATTTACCGAACACTAATGCAATAACGGTAAATCTGAAGAGAGCAACGAAGGCGCTAATATTCAATTTTACTATTTTTTAGGAAATTTGACCTGTATTTAAGCAACAATTAAAAAACCAATAGTAAATCTTCAATAAGAATATATTAACAGTCTTTAAGATATTTTTTTTTTGTTTCTTCTGGAAGACATTTTGAAGGAAGCTGTATACAACTGTTCTTTATTTTTAGTCTTCTTAGGAGTAGAAGTAGAGAAGCGAGGATCTGTAGAGCTGAAACTTGCACTTGAAATTGGAGCCACCACCTTTCGCTTTTGGGGAAGCCCCTGAGAAGAAAATGACTCTTCCGTTTGAACAACGAGGGGATTCTCCAAAGAGATTGGAGACTCCGGAGAATCAAGAACGTTGGGAAACAAGGTAATCTTTGAAATAGAAGCAGAAGAATGTCCATCTTTATTCAACGAAGCATGTGAAGATGGGACATTGTCTTTAAAGCCAGAGGAGGAAATTGTAGGTTGCGGATTGTCACCCAAAGGTGGAAACTCTGAAAAATTCATCTTATTTTTCCTTGGAGATCTAGGAGTGGCATTGTTCAAATTTCAAGAAGCAGTTGCGTTGCTGTGAGGCACTGCAACTTCATGCAGAATCAGATTTTGAAAAAATTCCTTGGGAGAAGATGAAAGTCGTTGAAGTGAACCTCCCACATGAGAGGCTTTATCAGAAAGAACTACCAAATGCTTAGGAGACGATGCGGATTTTGCAGAACAAAGTTCATCAGCCGAAAGAAGTCCCCCGTTGAGGTTTCTCAAGAAAGGGATCTCTGGATTGGCAGCAGTAGCATATCGAGTGCTACCAACGCACTCAAAGGTTTTATGATTAGAGGCGCCACACTTTTGGCAGGTTAGGGGACACACATAACTTAGGTGACCAAACATATTGCAATTGCGACAATACGAGCTCGGGCACTTGGTGACATGGTGCTCCTCCGAGTCGCATTTCTTACAAGATTTCTTTTGGCCTTCGTACGTCACAAGCCTATCAAAACCTATGATGGAAACATAAGAGGGGATGTTTTTCTTTATGTTTAAAACGAGAACTCAATTACCTGTGGGGAGACTAAGAAACTCTGGTCTGTTCCGTTCCTTATGTTTACAGTAATTTACTGATATGTTTTCACCAAATTCAGTGAAATAGGAGATGATTTCCTTCTCCGGAACACACAGGGGAATGTCTTTCAGAAGGATGGAAATTCTTGTATCTGCTAAAGGACCCAAAGCGACTGTTGATCCATCCTCCAAAGTGAGTGTTTGCATTTTTTATAAGATCCTGGAAATCAGCCTGTCTTGTTAAGGAAATGAGCAGTTGCTTGGATGCCGATATTTCTTCTATGGCGGTGAAAGGCTTACCATAGTTTATCTTCTTTGTAATTGCTTTGACAATTTCTGTTGAATGGTTTAAATTCTTGTATCTTATGGTAATTGTGTTCAACAAAAATTCCTGGCGGAGCTGTGGATTATTCATGGTAGTCATTGTTACACAATTGTAATACAAATTGCACTGTGTGGTCACAATTTAATTTGTAAAAAATATCCATAGAATCAATAATAAAATTCAGCTCGTCAAAACCCCTTAAGATTTAAATTGACACATATTAATCAATAATATTCAATACTGGATACAAGAAACCACGCTATTTCACTGCACTCTATCTAATATGTACTATGTGAATGTTACGATGAAATTCTGACCTAAATCTCAGTAAATCCGCTAGTGAGATCGTATTTTACCGTTCTGTTTTCTTGAATTTCACTATATAATTTTTTTTCGACAAAAAACCAAAAGTTTAACCATGTTTCTAGTTTGTTAAAAATTGAAGTTTTTAAAATACACTCTTTTTCTATAGAAAAATCCAATAGAAACACTGTAATCAATCTCTAACCTATTCTCTCTATTGGTAAATCAGATATGAACTTTTTCTATCTGTTTTATTTTCATTCACAATTTCAGTATTAATGGAAAAACCCTATTTCCGCCCGACCTATCGTACTGAATAGTGAGTAGGAAAAGTACATACCCACTCCAAAGATAATGATCGACAACACTGCGGTTGAAAAAAACTTATTTTACACACCCTAAAACACGTTCGAAATGGTTGAGAACTTTGCAATGTGTTGCTCTTGAAATGAAAGGAAAAAAAAAACACGCTGTATTTCGCTATAAAATGCACTAAACACTGACGAGAAGGTAGATACGACACTGAATTGATGAATGCCAAAATTATGAAAAACTTCGCAGATGTAGAGGTAAATGCAAGAACACAGGAACACTAACGTTGAACCAGCACCCAAGTTGTCGGGAACACCGCAAAAAATTGAAGTCGAACCCCGCCTCGATAGCCAAGGCCGCAAAGGCAAGTGGACGATGAGCACCAACTCCGCAGACCGATTACGAAGACTCTCCGCCGGGAGAAGCTGTAGATGCAGCACCTGACGCTGACATGTTCGAAATACAGAAGACGTGTCCTGCTTGCTGACAATACAGAAGACGTGTCCTGCTTACAGAACGCGCGTGGTCCTCCTGCACTTCCAAAACCGCTATCGGGTGCCAAATACGTCACGAGCATGATCGCCGGGGGTATTCAAGTGTGGTTACCACCACTTTTGCGTTAAAGGAGCACGTACGATATGTTAAATTAAAGATTGCAATTGAAGATATGTATTTAAAGTTACTAAAATTTCTAAGTTTATGAAATGTTATTTCGTATATAAATCCAAAATTCCAAGCTGTACTTTCTTTAATATAAGTCACTCTGTTTCACTCAGGAAAAAACAACAACCTGGAAATGAATGGTGAAGATGATTTCCGAAGGAAAATCTGCCCTTTGTAAAGTTTCGTTTTATTCATACGAGGGAGGATCAAAAAGTAAAGGTAACGCACCCTTTAAAATCGGTAACTGTGAGCAAATGAACATAACGGTTATCTTACTTCATATGTTCTCCCCTGCAGGTCGATGCACTTGTATCGTTTCACTAGTTTCTTCATTCCTTAGGAGAACCTTTTCGGCAGCTTCAAAATCGAAATCCGCATCATCACAGATGAACCTGCGACTGCGTAGAGCCTCTGTTAAAGTGCCTAGAATTCTTCTAGGCACTGTACCTCCGTAAGAGGGCTGCGTTATCGAGAGATCTGCTGATTATTGAGAGATCTGGGGTATGATCCCAGCGGTGTCTGGATAACAATTTTTCGGTTACTGTGTTAATTAAAGAAAACGTGAAAAGAGAAAAGGCTTTGTCTATTCACGTGAAAAGGCTTTGTCTATTCACATTGTCTCCACGTACTTGGAAGATCTTCAATTTAACCACATAGAAGTTTCGATAAATGTGCAGATTAGGGGTAAATGTGTACTTTAGCGTCCAAAATTATTTCGTCGGAAAAATTTAACTCTGGGGGAAAAGTGCGACGTACAATTTTTTAAGCATGCAAAATAATGGGGAAAGGTGAAAAAATATGGTATTTTTACATGAAAGGAAAAATATGGTATTTTTACATGAAAGGAAAAATATCTTTAGAAGAACTTACCTTGGAGCGCGAAAGTTCAGAAGAGTACGTGCGGTAGGCCTAAGATGACGCAGCGGCAACGGCGTGAAGGTTGAGTCCGGTGAATGGAAGCGTCGTCGTTGAGAACGGCAAGTTACGCGCGGAAGAATACACAAGGAAGCGGTTCAGCAGTACGTAGTCATCGGGTTGTAGGAATACGCTGAAGGAAAGAGGTCGGTTTTATGCTGCATTGTAATATCATTTTTTCAAGGGTAATTTTGCGAAATCGTAAGTAGAAAATTGCCAAAAGGGCTTAAAATTTCATCATCCTCTACAATTCGACACGAAGCTCTGGGTCTTCCTGCCAGAGTACGATTCCTGATTATAAGAAAATCGCTTATTTTCCACAATATCCATTTCACGAGGGGAAAAAAAGGACGAACGATGGACGGAATAACAGCAGAACTACAAATGAGGTGCTTGAAGAAATCACCGACCCCTTAACATCTCCGAAACCATAACCAAAAATTGGGATTCAACCGGAACCAAAACTTCTTACTCAAACTTCTGCCGCACATTATATCATTTACATTCCTTCATTTAATTACATTCCCAGACATTTTTACAATAAAAACAAAAATATTTAGCACATTTCTTTATTAATAATTAATGAAACATTTTTGAACTACTTCTTGCACAGGATTACACGACACATCACACTCCTCCGAGACACACCCCACTCTTGTTGTGTTCTTCCACGTATTCACTACCATTTGTTACTCCCTTCCGACGTACGGAGCCTTCACGTCGTGGCCGTTAACATCGCTTTAGCCACCCGCATCAACTGCTGCAAACCATCGTTCTCGCACGTAAGTTCTTCGAAAAAAAAGTTTCCTGTCATGTAAAAATACTATATTTTTTCACTTTTCCCCATTATTTTGCATGCTTAAAAAAATTGTACGTAGCTTTTTTCCCACACAGTTAAATTTTTCCGACGAAACAATTTAGGATGCTAAAGTACACATTTATCGATTAGCGTCCTAAATTGTTTCTTCGGAAAAATTCTAGTACCTTGAAAAAGTGTGACGTACAGATTTTAGAGTACAGAAATTAATGTCAAATGGTGCAGATATTTCGTATTTTAAATGTTTTTTAAAGATTTTTATCGTAATATTGAGCTGTGAAGAGAAGCCGCGGTAGGCCTAAGACATCGCTCCGGGAAGATGTGAAGCTTTGACCCTTAAAAGGAAGGTTCGTTGCTGTGTCAAAATGAGGGGCGGAAGAGTACAAGATAGAGAGGTTACGTTTTTGGCATTGGAGCGATAAATGTTGTAGTGATACCCTACAGAAATTGGGTCCACATCATTCGCCTTTAATTTTGTAGTCTTCTGTACGTTGTCGGCAGGAAAAATCGGTTAAAAACTCTTCGATTTGCAAAAAATACTTATGAGTAAGATAGAAACTGACCTGCGAACAAGCTATTAACAAGAGGACCAAAAATGCAGTGACACAGTAAATCATCTACGAATGGAAGCTGTTCAAACCAAAGGTTATAGTTCCCCAGTTTCCTGTACAACATAGAAAATCATATTAGTACTTTCCATTTCGATATAGGGAAGAACGAAAAATTTCTCAACATCTGCTTTAAAAACAATGAGAAAACATCAACGAACTATATTCTGTAGCGTATGAGCACAACATGGTTCGCTCCTTTAGCAAGAACGTACTCGGCTTCACTTATAGTCATTGGCAGGTGAAATCCACGCCGCAGCGAAGCTTCCTTTCAAGGGAACAAAGCTGGGCATAGTGGCGGTAGCGATGCGTTAGGCCTAACGCAGCGTATCTTCACAGAATCGCACTTACAGATAAACATTACGATAAAAATCTTTATAACACATTTAAAATATGATAATTCTGCACCATTTGCCATTAATTTCCAAACTCTAAAATCTGTATGTCGCACTTTCTCCAGGTACTAATATTTTTCCTGTGAAATAATTGAGGACCTCCAGAACCCTACACATTTACCCAAAATACTTCAATATTTGGGACGAAACAATTTAGGACGCTAAACTACACACATTTACCCCCCCCTCTCAGAGATCTTGACCCCAACCCCTTCTAAATGACGAAAAAAAATACTGTGGCAACCATCTCTTTCAGGTTGGTTACATTTGTGCACGTACTTATGTTTCCTCCGACATCAATCATATCAGAAAGACCTAACCTACCCAACTGTCCTATTGGTTAATTTCAATTGAAATTGACTTTGAGCATCGCTTTTTTAATGTTTGACAATGTAACGTCGGGTGATGCAGTATTTTTTTCTATTTACGAAAAGTAGCAGGAGGCTGTGCGTTGCATCCCGCAGCTGCTACACCACTTGTAATATTTAATGATGGAATGATAAGCGCTTCCGACGGAAGACAAACTGGAAAGTAAAGTTCAGATCAGTTGGGACTGGTATTGCTGCCACCAGTCGAAACTTGGTTTTCGACGAGCTAGTTGATGAATAACGCATTTTACACATTTCAACATATGACATGGGCTAAGCAGTACCTATGTACAAGAAGATTTATTTTACATACAGTGCATCAGGAGTGCACAATGATTTGCATATCTTGAATATTGTATTTCTGGTAATAATGCGTACAAGCTTTTAGACCGTGATGGTATCACTGGTAACAGTCTATTCAGACCACAGTTCTTATCTTATCAAGCCATCAAAGTTCGGTTTTCATGACTAAGACAATGTCCGTACCTCAGTACTTCTCGATCGGTCCAGAGAGTCAAGTTCGTTACAGCTAATATATGACACAAGATCAGACGAAATATTTTACCTCTCTCGATGTATATATCCTGGTGCACTCAGCATTTGAGTGCTTCCTTCAGAGACACAGTTGACAGGGTTACCTTGCTGCTGACCATTGGTGTTGCTATCTCTCCAACAATGGGTTCTCCTCCACAGTGTCATAAGCTAAGACTCGTAATTCTAGTAAACCGCAGTTCAGGTCCTCCAATTATGTAACCTCAGTTACTATCTCAAACGTAGTAACCCTCCTCACTATTGACCCAAATTCTGATGACCTCGGCCATCAGAGCAATATCGAATTCATCCTTCCTCCACGAAAGTTACCAGGGAAGCCTCAAAACCCCCTTTTTCTGCAACTCGCTCTCTCACCTCGGGAGCGTCTCTGCAGCTTTGTGCCAAACAGAGCGGCGCGTTCCCGCGGGACGCTTGCCTCTGATCCCATAATTCTTACGTAACTGTCACATCTCTCTGCTGAGGTCCCGCCCTTCTTCTTGGATGCGGGAGCTTCGCTACCCGACCTCTCTGCCGAATATCTCAAAATGGCTTCCTCCGTCCATTTCCCACTTTCCATCTCATTGACCTCTTAAATCCCATTTGGGACGTGAGTGTGCTTCTTACATCGCCACAGACAATTTTTTAAATATTAAAATCAACACTGATCGAATAGGATTTTTCTGAGTTACTTGGTGTTAAAAGTAAGCGTGGCCTCTTACCGTTGGCCGATTTTAAGCATAATCTCCTGCGAATAATATCTTATGAAAAATTGCACTTTTCCCAAAAGTTATCACGCTGATTTTGTTCCTCCCTCTTTTATTCTACGCATTTGTTGATGTAACTTTATAATTTGAAAATGAAGCAATCATACCTTGCGAAAGAGCCAATCCAACGTTATAACTATTCTTACATCTAACTTTTCAGTATTGTTTCCAAATAATTAAACTTAATAATCTAAGTCAAATTTATTTAGTAGTAGACGTGATATTCAAACTTGATTTATCTTGACTTACCAATTCATTTTGCGGGTTGGTACAGAGTTGAATTACATGACCGCACTCTTTCGGACCGTGTATTTACCTTTGGCTTGTAATCCTGCATATTCGGACCATTGGTCTCTTGTGTTTTTGTTGAACTTTGTGTTTTGCTTTAATCTTTTGAATACTTCTATTCTATACTCGGGGCAAAGCTATCCTGGCAATGGAGCCGAAGCTACGGTGACCTTTTCACTCCCAGTATTACTCCGCACTGATGGTGTGTAATTAACCTTCACTCGGAAAACTTCTCCCACAAGCCCTCAGGGCTGGCTGTCTGTCACCGTGATCCCTTACCAAACCCCTCTATTTTAACCCCTCCCCACCCCGCTCGCTTTGCAGACCTGTAGACAAGCAGTTTATTTCTTTCTCTCTCTATTTATCTTTTTTTTTTTTTTTTTTTTTTTTGAGATGTTACAGAACGTGTAACGTTTCTTTCTTTCTTTCTTTTAAAATGAAATTATCTTTGTCTTCTAAAACCAACACTTGGAGAACCAAGACTTGGCATCCGAGAGAGGGGGACGCCATTGTGCGTGAGCACGGCGACCCCTCTCCCGGCACGAAATTTTGTTGCCCAGCAACACCAACACACTCGCTTCGCCGAACTACATATAAAATGTGAGTTCGGTTCCACCGGTGTTTCACTCACACCCCGATGCACCTACCACGGTTCCACAGTCAGCACATCCAGACCCCCGAATCACACTGGCCTGCCGAAGAACTCGAACAGGCCCCAATTCACTTTGCAGACAGGGACACCAAGAATGACGAGGCAGGCCCTAGGCCACCCCGAAACACTCCAGTGGGAGAAGTCTCTCCTTCACGTGTGCCCTGTGATGGCGTCCCAACCGAGACACCACCAGAAGGGTCGCCGAGCCGTCCGCGTGGCACAAAGACCAGCTTTCGACCCACCAATGGCTCCCAACCCTGCACACAACCACGCAGAACCGACACACCACAAACAGCAATCACACACCACCCACCCAAAAAGCAAACACACACAGGCAAGCCACACCCGGAAAAGCAAAGTGAGGAAAGATCACAGCAAAACACCAAGACCCCCGATTCACACACAAAGTCGACCAGCCACCCCCAAAGCCAGCGCCGCTGGAGGATTCTTTGCTAAACACGGGAAGAAGTCTTAAGTGGCCTAATTTTGTTTTCACATATGTTTCTATTTTTTTTATATATTATATATTTCATTTATTTATACTTATTGCTTGAAGATTACCAACTGCGGGATTTAATTAAAAGTATTTTTACCATGTCATCAGTTATGCGTAAAATTTCGTTCTTTCCAAAATTTTGCCTTGATTAGATTATCTTTTTATAACAGACACCCGTTAAATGTGTATGCATTTTTAACTACCCTGTGTTGCCATAAGTACTGGACAAGAGCCCGTCTCTGTGATAAATGATATTTTAGGGTTCACTGTAAACTGCCACACATCTTTCAGCGACTTGGAAAATTGCCACATGTTTTTCATTGATGGGCCGGGCACAAATTGCTGTTCCTCCGAGGAACACTTTGAATGTGTGGCAGTTTTCCAAGTTTCCGAATTATGTGTGGCAGTTTTCCAAGTTTCCGAATTATGTGTGGCAGTGGAAGGAACTCTTTCATTTGTCTGAATTTTCATGCCGGTTCATACGCGTTTAAGGCAACTGCGCACAAAAGTTCAAAAGGAAAAGATAGCCGATCCTTGGCCTATATTGAGAACTGAATTGGGAACTCCAAACTAATTTCAAGAAAACGTTCTATGTAAGCCAAGCGAGAATTGTATATTAATTTGAAGAAATAAATTGCCGATGGATCTGAGGTACTTCAATACTAAATTCAACCTTCATTCTCGCAATGGTGCGACTTGAAACACCAGTGAGTTCTGCCGTAAGAACTGTTATTTCATTTTCCGATTTATTCGACGAATGTTTTTCCATCAATTTAGTAAAAACATTCATAACGATCACCTTAGCAGAGCTTCGTATTGGTTTCCCAGCTTTATGCGGCTGAAATACACTCGAGTGACCGGCAGATGCCATTGGAAAATAGCGAAAAGACAGAAGAGTGTTTTAAAACGATAATCAAGAAGGAGAAAATAGGGGGAGAAACGCGAAATGCCCACGGAAACACTTTTCTCGCCCTCATCCTTCCGCTAATGACCCCCCACCCCCACAGCAATAAATATCCCCTGGGTTGACAGCTTAACTCTGACCCAAACAAAAATGCTGTGACAGAGAACCATCAGTGACGTCACCAAAACACGAATATCTGTATTTTTTAGAAATGCCGCAGAAACTGAGATCTGAATTTTTTAAATGAACACACACACACAACACGATGTATTGAATATCTGTGCCCTATTTAAGTGCCAGCTGAAGCTGGAGTACGAGCTTTTAGACCGGAACTATTTTATGCAGTGGAAGTATACACTCTGTAGCCTTCCTTCCAATGACAGGTTAGGTTTGCCCCGAGTATAGATTCTGGGAAGGAGTGACGAGCCTTTTTCTTCGGCCGGGTGACGACTCGATCAAGCGTAGAGGCCTGCCGCATGCACAGGAGAACAATGGTTGCCAGGAATCATGCCCACCTGTGACGTCTGGGGGCACTGAAACCCTACTGTTGATCTCATCTATCGGCCCGCGTGATTCGTAAGTATTTTCTAATACACGTAGAGGTGTACTTACTCATTAGTGACTATTTTTTAGTTACGTGTGTGTGAATTCTTATGGCAATGTGCTGTATCTAATGCCATGCAGTACTGCTTCTTGTGAGCGTGGCTTTTCAGCAATGAACTTCAAAATGAGTAGTCAGGCAGGTTTTAATAGTGATACTTTAAATTACTTAATCATGATCAGATGCAATGGCCTTTCAATTGAAGATTTTGATCCTCAAAATGCTATTTGATTGTGGTGGGCAGATACCTCTGATGGGAAGATCAGACACGGTACGTACATATCAGCGGTAAACTGTATCAACATTATTAGTGCCACTTTATGTATATATATTCTAGCTTTTGTCCCTTTGTTTTAAATATTATTAAAGAAATTAGACATCTAACTTCAATGGCCTCTCGAAAATAAATTATGTACGTGTAAATTAGGATAGTAATGGTATTACAGCAGTTTCGCAAGGGCTGATAGTGAATAAACATAAACACACTTTTAGTGAAATGCATGTCCTCACCCCTTCTTCCCTATCCCTAATCAGTAACGGTCTTTATTCAGTGCAATTTGACCCCTCTTCAGTTTCATTATATTTGAAATACCAGCATTACTTTTGGTTGTAGAGATCTAATATATATATATATATATATATATATATATATATATATATATATTTTGTCTTCCTTTAACAAGAAACCCCAAGAGTCAGCTTAAAGTTTGCAAGTTTAGCTTTTGTGGCAGGGTACTTATTGAAAGTTATTGATGAAAGAACAGACTGTCCCTCCAGCTTGGAAAAAATTGACTAATTGTAATTGCACCGCACCCATTCTTAATTTAATCGCAAAGCAAGACCGTGGAGGACTGACTTACCCAACATCAGCATTTATTATGATTCTTTCTATCATACACGATTTTGTTGAAAAATCTCTTCCTTATTTGCCACAAAACTATTTGGGGCAAAACTTATCGACATATATTCTTCCAAAACTGGAAAAATGCCCAGTTTTAAAATGCTATGAAAAGGATCACAGTAAACTAACCAGCGAGTTAATTTGCCAAACATTTCTGCCAGTCCTGCTTTTAAAGCTTCTTTTTAGAAAGTGTTTGTTAAGTGTCTTCAGGAAACAAAAGGTGTCTTGTAATGAACTGCATTGCTTTCTTTAAATGTGTATAAGGGATATTGAATGAAATAATTATATCAGGTTAAATTTCAAAGTGCACGAAAGTAAATTACCATGTGCTGTGTGGCAAAACATATACATATATATAGTATAAAACTTAGTTTTAGCACTCACCAACAAGGTGTTAAAACTAAGTTTTATTACTTTTAATCTTTAATTCCCTAAGGTAATGCTACTACTTACGGTACACTGTTGGGCCAAAAATGAGAACACTTCGAACAATTAAACTGACGGTGCAAAAACATTTCTTAACTGAAGATAAACTACTTTTTTTCATTTAACATATTCAGAAAAAATTTGTTCAACTTCAATGCCCTAGATAGTGTGTGTTGCAACTTTGGAGCAAGGGTAAATATAAGAGATAGTAAGTAAAAAGTATTTGTGAATGTGAAACATTAATAAAACTGAAAATCATAAATGTGTCAAATAAAAACCGAAAACATGTATCATGTTCGACTTGTTTTCGGTATTGTATTGAAAAAATAAAATATAAATATAAATTTAATTAGACATTTGTACTGAGGAAAGTACCTGCCATTCAGCATGTAAGAAACGGGAGACCGTGTTAAAAAAAATCACACAGAGAAAACTGTGACTCTTTGGACACATATTTGGTGTTTAGCTTAATGAACGAAAAAAATGCAAAAAGACGCCCTCATCGTGTGTGGGCTGACGATATTAAAGACTTGTGCTGTGGAACTCTTCAAGAACTGAGTCACTAAAAATCAGCATATTAGCCCCTAAAAAATCAGTGAAATTAATAGGACAATATACTTAAATGGCAACAGACACCTACGGGAATTGTACCCATGGTTGATGATGATTATATTTTCACTCGATGGTTTTATTCCTTTCGTGCCTATCTAAGCTTCGATATAAATGCTGGAAGTTCAAAAATTCATTAAAGAAAAAAGCAGACAAATTGCAGAATGTATTCCATAATTTTGACATCAACAATGGCCTGAATCTTTAAAAATTAAATAAGTAATCAAGTTTCTTTTCACTCACTTGTTGGCAGTTTGACAAAATGCGATCGCAATATGTTGTAGAGAACTTGTGTCCAGGCTCACTAATAAAAAAATATATATATATTCTGTATTTCAGATGGTTGTTTTTGTACTAATATTCTTGCTAAGTTATTTTTTTTACCAGTCACCTGGATCAACCTGAGTAAGTTGGTCCTCGTATGAGAATTTTCATTCTAACTTCTAATCGAGGCCAATATTACCATCAGTGAATTTCGAAGTAGCTACAGTGTTCTCGCTGATTTTTCCGGAGCGTTCATGCGTTTTTCAAGAGCCCCCCCTCCCCTGGTTTGAAGATGGTTTTTTTCCTTGACCTTTGAGGAATTCCTGGTCCCATCTTCCTTTGCATAACCACTGGGTTGGGGCTGCAAATACTTCCTTAGTGAAAACCAACCATTTGTTTCACTTCCTCGATAATTTTTTTTTTCTTTCGACACTCTCACGACAATCTGTTAGTTCGCCTGTCCATCACTGTACGAGGGTCGTTCAAAACGTAACGAGACTGATTTTACATGGGGCAGAAATGTAATGCAATAAACATACTTACGCTGACATACTTTCGAAGTATTCTCCCTCTACCTGAATGCACCTGTCCTACCTTCCTGTCCACTTCCGAAAGGTGCGTTCAAAGCCCTTCCTAGACATGTGGTTCAGGATACCCATCACAGCATTGTTCAGTTCAGTATTTAATGCAAACCGACGCTCACGAAGTTGTTTTTTCACTTCAGGATATAGGTGGAAGTCACACGGCACCAGGACCGGTGAACACGGAGGGTGCGCTATCATTCGATGCCTAAATCTTGGATAACCTGCTAGGTAAGCAAAACACAATGTGCAAGTGCATTATCTTGATGTCATCAACAGAAATCTACAACACATTAGCAACTTCCTCAATGGTCATTTGGCGGTCTTTGCGCAGGAGTGCCTCGATGGTATTGACATTGACCTCCGTGGTCGATGTCGAAAGTCTACCGGAGAGCGGCGCATCTTTCGGACATTCTTCACCATTCACAAATTTCTGGTGCCACTGATAAAAATCTTGCACGGGACAAATCATCTTCCGTACAGGCTGCTTTAATACTTTTGTACCTTTCTGTGGCGGTTTTACTCAAACGCACGAAACATTTTATAGCTGTTTTTTGCTCCAGTGTTAAATTCATACTGGGTACGGAAACACGTCTGAACTCTACTATATCTACTACAAGAATAAATTAGCGGAGCGCTATAACGACGCGTTGTCACGTGGCTGACCAAGGTGTTACGACATAGGATGCTGCATTTTTCTGCCTGCGTTCGTTTTGGCCCTACGGCGTCAGTCTTGTTACTTTTTGAGCGACTACGTACATTAAGGCTAAAATTATTTTCAATTATAAAATACAAGCTCTGGAAAAGACATTGGAATTCACGTCCCGCAAAGATAGAAAACTTAACTGTCCTTACTGAATCACTCGGAATAGCTTTTATACGTATATATATATATATGTTTTCTTGCCTGTGTGCGTGTTTTGGTGGAGTGGGTGCCTTGGGGAGATTTTTTGTTGTCGTCTGGTGTGTGTGCTTTTAGGGGGAGGCTTCCTCGCTTTTGGAGAAGCCTGTTGCTCTCCGCCGTTGCCTCCTCTGATGTTGTCATCCGTTGGGTGACTATGTCACTGGGTCTCCTCCGAAGGAGGAATTTCCTCCTACATGAACGTTTCGAAGGGCCTTGTCCCTCCGTCGTTCTAGGAGACTCCGCCGTCGGTATGTATGGTGTTGCGTCGGGGGTGTGAGTGTCCTTGCTTGTGGAACCGTGGTGTGTGTATCGGGGCGTGTGTGAATCATCGGTGGAACAGATCCCATGTTCATACATGGGAGCGGGGAAACAAGTGTGTTGGTGTTGCTGGGCAACAAAAGTTCGTAATGGGAGAGAGGTCGTCGTGCTTCTGCACAATATGACGTCCCTTTCTTTCTGTTTCCAGTGAATGGTATTCGAAGACAAAAGATAAACGTACGTGTCTGATGGAGGTTGTTTTTTCTCTCTGATTAATAACGGTAGAAGTAGGATCAGTCATTTTTTTAAGGAAGAGGGTTCGGCGGTCAAATTGACCGGCTCCCTCGAAGTGCTCCTGCAGGAGAGTGACATAAACTACATTTTCAGAAAGATGGAGGCTGAGAGAGTTAGGGAGAACCTCCAATGTCTTGATATCGACAACAGGGAAGTCAGGGATCTCCCCGACATTCTGAAGGCCGCCGCGGACTATTACGGTGAGTTGTTCAGCAAGGAAGCGGTGGCCTCTGAGGTTATGGATGCCTGGTTGGAAGGCACGCCGGTTCTTGCGCAGGAGGATAGGAATCTCGTGGAAAGAGAGTTCACTGATAATGAGGTCAAGACTGCGATCCTGGATCTCAAGCTCAACAAGTCTCCTGGTATTGATGGCTTGCCGGCCGAGTTCTATAAGAAATTTTCCAATATTCTGGCTCCGTGGCTTTGTAGAATTTACAACCACATTGTGAATAGAGGAATCGTGACTGAAACTATGAGAACCAGTATTGTTACTCTGCTTTGTAAGACCCCGGAGAATCCTGCCAGGGATCTTGGTGGGGAGACCAGTGTCTCTGTCTACAATTGATTACAAGATCGTGGCAAAAATCATCAATGCTAGGCTATTGCGGGTTGCGGAGAAGCTGGTTGGTGTTGGTCAGACCTGCAGTATACGTGGGAGACAAATGTTTCACAACATCAGGTGCGTAAGAGACTTGGTCACTTACGTTACCGAAAGAGATCTTAAGCCGGGAATGTTTTCTGCGGATCAAAGCAAAGCCTTTGATATGGTCTCCCACAATTTCATCAGGAAGTTGCTGGAAGCTCACGGCTTTGGTGATATATTCCGAATGGCTGTGGACTCGTTGTATAGAGACCTCAATGGGAGAGTTATTGTTTCTGGCCGTCTTTCTCTCCTCTTTGAGGTTGGAAGAGGAGTGAGACAAGGTTGCCCTCTCTCTCCATTGTTGTTTGTTTTGGTCATCGAGACCATGCTGAGGAAGGTTCTGGCGCACCCGAACATCAAAGGGGTTCCTGTGCCTGGTTGTGCGTACTCCATGAAGTACTTGGCGTATGCTGATGATGTCACCTTCTTTGCGGACTCGGAAGGAAGTCTGACTAACGTCCGGGAGGTCTTCGCGGGGTACTGTGGGGCCACCGGTGCTAAGCTGAATGACAATAAGTCCAGTCTGCTGCTCTGGGGAAGATGGGATTGCACAGCCGTTCATGGGCTGGAGGTGACCGATGGACCCGTCAGGATACTGGGTATCCTTTTCGATAGAGACGGTGTTCATAAGAAAACTTGGAGGGACATCCATTCTAACGTGCGGAAAGAGAGGGAAAGGTGGCAGAAGCTTCATATTTCAATGATTAATCGTGCTAAGTTGGCCAATGCCCTCTTGGTGTCAAAGTGTGCTTTTGCCGGAGAGCTTGATTCACCCCTCGGAGTCTTTTGAGGTTATTAGAGAGGGAGGTTTTTGCCTTCATCTGGGCTGGTAAGGCCGTTGAGGCGATAGCCAGAGCCGCCCTTTTTTGTCCTAGGGAGGAACGCGGTTTAGAGGTTAAACACCTTTCCTCATGGTTCAGCGCACTCCAGTTTCGTAGTGCAAAAGGGGCTCTTAACTCCTCTCATCCGTGTAAGAACATTGTGTCTTTTTTGACTGGATTATCCGCGGACAAGTTCTTGCCTGGCTATCGTTTTTTCGGGCCCCTCAGGGAAACTACCCATAAGTGTTACAAGCTTGGTGGGCACCTTCAGGCCCTTGCGGAGGCCAACCGGAACGGGAATAACTTGAAGCAGATGTACTTTCATATCCTTCCTAGACCCAGGGAGAAGATCATTGAGTTCAATGTTGTTAACTTCGATAAGAGGGAGGCGTGGATGTGTGTCCATGCTGCTGGGGTTGATTGCAAAAAACGGGACTTTAAGTTACGTTTGGCGCATGATGTCCTTCCTGCGAGGAAACGGCAGTGCAGGTGGGGTGGTGCTGTCACTGACAGGTGTCTTTCCTGCAATCTTATTGAAGATAGGCACCACTTGTTTTTTAGTTGCCCTATGGCTGTGCAGGTTTGGCGGTTGGTCTGGGATTGGGCCGGCCGCCCTCAGCAGTTTATGCCTCAGCATGTTTTCCACCAGTATCCCGGTCCCAAAGCGGGAAGAGATGTCTGGAGGCTCGTCATTACGGAGACGACGTACAAAATCTGGAGAGAGAGGAACAGAGTTCTTTATTGTAATCACGGTAATGTGGGATTCAGCCCTATGAAAGTTGCCTGGCAGGTCAAGTGCGAGATCCGGAACCGGGTTGAACTTGAAAAAAAACCCACACCCTTTCGGACCGTGCCTTCAGGTATCGGTGGGTCTTCTGGCCTCGGATTGTTACCGGTACTAGGGAAAAGTACCCCCTCCCACCCCCTTGTTTCGGCTTGCAATCCTGCATTACCGGATCCGTTTGAATTTTTTGTTGATGTTTTGTTTCGTTGATACATGTTTTGTGTGTTCTACTATAACTTCTCGGATCGAGCGTGAGGGGCTCCGGAGACGCCGTTTTCCGGACCCCCGATCGGTCGATTCGGTGCTTTTTGTTTCGTTTCAGTTTCAGCCTCTTCTGCTTTGCGGTTTGGATCCAGTTTCGGTTTCCGGACCCCCGGTTTCCGCGTTCGGTGTGCTGTGCTTCGGGGTGTTGCTTGCGAGAGTGTTTTATATTTGTGTGTGTGTGTGTGTGTGTGTGTGTGTGTGTGCGTGTGTATGCGTGTATCTTTATATTTGTTTTCTTGCCTGTGTGCGTGTTTTGGTGGAGTGGGTGCCTTGGGGAGTTTTTTTGTTGTTGTCTGGTGTGTGTCTGGCGTGTGCCGGTTCTGTGTGTGTGCCTTTAGGGGGAGGCTTCCTCGTTTTTGGAGAAGCCTGTTGCTCTCCGCCGTTGCCTCCTCTGATGTTGTCATCCGTTGGGTGACAATGTCACTGGGTCTCCTCCGAAGGAGGAATTTCCTCCTACATGAACGTTTCGAAGGACCTTGTCCCTCCGTCGTTCTAGGAGACTCCGCCGTCGGTATGTATGGTGTTGCGAAGGGGGTTTGAGTGTCCTTGCTTGTGGAACCGTGGTGTGTGTATCGGGGCGTGTGTGAAACACCGGTGGAACCGATCCCATGTTCATACATGGAAGCGGGGAAACAAGCGTGTTGGTGTTGCTGGGCAACAAAAGTTCGTAATGGGAGAGAGGTCGTCGTGCCTCTGCACAATATGACGTCCCTTTCTTTCTGTTTCCAGTGAATGGTATACGAAGACAAGTGTCTTAATGCCCATTTGTATGGGGGAGGAGACGTCGTGCGAGAGCATATTAGGGCTCTCCCAGCCCCCATGACAAATTAAAAAATAAAGCATGTGGCACCAATGAAAAGAAAAAAAGTTGAATCCATCAATGTTCTTTCATTTTTCGAACTGTTACACTACTTTCCTATTTTTCATAATTTAAAAAGTTATTTTGTTCAGTCTAGTTTTTACTTTTTTTAATTTGAAATACCTTTATCATGAACCTCTTACTAAGTATATGAGTGTTCTAAATAAATTGTATACTTCCTGTTGCAAGCGGAAACTCTTGTGCAGGCTCACACTCTCTCAGTTGGTTGCCTGATTTGTGTGGAAGGAAAAGAAAATGGCATTTTCAAAAAAGAATCCTTACTTGAAGTTAAACAAAATTTAGAAAGTTAAAAGAAAGTATCTGTTAAACATCTTAGTTTAGTAAAAGAATGAATGAATGAGTTTCTGAATGGAAAAATACCGTAAAGGATTAATAGATTCCTTAACAGTCCCTCACGCGTCGGTCTTTTGTTAGAGTCGTACATGAGGTATAAATTAAAGAAACAGAAGGAAAAAGTATTTGTGCTGAATAAATAGAACAAGATCTGTTAACTCAATGCGCCGAGGTTGTCTTATTTATTAACTTTGGGGAGGGGGTGCTTTCCAGTGCATGTGGCAAAATTAAAATGGAATGTCCGTTTTTATTTAGCCATGAAAATAGCTTAAAAAAAATCGAGTTGCTAAACAAACCCCGCAAGTTTCATTGCATTTGTTTTTCACTAATAGAATCAACGTATTGTATCACTTGCTCTCGACCCCCCCCCTAAAAATTATTAAATAAAAAAAAATATAACATTGAGTTTACAGATCTTGTTCTACACTGACGGAAAAAAATCCCAACACCAAGAAAGGGTTGTGTTAGATAAACGACAGTTGGTAGGCGGTGAGAGTACATCTGTAAGATGACGTCTATGCAAATTTTGCGCTCGGCGCATACGTGTGGCGCTAGTAGCGCCCCTCGGAACATGCAAAGCAGGTTTGCTGTAAATACGCGCTGTAACGTTCGTGAGCGTTAGTTATCGTTGAGATTCGACGTAGTGTGTTGATGTTAGTCAAGAATGCCTTTAAGAAGACGAAGAAGCCATTATCAACAGCTCACGGAGTTTGAACGAGGTCGTGTAATAGGGCTACGAGAAGGTGGATTTTCTTTCCGCAATACTGCAGAACCAATTGTCAGGAATGTAGCCACTGTGCATGATTGTTGGCAGCGGTGGTCAAGGGAAGGTACTGCCTCAAGAAGACCGGGTTCCGGCCGGCCACGTGGCACTACTGAGAGGGAAGACCACCGTGTACGGCGTATGGCCGTGGCGCATCGTACTGCGTCTGCGGCAGCAATTCGAGCTGCAGTTGCCACCACAGTGACACAATGAACTGTTACAGATCGGTTACTTGAAGGACAGCTCCGAGCCAGACGCCCTGTAGCGTGCATTCCACTTACTCCAAACCACTGCCGTTTGCGACGTCAGTGGTGTCACGCTAGAGCTCATTGGAGGACGGAGTGGAGATCTGTTGTGTTTTCTGATGAAAGCCGGTTCTGCCTGGGTGCCAGTGATGGCCGTGTGTTGGTTAGAAGGAGGCCAGGTGAGCGCCTGCAACCAACCTGTCTGCGGCCGAGACACACTGGACCTACACCTGGAGTTATGGTCTGGGGAGCAATTTCCTATGACCGCAGGAGCACTCTCGTGGTTATCCCACACACCCTGACGGCACAGTTGTACGTCGGTCTGGTGATTCAACCTGTTGTGCTGCCATTCATGAACAGCATTCCAGGGGTGTTTTCCAACAGGATAACGCTCGCCCTCATACCGCTGTTGTAACCCAACATGCTCTACAGAGTGTCGACATGTAGCCGAGGCCTGCTAGATCACCAGATCTTTCACCAATCGAGCACGTATGGGACATCATTGGACGACAACTCCAGCGTCACCCCCAACCAGCATTAACCGTCCCTTTATTGACCGACCAAGTGCAACAGGCATGGAACTCCATCCCACAAACTGACATCCAGCACCTGTACGACACAATGCATGAACGTGTGCGTGCTTGCATTCAACATTCTGACGGTTACACCGGTTATTAATGTACCAGCATTTCACATTTAAAATGGCTCTTCTCGCGCTTACAATGAGCTGTGATCTTGAAACCTTAATCGATTAAATATGTTACCTATACAAATGTATTGCCGCCATTTCATTCCTCTACAACTATTTTTTTGTGGTGTTGGGATTTTTTTTTTCCGTCAGTGTATTTACTCAGTACAAATACCTTTTTTGACCATCGCAAATACCTGTTTCAAATAGTTGGAAAGAACATAGTTTCAACTGTTATAGTTTCGTAAGTATCTAAGTACGGGAGATATGAAATGTATCCAGATCAATCTTCACCATAGTCGGTCTGCATCTGCTGCTTTGTGCTGCAGACTGGCTGCGAAGGATGTTGATCTGGCTTTCATTCAAGAGCCATGGATACATAATGGGAAGATCTTGGGCTTACAAGGAGCAGGCTTTACCGTTTTCTATAATACATCAAGTAGGAGACCAAGGACCTGTATACTGGTGAGCAAAAGACATCATGCTATGCCACTTCCTGAGTTTACCACAGGTGACACAATCGTGATTAAACTTTTTATATCATCTGATGGTGGCAGAGAAGAGCTGTTTGCCGTCTCTGCATACTTACCATTTGATGAACATGAACCACCTCCTTCTCAGGAGGTAAGAGACATTGTCCACTTCTGTGAGTCAGGTGGAAGACGCCTCATCATCTGCTGTGATGCCAATGCTCACCATATCATGTATGGGAGCAGCGACTGCAAGAGACGAGGGGACAACCTTTTGGAATATTTGGCAAGTACTAAACTTTATATTCTTAATCGAGGCAATGAGCCCACTTTTATTGTTTCTAACAGAAGTGAAGTCATTTACCTCACCCTCTGTAGTGCTAACATGTTTGACCGCATTTTTAAATGGCATGTATCTAGTGAACTTTCATTGTCTGATCATATATATATTTGCTTTTCAGTTGCCGATGTAAGACAACAGCTGGTGCAAGTCAGAAATCCCAGAAGGACAAATTGGATTGGCTTCAAAGAAGATCTGGCGGCACATATTGGAGGCATGGAATTTAACATGCGCTCGGTGTTAGATCTCGAGTTAGCCGTTGACAAGTTGCAACGGTCTATTCTCGAATCTTACCACCAAAACTGTCAGGCCAAGACATCTAGCTTACCAAGGCAAGTACTTTCCTTTGCTGGAATAAACTGCTTAGCAGTGTTAAAGGCAAAACTAGAAGGTTTTTTTAATAAAGCCAAACGTACTGGTGAGTGGACGGTATATACTTTTGGTTATATACCAAGTGCTTGGAGACAGGCTAAGGTAATATTTATTCCAAAGCCAGGTAAGTCAAATTACCAAGAGGCAAAGGCCTTTAGACCTATTAGTCTAACATCTTTCTTTCTCAAGGCTCTTGAGAGGATGGTGGATAGGAATATTAGAGAGGTGGTTTTACTCCCTAAACCCATCTCAAAATTTCAGTTTGCCTATCAACAAGGCAAATCAACAGAAGCAGCTCTCCATGGCATTGTTTGTTGCCTGGAGAAGGCACTGGAATTTAAGGAGGTGGCATTAGCCACTTTCCTTGATATTGAAGGTGCCTTTGACAGGGTCTCTACGGAGACCATTGTGGGAGCTGTGGAAAGACCTGGTGTTGATAGAACCTGTTGTCAATGGATTAAGGTCATACTCACAAGCAGAACGGTCGTGCATGGCCTCGCTACTCGGGGAAACTCTGTCGGTCTCCACCTGCCGGGGCTGCCCTCAGGGAGGAGTTTGATCTCCCCTGTTGTGGTGCCTGGTGGTGGATGAACTGCTAGGGATCCTGGAGGGGTCTGGTTGCAACTGTTTTGGCTACGCAGATGACGTGACCATAATTGTCAAGGGAAAATTCCCTAAAACAGTCTCGAGCATAATGCAAAGAACACTGGGACTTGTTGAGGATTGGTGCAGGAAGGTTGGTCTATCAGTAAACCCTGAAAAAACCACCCTTGTGCCTTTCACTAGAAAGAGGAATCTTGGAGACCTTGGAGATATTGCCCTCTTTGGGAAAAGAGTCCCTCTCAATACACAGGTTAAGTTCCTGGGAGTCATTTTGGATGGAGGCTTAACCTGAAAACAGCACCTAGATTACTGAATTGCCAGAGCCAAGAAAGTGTTCTGGTCATGTAGAGATGCTATTGGCAAATCCTGGGGTCTCAACCCGAGGATCTTGCACTGGATATATACTATGGTCACTTATGGCTCAACGGTGTGGTGGCGCAGAGTTAACCTCTGCACAGTGCAGGCTGAACTTAACAAGTTACAAAGGCTGGCCTGCATAGGTATATCAGTAGCAATGAGAACTACTCCAACAGCTGCATTGGAGTTGCTTCTTGATATTCTGCCATTTCACCTTCATATTGAGGGTGAGGCCATTATGGGGGCATATAGATTATGCTGCAATGGCATGTGGAGACCCTCGTTGTGGGTTGGCAGCCATACCAAGCCTATTCAGGAGTATTTTTGTAAGGAGCCCATCTTTCAAATGGGAACCGACAACATGCTAGTAAATTATCATTTTGATAAAGCATTCAGTGTGAACTTTCCCAGTCGTAGTGAATGGGAAACGTCCTTTGTCCCTGGGTGCAGCGATGAAACTGTTTGGTTTACTGATAACTCCAGGACAAACGTAGGAGTTGGAGCAGGGGAATATTGCCTATCCAGAGGTTATGGTTCATGCCAAAGCCTTGGAAGGCATGCTACCGTGTTCCAAGCTGAGGTGTATGCTATTCTAGCATGCGCCTCAAAATGTCTGATCAAAGGGTATCACAATGTGCGTATCCAGATTTGTTCAGACAGCCAGGCGGCTTTACTGGCACTTTGTCAGTGCCGCATTGCATCCAAAATTGTTTAGAACTGCCTCCAGACCCTAACTGAACTGGCAAACCAGAACAAAGTGCAACTGTTCTGGGTTCCAGGACATAGGGGTTTTGAAGGTAATGAGAAAGCTGACTTTCTTGCTAAAGAGGGGGCAGAGCAGGCTTTTTATAGTCCAGAGCCTGCATTAGGGCTCGCCTCTGGTGTGGCCAGAGGACTAACTAAAAGGCTGCTGAGGACTAAGCAGCTTGACCTCTGGCATGCTACCAGGGGTTAGAGGCAGGCAAAGGAACTTAATAAAGGATCCTTGCTTCATAGGGCTAAGGAACTCCTTAAACTGCCAAAAAAGGATATTGGACTGATTGTTGGTCTACTTACAGGACACTGTTGTCTTAACAGGCACCTTAATTTGATTGGGGTGAAAGAAGATCCACTCTGTAGAGGATGCCATCTGGAAGAGGAGATTTCCTTGCATTTTCTTTGTGACTGTGACTTTTTTGCAGCACTCTGGCTTGAACACTTTGGTATTCACAACTTGAGACCAAGTGATCTCTCTTTAGTACCAGTCAAGAGCATTCTTGCTTTTGCTCGTGCATCTAGTCTCTTTCGTCGAGATTAGGGCTGGGGATGCACAATAAACCTTAGGTCGCGGTGCTGGGTCAAGTACCCCCCCCCCCCATTGGTACAAGTAACTAAGTAAGTAAGTACGGGAGATCACCGTCACGTTAGATAGCACCAGTCCATTAGGTAGGGCAGTCATGGCAAGGTCTTTCTGTGATGACGTCAAGAACTGGTGCTGCGGGTTGTTTCAGGGGGCATTGGTATAACCCCCATCATTCGGGGTTAATCTGCCAGGTCCAGCCATTAATGTAGCATAAGTAGTGCTCGATGTTGGTTAATAATCAAAAACAACCAACCATAGATGATAAAAATGGAAAATATTGGTGTAGTACAAATGTATTCATGTGATCATCGTTCGGATATTTCATCCCCCCTATTTTTATCTGCGATTACATAAATTTAGTTTTGTATACTCGTATATTGCGGGTTTTTTTTCTGTCAATAATTTTGATTTATTTTGCCATGAAATTTCTTAGTCGTTGTTACATGGTATGAGTTACTTTAACTTGATAAAAGTTTTTAGTAAGGGATAACTTTTCTTTATTAACATTTAAATGGTAGTACCAGATAGATAAACATACTATTTACTAATCTAAACGAGTACACCGTGTTTAGAATCGTAGATTTTGCTATGCAGCTTTGCTGTGAATTCCACGCATTGTATTACATTATAATATGTAGTACATTTTTTTAGCTGGATGTATGTATCATATATGTGGGCATTTTAATCCTAACCCCAAAATATTCCCTTCAAAATCAATGCCAATTTTAATTTTTACTTAGCTCATGATTTCCTTTCTACCTGACGTAATGCGGTCTAAGGTTTATACGCGCTGTCAATTGAGCTTCTTTGAGTTCACGAGGAACCCACACATCGAGCTTGCTTACGTATCCCAGCTTCTTCAGGTGGTCGTGAACGCTTCATATGCACAGATTCCTTGTAATAAAACCTTCAATTAGTGCTGAATGACCATTTTAAATCTGTTCACTGGGATGAGCTCAGAAATTTTATTTTGAGCCTTTTATGGTCTGACATTCCTTTACAAACCAATGGTTTGTTATTGATGTCTCATTTGCTGGAATTCAGGCTTACATGCTATTGCCATATTAACTTGTTTGAAAATAACATTTATGGCTTATATACATGCTGAACAAATATACAGTATATACATATGATGTAAGATGCACCCGAACACTAAACTCGAACGTGGCAAGCTCATAAGACAAACAAAATGTATTGACATAACCAACCTTAAAAAACACCATAATACCTTCAAGTTGGAACTGAAGAACAGATTCTCTGCTTTAGAAGGCCTAACATTGGAAGAAGTGGATATTTCTGAAGTTAACAGAAAAGTAACCAAAGCTCTTATGGAAACAGCAACAAAATTAGCTGGGTCTAAGAACAAGTTGCATGTGAACAAATTATCAGGAAAAACCAAAATGTTGATGCAAAAAAGAAGAGAGATGAGGACAACTAAAGAAGATGTGACTTCCAAAGTGGAATATATAGAGCTATGCAAGACAGTACGAAAAAGTATTGCTGAAGACGTAAGGAAATTCAACTGTGAACTAGTGAGGAAAGCAATTGAAAACAACCAAAGCCTAAAGATAGCAAAGGGACATCTCAGTAAGGGAAGAAAACAGATTATGGCACTGAGAAAAGAAGATGGTTCTGTAACAAGAAATAGAGGCGAAATTTTGACAAGAGTGAAAGATTTCTACTCCAAATTATATGAAAAGGATGATACATGTACTCCAGACATCATGAAAGGTACCCATACCAGAGTTCTTCCAGTCCTCCCAGCAGAAGTTGCACATGCAATCGAGAACATGAAGCAGGGAAAAGCTCCAGGAGAAGATGGAATTACTGTAGACATCATACAAGAAGCAAATGGAGAAATCGAAACAGTACTTGCCCAAATTTTCACTCGATGCCTTAATGAAGGGAAGATTCCTGAGGATTGGAACAACACTACAATGATCCTGCTACATAAAAAAGGTGACATTGAGGATCTCAGGAACTACAGACCTATCAGCCTCCTATCAGTGGTTTATAAAATCTTCACTAAAGTTCTTTCACACCGCTTGAAGGTAACACTGGACATGGCTCAACCGAGAGAACAAGCTGGATTCACGAGTGGCTACAGCACAATAGATCATATCCACGTATTGAGAGAACTAATTGAAAGAGCGAGGGAATATGAACTTCCATTGTGCATCGCTTTTATCGATTATGAAAAAGCCTTTGATTTGGTGAAACCATCAGCAGTTACAATGGCTCTGAAATCCTGCGGTATTGAAGATACATACATTAATATTATTAATAACATCTATGAAAATGCAAGTGCAAAGATTCGGCTGTTTGAGAATACAGCACACATAAAAGTTGGAAAGGGAGTGAGACAAGGTGACACCATATCTCCGAAGCTCTTTAATGCTACATTGGAGGGTATCTTTCAGTCGCTGAGCTGGGAAAACAAGGGGATAAAGATTAATGGGGATTATCTAACTCACCTTCGTTTTGCTGATGACGTAGTCATTTTTGCAACTACCCCATCAGAGCTGCATAGTATGATCCAGGAACTTGCTGACAAGAGTAAAGAAGTGGGATTGAAAATGAACTTTCAGAAGACAAAAGTAATGTTCAATGCTTTTTCAAGAAATGAAGATTTATCGATTGATGGAGAAAAGCTGGAGATAACAGACACGTACGTTTATCTTGGACAGCAGATATCAAGTGAGGATCACATTGATGAAGAAATTAATCGGCGTACAAAACTTGCCTGGAGAGCTTTTGGAAGAAACAGCATAATTTTCAAGAGCAATATGCCATTATGTCTTAAAAGAAAAGTGTTTGATCAATGCATCCTTCCAGTGCTTACATATGGTGCAGAGACATGGACCTTAACTAAAAGAGACATACAAAGGCTGCAGACAACTCAAAGATGCATGGTGAGGTGCATGCTTGGTGTAACCAGGAGAGATAAGAAGAGGAACTCGTGGATCCGAAAAATGACAAGAGTGGAAGATATCATGATCAGAGTTAAATCCCTGAAATGGCAATGGGCTGGACATACTGCCAGAAGGACTGACCATCGATGGACAGCCGAAATTTTAGATTTGATTCCAAGGGACAGGAAAAGACCCAGAAAAAGACCACATGGGAGATGGGTGGATGAAATTCGAAAGTATGCGGGAGTGACATGGAGGAGACTGGCACAAGACAGACCGTTGTGGAGGAAACTTGGGGAGACCTTTGTCCAGCAGTGGATTGATAATGGTTGACAATGATGATGATGATACCATAATCAATTGCTTAATTTTTATACATGAAGCAGTTATAATTATTTATAAGGTTTCTTTTGCCTTCAGAGGATGATGCTTGCTGGTATTAAATTGATACCAGTGTAGCAGTGGCGTAGCCAGAGGGGGTCGGGGTTTGAACCCCTCCCTTGAGGGGAGACTGAGCACGAATTTAAAGCGATATATACGTGTATACGAGGCTTTCACTAATGAACCAAACCCATGAACCCCCCTTCCCCTTAAGAAATTTCTGGCTATGCCACTGCAGTGTAGTGATTACCTTTTCACTACTTTGAATGAAAGGTTTGATATTTACTGCATGGGTTCAATTGAGTCATTTAATTTGCTGTCATTTTCATGGTTTTTCAAAAAATGGTGGATAGTGTGTATAGTGTTATCATCTGTATAGTACACTTAAGATACTAATTATGATTTTTTTAGTCTGTCACCAACAGGGCAGTCATGTTTTCAGTAATTTGGTATAAATTTATTGATCTCATACTTTTTACAGTTGTCACAAACTGTATTTTTTTCTTGTTGGTGCTTTTACCATACCATGAGCAACTTAATGGGCTATAAGCAGTTGTCTATTCCTAATATAGGGCCACAGGTTTCAGGTAAGAGAGTGAGAGAAAGCCAGTGCTGTAAGATGAACACATCCATGTCTCACTGGGATTCAAACCCAAACCTATCTTCGATGAATGATCACAAGCCAACGCTTAGACCACTGCACCATCACAGCAGCAAAGTTGTTTCTATTATGCTGCTTTTTTGTTACAGCACAGAATTGTTGGCCCCAGCCATTGAATTCCATACTGACAGTTTGTTTAGAAAATTAAAAAAAAAAAAAAAAGTTTTGCCACAGCCGTTTTTATACCAATTTTTCTTTTTGACCAATCATAGCAAAATGATGTCTTCTGCAGTAGTTATTTAGTAACCCAAAAATGTACATCACTCTGGATCAGTCCACTTGTATCAGGCAACATTGTTTTCATTATGAATCACAAGTACAAGAAGCTGCTCTGTAAAATAAAAAATGCTTTTCAGGTAGAAATAAAAATATCGCAGATTTATAAGTTTACCTTGTGTGTGTGCGCGCACGTGTGTGTGTAACAATCACCATGAGCATATCCATGGGTTATAAGCAGTTGTCTGTCCCTAATTTAAGGCATTTGGTTCCATGGAAGGGAGAAAGAGCCAGTATTGTAAGACAAACACACTACTCATGCCTCATTCAGAACTCAAAACACAGGTCCAGCAGACTAGTCAGAAATCTATACCACAAGGATGGCCATTATATTTCAAAAATCCATTTTAACACCAAATCTGCATAATAATTCCAAACACAAAACTTCTTAACATTGTATCATATGTAGCATGAATGCTTTTTGTACTTAATCACCTTAATACATAAGATTAACATTACTGACATACATTAAAAATAGAGCAAACTGAAATCAATATTTTTACTTTCTGTGAACAATTATGAAGTATTCAAGCTGCCATTTCAGCTTTTTAAATGAATAAAAGACTTGAAAAATCTTATCTGCTGCAGAAATTTTTTTACAGTGCCATGTTGATTTCACCAACTTCCACTTTTCAAGCTATTTTTCATTGATTATGGTATTAATGGAATCAAACATGTTGGGAAAAAATTATTTTTGCTGAGAAGCAACTGTGACTACAGTCCATCAACCAGTGGCAGATATATCAAGGAAGGTAGCTTTTTATGTTGAGGATCTGCAAATGAGTACCAGGTCAACATGGTATTTACCTTTCTACAATTTCCCAACCAGAACTATAAAAATTTGAATGCATGATGACACCAAAGTTTTCTATATGTGTTGAAACCAAACAAACAAACAAAAAAAAAGCAGAAATTTGAAAAAACTTCCTTAACAGTTGGGAAACATATATACGCTCACATAGACATAGTTTTCGTTTTTTGGGTGCTTTATTTTTTCCCCTAAAATTTTTTTTGTTCAATTTTTTTGGTTTGTCTTTTGCGGGGGGGGGGGGGGTAGGTGTTTTGTGGTCTCGGGAGGTGTAGGTTATCTGTGGGGGTTTTTAGGTGTTTTGGGGTGGGTTAATTTTATTTTAATTCTTTACTTGCATTTTCTGTTTATCATTTGCTGTTTTTGTAGCAGACTGGATGGTGCAGAAACCCACACATGTTGGTCTTTATAAAGGTATGAGGTGTTATCTGTGCCTAGCTCTTGATAAAACCATAGATAGCAGCTTGCCATAGTTCTACATTCCTCTTTCTTTTCTCCCAGTTGGTTGTTAGATCTGTTTTTTTAATTTCTCAGAATCAGTTGCTCCTGCTTTCAGTTTTGTATTAGTTTTTTTATTTTTATTTTATGCAGCCTCAGGCGCTTTGGAATGCACGACACCCAAGTGCAGACCATTCTTTATTTAAGAACCTGCTTTCCCTCTGTTTAACTACTGATCAAGGTCAAATGGTAAGTACACTTGTGCAAAGAAAAAGAAAATTTTCTCATTGCTTACATGATTTTATTACAAAGCAAAGCCAATGCACACCCACAGTAACTGTACTCATCATTATAACCAAGTAAAATGTCAATACTAAGAAGTTTTCATCTTTACTACCCTTACTTGTAATTAAAAGCTAAAATATGACAGTTCATATTTTTATTTAACAAATGAGCAGTATGATCAAAATGGATAACATACTGAACTTACAAATTTTACGAATACTGTGAAGTGAAATTGTTTGCTTTCTTTTCCATTACAACACAAAATGCATACATTGCAAGTGACATGAACAACAAATTTATATATAATTACTATAATTTATTTAGTCTGGTTGACTGTATCAAACAACAAACATGTTTAAAATTAACTTCAAATTTCTTGTTCTCAGCAAAACATGTACCAATGTAAAAATGCAAATCATTGGGAAAAAATTGAAATGCTCAGTTTATTTGTAATACACTGACGGAAAAAAAAAATCCCAACACCACGAAAAAATAGTTGTAGAGGAATGAAATGGCGGCAATACATTTGTATAGGTAACATATTTAATCGATTAAGGTTTCAAGATCACAGCTTATTGTAAGAGCGAGAAGAGCCATTTTAAATGTGAAATGCTGGTACATTAATAACCGGTGTAACCGCCAGAATGTTGAATGCAAGCAGTCAAACGTTCATGCATTGTGTCGTACAGGTGCTGGATGTCAGTTTGTGGGATGGAGTTCCATGCCTGTTGCACTTGGTCTATCAATACAGGGACGGTTAATGCTGGTTGGGGGTGACGCTGGAGTTGTCATCCAATGATGTCCCATACGTGCTCGATTGGTGAAAGATCTGGTGATCTAGCAGGCCTCGGCTACATGTCAACACTCTGTAGGGCATGTTGTGTTACAACAGCGGTATGTGGGCGAGCATTATCCTGTTGGAAAACACCCCCTGGAATGCTGTTCATGAATGGCAGCCCAACAGGTTGAATCACCATACCGACGTACAACTGTGCCGTCAGGGTGCATGGGATAACCACGAGAGTGCTCCTGCTGTCATAGGAAATTGCTCCCCAGACCATAACTCCAGGTATAAGTTCAGTGTGTCTCGGCAGTAGACAGGTTGGTTGCAGGCGCTCACCTGGCCTCCTTCTAACCAACACACGACCATCACTGGCACCCAGGCAGAACCGGCTTTCATCAGAAAACACAACAGATCTCCACTCCATCCTCCAATGAGCTCTAGCTTGACACCACTGACGTCGCAAACGGCAGTGGTTTGGAGTAAGTGGAATGCACGCTACAGGGCATCTGGCTTGGAGCTGTCCTTCAAGTAACCGATCTGTAACAGTTCATTGTGTCACTGTGGTGGCAACTGCAGGTCGAATTGCTGCCACAGACGCGGTACGATGCGCCACGGCCATACGCCGTACACGGCGGTCTTCCCTCTCAGTAGTGCCACGTGGCCGGCTGTAAGCCGGTGCTCTTGAGGCAGTACCTTCGCTTGACCACCGCTGCCAACAATCATGCACAGTGGCTACACTCCTGCCAAGTCGTTCTGTAATATTGCGGAAAGAAAATCCACCTTCTCGTAGCCCTATTACACGACCTCGTTCATACTCCGTGAGCTTATGATAATGGCTTCTTCGTCTTCTTAAAGGCATTCTTGACTAACATCAACACACTACGTCGAATCTCAACTATAACTAACGCTCACGAACGTTACAGCGCGTATTTACAGCAAACCTGCTTTGCATGTTCCAAGGGGCGCTACTAGCGCCACACGTATGCGCCAAGCACAAAATTTGCATAGACGTCATCTTACAGATGTACTCTCACCGCCTACCAACTGTCGTTTATCTAACACAACCCATTCTTGGTGTTGGGATTTTTCTTTCCGTCAGTGTATAAGGAATGACACTTTAATATCATGATATCAAACTTTAGCATGTGACAATGAGATATAGAAACTACAAATTTCCCCACAACACTACAAATTGTGATGATTTATGTAACATTTTTAATTACAACACAAAATACATATATTGCAAAATACATAGAAAATAAGAAATTTGCATTGAACTATTAAATTTTTGTAAACAATGTGGATGACGGTACCAAACAACACTAACACTTAAAATAAACTTTAAATGTTCTCCTCAGCAGAAAGTGACCACCAGTAGATACTGAAACATCAGACTGAATACCAAAAGACAGAAGATCACATGGAAATGTTCTCCTCAGCAGAAAATATAGCAATACGAAAACACATTTTGGAGAAATTCAAATACTCAGTTTGCTTTAATAAAAAGGAATGAATTCTAGTTGTCTCTGTACATTATATTCAGTTACCATATATCATGTCTTCTAAAGGCTATGAGCAATACTATTTTAAATGTGAGTAACAGATGCAACAGAAATAAAATGTTTTTTTCACTCCTATAAATCATAACATTTCACTAAAAACATATACAATTTGTGACTGTAGTTACAAATTTTGATACAATATATAAGGAATGAAGGATCAAACTTTAGAACATTTCATCACAACATTGACTTTTTGACAAGATATTAAAATCACACATTTCATCACAACATTGACTTGTTTTTTATATTTTAGTTACCATACAAAAGGTATACATTGCAAATGATATGAAAAATAAGGACATTATATTTAAATTTTATTTACAGTCTGGCTGTCAGTATCAAACAACACATATATTTAAAATGAACTTCAAATTTCTTGTTCTTAGCAGAAAACACAACAATATAAGAAATGCAAAACATTGTAGGAAAATTGAAATGCTCAATCTGTTTAAACACAAATGGAATAAAACTTTGATATCAAGAAATCAAATTTTAGAATTGAACAGTGAGATTAAATACCTCAGATTTCAACACAACACTTCTTCAATGAATTGACAGCCTTCTGAAGGAGCATTTGTGTGAGATTTTGTAACTACATTAATCCCACGTCCAACCCCCAAACCTGGAGGACCAAGGGACAATTTCACAGGGAACCATTCACACATTTGCATCCCCAAACACAGGGAGTCTGCGGAAAACCGCATCCCAGATAGCCGGCAGGACCGGGGTTTGAACACCCATCAGAAACATCCACCTCCCACACAGTGCAACTGCACTATGCTGGTGGTTCATCATAACACTGTGACAATTTATAAGATTTTTTCAATTACAACACTAAAGGCATACAGTGCAAATTACAGAAAAGTAAGAAAATCATATTCAATTACAAACAATTTAATTATGGTTTGCATGATTGTACCAAACAAAATATATCTTTAAATAAGCAACTAATTACTTATTCTCAGCAGAAAATGTAGCAATATAAAAATGCAAAATGTGGAAGAAATCAAATGCTTTGTTTATTTTAATACATAAGAAATGAAACTTGAATATCAAGAAATCATAATTCAAAATGTGATAATGATATAGAAACCCACATTACATCACAACACTGCAAAGTGTGACAATTTGTACAATATTTTTGATTACAACATATAAGACATACATTTGCAAATGACATGAAAAAATTTATAGAATTACTAGAATTTTACTTACAATCCAACTGATTGTATTCAAATAATTTGTTCTTAGCAGAAAATGGTTAGTATAAAAAATATAAAGCACTGTGAAATATCAGAATTTTTTTAACACTTATGAAACAGGAGATATGGTCTAGATACCAAATTTTAAAATATGATATGATGCCAAATCAGATTTACACAATTCACAGAATGAAGGGTAGCTTCTGCAGGGCCATACATTCACTGTAGAGCCTATTGTAATCAAATGTTCTGAGATATGTCATTGACGTGAAACTGACATTACTTTATTTCTTTTTAACCAATAATCAATATAAAACTATCATCATCATCACTGTTAACCGTTATCAATGAACTGCTGAATAAAAGACTCCCCAAGCCTCTTCTGCAGCTGTGTTGAGCCACTCTGCTCCATATCACTTTGGTATGCTTTTGAATTTCAACCACCCATCTTCCGTGTGCTCTTCTTCTTCTGTCCTTCGGTATCCAATCTAATATTTCATCCAGTTATTTATTGGTGGCAGTTCTATAGATATTGTCCACACACACACACACACACACACACACACACATATATATTATAGAACTGACCACCAATAGATAACTGAAACATCAGGCTGAATACCAAAAGACAGAAGACCACACGGAAGATGAGTGGGTGAAATTTGAAAGCATGCCAGAGTGAAATGGAGGCAACTGGCTCAAGATAGACAGTTGAGGAAGAGACTTGGAGAGACTTTCATCAAAGCCATATAGAAAACACAAGGCCACGACATTAGAGAAATGAGTTACTTCCGTTGATGATGTCACTCTCATGTTACATGGACTGATATGTTGGTGTTGTGTTTGACGTCACACACGACAGCGTTGGAAACCAATTAGGAGCCATGGTTTCTGTGTGACATCAAAAGGAGAGGGAACTCATCTCTCTAATGTTATGGGCTTATGTTTTGTAGATGGACTTGCTTTCATTTAGCAGTGGACTGATAATGATTGCATTTACCTTGGGCAACAGGTATCACACAAGGGTCACATTAATGAAGAAATTAATCGGTGTATAAAACTTGGTTGGAGAGCTTTTGGAAGAAACACAATTCTCAAGAGCAATATACTAATTACTATTATTCTTAAAAGAGAAGTGTTTAGTCAATGCATCCTTTCAGTTCTTATATATGGGGTAGAGACTTGGACTTGACTAAAACACACATACAAAGGCTACAGACAACTGAAAGAAGCTTAGGGAGATGCATGTGTGGTGTAACCAGGCAAGATAAGAGGAACTTGTGGATCAGATAAGTGACAAGAATGGGTGACACCAAGATCAGAGTAAAATACCTGAAATACTAATGGGCTGGATATAATGCCAGAGGAATAGACCATTGAAGGACAACCAAAATTCTAGACTAGATTTCAAGGGATAGGAAAAGATTAAGAAAAAGACCACACAGGAGATGGGTGGATGAAATTCAAAAGTGTGCGGGCATGACATGGAGGAGACTGGCACAAAACAGACCATTGTGGAAGAAACTTGGGGTGACCTTCATCAAACAGTGGATTGATAATGGTTGATAATGAGATATACAGTATATATATACAGAGTTATTACAAATCAAACAGACAATTTCAACACTATATATACATATTTTTTGTTTTTTCCCTTTATATGCTTTTGCTATACATATATATATATTTAAACAAGCAAACTAACAGATAACCACCATTTGCAGGGGGGCGAGGGGGATTATGAAATGATAAATTATGCTTTGCAGCTTTCCTGCATAGCAATTAGTACAAGACAGAGGAATGTTTTTTGTGATATTTCTGCTTTATCCTGACACATTTTTTAAGGCAATTTTTTTAAAAATGGAAACTATTTCATGGTAGTTGGAAGTTTTCATTTCCTATCACTCTGTGCAACTTATAATATTTATCTATTTTTCAACTCATATTGTTTCACATTACAGACCTAGGTAACAGGGCCGTAGCCAGACAGAGGAATTAGGAGGGGCAGTTGATGACTGAGGTCGGGGAAAGGATATAAAACAGCTCTGGAAGTGGACTGTAGTGAGAGTCTCACAGGCGTATCTAAGGATTTCTGGGCCCGGGGCAAACCACAAAATATTGCGCCCCAATCTGTCTTTCTATTTTATATAAATGTATATCTATATATGTATATGCATTGCTTGATCTGAACTCCGAAACATTATATATATATATATATATATATATATATATATATATATATATATATATATATATACTGAAGAGCAATGCTGAAAACTAAATATATATATATATATATACAAGAGTGGAAGACATCATGATCAGGGTAGAATCCCTAAAATGGCAATGGGCTGGACATGTTGCAAGAAAAACGGACTATTTTAGACTGGATTCCAAGAGATGGACAACTGAAATTTTAGACTGGATTCCAAGAGACAGAAAAGGATCCAGAAGACCACACAGGAAATGAATGGATGAAATTCAAAAGCATGCCAGAGTAACATGGAGAAGATAGGCTCAAGGCAGACATTTGTGAAATAAACTCTGGGGAACCTTCACCCAGCAGTGGACTGATAATGGTTGACAATGGTGATTATATATATATATATCTCATCATCATCATCATTGTCAACCATTATCAATCCACTGCTGTACGAAGGTCTCCCCAAGTTTCCTCCACAACGGTCTGTCTTGTGCCAGTCTCCTCCATGTCACTCCTGCATACTTTCGAATTTCATCCACCCATCTCCCATGTGGTCTTCTTCTGGGTCTTTTCCTGTCCCTTGGAATCAAATCTAAAATTTCGGCTGTCCATCGATGGTCAGTCCTTCTGGCAGTATGTCCAGCCCATTGCCATTTCAGGGATTTAACTCTGATCATGATATCTTCCACTCTTGTCATTTTTCGGATCCACGAGTTCCTCTTCTTATCTCTCCTGGTTACACCAAGCATGCACCTCACCATGCATCTTTGAGTTGTCTGCAGCCTTTGTATGTCTCTTTTAGTTAAGGTCCATGTCTCTGCACCATATGTAAGCACTGGAAGGATGCATTGATCAAACACTTTTCTTTTAAGACATAATGGCATATTGCTCTTGAAAATTATGCTGTTTCTTCCAAAAGCTCTCCAGGCAAGTTTTGTACGCCGATTAATTTCTTCATCAATGTGACCCTCACTTGATATCTGCTGTCCAAGATAAACGTACGTGTCTGTTATCTCCAGCTTTTCTCCATCAATCGAAAAATCTTCATTTCTTGAAAAAGCATTGAACATCACTTTTGTCTTCGAAAATGTTCATTTTTAATCCCACTTCTTTACTCTTGTCAGCAAGTTCCTGGATCATACTATGCAGCTCTGATGGGGTAGTTGCAAAAATGACTACGTCATCAGCAAAACGAAGGTCAGTTAGATAATCCCCATTAATCTTTATCCCCTTGTTTTCCCAGCTCAGCGACTGAAAGATACCCTCCAATGTAGCATTAAAGAGCTTCGGAGATATGGTGTCACCTTGTCTCACTCCCTTTCCAACTTTTATGTGTGCTGTATTCTCAAACAGCCGAATCTTTGCACTTGCATTTTCATAGATGTTATTAATAATACTAATGTATGTATCTTCAATACCGCAGGATTTCAGAGCCATTGTAACTGCTGATGGTTTCACCGAATCAAAGGCTTTTTCATAATCGATAAAAGCGATGCACAATGGAAGTTCATATTCCCTCACTCTTTCAATTAGTTCTCTCAATACGTGGATATGATCTATTGTGCTGTAGCCACTCGTGAATCCAGCTTGTTCTCTCGGTTGAGCCATGTCCAGTGTTACCTTCAAGCGGTGTGAAAGAACTTTAGTGAAGATTTTATAAACCACTGATAGGAGGCTGATAGGTCTGTAGTTCCTGAGATCCTCAATGTCACCTTTTTTATGTAGCGAGATCATAGTAGCGTTGTTCCAATCCTCAGGAATCTTCCCTTCATTAAGGCATCGAGTGAAAATTTGGGCGAGTACTGCTTCGATTTCTCCACTTGCTTCTTGTATGATGTCTACAGTAATTCCATCTTCTCCTGGAGCTTTTCCCCACTTCATGTTCTTGATTGCATGTGCAACTTCTGCTAGGAGGACTGGAAGAACTCTGGTACTGGTACCTTTCATGATGTCTGGAGTACATGTATCATCCCTTTCATATAATTTGGAATAGAAATCTTTCACTCTTGTCAAAATTTCGCCTCTATTTCTTGTTACAGAACCATCTTCTTTTCTCAGTGCCATAATCTGTTTTCTTCCCTTACTGAGATGTCCCTTTGCTATCTTTAGGCTTTGGTTGTTTTCAATTGCTTTCCTCACTAGTTCACAGTTGAATTTCATTATGTCTTCAGCGATACTTTTTCGTACTGTCTTGCATAGCTCTACATATTCCACTTTGGAAGTCGCATTTTCTTTAGTTGTCCTCATCTCTCTTCTTTTTTGCATCAACATTTTGGTTTTTCCTGATAATTTGTTCACCTGCAACTTGTTCTTAGACCCAGCTAATTTTGTTGCTGTTTCCATAAGAGCTTTGGTTACTTTTCTGTTAACTTCAGAAATATCCACTTCTTCCAATGTTAATCCTTCTAAAGCAGAGAATCTGTTCTTCAGTTCCAACTTGAAGGTATTATGGTGTTTTTTAAGGTTGGTTATGTCAATACATTTTGTTTGTCTTATGAGCTTGCCACGTTCAAGTTTAGTGTTGAGATGCATCTTACATCTCACCAATCTGTGGTCACTACCTGTGTTGAACTTGTTTAGCACACTGCAGTCTTCTATGACGAATTTTTTGTTACACATAATAAAATCAATTTCACTTGTCGTCCCATTTGGATGTCTCCATGTCCATTTCCTGTGTGGCTTTTTCTTGAAAAAGGAGTTCAAGATGAAAAACCCTTCTGCCTCTGCAAACTCAACGAGAGTATTTCCACGCTGATTTCTGTTGCCGTGACCGAATTTACCTACTGAAGTTTCATTCTGTTGCCGTTGCCCTATTTTTGCATTGAAATCTCCCATAATTATCTTCAAAGGTTGCTTACCTTTATTATTTAGATGACGAATTTCCTCATAAAATTCTTCAATTTCTTCTTCAGGATGACTTGTGGTGGGTGCATAAGTTTGAATTATCTGAGCCTGGTATCTTCTCGAGAGTTGGATAACGAGTCGTGCAACTTTGTCAGAGGAACTTTCATTTTCTACAACTTTATCCTTCAGTTTCTTGTTTATTATAAATCCAACACCACTAGTTCTGCCAGTATCTGTCCCACGATAGTAGAAGAGATGTCCACTTTTCAGTTCAATGAAATCTTCTCCTTTTCTCCTTACCTCACTTAGCCCGATGATGTCCCACTTGATCCTTTGTAGTTCCTCTTCCAATTCAAGAAGCCTTGAATCAGAAGATAGGGAGCGTCCGTTATACATAGCCAAGGTCAGTATCAGATGGCAGCCTAGTCCGGTTCTCCGGGGATTTTTAGCACCCACTGCCTTCATGTCGCACTGGCCGCTGCCTTGGCCAGGTACATTCAAAGACAATAATAAACTAAAGAAATGCTTTGTGAAGGTTACGTGACATAAACAATTAGTTGCAATATGTACAAAGTATTTCAGAAGTGCTTTAAGTGCATTATTAAGTAGTTATTAAGACCTTAAGTATATTGAAAACACAGCGCGGATTATAAGAACAATGAAACGGCCGGCTGCTTTGGCCTTAGTTCCCTAAAAACGCGCAAAGAAATCAAGAAAAGAAAGAGTTAAAATCCGCAAAAAAGTTAATAGACTTGCTAGTGCCTAAATGCTTAAAGCAAAAAAAGAAAAAATGTTCAAGAAGTTCAAATATTGAACCTGGAAAACCTAAACCCAAAGACAATGAAGAGAGCTTACCTCTTATGCAACTTAACTTCTTCCACTCTTGAGGAAACATGGCCGACCTTTCAACCCAAACTTCCAAACACCCCTGCCACTCCCTAGTCGCTGGGGGCAGTGTGGGTGGGGCTGAAGGCCTCCACGCACTGAAAAAATCCTACTCGCTGAGATTTTAACTAGAGAAAAAAATATAATTAAGATTGTGGACCTGTATGATCAGAAAGAGCAGAATTAACTCTCCAGAATACATGAGAAATATTATGAAATACACCAGTAGTGTATTTAATAATCTTTGCATGTATTTAATCACCTTAGTGAGCTTCTGTAGACTATTCAGAATCCTATTAATTTTAATGTTAGTTTTACTATTTTTAGTATAGCTATTCTAGTGAGTGAATAACTAGTTTTCTTTTATATTTATTTTTATTTTATTTTATAAACAGATTTTTAAGTTTTTTTGTGATTTTTTCTATATTATTTAATTTTTTATTTTTAATAGGACCTTCTTATCCATAGCACTAAGGTTCCTTTTTGTAGTTAATATCATCCTCTAGCCAACTTCCAAAAGGCTTTCATTGGTCAGAATCATATTATTAACTGTGTAGAAAATTAAAGCAGATCTGCCAACCTTACTCATTATTCAGAATAATTTTTCTTAAAGTTCTTTTGATGAAAGAAGTAGGAATTTTGTTCTCTAGAAAACTGTCTAATAGTATATTTATGTGGTAATTGAAGTCCAAATTGTTGCTGCAAATTCTTGAAATTCTAAGCACCTGAGAAATTAGTACATTCTCAATTACTTTGGTGGATATGTTATTATTCCAGTGTAGATATTTAATTACTTTGAAAGGAAAATTAACTCTTTTATCAAAGAGGCTAATAGATGGGTTACCCCTGTTAAGTTTAATGCTTAAGTCTAAGAACTCAAGTTCCTGATTACTGTGGTTGGTTTTACATAGGTAAAGAGAGCTGGGATAGATATTATCAAAATCACTCTCTATAACTTCTGAATTATTTATACACAGCAGATCGTCAATATATCTAAATGTGTAAAGGTAGTTATCGGAGCAAGTGGAGTGATTTTTAATGAATTTATATTCCTTAAAGAACAGGAATAGATTAGCAATACTCGTGGATGTTGACGTTCCCATAGGGATACCATTTACTTGCTTATAGAGAGTATTATTATATAAGATATGGTTATTTTTTATGCAGCAATTGAGATAAGAGTTCCAGGCTCCTACATTAACAAATTGGTTAAGTTTAAATTCTGCATACAGCTCTTTAAAGGTAGTGATTATATCTGATAGAGGCAGATTAGTATATAGGTTCTCAAAATCATAACTATTAATATCTATGGGATTTACTTCGAGTATAGTTGAAATACTTTGCACATATTGCAACTAATTGTTTATGTCACATAACCTTCACAAAGCATTTCTTTAGTTTATTATTGTCTTTATTTTATTCTCGTTTTTGTGTTGTCAGAAGTTGTGGAGTAGGGGTTTTTTATAATCAAGTTTTCTTTCAAGAATCTGTGCTTTAGAAAAAATTAATGTTTCCTTTTTTATTGCAATATTAAGAACTTGTAATGCTTTTGTATTGCTATTCAGGTTTAAATTCTCTCTCAGGGGAACTTGGCAATTTGTTATTGCTGAACATTATTTCTGATTCATTATGACACTCTTACAACTTGAGTTTTCTATAATCATCTTCTTTCTGTTTAATAGTAACAGATGAAGAGCATGGGTCGGGCCAGGAAGGTTCTGGGTGTAAGCTAAATTGTTAACTAAAGCTTGGTCATACAACTCTGTGGAGGTCATGACATATTTATATATTTTTGGTGGGATTATTACTTGCATCTATGACTTTGCAGAAACCCATTTCCAAATAGGTCTTTGTGGAAGTGAGAAAATGCAGAGTTTTTGCTGGTCCTTGATAAAGCCAAGGCTCGGTATTCTCGACGCTTTCTGCATTCAGTTGTTTTATTTTTTTCTCTTTTTACTCACACCGGTCAATACATAACCTTTTCTATGTTGTACTTGGTATGAGTCAAAAAAATGTTTTTGCTTCAGTCTCTTCTTAATAGAATACATACATACATACATATATATATATGTTTCGGAGTTCGGGTTTTTAGTTTCACATCAAACGGGCCGAAAGTATCTGGCAGTCATGGCTCATAGTCACAATAATGATCGAATAGCCCCGAGAGAATCTTCAATGTGAATGCCATCCTTATCTTATCCATCCAACTAAAGAAAAACTGTGGGCACCATTCTTATTAACAAAGGCTGTGGTTCTACTTTAGTTAGACGAACTGTACAACTACGTCTTCATTTCTGAATGTAAGCAACTAGCATCCTCTGAACATTTTGAGAAAGAAAATCAAACTGTAAGTGTACCCAAAACTGGTGTAGAAGTTTTAATTATAAATTAGAGCAGATTGTAAGCAGTAATTTTTGCACCTTCTCTTGACCTGTGGCCAGGTCAGTTTTCCCCACCCTTACGCGTCTGGTGAGTCACTAGGTTGGGCAAAAGGAAACTCAGCTCAGGCTTTGCCCATCTTGGTCCTGCCCTGGCTACAGCCTTGCTGGGTAAGACCATATTATACCAGACGAGCAGGCTTCACTGTAGTATAAAAGAGCTGTGAGCATGTTAGGTTATTTAGTCATGATGATGTGTTGTCAGCTTTATCACAAAACTTAATGCATGTTGTGTTGTAATTTTTTTGTCTTTCAAATAGCTAAAATGCTTACTGTGGGTAACAGTGAACTACTTTGAATAAATATTACATCAAAGCATACTGGATCCTGATCTCCTTTGTGTAAGTGAGTGATGTTTGATAAACTGTATAAGTTTCATGAGTTCACATGAACAGAAAAAGAAGTTACATATTTCGTGAGTTTGTATTCTCTATGTACCAGCATGGACTTTCCTACGCATTGTGTTTCAGAATTTCACCGCTTCCTCTTCATACATGTTTTGAACTGTTCCTGCAGAGTTATGTTTCACTGTTCTACTCCCTTAAGCTACTGCTGTTTCTACAGCATTTATTGTAATTATTGTCATCAACCTTTGTACATACTCTTCATTTTATTTACCATTTCATGTTTTATTTTCCGCCTTCCATCACACTGCGTGTGTTGCTGGCGTGACTGTGTTTCATGTATTTTTGTAACTAATAAAGCGAATTTTGAAAGAGTGCTCTGAAATGAAAGCATTGACCATTATTATAAAAAAAGGTTATGATGTGAACAATTTATCTGAGAAATGTTTTTGGGTTTTATAATCCTTTTTATCTTTTGTCAAATATTAACCCTATGGTCGCAAGTTAGAAAACTTAAAATACATAATCAAAAATTTTGCAAATTTAGTCTAAGAAACTTACACTGCCCACATAAGTAAAGAAATCCATAGTAGATAGTACACCTGGGAGTGAAATTATGGAAATTTACTCAAGTAGGCTTTCTTTCAGGCACACTGCCAGCAGGAAACCTTTTGAATTCAAACTCTGGAGAAAGCTGGTAAAATAGAAATAATATCAGTTAGCCATATATATTATGAAGACATTTTGCTTCCCAGAAGTGTGTTACCTTCCCTTCCCCAAGAAAACATCCTGGAACCAGGACTTTGTCAGAGATTTAATGAAAGTGGAGCTGTGGTAAGTGTGTGCCAGGATTCGCAAAATACTGACAGACACAAATTTTGAATTTATAACTCTGATTTAGAACAACCAATTTCATAAAGTTATCGTATTCATGTGATTAAGATATGATCTCATCAAAATAATTATTTTCACTACATACATTTCCAGGGATTGTATTAAAAATGAGTTTTCAATTTTTATGTAATTTTTTCAACAATTACTCTATTTACTCCATTGGTTTAAACTATGACTAAATTCTGCTTATTTCCTGAGAATTAAGAAAACACACCGAGTTAATGTCTAGTAATTCATATAAACAAAAGTTTTTGGCCATGCTATGTATGGTATTGATCACCTCAATAGAATCAGAGGACTGGTTGCCAGATTTTAGGAGAGATCCAAATAAGTGGGATTTTGGTGAGGGATATCTGAATTGCAGTTTTTGGTTAGCAACATTTCAATACTTTCTTGAAAATGTAGAAATGCTTTGTTCATAAAGGAGGTAATTTTTTTTTCTTTCCCAAGGACTGCGGAAATGTCTTCAGTTAGTAATGATAATGCTGTTTTTGGAAGATCATCTGGGCACATACTGTTTGTGTTCACACAGTCTTGTGTTGATGCTTCACTATGAGTTGCCAAGGTATACTGAGGGGGATGAAATAGGTATGGCATAAACTTTAGGTGTGTCCAGGGGTAGGACAGAATCTCTTGTTTTTTAGCAGACACTTTATTATAACGGGTTAAGATAGGCTGTGGAGAGTTTACAGATCTTATAATAAAATGAACAATGCTAAGGGACTGAACCAATAAATAGGGTTCTATTTTAGTGTTAGTGTAAGAGTTGGAAGTTTTTCATGTGGAAATCATAGAGAATTTTTTTTATTATATATGGTGGGTATTGATGGGCTTCAGAAATGTTCTTAATTGCAGCAACTTCTTGTTTGAAGGATGATTCACTGTTACAGGAAATCCTGGCACAATTAGTATGTTTTTAAAGCAATAAATTTGTGAGTAGTGGTGGAACGGGATGCACTGGGAATATACCAAAACATCAACAGAAGCCTGTGTGAGAACAAACAGGATGTGTTAAATGATCTTTCAAAAATAGGGTTATCAGCACTAAACCTTGAAGCATTTCTTCAGTCCCCCCCCCCCCCGGAAATAAAAAATAAAATTAAAAACTCGACTCCTTTATAAAGAAAGCAATTCTACGTTTTTAAGAAAGTATTGAAATATTGCTGACTACGAACTGCAATTCATATATCGCTCACCAAATTCCATTTATGTAGATCTATCTACTAAAATCTGGTAATTGTTTCTGCATCGCCAATTCAAGGAGTAATTCTGGCAACCAGTGCTTTGATCGCAAGTGATCAAAACTATAGCTCAGTCAAAAGATTCTGCTTATACGAATTTAATTACTATACATAACTTGGTGCATTTAACTTACTTTTCATATAGTTCTTGTTGCATGATGCCTGCTGTTTCAAACAGTTCTGCTTATTTGATATTATAACAGAGGTTTGGTATGTTTGCATCTTTTTTAAGACAACTTTGAAATTTTAGGTGTTTTACATATACTATATCCCAAATTTATATGTAATATCTGTTATGTTTATTTTTCCTGCCATTCCTGATGACTACAATTTGCCATGATAACCAGCTTCTCTAGTCATTTAGGGTGAAGTCTGTTACGTTTTGCTGTCATCACATTACCAGACTTTGAGAAGTCATTCAGATGGAACTGAAGTTCCAACAATGCACAAATATTTTTGTGCAAGATCATAGAGCTCAGGATATACATACTTATTCCTTTCCCAGAACAACAATGGGTTTTCATTGCGATCTATAACTGGAAGTTGCAGATATTGCCTCAAGGAAACACTTATGCCACCCATAGTGTCACTGCTTGAACAATTTGTGCTGACCAGATTGTCATGGAAAACTCATATGCTGTCTGAGCTTTGTACATGTGACACAGGTATTTCAGTAGCCTTCTCATGTTCATGCTTACTTCTCCTAATAAGGCCAGTAATTGCACGTCAGCAGAATAATACATTTTCAAAATGCAATCGCTTAAATCTTGGATCCAAGATTGTTGCTATGGCAACGCATTTTACATTTCAACTGTCCCAAAACATCTACTGAAATTTTCGAGGAATGTTTTCTTTAACTGTTCTGCAGGTAAATGGTAAACTCCCCACCGGAAAATTCCCCCACGTTCAATCAATTCCCCTACCTCGGAAAACTCCCCCACCGGAAAATTCCCCCACCTTTTTCAATCAGGGACCGTGCACAAATGAATTTTACTCAAAATACGACTGAAAAAGGTGGGGGAATTTTCCGATGGGGGAGTTTTCCAACCGGTAAATTCTTCCAGCTTTTTCAGTCAGGGACCGTGCACAAATGAATTTTACTCAAAATACAACTCAAAAAGGTGGGGGAATGTTCAGAAAAGGACAATAAGGTGGGATTATTTAATACTGCTGCATTTTTACTTATGCACTAAATATTTACATAATATGTCAAATTTGTAATATTTTTCTTTTACTTAATTAATTCAGAGGCCCTACACCTCGGCCTTTTTAACAGCTTTTAATCCGCCGACTTCATATTCATAACGCTTACGTATCAAATCAAGTCAATAGCATTGTGCTTTTACTTAGGCACTAAATATTAATTTATAGGCCCTAGGCCTAGGCCTCTTAAACAGTTTTTATTCTACTGATGTCATATTCATAAAGTTTACATCCCATGTCAGGTTAAGAGTATTGCGCTTTTAGTTAGGCGCTGACTAAATATTAATTAATAGGCCCTAGGCGTAGCCCCTTTACCAGTTCTATCGTTGCCATATTCATAAGGTTTACATACCACGTCAGGTTAATACGTAATATTGCGCTTCTACTTATGCACCATACATTAATTAATAGGCCGTGGGCCTAAGCTTTTTAAACACTTTTTTCTTTGCCTATGTGATGCTCGCAAAGTTTACAAAAAAATCAAGTTAATAGCATTGCGCTTTTACTTAGGTATTCAATATTAATTACTAGGCCTAAGGCCAATGAATTAATAACTAGTACCTAAGTAAAAGTGCAATATGATTAACTTCAGTTCATACAAAAACTTTATGAATATGACATCGTTAGAATAAAAACTTAAAAAGGCCTCAGCCAAGGGCCAGTGAAACAACATTTAGTACTTACGTAAAAGCGGAATATTTATAAACTTGAATTGATATGTAAACGTTATGAATACGGCATTCGTAGAATAAAAACTACTAATATATGGCCTCTGAATTGATATTTAGTTCCTAAGTAAAAGCACAATACTTTTAACCTGACTTGGTACACAAACTGTATGAATATGACATCGGCAGAATAAAAACTTTGAAAAAGGCCTAGGCCTAGGCCTAAGGTCTATGAATTAATATTTAGTGCCTAATGAAAAGCGCAATGCTATTACCTTGATTTAATACGTAAACGTTATGAATGTGACATGCATAGAATAAAAACTGTTAAAAAGGCCTAGGCCTAGCCTAGGGCCTATGAATTAATATTTTGCGCTTAAGAAAAAGGGCAAAATTATTTCCCTGATTTAACACATAAACGTTATATGAATATGACAGGGTTGGAATAAAAACTGTTAAAAAGGCCTAGGACTAGGGCCTATGAATTAATATTTAGTGCCTAATAAAATTCGCAATGTTATAACCTTGATTTAATATGTAAACGTTATGAATATGACATCGGTAGAATGAAAACTGTTAAAAAGGCTTTGGCCTAGGGCCTGTGGAATAATATTTAGTGCCCAAATAAAAGCGCGATTTGATATATAAACGTTGGGAATATTACATCATTAGAATAAAAATTGAGGCATAGTAATTAATATTTAGTGATAAATATTCCTACTCATGAGACATTGTAATTAATATTAATATTTCTACACATGATGCATAGTAATTAGTATTTAGTGCCTAGGTAATCAAAAGAGAAATATTAATAACTTGACATGAAAACATTCGACCTCATGCAATTAGAGTACATGTGGGAAGAACATGTCTCTTCCAACGGAGGAACATTTAAAATATTGGGCAAAAAGATAAACTACAAGATTTCGAAGTATATTTTAAAACGCAATTGTTATTTCTCATCAGCAAATGAACTAGGAAACAGAAATATTCTTTTGATGAATATTAATATCTTTACAAATAAAATTCAGCCTGGGATTTTATAAAAACATCCGCAGAGAGTTATTTCCAAATGTCGGAAAACTCCCCCATCGGAAAATTCCCCCACCGTTAAATTCCCCCACCTTTTTGAGTCGTATTTTGAGTAAAATTCATTTGTGCACGGTCCCTGACTGAAAAAGGTGGGGGAATTTACCGGTGGGGGAATTGACTGAATGTGAGGGAATTTACCGGTGGGGGAGTTTACAGTGAACCGTTCTGCACCAGGTGCAACTTGTACATTTTGAATTGCCTTTTTGCAACAGCGCAACAAGGGAACTAAAGCACTTACAATTACATGATTTTGTGAAGATATTTTCCTTGTCACTTCTTCCACAGGCTTTAAAACTGCCATGTTGCTCTTTATTTCATCAATCTGGCTCTTGTGCAAGATTGGTGGTCCATCCACAACAGTTAAAACAGTTGCCATGTAGCCATATCATTGTATGAATCTCTCTAACATATAGAAAGTAGAATTCTAACGGGTGCCTACTTCTTGAATAAGTTTTAGTGTTTGCCCTTCAGCGACACCATCCTTCATTTGCTCAGCCTGGAGCTTTTCTGTTGCACTTACACTATGCTTAAAAAAAGTAACTGTCCTTTTTACTTTTCCTAATAAGTTTTTATACTTTCTATGGCATCCAGAGAGTCTACTGCAATCAGATTTAGCAAATCCATTTTCCTTTGGTCAACAGTTTTTTGGACGAAATTGCTATGTAAAACGAATTTTCAAAACGACAGAGCAGTTTCAGAAATACATTTTATATTAGAATTTACTCAGTCAAGAGCCTGGCACTTTCGGCTGATGCTGCCCAGCTTGGAGAGGAAGGAAGTGGTAGGAAACTCCCAACACAGAGCCAAAGAATTGGCAATCGGGCGAATTCGAAGGGGATGTGTAACTTAAGCAGGCATTAGGGGATAGAGTTCGTAGTCCACCACGGTCCCATCCACAATCCCCAGTTCCCACCGCTTCTCTTGAAATGGATCCCTGTCTTTAGTTTGTTGCAGGGAAACCGACTCCCCCCCATTTGGGGGGATATTAATATTTTCTAAAGTAATAATATTCACCAAAAGAATAGGCGCACAGTTGAAAAACTGTGAAATGCTATATTATGGAAACTTTTCGATATTTCTTCCAATTAGAGGCCGTCCAGCGAGAAATAACGAAAGGCATACCGAAAATCGTGGTACGAATTTTCTTTTTGGGAGAAATAAATTAGATGTTTTACTTTATAAATACTATTTATGGAGTTCTGTTACACGTTCAATATGTGTATACTATTTATACTATTATGAGTATAAATAGTATACACACACTGAAACTATTTAATAGTGTACTATTTATGGAGTTCTGTTCAATATGTGTGTGAGCGAACTGTGTGAGAAATAATCATCAAATACTTAAAAAGGATTGGGAGGAAAAAGTAAAATCGCTGTGATGTTTACAAAATTAACGGTCATAAAAGATGAACTTAATCTGTCCATGAGCAAAATCCTTTCGGGCACACTGTGACATCTATCAGATACAAAACTACGGCCCGACTCGATCGAGCGTGAGGGGACGCTCTCTACGCCTTGTGTGGTGACCGATGAAAACAGGAATCATCGGTAGTTCAAAATATTGGCGCCAACGCCAGAGGGCGCTGATTGCCCACTGTACGAATATTATATCAGTTGCGAGCTAAAATACATATATAACAATCAATAGTAGTAATTCTTATTCTATTTTTCTGCAGCCAGATGTTTTCCGGTACATTTGGCTGGAACATTATACTGGACAATCAAAGAACTGAAACAAAGTAAGAATAACGCCTAACAATCTGTATAATTACAGTCAAATTAAATCTCGGGCTATTCCGTCATGATTTGTTTCGCACAAAAACCAAGCAAACAAAAAAGAGGGTAAGTATTGAAATAATGTTATACCTAGCGAACTAATCCGAGTGAGTTACGGAATAAAAACGAATTGCATTCAGTCATTGAAACAATATAGTAAGGTGGTATGGTTATATACTCGCAGCCATGACAATTGAAATACAGAATTCATAAAAGCAAGTATTTTCCCAAATGAGTTTCACTGAATTATATTTTGCATTCAATAAAATCAAAGATAATTTCAGTGTATTTTAAAACTTCTTAACAATGTCAGCTATGAATTAAAACAATACTTACGATTTTTTTAATTCACTTTTTTACAAGAAGGTTGTTCCACAAACGTTTCATCAACGTTCAGTTCACTTCTGGTAACTTTACGAAATATAACTTAACTGAATATTCAGACTGCCAGAATTGGGGGCAAAACACAGACAGGCAGATTATTTTAAGTCATACATGCACAGTTGTTAAACAGTGATTTAAAAACTTATGTTAATTTCAATATTTTCCTATGCCATAATATATTATAAAATTTTGGGGTGGTTTATCAGTCACTTGTTTTTGCTATGCTCTTGAGCAGTATGGGAAGAAATTTTTCACAAATTAAAATGCTGATCTTCTCACTGTGTTGACTTCCTTCACATTTTCACAATGGACATTTTTTCAACTTTGGAAGAATATATGAAGATAAGTTCCGTAGCAGCAGGTTCTGTGGTAAATGGGGCAATGACTTTTCAGCAAAATCTTGTATAATTGATAGCATCATAACAACAGCTGATATTGGATATTTAAGTCCACCACGATCTTGGCTTGAAATTAAGCTAAGAATATGTGCTCTGCAGTCACAGTTTGCTAGCTTCTCTATACATGAAGTACAATCAATATTTGATTGTTTTTCATGTATAGAGAAGCTATATTTGGTGGAGGAAACGTCCCCTGAAACAAGGGCACCGCCCCAATTCTTGACGTCATCACAGAAAGCCCTTGCCGTGACCGCCCTACCTATTGGATTGATGCTATCTAACGCGACGATGATCTCCCGTACTTGATGCTTACAAAACTATAACAGTTGAAACTATGTTCTTTCCAGCTATTTGAAAAAGATATTTGCGATGGTAAAAAAAGGTATTTGTACTGAGTAAATAGAACAAGATCTGTAAACTCAACGTTATAAGTTTTTTTATTTATTAATTTTTTACGGGGGGGGGGGGGGGGGGTCGAGGGCAAGTGATACAATACGTAGATTCTATTAGTGAAAGACTAATGCAATGAAACTTGGGGGTTTGTTTAGCAACTCGATTTTAAACTGTTTTGACGGCTAAATAAAATCGGAAATTCCGTTTCAATTTTGCCACTTGCACTGGAAAGACCTCCCCCTTCCCCCCCAAAAAAAGTTAATAAATAAGACAACCTCGGTGCATTGAGTTTACAGATCTTGTTCTATTTATTCAGCACAAATACTTTTTCTTATCTTTTTTTTAATTTATACCTAATGTCCGACTCTAACAAAAGGCCGACACATGAGGGACTGTTAAGGAATCTATTAATTTTTTACCTTATTTTTCCATTCAGAACCTCATTCATTCATTCTTTTAGTAAAATAAGATGTTTAATAGATACTGTCTTTTAACTTTTTAAATTTTGTTTAACTTCAAGTAAGGATTCTTTAAAAATGCCATTTCACTTCCTTCCACACAGATCAGACAACCAACTGAGAGGGTGGGAGCCTGCACAAGAGTTTCCGCTTGCAACAGGAAGTATACAATTTATTTAGAAATCACCTTTTAGAACACTCTACATATAATTAATAAGAGGATCATGATAAAAGTATTTCCAATTAAAAAATTAGTAAAAATTAGATTAAACAAAATAACTTTTTTAATTATGAAAAATTAGGAAAGTAGTGTAACACGATAGTACAGGAAACACGAAAAGATGAAAACACATAAATATAGTCAATTTTTGTTAATTTATTAGTGCCAAATGCTTTATCTTAATTTATGATGTTCAGTTGTTGTAAATTCTCGGAATCTTGTTGATGTAAGTAAAATCAAATTTATAGTTTATTTTTTCAATAGATTACCGACAAAAAGTCCAACATGATACTGTTACAGTGGACACCCCCCCCCCCATCCTAAAACCTGAAGAAAACTCTAAAATTTGTCCGCCATGTCACGTATGGTATGAGGCAGCTAGGAATCACAGTTCGGCAGGCTCACATGTTCTTTTACAGTTCAGTTGTTTTATTTATTTCTCATTTACGTTGTTTTTTCTTTCGGATGTTCTCTAAAATTAATTAACAAAATTGCGGGATAATTGGGAAGTCGCTCCAATGCTCTTGAAGGCAAGAAACGCAATATTTTTGCCATTTTGAATTGTTTCTACCTGGGGGAAAATGTAGCACTCAATGGTTGCTCTGGAAATTGATAAGAGCAAAGCGATAGGCACAGAAGAGGACTTCTAGATTTCTTGAGGAGGGGCCGATGTTACGACCCACCCCGCCATTAATTTAGTAATTAATGGGCGTGGTTGATGTGTGAAATTAATTAAGTATTAATTGTTGAAGCTTGATTGGAGTTTAAAAGTGTAAACAGCAGATAAAGTTTTATCTGGGGGTTTGGAAAGAAAAGAGGCGAAGAATTCTCTCTCTGGCTGGGTGGTCTCAGAATAGCTCTGTTAGGTCATAAATATCAGGGCGCAGCTGACGGGAAACTAAGCAACACGGAATGGTACCTTTCGAAGAGGGGTCCACTTGAGTAAATGAATGAAGATGGGGACAAAAGGTTTAGCGAATAATCGTAAATTCGTCGATTGTTTGGGGCATTTTCGAGAACAATTGCTCTCTGTGTGGTCCGTGCAGAAAAATAAGAGTTCGCACTTAGCGTGAAAATAAGGAAGAAAGTTCAGTTGTCTGTATGCTCTCCGATGTGAAAGGCTGGATGCCTTGGATCTGCAAAAAAATAATCAGGAAATGGGCCCTGTAAGAAATTGAAATCTGTATGTGCAGGTATTTCCTCTGAGGTTCAGTCACTCAGCATTACTGCATCTATGTCCATGCAGCTTTGGGTGTCGGGATGGCACAAGTTCGCAGATGTGCGAAGAAAGAAAAAAGGAAATATTCATCTACTTACAGTTACGTGACTTTGCTGTGCAAATCCGTTGTGCATCACATAATATCACACGACAAAAAAAAACACACACCACAGACACTTGCACCATGTGGCAGCACCGATGATTCAACACTTCACTTTGACGCTTGATGTAAATGAAGCACACACTTAAAAATGGTAATATCACGCCGCCCTTTGTTGCAATGATTAGAGTGCACACTGATCTATTCTCGTGACGATTTGAAGGTGGCCGTTAAGCAAAATAGGCCCTCTCACATCTGCAGTTGCGGTTTCCAAGATTGATTTTCTGTGTTCCTGGGAAATGATTTTTGTTGTCGTGAAGAAATAATTGTGAACGTCGACTGCTGGGAGAGTGGGACACATTCAATTCCGCTGCTGCTATAGTTGATTCCGTCCGTCGCTACCTTCCGTCCTTTTTGACCGTTCATTCCCAATTCAGTCAGTTCCTTTCCGTTCGCAAACCATCTATCTACCCTGCCTGAGTACGCAGTTCAAATATGCCACTCGCAGGTTTCGTTTCCATTTTTTTATCGAGTTGCGACCGCCAGCCCTGAGATTAATTTTCTCGGCCGAGCGAAATCAGACGTGCTTTTACCTTAAGCGTATATCGGCAACTGCTGACCGAAAACAACGCTCGAATCCACCCCTATTCTTTTCAGCGATTCTAAACTCTTAATTGCCCATTGTCCCTCGCATACGTCAGTCAAAGTATCCTATCTCAAGTGTCTTAGAGGGGCTGCAAAACGAACGAGGGAAATGTGCTTTCGAATGCGGATGGAAGCAGCAATGTTCGAAGTGGTTTTTCACTTTTCTTTCTTTTCTTCTTTCCGCTTGTAGCTTAACGCTGTGGTCCGTATGTTTACTTCAGGGGGTGGGCCAAGAGACCCTCAGCAGACACATAACTCTGTCAGCGAGAAAGATACTTTGACTGACGTATGCGAGGGACAATGGGCAATTAAGAGTTTAGAATCGCTGAAAAGAATAGGGGTGGATTCGAGCGTTGTTTTCGGTCAGCAGTTGCCGATATACGCTTAAGGTAAAAGCACGTCTGATTTCGCTCGGCCGAGAAAATTAATCTCAGGGCTGGCGGTCGCAACTCGATAAAAAAATGGAAACGAAACCTGCGAGTGGCATATTTGAACTGCGTACTCAGGCAGGGTAGATAGATGGTTTGCGAACGGAAAGGAACTGACTGAATTGGGAATGAACGGTCAAAAAGGACGGAAGGTAGCGACGGACGGAATCAACTATAGCAGCAGCGGAATTGAATGTGTCCCACTCTCCCAGCAGTCGACGTTCACAATTATTTCTTCACGACAACAAAAATCATTTCCCAGGAACACAGAAAATCAATCTTGGAAACCGCAACTGCAGATGTGAGAGGGCCTATTTTGCTTAACGGCCACCTTCAAATCGTCACGAGAATAGATCAGTGTGCACTCTAATCATTGCAACAAAGGGCGGCGTGATATTACCATTTTTAAGTGTGTGCTTCATTTACATCAAGCGTCAAAGTGAAGTGTTGAATCATCGGTGCTGCCACATGGTGCAAGTGTCTGTGTGTGTGTTTTTTTTTGTCGTGTGATATTATGTGATGCACAACGGATTTGCACAGCAAAGTCACGTAACTGTAAGTAGATGAATATTTCCTTTTTTCTTTCTTCGCACATCTGCGAACTTGTGCCATCCCGACACCCAAAGCTGCATGGACATAGATGCAGTAATGCTGAGTGACTGAACCTCAGAGGAAATACCTGCACATACAGATTTCAATTTCTTACAGGGCCCATTTCCTGATTATTTTTTACATGAATAAGGGAGAAGGTGTGGCCACAAATTCCGCTGGGCGGGACAGTTTCTTTTAACTTTGGTTCAGGGCCAAAGCGAGCGGGGAAGGGATCTGCATGTGCATGCTTATTAGATTTAGTTAATTAACTTTGGCAGTATTTCACACCTATAATCTTATACCGCAAATTAACGTGCTTGTGTATTTTGTGTCGCGAGTATTTTTAATGTGATCGTTTGCATATAATTTTTTTTTCATTCTCTAAGCAATTGTATATGAATATCACCTGCAGCTCTATTTAGTGTGTAAACGAGTAGTATCTCTTGTTCAGATAGTCCGGTGGAGACTCAGTCGGCTGCGTTATCCGACAGTAAAGTGTGACACCGTATGCTGCCCACATATGAGGGGCAATTGTCTATGCGCCTAGAGAGCGCCGGATCTGTTTAAATCTCGCAGAACGTTATTAAATGTTGTGTTGTGTATTTGAGAATCATGTGTTATTTGCGAAAGTGAGTGTTGTACTGGCTGGTTGGGGATTGAATGTACCGGAGTAAGATCCGGACCACTACACTCAGTCACGAATTGGTGATTGCGGGTGAACCTCGTCACAACTCTGATCCCAAAGTATCATTTTTTTTTAGATTATTTTATTTTTTATTTGTTGTTGTTATTTTGTTCACAAGGTGGATTCACCCAAGCCTTATGCTTCGGGTCATTCTTCAACTTTTCATTTTTTATGTTCTGGTGTGAATCTTTGAGTGCAGCAGTGCACCTGAGATTCTCACCTGGTGCCGTGGCCAACTAAATTGTACTTCAGGTCTCAAGCACCGTTACCGGCCGACTCGGCAGGAACACTGCTAGTGCCGTGTAACAATACCCATATATGTTTTAGTTTTTATTTGACACATTTATAATTTTCAGTTTTATTTATTTTTCACAATCACAATACTGTTTTCTTACTATTGTAATACACGCTATCTAGGGCATTCAAGTTAAACAAAAAAAAAAAATTCTGAATATATTAGATGTAAAAAGGGGTTTACGTTCAGTTAAGAAATCTTTTTGCACCGTCTGTCTAGTAGTTCGAAGTGTTCTTATTTTTGGCCCAACAGTGTGCCATAAGTAGTAGAATTACCTTAGGGAATTAAAGTTTAAAAGTAATAAAACTTAGTTTTAACACCCTGTTGGTGGGTGTAAAAACTAAGTGTTATACTTTTTTTAAAAAAGTTGCAGTAACCTAAAACTTTATAAATTATTTTATTAAATAATTTATAAAGTCTTTAGGTTACTGCATTTCAAGACCTAACTGAATTATTGGAATGCAAATTATAAAGCCGATGTCTCATTGAGAAAATATTCCCCCCTTTTTTTTCCGTTAAGGTTTTGAGGGGCAAAACATTTTTTTTAATATTTATTTTATACTGTAAGTTGATGTTTCAGTGATTGTAAGCTGCATATTGGTCTCCAGTGTTTTTTCATAATGTAACCCATGTATGACTAAAACTTCCGAAATATCTAACATTAATGTTGACGTTAGCACAGTGCAAAGCTGAACTTAAACTACGATACGCTTATTAAAAAAATTTCGTTACCGAATTGTAGTCGACTTGCTTTCATACTTCTTAATTCGCTAAAACATCATCCAAATGGCGAGCATTCTGAAAAATTCATATAGAAATTCTGCTTGAAATTTATTTGAAAAGTCGCTAAAATTTCAAGGAATGCCACCTGTATATTCTGAATTTTACTGCAACGAATGAACGTTTTTGTTGAGAGCATTGAACAGTTTTTCTAAACACATTCATTTCCGACGTTTCGCAAACAATTTTAAAAGAAATTTCTGAGAAGTTTATGCACAAATATGCGAATCCTACACCGTGCCACATGAACTTTTCAAAAACATGTGAATGAAATAACTATTTTGAACATGTTCCCAAAAATATCATCCGAAATAGATTTATAGACTTAAGGAGCTGAATATAACTCTTAGAGTGGTGGTGCTGGGCGGTGGGGTGGCAAGGAGAATAAGCAAGTACTCTTTATGAATATCATTTCAACATGAACAGTGCTACTTTCTGGAAAATTGTAGTTTTGCTTTCCAAGCAATGAAAGTGTACCCAAGAAGTGGTCACATTTCTCTGATAATCCTGTTTAGATTACTGTATGAACCATATTCTCTGAAACATATTCATTTCTGAAGATCCATAAATAGTTTTAAAGAGCTCCCCAACAGTTAAATTCAGCTTCTTAAGGACATAACTATGTAAATCTACTTCGTATGATATTTTTAGGAACCTGTTCAAAATAGCTATCGAAATACCTATTTTATTCAAAAGTTTTTCAGAAGTTCATGTAGCACGGCGGAGGATTCGCATATTTGTGAATAAACTTCTAGGAAATCTCTATTAAACTGCTGTCTCTAAAAGCAGTTCGTGAATATTAGAAAATGAACGTGTTTACAAACCGCAAATGTTGAAGGATTTCGAGAAAGTGAGACGTACAGATTTTAAAGTATGCAATTTCATGGCAAATTGTGAAAAAACGTGATATTTGAAAGGCATTTTAAAGATTTTTACAGTAAAACTGACCTCCAAGTACGACGACTTGAACAGCAGCTGGCCGACCGGGTGGCGCAGTGGTCTAAGCGATGGTTACCGATCATTTGTACGAGAGGGGTCCGGGTTCTAATCCTGGTGAGGCATGGATGTTGTGTTTGTCTTACGGCACTGGCTCTCTCCCTTCCCTAGAACCAGTGGCCCTAAATTAGGGACGGGCGACTGCTTATAGCCCATTGAGTTGCTCACGGTGGTCGTTAAACCTCCAATAAAATAAAAAAATAAAAAGACACCAGCTCGTCAAGCTTTGCTCTGCTGAAACTATGGTCTAGTTTCGGCGGCCATTTTGCTGACGGAAGAGTACAAGAGGAACGGGGAACGTTCTTGCCAGAAAAGCGTTCCATTTTGTAGGGCTGCGCTATAGAAAATAGCTCATCATTTCTGTCAGGTTTTGACACCACAATGTGACAATTTCTTGTTTCTTTTTCGTGTATGAATCTTTAATGCACATTATATGAACTCACTTCTTCTTCGATCGTTTCTTTTTTGGAATTCAATTTGAATCAACTGGGAAATACGCCGTCAATAGGAGGAGCAAAACTTTCATGTTCCGATGCCATGTAAATTCCGTTGGACAAAACGCGACATCTACTTCAACACTTTTCTTGAAGAAAGAAAGGCGTCTGTATATTTTCTATATTTTCTTTTTTTAATCAGGGAGTCATGCTTAAGGTCAAAGTAATTATCACCATGCGTTTTAAAAAACTGCGCCAGAAACAAAGAACTATTTTCTGTCGGGTAGCACTACAAATGGAGTGCTTCCCTGGCAACAACGTTCCCAGTTCCTCCTGTATTCTTCCGCCAAGAAAATGGCCACCGGTACCAGAAATTCGCGTCAGCAGAGCTACAATGCCTAGAAGAATCTTCTAGGCACTGTAGCAGAGCGAAGTGTGAGCAGTTATACCTACACCAAAGAATATAAACGCAAATGGAAAGAATATAAACGCGAAGCGTTTATGTTCTTTGGTGTGAGTAAAGAATATAAACGGGAAGCGTTTATATTCTTTGGTGTGAGGTAGTCGCCGCGGAGGCCTGTCGCAGCGCTGTTCACGTCGTCGTGTTTGGAGGTCAGTTTTATGGTAATGCATTTTAGAGATGAACTTTTTTCACCATTTGTCATGAAATTACATACTTTAAAAATTTGTACGTCTCACTTTTTCGAAATCTTTCAACATTTGCGGTGAAATAATTTAGGACGCTAAACTACTTCGTGTTCTAAACACAAACATTCATTCATGCAGTAAAAGCCAGAATACACAAGTTGCATCTTGGAAATTTTAAAATCCTCGCTGTTTCGAGTGAGTTTTAGCGAATTAGAAAGTGACAATTCCGTGTGTAAAAAAAAAGTCTACTATAATTTTACTGCCGTGCTTCCTGCGTGTCAAGCAGTTCGCATGGCCGTATTAGAGAGAATCACGCCAATTGGTGGGAATCTGTAGCTCCATCCATATAGACACTGACCCCAATTAGTGAATCTCAAACCTGCCCCTAGTGTTTGGAACTAAACGAACCTAGTCTGTGACGGCAGCCCTGTGGGAATTCTGTTGCAAAACGCTTGTGAGAAGACCCTCCTTCGCATATTATGCAGTGGTGGTGTCCCCGTTAAAGTGATCGCACAAGCAAAGAAACACTCGCAGGTCCTACAAGAGAGGAAAACCTTGTCTTCAAAGAATAAAGTCTCCCCAGCGAGGCACGCTATAAAGAATGTGTCTCAAGTGGGGTCTCTGAAGTCCCTGTATCCCTCTCCCCGAAGGCGAGGGGGACACAGTGAACTCAAAGAGAACTTTCTCAACCATTCAACTAATTAGGAACGGTCTCGAAAATCAGTCACTACTTAAAACAGTCATCACTTTCACACAAATAAGAGGATCAGGTTGCGCTTCCTGATAAATCAGCGAGCATAGCTGATCCCATTCAAAACTAACTAAGATTACATCTTCACACTTTCACTCTCTTTCATATGCAGTAAATCCAGAAGTCAAGCCAGCTCCAGGGAGTGGGCCTGAAAGTAAACCAAGCTCCAAAGTGGTTTATAGAGAAGAAAAAGAAAACATATTCCTTCACTAAAAAAGACAAGTCATATTCTTGTCCCCCAAAACAACAATAATAATAATAAAAAAAAACTTCTCCCGAATGGGAAAGATCTCAAAGGATATCTCTACTCCTATTAAATGTATAGCCAATGATATTCACTCAGGAATTCTGGGCGAACTTCTTTTTTAGGCCCAGAGAGTCGCTGTATGGTCTCTTTTGTTCGATTCAAAGTGAATAACTCTGTTCTTTCCACCCAGATTTGGTACGATGTTCCAACAAAGACAATCAGATAAATATAGTTTATTTGGGGGGGGGGGGGGGGTTGGATGCAGCAAAATCGTTGGAGATGGTACAAGTCTAGGGATGGGAAAAAAACATCGATGTTTTGCCACCGATGATCGATATTTTAAGCTCGATGTTGCAAAAACCGATACATCGAAAAAACATTGAGGTTTCGTGACGGATGTTTGCAACTGGTAGAGAATATCTCTTACGAAAAGTAAATGCATTTCTTTTTGTTACATTCTTATAAAGAGGAAAGAAATATCACCATCCTATTGGCTGTTTTAGTTGATTCGTTGGCGAGAACCGAGATCTTTCCCTCCAAGACATGTGAGCCGATGAATCGAAAAAACATCGAGCGTTCTAAGAAATATTAGTAGTTACTTGGGGCTGAATTAGTGAGCAATCACCATTATATTGAACAGATTTTACCCACTGATGTGCCCATTTGCTGCTGCAGATCAAAAAGTGTGAAATCTTAGTATTGTTAGCAAGACATCGTGGTTCACATCGATACATCGAGGTTTCCACCGATACATCGGGCGTTTTAATAAATATTACGTTACCAGATGTTGAATATCATTGTTACATTGAACAGAGATTTTACAGATCGATTACCCATTCATTGCTGCAGACGGGAAATGTGCGAATTTTTTTAGTTTATTAGCATAACATCGAGGTTTACATCATTGCATCGAACAAAAATAGAGGTTTCGACTAATACATCTAGCATTTTAATCTGCAAGGTGATTCATAAAGAAGTATACATTTTCAACGCTTTATAAAGCGAGAACAATGTCAGATATTTTATGTTACCTGTAACAGAATTGTAGGGGAATGTTTCAAGGTTTTTTAGAGGCAGTCACAGATGTTCTATGTATGCACACTTAGTCACACGACACACATCGAACCGGTAATCCATTTCCTCCCAAACGCGAGGTAAGATATCTGAATCACGTGCAGTGATAGTGACTGTGGTACGCTGTTTCAGCTCCGCTAGATCAGCAGGAAGGGAAGGGGCGAATACCTTGTCCTTTACGTACCCCCACAGGAAAAAGTCACAAGGTGTTAAGTCAGGACTTCTGGGTGTCCATTGGGTCAGTCTCAGTGGCATGTTGTAGTCCGCGGCTCGTCCAGTCCATCGGTGAGGAAGATGTTCATCGAGATAATCTCGCACGTCGCCTAACCGGTGCGGTGGTGCACCATCCAATTGGAGAATAAAGTTGTCACTGTCGTCCTGCAACTTTGGCATCAACCAAAGACTTAACATATCCAGAAAAGAGCCTCCCGTGACAGTTTCTCGTGAAAAAGAAGGGGCCGAACACTTTCTTTTTGGACACAGTACAGAACACATTTACCGTAGGGAAATCTCGCACGTGTTGCACTGTAAATCTGGGATTCTCCGTTCCCCAAAAGCGAACATTGTGCTTGTTTACCTGACCACTCACGTGAAATGTAGCTTCATTGGTGAAAACTAAGTGATGGGCAAAATCGTCATTTTCAAAACGGTGCTGCATTTCGGCACAAAATTCAAAGCGCGTTGTCTTGTCAAGGTCAGTGAGATTTTGCAACATCTGTACTTTGTATGGAATCATTTTCAGCTTCTTTCTCAAAATTCTCCAGACAGTGGGCTGTGAAATCTGCACTTCACGACTCACCCTCCGCATTGATTTTCCCGGGCTTCGTTGAATGGCGGGGCAAACACAACTTCTTCCGATACACGCAGTCGTCCAGGACTTTTAAGTTCGCACAAACAGCCCGTAGTGTCAAATTTTTTATGCCAATCGTCGATAGATTTTCTGGTTGGAGGTTCTTTTCCGAATCGTGATCGAAAATGCCGTCGCACAACAGTTACAGATTCCGTTTTGCTCAATTCGAGAACATAAAACGCCTTCTCCACTGCAGACGCTGCCATTTTGACAGACTAGTCACGTGACACTCGCGCTGACGCCTACGTAACTTCCCTCAGTAGCCGGACACTAACTTTATGAGTACATCTACCTAACGGTTCGTCGCAGTTGTGGTCCGTGACTTCAACTGTTACTGTTTCACAGCATCTGGATTCTTCTTTATGAATCACCCCGTAAAATAGTTACTTGATGTTATGCGTGAGTAAACACTGTTATATTGAACAGCATAGTTACTGCTGGAGATTAAAAACAACGAAACCTTAGGCTTATTAAGCGAAACATCTAAGTTTCCACCGATACTTGTCTTCGTATAGGACCCCCAAATCATGGGGGCTGGGAGCGCCCTAATGTGCTTTCGCACGACGTCCCCTCCCCCATACACGAACTTTGTTTCAACGCAACATCTTCACACTGTTCACCACGCCCCAGGTAAACACCTGGACACGGTTCACTGATGTTTACACACACTCCCACCGCGGCCCAACAAGCAACACCAGACAAACCCCCGAGTCATTCAGATCCTCCGAAGAACTCGAAGGGACCCGCACACAGATTGGTGGCGAGGTCACCTAGAACAGCGGGTGCAACCCGAAGGTACACCCGGAACGTCCATGTAGGCGGACAAAAGTCCACTTCAGAGTGACCAAGTGACAGCGACCCGGACGGGAGACTGCAGACAGGACACCGGGCCGACAGGTGCACCAAGACACTCACATGACCCATGGCAGGTGCCTCCCCGGCCCACATCTACACGGAACCGGCACATCACAAGCAGCAAATACACAACACCCTCCCTTCAGACACCATCCATTCACACCACACCAAAAGACAAAGAACAGAGACAGAACTAAAACACTCACTCCCCCCGACTCACACAGCCTCCTGCCGTCTCGGTCAGCGGCCTGCACCGCCAACCTTGACCGAAGACAAGACAAATTAAACTACCGATGAAGGTGTCGGAGGCTAACCTCCACACCCTCCATCAAAACAACAAACACAAGTCACAAAAACAAAACACTAGAAAAAGCCCAACACCCCCGGAGAGATCCCTCGAGTTTCAAGGGCCGAAACTAAGGGGGTAAGTTACCCCAATGAAAGGTGTAGATGTTCTTGGTCCCGGTAACAATCCGAGGCCAAGTCCCCCACCGATATCTAAAGGCTCGGTCGGTCAAAGTGCGGGCGTCCACTCTCACCCTGTCTCGGAGCACACACATGACTTGAAGGATGACCGTTGTCGGAGAGAAGCCCGAGTTAGCCGTCCGGAAATAAAGAACCCTGTTCCTCTCCCTCCTCATCTTATAACAGACTTCGGTGATAATCATTCTCCAGACGTCCCTGCTTGCCGCCGGGGCAGGATTTAGATAAAACACATTAGCCGGGTGAAACTGGAGGGCGTCAAGGTGTCGGAGGCTAACCTTCAGCAGCGGCCCGGGGCTCCCCATCGGGAGTCCCGGGCCACTGCTGACCCTCCACAGCTCCGCCGGGGGATGCAAACTCCCTGCCCACTTGTAGGAGAGCCCGTGCACTCATTCCCGAGTCAACCCAACGACCAGGGTCGTCGGTTTGGTCCGGGAACAACGCCTGCACTGGATCCGGCGCAGGCTCCACTGCACCAAAACTCAGGACTTCATCATTTTCACTCGTGCTGACAGCACGGACACATAGGACATTGATATTTTCAGGCGACTCGACTGCACTAAATCTCTCGGTTTCATCAATTTCTGAGGAGATGGGAGTGCAAATCCCCTCGAAAATACAAATATCATCCTTATTTTCAATACGTACACTAGTGACATCAATTTTTAAATTTTCAACACCATTATCAATTTGAAGTTCAAAAATTTTACCCTCGGAAAATTCCACATTCTCATCCTCACTATTAACAACCTTTTCGCCTTCCATTTCTTCTGAGCAAACCTCCATTTCCCCAGCTTCCTCCATGTTTTTAGCCACCTTTTCCTCCTCGTCAATAACGGAAACTCCATTAAGCATACTAGTCATTTTTTCAATAGATTGTTTAGAGAAATTCCTAGACCTTTTCGTGACCTTAGTAAATCCCTCTCCTACCTCTGGTGAAAGCACTATCTTGTCCGCCGAGGAATTACCTGGAAGAGAAAAATTCTCTTTAGCATTTTCTGGAGAATTTTTTTTTATTTTTTTTTTATTGGAGGTTTAACGACCACCGTGAGCAACTCAATGGGTTATAAGCAGTCGCCCGTCCTTAATTTAGGGTCACTGGTTCCAGGGAAGGGAGACAGCCAGTGCCGTAAGACAAACACGACATCCATGCCTCAGCGGGATTCGAACCCGGACCCCATTCGGACGAATGATCAGAGGCCATCGCTTAGACCACTGCGCCACCGGGGCGGCGAGAAATTTTCTCCAACTCACCTGTGTTACTGATACTTACCTGATCCACAATAACAGGAGCGTCAGGTTCCCCCGGGCACTTCCCGAGCCACGAAGTCGGTGGGTTTCAGCTTCCTTCTCACACGAAGTATTAACATCGGTCTCTGGAAATTCCCCCTCCTTATCCGTGGCGTCAAGCGCCTCTAATAAGTCATCCTGATTTTCTTGGTTGTTTCCGGCACTGGCCATCTGGGCGAAGGACAGGACCCCACACCCAGGCCTCTTTTGGTTGGGAGATTTGCAGTTTCCACAAGGTTCTTTGCAGTCCTTGATAGTAGGAATGAGTCAGGGCTTTACAGAGGAAAGTGCTAGTCCATCCCTTTGAGGAACTGAATGCCGACCCGTGTCGAAAAGGGTGGGTGGAAAACGGGTTTGTCACTTGTTTCTACGTCATCGCGCTGACCTGCTCCTCGAACTTCGTTTGTCAACTGTTCTACAAGACCCGATTTTTCCTCTGTTACGGTTTTGCACGCCAGCGCCTTTTCTTGGTTTATATATATAGCATTTGTTTCACGTTGTGTTTTACTTAAGTTGTACACTCAGTGTTGATTTTTATTTCCGTTTTTTTTTAACGAAATGTCATCATGTGCTGATGTGACGTGCTGAAATAAGCATATAAACACGAAAGGACAGGACATTGTTTTCGCGTCCTTTCGTGTTTATAAGGATCTTTATCGGGTTCCGATAAAGGTCCTTCTTTAGGAACTATTTCAAAAAACTGCCCCGAAATTAATTCTGTTCAAGGAAATTGGGTAAGACTAATATATCTGTTGGCTGTTTGACAGTATCATCATGATCTTGGGGTGATATTATTAAACAGTTTGAAAATATTTTCTGCGCAGTTCAGGACAGGACATTTAAAAAGGGGAAAACTGTTATTAGGGAACTCATAAATGATCTAGAAAAACGTTTTCTATTTGTCAACAAAGTGCTGCTTGTCGGTTTTGCAGAATACGAACATTTATTCGAATTCGTTTTCTGAACAGAATTTGGGCACTGAAGAAAGCAGTTTTACGTTTTGTACAATGAAAAACATTTTCCAGTTTGTACAATAAGGAACATATATTCATTTCATGAAGTAAATTTTGTTCACCACTTTTTAAACGCAGTGACCTTCAGAAATCACGATGGATGCAAAATGTAAGTAAATAAATTTTATTTTATACATTAACAGTGTTTGAACTTCTTTTGCGGAGTTTGAAGAACTCAATAACTTTCCGCGTCTTAAAAGTTTTAAACAACTAATGTTTGTAACCGAGAGAAAAAGGTTTTAAACAACTAAACTTTTCTAGAAAATTAATAAAAAAAAAAAAATGGAAAGATGCACTAAGTTATTTTTTTAACATCAGCAAGGAAAGAAATTGTTTATTTAAAATTATCGCATTTTTTTCTTGCTTCAATGTTTTTTTTTAAAAGGACCCTTAACTTTTGATTTTCGAATACTTGAGTACGCATAGCAATATGCCAGGGCTTTCATTTCATGCTCTGAAAAGGATTACCAGACGCAACATTCAGTTTCTGAAACAGAACGACTTACTAGCAAAACAGTCGTCTTTTTAAAATATCCACGATTAAAAACATATTTACGATTGGTAGAACCGAAATTAAACTTAAAGGTAAGTTGTAAGTAATAGTATTTTAATTTATCAATAAAAAAGTGAAAGCTCTTCAATTTTCAGAAAGTTCAAATGGACATTCTTTGTAACCTAAAGAATACTAATTCAAATTTGGGAGTACATAATAAAGATTTCAAGAAACAAAAGACATACAACATTTAAAAGGTCATGTTAATATCCTCGTGGAGAAAGTTAGGTACTTTTTCCAATTACGGGCCGTTTCCTCCCGGTAATGTGGTGCCATTTATTGTGTGAAAGAACAGTTCACCGGTGACAAGTTTTATCGAATGTTCGTTTCGTATCCGATAGATGTCGCAGTGTGCCTGAAGTGATTTTGTGTTTATCAGGATTTTCAATGTGCCGCTTAGTTTTGTAAGCATCACAGTGATTTTCCTTTTTCCAGACATTCTCCCAATCCTTTCAAACTGTTTGATGATTATTTCTCATACGACTCGCGCACACATACGGTAACGCATCGGCTGTTTCGGTCTGCCGTGACATACCTGCAATTTCAGAAAAGCATTTTCCTAAAATTGCAGGTGTTCTAGAACTCCATAAACAGTATTTATAAAGTAAAATATCTAATTTTTTATCTCCTAAAAGGAAAATTCGACCACAAACATAACTTTTAGAGCCTTCTTCCGATCATTTCAGCCGTTGGGCTGAAATAATCGGAAGAATGCTCTAAAAGTTCATGTTAAGGAGAATTTCACTGTCTATGCAGTACTTATAAATAAGGGAAAAACCAAAGTTATGGTGTTTGAGAGAGGAATGGGTAGCACTGAATGTAATGTAAGTATAAATGACACTGTGATTGACCAGGTGAGTGAGTTTGTGTATTTAGGAAGCATGTTTGACAGAGAGAACAAGTTGAATGGTGAAATCAGTAGGCGAGTGAATTCTTCTTTGAAAATCATAGCTGCTCTGGGAGGTTTTCACAGGAATGATGGGTTCTCTAGAGAGTCCCGCATGGCTGTGTATGAAACAGTAATTGTTCCTACTCTGATGTATGGCAGTGAAACCTGGGTACTGCAGAAGAAACATAGGAGTCGTTTGTGTGCTGGAGAAATGCGTTACTTACGTGGGGTTTGTGGCAAGACACGATCTGATTGTGTGAGGAATGAAGATGTATTGCAGTTGTGTGATGTAAAGCAAAATGTTGTTAGCAAGGTGGAGACCAATATGCTTCGGTGGTTTGGCCATGTTGAAAGAATGAGTGATGAAATGCTTACTAAGAAAATCTTTTCAGCCCAAGTGGCAGGAAGGAAAGGCAGAGGAAGGCTAAGAAAGACATGGGTGGATCAGATTCAGGAGTGTCTGCATGAGAAAAAGATTATGAGTATGAAGTATAAAAGATCTTGTGTATGGCGTGTAATGGATATCAGTGAAGCACGAGTTGTGTGTCAAGATCGCTGTAAATGGCGAAGTTTGATACGACAACAATAAGTAAAAATATCTGGAAGTTTGTATTTCTTTTTGGAGCTAACCTCTGAATCTCAGAGAACAGCTTAGTGATATGTATGTATGTACAAGCTATGATAGCAATCCTAGATTTACAAAAAAGACAAAAAAATCAACTTGGAAGACACAGATGATCTTTAACGAAGCTACTACTGCATTTTCAGTCATCTTACAACCGCACATTTCCATTCCTACGGAAATGTTAGACATTATTGAAAGATACGTAGTACTACTGTACTGTTCAACCAATGACAATACAAGTGTAAATGATGCAAGACAAAAGTTGTTCATGATCAAAAATCGTCGGCTTGAAAGTCTGCCACCGACAAAGGGTGCATTACAACAACAGGTATTACGTAGTACTTTCCAAGCTGGACACATTTGGGGACAAGCAAACAGATGCATAATATGTGTGCAATCTCCAACCGAATGGGGATGGTGGTTGGATGATGTATCACAGCAGATGAAATGGTCGAAATTGTCAGATATTTCTGATTCATGTAAAGAGCTAATCAAATGTATTTGTAAAATCTGTAAGGAGAAGTGCGGTGCAGAAGTGGTAGTTTGTCCATTGTGCAACTCTAAGAACGAATGTGAAGAATGGTGTGGTGGCAGCCGTTGTTGTTACAAAGCTGTGTTTTTAAAAAGTAATGTTCAAATTTGGTAATATTCAGTATGCTTCAGGCATTAATAAATACTCATTTTTTTGTTAGTAGGAGGAAATATTGAATTCCTCTTTCTTTCATTTTGCCCAGTATATTCCACAAAATAGCACCTATATTAATTCTTAGCCTGTTTTTTTACCTGAAAAATGAAATCCTTGACCTCAAAAACGCATAAATTGATACCAAACACTCTTTTGTATGACATGTGAAAAAAATTTGTAACAAAATCACAACACGCGTAGCCATTTTGAGAACTAGCCGCCATATTTGATTGCCATCACTTTGGGCGATGCCTCCCCATCTTATTTTCATTGTATAACCATAAACTACATTCTTACTAATGGGGATAGTCTTATCACAATTTGCAGTTTTTTAATGATTTCTGTTGTGTAGCACCTCCACTAAATTATTTAATGGTTTCTTTGAGAACGTCTTCATGTGAACGATAAAAAGAGAAAGAAATGCGGCCATGAGTACCGGAAAGAGAAAAAAATGTAAACAACTACAAGAGTCTGCGAAAGAGTGCTCAAAAATTACCCAATTTAACCCCAAACCAAAATCTACAAGTCATACCGGTCAGGCAGAGAGTTTGACCTCACATGAAGTTTCACATCCAGTATCAGATTCAGTGGATTATTTTGACATTGAACACAATCCACTAACCAAGAAAACTTCCCTGAATCAATATCTGTTGATCGACCTCTCGTACTAGAAAGGGCAGTAACAAATGAAGTTAGAGAAGGCTCAATCAATCCAAATGCAGAGTCAACGAACTATTTTATAAAACCTGGCCGGGATGAATTGCCTGCTAATTTGGCTTACCATCCTGTACAGCCCTGTGAGAAGGATATACCTTTCCATGAAAGAAACCCGTTGTTAAATGTAGAAAAAAGTGACAAACAAATTTTCAAAAGACAGTGGTTGACTTTTAATGAGAAGACCTAGCAATTGTTTTGTTTTTTGTGTATCGCGTTCAGCGAATAGCAAATCTGTTTTCTGCTCCGACTTCAACGACTGGAGGCATGTTCACCAAAGAGTAGAGGAACACGAAACATCCAAAAGCCACATGGACTCCGCACAGTCATTTATGGCAGTGAAACGCCAGAAAACTGCTCATGATTTATTGTTAAATAACCAGCTCGAGAAAAGAAAACAGCAAGTACAAGAAAGGAGACAGATAATTGGAATAGTTGTACATGTGATTAAGTTAATAAGCAAACAAGGGCTTCCTTACCGAGGCTCTCTAGAATCGGCATACACACTTGGTAATGAAAATATAAAGTACGAACATTTTCTTGAGCAAATTCTTTTATTAAAGAAATATGTGCCAACACTTGAAAAACACCCCAACAACGTTATTGAACAGAATGTAAGTATTCATGCACAGCAAGAGAAAAGAAAGAGATCAAATGAGAAAGCAGTAGAAAGAGACACTTTGGTGACATTCTTGGGTAAGAATACTGTAATAAAAATTATCAACATCATGAGATGAAAAGACATAATGCTGAGGAAATGACGAAGGCTGTTAAGTTTTCAGTTATGGTGGACACTACGATAGATATTTCCTGCAATGACCAATGTGCATTTGTATTTCGGTACGTTATACAGTAGATCACGGAGTTCTTGAAAGACTCCTTACATTGAAATTTGTTTTTTCAACATCTGAAAAGGATTTATTAAATACCTTAAAAGATGTGTTGGGTGAACTTGAAATTCCTATAGAGCACTGTGTGGCGAATTCCTTTGATGGTGCCACAAACATGAGTGGGAAATACAATGGATTAGCACCTAAGCTATCAGCAGAAGTTCCTAATCATATTCATACTTGGTGTTACGCTAATGTGCTTAACTTAGTACTATCTGATACTGCCCAGTGCCTTTAAAGTACTATATCTTTCTTTCATTTACTTCAAGAGGCACAAGTGTTTTTGAAGGAAATCTTAAAACGACTGCAAGTGTTCCTGGAACAAAAGCCTTATTTTAACTTAGAAGCTATTGGAATACAAGATGGCGAAGCAGAAGTGACGCCACAGTAAAAATCTTTGGAAGGATTGATAACTGGGTTGAAGTTCAACTATCAATTCAAACTACCTAAAGTTTTGTATTTAGAATTGGTTGTCGTATTGTTCAAAATTTCGTATTCTGAAGATTAATCCTAAAGTCAGAAATGATGCATCGGCAATTTTAGAAAAGTTTTTATCATTTGAAACAATTTTGGTAGCGATGATGTTTCTACAGATTTTCAAAGTAACAACTCCTCTATCACACTACTTACAGACAAAGAACCTTGATTATGTTCAAGCATGGAGGTTAATAGAGTGTTCTTCGTCAAAGTTAAAATGTATTCGAGAACAGTTTGCCACGACTTTGAATGCTGCAAATATATTTGTAACAAAAATGTCTAGTATGCTAGAAGAAAGGGCCGAGATTGATAGTTCTCTTAAAGACGTCGTAATAGAAACTGAACGAAAGAAGAAAAGAGTAAAAACTATTAAAAAAATGCCAGGAGAGGGTGCAAGACATGAAAATGTTGCTTCAACTTCTGAAGATACTTTTCGCATTTCAGTGTTCTAGTATGTATTAGACAAGATAATTCAAACAATGGACAACAAATTTATCCACCATAAATCTCTGTACTTGGGTCTTTCATGGTTTGATCCCAAACCGTTTGCCGAGTACGAATCACCACCACTGAATGCCTTAGACAGAATCAGTGAAATTATTCCTTCAGTTGATAAGGGGAAGCTAAAAGAATTACTCTCATTTGCAGATATGTGGCCTTAGATTAGTAATCGATCTACTGTTCAAGATTACGCTAGGATATATGAGTTAGAAAAAAGTTTGAGTAAGACTGATGATGACGATGCCGAAGAAGAGGACAGGGACGAATCTGTTAAATGTACTGATGTGAAGGAGTGCGTTTTTAAAGTGTTGATAGAGTATAAATATGTACTCTCTCCAATATACGGAATTATTTAAAGTTTACAAACACCTGCTTAGAATACATCTTACTCAAGTCTCATGCGAGAAAGTGTTTTCGAACCTTAAAATAATTAAAACTCGTCTTCGGGCACGCTTAACTAATGAACATTTAGAAGCTTTTGTCATGATGGCTGCTGAGAAGGATGTTCTTAACTCAGTCGATAGCAAAGTCATCATAAACAGGTTGTGTGAAGGCAGCTCTGAAATGAGGCGGCTTCTTGCTTTTTAAAATGCGGGCCATAATCTAGCAGTAGTATTCTGTCAGTCATCTTTATGTCTTTCTCAGTCATCTTTGTGTCTTTCTCAGTCATATTTGTGTAACATTTGTGTTTTGTAATGTACCTGCAGGTTTATTTGTAATGTCATCATCATCATCATCATTGTCAACCATTATCAATCCACTGCTGGACGAAGGTCTCCCCAAGTTTCCTCCACAATGGTCTGTCTTGTGCCAGTCTCCTCCATGTCACTCCCGCATACTTTCGAATTTCATCCACCCATCTCCCACGTGGTCTTCTTCGGGTCTTTTCTTGTCCCTTGGAATCCAATCTAAAATTTCGGCTGTCCATCGATGGTCTCTCCTTCTGGCAGTATGTCCAGCCCGTTGCCATTTCAGGGATTTAACTCTGATCATGATGTCTTCCACTCTTGTCATTTTTCGGATCCACGAGTTCCTCTTCTTATCTCTCCTGGTTACTCCAAGCATGCACCTTTGAGTAGTCCGCAGCCTTTGTATGTCTCTTTTAGTTAAGGTCCACGTCTCTGCACCATACGTAAGCACTGGAAGGATGCATTGATCAAACACCTTTCTTTTAAGACATAATGGCGTATTGCTCTTGAAAATTATGCTGTTTCTTCCAAAAGCTCTTTAGGCAAGTTTTGTACGCCGATTAATTTCTTCATCAATGTGACCCTCACTTGATATCTGCTGTCCAAGATAAACGTACGTGTCGGTTATCTCCAGCTTTTCTCCATCAATCGATAAATCTTCATTTCTTGTAAAAGCATTGAACATCACTTTTGTCTTCTGAAAGTTCATTTTTAATCCCACTTCTTTACTCTTGTCAGCAAGTTCCTGGATCATACTCTGCAACTCTGATGGGGTAGTTGCAAAAATGACTACGTCATCAGCAAAACGAAGGTGGGTTAGATAATCTCCATTAATCTTTATTTCCCAGTTCAGTGATTAAAAGACATTTTCCAATGTGGCATTTAAGAGCTTCGGAGATATGGTATCACCTTGTCTCACTCCCTTTCCAATTTTTATGTGTGTTGTTTTTTCAAACAGCCGAATCTTTGCACTTGCATTTTCATAGATGTTATTAATAATATTAATGTATGCAACATCAATACCGCAGGATTTCACAGCCATTGTAACTGCTGATGCTTTCACCGAATCAAAGGCTTTTTCATAATCGATGAAAGCCATGCATAATGGAAGTTCATATTCCCTCGCTCTTTCAATTAGTTCTCTCAGTACGTGGATATGATCTATTGTGCTGTAGCCACTCCTGAATCCAGCTTGATCTCTCGGTTGAGCCATGTCCAGTGTTACCTTCAAACGGTGTGAAAGAACTTTAGTGAAGATTTTATAAACCACTGATGGGAGGCTGATAGGTCTGTAGTTCCTGAGATCCTCAGTGTCACCTTTTTTATGTAGCAGGATCATTGTAGCGTTGTTCCAATCCTCAGGAATCTTCCCTTCATTAAGGCATCGAGTGAAAATTTGGGCGAGTACTGTTTCGATTTCTCCACTTGCTTCTTGTATGATGTCTACAGTAATTCCCTCTTCTCCTGGAGCTTTTCTCGGCTTCATGTTCTTGATCGCATGTGCAACTTCTGCTGGGAGGACTGGAAGAACTCTCGTACTGGTACCTTTTATGATGTCTGGAATACATGTATCATCCATTTCATATAATTTGGAGTAGAAAACTTTCACTCTTGTCAAAATTTCGTATCTATTTCTTGTTACAGAACCATCTTCTTTTCTCAGAGCCATAATCTGTTTTCTTCCCTTACTGAGATGTCCCTTTGCTTGTTTTCAATTGCTTTCCTCACTAGTTCACAGTTGAATTTCATTATATCTTCAGCGATACTTTTTCGTACTGTCTTGCATAGCTCTACATATTCCACATTGGAAGTCACATCTTCCTTAGTTGTCCTCATCTCTCTTCTTTTTTGCATCAACATTTTGTTTTTTCCTGATAATTTGTTCACATGCAACTTGTTCTTAGACCCAGCTAATTAGTAGCTGTTTCCATAAGAGCTTTGGTTACTTTTCTGTTAACTTCAGAAATATCCACTTCTTCCAATGTTAGGCCTTCTAAAGCAGAGAATCTGTTCTTCAGTTCCAACTTGAAGGTATTATGGTGTTTTTAAAGTTGGTTATGTCAATACATTTTGTTTGTCTTATGAGCTTGCCACGTTTGAGTTTAGTGTTGAGGTGCATCTTACATCTCACCAATCTATGGTCACTACCTGTGTTGAACTTGTTTAGCACACTGCAGTCTTCGATGACGAATTTTTTGTTACACATAATAAAATCAATTTCACTTGTCGTCCCATTTGGATGTCTCCATGTCCATTTCCTGTGTGGCTTTTTCTTGAAAAAGGAGTTCAAGATGAAAAACCCTTCTGCCTCTGCAAACTCAACAAGAGTATTTCCATGCTGGTATCTGTTGCCGTGACCAAATTTACCTACTGAAGTTTCATTTTGATGCTGTTGCCCTATTTTTGCATTGAAATCTCCCATAATTATCTTTAAGTGCTGCTTACCTTTATTATTTAGATGGCGAATTTCCCCATAAACTTCTTCACTTTCTTCTTCAGGATGACTTGTGGTGGGTGCATAAGTTTGAATAATCTGAGCCTCGTATCTTCTCGAGAGTTAGATAACGAGTCGTACAGCTCTGTCAGAGGAACTTTCAACTTTATCCTTCAGTTTCTTGTTTATTATAAATCCAACACCACTAGTTCTGCCAGTATCTGCCGCACGATAGTAGAAGAGATGTCCACTTCTCAGTTCAATGAAATCTTCTCCTTTTCTCCTTACCTAACTTAGCCCGATGTCCCACTTGATCCTTTGTAGTTTGTCCTCAAATTCAAGAATCTTGAATCAGAAGATACGGAGAGTCCATTATACGTAGCAAAGGTCAGCATCAGATTGCAATCTAGTCCGGTCCTCCGTGGATTCTTAGCAACAGCTGCTGGACATAACTCACCACGCTGGCCAAGCGGGTTGGTGAGTGTAGTGTACTTATGTCTTTGGGATTAGAATTGTGAGGTTGTTAACTTAAATTATATATTATATTTTATTTTTCAAATAAATTACTGCTCTTTTTTAGATACTTTTGGCTGATCCTTGCTGTCACCGAAATTGTGCTACTGAAATGACTATTCCATATGTTTTTACTTATAAATTATCCCGGGTCTATTCCTAGCAGAAATTGCACATATGACTTTGTTTGGCCCTTAAAAGTATAGGAGAGTCATGTAACCTTAAACACGCAATTCCGACCATAATGCAAACCCAGCATGTAATTCTCCTTAACCGAACTTCCTATCTGTAATTTTTTATTTTTTATTTTTGCTGTCTTATAATTCCAGCGATCACGGAAACCAGTAACGGGCAAAACTACGTTTAGCTCAGTCTGGTTTCCGGAGTCGGTATTCTACCTGTTGCCCACGAACCAATGAAAATTCACGATTTGGCATGTTGCTGACTTTAAGTCCCCTATCATTTATTCCCGATTCCTCAGTCTTCTCTAATAATTCCCTATCTAGTACAGCACCTGCAACCAATGAATTATAAAGTCTGAGGAACTACCAACTTCCATGAGACCTCCGGTCTTTTTCAGACACCTCGTTAATTTTCCCACTCACCCTCTCCACGCCCAGCCATGGTTTCCAAATTTTAACAATTAAAGGTGTTTTTTACTTAGCCACAGTGAAGGGGAATATCCCACCTGTGACATATTCCTCTAACTCTATTACTTCATCTTTCCCCTATGAAACTATTTACAAGGCGCTCTGCCTACTCCTAGAGAAAATTTCATCCTTCAAGCCATACAGCAGTTGGTGAATTGACTTCTAAACCTCCCGATAATTTTGTTTGTTTTGTTTTGAAAGTCTCCGAACTGGTCTGTGAAGTCACAACTATAAAAACTTAACCTGTCAGGGCAAACTTAACCTGTCATTGGAAGGAAGGCTACAGAGTGTATACTTCCACTGCATAAAATAGTTCCGGTCTAAAAGCTCGTACTCCAGCTTCAACTGGCACTTAGAAATGACACAGATGTTCAATACGTTGTGTGTGTGTGCATTTAAAAAATTCAGATCTCAGTTTCCGCGGCATTTCTAAAAAATACAGATATTCGTGCTTTGGTGACGTCACTGATGGTTCTCTGTCACAGCATTCTTGTTTGGGTCAGAGTTAAGCTGTCAACCCAGGGGATATTTATTGCTGTGGGGGGGTGGGGGTCATTAGTGGAAGGATGAGGGCGAAAAAGTGTTTCCGAGGGCATTTCGCGTTTCTCCTTGATTGTTGTTTTAAAACACTCTTCTGTCTTTTCGGTTTTTTCGAATGGCATCTGCCGGTCACTCGAGTGTATTTCAGCCGCATAAACGTGGGAAATCACTACGAAGCTCTGCTAAGGTGATCGTTATGAATGTTTTCACTAAATTGATGGAAAAACATTCGCCGAATAAATCAAATGAATTAACAGTTCTTACGGCAGAACTCACTGGCATTTCAAGTCGCACCATTGCGAGAATGAAGGTTGAATTTAGTACTGAAGTACCTCAGATCCATTGGCAATTTATTTCTTCAAATTAAAATACAATTCTCGCTTGGCTTACATAGAACGTTTTCTCGAAATTAGTTTGGAGTTCCCAATTCAGTTCTCAATATAGGCCAAGAAACGGCCATCTTTTCCTTTTGAACTTTTGTGCGCAGTTGCCTTAAACGCGCATGAACCGGCATGAAAATTCAGACAAATGAAAGAGTTCCTTCCCCAGCCACACATAATTCGGAAACTTGAAAAACTGCCACACATTCAAAGTGTTCCTCGGAGGAACAGCAATTTGTGCCCGGCCCATCAATGAAAAACATGTGGCAATTTTCCAAGTTGCTGAAAGATGTGTGGCAGTTTACAGTGAACCCTAAAATATCATTTACCACAGAGACGGGCTCTTGTCCAGTACTTATGGCAACACGGGGTAGTTAAAAATGCATACACATTTAACGGATGTCTGTTATAAAATTTTTGAAAGAACGAAATTTTACGCATAACTGATGACATGGTAAAATTACTTTTAATTAAATCCCGCAGTTGGTAATCTTCAAGCAATAAGTATAAATATATGAAATATATAAAAAAAAAATGGAAAAATATGTGAAAACAAAATTAGGCCACTTAAGACTGCTTCCCGTGTTTAGCAAAGATAATTTCATTTTAAAAGTAAGAAAGAAAGAAACGTTACACGTTCTGTAACATCTCCAAAAAAAAAAAAAAAAAAAAGATAAGAGAGGGAGAAATAAACTGCTTGTCTACCGGTCTGCAAAGCGCGCGGCGGTGGGGAGGGGTTAAAATAGAGGGGTTTGGTAAGGGATCACGGTGACAGACAGCCAGCCCTGAGGGCTTGTGGGAGAAGTTTTCCGAGTGAAGGTTAATTACACACCATTAGTGCGGAGTAATACTGGGAGTGAAAAGGTCACCGTAGCTTTGGCCCCATTGCCAGGATAGCTTTGCCCCGAGTAGCGGTGTTTACGAGAGAAATAGTTTCTCGAGTGCGATACTAGACATATCGAGCACACAGCAAAAATTGGCCGTTTTTTTCTCTGTATTTTTTATCCTTAGATAACATCATAAAATTAGATCCTTAGCTTTCATTTATTTTCTCAGTTTCCTGCAATGATATCTGTGAATCGGGGAATTCCAAAATTTTGATCTTGTGCTAGGAAACGATTTCATGTACGGGTCTTAAAAATAAATATTTCAGGAAATTTTTCCTTTAGTCTTCAATTTGGCTAAAGGAACACAAACATAATAGTTTTTTCACGCATAACATGAAAACCCCAACATTTTACGTTAAGCATTTTTGCAACTATGATTTTTTTTAAGTGCGTGAATGGCAAATTTGTAGGACTTTATGAACATAATCATTTCACTTAAAACTTTCGGAAATCCCCTTCGCGTTCGATTTATTAAAAAAAGACCGTTCTCTAACTACGGAACGAACGCGAATGCAAAATTTCTGATTTAGTGGGTATATTTCCTGAAAATACGGTAAGACGTGTGCTCAGATCTTGCAACTACTTCTAGAAAGTTAAAAAAAAAAAAAAAAAACATTATAAATTAAAATTCCTCAGGAAAAAGGTCTTTGTTAGATTAATGTGGAAGGTATTAATTTGGATATCTTCGAATTACCCAAGTAGCACATGACGTTTAAAAGACGTCGCATTTCGGTTGCAAAAGTTTATATTTGGTCTTCCGTACAAAGACTACGTTTGATAAACGTTTGTTAAATGTTACATCCGTTACCGTTGCGATTTTGTCACATTCATTACGTTTGCTAAACGTTGCATTTTCGTCATGTTAGCAAGGTCACAGCTAATCTTTGGCGTGACATTACATTCAGGCAAAAAAGAACAAAATTATACTGTTGATAAAACAGTAAGCTTGTGTATAATTGATAAAGATTATTGAATTCCTCCTCTTTTTTTTTTGCTTATACGACTAGAAGATTTTTTATTCCATTGGTTTTAAAGCAGCTTCTGGTCTGCGGCTGCGTCGTTCTCTAACCTGCTGTTACGTCACTTGTACTACGGACGGTGAGTTATGGCAAGGCTGAACTCGATCGTCCAGGGCTGCATGCCTAATCGATGGATTTTATCGTTCTTAAAAGGTAAGTTTTTTCCTGTTTCAATTCATAGGCTTCGATTTCGAACACAATTCATGTATTCGCTTCGTAACTCGTGGAGATTCCCGTAACACGTGAAGACATTCATGTATTCGTTTCGTAACATGTGAAGACATTCATGTATTCGTTTTGTAACACGTGGAGCTAGGCTTAACACGTGAACACATTCATGTATTTTCTTACCAGGTATATATATCATCGACTGCATTTTAAACTAGGAGTAGTAAAGAATTTTTAGATTTTCGGATCTAAACACAGCTGATTCGTTTTTAATTTTGTATTTTCGTGAAAGAGTAACAAAAATATATTTCAAGGAAACGAAATTTTAGACCTTTTCATTTTTATGAGCTACTGAATATTTGGTTAGATTTTTAAATAACAAATGCAGCTAGTTGTAAAAGAAATTCTAATTCTTCAAATGTTTAGAGAGTATTGAATTTATACTTAATTACTCAAATGTGCTTCCATGTGCCTCTGTGTAGCAAACATTGTTACAAACGCAGCTTATTGGTATGTTAGTTATAAAGGATACTACTCTATATTACTGTTATCATATATTAGATCAGCATTTCTTAGGGCTCATTCAGCCAGTTTTTTTGCAAGAAATATATTGTGTGTAGAGTAACAAACGGAATAAGCTGTTGGATAGATACTTATTAAATCCAGAAAGCTTCAAGGTTGAAAAAAATTCAAAACCCACCCTGTACAGAGTCCTGTGGCCAAGAAGTAAATTGTCAGTCACAATTCAAAGTCTACATAAGGCACGCAAAAATGTAACTTTTTTTTTTTTTTTGAAAATGCACGTTTTATACCAGATGTGAATTAAGCTTACTGAAATCATAATGTATCTGTATCCAAATGGAATATATACAAATATCCAATGCAACATTTTGTTAGACTGTGGGAGTACACACTTACATTCAAATGTGCCCATCTCCCCCTTCCACATATCAGAGTTGTGCCTATCAAATAATGAAGCAGAGGAATGCTATTGAACCTGTCACAGGAAAGGTGGCCAGTTGCTTTGCTTTTCCAGTTACAGTTTACTAAATTTTTGTTCAAATTTCAGGAATGCAGGGGTGGGAGAAGTTGGAAGCAGAGTTGTATAAAAATAAAATGTATCTGTGAACACAACCATTGAAACAAAACTTGCTGCAAACCCGCATATCACGATGACAATATAAGATAATTTAAAGAAACAATAAAAAAATAATTATTAGGACATTACAAATTCCGATGACGGCAAAATACAATTGAATGTGTGTGAAATTGACCTTTATGGCAAAATATTGGATTATGAACCTCATAAAAACAAGAGAATTAAAAGAAACATTTTATACCCAGAAAACAGTTTCATTAATGAACCTTTAAAATTATAAATAGTATTTTCAACAGCTTAGTTAAAAAATTACTGTGCTGCCCCCGGTGGCGCAGTGGTCTAAGCGATGGCCTCTGATCATTCGTCCGAATCCCTATAGGGATGGGCGATATCTTGAATCGAAAATATCGGTATTGAAAGATCAATATATCGGATCGATTTTTCGATATTTTTCAAAACTTCTGATCTCAATACGGCTGATATTCCGGTTTATACTGCCTCAGGGTTATCACTGAATCCGATCCGATCTGATGTTGTGCTAAGTATTGGCTGTTGGGAACTTGGAACTAATTGGCTGTTGGCCAAAGCGAGCTGTTGGCTTGTTCGCACAAATCTCAGCCAGCACTAATTAAATAAAGCTTCTGTGCTTTGCAAATCTGTATTGCTTTATTGAATGCAGGGTCAAAGTGTGTATAAACATATACACATAAACTATTCCTTACAGAGTTATCCGAAAATGATAGAATTGTATAACTTATGTCACAAGGAATTTTCATAGCAATTTTTTCTTTCTAAAACACGAAATTTATAATCTAGTTCCAAGGTTCTTAAAACGAGAGCTGCTTCCTCCTGCTAAAAGGGAGGAATTTTATTTGTCATTTATTATTACATTTTATAGCTTAAAACTACCTTTATGCAAGATTGCAGCTCTCAAGCTGTATTTTTAGTGGTATGAAAAACACGTAAAATATTGTTTTTCAGATCCTAAAATAAAAAATATATATACCAGAAGGTTTTGATGCAAAAATAAATAAATAAATCATGCAACAGAAGTGTGCTTGTAATCTGCAGAAATGCTGAATATACTTTCCACAACCCAAAAGTGATTTTCTTGTTTCATGTGTGCGATTGCTCGACGAGCATGGATATGGTTTCTGCCAAGAAGTTTCCAAAAATCCCAGTTGCAAAGGAATGTTTTCATGAGTTTTTCATAACTGTGAGATTATGAGAAATATGTATTTCCAACTTTTCGAGGAAAGGTAAGTTGAAGCTTCAGTATAGCATAAATGACAAAACAAACGTATTTAATCCCAGCAGACTGGAATCTTAACCATCAATTAACATGGGAATAACTGAATTATAGAAAGAATAACTTTTTTATTGGCATGTCAAAGTTAACATTATATCAGCTTGCAAGGAAATGTTATGGAAAAAAATCTTTAAAAAAACTTTGTTACTGTAATTTTTAGAGCATTTTGTATGCATTTATATTTTTCAGAAGGTGTGAACAACGGTTTGCTATTTTTTTATCGTTTAAGACAGAACACAATGTTAATGGAGTATACAGATATAATTACTTCCATGGTGTAAGCTAAAATAGTTCCCATAGCATAAGCAAAAAAATTTAAAGTGCTTATAATATGTTCACAAGTGACATTTTTATTAAAAAAAGTAATTAGAGTACGAATAATTTGTGATGGCCTTTTCATAGAAAGCAATTATTTTTCCAGAAAGATATTTTAAAAAATGCTAACGATTATTAGTCCTCTGTTAAAAATCGATCATAAAAATAAAATCATAAAAAATATCATAATCCAAATTGATCAAGTATATATTTACTAATTAATGTATGAAAGCCTGTCTCTCCTAGATAACATAAAAACGAATGGACAGTCAGAGGAAATAACATGCTATAAGTGTGGGAAAATCAGCAGATCAAGACGAAAGTTAATTATGCTCATATTTTTACCAGATTATTTAATTACTTCAGGAAGTTTCACTATGTATTAACAAGATAATTATCAAATGATGATAAAAAAAATTACGTCTGATATGTACATAGCCTGAATTACAACAAACTTTATACTACATAACTTGTAAGACATAAAGAAAACTCTCGAAAAGCTTTCCTTAGCCAGCTGTTAAGATCAACGTACTTTATCAAAAAAAAAAAAAAAAAAAATGCTTATCTTCAACTTCAAATTGCGTGTCATTGGTATGTCTTTAATTTTGGTCAAAGTGCCAGTTTACTTAACTTCAAACATAATACTCATAAGCAAAAGAACAATCTGCCATCGACCGTTCTTCAAATTTCTTTTCTAGGTGCCTACCGTCAACTAATAGTTAAAATTTTCAACCATGGAGGTTTTCAACACAGCAGGCATTTTTCCTTGTAGAGTTCTAGAAATCGGAAGGTGACATAATATCATGTGAATCTCGATAATGAGATCGCAGTTTGATAGTCTTCAAACAACATAATTTTCGTGACATGCCAGAGGAAAGAACACAGATTTCATTCCACAAGTGAAATCACATCGGCCATACGCTGATATATTGAATATCAAACACCAATACCAATATATTGAATATCGCACCAATATATCAAAAACCGATATATTGATTTTCTGATATATCGAAACTTCGATTCAATACTATATATCGAAATATCGGGTGAAAATATCGATACTTCGATATATTGATAAATATCGCCCATCCCTACTTCGAATATATGCACATAACATTGCAAATTTTATGCTGGGAAATCAGAATGTCACATCCTTTTCCCCCCAACTTTGTAAAAATATATTACACAAAAGGTATTAATTTTCTCCAGCAGTATATTCATTGTAAAGCAAACTTTTTTTTTTTCATTTTTCAACTGAAACAGATATTGAAAATATCAATTAACATATTAACAGACTCCTCCAAAAAACGGAAAACACAAGCATCAACAAATGTGTTCCTTCATTATGCATAAGTACTTTCTTTTTTGCACGATGTGCTTCTTGCAGAGAGAAACGTCTCACTGCCAATATTCTTGAAGCTATTCTTATACATGTGAATGATGTGACTATGAATTCAACTAGGAATTAAAATGCTACTTTGTAGAAAAGTTCAATGTAGACAATTCAAGTTCATAGTTCTCTAATCTGAACTTCAGGTTAAACTTACTTTAACTTAAATTGTACGCAGAACATTCTATCGTGAGAACAATTAGGCTTAACTAAGCTTTGAATTCACGGTGAGTTCAAAATCCTTTATTGGTATGGAAGAAACCCATCTTCTTTGAAGGCTTTCATCTTTAGGAAAGCTGAAAACAGTGGCTTTTGGACGTGCTTTGTAATTATATCTACATAAAGGCACGCGATATTTTCCACGCATGTTGTATAAAAACGCTAATTCACGTGCACGACAACCGAAAGCTCAACGTTGACCAATGCCGCATGAACGCGAAGCTAATATCGGCACTCCCCTTACGTTTGCCCTTTGACCCCTCTGGAGAGAGCGATTGCGATGGCTCTCTGACGGTGACGTCACACTCCTTCGCATTTCGCGCGCTGGGGCTTTCTCTCCAGGGAGGGGGGGGGTGTTTGAAATGAGTGTCCAACGTCTTACGTGCGGGTATGATGATGAAACAATGATAACAGTTTAACAGATATGAATTCAATGATGTCTTTTCAGCATTTTTTGTGATACAAAACAGTTTGTATTGAAGCACAATAAATTTACCATTTAAGGTAAATGTGTAGATAAGTGTCCTAAATTATTTCGTCGGAAAAATACCAGTACTTGGAAAAAGTGCGACGTACAGATTTTATAGTATGAAAATTAATGGCAAATGGTGCAGAAATTTCATATTTTAAATATATTTTAAAGATTTTTATCGTAATATTTACCTGTAAGTGCGGTGCTGTAAAGAGACGATGCGCATCGCTATCGCGACGATTGCTAGCTTTGCTCCGTTGAAGCAGATTCGGTGCGCTGTGTAAATCACGCGCGGATGACTACAAGTGCAGCCGCGTACGTTCTTGCCAGGGGAGCGAAGCATCATGTACTCATACGCTACAAAATATAATTCGTTCATGTTTTGTGATTGTTTTTAAAGCAGATGTTGAGAAAGTTTTCGTTCTTTCACATATGATTCCCGGATTAAAAATATAAAATGCTAATATGCTTTCTATACTGTGCCGAAAACTGGGGAACTATAACTTTCGGTTCTGGTTTGAACAGTTTCCATTCGTATTTAAGTTGAAGCAAAATGTAGCCTTTGCGAACTGTACTTTGCGGAAAGAACTACAAAACGTCGGGCAATACGCTAAATCTTAGGGATAATTTAAAACGACAGCATTCAGCTGCTGTCGTTTTAAATGATCCCAGAAAAAAAAACCCGAGGAACAGCCCCACTCAAAACTTTATTTATTCAGTTTCTCACGAATTATTACCACGATTTTGCTAAACATTATAAAAAAAATAGTTTTGCATACAAAACTGCAGAATTTTCTTCTTTAGCTTTTGTGAACGGAAACATAAAAAAATCATGCAATACAAACAGAAAATAAGAATTAAGGAGCCACGTATTAGCTCGTTCTTCAGGCAAAACATTTGTTTCGTGACTTTTGCTCACTCACTTCCAGAGGATATCGTCAAAACGTAGATTCCCCGCCCCGGTGGCGCAGTGGTCTAAGGACTGACTTCTGACCATTCGTCCAAGATGGGTCCGGATTCGAATCCCGTGAGTAATAGATGTGTTTCTGTTTGCCTTACAGCACTGGCTTCTTTATCCCTTCCCTGAAACCAGTGGAACTAAATCAGGGACGAACGAATGCTTACAGCCCATCGAATTGTTCACGGTGGTCGTTAAACTCCAAACCAAAAAAAAAAAAAAAAAAATGGTTAGTTTCAAAGCCTATCAGAGCTCAGCTTTTCGACAATATGGAAAAGTAAGAAATATTCTGTTTCTTTAATTTTACCTCATGTCCGACTCTTACTTAAGGCCGACGCATGAGGGACTGTTAAAGAATTGTTTAGGAATCTATTATCTCTTACGTAATTTTTCCATTTAAACACACATTCATACATCCTTTCAGTAAATTAAGACATTTAGTGGATACTTTTATTATTATTATTATCATTAGAGAATCCTTTGATAATTGTCATTTTTTCATACTTTCAGACAGCAGACATGAGAGGGTGAGAGCCTGCACAAGAATTTCCGCAATTTATTTAGAAATCAGCTTTTTGAACACTCCACATGTACTTAGTAAGAGATTCTTGTTAAAGGCATTTCAGCTAAAAAAAAAAAAATGGCAAAAATTAGAGTAAACAAAATAACTTTTTTTAAAACATGAAAGAATAGGAAAGTGGTGTTACACAATAGTACAGGAGATACAAAAGATAAGATGGAAAAATCACCAATGGATCCAGTATTTCTTTAATTATATTATTACAAATTAATTTATTTTTTATGTTCCATTATGGTTAAATATTTCACTGAACACCCAGTGGGTCCAGCCTGGGGGCCGTCACTTTACGTGCTCGTCCGATGCACGGCGGATATTCAGCGATTGTTAGCAAATCGCACCAGGTCTGAAACACTTAGCTATTTGCGGCTCTCTATTAAACTGATTAAAATTGATTTTATTATTGTATTTTAATTTTTCCAACAAAATACTGACACAATCGGGAACAAAAAGTTTTTGTGTTTAAAAGTTTAGTTTACTAATTTATACTTTTCAGTTTTATTACATTTAACATTTTTGCTATTAATATTTCAATTTTCAATGCTTTATTCTATTATTTTATTTAGTATTTTGTTCCTTTTTTTATATATTACTGGTGCTAATTCTTTCCATTTTTTAAAAGTTTTTTGAGGTCCAAACGTTCTAGTTTCAAACTCCAGTATTCTTCTGAGATCACGTTTAATAGCTATTTTAATCTGCTTCGTATTTTTTTTTTGTTCGGAAGATAAGGCATTTCGATTTTTCCATATATTATATTTTGTTATTGCTATTAAATAATGAATTGTTAGGTTTTTAATTTCAGAGCAGTCTAGAGGTACATGGCACAAAATTTGTTGTGCAGTAAATTTATGTCTACAATTTAAGTATTGTTGTAACCAATCTCAGATTTATTTTGCCAAATTGCAATCTACAAATAAATGTTGAAGAGTTTCCTCTGAGCCACAGTAGGTACAGTTAGGATTAGATATTAGTTTAATTCTATACAACCATTTTCTTGTCGGGATAATATTGTGCAAACTTTTAAAAAGTAGATCTCTAATATGAGTGCTTAGTTTTATTTTTGATTGAAGTGTCCAAATACTATGTACCATATTGGATTGCAGGGTATCTTCTAATTTAGTAGGATGTCTTTCGTTTAATGCTAAATATATTTTACATAATTTATCACAATCTTGTCAGAAATAATTTTTCATCCCGGAAAACAAATTTTCTCCCTAGAAACTGTGCACACCATCGATAGTTATTGATTGTTATTTTTTTACTATCGAAACTATCGATAGTCATAACTATCGATAGTTCTCCACCTTTATGTGAGGGTCCCTTAGTAGAACGAATTCATTTCCGTGCAAATCGGTTGTTTCTCGGTGGGGTTGCGGGCTTTTGTTCGTTGGGACGGACGGACAGAAACACGGACGACGGACGGTACGTAATTTTGTATCGTACCTGATAGGTGTGAGACGTTCCCGAGTAGAAAGAAATAATTTCCGTGCAAATCGGTTGTTTCTCGGTGAGGTTACGTGCTTTTATACTTCCGGACGAATGGACAGACAGACGGCGGACGGTTGAAATGTAATATTTTCTCTCGTATCTAATAGGTGTGAGGCGTCCCTGAGTAGAATGAATTCATTTCCGTACAAATCGGTTGTTTTTCGGCGGGGTTACGTGATTTTATACTTCAGGACGGACGGACAGACAGACTTCGGACGAATGGAACATAATTTTCTATCATATCTTATAGGTGTGAGGCGTTCCTGAGTAGAAAGGAATCATTTCCATGCTAATCGGTTGTTTCTCGGTGGGGTTGAGGGCTTTTATTCTTCAGGACGGACAGACAGACAGACAGACGGCCGACGGACGGAACGTACTTTTATATCGTACTTGATAGGTGTGAGGCGTCCCCTAGAAGAAAGAAATAATTTCCGTGCAATTCGGTTGTTTCTTGGTGAGGTTACGGGCTTTTATTCTTCGGGACAGGCATACGACCGACGGATGGAACGCAATTTTTTATCGTATCTAATGGGTGTGAGGCGTCCCTGAGTAGAAAAAATCATTTCCGTGCAAATCTGTTGTTTCTCGTTGTGGTTGGTGCTTTTATTCTTTGGACGGACGGAACATAATTTTTTATCGTACCTGATAGGTGTGAGGCGTCCCCGAGTAAAAAGAAATCATTTCCATGCAAATCGGTTGTTTTTCAGCGGTGTTACGTACTTTTATACTTCGGACGGTCGGACAGACAGACTTCGGACGAATAAAACGTATTTTTCTATCACATCTGATAATTGTGACGCATCATGAGTGGTACGAATTTATTTCCGTGCAAATTGGTTGTTTCTCGGTCGGGTTACGTTTTTTTTTCTTCCGGACGGACAGACAGACAGAGGACGAATGGAACGCAATTTTTATCACATCTGATAAGTGTGAGGCGTCCCTGAGTAGAAAGAAATTATTTCCGTGCAAATTTGTTGTTTCTCGGTGGGGTTGCGGGCTTTTATTCTTCTGAACGAACGGACAGACAGACGACCGACGGACGGAACGTAATTTTGTATCGTACCTGATAGGTGTGTGGCATTCCCTAGCAGAAAGAAATAATTTCCGTATAAATCGGTTGTTTCTCGGTGAGGTTATGTGCTTTTATCCTTCGGGACGAATGGACAGACAGACGGCGTACGGATGGAACGTAATTTTCTATCACATCTGATAAATGTGGGGCGTCCCTGAGTAGAACGAATTAATTTCCGTGCAAATCGGTTGTTTCTCGGTCGAGTTATATGTTTTTATACTTCCGGATGGACGGACGGACAGAGAGACTTCGGACAGATGGAACGTTGTATATGATAGGTGTGAGGCGTCCCTGAGTCGAAACAAATAATTTCCGTGCAAATCGGTTGTTACTCGGAGATTTTTTTATTCTTCTGGGCGGGCGGACAGACGGCGGACTGATGGAACGTAATTCTGTATCGTATCTCATGGGTGATTGGTTTCTCAGTAGAAAGAGACCATTTGCGTGCAAATCGGTTACTTACTTGTTAAGAAACATGGTTTTCCGTGTGGCCGTAATAAGTCATTTCTGGACGGACGGACAGACGGCGGGCGGATGGAACGTAATTCTGTACTGTATCTCATGGGTAATGCGTTCCTGAGTAGAAAGGGACCATTTGCGTGCAAATCGGTTACCTACTTGTTAAGAAACATGCTTTCTCGTGTTGCCGTAATAAGTGATATTTCAATTTGTTGATGGTCCCCTTAAAGCTACGAGGGTCGACGGTCGTTCCCTGCGTGAGACGTCGTCCTCTGGCCGCGAAGCTGAGCTGCATATGCCGGTGGACTTCAACGGTGTCTGCATTAGGACATTATCGCTCTAACCCATCATATATAAAAAAAACTCCAAATTATCTATTAACATTAAAAACAAAATTCTTATCTGGAAAATGTGCTTTGTTCCAATCTTACTCAATGGTTCCTCGATATGGGGCATTTATGCCGAGTCCCACCATAAGAAACTTCAGATATTCCAAAACCGACTGTTGAAGCAACTTACTGCTGCACACCCTAGGCAGACAAATCGATACATCCGCGACAAGTTCAAACTTCCACTACTGAAGCAAATTATTGGAACGCAAGCAGAAAAATTCTACGATAAACTTCCACTACTGAAGCAAATTATTGGAACGCAAGCAGAAAAATTCTACGATAAACTTCCTACACATCCGAATCCAATACTAAAATTTATCAGCGAATATTCCACCGACATGACTATACGATATAAAAGACCGAGATTTATGTTAAATCTCTTGCCACGACTCCCAAAGAAGCCCCCAAAGAAGAAAAATAAAACTGCCAAAAATAATCTAAGACCCCTTAAATTCACTTGTTCGAACGCAGCAGCTGCAATGCTTTAGGATATTCCTTATGTCACAATTGCTGTAGCCTGTAGTTGAGTTTGCTACGGCTCTATATCTGCACTACGGAGTCAACAATGAGGAATATCCTAAAACATTGATTTTCGATTCTCGACTTTGATTCATCTACTACTAACTGTTTCTTCCTACGAAACTACCCCGGGTCCATCCTGAGCATCAAAGATGCGCTTATGGCCCTAGTTTGGCCCCTAAAACTATGGGGGTATTATGAAATCCAGACCAAGATGAACATGGGATTACCCCCAATCCGAACTTATTATTCGTATAATATGATGTCTTTTCTTTACTCCCTACTAAATAATGATACAATCATTCTAAACACTGTTTGCTCAGTGTTCATTCCGGAGTCTGCTTTCTGGCCCTTAAAACTATGGGGGCATTATGAAATCCAGACCAAGTTGAACATGGGATTACCCCCAATCCGAACTTATTATTCGTATAATATGATGTCTTTTCTTTACTCCCTACTAAATAATGGTACAATCATCCTAAACACTGTTTGCTCAGTGTTCATTCCGGATTCTGCTTTCTGGCCCTTAAAACTATGGGGGCATTATGAAATCCAGACCAAGTTGAACAGGGGATTACCCCCAATCCGAACTTATTATTAGTATAATATGATGTCTTTTCTTTACGCCCTACTAAATAATGATACAATCATCCTAAACACTGTTTGCTCAGTGTTCATTCCGGAGTCTGCTTTCTGCCCCTTAAAAGCGATCCAATAGAAACTCACGATTTGACATCACAACCTACGTTAAAAAACAAAAAAAAAAAAAACACACACACACACAGGTAAGTACAATCTCGAAATCTACTGCTTCGAGTAAAAATCTCATTTATTTCCCTCATGCTTTCTCCATTTCAAATTTCCTGTGCACCACCAACTCTTCACACCAGCTCCCCAGGAATTACCATGTTCAACCGTCGCCAGCATCCATCGTACTCTCCAACGTTTTGCCGGGAATTCTTCTGCTTCTCCCTTGGCCTTGCCGGCCTCCCTTCGGCTAGATAAACCCATCTTTCCCGTCGTTTAGCATTAGAAGTTTTACTTTTTTCTCAACTGCTAAAAGTGCATCCCGCTCGCGCTCACTTTTAGCAGTATATACCTACAACTCTAATTTACTTTTCTGCTTTACAAATACTATCCAATCAGGGGACCCTATCCCGAATCTTTTACTTCATCCTTCGCTCCATACAACTGAATGTGAATTGCGCCTAAACCTTGTGAGCTATGTTGTTATGTTATGTTAAGTTATGTAAAAGCAGAACTCCTCATGCATACTCCTATCTTCGATCCATTCTCAGTGTATTATCCCCGGCAGTACATCACCTGCAGCCAGGGCTCTATACTTCGATTCACCCTAAGATGACACTGCAGTTTAAGGTACAAGCGGTTTCTTTCAGGCATACACCCCCCACCCCACCCCCAGAGTAGGTTACCGAACCAAATTTTAATAAATTCAGGCTATGATGAAAAAGGAAGTTTCGTTTCTTTTCATGCTACAAATATTTCTCCAATTATATTTTTTAAATATTTATTCAAATGGTACTAGTTACAGTTTATATTTTATTATTAAAAAGTGTATTACGACACATGGTATTCTTCAAAATATAATAAGTAGAGTAATCATACCTAATTGCCTGGGAATCGTGATTCAGTATCAAGAGTGCCTTGAATGCATTTTAATAGATGAAAATTTCAAGCCTGCGGACCCCCCTCCTTTACCTGAAAAAAGTTTGTTATTCCTGAAATGTTTGAAGAAGTAATAACTATATCAGAGATGTATACATAATTTTTCTTTTGGGGGGGGGGACGAAAATAGGAAGTTGATACATTTTTTATTACATTAAGGCATTTTTTTCTAATTTAAGTCGCATTTTTACCAAAAAACAAAAAAAACGGGGGGGGGCTCTCTAAATGTGCCCATGTGCTAGATATATAGTAATTACTTCTATATATATAAATATAGTAGTTAAAATTATATATATATATATATATATATAGCAAATGGAAAACTTGCCCCCTCTAGGGTTCCATTTGCCTCCGGCCAAAAAGTCCTGAAAGAAACACTGGGTACAAGAGACTAAGCCTCCGGGGACGGCCGAAAGTTATGTTCATCGGCGTCACTCCTCACTGTGTCCTGCTGTTTGCAGCTGTCAATCACTTCCCCCTTCAACTCATTGGCACCGTCACTCGCATTCTCTCCAGTTTAATTGTTGCTGTTTTTATGAAGGCCTTCACATAACACCAGCTTGTAAATAATGGGTAAGGAGCGATTGTCACCACCCCGTTGCTGTAGTCTCTTCAAGGCGGTGGATTGTGGTGGTGATCTCCTTCACCTGCCCAGGAAGGATTAGTGGAGGTGGAGGAACTGGGGGTGGGGGGGGAGCCTTGTCTCATAAACACTGCATATTTACGCATGCGTGCGTTGGTCTAGTTTTAAAACTGAATTTCAGAAAATATATCATTTTCATTAAATTTATGTCTAAAATAACTATAAGTACTTATGAGTAAACAGCTAGGGCCAAGGTCTTTAGATATATCTCATGGTATAAGTTGGGCTCGCTACGATGTCAGCCTCTCATTGGCTGCTGAAATGACGTCGCGTAGACGCTGGACGCATGGCAGCTTTGAGTGTCTTGTATCGTGGGGTTACGGCATACGAAACGATCGTGATAATCACACTTATTATGATAATAACGAAATAAAACTGCGAAAAACTGCTCACACATAAATAAATCTCATAAATTCAAAGCATTTATCTTCCTTGAAGCGCAACATTTCCAAATTTATTTGCATATATGTGAACTCACATTTTAATACTTACTGAATAACGAAATTGGTAGCCAAGCCACTACAAATAAAACAGCTACAAGTATTAAGGTTAGAAACTGATACTTAAATTAGTTCTGAAACTTACTTCATCAAAAAATGCCAACAAAGGCGGCAATACGTATCGCAGCTATATCAATCACTTCCGTACTAGGAACAACACGAAAACTATTCTGTCTCTCTTCATACATTCACTCTTGAAAGATTTTTCAACATTCCTTCATGTTGTGTATGTATATAACACATAAGCAGGCTAAAAACAAATTTAAGCGCAAGAAAACCAAGATACAAAGAGAGAGTTAAGTGTTATTATATGCCTTTTTTTTTCAAAATTATTTTTTCCTGTAATGTTTATTAAGCTCATTTTGCTCAAAGTTTACGAATGTGGTTTTCACTTTAAACCTTTTCTACCAGCATATGTGCTAGCTGGTTGTTTTAGTAGTTAACAGGTTTAGTAGAATTTAATGTTCAATGATTTTTTTAACTTACAAAATTTGTTTTTAGTGCACTTAAGCAGATGTATAATAATATAGCAGAAACCCACTTTCAGAGCTTTGTAGAAATGAGAGAGGTGGCATTTCTGTTTGACCCTGAAGAAGCTATAAGTGATAATTCTCAACATGTTTTACATTACAAATTTGTACACGTCTTCTTTTATGAACTCAAAATTTTATGGGTTACTGTTTTTTAGTTTTTGCCCTCATCAAAGGGACAATATAGCTTGGTGACTTGGTTCTGATATTCTTCTATATATATATATATATTTTTTTTTTTTTAGATTTTTTTCTTTTTAAAATTATTTGCACACACACACCATGAAGTATGGAATACTTAAAAAATGACATCTTGAAAAATATTCCTACCTATCTATCTATCTATCTATCTATCACTCTCTCTCTCTCTCTATATATATATATATATCTATATATATATGCACCATGAAGGAATGAGGAATGGTGAAAATTAAAACATTTCATCTTTTCAATTTTTCATTTTTTTAATTAAATTTTACATTTTTTTCTCTTATATGTATATGAAAAAGCCTTTGATTCGGTGAAACTATCAGCAGTTACAATGACCCTGAAATCCTGTGGTATTGAAGATGCATACATTAATATTTTTAATAACATCTATGAAAATGCAAGTGCAAAGATTCGGCTGTTTGAAAATACAACACACATAAAAATTGGAAAAGGAGTGAGACAAGGTGACACCATATCTCCGAAGCTCTTTAATGCCACATTGGAAAATGTCTTTCAATCACTGAACTGGGAAAAAAAAGGGATAAAGATTAATGGAGATTATCTAACCCACCTTCGTTTTGCTAATGACATAGTGATTTTTGCAACTACCCCATCAGAGCTGCAGAGTATGATCCAGGAACTTGCTGACAAGAGTAAAGAAGTAGGATTAAAAATGAACTTTCAGAAGACAAAAGTGATGTTCAATGCTTTTACAAGAAATGAAGATTTATCGATTGATGGAGAAAAGCTGGAGATAACAGACACGTACGTTTATCTTGGACAGCAGATATCAAGTGAGGGTCACATTGATGAAGAAATTAATCGGCGTACAAAACTTGCCTGGAGAGCTTTTGGAAGAAACAGCATAATTTTCAAGAGCAATATGCCATTATGTCTTAAAAGAAAAGTGTTTGATCAATGCACCCTTCCAGTGCTTACGTATGGTGCAGAGACATGGACCTTAACTAAAAGAGATATACAAAGGCTGCAGGCAACTCAAAGCAGCATGGAGAGGTGCATGCTTGGTGTAACCAGGAGAGATAAGAGGAACTTGTGGATCCGAAAAATGACAAGAGTGGAAGACATCATGATTAGAGTTAAATCCCTGAAATGGCAATGGGCTGGGCATACTGCCAGAAGGACAGACCATCGATGGACAGCCGAAATTTTAGATTGGATTCCAACGGACAGGAAAAGACCCAGAAGAAGACCACATGGAAGATGGGTGGATGAAATTCGAAAGTATGCGGGAGTGACATGGAGGAGACAGGCACAAAACAGACCGTTGTGGAAGAAACTTGGGGAGACCTTCGTCCAGCAGTGAATTGATAATGGTTGACAATGATTATGATATATATATACTCGTATATGTGTGTGGTGTGTCTATTTAATTTGTTTATATTAATGGCTAGCAAATAAGTTGGTATATTCCTTACCACTAATACTGTGTTAATTTAATTCTACAACTTTTCCGTTCCAGATTTGATCTTTAAAACAATGTTCCCATGACAGATTTATTTAAATAAAACTTTTCTTTCTCACATAAGCATATATAAAAGCCATCAGAAAAATTGCAAATATTTGTATGCATGCATACAAACAATGAAAAATTGAAATAAATAGAAACTTAGCTTTCTGATGGCAGAATATTCCATGACACCATTCCTTTGATGCATTTTCCTACCCAAAAAAAAAAAAAAAGGGAATAGAAGGTGGTACCTGAATATCTGCAGAGTCTTGTAGTGTAATATCCCAAATCTCCCCCCCAATATTCCTCTTGTTTGGAGATAGATTGACAAGGGTTTCCAATGCACGCTTCCGAATTCTACGGTCATGACAGACATCTAAGTGCAGTTGGAGTTGCAGTCTCAGATCCTAAAATGTCAATATTGGTTCTCGTACATACCTTATTAATACTAGTATTATTGCTTGTGGGAATGCTTAATGTACGTACAGCATCAGGTTTCAACACTTCTCTGCTAGTCACCCGAAGTAACTCTGCCTTTAAGTCACACTCTTAACATGTGTGAAATGTTGGGAACACACTCTTGCATTAGAAACTTTGAAGGAATCCTGACAATTTTTGAAATGATAAATCCTTGGGAAATACATGGTGCATAATGTCAGCATTCTTGATAAAATAAAATTTCACAATGATTTGAATGTTTACGCTCCATTCGTCCTGATGATGCCGAGCCAATAGCTCTGCGAAATTATAGTCGATATATGATAAGCCTTTGATTGTGGTAAACGTTGGTATTTTTATTTTATCTCAAAACCACAAGTTTTGTAGTCATAAATTATATATAATTTTAGGTGTCAACTGAACCTTAGACTATAATTTGGTGTGTAAGTATATTAAGATATCCTACAACGGGAGACGGCAATAGAACATCTTGCTTCGCTTTCGTTTTTGGACTTATTTAATACCGATATAGACTTTTCAGGAACATAAAACTTAGTTCCTAATCTTGATTATGACGAACTGAATCTATGTCAGTGTTCTTGGTTTTCCTATTGCACGTACTAAAACAGGCCACTGCATAACCCGGCATTATTGCGTTTCTTACGAAATACTCAAACAATGAATCTCAGTGGTAAATAAGTATCAAAATAAACACAACATAAAAATCAAACTAGAGATACAAACTTCAAACAGTTGCCCATCAATTATGTTCATAGCGGAAACTCCATCACACCAATTGCAAACAAACAGTGATGCGGGAAGCCGAAAGACTGGGCGTCCACGCCTACGTCATGCGCCGCTTCAAATTAACCGCGTCGGATACTGCGCAGCTCAAGCGGGACCCTCATGAGCTAGGGCAATATAAAGTATGATTGGGGCAATAAATGCTTTGGTTTTTACGGAAAATGTTAGGAACTACTTTTACTTGCGGAGGTAGGTTTCACGTACCTCTTTCTTCAGTGTCATCTTAGGGTGAATCGAAGTATAGATACAAGGCACGGTACAAGGGCTTGCTCATGAGCCGTGGATGGCTTAGTGGTTAGCGAGTCAGACTGTCAATGCAAGGTCCTCAGGTTCAATCCTGGGCTGATCTTTCAGAGATATTGTGATTTACTAACAATTACTGAATATCCGCCGTGCATCAGACGAGTATGTTAAATGACTGCCCCCGGGTTGGACCCAAGGTAAGTAGAATATAGAAGGTAGGTCCGAGAGCAGGTAGGTTTTCGAAGCCAGTAGTTCTAAACCCTCAGGCGGGGTGAGTTTTGTGACGTCAAAGGTGCAAACGGAGTTAGCAATGGGTCAAAGTTGAGACTGACATCCTGCCTAAGGTGACGATTATGGGCAAAACACGTAACAATATTAACAAAGAAAGGTGACTTGATCACGCTAGTTACGTCTTAGTCCTCCATTGGCGTGATGAAGACCTAAGATAAGGTCGAAAGCTTCCAACTTACGAACTTTTTGTAAAAGTTTTAGTTAACGTAACTAGCGTGATCAAGTCACCTTTCTTTTCCTGCCTAAGGTGCGTGTGCTTTCTAGAACGTATGCCAAGTTTCAGCGACTTTTCTCCAGTATTTTGCAAATGATACACATTTTTGCAGTGACTTAATAGTCTGTTTATATATATTTTTTATTAATATACTTGGTCAAAGCAACTTTTTGTGCGTTGTGCATTAATGGATATGCTTGGATGCCCTGTTGCGTGTTGTGTCAACAGCAAAAGATTGAAAAATTCCAACTTAAATTTTCATCAGATTCCAAAGGGCAGTTTGAGAAAAGCCCGGATGAACTCATGTCGACGAAAAGATGCATTTAACGCTGACAACGCCAAAATATGCTGTGCCCATTTTGATGAGGATTTTGAAAGAGATTAAAAAAGTGAATTAATATGCTGCAATCCTCGCCTCGCCTGAAAAAAGGTGTGATTCCTCACGTTAATCTATTTGGTTGTTGTGCTTCAAGCAGAAAGCAAGAAAGCTCATAACGTGCTGAAAAAAAAATCTCAGCAGTTTTTGTCAGAAGTAATGCAGAATTTTATATCAAAGAATGCCAGATTAGTTCAGTTTTGCAAGTTCAGTCTGTTGATCACTAGCTGAAAGTGATTCTTTTCATTTAGCTTGAAAGTCAAAATAGAAGAACAAGGAAAGAAAATTGCATCATTAAAAATATGTAGAAAAGCTGAATAAAATAAATTCTGAGTTACGATTCTGAGTTACGTATTGGAAAACCAAAGCTAAAATCAATTATTTGAAAGCTAGAAATGTTCAATCTAAAAACGCATTGCTGAAAAAAAAATTCTGTTATTGCTGAGGAAAACGGTGAAAAAAGCAAAAGAAACTTTGAGCAGAATTTTTTCAAAAAGCATATCAGCAGAGGTGGTCATACGTATCTTGCAAGTTCTTGTATGGAAATTCTTCGAAAATTTGAAAGTGCTTTCCTGAAAGTCCACGGAAAACAACTTGCGAAACATCATATAGTTAAGCATTTTTCTTTGGAACTCAAAAAGGTGTTACCAGAGATGAATGAAAAATTCGTACATCTTCACCCAAAATTGAGCGTTTTTATTAGGATTAAATTCCTTAATAATTGTATGACTGAGTTACGATCGAAACTTCAGTATTAATATGAAAATAAAAAATAAACAGTGGGCAAAAAGTTCTCAAAAGTAAAACAAACTCGTCATGAGAGGTACTTCAAACTCAAAAAGGTATATTCTTTGCATTTCTGTTACCTAAAATGCAGCAATTTTTTTTTTCTGAAAATGAAGAAATATACGCACAGTTGTTAAATGTTACATATCATATCATACAGCATCTTAACATAAACATCGGAATATCTTTTTTATCCGGAATGTAGAGATCTTGTTTCTCGCTCTTTGCAGCCATCTGTATGATAACACACCACATTTGATCTTTTATTTATTGTAACTAGAATAATGCGTTCATGGAATGAATTATTTTTTTTAATATTTAACACCCAGCGCCCTGCTGAAAGTTTGAAAATAACTATAAATTTCATGTACACAGCTGAAAATCAAACACAAAATTTATCAACTTTCATAGCTCTTAATCTTTAGTTTAAAAAAATGGCGAAGGTATTTATATGGTTTATAGAGAACGACAGTATTTCTTTTTAAAGTACTAGCTACTTAGATAATTAATTTTACTGCGATTTTAGTTTTTACTTTAAAAAGTTTCTAAGCGCAAATTTTAATTTTTTGACATTTTTTTCAATATATTTATGTTTCTTTTGGAAATCGAAATACATTTTGTTGCCTTGTATTTGAAGATACTATCCATTAATGCAGTGTAAAATGTTCTAAAATATTTTATTTAAGCGTTTTCCATAAAGTCTTGAAGTTTTACACCCAAAGTCTTCTCTCAAAAGCTTGTAAAATGCTAAACAGACCGGCTTATGGACCTACCTTCTATATTCTACTTACCTTGGGTTGGACCCACCTTCTATATTCTACTTACCTTGGGTTGGACCCACCAGTTAAATGGGTATCCTTTCCTACGTCCCCCCTGAAATTCTCTCACCCCTCTATGTTTAACATCGTACTTGTACGGTGGCGCCATCTACTGTACTCTAATCTCACTACAAACTGTTCTGTCAAAGTCGCTAGACTTGCTCTCATTCCTTCCGTTTCTGTGTCCTGCCCAAAAGGCGAACTCGCTGTAGGTGGCTGGGACCTAAACTCTACTCACTGTGGACGGAAGTCCTACAAGAAAATAACAACAAGCCAGAGGACTATAACAGAGAGGGCTTGCTCATAGGTCGACATTAAAGTGGATGGTGTTCAGGCACCGTGACGTCACACCATTCGTTCGGCTCGGCGCTCAGGAAACTTGTTCGGAGATCGGGGCTTGTGAGTCGCAGATTGTAAACATTCGAAATGTTGTATGTAACTCAGTTTTCATTGTAAAAGAATTGTAATAATGAACAAAGGTTTTGTAGAAGTATATATATGGAAAGTATTTGAATTTAAAATTTTGTAACCCAGTGTGAATATTTTTATGGCTGTATAGACTGTCAGAAATGATATAGAACTGATTCAAAGCTTTAATATGCAAAAAATAATGTAACACCAAAAAAAAAAAAAAGAGATTTCTAAAAGGGAAAAAAAACAATGCCATTAACGAATATATAACAATTAGCACATAAAATAAAATGTCAAACACAAAAGCCTAATCTTTTCTTGTTAAAGAAAAGAAGAAAGAGTAAAACATAAAGATCATGTACAACTCATCTTCCTTCTAAATGGCAATAAAAAAAAAAGCGCAAAAGCAATTCGCGAAACATTTGGTGAAACATAAACAATTACGCTCTAAAGAGCTTAACACAAACCAATTACGATTATGGGTATCCTTAGTTGTTTATGTGAATGCTTTTCGAGCAGCCAATAATAATTCTCTTAATAATTGTTGTTATAGCCTGCAAATAATTGTAATTTCCGCATATTCCAATTCTGATGCTGGCATCCCTTATAATGTTGCAAAGGCTACCATCAGTCCTAGGAAGTAAAAGGTAATCGAGTGGAATTTGCATTGCTGTTGATAGAAATGTGATCAAGTAATCGTAATGGGTAATCTGATGTTAACAGCTTAAGAACAAATTAATTCGTTATTATGGCCTAGTTCGCATGTCAAATAACCACCAGAAAAATGAGAGAAAATGTGAAGTATAAAATGAAGAGGGGGGGGGATGTTGGCACACACTGTGCCTGATGAGGAGTCTCAACCAAGGATATATTTTTATGTTTCTGCTCATGTGTATATAAATGTATGTTGGTGAACATTTGGTAGTGCAATGAGGGTGCAGACCCCTTTGTGGAATACTGCCAAACCGCAAATCCCATTCGCCCCATCTGAAATATATGCATACATAAATGTAAAACTATATATCTGAAATATGTATATATATACATATAAAATATTTGTATATATACACAAACATAGTTCATCCCATTAAGCTAAAGCCACATCATTTTCACCACATAAGGCAATAAATGCTTACACAGAATGAATAAGGTACTTTTATTTACTAACCTCTTTTCCTTGAAATATATCTGCAAAATGCAGGTACAGACATAGGGAGGATGATTATGTTAAGAATGAACAGTTTTGCCATACCTTGGAATTAGCTAATGCCATGTTGCCACTTTAGTCATGTTGAATTTGGTAGCCACAGTTTCAAACTATAGCTCTGCAGCATAATTTCCACTGTAACAGGCTTAGTCGCAAAAAATTTGTATTTATGCTGGACCATTATTTCCTACAGGCTTTCCATAGACTGGATGGTTTTTGGTTGTTAATTTCCAAGTTCTCATTTTAGGAGTGCAAACCCACATAAGTCCATTGGAGAGGCATTAGGAGATTTAGCTGGAATGTCCAAGAAGGTAATAGCCTAAATAGACGATGTCATTGCACTGTCTACCTTATTTCGTAAACAACGCATAGCAACTGAAAATTTGTTCCGACAAAGCTGGGATCGAACCCCAGATCTCTCGATAACTAGCCGAGTGCGTTCGCCTTACGCTATGGTGTCAACACTATGTGGGGTTTATCAGTCAACATTTGTAATATGATGTCATTGCTTTGTCCACATTGTTTTGTAAACAACACATAGCAACTGGAAAATTGTTGTTCCGACATCGCTGGGATTGAACCCCAGATCTCTCAATAACTAGCCGAGTGCATTCGCTTTACGCTACAGTGCCAACGCTATGTGTAGTTTATTAGTCAACATCTGTAATAGAGTGTTCAATAATAGAGTTCATCCCATTAAGCTAAAGCTGCTTTGCTACATCTGGAGTTTGATCCCAGCGGTGTCCGAACAATAATTTTTCAGTTGCTATGCATTTATAAAATAACATGGAAAGAGTGATGACATCGTCTATTTACATTATTTCCATATATTTGAAATATATTTACCATTTTTTTCACCCTTTGGATTTATTGGCTGTAATTAAAGAGCTTGTCCTGTTAATGCCACCAGATGGGGACATATCAGTTGCTGAGCCCATCAATATGGATTTGTGTAGTCAGATGCTGACTGATAAACCACACACACATGTGAATTGTTGGCACTGTAGTGTTCGCTTTACGCTACAGGGCCAACAATTAACATAGAGCTGTGAATTGTTGGCGTAAAGCGAATGCACCCAACTAGTTATCGAGAGATCTGGGGTTCGATCCCAGCAGTGTCAGAACAACAATTTTTCAGTTGCTATGCATTGTTTATAAAATAACGTGGACAGAGCGATGACTTTGTCTATTTACATTATTTCCACGTATTTGAAATATATTCACCAAGGTAAATAATAGCCCTTATCCCCATTTCCTGCTCAAGTGTGTTAAAATACGCTATCGTCGATCTTGATGTATGGCTAGAAGCCTCATCTTGGTGAACACATATTCAATGGACATCCTGTCCATACAAAGCTGGTATTTCTTCATGAAACAATGGGTCCAGTGAATAAGCCTGATAGGATGCCGAATTAACTTTCACATTTGAAGTAACCCTACGTACCTTAAGTTTTCCCCTGGCACAGGATCTAGCAATGATCATAAAACTTCGTGAGAAAGTTCTGCCGCATTTTCTCTACCAGCTTTGGAAATTGTTTTGTCCCTTTGCAAAAATTGCATTGGGTTTATTGCAGACACTTAGACATGCTTCATTGAGCGTCACCACGTACCACCATTTTTCTCTCACCAGGTACCTTTTATAGAGTTTTAGCAATTGGTTTGATCTCTGCAACATACCTTGGGAAAAGTTTATGCTCTTAAAACTTGTGGCCCTTTTGAAGTTGAATATTATTTGCAATAATGTTGTAAACTGCTGACTGGGACACTTTCACAATATTTTCAATTGGCCTTTGCATTTTAGAATTCTCCGATTACAAGGCACTTCACTTTTCTTACTATGTCTGCAGTTCAGAGTAGCATCAGTTCAGAGTAGCACACTTCTTCCTCAAGAGAATCCTGGTTTATTGATGCTGGCCAGAGTTGTGAATTTTCTTTGCCGGGGGCATTCAGTACTTTATCTTTTGAAATTGCTAATCCACGCATCTTGCAGTTTTATAATTTGCGTGTAGGAGAATTTGGGCACCATAAAGTGCAGTCATGTACCCTTCCCAAAACTTGTCACTTTTAGAAGCTGTAGTACAAAACACAACTACCAATTACAGACTACTAATACTATTGAATGATGGTTCAAACACTTTATTGACTCTATTCTGAAACTGACCACCTGATCAGAATATTTCCATATTGAAATTGTTCATGCTTAACATAATAAACCCTCCGTATACTTAAGTGACACTAGGAAGGGGATATGAACTCAGCTTCAGTATTATGCCCCTAAGATTTTGGAATCAATTGCTCTTTCTTTTTTTTTTACTGGGGTGCCTGATGGCATTTTTCAGCAGGAATACATACTGCAGGTTTTTTCTCTGAATGCCTTCATGTCAAAGTGTGGTTTTCGTGATGATACTTTCAAAGTGTATGAGTAAAATATACTTTATGAAATTTTCGACAAACATTGAACTTGAAAGTGTGTGGCTTATTTTCTGACTACGAATCTCTGAAATCGAAAACTATATCACATATAACTAAGTCATCACCAGTGACTTAAAATATTTTGATGTTGGCTATATATTCAGTTAAATTCAAATAGGTCATTATTATTATTGTTATTGTTATTATTATTTGAGTAAATTATTTTGTTGGAAAAGAAACCTCCAAGAAAAAGGGAAATTTAGCTATCTTAATTTTACCCTAAATGATTCAGAAATTTCCTGAATGAAAAACCATACCTGGGGCAATAGGGATTACTGAAGCATGAGATGTCTTCAATTGTAAGTCCAACTTAGATGCCACATAAGTAGGAATTGTTTCTTAAGTGTGTTTATTATCAAAACAATTTTGTGATACAGCAGTTTCTGGTATCCAGTTACAGCTCAGAAAATGTATTGGCATGGGTTTGGGAAGTGAAAGCAACAAACTTATTCCACTGCTAGTTCTCATGTAGTGTGCTTTTGACATGTTTCATAAAGTGATGGTGAAGGGAAAATGCAAGCTATAAAATGTTTTAAAGACTCTTCCTCTAATTTTTTGTTTTATAAGTACCTAAAACAATGTTTTCAGCCATAGTATTTTACTGTGGAGAATTAAACAATCAATATAAACTCCTCTCAGAGAGAAAACCCCACACCAACTTGATTGTGACTAGTTTCAACCATTAAGTCTCATAAGAAAAGCAACTGGCATGATGTATTCCACGGTGCAAAGCTATATATCCAAATAACTTGTGAAACTATACTGTAGTTTATGCTACATTTTTAATTCTCTGTTGTAAAATGTTTGTTGATTGTGTTTCCACCATGTGCTTTGCCAATATTGGTTTATTTTGATTCCATCAGCTGGTACTATATCAGATGATGGATATATCAGGCAGTAGCTTGTGTGACCAGTGGCACACACATGGAGAGGGTCCACCAATTCCTAACCCCTCCAAAGAATGCCATTGTCATTAAGTCATCGGATGAGGAAAACAAATGATGTTTTTTTAAAAATTAATTATTCCAACTACTGCTAAATTAAAAAATATCTTACTGCAGATGGATTTCTTATAAATTTAATATTTTCATTATGATCAGTTATTTTTCTGTGTCTTAGTTCTAGTTTTTGTAACGGTCGTTATTTTTCTGTATGTCTTACAGTCCTAAAATTATCAAATTCGTCTTGTTATCAAATTTGTCTCTCAAAAAGTATTTTTATTTACCTGAATGCACATCAATGTTTATTTATGTCAACATCCCATTAAAAATACATACATTCATATATACATTTACTGTTTTTAATTTTGCTGGAGTAGGTATATATTTACATGACGCATTTGCGCTTGTCCCGTAGAATTTTTATTGGACCCCTCCCTTGAAGAAATTATGTGTGCACTACTGTGTCTGGCAAGATATATGATGATTGAAATTAGTCTCAGCAGTGTGATATTTTTTCTTGTGCAAAACAGTCTATGTCTATGCTATTAGTCTCAGCAGTGTGATTTTCTCTTGTGCTAGGCAGTTTATGTCTGTGTGTTCAATTTTCAACAGTAAAATACTGCTGTTAATCAGAGCAGCATTTTACATGGTACCAAAGTGCAATAAAATAAATGATTAAAAAATGCAGTGTCTAATTCATACAGGACTAAGGGAAATGTCCTCACGTTGAATATTCTGCAATGGGCACTACAAATATGTTTTTTTCTTTTATCAGTTATGATTAATTTTAAATGGGTGCATAATAATAGCTTTACTATATCTACAGCAGAACAAAAAGCTTTCAATTGCAGATTGTTAAAAAAGAAAAGAAATGAAGAAATTACTTTCCTGTAAATTATTAATTCATATCTATAGGGAAGTAATTTGTGCCCACAATTTCACATTTACAGGAAACTAAAAAATACACAGGTTGTTTTCCTGTAAATTGTAATTCATATGCACATACTGGGCGATATACTCACAGTACTACAAATTGGCTTTATGAAACACCGTACATTGTATGATAAATTTCAATTCTGTATGATGAATTTCAAAGAGACCAATGCATAAATAAAATATGCCCCCTCCCCCCATCCAAGATTAAAAAGTGATAATTATCCTGTGAACTGCATGATCCCATATTACAGTGCTGGACAAATATTTAAGATTTATAGGAGCCAGTTGAAATTTTTAGGATCCAGCCATTGCCGTAACACAGATTTGATAACTTGACTATAACTGAACATATGTTCCCAAAGCTTTTACTTACAGAAGATACAGGCCAAAGTACCCCTAACTGTATCCCAAGTAACGGGACCACACAGGCCTTCAGAGTAATTTTGCCACCCAAGTCTGGAGCATTGCTCACATTCAACATCTTAATGCCAAAGTCACATCCAGTCAAGTTGGGTGAATTAGGCACTCTAATGCCACTATCATCCTAAAGGGATATCAGCATTGGCTATAGCTAAAGATGTCAAGCAAGCAAATCCCCCCCCCACCCCCACCACCACACAATATAATATGAGGACTGTAGGAGTAACTACTTTAAAATAAATAATAAATTCGATTATAATATGATTTATGCTTTTCTTCTACAGTAAATCCTATTGGTACAGAAAGGGGGAAGAAAACCTTTATCAAAAGAAGGGGATGGGTTGAACATGGAAAATTATGTCTACAGCTAGTGTTGCATCAAATACCCTCCTAAAAAAGGTTCATCCACCCAATTAACAAAATTTTCCACTGACTAGAGCTTGCATATTACAATAGTGCACATTTCAGTTAGAAATACAATTATGATTTTTGGTGGCCAGCCTAACATCAATTTAACATTTTGTGTTTGTATTAATTATACAAGCAGGAATGAAACAAGTGTAGATGCATGCAAATTTTAACACAATATTTATGAGAAAAAAAAATGACACCTTCAAAAAATTAAGTTCCAATCCTTTAGAAATGAAGCACTTTGACAGCCATCAGAATGTGAATAAGTAATATTGTTCATTTCTCTAATGTACAATTGCCAAAGTTTTACTTATGCAGTCTTGTGTACATAATATGTAACCAATAGCATATTTTGTGAGCAGAAAAAAAAGTTTCAACTTTTGGCAAAGAAAAATAAATGTAAATAGTAAAACATCTAAGATTTGGTATTGGATTTTTTTTTTTCATTTTTTTTTTCAAAAAAAAAAAAAAAAATACCATCTTGTCCTCTACCCACACACACTCACACATACTTTAGAAAAGTTACAAAAAAACTGAGTAAGTAACAAGGAAATGAACACTCCTACAATTTGTGCATTCCATTTACACAACAGCCTGAAGTCAACAAGATAGTTCATATGTAGGTTTGCATTCATGATACAACCTACATATGAGGCATCATGCAAATTCAGGTGTTGTACTTATATTTTTCCTGTCACATGATAGCAATTCTGTTTGCATGGCGTATAAACAAAATAAACACATTGTTTCAATCTTTGTTAAAAACAAAGCAAGTATTCAAGTTTGAAAGGATGAAGTTAGATCATGCAGGGCGCTATGTATAAGTGTTATGGGTTTCATCTGGAATAAGGAAAAATATTATCAAGAAATTAATGAACAAAAAAAAAGTTGCAATAGAAGGTAACTAATAGTGGGGGAGGAACCAGTGCTTTTTTAATTAAATCTAGCAATTTCTTTGTCAATGTTACAAAATATTTCACATCAGTTTTTATTGAATTTGCTGTTTATTTAAAAATGTATTTTAACCCTCTTATCACAAGTGGAAGAAGGCATATAACATGGTTACTTTTGATTCTGTTCCTGGACACATGGTGTTTCTCTTTACATGTTAAGTTAACCACCCGCCCCTACTCCCTAGAAGGGTTAAAATGCATTTTCCCTGTAGTACAACAAATTCACTTTATGAATTACAGGAAAATTAATTTTGACCATTCCAGTGCAAGGGGGAGGCCAAAAGAGTGTGAAATTCACAAATGCATATACATAACATTACTTTCTGCAGTTGGTTTTAGATTGTAAGGTATGGGCACCGCCATGGGGTGCAGTGGTATAAGCGCACTGGCTTGTGACCATTCGTTCAAGATGGATCTTGGTTTGAATCCTGATGTGGCATGGATGTTGTGTTTGTTTTGCGGCACTGGCTCTCTCCCTTTCCTGGAACCAGTGACCATAAATGAGGGACTGATGATTGCTTATAACCCATTCAGTTGCTCACACTAGTTGTCAAACATCAAAAAAAAAAAAAAAAAAGTAATGAAAGCACTAATTTATTTAAAAACATGCTTTCTATAATAAATACTTTGAAACCCCAAAATATAAACTCCCATACATTATTTCTTATTTAAAACAATAAAAAGTAAACATATGCCATTGCTAAATATATCTTCTTTGATATTTATTCCAAATATATTATATTTGCAAATACATGCAAAACAATTTGGCATCTTAGGTAGTTTCATTGAATTATTCTATGTAGTAAAAACAATGATGAGCTGTGTTAACTGTGTTTTATCCAAAAAATATATACATCCATTTGGTACTTCTAAATAGCATTATTTCTAATTTGATTATTTAACCTTCCTTTTCAAAATTATGTTTTTTTGGGGGTGGGGTGGGGAGCTTTTTAATGTAAAAAATAATATTTTTATTGCATGTTACTCTATATTGAAACAGTGAGAGCCGCGGATGGCTTAGTGGTTAGCGAGTCAGACTATCAATGCAAGGTCCTTAGGTTTGAGCCTGGGCTGATCTTTTCAGAGACGGTGTGATTTACTAACAATCACTGAATATCCGCCGTGCATCGGACGAGCACGTTAAGTGACGGCCCCCAGGCTGGACCCATTGGTTAAATGGGTATCCTTTCCTATGTCCTCCCTGAAATTCTCTCACACCTCTATGTGCAATATCATAGTTGTACGGTGGCACCATCTACTGTACTCTAATCTCACTACAAACTGTTCTGTCAAAGTCGCTAGACTTGCTCTCATTCATTCCGTTTCTATGTCCTGCCCAAAAGGTGATCTCGCTGTAGGTGGCTGGGACCTAAACTCTACTCACTGTGGACGGAAGTCCTACAAAAAAATGACAAATACTTCGTGTTCGTGTTCATTGAAACAGTAATACACAATTATGAAAAGTAAAACAACAATTTCTTTCATGTGATTGAGTATTTTATTGAAAATTTCTAAATAAAACCGATGTTTTGCAGTAGATAATGCATGATTCCCAAATGTGTGCTTCAGATCCAAATAAAAATCAAATAAGTTGTACCCCCCCCCCCCAAACAGCTAAATAACCTTAAAAGTGAAAATACTAAGTGAAAAGCTGAAAACTCACAAAAAGGTGAATTGGGGGATGGTGTGCTCAAGCTTTCATTAAAAAAAAAAAAAAAAAAACCCCTAGAGGAGCCAAGAATATTTAATTCTAGCTAAAAGTAAGGTTGGCCAATAAACGTTTAGCTCTACAAAAGGCTACAACACTCCCTTCCTCCTGGATCAATCAGGAACCTTCTGAGCAGATGTCCCTAGAGGATAAAAACCCACTTACACAGAAGTGCCCATTGGATAACGAAGGATGGATTTACGAAAAATTACAACTCACAGACTGATATTTAAAGATGCTATTTAAGAGAAAGATTGGTAACAATAAAATCTACACAAAAAATCAGTCAACACCTGCTAAACTCAACAAGAAAACTTGCAATGAAAGAATGAAACTCCTGATTCATTAAGTGCAAGTCACTGCACTTCAATATTGAACAAGTAAAAGCTAGGCTCTCTGTCTATCCAGGAATCACTTATATCTGGATAAAACTGACCCTTGAAAGGTTCTCTGCCCTTTGGAGAGTTTAACTCTTCAATAAAAAGTGTTTTCCTAAGCTCTGGGAAACATTTTCCAAGACTTAGAAAAATTAGAGCAAAATCTGGTTATTGATGCATAATTCAGGTAAAAGAAAAAGCCAGTAATTTTTCTGGGATTTCCGCTTTTATTTATTTATCCATAAATAAATTTAACAGCATAATCCTGGTTTCTAAACAGACCAAAACACCAAAAAGAATTTTATTTGGGCAATAATTTTAGCCATTTTTTTTTTTTTTTTTGCTTTTCCCCAAAAAGTGTGCTCAAGCTCCAGATAAAAACCCAGGCTTAGCCTGGGGGGGTCTGGATCCCCCTCGAGGGAAGAGTTAGCACGGATTTAAAGCAATATATATATACAGTGGCATAGCCAGAAATTTCTTAAGGGGGGGGCATGAATTTGGTTCTTTGATGAAAATCTCATATATATCGCTACTCAATCCTCCCTCAAGGGAGGGGGAGCCGAGGACCAACCCCTTGGCTATGCCTCTGTATATACGTATATGCATATATGAGGCTTTCCTTTCACCAATGAACAAAAGCCATGGATCTCCCCTTTAAGAAATTTCTAACTATGCCACTGAACCCAGGTGCACTAGAAACTAAATCAACGGTGGTTTGAGTAGGAAATATATAGACTGGTAAAATAAAAAAATAAAAAAACCAACACCTAAATAACCTTAAATGTGAAAGTACTAAGTGAAAAACTGAAAACTAAAAAAAAAGTGAGTTGGGGGCGAGTGTGCTCAAGCTCTCAAAAGAAAACTAGGAGCCAAGAAGATTTAATTCTACCTAAAAGACATGCTGGCTATTAAACTAACTTTTAGCTTTATAAAAAGTTCCAACACTCCCCTAGATTAACCAGCAACTGTATGAGTAAAAAGTCCCTGGAGGTGAAGAAACTTGCATGCACTGAAGTGTTGAGTGAGAAATGAAGCAAGGATCTGAGAAAAGCTCTAACAGGCAAATACTGAAAGGTGTTCTTTCAAAAAAACTCAGTAGCAATAAAACCATGCAAAAAAAAACAAAAGAAAACAGCCAATACATATTAAATTCAACAGGAAAACCTCAAATAAATGAATGAAAATCCTAAATCAAAAAGTGCAAATCATGGCACTTTTGATTTAGGACCCCCCCCCCCGTTTTCAGAAAGTTTAGTTCTTTTTCCATTATTCACAATTTGTCATTTAAAAAAAGTACTTTTTTTACATTTTGCGCAGAAAACTGTCTCTTCATCTGATGCAGGTTGAATAGCGACCACGTTTTCTTCAAAAGCCCTTTTTTGGGACAAAAATTTTTAAATCTATTAAAAGTATCATGCAGTATTTTTCTTTCTTTGTCTTTCACCTCTTGCAGTGACATTTTCAACGTTTGATCTCGGTAAATTGACTGTTGGTATAGCCGACGATTTCAATATATTTTTCATTGGTAAAGCAAACAGGCATATCGTCTTCGTACTTACTATTTAAAAAGTGCTCACCTAAAATCCCGGCATTTTTCTCATTAAAAGAATCTGCTCTGCAACACTTGTTAACCCAGTCTTTTATAACTACTGGGTCGTTTAAAGGGAAACAGTAAAAAATTATGTTTCGCTCTTTCGCATTCCTGCTCGTTCTTCGGCGCGTAGCAACAGCGCAGGAAGCCACTGTACGAAAACGATGTACTAAAGATATTAAATGAAAAAAATTGATGTCAAAAATACAACCAAACAAATAGCAGATAACTAATACGAATGCAACAAACGTGGGTTAACAGCATCCACCGAGCGCTTTACTTTGCCAACTGACAAGTGACATGCATCAAGGCTCGCCATGATGTCACTGAGTGGCACAGTCGACCAGGGCCAAACTAGATTCTGACGGGCCAGAGCATTGGAGTAATGTTTGCGTTATGACGTCAGCAGAGGAGCCGTACGAGAGAGCCCCAATATAGCGTTTATATTCTTTGGTTGGGGCTCTCTCGTACGGCTCCTCTGCTGACGTCATAACGCAAACATTACTCCAATGCTCTGGCCCGTCAGAATCTAGTTTGGCCCTGAGCCGACGACCACTTCAACGACCAGGAACACAAAGCGATGAGCTGACCTGTAGCTAAACTAAAGAAATTACCAGGATGAAAAGGAATTGCCATGGAATTACCAAAGGGTTTACCACTGTATCGTCCCTGATTTGATCCCTCCCCTGTCAGTCTTTTCTCACCACCCCGGACATGTTTCAAAATTCCCGTCAATTCCGCATCCCCCATACGATGGCACTATTTACTCAGTCACAAGGGGAAGAATTTTTCTTCTGCCTGTGGCATACTCCTTCAACTCTAATACTTCACCTTTCTCTTTAATATCTTTCGTATCAAGGCACCCTCTGTCTGCTCCTACAAATTTATTTATTTCAAGTCATAAAGCAGCTGCTGAAGTGGCTGCTAAACATACCGAATTTTTTTTTTTTTTTTTTACCCGATTGCCTATTTATTGTCTCTGTGTCGTGAATGCTGGAAGAGTTCTTCCACCACTTCCTCGAGTTGTATCCCAAATGGACAGAAACAGCAGAAAGTGCGAAGCTCTTGATTGATCAACTTCTCAAATCAAACTTATTTCTAAAAGCACTCTAACTTCCGGAATTTTTTTATATAGCAATTTTGATAAACTGCTGAGCAAACAAAATGGGTTCAGAGCAATAATTTTACTGGTTTTCATTCTGAACTCTGGGGATTACTTTTCGTAGCGGAGGTAGCTGTTTCGTACCCTAAGTAGTGGTACACTCTTGGGTTGACTCGGAGTATAGTTGGCATCTTTTGCTATAGCTGGCAAGCTAGGAGAACAACAGTTATATTGCATCCGGCTGGCTCAAGCATTAAGGCCACAGCAGAGAAAGTTCGCTAGGCTTGTTTGTGCCTACTTCTAAGTAAGGATTCAGACGTCGATTTGGATTGAGACTTCTCTGAGTGTCTCCATCCAAAGTGGACTGAGACACTCATAGAACATTTCCTTGCAGACATTTTCAAAGCCATTATTCATTCAATCCATTGTCTCAAACTTTTCACTTGTTTTCAACAGATGCCGGTCGATTATATTCTCTCTGCCTCTGCTCAGTTACACAGTGAAAAACAAAACCAAACTTTTAGACCCCGACACAGCTGAGTGCGATCATCGAACTTAAGGGGGAACAAAGTGTATAGCTGAGATAGCACATTTACACACACACACATTTCTGCGAAAACAAAACAATTAAAAAGAATACAGTAATGAAATTTGAGTAATAATTAATTTCCGAGCGCGTTCTTTCTTGAATCCCTACGATAGCGTTCAGACGTATATACGACATAAATGTATTTAAGACCCCCCCAATAATAAGGAGGCGACCGGGGTCCCTCCTTACAATTATTGGTTAATAATAAAACTGTACTGCATTTTAGACAGTTAATTATACATTTTAACTGTACTGCATTTGGACAGTTTGCCCTCGGTTCTAGAGATTTTTGAAAAGGACACTTACATGAAGGATATGCTCCCAGAAATAGTGAAGTTGGTTCGATTGTTGCTGACGATCCCGGTATTAACTTGCACAGCCGAAAGATCTTTCTCAAGTCTTAGGAGGCTCAAGACATACTTGAGATAATCAATGAGTCAAAGACGACTAAATTCTACTGCTATTTTGAACTGCCATCGAACTCTCACAGTTCACTAGATCTGGATGAAATAGATAACGAGTTCATCTCAAGAGAGGACATAAGATGCCAAACATTTGCATTCAAAAAGAAATGAGAACTTTCATGAAGTGGAGGTAGATAAATTTTATACACTGTTTTTTAATTTATAATAGTACTAGGTTAGGTTTTGAAATGGCATTGTAAACATTTTGTTTTTAAGAATTTGATTTAGTTTTGATACTTCAGGTATGAGTATTTTATGCTTTTTTTGTGTCCAAGTTTCAATGTTAAATAGTTAAAAAAAATTGTTCTAGCCACCCTAATTATAATAATAAGTTATCAAATAAACAATATTACTTTATTGTGTTTCCACTGTTGCTCCTATAATCTACAAAAATTAAAAAAAATGCATGTTCTGCAAAAACGCTTCCATTGACCCCCTGCCTCCCTCCAATAATTTGCACAACCGGGCGGGCGCCTATGCGCTGCCCATTCATCCGGGTTCGAATTGCGGTGAGGCATGGATGTTGCGTTTGTCTTAAAGCACTGGCTCTCGTCTTTCCCTAGAGACAGAGGCTCTAAATCAGGAACAGGCGACTTCTTATAGCCCATCGAGTTGCTCATGGTGGTCGTTAACCCCCCCCCCCCCAACAAAAAAGTTGCTTGACTCGCAAGTCTTTCCAATTCTGTCGCTATCTACGCTTCGTAGACGTCACCAAAGTTTTGCAGTTAGCTGTTTATAAGCCATCTAAGCGTAATACATGGCCATGGACGGCCTAGTGGTCAACGTTCGTGACTGCCACGGAAAAGTCTCAGGATCGATCCCAGACAGATACGAACCCTCGAACCGCCAAATATCTGCCGTGCTTCGGAGGGGCAAGTTAAGCCATAGGACCTCGGGTACTGGCCCCCCGGTCATAAATAAGGGAGTCTTCCTCCCCCTTTCTACCTGGCTTCTGTGTGGCTTTCCTGTTGGACACTCTAGCCCAAATCTCCTAGCTTCTACTTCTAAGGGTTGTTTAAGACATGGGGTCAGACATTTCCTTCCTAAAATCCTCTATCTAAATATCTCTCTCTAGTTTTTTATGCAAATGAGGATGGTACGTGTCTGATTGTCATCGGCTGTTCCTAGTAATTTGTTACTTCAGTGTATAATCAACAGGGCGTGAAAAAATGCGGTCGTGCGCTCGTCTGTGATTAGTGAAAAGTTTTAATTGACGAGTAAAATATTCATTAGAGCAATTTGAATTCCATCGATAATTATGTATACGTTATTATGCGTATTATTGGATACGTAAAACTATCAGTTTTTAATAATGCTTATTTTAATTTACAGAAGTGATGCGTGATTTTGCGCCAGCGTGGTAAACCGGTTTCTCCGCAAAACAAATAGGACAGCGAAAGTTATTCAAAACATCCGGACACGGTGCGCTTAATAAGGAACACGAGGCAAGAAGCCGCAAGCCTGGTTGATTTCCCTAAACGCTGTGTGAAAAGATAGGCAGTGCAAGAGACATGCACCACGCGAGCTGCCGCTTAGCTAATTGTTGTCGTAGGTCAAAGGGCAAACACCAGAACTCGTGTTTTTTTTTGTTTTCTTTTATTGGCGGTTTAACGACCACTGTGAGCAACTCAATGGGCTATAAGCAATCGCCCATCCCTAATTTAGAGCCACTAGTTCCAGGGAAGGGAGAGAGCCAGTGCCGTAAGACAAACACAACATCCATGCCTCACCGGGATTCGAACCCGGACCCCTTTCGGACGAATGATCATAAGCCATCCCCGTGTTTCCACGAAGCTGTTAGGAAAGTTCTAAACCATTCAAGAATTCATGCATCATCTACTCTAGAGGGAGAAAACTGAGCTAGGTTATTACACAATGGTTAATCGTTTAAATTAGGTGAGCAATAAAATATTATTAGAGGGATGTGTATACAATTTTAACAAATCAAATTTTAAAACACGAAACAAAATCGACAGCCCTGCGGTGCTCTTGATTTTCAGCAGGCGAGTGAGATACACATTATTGTGACCACCTCCTACTTTTGACGTCAACAGCGCGTAGCCAATGAAAGAAGACACGTGTCGAGAGCTGGCTGGGAGGGTATATAAGTTGTGCTGTAGGCATTCTGAAAAAATATATGGGCCGCGGGTAGCCTAGTGGGCAACGTTCGTGACTGCCACGGAAAGGGCCTCAGGTTCGATCCCAGGCAGGTACGAACGCTTGATCCACTAAATATTCGCCGTGCGTCGGATGGACACATCAAGCCGTCGGGCCCCGGGTACTGGCCCCCGGTAATAAATAAGGGCGTCTTCCTCACCCTTTCTACTTCGCTTCCATGTCACTTTCCTATCGGGCACTCTAGCCCAAATCTCCTAGCTTCCTATTTCTAAGGTTTGTTTAAGACCTGGGGTCAGACACTCCCTTCCTAAAATCCTCTACATATGATCATGATCTGAAAACATATCACTTGTTGCTGTCATGGATAAAAGAAGCGATTTATCAGATTTGTAAAAAGGGATGATTATCGGCTTTCGGGCCAAGGATGGCAGTATTTCTGAAACAGCGCAGTTTGTGAACTGTTCGCGTGCTGCTGTGATTAAAGTGTGTCGTGATTGGAGAAATGGCACAATTGCGAATAAGCGACGTAAAAACTGTGGAGCACCACATGCCATTGACGTGAGAGGTGAACGTCGGTTTCGAAGGTGCGTGAGGGCCGATCGACACGCTACAGTGGAGCAACTCACTGGCCGAATGAACCAAGGGGCTACCGGAAGTGTGTCTAAAACGACAGTTCAGCGAACCCTGCTGCGTATGGGGCTCCGATGCAGACGGATGGTCACTGCACCTATGCTAACGAAGGTGCATCGGCAGAAGAGGTTTACATTTGCACCGCAGTATCGGAATTGGACCTCAGCTGATTGGCAAGGGATTGCCTTCTCCGATGAGTCACGTTTTCTGCTTCATCTAATGGATGGACGTTGGCGTATAAGGTGGGAAACATCGGAGAACAAACACTTTTGAACCATTGCTGGCAAAACACAAGCTTGTGGGGGCAGCGTTATGGTGTGGGGAATGTTTTCGTGGCATTCTCTGGGCCCACTCATACCTGTGAAAAGCACTATGGACCGATTTCGTTATGAATCCATCCTTGCAGACCATGTACAGTCGTACACCAATGCATGCTGATTGTCTTCCCTGGGGCGAATGGGATCTTCCAGAACGACAATGCAACGTGTCACACAGCTAGAAATATCCGAGAGTGGTTGAAAGAGCACGATGAAGACTTCAAAGTACTTCCTTGGCCTTAAAACCAATCGAGCATCTGTGTAATTGAGTTCTTCTCAGACTTAAACCCAATTGAGCATCTGTGGGACCACCTCGATGATCCTCCGCCACGCACCCTCCAGCAGCTGTCAGCATGGCTCCACATACCTATGGACACTTATTGAGTCACTCCCAGCCCGTCTAGCTGCTGTCCATGCTGCACACGACGGTTACTTTGGATATTAGCTAGTGGTCACAATAATGTGATTCGACCATGATTTTTTTATTATTATAGGTTTAACGACCACCGTGAGCAACTCAATGGGCTATAAGCAGTCGCCCGTCCCTAATTTAGGGTCACTGGTTCCAGGGAAGTGAGAGAGCCAGTGCCATAAGACAAACACAACATCCATGCCTCACGGGATTTGAACCCGGACCCCTTTCGGACGAATGATCTTGCCGTGTATTTGTATGACTGGTGAACCAGCATGAAAGTTTTGAAGCCCTGATAATCAAGATATAGGTCATTTTATGTTTAGTTGTAAAGTTCAATGAAAGTTTGTGAGGCAGCGGACTGATATGTTAACGAAGACGTACCTTATGCTGTCCTCGTTAACATATCTGCGAGGGAACACACAATTTTTTGTACGACCCGGTACCTAGCATTTTTTTTTTTTTTTTTTTGCCGGTTAGAGCTCTGATTGCTGGTTGGAACACTGGTGGTTCTTTTTGCCGGTCCCCCTCTCCCCCTATATAAACAAACGAACAACAGGAAAAAACAGAATATAATAATATGATCCTATAGCAGCAATATCCAATAACCTACGGAAGCTATTTTTCTTGTGTACATGTATTTTCTTAAAATTAAATATGTTCATCAAATGAGAAAAGAAGAATTAATTTAGCAGATTTAGTGATATTTTCTATTTCGTCCACTCGTTTTGTTTCATCACACTATTGTAATAATATTTATGACCAATGATGCACAAAATTGGATGTTTGTACAGTTCTGATAAATTTTTTGTCAAAAGACATTACTAAAAATCAAATAATAAAACAACTTCTAAAAAGGCAGAACCAATAAACGCAGATTGATTAGATTGCGGCAAGAGCCTGCACGTCTGGCAGAGTGATAAAATGAATAGTTGAGGCTGATGCTCTTGGCTTAACGCATGCGCAAATGCTTCGGAATCAATATACTCAGCGAATGATATCCAAAATTCCGATTCCGACTCTTCGTTTCCAAAGCAAGAATTAAGTTACATTTCCCATCTAATATGCGGGCTTCCATTGGAAATAACCGCTACCAATTTTTTTGCGGCGATTCTGTTCCGACATTTAGTTTCCATTCCAAAGTAATGTGTGGCAAGCTTTAAAACCCAAGGGCGGCCAACCAAGGAGGTTAGATAAGGCTTCTGGAGATGCCCTGGGTCCCTTAATTGTAAGCTATAATGTGTGGGAATTTTGATATTCTTTGCAATACCGTACGGAGTTTCATGCAGTTTCAGCTGTACGATATTTCTTAACTGCGTGGTTTTCGGCGGCAGAAAACATGTTAATACCAAACCGGAGAGCGTCATGCTCTGCAGAAGTGTAAAGTTTTCAATTTTACGATTTGTTTTGTTTTGAACTTTCACTAATGTTTCATGTATTTCAATTTAAAATATAAATATGAAAGCGCCTCAAAATAATTAAGAATTTTATAAATCCAAATATTTTCTCACACATCGGCAGCAAACTACAATCCAAAATTACAAACATTTATGACAAAGTAATGCTATTTGGTCAACACAAAATGCATGGCAACAGCCTTGGAAACCACCGGCTTTTCCATTCGTTTGGTCTACAATTTTGGGGTCAGCGATATAACCATTTCCCTGATTGATTTATTTAATCAAATTTTTCTGCATTGATTTTGGGTTTGTTTTTGTTTTTTCATTCAAAATGTCATTCTAAATATCCTTCAGAACTGGAATTAATATTTCTTCATACGTTTTATAGAAAAAGGTTGGGAGGCTATGTCCAGGGGATGATTGGTTTGATATTGTAAACAGTAATAAAGAAAAACTTCGTGCTCAAATGATATCAATAATATGTCACCTGTCTCAGCATGACCACTAAAAACTTCATCTAACACACATGCCGTATTTAAAAATGATGTCTATTTACACTAAAAACATGTATGTACAGATAAAAGACGAAGAACTTAAAAGGGCGAGATCTTTCGAGCTTGCTCCAAGCGCATTTTGAAGCCGAAAGTGCCATGGATGTGTGTGAGAGACATCCAGGTATTTTCATGTAGGACTTCCGTCCCAAAGAGAAGGTTTAAGCGCAAACCACGGCGGGTTCGTCGTTAGTGCCATCGATGTACGGAGAGCAGAGATACATAGTAGACGCGACCATCATGCACTGGTTGTTCACCCCCCCCACACACACACACACATTCACTCCCCCTCCCCCTTTTTTTTACTCTAACACACAAATGAAACAAAGAGGTACAACCCCTAATGACCAAATGAATAACACGCAAAAAAAAAAAAAATAATAATAACATACATACCATTTCACACAGAAAGATAAAAAAAAAAAAAAAACACTTTGTAAAAACATCCATAGGTTGAAGTCTTAGTTAAAAATTCGGGGTTTTTAAGTTCTTAAGACACAGTCGCCATGGTTGTGGTATGTTGCTAGGAAGATCATCGTTGCAACATATATCAGCAAACAAGATGATGTTTTTTCATTCAAAATGACTCAGTAAATAAGGTATCACGTATGTTAACAGTGAAGGCGAGATGTTATACATTATCCCAACATTGGATATACTGATACCTCATGTTGGGATAACCCCAACAGACTCAAGGTCAATATACTCCATGTTGGGATAATCCCAACAGACTCAAGGTCAATATACTCCATGTTGGGATAATCCCAACATGGACACGTATTGTGACTCAAGGTCAATATACCCCATGTTTGGATAATGTAAAACATTTCGCATTCACTGTTAACAGACGTGATGCCTTATTTACTGAGTCATTGTTCATCTTGTTTGCTGATATATGTTGCAACGATGATGGCGACTGTCTTAAGAACTTAAAACCCCCGAATTTTTAGCTAAGACTTTAACCTGTGGATGTTTCTACAGTATATTAGTGTTTTTATCTTTCTGTGTGAAATGGTATGTACGTCTTTTTCTTTTTTTTGCGTGTTATTCATTTGGTTATTAGGGGGTGCACTACTTTGTTTCATTTGTGTGTTAGAGCAAATAAATGGGAGGGGGAGTGTGTGTGTGTGGGGGGAGGGTGAACAACCAATGCATGATGGTCGCGTCTACTTGTATATATATCTCTGCTCTCCGTACATCGATGGCACTTTCGGCTTGAAAATGAGCTTGGAGCAAGCTCGAATTATCTTGCCATTTTAAGTTCTTCGGCTTTTATCTGTACATACATGTTTTTAGTGTAAATAAACATCATATTTTATCTACGGCATGTGTGTTAGATGGAAGTTTTTAGTGGATCGTGCTGAGGCAGAGGTGACTTCTTAATTATTATTGATTGTAAACAGTGTTTCTCTAATTTCAGAGTACGTGATTTCTTTAGTATTTTCATATTCGGGTCGATCAATGTAAAGTTTTCACCCTCGCCAGCCAGCACCAACTGTCAAGGTGCAGTAAAAACCAGTCCTCCGACGTCGAGGCGCCATCCTTCGAGGCTGGACAAAAACAAGATAGTGTTATATTGAAAATTTTGAGGTTATTAACAAAAGACTAGTTTTATGCTGATATTGAAATTTATATGGAAATTATAGAAAATTTAAATTTGGGAGATGGGTGGATGCATTTCAAAACAAAAATATTTTCTAAGTATTAGAAGGCCATGAACATCCTAAATAAAAATGAATCTGAAAATTTACATTCCACAAGAAGTTATTGGAAAGTTTGCATTGTTTGTGTTCACGCAGAGTTGAGTCATCTGAAAGTGCAAAAATAAGTGAATATTGTTGCATGTGTATGAAAATGTGTCACTATAAGTCATAGGATAAAATGTACTCGTTCAATAACAACTTGTGGAGGTGGTGAAAGTCAATTTAAAAGGACAGGACAAAAATTGCAGTTATGAAATACCTTATAATACCAGGATTCGGATCGATAGCCTTAGTCAAGCTAAGGGTGAATACAAGGGTCCAAGTCATGGAAGACAACAGCACACAAAATTTTTCACACTGCACTAATTTTGGACTTTTTTTTTGAAAGGCTACTGCCTGTATTTATTTTTTTCTTTAAAAACTTAACAAGGTAATTTAGTGGACAATCAGATGGCATTTCCTTTTTTGTTGTTTGCTTAAACACAGCAGTATAAAAACAGAATCTGAATTTCTTTTCTATTTCTATTTGGCCACTGGCCTTATGAACAGCACAACTTGACATATTTCAACACAGTTGGTTTGAACACTAGGCATTGACTTTATGCATCCAAAATTATACTACGATTCACATAGCTTACACAAAAAAAATACTGAATTTTTTTTTTTTAATTCCACAAGGTGGACAATGTTCTGTTCTTTTTGAAACGTACTCTCTTCTCTCTCACCTAGTTAGCTCAATGACAAATTTACAACTTTACACTTATTGATTTAAATTTACAGCACCTAAACAATCTTAGCAAACTCTGCAATCTCCCAGACCAGCTTCAAAGACTTCAATTAAATTTACAGTTATTTTAAGAGCCACAAATTATACTTTAACAAATCTACTATCAGCAAGTAAACAAACCAAGTAAATTATCCTCAAAACAGAATTTACACTGAGCACAAGCATTAATAAACATTACATAACCTATAGAACTACCCTGAATGAACCTACTTCACTTATAAAGAAACCTCACTAACTAACTTAAAAATTATCACTATTCATAACATCATCAACATAATTCAGCAATTCAAACAATCTTCTTGCACTAGCTTGCTTATAAAAATCACCTCATTATGCACTTCACATAATAGCTCAAGATACTTAATAACTCTATACTGTAAACAAAAGCTCAAAAATACAATCAACTAAATTTCCAAACTAAATATCATGCCCACTAACACTAACAACCAGAATTTAGAATTTACATCCCTAGCACTACAGCAAATCATAAACAAATAAATTTAGATACTTTAAATCACCAAACAAAACTTAAATTTAACACCTGCAGTGAATTACTGAGGTAGCGGTAAGGCAAATACTCTCAGTTCAGACACTACCCTGGGTTTTGAGAACCAACACAGGACGAAAATACCAAGTCAGGCTGAAGGCGTGAAATTGGATCGTGAATCCAATTTCAGCCTAGGCAAAGGGAAAGGAAAAATCCTCAAGTGCGACACATCATCATCAGGCACAGAATTTCCTCTAACATGATCTCGCCACATTTATTGAAGCAATGCCCGACCGACCCTCGCTGGCAGTACATATCTCCGTGAGCAGCAAAACTACTGGGGGGGGGGTTGAAGACAAGTTTTCCCCCAACAACCACGTCCCCATCCCCAAGGCTCCCCCTTTTCGAACCAATGCATGATCCCACCTTGATCAATCACGCCTGCAAGAGCCTGTCGTACTTCAACCCAAAATACTCCAGGCACATCCGGCCCAGAACTAACACAACTATATCCCAGGAAAAAAATTCACTTATCTCTCTATATCCCAAGAAATCCAAAATCACTATATCCACATATATCCCAGGAAAATTCACTTATCTCTATCCACATATATCCCAGGTAAAATCACTTATCTATCCACATATATCCCAGGAAAAATCACTTATCTCTATTAACATATATCCCAGGAAAAATCACTTATCTCTATCCACATATATCCCAGGAAAAATCACTTATCTATCCACATATATATCCCAGGAAAAAAAACTTATCTCTATCCACATATATCCCAGGAAAAATCACTAGCAAGGAAATTATTCTGCACCATGGCAATGCGCAGGTCACACTGCAGACAATGACACTGACCATTTACATAACCCACTAAATATTTTCACCTCATTGAAAATTAAAATTACAATTTAGACCTTTTAGTAAAAACAAGAAAATTTAGGCCAAAGAAAAGAACAATTAATACCGGAACTGGTGAGCAAAAGTGTGTCTTCTCAACCCATGATGTTCATTCTTTTTGTGAAATTCAAAACTTGAGAACCCAAATACCTTAACTTCTATTTTGCATATATCGCATCCTGGTGAAAATTCCCTACTCAGAGCCCTCTGCCCTAGGACAAGTTCCAGGCTTGCCCTAAGATCACCCCTTTCCAATGGGAGATTAACACTCATCTGGAGCATGTAAAATACTGGTCCTCAAATAACACTCCTACCATCTTAATTTCGACACTCAACACTCCAAGAATGTAAACAGCACTTTAGGTTTCCAATTTCATCACACTATAATATGTTCCCAAAATCCCAATATAAATCATCCCATAATTTATCTTCACTCAAAAAAAAAAATAACTCAACGCTGTGAAAGGCTAGAGAGAAATGTTTACAATTATTTCATCACCCACGGCATCACAATAACACTGCTTTTCAATTATCACATGCCCAACTAAACTATTATCGATGCACCAAAATTCACTGTGCTCAAATATTAAACCAAATTTCTGGGTTACATTAAAATTTACTGGCCTGGGGAGTTGCTAAAATACAAGACATGACAACACAAAAAAAAAAAAACATGAATGAAAGCATTTTCAACTCCCCTCTCTTTTTTCTTTCCTTTTTTCTGAACTCATACCTGAGGAACTAATAAATTTTAATTTTGAAAACTGAACGACAACACAGCCATAATAAGAGGCAAAAAAACTTGCTTTTTTTTTCTTATGCTCAGCTCGAAGATTAGGTACCTTCGTGGGATGTTATGTATCAATACAGAAAGATATGAACTAAAAACATTACCTTTGAGCTGGCGTCTGTTTTTTTTTTGTTTTTGTTTTTTTTACAGTCCTGGCACACCCACAATCTCGGTGGTATTTCTTTCTTTTCTTGTTTTTTTTTCTTGTTTTTTTCTGAAAAGGGCATAGCTAGCAACTGTAGACTTGAGGTACCTTTTTGATGAAAGGGAGAGAGCTTTATGAAATTCACCTGTGTTTAGCTTCAATGTGTTTCCTGATGGCCTGCAGGAAGTGCCTCCCTGTTCTCTTCCTTAAACGGTTAATAGCCGAGGTAACCATTTTCAAAACTTTGGGATGAGATGGAACCTTTATTTATTTATTTTTTTGCTTCTTTCCTCCGGCCTTTGAAGCAGGCCTCCTTTTCGGAGTAGCAGCCGAATGGAGAAGCTGCAGATGCTGTTGGCGATATATTCATAAGGGAGAAGGCATGTCCCTTTTCAGCTAAGAACTTTCCAGGAACGACATTGTCTTAGCCTGTCGCCTTCCCGCCCTTTTTCATTCCAGGGCGAGGTTCCCGGCCGTCGCTACTAGGCTCCTTTAAGCTTTTTACCCAAATGTCAAATCATGGTGGTCAGCAAATGCCGTCAAGAACAAACTGTCCCTTTTTCTTTCTCTGTGGGTCCTCCCCACCAAAAGGCGAGGAGAGAACTCGGCTGTCCTCTCTTTCTGTCCGCCAGCAAGACAAGAACAAAAATCAAAGTCACTGAGACAAGGGTCTCAAAGTGTAAAAAAAAGCTGGGGTGTTGGGAAATGCCGACCCCTGATTGGATGAAATTTTCCCTAGTAACAGCAGTTCCTCCCACAACGGAATTTCTCTCCCACACCTCGAGTGACCTCTGACCTTCACACGTAAGCATCGTAACTTCCTATGTGCAGCTGCGACCTTGTTTCTAAAAATAGAACAGCGCCAACCCCCTAAGAGCATTTTCTGCAACATTTTTCTGATCGACTTCTAAGACCGAACCCTTAAAATGGCCGACCTGAAAGAAGATTTCCTTTTCTCACAACTCTCTTTTTTTTTTTTTTTTTTTTCAAAAATGCTTTTCCCCCATTCCGTGATGTAAAAGTAAAATTAATTTTGATTCTCTGAGGTGCACACCTACTCGCCTTTTCCTATCGCGATAAAAGAACAGATAAAATAATTATTTTCAAAACCCCAAAGTCAGTTAAATCAAGTATTATTCTCTTTTTTCCTTTTTTTTTTTCTTTAACATGAAAGTTTGTTTTCCTGGTTGTGATCAAGACAAGCGAATTTTGCGCACGAATTCCCCTGCCTTTCAACCAGGAATTTTCTTCTAACGTATGTCATGGGAGAAAATTTTTTGCATTAATTAATCTCTGATAAACCAACAGAAAGATTGATCAGGTCTCTGAAATTCACCAGAGGTTAAAATTTTCGCCATGACAATAGCGAAAGCTCTGCAGCCAAACGACGCTGAACAGTCGAACTGATTTTCCAGATTTCGTTAAACAAGTCTTTGCTTGAGCACGGCTAACTGGGATCAATTGTTACTGCTCAAGGCTCTGTCACTTCGGTGATCTCTACGGGGATTCGCGTACAAGAAAAATGCCAATTTTCGTCGCTAGAAGGTGCAGACGCTGACCCCAGTTAGTGTTTTTTTTTTTTTTTTATGGCTGATCGTAATTAGTTTTTCACGTGCCGTCCTGTTTAAACGTGCATGATAGCGAGGTAAAGCGAGTCTGTTCGAGCAGTAACAGTTACAGTTGATAATCCCAGTTATCCGTAGTGTAGCTGTGCTTGGTTAAAAGGAAGGTTCTTTCGTTGCAGTACCGAAAGACGGGCAGAAGAGTACAACATAAAGCGGTTACGTGGTTGGCAGGCGAGTGATAAATGTTGTAGTGATACGCTACAGAAAATAGGTCCACATAATTCCTCCCTCCTTTTTTGTTGTATCCTGTACGTTGTTGGCAGGAAAAACCAGATAAAACCTCTTTCATTTGAAAAAGATACGTATCAATGAAATAGAAACTGACCTGCGAAGAAGGTATTAAGAGGATGTTATTTACTTTACCCTTCATACTTCCTGTTATCTTGTTGCTTCACCACTATTCTATCCTTTCAGTTTTCAAACAATTTTTTTTTCTCTTTGTTTTTGAAATTCCTTTCATTTGAACCTCCGACTGAGTGTGTGGAGTGTTCCAGAAGGGGTTTCTAGAGAAATTGTTCACTTCCTGTTGCAAGCGGTAACTCTTGCGCAGGCTCCCCCCCCCCTCAGTTGGTTGCCTGCTCTGAATGGAAGTGTACGAAAATGGTTACCAATATAGGTTCCATTCTTATAATTAATCTAAACTTTTCTCACAAAAACAACTCCCCTGAGAATATTTAAATTTACTAAAACATTGTGTGAATGTCTGTTTAAATGAAATTTAAAAAGGAAAAAGATTAATAGTATCCTTACACAATTCTTTAAGAGTCCCTCATGCGTCGGCCCTTCTGTAAGTGCCGGACATGAGGTATATATTAAAGAAACAGGAGACCCAAACTACACTGGCACAGCAAATCAGCTACGAGTGGAAGCCTTGAAAGCATAACCCAAAGTTATACTTCCACAGTTTTCTGTACAATATCGAAAGGCATAGTCGTACTTTTTATTTAAAATCAAGGAATCATATGCGAAACAACGAAAAATTTCTCAGCATGTGCTTTAAAAACAATGACAAAACATGAACGAACTATATTTTGTAGCGTATGAGTACAACATGGTTTGCTGTTGTGGCAAGAACGTACGCGGTTGCACTTGTATCGTCCAATAAAATATCTCAGTAGAACCACAAAAGTTTTGTTTCGATACAAAACACACGAGTACCAATCTCCAGCTGATGGCTCCCATTACTTGTGAAAGAGAAGCCATTTTTACTGTTTCTAATTTAACAGTCACGTCAGAAAACTTGGAAATTCACATCGTTCTGGAACGGGAATCGAACCCGTATCTTACGATTTCCGTTTCGGAAGAAACGGGTTCGATTCCCGTTCCAGGACGATGTAAATTTTCAAGTTCTCTGACGTGACTGAAGTTAAAATACACGCAATTCAAGAGATGTCTGATTGCTGTGTTAATAATTCAGATAAATTTCCACGTAGTATGTGAAGAATATTTCTTTCACACTAAACACTGGAACATTAAAATGACTTGTGCGAGTGAGCAATGTGTGCATGTCGCAGTCACATGACTTCTCAGAATACCCGCTTACTTCTAATTGCCAAACAGTTCAGAAGCAATCGCGCGTCCGAAATTATCATAATCGCAATTCCGTATATACACTTATGAAATACGCATCCCAGTTAGGCATGGATATTGTGTTTGTCTTACGGTACTGGATCTCTCCTTTCCCTGGAACCAGAGGCCAAAAATTAGCTTACTGTGTTGCTCACTGTGGGTGTTAAGCCCCTTCCTCTCAAAAAGAAAAGAAAGGAACACCTGTTTCTTTTGAGCGCTGGCGGAAATTTATTTTAACTGAAGTAACTCAAAATGCCTACAGAATTTTCCTGAGGGGTGAGATCAAACATCTGACAGTGAACCAAATGTTCTGATACTCTGTCAGACGTTCCACTTGTATAAGTCAATCTTAAAGTAATTGCTTTACTTGAAATACTTTTATTCTGAAGTGCCATTCTTTGCTTGTATTTTGTTGAAACCAAGATGTGTTATTTTAATCATTCATTTTAAAGTTATTTTTTTCTGAATGAAACAAAATGACTTATATTAAAACATAGCTATAATTTTTTTTTGACATACAAAATAACATTTTCATGCACTCAAAAATTTCAGTAAGCAGTTATTTCTTTGAAACTTAAAAAAAAAGTTTTTAACTCAATTGACCTGATGACGTCAAAATTACAGAAAGTGGTTCTAACCACTCCTAGAGAATTCCTTCTTGGAGGCCGGTGCAGAAACGGCCACCGATGACGAGATCGGCGGTTGGGAGAGGGTGAAGGACGAGGTCCGGAGCACCTTGGTTGCTCGGGGTCAGGAGTTGGCGAGAGCTAAGCGGGGGACTCAGGCTTTTCTGACGAACTTCCTGAACGCTGCTCTGAAGGGTAATGAAGACGGGTGTAACCTTGGGATCATTACCAAGATCAGGCAAGAGATTTCCGATTTTTATAGAGGCATCGGCTCTGAAGTTCAACTTCAAGGTGCTATTAGGAGTTTTGAGCAGGAGCGGGATATCAATCACATTTACCGGAAACTCTAGGCGGAGAGGAAGAGGGAGAACCTGGAAGTTCTTGATATTGATGGTACCGAGGTGAGGGACAAAAATAAGCAGATCCTGCAGGAAGCTGCTAGGTATTACGGCGATCTCTTTTCCAGCAAGGAAATTGATCCTGCCGTCATGGATATGTGGTTGAAGGGTACGCCGAGGATCCCAGACGAGGACTTGGATAGTCTCGAAGAGGAGTTCTCGGTGTCTGAGCTGAGGGTGGCGATTCAGGCCCTTTCGCCAGGTAAGTCTCCGGGTTGGGATGGTCTCCCGTCGGAGTTTTACGGAGTATTTGTCCTTCTTCATCTCCGCCAGAACTTTACCTCAGGGTCGTATGCCGGGGACCATGCGGAAGAGCATGGTCACTTTGTTGTGCAAGACCCTCGACGCCCCGTCGAGGGAGTTAAGTGGTTGGAGACCGGTGTCTCTCTCCACAGTGGACTATAAGATCTTTGCGAGGGTCATCAATAGCAGGCTTGCTAAGGTGGCGTTCATCTCATTGGTGCTAACCAGACGTGTGGTATCGGGGGGCGCCGGATGCAATGGAATACTAGGTGCATACGAGACGCTATCACTTACCTGGGCGAGAAGAGCATTAAGATGGGGCTCTTCTTGGCAGACCAGAGCAAGGCTTTCGATAGGGTATCGCACGAGTTTGTCGGAAGATTTTTAGAAGCCCACGGCTTCGGAGTATTTGTCCGAAGTGCGATTGGGGCGTTGTACAGATATCTCTCCGGGAGAGCCATTATTGCCGGTCGTCTCTCCCCCTCTTTGAGGTTCAAAGAGGAGTGAGGCAGGGATGTCCTCTCTCTCCCCTTTTGTTTGTTTTGGTCTTGGAGACCCTTTTGAGAAGAGTTGCCAAGAAGGATAGTGTTAGGGGTTTTCCGGTCCCGGGGAGGGGGAGTCGTTGAAGTACCTTGCGTACGCAGATGATGTCTCCTTCTTCGTTGACTCGGAAAGGAGCTTGAACGGGATGCGAGATGCTTTCGCTGAGTACTGCATTGCGACCGGTGCCCGTCTCAATGAGGAGAAGTCGAGTATTATGCTCTGGGGCAAATGGGAGAGGTCAGCGGTTACAGGTTTAGCTGTGACCGATGGGCCCGTTCGGATACTCGGTATCCAGTTTTCTAAGGAAGGGGTCCACGTGAGCACCTGGGGTAAAGTTCTGGCGGAGATGAAGAAGGAGCAAGAACGGTGGTAGGAAGTGGGCATTTCAAGAGTGAATCAGGCCAAATTAGCTAATGCGCTTCTGGTTTCGAAATGCACTGTTGCCGGGGAAATTGAGTCCCCACCCGGAAGTCTCATGAAGCAGATGGAGAGAGCGGTCTTTGGCTTCATTTGGGCCGGGAAGAAGACCGAAGAGGTGGCTCGGGCGGTCCTATACTGTCCCAGGTCGGAGGGGGATTTGGAAGTCAAGCACCTTCCGACATGGCTCAGTGCACTCCAGTTTAAGAGTGTGAAGGAAGCCCTGGTCGCCGAACACCTGTGTGGACCTTTGGCCTCCTATTTCACGAGGTGGGACTCGTCCAAATACGTTCCCGGCCACAGATTTGTTGGCCCCAGGCACGAGAGGATGCATAGGTCTTACCAGCTTGGAGGTCGCCTGCAGGACTTTGCGAAAGCTGACCGCGCCGGGAAGAACACGCAGCAGATGTACATTGACCTGCTCCCTAGGCCTAGGGAACACGTCGTCAAAGATTTCCACGTTCCTAGGAACTTCTGTATGAGAGAGGCTTGGATGAGCATTCACTCGACGGGTGTGGACTGCAAGAAGAGGGACTTTAGGTGGCGGTTGACCCACAATGTCCTTCCAACCAGGAGTAGGCAGTTTCGGTGGGGTGGCATTTCTTCCGATAGGTGCCTTTCGTGTGCGGGCATTGAAGACAGGTTCCATCTCTTTGGGGCCTGCCCCATGGCACACCAGGTTTGGCAGGGAATCTGGACTTGGGCTTGGCACAAGAGGCTTGACGCCCTCCAGTTTCACCCGGCTAATGTGTTTTATCTACATCCTGCCCCTGCGGCGGGCAGGGAGGTCTAGAGGAGGATTATCACCGAGGTCTGTTATAAGATGTGGAGGGAGAGGAACAGAGTTCTGCATTCCCGGACGGCTAATTCGGTCTTCTCTCCGACAACGGTTATCCTTCAAGTCAAGTGTGAGCTCCGAGACAGGGTGAGAGTGGACGCTCGCACTTTGACTGACCGAGCGTTTAGGTATCGGTGGGGGACTTGGCCTTGGATTGTTACCGGGACCAAGAACAACTACACCTTTCATTGGGGTAACTTACCCCCTTAGTTTCGGCCCCTGAAGCCCGAGGGATCTCTCTGGGTGTGTTGGCCTTTTTCTAGTGTTATGTTTTGTGACTTGTGTTTGATGGATGGTGTGGAGTTTAGCCTCCGACCCTTACATCGGTGGTTTTATCTGTCTTTTCTCCTGTCGAGGTTGGCGGTGCTGGCCGCTGACCGAGACGGCAGGAGGCTGTGTGAGTCGGAAGGAGTGAGTGTTTTGGTTCTGTCTCTGCTCTTTCTCTTATGATGTGGTGTGAAGGGATGGTATCTGAAGGCAGGGTGTTGTGTATTTGCTGCTTGTGGTGTGCCGGTTCCGTGTGGAAGTGGACCGGGGAGACACCTGCCATGGGTCATGTGAGGGCCTTGGTGCACCCGTCGGCCCGGTGTCCTCTCTGACAGTCTCCCTTCAGGGTCGCTGTCACTTGTCACCTCTGAAGGGGACTTTTGTCCGCCTACATGGACGTTCCGGGGTGTACCTTCGGGTTGCACCCGCCGTTCTAGGTGACCTCGCCGGCTATTTGTGTGCGGGTTCTTTCGAGTTCTTCGGAGGAACTGTATGACTCGGGGATTTGTCTGGTGCTGCTTGTTGGGCCATATTGGGAGTGTGTGTAAGCATCAGTGAACCATGTCCAGGTGTTTATTTTGGGCGTGGTGAACAGTGTGAAGATGTGTTGCAACTAAGTTCGTGTATGGGGGAGTGAACGTCGTGCGAGAGCACATTAGGACGCTCCCCTCTCCCAGCCCCCATGATTTGGGGGTCTTATACGAAGACAAGAATTCCTCCCACTGGACTGTGATTTCACAGCTTGTTCGATATGTTGGGGGACGGCTGTAGTCTCTGCTCAGCAGCTATCCGCTCGTGGAGATGAGTACGATATCAATAAATCGACCCTGTGCTTTTTCTCTATTTTTTAACCTTAGATAACATCAGGTGTTTACATCCTCAACTTTCATTTTGTGTGTGAGTGTTTCCTGTAATGCATTTTGTTAATCGGGAAATTCCGAAGTTTTGCTTTTGTGCTGGGAAACGTACATTTCTTAAAAATAAATATTGCAGGAAATTTTTCCCAGAGTCTTCAATTTGGCTAAAGCAACACAAGCATAGGAGGGTTTTTTCATGCATAACGTGAAAAGCCCAGCATTTTACGTTAATTTTTGCAACTACGATTTTTTTTTATAAGCGTGAGTGGCAAATTGGTACGACTGTATGAACATAATCATTTCACGTAAGACTTTTAGAAATTCCCTTCGCGTCCAATATATAAAAATGAGGAAAAAAAAAAAAAAAAAAAAACGTTCTCTAACTAAGTAATGAACGCGAAAGCAAAATTTCTGATTTAGTGAGTATATTTCCTGAAAATATGGTAAGATGTGTGTGCTCAAATTTTACAACCACTTCTAGAAGATAAAAAAAAAAAGAATTATAATCACTTAGGAAAAAGTTCGTCAAAATGAACATGGAAGGTATTAATTTGGATATCTCCGAATTTATGTAGATAACATTAAAAATTTTATGCTGGGAAATCTCGATTAACAGACTTCCCCAAAAAACGGAAAACAGAAGCATCAACAAATGTGTTCCTTCATTTTGCCTAAATACTTTCTTTTCTGCACGATGTGCTTCTTGCAGAGACAAAGGTTTCACTGCCAATATTCCTGAAACTATCCTTATACATGTGACTATGAATGTAACTCAAAATTAAAGTGCTACTTTGTAGAAGAGTTCAATGTGGATAATTCAAGTTCATTAGTTAGCTCTAATCCGAACCTCACTCTCTACCACAACTTACTTTAAATTAATTTGTACATTCATTAACTTAAAAAAAATTGTAAGCTCATGAATATATGTACAAATATACGTTTTAACTTAGCCAGTAAACTTCAGGGATCGTGCTGAAGTTTAACAATATAAGTGAATTTTTCGGATACATTCCAATTAACTTCTCCTTGGGCTAGGCTTCCGATCAGCGCATCAAGTATTTCTGTACATTTCGTGCGAATTCTTGTTTTAATTAGAACACTAATACACATAAATTTTGTAAAGAAAAATGACATTTGTTTTACAGAAATGAAATGTTGATTGCTATATAACGTAATTATTTATTGCCAGTTTCTTTGCCTAATTAAACTAAGTACTCGATACGCTGAAAATATCAGTGAATCTCCTACGATTTTCTTTTTAATTGGAATGCTAATAACTACGAATTTTTTAAAGAAAAATAACATTTTATAGAAATGAAATGTTGAATATTAAGTAATATGTAAACGACAACAAATCATGAGCTGATGATCGGAAGGCTAGCCCTTAAATTTTACTCCATCAATCAAAATAACGAGTACAATTCACTAAAGTGTAGTTGTATTTACAACGAAAATAGAACATGCTATCATGAGAACAATTAGGCTTAACTAATCTTTGAATTCACAGTGGGTTCAAAAGGCGGTAAGTGTGTAGCTTAGCGTCCTAAATTATTTCATTTACAAAACGGTAAATGTGTAGATTAGAATCTTAAATTATTTCGTCGGAAAAATGTTAGTCCCTGGAAAACGTGCGACTTACAGATTTTAGGTTTTGGAAATTAATGGCATATGGTGCAGAAATTTCATGTTTAAATGTCTTTTAAAGATTTTTATCGTAATATTTACCTGTAAGTGCGATGTTGTGAAGAGACGCTGCGGTAAGCCTAAGGCATCGCTACCGGGACGATGTATAGCTTCGCTCCGTTGAACGGAAGGTTCGCTAAGGCGTGTAATTCACGCGCGTATAACTTCAAGTGCAGCCGTGTACGTTCTTCCCAGGGAACAAAGCATCATGTACTCATACGCTACAGAATATAGTTCGTTCATGTATTGTCATTGCTTTAAAAGCAGATGTCAAGAAATGTTTCAATCTTTTACACATGATTGCCTGATTCCGAATAGAAAGTACGAATATCGCTTTCTTTTAGGAAAGCATAACTTTCGGTTCTGCTTTGAACGGCTTCCATTTGTAGCTGCTTTGCTGCGTCCCTGCACTTTTGGTTCTCCTGTTAATAGCTTGTCCGCAGGTCATTTTCTATCTCACTCATACGTATCTTTTGCAAATCAAAAAGGTTTTTTCCGGCTTTTCCTGCTATCAACGTACAGGATACAACAAAATAAACAGTGGATAATCTGGACTTATTTTCTGTAGCGTATCACTACAACATTTATCGCTCTCCTATCAAGAACGTAACCGCTTTCTCTTGTACTATTCCGCCCGTCATTTCGGTACAACAACGAAACTTCCTTTAAACGGAGCAAAGCTTGACATCGTCGCGGTAGCGATGCGTTAGGCCTACCGCAGCATCTCTTCACAGCATCGCACTTAAAAGGTAAGTATTACCATAAAAATCTTTAAGAGACATTTAAAATATGAAATCTCTGCACCATTTGCCATTATCCTTTATTGGTACGGGAGAAATCCATCTTCGAAGGTTCTCATCTTCAGGAAAGCTGGAAACAGTGGCTTCTGGGTGGGCTTTGTAATTAGATCTACATAAAGGCACACAAAATTTTCCAGGCATGTTGCATAAAAACGCTAATTCACGTGTACGACAACCGAAAACTCAACACTGACCAATGCCGCATGAACGCGAAGCTAATATCGGCACTCTCCTTAGGTTTGCCCTTTGACCCCTCTGGAGAGAGGGATTGCGATGGCCCTCTGACCGTGACGTCACACCCCTTCGCAGTTCGCCCGCTGGAGCGTGCTCGGCACCTGTATTATCTACACCGATGAACCATTACATTGTGATCACCTACCTAATAAGCTGTAGGGCCCCCTTTAGCCCTTAAAACAGCGGCCACTAGGCGAGGCATCGATTCGATGAAGTGGTAATAGGTACCCTGGGGTATCTTGTACCACCATGTCAACAACAGGTCCTCCAGTTCCCGTACATTTCGGGATGGTGGTGATTTAGCGCGAACTCGCTTTTCCAAGTCGATCCACAAATGTTCGATTGGGCTCATCTCAGGTGAATTTGGAGGCCAGGGCATTAACAAAATCGCCAGCATGTTCCTGGAACCACTTATTGACGATTCTGGTAGTGTGGCGTGGTGCATTATTCTGTTGGTAATGTCCATCAGCAGCAGGGAACACAGTTGCCATGAATGGGTGAACTTGGTCCGCAACGAAGTTTTTTTGTTTTTTTTATCAGGGATTAGGATAATGGGGCCTAAAGTGTCCCAAGGAAACATCGCCCACAGCATAGCACCGCCGCCGCCTGTCTGTTTCCGCCCAACAGTGAATCCAGGGGCCATAGCCTCCGCTGGTAATTGGCGTGTCTGAGCACGGTCGTCTACGTGATGTACGAAGAATCTGAATTCCTCAGACCGGACGACTTTCTTCCAATCATCCACGGTCGCTCCAATCTGTATGATCTTGGGTCCATTTCATGCGTTGTTGGCGATGACGTGCAGTGAGCATGGGAACCCGACTGGGTCTTTGGCTACGCATTCCCATGCGCAGAAGGCTGCGATGAACTGTGTGCTGTGACACATTGTCCTGATCACCACTGTTGTAGCTGCGGGTGATGTCACACTGTGGCCCTGCAGTCGCTGTGAACAATGCGCGACAGTCTCCCCTCCCCTTTGGCATCAATGAGCTACGGACGACACACGGCTGGACATTGGTTGGCCATCTGTGCACACCTTTTGATACGAACTCACTACAGCCACACGTGAACAACCCACAAACCGCGCCGTTCCCAAGCAGGGACGTCCCTAGACTTTGAAATCAGGGTGGGTCAGTATTATTTTTGATGAGGCAAGATTGATAGCAACTATATTTTTTACAAAACAATGAAAGAACGAATTTTTAATGCATTTTTTTTTTTAGTTGGTTAAAGTTTTAAAGACCACTGTGAGCAACTTAATGGGTTATAAGCAATCGCCCGTTCCAAATTTAAGGTCGCTGGTTCCAGGGAAAGGAGAGAGAGCCGGGCCGTAAGATAAGCACTACATCAATGCCTCACCGCGATTCGAACCCTGATCCTTCTCGGACCAATGATCATACAGCAGCGCTTAGACCGCTGCGCCGCCCGGTGAGGCTTTAATGCTTTTCACTACCGGCTACAAAGTAATTAGCGCAATTTCCACCCCGCCACACATACATACACGGATCTGACTAGTTACGCCACTGGTGTAAGATATAAGTGTTGGTAGAATGTTGCCTTCAACTTTTTGTTTTCTCTGAATGCATTGTCTTAGATTGCCTTTCAAAATTTGCAATAAAATAAACAATTTATTTTTAAAAAATGTCGTTTTTGTTTGTCTAAATCAAATTTTAGCGTCGTGCCACGCAGACACAAAATCTCCCCCATCCTTAACTGCCTTCCTTCCAGCCAGCGACTTTGCCTTGCACTCAGTGGCGCCCATATGAGTACTTTTAAGAGGGGGGGGGGGGGTAAGTAAAATCCTTACCTCCTTCAAGGCTGTCAAACATTTTAGTAAATGTACAAGATACTAAATTACAACAAAAATAATTGATACAATCAATCATTAATATCCTATTATTTTAAAAAAAAATGGTTTAAAAAGAGGTTTCTTTTGTTTTAAATTTATCAGACATTTGGCTATACCAACGGCTGGGGGGGGGGGGGTCGAGCTCCGCCTGCCACCTCTTATGGGCGCCCTTGCTTGCACTCCTCCTACAAAGCAGTTATCAGCTACTTTTTGCACTTTCACCGTCGCGGAGCAGTTTTAAGATCGCTAGTGTGTCTTTAGACTCCACTTTACGTGTTCGAATCCCCTATTTTGTAAAGAAAACAAAGAGAACAATTAGTAGTGACCCCCTCAGTGAATTCCTATTCATCCTAATCATTAGCGCCATGTGCCGCCCCGGTGGCGCAATGGTCTAAGCGATGGCTTCTGATCACCGAAAGGGGTCCGAGTTCGAATCCCGGTGAGGCATGGATGTTGTGTTTGTCTTACGGCCCTGGCTCTCTCCCTTCCCTGGAACCAGTGGCCCTAAATTAGGGACGGGCGACTGCTTATAGCCCATTGAGTTGCTCACAGTGGTCGTTAAACCTCCAATAAAGAAAGAAAGAAAGCCACCCCGGTGGCGCAGTGGTCTAAGCGATGACCTCTGATCATTCGTCCGAAAGGGGTCCGGGTTCGAATCCCGGCAGGCATGGATGTTGTGTTTGTCTTACGGCACTGGCTCTCTCCCTTCCCTGGAACCAGTGACCCTAAATTAGGGACGGGCGACTGCTTATAGCCCATTGAGTTGCTCACGGTGGTCGTTAAACCTCCAATCAAAAAAAAAAAAAAAAAAAAAAGAAAGAAAGAATTAGCGCCATGTCCACACAAACGTGAAAAAGGGGCTTAAACTAAGGAATTGGAAGAGTGGAGAACAATTGAATTTTCATGGCGTTCCGAATGCTATTTTGATAACCTTTCTATGGAGAAATTAACAAAGCGCTACCTAGGGAGAAATACTACACGACAAAAAAGACGAGACTCATTATTACTTGGCAAAGGCCAGATTATATTTTGAAGTTAAGGAATTGGAAAATGACATATTTTGAACTGGGTGGGCGGCAGCGCGGGCAAGACAAATTTCAGGGTGGGCTCAAGCCCAACCCCGCACCCCTTGGCGACGCCCCTGTCCCCAAGATCGGAGTTCCGAGGTGCCGTTCCATCACAATTTGTATTTTATCAAACTCCGATAAATCGGCAGCTTTCCCCATTCTGACTCCGAACACTCTACTAACCGAGAGCCGGTCCTCGGGTTGTATATGTACTGCTCTGTGAACTTCACCTGCGCCACCATTCGGTCTCCAGGCGCGCTCATTTCTTTAAGCTGGGGGTGGCCATAATGCGGTACCACTCGACTGTAACCTCATACGCTGCTCTACTACTTTTCTCTTCTGTTTTCTGACGGACCTTGGTAAAAGGGCTACCGATACAATCTTCAGTTCTGAGGAAAAAGATTCGCACCAAAAAATAAAAATTGAGGTAGACAACTAATTTACCTCTTTTCAGCGCCCGAAAGTAACCTGACTCGCTTCGGCAGCGAAAGAGAGCCGCCATGTTAAGCCTAACTATCTGCTCTCATCAAGTTGCTTTCACGGCACAACCTGTTTAATCAGCTTCCACTCCGGGAAAATATGATGAAACTTCCGGTGACGTCAAAACTCCGTGGCTGACGGTTGATGATAAAAATCGTCAGTCCTGTAGTCCTGGTTCCAGGGTAATATTTCCTGCCATGATCAGATCACATGTAGAGGATTTTAGGAAGGGAGTGTATGACCCCAGGTCTTAAACAACCCTTAGAAATAGGAAGTAAGTACTTTGAGCTAGAGGATTTGGGCTAGAGTGCCCGATAGAAAAGTGACACGGCCAGAACCTGGGTTCCTGCCATGATGACCCACCGCCTTCTGTATATACACTGCCTGCCCAATCGTCCTCAAACGTTGTTTTCCGGTCATGATCTAAATGTCCGCAAGGTGGCGATACATTAGGTGACCTCTTTCGTATTTGTTCACTTGTCTTTTTAACATCAGTAATTTTATTTTAACTGTTTAGATAATTTTAATTGTAATAACTAGTTTTTTTTATTCGCCACAAAGTTCATTCAAAGGTTGGAAACTCATTTTCCTGTGGTTTCTTCACAAATTATTCTTCTATTTCGTTTGAGAACGTTTTTTTTTTGTTGGTAAATGTGTAGAGTAGCGTCCTAAATTATTTCGTCGGAAAAATGTTAGTACCTGGAAAAAGTGTGACGTACAGATTTTTATGCATGGGAATTATTATCAAATTGCGTAGAAATTTCATGTTTTAAATGTCTTTGAAATATTTTTATCGTACTATTTACGTGTAAGTGCGATGCTGTGAAGAGACGCCGCGGACGCCGCTGTACCGAAATGAGGGGTGGAAGAGTACAACAAAAAGCAGTTGCGTTGTTGGCAGGAAAAACCGGATAAAACTTCTGTTTCTTTAATTTATACCTCATGTCGGACTCTTACAAAAGGCCGACGCATGAGGGACTGTTAAATAATTTTTAAGGAATCTATTAATCTTTTACCTTATTTTACCATTCAGAAATACATTAGTTTAATAGATACTTTTTAAATTTATGTTAAATTTAAGAGAGGATCCTTAAATTAATAATAGCCATTTTCACTTACTTCCACACAGAGAAGACAACAAACTGAGAGGGTGGGAGCTTGCACAAGAGTTCCCGCTGGTTACAGGAAGTATACAATTTATTTATAAATCACCTTTTTGAACACTCTACATATACTTAGTAAGAGGTTCGTAATAAAGGTATTTAATTAATAATCTAAAGCAACTTTTATGGGAATTTTACTAGGAAATTTTTTCATTAATTTTAATTTAAGTTTAAAAATTTGGCTAAAATTAGACAAAACAAAAAAACTATTAAAACATGAAATAATAGGAAAGTGGTGAAACACAATAGTACAGGAAATACAAAAGATAGGGATGGAAAAACAAATGGATTCAATTTGTCTTTTATTCCATTATAATATTGTACAGTAAATTATTGAGATCTTGTATATATAGTCAAAATTGAATTTAAAATTATATTTAAATTATTTCAATAAAATACTGTAAGAAACAATAAATATATGTTTAGCACTTATTTGACTTATTGAAACATTTCAGTTTTATTATATTTCACATTATAACTACTAATGTTTTAATTTTAAATGCTTTATTCTATAATTTTATAAAGTACTCTTGTTCCTTATTTGTATATTATTGGGGCTAATGATTTCCATTTATTAAAGGTTTTTAACTCCGAATGTTCTAGTTTCGAAGTCTAAGAGTCTCCTAAGGTCACATTTAATGACTCTTTTAATTTGCTCAGTCTTTTTATATTTTTGTTCATAAGAGAAAGCATTTCTGTTTTTCCATATGTTGTATTTTGTAATTGCTAATAGATGCTGAATTACTACATTTTTGGGTTCAGAACCGTCTGAAGGTACATGATACAGAATTTGATTTGCAGTAAATTTATGACTATAATTTAAATACTGTTGTGACCAATCCCAGGTATACCTTGTGAAATTGCAATCTACAAATTACTGTTGAAGAGTCTCCTCTGAACCACAGTAATTGCAATTAGGATTAGGTATTAATTTTATTCTACATAGCCGTTTTTTTGTCAGAATAATATTATGTGAAATTTTGAAAAGTAAATCACTAATATGGGTTCCTAGTTTGATTTTAGATTTCTGTATACAAAAATTATTTACTGAACTAGATTGCAACGTATCTTCTAATTTCGTAGGATGTTTTTCATTTAGTGCTAAATATAATCTATGAAATTTATCATTCTGAGTGATGTTTCGAAGGATGGATTTTCCCCTTTTGATTTGCAAAAGATACGTATCAGTGAGACAGAAAGTGGCCTGCGAAGAAAGTATTAAGAGGAGAACCAAAACTACAGTGGAACAGCAAATCAGCTACGAATGGAAGCATAAACGAAAGTTATGCTTTCCCAGATTTTTGTACAACATACAAATGCATAGTCATACTTTTTATTTAGAATCAGGGAATCATATGCGAAAGAACAAAAAAATTTTCAACATGTGCTTTAAAAACAATGGCAAAACATGAACAAACTATATTTTATAGCGTATGAGTACAACATGGTTCGCTCTCCTGGAAAGAACGTAAGCGGTTGCACTTGTAGTCGTCCACGCGTGAATTACATGCGGCAGCGAATCTTCGTTTCTACGGAGCAAAGCTTCACATTGTCGCTGCAGAGATACGGTAGGCTTAGTGCAGCGTTTCTTTACAGCATCGCACTTACACTTAAATATGGCGATAAAAATCTTTAAAATACAATAAAAATATGAAATTTCTGTGCCATTTGCGATTAATTTTCATACTCTAAAATCTGTACGTCACACTTTTTCCAGGTACTAACATTTTTCCGACGAAATAATTTAGGACGCTAATCTACAGATTTACCGTTTTTTTCATCATAGCAATAGAAACTGATTTTAGTATAATATATATATAGTATATATATTGCTTCACTAAACTTCTGTCTCCTAACTTGTTTAATAGTTGCCTTAAATCTTCATGGCCGTGAGATAAACGACAAATAAGTATTAACTTGTAATATCCTGAATTAAAAATGGTTTGTAAGCATTTTAATATGTTCTCTAAATTTAAAATGAAATCACTATACGTGTTTAGGTATAATTTTGGAATGCTATGAGTGATTAATTATTAAGCCTTATTTTTGAAGTTGTGCTTATCAGACGCCTGTGTGTGTAATAATGCTGACTTTGTGTTTCACTTAAAAATGGCATTATTGCTAGTCGATCGCTCTTTTGATGGGATGAGAATATGAGATTAGTTGCTCCAAAAAAAGAACCACTCTATAGTGCTTATCAATGCCCACAGTTTACGTAACAATCGTTGGCAGCTGCCGATAGCTTTTATAAATACGACATGAATAAACTGAACTGATATCTTAACTTATTTCATTTAATTCTCCTTTGCTATATTTCTATTTAATTCTCGTCTGCTGTGCCAGTTCTTTAACAAACAGCTGAGAAAACTCGTTGCATATAATTCGTTTTAAATCGGAAACTTCGTTTCCCTAAGCGAACTCTCAATCGAGAGAAAATTTGAATTTACTAAAGGACACCAATATAAATATAACGCTTTCGTGTGAAAGTGTTTTAATTTCGAAACAGTAATAATTTGATAGGCAAACAAGCTTATCATTGTCTTCTCCACATCAGAACGGGGTCAACGTATCTAGCGCCACTCGCGGCCAATGGGTGAACGATGGTCATCACGCCTTAGCACGGAAAGGAGCTCAACTGGGCAAACAGTGTATATATAGAAGGCGGTGGATGATCATACATTATCTGAGCCGCGGATGGCTTAATGGTTAGCGAGTCAGACTATCGATGCAAGGTCCTCTGGTTCGAACCTGGGCTGATCTTTCAGAGATGGTGTGATTTACTAACAATTGAATATCTGACGCGCACGTTAAGTGACGGCCACCAGGCTGGACCCACTGGTTAAATGGGTATCCTATCATATGCCCCCCCCTGAAATTCTCTCACCCCTCTGTGTGCAACATCGTACTTGTACGGTGGTGCCATCTACTGTACTCTAATCTCGCTACAAACTGTTCTGGCAAAGTCGCTAGACTTGCTCTCATTGTTTCTGTGTCCTGTCCAAAAGGCGATCTCGCTGTAGGTGGCTAGGACCTAAACTCAACTTACTGTGGACGGAAGCCCTACAAGAAAACGACAAATACTAGCTGTTGTTAGATCATGCATTATCTGCGAACAGCTTCGGTTTACGGAACCCAGCACTTTACGCTTCTGTGTGTCTTTATTTTGTCCAATTTAACTGCATCTAAATTACAAGAAAATTTTAAGGGAGAAGTTTACTAAGTTAGGGAGAAGTTTACTAAGTTAGGAAGAAGTTTACGAATTATTTAATTTTAAGGGAGAAGTTTACGAATTTTTTTAATGGAAGTATGGTTTTAGTACATAATTGGTAAAAAAAAAGGTATTAATTCTAGTATATGTCTGATACACTTCATTTGGAGCCGCGGATGGCTTAGTGGTTAGTGATTCAGACTATCGATGCAAGGTTTGAACTTGATACCACTGGCAACTTTATGACAGTTGAAATCATGTACATGGGCGGTCATGTCGTGGTACCTAATCTGTATGCTCCTAGTCACACAGAAACTTGAAAGATTTTTTATCAGGAAATGACCAACCACATGAATAACATGGGGGAACTGAGTTTTTGTGCGGAGACTGCAACACCACCCTTCCAGCAGTTAACTTGGCTCTGAGAAGGAGTGAAGAAACAACCCACAAGACTCTTGCTAGGATTCTGGATCAAAGGAACTTAAAAGATACCTGGATGTATGCTGAGAGTGATGAAAATGGGGTCACTAGGATGGTTCCTCAAGGCTCTGATACTAGGCTAGATTATATCTTTGTTCAGGATAAAATTTGCTGTAATGGCATAAAGATTAATAAAGAATTTTTAAACACTGATACTCACCACATATCTGATCATGCCATGGTGGTGATCGAGTGTAGTATCAGAGTAAATATATTAGGTAAGAATAGTAAAAAGCCATATTGGGCCATAAATAAAGGTCTTTTTGATGATGAGGACAGCATAAAGAAAATCAATGACTTTGTCTTCGTATACCATTCACTGGAAACAGAAAGAAAGGGACGTCATATTGTGCAGAAGCACGACGACCTCTCTCCCATTATGAACTTTTGTTGCCCAGCAACACCAACACGCTTGTTTCCCCGCCCCCATGTATGAACATGGGATCGGTTCCACCGGTGTTTCACACACGCCCCGATACACACACCACGGTTCCATAAGCAAGGACACTCACACCCCTGACGCAACATCATACATACAGACGACGGAGGGACAAGGCCCTTCGAAACGTGCATGTAGGAGGAAGTTCCTCCTTCGGAGGAGACCCAGTGACGTAGTCACCCAACGGATGACAACATCAGAGGAGGCAACGGCGGAGAGCAACAGGCTTCTCCTAAAACGAGGAAGCCTTCCCCCTAAAGGCACACACACAGAACCGGCACACGCCAGACACACACCAGATAACAACAAAAAATCTCCCCAAGGCACCCACTCCACCAAAACACGCACACAGGCAAGAAAACAAATACACACACACACACACACACACACACACACACACACACACACACACAAATAAAACACTCTCGCAAGCAACACCCCCGAAGCACAGCACACCGAACGCGGAAACCGGGGGTTCGGAAACCGAAACTGGATCCAAACCGCAAAGCAGAAGAGGCTGAAACGAAGCAAAAAGCACCGAATCGACCGATCGGGGTCCGGAAAACGGCGTCTCTGGAACCCCTCACGCTCGATCCGAGAAGTTAGTAGAACACACAAAACATGTATCAACGAAACAAAACATCAACAAAAAATTCAAAAGGATCCGGTAATGCAGGATTGCAAGCCGAAACAAGGGATGTGGGAGGGGGTTAAGTTCTCCAGTGGAAGAAGTACTTTTCCCTAGTACCGGTAATAATCCGAGGGCAAAAGACCCACTGACACCTGAAGGCACGGTCCGAAAGGGTGTGGGCGTCAAGTTCAACTCTGTTCCGGATCTCGCACTTGACCGGCCAGGCAACTTTCATAGGGCTGAATCCCACATTACCGTGATTACAATAAAGAATTCTGTTCCTCTCTCTCTCCAGATTTTGTACGTCGTCTCCGTAATGATGAGCCTCCAGACATTCCTTCCCGCTTTGGGACCTGGATACTGGTAGAAAACATGCTGAGGCATAAACTGCTGAGTGCGGCCGGCCCAATCCCAGACCAACCGCCAAACCTGCACAGCCATAGGGCAACTAAAAAACAAGTGGTGCCTATCTTCGATAAGATTGCAGGAAAGACACCTGTCAGTGACAGCACCACCCCACCTGCACTGCCGTTTCCTCGTAGGAAGGACATCATGCGCCAAACGTAACTTAAAGTCCCGTTTTTTGCAATCTACTCCAGCAGCATGAACACACATCCACGCCTCCCTCTTATCGAAGTTAACAACTATGAACTGAATAATCCTCTCCCTGGGTCTAGGAAGGATATGAAAGTACATCTGCTTCAAGTTATTTCCGTTCCGGTTGGCCTCCGCAAGGGCCTGAAGGTGCCCACCAAGCTTGTAACACTTATGGGTAGTTTCCCTGAGGGGCCCGAAAAAACGATAGCCAGGCAAGAACTTGTCCGCGGATAATCCAGTAAAAAAAGACACAAAGTTCTTACACGGATGAGAGGAGTTAAGAGCCCCCTTGTACTACGAAACTGGAGTGCGCTGAACCATGAGGAAAGGTGTTTAACCTCTAAACCGCCTTCCTCCCTAGGACAAAAAAGGGCGGCTCTGGCTATCGCCTCAACGGTCTTACCAGCCCAGATGAAGGTAAAAATCTCCCTCTCCAATAACCTCAAAAGACTCCGAGGGGGTGACTCAAGCTCTCCGGCAAAAGCACATTTTGACGCCAAGAGGGCATTGGCCAACTTAGCACGATTGGTCACTGAAATATTAAACTTCTGCCACCTTTCCCTCTCTTTCCGCATGTTAGAGAGGATGTCCCTCCAAGTTTTCTTATGAACATCGTCTCTATCCAAAAGAATACCCAGTATCCTGACGGGTCCATCTGTCACCTCCAGCCAATGAACCGCAGTGCAGTCCCATCTTCCCCAGAGCAGCAGACTGGACTTATCGTCATTCAGCTTAGCACCGGTGGCCCCACAGCACCCCGCGAAGACCTCCCGGACCTTAGTCAGACTTCCTTCCGAGTCCACAAAGAAGGTGACATCATCAGCATACGCCAAGTACTTCATGGAGTACGCACAACCAGGCACAGGAGCCCCTTTGATGTTCGGGTGCGCCAGAACCTTCCTCAGCATGGTCTCGATGACCAAAACAAACAACAATGGAGAGAGAGGGCAGCCTTGTCTCACTTCTCTTCCAACCTCAAAGAAGGGAGAAAGACTGCCAGAAACAATAACTCTCCCATTGACGTCTTTATACAACGAGTCCACAGCCCTTCGGAATATATCACCAAAGCCGTGAGCTTCCAGCAACTTCCTGGTGAAATTGTGGGAGACCCGATCAAAGGCTTTGCTTTGATCCGCAGAAAACATTCCCAGCTTAAGATCTCTTTCGGTAGCGTAAGTGACCAAGTCTCTTACTCACCTGATGTTGTGAAACATTTGTCTCCCACGAATACTGCAGGTCTGACCAACACCAACCAGCTTCTCCGCAACCCGCAACAGCCTAGCATTGATGATTTTTGCCATGATCTTGTAATCAATTGTAGACAGAGACACCGGTCTCCACCCACCAAGATCCCTGGCAGGATTCCCCGGGGTCTTACAAAGCAGAGTAACAATACTGGTTCTCATAGTTTCAGTCATGATTCCTCTATTCATAATGTGGTTGTAAATTCTGCAAAGCCACAGAACCAGAATACTGGCAAATTTCTTATAGAACTCGGCTGGCAAGCCATCAATACCAGGAGACTTGTTGAGCTTGAGATCCAGGATCGCAGTCCTCACCTCATTATCAGTGAACTCCCTTTCCACGAGATTCCTATCCTCCTGCGCAAGAACCGGCGTGCCTTCCAACCAGGCATCCATAACCTCAGAGGCCACCACTTCCTTGCTGAACAACTCACCGTAGTAATCCGCGGCGGCCTTCAGAATGTCGGGGAGTTCCCTGACTTCCCTGTTGTCGATATCAAGACATTGGAGGTTCTCCCTAACTCTCTCAGCCTCCATCTTTCTGAAAATGTAGTTTATGTCACTCTCCTGCCGGAGCACTTCGAGGGAGCCGGTCAATTTGACCGCCGAACCCTCTTCCTTAAAAAAATGACTGATCCTACTTATCACGTTATTAATCAGAGAGGAACTACAACCTCCTTCCTCTCCACGAATCGCCGCATTCAGGATATTCATCAAAATCATGTGACGATTCCTCCTTTCCATGGCAGCCAGCCTACCTTTCTTCATAAGGTACTCCCTAATCTCTTTTTTTACGCTCTCCCACACGCCGCACTCATCGTCCGTAATCGTGGCTATCCCAGCGTTCAAAATAGAACGAAGGTGCACCAGCGTTCTATTTTGAACGCTGGGATAGCCACGATTACGGACTAAAATTCCAAATGTGTCAGAAACGCTAAACAGTGGGATCTTTTTAAAAAATATCTAAAAACTTTTTCTAATAAACTAAGTGGGGAGCAACTCCACAAGAAAAGAATAAACATAAATAAATGTAAAAGTATGGTGCAACTGTGTAAAAAATTAGATCAAAACAAAGAGATAAACAAAAAATTACTCCAAGACTGGAGGTTTCATTTGGTAAATGCCTATAGAGAAAGAGGGAGGATGAGTGCCCACATAGCCTATGACAAAAGAATCAGAGCTGAGAAGGATATTAATCAGGGAATTAAGGGAATTAAAAAAATTAGTAGTAGAAAGGATCAGGTGAATATACCTGAAGAAGCCACTGTTCAAAAAAAATTTTTAGACTGTTACAAAACTCTTCTTGCCAAGAGTGAAACTAAAGAGAATCAAATTATTTATGACTTTGAGGATAAGCTAAGTGCTCAGGAGAGTAAAAGTCTCGACAAGAAATTTAAGGTAAAGGAGGTGAGAAAAGCAATTTTTCCCCTCTCCAATGGCTCTACCCCTGGCATGAATGGGGTTCCCATCGAGTTTTATAAAAAAAACCTGGGATACCATTGGCAACTGTCTCACTAGAGTTTTCAACAACATGTTATTTAGTGGGAAGAGCCCCCTCTCTATGAAAGAAGGAGTTATTAAACTCCTGTTTAAAAATAAAGGGAGCAGTAAGGATCCCGAAGAGTGGAGACCAATTTCCATCTTTAATACTGACTACAAGATATTCACGAAACTTCTCGTGAGCAGGATTGGGGATTATCTTCCCAAGATACTCAATAAGAGTCAAGCCTGCGGCGTGAAGGAACGTAATATCCAAAATAACATCATTGGTCTTAATTACGTTATTCAATATCTAAAAAAAAAAAAAGGGAATCAAAGCAATTATGATCTCCCTAGATCAGAGGAAGGCCTTTGATGTTATTTGTAGGAGTTTCCTCTTTGGGGTTCTTAAGGGGTATAATATACCAAATAGAGTTATAAAAATTCTCGCCAACACTTATGACAATACCAACTGTAAGCTCATATTTCCAGAGAAACTTAGTAAGAGAATTAAAGTTGAAATGGGAATTAGGCAAGGTTGCCCCCTATCCCTTATTCTATATACGCTTTGCATAAACCTGTATCTAAATATGATGGACAAGGACGAAAGTCTTTGTGGGATACCTATCCCAGGTGGCAAAGGCAAAACTATTAAACATATGGCTTATGCTGATGACCTGGTGGTATTTGTCAAGGAAGAGAAAGATGTAGACCAAGTTTTCAAATTATATAAAGAATTTAGTGACCTATCTGGCGCTGCCTTAAATCATTCAAAAACCAGGTCTCTTGTCTTTGGCCGATGGGGCAATTCAGACGCGAGACTTGGAAGCATAAATGAGTAACTTAAAGTACTGGGAATCACTTTTAATCGGGAGGGCATTAGTATGATGAAGTACTGGGAAGAAGCGATTACGCACATTAAGAATTTTGCCAATATATTCAAAGAAGAAGAGACCTCCTACTTTGCTAAATCACAGATATTGAATGCTATTTTCTATCCTAAATTCATGTATACTTTCTACTCAAGCAGCCCTAAACAGGACTTTCTGAAAAGACTGGAGAGAATGGCATTCGGTTTTCTGTGGGATAGCAAACGTGATAAAATTAAGAGGGCTACCATGTATAATCATGTAAAGGAGGGAGGTGTTGGTGTAAAAAATCCCTTCATCTTAGCTAAAATCTGTTTAATTAAGGGATTCCACAACATGATGACTGACTTTGAGCACCGTGCTCACAATTTCATAAGTTATCTTGCTGGGAATCAGTACAAAACGGTCACTGGAAAGGAGAATTGCAAGCCCTTTGACTTCTTTCCTAGTGAAGAGATTGTGGATCTTTGTAAAGAAATTGTTGAATTAAAGAAAAAAAGTAATATTACGAAGATTCACCCCGAAGATAAACTTAAAAAACTATATAATGCTTATTATACCAGTAATGCCACCAATTTAGAAATTAAAATAGGTAAAAATAAGTCCCAAGATGCCTGGGATAACATGAGTGTCATGAAACTTCAGCCCAAGGTTAGAAATCTTAATTTTAAGATTGCCCATAACATAGTCCCCACTATGGAATAGTGCAAAAGATTTCTTTCTGCTCCTAGTGACAAATGTCCTCATTGTGATGAGGTTGAAACTATCACTCATCTGTTTGCGCAATGCAAGGAAAACAAGGAAATTTGGGAGTGGTTAAGCAAGTATTGGAGCCTACCCACTGTTCTTGACACAGAAAACATCTTGTACCATACCTCAGTCAAGAAAAAAATATATTGATAATGCTGTAAACGTCAGTATTGCTATGGCTAAATTTCAAATTTGGAAAAAACGAAACGCGAAGATATACGGTCAAAAAATCAAAACAATAAATGGCATAAAACTTGCCACACTATGTGAAATTAGAGATATTATAAGAAGTGACTGGCGTAGACTGAGTAAAAAATCCTTTGGGAAGAAATGGTTAGTTCACAAGAATTTGTGTTATAACAACAAAAGCACTAATGAACCAAATGTTCATATGAGATTCTAAAATAGTGAAAGTCTATAATTTCATTTTTCTTGAAAAATAAAAAAATCAACAAAATAAAAATTAAAAAAAAAAAAAAAACTTGTTAAAGGACCTTAAAAGAATGCAGTGATGGGGAGTGTTCTCCAACTCCAATAATGATATGATGGAGGGGATTGCTCTCCTCCAAGCCTAACAGGTAAGTGAAATTTTGTTAGACTTTTCTACATTTCAACAAATGACAGGCTTTCCAATATTAACTATCCTCTTATTTTGGTTGTCATCAAGATGTCACGGGTTTAGGCATGGCACTACACGGTGGTCCTATTGGGATTGCTAGTGTACACCATGTCTCTTTCCTCGAATCACATCTTCCAGTGCATATAGCCCAAACTGAGGGGAAACTGCTCGATGCAGTGAAAGCGAGGTTAGGCTTAGAGCAACTTGCAAAATAAGGACGCATGTTTCTAGTTTCTATTTAAAAAAAAATATATATATATCATAACTTTTTCTTTCTTTTTGTGTTACACGTCCTTATGTCTTTGCACTCAAAATTTTATGTATTTCATCCGCCGGACCCGAGGACATTTCACCTGGAAAAATCCTTTTTAGGGATAGGCCTTTCCGATAGGTGGTGCTCGGTGAAGGAGATTGAGACAGCATCACAAGGAGATGCACTTTGCATCACACCGTGATTAGTTCTTAATACAAATTGAACAATGCAAGGTCCCCAGGTTCAAGCCTGAGCTGATATTTCGGAGATGGTGTGATTTACTAACAATCGGTGAATATCCGACGTGCATCGGACGAGCACGTTAAGTGACGGACCCCAGGCTGGACCCACTGGTTAAATAAATGGGTTTCCTTACCTATGTCCTCCCAGAAATCTCTCACACCTGTATGTGCAATATCGTACTTGTACGGTGGTGCCATCTACTGTACTCTATTCTCACTACAAACTGTTCTGTCAAAGTCGCTAGACTTGCTCTCATTCCTTCCGTTTCTGTGTCCTGCCCAAAAGGCGATCTCGCTGTAGGTGGCTGGGACCTAAACTCTACTCACTGTGGACGGAAGTCCTACAAGAAAATGACAAAAATACACTTCATTTATTATCTATTTTTTTTTTGTTTAAGGGCCGCGCGTGGCCTAGTGGGCAAGTTTCTTGACTGCCACGGAAAGGGCCTCAGGTTCGATCCACTAAATATCCACCGTGCTTCGTTTTTATATATTTTCTCCTCTCTATCTTCATCTATTACTAGTTCAGATCCTGACTCACTATCTATTAGGGATGGTAACATCGATGATCGACATCGGTGGTTGCTCATTCCTAAAACATCGATGTATCAATAATATCGATGAAAACCTCCATGTTTTTGCTAATAAACCAAAAAATTCGTTGTTTTCAATCTGCAGCAGTAAATACGCAATAGATGTGCAAAATCTCTGTTCAATATAACAGCGATTTCTCACCAATAATATTGGGTAACTAATAATATATATTAAAATGCTCGATGCATTAGTAGAAACCTCTATTTTTGTTCGATGCAACGGTGTAAACCTCGATGTTTTGCTAATAAACTGAAAAACACGACCTTTTCCACCTGCACCAGTAAATGGGCACACGATTTGTAAAATCTCTCTTTAATATAACAGTGATACCAGTTCAACACCAATTAACATAATATTTGTTAAAACGATCGATGTATCGTGGAAACCTCGATGTTTCTACGATACATCGGTGGGAACCTCGATGTTTTGCTAATAAACTGAAGAATTCGAACTTTTCCATCTGCAGCAATGAATGGGCTATCTATTTGTAAAATCTCCGTTCAATGTAACGGTGATACTCAACAATGCAACATCTGGTAATGTAATATTTGTTAAAACGCCCGATGTATCGGTGGAAACGTCGATGTTTTTTCGCTGTATCGGTGTAAACCACGATGTCTTGCTAACAAGCCGAAGATTTCACACTTTTCGATCTGCAGCAGTGAATGGGCATATCGGTGGGTAAAATGTTTGTTCAGTATAATGGTGATTGCTCACCAATTCAACCCCAAGTAACTAATAATATTTCTTAAAAGACTCGATGTTTTTTCGATGCATCGGCTCACATGCCTTCGAGGAAAGGATTTCGGTTTTCGCCAACGAATAAAATAAAACAACAAATATGAAAGTAATATTTCTTTCCTCTGTATAGTTATGAATGCAACAAAAAGAAATGCATTTACTTTTCGTAGAAGATATTCTCTTCCAGTTCCAACAAAATATAGTTATGAATGCAACAAAAAGAAATGCATTTACTTTTCGTAGAAGATATTCTCTTCCAGTTCCAACAAAATATAGTTATGAATGCAACAAAAAGAAATGCATTTACTTTTCGTAGAAGATATTCTCTTCCAGTTCCAACAAAATATAGTTATGAATGCAACAAAAAGAAATGCATTTACTTTTCGTAGAAGATATTCTCTTCCAGTTCCAACAAAATATAGTTATGAATGCAACAAAAAGAAATGCATTTACGTTTCGTAGAAGATATTCTCTTCCAGTTCCAAACACCGGTCACGAAACCTTCATGTTTTTCGGCTTCTACAACATCGAGATTAAAACATCGATCATCAGTAACAAAACATCGATGTTCAAAAACATCGACGTTTTTTGCTCATCAATACTATCTATAGTTTTGTTTTCCCCAACCTCTCCCTGAGTTACCTCAATTAATTTGGGAATTTCATGTTCTTTTATTACCTCACTATCTGATAGATTTGGAGTTTCCTCAATTAATTTGGGGATTTCATGTTCTGTTATTACCTCACTATCTGATAGATTTAGAGTTTCCTGATCTTCATTACTATCTTGAGATACTTTAATAGCATCTCTTGTTTGCTTTTTGTGTTTTTTTTTCCAGTGACCTCTGCATAAGAAGTGCTATCTATCCCTAACTGCTCTTTGTCCTTCTGATTTTGAGGTATTGGCACCTAGGCTTGGGAATTCCCTCTCTATTCTGTTTAGTTCTTTTGCAATCTCTTCTTCTGTGACTTCTGGTCTTTCATTTTGTACATTTTTATCTGCCTCTCTGACTGCTCTTTTTCGGGGCACTGGTTTAACTTGTGCTCCTTACTTTTACACCCTCTGCAGGGTAGTTTGCATATGCCAGATACATGTCCTTTTTGGTTACAATTAATACAGAAGCTCTTTTTGCATTCAAATACTAAGTGATCCACAGCTCCGCATTTCCTGCATGTAGGGGGTTGCCCTCTATATGACACCTTATCTAAATAAGGCCCAAAATGGATGTAAGAAGGGATATTCTTAGCGAGTTTCATCTTAATGATACGATTCCCTTTAAGAATACCCTTGAATTCTGGGCAAAACTTTTCTGTAAATCTTTGATAATTGACCTCACTATCAGTGCCATATGGTTTGAATAGGTTCTCTGTGGATTTCTCTTCTCTGCACAAAGGAATGTGCCTCAACACTATGGATGTTTTAGCATTACTGTTGATAATTTGCTTCTTTTCTTTATTTTTCAACTGTATTTCCTCCTTTTGGATAAATTCCAAATAATCTGCTTTCCTTTTGAGAGAAATGTGTAACTGATTACGATCACTTAACATGTCAGTGCCAACTATACCTCCTGGAATACTTAATATCTGATTAATTGCCCTAACTTCACTTATAGCTTCTTCCAAACTTCGACATTCGATTTTGAGCACGTGGCTCCTGGTTGCTGTAATTTCTTCTTGGTCCATTCTCAATCTGAATGAATCCAAAAATATATCAAACAGAAACACTTAGTATAATGAAAATATGAAGCACTGGGCTATTAAGAGTGAACTCGTCTACTTATTTAGGGCAAACTGATTATTATGATCATATGATCATATGTAGAGAATTTTAGGAAGGGAGTGTCTGACCCCAGGTCTTAAACAACCCTTAGAAATACGAAGCTAGGAGATTTGGGCTAGAGTGCCCGATAGGAAAGCGATACGGAAGCGAAGTAAAAGGGGGAGGAAGACGCCCTTATTTATTACCGGGGGTCCGACGGCTTAACGTGCTCATTCGACGCACGGCGGTTATTTAGTGAATCGAGCGTTCGTACCTGCCTGGGATCGAACCTGAGGTCCTTTCCGTGGCAGTCACGAACGTTGCCCACTAGGCCACCGGCGGCCCAAACTGATTATTATTCTCAGCAGAGGCGATTTTAAATATTTTGGGGCCGTAGGCGCTAAACGATTCTGGAGCCTCGCCTTCCCCTTCTTATCGCCTCAGAAATTATCATCCGTCAGATTAACAAAAAAAAAAAAAAAAAAAAAAAAAAGTCAAGTCAAGAAAAATGTTTTTGCGCTTTTTGAAATGCGATTCTATCATAAATTATTAGGGCGTTTTGTCAGAAACAGTGCTAATGTAATCAGTTTGACTGTTCGCGCCCATTGAACTTTTTGTTTTTACAGATATTTCAAAAATTATTTTGGCGGCTAATAGGAAATCAAAGGGCACTAAGTTTGGCACTTTAAATATCCCATATAGGAATTTACGACTAAGGGCTGTCAAAGTCGAACATTCAAGAAATTAAAGTTCTCTTGTGAAGAAATATTTTTGTGCCTCTTAACAGTTCTTTCTCAAATACTTAAATTTTCGAATTAGTTCATTAATTTCCTGCTAGAGGTACTGAAGGACAATAAATGTGGTTTTCACAGATTCTTCAAAAATTATATTTGCGAATGATAGGACATAAAATTTTATTAAATTTTAGCCATTTTAAATTTGACTACCAGTTTATAAATTTCCCTCTAATTCTGGAATTGGAAATTTAATAAATTTTAGCTTAACGCTACGAGAGACCATTTCGGTTACGGCAAAAGTTCGTTTTGAGTTTGATACGTTTGGCAAAACTGGCTACATTAGTACATCTTCAGTTGCTATAGTTACTTCGCAAATTTAATGCTGAAGGCGCTGAAAATGGAGTTTTTCTAAATTTATCAATACATTTCGTACAAATTGTCATGAAACTGGAATAAGTTTCAATTACAAAACATGCCTTCTCCATTGCTTCAGCTTTAGAAAATCACCTTGTTTTTACGTTATGAGCAAATTAGTAGGCAACGAGCATGGTATGCAGCAAAAATAAAATACCTGAAGACACTGCCAACCGGAGAAGTCCTCCACGTTACAAAATACGGGTAATTTGTGCACACTATTTTGCTTAAAAAGGGCGTATGACTTTTCGTGGAGGAGTTTTCTTGTGGCGAAACCAGCTTTCTCTACTTTTGCAGGAAAGCCCTGGTTTATTTTCTGATCAACCTGGTTTCACACAGGTGGTTTATCATGTCATTGACACTGATGGTTCGAAACCGATAGCGACGAAACCTTACCCTTGTGCTCCCCATAAAAAACAGGAAATGCAACGTCAAATTTCTGAGATGATTAAACAGGGCATAATAAGGGAATCAACAAGCGCCTGGGCTGCGCCTGCCTTTTGGTTCCAAAGAAACAACCCAATGAATTTCGTTTCGTGACAGATTTCCGCAAGCTCAACCAAGTCACGAAAACGATCAATTATCCACTACCTGTCATGTCGCATATTTTGCATGACCTGTCGTCAACTAAATGGATGTCAACCTTGGATTTGGCGAGTGGATATTGACAGGTGGCGGTACATCCAGACTCCGTCGATAAAACATTCTTTGTGACTCCTTTTGGGGCTTATGAATACCTACGTATGCCCTTTGGACTAGCTTCTGCACCTGCTACTTTCCAAAAGCTTATGGATACGGTTCTCAGACCTGTTCTGGGTCCCCATGTGCATGTATATTTAGATGACATTATAATTACATCCGAGATTTTTGACGAGCACGTTTCTCTGCTCAAACAGGTGTTCCAACTCATATACAATGCTGGCTTGACGTTAAAACCTAGTAAATGCCAGATAGCGAGGGACGAGATTGTATATCTGGGGTTGAAAATCACTCCCCACGGCTTATTTACGGATAATGAAAAAATTAGGCCTATTGTTGACTTTCCTCGGCCTAAAACAGCAAAAGAACTATCACGCTTTCTGGGAATGACCGGATGGTATCAGCAGTTCGTCCCCGCTTATGCTACAATCTGTGAGCCATTGTATGCTTTGAAACGTAAATACAAGAAGTTGTTTGGACACCTGAGGCTAACGCTGCATTTGAAACACTGAAGTCTGCGTTGACTCAGCCTCCTGTGTTGGCTTTCCCGGATCATACTAAGGAATTTGATATTTATACTGACGCATCCGGAGTTGGTCTTGGTTGCGTTTTATCACAAGCTGGACATCCAATAGCTTTTGCGTCTCGTACTTTAGCCAAAGCTGAACGCAATTATTCAGCTACGGAACGTGAATGTCTTGCTGTAGTGTATGCTCTTGACAAATTTCAATGTTATCTTAACGAATTGACAGTTAACATAATTACGGATCATTCTGCCCTTCAGTGTTTGAATTCTGCTAAGCACCTATCTCAAAGACTTAGGAAGTGGGCTCTGAAGTTACAAGAGAGCAATATCAAAATTTCGTATCAGCCAGGTCATAAGAATCAATTACCGGACGCATTGTCTCTCGTTCCGATTAGTGGGGTCCCCACAGAAACTACTCCTGGATGTCAGCCTTTACTTCTAATAGCTGATATAACATCCAGAGAGCAGATAATGTCAGAATTAATAAATGATCCAGATTTTGGGGACATCTATAATTTTTTGCTTGCGGGTTCGCCCCTACAAAGTGATACTTCTCTGGCTGGGAGGTCACGGCATTTTGAAGTCATAGAGGGTCTTCTTTACTATACGAAATCTAGGACTACTAGGGCAGAGTTTCACCCATGTATTCCGCGAACCCTTAGAATGGCCCTTTTAAACGAATTTCATGACAAACCTCTTGCAGGCCATTTAGGTATTCGCAAGACCCGTTGTAAATTGCGGGATGTTGCCTATTGGCCTGACATGTACTAAAGTGTGCTCGCATACGTTCAATCATGTCACTTGTGTCAGATTAATAATTACCGTAATGTAAGACCGGCCGGTCACTTGAAATCTAGTTCAAGTTCTCATGTTTTTGACATTATTTCAATAGATTTATTGGGACCTTATCCTTTATCTGTTTAAAACAAAGCTCGTTACGTTTTAGTATTAACTGATAATTTTTCTAAATGGGTTGAAGTTTTTCCCATTAAAGCCGCTATGGCAGAAGTTATTTGTAATGTATTAATTAATGAAGTATTCTCTAGATATGGTGCACCTAATAAAGTAGTTTCGGATAATGGTCCCCAATTTATTTCTGACATTTTTTAAAGAATGTGTGCGAGACTACACATTAAGCATAAATTCATTTCCCCATATCATCCCCAGAGTAATCCCGCGGAACGAGTAAACCGCACGCTAGTGAAAATGATTGCTACATTTGTCATGGATCATCACGAGCGATGGGATGAACATCTTGAGCTTTTTTCGTTCGCCCTCCGCTCGTCTGTTCACGAATCTACTAAAATTACTCTTGCAGAACTTTTTCTGGGTCGCAAAATTCACTTTCCTTTTGATTTTTACTATTGGCAATCTCAGCGGTCCGCTCTCCCTCTAGCGGCAAAAGGAAGAATTACTGTAGTACGGGTAACGTTTTTGGCTCAATGCTTGGCGGTTGGTAGATCACTCATTACGTTCAGTTGTCGTAGTTTGGTGTATTTTTGTATTCATTCTGGAATTAGAGAATTGTATAATGGAGAATTCCGTGAAGAAGAACAAATCATATTGTTGTGTCCCGCAATGTCGTTCCCAAGGTTTCGGCTATGTTTTTCACAAGTTAGTATAGACGTTTGTGCCTTGCGTTTGAAATCCTTCCAGTGAAATGCTACTAACCAAGTAACGTCTTTGAATGAATAATAAACAAGGCATCATGTTTTTATTGCAAAGTAGTAATTAAAAAATCCGCATTTCTACATAATCTTGAAAACAAATAATTGCTGTTATCCATATAAATTTAAACTTCATTATGGAACAAGATTTGCAATATTCTGTCAACAGTCATCGGTTCAAAAACGCAGAATCCAATGATGATCAACAATTACCAATTCACAAACACTTTTAGGAATAGAATGTTCAAAAATTACAAATGTTATTGTTGACAGTATTGAAAATGGGTCCTGGGAAACGTCAAGTGAAACGAAATGTCAGCTTTTAATAGTAATCCGGATTAGAACACCCCTGTCGGTATTACTATATCACTTGCCTGAAAATGTAAAAATAAAAATTACCTGTTGCAGTAAAGCATTACTGCTACACAGTGCTTAGACGTTCCACTTCTGCCCGCTTTACAAGAGCACTCAAATGACTTTATAGAAATTTCACTGTTACTTGTATCTAAAACACCGTTGATGGAGTGAGGCGACGACGTTATTGCCGTGGACTGAATGCAGTGTGAAACTATGAGAATTTCTCTTCCATCTTCCTTCTTAATTCCACAAGAAATTATATGGCCTACATTAACAATCACTTCCCCTTCTTTAATGCATCTTGAATTTTTGGAAGCGTCCACAAATTTTATTATTTCAAATATTGAAAGCGACAAACCAGCCATTCTAACATTCGACTTTATGGAAACACGTGCGACGTTACCCGTACTAGAGAAGTTTGTTTACATTTGCGCAGCGCCCCCTATAGTTCGTTGAGGTTCCCAATCTCTGGTTATTTTATTTTACTATGTAAATTATCTTCTTACGGAACGAGATGTTATTTCTCCCGCTGAATGAGATCTGGCAATGAGTGTAAGTCATGACGTGGTGGTAGCCAGTATAAATAGGCGCGTTCAACGATACCAGAGAGAGCTTTTTTTTGTGTTACGTGAGAGAGCTTTTTGTTGATGTGCGTAGGGAGAGCTTCGTTTATGTGAGTAGAGCTTCGTTCATGTGCAAGGAGCTACGTTTTATTGAGTAGCTGTGTGTCCGGTGAAGTGTATGTTGGATCATATCAAGAGTTTCTCTAATAAAAAGTTGTTCTAGTAAGTACGTTTTTCTCAGTTCATAGTTTTGTCAGATCTCTGTCTGGCTGTTAGGTTTATTTCATTAGTTGTTATTATTAACAACCAGCATTAAGACTTTATTCATCTTAATTACTACTACAACATTACTAGCAGTTAAAAGCTTGTTCATTATTATTACTACACTACTAGCAGGCAAGTTTATTCATGATATAACAACACAACAACCACTAGAAGAAGCTTAGAGGAAGCTTTGAATTCATTATAAGTTTTTGACATCAGAAAAATAGTTAGTATAGTAAGCAAAACACTTTTTTTAAAGAAAAAGCATTCATGACAGAAATTGTTCATTTAAAATTATCGCATTTATGCTATTACATCAATGTTTTCTGATTTCAGGACCTAAAGTCATTAACTTTTGTTTTCGTAAAAGACAATTTCTATTATTTGAGTGCGCATTGCAATAGATGACACACTGTAATATGTTAAATACGGTAATAACTTTGACTGAAAGTGCCTTTCCTATGGTTCTCCTTTAGAGAACAGCTGCCAGTGGCTCTTGGCTCCGAAAGGCCAGCGCAGCTACGTCATCAAGCCAAAGAATATTCTTTGATCAAGCTCGGCTGCGTGTCTCAGGGGGTGAAACGCTAAGGGCTAGCTAGCCCTTTCCTTTCAAGCCCTGGTCTAGGGTAGTAAGACTGGAACTGAGATTTAATTTCCCTGTAACGATGATTATCAAATGTCTTTTCTAAAATTTACAGATATTCCCATTGTTATTGAGGCACACAGGAAGACCAGATTCATTAAGTAGCTGCTGTGTACATGCCGTGCCGCCTTGCATGTACACTGAAGCGGTAAGACAACTTGTGTAACAGAAAACTTCGAGCAGCTGACTCTTCAAGGTCAGGTGTCCCAGGCATTCATGCACCACTGATATCGGCGCCGCGCGGTTTGCAGTGCGATCAACGATGGTTGAAATTGGAACGTAAATTCGTTATGGATTCAGTGCTTCCCAACATGCACACGTTTAGTTGAAATTTTGAAGCATAAAATCTACATTGAATATAGGCATTAATTCTCAACGTTAATGCCACTTTTTCTGTCCATGAAAATTCGACGTGGAATTTCCATGAAAATTTTCAACGTTTTCTCGTTTTGGAGGTTTAACGACCACCGTGAGCAACTCAATGGGCTATAAGCAGTCGCCCGTCCCTAATTTAGGGTCACTGGTTCCAGGGAAGGGAGAGAGCCAGTGCCGTAAGACAAACACAACATCCATGCCTCACGGGATTCGAACCCGGACCCCGTTCGGTCGAATGATCAGAGGCCATCGCTGAGACCACTGCGCCACCGGGGGCGGCTTCACCTTTTTACCCAATTTCAACATTGAATTTACGTAGCTGTGCTACCAGGGTTGTTCCGTAAAAATTCCCCGAATCCCAGTCACCTTGGATCAGAAAGCACACAAACACTCCAAATCAAAGACATCGACTACGTGGGTGGTTTCAGCGGTTCAGAGCAACTCATCCTACCTGAGATCGTTTGCCGACTATATGATCAGAAAGTAGATGCTTTAACAACTAGCTCATTAGCTGCTTTCATTTTCAAAGCGAACATGTGGTAGCCCTTATCTAGCCCACTAGGTGCTCGACTTAAATACTCTGTGGAACGACCTACATTTTCATTGACGTTGAAGCTTTCTTTAGTCATTTTTGCATTCCTAGCCAGGAGGTATTTGCTCATCCGTTTTCACGGTTCGCGGATGATTAGATTGGGGTGTGTTGTTTTTGAAAATCTAAGTCTGTATATTAAATAAATCATACGTATCTTTTATTTTTGCTCCCCGTCATTGCGGTAAACAAAAGCATGGGTATACGGGTAACAGTTACCTGCACACAATCAGTTTTTAATAATCATGAACTTATTAACTCGTTGCTTAAGGCAAGAAAATCAAAGTAACCAAAATAAAAATTAAAGGTTTTGAAACTCCAATGAGTATACTAGAACCACAACTTAAGAGTATAACGCTTTTGAAAGAATTTAATGTCGAAGTTTTCTAAAGCATACTGTGGGAAAAGCAAAATATCAATCATTTCTAAAAGCATACTGTTTTCTGAAGCATATTGTGGGAAAAGCAAATATCAGAATAATAGGTAACAATAAGGATTGATATTTTAAGCAAAATATCAATCCTTATTTGTTACCTATTATTCTCATGTAATGACGTAATTCATTCATTCGCTCTTTTATTATGTAACTCAAGTCAAGTGAGATATAGATACTGTCACGCATTGTTCTCGTGACACACACTTTGAAATATGCGTGTCATAACGGCTAAAAACGTCGTTTTCGAGAGAAAACCCGTAGGATTAAATTGTAAACAACATTTATAGAGTTCTATGACATTATGTGGAACTTTTATAGCGTTCTTCCGATCAAGGGCCCTTGGGCGGAGATGACGAATTGTATACATAATTAGCTGTTAAGAACATCCTTTTTGGCAAGATAAATATCACGCATTAAATTAAGAACAATACTTATGGAGTTCTGTAACACGGCATACGAGAAATACTGTGAATTTCTCATTATTAGGAATTTTTTGAGCCGTCTTCTGTTTAAGGGCAGTTGGGCGGAAAGTGTGGAATGCTTTACCGAAGCTGGAGGTAGGAACATCGTTTTGGAGACATTACCCGTAGCATTAAATTGTAAATAATATTTATATTCTATATTATTTATAAGAGTACTGTAGAGACAGTGAAATTTTTCTTACCATGAACTTTTAGAGCCTTCTTTCCAGCACCGTGCTAACGTTTCAGAAATGGGGGGGGGGGGGCAAAGTATTTTCCTAAATAAAGCTCTAAAACTATATCAGAACATCGCGCTCGCGCATATATACAGGGTGCATAGGAAAGTCCCTTTTGCCTGAAATAACTTGCGAACGGAGAGAGGTACAGTTATGCAAGTGAGATAACGGTATAGTAAAGCGACTACGCTCGATCGAATGCAACCGATAGCAGCGCCCCTAGTTGCGAAATGCGGAAGTTAGCCATTGCAAATCCAAAACGAAAAGAGAGTGCAAAATTTCCAATTACAAAGTTGTACAGCATCAATTAATTAGTACACAACGACATTTGTTTCACACGGATAAGATAAATTGTCGCTTGAATACCCTACAATGTCCGAAATCGATGCGCGACCTTTTGTGTGAACGTTTGAAGAGAACAGTCATTAGTATGAGCAAATACACACAATTTATTGCATAAATACGTACTTATGTCAATACAGTTTGATGACGTCAGACAAAACAAAAACAAAAAAGGCAAACTGGCGCACAGTGATAAAAAGTTAATGTCGAGTATGTTCGAAAAGTTCGCCATTGCCCACGGTACACATTTGTATTCGTGAAAGTAACGGTGGAACACTGCCTCGTCCGACCAAAGAATGTTGGATAAAAAGTCTGAGTCACCTTCAACATTAATCAACGCCCAGTTGCACCAATCAAATCGACGCTCATTTTCTCGTGGTAACAGTTCTTGCTGCGGAGTGTCACGATAAAGATGTGCACCTTGAGCATGCAGTATTTGCCATATACGACCCCGTGTTAAGCCACTCCCCTGCTGATATCTCTTGTACTGCTTTGTGGATGGGCTAGTGCATATGCCGAAGTATCCTCTGCCATGATACACATACCTGCACCCACTGGTCTGCCAGAACGAGAACGACTTTTAGTACTTTCTGTCTCCCTGAGCCGTTTCACTACACTTGCGATGGTAACCGCACTTGGATGTGGCCCAGCTGGAAAACGAACGGCATATTCCCGTGCAGCTAGCGCCCCGTTTCTTTGGCATTCACCGTAAATAAGCAACATCTCGCAATATTGGGAGTTAGTGAAGCTCGCCATTCTCACACAGCGTACGTAAACCTAAACTTCTGATCAGGGTACGTCCTGCTACTGGTTTTTATATCGTAGGTACGGTACAACGTCACAATCTTAATTTGCCTACGGCTACATCTGCGAAATGTGAATATGCAGATTCGAATCGTCGCGCATCGATTTCGGACATTTTAGGGTATTCAGGCGACAATTTATCTGATCCGTGTGAAGTAAATGTCGTTTTGTACTAATTATTTGATGCTCTACAACTTTGAAATTGGAAATTTTGCTCTGTCTCTTTTCGTTTTCGATTTGCAATGGCTAACTTCCGCATTTCGCCACTAGGGGCGCTGCTATTGATTTTGTAGTACCCCATAACCTTTCTATAGATTGTGTGTGTCCCGCTGTCGGGGTCAATAAGATTGTATTTGTGATTCACAGTGTAGTGATGAAAACTAGCCTCTTTATGTTCATTAGATTTATACGCCCGCCACGAATCCAAATATATCGTATTGCCTTCGTTTATATTTTGAACAATAGCATTCATTAATGTCTAAGCGTTTCGATCAGCAACTTAAATTATAAAACATTAATTGTCTCTACAAAGTCCCCTCAAAACCCAATTCTGTGGGAATATTCGTCCTGAGTTGCTCTTTCGTTTGATGAACAAACTTTCATCAATCTCCACTATCATATTCGGCCCTCCGATTTTTTTCTTATTTATTTTATCCAAATTTCCAACACAAACTTCTCTCATATATTTGTTCCAGGCAATTACAGTTTTGTCTGACATATCAAGTTGCCTTTTACACCACTCAATAGATGTGAGCTCTTCACACCAACAGTAAATAAATCGTAAAGCGGTTACGAAAGGTATACGAGATCCTTCGAACCAATTTCCAACACGCATACCTGCTTTGCTCTTACAGCCTTTTACATTACACTGCCAAGATTTAAATGAAAAGTATAATTTCATATTATGGTCATTCTTACATATACACTGTCTTGTCAATATTCCTATAATCTGAAAAAAACTCACTGCCTCTTCCTCAATGTTAGCTAGATCCCAAATTTTCATCATATTTCCACAAAATGGAGAAAGCTTACTTAAACAGCATTAGCAATTAACGATTAAGCACACAGAATGCGAAACTAACTAAGAACGAGAAACAAAGAATCGGTTCCTCAGTGTTAGATAGATCCCAAATTTTCATCATATTTTCACAAAATGACGAAAGCTTACTTAATTAAACAGCATTAGCAATTAACGAGAGAAACTCACAGAATGCGAAATAAACTAAGAACGAGAAACAAAGAATCGAATGAGATATCAAATGAAGTTTTAACGTGACGTCACGAGTCTATAACGAAGTTCGGAACAATAACCACTGCGCCAAAATCGGTCTCTGCTGAGGTCCTCGGTTTAAAACGTAAGTACCAAAATTTCCACCTATACTATCGATGCATAGAGACTGAGTAACCACCGATGTACTCATCCCTAATCCCAACGAAACTTGCAGGGTGAAGATAGAAAACATTTTCAAGCCGAACTAGAATATGGTCTGCCATATGAATCTTTTTACTTTCCTCTGTTTGCGCTAGAGGGGACGCCAATTGCTCTCCACATGTTGAGTGTGAGGCCCTGTACAGGGATCAACAGAATTAAGAGAGTGGCTGACTGTTAGATGTTGAAATCCTAAGCTTGGTAGGTTACAATAGACGGTACACTGCTCTGTCATGACTGTGCACAGTAATAAAAAAGAAAAGGGCGTTTGAAACAACAACAGCAAAAAACAAAAAAAAAAGTTTACAGGTTTTCGCTACAAACCACACGTTCAAGAAATACACCGGAGCCAGTGGCGTAGCCAGAAATTTCGTAAGGGGCAGTCCATGGATTTTGTTCATTGGTGGAAACCTATATATATATATATATCGCTTTAAATTCGTACTTAATCCACCATCAGGGGGTGGGGGTTGGCTCCGCGCCCCTACGCCTCTGACCGGAGCTAACTGCTGCTAAGAGAGAAAGCGCGCACTATCGAAAGAACTGACGTGCTGCCATCCATCACCCGATTTATATTGAAGCAAACAAAAGGAACGGATCAATTTAGTGACCCGATCTGAAAGATCCGGATCGCATAAACCACCGAATCTGACCACCTCTATTTCGGAGCATGCTCTTGAAATCAAAACATTAAATGATTCTCCTACATTTCAATACTCAAATCTCTTGCCAATTTGGAAATCTGTGAAACCTAACAGCAGAAACTTCAGTTTCGTACTGTACGTTATGTATTGTGCAACCGCACATCCCAGCGTCGATGTTAACTAGTGCCTTATAATAGTTTACGGATTCCTGTACATTTACTGATCAAAAGCACACGTGAACGACCCTCAACGATACTCACTGATACAATGAGTTTAAGTTATTGTATACCATCCTATTAACGAAACTGGAATTTATAAGTTTTGCAAATTAAATGTATTTAAAGTTTCAAAGAAATAAGTGCTCACTGAAATTTTTTAGATTTTGTACTTAAATAAAGAATTCAAGGCTATGTTTTGCTTAATATAACAATCATTATGTTTCACTAAGAAAACAAAAAGCAACATAAGAATGAATGATGGAAATAATACATTTTCGAAAGAAACCTGCCCTTCGTAAAATTAGAGCGGCAAACCAAGAAACGCACTGAAAAATAAAGGATTTTCAGGTAAAGTAAAGCAATTTAAGATTGACTTATACATGGACATCTGACAGCGTATCATAATTTTTTTAATTGGACATCTGACATCGTATTTTTTATTGGACATCTGGCAGCGTTTTTATAAATTGGACATCTGACAGCGTATTATAATTTTTTATTGGACATCTGACAGCGTATTATAATTTTTTGATACACTGTCAGATGATCTCACCCTTCAAGGAATTTGTGGAAGTATTTTGAGTTACTTCCAGTTAAAATAAACTTTCGTCAGGGCCCCAAAGTGACCCGTGTTCCTTTATTTCTTTCTTTTTGACTGTAGGGGAGAGGTTAACCCCCACCCTGAACAACACAATAGGCTAATTTTGGACCTCTGGTTCCAGGTAAGGAAGAGAACCGGTACCGTAAGACAAACACAATATCCATGCTTGTTTTATTGGAGGTTTAACGGCCACCGTGAACAACTCACTGGGATATAAGCAGTCGCACGTCCCTAATTTAGGGCCACTGGTTCCAAGGAAGGGAGAGAATCAGTGCCGTAAGACAAACACAACATCCATGCCTCACCGGGATTCGAATCCGGACCCATCACTTAGACCACTGTGCAATCGGAGCGGCCAGTATCTATGCCTAACTGGGATTTGAACACCCATCCATCTTGACCACTGCGGGCGGCACAGGGGCCAGATGTCCGATCTAGCATCTTATATATGATATCTGTGGTTCTGAGAAATTCCTTACGTTCCCACGACTAACAAAATTATGGATATACATTTATAAGTGTTGAAGTTTCTCCAGATGCTTGCAACGACCCCGAGAAAGAAAAAGGAATAAAAACGAAATATTAAGAACTGTAGACTGATTTTGTCTGTATCTCTCTACAACACACGGCAGAGTTCTAAAAATTCCAGAAGTTGGAACAGTCCGTTATTCAACTGGGCTAAACAGGATTGACTTCTCGCAATCTTTTTTTTTTCTTTTCCACATATTTGAGAAGGATGCTGTGCGATTATAGCACTGATTTACCAATGAAAACAAAACCTGTTCGTTTTTTGTTAGTTTGGTGATTTAACGACCACCGTGAGGAAATCGAAGGGCTATAAGCAGTTTCGAGTCTCTAATTTATGGCCACTGGTTCCTGGGAAGGGAGAGAGCCAGTGCCTTAAGATCCATGCCTCACCGGAATTCAAACCCGCACCTACCGCAAATAGATGCCAGAACATGGCATAGACCACTGCACCACCGCGGCGGCTACTCTTTATATGCATTTAAGTTATCTCGTATACATATCGCTATCGTAGAGCTTGAAAAAAAAGGTAAAGGTGTAGTTAAGCTTTCTAAATTATTTTGCAGAAAATTTCGAATACAGAGGATTATATATTTTAAAGTGCAATTTGATAGCAGATGGTAAAACAATTTCATCTCTATATATCATTTCACCGACTTTTACCGTTAACCTCCACGTACGACGATGTCAACATACCCTGCAATAGGCCTCTCACAGCACTGCGGCGACCTTAGCACTGCTGAAACGATCATCCTGTCTAACTTCGTGAGCGGCCAATTCATGGGCGGAATACTACACGAGTACGCCAGGAAAGCTTTCCATTCGGTAGTGCTACGCTACAGAAAATAGCTCCTAATTTCTGTCTGTTTTTCACATCACAAGCTGATAATTGCTTGGTTCTTTCGATAATTCACATATTTTATTTTTCTACGTAGTCTGTCTCACCCTCAATACAAATATGCCAACTTTTAACAAGTTTTTTAAACCAGTCTCTGTAAAAATCTTCAGGCTGTTCTCGGAACCATTTCCTCGTAGTAAAAATCTTCATGCTATTCTCCGAACCATTTCCTCGTAGCGGCTTGAACATCTTCCTAACAGGTGAACCGAATTCCTTTCAGATATCTTTTGAGAGCAGAAAACAACTAGAAGGCGACTCTTTTCAAGAACTTCGAATCGAATTTCTCTATGTCCTCTGAAGTGAAACCACCGGCCTGGGGTTTGGCGTTGTCGTGTTCAGTGGCGGACTGGCGATCCATAAACGACACTGGAAGTTGATTTTCAGCGGCTTATTTTTGGGCAAAATTATCAAAGTACATCCCCACCCCCACAAGTTATGTCAGCATCACCGCTTGCTGTTCAGACATCTTTTCAACACAAGTCCACGAATCATTAAGGTATTTTGTATTGAGGCAATAACATTTCCCCCACTTTCCTGGACACACCCCGCAGCTTTGTTGTAAGAAAAGATTTACTTCTGTTGCTGCAAAGCAACAGACATTCTTTAAGAGAGACTGTAGAAGACTTTATTTCATTCTTATGGATTTTATTGGATAACTGAATTCAGAATTTGTAATAGTTCCTTGGGTGCTAGTGAGAACGGAAATCCAAATGTGCCAAATATTAATTTCGTTTTCAACACTTTCCTATCATTAATAAAATAATTACAAAAAATCCCTTGGAAAAATAGAAAATGTCCAGAATTTCAGCGCAAATTTTTATAGTGAGAAATTAAAAAATGCGAAAATTATTTTTTATTTAATTATTGGGTTGTCGGAAGAGTCATGACGTATTTTGGCGCCCGATGGCGGTTGGGCGGTTTTGGAAGTACTAGGTGCATGCGCAGCTCTGTTATAGCTATGGCATTCAACAGGTGCTAGCTCTAGCTGCAGTCTAAAAGGAATAGTGAGTGATTCGGTTGATTTGCGGAGATTTGACATCAAGTTGAAGATGGAAGACCAAACTGTGCATTTTCGCCATATTTTACTGTTTTACTTCCGTAAAGGGAAGAACGAGCGTAAAGCTTGTGAAAAGTTGTGTAAAGTGTACGGTGATAATGCTCTACAAGAACGTCAGTGCCAGCGGTGGTTCGCAAAATTCCGTGATGGTGATTTTGAACTCAACGATGCTCCTCGGTCCGGAAGGCCCACTAAGGTTGATGACGACCAAATCAAGGCATTGATCGAATCAAACCCACGTTATACGACACGAGAGATTGCAGACACATTGCACATCCATCATTCAAGCGTTCACGACCACCTGAAGAAGGTGGGATACCTAAGCAAGCTCGATGTGTAGGTTCCTCATGAACTCAAAGAAGCTCAATTGACAGCGCGTTTAAACATCTGCGATATGCTCATTAAACGTGAGGAAAAAGATCCTTTTTTGAAGCGACTGATAACTGGTGATGAAAAGTGGATTGTGTACAACAATGTACTGCGCAAACGGTTTTGGTCCCGTCGTGCTGCTTCGCCTCAAACGACATCCAAAGCAGACATTCATCAGCGGAAGGTTCCAGTCTCAGTGTGGTGAGATTTTAAAGGTGTGTTTTTCGAGCTCCTACCACGGAACCAAACAATCAATTCGAATGTGTACTGTCGGCAATTGGACAGCTAACCTTGATTGGACAGTTTGAACGAATCCATCATCCAGAAACGTCCAGAGCTCGTTCATCGTAAAGGTGTTGTGTTCCATCAAGACAACCCGAGACCACACACAAGTTTGATCATCCGCCAAAAATTATTGGAGCTTGGGTAGGATGTGTTGCCACACCCAGCATACTTGCCTGACCTTGCGCCGTCAGACTTCCACTTCTTTCGCTCTCTTCAACAGTCCTCGTGTGGTATAACGTTTGTCCAAGCGGTGGACGCCGCGAGAGATTAGTGTTTTGGTGCACGCAAGGCCTCGCCTGAGTCAGACGCCATTGCTCCTCGCTGTTGTCGCTGGCGCAAACAGCTACCTCCGCTACGAGAAATAGTCCCTAGCAAGGTCTTTAGATATATCTCATGGTATAGGTCCCTAGTGTTAAAAGCAAAAGACAACACAAGGACTCTTCGGAATCCACTTTTTTTTTGCTCAGCAGTTTTTTGGAACAAATTGCTATGCAAAACAAATTTTTATAACTTCAGAGATTAATGTTTTTTGGTGCAGCCACGGCCACGCCTGAACCAGCCAACGCCTCCTGAAACAAGGCCGCAGCACCAATTCTTGACGTCATTACAGGGAGGAAGACCCTGCCGTGACCGCCCTACCTAGTGGACTAGTGCTATCTAACGTAACGGTGATCTCCCGTACTTAGATGCTTACGAAACTATAACAGTTGAAACTTTCTATGTTCTTTCCAACTATTTGAAACAGATATTTGCGATGGTAAAAAAAGGTATTTGTACTGAGTAAATAGAACAAGATCTGTAAACTCAATGTTATAAGTTTTTTTCATTTATTAATTTTTTAGGGCGGGGGGGGGGGGGCTGTTTTTCGAGGGCAAGTTATACAATACGTTGATTCTATTAGTGAAAGACAAATGCAATGAAACTTGGGGGGTTGTTTAGCAACTCGATTTTAAGTTATTTTGATGGCTAAATAAAAACTGAAATTCCGTTTTAATTTTGCCACTTGCACTGGAAAGACCCCCCCAAAGTTAATAAATAAGACAACCTCGGTGCATTGAGTTTACAGATCTTGTTCTATTTATTAAGCACAAATACTTTTTCTTCTGTTTCTTTAATTTATACCTCATGTCCGACTCTAACAAAAGGCCGACGCATGAGGGACTCTTTAGGAATCTATTAATCTTTTACCTTGTTTTTCCTTTCAGAAACTCATTCATTCATTCTTTTAGTAAACTAAGATGTTTAATAGATACTTTCTTTTAACTTTTCTTTAACTTCAAGTAAAGATCCTTTAAAAATACCATTTTCACTTCCTTCCAACCAACTGAGAGGGTAGGAGCCTGCACAAGAATTCCGCTTGCAACAGGAAACTTCAGTCTATACATACTGAAGCTATTTAATAGTATACTATTTATGGAGTTCTGTTCTGTTCAGTATGTGTTTTCGTGAATTGTGTGAGAAATAATCATCAAATAGTTAGAAAGGATTGGGAGAATTCTTTCTAAACAATTAGGAGGAAAAAGTAAAATCGCTGTGATGTTTACAAAATTAACGGGAAGACGTTATGTTACTTATGTAAAAGATGGACTTAATCTGTCAGTGAGCAAAATCCTTTCAGGCACACTTCGACTTTAGATACGAAACGAACATTCCGCAAAACGTGTCACCGGTGAACTGTTCATTCACCCTATAGATGGCGCCTCATTCGCAAGAGGTAATGGCCCGTTATCGGAAGAAGTACCCGAATGGGGTAATAGGCAGGGGAAAATTTCCTAGGTCAGCATTTCCATTTTTTTACCCCAACTTTCAGATGTTTCATAAGTATTTCGACTTTTTTTAGTAACAGGCGGTCTTACAAGTGGCAGGCTGACAAGGTGCGGAAAATATCTGGGGTCGGCATTTGTTATTCCATCGTATTCATGCTCAACCACCCATCTCGCGGAAACTGGTCCACATTTTTTATTCTATCGTGCTCATGTTAATTCACCTGTCTGCCACGTGATTTTCTTGTGGGTCTTTTTATGACGTTTCCAGACAGTACGACGCACCGGCCAAAAATGCCAACATGCGGCCCCTCCGTCATCATCCCTCCTGCCTACTCGGGAAAGCAAAACTACCAACCCGGTTCGAAAAAAAAAAACGCAGAAATGCCGACTCTCTCATAAGCGTAACCACTGGAGGAATCGGCGGGTCAGCACTGTAGTCAGAACTTGTTTTTTAGTTGCCCTATGGCTGTGCAGGTTTGGCGGTTGGTCTGGGATTGGGCCGGCCGCCCTCAGCAGTTTATGCCTCAGCATGTTTTCTACCAGTATCCCGGTCCCAAAGCGGGAAGGGATGTCTGGAGACTCATCATTACAGAGACAACGTACAAAATCTGGAGAGAGAGGAACAGAGTTCTTTATTGTAATCACGGTAATGTGGGATTCAGCCCTATGAAAGTTGCCTGGCAGGTCAAGTGCGAGATCCGGAACAGGGTTGAACTTGACGCCCACTCCCTTTCGGACCGTGCCTTCAGGTATCGGTGGGTCTTCTGGCCTCGGATTGTTACCGGTACTAGGGAAAAGTACTTCTTCCACTGGAGAACTTAACCCCCTCCCACCCCCTTGTTTCGGCTTGCAATCCTGCATTACCGGATCCTTTTTGAATTTTTGGTTGATGTTTTGTTTCGTTGATACATGGTTTGTGTGTTCTACTAACTTCTCGGATCGAGCGTGAGGGGCTCCGGAGACGCCGTTTTCCGGACCCCCGATCGGTCGATTCGGTGCTTTTTGTTTCGTTTCAGCCACTTCTGCTTTGCGGTTTGGATCCAGCTTCGGTTTCCGGACGCCCGGTTTCCGCGTTCGGTGTGCTGTGCTTCGGGGGTGTTGCTTGCGAGAGTGTTTTATTTATTTGTATGTGTATGCGTGTTTTTTTTTTTTTTGTAAAGCGGATGCCTTGGGGAGTTTTTTGTTGTTGTCTGGTGTGTGTCTGGCGTGTGCCGGTTCTGTGTGTGTGTCTTTAGGGGGGAGGCTTCCTCGTTTTTGGAGATGCCTGTTGCTCTCCGCCGTTGCCTCCTCTGATGTTGTCATCCATTGGGTGGCTATGTCACTGGGTCTCCTCCGAAGGAGGGACTTCCTACTACATGAACGTTTCGAAGGGCCTTGTCCCTTCGTCGTTCTAGGAGACTCCGCCGTCGGTATGTATGGTGTTGCGTCGGGGCTTTAGGGGGAGGCTTCCTCGTTTTTGGAGATGCGTGTTGCTCTCCGCCGTTGCCTCCTCTGATGTTGTCATCCGTTGGGTGACTATGTCACGGGGTCTCCTCCGAAGGAGGAATTTCCTCCTACATGAACGTTTCGAAGGGCCTTGTCTCTCCGTCGTTCTAGGAGACTCCGCCGTCGGTTTGTATGGTGTTGCGTCGGGGGTGTGAGTGACCTTGCTTGTGGAACCGTGGTGTGTGTATCGGAGCGTGTGTGAAACACCGGTGGAACCGATCCCATGTTCATACATGGGAGCGGGGAAACAAGCGTGTTGGTGTTGCTGGGCAACAAAAGTTCGTAATGGGAGAGAGGTCGTCGTGCTTTTGCACAATATGACGTCCCTTTTTTCTGTTTCCAGTGAATGGTATTTGAAGACAAGACAAATGTCATGGACCAAAAAAGTTGGACAGTAAGAATTTCATCAGTCAGTGCAAAAAAGCGAGCGTGTGAAGAATTTCTTGAAAATATTTTTCCTTATTACTTTCATCAGAAAATTGAGATCTGAATTTTCTTTTATAATGTCAATAAGATGTTCTTTATACCTCCACCGCAGTTATCAGAAACAGAAGCATAAGGATTAAGTGCAAAACATTCAGCTTGAAAATGGAAAAGTAGGAACCACAGTTTTTCGAGTAAGAGCATCATTGAAGCTTTTATTGGCCTCCCAGGTGATGACCATTAGTCCGAGATGGATCCGGGGTTGGATCCCGGTGAGGCATTGATGTTGTGTTTGTCTTACGGCACTGGCTCTCTCCCTTCCCTGGAACCAGTGACCCTAAATTAGGGACGGGCGACTGCTTATAGCCTTTTGAGTTGCTCACGGTGGTCGCTAAACCGCCAATAAAAAAAAACAAAAACGTTTATTGCTTTTTCAAATGTTAATTTGTTGTCAATTTAAGGAATAGAAAAGGTGAGAATACTTGATAATTATCAGTATTAAACTAGGGGAGGAGAAAGCAATAAGAAAATGCTATTGCAATACAATAGAAATTTCTTTTAATGCTGTTCAATAAGAAAAAGATATACAGTGCAACATTTACGAATTTCTTTATTTTGCAGCCTAAGCACACACTTTTTGCGGAAAAAAAAAAAAGAACGAAGTACCCCGAGAAAGTCCTTTGATCCTAATGAAACTCTGCATGCAAGTACCTCAGTGCCGAATATGCAAATGACTAATTAAAAAATAACGACCAATGACTAAATAGCGGCCCCTGACAGCGCATGGGAACCGCATCGAAAAATGTATATCAAGAGCAAAGGGCGACACAACAGGTCGTAGAATGCGTCGACGTACCGGACAATTGTGACTGCGACTTGCTATTACATTAACCTCCAGACTGTGAGGATGCCATGAAGACGGATCCGTACACACTACGAGAAGTCGAGCGGTATTGCGAGAGGATATATAATTTGGCTGAAGAAGCAGGGTTGGTCAAGTCGCCGTATCGCCAGGCATTTGAATCGGACGATGTTGGCGGCAATGGGTTGAAAAGGGCACCACAATCCAGCGGTACCCGGTCACTGGACGGCCCAGAGCATCGGTGGAACACGAGATTCGAGCTACTGTGAGAGCCGCACGAACAGAACCTAATTCGTCGCTCTCAAAAATACGTGGCCATGTTGCGTCGTCCACAGGTACGGAAGTGGCCATTCGGACCGTTGCCAGACGGGTTGCGGCACAGGGACTACATTCGAGGAGGCGAGTTTGCCGCTTACTACTCATCAGAGAGCATCGCAGGCACCAGTTGCAGTGGTGTCGGACCCGATCGACGAGGGATAATGTCCAGTGGTGTCATGTTGTCTTCAGTGATGAGTCACGGTTTGCACTTAACGCCGATGACCAGCGCACGGATCTTGCTTTTAGCGTGCAACGGCACAAGGCTCGGACACCCGATCTCACTGTCTAAGAAGCTATTTCCTACGATAGCTGGACACCCTTCGAAGTCCTCCGTACTACCCTCACGGCTCAACGGTACGTCAACGCATTCTACGACCTGTTGTGTTGCCCTTCCTGTAGCACATCACCGAGTAACTTTGAAACAGGATAATACCCGGCCACATACGGCATAGCTCTCCCGGGCCTGCCTCTGTAATGTCGACACCCTTCTAGGCCAGCCCGATCACCCGATTTTTCACCGATCAAACATGATGGGACACCCATTCCACACCCATTCCGGAATGTCGGCGAATTGGCCCACAATTTGGACACCATCTGGCCTTCCATACCTCAGAACAGTATCCGTAAACTGTATGTGTCTCTACCACGCTGGGTTTTTGCTTGTATCCGAGCGAGAGGTGGCGCTACAATACAACCTACTGACTTCTTCTACTCATGTAACTGTTTCATCGGAATAAACGGTCCAACTGCTGTGGAATTGCAATCATTTCTTCTCCCATACATGCAACATTACACATGCTAATTTTCATCTTTTTTTCTTTTTTTTTCTTCTTTCTTTTTTTTTTAGCGAAGGTTATATTAGCTAGTTTGGTTTAGGGTGGTGTAGGAAGATCAGGGCTAAGGAAGAACTTGATTTTACTACCCCAGAGAGAAAAGGTAGAAAACAACAAACACCCCGGATTATCAGGATAGTTTCTACAAGCACTCTTCATCGCAGCTCAGGAAAGACAGGTAAAAAGTTCCAATACAGATTCAGATGCTTTTCCTTGGCTGGAAGTCATATGAAAGAAATATATATCACAGCTAGCTAAGTATTTGCCTTAAACAAAGAAAAGTGTGGAAAGCATCAATCCTTGTTTCGCCTACCACTAAAAGGAAGGTTAGATTATTTTAACAGTTTCTTTCAAAACGAGTACATCGATAACAATTCGAAAATTTAAAATGAGAAAGTAAATTATCAATTGACAATAAAGTGGTCCCTTTAAGGATTGATTTATTTCGGTCCGTGAAAAGCAAAACAATACTGGCAATCCAATTATACGTTTTCAGGGCCCGTCAAGCTCTGGGGCCCTAGGCGGGCGCCTGGTGCGCCTAGTGGGAAATCCGCCCCTGATTCTCAGAACATGAACCGTGTTTTACCAAAAATGAAATGAGCCACGTGCCGTCGAAATACAGTCCTAAACTTTGAGACAAAGCGAACGAAAAATACTCTTCCGTCCCGTAAAACAAAGAAAAACCTCACTTCTACGTTCCCTCGTTGATATTATTCCGACTAAGAATGTCGGAACCTTACCTTCCATGCTGAAACAAACACGAAAATATTCACTTACCGTGAGCATCGGCTTCGTCATACCTGAACACTAAAGTGAGCGTTACTATATTCAAAAATTTAAATACAATTAGCCTGCTTTTCAACTAATGTTCAGAAAATTACTCACAACAGATAAAATCAAGAAGCGGAACATTTGTTCCCCTGTAACCCTTAAACCTTGACTTGTGGTTGTCTCGGATTTGCGCATGACGTGAAACTGGGAGCAAACGATGCCGCACATAATCTTTGGCTTGGGAATTCAAACTCGTTCACGTTCTTAGAGAAAACCAAGATTATTAGATGAAAAAGTATTTCACTTTGGTGAATAGACCTGTGTGGATGTATTGCAATTACTGTGTCTTCGTAATTTGTAAATATACTTTATAATTACTCAGTAATCTTGGCGGGTTTAAACTCGTTCACATGCTTAGAAAAGCATTTCGCTTCGTTGAATAGGCCTGTTGATATTTTGCAATTCATTACTTTTCGTCATAATTGGTAAATATACTTCATAACTAGCTATTTTTCAACATCAGTTGTGCATATTATTGTCTTATGTCAGTGTAGCACAATATGCCAGGATGTTTATCCTACAGTAGGAAGACTCAAGGTTCGGATATTATTTACATTCTTTTCCTGCAAATCCTAATTTGGAAAAACTCTGGTTACTAAAATATAAACGAAAGGATAATTTTAAAATTAAAAATGCAAGAATTTTCTCGAAACATTTTACTGTTGACAGTTATGTTCGTGACTTAAAATTAGAATTACTTGGATTACCTGGCAGAAAGAAATTGAAAGCAAATGCTGTACCTATAGTCAATCTTCCAGGTCAAATTGGCCATGAGCGTATTACAACTGCTAATCCTCATGAATCGTCATCCTCCGTTCCTAGCGTTCTGCATGTTAGTTCTGCAGCAAATAGATTACATGGACGTGAAGTAAGAAAACGAGCATTGGAAACCTTTCACAATGTGTCTCCAAAGAAAACAAAATTGATAAATCTGTGTCAACTGATATTACGTCATCATCTTCAGCTGATGTTCAACTTCTGATGACGAAGATAAGGCCACCGGAATTAAGAAATGAAAGATTAAGTGTTGAGTGCACCAAATTAAGAGTGCAAAATAAGTGCCTTAATTACAAACTTGAATCTACTTGGAGGGATTTGCGTGAATGTCTGAATAACTCAGCTTCACAAGTGACAGCGGACGTGAGTAAAGTCTTACGTAACATATTTACAGAAAACCAGATTCGGTGTTTGCTTTATGACAAAAAAAAAAAAAAATGTACACGGGGTAAAGGATGACATATGTAAAGCAATTACATTGTAGGCCATATTTGTTAAATCCTACAACTTTTCCCTCTGTATTAAATTTGAGATACCAAATCTAAGTTAAACAATTGAGTTAAAACAATTATGTTGTTAATTTTTGTGTGTGCTGTCAGTAGCTTAATATCATGCCAACTTAACTTAAAGCAGTCCCTTTCTGTGGATTTGAGCTAGCCTGGGTTGGGAGGAAGGTTTAGGCAGGGACGGACCATGGCACACTATCATAAGCTTTATTTTTGTTTTCATTTAAATTCTGCCTGCCATTGCAATAGCATTATATAATTTTTGATAGCTTTTTATGCTTTAGTGCCACCTGTTAAAATAAATTGAAAAGCGAACATTTCGTGCGAATTTGTGTTTGTATTTGAAGGCTACGAAGTGGAATTCTGTAAGCAACAATAAGATTTATTTTGCAAAAATGAAATGCTGAATGACGAATAACATATTTACTTCTTGTTTGTTTAGCCCGTTAACGGGACTACTTGATGCGGAGATAATCGAAAGGCTAGACTTAAAATAGTTTGGATTTTTAAGAATTTATTTTCGCACTTACAATAACTTTTTGTAAATATAACTTCCTGCGAACTACGGAACTACGAAGTTCAGCAATATGTTTGTTTACAGCATTGCCCTTACATTTCTTTATACAAAAGCTGTTAATTTATTTGGTTTTCAAAATTAATTAATTCACGAAAGAGGAAATAACAGATCACTGATAAATATGTTAATCTTTGAAGTTTGAAATTACTAGTATTTGAAAACATTTTCCTTCGCTTTTATTTCCATTCCTTGCTAACGTGTAAGTCGTAGCAACCAGCGGCGATGGCTCTCCCCTCTCGCTGCTTTGCTACCAGTGCGACGTCATTTCGCCAGCCAATGGTAGCTCGTATCCGAAGTGGCTCAACCTAAAGAGATATCTAATAACCTTGGTTTTATTCTATCTGGTGAAATTTAACGCCGTACAATGTTTTAAACATGCAAAATAATGGGGGAAGGTGCATAAATATAATATTTGTAGAGAACGGGAAAAAATTCAACCTGGGAGTACGTGCGGTAGGCGTCACGGTGTAAGCTTCGTTGAGAAGGGCAAGTTACGTGCGGTTGTCATCGAAGCGTCTTGTAGGAATATGCTGAAGGAAAGAGGTCGGCTTTACGCAGCATTGTAAGTGGCTCTTTCCAAACTCGTGAGTCACTATACTTCATTTCGGATTTCGTCAGGGCTTAAACTTTCTTTATCCGGCACAAGACAAGAAGCTCTTGGCCTTCCTGCCATACTACGATTTCTGAATTGAATAAACTCATTTATTTTCAAAAATATCCGTTTCAGGACAAAACAGTGTGAGCTACAATGTACGGAATTACAGAACAACAACAAATGAAGTGTTTGGGGAAATCAAGTACCCCTGTACATTTTCGAAACCATAATCAAAACTTGGGGTTCAACTCGAACCACAACTTCTTACTCAACACTTCCGTCATACATGAAAACAAAAAATTATACGTCGCACTTTCCCCACACAGTGAAATTTTCCGACTAAATAATTTAGGACGCTAAAGTACACATTTACCTAAACGGTAGAAACATATCTTTCAGCGCCCATTTTCTTGTAATTTGCTAAGCAACAAAAATCCATTTGGTACACTTCATAGAGTTTTACAATTTTGTCATTTTCTTGTAGGACTTCCGTCCACAGTGAGTAGAGTCCCAGCACCTACAGCGAGATAGATCGCCTTTTGGGCAGGACATAGAAACGGAAGGAATGAGAGCAAGTCTAGAGACTTTGACAGAACAGTTTTAGTGAGATTAGAGTACAGTAGATGGCGCCACCATACAAGTACGATGTTGCACATAGAGGGGTGAGAGAATTGGAGGGGGGTGAGTAAAGCCTGGGGGCTGTCACTTAACGTGCTCGTCCGATATTCAGCGATTGTTAGTAAATCACACCATCTCTGAAAGATCAGCCCAGGTTCGAACCTGAGGACCTTCCATTGTTCAATTTGTATTAAGAACTAATCACGGTGTGATGCAAAGTGCATCTCCTTGTGATGCTGTCTCAATCTCCCTTCACCGAGCACCACCTATCGGAAAGGCCTATCCCTAAAAAGGGTTTTTCCAGGTGAAATGTGCTCGGGTCCGGCGGATGAAATACATAAAATTTTGAGTGCAAAGACTTAAGGACGTGTAACACAAAAAGAAAAAAAAAGTTATGGAAGATTTAAAAAAAAAAAATAGAAACTAGGAACACGCGTCCTTATTTTGCAAGTTGCTCTAAGCCTAACCTCGCTTTCACTGCATCGAGCAGTTTCCGCTCAGTTTGGGCTATATGCACTGGAAGATGTGGATAGAGGAAAGAGACATAGTGTACACTAGCAATCTCAATAAGACCACTGTGTAGTGCCATGCCTAATCCCGTGAAATCTTGAAGACAACCAAAACAAGAGGATAGTTAATATTGGAAAGCCTGTCATTTATTGAAATGTAGAAAAGTCTAACAAAATTTCACTTACCTGTTAGGCTTGGAGGAGTGCAATCCCCTCCATCATATCATTAATGGAGTGGGAGAACACTCCCCATCACTGTATTCTTTTAAGGTCCTTTAATAAGTTTTTTTTTTAAATAATGTTTTTTTTTATTTTATTTTGTTGATTTTTTTTTTCAAGAAAATGAAATTAAAGACTTTCACTGTTTTAGAATCTCATATGAATATTTGGTTCATTAGTGTTTTTGTTTATATAACACAAATTCTTGTGTACTAACCATTTCTTCCCAAATGATTTTTTACTCAGTCTACGCCAGTCACTTCTTATAATATCTCTAATTTCACATAGTGTGGCAAGTTTTATGCCATTTATTGTTTTGATTTTTTGACCGTATATCTTCGCGTTTCGTTTTTTCCAAATTTGAAATTTAGCCATAGCAATACTGACGTTTACAGCATTATAAATATATATTTTTTTCTTGACTGAGGTATGGTACAAGATGTTTTCTGTGTCAAGAACAATGGTTAGGCTCCAATACTTGCTTAACCACTCCCAAATTTCCTTGTTTTCCTTGACTTGCGCAAACAGATGATTGATCGTTTCAACCTCATAACAATGAGGACATTTATCACTAGGAGCAGAAAGAAATCTTTTGCACCATTCCATAGTGGGGACTATGTTATGGGCAATCTTAAAATTAAGATTTCTAACCTTGGGCTGAAGTTTCATGACACTCATGTTATCCCAGGCATCTTGGGACTTATTTTTACCTATTTTAATTTCTAAATTGGTGGCATTACTGGTATAATAAGCATTATATAGTTTTTTAAGTTTATCTTCGGGGTGAATTTTCGTAATATTACTTTTTTCCTTTAATTCAGCAATCTCTTTACTAGGAAAGAAGTCAAAGGGCTTGCAATTCTCCTTTCCAGTGACCTTTTTGTACTGATTCCCAGCAAGATAACTTATGAAACTGTGAGCAGGGTGCTCAAAGTCAGTCTTCTGACCACTAAGCCATCTGCGGCTCAGTTATACGATTTTTATCATGCATACCATTTTTTATTCAAGTGGTATTTAAAAAGTTACTGGATATTGAATATTTCTTCTCACAGGGATTACATGGTGACGGCGGTGTATAAAATAATTCTCATACGTTGTATATATATACAGGGTGCCCATTAAAGTCCTTTCTCAGCCCCGTAACTTTCGAACGCCGACAGCTATAGCCATAAAAACAGTGTCTAGGTATAGTAAAGTGGCTATGCGCTATTCGATGAGACCGCTTACAGCACCTCCTAGCGGCAAAGTCAGGAGTTAGCTTGCCGATCTTGAAAACTATACAAGATACGGGAAAACAATCCCTTACAAAGTTGTAGAGCAGCATCGATTTAGTACAAAAGACACCTTGCGCACATGAATGCTAAGAATAGAACGCGTACAACGCTCGTTTATTTGTTCGCGATGTCGAACACTGTTACGTCACGAAACGCGTCAGAAAGGAGTTAATATCGCCTTCCGAAAAGCACTAGCCCGACTCAACTGCGGAATGTTTGGTTCCAACATGATGGAGCCCCTCCGCACCAGCCAGGAAACGTAAGAAGGTACCTGGTCGAGACATTCGAGCAACAAATAATCGGTTATGGTGGTTGCGTAGAGTGGCCTGCACGCTCACCGGACCTCACCCCATTGGACTTCTTCCTTTGGGGCTACCTCAAAGAGCAGGTGTATCAGACCCATCAGACCCCTCCGACAACGTTGCAGGACCTTCAACGCCGTATAACTGATGCTTGTTCCGGCGTGTCACCTGACATGCTGCAAAATGTGCAGCGTGAGATTCAATCTAGAGTCCAAATGTGTATTGTGGCGGACGGAGAGCACATTGAGCACCGACGGTAAATGTGCCTAGTGACAACTAATTGCTCCTTTCTGACGCGTTTCGTGACGAACCAGTGTTCGACATTGCGAACAAACAAACGAGCGTTGTACGCGTTCTATTCTTAGCATTCATGTGCGCAGCGTGCCTTTTCGTACTAAGTCGATGCTGCTCTACAACTTTGTGTTTGACTATTTTTCCGTATCTCGTATACTGAGAATGTGTTTGAAAAGGTAATTTACAGAAAGAAATGTTATATTAATGCTGCACCAGATTAATGTTGCAGTACATACAGAAATAAATTTAAAAAAAAAATGGAGGAGGCCAACTATATACTAAATTGGCACTGAGAACATATTTGGAAAAGAAAGTGACAAAGAAAAATCTAAAAATGTTATTACAGTCTATATTTTTGTGTGGTTTTAACAACTTAGCCTCTCCCCCTCCCCTAGTCTATTTTGAAATTGAAGGAATTAGAGATATACTCTTACTATTTATCTGCATAATGTTGCAGGGTATACACATATAAATAAAAAAGTTTGGAGGCTGACAACTAGACTAAATTGATACTGAGAATGTGTACCTCTCCGCACAACGTACACACAGAAATAAATAAATGAAAAATAAACTCACCTTGTACTGATTTCGCCCCCATGGTTATGAGCATGTGTTAGAACATGAATGCTTGATCAGTTTGTCCCTCACAGGAAATGAAGATTGAAATATATTTATTTTTATGGGGTTTAGGGTAGTTACACTGGAACTAGGATTTAATTTCCCTGTAATGATGATTATCAAACGTCTTTTCCAAAATTGGGAGATATTTCCATTGTTGTTGAGGCACACAGGAAGAGCAGATTCATTAAGTAGCTGCTGCAAACATTGCATATTTTATTTTCCCTGACCTGTTATTTAAGCGGTCATTTTTCAACTTTGAGTAGTTACTTAAAAATATATTTAAAAATACAGAAGCGCACTTTAGTCCCAGCTCAAATTTAGTTTTAATACAATTTGAGCAATTTCCGTTTACCACATTCAGCTCTTCAACCTTCTTTGCCGCTAATTTTTTTAGCACAAATTTTACGTTTTGTACATGGAGTAATTGCTCACAATCATCAGTCAAAAGAAATTTAAAGAATTTGAAGCAAATAAAGAATATTTTCACATTGATGTCTTCAACTACCCGTGGACATGCCCGTCGCTTAGTGTGACGTCACAAGCAAATTCTTAATCCGGTGGCCAGTCCCGTAAAGATAGAGAGGAGGAGTCCGGGCGGCCCCGGTGCTCGTCCCGCGGTCTTCCTCCCCCTTTCTACTTCGCTTCCGTGTCACTTTCTTATCGGGCACTCTAGCCCAAATCTCCTAGGTTACTATTTCTAAGGATTGTTTAAGACCTGGGGTCAGACACTCACTTCCTAAATCCTCTACATCTGATCTGATCTGCTATGAAAAAACGTTCAATCACCGACCTTATAAAACGGAACATGTGTTCCCCTATAAGCTTTTTTTTTTTTTTTCCGATCCCTTCATCGGTAGTTTATTATGTTTTGTCTTCGGTCGAGATTGGCGGTAGGGCAATGGGTAAATCTGTGCTTTAGCGTCCTAAATTGTTTCGACGGAAAAATTTAACTGTGTGGAAAAAGTCCGAAGTACAATTTTTTACGCATGTAAAATAATGGGGAAAGGTGCAAAAATATAGTATTTGTAGAGAACAGGAAATAATTTTACCGAAGTATTTACCTGGGAGTACGATGGTTTGGAAGAGTACGTGCGGTAGACCTAAGACGACAGAGCGGCGACGGCGTGTAGGTGTTGGCCGGTGAATGGAAGCTTCGTTGAGAAGAACAAGTTACAAGCGAACAGGCGGAAGAATACAACAGGAAGCGGTTGAGCTGTACGAAAAAAAAAAAAAAACGAAAATTATTGGGAGGTTTAGAAACCAATTCACCAACAGCTGCATGGCTTGAAGGATGAAATTTTCTCTAGGAATAGGCAGAGCGCATTCTAAATAGTGTCATAGCGGAAAGATGAAGTAATAGAGTTGGGGGAATATGTATGTCACAGGTGGGAAATTTCCCTTCACTGTGGCTAAGTAAAAAGCACCTTTAATTGTTAAAATTTGGAAAACATGGCTGGGCGTAGAGAGGGTGAGTGGGAAAATAAACGAGGTGGCCGAAGAAGACTGGAGGTCTCATGGAAGTTGGTAGATCCTCAGACTTGGCGATTCCTTGGTTGCAGGCGGTGTACTAGATAGGGAATTAATAGAGAAGACTGAGGAATCGGGAATAGATGCTAGGGGATTGAAAGTCAGCATCATGCCAAATCGTGAATTTTCAGTGGTTCGTGGGCAAGAGGCAGAATGCCGACTCCGGAAATCAGACTGAGCTAAACGTAGTTTTGCTCGTTACTGGTTTCCGTGATCGCTGGAATTATAAGACACCAAAAATTACAGATTGGAAGTTCGGGTAAGGAGAGTTACATGCTGGGTTTGCTATATGGTCGGAATTGCGTGTTTAAGGTTACATGGCTCTCCTATACTTTTACGGGCCAAACAAGGTCATATATGCAAGGATTAGCCAAAAGTTTCTAAAAGAAGAAGCAGTAATGTTTTTGAGAAATATAATACATAACTAGATTTTGACTTACTAAAACATTCAACGATATACTATTAACTAAGACTCTGGCATTTCGAAGGGCCTTGTCCCTCCGTCGTTCTAGGAGACTGCGCCGTCGGTTTGTATGTTGTTGCATCGGGGCGTGTGTGAAACACCGGTGGAACCGATCCCATGTTCATACATGGGAGCGGGGAAACTAAAGTTCGTAATGGGAGAGAGGTCGTCGTGCTTCTGCACAATATGACGTCCTTTTCTTTCTGTTTCCAGTGAATGGTATTTGAAGACAAGGTCCGTGCATTAAACGTTCTAATCTTTCGCCATTTACTAAAGTGCCATGGATCACCGTGAAGTGTAGTTTTTTCGTCGATGTTGGAAAGGCATATTGTTTGCTTCTACATTAGTTTGGTCAACATTAGTTTTTCTTTTTGCAGGTCGTTTTTCGAACATCCGTTCGTGAGGAGGAACGCGTGACTGGCCGCCTAATTGGGTGCGTGTGCCGGCGGTGTCTGGCTGCCCAGGGGGCGCTCGTGCCGGCCGTGAGGGACTTCGGCTTGGAGAAGGCATCGGTTACTATAACAATTCAAAGATGGCCGCTCGTGTATTAATAAATTTCTAGAGAACTCCTTAGTGGATTTGCGTAGGATTTTTGGCAATTTTCTTTTATTTCTATTGAAGAATTTTGCTCCGCCGCCAATCCGGAGACTCCGTTTGCGATATTTTGGCAGGTTGCCTATATCGCTGTTGTTTTAAGGTGCACGTGGTCTTCATAATTTTTGCTGCACGTGGCCTACGTCTATTGTGCTGCACGTGGTCTTCATATATTGTGCTCAGTGTATTGTGTTCGTGCCACTGTTACTGGATTGGATTTAAAGCCGGGAATTTTGTGAGTACTTTTTCACATTTTCTTTGGTTAGGGACTGTGTGTTTTTTGTTTTCTGACAATTGCTAGCTTTTGGAAGGGGTCGGACTTTTGTCCTCTTTGAAGAGTTAGGATGTATGTTAGGACTGAGTCAAATAGGGCTAATGCCGTCGTGGTTACCCATAAGGGTATTTCTTTTTCGGACATTTGTCTTGCCCTGTACAAGCACGTGGGTTCACCCCCACCCCAGTATTTTCCTTAATTCAAGAGGTGAATAAAAACAAGCTGGAAGTAGTACTGAACAGTAGATATCACTACTTCAAGTTACTAGATAGTAGTATTGAGTGCAATAACACTGTATTAAAATGCCCAAATGCTCAGACAAATGTCAAAATAATTTTTTGCAAATTTTTGCATTGTGGAATTTCCAATGCAGATGTCGCAACCGCATTTGGACTGTATGGGAAGGTGTTGACTATGAAGTTCGAGGTTCGAAAAGAAATGGCTGCGCACATGAGGGGAGCCCTTTCCGGGACTCGTGTTGTTACAATTGACATGAAACAAGCTGTCCCCAATTTCATGGAGGTCAAAGGACAGCGTTGTATGAATGTGTATAGGGGGCAAATCCGGGTGTGCAGGCGCTGCAACCATGCAGGTCACATAGCTGTGGAATGCGGGAAGTTTACCTGCAGCAATTGCTACATTTTGGGTCACACTGAGGAGGAGTGCAAAGAGCCGTGTGGAAACTGCAGAGATCACCACACCATCAAAGGAAGGTTTGTACACAGAAGTCCTTTGCACAAATGACCAGAGGTGCAGACAATACCAGAAGAGATGAAGAGATGGAGGAGTGCCACGCTGGTGAGGCGGAGGGCTCACAAAGTGTTGCCGAGGCTGCGGCCTCGAGTAAAACAGATGGGTCCCACCAAATTACCAGCTCGGAGCACGCCTCAAAACCTCACAGGATCCCCGAGGAAGGTAAGGATAATAGTTCAGGTAAGAAAAGTGTGATAAACAATGAGAATAAAGAGCATATTTCTGCTCCAGCGAAGGAGAGAGAAACCTTTCCTATCGGGGAAGAGGGGTCTCTCCCCTTCAAATTCTGATGACGATGGGTACACTATAGTTACGAAGAAATCACGGAAGTTGTCTGTCAAAGACCTTGAAGGTCTCAAATCCAGGCCTGGAAGCATAAGCGTCGTGGAGGGGCGATATGAAGAAAATATGGAGGTTGATGTTAATGGCTCTGGTGCTACTATTCCGGTGGAATCTAGCGCGGGGGTTATTTCCAGCGAAGAGGACGAACAGGCTCCCAGTAGTGCACGAAAAGAGCCTGGAGTTAGTAGGGACTTTTCCAGGGAGAAGATAATTCTAGTGTGGAAAGCGCTGATGTCTCAGAGAACAAGGAAGGTGAGTCTGAATTCTCTGACACCAGTTCTACGCTGGAGGGTGTTCTCAGTGAAAGCGGAAGTAGTGATAGTTGTGATGGTGACATATTCCCCGAATTTGGTCATAATAATGTTCTTATTGAGGGTGAAGTGCAGAACGAGTGTGTTGAAAAGTGTCAAAGTGAAGGAGAAAGTGAAGCCCAGTGTTTTAGTGAAATCGGCGGAACTTTGGTTTCCAGTGAGTACCCTGTGCATAGCATGTTTCCGGGTCTCCCCAATGACCATAGTCATTGGAAAGAAACGGAAATGACTGCATCTGCCCTTTTGGCCAAAACCAAGGGGCAGAGGTACACCTCCGCGGCCGTGGATAGCCAGGACAGGCGGTCTCCCGAAAGAGAAGCCGCGTGCCCTACTCCACCCTCAGACGGGCAGAAGTAGCCCATTCGGGGTCCCGGAGGCTCACCTACGCTTAGTGTTCCCACTACTGCGGGCGGCGGCCACATTGTCGCCGCTCTGAGGCGACGCCGGAGGCCCCAGGGACGTTCTGGGGTCCTCCAGCAGGACCGCTGAACGTCGCTTTCGGGAGTGAGGAGAAGAATCAATGCTCGGATACTGCTGTTGTGAAAGGTAAGTTTTGGGCTTGTACTGATACCGAAGTGGATAATGAGACTACTGAGTCCCTTTGTGCTGACCTGCAGCGTCAGTATCAGAACAAGAAAAAAGAACTGGGAAAGAGTTTACTGCGGCCAATTTTAAAGTGGTTAACGATCTTGCTGCCGCTGCCTCTGTAATGTTGCATGGCACGGGACATGTGATTCCAACAGCGAATGGCCAAGTTCTTCGAGAAGAAAGGTCGACAAGAAGTGTGGGTAAGAAGGATACTACCGAAAAGTAACTTGGTTGCGGTTCCTCTCTCTCCTAGGTTGGAGTATGGGTTTTGCATTTTTTCTCTGTGTTTGTTGTTGTAACTCTTTCTTTTTACAGGACTAGGTAAGTATGAACTCTGGTAGAGTTAATTTTGCCGGCACAAACATTAGGGTTGGTTCCTTGAACGTTCAGGGCCTCGATTCGGAGGTGAAGCAGTGTTGGCTCGAAGGGTTCTTTCGCCAGAATAATCTGGACTTCCTCATGATTCAGGAAACCCACCATAAGGACAGGGAACAGATATTTGCTTTTCGCAGGAGGTCCGGTCTCAGATTTTTAAGTACTAGCTTGGGAGTACTGGTTACACGGGAGTTGCTATAATTTACAAAGAGAAGTTTGAAAGAGATATCACACACTTTGAATCGGACGGGGAAGGTCGGGTGATCTCTCTTACCGTCCACAGTGGGAATATCTCTATGAAACTTGTGTGCATTTACGCTCCTAATAAGGGTAACTTGCAGAGGTCGTTCTATAATGAACTTCCGCATTTCATTAGAAGCTCGGAAGATGTGTTGATTGTTGGCGGGGATTTTAATGCGGTCGCGGACTGCGACCTCGACAAGGCCGGAACCAGTAGGTGGTCGAAAGCTTATGGGAACGTGCTTAAGGTCCTACTGGATAACCAGAGGCTGTGCGATGCCTGGAGGAGACTTAACCCCAGTATTCCGGGTTACATCTGGTTTAGAGGAGGCAGCGCCTCCCGCCTGGATATGTTTCTTGTGTCGAAGATTGACAGGATAGAGATCTTTGGTCCGAACTCTCCACTGTTGTATGTTTCGGACCACTCTGCCGTCCTGATGGACGTGTGTGTGCCAGTTCCGAGAGAGACAGGTGCTACCCCGTGGCGTTTGAACATCTCCATGTTAGAAGATGAAGATACGCTAGTGCACCTTCGCTCGATCCTGAACGCGGGCGCAGGCACGATCACTGACGATGAGTGCGGTGTGTGGGAACGGACCAAGGAGGAGGTGAAGGATTTCCTTTCTCAGAAGGGTAGACAGTTGGCCACTCGAAGAGGAAGCGCCACATGATTTTGATGAACATTCTTAATGCGGCGATTCGAGGTGATAAAGATGGGTGTAATTCCTCTTTGATTACTAATATCAGGAGCGAAATTACTCACTTCTATCGGGAGGAAGGATCGGCGGTCAAGTTGACTGGGGCCTTGGAAGTTCTCCGGGAGGAGAGTGATATTAACTTAATCTACCGGAAAGTCGAGACGGAGAGGGTTAGGGAGAACCTTCAATGCCTCGACATTGACGGTAGGGAGGTCCGGGATCTTCCCGATATCCTGCAGGCAGCGGCGGAATTTTATGGCAGGTTATTTGACAAAGAGGAAGTGCAGCCTGAGGTCATGGAAACTTGGCTGGAAGGTACTCCGAGAATTTCGGATGAAGATAGGGAGTTGTCGGAAGGGAAATTCACCGAAACTGAAGTCAGGTGGGCGATCCTGAACCTCAAGCCCAGAAAGTCGCCGGGTATTGACGGGCTTCCGGCAGAATTTTACAAGAAATTTGTCAATATTTTGGTACCCTGGTTATGCAGGATTTATAACAACATTGCTGACAAAGGTATTATGACTAAGTCTATGAGGAGTAGTGTTGTGACTCTTCTTTCCAAAACCCCCGACGATCCTGCTCGTGGCCGCCCCGGTGGCGCAGTGGTCTAAGCAATGGCCTCTGATCATTCGTCCTAAAGGGGTCCGGGCTCGAATCACGGTCAGGCATGGATGTTGTGTTTGTCTTACGGCACTGGCTCTCTCCCTTCCCTGGAACCAGTAACCCTAAATTAGGGACGGGCGACTGCTTATAGCCCATTGAGTTGCTCACGGTGGTCGTTAAACTTCCAATCAAAAAAAAAAAAAAAGATCCTGCTCGTGATCTTGCTGAATATGGAGACCGGTGTCTCTGTCTACCATTGATTATAAGATCATGGCGGCGATCGTCAATGCGAGGCTTTTGCGGGTGGCGGAGAAGTTAGTGGGCGTTGGGCAGACGTGTAGCATCCGTGGTAGGCGGATGTACCATAATATTTGGTTTGTGAGGGACATGATTACTTATATCGGAGACAGGGATGTTAAGTTGGGAATGTTTTCCGCGGATCAGAGTAAGGCCTTTGACCATGTTTCTCACGAGTTTATTAGAAAGGTGCTGGAAGCCCACGGCTTCGGAGAGTTTTTCCAAAGAACGGTGGACTCTTTATACAGGGACCTCAACGGAAGAGTCATTATTTCTGGCCGTCTTTCTCACCTCTTTGAGGCTAGAAGAGGTGTGAGACAAGGCTGCCCACTCTCCCCGTTGTTGTTTGTCTTTGTCATTGAGACCATTTTAAGGAAGGTTCAGGCTCATCCTAGCATTCAGGGAGCCCCCATCCTTGGCTGCGCGGGGTCCCTAAAGTATCTTGCATATGCTGACGACGTCACTTTCTTTGTTGACTCGGAAGTTAGTCTAAAGAAGGTCAGGGAAGTCTTCGCGGGATACTGCGGTGCCACCGGGTCCATGCTTAATAAGGATAAGTCGAACCTGCTTATTTGGGGCAGGTGGGATCGCGCTGCGGTCCGAGGGCTGGCGGTGACGGATGGACCCGTCAGGATACTCGGTATCCTTTTTGATAGAGACGGTGTCCATTTGAAGACATGGAGGGACATCCTCTTCGCTATTAAAGAGAAGGAAAGGTGGCAGAGTGTTGACATTTCGATGATTAACCGGGCTAAGTTAGCTAACGCTCTCCTGGTCTCGAAATGTGCCTTTGTCGGAGAACTTGGTTCTCCCCCTCGGGAGTCTCATGAGGCTTCTGGAAAGGCAAGTTTTTCAATTTATTTGGGCCGGTAAGCAAGTTGAGGCTGTTGCCAGAGCGGTCCTGTGCTGCCGGAAGGAGGAGGGTGGTTTGGATGTTAAACACCTCTCCTCCTGGTTCAGTGCACTGCCGTTAAGGAGTGTGAAGGAAGCTCTGAACTCCTCGCACCCGTGTAGGAACTTTGTTGCGTATTTGACAGGATTGTCTGCGGAGAAGTTCTTACCTGGCTTCCAATTTATGGGGCCGCGTAAAGAGACCACTCACAAGCACTATAAGCTTGGGGGGCACATTCAGGGTCTCGCGGAGGCTAACCGGAATGGGCTGAATTTGAAACAAATGTATCTGCACATTCTCCCAAGGCCTAGGGAGCGGGTTACTAAGTTTAGTGCCGTCAACTGCAACAGGAAGGAGGTGTGGATGAGCGTGTTGGCGGCTGGAGTTGACTGTAAGAAGCGGGATTTTAAATTCCGTCTGGCTCACGATGTCCTTCCGACTAGGAAGAGGCAGTACAGGTGGGGTACTGCCATCACCGACAAGTGCGCCTCTTGCAATCTCATTGAAGACCGGTACCACTTGTTCTGGTGTTGTCCCATGGCCGTGGAGGTGTGGAAGCTTGTTTGACCTGGGCAGGTTGTCCGCAGCGACTCAAGGCTCAGGAGGTCTTTTACCAGTATCCCGGCCCCAAGACTGGGCGGGATGTCTGGAGGTTGATCATCACTGAGACCACGTACAAAATCTGGAGAGAGAGGAACAGAGTTGTTCATAGTAACTACGGAAATGCAGGATTCAACCCTTTGAAAGTGGCCTGGCACGTCAAGTGCCAGCTTATGAATAGAGTTGAGTTGGATGCCCGCACTCTTTCGAACCGTGCCTTTAAGTTCCGGTGGGTCTTCTGGCCCAAAATTGTTACTGGAACGAATGAAAAATATTTTTTCCATTTGGGAACTCAGTCTCCCCATCTTTTCGGCTTTGGGATGTTTCTTTTCTAGATTCCGGGATGGAGTGAGGAGCTTTCCCTTCTTCCTCCCTACCGGGTGCCTGTTTGCGTACCATACCGGTCTCCTCCAGCGGCGCTGACTTTGGGGGCGGCTGGTCGACTTCGTGTGTGAATCGGGGGGGGTCTTGTGTTTCGCTGTGATCTTTCCTCACTTTGCCTTTCCGGGTGTGGTTTGCCTGTGTGTGTTTGCTTTTTGGGTGGGTGGTGTGTGATTGCTGTTTGTGGTGTATCGGTTCTGCGTGTTTGTGTGCAGAGTTGGGAGCCATTGGTGGGTCGAAAGCTGGTCTTTGTGCCACGCGGACGGCTCGGCGACCCTTCTGGTGGTGTCTCGGTTGGGACGTCATCACCGGGCACCCGTGAAGGTGAGCCTTCTCCTACTTGAGTGCTTCGGGGTGGCCTAGGGCCTGCCTCGTCATTCTTGGTGTCCCTGTCTGCAAGAGTGAAATGTGGCCTGTTCGAGTTCTTCGGCTAGGCCGGCGTGTTTCGGGGGTCTGGATGTGCTGACTGTGGAACCGTGGTTGCTGCATCGGGGTGTGAGTGAAACACCGGTGGAATCAAACTGACATTGTATATGTGGTTTGGCGAAGCGAGTGTGTTGGTGTTGCCGGGCAACAAAATTTCGTGCCGGGAGAGGGGTCGCCGTGCTCACGCACAATGGCGTCCCTCTCTCTCGGATGCCAAGTCTTGGCTCTACAAGTGTTGGTTTTCGAAGACAAAGAGTGGTTTTAACTACTCCTAGATGAAGAAATTCTCTCTTTGAGATGTGACATTAGGGCTTGCTGGATATGTAGGAGGACTGCAGTTGTCTCTACGCTCGTGGAGATGACTGCGGTGTTCGCGCACAGTATCAGATTCCTCAATGCGATATCAATAAATCGACCCTGTGTTTTACTTCTATTTTTTATCCTTAGATAACATCAGGAGTTTACATCCTCAACTTTCGTTTTGTGTGTGCGTGTTTCCTGTAATGATATTTGTTAATCGTGGAATTCCGAAGTTTTGCTCTTGTGCTGGGAACCGTACATATGTTAAAAAAAATATTTCAGGAAATTTTCCCCAGAGTCTTCAATTTGGCTAAAGGAACACAAGCATAGGGTTTTTTCACGCATAACGTGAAAAGCCCAGCATTTTACGTTAATTTTTACAACTACGATTTTTTTATATGCGTGAGTGGCAAATTGGTACGACTGTATGAACATAATAAAATATTTTCTGTATCTTCATAGGAAATGACTATCAAATGCATTATATTTTTTATATTTGCAAAGCCCTACCGATTGGAAGGACGAACGCGTTCGTAAGCTTTCCCGGGATGAAATTTTTTTTTCACTAAGATTCTGTATCGAATTACGATGTTTAATTCTTATTCATAAGGTACGAAATATCCGTGAACTACTTCCTTTGTCGTTCCATGTTTGGTGTGAGCAAAGTGGAACAATACACGTGAAGTCGGGAACTATTTGAAAAGCGTTTTTGTTCTGATGTACATTCATCAGCTGAGTTATCTACCCCGTAGGAAGATACACCGCACAGCCGAACATGTACCTCACCTCAAAATTATTAACCCGTGGGTTAAATCGTAAACAAACCCGCCGGTAGTGTTTTTATGGCTTAACGACTCCCGCAAAGCCAAGGTGTCAATGTAAAGAAGTAAATGGGCGATGCTGCGGAGGGATATTAATGTTTTGCTATTTGCAAAGTGCTACTGATTCCAAGAAAGAACGCATGGGTCGTGAAAAACGTTTAAAGATGCTTTCGTGCAATGAAAAATGTTTTTTCACTAAGATTCTGTATGAATTATGATTTTCAATTCTTATATATAAGGTAAGGAATTAACTACTTCCTTTGCTGTTTAGTGTGAGCAAAGCGGAACAATACACGTGAAGTCAGTCGGGAATTAATTGAAAAGTGTTCTCGTTCTGATGTACCTTCTTCCAGTGGCGCACGGACGGGGAGGGTCCGCACCCCTCCCAAGAAGGCCCGAGTCCTTAAAACAAATTATTTTCTTTTAAAATGTATTCCGACGGTGACTAAATTAGAAAAAAAAAAAAAAAAAAAGATTCTGCGCGTGGCTTTATAAATTTAGTATTTTTGCTATGATCAATTATTTTTCTGTCCGTCTTAATTTTAGTTTTCGTACTGATCGTTCTTCCTCAGCTGTATCATCTCCCCGTAGGGAGGTACGCCGTACAGCAAAACGTATAACTCATCACAAAATTATTAACCCGTGGGCTAAATCGTAAACAAACCCGCCGGTAGTGTTTATATGGCATACGGCTCCCACAAAATCAAAGAGTCAAAGGTAAAGGAGTGAATGGGCGATACTGCGGAGGGATATATTGTACGTAGCATTTCTAAAGTGCTTTCAATTTTAGCCGTGCTGTAGAATAAATAGTGGCGTAGCTAGAAATTTCTTAAGGGGGTCCTTGGATCTTGTTCATTGGCAAAAGCCTCACATATATATATATATATATATATATATATATATATATATTTATATCGCTTTAAATTTTTACGCAAATTCTCCTCAAGGGCGGGAGTCCCCCCCCATTGGCTACAACTTTGAGAATAAAGGCATGTGAAATTTGATTGATTGGCAATAGGAAGCGAAAGTTTAGGAAAATAGGCAGCAGCTGCAGGACCTTTCCTGTTGTCTGCCCGCCAGTATTAGCTTTTGTTCATTGTTACATAAAATGCCACTATTCGAATTCCGAATAAGAACGCTTTCAACAGTTCCCGATAGCTACAAATTAGGTACCAATATCACTCTGGTGGCCAATACGCTACTTCTTTCATAATTTCTAAAAATAGATCGTCATTAGTTTTCAATCTTTTTCGCCACATAAATTCACATAGGTACGAATTCAACATACTGCTATGAGTGCCCTAACGAGTTTTATTTTTAAATTTAGGGCTGACAAACGGTTAAAAGAAAATTCCTTTTCAATGACCACACATAATTCCAAAGCGCGACAGACGGTCAAAAGAACGTGATCACTGCGCATAGGTGGTACGCATAGAAACGCACGTATTCACTGCGCATCTGCTCCGAGGGCTCTGTGTTCTACTTTCGAAGCCTGGAACTACTTGAAAGCGTTCTTATTCGGAAGTCAAATAGTGGCGGGTAGATAACAGGAATCGTCCTAGCTGTATCCTTTCCCTTAAATACATCTTATACATTTGCGATATGTATAATTGTTCTTAAACTTATTGACTCAAACCTTACTTCAAATAATCTCTCCTATAGTAAACATTGGTAACACTTTAAATTGTATCTCATCCCTGGAATTGTTTTCGTTCTCTAAATGCTTACAAAAGGTGTCATTTCAGGGATGTTACCAGGATAACCATTTGAACGAACAACCAAGAACGTTGACTGTAGGATGGTGTAATAAAACGGGTCCTACCGCAAAGCACGTACGCCATTGGTTGAAACGACGTGTGACGTTTTAAAAAGATACCCAACATCGCTACCACCACAGTGCTTCTCCTGTGCGATATGGCATATTGCTAATTTTTCAAACTGTGGCACAATTTTTCCGTACGAAAAACGATGGCATAACATTTCCTATGGGCCAGTTATTATAGGATTGGAAACGAACCCTATAAGTTCATTGTTAAACAGCCAATTGAAATGACTTCCTCTTTTTCCATTGAGAGAACATATTGGTTTGGAGCAGAGCCGCAGCCAGACAAGATTTCCGGAAGGGGTGTTTGGATTTGAAAATTAATTTTCACCGTACGTTATACATAGGTTGAGTTTTTTTTCTCTGGCACATTTTATTTGCACACGAAATTCTTCTATTTATTACTCCCCATTTTTCAAATAGTGACATATTTATTTTTGAGACAGTTTAAACCTTCCAAATCCCCTCCCCCGTCAGAGCATAGTATCAGAGTGTTACATTAGATTTCTTCCCTGAGATCCGGGCCATAACTAAGCATTTCTGCGAACGGGTAAACCACAAATATTGCGACCCACATGTTCTTCACACCAAACAACCCACACATACAATATATGTATACACGGTCGAGTCACATTATTGTGACAACCAGCTAATATCCAGAGCAACCGCCGTGTGTAGCGCGGACAGCAGCTAGACGGGCTGGGAGTGACTCAATAAGGTACTGGAAGGTGTTCACAGGTACAGTCGTGGCCAAAAGTCCTGCACCAGTAGACCGAAAGTCAATTTTTGATGTTTGAAGTCATCTTATACAGCGTAATGTTAAAGTCAGGAATACATATTATACATCATTTTAAAGGAAAGTTATGCTGAATTCAAATATTTTTACAGAATGTTATTACCAGTAACAGAAGTGAAGTTACAAGCAAAAGTACAGCTTTTAGTCATAAAAAGCAACAAGTAGTGGAATTTGTGAAATTAGTGTACAATGCATTTAACGTAAAATTACTGTACAATACATCATTAAAACTTAGCAACAAGCAAACTACGCTTTATTATTTAATTGGATAACCACGGTTTCTTAGTAACAAAGCGCATCTTCTTGGCATGGAATTAATGAACTTGCTAGTCACTTATATCATTGATGTTCCATAGACCATAAAGGTGGATAGTGAAGCCACTACCACCAACAGCAACAATTTTAATCAGATTTTTTTTTATTCACGATCTTATCATAGACACAAAATTAGCAACACGCGTAGTTGTATGTTTAAACACAGCGAGAGAATTCACTTCGGCACCATCATCTTTTTTTTTTTTTTTTTAATCTCTTTTCGTTTCCATTTCTCACACCACTGTTGTACGAATCACAAATTTTCAAAATGAGGTTCTAAGTGATATAGTAAATTCACTTTGTCCGGCGATACTTTACAATTCCTATTCCCATATTTCCGTCTCTCTCCTTCTTATGGGAGAAATCAGCGCACACGAAAAGTGTAATGATCACAGAAAAAAAAAAAAAATGTTGAATGTCTAACATAATGTACGTGTGTTCAAATCAAGTTGAAATAACCAGCAAATCTGATTAACTGTATAAACGATAGAGAAAAACAATGCACAAACTTCATGTGCCGTATTTTTCCGTGTACAAGACGATATTTTTTTCCAAAATTTTTAGAACAAAAATTGGGGGTCGTCTTATACACGGTGGGTAACCGGTTGAGAGAACCCTGCGGTTACCGCGGCGAAACTGCCGGTACCTCTTATCCCCCCCCCCACACACACACATTACGACTTACAAATCTACAGAGAAAAAGCACTGAGTCACTACTATTTTTGTTTCGGTCGATTGACGTCATTAACAGCTGATTCTGAACAAACCAATCAGAACTCTAATTGGTTTATAGGATTAGCCCCATACAAATGTTCTAAAAGAAAAAAGATTGTCATATTCTGCAAAATTCAAGTTGAAAGTCATCAGTTACGCAAAGGAGCATGGAAATAAAGCTGCAGAGAGGCATCTGCTGTACCACCAAGGGCCGCGGGTGGCCTAGTGGTTAGAGTTCGTGACTACCATGGAAGTATCCTCAGGTTCGATCCTGGGCAGGTGCGAACGTTCGAACCACTAAATTCCCGCCGTGCGTCGGATGGGTACGTTAAGCCGTCGGACCCCGGGCACTGGCCCCCCGGTAATAAATAAGGGCGTCTTCCTCCCCCTTTCTACCTCACTTCCGTGTCACTTTTCTATCGGGCACTCTAGCCTAAATCTCATAGCTTCCTATTTCTAAGGGTCGTTTAAGACCTGGGGTCAGACACTCCCTTCCTAAAATCATGTACATATGATCTGATCTGATATTCTGCAAAATTCAAGTTGAAAATCATCAGTTACGCAAAGGAACATGAAAATAAAGCTGCAGAGAGACAGTTTGGACCTCCTCTTACTTAATGTATGATCAGACAGTGGGGAAAACAGGAAGAACAGCTCCTCAAGATGCCAAACAAAAAGAGGGCCTTAAGAGGGAAACCAACGAAATGGCCAAACTTGGAGTTGAATTGGTAAAATCTGACACCAACAGGGAAAGTTAAAAAACCAACCATTACTGAGGTCTGTAATTGGGTTCTAAACTCGTGGAATGGAGTCAAGCGAGAGGTGGCTATGAAGTCCTTCAAGAAATGAGGAATCAGCAACACCATGCATGGAACTCAGGGTGACAGTGACTCAGACGAGAGCAGTGATGTGACACAGTTGAGGTTCAGAAAAGTGATATATCTGGAACTAATAGCGCTGAAGAAAATGTTGCATAATTTCATAGTTTGTATCTTAAAAATATTACCTACTTTCTAAATAATATAAATTTCCGAACTTCTTTTTTTTATATATAATACCACCGACTTTGTCTGTGATATTACCTAATTTCTAAATGTACTTCAGTGATATTACCTAATTTCTGGAAGTATTAAATGTGTCCTTTTTTGTAATAAAAATATTGATTTCCTAATTTTCGGTTCGAAAAAGTAGTGCTCGTCTTATACACGGAAAAATACGATAACTATGTCATGAAAAATACTATTTTGAAATGACTGTATGAAAACAATAAAAAAAAAAGTTTCTGGCACAGTTTTCTTACACCATATTTTGTCAATTGTCTATTTGAATAATTTGCTTATATGTTCAAGGATGATCTCTAGGGCTCTCCCAACTCTATCTGGACAAACGAGGGAAAACTGTATGAGAAATTGCTCCTGAAGTTTCAATTGTAATCAGATCTAAGTAGTGAGTTTTGTGCATTCCCTTGAGCTGCTCCGTTTTCCCCGCCATAGTAGCGCCACCGCTGTGATTCACCCTGGTCTTGTTTCAAAAGATAAGAATACTCCCGAGGCAGGTGCGGCGACTTTGGTTTTAAAGGAGTGGTGCCATGGAGGTAGGAATAAGAGGAGACGCTGTCGCCAACTCTTCCCATGCTAGCAAAGTGAAGCCGGGTTTGTACGCTTCCGCGGTGAAAGTAGTACCGCCAGCCTTGGCGTGGTTACCCTCAAGATGCAAAAGCAAACGATTTTCCGTAGGAAAGCTTTAGTGAGACCCAGTTCGTTTTCTTAAGATTTTATATTGTCTTAAATTATAAGCGAAATGGAAAAGCACTGGAATAGGTTTAAGAGACTCTTAGGTTTATATGAAAGGAATTTCAGTACAAAAACTTAGATTTTCATGTAGAAAAAGAGATCTAAAGAAGCGTCTTCGTAACGACTGAGACATATATAAAATGACGATCTAAAATGTGTTTACACTAAACATAATTTTATAAAGCGTTTAAAATCTTTCTCTGTCTTAGCGGATTATCGTAGAATATTGTTTATCATAGAAATTGTAACGGTCGAGCTTCAGAGAATTTGTATTATGAGTGAAATTTTCAAAAAAATCCCACTTTAAAGGGAGGGAACACTTCTGCCATGTTGTCAGGAGGAAAATTAAAGTAAACAACAACATTCCACGTATGTTTTACTTGAACAATTATGATTGTTCTTAAGCAAATAAACAAGGGGGGGGCAATATTCCCATTGAACATTATTATTTAAAAAAACAAAAATTCATGAAATATCTAGATTTTATTTCCAAGCCTTTATAGAAAAAATGGGGAATCTGCGAGCTTGTTCAAAGAAATTTAAAAAAATCAGACTCAAAATATGATGTTACTGTGTCTTCATTTTATTTTTTATAATTGCTTTAAGCACTTGACTGATTTTAGTTTCTTCTAATGTAGGTAAGAAATTCCAACTGGTTTGGTTAGAACTGTGGTGGGCTTCAAAGGTATGAATGTAAATAATTTTAAAACTACAGGCCTTAATAGGAAGGGAACTTTTTTCGGGAGGGGGGGGTACTTTTTTAAAGGGTGCAGTTTCAAAATATAGCAAGAAAATATACAAATTATTAGTTTGTGGAAATATGATTTACAAGTCCTGCTGATAGTAAAGGAAATCTGACTTGATAAAATTAGATTTACATAAGCAGCAGAAATAATTCCTACTGTAAGATCTCTTTTAAAATAAATTCAACAGCATTCAAAATGTTATACTTCTAATACACATCACTATTAAGAGAGGCACATTCATAATGTAATAAGTTAATAGCTTTTAAGTAGTAAATGAAACAGACGTGTGTATATAATAAGGATTTTTAATTTGGTTTTTGAAATATACATATACCATTTATGAGCAAGGTTATATTTATTAATAAAGAATTCATTGAGGATAAATCTTGCAGTTTGTTGCTAGCACAACATATGTTCAAGAATAGGAAAATCTGATCACATGAGGTGTGGTTAATCAACACAACAAGGGGATTAGTTTTAGCTCTAATGACAGCGAGCATTGTTAACAGCAGCTCATATGCTAATGCACATTTAACCTACATTTTATGGCCACAAAAATGAATGGATAACTAATCAGAAGTGCATGGGAAATATAGAAGTGCAAATTTTCTGCCATCAGATACTAAATCATCTTTAGTTCACTGTTATTCATATAACATCTCCAGTACCAAAATCTGATTTCCAAAAATAATGCTGACCTTTTAAGCTAGAACTCCTTACGACAGCCTATTTCATCTGATTAGTTAAGTAAAGTTTTCACTCAAGTAATTTGTTTACCATAACTATACATTTTCATATATTGCAATTAATATCTTTATAATTTTATGCTGTTATATTTTTACTTCAGCTGAATTCACGATTCCCCCCCATTTCTGTCATCAAAAAGCCTAGCTATGAACTGCATTTCACACTCATTATGTACATTGTAAGCTGTAGAAAATGTCAGTACTATCATTTCCTAATGGGGGTTCAATATACCTCTAGTTACACAAGACAAAGAGAATGAGCTAGTTAGAACATGAAGAAATATTATTATGAGTTGATGCTCACATACATATTAAACCTTTTTGGTAATTTTTATATATACGAAAAAAGAAAAGCTTACCCAACAGTATTTGTAGCTGGAACTTAGCTTACTGCTGCAATTCTGACCATTACAGACAAATATTTGTATTGAAATTTATATGTAAATCCAATACAAAACACTTATCTCAAATAGTTAAATCTCATCTTCAGTAACCTTCACTAGCAGCAGCAAAATTATTTCTTTCACATACAATGGGTGCCACACCAGGTATGAGTGTCTTTTCTCTTAAAAGGTTTAGTCCTTCAGTCCTAATGGGAAAACAAAAAATGAAGGGTGGGGGATGCATGGATAAACAACAAGAATATAAAATATATATATACAATACAGGAAATCTGTAACAACTATCAAAATATTGGGTACAAGAGATTTACACTGATTTGCAAAACAGTACAGGCTAATTACACTGAGCTAATCAGAACACGAACTGTGAGTAAATAAACCACAATAAATATTTGAATGTTTCAACTACCACAAATACCTCGGCTATGAAGAAATTACAAACTGTTGATAAAACAGAGACAGATAATAAGCTTGATAGACAAAACACACATGCCACACCCACTGTGCAAGGAATGACCTTTTAGCTACATCTCACTGATTTTACCAAAAAAAAAAAAAAGTAAGATATAATGTAAAGGAAGAAAAGGTAACAAGAAGGACTTTAAATATCAACAGAGAACCAAAAGGGGAAAGTTTAATTAGAGCATATATGCTGTAGAACATTAATGCTGTAATTAATATTAGACAGAAAAAGCAGATTATTTATGAGAGAGTTAAAATGAATGAAAACAATGTTTAATCTCAGAACATATACATGCATTACAGAATAGCAACTAAATCAGGTAAAGAAAACATTTGGTACCAGAAGTGAATGAAATATATGACTGATAGCTTATTTATGGAATATCAAAGTAACTGATGATCCTAAAATGTTTACTGCTCTGTAAAATGAATAAGAGAACATGAAGTTTTAGAATACCAAAAATGTGCAGTGACTAGAAATGGGGTGGCCTAAAAGAAGCAAAACAATTTTTGGAATGAACAGGAAATACAGGCAATTTAGAGATGTATGATTGCTGTGTTAATAATTATGTTGTATTTCCATGTATTATGAGAATTTTTCTTCAAAAATCAAAATTTCCATACATATGTTTACAGGGTCATAGCTTGAGAGGAGCCAGAAGTGCAAATCTTCACTGTAAGGTACTCATGTTCAGTCACTTTCAAATGTTTCCTTGTTCATTTGTCTCTTACTTCTATTCTTCTTTTTTTTTTTTTTTTTATCTTTTAAATATCTTTGCACCCTTTGTGTTTCAACTTTCACTTTTCTCATCTACTGTATTTAGTATCACCATAATTTTATATTTCACATACAAAGTGGTTTTGTTGTCAATCAGGAGATATTAACAGTGATGTTTTGCATTGTCATATAATTCCAAGAAACAGTTAGTGCAGTCTCTCACATGCAAAAGTTACTGTTTTAATGTCCTCTGCTAATCCAGAGAATCTGTATTTGTACTGTGAAGTTCAGTTTTAAATAAAGGAGCTCCAGTTCTGTTAACGGATCTTGTAGCACACTATCAAAAACACCTTGTCTATTAGTTTAAAATGAGTATTTACTAGCATTGGTCAAATCTGCATTTTGGTATACTGGTCAAGCCCTAAAACAGGAATAGATGAACTTTTGGTAAATGTAGCTAATTCCTAACCCCTATCGTTATTGTTTATAGTGCAAAGTTTTTGGATATGAACACTGTCATAATTATAGGTGGGTTATTAATAATTCAAAGACGATTATCTTAATAATGTAGTTATATTGAACATCCTTTTAAACGTGGTTCAGTTATGAATACCTTTCCGATTACATAACCTACACTATTCCAGAAAAATTTGTTACAACTTTCGTAAACAGATCTGTATAACCTACGTAAACCTAGCGACTTCTTCAATTTTGCTACAAATTTAGAACATTACATAATATTTTAATGAGAGTAATGAGAAACTTACCCTTACTAGAAGGTCTGTTCTCTTTGAAAAAATACATTTCATTGCACGTTTTTTCCCATTTTAATATCTACGGTTGGTTTGGGCTTCTGGTGCGGCGGTTTTATGTTGTCTTCAACTTGTTCATTTATTTGACTGAACAAGTTGAAGACAACATAAAACCGACCCACCAGAAGCCCAAACCAACCGTAGATATTAAAATGGGAAAAACGTGCAATGAAATGTATTTTTTCAAAGAGAACAGACCTTCTAGTAAATGTAAGTTTCTCATTACTCTCATTAAAGTAATTGTAGGCACGTAAACTTTTGAATAGTTATACTGTGACTTTTGTCTTCTAAAACCAACACTTGGAGAACCAAGACTTGGCATCCGAGAGAGGGGGACGCCATCGTGAGCACGGCGACCCCACTCCCGGCACGAAATTTTTTTGCCCAGCAACACCAACACACTCACTTCGCCGAACCACATATAAAATGTGAGTAAGCAAATCACAGCAAAATATACAGTTGTCATTCACAGTAAATTGCAATCGACGATTGAATCCCAAAGAACTTAATTAAACCTAATAAACGGAAAATAAAGTGATACTAACCGGTGGAATGACATACCTGGTATTTTCTTTTTAAATTTATTTGCACAGCTGAATGCCACGCAGGATCACATGGAAACTAAATATGAACAAGCTAAAGTATGTTGTCAAACACAGAAAAAAATCTACGCTGACAAACCAGTTTAACGAAAATAAAATATGAGCTTCTAAAAATTGCGATTAGTGATAAATTTCGTGAGGTGCATAGAACTGCCGTATCATTGGCGTATAATGCAAGTTTGATGCCAATTTGTTGAGGGATATCCGCAGTAAAAATTAAGTAGAGGGTGGGACCAAGTACTGATCCCTGGGGTACTCCTGCACAAATTTTTCTTTCGGTGGATTTTGTTGAGCTCAGCTTCACAGAAAATCGTCGGTTTGTAAGGAAGTATGCTATTATCGTGATGATCCATCTTGGGAATTTAAATTTAATCATTTTGTAGATGAGACCGGCCGTGTAGACTTTATCGAAGGCTTTCTCTATATCGAGAAAAATCGCACCAACAGATTTGTTGAGATCGAAAGCTTGGTGCATGTGCTATTTCTGAGACTATGGATATTTGGTGATTCGTGGAGTGTGCAGGGACGAAACCAAATTGACTGTACGGAACAATTTGATTTTCTAGATTGTAGGTTCGGATGTACTTCAATAGTACTTTTTCCATAATTTTACTAAGGCTAGGAAGGAGGGAAATCGGTCTGTGATTTTTGGGGAGTGTTGGATCGGTTCCAGCTTTGTGAATACGGATATCAGCTGTGTGGGAAATAGTGTAGTTTAAGAGCTGTATTTATAATTTTCGTGAGGGTTTCAATATATTGGATAGGGAGCATTTTAATAACCTTCGTGATACCATCTCTCCCAGGAGCTTTATTTGGTTTCAATTTACAAATAATATTCGTAATTTTAGCCACCGTGACCTCGGGTGCTTCCGCTGGAAATTTGGTTTTGATGTTTGTGGGTGAAGCAAGATGCCACGTCGTGTCCGGACCACAGGGAGAGCTGTCGTTTTTCAGAAAATAGTTTTTAATTGCTTCGTGTACCATATCGTCATGATCTTTCGTGGAATTAAATTTATTTAACGTGAATTGGTTCGCAAGGGAGTCGGCAAAGACTTCACATTTGTCTTAATCGGTGTATGCAATTTTGTTATCTGGAGCTCTCATAGGAGGGACGGTCTTGTAGGGGTTTTTAATATTTCGTTATAATGTCCCATACGTTTCGGGTCGTGGCAGACTTTTCTCCAATTTTGCTGAGGTTTCGTTCATGAATATGGTTATAGGGGTTTCTTGTGTAGTGTCTGATTTTTCGATTTAGGAAATAATAGTGATTTCTGTCCTCTAAATTTTTCGTGCGAATCCAGATACGTCGTGCTCGATTTCTTTCGGTGATTTTTCGTTTAATCCAGTTTGGGAGTTCGTAGGGATTTGTAATAGGTTTCTTGGTAAATTGGGATTCCTTAATTATGTCGTTGATGTAATCTTGTAATTTTCCAATTTCTTGGCCGATGTCAGATCTTGATTCACATCGTGAGATTTCCGGGGTTGGCATTTCTTTAAGGTGCATCTGCAAGTGTCCCCAATTTATAATCCACCTTGGTGAGTTGGTTCGTGTTCCATCGTAAATGCACATAACGACAGGAAGATGATCGGAGTTAAGTTTATGGATCGTATTTATTTCGTACGGGGCGTTGAAATCTTTTAAAAGTGCAAGATCCAGGGTATTATTTGCACCTCTCGATCTTATAAAAGTTGGAGCGGGTGGAGCGGCAATATCGATGTTATATTTCGTTGAGAATTCTGCTAGGGTTCTGCCTGCTCTATTCGTGCGGATACAATTCCATCGGGGGTGCGTAGCATTGAAGTCACCTCCAATAAAGGTCGGGAATTTATCTTCAGTGAGTTTTTTCAAATCACTGGATATGTCTGAATTTCCTGAGGGGTTATAGACGCTGATGAATTTCTTTTTGGAGCAATCTTCGAATTCAACTAAAACACCGTGTGCTTCGAGGAATTGCAGAGGGGTGTTTATGGAGAAATCGCTGTGCTTAATTTTATTATTAACAATAATGATGACTCCTCCCCTTCTATCTGTGGTTCGATCTTTGTCTTCGAAAACCAACACTTGGAGAACCAAGTCTTGGCATCCGAGAGAGGGGGACGCCATTGTGCGTGAGCACGGCGACCCTTCTCCCGGCACGAAATTTTGTTGCCCGGCAACACCAACACACTCGCTTCGCCGAACCACATATACAATGTCAGTTTGGTTCCACCGGTGTTTCACTCACACCCCGATGCAGCAACCACGGTTCCACAGTCAGCACATCCAGACCCCGGAAACACGCTGGCCTGCCGAAGAACTCGAACAAGCCACAGTTCACTCTTGCAGACAGGGCACCAAGAATGACGAGGCAGGACCTAGGCCACCCCGAAACACTCAAGTAGGAGAAGGCTCTCCTTCACGGGTGCCCTGTGATGACGTCCCAACTGAGACACCACCAGAAGGGTCGCCGAGCCGTCCGCGTGGCACAAAGACCAGCTTTCGACCCACCAATGGCTCCCAACCCTGCACACAACCACGCAGAACCGACACACCACAAACAGCAATCACACACCACCAACCCATAAAGCAAACACACACAGGGAAACCACACCCGGAAGGGCAAAGTGAGGAAAGATCACAGCGAAACACAAAGACCCCCCCCCCCCCCCGATTCACACACAAAGCCGACTAGCCGCCCCCAAAGCCAGCGCCGCTGGAGGAGACTGGTATGGTACGCAAACAGGCACCCGGTAGGGAGGAAGAAGGGAAAGCTCCTCACTCCATCCTGGAATCTAGAAAAGAAACATCGCAAAGATTAAAACACAAAACAAAGTTCAACAAAAACACAAGAAACCAAGGGTCCGGAAATGCAGGATTACAAGCCGAAAAGATGGGGAGACTAAGTTCCCCAATGGAAAAAATATTTTTCCTTCGTTCCAGTAACAATTTTGGACCAGAAGACCCACCGGAACTTAAAGGCACGGTCCGAAAGAGTGCGGGCATCCAACTCAACTCTATTCCTAAGCTGGCACTTGACGTGCCAGGCAACTTTCAAAGGGTTGAATCCCGCATTTCCGTAGTTACTATGAACAACTCTGTTCCTCTCTCTCCAGATTTTGTAAGTGGTCTGATCAACATCCAGATATCCCGACCAGTCTTGGGGCCGGGGTACTGGTAAAAGACCTCCTGAGCCTTGAGTCGCTGCGGGCAACCTGCCCAGGTCCAAACAAGCTTCCACACCTGCACGGCCATGTGACAACTCCAGAACAAGTGGTACCGGTCTTCAATGAGATTGCAAGAGGCGCACTTGTCGGTGGTGGCAGTTCCCCACCTATACTGCCTCTTCCTAGTCGGAAGGACATCGTGAGCCAGACGGAATTTAAAATCCCGCTTCTTACAGTCAACTCCAGCCACCAACACGTTTATCCACACCTCCTTCCTGTTGCAGTTGACGACACTAAACTCAGTAACCTGCTCCCTAGGTTTTGGGAGAATGTGCAGATACATTTGTTTCAAATTCAGCCCATTCCGGTTAGCCTCCGTGAGACCCTGAATGTGCCTCCCAAGCTTATAGTGCTTGTGAGTGGTCTCTTTACGCGGCCCCATAAATTGGAAGCCAGGTAAGAACTTCTCCGCAGACAATCCTGTCAAATACGCAATAAAGTTCCTACAAGGGTGCGAGGAGTTCAGAGCTTCCTTCACACTCCTAAACTGCAGTGCACTGAACCAGGAGGAGAGGTGTTTAACATCCAAACCACCCTCCTCCTTCGGGCAGCACAGGACCGCTCTGGCAACTGCCTCAACTTGCTTACCTGCCCAAATAAAGGCAAAAACTTGCCTTTCCAGAAGCCTCATGAGACTCCGAGGGGAAGAACTAAGTTCTCCGACAAAAGCACATTTCGAGACCAGGAGAGCGTTAGCTAACTTAGCCCGGTTAATCATCGAAATGTCAACACTTTGCCACCTTTCCTTCTTCTCCTTAATAGCGAAGAGGATGTCCCTCCAAGTCTTCAAATGGACACCGTCTCTATCAAAAAGGATACCGAGTATCCTGACGGGCCCATCCGTCACCGCCAGCCCTCGGACCGCTGCGCGATCCCACCTGCCCCAAAGAAGCAGGTTCGACTTATCCTCATTAAGCATGGACCCGGTGGCACCGCAGTATCCCGTGAAGACTTCCCGGACCTGCTTAAGAATCATTTCCGAGTCAACAAAGAAAGTGACGTCGTCAGCATACGCAAGATACTTTAGGGACCCCGCGCAGCCAAGGATGGGGGCTCCCTGAATGCTAGGATGAGCCTGAACCTTCCTTAAAATGGTTTCAATGACCAAGACAAACAACAACGGGGAGAGCGGGCAGCCTTGTCTCACACCTCTTCTAACCTCAAAGAGGTGAGAAAGACGGCCTGAAATAATGACTCTTCCGTTGAGGTCCCTGTACAAAGAGTCCACCGCTCTTCGGAAAAACTCTCCGAAGCCGTGGGCTTCCAGCAGCTTTCTAATAAACTCGTCAGAAACACGGTCAAAGGCCTTACTCTGATCCGCGGAAAACATTCCCAACTTAACATCCCTGTCTCTGATGTAGGCAATCATGTCCCTCACACACCGAATATTATGGTACATCCGCCTACCACGGATACTAAACGTCTGCCCAACGCCAACTAACTTCTCCGCCACCCGCGAAAGTCTCGCATTGAGGATCGCCGCCATGATCTTATAGTCAATGGTAGACAGAGACACCGGTCTCCATCCAGCAAGATCACGAGCAGGATCGTCGGGGGGTTTAGAAAGAAGAGTCACAACCCTACTCCTCATGGACTTAGTCATAATTCCTTTATCAGCAATGTTGTTATAAATTCTACACAACCAGGGGACCAAAATATTGACAAATTTCTTGTAAAATTTGGCCGGAAGCCCATCAATACCCGGCGACTTTCTGGGCTTGAGGTTCAGGATCGCCCACCTGACTTCAGTTTCGGTGAATTCCCCTTCCAACAACCTATCTTCATCCGAAATACTCGGAGTACTCACATTCATCAACTACTGAATCATTTCAGAGCTCACTCACATTCATCAACTACTGAATCATTTCAGCAAGAAGTTAACTACATTTTTGGTTTAGCTGAGCAATATGAGTTCCCTTAATATCTGATTAGGTAAGTGTTTGGCAAGGTCAAATATGCCCTACATACTACCCTGTTAAGAAACTCCAACTGCAATTCCATATATGTTGGCTCCATGCAATATAAACCACATTTAACGAGAGCCTTAACACAACTATGTGAACCATATGGCTTGAAATTTGGTTCACGAACACGAAACTTATTTTCAGTAGTTCGTAAGGATCGTGAACAGAACAGCAAAATAGGACAGTGGGGTGTTTACAATATCCCTCTGGTTAAGGCAACTACAGGACAAGCAGCCTCTAATTATGTGGGTTCTACAAAACGTAATATTGAATTACGAATTAAAGAACATAAATACAATATTAAAACAGGCATGTATTGTACATCCCTAGCCAAATCTGTTATACAAGATTATCTTAATCCCGACTGGAGTAATGTAAAAATAATTAATACTCCTAGTAAACCTGGTGACCTTTTAATTGCAGAAAGTGTATATATAGAGGCTTCCGGTGAGCAATCTTGTAATGAACATGCCCCCTATGAGTTACATAACGTTTGTAAATCACTTATTAAAACAGTAAATTATAAATTGTAATATAAACTTAAAATTGAATGTTCACCCCATCCTACACCATTTCTTATTTCTATAATATATTTCCATGATTTCTTCACAGACCATTGGGCCAACAGTATACGCAACATTTTGGCGCATGTAGATTACTATTGGCTAATAACTTACCATGCTTCCCACAATGCAATGATCTATATTATATATAGATTAAATGTGTCTCTATTTATTGCATCTGAAGAAGAGGCAGCCGCTGCCTCGAAAGTGCTCATGGTTTTAATTGTATATATTTCTCATCTTTTAATCATTAAATCGTGCTAAAGACGGAAAACTATCATCGTTTCAGTGTTTATTCTTGTTATTTATGTTTTTTAAATGATATGATCTTTATTCTTTTCACATATTTGAGACAGGGTGCTGTGCGGTTGTAGTACTGATTTACCAAAGATGACAACAAAACCGGTTCTTTTTTTTTGTTACTTGGGTGGTTTAACGACCACCGTGAGCAACCCGATGAATATAATCAGTCGCTCGTCCGTAATTTAGGGTAACTGATTCCAGGGAAGGGAGAAATTCAGTGCCGTAAGACAAACACAACATCCATGGCTCACCGGGATTCGAACCCGGACCCATCTAGGACGAATGGTCAGAAGCCAGCGCTTAGGTCACTGGGGCGGCTAGGCGACTTTGAAAGGGGCGTGATAGCGGGCGCTAGGCTGGCAGGTGCAAGCATTTCAGAAATGGCAAAACTTCTCGGCTGTGCGAGAACAACGGTATTAATGAATGATACTCAAACAAGAGGTCAGGGGTCTTCCTGTGGGCGGAAATGAATGGTCGATGTTTGAGGGCAATGGTGGCTGGAGAGGATTGTACAAGACACAACAGACGAGTTCATAATGTTCTTTATACACAGCCAGAAATACTTGCATACAAAACCTAAATACTAAACTATGTACAGCTAACAAAAGGAACTCGGTGAAATGAAACAATAAGTTTCATAGACTTCTAGTGAGTGTCGTTCAGGGCCGGATTAAAGCCTTAGTGGGCCCATAGGCTAAGATATCTCAGTGGGCCCTCAAAGAATTATGACGTAGTGCATTCTTCAAACTATCTGCAGTCTTCATAACAAGTCACTGTATTTTTCATTGTTCTCATAAGAACATAAGTAAAAAGCTTAAGATTCCTAGATTTTGTCTTGGATTTTCTCATGATTTAACACTGTGTACTTTTCTTAGTGCATCATTTTCGTTATGCAATGTGAAGCCACAGGGGACTTCGACCATTAACGATCCCAAGCGCAAATTGGGAGGTGTGGGTGGATGGTGGTGAAAAAGCTGAAACCGTTGTGACGTACCTGCCAGCAGGACGCACACGGCATAAAGGCAGATAGTAGTCAGAACAAACGTCCGCGTAGCTCAATTGGTAGAGTGACTTATTCCGGAATGAGGGGGATCCGGGTTCGAATCCTGGCGTGGACAGAAGTGACGGAGAATTCGTTATAATGGTGCCCGAACTATCCGGATGACCCGACCGTTCAAAATCTCGCATTGGTGTGATGTTATTTCCACACCGCGAGATAGGAAAAATCAGAGAATCCCTTCTCCAGCGCTTTGAAAAATAAAAGTGTGTGACGTCGCATTCCGCACACCAGATTGACTGCGAGTTCTCAAGTGTACGTTCTTCAGCGGATGCTGCCTATGACGATTCATGGTCACGGCTGACCCGTGGGCCATGCCCCCGTCCCTCTTTGGGGGGGGGAGATGTGACGTGCCTGCCAGCAGGACGCACACGACATAAAGGCAGATAGTAGTCAGAACAAACGTCCGCGTAGCTCAACTGGTAGAGTGACTTATTCCGGAATGAGGGGATCCGGGTTCGAATCCTGGCGAGGACAGAAGTGACGGAGAAATTTACTTCGTTATACCGTTTCGCCGAGCCCGCTGCATACAAGAGACATGAAATCTTTACCCTTCGTAAGTCATTGCCTTGAAAACTTTTCGTCTACCAGCCTCTGTTCTTGACCAAGCGTAAATTAGACGAGACAAAAGTAAAACTATTTTATAAACTTCTCTACCTATGTTATTTGCGTAGGCATGCCTCCTGGGCCCTTGGTCACTGTGGGCTCCAAGGCATACCTCTATAAACAGTGGTGTAGCCAAGGAAGGGGGTGGGGTTTCAACCCTCGCCCCTTGAGGGGATATTGAGCACAAATTTAAAGCAGTATACACAATCGAGTCACATTATTGTGACCACCTCCTACTTTTGACGTCAACAGCGCGTAGCCAATGAAGGAAGACACCTGTTGTGTGCTGGCTTGGAGGGTATATAAGGTGCGCTGTAGGCAATCTGAAAACATTGGGGGGCCGCGGGTGGCCTAGTGGGCAACGTTCGTGACTGCCACGGAAAGGGCCTCAGGTTCGATCCACTAAATATCCGCCGTGCGTCGGATGGGCACGTTAAGCCGTCGGACTCCGGGTACTGGCCCCCCGGTAATAAATAAGGGCGTCTTCCTCACCCTTTCTATTTCGCTTCCGTGTCACTTACCTATCGGGCGCTCTAGCCCAAGTCTCCTAGCTTCCTATTTCTAAGGGTTGTTTAAGACCTGGTGTCAGACACTCCCTTCCTAAAAAAAAAATCCTCTACATATGATCTGAAAACATATTCTACCTCGCTTCTGTGTCACTTTCCTACCGGGCACTCTAGCCAAAATCTCCTTGTTTCCTATTTCTAAGGGTTGTTTAAGACCTGGGGTCAGACACTCCCTTCCTAAAATCCTCTACATATGATCTGATCTGATCTGAAAACATATCACTCGTTGCTGTCATGGATAAAAGGAGCGATTTATCAGATTTGCAAAAAGGGATGATTATCGGCTTTCGGGCCAAGGGTGGCAGTATTTCTGAAACAGCACAGTTTGTGAACTGTTCGCGTGCTGCTGTGGTTAAAAGTGTATCGTGATTGGAGAAGTGGCACCATTGCGAATTAAGCGACGTGGAAACTGCGGCGCACCACGTGCCATTGATGTGAGGTGAACGTTGGCTTCGATGGTGCGTGAGGGCCGATCGACACGCTACGGTGGAGCAACTCACCGGAGGAATAAACCAGGAAGCTACCGGAAGCGTGTCTAAAACGAGAGTTCAGCGAACCCTGTTGCGTATGGGGCTCCGATGCAGACGAATGGTCACTGCCAGTGATGTATTCTGGCATCTTCTGTGGGATGCTGATTCCCCCGCCTAAAATGCATAAACACCCCTCACAGGTTTTTGAGTGATCTCCCCATATATTTAGTCTAATTGTGTTCGTTTATACAGATAGATGAATATTTCGAGAAATTAATTTTAAAAAATTAAGAAAACGAAGGAAAATATAATAATAATAAAAAAAAACATTCACATGAACTGCAATATAAAATTTTTATCATCATTCTACAAAACATTAAACAATCCTCGCTGAATTGACAATTTTTCAAGCACTGACACCTCAGACTACTTCCGCAATAAAAACCTAATTCCACACAGTACAGATCTTTGCACTGCAATACATATAATCTTATTTTGGAAGCTGGCATTCAGTTTCATTTCAGTCTTCTGGATGCCGACTTTCCGTGTATACGGTTAAGCCTCAGTGTAGCTAACGTGACGTTAGTGCTTCCACTACAACAAAATATTTGTTACCTGATTTTTAACAATAGCAAACTATTAGAAAATGTTCCCGTAATGATTTTTTTCCCTGGCTATGGTGGTTTACACTCTGTGTGTGTGTGTGTGTGTGTGTGTGTGTGTGTGTGTGGGGGGATCTAGGCATCTCAAACTGGAATCCAAACGGTTAGTTAGTTTTTAGTTTTTTTACTTTTTGTTAAACTAAAAAATCGAAGGAGCCTAAGACCATACGTTTTCAGGTAACACTGTAATGGTTCCTTAATAATCAGAAACATGTTTGTAGTAAAGCGAGGACATTTTTACCACTCCTAATGTCTTGGGGGATTTTCTCCAGCACAGCCTTAATTTACTAGCATCCTCAATATTTTACACCACCCCAAGGTGCGATCTGTGGTCCATTACTGCATTAAAGCAAAGGCATAACATTTTTACTCACTTGTATGTGTAGATTTCTTGAAATTTCCATTTGCGATATAAGATAATAGCATAAGAAAATTTTTGTACTCTATTTAAAATTTATATATATATATATATACTGAGTGGCCACTTTATTATGACCAGTGGATTGATAATGGTTGACAATGATGATGATGATGATAACATCTATGAAAATGCAAGTGCAAAGATTAGGCTGTTTGAAAATACAACACACGTAAAAATTGGAAAGGGAGTGAGACAAGGTGACACCATATCTCCGAAGCTCTTTAATGCCACATTGGAGGGTGTTTTTCAGTCGCTGAGCTGGGAAAACAAGGGGATAAAGATTAATGGAGATTATCTAACCCACCTTCGTTTTGCTGATGACGTAGTCATTTTTGCAACTACCCCATCAGAGCTGCAGAGTATGATCCAGGAACTTGCTGACAAGAGTAAAGAAGTGGGATTAAAAATGAACTTTCAGAAGACAAAAGTGATGTTCAATGTTTTACAAGAAATGAAGATTTATCGATTGATGGAGAAAAGCTGGAGATAACAGACACGTATGTTTATCTTGGACAGCAGATATCAAGTGAGGGTCACATTGATGAAGAAATTAATCGGCGTACAAAACTTGCCTGGAGAGCTTTTGGAAGAAACAGCATAATTTTCAAGAGCAATATGCCATTATGTCTTAAAAGAAAAGTGTTTGATCAATGCATCCTTCCAGTGCTTACGTATGGTGCAGAGACGTGGACCTTAACTAAAAGAGACATACAAAGGCTGCAGACAACTCAAAGATGCATGGAGAGGTGCATACTTGGTGTAACCAGGAGAGATAAGAAGAGGAACTCGTGGATCCGAAAAATGACAAGAGTGGAAGACATCATGATCAGAGTTAAATCCCTGAAATGGCAATGGGCTGGACATACTACCAGAAGGACAGATCATCGATGGACAGCCGAAATTTTAGATTGGATTCCAAGGGACAGGAAAAGACCCAGAAGAAGACCACATGGGAGATGGGTGGATGAAATTCGAAAGTATGCAGGGGTGACATGGAGGAGACTGGCACAAGACAGACCGTTGTGGAGGAAACTTGGGGAGACCTTCGTCCAGCAGTGGATTGATAATGGTTGACAATGATGATGATGATGATGATGATATACTGAGTGGCCACTTTATTATGACCACCTGACAGTTTTAAGCAAATAAGCTATGGTTGCCGCCGGAGGGCAAGGCTAGTATAAAAAGGGAAAGCTTAGTGCTTGCAACAGTAGTAGAAGTGATTTTTGGGTGACGAGATGGGTAAAAAATGTGATTTGACGGACTTTCAACGTGGGATGATTGTAGGAGCTCGGAGCCATGGAGCGAGTATCTCCGAAACCGCCACATTCGTGAAATGTTCCAGAGCAGCTGTTGTTAAAATGTTTAAAGACTGGACTGTCAGTCAAAATAAAACGGGTTCTCTACGTTCAACGTGTGGTCGTCATCGACTAGTAACTGCTCAGGCGGAACGGAGAGTGTCCAGACTGGTAACAGACAACGGAAGGGCATCAATGCAGCAAATTACAGACCATCTTAATCAAGAATCCCTTCAAATGATCTCTGCACGCACTGTTCGCCGTACACTGCATCGGATGGGATATGGCAGCCGAAGGCCTGTTCGAACACCTTTTGCTGTCTGCAGTTAACAAGAGAAAACGTCTCCAGTTTGCACAGGAGCACAAGGATTCGACAGTCGATAATTGGAAACAAATTATGTGGTCCGATGAATCACGTTTTCAGTTGCACCATGCCGATGGCCGAGTGAGAATTTGGCCGAAACAGCACGAAAGCATGGATCCCAAATGCATTGCCACAACCCTTCAAGCTGGTGGAGGCAACGTTATGGTTTGGGGAATGTTTTCCTGGCATGCTTTGGGCACTTTAATACGTGTTGATCAACGTCTGACTGGCACATCATATCTAAACATCATTGCGGACCAAGTGCATCCTGTCATGTGGATGGTTTATCCCAATGGCGATGGCTGCTTTCAACAAGATAATGCGTCCTGCCATAGCGCTCGTATTGTGCAGGATTGGTTTCAAGAACATGCCGGGGAGTTTACTTTGCTTAGGTGGCCCCCCACAATCTCCAGATCTCAACCCCATTGAGAATTTGTGGGATGAAGTTGAACGAGCATTCAGACAGCTGGATTCACAACCCTGCAATCTCACACTCCTGGAAAGTGCTATTCATCAAGCATGGTCTCAGATTCCACAAACCACCTATCAACATCTCATGGAGTCCATGCCACGAAGAATCGACGCAGTATTAAAGGCAAAAAGTAGCCCAACGAAGTACTGAGGGGGTGGTCATAATAAAGTGGCCACTCAGTGTATAACGAAATTGTGATTATATGTATAATCAGTCAACAAGTTTTAGCCCCCCTCCCCGAAATTTGTAATTGTCCCCCGGAAAAAACTATGCATGCAATACTGGTCACTGCGTCTATGCTAACGAAGGTGCATCGGCAGAAAAGGCTTACATTTCCACTTATCCGACTTAACATCCATCTCATATTTTACACCAATAAATGGATTCATACCCCCAAATTTGCATTGCACAATGGTGTAATCCTGTATTTCTTTCATTGATAAAATGGTTATATTAATAACCCACTTTTTTTCAGTCATATTTATTATTTACTGTTGATTTCATTAAACTTCTGCATTTAGTAAGCAATACTGTTTTCCTCTCAATTGTTGAAATCATTAAATTTAGTTAAAAGTTCTTAGATATATTGCCAAGTATAGGTTATTGCCTCTCCTTGACAAATGTCAACCCCGCCTTCTCGTGGTGCATCCTGTTCCCACTAAAGGGGCTCTGACGACCGCAAATAGCGGTATAACTATACCATCGGGATCAGAGGAAATGCTATCCCACACTCACCAACCCGCTTGGCCAGCGTGGTGAGTTATGGCCAAACACCTCCAAAATGACTCTACAACTTAAATCTTGGCCCTCAGTCTCCGGCAGCTGGAATGTACCTGGCCAAGGCAGCGGCCAGTGCGACATGAAGGCAGAGGGTGCTAAGAATCCCCGGAGGACCGGACTAGGCTGCCATTTGATGCTGACCTTGGCTACCTATAACGGACGCTCCCTATCTTCTGATTCAAGGCTTCTTGAATTGGAAGAGGAACTACAAAGGATCAAGTGGGACATTGTTGGGCTAAGTGAGGTAAGGAGAAAAGGAGAAGATCTCATTGAACTGAAAAGTGGACATCTCTTCTATTATCGTGGGACAGATACTGGCAGAACTAGTGGTGTTGGATTTATAATAAACAAGAAACTGAAGGATAAAGTGGTAGAAGTTGAAAGTTCCTCTGACAGAGCTGCACGACTCGTTATCCAACTATCGAGAAGATACCAGGCTCAGATTATTCAAACTTATGCACCCACCACAAGTCATCCTGAAGAAGAAATTGAAGAATTTTATGAGGAAATTCGTCATCTAAATAATAAAGGTAAGCAGCACTTGAAGATAATTATGGGAGATTTCAATGCAAAAATAGGGCACCGGCAACAGAATGAAACTTCAGTAGGTAAATTCGGTCACGGCAACAGAAACCAGCGTGGAAATACTCTCGTTGAGTTTGCAGAGGCAGAAGGATTTTTCATCTTGAATTCCTTTTCAAGAAAAGCCACACAGGAAATGGACATGGAGACATCCAATTGGGACGACAAGTGAAATTGATTTTATTATGTGTAACAAAAAATTGTCATCGAAGACTGCAGTGTGCTAAACAAGTTCAACACAGGTAGTGACCATAGATTGGTGAGATGTAAGATGCACCTCAACACTAAACTGAACGTGGCAAGCTCATAAGACAAACAAAATCTATTGACATAACCAACCTTAAAAAAACACCATAATACTTTCAAGTTGGAACTGAAGAACAGATTCTCTGCTTTAGAAGGCCTAACATCGGAAGAAGTGGATATTTCTGAAGTTAACAGAAAAGTAACCAAAGCTCTTATGGAAACAGCAACAAAATTAGCTGGGTCTAAGAACAAGTTGCATGTAAACAAATTATCAGGAAAAACCAAAATGTTGATGCAAAAAAGAAGAGAGATGAGGACAACTAAAGAAGATGTGACTTCCAAAGTGGAATATATAGAGCTATGCAAGACAGCACGAAAAAGTATCACTGAAGACGTAAGGAAATTCAACTGTGAGCTAGTGAGGAAAGCAATTGAAAACAACCAAAGCCTAAAGATAGCAAAGGGACATCTCAGTAAGGGAAGAAAACAGATTATGGCTCTGAGAAAAGAAGATGGTTCTATAACAAGAAATAGAGGCGAAATTTTGACAAGAGTGAAAGATTTCTACTCCAAACTATATGAAAGGGATGATACATGTACTCCAGACATCATGAAAGGTACCAGAGTTCTTCCAGTCCTCCCAGCAGAAGTTGCTCATGCAATCAAGAACATGAAGCGGGGGAAAGCTCCAGGAGAAGATGGAATTACTATAGACATCATACAAGAAGCAAGTGGAGAAATTGAAACAGTACTCGCCCAAATTTTCACTCGATGCCTTAATGAAGGGAAGATTCCTGAGGATTGGAACAATGCTACAATGATCCTGCTACATAAAAAAGGTGACATTGAGGATCTCAGGAACTACAGACCTATCAGCCTCCTATCAGTGGTTTATAAAATCTTCACTAAAGTTCTTTCACACCGCTTGAAGGTAACACTGGACATGGCTCAACCGAGAGAACAAGCTGGATTCAGGAGTGGCTACAGCACAATAGATCATATCCACGTACTGAGAGAACTAATTGAAAGAGCGAGGGAATATGAACTTCCATTGTGCATGGCTTTTATCGATTATGAAAAAGCCTTTGATTCTGTGAAACCATCAGCAGTTACCACGGCTCTGAAATCCTGCGGTATTGAAGATGCATACATTAATATTATTAATAACATCTATGAAAATGCAAGTGCAAAGATTCGGCTGTTTGAAAATACAACACACATAAAAATTGGAAAGGGAGTGAGACAAGGTGACACCATATCTCCGAAGCTCTTTAATGCCACATTGGAAAATGTCTTTCAATCACTGAACTGGGAAAACAAAGGGATAAAGATTAATGGAGATTATCTAACCCACCTTCGTTTTGCTGATGACGTAGTCATTTTTGCAACTACCACATCAGAGCTGCAGAGTATGATCCAGGAACTTGCTGACAAGAGTAAAGAAGTGGGATTAAAAATGAACTTTCAGAAGACAAAAGTGATGTTCAATGCTTTTACAAGAAATGAAGATTTATCGATTGATGGAGAAAAACTGGAGATAACAGATACGTATGTTTATCTTGGACAGCAGATATCAAGTGAGGGTCACATTGATGAAGAAATTAATCGGCGTACAAAACTTGCCTGGAGAGCTTTTGGAAGAAACAGCATAATTTTCAAGAGCAATATGCCATTATGTCTTAAAAGAAAAGTGTTTGATCAATGCATCCTTCCAGTGCTTACGTATGGTGCAGAGACGTGGACCTTAACTAAAAGAGACATACAAAGGCTGCAGACAACTCAAAGAAGCATGGAGAGGTGCATGCTTGGTATAACCAGGAGAGATAAGAAGAGGAACTGCGTGGATCCGAAAAATGACGAGAGTGGAAGACATCATGATCAGAGTTAAATCCCTGAAATGGCAATGGGCTGGACATACTGCCAGAAGGAAAGACCATAGATGGACAGCCGAAATTTTAGATTGGATTCCAAGGGACAGGAAAAGACCCAGAAAAAGACCACATGGGAGATGGGTGGATGAAATTCGTAAATATGCGGGAGTGACATGGAGGAGACTGGCACAAGACAGACCGTTGTGGAGGAAACTTGGGGAGACCTTCGTCCAGCAGTGGATTGATAATGGTTGACAATGATGATGATGATGATAGGTTATTCCAAAAATTATTATATGCAAGAATATTTGCATAGAAAATAAGTCAATTGTAAAATTTTAGGTATGCAAGTTTACTGCAAAAGCACTCCCTTGCAAATTTAAAACTGTCCTTTAGCAAAAATAACAGGAACTTCCAAGTTGAAAAAACTCTTACATTTACGGCATGCCAATGGATTGATTACTGTGGTCCCGAATTTTCTGCTAGACATCCAGAGTTTCATCCTATGGCACCACTTATGTTTTGGTGTTTTGGTATGTATTATTTTTTCTTCTATTTAATTTTCTCCACGGGTACAATTAATTATATACATAATTATTACAGTCATAAATTTTAGTTTTTTTTTAAATGCATATTGTTCAGCAATTGAAAATTCTTTCTCCCTTAAGGAATTTCACATTTACAAAAATATGTTCCACTTTGTCTTTGATACAGAATTGGACAAAGGATGTTCCTTCTCATTTATTATTTCACTGTTGTATGTCTTCTTTTAATCGATTTTTAAAGATACCTTCTCTGTACAAATAAGATTTTTATTTTCAGAAACTGGGATGAGATACACAGCTATTTTTCAGCTCCTCTGTTTTATTCTTTAACTTTTAATGAGTTTATACTGCCTGTTTGATACATACATAGTGTTTCCTAAAAATACTGCTAATGGGGTTGGGTTGTATCTGTGCACAGAAACTTCCCCTGAAGGTCCAATATGTTAATGTGATGGAATGATATTTCCTTCACACGAAAATGATACACAATTTTCCCTATGATGGCACTAAAAATGCCATTAGAAACTAACACAACTACACTGGCTTGCAAAAATTAAGGACGAGACGGTTTTTCAAATGCAACATCGTGCAGAAGTGCTCCACATTGACTCAAATCATACCATAAGATCACCAAGATGTAAGAATATGGGACAAGTGAGCAAAACCGTCCAAACAAGGAATCCAAAGGCACTTTATTGAAAAGGTAGCTTCGAGCACAACTGGACAGAAGACAGAAACGTCCATGTGACAGGTGACTGCCAAGAAAAATCCAGTCTTTAGTAGGGGATATGATCACCCCTGACTGCGTTGCAGGATTTACAACGTCTGTCCACGTTGAGGACGAGGTTGTCAAGGAGCTGTTGAGGCATCACGGCCCATTCCTCTTTTAGCACTAATTGCAGCTGTGGAATCGTTGCTGGCGGCTGGTGACGTGCTGCCAAGCGTCTCCCGAGAAAGTCCCACGCATGTTCGATTGGATTTAGGTCCGGGGACCTTGCGGGCCAATCCATGCTTTGAATACCTTCACTCTCCAACAGCTCTGTGACAGCCACTGTACGATGAGGTGTAGCGTTGTCGTGCATGAAGAGGAACTCAGGACCCACAGCACCTCTAAACAGACGCACGTGAGGTAGGAGAACCTCGGTACAATAGCGGACACCAGTGACTGAACCTCCTTGGAAGATGTGGTCAGTACGGCTACCAAGCATGATGCCGCCCCAAATGAGAACTCCACCACCTCCAAACAGGTCCCTTTCGATAATGTTGGAGGTGTAAGTGCGTGTTCCCTGCTCTCTCCAGATGTGTATACGTCCAGAATCGCTCGTCAGACTAAATCGGCTCTCATCCATGAAGAGAACTCAACCCCATTGCTGATGTGTCCAGTTCTTGTGTTCCTAGCACCACAGAAACCGCCATCTCCGATGAGCAGGCTTTAATGGCACACACCGTACTAGTCGTTATGCAAATAGACCACCTTTGTGCAGCCTTCTGGCTACGGTAAAACGCGATAACGGACGTCCAGTTGTCTGTTGCATGTGCCTTGTGATTTCTCTGTCTGCCGTCTGTCTCTTCTTGCCTGCAGGACAATATACTGGTCGTCCGCCACTGTGGTTGCTCGTGGACGACCACTGCTAAACTCTCGGACAGCTGTTCCTCTAGTTTGAAATGCTCTCCAAGCTCGTGAAACGATGCTGTGAGCGATCCCGAACTCCTCGGCCACACTAGTCACACTTCGACCTTCTTCCAACTTCCCAGTGACGCGACCTCGGGTAAAGTCATCCAGATGTCGTCTACTGGATTGCCTGTTGGCCATATCACACGGTGGCAGCAACTCGACGTCGTTCAACCCGATGTACACCGTGCAATAGCTTTCACCGAATTGCTGAGCGTACACCACCCGTGTGTGTGCTTTATACCCTTCAGACCCCCTCCCCCATGTAATGCTGCATATATGTGCATGTCCATGTCCTACCGTACCGGACCCTAGTCTATCTCCAGAGTGGTCTTTCGGTCCGTTCTGCCTGCTCGTTCCACTGTTATGCTAATTTCTCCTCTTCGTCCTTAATTTTTGCACACCAGTGTAGATATGAAAAACTGAAGGTTCACACATGCAGTTTTTAATCTAAACATAAAAATTCCAAACACATTCCATGCCCTGAAATTTTTTTTTTTTTTTTCAGTTCAATTTTTCATGAATAAAGAACTGCACTAGTCAATAAAACATTAAAGAACGTGACTTGCACATTTTAGAATGATGATCCCAAAAACATCTGCATGATTGTCAATAGCTACCATATTATGCATAACAAAGGCAAAATACTTTAAAAAAATAATATAATCATGGGGTATTATAATAAAAAAACCATTAGTGAAATGGAGTTGAAAATGAAAGAATGCATTTGGATCCCCTTTTCAAGAAAAAAGCATTATATTCAAGGTAATTCTCATAATTATGTAACTTTTACATTTCTATGGTTTGTAGTTGTCCTGAAAAAGTCTTGGAATTTTATCCATTTCCGATTTTTGCCCCCTACACGATGTTTTGTAGTTCAGGAATTTTCTGGCGATGTATGTACAGCTGCCAAATTTCTCAATTTCATATTGTATTATGTCCGTTTTTTGGGGAAGTTGTAATTTGTTCATTTTTTGTCTAATATTTTTCTTGTTTACTACCATTAGACAATCCTAGTGCTACAGATTCTCCACAGTCACTACAAGACTTATTGGCACACTATAGAGTACAGGAAACGTCGAATAAACATAGTACAGAAATCTCGGTAAGCAATATTTTTTTTGACATGGTGACTATTTTTTTGACATCTTCATGCTGTCCACCCACCAAGAATGTTAGAGAGAAACAAGTCAGAAAAATTCGAATTTCCCAAAAAATCACAGTCTCTTCAAAACCAATAAATAGATTTTTGTCCCCGTCCCCTTTTTTAAAGTTAAATTAAATTTCCTAATCTGTGTGTGGTGGAACCTGTGCGTTTCTGTGACCTGTAAAATTTTATTATAGCAGAGTGAACAACGCAGTACTGATTTTCAATATTTAATTTCGCTTAAAATGTGTGGGCGAGCATGTATTTTTGTTTAAGGCAAAATTGTGTTCAAAAGGTTACTACACTGCTGGCCACCCAAAATGCAACACCAAGAAGGACACGAGATAGCAAAGCCAGATTTACTGGACACATAACAAGATACAAAGATGAAACGATTGAGCTTACAGGCCCGTGCGACTTGCGGAACACGCAGACATCAATAGTTCGTGTGGCCCCCCATGGCTGGCAATAAGGGCCGCTACACACCGCGGCATCGAACGAAAAAGGCATTGGACGTGGGCTTGGGGTATGTCGGTCCAGGCTGCTTCCACACGTTGCCACAGTTCAACAGGCGTAGCTGCGGGTGGTGCTTGCCGGGCCACTCGGTTGCCGATCAGCGACCAGACGTGTTCGATGGGCGACATATCGGGAGAACAAGCGGGCCACGGCAGCAGTGACACCTGGTGTTGCATGATGCGTGCCAGGTGCGGGCGCGCCTTTTCCTGTTGAAATGTGGCCGCTGGCAGATCCTGCAGGTAAGGGAGGACTACAGGCTCCAAAACGTCGGAGATGTAGCGGTGGCTGTTGAGTGTACCGGCGATACGTACCAGAAGGGTGCAGGTGTCATATCCAATTGTATCCCAAACCATAACGCCAGGCGACGGACCGGTATGGCGATGCATAATGCAGGTGTCATACAGTCTCTCGCCGCAGTGCCGCCACACGCGGATCCGACCATCGTGGTGTTGCAGGCAGAAGCGGGATTTGTTGGAGAAGACAATGTAGTGCCATTCCGTAGTCCAGGTGCGGCGTTCAACGGCCCACTGCCGCCGCACTCGCCGGTGGTGTAACGTCAGTGGTAATCGGAGCAATGGGCGCCGTGCGACAAGTCCCCGCTTCTGCAGATGACGTCGAACGGTACGTGCTGACACAGGCTGTTGCGCAACACACCCTAATTCCTGCGCTAACTTTCGTGATGTGGCGGTGCGAGCCGTCAATGCCCGCCGCACAACATGTCGGTCCTCTTATTTGGTGATGTGCCGCTGCAATTGCTCACGTCGGTCCGTCCGTCCCTCCTGCACCCACCGAATCCATACTCGCCTCACTGTGGCTGGATGTCGTCCCACACGGGCGCCGGTCTCTGTACGATAAACCGCTGTCGCGATAAGCCACTATTCGTCCTCTGTCGAACTCCGAAAGGTGCTGGAATGACTGCCATATTTTGCGACGAGGCATTAGGAAGCTTCCCACGCACAGGTCCGGCAGCACAACACATTACCACTACTTACACCCCGCCTTCTGTGCACCTTTCTTATAGTGCTTCTCGGTGACGTGCCAGGCGCACATGTTTTGCATATGCCTGCAATGCTAATCGTTTTCATGTCCTCTCGCGGGCGACACATGCTGCGAATTCCAGGCCAATCGGATGCTTCCTTCTTGGTGTTGCATTTTGGGTGGCCAGCAGTATATATGCTCACTTTGCAGAGGAAAATATTTTATGTGAAACAAAAGACTGCAATGGAAGATGGAGATCCAATTTTAAAAACTTTTTTTCTTTTTTTTTTTTAAACAAAAGGAAAAATGAGTGCTACTTTTGTTTGTTCATATGACAAGCAGTAATGAAGCAATAGGAAACTGCATTTTTCAGAGAAATTAAACTTTAAAGAGTGATTATGTGACTCCTAACTTAGCTGCAAAAACAACTGTACAGGTCACAGAAATGGTGAAATTTCTATCAAAGACAAATGAAATAATGAATGATTTTCAATTTGAATTTGGCTTTGATAAAAAAATTGCTTGCTCCACATTTCACCATTCCTTAAATTTCCAATGCAATTATTTCAAAATATTTAAATATAAACAGTATTTAGTTAGACTGTGGCACATTTATGCCCTAACTATAGATTTTATATACACTATATTGACATACATTAGTACGGTGTCGGTTCACCTTTGGCCTTAATGCATGCACTGACCCTTTGAGACATGCTTTCAACAAGGTTTTGGAACACAGTGATAGCGCTTCCATTCAGTACATAATGCTGCAGCTGCCTGTTGCTTAGTAGTAGTAGGCCTTGGTTTTAAACTTCTTATGCAGTGCTCTAATGCATCTCATAGGTGCTCTACGGGATTAAGATCAGAGCTCTGTGCTGGCCAGTCCACACACGATGCAGAATTACACGCCGTAACAGTCCCTGCTTTACGGCTCGGTGCATTATTCTGCTGGTACAAACAAGGCTTGGTTCCGTAGTATTGCCACAGAGTTGGTAGGGCATACGTCCAGAATGTCGAGGTAGATATGCTGGTTAACAAATTTGTCGACGATAATCAATGGGCTGGAACCATACCATGAAAAAAAAAAAAAAAAAAAAAAAACATGAGTAAACTTCCAGCTCTAAACTTGACTGTACGAACAGTACACTACGGTAAATAGCATTCCCCCGGCTGCCACCATACGCCATACCCACACGCAGCCATCAGACAGATAGTGTATGTGGATTCATCAGTCCATAGGACCCATTTCCATTGATCTACAGTCTACGATAAATGTTCTTTACACCATGCTAAACGACGAGTAGCATTTCGAGTAGAGATGAAAGGCTTGTGAGCAGCCACACGGCCACGGTAACCTGTGGAATGAAGTTCTCTATGAATGGTGCGTGTGCATACCAAGGTTCCAGTATTGTTACTCACCTGTACACTGAGGTCTTGTGCAGTAGTACTCCGTTGATTAGCTGTAACGACTCTCCCGAGGCTTCGACGTCCTCTATCACCGATTTTCTTTGGTCTGCCGGTACGTTTGCTGTTTCAGGCACGCCATGTGTCTTCTACTTATTCAGTACATCCAAAACAGTTGACTTGGGTATGTTTAAACACCTCTCTGTTTCTTTTATGGACAACCCACTAATATAATACCCAACAATCTTTCCTTTCGAATTAATGAAGACATGGCAAATCCTAGTGAAGAATTATTGTAGTTAAATTGTGTATTACGGGGATTAACGAAGGGTTAGGGTACAACCCGAAAATTTGACAAGTGAAAACTTATATCCTAGTAATCCCCGTAATACACAATTTAACTACAATAATCTTTCCGTTCTCTAAGTCAGTTCTCTCCCGCCGCAACATTTTCACCCAACCTCACAGTGCGATGTGATCGCGGCCTGCTACAGGCTTGTTTTTATACCGTTTGCAGCTATATCGTGCATCTTAACAACACAGCAGATCCATTCATTTGCTTTTGAAGGGGTGTCTGGTGACTTTTGTCAATATAGTGTATATATGGGTTGGATAAAATAATGTGAACACACCTGGGAAATAGGTAATATATGTCTACTAATAAGATGTTGGGCCACCTTTTGCCTTTAATACAGTGTCCAACCTTTTTGGAATAGATTCATACAGCTTTTGAATAGTCTCCAGTGGAATGTTGTACTATTCGTTGATCAGAACATCGGCCAGTTGCTTCAGAGATGTTAAAGGAGGGAATCTGTTTTTCGCTCTGCTCTCCAAAACTGCAAACAGTGGTTCAATTATATTCAAGTCAGGTGATTGAGATGGACAGGGCAGATGTGGAAATTCATCTTGGTGCCACTCAAACCAAGACTGAACTGTTCTGATTGTGTGTATGGGTGCATTACCTTGAAAACTGGCATCATTGTTGGAAAACAACATTAGGACCATAGAATGCACCTGATCACCAGAATGTCCGAGTACTCGCTGGCAACAACTTGACCATGTAGGGTAATGATGGAGCCAGCCAAATACCAAGATATGGCCATTAAAATCATCACAGATTCACCTCCACGTTTGACAGTTCGAATGACATTTTGAATTGTACACTTTCTTGAGGGTTCTCCATAAAAGCAACTGCAGCTGTTCTGCGGATCTTAGATTTGTGAAGCTCTCTGTGGACTTTTTGTGGAAACAGGGTCTTCCAGGTGGATATTGAATTCTGTTGTCACTTTTCCTGCAGTGGTTATGTGTTGTTTGGACACAATCCTTGTTAGTGTTCAACAGTTCCTCTCATTCAATCTCTGTTTTCACCCACTATTCTTCTTCACCAATGAAGTCTTGTCATGCTTTGTGTATGCAGTCATAACTGTGGAAACTTTTGCTTTTTAAACACCAAACAATTTAGCTGTTATGGCTACTGACACTCCTGTTATACAGGCTCCCATGATTTGTCCTCTTTGGAAGTCCGACAGATCATCCATTTCACCGACCGCTCATCCGAACTGCTGCTGAACACAACTTGTGCTACACTGGCATAAAACGTAGAGAATATATACAAAGGGTTTTTTTCAGTGTAGCCACACAAATAACATTAAACCCTATAATCATGGTATTCACAATTTGTCCAACACCCCTGTATGTGTGTGTATATATGAGAGTCATTTCAAAAATTTTGCAGTGTGGGTTATCTTTTAAAAAACGAATTTATTTCACAACATACCTTTACAGGTCTTGAAGTAATCTCCACGTTTCTTTATGACAGCAGCCCAATGTTTGGGCAAATGTTACATTCCAGTCAGGACACCTCCGTTGTTGAGGCGTCTTATTACCCAGGTCACCTCATTAGAAACATCCTGAATAGTTTCCTGCAGAGTGGCTTCTTCAGTTTTGGGAACAAGTCATAGTCTGGTGGGCTCATGTTAGGACTGTGTGGCGTGTGGGGAAGCAATTACCATCCATACTTTTCCATAATGTCTCTTACTGTACGGGCAACATGCAGCCTCATGCTGTCTTGTAAAAGGATTACACAAGCTTAGAGCGTGTTGGGCTTTCTTCAGCAAATCTTAGGGCACCAAACATTTTGCAGAAACCTTTTGTAGTATTCTGCTGTTACAGTGGTCTCTTGGGCACTATGTTTTTTGCTTTCACTCCAACCTTGTCATAGGCCATAATCACTATCAGCTGAAATTTAGATTGTTGGCGGTGGAATTTTTCTGGCAAGGTGACTGGATGTTTCCACTGTGCGAACTGAGATTTCGGTTCTGGTTCAAAATCTCGTATCCACATTTCATCTATAGCAACAATTCTGTCCAAAAACTGCTCACCTTCTGTCTCGTACCATGGAAGCAATTCGGCTGCGATCCCTTTGAGAACTGCTTGCTGCTCTTCACTCAGACTATGCAGAACTCATTTGAAGCCACTTTTCTCTTCTATAATTTTTCAGTTAGGATTTTGAAAACCAAAGCAGTAGACACGTTTGCTTCATATGCAATCTCTTCACATGTTTTCCCTCGAGCTTCTTCCAAAACGCTGTTGACGATAACCACAGAAGTGTCGTCCGTTGCATCTGATGGCCAGCCGCTTCTTGGATCGGCTTCAATGCTTTTCCAACTTTGGCGGAAACGGGAAGCCCACCATGACACTGCGCTACGATCCACTACACTAACCCCACAAGCTTCACACAAAGCTTTATGAATTTCGGCAGGGAATTTTCCTTGCAAAGTTTTAATTTTAATGTAGGATTGCTGGTCGCTATGCGAGATCTGACCCTGACTCGCTTTCTTTCTCCATTTCTAGGCAGAATTTTTTAGAACAGGAACAAATTAGCCAACAAACGTAGACACAGCTCTATCTCACAACTGCACCATTTTACGGGCAGTGCATGCACAGTGTGCAAAACTTCTGAAATTACCTACATATATATAATTTCTTCAATATTTGAATTAAGGCCAAAGAAGAAATATTGGTTTCAAAATCATTATTACATGGTATACTTAAAAGTTTAGTATGAGTAGAAATTAAACCTGATTACATTTTTATTGAGAGCTTCAGTATTTATCTTTGATTCTAAGTTTCTGGTTAGGTGAAGTAATGTTTTTCAAAATTCTGATTTAAGTTTGCTGACGTCTGTGAGGGTTGTTTGTTACAGGTTAAACAAAGCCGTGGTTTCACTAAATTTTAAGTAGGAGTATTTGGATTGCATGTCCTGGAATTCTGTGATTGAAAAAGACTATGAACCATGTGTTTCTTCTTGTACACTGGTGTGCAAAAATTAAGGACGAAGAGGAGAAATTAGCATAACAGCGGAACGAGCAGGCAGAACGGATCGAAAGACCACTACGGAGATAGACTAGGGTCCGGTACAGTAGGACATGTGCATATATGCAGCATGACATGGGGGTGGGGTGGGGGAGTGTCGGAAGGGTATAAAGCACACAGGCGGTGTACGCTCAGCAATTCGGTGAAAGCTATTGCACGGTATACATCGGTTTGAACGACGTCAAGTTGCTGCCACCGTGTGATATGGCCAACAGGCAATCCAGTAGACGACATCTGGATGACTTTTCCCGAGGTTGCGTCATTGGGAAGTTGGAAGAAGGTCGAAGTGTGACCGAGGAGTTCGGGATCGCTCACAGCATCGTTTCACGAGCTTGGAGAGCATTTCAAACGACAGGAACAGCTGTCCGAGAGTTTAGCAGTGGTCGTCCATGAGCAACCATGGCGGTGGACAACCGGTATATTGTCCTACAGGCAAGAAAAGACAAATGGCAGACAGCGGGACAAATCGCAAGGCACATGCAACAGACAACTGGACGTCCGTTATCGCGTTTTACAGTGGCCAGGAGGCTACACAAAGGTGGTCTATTTGCACGACGACTAGTACAGTGTGTGCCATTAACACCTGCTCATTGGAGACTGCGGTTTCTGTGGTGCCAGGAACACAAGAACTGGACACATCAGCAATGGGGTAGAGTTCTCTTTACGGATGAAAGCAGATTTAGTCTGACGAGCGATTCTGGACGTATACACATCTGGAGAGAGCAGGGAACATGCAATCACACCTCCAACATCATCGAAAGGGACCGGTTTGGAGTGATATCATGCTTGGTAGCCATACTGACCTCCACATCTTCCAAGGAGGTTCAGTCACTGGTGTCCGCTATTGCACCGAGGTTCTCCTGCCTCACGTGCGTCTGTTTAGAGGTGCTGTGGGTCCTGAGTTCCTCTTCATGGACGACAATGCTACACCTAATCGCACAGTGGCTGTCACAGAGTGAAGATATTCAACGCATGGATTGGCCCACAAGGTCCCCGGGACCTAAATCCAATCGAACACGTGTGGGACTTACTCGGGAGACGCTTGGCAGCATGTCACCAGCCGCCAGCAACGATTCCGCAGCTGCGATTGGCGCTACAAGAGGAATGGGCCGTGATGCCTCAACAGCTCCTTGATAACCTCGTCCTAAGCATGGGCAGACGTAAATCCTGCAACGCGGTCAGGGGTGGCAGACGCCTGTCACATGGACGTTTCTGTCTTCTGTCCAGTTGTGCTCGAAGCTACCTTTTCAATAATGTGCCTTTGTATCCTTTGGATTCCTTGTTTGGACGGTTTTGCTCACTTGTCCCACATTCTTACATCTTGGGGATCTTATGGTATGATTTGAGTCGATGTGGAGCACTCCTGCAAGACGTTACATTCTAAAAACCGTCTCGTCCTTAATTTTTGCACGCCAGTATATGTTAACTACCTTAAAATATACATTACAAAACTGTATTTTAAAAAGAACTTTAATATTTCAACATCACTAACTTTTCAGAAGTACAGTAACTCTTGAAATAATGTAGTAGTTACAGTCTGCATCCAAAAAAATTTACACAAATGAGCACTAAACAAATGATTGCAGCTGATGTACATACATTTTCTCATATCAAATGCTAATATACAACTGATAATTCAAAGAAATATCACAACGTATGTGAAATATACATAATAAATACATACTAATGCTATGCACTAAAAGAACACTGCCATATACCAGTGTTGGCAATTTTTGCTGAGGGTGGAAGAAAGCTAATGAAAACATCTTATTTTAATAGACTAAAAACTGTCTTTTAAAAACCGACCACTCTTAATACACACATACATACAGTTGTGAGTTAATGGTGTTGAAATGAATTTTTGGGAGGTGTAAGCATCTAAGGCTGTATATAAGAAGCCATCCATTCCTAATTTAGAGAACCGGTACAGGAAAGTCAAACACAGCATCTACAGCTTTCACCGGGATTCAAACTAGACTTAGAAATACTTAGAAGTCAGCATCCAAGACCTTTCAAACTAATAAATAAAATACAAGTAAGCATTACCTTAATGGCTTGCACAGAACTTTCCAGGTTACATTCATCTCCTAATAGAGAGCTTTTGCAAAGAACAAGCACTGCAACTGATTGATAAAAACATAAATATCCAACATTTGAGAGATTAATAATAATTAAGGTTGAAAAATTACTGAGATCATTTTAATACATTTTGACAAAACGAGTTTTTGAGAGAGCCATTTACAATTGTAGTTCACTTTTTGAGGCAAGCATATCCACACTAGATGTAATACAAAGACAACTGAACTCTTTGGTAGTTTATGGTTAACTTTCACTACTTTTTAAAAGAGCCTTTTACTTTTATGTTCCCATAGAAGGGAACATAAAAAGAGTGAAGGTACTCATACAACTGATGGAGTAATAATATACACAATGAACCTATTACACTTCCAGGTTTTCATGTTCATGCAACATTTAAACTTTGAAGAAATGAGTATAAATCAAGAGATTGGAATTTATTGCAGAAAATTCGACAAAAATATCACCTCAGTTTAAAACATGTGAGGCAAATCAAAAAGTACTGTTACCAATAATGCATAGAACATGAGAAGTTTATTTGAATGTCAGAAGGAATTGATATGATACTTATGCCAATGGCTGAGATGTAACTTGTTCTGACATGATACTAAAATGCCAAAAGATTTCATTATCACTCCTTGGACCATTTTATAGAGAATGCTCATGTATTACCTCAGTTGCACAGAAATACTGAACAATACACACAACCAGCTAATTAACCTAGAAACTTTTGTACAAAACCACAGTAAAACACACATACATACAAATACCATTATTGCAATGAAAGAACAATTTTTTTAGTTCTTATCAGCAAATAATTGACTGACCTCATTAAACATTGTAAATGCCATTACTCAGACATTTTCCAGGGCAATTTAGTTACAACTGTGAATGACACACACAGCCCAGATGCTTGATTATTTGATGCCTAACTATTATTCTGCACAATGTCGAAATTATGTACATACTCAATACATAAAAGCACTTACCATTGGTATCCACAATGCTTGAAAACATTTTTGCACGTAATGTCATGCAACCCAAGACAGGTACACGTTCGTCCACAACACTTGACATAAAATACACAAAAGTAACTACACAATATCAAGGAACTCGATTTGTCAAATATACAACTCTGCGAAAACACTGGAAACTTTCCACCACCAACTCCTCAGAATGCTCTTGAACTAAAATTCCCTAGATCTATAACGTCATAAAACTACAAATCAGCTGAAAATTATTTCACTCAAATAGTTCAGGACACAGAGACACAAAAAATATAGTGACGACCAGATTATGTAATACAATTCACCTAATATACACCACACGGAAAACAAGAAATTATTTAAATAACACAAAGTACTTCAAAACCCTCAAAGAAACAAAATTCCACCGAAAAAATTTATGATATTACTAAATACTAAACGATTAAATCCCCCCCCCTACAAAACCAAAGTCAACTCAACTCAAACATCCATGCAAAAATTAGGTTGAAAACATTATCCCGCCCACACAAAACTATGTAGCTCGAGGTCTTTCACTGCTTGTTGAGGCATCATCAGGAGCACCAACCAAACTCCTCGGTGAACCCAGATAAATTGATGACAAAGTTTCAGTACTCTTCGGGCTACGCACATACCGCCGCAGAGGCTCCAACTAGTGTCAACAAACAAGATCTCTACTTCCGATGTTACGATTTCTTCCCTTCTTATATTTTTATTTTTTTCCTTCTTCCTTTTGTTCCGGAGAAGTTACTCCTTTTTTTTATTAATTCCTTCTATTGTATTGGCAAATTAAATGGTTCATTATGGCTACCCTGATTTTTTTCCAATTACCAGTTTCTGCCAATCGAAGATGTTTTTCATTATTTGCTGTTATTAATTCTATGTCTTCGAATTTGGGATGAACTTTATTTTCCAAATAGTATTGGGTTATCACTGTTTTATTTTCTTTTTTGTTCCAGTTTCTGACATGCCGCAAGAGCCTATATTTTAAACTATTTTTAGTAGTTCCTATGTAGGCCATTGGTCTAGAGTCTTCAATAGGAATGCGATACACTCCAAATCTTTCCAACATTCTTACTCCTTCAACTGTTAATTACAACATCACCAATGGTATCCACAGAGCTTCCCACTCAAAAATTAAATGGTTTAAATATATTATTAAGTTTTGCAGTTATATTAGCTATCAATTCATCTGTGTTCACCGAGGAGTTTGGTTGGTGCTGCTGATGATGCCGCAACAAGCGGTGAAAGGTCTCGAACAACATAGTTTCGTGCGGGTGAGAGATGGTTTTCATGGAGTCCTTTAGGATTGAGGACTTGTTTTTTAAACAGTTCTTATTAAGTTTTCACCCAAATTTTTGCATAGACGTTTGAGTTGAGGTGACCTTGGTTTTGTGGGAATTTTTTTTTTTTTAGTTGTTTAGTATTGAGTGATATCATGCATTTTTTCGGTGGAATTTTGTTTCCTTGAGGGGTTTGAAGTATTTTGTGTTATTTAAATAATCTCTTCTCTGTTTTCCATTTGGTGTATATTAGGTGAATTGTATTATATAATCTGGTCGTGACTTTGTTTGTCTCTGTGTCCTGAACTATTTATGAGTGAAATAATTTCCAGCTGTTTTGTAGTTTTATGACGTTAATTATAGTTCTAGGGAATTTTAGTTTACAAGCATTCTGAGGAGCTGTTGGTGGAAAGTTTCCTGTGTTTTCATGGAGTTGTATATTTGATGAATTGAGTTACTTTTAACCGAACGAGACCGAATCCAAAAATCATCATTTCGGAATTGGAGAGCGTAATATCGTGAGTTCCGGATAACACCAAAGATGAACTACGCCAACTCTGCCGATTTTGAACCTTAGAAATGACCGTTCTATAATATTAACGCTAACGGACAAATCCGGTCAGATTGCGATTATAGATGCTGGGGACTACAATCAGAAACTCGAGGACTTCATCTCCTCCTTTTGGATCTATAGTACTACGAAGAAATCCTTTAAATTGTTGGATTGCACAAGGTACAAAGAGCTGCCAGGTTGACCACTATCAAGGAGGATCTCAAGAAAGCCGCCAAATTACCACCAGGCCCCCAGATCCCGAAGTTCTTCAGAAGACTGAAGCACCACAAGGCCGATAATCCATTGAGATCCATCGTGTCAAGGAGATCCGCACTGACGTACCATTTAGAGAAGGCACTCAGCAAATTTCTGGCCAATCACCTCCCTGAATCTGACTTTATAATAACACCAACTCAAGATTTTATCACGAAAATCAAGCAAATCTCTGTCCACCAGCGTGACATTATCGGTAGTTTCGATGTGGTTTCCCTTTATCCTTCGATCCCTGTGCATCAGAACGGTAAAAGAGGCCATATATAATTCAGCACTTTATTCACAAGAATCTTGCTGCAACATCTTTAAATTAATGGACTTAGTCTCAAATTCTAGCTACTATAGTTTCCGAGGAAAAATCTATAAACAAACAAACGGCGCTCCGATGGGATCTTCACTTTCAGCAATTCTCGCGGAAGTAATCCTTCACCCAATCAAGCAGCACATATTCACCAGCATTACCCCAAGACCTAAGACTTGGCTCCGATATGCTGACGACGTATTTTTCATATGACCTCGTGGAAAGGAGACTCTCTCGCTCTTCCTAGATAAAATCAATGATATACACCCTACGATCAATTTCACTATGGAGTTAGAACACAATAATGCATTGCCTTATCTGGATGTTTTACTGAGTAAATCGCCTGAAAATCACTTCTGAACACAAGTCTATTACAAACCCACTTCTGTTCCCAACCTGACGCTCCGTAGCTCATTCTGCCCCGCTGATTACAAGACTGTTTTATTCCGTTCTCGAATCAGAAGAGCATTCGACATCTCCTCCGATGTTTCTTCTAGACTAAGCGAATTAAAAAGCGTTATAGAATTTGCCATTGAGGCAGGATATGATCCGAACATGGTACATAAATATATCGAAAGAAACAAAAAGAGGCATGCCGATCTTTTTATGCCGCGGCTACGCTATCTGGGCTCTATTCCTTACGTGCCAAATGTTTACTATAAACTCAAGAACGCGCTCAAAAAGATGAACCTCTGTGTCGGCATAAGATAGCCGACATCTTTAATATGCTATGCTTAAGCGAAATACTGACGAGCTCCCACTTTCCAACGAAGCAGGTGTTTATGCCATCCCTTTACAATATCTGGATGGCTCTAATCGGTACTACAATGGGATGACCAAACATTCATTTAGAATTAGAGTCAACGAGCATAAGAGGGACATAGAAAGAATGGCAAATCAACCACGGCCCTATCCAGAGAAGTCCAGTTCAAGTCCGCCGATCCTATGTGGGATGACAAAGAAATTAGCTGCCTACTCTACTCCTAAATCCACTGCCATTCGGGAAACATTGGAGATCATTACCAACGACGAGGCCTGCAATGATAGTGTCTCGCTAGAATTACCATGAATTTGGAACCAATTCTTCAAATAATAAATGCCTTTTGTTTTCTTCCAAGGATTCCACGTGCAAAACGAACACGATGTCTCGTGTTTTTATTGAATAATTACGTTCGCATCTCTTTGTTTACTGTCAAGTCAAGTCACCGCGATCAAATTGTTGAAACGTTCTATTATCCAGTTTGCAGTCTACCTTTCTTGAAAAAGCCATCTGGTTGATGTGTGAAAGCTTGGAAACCTTGATTTTATCTACGCCAATAAATTCGGATAATTAGTATAGTTGTACTATCTTATGTATAGTTGGTGTACAGTTCCTTGCATTATTATTTGAGTTACTTTTGTGTATTTTATGTCAAGTGTTGTGGATGAATGTGTACCTCTCTTGGGAAGCATAACATTATGCGCATGAAATGTTGTCAAGCACTGTGGATACCAATGGTAAGTGCTTTTACATATTGAGTATGTACACAATTTTAACACTGGTTACTTAGTGCACGTTTTTTTTTCTTTTCTTTTTTTTTTTTTATCGACTATTAGCAAGGAGGAGTATCCAACAGCTAAAGTCAGTGATTTAGTATTATTCTACAGTAAGAAAACAGAGGTATGGGATAAAAGTAATTATGCCATGCATGAACTACATTTTTGAATGGAAAAAAGCTGGAAAAAAGGAATGAGATCAATTCAGCATGAGCATTTTCTCAGCAAATGTGATGACTTTAGATGCTAAAAAAAGTGTAGCAGCATCCAAAGTTTAAAAAGATTTTTGGGATTCAATACTACAGCAGCAGATATGCTCAGTAACTTCAAACAAGCTTTTTATCGAAACTGCTTCAAAACTTAGGTTTTGCTATGTAGTGTTACAGAAGCAAAGGAGGGGCTTCAGAGTGCCTTCAAATACTTTAATTTTAGATAATGACTAAATATTCATCATAGAAGCCCTCTGTGTTTATTCTTATTGATAATTTGTGACATAAAAGTTCCTTTTAGCTTTAAAAAACCTTTTTATGCAATATTTGCCTATTAATTCACTAGTTACTCATATGCCATTAGTAATTTAAAAAAGTACCTGAACTTTCACATTTAAAAAAAAAAAAAAAAAAAAAAAAAAAAAAAAAGAAAGCTAATGTTCCCCTTTTTCCTGGTTGTTACCATGTTACCAGTTTTAGCAAAAACAACCAACCCTGACATATAGCATGCTTATTAAAAAAAGTACCTCAAGTCATAATATATTAATGAATTTTAAAATGGGTAACTATACAAATGCAACCTAACTCTCCAAACTTCCACACATTAATGCTAAAACTATTTTAACAATAAAAAAATGACTTTTACAACCTTGATGGTAACAGTAAAAATACAAGCACCTGACAACAGCTGCAGTACTTTAGAGGCATTTGCCAAAAAAATAAATAAAACTCAATATACTGGTCTTTGGCCATAAATGTTACAGTTAAGATGCATAAAAACACCCTCAGGATGATTCTTCATCATCAAGAATTTCAAAATCAGCGAGTACATCATCATCAAGATCACATGAGGCAACATCTTTGGCAGCAGACTCTGTCTGCACCTCATCAGCTTTCAGAGCTGTCTCCTCTTTGGTTACAGTCTTTGAAACAGTTTTAAGGTGAGGTTTATCTGCTGAATCTGTTATGGCACCAAAGCTTAATCCTTCTGAAAACATGGCTTCATTTTCTGACTCGGAGCTGTCTTCCTTGAAATGTGTTAGAACAAAATGGATGCCATTCTTATCCTCCTCATCTGGCTTTTCAAGGATGTCATCTGGCTTTTCAAGGATGTCATCTGGCTCTATGTCACTTTCATTTTCTTCTTCAACACTTGGAAAGCTTCCTAAGTCCTTGTACAAGAAAGAGTCTTCACCTATTATAAAACAAACAGACAGATTGTGCAACAATTAAGAACATATTTTTATGGCTCATAAACATGATTTCTACTTTGTGTCTCTAAAATTACAGCACGTCACGTCTTGCACATTTATTTGGTATTTTCCTCTTATCACTACAACTCAGTTGAACTGGGTATCATCTACAGCACTTAATACGAGCCCTCTTCTGCCTTATTTAAGCTGAAGATAATTATTAAAACTTTTAAAACTAAATTGTTACAATTTTTATGAGTCATACAGAAACATTTAATCACACCACAGCAAATTTTATTGTACAAGTGGAAAGCAAGGCCCTCCCCCTACCAAAAAAATCATGGGTGAATAAAAAAAAAATTAGCATGATGTACAAAAGGTCTTGTGAAGCTCAAGTTGTGTGCTGAGATTGCTGTAAACAGAGATGTTTGTGATACCTGTACGATAAGTGAAATCTAGTTCTGGCAGATGAGCTTTCTTTGAGAAGCTAACATCTGAATTGAATTTGTATTTTCTATAGTAATATTGTTAAAAATTGAAGTTTCGTTTATAAGTTTTTTCATTTCAGTCCCCGGAAAAATGCATAATCGATGCCCTACTGTATTTTCATTTTATTGTTTATGCTTGCAGCCATATTTATTTTACAGGGCACAGCATTTTTTTGCAATTTAAAGGGTTTACAGAAACTGAAATATCTTGGCCCCTATTTGTCCCATTAGCATGGGGCTAAAAGCAATTTTTTCAGAAAAATGAAATGGGCTACAAACAAGACTGCTCCTTAGACGTTTTCACTGAAATGCAATCCTAAAGGGTGAAATTTCAGCCTTAATACTTAGTACTCTTTCTTAAAAAGTTCCATCTTCACAGGAAAGGAAGTTTTTTTTTTTTTACAAAGTGGTGGGAACTAGTTGTATTCACACACCAAATTTCAACCCTAAGACTTATCTCTTTTTTTGTTTGGAAAATTAAGAAAATGGCTCTTTTTCAAAGCTAAATATCTGTGGTGAGGGACCAGATAAAAATCTGAAGTTTTTGCCCATAACAGCACTCTATATGATGGCATCACACACCAAAAATCTGGAGTTTGAGATTTGACTACAAGCACAAAATGTAAAAAAAAAAAAAAAAAAAAAAGCACACTTCAATGGGGTGTATATACAGGGTATTTCAAAAGGTTATTGACAAACTTAAGGAGTGTATATACCAGTGTTTTCCAAAGTAATCCTGAGGCAACACAAGCCTTTGAATAAAGGAACTACATTGTAGGCGTAATTTTACTGTGCGAAGAGGCATTGGGTTACGTGTGCTCGTTATTTGCGCACGCACAGAGGCAGGTGGGTTATTTGCATTGTTGAGTTGAAGGCGACTGGTGTCATAGTGCTTTTGTAATCGTTTGCTATCCATTAAATGGAATGACACACTTATGCAGAATTCCAGGACACGCATTTCGCCTACAGTGCAGTCGTTGAAAATGCATGTGAAGATCAATAATGCCTATACCAAAAACAATATCCGAACTGGTGCCACTCAATAAATACAACATATACATATATATATATATATCTTTTCTATACACTCAAGTTTGTCAATAACCTTTTAAAACACCCTGTATATGTGTTTATATAAAATATGTACAGCAAAAAGGGTACTTTAAACATGCAAAAGCATATAAGGGCTAACTAGAATATATTAAACATATTCTTATTGCTGCTATTAACTATTAGGTATATGAGTATATACAACAAATCTTTGTTATCATACACGAGACCGATCAAGGGACAAAAAAGCTGAACTTTTTATCGGGTGAAAAATCAGAATGTGCAGTGAAAAAAAGTGAATTAACGCAGCACTACTAAGGTGAAATTATTCAGTGTAATTTATGTAAATATTAAACTGGTACAAATCACTGTATTCAAAATATGAAATTACTGAATTTAAAACTGTTTTAAAAGACATTGCTTCAAACACAGCTTTTTTTTTTTTTTTTGTACTTGCTAGATCAGCTGAATTTTCCTCTTGGTGTTGCTCTCTTCTCAGCAAGTTCCATAGCCATATTTACCTTTTGTTGACTCTGCAGCTGCACAGCAATCTTCGCTTAGTTTTACTTTTTGTCGATATTCCCATTTCTTCATTGTCACTTTTTTTCTTTTTCACCCCTTTTATTCCCCTCAAATGACAATTTATCCATCATATTGAAAGGACTTTCAACCTGTGGGCCAGCTGTCTACTACTTTAGATTAATGGTGTAACTTCCAGAATATGAATACTTTTGAACACCATGCATCAATTCTAACAAATTTTCAAACTTCATCACTTCCATTTTTGGAAAATTTCTCCTCTTATCAAGCTCAGTGCCAACATTTATGGGGAAAGTAACATTTAACAACAACACAGGATAGTGAGAACATCACGAGAATAAAAAATTATGATTATGGAAAAAATCTTCGCTTCGACCAACTTTCGTTTTTGGAAATTTTTCCCTCCACTTTTAAGCTGAAATGCAGTATTTGTGGAATGAAAGGATATTGAAGAACAATACAGGGCAGAAGAAACATCGCACGAGAAAAAAATATACAACTACAGGAGAAATTTTCGAAAGCTTCGAAGGATGGAATTCCATCCTCAAATGAAAAATGAATCCCCTCAAAATTTCTGTTCAGTTGTGCATTGATCTCAAGAACACCCAAACTGATAATGGAGAAGGAGGAATTTTTCGAATCCATGGAAGAATCTCGTGCCTGAAAACTACAGGGAAATCTTCACCAAGGATTTGCAGGGCCCCGGAAAATGAAGAAGGGGAAAAAAATTATGAAACCGAAGGAAATTGAAAATAAAATTTTTAATGAAGTCAATTGGTTAAAATTAAGTTATAAACTCAATCTTAATTGTTGTAACATCAGGAGGGCCCCATGCACTTTCTTCTGAAATTACGTAGGGTGAGCCAAGATGGTTAGAATAGATGGAGTAAGGGTCCGCTGTTCCCCTCAGGTGATCAAAATGAAGCCAGCAAAATGTCACGATTCTGATGTCACAGTCTTTGCCGCCATGTTGGTGAGACGACTGAGATCATAACATCACATTTAGTAGTGATGATATGGCTGCCTTTTTCGATCTATATCTTTAAATTTCAGTATGTGGTTCAGTAAAAAAAAAAAGCTAGCGATTATTAGGAAACATATAATAAACGTTTTAGGCTGGCTATGATACATTTTTATTGATGTTTTTCGACAACTGCAGAAGAGTATGAGCTTTCGTCACCGAGGTCACAAATAGCTAACATAAAATTTTCAAGTTTTCGGATATTATCTGACTTACCATCCTTGTCACATTTATGCCAAAAATCGGATTGTCATCTTCAAAATTTGTATTATATGGCGTAATCCCGTATTTCTTTCATGATTTATCTGCTTTTCCGAACAAACACGGGATAAGATTCTTAACCTCCAGATTTGCTAAACATGAATGCCGGTTGCTTCGACTAGTGAATCCTGTGATGGTTATATTCAAATTGATCGGAAACTTGAAACTTGGTCGTTCTGGGTGGTGTAGTGGTTAGCATACCCGGACGTTTTCTGGGAGATGCGGGTTCACGTCCCGCTCCAGGACGATGAAAATTTTCAAGTTTTCAGATATTACCTGACTTACCATCCTTGTCACATTTACGCCAAAAATCGGATTGCCATCTTCAAAATTTGTATTATATGGCGTAATCCCATATTTCTTTCATGATAACATTTTCTACTTATTGTGTTTTACAGAAATCTCTGTATGAAACTGAATCAATTAATATCGTTAGAAACTCAATTCTATGGGCTCTTTAAAGCTCCTGTTTACTCGCAAACCTAATGAACCGACTATAAATAACAGCACATTACTTTTACGAGTTCCTCTTGACACATCCAAACTGAGAACAAGTCTCCTCGAATACAATTTTTTTTTGTTCATTTTATTTATGTCTTTATTATTCAGATTTTTTAGGGCCCCAATTTTTTTTTGTACCCAGGCCCCTGTTTGGAGAAGGCCAGGCCTGCATGCAGACATACAAACATTTATGCAATAAAATGATATTTAACAATAATTCTGGACTACGGCAACATTGTGAGAAAAAAAAAAAAAGATAACAGGAAAAATCTTCACTCCGTTTAACTTCCGTTTTTGAAAGACGAAATACCGTTCCTAGGCGGAAAATGACCAATCCTCCCTCCCCCTCTAAAATTTCTCTTCACTTCTGCATCGATCTCGAGAATGACCCAAATGATGGAAAAAAAAAAAAAAAAAAAAAAAAAAAACACGTAATACCTTGAATTCGCGGAAGAATCTCTTGTATGTGTTATATATATGGAAAATCTAGTATAAAGAAAAAAAAAATACTTGGGTTTATCTAAAATTTTCTGAAAAGGTTTTACCTTATTTTTAATCAGTGTTCAACAAAGAGCTGAGAGATTTCTTTACATGTAATTGAGGAGTGATGGTGTGACAACATCCACTCACAGTTGTAAGTTCCATCAGTGAGAGCTTCCTTAGAATGTTCTTCACAGGTACCCAGGTACTGTCATATCTCGAAATTTTGAGAGGTTCGTGATCCAGCTGGCTCATAAAAATGAACTTCGAAGTACCATATTTTTCATGTATAAGACGATATTATTTTCCAAAATTTTTGGACCAAAAATGGGGGGGGGGGGTCATCTTATATATGGGGGATAACTGGTTGAGAGAACCCCGAGGTTACTGCGATGAAACTGCTAGTACCTCTTATCCCCTCTCCCTCTCCTCACTAAGACTTGCAAAATCTACTGAGTCACCGCCGCACAGAGTCGCAGCTATTTTTGTTAAGCTTCCTCCGATCCTAGCCTTTGGTAATTCGGTCGACTGACGTCATTAACACCTGATTCTGAACAAACCAATTGGAACTCTGAAAGCATCCGTACGTCTTCAACTCCGTTGATGGGGAGTAGCATTTTGGCGTCATTGCGCTGGACCAGTCAGTACTCCCTGAACAGTGCATGTGTAGATGCAAAATTTAATGCATTAGCCACATAAAAATGTTCAAAAATAAACAATTGTCATTTTCTGCAAAATTTAAGTTGAAAGTCATGAGTTACACAAAGGAACATGAAAATAAAGTTGCAGAGAGACAGTTTGGACCTCCTCCTACTGAGTGTATGATCAGACAGTGGAAAAAACGGGAAGAAAAACTTCTCAAGATGCCAAGCAAAATGAGGGCCTTAAGAGGAAAAGCAGCGAAATGGCTGGATTATGGAGCAGTGCCAGAGAGTGTCAACCAAGCTTATTCAATATGAGGCAAAAAGGTTTGCAAGGGAAATGAACATTGTTGATTTCACAGGAAAGCCAAAATGGTGCTTAAACTTCATAAGGAGAGAAGGATTGGCCATGAGAACACGGACCAAGTTAGCCCAGAAAATGCCACCAGCTTATGAGGATAAAATCCTGCAGTTTCACTCCTTTGTCACAAAACTTCAGAAAAAAATATGATTTTGAATCAAGTCAGATTGCAAACATGGATGATGTGCCTCTCAATTTTGATGTGCCATCCAACAGAATTGTTGATATGAAAGGAGTCAAAACAAGTGGCCATGAAAAGAGACACTATACTGCTGTCCTTGCATTCTGTGCAGATGGCACCAAGCTGCCTCCTATGCTCATTTTTAAGAGGAAAATGTATCCTAAAGAGACCATACCACTTGGAGTTATTGTCCAAGTTCATGAGAAGGGCTGGATGAACGAAGAGCTTATGGCTATTTGGTTTGCAAAGATTTGGTCCATGACACCTGGAGGGCTCTCGAAGAAATCAGTTCTGAGCACATTTAACAGAAGAGACAAAAAAGGATTGCTGCGGATTTGCGAACACAGCTAGCAGTTATTCCTGGTGGACTTGCAGGTCAGCTACAGCCTCTAGATGTTTCCATCAAAAAGCCCTTCAAAGCCTTAATGAAAGAAGAAATGGAATAAATGGATGCAAAAAGCAGGTAATAACTTGACACCAACAGGGAGAGTGAAAAAACCAACCATTACTGAGGTCTGCAACTGAGTCCTAAACTAATAGAATGAAGTCAAGCAAGGTGAAGTCCTTCAAGAAATGTGGAATCAGCAATGCCATGGATGGAACTGAGGATGATCTAATATATATATATATATACAGAGTTACAAGGAAAGTCCTTGATCAGGCCAATATCTCATGAACTATGGCAGTTAGCGATTTACTTCTTGTGCAGTTGTATAGGAAACCCCCTATGGTGCACACAATAAGACCATGAGGGATCCCCTCACCTCCCTTTGCTGATAGGGCAAAAAGTAAATTGCAAAAATAGTACATAAATGTTTTTTTCCCCATAACAAAAGATGGAAGGGGACAGGGAATGTGGCCCCAAGAAAATCACAACATCCGGAAGCATCGACAGAGTATTTAGGCAAGAACTTATTACTTAGAACTTATCTAAACTGGTAAGTTCTAAATAAATGAAAGCACAAAGGAAAAGTTTTCCTACAAACTTTATTAACAGTTCTTGTTCTGAAATAAAACGCAGTTCTTTGATATATTCAATATCAGACTTTGATGTCCAATACAGTAAAAAATACACTGAGACAAGGAGAAATAGCATAAAGTGGTGAAACACTCATCCAATAGGAAAACTGTATGCACACCTAATTGACTTGCTTACGTGGCAAAGCTTTCAACTTCCCGTCACTGGTTCACGAAGTGTTGGCATACCGACCACGAATATCATTTTTGTATTCTGAAGACTGAGCAGAAAGCACATTTGAAATCCATGCAAATATGCTTCGGACACAGTGACTCAGGTAGCTTTCTGCTTTTTTCGCGTTTGGAGAGTCCCCTTCCAACTTTTGTTATGGGACAAAAACATTTATGTGCTATTTTTGCCTCGTTGAACAAGCTTGTAATTGACTTTTTTGCTCTATCTGCAAAGGGGGCGCAGGGATCCTTCTTGGTGTTATTGTGTGCGCCATAGGGGTTTCCTATACAATTGTACAAGAAGTAAATTGTTAACTGCCATAGTTCGTGAGATATTGGCCTGATCACGGACTTTCCCTGTAACCCTGTAGACAGCAATGATGCAGTTGAGGTTGAAAAAAGTGATATGCCTAGAATAATAGTGCTGAAGAAAGTGATGCATAATTTCATAGTTTGTATCTTAAAAATATTACCTAATTTCTAAATAATATAAACTTCCAAATATACAGTAAAGCACCGTTTATACGTCTTTCAAAGGACCGTTCATAAAAGACGTATAACTGAAATTAAAGTCTAAAATGCGAAGCAAATTTCTTTAGTACATACGAATAATATGTACCTGTTACTTATAATGAATATATATTTTATGTATAAATATTCACACTTATTACGTTATTTATATAGTATTTTAAATCTCTACTGGATTGACTAAAGTAAAGATTTTGCAATGTCTACTTTAGGCAATCCAGTATTCTTGTCAAATTCTTTTAAAATTTGAACTTTATCTGTTAATGAAAGTGCCTTTCGTTTTCTTGACATTTTTACCAACAATCGTAAAGGCAGCAACAAGCAATCGTAGGAAGGCAATTACCCAAAGCCACCTGAAATGGATGTGCTGTATGGAGGGTGTCTTATCAATAAATCGGTCCAGTGAGGTCCGAAATCTGTCTATTCTTTTCCACCCCCACCCCCTCGACCCTTCGTATCTCCCGGCGATGTTCCCGGTCCTTCAAAGAAGGAGCCTACGCTTGCTGTTGCTGGTGGGGAGCAATCTGATGGCCTTCATTCAGGGTCTTCTGACGGAAAAGGGGAGCCCCCCACACCTTCGCGTGTACCCCCTATCTTCTTAGCCCCCACTGGTCAATGGGCGGTTCTTCTGTCTCTGCTGAAGAAACAGGCCTTGGGTCTGCATTCAAAAAGGGTGTCAAAGAATGACTCAGATAAGAAATATTTGACCTCAGTGGGGAACTTCGACTGACGAATGAGGGAAAATGACAATGTATAATCGAAGTTACGCATCGTATAAACGAAATGTTTTACTATTAAAATGAATAAGAATGAATCGGGACCGACCTGAAACGACGTATAAATGTAAAAGACTTATAACTGAGAAACGTATGAAAGGTGCTTTACTGTATTACACCAGACTTTCTGCGATATTACCTACTTGCTAAAAAAATATCAAATGTGTCCTTTTTTGTAACAAAAATATTAATTTCTTAATTTTCGGTTTGAAAAAGTAGAGGTTATCTTATACATGGAAAAATATGATAATTATTTTTGCTTATTTCTTCAATAACTCCAAGATACCATTGCTCATCACATATGCATGCAATTATGTCTTCTTTCTGGAGGGAGAACGAAGAAGCTTTTGCCACCTGTACCTCCTCAAAGTAATCAGAAATTTAAGTGTGGTAGCACTTTATGAAAGCAGTTGTGAAATTGCTTTATCAATTCAACTCCATGCTTAACATGTCCTCTGGGCACAAAATTTGATTGTCAGTTATTTGTAGGCTTCTATTGGTAACTTCTCTTTTTGTTGTTCCTCCTATCCTATCACAAACGTTTTACCCATGTCAAGAAGCAAAAAAGTGCCACTCTGCTTGACAGTCAGTCTTTCTGATGGTTGCACAGATTCAGAAATTTATTCATATATTGATTGGCAGTCCCATCAGTGAAATAGAAGACCTTCATCACTGATGGAGTAGTAGTTTTGAAATCATCAATCAAATTTGTGGACTGCGATGGTGGTGTGCTCTAGCAGATCACCGGTGACACAAACTTCTGCTCTTAAGTGAAAATCCACCAAATACGTGGCATCAGTGAATAAACAAAGACATCGCTCTTTCCATGTTTAGCAATGCACAGCAACCGAAAAATTGTTATTCCGCTGCCGCAGGGGAATTGAATCCCTGATCTCTCGATATCTAACCGAGCGTGTTAACCTTACACCACGGTGGCCAACAATTCACGGCGCTATGTGCGTTTTCTGTCAGCATCTGACATTATAAATCCATAAGATGGGCTCAGCTACTGAGACGTCTCCATCTGGTGGGCATTAATGGCATGGGCTATATATTATTTATAGCAGTTAAATCCAAAGTGAAAATCCTCCAAATACGTGGCGTCAGTGAATAAACGAAGACATCGCTCTTTCCACGTTTAGCAATGCACAGCAACCGAAACAGAAAAACACACATAGCGCCGTGAATTGTTGGCTACCGTGGTGTAAGGCTAACGTGCTCAGCTAGATATCGAGAGTTCTGGGGTTCAATTCTCCGGGGGCAGCCGAATAACAATTTTTCTGTTGCTGTGCGTTGCTAAAAGTGGAAAGAGCAATTTCTTTGTTTATTCTGCTCTTAAATTCATCTTGATTACTTTCTTTAAAACAGTAAACAAATGGATGAACAGTGGCCTGTTTTTTTCACCTAGTGAAAACTTTGAATCTCATCTTGAATTATGAAAGAAAAATTTCCTGAAAAGTTGGCCAAAATGCATTCAGCATCAAGCAGGCTCTTTTTCTTGATTGTACTTTGGAAACATAGTGGTGTGGTTTCAAGAGTTGAGTTTTTCTACTAGGCATTGAAAAACAACTCATATCTCAATTTTATGACTGAAACCATTTTGACCCAGTAAGTTATGCTGTCAGGGATTTCATCTAACAGCAGTTCCAAGTACTATATTTTTTGGCATATAATCCACAGACAAAATTCATAGAAGTTAAAAAACAGATGCATAATGCACAACAGAGTTTTATAATAAATAATACAAAAAAGGTAATCATCAATATTTTCGCCAACTGCAAAGAATGCGACAGCAACGTGACCCCTGCATATTTATAAGGCTTAGACGCTCAACTTGTTACGTGTAAGTAAGTGCTTTATGTAACGCCCATTACGCATATTTTTGAATAGCTTCAGAAATCTGGAGTTTTCAGAAATCTGGCACTTGTCTGTTCCCGCTAATGCCGGATTTTCGAGGTTTTACTGTATATACTAGTATATATATATATAAAGATTAATGGAGATTAGCTAACCCACCTTCGTTTTGCTGATGACGTAGTCATTTTTGCAACTACCCCATTAGAGCTGCAGAGTATGATCCAGGAACTTGCTGACAAGAGTAAAGAAGTGGGATTAAAAATGAACTTTCAGAAGACAAAAGTGATGTTCTCTGCTTTTACAAGAAATGAAGATTTATCGATTGATGGAGAAAAGCTGGAGATAACAGACACGTACGTTTATCTTGGACAGCAGATATCAAGTGAGGGTCACATTGATGAAGAAATTAATCAGCAACGTGACCCATTGCCGTCTATGCACGATTTTATTGTGCATAGACGGCAATGTACTTACATTAATTTTCAACCTCCAGCACGAAGTGTTTTACAGACTCAAATTAATCGGCGTATAAAACTTGCCTGGAGAGTTTTGGAAGAAACAACATAATTTTAAAGAGCAATATGCCATTATGTCTTAAAAGAAAAGTGTTTGATCAATGCATCCTTCCAGTGCTTACGTATGGTGCAGAGACATGGACCTTAACTAAAAGAGACATACAAAGGCTGCAGACAACTCAAAGATGCATGGAGAGGTGCATGCTTGGTGTAACCAGGAGAGATAAGAAGAGGAACACGTGGATCCGAAAAATGACAAGAGTGGAAGACATCATGATCAGAGTTAAATCCCTGAAATGGCAATGGGCTGGACATACTGCCAGAAGGACAGACCATCGATGGACAGCCGAAATTTTGGATTGGATTCCAAGGGACAGGAAAAGACCCAGAAGAAGACCACGTGGGAGATGGGTGGATGAAATTCGAAAGTATGCAGGAGTGACATGGAGGAGACTGGCACAAGACAGACCGTTGTGGAGGAAACTTGGAGAGACCTTCGTCCAGCAGTGGATTGATAATGGTTGACATGATGATGATATATATATATAAAGTAAAAGAATATTAACATACAAGCAATTTACCCTCATAAACAAACAAATAGGGCCAAAAACCTTTAGAAAAAAAAAACTTAAGTAAATAACAAAATGACGAAATAATGTTAAGAAAATATATATAAAAAAAACAAAAAACGTTTACTCAGAACCCCTGAGTATCACTTTTCAGGGAAAGACATCCAGAGGCCCTGAGCACACTAGTTCACTTCAGGTTTCATGAGAATGCAAAAATCTCAAAAAAGCAATAATGGATATCCAATTTGAAATTTTGTGTTGTAAATTTTGATGCATTCTGTCTTCCCTACCTGAACTATAGAAAATACAGAAGAGTCACTAGGATTAAAATTGAACTAAAAAATGAACTATAAAGCACCTTACCAAAACAATAATGTAACATGTACTGTTGTATAAATGAAAAAGGAACATCAAAACGAAAACTGAGTCAAAATTCTCCCTACAAGATTAAAAGATAGTAACAAAAATCCTTCCACCAAACCCTTCATATTCACTTCAGTTTTTTTTTTCTTTTTCTAAAAGTTTTTGGCCCTATTTGTTTGTTTATGAGGGTAGATTGCTTCTATGTTAATATTCTTTTACTTACACTAACTACATCTAATACTAGCAGCATTGCACAGTTTTGTTGTGCTTTATATTATATTACATGAGTGAAAATTTAACTTTCCTATGCTATATATATAAAACGAAGGTGGGTTAGATAATCTCCATTAATCTTTATCCCTTTGCTTTCCCAGTTCAGTGATTGAAAGACGTTTTCCAATGTGGCATTAAAGAGCTTCGGAGATATGGTGTCACCTTGTCTCACCCTTTCCAATTTTTATGTGTGTTATATTTTCAAACAGCCGAATCTTTGCACTTGCATTTTCATAGATGTTATTAATAATATTAATGTATGCATCTTCAATACCGCAGGATTTCAGAGCCATTCTAACTGCTGATGGTTTCACCGAATCAAAGGCTTTTTCATAATTGCATGGCTTTTATTATTTAATCAAAGGCTTTTTCATAATCGCATGGCTTTTATCGATTATAAAAAAGCCTTTGATTCGGTGAAACCATCAGCAGTTACAATGGCTCTGAAATCCTGCGGTATTGAAGATGCATGCATTAATATTATTAATAACATCTATGAAAATGCAAGTGCAAAGATTCGGCTGTTTGAAAATACAACACACATAAAAATTGGAAAGAGAAAGAGACAAGGTGACACCATATCTCCGAAGCTCTTTAATGCCACACTGGAAAATGTCTTTGAATCACTGAACTGGGAAAACAAAGGGATAAAGATTAATGGAGATTATTTAACCCACCTTCGTTTTGCTGATGACTTAGTCATTTTTGCCACTACCCCATTAGAGCTGCAGAGTATGATCCAGGAACTTGCTGACAAGAGTAAAGAAGTGGGATTAAAAATGAACTTTCAGAAGACAAAAGTGATGTTCAATGCTTTTACAAGAATTGAAGATTTATCGATTGATGGAGAAAAACTGGAGATAACAGACACGTACGTTTATCTTGGACAACAGATATCAAGTGAGGGTCACATTGATGAAGAAATTAATTGGCGTACAAAACTTGCCTGGAGAGCTTTTGGAAGAAACAGCATAATTTTCAAGAGCAATATGCCATTATGTCTTAAAAGAAAAGTATTTGATCAATGCATCCTTCCAGTGCTTACGTATGGTGCAGAGACGTGGACCTTAACTAAAAGAGACATACAAAGGCTGCAGACAACTCAAAGCAGCATGGAGAGGTGCATGCTTGGTGTAACCAGGAGAGATAAGAAGAGGAACTCGTGGATCCGAAAAATGACAAGAGTGGAAGACATCATGATCAGAGTTAAATCCCTGAAATGGCAATGGGCTGGACATACTGCCAGAAGGACAGACCATCGATGGACAGCCGAAATTTTAGACTGGGTTCCAAGGGACAGGAAAAGACCCAGAAGAAGACCACGTGGGAGATGGGTGGATGAAATTCGAAAGTATGCGGGAGTGACATGGAGGAGACTGGCACAAGACAGACTGTTGTGGAGGAAACTTGGGGAGACCTTCGTCCAGCAGTGGATTGATAATGGTTGACAAATGCTGCTGCTGCTGCTGCTGATGATGATATATAAGTAAGTAAAAGAATATTAACATACAAGCAATCCACCCTCACAAACAAACAAATAGGGCCAAAAAACCCTCAGACAAAAAAATAAAAAAAAAATAAAGTGAACAACAAAACAACGAAACAATGTTAAGAAAATATATATAAAAACGTTTACTCAGAACCCCTGGATCACTCTTCAGGGAAAGACATCCAGAGGCCCTGAGCACACAAGTTCAGTTCAGGTTTCATGAGAATGCAAAAATCTCAAAAAAGCAATAAAGGATATCCAATTTGAAATTTTGTGTTGTAAATTTTGTTCCATTCTGTCTTCCCTACCTGAACTATAGAAAATACAAGAGTCACTAGGATTAAAATTGAACTAAAAAATGAACTATAAAACACCTTACCAAAAACAATAATGTTACATGTACTGTTGTATAAACGAAAAAAAAACCATCAAAACGAAACCTGAGTCAAAATTCTCCCTACAAGATTAAAAGATAGTAACAGTAACATAAATCCTTCCACCAAACCCTTCATGACATAAATAAAGTCATTCTTAGATAGTTGCGGTTAAAACGTAAATCCAAGTTGGAAAATTAAACTTCAGGTGTGTTCAGAAACCCAAGTGAACAAATTTAGCTGCAATTTCCTAGGTACTTTCTGAAATAATCCAATTTCTATAATGTCGAATAAATGATTTCAGTGGATGTAAAGAACGGGTGTTATAAGTCTCCGGGGCGATTCGGAGGAAACATTGTTTTAAGTGTGGCCCTAAAAAGTGGTTAGTACAAAGATATTTTAGGGTGTAATGTTACAAAGTCTGATATTGAAGGTTGAATGTAGATTGTAAGTAGATAAGAGATCACAAAAGTAAAATTTACAAAATTTTGGTGGATAAGAATTATCTTTCAAAGTGGAAAAAAGCTTTTTTAACTGTTTGGTAGTATTGTCTGCGTTATTGCAAATGTGAGTGATACGTAGAAATTGAGATATAATAATGTTTCTATGTATTGTTCTTGGAATTCTTGAAGTCCAAACATTCAGTAATTTAGGACTGAAGTCAAAATTTGTTCTTTTATCAAATACATCTATTGAGAATTTTTTATGCTTTACTGTAATCTGTAGGTCCAAAACAGCAATCTCAGAATTCTTGTTTGTTTTTTCCAGAACCAAGCTCGGGGGATAACAATCCTGCGTATTAAAAGTATTGTTTTGAACACAGAAACTGATGAGGTCATCAACATATCTAAAATTATGAACATGCTCCATAACAATCCTTCCCTCATAATAATGCAGAAATAAATTGGCTAACAGGCTTGAAAATGAAGTACTCATAGGGATACCTTGTTTTTGAATTATTATTCTATTTTTATCAAAAATATAGTTGTGGAAGACACAAAAGTTACAAAGGTGTCCCCAGTATTCCTTGCTGACCTTCAAAAGGTGACCAAATTCATCGAAATACAATTGGAGAACTGTATGCAGATCCTGTAAATCGATAGAAGTATACAGATTATTGAAATCATATGTATTAATTTCACCTTTAAATGGTTGATTATCCTTGATAAACAGTAAGATGTTTTTTTCTCTGTAATAATTCAAGTGGCATCTTGAAAAATTTTGCCAGCTTTATTAATGTAACTATTGAAACCGCAGGTGATGAATCTGAAACACACCAGAACCTTATGAAACTTAGGAGTGGCAAAAATGTATGGAAATTCAATCTTGGATTCTCTAATTTTTAGTAGTTTAAAAAAACTCAAAATTTTCTTCTGTATAATTTTGAGATCAGAACAATTTTCAGTTTGATAGGTTTTTTCATTACACAATTCTTTTGACAAGATTTCATAATATAATTTTTTGCAAATGAAAGCAAAATTACCCCCACATTTATCAATGGGTGCAATAACATGCTTGTATTTTAGTTGTTCAATTTCTTCTTTAATTTCTTCCCATCCCTTTAGGAAATGGTTTCTGTTATAGAACCTCTCAATGTATATAAAGATCTTCTCTAGTACAGCTGTAATCCAGCGGAAAATTTTTTGTACAGGAATTCCAAAACTGTCAGACAAATTATAAATAAAGCAATGTAAATCCTTTGTAATATTACTTTTTATAGTATCAAGTGAAATGAAAATCTGTGGTCTGTACTTCACACCTGCATCCACAATTTTCCTTAAATTAGTATTGGTAATAATATTTAAATTCCCTGTCAGAACATGTCCATAATATTTGTCAACAAATTGAGAGCAAATGTCCTCATGGCAAAAACAGGGTAAAGGGTGAAAAACAGGGTGATTCTCTAAATCAGTGTCTCCAAGGTTCTTGCAAAATGCATTATTGTTAAAAATCTTTTTACCAAGGGTTGGATCAAGTTTAAATGCAGGAACAACCTCACAGATGTCACCAATTGGAAATATTGAAGCAAACTTCTGTAATATTCCTCGAAAAGGAATCCTCTCAAAACATTTTGTTTGGAATCTGATGACACAATATCTTCTCTGTAGCTGTTTAGAAGTAACATCCTTTTTATTGTTTTTATAGTAACAGATGTCAATCAGGAGATCCCTGATATATTTATTTTTGAAAGAATAGTCTCTTATTTTTCTTAACAATGATCTGGTCTTTGCAAAATTAAGGTATTTCATAGCTGCAACAATTTTCTTAATACTATGGGGACAACTTGCCAAGTTCTCAATTTCCATTAAGAAGTCATCAAAGTCAAAAAAAGTTTGTCTGTTTTTTCCATTCCCCCTACAACCTCTCTTTTTAGGGGTTTCTGTATTCTCTAAATTTCGAAAGGCACTACAAAAAATATTTTGAATGTTTCTTTTTTCATCATAAGGCACACCATTCTTGTTCCATTGAAAAGATTGTTGAGACCATAGGGATAAAGGCTTTTTGCATTAGCATTTCATGGTTTTCCAATGTGATTCTCTTCTGCTCATTGTATTCAATACCCAAAATTGAAATAATATTATCAAAACTATGTTCCTGAAAATGGGCCTGTTCAATATCATTAGGATTTTTAAAAGTTTTTATATCAAATCTGTGTCCATTGATACTCAAATTTAGACAGGTGGAAGTTTGTCCAACGTAATTTATATGGCATGTGCCACAAGTTATTGATAAACACAACATTTAACCTTACAAAATCTTGGTGAACTTTCATCTTTACAATTTTGCTCAAAATTCATGGCTTTACAAGTTTGACATCTCAAGTCTCGACATTTACTAAATGTCAATTTGAAGGAAGAAGTAGAAGGAAAACAGGTAGAAGAAGAATCCAAATTTTTTTGCAAGTTTTTATTTTTATTATTTTTTCTATATTTTTAATTTTGTCTAAAAACTTAAATGGAGACAGTCTCTTACTTATCGCGGCCAAACCTGCTGCCTCATCTGGACGTGCAGCCCTGTTTATACAGCGCGACGGCTGATGCTGTATGTTTTCTTTCATATTTGTTCCAATCATGAAAAGTATCAGCTCGAATATCAATGCACTAAATCACATAAGTATTTAAACTCGACAGAATACTGCGCAAAAGCTGCAAGTGAACATGTCAAGCAGAAATAGCATAGAAAAGTTAAATTTTCACTCATGTAATATAATATAAACCACAACAAAACTGTGCAATGCTGCAAGTATTAGATGTAGTTAGTGTAAGTAAAAGAATATTAACATACAAGCAATCCACCCTCACAAACAAACAGGGCCAAAAACCCTCAGATAAAAAAAAAAAACTGAAGTGAACAACAAAACGACAAAACAATGTTAAGAATATATATATAAAAACGTTTACTCAGAACCCCGGATCATTCTTCAGGGAAAGACATCCAGAGGCCCTGAGCACACAAGTTCAGTTCAGGTTTCATGAGAACGCAAAAATCTCAAAAAAGCAATAATGGATATCCAATTTGAAATTTTATGTTGTAAATTTTGATGCATTCTGTCTTCCCTACCTGAACTATAGAAAATACAAGAGAGTCACTAGGATCAAAATTGAACTAAAAAATGAACTATAAAACACCTTACCAAAACAATAATGTTACATGTACTGTTGTATAAATGAAAAAGGAACATCAAAACGAAAACTGAGTCAAAATTCTCCCTACAAGAGTCGCCCTGGAGACTTGTAACACCCATTCTTTACACCCACTAAAAACATTTATTCAACATTATAGAAATTGGATTATTTCAGAAAGTACCTAGGAAATTGCAGCTAACTTTGTTCACTTGGGTCTCTGAACACACCTGAAGTTTAATTTTCCAACTTGGATTTACGTCTTAACCGCAACTATCTAAGAATGACTTTATTTATGTCATGAAGGGTTTGGTGGAAGGATTTATGTTACTATCTTTTAATCTTGTAGGGAGAGATTTGACTCAGTTTTCGTTTTGATGTTCCTTTTTCGTTTATACAACAGTACATGTAACATTATTGTTTTGGTAAGGTGTTTTATAGTTCATTTTTTAGTTCAATTTTAATCCTAGTGACTCTTGTATTTTCTATAGTTCAGGTAGGGAAGACAGAATGCATCAAAATTTACAACACAAAATTTCAAATTGGATATCCTTTATTGCTTTTTGAGATTTTTGCATTCTCATGAAACCTGAAGTGAACTAGTGTGCTCAGGGCCTCTGGATGTCTTTCCCTGAAGAGTGATCCAGGGGTTCTGAGTAAACGTTTTTATATATATATTCTTAACATTGTTTCGTCGTTTTGTTGTTCACTTTAGTTTTTTTTGTTTGTTTGTTTGTTTTTTGTCTGAGGGTTTTTGGACCTGTTTGTTTGTGAGGGTGGATTGCTTGTATGTTAATATTCTTTTACTTACACTAACTACATCTAATACTTGCAGCCTTGCACAGTTTTGTTGTGGTTTATATTATATTACATGAGTGAAAATTTAACTTTCCTATGCTATTTTCTGCTTGACATGTTCACTTGCAGATTTTGCGCAGTATTCTGTCGAGTTTAAATACTTATGTGATTTTAGTGCATTGATATTCGAGCTGATACTTTTCATAATTGGAACAAATATGAAAGAAAACATACAGCATCAGCCGTCGCGCTGTATAAACAGGGCTGCGCGACCAGATGAGGCAGCAGGTTTGGCCACGATAAGTAAGAGACTGTCTCCATTTAAGTTTTTAGACAAAATTAAAAATATAGAAAAAAATAATAAAAATAAAAAACTTGCAAAAAAATTTGGATTCTTCTTCTACCTGTTTTCCTTCTACTTCTTCCTTCAAATTGACATTTAGTAAATGTCGAGACTTGAGATGTCAAACTTGTAAAGCCATGAATTTTGAGCAAAATTGTAAAGATGAAAGTTCACCAAGATTTTGTAGGGTTAAATGTTGTGTTTATCAAATAACTTGTGGCACATGCTATATAAATTGTATTGGACAAACTTCCACCTGTCTAAATTTGAGAATCAATGGACACAGATCTGATATAAAAACTTTCAAAAATCCTAATGATATTGAACTGGCCCATTTTCAGGAACATAGTTTCGATAATATTATTATTTCAATTTTGCGTATTGAATACAATGAGCAGAAGAGAATCACATTGGAAAACCATGAAATGCTAATGCAAAAAAGCCTTTATCCTTATGGTCTCAACAATCTTTTCAATGGAACAAGAATGGTGCCTTATGATGAAAAAAGAAACATTCAAAATATTTTTTGCAGTGCCTTTCGAAATTTAGAGAATACAGAAACCCCTAAAAAGAGAAGTTGTAGGGGGAATGGAAAAAACAGACACTTTTTTTGACTTTGATGACTTCTTAATGGAAATTGAGAACTTGGCAAGTTGTCCCCATAGTATTAAGAAAATTGTTGCAGCAATGAAATACCTTAATTTTGCAAAGACCAGATCATTGTTAAGAAAAATAAGAGACTATTCTTTCAAAAAAAATACATCAGGGATCTCCTGATTGACATCTGTTACTATAAAAACAATAAAAAGGATGTTACTTCTAAACAGCTACAGAGAAGATATTGTGTCATCAGATTCCAAACAAAATGTTTAGAGAGGATTCCTTTTTGAGGAATATTACAGAAGTTTGCTTCAATATTTCCAATTGGTGACATCTGTGAGGTTGTTCCTGCATTTAAACTTGATCAAACCCTTGGTAAAAAGATTTTTAACTACACTGACGGAAAAAAAAATCCCAACACCAAGAAGGGGTTGTGTTAGATAAACGACAGTTGGTAGGCGGTGAGAGTACATCTGTAAGATGACGTCTATGCAAATTTCGCGCTCGGCTCATACGTGTGGCGTCCCTCGGAACATGATAAGCACGTTTGCTGTAAATACATGCTGTAACGTTCGTGAGCGTTAGTTATAGTTGAGATTCGACGTAGTGTGTTGATGTTAGTCAAGAATGCCTTTAAGAAGACGAAAAAGCCATTATCAACAGCTCACGGAGTTTGAACAAGGTCGTGTAATAGGGCTACGAGAAGGTGGATATTCTTTCCGCAATATTGCAGAACAACTTGGCAGGAATGTAGCCACTGTGCATGATTGTTGGCAGTAGTGGTCAAGGGAAGGTACCGCCTCAAGAAGACCGGGTACCGGCCGGCCACGTGGCACTACTGAGAGGGAAGACCGCCGTGTACGGCGTATGGCCGTGGCGCATCGTACCGCGTCTGTGGCAGCAATTCGAGCTGCAGTTGCCACCACAGTGACACAACGAACTGTTACAAATCGGTTACTTGAAGGACAGCTCCGAGCCAGATGCCCTGCAGCTTGCATTCCACTTACTGCAAACCACTGCCATTTGTGACATCAGTGGTGTCAATCTAGAGCTCATTGGAGGACGGAGTGGAGATCTGTTGTGTTTTCTGATGAAAGCCGGTTCTGCCTGGGTGCCAGTGATGGCAGTGTGTTGGTTAGAAGGAGGCCAGGTGAGCGCCTGCAACCAACCTGTCTGCGGCAGAGACACACTGGACCTACACCTGGAGTTATGGTCTGGGGAGCAATTTCCTATGACAGCAGGAGCACTCTCATGGTTATCCCACGCACCCTGATGGCACAGTTGTACGTCGGTCTGGTGATTCAACTTGTTGTGCTGCCATTCATGAACAGCATTCCAGGGGTGTTTTCTAACAGGATAACGCTCGCCCGCATACCGCTGTTGTAACCCAACATGCTCTACAGAGTGTCGACATGTTGCGGTGGCTTGCTAGATCACCAGATCTTTCACCAATCGAGCACGTATGGGACATCATTGGACGACAACTCCCGTGTCACCCCCAACCAGCATTAACCGTCCCTGTATTGACCGACCAAGTGCTACAGGCATGGAACTCCATCCCACAAACTGACATCCAGCACCTGTACGACACAATGCATGAATGTTTGCGTGCTTGCATTCAACATTCTGGCGGTTACACCGGTTATTAATGTACCAGCATTTCACATTTAAAAAATGGCTCTTCTCGCGCTTATACAAAGCTGTGATCTTGAAACCTTAATCGATTAAATATGTTACCTATACAAATCTATTGCCGCCATTTCATTCCTCTACAATTATTTTTTCGTGGTGTTGGGATTTTTTTTTTCCCCGGCAGTGTATAATAGATTTTGCAAGAACCTTGGAGACACTGATTTAGAGAATTTACCCTGTTTTTGCCATGAGGACATTTGCTCTCAATTTATTGACAAATATTATGGACATGTTCTGACAGGGAATATATTATTACCAATACTAATTTAAGGAAAATCATGGATGCAGGTGTGAAGTACAGACCACAGATTTTCATTTCACTTGATACTATAAAAAGTAATATTACCAAGGATTTACATTGCTTTATTTATAATTTGTCTGACAGTTTTGGAATTCCTGTACAAAAAATTTTCCGCTGGATTACAGCTGTACTAGAGAAGATCTTTATATACATTGAGAGGTTCTATAACAGAAACCATTTCCTAAAGGGATGGGAAGAAATTAAAGAAGAAATTGAACAACTAAAATACAAGCATGTTATTGCACCCATTGATAAATGTGGGGGTAATTTTGCTTTCATTTGCAAAAAATTATATTATGAAATCTTGTCAAAAGAATTGTGTAATGAAAAAACCTATCAAACTGAAAATTGTTCTGATCTCAAAATTATACAGAAGAAAATTTTGAGTTTTTTAAACTACTAAAAATTAGAGAATCCAAGATTGAATTTTCATACATTTTTGCCACTCCTAAGTTTCATAAGGTTCTGGTGTGTTTCAGATTCATCACCTGCGGTTTCAATAGTTACATTAATAAAGCTGGCAAAATTTTTCAAGAACTGTTGCAGATTATCTACAATAATATTCAACATGCCACTTGGATTATTACAGACAATAAAAATATCTTACAGTTTATCAAGGATAATCAACCATTTAAAGGTGAAATTAATACATATGATTTCAATAATCTGTTTACTTTTATCGATTTACAGGATCTGCATACAGTTCTCCAATTGTATTTTGATGAATTTGGTCAGCTTTTGAAGGTCAGCAAGGAATACTGGGGACACCTTTGTAACTTTTGTGTCTTCCACAACTATATTTTTGATAAAAATAGAATAATAATTCAAAAACAAGGTATCCCTATGAGTACTTCATTTTCAAGCCTGTTAGCCAATTTATTTCTGCATTATTATGAGAGAAGGATTGTTATGGAGCATGTTTATAATTTTAGATATGTTGATGACCTCATCAGTTTCTGTGTTCAAAACAATACTTTTAATATGCAGGATTGTTATCCCCCGAGCTTGGTTCTGGAAAAAACAAACAAGAATTCTGAGATTGCTGTTTTGGACCTACAGATTACAGTAAAGCATAAAAAATTCTCAATAGATGTATTTGATAAAAGAACAAATTTTGACTTCAGTCCTAAATTACTGAATGTTTGGACTTCAAGAATTCCAAGAACAATACATAGAAACATTATTATATCTCAATTTCTACGTATTACTCACATTTGCAATAACGCAGACAATACTACCAAACAGTTAAAAAGCTTTTTTCCACTTTGAAAGATAATTCTTATCCACCAAAATTTTGTAAATTTTACTTTTGTGATCTCTTATCTACTTACAATCTACATTTCACCTTCAATATCAGACTTTGTAACATTACACCCTAAAATATCTTTGTACTAACCACTTTTTAGGGCCACACTTAAAACAATGTTTCCTCCGAGTCGCCCCGGAGACTTATAACACCCGTTCTTTACATCCACTAAAAACATTTATTTGACATTATAGAAATTGGATTATTTCAGAAAGTACCTAGGAAATTGCAGCTAAATTTGTTCATTTTTGTTTCTGAACACACTTGAAGTTTAATTTTCCAACTTGGATTTAAGTCTTAACCGCGACTCTCTAAGAATGACTTTATTTATGTCATGAAAGGTGTGGTGGAAGGATTTGTTACTGTTACTATCTTTTAATCTTGTAGGAAGAATTTTGACTCAGTTTTCGTTTTGATGTTCCTTTTTCGTTTATACAACAGTACATGTAACATTATTGTTTTGGTAAGGTGTTTTATAGTTCATTTTTTAGTTCAATTTTAATCCTAGTGACTCTTTTGTATTTTCTATAGTTCAGGTAGGGAAGACAGAATGCATCAAAATTTACAACACAAAATTTCAAATTGGATATCCATTATTGCTTTTTTGAGATTTTTGCATTCTCATGAAACCTGAACTGAACTTGTGTGCTCAGGGCCTCTGGATGTCTTTCCCTGAAGAGTGATCCAGGGGTTCTAAGTAAACGTTTTTATATATATATTTTCTTAACATTGTTTTGCCGTTTTGTTGTTCACTTTAGTTTTTTTGTTTGTTTGTTTTTTATCTGAGGGTTTTTGGCCCTGTTTGTTTGTGAGGGTGGATTGCTTGTATGTTAATATTCTTTTACTTACACTAACTACATCTAATACTTGCAGCATTGCACAGTTTTGTTGTGGTTTATATTATATTACATGAGTGAAAATTTAACTTTCCTATGCTATATATATATACACTTTCTTCCCATTTAATGAGTTTAACAAAATATAAAATCGCTGAAATTTTTTGAAAATTAAAAAAAGTTAGTGTTACAACACCCAGCAACTTTCAAATAGTTGTGATACATATTTTTAATTTATGTGGCAATCGTGCTGCAACTCTGAGTAATGCTTAAATTACATCAACAACTGAAACACTGGATTTCAGATCCCTAAATAATTTGTGATGGTGTCAAAGTTCTTCTCTTCAGTCTTGGAGCTGTAGTGCCAGAGGCATTCTCTTTGAAGCAGAGCAAAATAAACAAGTGGGTGTGGGGTTGGAACCTCGGGAAGAGTGAAGGGGGGGGGCGATGCTACGGAAGTCACGGATCAGAGCAGCATGGAATGGAAACAGCTTTCCCCTATTTAAGATCAATGCACTTTGCTGCAGGCAATGTTTTCTCCCCTAACTTTTACAAAGCAGCAATCCGCAGAGAGAAAATGTCTACACACACATACACGGATGTTTTTGTCAAAGCCACGGGGAGATGTTGATGCAGTGATACTGCACATTTTCATCAAACACGTGGCATTCTTAAAGCTTTGATGTGATAACAGATTTCTCTCATTATACGGCATGGTATGAAGAGCAAAACGTTTCCTTTTTGAAGTTTACGGGGGAAAAAAATAAAAAAAATACTGTATTATCCACACCATCATATAATCTGCAGTGGCTAGAATGTAAACTTTTAGGAACAGACAATCCACAGATTATGTGCCGGAAAATACGGTAGTTTTTCTAAATCTGGGTAGTTTGTACATTTGTTCACCATGAAATCAGAACTGTGCAGACCAGCATCAGAAAAAGATATTTGCAATCTACATTTAATTTTGCACCATCTACCATTAATTTAACATTTTGGTACAGGGTTCCCACTCAAAAGTAAAAAAAATTCCCTGCCTTTTCCAGGTTGTTCTGAGAGTTTTTCCAGAGCGGCAAATCAAATCACATTGCGACAAATTGTTGCATTTTATTACATTCTTGCGTTCCTTACGAAAGCATACATTTGTTAATTCTTAAAATAACTGTTCTTTATACAGTTACCTGCTTTTTATTAATAACAATTAAATGCATGAGGCATATTATTTTTGGTACCATAATTCCATGATCTTTTCTGAACGTAAGTGGTATACTGCCCATGTAGAATTTGTTAATACATTCCCGTACAAACAGTTCATATGTAAGAAAAAATCTGTATGTTGAATAGTTTGTTTTCCTTTCTTCTATAGCATAGTGTAGATAAGCTTAATGACTGAATAGGCTCCTGCTCAGAGAAATGTTGAATGAGAATCAACCAAGAAGGGGCTTTGATCCATTGTTTAAGTGGTTCTCTTGTGATGTGTTTCTCCAAGCAAAAGTGTATCAGACCACTGTGCCTAATTGTTCCATGTTACAAAATATGAAGCAAACTATCTGCAGAAACCGAATAAAACCGTAATGTCAACAGGCAATTTTTAAAATTCAGTTTTGATAATTTTTAGAGAATTAAGGAATAATGTAATGTATTGAAAGCAAGATTTATCAAATTCTAGACAGGCTGTAATTGCAAATAATTGCTTACCTGAAATTAATACTGATAATGTTATGTTCATCTCACATATGAGGGAGAATTAAAAATACACCACATAATGAATGTCCCGATTATACACTCCATAAAGATAAACAGAAAATATGGAATATAAAGGATAAATAACTTTCATTTTCCCAAATTACTTTATAGTTACAAAATTTAATGTATTTAACATAAATTTTACATAATATTTAACAAAATCATGTCTTATTTTTTTGTTTCAGGTTTAACAACCACCATGAGCAACTTGTTGGGCTATAAGCAGTAATCCGTCCATCCCTAATTTAGGACCTTTGGCTTCACGAAGAAGGAGAGCCAGTGCCGTAAGAGAAACACACCACCCATACCTCATCTGGGACTTGAATCCAGGCTCACTTTGACGAATAGTCAGAAGCCGGAGCTTAGACCACTGCACCACCGAGGTGGCAAACCATGTATTTACATTATATCTTATGTGATTCTATCATAAAGTTCACATACCATTACGTGACCACAAGGTTCTTCAGGAAGACGCTTTGCCGTCTGTAAGTTCTGTTTTACACGTTCTGTAAAACATTCTTTAAAACATGTATTTACATGTTTTAAAGAATATTTGAACAAAGACTTATTTTAAATTCTACATATAATGAAATATTTCAATTGATTAGGTGAAATTATATAACTGATTTATCTGTATTTTAAGTGCACACAAGTATATAAATAACATTTTAAACGACTCACAACATTTAGAGTTCCAGTTAGTTTTAAAAATGCAAGCTGGGAGAATTGCGACTGAAGAGAATAAATTGCACCCCCCCTTTTTTTGATTGGAGGTTTAACAACCACCGTGAGCAACTCAATGGGCTATAAGCAGTCGCCCATCCTTAATTTAGGGTCACTGGTTCCAGGGAAGGGAGAGAGCCAGTGCCGTAAGACAAACACAACATCCATGCCTCACCGGGATTCGAACCCGGACCCCATTCGGACGAATGATCAGAGGCCATCGCTTAGCCCACTGCGCCACCGGGGCGGCATAAATTGGCCTTAAATGATACAATGCTGAAGCTTTAAATCCTTTAAGTGCTTATTTTACATAAATATTAAAGAACACAGAAACTTTTGCTGAAATTGAAGTCTAATGGGAATGATAAAATGGTGAGTGTCTGACAGAATTTCTTAACATTTTGTTAGAGCGGTTCTATCAAATCGATCTAACAATTTGTATTTTCTATTGGAATTTACTTAGAATCTTTAAAGACAAAGCAAACTAAAACAGCTATTAAAAAAAAAAAAAAAAAAAAAGAAGAGAGAGGGAACGGAAATCGTGACAGCATTTCTGCGTCTGAGGAAAAACCTGTGCCAGTACCATCCCAACAATTTCTAGCAATCAGGAAAAATACTGCTGACATTTAAAAATCAAAATTATAATTATTTTAGCTAAAGTTCTTGCACTTGGCAATGAGAACATCGAATCTATGCTATTTGCTTCTAAATAACCCAGCATAGGATATTTAGACATTGTGCTGTTAAATTTCATAACCAATAAGCTGGCACAAACCAAAAAAGAAAATAAATGTGCAAAATAAAGTTTAAAATCATACCTTTGATGGTGGCTGCAGCAACTATGTGAAATGTTGCACTCTCTGCAAACTTTATGATTGAATGTAAGTTTTTTGCTCCATACATGATGCAGCATGATTGTTTAGTACAACTACAGTTAAAATGGCACAAACATCAGTTGATTTTAAAATTCTTCGGTAGCAGAAAGATTGCATAGGCACAAATGTTTTTGCAACATTAGTTGGCAGAGAATATAATTTCTGTTTACCAAGTCTAGCAGATACATGATATCTTCACTACTGTTGTAATTTGATCAGTTAAATTTTTCTGTCAGTCCTTAACAGTTTCCTTTTTTTTTTTGCCATGCATACACTAAAAAAATGTAAGAACTATTCTAACATAATCTATGGAGAAAAAATGCAGGAAAGCCAGAAAGTTCCATAAATCATGATCTTGAGCAGAGAAAGCAATTTGGATATCTAAAATACATCTTCCTGAAGTATCAAGAAAAAAAATATTCTTCAAAATTTTTTAGTAGCACCACAGTTTTATATTTCATTCATTTTGACTGAAAAATTCTGTCACAATAGGTATATGACTGCCAACATAAAGCTATAAATATGTTTCAAAGTTTAATTACACCTCAAAATGAAAAAGAAAAATAATCTTTACATGAAGCAGCTGTAGCACAATATAATATGAAAAATCATTCAGGGAAATAGTAAACTGATGCATTTTGCAGAAGCAAATTAATTCACATTATCATGGTGTTGTCAGTTATTCAAGTCACATACTGTAAGTTAAAGCAATAAGCTCCAAGAAAATTTTTCAAAGAAGATTCAAAACCACTGTGCATAATTTCTACACTAATCAAAATAACAAAAGTTTGAAGGAGCGGTACATTATAAATGCTTTGATAATTCAGCTATCTGGAAGTCTATACTACTTGCTTCCAAATTCATGTCATGGCATAACTTTGTTTTCTTTTGCTTTAGAAACTTTATCTGATTTAAAGCTTTCCTCTTTTTATTTTATTTTATTTTTTTTCATAGTCAGCTTTATTTTTTTTAATTTTTTTATCTAGATATTGGTGGGAATGAGAACGAGACATTTTAGCATTATTTAGTAGCTCTTTTGTAAGAGGAACATTTATTACACCACCACTTGCCTTAATGAAGTCATAGACAGTACGTAAAGCTATCAGAGACTTGTCATGCAAATTTTCAACTAACATGTCTTTATTTATCAAAAAGCCACTTTCCACAGAAGCATTGCCATGAGATAAAATCAAAGTAATTTTAATAACTTCCCACAAATCTTTGAAGTGTTCATTGTCGTGTAGAAAGGTTTGATAAAAGACATCTAAATCAGTACTGAGTCGGGAAAATGAAGAGAAAGTTTCCTTCCATTCCATTTTTGACTGCTGACATAATGAGCTGAATTGGCTCTGTCTGCAGCAACAGATGTGACATATTTATTTTAAAAAAAAATCTGCAACATCTTGTCCATACGCTTTTCACAAAGAACTGCATTGGAACACAGAAACTTTGGGTTCAGACAAGATGCATGTTTGACCATTGGAAATTTTAATGGGTTGCGCTCCAATATTTTGGCAGTTGTTTGCATCAAGAATTTATGGCACTCTTTACGGAACATCAATTTCTGGAGTTCAGATGCACTGCTTTTTGCAAGATACCGCCCAGCAGCTATGCCAATATCTACAGATTTAACATTACGGTGCATGGTTTCATTGCAGATATCTATTGTCAACAATTTTTCAGGTGAAGGTATAACTAAAAAAGTTCAGTTTTAATGAATCTTTTCATTAACTGATACACCAATTCATATACTGCATCATACAGAAATGGTACCATCAGTTTTACTGTCTGAAATTACTTCAGGAATGGGTATAGGATAGTTGCTACTGAGAGAAGAAGGCCGCTTTTGCCAAAATAAGCTTGTCTTCACAAGCACTTGCAATTCTTTCACAAGTCATAGACTTGAAAAGAGTTGTTTTTTCAACATACTTCTTAATATTGGGGAAGATTTCAATTGCTCGTTCAACTACAGAAACATTTTCTAACCATCTAACCAGGCAAAATTTCAGCGGAAAATTTTTACTTCCTGTGATAGATATATAATCTGCACGACATGCAGGGCTATCTTTGAACAGCTGGTACATAGCTCTAAATATATCGTTTAAGTTCCAGTTTGTTGCTTTGTGTCCTGTCTGAAATGCTCCATGCACAACATGTAAGCCACATGAACCTAGGTCTAAGAGCCGACAAGCCTTTTCATCAAGAACTTCTTTTATGCTCCTCAGAAATTTTAAATTTACATGAGGACTATCCATTGAAACCTGACGCAACCTGCTTAAATCAAGTTCTATCAGTCCTTCATAAAATTTTTTAACCAAGTCCCCTGATGTGGCATGACCAAGGAAGACTGAATTTAAATAAAGACTGGAAACTTGGTTAGATGCATTGGACCAGTATCTGATGACAAAATCTATTCGACATTTTTGAGATACCAGGTTAAGTGCTTCATCAAAGCACACAACAAAATGGGTGTTGAATAACTCTGAGATAAGACACTGATGATAATACGGAGCAAGACCATAAGAAATTAAGTATGCCATTTTTGTGCCTCCCATTGTCACAGTTTTGGCAATTTCACTGTCTGGAAACATGAGCTGAAAGACACTAGAGGCATTTTTGAATGCATTATATGAGCTATGAGTCATGACAAGATTCATTGCCCAAATCACTTCAGCTCTCAAAACACTTTCCTTGGATAAAAAGCTTGTGATGGAGGATGACTGAACTTTGCTATTAGTTTATCAATAACATAACTGTCAGTTTCTACAGCAGGTGTACCTTTAATTATGCAATTACTATTACATTCATTTTTCTTTATGAAGAAGTTACTGACAGTAAGTGAAGTTCCAGAAGCTTTTACATTTTTCTTATGTTTGGAACTTTGACCATGGCTTGTAATGGCTTGCCTACCCATATTACTTAGGCTGAAGACTTTGCAGCATAAAATACAGTGTGCTTTATGTGGTTCATTGTCAACAACTCTTAGCCAGTCCCCACTGGGGATTTAAATTTTGATCAGTCCACTCAGGATTAAACACTGTTTTACTCATCATGAAAAATTGCAATTCACAAAAATAAATTTATAATTTGCTTGTGTGTGTGATGAATGTCATGACTTTCAATTTTCTTATGACAAAGTTTGCATTAAATCCTGGCATGCCATAATGGTAAATAAAAACCAGTCCATTTACGTAATTTACAAACCAGAATGCTCCAAAAATGTAACAAAATTCAATAAAAATAATAGTGAACACAACAAACCTCTATAATCATGCTCTTTTTTCAATCTTTAATAATCTCTCTGCACAAATTTATTTCATCAGAAGATTGCAGGGTGAATGCAGATCGCCTAATTATTGGTAAGTAATACTTCACGGAGAAATGTAATCACAGATGAGCTTTGAATAATTTTTATTTTGCTTTACTTTATAATCTATGGGTTCACAGGCTAGCATTTTTTTTGAAATCGCTGGACACCCATCCCTAAAACTGCATGACATCCCTTACCTCGCATGTCTTTTCACTCTTTCTTCCTCTCACTGTTTCTTTCTCTCTCCCACTTTCGCTGGACAGCAGCATTAAAAATCAAAATAGTTCTTCTCCCTTCTCCAGTCTTTACGATCCTCCTTAGTTTCTGAAAACGCTCCACTCACGCCCCGGGTGTGTCCTTTGCCACCTAGGAAAGTTAAAAGTCGTTTAAATATTTCAATTAACTATTTCCGTTCGGACAGCCCCAACATGCATGCGATCCCAAGCAACGATGGGTCATTCCACGCCAAATCGCCAGATGCTATCCACCACACCGTCTCCGATTCTTACGATTTTTTTTCTATGAAAAGATTACTCCAACATACGGAAATCCCGAAAGTTCCATTTTTAAAATTTCCAATAGATTAGAAGATATTAATTTTCAAATTTCGGTGAATGGCGGCCTTATTTACGTAAAACACAAATATCTCCGTTGTTTAGATTAAAAGAAGTACCAAAATCACCACTTCTTCATAATTTCACCCAAGGAATCCATTGGTGCAATGCACGAATTTCTACCTTCTTTAGTTTTTGAGTTACGTGCAACAAGAAAGCCTTTTTTCAAACCGTAAACAAACTGTGTAGTACAGCACTTAGAAAGTCGCAACTGTTTTTGTATTTAAACAAAAGTTTAATTTAATAAACAAAGAAAAAAAAATTGGGTTTTTGCGTACATGCTGAGAAAAGAATTTTTAAATACAGGGTACGACTTGTACTTTGCCACTGTGAAAGTGCGGGCAGCGAATCGCGGCTTGCAGCCAAATGGCAGCAAGAGTCAATGTAGGCCTCTGGATGGGTGGCAGATGATACCACTGGACGCGTGCGTCGGTCAGATTAAATTTATCAGCCCACGATCATTTGATATGATGTTTGAAGGAAGGAAGGAAAGTGCATTAATGTTATATTTAAAGGCAATCCAAATAACATAACTGTTAAATATCACCAAACTTAATTAGCATTTTCTCAAAAGAAAGTGCCGAATATTGGCATGCTCAGCCATTAGACGGCGAGGAAAACTAATATAAACTTTCTTCACCGTAAGCTTACCAATATATCAACCGCATATAAATTTTGCAATGGATGTTGAATACCGTTTTTGGAATATTAATCAACGATATCTTCAACTTACGAAATATCCGATAGGATTTTTGGACATTAAATAGTTCTACTGCACAGATTTAAAGTAAGATTTTCTACGACTGCCATAAGAGGAAAAGATCAAGGAATGACAATTTTAGAAACAAAAAAGTCGAGGATATATGTCCTGGTGCCAATTCTTGCGAGGGAGAGGAGAGACTACGTGAAAATAACGTGAAATACCTGAAGATAACAACAGCGAGGCTAAGGAGTTAGAAAAAATGTCATTGATTATTTTCGGGTAGAGCTAGTGTTTAAATAAACAAGTTAATCTTTCAGTTGTCATCTTGTCTTTTTTTATTTATTTTAACTGTTTATTTAAAGATTGTGTTGCATACGGAAATGCAGGAAACACTCATGAGATCATATGAAACACAACGCATAACAGCGAACTGTGTCGCCCTCAAATAAAACAGTTTCACAGTAACACTGGATGGAAATTTTGATGGCCCTAATCCCAGCCCAATGTTAGCGTGGCAGTAACAAAATTTATTTCGTTTTTTTTTTCATTATTTTGGTAAATTTTAAAATAATGGGGGAACATTAGCAGACCTTGGACCTGTGAATGCGTTTCCGTTAATGTAGTACACAATGTATCACAATTACTGTCAACCAATATATGAAAAACAAGTGTGGAATGTTACTACATATTTAGAGATCGTAATTTGTTCCCTCTGTTTCATGTGTTCCTCTGTCCTTATCCGTATCATCGCAGTTTTCATCCTCATATTGACAAGTTACTTAAAGGAGTTAATCTTCCAGTTGTCAGTAATGAACAAAGATGCTGAAAAACTAAGTAGCAACTTTTAAATTCTCAAGAGAATTAAAAAGGAGCTAAGAAAATACACTGCAGTGTTTTCCACTTGCGGTGAGCTAGCTAGTCGTAGTTTGCCAGAGATTGTAAATTAGGATCTGGGGGCAGCTCGACATCTGAGGCTGTAGTTGGTTGTCTGAAGTTATGGAAGGTTATAGATCAGACAGGCGTCACTGAATATATTCGCTGTTGTTGTTGGGTTGCTTGACCTACCCCCCCCCGGATGTTAAACCCTAAACCCCCAACTACCGTTGGTGAAGGAGATCGGGGCAAATTCTCTATTACAGTCATTGATTTGCTTTCTCTTACTTTAATAGATTGTTGAGTACTCTGACTGAAAAAAAGTACTAAAAGAAAGCATGTCTGAGATAAGAGTAGCAGGGATGAAAGAGTATATCATCTCTAAGAAAAGCAGAAGGTTCTGAAAGTGTTGTCAACAGAGATCCTAATGCCATAACGGCAAAAAAAAAAAAAAAAAAAAAAACCCAGGGATAAAGAAAAAATCATGGAAGCAACAAGTGGAGAAAACTAACAGTTAATACGAAATACCATTTTGCCTGAGAGGCTACAATTCATATAACTACTTCCAAAATCCGGAAGTCTTAAAATTGATTGGCTACGTCTGTGACACAAACATTAGTACTGAACTTTTCTCGCAGGTCACAGTTCATTTCCACGCTACGTCAAATTACTTGCATGGGAAACAATTGGAGGAAGTTTAATTTGCACGTGTGCTCATAAAATCCTCCTAACACTTTTTTGTCAACATAATTTTTCATCTTGCGGCGAGTGGCACGTTTATACTTAACAATATCTTTACGAAGGACAATACATTTCTGCGATGTTGATCAGGCAAAGTGCAAGAAAGGTCTGGAGCCCACTCAGGTCATTTGCAGTAACTCCCCACAAATAATGTCATCCAAAATGGAGACAGAGGCTTTAGTGCCTGCAATGACAAACCTGAAACCAATAGAGCATGCATGGCAACAATTACATCAGTAGTAACTAGGTGGATTTTTTTTTCGGCAATGTGAGGGTAAAGATGCGAAATGAATAATTTATGCAAATCTTGTGAGGTGCAGCAACGCAAGAAAAATAATTTACGATTACAAGAAAATTTCTACCCCGTCTAACTTTTGTTTTTGCAAATTTTTGTTTCCTATGTATAAGCTGAAACCTTGGGAAAAATTACGAGAGAATGATGAACTTTATATTTCTTCTTATTCTAAATAACGGAGATATTTGCGTTTTTATGGGAAACTGTTCCACTATGCACAAAAATTCAAAAAATAATATCTTCTAATCTATCAGAAATAAAAAAAGTTGAAACTTTCAGGGTTTTTTTTTTTTTTATATATAACTTGGGAACAGCTACCCTTAAAAAAAAAAATTGTAAGAATCGGAGATGTGTTGGTGGAAAATTATTTTAATATCTGACGATGTCGTGTGGAATGACCCAGATGTGAAAATCTATGGTCCCGGGCGTCAGACTACCGAATTTTTCGCAACCAGCCAGTTCTTGCAGTAATCGGAATATCATCTTAAAATAGCTATAAATAAATTTCTTCATGCATTATGAAATAGAAATATGACAGAATCAAGAAAAATCTCTTTCCGGCCGTAAAACCAGAAGACAACAAATCTAGAAAGCGGCCGTGAAATCTGGTAGGTATACAATACTACCGGCTTCATTGCATGGTATTTTTTTGTCAAAATACTCGTAAGTACTATGAAAAAAAAAAAAAATCTATTCCCCTCTTTGAAGAATCTTCCTATTTCAAAATATTTTCCCTGTTCAAACATTTGAAGATTTCAAACTTTTCCAACTATACCAACTCTTGCTGCAGAATTACAAAAGCGAAGCTTCAGTTCGTAAGTGATATGAACCTTTTTCAAAATAAACTAGGTGCCCTCGATTTGCAACATTCATCTAGACTGCTCTTGAAAGGGGGAAAAAACGAATTTATTGGGATCACCAACATTCGGCAAAATAAAATGTTTTTGTACATTTTGATAAAAGACAAGTGGAACATGCAAAAGAAAAAAAAAAAAAGCTCAACTTCTAAAGTTTCCAATGAATTTCGGCGAAATTTAAAATGGAACATTATTTTCATATATCTTGCCCAGTGTAAAAATTTCAGTCGTCGGTTATTTAAAAACTTGAGGAAATAGCTTTTTCATAATTTTTTCCCCAGTCTACACAGAGAACCGGGGCACCTACTCAGGAACAAATTACTGCCTCTGCGCAAACGCCAGCAGATAAGAGCCTGCGAAATGGGTGTGTGATTAATGGCTTTCTCTCAGGCTTTGACGTGTCTGTTTGTTCGGTTGTAGTTTAAAGCATCTGGAGATGGGGAAACCGCAAAGAGACGCACTCCCCAGCACAGTTGCACTTTAATCGGTGGGAGGGTTGCGGAGTTGCCTCGAAGGATAAAACAACTCGGAATTATTTTAAAACTTAGCAATACAGAAATATATTCTACAAAAGTCTGAAACAAAATATTTTTTTTTCTGACTTTTCAGTTCCCTGAAAAAAAATTCCCTGATTTTTACGGAAAAACACTATTTTCCCTGAGTTTTCCCTGATTTTTGGAACAATTTTCAAATTCCCTGAGAATTCCCAGTTTTCCAGATTGCGTGGGAACCCTGTGGTAGTGTGAGCATACACAAAAAGAATGCATTCCAGATGCCCCTGCATATCACACCACTTGGGCCTGAACTTGCAGAATTTCAAGAGCTTAATTTTACATTTTGGGTGGGCCTTCTTAAATTTTGTAAATACAGTTAATTCAGGTTCCAAAGAAGTAACTGCTTCTGTTTGTGTTCGTTAACCCCATTAATTCATGATGATACATAATCTTTTTTACCAGGAAATATCCTGTTATTTTCCTTATTCCAAACACAGATTTAAGAAATCTCATGAAAAAAAGATGCTAATTTTAGAAGATATGAGAAAATGCATCTGACTGGAATTCTGGATTCTTTTAAGCATGATCTGGTGCAATTTATACTAAAGACTGTATCCTATTCAGCTTTACCATATCAAGCATTTTCACAGTGGATGAGTCTAATTTTAAAAGGGAATTACTGGCTCAATACTCAAGGGGCTTGGACGTTGGGGAATCTGTTGATTTTGGACAAATCAAAGAACTTAAGAACAGATTCATCATTACGCATATTGATAAAGCAAAGAACAACTTTGCCATTATTTGTAGGAAGATCTACAGGGACCTTCTCAGATCAGAGTTGACTGACCATGCAGTATATACTTCTTTGACACAAAGTCAAAATACCATCAAAAAGAAAATCGTTTCTCTACATAAGAAGCTCAAAATAAGAAATGCTACTACGCAATTCCCATTTCTTTATGCCCTACCTAAATTCCATAAAAGTCCCGCTGGATTCAGATTTATCACTTCAGCAAGAAATTGTTATAACAAAGTGGCCAACAGAGCTTTTGAACAACTTCTTAAAAACTCGCATCCTTCCAATATTTCTTGCATTGATACCTTTGACTTCAGCAATTCATTTACTTCAATTTATTTGATCTAACAGAATATGCGATTAACTTTTTTTTTTTTTTTTTTTATATATCAAATTTGAGCATTGTCTCTATACTAACAAATGCCATTGGGTCGCATTGAAATCCTTCTGCATTACCAATAATTACCTATGCAGGGCTTGAAAAACATTTGAAAAGTTTCATGCCCAGCTGGGCATGTGCAAAAATTATTTACTTGCTTAGGTAGTAAAAGCTGGATGCACAGGAAAATTTATCTTTTTAAGGATAATAAATCAGAACCCCCATTTTTTAAGTTAAAAAATATGTACTACTTTTTTTTTTTTTTGCATTTCCGTTTTAAGGGTCTGTATTCAAAACGTTCCATGCACAAAAGCGATTCTCCCATGTTCCTTTCGTTGAAGTTTTCGCCCATTGTCATTAAACACCAGAGGATAGTTCTACCAGAAGCATGCATTCCGTCTCTGACTTTAAACAACATTTGTAGTAAAACTACACATGGTTCCAATTTCTGCACCAAGAGCATAATGTAATTAAAGAAGTAGTATTCTTCTGTCCTTAGCACTGTGTAACAATAATACAACTTGCAGTGATTAACAGTGAAATGAAACACTACATGCAACAACAGTCTTTTTTTTTGTAGTAGGAAATTCTATTCCAAACTTTATTTTTAAATTCCGGGAAACTAGATTATTTTTTACCTGCCCAAGCAAATAATTGACATGCCTCGGGCATGGTATTTTTCAAGCGCTGCCATGTACGGGCAGTAGTGTGTATTTACAGATATGTGGAATTCTTATGGGTGTGACTTATTCAAGCATACTTGCACTTCTATGAAAAGAATGGAAGTATCTCTGGAAATGCTATGAGATACAATGATGTCATAGTGTTTAATTGGAGAGAATTTCACACTCAAGCTAATATCATTTATCCTCCACAGTTAATACTTCAGAAGACTAATTGGGATCCTAGAATTGTAAGCTTCTTGGATATTAAGATTACAACCCTAAATGAGGGCTACCTAACCAAAGTATATGATAAAAGGAAAGACTTCAAACTTTCATATCAACTACTACATCTTCTGGGAATCTAATATCTCAAAATCTATTCACAGAAATCTTACTTCTCAATTCCATCATTTTTTAAGGATTTCTAACTCTTCCTTTGGTTTTATTTTATCAGCAAGATGGCTATTTCAGACACTTTTACATAATACACATCCTGCACAGTTTCTGAAAAAATTGTTGATGCAACTTCTGGGTTCTTCAGTTTGTGTTAAAAGTTATTCTTTAAACACTCTTATACCTTTGACACCAATTACTAACTTCAAATACAACAATTTTAACTAGATCGGTTACTAAGTGCTGCTTGCAGCTGAAGGTTTCTTATATCATTCTACCTCTTCTTTTTTTCACACAGCTACACCTAGTAACATGTTTCACACACTTAACCCTAACTTCCATTCGATTGTATTATCTGTATTCTTGTGTGTCTGCTAGTCTGGTTTTAACTTTCCTGCTTGTTATTGCATGGCTTAGGGAGCACTGTTTCTGGCTTTCGGTGGATTTCATCCATTGCAAACATTTGAAAAGCCATGTATTCTGAGAGTTGGGTGTTCCCCTGACGATTTCAGCATTCTTGTTTGTGGTTATCTGGTGTCTGACGTTCTTGACTTTATATTTTACAACTACACACTCGAGATTGGCATTTTGAACCTTCTGACCTTTTGGGTTCGTCGGTTGGTGTTCATTTTAATTTTTGACTTTGTATGGTTTATGCTATTTATTTATTTATTTATATATATATATATATATATGGGATGTAAGGTCAGGTGATGCGTAACATCACAGCCTCTCCTTGACAAATGTCAACCCCGCCTTCTCGTGGTACATCCTGTTCCCACTAAAGGGGCTCTGACGATCGCCAATAGCGGTATAACTATACCATCGGGATTAGAGGAAATGCTATCCCACACTCACCAACCCGCTTGGCCAGCGTGGTGAGTTATGGCCAAACCGCTCCAAAATGACTCCACAACTTAAATCTTGGCCCTCAGTCTCCGGCAGCTGGAATGTACCTGGCCAAGGCAGCAGCCAGTGCGACATGAAGTCAGAGGGTGCTAAGAATCCCCGGAGGACCGGACTAGGCTGCCATCTGATGCTGACCTTGGCTACGTATAACGGACGCTCCCTATCTTCTGATTCAAGGCTTCTTGAATTGGAAGAGGAACTACAAAGGATCAAGTGGGACATCGTCGGGCTAAGTGAGGTAAGGAGAAAAGGATAAGATCTCATTGAACTGAAAAGTGGACATCTCTTCTACTATCGTGGGACAGATACTGGCAGAACTAGTGGTGTTGGATTTATAATAAACAAGAAACTAAAGGATAAAGTTGTAGAAGTTGAAAGTTCCTCTGACAGAGCTGCACGACTCGTTATCCAACTCTCGAGAAGATACCAGGCTCAGATTATTCAAACTTATGCACCCACCACAAGTCATGCTGAAGAAGAAATTGAAGAATTTTATGAGGAAATTAGTGATCTAAATAATAAAGGTAAGCAGCACTTGAAGATAATTATGGGAGATTTCAATGCAAAAATAGGGCAACGGCAACAGAATGAAACTTCAGTTGGTAAATTCGGTCACGGCAACAGAAACCAGCGTGGAAATACTCTCGTAGAGTTTGCAGAGGCAGAAGGGTTTTTCATCTTGAACTCCTTTTTCAAGAAAAAGCCACACAGGAAATGGACATGGAGACATCCAAATGGGACGACAAGTGAAATTGATTTTATTATGTGTAACAAAAAATTCGTCATAGCAGACTGCAGTGTGCTAAACAAGTTCAACACAGGCAGTGACCATAGATTGGTGAGATGTAAGATGCACCTCAACACTAAACTCGAACGTAGCAAGCTCATAAGACAAACAAAATGTATTGACATAACCAACCTTAAAAAACACCATAATACCTTCAAGTTGGAACCGAAGAACAGATTCTCTGCTTTAGAAGGCCTAACATCCGAAGAAGTGGATATTTCTGAAGTTAACAGAAAAGTAACCAAAGCTCTTGTGGAAACAGCAACAAAATTAGTTGGGTCTAAGAACAAGTTGCATGTGAACAAATTATCAGGAAAAACCAAAATGTTGATGCAAAAAAGAAGAGAGATGAGGACAACTAAAGAAGATGTGACTTCCAAAGTGGAATATATAGAGCTATGCAAGACAGTACGAAAAAGTATCACTGAAGACTTAAGGAAATTCAACTGTGAACTAGTAAGGAAAGCAATTGAAAACAACCAAAGCCTAAAGATAGCAAAGGAACATCTCAGTAAGGGAAAAAAACAGATTATGGCACTGAGAAAAGAAGATGGTTCTGTAACAAGAAATAGAGGCGAAATTTTGACAAGAGTGAAAGATTTCTACTCCAAATTATATGAAAGGGATGATACATGTACTCCAGGCATCATGAAAGGTACCAGAGTTCTTCCAGTCGTTCCAACAGAAGTTGCACATGCAATCAAGAACATGAAGCGGGGAAAAGCTCCAGGAGAAGATGGAATTACTGTAAACATCATACAAGAAGCAAGTGGAGAAATCGAAACAGTACTCCCCCAAATTTTCACTCGATGCCTTAATGAAGGGAAAATTCCTGAGGATTGGAACAACGCTACAATGATCTTGCTACATAAAAAAGGTGACATTGAGGATCTCAGGAACTACAAACCTATCAGCCTCCTATCAGTGGTTTATAAAATCTTCACTAAAGTTCTTTCACACCGCTTGAAGGTAACACTGGACATGGCTCAACCGAGAGAACAAGCTGGATTCAGGAGTGGCTACAGCACAATAGATCATATCCACGTACTGAGAGAACTAATTGAAAGAGCGAGGGAATATGAACTTCCATTGTGCATGGCTTTTATCGATTATGAAAAAGCCTTTGATTTGGTGAAACCATCAGCAGTTGCAATGGCTCTGAAATCCTGCAGTATTGAAGATGCATACATTAATATTATTAATAACATCTATGAAAATGCAAGTGCAAAGATTCTGCTATTTGAAAATACAACACACATAAAAATTGGAAAAGGAGTGAGACAAGGTGACACCATATCTCCGAAGCTCTTTAATGCCACATTGGAAAATGTCTTTCAATCACTGAACTGGGAAAACAAAGGCATAAAGATTAATGGAGATTATCTAACCCACCTTCGTTTTGCTGATGACAGTCATTTTTGCAACTACGCCATCAGAGCTACAGAGTATGATGCAGGAACTTGCTGACAAGAGTAAAGAAGTGGGATTAAAAATGAACTTTCAGAAGACAAAAGTGATGTTCAATGCTTTTACAAGAAATGAAGATTTATGGATTGATGGAGAAAAGCTGGAAATAACAGACACGTACGTTTATCTTGGACAGCAGATATCAAGTGAGGGTCACATTGGTGAAGAAATTAATTGGCGTACAAAACTTGCCTGGAGAGCTTTTGGAAGAAACAGCATAATTTTCAAGAGCAATATGCCATTATGTCTTAAAAGAAAAGTGTTTGATCAATGCATCCTTCCAGTGCTTACATATGGTGCAGAGACGTGGACCTTAGCTAAAAGAGACATACAAAGGCTGCAGACAACTCAAAGATGTATGGAGAGGTGCATGCTTGGTGTAACCAGGAGAGATAAGAAGAGGAACACGTGGATCCGAAAAATGACAAGAGTGGAAGACATCATGATCAGAGTTAAATCCCTGAAATGGCAATGGGCTGGACATAGTGCCAGAAGAACAGACCATGGATGGACAGCCGAAATTTTAGATTGGATTCCAAGGGACAGGAAAAGACCCAGAAGAAGACCACATGGAAGATGGGTGGATGAAATTCGAAAGTATGCGGGAGTGACATGGAGGAGACTGGCACAAGACAGACCGTTGTGGAGGAAACTTGGGGAAACCTTTGTCCAGCAGTGGATTGATAATGGTTGACAATGATGATGATGACAGACCGTTGTGGAGGAAACTTGGGGAGACCTTCGTCCAGCAGTGGATTGATAATGGTTGACAATGATGATGACAACGGTCTGTCTTGTGCCAGTCTCCTCCATGTCACTCCCGCATACTTTCGAATTTCATCCACCCATCTCCCACACGGTCTTCTTCTCGGTCTTTTTCTGTCCCTTGGAATCCAATCTAAAATTTTGGCTGTCCATCGATGGCCTGTCCTACTGGCAGTATGTCCAGCCCATTGCCATTTCAGGGATTTAACTCTGATCATGATGTCTTCCAATCTTGTCATTTTTCAGATCCACGAGTTCCTCTTCTTATCTCTCCTGGTTACACCAAGCATGCACCTCTCCATGCTTCTTTGAGTTGTCTGCAGCCTCCTTTGTATGTCTCTTTTAGTTAAGGTCCACATCTCTGCACCATATGTAAGCACTGGAAGGATGCACTGATCAAACACTTTTCTTTTAAGACATAATGACATATTGTTCTTGAAAATTATGCCGTTTCTTCCAAAAGCTCTCCAGGCAAGTTTTGTACGCCGATTAATTTCTTCATCAATGTGACCCTCACTTGATATCTGCTGTCCAAGATAAACGTACGTGTCTGTTATCTCCAGCTTTTCTCCATCAATCGATAAATCTTCATTTCTTGTAAAAGCATTGAACATCACTTTTGTCTTCTGAAAGTTCATTTTTAATCCCACTTCTTTACTCTTGTCAGCAAGTTCCTGGATCATACTCTGCAGCTCTGATGGGGTAGTTGCAAAAATGACTACGTCATCAGCAAAACGAAGGTGGGTTAGATAATCTCCATTAATCTTTATCCCTTTGTTTTCCCAGTTCAGTGATTGAAAGACATTTTCCAATGTGGCATTAAAAAGCTTCGGAGATATGGTGTCACCTTGTCGCACTCCCTTTCCAATTTTTATGTGTGTTGTATTTTCAAACAGCCGAATCTTTGCACTTGCATTTTCATAGATGTTTTTAATAATATTAATGTATGCATCTTCAATACCGCAGGATTTCAGAGCCATTGTAACTGCTGATGGTTTCACCGAATCAAAGGCTTTTTCATAATCGATAAAAGCCATGCACAGTGGAAGTTCATATTCCCTTGCTCTTTTAATTAGTTCTCTCAGTATGTGGATATGATCTATTGTGCTGAATCCAGCTTGTTCTCTTGGTTGAGCCATGTCCAGTGTTACCTTTAAACGGTGTGAAAGAACTTTAGTGAAGATTTTATAAACCACTGATAGGAGGCTGATAGGTCTGTAGTTCCTAAGATCCTCAATGTCACCCTTTTTATGTAGCAGGATCATTGTAGTGTTGTTCCAATTCTCAGGAATCTTTCCTTCATTAAGACATCGAGTGAAAATTTGGGCGAGTACTGTTTCGATTTCTCCACTTGCTTCTTGTATGATGTCTACAGTAATTCCAACTTCTCCTGGAGCTTTCCCCCGCTTCATGTTCTTAATTGCATGTGCAACTTCTGCTGGGAGGACAGGAAGAACTCTGCTACCTTTAATGATGTCTGGAGTACACGCATCATCCCTTTCATATAATTTGGAGTAGAAATCTTTCACTCTTGTCAAAATTTCGCCTCTATTTCTTGTTACAGAACCATCTTTTCTCAGTGCCATAATCTGTTTTCTTCCCTTACTGAGATGTCCCTATGCTATCTTTAGCCTTTGGTTGTTTTCAATTGCTTTCCTCACTAGTTCACAGTTGAATTTCCTTACGTCTTCAGTGATACTTTTTCGTACTGTCTTGCATAGCTCTATATATTCCACTTTGGAAGTCACATCTTCTTTAGTAGTCCTCATCTCTCTTCTTTCTGCATCAACATTTTGGTTTTTCCTGATAATTTGTTCACATGCAACTTGTTCTTAGACCCAGCTAATTTTGTTGCTGTTTCCACAAGAGCTTTGGTTACTTTTCTGTTAACTTCAGAAATATCCACTTCTTCCGATGTTAGGCCTTCTAAAGTAGAGAATCTGTTCTTCGGTTCCAACTTGAAGGTATTATGGTGTTTTTTAAGTTTGGTTATGTCAATACATTTTGTTTGTCTTATGAGCTTGCCACGTTCGAGTTTAATGTTGAGGTGCATCTTACATCTCACCAATCTATGGTCACTACCTGTGTTGAACTTGTTTAGCACACAGCAGTCTTCGATGACGAATTTTTTGTTACACATAATAAAATAAATTTCACTTGTCGTCCCATTTGGATGTCTCCATGTCCATTTCCTGTGTGGCTTTTTCTTGAAAAAGGAGTTCAAGATGAATAACCCTTCTGCCTCTGCAAACTCAACTAGAGTATTTCCACGCTGGTTTCTGTTGCTGTGACCGAATTTACCTACTGAAGTTTCATTCTGTTGCCGTTGCCCTATTTTTGCAATATATATATATACACTGAGGGAAAAAAAAATCCCAACACCACGAAAAAATAGTTGTAGAGGAATGAAATGGCGGCAATACATTTGTATAGGTAACATATTTAATCGATTAAGGTTTCAAGATCACAGCTTATTGTAAGCGCGAGAAGAGCCATTTTAAATGTGAAATGCTGGTACATTAATAACCGGTGTAACCGCCAGAATGTTGAATGCAAGCACGCAAACATTCATGCATTGTGTCGTACAGGTGCTGGATGTCAGTTTGTGGGATGGAGTTCCATGCCTGTTGCACTTGGTCGGTCAATACAGGGACGGTTAATGCTGGTTGGGGGTGATGCTGGAGTTGTCGTCCAATGATGTCCCATACGTGCTCGATTGGTGAAAGATCTGGTGATCTAGCAGGCCTCGGCTACACGTCGACACTCTGTAGAGCATGTTGGGTTACAACAGCGGTATGAGGGCGAGCGTTATCCTGTTGGAAAACACCCCATGGAATGCTGTTCATGAATGGCAGCACAACAGGTTGAATCACCAGACCGACGTACAACTGTGCTGTCAGGGTGCGTGGGATAACCACGAGAGTGCTCCTGCTGTCATAGGAAATTGCTCCCCAGACCATAACTCCAGGTGTAGGTCCAGTGTGTCTCGGCCACAGACAGGTTGGTTGCAGGCGCTCACCTGGCCTCCTTCTAACCAACACACGGCCATCACTGGCACCCAGGCAGAACCGGCTTTCATCAGAAAACACAACAGATCTCCACTCCGTCCTCCAATGAGCTCTAGCTTGACACCACTGACGTCGCAAACGGCAGTGGTTTGGAGTAAGTGGAATGCACGCTACAGGGCGTCTGGCTCGGAGCTGTCCTTCAAGTAACCGATTTGTAACAGTTCGTTGTGTCACTGTGGTGGCAACTGCAGCTCGAATTGCTGCTGCAGACGCGGTACGATGCGCCACGGCCATACGCCGTACACGGTGGTCTTTCCTCTCAGTAGTGCCACGTGGCCGGCCGGAACCCGGTCTTCTTGAGGCAGTACCTTCTCTTGACCACTGCTGCCAACAATCATGCACAGTGGCTATATTCCTGCCAAGTCGTTCTGCAATATTGCGGAAAGAAAATACACCTTCTCGTAGCCCTACTACACGACCTCGTTCAAACTCCGTGAGCCGTGTTTTCTTCGTCTTCTTAAAGGCATTTTTGACTAACATCAACACCCTACGTCGAATCTCAACGATAACTAACGCTCACGAACGTTACAGCGCGTATTTACAGCAAACCTACTTTGCATGTTTCGAGGGCGCTACTAGCGCCACACGTATGAGCCGAGCGTGAAATTTGTATAGAAGTCATCTTACAGATGTACTCTCACCGTCTACCAACTGTCGTTTATCTAACACAACCCCTTCTTGGTGTTGGGATTTTTTTCCCCGTCAGTGTTTAAGAGAGAGAATAGTGAAAAACGACAAACGAGACAAAGTAATATCGAGTAAAGTTATTAATGGTGAATTGAAGAACATAGAGAACAAACATTTAAATAAAAACCAGGCTGCCTTCATCAGGAGAGCATAAAACCTGGGGGGAGTGGCTTTTCTGGTACTAGTAAACGACTAGGAAAATCCAATAGTCGACTGACCATGCTCCCGAAGCCACTGAAATCCAAAACAAATGGAATAAGAACTTTCAAATGTTACAAAACTATGGAAACTATAATAAAGTTAGTGGACAATAACTTACCCGAAGACTGTGTGAATCCTGCAGCGGGACTGAGTAAGCCACTGCAATTCGGAGACTGAATTACGAATGGAAGTAACATGAAATAAATAACCCTGAATTGGTGTAAATAAAAGTTAAACAAATAAGGGGCAACCTAATTGGCCAAAACAGGCGAGCGTGATAATAGATGCAAGACTGTGTATGTAGATGTTTTTCAGCCACAGGGGACATGCCAAGTGGCACTTGGTATTTCCTGCTGAAATTAAAATTGTAAGGTCCTGTGTTAGCACAGAGTGTTGATGTGTAATTTATAGCTGGGGGAGGTTGAATTAAACTTTATTAGATTTAAATTTATTGATTAATATGCTGAGGTTTTTGATATTTTCTTTGTTAGAACATATTTTTGACTATTCTGTGAAACTGAGATATAATGATGTTACGGTGTATACCAATTGAGACATTGGAAAACCAGTGGGCGAAAAACTTTGTCAAAATTAAAATCCTGTCTCTTATCAAAAAGGTCGATTTGAACCATCCCGCCCCCCTTTTTTTGTTGATCTTAATATCTAGGTCCAGAAAGTTCATGTGGTTGGATGCACTGTTAGTTGGATACTCTGCTAGTGAAGGAGGATTCCGGTACAAAATCTTAACACTTGGCAGGTCCGACAATGGATCGCTCATTTTCCAGGATAGTTGTGCAGATTTTCCACGTTTTGATGAAAAATAGCGATTTTCCCCAACTCTTTCGGACAAAATAAAATTCCCCTACAATTCCAAGTTTTCCCTGACCTGTGGGAACCCTGCATACACCCACAGAAGCGTTTTTTTGTTTTGTTTTTAACATTTCATGCTAGCAATATCTCCGCTTGTAGTCGAATTCCAATTTTTTTGTGCATAATAACCATCATATTAATATTGTTATGGGCTGAAATTTCAGATTTCACCAAATCCCCCACCAGAGATATTTAGCTTTGAAAACTGACATTTCTTAAATTTCCAGAAGAAAAAAAAAAGGGGGGGGGGTGAGTGGGTGAGTAAGCATCAGAGTTGAAATTTGGTGGATGAAAACAACTAGTTCCCACCTTTTTGTGAAAAAAAAAAAAAGAAAAAAAAAACTGACTTTCAGATTTTTTTCCTTCTGGCAAAAACTTCCCCATGCAGATGGATTTTTATAAAAAAGAGAACTAAGAATTAAAACTGAAATTTTGCCTTTTAGGATTGCATTTAGGTGAAAACATCTGAAGAGCAATCATGTGGTCCATTAAAAAAAATGGTCATTTGAACTACCAACATTAGTTAGGGTGATTGCACAAAAAACCCCATGATTTTTTATAAATGGTCAAGCAATCATTTAATATTTTTCTGGACCACTTTATATGGAATGACCCTGGAGCCTTCAAGACCTCCTTCAATTTATTTCAGTCTGATCTCTAATCTTTTTGGTGCTAAACTTTTGTACAATGCAGCCTAGGTTTTAAAATATTCTACTTTTATTTTTTGTTTACCTTCCCTGTTGTATACTAAAAATTCACTTCTTGGAACTGACCATCTCTTTTTTGTTTTTTTAACAAATTTTTTAAGGGCCCTTTACCAGCATAGAAAAACTTTTGGGCCTTTTCAGTTGAAGTGATTATATTGCCAGTAAACACACTTTCACTCGGTGCATCCCAGATAGTCATGAAAATAAGTAATCGGAAATTATCTCTAGTGACATCCAACAATTACACTAATGAATTGTTGAATCATTATTATTTCAGTAAAGATTTTATGCACTGTACTGTAGCACTTCTCTAACATAAACTACTGTTATAAAGTTCTTTTGAGATATACTGTTCGCCGCCCCGGTGGTGTAGTGGTCTAAGTGATGGCTTCTGGGTTCAAATCCCGGTGAGGCATGGATGTTGCATTTGTCTTACGGCACTGGCTCTCTCCCTTCCCTGAAATCAGTGGCCCTAAATTAGGGACAGGAGACTGCTTATAGCCCATAGAGTTGCTATGGTGGTCGTTAAACCCCCAAATAAAAAAAAAAAAAAAGAAAGAGATATACTGTTTAGTTCTTTGGGGTTTGCAAGTTTACAAACAGTTCTATTGCTCTAAAGTACTCTCTGTATTGTTCTTCAGTTAAACATTTAAAATCACTAAAACAGTCTTTTAACTGGACTTTATTTTTCTCTTTAGAGTGCAGTATGAGATGGCTGACAGATGAAGATGCCACCCTGAGAAAAATTGAAAATCTGTTGAAATGTTGACAAAACTTCACCACATCTGGTAATAATGTTTCTTGAGAAACACAGTGAACAAATAATAGTCTTTTTAGTGATGTTTACAATAAGACATTTGATAACATCTAAGCTGGGCCAAAAACAGATTGTTTTGACTGCACAGGACAACAGAATAAGAAAGAGGAAAGAAACCCTAATAAACAAAACTACATCATATTAAAAAAAAAAAAAAATGGAGGGAGGGGGTATTGTGATTGGACTTTAAGCAGTTATTCGACTTTTTTAAACTGAACACAGAGAGGGGCATACAAAATATTTTAAAGTTACTACTATGATAAAGATTTGTTAACCAAATAAATAATCGGAAAGCAATGTACGACAATTTGGATTAAAAAAGCAAAGACCATAGAGTGAATCAAGCATTTATTAAAATTCTGATATTTCATTTCCATAACAGCCAGCTAAATTTCTGTGAGGTCCATGAAAAGGCAGTAAACATCTACATATGCCAATAAAGATGTGGGTAATGCTTTTCCTAGTAAATATCCAATCATTTTCATGATTGAGCTCTGTATAAGAATGTATATAGAGCTCAATCATGAAAATATCTCCACAAGCTGTTTTCTAGAACTCCAGAGATTAGCTCCATAAAGCAAAGTGAGTGCTCATCCCCCAAAAATTAATGTTGATAGATTTTAGTTACAGATGATGTAATAAAAACACACTTTACTCAGATGTACAAATTATATTCAGTTAAAATTCCCTTTATTCTCCCCTTTGTTCACTGCCACGGCAATTCTCTTGAATTATGTTGCCAGATTCTGTTCATGCTCAAAAAACATTGTAACCTATGCTGATGTAACAGTCTTGGTACACACACCTTGAATTTCACTGACATCCATCACACAAGACCTTTTTGTACTTCAGAATCGTTCTCTCTTGCTACTTTGGCTGAATAAATTCTCCTAGTCAGCATCATATTCATTCTTTCAACAAGGTCAAACCATTTCTGAATATTTGGCTCTACCCTACTATCAACATGTTGCTTCATATAAACTAAGAGAGAAATGTTCCTCACAGCAATCAGATTATGATACTGAATTGCTTGTAGTTTACTATGTAACATTTCATCAGAAAACTGCATTGCCCTGGCCCAGTTTCCATCATATGACAATTAACTTCCAAGGAACTGAGGCTACGCAATCATAGCCAAGGAACTGGAACAATTTCAGATGTTACATGGCAAACTACAAGAAACTCGATATCATAAACTGATCACGAGGAATATTTATTTAATTTCTATATCTAAGGTACTGGCGATTTATGACCTATATTCCACTCCTAGATTTGGAAGGGTAGCTGATGCTACAAGGGCATAGGATTGTTTCAACTAGCAAAATCTAAAGTTGATCACATTCCTAAGCCTCAGTTACTTCCTGTCTCTCATGTCGGAGAGTAAATGAGATTTTTCGTTGAAGTAGAAGCTGAATCTTTGCAAATTTTTCCATTCCTTCATGTAAAGGTAACTTGATCACGCTAGTTACATTAAATGAAAACTTTTATAAAAGTTCGTAAGTTGGAAGCTTTCGACCTTATCTTAGGTCTTCATCACGCCAATGGAGGACTAAGATTGTTGCCAGATTCTACATTGGAATTTTTCCTATTTTTGTTGCCAAAACTTAGAATTGATCTATGACTTGCAATTCCGAATCTCCTCTCTACATTCCGATGATCTGGAGATCATTTCTAAGTTTTGGCAACAAAAATAGGAAAAATTCAAATGTAGAATCTGGCAACAATCTTAGTCCTCCATTGGCGTGATGAAGACCTAAGATAAGGTCGAAAGCTTCCAACTTACGAACTTTTGTAAAAGTTTTCATTTAACGTAACTAGCGTGATCAAGTTACCTTTATTTGTTAATATTGTTACGTGTTTTGTCCATCATCGTCATATTCCTTCAAGTATCAAAAGAGCCATATCTGGCTCGCAAGCTGTATGTTGGTGACCCCCCAGACCTACCCCATTCTCTGGCAAACCAACTTTTGCTGCCTGATGCTTCTTACAGCGATATTCATTCTCTGAAACTATACCTTGCAACATTCCCAAATATTGTTCCTAGGAGAAAGATGATGTGTGTAATTGTCAATGACAACCTACCACAAAGCAAGAAATTTAAAAGACTACAAAGTTCTCTTGTGTAGTGTTTAAATGAATTCTTAAATACAGAGGCACAAACATGTAGTAAGATCATCCAAGGGTCTAAAAGCACAACTAGTGGAGAGGAAGTCCATGAAAGAAAGAAAAAAAAACTGTCTTGGGAGCTGTATAGATATAGCACAAAACTTCTATGAAACCATAGAAAATATGATCAACATATATTATGCAAAATCACTGATATCAAAGACAACCTTGAATGAGTATATTGGTCATCAGAAGGAAAGCATATGAAAATGCTTTGCACTATTATGTACAATACGGTATGATTATCATATGAATAGTCAGTCATTTCTAAAAATTGTTGCAGCTATATTTCCTATTAGTTTTGTTTGTTTTTATTTGGTAAACAATCAGTACATTGTAATACAATTTACAAACTTAAACTCAGTAGTCTAAGCACTGGCTTGTGACCATTCGTCTGAGATGGGTCCGAGTTTGAATCTCGGTGAGGCATGGATGTTGTGTTTGTCTTATGGCACTGGTTCTCTTTCTCTTCCCTGGAACCACCAGCCCTAAGTTAGAGATGGGCGACTGCTTATAGCTAATTGAGTTGCTCGTGGTGGTCGTTAAACCTTTAATCTAAAAAAAAAAAAAGCATTAAAGATAAGGTACTATGAGAATTTATTCAGCCCAAATGAGAGGAAGGAAATGACAGGAGGACCAGATTCAGGAATGCCTAAAAAAGATAATTAGTAAAAAGTACAAAAAGGTCTTGTGTGAAACTCAAGTTGGGTGCCAGCATTATTATCAAGTGTAACATCTATGGTAATCAACTGTAAGTGAAATCTGAAATCATTAGTAACTTTAATTTGGGGCAGATAATCTTCCCTTTGCGAAGCAATCTCAGACACAGCTTAGTGTTATGTTTGTCTGCAAGACTTTTTCTTCTTTTCTTAAAAATATCAGTTTACTCATTAATTTGGATGCACACAACATTCTAAGTGATTTTTTTATCTTACCCATTTATGGCAATGCACTATGCTCTCATTTACATCAGAATTGCTTAAAACACCAACAAATATAACATAAATATTGTAGTGTCAGAGTTGACTTTAGAACCAAGTTCTACTTATACTATGCACACAACAAAAGTATTTCAACAATTACGCTAACCTTTATAGCATGCTTACACATCTAAAACATTTGCTTTGAATCACTTACCCTCACTTAAGAGACTTTCCATTCCTAACTCACGAACAGCAAGTAAATCAGCTTCTGCAGAGGACTCCAAATTGTCTACATCCTCAGTCTTGCCTACAGTTTCCAAAGATTCTTGTTGAAAAGATAATTTTCGCAAAGTCTCTGGAGTAGTTTCAGGCAAAAATTCATCAAGATCACTATCAGAATCGGCAGTATTCGATTTTACTGTTTTAGCTGAGGAAAGAAAAATTCCCATATGTAAAATTTCAAGCCACTGGGATGTAATTTATTTTAACATAATAAAGTACACAAATTACAATGACAGGTAAAGTAAACAGTGGTTATTTCTATCAGGAGACTTCCCACCAAAAATAAACACCCCTTTCTTTCTCCCCACATCCCAGTGATATTTATAAATTTAGAAATAGTAAGCCTGCCTATCCTAAATTACTAACTGGCAGTGGACTTCTTGCAATAGCATTTTCATATAAAAAAAACTATTGAAAGGCACTCAATTTTGTTATTAGTTATCAAACTGTGAGGGTTATCTTAAAATAATGCCTTTTTGCTGACAACTTCTGTAATTTTGGAAATATTTACATGAACGTTTTTATATTTATCTTCTGAGTAAATGTACACCATTTTGTGTTTAGGTTGGCCAATGCAAAGGATGGGTATTTGCATAAAGCAAAGAGCTGTAACCAAGTTTTTGTAAATTGCAAGGAGACAGATTCATATGTGGCTAAATTTTTTTTTTTTTTTCTGAAAATGAGACAATCAACATCAGGGATATCAAAGAGTGGATTCCATGCCAATTAACTCAGGATCATCAGGACTAAAGTGTGCAGATATCTGTTGCAGATGTTTGAAAGTGAGCCAGGGCAGATTTCTTTCCAATGTGGTAAATGGAAATGAAACTTGGGCATTCCTTTATAACCCAAAAATGATAGTGCAGTCTATGGAATGGCAGCACAAGACCTTGCCTAGGCCTAAGAAGTTAAAAACTGAAGGCAACATTTTTCTGATGACAGAGGCATCATTCTTGTTGATTTCCTTGAACAAGGTGGCACTGTCAACAGTTCTCGCTATACTAAACATTAAAGTAGCTCAGGAAGCTATCCACAAGAAGGCAACCAGACATGCCTCTTCACTTTGTCCTCCAACACCAGACCTCATACCGCACTCGAAACATCTTGGACCTTGGCCAAAATGAGTTGGACAGTAATTCTACATCTTCCATACAGCCCTGATTTGGCACCACCTGACTTTCACCTGTTGAGTCTCATGAAGCAAAGTCTACATGGTCAACATTTTGAGGATACAGATGAAGTTAAACAGGCTGTGAGATCCTGGGTCAAACAACAGCGTTCATAATTATTCCAAACAAGTTGCACTGAAGAATGGCATAAATGCTTGATTTTAGCAGGAGACTATTTTGAGTAGCACCATTATATTCAGAAGATTTCAATAAAATATCTCAACTGACAAATTTATTAGAAAAGAGGCATTACTTTTACGGCAACGCTCATACGAAATTGTACTTCTAGCTCTGAATAAAAGCCAAAATTATGTTTCATGAATAAAAAAAAAAAAATTATATAGTATGCAAGATGACATTGAAATTCAACAGCTCAGTCTAAATTTGTATTTTAGGCTGATTTCATAAAATTCAATCTCTCTCATGTAGTTCTAGCACACCTTTTGATATATATGTGCATAGCAGGAGGAGGAGAGAGAATAAAAAAGAAAGCTAATTGCACATTGCTTTTCAAATGTAGACATGTCTCCAATTCTAATAATATCTACTGGAAAATTTGTCTTGATGACAAAGAGTTTGGCTAAGATTTGTCTGTGGAATTACCACAGAAATTTTTAGATGTCATACAGGAAAAATTCTTTTTGCATTAAGCAGTGGAAACTGAAAACGTCGCCAAGGTTTTCAGGTACAAGAGAACCTGATTAAGTCTCTGTGGCATTCGTTTTGTAATTATGTAATGAGTGAATTGGGCACAGGGCGATTTTAATACAAAATGTTTATTTCATAGTTCCAGGTTTACTTGAAGTTTCCCACCCTCTAGAAAAAAAAAAAAAAAAGTGTGCATTCAAAAATGCATGGATTAAATTCCAGTCTTTTCAGCATCACCCACCTACTTCTCTTAAGCATAATAATATCAAAGTTTCAATTTTTATATTTTTTACACACCAAATGAATGCAACCTCAACATTTATCAGTGCAATCCTAATTAATATCATAGCTCACATTAAATGAAAATGCAGTGTTCAACTGCAATATGTAGATTCAATATATACAAGAGTTTATCAAAATAATAGGAAAAACAGACTGATGAGTACACATGTGCTGTATGCAAATCATGAAGACATCACCCCAGGGCTGTAGCTAATGGTCTAGAAAAAATTAGTTACTTTGGTGAATTAATTTTAACCTAATATAACAGTGTTTATTGAAAAAAATATTAAAGAGCACAGTGCAATACAGTTTCAAGAATTATAAGGTAATATCGCAAAGTTATGCATTTGTAACTGACAGCTTTTTACATATTTGAATTTGAAACCATAATATGTATTTTGAGAGTACCTCCTCTTTTGGTGCCATTAAGTGCAACAAAATAGGAAATACCTTTGGGATTTTTTTTAAAGAATGAAATGGCACAAAAACTGTTTAACCAATCAAGATGAAATCCCAAGCTTTGTTTAAAAAAATAAAAAAAAATGTTTAAGAGTATTTGGTTGAAATTGGACAAAATTATTCTTTACATATTGTGCAACCGTTTCTTTTTTCTCCTACACTAGGAGATTTAAAAATAAGTTCAGATGAAAATGCTTTTAAGAACTCCTTTCAGTCTATGACTATATATAATTATACCCACTGCGTAGTGTGGCACAGTTTAAAATGTTGCACTTATTTTTCAATATTAGTGTTCTTTTTCTTTGAATTTTTACGCTTCAGCGTCTACATTTATTGGTGCCTAAACTTTTGTAATGGACCTTACTGAACGCAAAGCTTTTCAAAAATGAGTACCGTAATTATCAGACTAAGAGCCACATCGGCGTAAGGGCTGCAGGTGAGAAATTTTGCAATCTTGGAAGCAAAAGTTGCCGTAAGGGCCGCACCTGTGAAGTTGTGGGGTTGCTCAGAAAGCTAAATTATCTTCCTTATTTTCATGAATTAACTCACGTCCATCGTGATTATATGTATACTTCAAAGGCTAATTCTGCAACTCAGTGTCGATCTGCTTTATACACTCACTTTTTCATACTGGCAAAAATTTTTATTTATACATTTTTTATTTATCATGCTAATGATGTTATTTGTTTGCCTTTATTAAATGCTCAAAACCATTTATGTAATCAATATAAATCACAGTTAATCTTAAGACTCCCGTTAGAATATTGCATTGCTCGTAAAACCACACAATTGTCTAAATTCCATTCAACGTGGATGTCTGCTACAGGATGGTTCTCTGTTCACCGCAATAGAATCCATCTTAGAAGTAACTAACTTATAAATTATCGTTTGTAATGCTTTCGATTAATGTTTTCTTTAATAATATGTTCCTTCTATGTTATGCTTTTTCTCTCATCTAGAGATGTTTTTGTTAGAATGAAGTTGCGCTTCCTTTTACCAGCTGAGTAGCACGTGTTCGCAGATCTGGCCGCCAACACTTCGAAACAGCGGTGCCGCTTTCTCTCTTTCAAGTGGTTTGACCTACTTTCATTTACTGCGCACTGAGCCTTTACGTTGAGCTCCTCTTTTTTATATGAATGGGAAAGCTCTCCCTTCTTTTTTTCTTTTCCAGCCGAAGCCTTCAACTTTCACTATCGTCAGTCAATAAAAAAAAAAAAAGAAATCTAAGCAAAACTCAAGAGCACAGAGCCAAGAAATACCTGTATCGCATACCAGATTAACCAAGAAGAGTGAGCAGAATTTGTCTTTCCATCCCACCAGTATTGTTTAGAATAGGTCTCTGCTAATGGAATCATCCTGGGGCAGGCTTTTGCATTGTTCATGTTCTTAAGCTTTTGTCCAGGGAAGCGCCCATCAAACCGGTCTCCCCACCCCAGTGAAAATCACTGTTCCTTCCCTTGGTTGCATCGCACCTTCCTGCAGGCTGCAACCAATGAAAGAGATACGCTGGGCCATAAGCATTTGAGTCCAGCATTCTTGTTCTACCCCACTTTCCCTCCTAAACCAACATCAGGTCAGCGGAGTTATCGTTTAAATAGATGTGTCTAATGAATGATTAGAAAGGGGGGGGGGACATGATCACAGTCGAGTTTGTGAAAAAAAAAAGACATGGTTTGAAAAAATTTACTAAGCATCTGCATGAAAAAAAGGGGGGGGGAAGAAACAGTCTTATCGAAAACAAATTCGACATAAGAGCCGCTTCGGCATAAGGGCCGCACACCCAAAAAATTTCACTTTTAGTAACGTAAGAGCCGCTGCTCTTAGCCCAAAAATTACGGTAATTGTAATGCATATGGGGAAAAATGGATGAGCATAAGGTGTACAATTGCAACAGTTTACCATGAAAGTCAGAGTGACAAACTGAACTGCAAATTGGATTGTCGTGTCTTAAACAAGCTTCTCTAAAAACATTTCAGTGTTTTAAAACTTCAAATTTCCATATTGATGGTTCAAAGGACATTAATTCAAATCAGTTGCTTTTCAGCGGGCGGTCGTAGAGCAACTGATTTGAATTAATGTCCTTTGAACCATCAATATGGAAATTTGAAGTTTTAAAACAACTCACTGGGTTTTGTTCCAGAATCCTTAGGTTGAATGACCAACTGGAACCCTCAGCTGTGGGCTAATCCCCCACACTGATGTACTTACCTGATTAAAAAGACAAAAAGAAATATTAAGAATGACTCAAGTGTGGGATATGGTGGACCTACCACACTTGAGAAGGACGGTCCACCACGGAATCGACCTGGACTTTCTAAACGGCGTATGAGAAAGCGATCTCGGCTGAGTGAATGTAAGATTGGTGTATGGAATACTAGAGGTATAAATGGCAAGATGAGTGAGGTGATTGAGAAGATGAATAAGTATAGACTGGATGTGCTGTGTGTAAGTGAAACCAAAAAGAAGGAAATTGGGGTAGAAGAAGTGAATGGCACGGTGAGTGTATGGTCTGGAGTATTGGATAATATGAGAGGACAGGCTGGTGTAGGTGTGATTTTAAGTGAAAAGGTGAAGAACAACTTGATTCACTATAGTTGCATAAGTGAGAGAATTCTCTGGATTCGTTTGAAAGTGAAACTTCAGAGAATTGTAATTGTTGTAGTGTATGCTCCTTGTGACTCTGAACCTTCTGATAAGAAAGAAGATTTCTGGAACGAGCTAAAAGCTGTTTTGAGCCAGTTTGGTGCTAAAGAAAAAGTTATAATAGCAGGGGATTTCAATGCTAGAGTAGGTGTGCAGAATGCAATTTCTGACAATGTTCTGGGTAAGTTTAATGATCCTTGTGTGAATGGTAATGGTGAAAGATTAATTGAAATCTGCATTGAGAATGGTTTGTGTGTATCTAATACATTTTTCAACCACAAGTATATACACACATATACTTGGGAAAATCGTACTCTTGGTCAAAAGAGTGTGATAGATTTTGTTGTTTACGATCAGTGTTTGAAACACTTAGTTGTTGACACCCGTGTGATGAGAGGTGCGGATGTTGGTTCTGATCATTACTTGGTAGTATCACGAGTGAAACTTAATGTTGGTTAAAGGAATAGGAAGAGACCCAGGATAGAAAGAATAAAGGTTGATAGGCTCCTTGAAGATCATCAGCAGTATTCTAACTTACTCAGAGAACGACTGAAGGATCTGAAATCTTGTGATAGGGATGTAGAAAAGAAGTGGGAATGTTTTAAGAACTGTGTTGTTACTGCTGCTAAAGAGGTCTGTGGCACCACAATAGTGGGTAACAATAGAGGTGATGCTTGGTGGAATAGTGAGATTGATGAGGCAGTAAAGAAAAAGAAGGAAGCCTATTTGGGGATGTTGCAAGGTAGAGTCTCTGTGGATGAATATCTCTGTAAGAAGCATGAAGCTGCTAAGCTGGTTCGCCACAGTAAGGCAAAAGTTAGGAAAGAGAAAGTGGGAAGGCATGAACTGGCTTTTTGGAAAGATAGAAAGTCCTTCTGGAAGTACATGAGACTCAGGAAAAATAGGGGAAACAAAGTTGTAAGTTGTGTGAAGAATGAGATTGGGGAAATGATATGGGAGCCCAATGAGTTAAGTGACAGATGGGGCAAATACTTCTGTGAGTTATTAGATCAGGAGAGCAAAAATGATTCTGAGACGAATGCAGATGATGTCACAATGAGGGATGAAAGCACAGGAGGGATCTCAGGAGAAGAAGTGTGTAAAGCTCTAAAATCTCTTCAGAATGGTAAGGCTCTAGGAGTTGATGGCATAACTGCAGAGATGTTGAAGTATGGTGGTGACTCTATAATTGACTGGTTAACTGAAATTTGCCAGTTGTGCTGGGAGTTAGGAATAGTCCCTCGGGATTGGAAGGATGCTATCATTGTTCCCTTGTATAAGGGAAAAGGTGATCAGACTGAATGCAAGAACTATCGTGGTATTAGCCTACTGAGTGTGCCAGGGAAAGTGTTTGGTAAGGTTGTTATTGAAAAAGTACGGGGTCTTACATCAGAGAAAGTGTGGGATGTTCAGAGTGGTTTTATGCCTGGTAAAGGCTGCACTAACCAGATTTTTGCATTACGCACGATGATTGAAAAGTATCTGGCTGTTGGGAAGAAAGTTTTTACTGGCTTCCTAGATTTAGAGAAAGCTTACAACCGAGTCAATAGGACACTTTTGTAGAAGGTATTGAATGAATATGGTGTTACTGGGAATCTACTTAATAGTGTAAAACCCATGTATGCTGGTAGTAGAGCTTGTGTACGAGTGAACAGTGTTTTATCAAAATGGTTTTCCATTGGTGCAGGAGTTGGACAAGGTTGTGTAATGTCACCATGGCTGTTTAATATACTTATGGACGCATGCATGCGTGATGCCAAAATCGATAATAGTGGTTTATGTCTTGGTGATATCCGTGTGTGCAGATTGCTGTATGCTGATGACACTGTCCTGTTGGCAGAGAGCAAAAGTGAGTTGCAGAGTATGTTGACTCGGATGCACGAAGTTTGCATGAAATTCAAACTGAGTATAAATAAGGGAAAAACCAAAGTTATGGTGTTTGAGAGAGGAATGGGTAGCACTGAATGTAATGTAAGTATAAATGGCACTGTGATTGACCAGGTGAGTGAGTTTGTGTATTTAGGAAGCATGTTTGACAGAGAGAACAAGTTGGATGGTGAAATCAGTAGGCGAGTGAATTCTTCTTTGAAAGTCATAGCTGCTCTGGGAGGTTTTCACAGGAATGATGGGTTCTCTAGAGAGTTCCGCATGGCTGTGTATGAAACAGTAATTGTTCCTACTCTGATGTATGGCAGTGAAACCTGGGTACTGCAGAAGAAACATAGGAGTCATTTGTGTGCTGGAGAAATGCGTTATTTACGTGGGGTTTGTGGCAAGACACGATCTGATTGTGTGAGGAATGAAGATGTATTGCAGTTGTGTGATGTAAAGCAAAATGTTATTAGCAAGGTGGAGACCAATATGCTTCGGTGGTTTAGCCATGTTGAAAGAATGAGTGATGAAATGCTTACTAAGAAAATCTTTTCAGCCCAAGTGGCAGGAAGGAAAGGCAGAGGAAGGCCAAGGAAGACATGGGTGGATCAGATTCAGGAGTGTCTGCATGAGAAAAAGATTAGGAGTATGAAGTATAAAAGATCTTGTGTACGGCGTGTAATGGATATCAGTGAAACACGAGTTGTATGTCAAGATCGCTGTAAATGGCGAAGTTTGATACGACAACAATAAGTAAAAATATCTGGAAGTTTGAATTTCTTTTTGGAGCTAACCTCTGAATCTCAGAGAACAGCTTAGTGATATGTATGTATGTAGTTGCTTTTCAAGCTTTCCTCTCAGTCAGATCGATATATAGCACTTTAAATGTAATATTGAAATTCTTTTCAATATGGCATGTGCTAATTATTACTACGTTCATAGGGAAGGCTCCCCCAAGCTATGGCCCTGTGCCAGCAGCAATGTGAGGTATATAGGGGTGCAGTACAATGTCTGCTATCAAGTAGCAATGCCACAGTCACAGGTGAAACAGCTGTTCTGGAGTAATTGTCGACAATGTCAGATTTCAGTGACCTCAAAAAAAAAAAAAAAAAAAAAAAGGGGGGGGGGGGCATGATCATTGGTGCATGTTTCACAGGAGCTTTATAACTAGAACAGCAGAAATAGCAGGTGTAACACAAGGAACTGTATTGAAGATTATGATTACCTATCAAAAAGGACACTGTGTATCCTCCAAATGTACACACTGTGGAGGCCACATGATGATGTCATATAGGGATAGGTGAACGTTGGCATGGATTTGTATACCGAAGTCTGACTCACAACTGGCACAACGATGGAGCAACTGCATCATCTTATGGGCAGCGCCTGCACAGTGTGCAAAAGTTTTGAAATGACCTACATATTAAAAATAAGAAAATGGGACAGCTCACTTTGTCAGCAAATAAGCAATGACCACTAACATCCCAATGTCACTTTAAAATACCTTTGCTTCTACAGAAGGCAAGCACTTTAAGTGCACAGTATCATGTTGCTGAACTGGAAGTCCAGCATTTTTTTTTTTTTTTTTTTTTTTTGGAGCAACAAAACTGCTTCAATTTTAAATCAATCACCATATACCTCACTAGTCTGCAAATTTTAGGCATGAAATTTGCTTCTCCTATACCATCATTGTTTTGTCCAAGCATATTTCCATTTTGCCATTAATTCATTTGATACATCAAACCTTCAGTATCTAATCAATGAACTACACTATGTTATCAAGAGTATTAAGACACTACCAAATATTTACATAAGTGGAAGGAGTGCTGTGAGTGGGCAGTGACATATATAAAGCTGAAATGTTCTGACATGTTATCAGTAATGCAAAGTGGAAATGCACTTTCAGAGTTCCAGCTTGGGCTGGTCATAAGATGTTATTTGAGTAACATTTTCATAACTAGCATTGCAGCTAAACTAAACATACCAAAATCGACTAAGTGATGGCATGAAAAGATGGAAGCAGGACAGTGCAACTACAGCAAAAAAACGTTAGGAAGGCAGCACAAACTGATGGAACGTGACAGAACAGCCATTGTAAGAAATATTAAAAAACCCCGTTCTTCCTCTGTCATTTCCATCGCTGCTGATGTAGGAAATGCTTGTAGTGGCTCGTTTAGCACCATAACTATCTGCAGAGAATTGCCCAGTATGGGCTATTATGGTATAGCAGCAGCAGCACACAAGCCTCACATCACTAGTGAACGTAAAGCTCAATTTGGAGTGGTGTGTCAGGAAAGCTGTTCTTTGGACTGAAGAGTCACGCTTTTCACTCTTCCTATCTGATGAGCACATTTGGATTCAGCGACAGCCCGGCGAGCAATTTTTGTTGGACTGTTTTTCGAACTGTTAAGTTTGATGGAGGCTCCATCATGGTATGGAGTTGTTTTTCATATATGGGACTTGGCCCATTGGTTATTATACCACAAACAGCGTACCTCAATGTTCTGCCTTACCAATGATGTGACAGTATAATGGAAATGGCCACTGTCTTTTCCAACATGATTGTGCTTCCTGCAACACTGCACACTGTGTGCAGGACTGGTTTCTTGAAAATGAGGTGAAACTGTTAGACTGGGCTGCCCAGAGTCGTGATCTTAATCCCACACACTTCTGGGATGAACTGGAACAATGGATACGAAATTGACCACAATGACAGTCTTTGTCTCCACTCTGGCAGCAGCTTTACAGGATGAATGGTAAACCATTCCTGTCGAGACCTACTGGAAATTGGTTGATAGTATGCCTTGATGTGTTGCCACTGTTATACAAGCAAAAAGGTGGACCAACTAACTGCTAATTACAAAAATAAAGCCATTTATCCCAAAACATTATGGTGTTCGAATACTTTTGATAATATAGTGTACTCTGAGCCTGTATATTCATTTATCAAATGATTCAGAAGATGAGAGCTAATGTTACACGGATCATTTATCAAATGATTCAGAAGATGAGAGCTAATGTTACACGGATCATTTATCAAATGATTCAGAAGATGAGAGCTAATGTTACACTGAAAACGCAGCATTATCCCAGAACAAAATTAGTTCTCATATTTTTATTCCTTACAGACGTTATACTATCAAACACCAAAACGGCATCAACTACAGCTTTACTGTTCCTCGTTATCAATACATATGTAACTAACTATGCAAGACCTTTTTGAAGTCCCATCATTCTTGTGAAATCCACCAAGGGAGTTTCAGATGACCTGTCAAACTTTGGAAATGGAACTAACAATTAAGTTATAAAAATCATAGCAATGTGGTAATCAAAGCATAGGTATCTGTCATTCAAAAACTGGGAAGAAAGCAACTTTTCTTGTTTTCTATGTTGTTTTTTGCTATTTCTTTGGGTGTAATTTCGATATTTTTAAAACTAGTTTTTAGCAAAAGTTTTTTAGTTTCTGTTCATATTTTTCATTATAATATGCTGGGGGAGCTGTTTGATGACAGTATAGCTTAGATTATGTTCAAAATTATACACTCAGTAGACAAAACATTAGCGCTAAGGGCGATGGGCAAGTGACATGGGTATCTCCCACGCAAAATGGAACAGAACCAAACTGAACGCAGCAATGAATGGGCGGACAGCAGGGCTTTCCAACAGTGTATTGCAATCAATGAACATAGTAAACATGGTGATCTGAGCAACTTGGATCGTGGATGCATTGTTGGCGCAAGACAGATGGGTCATTTGGTCGCCCAAGTGGTAAGAACCTTAGGGTTCTCGAGGGCAACAGTATTAAGGGTGTACTACGAGTATACCGTTGACGGATGTACCAGAGAATAAGCAGTGGCCAACCACAAGCCATTGATGACTGGGGTCAACACAGGCTATCCAAACTCGTACAGACAGACCACTTGGCAACAGCGAGCAAGTGGTATGGCTCACGCTTCATACCCTGGGCTACAGAAGCTGACTCCCTACTCGTATGCCACTGTTGACTGCTAATCATCAGACATTACGCCTTGTCCACTGCCGGGAATATAAAAACTAGACCTCTGCAGAGTGGTGTTGTGGCGTGTGGTTAGATGAATCCCATTTTAAACTGTACCAAGCTGATGGGAGGGTGTGGCGTTGACAGCATGAGGCCATGGCTCTGTTATGGTTTGGGGAGCATTCTCATGCAAACACATTAGGTTCCTTAGTGTGTCTGGAAATGGCCTGAACTAGTATTTGCTGACAGATCACCTACAAGCTTTCATGGATTTCACACATCCTGTAGCCAATAGTCTGTTTTAGCAGGACAATGCACTGCCCCACCAAGCCACAACCACACAGGCATGGCTTGAGGACCACTAGTCTCAGTTTGGAACCATCTAGTGGCCCCCAAGGTTCCCCCAGATTAAAACCCTCTAGAAGCTCTCAGGTATGCTGTGAAGTGGAACATCAGATCCATGGATCCTGGACCAACATCTGAGGCAGAATTGTGGACAATGCTACAACAGGCATGGCTGCCATGACCTCCAATAAACCTCCAGTATATGGTGCATGGTGCAGTTGATGCCTCGGCGTGTACAGGCTGTTATTCATGCTAGAGGAGGATCAACATGCTATTTGGTAGGCATCTCTAATGTTTTGTTTATTGAGTGTATATTCACAGTATCAAAATGGTTTACACCAGACAACTAATGTTCTGATAATATGTGCAATGAAGTTGAGCATGTGAAGTAAAATAATCATTGCTCATATTTGTTATGAGCAATGAATATGAACATGTGCAGCAAAATGTTATTAACAAGGTGAAGACAAATATTCTAAGATGGTTTAACCATGTTGCAAGAATGGGTAGTAAGATGTTGACTAAGAGAATTTGTTCAGACTAAGGCAGGAAAGAAAGGTAGAGAAAGGCGAAAGAAATCATGGGAGGACCAAATTCAGGAATATCTGCATGAGAAAAAGAAGAATACAAAGGTATTTTATGAGACATGTGTTGGATGTCAGTGAAGCTAGAGTTGTGTGCAGAGATTGCTGTAAGTGGAGACATTTGATGTATCAACAGTAAAGTAAAATCTAGCTCAATCAGTTTTCAACTTGAATCTGGCAGATGAGCTTTCTTTGAGGAGCTAACCTCCGAATCTCAGAAAACAGCTCAATGGTATGTATATAACGTATTAGTTGTAAGGTTTATTGACATAGCAGGAAATCAAAATTGGTCAATATCATCTTTGCTTTTCACAGAGCTTTAAAATAGCTGACAACAGTCCAACAATAACCACATGTTTACCTCAATGTTCAAGAGTGCTCACTTCATTTCCCATTGGGTGAAATACATAAATATATACACGGTTGAGTCATGTTATTGTGGCCACCACCGTGTATGCAGCACGGACAGCAGCTAGACTGGCTGGGAGTGACTCAATATGGTGATGGAACGTGTTCACATGGCATGGGCATGTGGAGCCATGCTGACTGCAGTGCATCTGACAACAACTGGAGGGTGCGTGGTGGAGGTTCCATAGAGCGAACAAACACGATCGAGGTGGTCCTAATTAAGCATCTGTGGGACACAGATGCTCAATTGGGTTTAAGTCTGAGGAATTAGGGGGCCATGGAAGTACTTTGAAGTCTTTATCGTGCTCTTCCAACCACTCTCGGGCATTTCTAGCTGTGTGACATGGCGCATTGTTGTGCTAGAAGATCCCATCTGCCTCAGGGAACACAATCAGCATGTATGAGTGTACGAGGTCTGCAAGGATGGATTCATAATGAAATCGGTCTATAGTGCCTTCCACAGGCATGAGTGGACCCAGAGAATGCCACGAAAACATTCCCCAGACTATAACGCTGCCCCCACCAGCTTGTGTTCTGCCAGCGATGTTTGAAGAACACTTGTTCTCTGATGTTTCTCACCTTGTACGCCAACGTCCATCCGTTAATGAAGCAGAAAACGTGACTTATCGGAGAAGGCAATCCTTTGCCAATCAGCATAGGTCCAATTCCAATACTGCCGTGCAAACGTAAGCCTTTTCTGCCGATGTACCTTCGTTAGCATAGGTGCAGTGACCATCCATTTGAATCGGAGCCCCATACACAACAGGGTTCGCTGAACTGTCGTTTTAGACACACTTCCAGTAGCTCCCTGGTTCATTCGGCCAGCGAGTTGCTCCACCGTAGCGTGTAGATTGGCCCTCACGCACCTTCAAGCCAACGTTCACCTCTCGCATCAATGGCACGCGGTGCTCCTCAGTTTCCAATGGTGCCATTTCTCCAATCACGATACATTTTAACCACAGCAGCATGCGAACAGTTCACAAGCTGCGCTGTTTCAGAAATACTAAAAGCCATGTCCCAAAAGCTGATAATTTTTCCTTTCTGCAAATCTGATAAATTACTCCTTTTATCCATGACAGCAACGAGTGATATGTTTTCAGAATGCCTACAACACACCTTATATACCCTCCAAGCCAGCTCATGAGAAGTGCCTTCTTTCATTGGCTACGCGCTGTTGACACCAAAAGTAGGAGGGGTCACAATAATGTGACTTGATTGTGTATATGTGTGTGTGTGTGTGTGTGTGTGTGTGTGTGTTTGTGTGTGTGTGTCATAAGTTTGTACAACAAATTATCAGAATATTTCAAACCAATCTTACATTGGCTTTATATGAGATCATTAATGGAACAGACTAAGAATGGAAGATACATTTAAATGTTTGTATATAACCACAATTACAATAAGAAGCAGGAAAGCTACCAGAGTTCGTGCTAGGATTTTTTCAAAAGAGTAAAAATACTCCTTCACATTTTTTGAAGGAGTATTTTTCTTTCCAAAGGAGTAATTTTAGAGAACGAACAATTATCGCATAAAATTTTTAGCTAAATAATATTTAATATAAAAACAACTAATTATATCTATATATAAATATGTCAACATGAATTAGCATGTAATTGAATTTCTTTTAATAAAATAAGTAAATCGTAATTTATCAAAATATCTTACCTACTTGTCTTGGTTTTATCCATGTGGCTGCAGAAAAAAAAATGTTAACGGGAAAAGAAAACTAAATTCAAAACCAAATGAACAAAGATAATCTTTATTTGCCACCTATTATAGTTCCAACCTTCTTTGTTTTTTGTTTTTCCATGAAATAACAGCTTGCTCAAAATTAAATGCACATTCAACTTTTCTATTTTTTTCACAAAATGTGGACCCAGTTCTGAAATACGAGTTAAAACATCTACACTTTGCTCACAAAGCCGGTTTCTCTTTTGAGATCTAATTCTATTCTGCGTTGAAAATCCTCTCTCACACACAGCAGTTGAAAGAGGAATGACCAATGCTATTTGTGAAAGAATTGAAAATCCTGGGTAAATGGGCATATCATCTACTGTTGAAGACATAATCAGTCTGAAGAACAGATTCATTTTCATGTCCGAATTTCTGCAATACAATGACTGCACCTGGAAAAACTTCTTTTATTTCCTCCTCTGTAACACCCAGGTAAGCATCAGAAGAATAGTGTTTCATCAACTTACTGAAGGAGTCTAATTGGGAAGAATTTGAGGAAAGTAAACTCGGATTTAAGACCTGATCAAAGTCAGAAAGTAAATTCATATTCTGCAAGTTGAATCGTTCTGTTAAGTTTTCAACCAATTTATCCAAAAATTGCACTTTTGCACTTTCAAACTCTTTTGTAGAATTTGTATGAACTGATAATTTAATGTCTCTATAGTAACTACTTTCTGTGGACTTCAGGAATTTCGACAAATGTCTACCACTACAAGACTTATTTTTCATTGTCTCAAGGCGATTTATTGTTGAAAACAGTTCGTTGATAACTGTTGAAAAATCTATGTCATTGCCCTGAAAGACTCGGCTTACACGGTCAACTATTATAAATATATATCTTAAAAATGATAGCAAAGCAACAAAACCATATTCAGTACAGTGTTTTAACAGACCCGGTCCTTTTTCTGTTGGATTACGATTACTTGAACGGTTCTGTTCAACAATGTCAGTTAATGCAAGTACTAATGCATCATAACTGATATGACAAGCATCGACAGCACGGCCAAGAGAGCCACCAAACAGCATGTATTTCCTTTAGACTAATATTAGGTTCCTGTAATAAGTCTTGCATCATTTTTAATTTTTCAGATCTTATAGTAGATGTGTGAAAATAAACGTAGAGCGAACTCAAAAGTTTTTGGAAGTTCTGAAAAAGTCCTATTCCATTTGATGCTTGTGATACTTCTAATGCCAAATGATGGGCAATGCAACGGTAATGTAAAAGTTTTGGCATCAAATGTTGAAGTTTTTTCCGCCAAACCATTATTTCCCCCCCAAACCATTATTTTCCCCCATCATAACTGCTGCACCATCTGTAGCAAGACCAATTAATTTGGATAGTGGCACATTTTTTTTTTTTTCAAGAAATTTATCAAAATTTCTTTTAATGCTTCTGAACTGCTTTCTCCACTCAGTTTCAGATTTGCCCAAAAACTGGTTTGAGGTTCATTCTTGCTTAAGTATCAAACATAAATTATCAGTTTATGGTCAACAGCAATATCAGTTGACTCATCAATTAAAATTTATATGAAAGGACTTTTACTAATTGTATTATCAAGTTCAGATTCCAATATATCAGACATGATATTTTGAATAGGAGTTATTGAACTGTGGGATAAATTTATATGCTGTTCTTTGATTACTTCATTACCACATGATTTCATTAGTAACATAAGAGGCTTGTACTTGGTCTGTGGCAGCTCTTCCTTAGCTAAAGTATAAATAGTCTTAAAAACTGCTAACTCACCCTCTGAAACGTTGCTGCTTAAATTTTCAATGACACTGTGCATGACCTTCGACTCTTTCTGGTTATTCACAACAAACGTGTGTTCAAGTGTATTTTCATGTCTCACCAAAGTGCTTCTTTGTAAACAGCCAGAGCCATTAGTTGCCATGACTACTTTCATACTGGAATTCTGGTAGATTTTACAAAACACACGATTTACATCCTCATTATAAGTCACCCATGGAAATTTGCGATACCACTTCGGCAAAATTTTTTAGTGTTTTACAGAATTTGATTCACTTGGTCCAGAATCACTTAATTTTCTTTTCTTCGTGACATTATGTTTGGAATTTAAAGAAACAAAAGCATTTGCTTCGCATTCATTGTGAACATTCACGTCTTGGCTTGCATTGCCGTTGTCAGTTTTGTCATCTAAAGACTTAACTTTTGGTTTAAAGAAATCCTTCAGTCTTTACGGACCCTCTTGACAACCTTTCCATAATTAATTTTACTCTAATATATACGATGAATCACTAACACCAATTATTAACAATGAAAAACATGAAAATGGCAATTAAATGAACTTCAGAACACGTCGCTCTTCACATTCTTCACGCCAAGGCTTAACTGACACGCTGCACCGATACACTAGCGTCGTCTCAATGCTGACGTGGCTGAATCCCCCTTCCCTGTAACGTGCATGCCCATCGGTTGAGCTGCTCTGAAGCTCAAGTTCCGCTCTTTGCCTGAAGGTTCTTCCGAATGATTACCGACAGCCGATCCCTAGCAGACTAGCTCAACAATGGGAACCAAATCTTGATTTTTCATAAACTGTGATATAAAAGTTAACATTTAATTTCTTGATAAAAAAACAAAAACATTTTTATGACAAAATCCCTGTGTAAGCACTGATTATAAAAGGAAATTTCACATGGAAAAACAATGCGTAAAAATACGCATTTCTAAATTTTAAAGCGTATTCGGCGTTTTTAAGGCGTGAAATATGCGTGGAGGCGTTATCACAATCTCTGAAAGCTACTAATGTTACATATATCCAAAACTGAAACATCTGCATCAAAACAGTGTTTTGCTTTGGTGGTCACTGAAAGATACTGTGGTTCTTCAACAGACTTGCTAACACATGCATGTTTTAAATGTGCAAGTGTTTATCATGTCATCACACCAAACTCCTATACCAAAACATTTTTATAACACAAATCACATTAAACAGCAGTTGAAAGAGTTAATCCCATTGGGAATGAAGCAGCAATTTCCAGAGTTACTCCATTATGAATTTACTTATGAAACAATTACAAATATAGTAACAGGATATATTAAGAACAGCAAGTAAATTGCTCAGCTGTCTCGTGCAGTCAACACTCTGTTTCATATGAATATATAAAGAGAGGAATGGAACTGGATGGATGTTTCCTGCCATCAAACTCATTTATAATTTAATAGCTTAAAACCATAAATGGCTGAAAAATCATAATGATCACTATCTTCACTGCTTTTACTATCAGCATGGAACCAGCTTATACAATTATGATCATAGACCTATTTGGAATTGTTCTTACATCATCTCACAGCTCTGTTCAATTAATTTTGCCAAAATGTGAGTGTCCAATTTTAAACATCACTTTTATAAGAGAAACATTACCATTTGTACCAGCAAGAATTCAAATTTCTTTAACATTTTGAGTATTCCTAACTCTTCACAAACAGTAAAGGCAAGCCTTATGTACTTCATGTTTACCAGAGTATGCACACAACATCCATTCAAATGATGTGGCACTGTGTGTAACATGATGTTTGGGATTCTAAAAGCATGAAAAAGTTGCAAAACTGGAAAGGACACCTGGAAGAAGCTCAGTAAATCCAATCTTCTAATGATTAAAACTCAGAACTTCAATCTTTAGTTGCAACATTTATTTTTATTTACTAAAATATATTTGGGGCTATCTGCAATGAACACAGAATGAAATTATTTCTTTTCCTACTTTGTATCTCATAGTTAATTATAAGAAACTGAAAGCATAAAAGCAACTTATGAGTCAAAATTCATATTCCCAAAACAAGTAACTTAAGAAATGTCAAAACTATGTGCATCACTAGTTGTTTCGAATTGCACAGGATAACATTCTTAAATGGAACACATACAGTACATGAAAAATATTCTCCATCTGTTCTTTAACAACTCTAGAACACAACAGCATAAATTTAAAAATACACTAAAAGACAGCAAAATGTTTTTGTCAGTTATCCTTTACAAAAGCAATTTTCACTATAATATAAATAATGTCCTGATCACATTAATTTTGAATGAATTAAAAATAAAAGGACTCATTTAAAGAAACAGTAAAACTTACGCTGTGTATCAGTAGCTTCTTCAGAAAAAATCCAGCAATGTGATCATAAAACGAAGCGGGTATCAGGTGTAAAACAATGCCAGGGCCAAGTGTGATGATTAGTACTGCAAAAAAAAATAAATAAATAAAAAATCAATGAACAGAAAGCAGTAAGCATTTCTGGAAAATTAAATTGAAATGATAACATGAAAGGAAAACACACACAGAAGTCATTAAAGCTGCACAACCGGCAACATACCAGTGCTCTAACTAGCCACAGTAACTTAAAATGTATTATCTCCTGGGGGAAAAAAAGAAATAGGTGGCATTATTAGATGTTCTTTAGAAACTTGCAAAAAAACACCGTACGCACACATGCACACACACGTCACCCACGATCTTGGAAAAAAAGAAAAATGGCTACCCACGGTTTGGAATTTTGGAATGATTTTTTAAACGAAAGTAATACCAATGCAGAATGATGCTGAAAACAAACTACCGTTTGCAACCACCCTATACCTGCCAACTTCCAAAGATTTAAAAAAAAAAAAAAAAAAAAAAAAAAAAACGATTCTTAAATTTGAAAATTATTTTTTTTAATTTGAAAACAACAACAACAAAAAAAAAAGTTAAAAAGGTTCTTTCTTGATGTGTACTACTATATATTGAAATGAAACATAGTACAGTGTTAAAATTTACTATGGTATACTATACCATTAGCTTTAAAAATATATATATATTTTGTAATATAGAGATAATTTATTTTAAACAGAAATCTAAGAAGAATCGCAAAACAAAGCGATATAAAATAAAGGGTGTATCTGAAATAATTTCTCTTTAAATATGATTTATTTTTCAAAATAAATTTTAGCAATTTACTTTGAAAATCAAATGTGTAGAGGGTAAATGACTTATGCTTCTTAATGAATAACAAAAAAGATGAGTGACACCGAATTTTCGGATGTAATATGCATGTCTTTTGAATGCATTCTGACGCAAATTAAATTTATCAAAGCTATTCAAAATAGATGGAACCAGTTTGGAAAATGATCAACCGGTTCCAACAATCGATAAAACATCCAGAAATAGAAACATCTACTTAATTCTACCAGCGGCTAAAAAATATGTTACGAAAATTAACAAATGGTGATTACGAAAATTAACAATGGTTTCTCATAGTACAAGGAAGGTACCAGAGACTAAGATTTTCAAATATAGAAGGAAACATGGTATAAGTGCTAGCAGAAAAATTGTGCATAACGGAAAAGTTTAAAATTATTCGTCATGGAAAAAGCTATGCTAAGGGAAAATAACTTTTCAAATACATCTCCCAGGAGCAGACATAGCGGGGAAAAAAAAAAAAAAGGTTTAGACCTTTACGCAGCTAGTGGGAAATCTTAGCGTTATTTAAAGAGGATAATGCTCCATATCTGTGTTGTAGTGAATAGCATACAGTAAAGAAGAAATTTCTCTATAGCATTTCTAGAAGTGGCAATACATCTGCAAACTGAAGTACATAAACACCATCTACCGACAGAAATGTGAACTACAAAATCACACATGTACTAGTCTAAAGTGTTCTACAAGGAAATAGCATCCAGTGTTGAAAGAATTTTTTTAATCGGACATGTAAAAGCAGTGATATTGAGAAAAACAGATTAAGCATTTGCGCCCCTAGTGGTGAAATTGTGCACTAGTTTGGAAAGAAAACACACACACACACACACACACACACACACACACACACACACAGATAGTTTGCATAGTTAGTTGCATCTGACCGAAGAAAGAATTTTTTAAATCTGGTTTTTAAGTCCCGCAGATATTGCTGCAAACGGAAACGTGATCTTATGCCGTCTGGTGGCAGCCTTGTGCACTAAGAAAATTTTGAAATTATATGAGAAACATTTTGGCGTGGAAATGCCTTCCAACGAAGAAAGAATGTTTCAAATCGGAGTCTTAGAAGCAGAAATATCGAAAAAATAAGATATGCATTTATGCATACTGGCGAAAAAACCATGCATTATTTTAAGAAGTATTCTTAAAAGGTTGTTTGATGCGAGCGGTATCAGTCCACCAAAGAATTTTTTTCAATCTAGTTTTCAGGTGCTCAGATTTTGCTGCAAATACATCAGGTGCAGAAATTAACACTTATGCCTCCTGGTGGCCTAACAATTCTTTATCAAATATTAGAAATTATATGCAAAGGACTTTCCATCAGGAGCTGTATTCAGTACAGAAAGAATTTTTCAAATCTAAGTTTTAGAAGCAGAGATATCAAGGGAAATGCAATTTACCTTTACACCCCCTAGAAGAAAGTCTATGCATTACTTGAAAATTTTGAAATTGTACGAGAAACATTTTATCACCGGAAACACTATCAAACAAAGAAGGATTTTTCAAATCCGACTCTTAGAAGAGATATCGACAAAAATCAGATATACATCTACGCCCCTGGCGGATAAACCATGCATTATTTTAAGAAGAAAATATTCTCAAATGTTTATCAACATGAGCGGCATCGGTCCACGAAATAATTTTTTCAATCGAGCTTTTAGAAGCTCAGATTTTTCTGCAAATACCTATGAAGCAGAAATCAACCCTTACGCCCCCTGGTGGACAAACCATATTTTATAAAAAAATTAGAAATTGCAATCAAAACATTTCCCACCAGGAGCTCTATCCAGTGCAGGAAGAATTTTTCAAATCGAAGTTTTAGAAGCAGAGATATCAGAGAAAGCACAATTTACCTTTACTCCCCTAGCGGACAGTCAATTAATTACTTGAAAATTTTGATATTATATGGAAATCAAGTTGCGCAGGAAACTATTCAACAAAGAAGAAATTTTTCAAATCGTACCATTAGAAGTAGAGATATTGACAAAAATAAGGTATGCATTTACGCACCCTGGCGTAGAAACCATGCAATATTTTAAGAAGAAAATATTCTGAAAAGGGATTTATTGATGTGAGTAGTATTGGTCCACGAAAGAATTTTTTCAATCGAGATTTTAGAAGCCCTGATTAGGCTGAAAATATATCAGAAGCAGAAATTAACACTTACGCCCCTGGTGCTCAAACCATTTTGTACCAAAAATTAGAAATTACATGCAAAATATTTCCCATCAGGAGCTGTATTCACTGCAGAAATTTTTTTAAATCAGAGTTTTAGAAGCAAAGATATAGGGGGAAACGCAATTTACTTTTACGCCCCTAGCAGAGAATCTATGCGTAACTTTAAAAAGTGGCCATACCTAAAATAGTCTTCGACATAAATAGAATCAGAAAAGAATTTTTTCAATCGTCCGTTTAGAAGCAAATATACGGAATAAAATGTATTTTGAATTTGTCATTATCTGCATTTACGCCCTCTGGCAGCAAAATTGTGATTGGTGAAAAAAAAAAAAAAAAAACGAAATAAAGGATCATCATTCACACTTTTCAAGCTTCCCAATGCAAAATGAATTTTTGAAATCGGGCAATTAGTTGCAGAGATATGGTGTCCACAGACGGACGGACAAACCGATAACATAAGCACGTTCTTTATCTTTTTTACAAAAGACGCGCTAATAAAAGGCACACACAAAATGCCTAGCTACCACTCAAAATTAGAGCATGAAAAGACTGCCTGCTTTCTTCCTTCCTTGGCTCACAGCAACAGCGCCTCCTTGCTTTAGTTTTCCCCATGGCAGGAATAGATTAAAAAATTAAGAAAACTATTTTCCCAAATTCTTCACGCAACTGGCTGAAATTTGTACATATACTATAATTGGCTAGGAGATGATGATCCTAAAAATTTCAAGTGAGTTGGCAAAAACGTTTTTAAATTAGTCTTAAAATGCCGATTATGAATTCTGGACATGCCAGCAACATGATAAAGATCAAATAAGAAAAATTATGGCGCATATAAGAAGTTTTTTAATGATTTACGCGAAATTTTTAGGCCTTATTCCTATTAGCGATTTATGGCGTTGATAAAAATTTCAGAAATTTTCATGAAAAATCCACGGAGATAAACTTTCGTATTTTTTTTGTTCCACTTGAAAAAATCCTTGAGAGAACCAGCTGGCTGCTATGGGAGGGGTTATGGAGAGAGGTGCAGTGCGTGTGTCACTGCCTCTTGCTTCGTTAGCCTCACTTTTGCTGCTGCGAGTCGCGTTTACAACTCGTAACCCCACCCACGTGTTCGACAGGGATGGGTGTTTAACAAAACAATTTATTTTTGTTTCAGCAGTTCTTTCTTCATCAGACAAAAATCCCCTAGATATATAAAAAAAAACAACGCAAAACTATAGCTAAATTTAAAAAATATGGGCACACTTAGAAAAAAAGGTGACAAAATTTTAAAAAAGGTAACAAAAAGTGACAAATGTAAAAAAAGGTGACAAATAGTGAGAAAAGGGACTTGCGCCGAAGTCTGGATGTGCCATCTTGTACCTATGCCCGAACAATTAATTGTCTTGAGTCTCGTAAAGAGAGCTCAGCTCGGCCTTCGGCCTCGCTTCACTCAATAAACTTTGTGAGGCTAGCGGTTCCCTCTGGTATGCAACTAAAAAGTTTGAATCAATTCACTTCTGTTACAATGCATGCTATAAACAGCACTGCAATCAATTTATAGTTATCAGCAAAGCCATTATCATAAATTTATGAATCACTGTAACTAGTGACATGGGTCTCAAGGATATCAAAAGTGGTTTTTTTTTTGTTTTGTTTTTTGTAAAGGAGTATTTCCAACACCATTCACCTAAAAAGCTAGGAAAAGCACAAGTGAATCTACCCAGTTTTCAAAATCAATACCAGAAAAACAGTGACTTTTTTTTTTTTTTCCCCAAGATAACTGGAAAGCAGGGGTGCCAACCTCTAACAGAACATATCAGTAATCAATAGGGGATTTTTCAGTAATGTTTCAGTAATGGAACACAAACTTTCAGTAATGTAACACACCATTTTTCTTTTTTTCAAAGTTAAGGACAATATTTATAGCATTACTGTGTAACCTGTATGAGGTGCCAACCTTCCGAGGAGCCTATCAGCAATCACCATATGAAGCCTCATCGTTAACGTGCGGAAAGGGTATTTCACGAGAAATTAATGTGTGAAATGTGTAATAACCTTATGTGTTTACACAATCCTGACAAAAAAATTATGAAATTAAATTATCAATATTGTACTTACCTCATGTCATTGCTGACATAAAGACTCCATTGTTGCTTGTTTTGCAGTGATATATTCTTTTTCAGAAAACTTTTTATAAAACTGCTCACTGAGGAAAATGCTTTACTTTTCTGTACAAGAAGGGCACTTAATGTTTTGGAGCTCATTGGTGGGCGGAAGTATACATGTGAGGTTTTTCCTCACTATACTAAATATTCTCTCTGTAGAGGAATTGCTGTGACAGATAGTCAATATTGCCAACATTAGTTTGAGCAATGCAGAATACTTAGGAAGGCCACATGAATCCCTCATCTTAGATATTTCATTCCTTGCCACATCTGCTCTAGGATATCCAGCTTCATCAATATCAGAGTCTGGGAACATAGCATGAAACAAGGGACCAGCATGATCACAGCTTGCTATAGGTAGGTTATGCTCTACAACGAATGTAGTAAACAGCAATTCAGCATTTATCACCCTATTTTCATTCTTTTTTGCAAAAAAATTATCCAAAGGCTTTGATCGAGTCTTTAATTTTGCATAATCCTCGTGTTTTTTTTTTTTTTACTGGATATGCCTTCAGCAATGATCTCGTCCTGCATGGGCTACTGATTACTTCCATATTAGAAGACACGAAAGGAAACCTTTATTTCAGCATTTGCAACATTTTTCCATTTCCTAGCTAGAGATTTGGGAGAAAGATTTGGATGTTCCTGGAGAAACCTCTTTGCATACTTATTTGTTTCAGAAACGATAATTCCAAGGATGAAATTGGTAAAAAACAAGTCAAAATATGCAATAGGTGCCGCATCAGTTGCAAGAGCATGTTTGGGCCCCTGCATTTCATGATAATCAAAAGGATGCTGAGGCTGTTCATCACTTCCCTCTATTACATTCTCCCATTCACTTTCAGAATCTGAAGATTCACTATCAAAATCTTCACTTTCGGAAGATATTGTGTGCGTGGCACGGTGGCTAGTTTTCTGGCTTGATGTTGCTTGGCCAATATCACTCTCAGATGATTCAAAATCATCACTATCACTTGGCAAACTTTCGCTCTCACTACATCAAGCCATTTCAAATAACCTAACAAAAGATTTCATGCAGTAGGAAAAAGCACATCTGCTAGTCTGAGGAACAAGCTGTCAATAAAGTCATCCTCTGCTAACACTAGTTTGGAAAACGAGGGGGATTCGTAATTCACGGAGTTTTTGTGATTGTGTCTGTTTGTTTAGGGGAAAAGAAATGAATAATGTGAAGAGCTTCTAGTAATAAAACATCGCACTTCGTTCTCCCACACGGCGAAAGTCTGCAAGAAATATAAACACTTCGTCATTGCGGGACCACGAGTTGCGTGTTATTGTACTTTGAACGGGGCTCGAAAAAGTTATTTCCGACAGTACAATGTCTTATAATTCACCAACAATGCATACCTGCCAACCTGAGAAAATTGAAAGGTGTAAAATTGCACGCAAATGACATTTCTAATGATTTTTTTAAACTATGCACTAACAACATTTTTAATGAATTTGGCTATGTACAAGTAAAAATAAATGCAAATATTTGTGCATTTCATAATTTTTAGATGTTTATAATATAAACAAATTATATCACATTTTGATACCATACTCAACGTTTTACATCGTCCGTAGCGGACCGGATATTTCCATAGCATACTTGACGTTTTCAGTCGTCAGCAGTGTACAGACGATTTCCATAGCATACTCTACGTTTTCCGTCGTCCGTAGCGGACCAACGATTTCCATAGCATACTCGACGTTTTCCGTCGTCCGTAGCGGACCGACGTTTTCCATAGCATACTCGCTGTTTTCCGTCGTCCACAGTGTACCGACGATTTCGATAGCATACTCGATGTTTTCCGTTGTCCGTAACGGACCTACGATTATCATAGCATACTCTATGTTTTCAGTCGTCCGTAGAGGACAGACTATTTACATAGTAATATACGCAAAATCCGCAGTAGTTGGAGTCTGAATCTTTCTTCCCACTGCATGATCTTTATTCAGCGTCAAGCATAACAGTGTGCACGGAGAATTTACTGTGCCGAAGTCCCGACGATGAAGACGGGTCACGGGTGTTCCAGCGCATAATGGCGCAAAATACCCTCTCTGTCATATATTTTATTTATAGGGATATTTTTAACAAAAAATACAGAAAATTTTAAAAATCCGGAAGAAAAGTTCTTCCGGCCGAAAAACCGGAAGACTGTATAAAAAAACGGAAAACTTCCGCAAATTCCGGAATAGTTGGCAGGTATGATTTAACTGAAACATAAACAAATAGTTCTCAAGGAAGTTCAAAAAAAAAAAAAAAATTTAGATGTACGGAAATGCGTAAAAAAAGCGATCTATGCGTAAAATCATAAAGAATAGTTAAAATGCATAAATTTTATGCGTAATGCGTAAAAGTTGGCAGGTATGACTATGTCAGGTGAACAGCCCTGCCTAAACTGCAGGAGGAAAAGTTTTGGCTAAAGTAGCCTTTCTCCCGTCACACTGAGAAAGTGCGCGGGACGCCGATAGCAAGTGCAAACTCTTTCACGATACAACACTTACGGCATATTACTATTCTTTCGATAATATAGCTGTTTGACGATATGATTCATGGAGATTCCATTTCAAAATGATATGATATGATCATCGAACCGATATCTGCTGTCTGGTTCGGGAAATACGCGGATATAAATCGAAGGCCGACGAATTGGCCGCGTCGCACTAGAAGGGTTAACAAAAAAGGGTACAAAATTGAAATTCTTCAAAACACACTGAAATCCGTCATTCTTCCAACCTGTCTGTAATTCTGTAATCTAACAGTCGAAACCATAATAATTACGGACAATCCGTAATAGTTGGCACCTCTGCCGAAAGATTATCTTGTATTGTTATGCAACATGATATATCTCTATGCACAAATTATCAGCAATGCAATGCAATGCCAAAAAAAGAAGATAAATCACAGTTCATACAGCACCTCAGAAATAATAATAATAATAAAAAAAAAAAAAAAATCAAGATCTCCTGCAATTGCCTTCCTCTCCAAGATCATACATAAAATAGCATCTGTGATAGCATTGCTAACTGTATACCAAGCCCAAACAATTTTGCAAACAGAAAAGTGCCCGATACATTAGTACACTGGTTCCCATAAATTAAGCAACAAAGTGAAAAATCGCAATATACACTGCTGGCCACCCAAAATGCAACACCAAGAAGGAAGCATCTGATTGGCCTGAAATTCGCAGCATGCGTCGCCCGCGAGAGGACATGCAAACGATTAGCATTGCAGGGCTTATGCAAATCATGTGCGCCCGGGACGCCACCGAGAAGTACTATAAGAAGGATGCACAGAAGGCGGGGTGTAAGTAGTGGAAGTGTGCTGTGCTGCTGGACCTGTGCGTGGGAAGCTTCGTGATGCCTCGTCGCAGAATACAGCAGTCATTCCAGCACATTTCGGAGTTCGACAGAGGACGAATAGTGGCTTATCGCGACAACGGTTTATCGTACCGAGACATTGGCGCCTGTGTGGGACGACATCCAGCCACAGTGAGGTGAGTATGAATTCGGCGAGTGCAGGAGGGACGGAAGGACCAACGGACCAACATGAGTTTTTGCCGCAGACGCGGCACACCACCGAACGAATAGACAGGCATGTTGTGCTGCGGGCATTGACGGCTCACACCGCACATCACAAATGTTAGCGCAGGAATTAGGGTGTGTTGCGCAACAACATGTGTCTGCACGTACCGTTCGACGTCGCCTTCAGGAGCGGGGACTTGTCGCACGGCGGCCATTGCTCCGATTACTATTGACGTTACACCACTGGCGAGTGCGGCGGCAGTGGGCCATTGAACGTCACACCAGGACTATGGAATGGCACGACATTGTCTTCTCCGACGAATCCGGCTTCTGCATGCAACACCACGATGGTCGGATCCGCGTGTGGCGGGAACGCGGCGAGAGACTGTATGACGCCTGCATTATGCATCGCCATAGCGGTCCGTCGCCTGGCGTTATGGTTTGGGGTGCAATTGGATATGACACCTGCACCCCTCTGGTACGCATCGCTGGTACACTCAACAGCCACCGCTACATCTCCGACGTTTTGGTGCCTGTGGTCCTCCCTTACCTGCAGGACCTGCCAGCGGCCACGTTTTAACAGGACAATGCGCGCCCATACGTGGCACACATCGTGCAACAATTCTTTACGGCCCACCAGGTGTCACTGCTGCCGTGGCCCGCCTGTTCTCCCGATGTGTCGCCCATCGAACATGTCTGGTCGCTGATCGGCAATGGAGTGGCCCGGCAAGCACCACCCGCGGCTACGCCTGATGAACTGTGGCAACGTGTGGAAGCAGCCTGGACCAACATACCCCAAGCCCACATTCAAAGCCTCTTTCGTTCGATGCCGCGCCGTGTAGCGGCCGTTATTACCAGTCATGGGGGCTACATGAACTATGGATGTCTGCGTGTTCTGCAAGTCGCACGGGCCTGTAAGCTCAAAAGTAGGCCAAGGGAAACTACCTCTGCGGATGACAGGCATTTGCAGCTTTCGGCACGGTGGAAAAGGACGGCTACACCAACTCATCTCAGATCAGTGCTTGCAGCAGCCACCGGACGGACGGTATCAGCTTTGACGGTACGCAGAAGGTTACATACAGGAGCACTGTATGCTCGGTGACCGTTATCATGAACCCCCCCAGTCACAGGAGGACTGTATGCCTCCCCTGCCCGTCCCGTCACAGGAGGGAACGTTTCAGTTGGGCATGAATGCATGTGAACTGGACTCAAAATCAGGGGAGGTCTTTTCTGTTCACTGATGAGTCGTGATATTATTAACACAGTGCAGTGATTCTTGCCAAGTTTACACCTGGAGAGTGGCCTGTACTCACTATCTTCCCTCTAATGTACAGGAAAGAAAGACCATGTTAGTGTTCTGGTGTGGGCAGGCATATCATTAGGCAGCCATACCAACCTCTATGTGTTGCCACATGGAAACCTCAATGCTCAGAGGTATACACTGAAGAGCATTTGAATTAGAGATACCTGTCTAGTAACATGTAGCATCACCTTTCGCCCTGATGACCGCAGCGATTCGTCTCGGCATGGACTCTACAAGACACCGGAAGTGTTGGGAAGCCATACGGATCCACGACCCCTGAACAAGCTCCCACAGTTCACGAAGATTTGATGGAGGGGGTCAGAGCCTTGAACATCTCTCTCGATGGCATCCCAGATGTGCTCGATGGGATTGAGGCCAGGTGACCTAGCTGGCCAGGGAAGCGAGGTCACATCAGCGGAGTGTTCATTCAACCATTCGGATACAATTTGGGAGCGATGGCACGGTGCATTGTCTTGTTGCAGGATGAGGTCCACAGTGGGATGTTGAAAACGCACAAACGGGAGTAAATGGTCGTCCAGGATATCCTGGTAACATTGACCTGTGAGGGACGATGTCACACATACCAAGGGTCCTATTTCAGTCCACGTAAACAGTCCCCAGACGAGAATGCCACCCCCACCAGCTTGAAGAGTACCCTGCTGGCAAGAAGGATCCATCGCTTCATGTGGTTTGCACCGTACTCATATCCTGCCATCCGCATGTACCAAAGTGAATCTCGACTCATCAGTCCAGGCAACATTTTTCCAAATGCCTAGAGTCCAGTGGCGATGTTCCCGCACCCATGCTAATCTTTGCACCCTGTGATGTGCAGTCAGCAGCGGTACCCTCGTGGAACGATGGCTTCTGTACCCAATAGCGAGGAGATGGTTCTGGATCGTGTGGCTGCTTACGCATTTTTGTGCACCAGCGTTAAATTGCAGAGTGATTTCTTGCACCGTGGCCCGTCTATGCGCTGTTACAATGCGAGCTAGCCGACGATAACCCAGCTCATTCACACGCTGTTGTCAATGGCAGTTGACCCCTGCAGGGATGGTTTTACCGGATTCGATGTACTCACGGTGCACCCGTGACACAGTGGCTCGTGAAAATCCCAGTGCCTGCACGACTTCCGAGATGGAGTGACCCATTCGTCAAGCCCCGACAATTTGCCCACGATCAAATGCGCTTAGATCCTTCGTCTTATCCAAACTGCGTCCGACTCTTACTGATTCCTGTCGCATCACTCCTTATATTGTCGGATCGCTGCATACGTCATGTCGTTTCTGTTTACAGGGCCGCCCACAGTGCCACATTTGCATAATGCCAGCTGTCTCTAATTCAATTGCTCTTCAGTGTAGAGACAACATCCTGGACCCTATCTGTTTATCCGTATGAGGCTGCAATTGGCAATACATTTGTACTGCAAGTCCGTATGGAATGGCCAGCACGCTCTTGGGAGGAGTGTTGCTGGCCTCCAGCCCCTCCCTGAACCCTGCAGGGGTTCCGCACCGCTTTGCTCAAGCAATAGATGCAGCTACCCACAGAACTCCTCGACACCATAATTAACAGCATGGTGTTATATCGCTGTTGGTTCTGTACTGCTGTTCGGGGTAACCACATTCTGAATTGAAGTACCTTTTCCATCTTGATACCTATATTTTTATATTTGCATCACTCATACAAAATGTAAATCCTTTGTATCACATGTTCTTTTTTTCTTTTTTTGTTGCATTTGGTCTGATAAAACTTACCACCAAATTTCATACTTTTTAAGTTATGATTTTTTCATTTGTTGCTTAATTTATGGAAACCAGTATTTCTTAAAATACTTTTCTTCTGCATTGTGTTTCACTACTGATGGTAAGTGCTGTAATTACTGAGGATTATCTATTAACAAAAAAGTTTGGGAAACACTTTGATTTTTTGAAAAACTTCTACATGATAATTTTGACAGGATAAGTGTATAATTGGCTAAGTGCCAAGGCAACAGCAAAAATGTAACTGAATAGGAAAATAAAAATCTACAAAGAGTTGGGAAGTTTTTTTTAAGATAATTTTGACAGAAAATATGATAAGTACTTATTGCTTTTGCAGAAGATTAAGTGCTGTGGAAAGGTCAGAAGCACCTACATCTGAGCTATCACACTATCACTGGTAATCACTTTGCAACTCTCGTTCATTAATTTTATGTGAATCTCCAAAAAAAAAAAAAAAAAAAATTCCAGCACTAATTGCATTAGTTAAGGCTTTTGTTTGCTCTTTCAGTTAAAACATTTTTTAGAGATGAAAAGTGAAGATTATCTATTGTTTCTACTTTTAAAAAAAAGACTACAGATTTTTTGCCTAGTTACTTTATTTAATATTGTTCCCCGCAAACAAGACTTTTAAGGTCATCCTGTGATTAACAACTTTTCTGTCAGAAAATATGGTGGTTCAGGATCAACATCACAAGGTATTGATCATATAGTTTTGTTTTTTTCTTCTGAATTTTATGATCTGTAGATTATATGCCACCACTGATTATATGAAGGAAAATATGGAACTTGCAGATCTGATGTCAACATTTTAGTACACAAGAGAAAAGGGATACCAGCAATTACATAAAAATAAATAATATTTTTAACTAGAAAAAACATACCTGGCATTTTGAAACAAACAATTACTCATGAAACTTAACACCTACACCAGTGCTGTCCAACTGGTTGGTCACAGATGAGGAATATACTGAATTTTATTCCCTATTTTATCATTTCTAATAGTGCCATCTTCTGCTCCCACCAGCCATGCCCATTCATGGAGTACAATTTCACAAATATCTTACAATGCTTGGTGAATGTTTTTATTCTAGATGTGATTTCTATATTCTCCTCCCCAATTTAATCATCTCGCTACTATTTTTTTTTCTTCCATTTTATGTCACTAAACAATTTCGTCAAGATCTTCATTACAAAGCTCGATTGCAATGTTTACAAAATCCTTTGCACCGACAGTTACAAAACTGGCTCTGTTTAGTGCTGCCTGCAGATAATCTGTGTTTTCACCACAAATGTCTGGTAAGCCCTCCAAAGGAAAAGGAGCTTTCTTGAAACAAAATCATTTTGGGCGACACCTTGTGCGATTCTTTTGCACGCCATCCAATATAGCATCAAGAACAGTTATAAGATTTCATTAGTCTACTAAAAGAGGATGCAGATTCAGTATTAGTAAGAAACTAGTGCATAACAAGTTTCTGATATTGAATTTTGATGCATTGAATGATCCCTTTATCCACTGGCTGACAAATGCTGGTTGTGTTTTGGATACCATGCAAGTTTTGCATTTGACAGGTTAAGATGAGGATGGTAAACTGCATTATCCAGAAACAACGAAACATGTCTGTTTTGCCATTTCATCTTTGAATTAAATTCTGTTTGCTACTCTGCCATAATTTGAGCTGTCATCCAGGCTTTCTTGTTCAATTTCCACTCAACAGAAAGTTTTTGAAGCATTGTGGTTTGGCAGCTTAGCCACAATCACTAATGTTTTATCCATCTTGAAACAGTAGCTAAAAATATACCTTTGCTTATATATGACTTTTGAAAGTTCTGAAATTTCATGAATACTTATATATTTTTCTCATAAAATTCCATAATTCACTTACAAAAAGTGACAGGCAAATTGGCATGCACACATGAAGTTATGCATAACACAAACAAAAAGCCAAGATGCAAATTTCTGAAAATTGTTATTATTATTTTTTTTATGTCACAAAAATGTATGTTCCGAATGGGGAAGGGGAAAGGGCATTCAAGACATATAGAAGCACATTTGCCTTAACTTTTGGATCTTATCCATAAGGAAGTGCTCCTTAATAATAATTAAAAAAAAAAATGTACACATGGCTAAGTTTCACAACAGGAAACGCTGCGACTGCAATCAATACGTTCAGCAACAAGTCAAACACTTTTGGTTGGCTTACCATGCAACACAATAAGGAAAAACCATGATGTGCTAAATTGCTACCATGTTTAAGGACAATGCTAAATGTTTCATATTTTCTTCTTTCAGTACTGTTTCAGAAGTCTCCTCACATCATACAAGATCTGAAACTTTCAACTATTAGTGAACAGCAAGATTTTCCAAATAAGCATCTACTTCAGTTCAGTAATAATGGATACTGATGTTTCGACACAATAAAGTTATCATTTTCTGATGTTTCAAGTTACAACTGGATATAAAATTTATCTGCAATAAATTAACTGATTTTCAATAATGAAATGCTGAGAAGTAATTTTAAGTGATATTTTGGGTTTGCCAAAAGACATTATGGTCAGTTAACCATTACCAGCTGATTACAGAATGTGCACACTCAAGAGGCTTTTTATTCTAGCATACTCCACATGAACAAAACCCTTTATTACATTCACTAATTGATAACTTTGCTGTTCCATATATATAAATAAATAAAGTAAATTTTGTGCACTGTCTACGTATACATTATGCAAGACTTTAACACTAAATTTATTGAATACTTTTTTACAAAATCAGGAAAACAAATCATGAAATACAGTTTACTTACCTAAGCTGTAAATAACCAGAACTCCAGGAATTAGGCACCCAATAAGAGCAGCTACAGTAAATACAGCACACAAAAGGAAGCAGAACTGAAACAAAAATTATCATTACTACTAACACATAAATTCTGAATGTGTTCAATTCGCACAGTACATGTTAAAGTACGTTAACATGCTAGTATATACTTCCTTAGGTCATAAATTTATACTAACATTACTGAAATTTCTACCATGTGGACTTGCTTTTAATAGCTCTAAGTTCTTTGTAAAAAACACGTTTTCAAAGCATATCTGTGCCTTCAGTCCAAAAACATAATTATTTCTTATCTGTAGTTATTTTTCTAAAACTCTGAACATACTTAAGAATTAACAAAAGACTTAACATAATACCAAATCTCATGAGCTCAAAATTTGTCGACATTGTTTATATTTATTTATATCATCATCATTGGCAACCATTATCAATCCACTGCTGGATGAAGGTCTCCCCAAGTTTCTTCCACAACGGTCTGTCTTGTGCCAGTCTCCTCAATGTTACTTCCTCATACTTTCGAATTTCATCCACCCATCTCACATGTGGTCTTCTTCTGGGTCTTTTCCTGTCCCTTGGAATCCAGTCTAAAATTTCGGTTGTCCATCGATGGTCTGTCCTTCGGGCAATATGTCCAGCCATTGCCATTTCAGGGATTTTACTCTGATCATGATGTCTTCCACTCTTGTCACTTTTCTGATCCACGAGTTCCTCTTCTTATATCTCCTGGTTACACTAAGCATGCATCTCTCCATGCTTCTTTGAGTTGTCTGCAGCCTTTGTATGTCTCTTTTAGTTAAGGTCCACATCTCTGCACCATATGTAAGCACTGGAAGGATGCACTTATCAAACACTTTTCTTTTAAGACATAATAGCATATTGCTCTTGAAACTTATACTGTGTCTTCCAAAAGCTCTCCAGGCAAGTTTTATACGCCGATTAATTTCTTCATCAATGTGACCCTCACTTGATATCTGCTGTCCAAGATAAATGTAGGTATTGGTTATCTCCAGCTTTTCCCCCCATCAATCAATAAATCTTCATTTTTTGTAAAAGCATTGTATATCACTTTTGTCTTCTGAAAGTTCATTTTTAATCCCACTTCTTTACTCTTGTCAGCAAGTTCCTGGGTCATACTCTGCAGCTCTGATGGGGTAGTTGCAAAAATGACTACGTCATCAGCAAAACGAAGATGAGTTAGATAATCTCCATTAATATTTATACCTTTGTTTTCCCAGTTCAGTGATTGAAAGACATTTTCCAATGTGGCATTAAAGAGTTTGAGAGATATAGTGTCACCTTGTCTCACTCCCTTTCCAATTTTTTTTTTTTTTTTATGGGTGCTGTATTCTCAAATAGCCGAATCTTTGCACTTGTATTTTCATAGATGTTATTAATAATATTAATGTATGCATCTTCAATACCACAGGACTTCAAAGCCATTGTAACTGCTGATGGTTTTATCGAATCAAAGGCCTTTTCATAATCGATAAAAGCCATGCACAATGGAAGTTCATATTCCCTCACTCTTTCAATTAGTTCTCTCAGTATGTGGATATGATGTATAGTGCTGTAGGAACTCCTGAATCCAGCTTGTTCTCTTGGTTGAGCCATGTCCATTGTTACCTTCAAGCAGTGTGAAATAACTTTAGTGAAGATTTTATAAACCACTGATAGGAAGCTGATAGGTCTGTAGTTCCCGAGATCCTCAATATCACCTTTTTTATGTAGCAGGATCATTGTAGCGTTGTTCCAATCCTCAGGAATCTTCCCTTCATTAATGCATCGAGTGAAAACTTGGGCAAGTACTCTTTCAATTTCTCCACTTACTTCTTGTATGATGTCTACAGTAATTCCATCTTCTCCTGGAGCTTTTCCCCGCTTCATATTCTTGATTGCATATGCAACTTCTGCTGGTAGGACTGGAAGAACTCTGGTACCTTTCATGATGTCTGAAGTACATGTATCATCCCTTTCATATAGTTTTGAGTAGAAATCTTTCACTCTTGTCAAAATTTCACCTCTATTTCTTGTTACAGAACCATCTTTGTTTCTCAGAGCCATAATCTGTTTTCTTCCTTTACTCAGATGTGCCTTTGCTCTCTTCAAACTTTGGTTGTTTTCAAATGCTTTCTTCACTAGATCACAGTTGAATTTACTTACGTCTTCAGTGATACTTTTTCGTACTGTCTTGCATAGCTCTATATATTCCACTTTGGAAGTCACATCTCCTTTAGTTGTCCTCATCTCTCTTCTTTTTTGTATCAGAATTTTGGTTTTTCCTGATAATTTGTTTGTATGCAACTTGTTCTTAGTACCAGCTATTTTTGTTGCCGTTTCCATAAGAGCCTTGGTTAGTTTTCTATTAAATTCAGAGATGTCCACTTTTTCCAACGTTAGACCTACAGCAGAGAATCTGTTCCTCAGTTCCAATTTGAAGGTATTATTATGATGATTTTTGAGGTTGGTCATGTCAATACACTTTGTTTGTTTTATGAGCTTGCCACGATCGAGTTTAGCATTGAGGTGCGTCTTACATTGCACCATTCTATGGTCACTACCTGTGTTGAACTTATATCATCATCATTGCCAACCATTATCAATCCACTGCTGGACGAAGGTCTCCCCAAGTTTCCTCCACAACGGTCCGTCTTGTGCCAGTCTCTTCCATGTCACTCCCGCATACTTTCGAATTTCATCCACCCATCTTCCATGTGGTCTTCTTCAGGGTCTTTTCCTGTCCCTTGGAATCCAATCTAAAATTTCGGCTGTCCATCGATGGTCTGTTCTTCTGGCAGTATGTCCAGCCCATTGCCATTTCAGGGATTTAACTCTGATCATGATGTCTTCCACTCTTGTCATTTTTAGGATCCACGTGTTCCTCTTCTTATCTCTCCTGGTTACACCAAGCATGCACCTCTCCATGCTTCTTTGAGTTGTCTGCAGCCTTTGTATGTCTCTTTTAGCTAAGGTCCACGTCTCTGCACCATACATAAGCACTGGAAGGATGCATTGATCAAACACTTTTCTTTTAAGACATAATGACATATTGCTCTTGAAAATTATGCTGTTTCTTCCAAAAGCTCTCCAGGCAAGTTTTTTAAGCTCTCCAGGCAAGTTTTGTACGCCGATTAATTTCTTCACCAATGTGACCCTCACTTGATATCTGCTGTCCAAGATAAACATACGTATCTGTTATCTCCAGCTTTTCTCCATCAATCGATAAATCTTCATTTCTTGTAAAAGCATTGAACATCACTTTTGTCTTCTGAAAGTTCATTTTTAATCCCACTTCTTTACTCTTGTCAGCAAGTTCCTGCATCATACTCTGTAGCTCTGATGGGGTAGTTGCAAAAATGACTATGTCATCAGCAAAACGAAGGTGGGTTAGATAATCTCCATTAATCTTTATGCCTTTGTTTTCCCAGTTCAGTGATTGAAAGACATTTTCCAATGTGGCATTAAAGAGCTTCGGAGATATGGTGTCACCTTGTCTCACCCCTTTTCCAATTTTTATGTGTGTTGTATTTTCAAATAGCAGAATCTTTGCACTTGCATTTTCATAGATGTTATTAATAATATTAATGTATGCATCTTCAATACCGCAGGATTTTAGAGCCATTGCAACTGCTGATGGTTTCACCGAATCAAAGGCTTTTTCATAATCGATAAAAGCCATGCACAATGGAAGTTCATATTCCCTCGCTCTTTCAATTAGTTCTCTCAGTACGTGGATATGATCTATTGTGCTGTAGCCACTCCTGAATCCAGCTTGTTCTCTCGGTTGAGCCATGTCCAGTGTTACCTTCAAGCGGTGTGAAAGAACTTTAGTGAAGATTTTATAAACCACTGATAGGAGGCTGATAGGTCTGTAGTTCCTGAGATCCTCAATGTCACCTTTTTTATGTAGCAAGATCATTGTAGCGTTGTTCCAATCCTCAGGAATTTTCCCTTCATTAAGGCATCGAGTGAAAATATGGGCGAGTACTGTTTCGATTTCTCCACTTGCTTCTTGTATGATGTCTACAGTAATTCCATCTTCTCCTGGAGCTTTTCCCCGCTTCATGTTCTTGATTGCATGTGCAACTTCTGCTGGAATGGCTGGAAGAACTCTGGTACCTTTCATGATGCCTGGAGTACATGTATCATCCCTTTCATATAATTTGGAGTAGAAATCTTTCACTCTTGTCAAAATTTCGCCTCTATTTCTTGTTACAGAACCATCTTCTTTTCTCAGTGCCATAATCTGTTTTTTTCCCTTACTGAGATGTCCCTTTGCTATCTTCAGGCTTTGGTTGTTTTCAATTGCTTTCTTTACTAGTTCACAGTTGAATTTCCTTACGTCTTCAGTGATACTTTTTCGTACTGTCTTGCATAGCTCTATATATTCCACTTTGGAAGTCACATCTTCTTTAGTTGTCCTCATCTCTCTTCTTTTTTGCATCAACATTTTGGTTTTTCCTGATAATTTGTTCACATGCAATTTGTTCTTAGACCCAGCTAATTCTGTTGCTGTTTCCATAAGAGCTTTGGTTACTTTTCTGTTAACTTCAGAAATATCCACTTCTTCCGATGTTAGGCCTTCTAAAGCAGAGAATCTGTTCTTCAGTTCCAATTTGAAGGTATTATGGTGTTTTTTAAGGTTGGTTATGTCAATACATTTTGTTTGTCTTATGAGCTTGCTACGTTCGAGTTTAGTGTTGAGGTGCATCTTACATCTCACCAATCTATGGTCACTGCCTGTGTTGAACTTGTTTAGCACATATGATGTCTACAGCATACTGTAGACATCATACAAGAAGCAAGTGGAGAAATTGAAACAGTACTCGCCCAAATTTTCACTCGATGTCTTAATGAAGGGAAGATTCCTGAGGATTGGAACAACGCTACAATGATCCTGCTACATAAAAAGGTTGACATTGAGGATCTTAGGAACTACAGACCTATCAGCCTCCTATCAGTGGTTTATAAAATCTTCACTAAAGTTCTTTCACACCTGTTGAAGGTAACACTGGACATGGCTCAACCGAGAGAACAAGCTGGATTCAGGAGTGGCTACAGCACAATAGATCATATCCACGTACTGAGAGAACTAATTGAAAGAGCGAGGGAATATGAACTTCCATTGTGCATGGCTTTTATCGATTATGAAAAAGCCTTTGATTCGGTGAAACCATCAGCAGTTACAATGGCTCTGAAATCCTGTGGTATTGAAGATGCATACATTAATATTATTAAAAACATTTATGAAAATGCAAGCGCAAAGATTCGGCTGTTTGAAAATACAACACACATAAAAATTAAAAAGGGAGTGAGACAAGGTGACACCATATCTCCGAAGCTCTTTAATGCCACATTGGAAAATGTCTTTCAATCACTGAACTGGGAAAACAAAGGGATAAAGATTAATGAAGATTATCTAACCCACCTTCGTTTTGCTGATGACATAGTCATTTTTGCAACTACCCCACCAGAGCTGCAGAGTATGATCCAGGAGCTTTCTGACAAGAGTAAAGAAGTGGGATCAAAAATGAACTTTCAGAAGGCAAAAGTGATGTACAATGCTTTTACAAGAAATGAAGATTTATCGATTGATGGAGAAAAGCTGGAGATAACAGACACGTACGTTTACCTTGGACAGCAGATATCAAATGAGGGTCACATTGATGAAGAAATTAATCGGCGTACAAAACTTGCCTGGAGAGCTTTTGGAAGAAACAGCATAATTTTCAAGAGCAATATGCCATTATGTCTTAAAAGAAAAGTGTTTGATCAGTGCATCCTTCCAGTGCTTACATATGGTGCAGAGACGTGGACCTTAACTAAAAGAGACATACAAAGGCTGCAGACAACTCAAAGCAGCATGGAGAGGTGCATGATTGGTGTAACCAGGAGAGATAAGAAGAGGAACTCGTGGATCAGAAAAATGACAAGAGTGGAAGACATTATGATCAGAGTTAAATCCCTGAAATGGCAATGGGCTGGGCATACTGCCAGAAGGACAGACCATCGATGGACAGCCGAAATTTTAGATTGGATTCCAAGGGACAGGAAAAGACCCAGAAGAAGACCACATGGGAGATGGGTGGATGAAATTCGAAAGTATGCGGGAGTGACATGGAGGAGACTGGCACAAGACAGACCGTTGTGGAGGAAACTTTGGGAGACCTTCGTCCAGCAGTGGATTGATAATGGTTGACAATGATGATGATGATGATGATATATATCCTGACTACAGACCAGTAATCTTCATTTTGCATAAAAATCCTTAATGCACTTGACAAATTTACAGAATTCAAAAATTATTTTGTTTGAACTTCATTAGGTTCAAACTAGCAAACACTTTCATTTCAAATAAAAACATCTTCAGGCCTGCAGACATCAGTGATGGCTGAAGATTTAACAAAGCACAGATAAAAAGAAATAACTTTGATTAAGAGAACTACTAAATCTTACAGATACAAGATTAAATCAACATATAAAAAGGGGGAGGGGGCAGCCTTAACTAAATATTGTATTAAAATCCTAAAATTTGAAATGGAAAAGAAATCTGAATTCACACAGAAATGAACGTGAACTCATAACATTAAGTCTCGGCTAGAAAAAAAAAAAAAGTAGAAAATTCATATGGAATGACCACGTACCAACCATCCTTCCACAACTGTGGAGATTGTTGATGCATACACATCACTAAGCTGTTCCCTGAAATTCAGAAGTTAGCTCCTTAACCCTGCTGTTCTCCTTGGGTCTATAAGACCCAAAAAGAAATTTAACTCTACATAACTTTTTTACACTTAATTGCTTGTGCTCAAAATTTGACATTGTTTCTATATGTATTTTTTTTTTAATAATAGAAATTGTTACACTTATACTCCTTGGGTCAATTTGACCTGGATGTAAGATACTTATTGTAATGTTTGAAATAATTATCTTCTGAGCTCTTTCTAGTACTAATTTTTTCTTTTTTTCGTTTGACAAATTACTGTATTGCAAGTGGATACAGATCATTAGCAACTGGTGGATTTTAGAGGATTTTGTCCCTTCAAACAATACATACATTCCAAGTAAGAGATAAAAATATGGACACTGCGAGACCGTGCTAGTTCATATGTTTTGAAAACGCAAGTTTATACAGGAAAACAACCTGGTGAAGCATGAGAGAAAAATCAAGGTATGGGGTTGTCATGTATCTGACGTATGAGCTAATAGGTCAAATCGTTACATGTGACAATTTTTTCACATCTTATATGTTGGGTCAAGCGCTTCTCAAAAAAATTTTTACAATGTAGGGGGCTATCAGAAAAACAAGCCTGAACTACCTAATATATCAACAAAAGATGTGCACAATTCGAAATTCCATTTTACAAAAGATACTACAATAACATCCTATACTCCAAAGGAGAATAAAAATCTTCTGATGAGCACAATGCATCAAAATAAGGAAGTTACATAGAAGACAAAAAATAAACAAAAATCATACTAGACTACAGTGCGATGAAAGGGGCAGCTGACACACTGGATAAGCTTATTGCCACATACACATGCAAGAGAAAAACTAATTGTTGGTCAATGACTATTTTACAACGTTCTTGACACAACTGCTTACAGTGTTTTGTGTTGTGGACAGAAATCGATCCAGAGTGGAACAAAAGTATTCTTTATAAAAGAATATTATTTCTTGGGGAACTGGGAAGATTTCTTGTTACTCCATATATTGAAGCTAGAGAAAAAAAATGAATGCCACAAAATGAACAAGCAATTGCTATTGTTCCTCAAAGAAATTTTACTATGTTGGGGATGATTGTGAGAAAGACACGTAAGCAGGGGACCCAGCTCTAAATGCAAATTTTGTCTTTCAAGTTATGACAACAAAACTCCTATGCAATGTTCAAATTGCAAAGCTAGTGTCGCATATTATTGCCTAAACTGTAATTTTTTTTTTTTTAAGTGGGGGTTTAACGACCACCGTGAGCAACTCAATGGGCTATAAGCAGTCGCCCATTCCTAATTTAGGGTCACTAGTTCCAGGGAAGAGAGAGAACCAGTGCCGTAAGACAAACACAACATCCATGCCTCAGCGGGATTCGAACCCTGACCCCTTTCGGACGAATGATCAGAGGCCATCGCTTAGACCACTGCGCCACCGGGGCGGCACTGTAAAATTAATGCATTAGCTTAGCAATGTTTTGTGTTTGAAAACATCATAATCATTTGCTTGTATTTTGATCAATGTTACATAAATAATTCTTCATTTTATGTTAAAATAGATAATTAAATTTCACACACAATTTTTTCTCACCACCATCTTCAACATCCCAGCACATCAGGTCATTATGATCCGAAAAAGTACAAGTGTGTCGTACTGTTGAAGAGAACAGCAAGGTTAAAAGAAAGCTCACCAACCAGGAGTTACATTTAAAACTGATAGTGCTAGATTTTACTTACTGTTGATGTATGAAACGTAGCCACATACAGCAATGTTGGCACAGAACTCAAGCTCCACTGACATCCACCACGTCTCACACAAGATCTTTTTTTCCCCACCATTTCCTTGGCTTCTATCTTTATTTCCTGCCACTTGAGCTAAATAAATTCTCTTATTAAAGCATCTCACTTGTCATTCTTTCAACATAGCCCAAAACCAACTCACAATATTTGCCTCCAAAGCTCGTGTCTCACATGATCAAAATGAGTCTTGGCACAAATGATTCCGTACAGCACAGAAACTAGTCCTACGAGATTGCCCATTCAAGGGGGAGGGGATTAAAAATAATCTTCAATGTTTTTATAACATTACTGTTTTGTTTTAATTACTTTCTAAGAAAGTACAGCACATCAATACTATATACCAATGAGTCATTACCTTATGACCACCCCCCAGCCTTGAGAAATGAGCTTGCCTCGAGACCGAACGGTGGAGCAGGTGAAGTTCACATATACAACCTGAGGATCAGCTTTTGGTTAGTAGAGTGTTCGGAGTCAGAATGGGAAAAGCTGACGGAGTTTAGGAGTTTGATAAAAGATAAATTGTGATGGCATGGTACCTTCGAACTACGATCTCGAAAATCGCACTGCTTGTGGGTTGTTCACTTGCTGCTGTAGTGAGTACGTATCAAAAGTGGTGCACAGATGGCCAAACGACTAACCATCATCCAGCTGTGTGTTGTCCACAGCTCACTGATGCCAGAGGGGAGCGGAGACTGTCGCACATTAACCACAGGGCCACAGTGTGACAAATCACCCGCAGCTACAACAGTGGTGATCAGGGCAATGTGTCACAGCACACAGTTCACGAAAGCCTTCTGCACATGGGCCTGCGCAGCCAAAGACCCAACCAGGTCCCCATACTCACTGCACGTAATTGCCAACAACGCACGAAATGGGACCTAGATCATAGAGATTGGAATGTGGATTTTGGAAGAAAGTGGCCTGGTCTGACAAATCAAGATTCCTGGTGCATCACGCAGACCAAGTTCACCCATTCATGGTAACTGTGTTCCCCATTACCAACAGGATAATGTGCCATGCCACACTACCAGCATCATCAAGAGATGGCTCAAGGAACATGCTGGTGACTTTCTGTTAATGCCCTGGCCTCCAATCGAACATTTGTGGTTCGACTTAGAAAAGCAGATTCGCGCTAAATCACGTCCCCTCCCCAAAAGTATGGAAACTGGAGGACCTGCTGTTGACATTGTGGTACCAGATACCCCAGGATACATATTGCCACCTCATCGAATCGATGCCTCGCTAACTGGCTGCTGTTTTGCGGACTAAAGGGGGTCTTACAGCTTATGTAGGTGGTTGGTCATAATGAAATGGCTCATCAGTGTACCGATGCATGCTTTTTGACATGTGCAAGACTGAATATGTGACAGTGCCCTGTTCTGGAAACTAGATCCACTCCACCATGAGTATTGTAGCAAACTCTCGGCCACAATGCACTGACTACATGAAGTAGTCAGCCATCACAGATGCTCACAGGTGTAAAGATGTTCCTGTTTGAAATGAAAGTGCTTACTAGGTTGAGCCAAATAATGTTCTCATTCCTTTTGTCCTAAGTAATTTAATTGTTCTGTAAATAAGAATTTGCAGCTTTCAGTGTACATTAAGAGGAAACATAATTTTTAGAAGCAATGATAAGGAATGAAATATATTCTGATTTTAATAGCATCTGCATTTACACCCTCTAGCAGCAAGGTCAAGCTGATAAAGACCAAGAAATCTAGATCTTTGTTCTCACAGTTCAAGCTTTCCAACACAAAAAGAATTTTCCAAATCAGACCAGTAGATACAGAGATATAGTACTCACAGACACAACACAGTAATACTACACATACTGGCAGCCACTGAATTAGAAACTTTTATTCAATACTGGGTTGAACCTCATTTAGACGAAATTACAGCACATATGTTGTTTTGCATAGATTCCACCTATGTCTACAACATAACAGGCATTCGTCAAACAGTCCTTTAACTAGCTCAGATTTGACAGAAGAGAACTTTGATCCCAGATCTGTTTTCCTAACGTGTCCCATACATTTTCAATGGGGTTCAGATCCAGGCACCGTGATCAGCAGGGAAGATGGAGTAAATTGCTGTCATGGACAGTGGCATTACTGTTCATGAAACAGCAGTCACCTACTAAATAAAAAGTCAACATTGCACGATGGACTTTATCAGCAACAATGTTCATATAATCCTAGGTGGACAAGCGACCATCCAGCAATATCAGGGGATCCATTTCCTACCAACAGAACGTGCCCTACACAATGACACCACCTCCAGACACTTGAGCCCATTGCTTCATGGGCTCCCGCCAAACGCTCCACCTACCATCAGTACAGAACAAAATGTACCACGACTTGTCGGACCACATGACTTTCTTCCTGGGTCCAGTCATGGTGTTTCCAAAGATGCCAACCTGTTTCAGATATTTTCAGTAGTACTCGTACAAATTTTCAGTAGTTTTGGCCATTTTTCAGTAGTCATACCAAAAAGAATAATTTTAACCAAGGAAAACAACTCATTTAATTTAATTAGCATTTTTTTACTTACTTATTCATTTATATACATGAAAATCTGTATCAAAATATTCCAAATTTTTCACATGGAAAATAATATACACCATGACTGATACAATTTTTTTTACACAACAAACAATTGATTAAACAGCTTTCTTTAGTGATCCCGCTGTACAGTGTTTTGCAGATTTGAGTTCCTCAGCAGAAAATCTTTTTTCATAACACACTTGCCCAGAGGAGAACATATTCATTTTTGCAATAAGAAGTGCTTCTACAGTTTCTAAACCTAAATTAGGTTGGAAACGGGCTTGATTTTTTCGCACTAAACTAAAATCTCTCTTACTCACAGCATTTGAGTGTGGAACTGCAAGTATTGCAAACATTACTTTCAAGAGAATAGTATACTCAGTGATGGAAAGTTACAAAACCATTTTTGGAGCAGCAAAATACATTTTTGGAGCAGGTAAAATACATTTTTGGAGCAGGTAAAATACATTTTTGGAGCAAGTAAAATACATTTTTGGAGCAGCAAAATGTGTTTTTGGAGCAGGTGAAACACATTTTTGAAGCAACAAAATGCATTTTTGGAGTAGATAAAATACTTTTTTGGTGTAAGAAAACACTTTTTTGAGCAGGTAAAATATTAGTAGATAGAACAAACTTTTAAGCAAAAAATGTTTTGGAAATAGATGCACCCTAGTCAAATTTAAAACATCTTGCATTGAAATACACACATACACACACACACATATGCAAACATTTTAGTTTTCAAAGAAATCAAAAAATCTGTAACCATAGCAGGATTCTATTATTAATAATTTATTTTACAAAAAACTATCTAATTTTTCACTGCTTTTCTCAATATTTAATTGCTCACTTCTATTCTTTTCTAATTTTTTAAGATAGTTAGCAATGTTTTGTTTTGCTTCTTTTAATAGTATCTGTCCACTTTCTACTGCACTTATGTCTTTTTTTTTTATGCCACATTCAATGTTCATCTCAGCATTGTTTAACATTTTATGAGAGAATCCAACTGCTGCAAATGTTCAGCTTCTTCCCATTTCAAATCACCTTCTGAACATTCAATTTCTTCTCTTTTTTCCTTGTTTTGCTGCGTTTTTCCAGCACTAATCTGATCTTGATATTTTTTTCAGGATTCTTTATAAGCTGTCAGAAGTTTTTTGGTTACATTAATTTTACTCACATCTCCATTAAATTTGTTGACATGATCTTTGTGCTTCTTGCTCTCTGCACGACGCCTACAATCATCGCGGCTGCCTTGCGACAGGCTAAAATAGCAGCCACATGGCTTATAAAACGTGATTCAGCAAAACTTTAGATGCTTCATAAAAAGGCCATTCTTTACTATACATACTGCGATACACCTGACGATAAGTTTTATCTGACTTTGTTCTTTTTGTTGTCATAGCTGTTCTACTGCTACGTTTAGTTAAGTTTTAATCTAAATTAACCCTTACCATTCAAATAACTTTTCACCCATACTCACATTCTTTTTTTCTTTTCTGCAGTAAAGGCCACAACTTAGCAGTGAAAGCTCAGCTTTAGCTCATAAGCCATGACATACGAGCTATAGAGGCATCGTCAGTATGGCGAGTGACACCCGATCTGTTCGACCAAAAGAAATGTCTCGCGAGCGTCGACATGCGAGCTATAGAGGCGTCATCGGAATGGAGGGTGCCACCCGACACGTGCTATATTCAGCGAAATAGAAATGTCTCGCAAGCCCCGACCCACAAGCTATAGAGGCGTAATGAGCACAGAGGATGACACCAGACACGCAAGCTATTCGGTGAAAAAGAAATGTCTCGCGAGCGCCAACATGTGAGATAGAGGCATCATTGCCATGGAGGGTGATACCCGAGATATTCGGCGAAAAGAAATGTCTCGCAAGTCCCGACATCCGAGCTATAGAGGCGTCATAGACGTAGCAGATAACACCCGAACTATTCGGCGAAAAAGAAATTCCTCGCGAGCGCCGACATCCGAGCTATAGAGGCGTCGCGGATAACACCCAACACTCTAGCTATTTGGTGAAAATGAAATTACTCGCGAGCGCTGACATGCGAGCCATAGAGGCCGGCATGGCAGGTGACACCCGAACTATTCGGCAAAAAAGAAATTCCTCGCGAGCGCCGACATTCGAGCTATAGAGGCGTCGTGGATAACACCTGACACGCGAGCTATTCGGTGAAAACGAAATTACTCGCGAGCGCCGACATGCGAGCCATAGAGGCGTCATCAGCATGGCAGATGAAGTTTCTTTTTCCGGTGAAAATGAAACGTCTCGCGAGCCCCGATATGCAAGCTATAGGGGCGTCATTGGCGTGGCGAGTGACACCCGATCTATTAGACGAAAAAGAAATGTCTCGCGAGCACCGACATGCGAGCCATACAGGCGTCCTCGACATGGAGGGTGCCACCCGACACGTGCGATATTCGGCGAAAAAGAAATTTCTCGCAAGCCCCGACCCACGAGCTATAGAGAGGTAATGAGCGTGGCGGATGACACCCGACACGCAAGCTATTCAGCGAAAAAGAAATGTCTCGCGAGCGCCAACATGCGAGATATACTTGACGATAGAAGCATCATTGGCATGGAGGGTGACACTCGAGATATTCGGCGAAAAAGAAATGTCTCGCAAGCGCCAACATGCGAGATATAGAGGCATCATTGGTATGGAAAGTGACACCAGAGATATTCGGCGAAAACGAAATGTCTCGCGAGCCCCGACATAAAAGCTATACAGGCGTCATAGACGTGGCGGATGACACCCGAACTATTCGGCGAAAAAGAAATTCCGCGCGCGCCGATATCCGAGCTATAGAGGAGTCATGGATAACACCCGACACGCGAGCTATTCGGTAAAAACGAAATTCCTTACGAGCGCTGACATGCCAACCATAGAGGCGTCATCAGCATGTTGGGTGACACCGGAGCTATTTGGTGAAAACGAAATTCTTAGCGAGCGCCGATGTGAGAGCCATAGAAGCGTCATCAGCATGGCGGATGACACCCAACACACAGATGACGTTTCTTTTTCTTTATCCGGTGAAAAATAAACGTCTCGCGAGCTACAGGGGCGTCATCGGCATGGCGAGTGACACCCGACCTATTCGACAAAAAGAAATGTCTCGCGAGCACCGACATGTGAGCTATGAGGCAGCATTGGCATGGAGGGTGCCACCTGAGACGTGCGATATTCGGCGAAAAAGAAATGTCTCGTAAGCCCCGACCCACGAGCTAGAGAGGCGTAATGAGCGCGGCGAATGGCACCCGACACGCAAGCTTTTCGGCGAAAAAGAAATGTCTCGCGAGCTCCAACATACGAGATACAGAGGCATCGTTGGCATGAATGGTGACACCCGACGCGAGATATTCAGCGAAAAAGAAATGTCTTGCAAGTTCCGACATACGAGCTATAGAGGCGTCATAGATGTGGCGGACGACACCCGAACTATTCGGCGAAAAAGAAATTCCTCGCGAGCGCCAACTTCCGAGCTATAGAGGCATCACAGGCGTCTCGGATAACACCCGACCTATTCGGTAAAAACGAGGAATTCCTCGCGAGCGCTGACATTCGAGCCATAGAAGCGTCATCGGGATGGCGGGTGACACCCAGATGACGTTTCTTTTTCTTTATCCGGTGAAAAAGAAACGTCTCGCGAGCCCCGACATGCAAGCTATAGGGGCGTCATCGGCGTGGCGAGTGACACCCGACCTATTCGATGAAAAAGATATGTCTCGCAACCACTGACACGCGAGCTATAAAGGCGTCACCGGAGTGGCGGGTGAGCTATTCGGCGATTTCGTAATGTTGGGTGTCACGGGTTAAAACGTTTGCACCAAAATTTTCACAAGCACAAAGTCACGTGCAATCAATGAAGAGTTGGCAAAAGGCGCTGAGCTGAGTTCCCACTCTACTTTTGCGCACGGTTATCTCCGCCTCCGTTGGTGGGGGAAGTCAGAACATCGAAGGCGCATAAGGGACTATCCGTAAAGTGCTTTTTTTCGACCAAAAGACGGCATAAAAAAATAAAATAGAAATTGGGTGCAGGGATCTTGCGAGGGCTTTTCCTTAGTTTTTTCGGGTGACTTCCGTAAAACCGTAGGATGGAGTGAAAATCCGTAAAAGTTGGCTTCTCTGAATACCTATGAATTCTTTAGAAACAGAACCATTGTATCCTGCCACAGGAGAGCCATTTTCAGTCGTCCTCCGTGTCGATGAAATAGCTAATGACTGACCTTACGCTGTATTTACGTAATCGCGCACCTCGCCCGGAATGAAATAACTGCGCTATCCCAAAGAGCAGGGAACGACATATAAACAGTCAATTGCACAGCACTACAAAAGATCACCAAACTAATCAGTAAACAATCTATCAGGATTTCAAAACGTACAGCATCGTTTCTCTTACATACCACGTGATTACAACAAAACTCCTCCCTCCATAAGCAAAAACAATTTAATTTCCTACATCGCGAAAATAGTTGTTTTTTCGCCACTTTTGCCGAAAAAACAAGGAATTAGAAGGTAGGTGAAAAACATTCCGAAATTTTGAGATTGGCGGTACGGTACGTGTTGATTAAGCGTCGTTTTCACCAAATTATGCGTAGACCTTAAAAAAAGCGCCATTCGACTCGACGTTTAAAACGGAATTTTTGCAGTGCAAACATTTTTTTCGCTCGACAATTTTTGCTGTGGATTGCCGTTTCGGCACAGTTAGGCGCAAATATTAAATTTTTTCGTAATTTGTAGCAGTTTGGCTTAAGATAATGAAATTGGCGCAGTTCGGCGCAAACTTTCCATCACTGTATACTTAACCGCTCTATTACAGCCTCTTAATTTTGAGATTTCTGACCAAGTGACATCTATTCTACCTGTTACTGCTATGGTCTCTAATTTGTCAGCTTGATAACAAGGAATTCCACTTCCAGTATAACAAGTTCATTTTCAGTTATTATAAATGGAAGGTGTTTGACTATGTGTAATACAGAAGTAAATGATATTATGGCTCTAAGTGAAGGATCTACTGCTTCTGCATGTTTTAAGAATTCATCATAGATCATTATCTTTTCTTGAATATAAGAACATTCTTCAATGTGAAATTTTCTGACAGATGTATAGAACTTAAAAAGTTCATTTTCGTTTAAAATGATTTCACTTTAATACATTCTTGTTTTTACTCCAATTACCAGTTGTGTCCTTTCTGATTTTTCTTTTTTGAAAAATTGTTATTTGAAAAATTAAGCTCAACATCACCATCAGCTACGACAGTAGGCTTCACAAACCCCTTGGATGCCATGACAATTTTATCCATCATGCTGAAAGAACTTTCAGTTTGAGGACCATGAATGCATGATAGCTTTCACTATTATAGATAAAAGGTAGTGTAACTTGGAGAATATGAATGCTTTTGAATATCATGCATCAATTCTTACAAATTTTTCAGCTTCATCACTTTCGTTTTCGGACTGTCCCCCCTTTATCAAGCTGAAATGCAAACCTTTTTTGGGGGAATATGTAAGAACACAGGATACACGTTCGGAACATCGTTGGGGAAAAAAATTAGTTACGGGAGAAACTTTGCTACGTCCGATTTCCGTTTTCGGACACTTCCCTTCAATATTCAAGGTGAAATACAAATATTTACGAAATAAAATTAAATTTAACAACAATACTAGGCAGAGGAAACATCACATGAAAAATAAAAATTATGATTACGGGAGAAATCTTCACTGTTTTCGAAAGTTTTGAAAGACGAAATTTCCGTTTTCGAAAGTTTCAGGCAGAAAGCATCCTTCACCACTACCAATTGCCCCAAAATTTCTGTTCAATTATTATCGATCTCGAGGATAACCCAAATTACGACGAAAAAGCAGAAATTCCTCAAAGTCTAAGATTACACGGGAATTTGCCGCCCCAGTGGCGCAGTGGTCTAAGGCGCTGGCCTCTGATCATTCGTCCGTAAGGGGTCCGGGTTCGAATACCGGTCAGGCATGGATGTTGTGTTTGTCTTACGGCACTGGCTCTCTCTCCCTTCCCTGGAACCGGTGACCCTAAATTAGGGACGGGCGACTGCTTATAGCCCGTCGAGTTGCTCACGGTGGTCGTTAAACCTCCAATCACTCTCACACACACACACACATACAGGAATTTTTCGCCGTCAAATTTCCGTTTTCGGAAATTTCCTCTCCATTCTCAAAGTGAAATACAAAGATTTGTGGAATAAAATTATGTATAACAACAATACTGGACAGAGGTAACATCGCAGGAAAACGAAATTACGATTACGGAAGAAATCTTTATTTCGTTCACTTCCGTTTTTGAAAGGCGAAATGCTGTCCCGTTGCGTATTTTTATGCGTTGGTAAAATTCTTCGATGCATAGTTTTACGCGTTTCTCGATGTGTGTTTTTGCGCGTTGATGTGTATTTTACGCGTTTCTCGATGGGTATTTTTACATGTTGATGCCCATTTTATGCGCTTCACGACGTGTATTTCTACGCGTCGCGAAAAATTCCCGATGCATATTTTTACGCATTGGTAAAATTTCGATGCGTACTAGACGCATAATTATGCATTTTGGCGAACTCTGCAACGGAATCCAAGCATACTTTTCTGCAAGGCAAGAAAAAAACTTCAAAATATTAATTACTGACATGAATGGGATGCACGATTTAAAAAAAAACAAACTCCGATGCCAGGCAATGACTCACGTTCTGCACCAAACGATTTTCAACAGCTTGCCACTGCACTGTGAAAGAGCTTCAGGCTTTCCGCCAACGTCCACCACCAAAGCGAGCTACGCTCAACGTCCCCAGAATGTTGCATGCTGGGGAGGGAGGGTCTCATCGAATGCCGGCCGCTCGCGCTGAGATCAGAGCAGCTTCGAGAGGCACAACTGGAAGTGCAGGCAGCATCGCAAGAATGACAGATCGTCAAATGGCCGCCGTTGCGTTGGGAAGGGGAACAAGCAAAATAAAAATTAATAACTTCCATTAATTTTCCATAGAAAAATTACGGTTTTCCGTATTCCGTAGTATAAGAGCTTTTTCCGTAGGAACTACGGAGATTCTGTAGTTGTTGGCATCTCTGTTTCCAACACTAAAACTTTTTGGTTCTTTGCAGAAATCAGTGGTTTCCATACAGGGGTGTGACTGCCAATACCAATCCTCTTCAATTCCCTGCGATGTGAGCTGGGTACGGCCTTCATTGAATGCTTCGGTGAATTGGTGCATACGGGAAATCCTATTTCTCTATACGAGCCTTCTCAGACGACAGCAATTTTGTTCCTGACATTGTTGTCGCTTCACAGTTACACCTCTTAGACAAGCAATGTGGGCTATTTTTCCACTGATTAAAGACCCAGGATATCTTAACTTTAGAGAAACCAGTTAGCTCTGCTGTTTACAAAATTGTCGCTCTAGCCCGACGGGTACCCACAATGAGCCTTTTATCAAACTCTGAAAGACCTTTTTGTTTTTCCCATTGGGATCAATGCTACTGACTATTACTGACAAAAGACAGTCTTAAATAGTTGCCTAGAACACATGAGCACATATTTTGAATATACGCTGAGTAAGTGTGTCGTTTACACATATCTGCATAAAGTTTTCTAATTCATTGGCTGGTGTTTGTATAAAAATGTACTGTTTTACAACAGATGTGTTAAGAAGGTTTCCTGCTTAGGTAATAGCATTATTTTCTGTGCCTCACAAAACATGGAAATTGTGTATATAAATTCAAGAACCCATGGTTTCCACTAATCACCATCAAATGGAAGTATATGCAGAGTGCACACACATTTAACATTCAAGTATTATTGTTCTTCAAACCTTGGTCATAATAGAAGTCAACAAAGGTGACTTCTATCACACCTGAAATTAGCCGTTTTCTGTAACAGAAATGTACCAGAGTGCCATTAAACATTCCCTGCTGTATCAAACGGTCTCATGAAAGGTGTGGGCACTATGTCAGCTCACGCTGACATGGTAGTGACAGTACTGAAATACACATGGATAAAGGCAAGCACTGCATCATGATGGCATTAACTGAGCACAAAGGTATTTTTGCATCTACAATTCTCTGAATTTTACGATACAGAAGAGAACAAACAGCAACACATATCAAAACAATGGGCAACTATTTCTTTGATAAGGGGACAATGTTACATCACATAATTTCAATCAATGCAATTCAGATCCATACCCAAATGACACCCCTCTGAAAGTGGTATTTACAGTAACCATGAAACACAAGGTTTCATGAAATGCACCACCCATATAACTTATCTTTTAGGAATACAGCCCCAACAATGTTATTGCATGTCACTATATTAAACTATAAAAGCACAGCACTACATACATATCATCTGCAGTCTGACCTAACTAAGGCAGAACATCCACAATGGGCTGACAATGCCATGATCCTACATAATTGTTATAATTGTAGTTAATTGTGCATTACGAGGATATAAGTTTTCACTTTGTCAAATTTTCAGGTTGTACCCCAACCCTTCTTCAGGACTGACTAAGATAGATGGTGCTGCCACTCAAGTGGTAATGTCATACTGCTATGTCCGTTAATCGTGGAACCTCTTCTTTTCTCAATGTGTAGACTTTCTTGAAGTTTCCGTTTTAGATGGTGTTGTTGGTGTGCAAGAATTTTTAAAGATTCCCAGTTCATTGAATGTCCAGTACTTTGTACATGTTTATCAAGGCCTGTTTTGCTTGTAATGTTCCTAATTGTAGCTTTGTGTTCAGCTACATGGGTGCAGAGTTGCCTTCCAGTCTCTCCTGCATATATGTTACCACAATTGCAGTTTACACTGTAGATAACCCCTTCTTGTAGTAGCATGTTATTTTCTTTTTGTTTAAACTGTGGAATTTTTTTTTATTTTATTGTGTAAATGAGAAGCAAGACGAATATGGAAGTTAAGGCTAATTCTCTGTAGCCTTTCAAACAACCCTTTATGGTAAGTTATTTTTCTAGTGAGTTTAATGTTTTTATCAGATTATTTAGGGCTTGACTTAGCTTTTTTCTCTTTAAAGTTTTTTTCTATCCAATTTTCCGGGTAATTATAATCTGTCAGCGTCTTCTTTAATTTTTTTTTATGGATTTCTTTGGAAGTTATTGCAAAATCTAAAGTTTCTATTTTTTTCTAGGAATTGTGCAGCTACATTATATTTAATGTAGGATGGATGGTATGATTGTTAGTTTAGCATTTTTTGAGTATTAGTAGGTTTTTTATAGAGTGATGTAGAGATTTTTCCTTCTACGGCAGAGAGTGTCAGATCTAGGAAATTGAGGCTATTTTCTTGCTGCACCTCCAGGGTGAATTTAAGAGAGTCATCTAGGGTGTTGAATAGGTTAAGTATGTCTATTAGCAGAGATTTTTCTTCTTGGTCTATTATTATCAGGATGTCATCCATATATCTAACATAATGGCAGAACAATGATGGTTGTGGGAGTATTATTCTTTCTTCTAGCTTGCCCAAATGATAGTTAGCTAGGAAAGGAGATAGCGGTGAACCCATAGCAAAGCCAGAAGTTTGTTTTTAGTATTTCTCTTGAAATTGAAAAAAGTTATATTTGAAAGAAAATAACAGCAGTTCATAAAGTCCTATGAGCTTTTCTTTATCATGATCTAGGAACACTATCTTTTCTGCCAAGTCATCTGCTAGAAATTCTATCAGAAGGTCCAGGTTAATATTTGTGTACACTGAAATTATATCAAGACTTGCAAGTAATGGATGTTCTATTATCGGGAGTTCTCAATTTTTTGACCAGCTCTATTGAATTTTTAATAAGCGCTTGAGGTGGGGAGAACAGCTTATTCAGGTGTTCTAGGAGATAGTAGGAGAGGTTAGACAAGGGGGAAAATTTAGTGTCCACTATAGGACATAAAGGGGTTCCTCCTGGCTTATGAATCTTGACAGTACCACATAACTGAGGGACTCTAAAGTGCAATTTTGCAAAATTTTTGTAATTATCAAAAAGTTAATCATTCCTTCTCTAAGTTTTTAGTAATTTAGAAAAGTTTTTTTATAGTGCTGTCTACTGGGTTAGCTTTTATTTCTTCATATAACGATTTTTGCAATTATTCAAGCATTTTTTCTAAGTATTTATCTTTTTCTAGTAGCACTAATGCTCTGCTTTTATCTGCCTTCAAGGCCAAAATTTCTTGATTATTTTTAAATTCTTTTAGTAATTTTAGTTCTCTACTTGAATATTTAGTAGTTTGCTTTTTAACTCCTTTTTTAAAATAACTTTTAACACTGCTGGGGTATTCACTCCTCAGCTCACTTGCTGTTATAGGATCTTTACTATATTTCTTTAAGTTTGGAGTTCCAAATATGAACGACTTGTTTTTTGTAATTAGCCAAATTCCTATATTTTTCTTTAATAGCTCCATTTACTGTCTTTTTCTCTACTTTCTTTGCAAAATTTTTTGAAAGCAATGTTGCCACATTTTTCTTTAATTTTAAAGATGGAGTAAAATTTACTTCTTCGCATTGTTTAAGAAGCAGGCGGTCGTAGTAAGCGATGGCTTTGCCTCCTCGGGGCGCTCCATGGTAACAATGGCACACACAACAGCAACTAGGGCCTCTGTAAATTTTGGAGAGGTGCAAGCTAGTTCTGTGTGACATTGGCGAAAAGATCCCCAACTCACTGGGTTTTGTTCCAGAATCCTTAGGTTGAATGACCAACTGGAACCCTCAGCTGTGGGCTAATCCCCCACACTGATGTACTTACCTGATTAAAAAGACAAAAAGAAATATTAAGAATGACTCAAGTGTGGGATATGGTGGACCTACCACACTTGAGGACGGTCCACCACGGAATCGACCTGGACGTTCTAAACGGCGTATGAGAAAGCGATCTCGGCTGAGTAAATGTAAGATTGGTGTATGGAATACCAGAGGTATAAATGGCAAGATGAGCAAGGTGATTGAGGAGATGAATAAGTATAGACTGGATGTGCTGTGTGTAAGTGAAACCAAAAAGAAGGAAATTGGGGTAGAAGAAGTGAATGGCATGGTGAGTGTGTGGTCTGGAGTATTGGATAATATGAGAGGACAGGCTGGTGTAGGTGTGATTTTAAGTGAAAAGATGAAGAACAACTTGATTCACTATAGTTGCATAAGTGAGATAATTCTCTGGATTCGTTTGAAAGTGAAACTTCAGAGAATTGTAATTGTTGTAGTATATGCTCCTTGTGACTCTGAACCTTCTGATAAGAAAGAAGATTTCTGGAATGAGCTAAAAGCTGTTTTGAGCCAGTTTGGTGCTAAAGAAAAGGTTATAATAGCAGGGGATTTCAATGCTAGAGTAGGTGTGCAGAATGCAATTTCTGACAATGTTCTGGGTAAGTTTAATGATCCTTGAATGATAATGGTGAAAGATTAATTGAACTCTGCATTGAGAATGATTTGTGTGTATCTAATACATTTTTCAACCACAAGTATATACACACATATACTTGGGAAAATCATACTCTTGGTCAAAAGAGTGCGATAGATTTTGTTGTCTACGATCAGCATTTGAAACACTTAGTTGTTGACACCCATGTGATGAGAGGTGCGGATGTTGGTTCTGATCATTACTTGGTAGTGTCACAAGTTGTTGACACCCGTGTGATGAGAGGTGCGGATGTTGGTTCTGATCATTACTTGGTAGTGTCACGAGTGAAACTTACATGTTGGTTGGAGGAAAAGGAATAGGAAGAGACCCAGGATAGAAAGAATAAAGGTTGATAGGCTCCTTGAAGATCATCAGCGGTATTCTGACTTACTCAGAGAACGACTGAAGGATCTGCAGTCTGGTGAGAGGGATGTAGAAAAGAAGTGGGAATGTTTTAAGAACTGTGTTGTCACTGCTGCTAAAGAGGTCTGTGGCACTACAATAGTGGGTAACAATAGAGGTGATGCTTGGTGGAATAGTAAGATTGAAGAGGTAGTAAAGGGAAAGAAGGAAGCCTATTTGGGGATGCTGCAAGGTAGAGTCTCTGTGGATGAATATCGCTGTAAGAAGCGTGAAGCTGCTAAGCTGGTTCGCCACAGTAAGGCAAAAGATAGGAAGGAGAAAGTGGAAAGGCATGAACTGGCTTTTTGGAAAGATAGGAAGTCCTTCTGGAAGTACACGAGACTCAGGAAAAATAGGAGAAACAAAGTTGTAAGTTGTGTGAAGAATGAGATTGGGGAAATGATATGGGAGCCCATTGAGTTAAGTGACAGATGGGGTGAATACTTTTGTGAGTTATTAGATCAGGAAAGCAAAGATGATTCTGAGACAGATGCAGATGATGTCACAATGAGGGATGAAAGCACAGGAGGGATCTCAAGAGAAGAAGTGTGTAAAGCTCTAAAATCTCTTCGGAATGGTAAGGCTCCAGGAGTTGATGGCATAACTGCAGAGATGTTGAAATATGGTAGTGACTCTATAATTGACTGGTTAACTGAAATTTGCCAGTTGTGCTGGGAGTTAGGAATGGTCCCTCGGGATTAGAAGGATGCTATCATTGTTCCCTTGTATAAGGAAAAAGGTGATCAGACTGAATGCAAGAACTATCGTGGTATTAGCCTACTGAGTGTGCCAGGGAAAGTGTTTGGTAAGGTTGTTATTGAAAAAGTACGGGGTCTTACATCAGAGAAAGTGTGGGATGTTCAGAGTGGTTTTATGCCTGGTAAAGGCTGCACTAACCAGATTTTTGCATTACGCACGATGATTGAAAAGTATCTGGCTGTTGGGAAGAAAGATTTTACTGGCTTCATAGATTTAGAGAAAGCTTACAACCGAGTCAATAGGACACTTTTGTAGAAGGTATTGAATGAATATGGTGTTACTGGGAATCTACTTAATAGTGTAAAACCCATGTATGCTGGTAGTAGAGCTTGTGTACAAGTGAATGGTGTTTTATCAAAATGGTTTTCCATTGGTGCAGGAGTTGGACAAGGTTGTGTAATGTCACCATGGCTGTTTAATATATTTATGGACGCATGCATGCGTGATGCCAAAATAGATAATAGTGGTTTATGTCTTGGTGATATCCGTGTGTGCAGATTGCTGTATGCTGATGACACTGTCCTGTTGGCAGAGAGCAAAAGTGAGTTGCAGAGTATGTTGACTCGGATGCACGAAGTTTGCATGAAATTCAAACTGAATATAAATAAGGGAAAAACCAAAGTTATGGTGTTTGAGAGAGGAACGGGTAGCACTGAATGTAATGTAAGTATAAATGGCACTGTGATTAACCAGGTGAGTGAGTTTGTGTATTTAGGAAGCATGTTTGACAGAGAGAACAAGTTGGATGGTGAAATCAGTAGGCGAGTGAATTCTTCTTTGAAAGTCATAGCTCCTCTGGGAGGTTTTCACAGGAATGATGGGTTCTCTAGAGAGTCCCGCGTGGCTGTGTATGAAACTGTAATTGTTCCTACTCTGATGTATGGCAGTGAAACCTGGGTACTGCAGAAGAAACATAGGAGTCGTTTGTGTGCTGGAGAAATTAGTTACTTACGTGGGGTTTGTGGCAAGACATGATATGATTGTGTGAGAAATGAAGATGTATTGCAGTTGTGTGATGTGAAGCAAAATGTTGTTAGCAAGGTGGAGACCAATATGCTTCGGTGGTTTGGCCATGTTGAAAGAATGAGTGATGAAATGCTTACTAAGAAAATATTTTCAGCCCAAGTGGCAGGAAGGAAAGGCAGAGGAAGGTCAAGGAAGACATGGGTGGATTAGATTCAGGAGTGTCTGCATGAGAAAAAGATTATGAGTATGAAGTATAAAAGATCTTGTGTACAGCGTGTCATGGATATTAGTGAAGCACGAGTTGTATGTCAAGATCGCTGTAAATGGAGAAGTTTGATACGACAACAATAAGTAAAAATATCTGGAAGTTTGTATTTCTTTTTGGAGCTGACCTCTGAATCTCAGAGAACAGCTTAGTGATATGTATGTATGCATTGTTTAAGAAAACGGAGTTGAGACTTACCTTTATCTTCTTTTGTTCTACACCTTTCGAGCTTCTTGATGGCTTGCCATATTTCTGACCCGTATTTTGATTTAATCTTGTGAATTAATGAAGGCATGGCAAATCCTAGTGAAGAATTATTGTAGTTAATTGTGCATTACAGGGATTACTAGGATATAAGTTTTCACTTTGTCAAATTTTCGGGTTGAACCCCACCCTTTCTTCAGGACTGACTAAGATAGATGGTGCTGCCACTCAAGTGGTAATTTCATACTGCTATGTTCGTTAATCGTGGAACCTCTTCTTCTCTCAATGTGTAAACTTCCACGATTAACGAACATAGCGGTATGACATTACCACTTGAGTGGCAGCACCATCTATCTTAGTCAGTCCTGAAGAAAGGGTGGGGTTCAACCCGAAAATTTGACAAAGTGAAAACTTATATCCTAGTAATCCCTGTAATGCACAATTAACTACAATAATTCTTCACTAGGATTTGCCATGTCTTCATTAATTCACAATAATTGTTATAAGTAAAAATTAATCACCTAATAAGTTAAATAACTGAAGAGGGCACTTGCTTCAATTAAAACAATATTCAATAAAAAAAAAACCAACTAAGATTAGGATTTCCTTTGAATAAAACAGTACCAGACCTATTATCCAGCATCCCTAAATCTGGAAAAATTATGTGTGTGTTTATATTTTGGGGGAAAGACACTTGGTTTTGATGATACTGACGCTTTACATTGCCAATAATATCCAAAACTAGGGGAATTAGTGAACTAATAAGGTAGTGAAAATAAGCACAGCTGAGGATAGACATAGGTATGGGATGCTATCAGTACAGGGCCTAAAATTTTAAACTCCCACAAAAATAAAGTTGTTAGGAGGGAGTCTCCTGCCTTACGAAATTTTAAGGTAAAAAAAAAAATTATATAATACGTACAATACATACAGGATCCAAAGGAAAGTCTATATCCACCCCTGTCATGGCTGAAGGAATGATCCCCGATTATAAACGTTAGGTCTGTCTTTAGTAAAGTGGACATGCTCGATCGATTAAAAGCAATTGCAGCACCCCTAGTGGCAATGTGTGGAAGTTAGAAAATCTAACTTGGCAACGAAGCAAGATAGACACAAAAGGTCAATTACGAAGTTGTAGAGCATCGTCTAATTATGAAGAATCGACACAAAAGGTCAATTACGAAGTTGTAGAGCATCGTCTAATTATGAAGAATCGACACAAAGAAACTGAAAAACGCGCAAGAATAACCAGTTAGATGTCAGCGAAAGCTAGAGGCCTAACCATGCCCCATCCTGTGGAATGACAATGAATGACGCACAAGAGTATGCAAATATGATAGTGACGTACGATCCTGCTGGGGATAAAAGGCAGACTGTGCTAGAGGGGATAAGCGCTTCATCACAGAGCTTCTGATGGCATGCTACACATCCGAGCAGTATTGTGAGATGGTCATTATGTATGGCGAGTGTCATCGGAATGCCAGAGAGGCGGTATACAAAATGATATCCAACACAGTGCGACCAGCATTGCACCGCGACCTTGATCCAGCAGACCGAGAAGGTCGGGTATGCGAGTGACACCGGAGGCAGGCCTGGGATATGCTCTTTCCAATCCACGCTTGAGCACAGCGGAGATCAGCGAGGCATGCGGATACACCACTCAATGTGTGCGGCAACTGTTAAACAAGGATGGGGCTCATCTGTACTGTCCGTTACTTGTGCAAGTGTTTATGCCTTGTGTTGAAGCATGGATATATGATTTTTGTAATTTTATGATGAACAGCTTGCAGCAAAATCCCTCCTTTTTGGCCGAATACTTTGGACCGACGAGTCGCTGTTTACACGCGACAGAATCGTCAATACCCAGAATATGCATTACTGGGCCCTCCACAACCCTAACATTTAATGCACCGCACGACACCAAGTACGGTGGTCGACCAACGTCTAGTGCGGGTCATGGGGTACCCGAATTGTCAGACTAGTCTTCTATGACGGGCCTTTAACAGGCAAACGGTACCTGCACCTGTTATGTGACACCATATGTGACTGGTACGATGATCTGCCTATTAGCGATGCACGCCATGTTTGGTTCCAACATGACTAGGCACCTTCACAGAAAGCTGGAAACGTCCGTGCGCAGCTTGCAACACGTATGGGCAACAGATCATTGGGTATGGTGGTTCTGTAGAATGGCCATCGAATCCACCAGACTTGATCCCTATGGACTTCTTCCTCTGGGAATACTTAAAGGACCAGGTGTATATTACAGCATCTACAAGTTTGGACGATTTGAAACAGCATATAATCAGTGCTTGTAACAATGAGACCAGGGTTGGCAAGGTAATTTACACGTTACATATTGTACATAAATTATGCGTAATATACAGGTAATTTACTTGGCGTAGAAAACCAATTTTCTTTCATGTGTGTGTATAAATAATATAATATAAAGACCACTTTAATTATATTACATTTTAAACTTAAAATTTCTTGTATATTTCACTACGAAATCATTCTTTTAAGATTGTTCATACAGCTCAGCCACATATTAACAGATTTCTTTTTAGAAATTATAATGTATCTGTTCTTTTTTGTATATTAAAAATGGAGAAAATAATCTACCTCTTGCACTAGCATCGATAAAAATCACAATGTATATTGAATAGAATTCAAGATTTTATTAACAACTTCAAATTCGTTGAGTCTATTTTGATATTTATGTAATTCTGTAAAATAAACAATGTTATGTTCAGTTTGTTCACCAAAGATAATATTTTGACATGAATGTATATGGCATGTCTATAATGCAAAATATTGTGCATTTTCATTGAATAATATTTGTGTTTGACATGTTATCCAGGTGTACACTTCAAAATCATAATTTTACCCTTTTAAAACTCTAAACGTTTTTCATATTGATTGTGCTATACTTATACCCTCAAAGGAAAAAACTGTAGATTTGACAAAACATTAAAATACTTGTTTTAAATGTAACTCTTTAAATGTTTATAATTGTCACTGTCATTCCCACACACCCTTAATCACACTAATAATCCTCACTGTTATAATCTTGTAACTTAGGAGTATAATATATTTGAACCCATTTCTTTGAACGTTCGAAGCTTAGCCGGTTTCTTGTAGTATTATGGACAAAAGACCAATTAGAGAACGTCTTTCAAGTTGGGCTGAAGATGCTGGGGTGTTGATTAACTTCAAAGCAACTGCTGACAACTCCTTATGGTGCCAACTGATGAAGTACCAGAATGTCCGTGGTGATTTAACACCCTTCTTCATAAGCGCTCCAAACTTTCCAGATTTTTCTCGATACTGTTGAAAACTGGTTATCCCTGAGGGGGTAGAGGTTCTCTAAAATGAACTCCTCTACTTGTTCATGATGTTTCCTATTCATTTTCTGCCCTTGGTACACAGGGTGGAGAACATTGGCTGCAAGGCTGTATACATTTAGCGATTGGTTTCACCTTTTTTCTACATGTGGCATGAGGTCCTTATGGTCCTCAGGTAGACGTAAGTCCATCCACAATTCAACTGCATCTGCAGCAGTTGCTTCTTTTTTCTGGCATATATTTATTAGCTGACTTACTTGATTAAGCACTGCAATTGTATCAGCAACTTCTTAAAGAACGGCACTATCGTAGAGGAGGGACTTAATTTGAGAAGACAATTTCTCAGCTTCATCAGTGGCAGCAACTTTCCTCATTGCACTTAGATTATCAATTAAGGACAAATAGGCATCCGTCTGAGAACACCAGTGAGTGTCTGCAGCGAGGCATACTTTAGAGCCACCATTTTCTGTCAGTTCATGTTCTCGATCAGGGTGCTTGAGACCTCAACACCATGTTCACACAAGATACAATGTTTTTCGAAAAAAGATCCTTAGCTAGAAGATTTCCAGTATGGGCATTGCAGGCAGAATTCCACAGGCCGTGATTTTTACCCATTTTAGCCATGTTACTGGCGTTGTTGGAAACTGTACAAAAAATATTCGCATTGCATCGTTCTTTAGCTAGCTTTTTTGATTCACTGACCACATCACAAAGTGCTTCACCTGTTTCTGGCGAACCAGAAATGTCGAAAGCATCAAGAAAACACTTTCAGCTTTGCCACTACTTCCATAGGGATTGTGAAGAAGTGTTACAACATTTTTCGTGTTGTTCGATTCATTTTTCCAACAGTCTATGAGCAAAATGGAGTCTGTGTCTACAGCACTGATGGTGATCTTAGTAACCTCATCATACACTTCGTCCAGAAGTTTATCAGAAAGGGCTTTTCTTGTTGGTGGTTTATAGGCAGGCTGCATTTTTTGACAGAACTGTTAAAGATGCACTGATTCTACCATACTAAATGGGATGTTGCAACCATAGAAAACCTAGGCAATAGCAAGATATATTTCCTGCTTTGTGGAGGCATTCATCTTGTCCAAAAAATGGGTAATTTGTCGCTTAACCATGGAAAGTTTAGAACTTGCAGTGATGGGTGATTCATAGTAGAAACTGTCTTCCTCTTCATGAGATGAGGAAGGTACACTCGTCACTAGGGACACGGTTAAGCAGGAACTGGGGCTTGCAACTGAAACCAGAGGATCGTCAATGTCTATAGACATTTGAGTCCGATCGATGCAGGGTAGAACTGGAATTCGCTGGTGGTGGTGGCAGTGGTTCAGGAGCTTTGGCAGAAGTCTGGGCGCAGACCTTCCTGTGGGCTTTCAGACACTTCCTTGCTGTATTCTTGACAGTTAATCCACATTCACAACACTGGGCACAGTTCTTGTGTTCTACTTTAAGTGGAATAAATCCGAGTTCCTCGTACAAAAGGATACACATTATGAAGAGGTCGACCGCCGCGATTCATAGTAAGAAGAGACTTAAATTAGAATGTTGAGCCTCCTTCAAAGACTAATGAGGATGGAAAAAAAAAAAACGGTGTTTAAGAAGAACGCTCTCAGCTTTGAACTGAAGCCAACACTAGAACCTCCAGCATTTAAATAGCAGAAAACGAAAACATGTGTAGTTCGCATAGTTATAGTTTTACCGCCGAGCCAACGAGAAATTGCCGACGCTGTTAAACTTCTGTGTCTGCCTAGCAGTGAATCACTGTAGAGACAGGAGCCGCCAGCACGTGCATGAATATCAAAGGCGAGCCACGAGGCAACACCTCATTTTGATTGTTCCTATCGTCTCGTTTCACTTTAAACTACACCGCGGCGTGGCTTCCGACTTCCTTTGCCGAACATAATATTTTAAAGTGGGCCCCACACTAATTATCATAAGGAAAAGGATTTCCCCGTGTGAATATGAAGGCTGGGAAAAAAACAAAAAACAATATGACGTGATACTGATGTGTATGTGGTATCCTGGTGGTATGTCACATGGACGTGGCAGTTTGCACTGCTCCAATAAGAGCATATAAAAATACCGAAGGGTATGTTGGTTTTTAAGGGATCTCTATTTTTTGTCGTATTCGTACATACCAAGTTAATTAACAGCACAAAGCCATGTTGCTGTTTTTTATACGTATTTTGCGCGTTTTCTACGCGTAATTTACGTGTCACGTAGAAAACCTTTTCTTACATGTAATTGCACAACCGACTGCGACAACAGCAATGCTCGTTACAATACGCAGAAATGTAGTGTCGTATTCAGATGTGCATCGCTGACGATGGTGGACATTTGGAACAATATCTCAGATAGCTTCCGGAGCTTTGACACGTTTTACGTCATATGTTTGTCAGCTACTCGCCTGTAACCATTTTTGTGTCGATTAAATGCATCTGTAACCATTCATATCCTATGATGTCCAACTGGTTATTCTTGTGCACTCTTCCTTTTCTTTGTATCGATTCTTCGTAATTCGACGATGCTCTACAACTTCATAATTGACCTTTTGTGCCTATCTTGCTTCATTGCTGAGTTAGATTGGCGCTGCAATTGCTTTTAATCGATCGGGCATGTTCACTTTACTAGAGACAGACCTAATGTTTATAGTTAGGGACCGTTCCTTCAGCCATGACACGAGTGGATATTGACTTTCCTTTGGACCCTGTATATACTCAATGGACAAAACATCAGAGATACTACCTACCTAATAGTGTGTTGGTCCTTCTCTAGCATGAATTACAGCTCATACATACCGAGGCATCGACTCAACCAGATGCCAGAGGATTTCCGGAGGTAATGCCAGACATGCCTGTTGCAGCATTGTCTACAACTCTGCCCCAGATGTCAATCCAGGATCCATGGATCTGATGTTCAGCTCCACTGCACCTTAGAGAGCTTACACGGGGTTTAAAATCCAGGGAACCTTGAAGGCCACTGGATAGTAATAAATTCAGATGAGTGTTCCTCAAGCCAGGCTGAAGTGGTTGCAGCTCAGTGGGGTGGCACACTGTCATGTTGAAACAGACCATTGGTCCCAGGATGTGCAACGGCCATGAAAGCATTTAGGTGATCACACCAGCACAGGCTGGTTGAGCACGCAGTGGCTAAGGAACTCTCCAGACAACTAAGGGACCTAATGTGTCCCATGAGAAGGATTCCCAAACCACTGCAGAGCCACCACAACCTGGAATGACTGGACCATGGCCTCATGCTGTCGTTGCCACACCTACATCCTTTAATTAGCTGGATACAGCTGAAAACTAGATTCATCTCGCCACACAATGTGGTACCACCTTGCAGAGGTCTAGTTATGATGTCCACGGCACCAGGCGAGGTGTTAGTTCTCATGATGAGCAATCAACAGTGGCACACTAGTCCTGCGTCGGCTCCTGTAGCCTAGAGTTCACTCGCTGACACTGCTTGAGCCTCTGACACTTAACCTGGATGTGATTTGCGCTGCCATTGCCAAGTGGTTGGTCTGTGCAAGACTGGACAGCCTACGTCAACCCAGGTCATCAATGGCGTGTGGTTGGCCACAGCTCTTTCTCTGGGCGCTGGTACATCCATTGATGATACAAGTATACTTGCGGTACACCCTTGATATCGTTTCCTCCGGAACCCTAGGGTTCTTACCACTTGGGTGATAGAATGACTCATCTCTCTCTTGAGCTGACAATATGTTCACAATCAAAGTTGCTCAGATCACCCTGTTTACCCATGTTCATTGATTGTGATACACTGTTGGAAAGACCTGCTGTCTGCCTATTTATATCGCCTGCGATCAGTTTGGGTCTTTTCCACTCTGCACATGGATGCTCATGTCAACTGCCAATCATCCCTATCTCTAACATTTTGTCTACTGAGTGTATACTGCCACATGAATGTAACTGACAAAAGCCACCACACACTTTCAAACACATTTATTTTATTTTCCACATGAACCACATTTGCTTGGCAAAAACACCATAGTTGCCATAACCCTTATATTTCAAAATTACACAAAAGTAAAAACAATGCTACAGAAATAACTGTTGTTGAAATTTGTGAACAAGTAATTGCCTAACAGTTTTTGCAATAACAAAATCACAACTATGGAGAAGGAAGTGCCCGTGATATGACTTCGATATTCCTTTTGAAGAGTGCAGATATGCAATTATCATTCCATTATACATATGACATAGCTTATCAGTACATTTAACATAAGTGACTTGGAGGCAGTATGAATGAAAACTTGAAATCTCCCAGGTAGTGGGTGAATTTCAGGGTTTCCATTCAGAAGGGCCAGAAACTGCCAATAAGATGGATTAACCCTTTTAGTGCGACGCGGCAGATTTGTCGGCCTGTGCGTCTTATGCTAACAGTGTGGCGGGCTGAACGATCAGCCTTCGATTTTGATCCGAGTATTTTCCGAATCAGACGGCAGATATCAGTGTCGATGATCATATCATTTATCAATCATATCGTTTTGAAATGGAATCTCCATGAATCATATCGTCAAACAGCGATATTATCGAAAGAATCGTAATATGCCGTAAGAGTTGTATCGCTTGCTATCGGGCTTCCCACGCGCTTTCTCCGTGTGATGGGAGAAAAGCTACTTTAGCAAAAACCTTTCCTACTGCAGTTGAGACAGGGCTGTTCACTTGGCATTGTTGGTGAATTATAAAACGTCGTATTGTCGAAAATCACTTTTTTGAGCCCCGTTCAAAGTGCAATAATGCGCAAATCATCGCAACACGTGGTCCCGCGATGACGGGTGTTCATTATTATAATTTTTTTCGGACTTTTGCCGTGCAGGGGGTACGAAATGCGGTGTTTTATTACTAGAAGCTCTTCACATTATTTCTTTTTTCCCAAACAGACACAATCGCAAAACTCCGTGAATTACGAATCCCCCTCTTTTTCCAAACTAGTGTTAGCAAAGGATGACTTTATTGACAGCTTGTTCCTCAGACTAGCAGACGTGCTTTTTCCTACTATGTAAAATTTTTTTGTAAGGTTATTTGAAATGGCTTCTTGTAGTGAGAGTTTGCCGCGTGATAGTGATGATTTTGAATCATCTGAGAGTGATATTGGCCAAGCAACATCAAGCCAGAAAACTAGCCACTGTGCCAAGCACACAATATCTTTTTCCTAAAGTGAAGATCTTGATAGCGAATCTTCAGATCATAAAAGTTCTGAAAGTGAATGGGAGAATGTAATAGAGGGAAGTGATGAACAGCCTCAGCATCCTTTTGATTATCATGAAATGCAGGGGCCCAAACATGCTCTTGCAACTGATGCGGTACCTATTGCATATTTTGACTTGTTTTTTACCAATTTCATCCTTGGAATTATTGTTTCTGAAACAAATAAGTATGCAAAGAGGTTTCTCCAGGAGCATCCAAATCTTTCTCCCAAATCTCAAGCTAAGAAATGGAAAAATGTTACAAATGCTGAAATAAAAGGTTTCCTTGCGTGCCTTCTAAATATGGGAGTCAAATGACAACCAACTATTGCTAACTATTGATACACAATTTCCTCACAGAATTTGCCATGGTTTCAACGAATGTTTTCAAGAGATAGTTTTCAAATGATTTTGAAATTCTTTCATCTTGTGGATAATAGCAACTTAGCAGCTCCTGGTAAACCTCACTATGATCCTTGTGCAAAAATTCAGCCGTTACTTGACCATGCAAACAGGCTTTTTAGGCTTCATTACACTCCACATCAGCAGCTAAGTGTGCATGAAAGCCTAGTAGGAATAAAAAAACATACACAACTTATGCAGTACTTGCCCAACAAACATCACCCCCGTTGGGGCATCAAATTTTGGATGCTCTGTGATTCAGTATCCAGACACTGTCTTTTTTTATATTTTTTATATACAGAGGAGCTAAAGATATCACTTCGAAAGCAGAGATTCAAGAACATGGACTGGCTAACTCTGTTGTAATGAGATTGTTGAAAATGGAAAACTTTCTGTCTAAAGGGTACCATGTTTTTATGGATAACTTTTTCACAAGTGTTCCTCTGGCTAAAACACTATATAGTGCAGGGACCTTTGTAACAGGAAGCATCCGGAAAAACAGAAAATTCCTACCAGCACCCTTTCATAGTAAATTTGCTATTGGTGAAGTGAAGTATTTCCGTATGGGTCCTATTCTTGCTACTGGTTTCAAGGGGAAAAAATCACAGAGGTTTCCTGTTCTACTTTTGTCAACACATTGTACTGCTGGAAACACTACATGCAGACATATACATCAAGGAATGAGTAAAAGTATAACTAAGCCATCAATTGTTCAACAGTACAACTCTTTCATGGGTGGAATTGACACCTCTGATATGATGGTGTATTCATATCTAGATGAGAGGCGTACAGTGAAATACTGGAAAAGGGTGTGCTTCAATGTTTTTTCCCGTATGGTCCTGAATAGTTATATTTTGTACAAAGAAAACATTCCATCTAGCCAGAAACCCATGCCTAGATTAGATTTTATTATTCAGATTATAGAATCTCTGGCAGATGAGTGGCTCCAGGAAAAAGATAACCAAGCAGGAACTTCAGGCACTACAGAAACAACAAAGCGGGAAATATCTCCGAAAAGTTCCTGGAAAAAAAGGAAAAAGACTTGTGTATGCAGCAAATGGTCTAAATATGACAAAGGAAAGAGGAAGAGGTCCCACACAATATGTGCAAAGTGTGAAAAGGACCTTCATGGGGAATGTTTCCCATTGCATAAGTGTAGTGCATAAGTATGTTTCAGTGTTGTCCTGTGCTCTGCTTCCATAATACTAGCATAACCATGAAACTCTGCCTTAGAATAACATCAAACTGCGAGGGTATATTAAAAATTAAATGGCTTATTATATTTCATCCTTTTTCTTGCAGAGGAAAGAATAGTTTTTGAAAATTTGTTTTGGATTTGCAATTTCTATTTCAAGAAAAAATATTTCACAAAGTTATTTTTTTTTTAAATTCAGTTATCTGAAATGTAAATTAATGTACATATAAATATTAAGAAAAATATAAAGTTCAGAAAAAATTGTTGCGTAAAATATCAAAATTTATGGAAAGTACAGCATTTTTTCTTGAAGCTTGCAATTTCTAAGAAAATGGCATAGCATTTTTCGCATATACACACACACATTACGTGTAGTACTAAAAGGGTTAAGCTAGTACACATCCAATCAACTGACAACTTAGCCTATCCCATGAGGGAGAAAAAACATGCCTGTGAAAATGATGTATAAAAGTATGTTGTTGCTGGATATTTCAGCATTTTTTCTGTGTTCAGAAACAATTTTATTTCTGCATTCTTTTCCAGTTTTGGTCAGTATTGTGTGCATTCAGTTACAATACTACTTCTGCATTCTCTCTAGTGATTGTTCAATTGCAATATAATTTTCCTATTTTATCTCATGTTTGTGTTCACCTATTATATAGGTAGAATTCTAGAAAAGACCTTAATTACAAAAAAAAAAAAAAAAAATGTTACGTCTGACTTGGACAAATTACTTTCATTATGGGTTACACTAAAATTTTTGCACACTATGCGCCATTACTGTCAACCTTTGATGTGCACCTTTTATTTGTTCTAATAAATTATCATACCAAATTTGCAAACTTGTTTTTCTTTTCTAGAAATTGCAACAGAATAGGATTCATTTTAAAATAAACATGTGCATGTACAGATAACAAAAGCTATCATTTCTAAATTTCAGTCTCGTGGCACTCAGCATGGTATATACATAAACGGTCTTCCACTACATTTAACAACAGTAGAAACCACTATGTTGCCTAAATTTACTGGCATTTCTTTTTATGGCTAATATGATGACTTCCAAACAATCTGGTCTTTTCCCATACATAAAAATGCATGTTTTTCCAAGCCTTTATATAGCCATCTATTGGGAGTTTGTAAATATTGATTTTATCACTTTTAAACTCCGCTTTTTTGAATTTTTTGAAATGACTGATTTTTACTCTCATTCCTTAAAACAAAAACAAAAAAGGGCAGGGGGGGGGGTCTCTAACTCACTAGGCAAGATATGAGTATTTTGAGAATTCATAACAGACATATGTATCAGCTTTGGCTAGCAACTGATGGTTGGTTGTACTGAGGCAACATCAACTAGAAGACAAAAATTGTTTATTTTTCAGTGATTTGCAGTGAACCTCAGCTGAACATTAACATAAACAACCAGATAATTGCGGAACTGAATAACAAATAATTCTAGGTTTTAAAACGATTTAAGTGTGTGGGATGTTTGCCCAATGAAATAATATTGCTGTTTTGTATATTTAGCTAAGACCATGATAATCCTATAAGCATTTTAAAAGCCTTTTATTTGTTATAAATTTACAAATTTTGCCCATTAATCAAACTTGAACCACATGGCCAGAATGCAAAGCTAACACAAAATAGCAGTCTAAGTTAACTAAATTGGGCAGATATTTTATGGATCAAATAAAGGATTTTCTTGCTGTTAATATTCCCACTAGAGTCAAATGAAAGCAAAGTGAAGGACCCAGAAGCAGCACTCAAGTAAAATTTAAAAAATAAAAACTAGCTCAGAAAACAGTAACAGCAATTTAAACAGAACAATGCACAATCCATTGTGCATCATTCACTTACCTGTTACTTGAACTGAGTTCCAGTTGTGTAGCATATATATTCACCAATGCATTAGCAAAGTACACATTTGTGAAATTATGAATTCTTAAAATATAAAGCTAACTTAGAGAGGTGTCAAAATAATGATAGCACGTATTACCACAAGAAAAATAATTTCAAGCATCGCAGCCTCAAAAACTCTTCTTTCCTGCTTTTTAAACTTTCTACATTACTCATCTAGCAGGACTAAAATTAAGGCTACTTAACATATGTTTGACACTTTATTTTTCTTCAGTGCAACTGGCAGGGTATGTTGTAGTAGTAGTAATGTATTTGTGTGGGCGTATACAAACAAACCCAAGAGCTAGTAAAAAAAAAAGCTAGGAAAGAAAATTCCATTTTATAAGGGGCACAATGATTCATGCTCATAAACAGACTTGTTTCTGGAAAGATATCTTTTCATGACAACTAGTGATATGCAATACTAAAAGTTAATTTTTTTCATTTTTAAGAAAGAATAAAATGAAATGAGCTTACCAAGCCATGGTTAGACTCTCGTAGCTGCCAGATGTCTGCCCAACAAAGTTTTGTTTTGCTCCACAGATCATTTAAATAATGACTCAACTCTGGAACACTTAGAACCTGAGGATGTACAGGAGTCCAACTACAAGAGGAAGAGGGGTGGCAATAAATAAACAATGTTATATAAACACACACACAATAGCATACATACACATCCCTACCATTAATATCTGGGCACAAATCTTTATTTACAGAAAATATAATATATACACGAAACTGACCAAGGAATAAAAAAGCTGAACTTTTTAATCGGGCAAAAAAAATCAGAACATGCGACAAGAAAGTGTGAATATAAAGTAGCACGAGAAGATGGAATTTTTCACTGTATTCACAATATAAAATTACTGAATTCAAAACAAAATAAAGGGATTTTAAAAGACACTGCTTCATACACATCTCTTTTTTTTTTTTTTTTTTTTTTTTTTGTACTTGCTAGAACATCAGCTCAATTTTCCTGTTGTGTTGCTTTCTTCTTAGCAAGTTCCATGGCCATATTTGTCTTTTGTTGACTCTGCAGCTGCAAAAAAATTCTTTACTTAGTTTTTCTTTCTGTTGATATAATTCCCTTCCTATTTCTTCATCACTTTTCTTTCCTCCTCCCTGTTTATTCCCTCAGAGGACAATAATTTATCTATCATGCTGAAAGAACTTTCAGCCTGAGGACCACAAACACATGATATCAATTCTGTCAATTCTGACTCCGGCAGACCCTCAGTATACCGTGTATCAAAGTGATCTCTCTGCACTTCTTAAACCTTTGGCACGGCAAGCTGTCCGGCGGATGCGCTGGCGTCATATCTCCTCGTCTGCGCAGTCGTAGGAATACTTTGCTAAAATGGAGTCTAAGAAGCGAGCCTCATCCTCCATACGACATCTCCGCCTCGCTGATGGTACCGTTACCGATGATCAATCCGTCGTGTGTTCCCATGTTCGGAATGCCTTTGTGGACAAGTACCGAGCGGTACCGCAGACTACTGATCTTTCTTCTTCTTCGCTTCTTTCTAATCTCCCTCAGGTCCCAGCTCACCTTTGCTCTTTCTTACAATTGGATTTTTCCCCTTCTGAACTCCGAGAGGCGTTCGCGTCTCTTAACCCGCATGCTTCTCCAGGACCTGACGGTCTTCCACTTTCCTTTTATACCGTGCTTTCTTTCCGTCCTTACTACCCTTTCTGTCAGCATGTTTTTCTTGTGCTCTTTCTTCTTCTGTGTTACCGCCGGACTTCACTGTAGCACATATTACTCTCCTGCCTAAAAAGGGAGACCTTTTGGATTTGACGAATTGGCGCCCCATTTCAATTCTCAACTTAGATTATAAACTCTACACTAAATTACTTTCTCGCCGACTTAATATTGTCCTTCCTTTTCTTGTTTCTCCCGACCAGTCATACACTGTGCCTGGTCGGTCCATTAATAATAATACCACTTTTCTAATTCTTCTTACCTTCCTTGCTCGTAAATTTTCTGAACCTTTGGCACTCCTTAATATCGATCAAAAATCTGCCTTTGATAACGTTTCTCACGATTATCTCTGTACTGTTCTTACTTCTTTTGGTTTCCCTCCTTCTTTCGTTTCTATCCTTCTCAGTCTCTACCGGGGTGCCCGTCTTCACGTTCGAACAGCCTTCTTTTTGACGGCGGCTGTGCCTTTCCAACGTGGGATCCGGCAGGGTTGTCCCCTTTCGGGACAACTCTTTGCCTTGGCCTTTGAGCCCTTTCTTCTTGCAGCGAAACGATCTCTTCTCTCTGCTATGCCACCCACAGTCGCTAGCACTAGGCATCACTGCTGTGTATATACTGCGTATGCCGATGATGCTACGTTCTGCTTGCGTTCCGACCACCTCTTTGATGTTTTATATCAAGTTTATCAATCCTATGCAGACTTATCTGGTGCTACTCTTAATGCTGCAAAAAGCACCGGCTTATGGTGTGGATCGTGGGTGGGCCGTACTGATGCCCCATGGGGTGCGGTGTGGTCCTCTTCTTCTCAGAAAATTCTTGGTACTTATATTGGGCATCCGTTTACGGCAGCAGTTGCTTCGTGGGATGCTTTACGCCCACGTCTTCACCGTACGGTGGGATTCTGGAAATCAACGCACTCATACACTTCTTACCATCAGCGTGCTGCCATTGTACGTCGTTACCTCTTGCCACTTTGTTTCTTTACCTGGTCTTCTACTGTACTGCCTACGTATCGTCTTGATCATATCAAAAGTCTGTGTACATCGATGATTTGGTCCACAAAGCACTGGGTCGCGGCGGCGATGCTCAACCTTTCACAGGAGCACGGCGGCATCAATTTACCGGATGTGCACATATATTATCGTGCTCACAGACTTGTTTCCTTTCTTCGGATCTCGGTTGCTCCCACTCCGTCCCTTTCTTCTACCCTTGATGTTCTTCTCTCTCTTCACGATCCATCTTTCTCCTTTTCCCTTTATCTCAAGATGGATTCCTTCTCTTCTTCTTCTTCCATTAATTTTCCTTCTGTTCTTTCTGAAGCTCTGACGTTCCTCCACGCTCTTCCTCTTTCCCGGGCCCCTCCGACCACCACCCTTGATCTCTTGGATGAACCTCTTTTCTTTTCCACCATCGTCCATTCCTCCAGACAGCCTTTTTTTTTCTTTTGCCTTCCTGGATCCGCTCCGGTATACTAACTGTTTGCGCACTCGTTAATCCCGACTTGACCTGGAAACCCCTTACTTCCTTATTTTCCAATCCTTCACCTTCCCATGCTACTGATTATGCTCTTCTTCGCTCTTCCCTCGGTTTTCTTTATCCATCTCTCGTCAATTCTCATGGCCTCGTCTCTGTCCTTGGTCTCAGTATCCCCATTTCTTTTTTTCTCTCTATTAGAGGCGTTTCTGTCCCTATTCTCTCAGTTTCCACTGTTTCCTTTTACAGTTTCTTTCGTACACCTACCGCAGCTCCGCACCCAATTTCTGATGTTCCTTCTTCCCTCTCTCAGGCCATCTGGTCTGCCTCTTCTTCTCCTCTTTCTGCACCGTTGGAGTTTAACATTCACTGGCGATATCTCCACCGCCGGCTTCCTGTCCCTCTTCTTCTATCCCGTATGTCTCTCCTTTCTTCCTCCGTTTGTCCATTTTGTGAGTCCATAGGAGATATCGTCCATATGTACTGGCATTGTCCCATCCTGATTCCTGTTTTGCATTGTGTATTTCGTTTCGTGAATCATATCACTTCTCGCAATCTACCTTTTCTCGCCTATTCCTGGTTGCTTTTAACGAAGCACCCTCCGTCTCGTTTACCGGACGTTTGCGCCTTTCTCTTTGTTTTGGTGAAACAAGCAATATATATCTATCATCTTTATCTCCGGAATGCCGCAGACTCTGCTAATCCCCTTATTGCGAGTGACAGAATCCTCACCTATTTTCGCAGCCGTTTAACAGCTCGCCTCCGCCTCGAATATGCAGAAGCACAATCTACTAATTCTTTAGCACGGTTTCGTCAAGTCTGGGCGCAGGATGCCGGTTGGTTCCGGATTGATGGCACCACCATTAGTCTATCGTTTTAACCACTCAGTACTCCTTGCAAGTTGGAACGTGAGGAGTTTTCTTTGTTCTGTAGCCTTTTGTTTGTTGTTTCTTCCTCGCATTGTCGTGATTATTGTGCTACATTTGAATTGCATTCTGAGGATAATCATTTTGGAGCTTGACTACTGTGTCTCTGTATCTTTCCTCCTGACACAGGTTATCCACCATGTGTTGTTCTATTATGGTGGTGTCCTCATGAGTTTGAGGACTCTTGTTTTTCGAATGTGTTCTACGACGTGTTCTACCCATTCATTGCTGTTCTGTGTATGTGTTCCGTAGTATATTTGTGATGGTGCTGTAATCCCGAGCAATTTGTATTGTATCTTGGTACTGTGCTGAACCATTGAGTTGCCTCAGTATTCTTATGTTCTATTGTACCATGTGCTAATGGAGGAATTGTTATGTATATATGATTATTGTTTATACATTGTGCATTTTCTGGATGAGTTGTTTGGTGCCATGGAAATCGGCTGTTTCCTATGTTTCTCACTATGACATTACACAGGGTTTGTTATGAGAATTTATTTGCTGATTTCCTAGTACTTCTGTCTTGTTGTTTGCCTCTACCGTATTGTTGCATTTTGCTTATTTCCTTAGTGTTTTCATTATATTGTTTTTTAATGTACTGTTCTGCCGCTGTTTTTGTTTTTTTGATTATGTTGCGTAATGTTCAAACTTTCAGTGCTTTGTATAGCAGAAGAGTTTTTTTTAGTGCCCACGTGTTTTATCTGTTAATCACTTGCATAGCTCCTTGCATGTGGCATTTTTTATTTTTTTGGTATTTTTTGAGATTTGCACATGTGTTTCATTTTTTTATAGTGTATAAGTTTGTTGTGTTTCCTCCCTGTGATTTTGCATTGTGTTTTTTATAAGTTGATTACCTATGTCGACCACTATGTTTTCCTGTAAAATTTGCACCATGTTTTGGTCTATTCATGAGAGATTGTTGACAATGTATCACCATTTAAATCTTTTAACTTTGTGTTTTTTCCGGAGGCTAGTTTTGCTCCGACATATGTCGTTCTCATATATTGTTATCACATTACTCCTTGAGGTACGTTATGTGCTCTTATTCCTTTAGCTGAATGTTTTGATTTCTATGTGTACAATTGTACACACTGTGATAGTTTCTCATCCGTTTTAACTTTCTGGTTTATTTCCGGATGGGGGTCCTGCTCCGGCATTTGTAATTATTCATGTTTGTTCTCCAGTTATTTCTCATGTTTTAACAGCGTGTATGAATCTGTACTGTTTTTCTATCAATAAAGATTGTTTGAACTATAGTGAATCAAGTTGTTCTTCATCTTTTCACTTAAAATCACACCTACACCAGCCTGTCCTCTCATATTATCCAATACACTCCAGACCATCAATCGCATATAAATTTTTCAATGGATGTTGAATACCGTTTTTGGAATATTAATCAACAATATCTACAACTTATGAAATATCCGATAGGATTTTTGGACATTAAATAGTTCTACTGCACAGATTTAAAATAAGATTTTCTACGACTGCCATAAGAGGAAAAGATCAAGGAATGACAATTTTAGAAACAAAAAAGTCGGGGATATATGTCCTGGTGCCAATTCTTGCTAGGGAGAGGAGATACTATGTGAAAATAACGTGAAATACCTGAAGATAACGCTACTTTGAGGTTCTCTTCCTTTACTGTTGAATATGTACAGGGGTTGTACAGAATAATGTGACCACGCTTAGAGACATTACTTTTAAGGCAGCTGCGTACGTCACAATACGCAAAAGTATCCACCACTTTTTGGTTGTAATAGCTTTGTTAGAACCTCAAGATCCTGTTTAAGGGCATTTAAAGTGTCACGTTGCAAAATTTATTTCAGGGTGATGACAAAATTAGCGAACTGACTTTGAAAGAGGGCTAATTGTTGGCAGCCGGTTGGTGCCTCCATGACAACAGATATCAGGGTAGTGGGGGTATCAACAGCTACTGTGTCTAGTGTCATGACAGCACACCGTGTTCATGGCAAAACCTCATCTGCGAAAGACAAGAGTGGTTCGAAAATGACCCTGACTGATAGAGACAGGAGAACATTAAAGAGGATTGTTACATGTAATAAGACCACAGCACCAAAAATTAGTGAGGAGATCAATCTGCATCTCCAAACTCTAGTATCAACAAAAACAGAGTGCAGGAAACTGCATGAACAAGATATTCACAGCAGAGCTGCTATTGCAAAACCTTTGGGGACCTAAGTGAATGCACAACGGCGACAGCAGTGGTGCCAGGAGCATACATGGACTGCCAATGCATGGAAGTGTGTAATGTGGTTGGATGAATCCACACTTGCACTATTCCCCTCCACAGGATGTGTTTACATGTGAAGAACACCATCAGAAGAGTACAACCCAGACTGTCTGCTCCCAACAGTGCAGCAGGGTGATGGTTCTGTCATGCCCTGGGTGGTCATATGTTTTTCTGCAGGTCCTCTGATCACCTTGAAAGAATGGATGACTGGCAGGGTGTGTGAAACCATTTTGGCTGACCAAGTCCATTCTATGGCTCAGGCATTGTTTCTCGCAGGGGATGTCATCTATCAAGATAACGCACCAATTCACAGAGCTCAGAATGTCCAATTATGGTTTGGGGAACATGAGGACAAACTTTCACATCTTCCTTGGCCTCCACAATCACCAGATTTAAACATCGAGCCGCTGTAGTCTGTGTTGGAAAACAGAGTAGGGTCCCGTTATTCTCCCCCTGCATCTCTCAAGGACCAGGAGCAGTTTCTGCATGAAGAATGGTGTAACATCCCACTAACCACCATCCAGAATTTGCAAGAGTCCATTCCAAGGGGTTTTGAATGCCAAAAGGTGGTCCCCACACTCTATTAGGTACATAAAACCTTTTCTTCCCAGGTGTATGCTTGTATGTTGTTTACTTATTCCCTTTACCCTAGTATTGAAAAGAAAATCCGTCGGGGAGGGGGTCAACGTTCTCGAGTGCTTCAGGAGCAATGGCTGCAAGCAAGTGGGTGTAGGAAAGAAGTGGCAGTTTGGCAAAACCAGATTAGTTAGTCACATACATGCAGTTGCTCTGATTGTCATGTGGTTTCAAAGCAAAGTGTGTGTGTGTGTGGGGGGGGGGTTCTACTGTTATGATTTTATCATATGCAGCCAAATTGTTAAAGTGGGATTACCTTCACCCTTTCTCGTTCAAATATGCTTTTCTTCTTGAAGTACAAACTTTTTCACACTGTACATATATTTAGCTTCTACTTTGCTCATATGATCACGTGACTACCCTGTACAGTACAGTAAAGTAAATATATATATATATATATATGAGGACAACTAAAGAAGATGTGACTTCCAAAGTGGAATATATAGAGCTATGCAAGACAGCACGAAAAAGTATCACTGAAGACGTAAGGAAATTCAACTGTGAGCTAGTGAGGAAAGCAATTGAAAACAACCAAAGCCTAAAGATAGCAAAGGGACATCTCAGTAAGGGAAGAAAACAGATTATGGCTCTGAGAAAAGAAGATGGTTCTATAACAAGAAATAGAGGCGAAATTTTGACAAGAGTGAAAGATTTCTACTCCAAACTATATGAAAGGGATGATATATGCACTCCAGACATCATGAAAGGTACCAGATTTCTTCCAGTCCTCCCAGCAGAAGTTGCTCATGCAATCAAGAACATGAAGCGGGGAAAGCTCCAGGAGAAGATGGAATTACTATAGACATCATACAAGAAGCAAGTGGAGAAATTGAAACAGTACTCGCCCAAATTTTTACTCGATGCCTTAATGAAGGGAAGATTCCTGAGGATTGGAACAATGCTACAATGATCCTGCTACATAAAAAAGGTGACATTGAGGATCTCAGGAACTACAGACCTATCAGCCTCCTATCAGTGGTTTATAAAATCTTCACTAAAGTTCTTTCACACCGCTTGAAGGTAACACTGGACATGGCTCAACCGAGAGAACAAGCTGGATTCAGGAGTGGCTACAGCACAATAGATCATATCCACGTACTGAGAGAACTAATTGAAAGAGCGAGGGAATATGAACTTCCATTGTGCATGGCTTTTATCGATTATGAAAAAGCCTTTGATTCGGTGAAACCATCAGCAGTTACCACGGCTCTGAAATCCTGCGGTATTGAAGATGCATACATTAATATTATTAATAACATCTATGAAAATGCAAGTGCAAAGATTCGGCTGTTTGAAAATACAACACACATAAAAATTGGAAAGGGAGTGAGACAAGGTGACACCATATCTCCGAAGCTTTTTAATGCCACATTGGAAAATGTCTTTCAATCACTGAACTGGGAAAACAAAGGGATAAAGATTAATGGAGATTATCTAACCCACCTTCGTTTTGCTGATGACGTAGTCATTTTTGCAACTACCCCATCAGAGCTGCAGAGTATGATCCAGGAACTTGCTGACAAGAGTAAAGAAGTGGGATTAAAAATGAACTTTCAGAAGACAAAAGTGATGTTCAATGCTTTTACAAGAAATGAAGATTTATCGATTGATGGAGAAAAACTGGAGATAACAGATACGTACGTTTATCTTGGACAGCAGATATCAAGTGAGGGTCACATTGATGAAGAAATTAATCGGCGTACAAAACTTGCCTGGAGAGCTTTTGGAAGAAACAGCATAATTTTCAAGAGCAATATGCCATTATGTCTTAAAAGAAAAGTGTTTGATCAATGCATCCTTCCAGTGCTTACGTATGGTGCAGAGACGTGGACCTTAACTAAAAGAGACATACAAAGGCTGCAGACAACTCAAAGAAGCATGGAGAGGTGCATGCTTGGTATAACCAGGAGAGATAAGAAGAGGAACTCGTGGATCCGAAAAATGACGAGAGTGGAAGACATCATGATCAGAGTTAAATCCCTGAAATGGCAATGGGCTGGACATACTGCCAGAAGGACAGACCATAGATGGACAGCCGAGATTTTAGATTGGATTCCAAGGGACAGGAAAAGACCCAGAAAAAGACCACATGGGAGATGGGTGGATGAAATTCGTAAATATGCGGGAGTGACATGGAGGAGACTGGCACAAGACAGACCGTTGTGGAGGAAACTTGGGGAGACCTTCGTCCAGCAGTGGATTGATAATGGTTGACAATGATGATGATGATGATTTGTATTATGAGTACATACACAGACTTTTTTATCATCCTGTATACATATTCTTTTGTATTATGCATACATATACAAAGACGTTTTGATCACCCCGTATATTTTCAAACATGAAGCTGGTTCAACTCTAGGGGCACATGACGTATCAGCTACAATTTTCAATCTAAAGAGTGCATGGGTTTCTGGGAGGAATTTCCTCCTTAAATGGCCTTGAGTACAAGTGTGAAGGAGGCTAAGTCAGTGGAGTGACAAATTGCTAAAATTTCGAAAGGTACCCTTTCTTATTATGTTTCCCCCTATTTACGGTGAAGGTGGTCAAGCCAATCAAATGCAACCCTGCTATTCGTTACTCTAAGTCTTTCCAGTTAAAACCATTCTGTTCTGAAGTGCGCTGCTTCTTTGGACATGTTTTTACTCCTTGCAAAGAAATGTCTGTGAAACGAAAATGTGTGGTTCTATCGATGAGTGATAAAGTACAGATTGTTAAAAAGTTGAAGAACTGTGTATCAGGTGCAAAATTAGCAGCAGATTATTGTGTTGGAACATCAACAATATCTGACAAAGAAAAACAGTGAGAGCATTTTAAATTTTCAGAGTTGAAGAAATATTCTTCTCATAATACATGGTAAATACGTCATGATAATTAACACAGCAATCGGACATCGCCAAATTGACTGTAAGTGCTGTTTCACACATGAATTAAATCACATCAGAAAACTTTAGAACTTCATCGCTGTGGAGCGAAATGAACTCTCATCTCCCTATTACTTTTATTAATTTATTTTAAATTTTGTTTCTCATTTGGAGAAAGGGTCTGCAAAAGTAAAGACAATGAAACATTCCAACAACCAAAAACTGGAAGATGCTGTTTACATGTGGTTTATACAGAAGCATTCTTCAGTTCAGCCAATATCTGGCCCTATGCTTTGTGAAAAGGCTCTTCTATTTAATGAAAGAATTGGAGGAGATTCAGAATTTAAGGTAAGCTCTGGTTGGCTTAGGTGCTTCAAAGATCAACATGGAATTAGTGAGACAGAAATCCACAGTGAGAAACTTTCTACGAATTCAGAAGAAGCAGAGAAATTTGTGCAAGAACTAAGAGTTTTTACAGAGCAAAAAATTATGATTTAGATTTCATCTACAATGCTAATGAAATAGGGTTAAATTGGAAGTCTTCCTGCAAAAACATTGGCCTTGGGAAAGGATGCCAGAGCAGGCTACAAAAAGAACAAATAGAGAGTGACAATTCTTGCTTGCACTAATACTAGTGGAAAACACAGGCTCCTTTTTGTTGCTTATGGGAAAATCCATGAAAGCTAAGGCTTTCAACAAAGTGAAAAAAATTGCCCGTAATTTATGCCAATCAGAGAAATGCGTGGATGATTACTACAATTTTTATAGATTGGTAAGACAAAACTTTTATTCTTTAAGTAAAGGAATATCAGAGAATCACTGGCAAAGTGGGAAAAGTTTTACTGATTTTGGACAATGCACCATCACATCCTTCATCTGATATTTTAGAAAGGGAAGGTGGCATGCTTAAAGTCATGTTCCTGCCACCAAATGTGACATCAATTTTACAGCCTATGAACCAGGGTGTGCTGGAAACCTTAAAGCAATTGTATAGAAACCTGTTTTTTTTTTTTTTAGGAACTTTTGATGTCAGATGTTAAAGGTGAACAGATTGTTAAATTTCTAAAAGCATTTGACCTAAAAAAATGTTGCCTTATGGGGCTGTACATGGCATTCCGTGAAAGGCACTAACTACTCTTTGCAAAGCATGGAATAACTTGCTGCAGAAGTCAAAATTTGACAAGATCGAAAATGACGAAACGATTAATTTGTTATCAACTTTAAAACAAATTCCGAGATGATCTGAATGTGATCCTGATAATGTACAAGAATGGCTGAAGAGTGATGAGGAAGATCCAGGGTATCAACTTTTAATGGAAGAAGAAATCGTTGAAGGGCTTTATTGAAGCTGATTAAAAAAAGAGGACGATGATGAAGGGCTGACCCATACAGATGCAGATGAGGGGCCTACACATTGTGAGACATTTTAATGCTTCGAAAAAGTGAACAAATGAATGTACAGGCAGGAAGAATACAATTTTACTGACTTAATACATTTGAAAAGAATGTGGGACTTAGTGGCACAAAAATGAGTTTAATCTTTGAAGCAGAAAACGATACATGAATTTTTCAAGTAAAGAGGCAAAGTAAAAATTAATTACAAGTTACACATGGTATATACTTCAATATGTTTTTACAGTATGTAGTACATCATTTAATATAGGTCTACATATATAATTTCTACAAAAGTTTAGTGAATATGTACTGTAATTATTTTTGCACGTTTGTTTTTGTGTTATTACGTACTATTTTTACAAAATGTCTGATTTTCCGGATTTTTGATTATCCAGATCACTCCTGGTCCCCCACTGATCCGGATGATCGGCAATCTACTGTAATAAGTAAATCCTGCCACATCAGTCCTATCCACATGAAATTCTAATCATAAACCCAGTGTTTTTTGCCAGTTATTTTATTAGTGCAAGCTGTTAGCATCTGGCCAGCTTCTGATGCACAAAACTACATTAAAAGTTTCTGAGAACTTCTCATTTGTTATTCAAGATGAGATCCAAAGTTTTCATTTGATAAATACCCAAGCAACTTAACATCCCTTTCGTAATGCACTACACAAAGACTCAGTCGATCAATCTCCGATATCAAAAAGTTTTAGTGTAATCAGCGACTACATGAAACATACCACCACAACAGTATATGCTTTTCAAAAAGCTCTGCCGGTGGAGATCAAAAGCATGGCATCTTTTGTACAGAAAATCATATACTTTTTAGATGGAGCTGCTGGACAGTACAAGAACAGAAAAAACTTTGCAAACTTGTGTTACCATAAGAAAGACTTTGATATTGATGCAGAGTGGAATTTTTTTGGGACATCTCATGGAAAAGAGCCATGTGACTGAATAGGCGGGACAGTCAAACGGCTAGTGTTCAAGGTAAGCCTGCAAAGAGTAGCAGGGTATCACATCCTGACACCTTGTGAGATGTTTACTTTCTGTGCAGAAAGCATGAAGGGTATTGTCTTCATGTATGTTAGTGAAAGTGATGTGTCAAATGCCAAACTTCTGGAAGAGCGATTTGCTAATGCTGAGATGATACCTAACACATGAGAGAAGCATTGATTTGTACCTGTAGACTGCAACTGAATAAAGTCCTTTATCACATCAGCTTCAGAAGATTTTTGAAGAACTGAATATCACCAAACTTTCAACAGATCTTTCTCTTGAGCTTAAAGAAAGGGACTACATTGCATGCATTTACGATTCCCGTCGGTGGCTGGCACGAGTGACTGAGGTCCAGTAGTCAGAGAAGGAATGCAAAGTCCACTTCTGTCTAGTGAGACCATAGACATCGTTTGAGAAGTCTAACAAAAGACACTGTTTGGATGTCATATGAAAATGTTTTGCATGTTCTTACTCCTGTTGAGTTGTCAACTGCCACTGGAAGAACATGGAACATTGAACTGGGGTTGAGCAATGAACTTAATGAACTGTTACATCACAAGATCAAGAAATCAAACTCAAGACAAAAAACAAAACTCACTAAGAGATTTATCATTTTTGTAAAAGAAAAACACCTTGAAAATTAACAACAAGATGTGTCACTTTCAAGTTGCTCCTTATTCATAACTACAAAATCTGTGTAAATTAGTTTTTAAAATTTAAGTCTAGGCTAATTATTTTTTTCATTAATTGTGTGCAGAATCATAAGCAACAAGTCATGTAAACAATTATCTAGTTTTTGTTTCTTATTAAATCTTTTCTTGTAATTGTAATGCTAATGTTTACGTAATTGAACCCTTCAACATTTAACACCCCCTTCCTCCCCTGGTACACTAGCCTTTGCTTTTGCGCTATATTTCCTCCAGTATACATTTTTCTTAAATTACTCTTTATTTACAATTTTTTCTTCATTTCCTATCTTTCAATTAGATATTGAAAAATAGTTAAAATTGTCCTTCAAAACAAATGGAAAAACAGATTTTTTCACAAATTTAATCTCAAATATTTTCGTTATTAGGCAAAACAAAGTGATGAAATTTTAGTATAATGCTGTTACCAAATAGAAGTCACTGTGGTATAAAATTCAGATTTTTACTGTGTACCCCACTGGAGATAGTTACTAAAAAAAACTAAAAATTTCAAAATTTTCCATTTTCATCAGTGAAAAAAATCTTGGAAGGGCTCAAAACACTCCGGTTTTCTCACCCTAGATACAATCATGGGTGCAAGTTGTGAGATGTGGCCAAGACTGAAAATATTTTTCTTTTGCTCCTCATCATAGAATTGTACCATCACATTGATGATCTTGTCCATTGCATTATTTGTAGCTTCATCTATGTTCAAGGAGAAAAAAATTCCCTTCAACTGTTGGACTAACTCCTTTCTTATGCACTTTGCAGTACCATGTGTATTGATGTAGGTTGCAGTCGTCCTGGGCATTTTCAATTTAGAAAGTGCTAACTTATCACCTGCAAGATGCTTAGATAGCTCAACTAACTGTGGTGCAAAATTGAATAGCAGCATGTTTTCGCATAAAAATGCAGCCAGAACAGCTTTCTGATGTGCACTGTCAGATACTGATGCTTTGGCCTGAACAGGAGCAACTCCAGGAAATGTTTATGTATGCTGCTGTGCTCGTACACACTTTTGATGATCAGCATCCTTACTGTGTCTGAACAGCACTTTTTTACCATTGCTTCCATAGTTTAACTTTCTGCTGCAGAAAACACAAAAGCTAAATCCCTGTTCCTTAATTTTCCAGCACCAAGAACCAAATTTGACGTCATGGGAATCAGTCTCATCTAACCATTCCCATCACCACTTATTTTTAACACTGCTATCGTTCAAAGCAGACATATTTTTCGAATCTATGAATTCGATAGCTGACTGCATGTTGAAAAAAGGGAATGGCAAATTTACCAGTACTTGGTTAATTTTGCATACGTAAATTAATATTGAAATGCGTATGCATACACGCATAAAATACGGCAAGATAGACTGGTATGACTCACTCCAAATATTAGCTGTGACCTATGGCGGCAGAACCAGTGGTGTCTCCACCTAATACAAGCTCGATGGGTGAACCTGTTATGGTGTGTGACGTACACGTAGCGAAGAGAAAGCCAGGGACGGACGAGGTTGGGTTGGGGGTTATGACGCAGGCGATGATCGGCGTAGAACCTCCACGGGAGCTGTTCCTCGATTCCTCTTCGACCAGAATGCTCCTCTTACCCAGAATGCATCAGGCGCTGCAGCTACTCCGAGTTTACGATAAACGAGGTACTACGGTACGAGCGTGGTTGTGGATGGCATACTTACTTTCCGGAGTAGAGCGTATGGATAGAAAGGGAAAAAAGAAAAATACATATTTGGAAATTTTATTTTTACTGATATTTTCTTCTGTCCCGCTTCAGTCTTTGGATATTTTCAAAAGACGGAATTCCGTCCTCTGGACAGAAAACTTGCACCCATGGATACAATCTGTTACCATGGTTCTTGCACAATAAAATTGGTTTTAGTGTTTTGACCCCTTCCCGGTGAAAATTTGGCTCGGAAATTGAAAAAATACAAAAAGTCACTTTGACCACCAATAAAATTTCCAAAACACCTCAGATAATTAAAAAAGGTAAATCAAAATAATCAGCACTTTATTCTGAACAATATGGCTTTTAAATTTTTGAATTAGCTAAATTAGGGAGAAAGTTATAGCATTTTATGTAAATACTTGCAACTTCAAAAACAGACATGTTCCAAGCACCATCTAGGGACCTCACTGCCAAACCGTCAGGAATTTTTTTTTATAAAATTGGTTTTGAACTCTAAAGATGTATAAACAACTGGGCAAAAAAAAATAGTGCAGCAACCACCCCTTGTTGAAATGACATGGAATGACCCAATAGGAATACATAAAGGTTTACCTCGATGTTATTTTCAGCCACTTACAGCGTTTATCAGATGAGATAATGCAGCACAATGGGTACACCTCCATAAGTGGTTGTATTGACATGAACAGCAATACAGGCAGCAACACAGCATGGCAATCAGTCATACAGTTGATGGATATCGTCCTGAGGAATTGTAACACCAAGTAAGGTTGACCTGCTCCCATAATTCATCAAGATTGTGTGCAGGCTGATTCAATTGCAGACTACGTCCAATGAGGTCCCACAGGTTTTAGACTGGAGATAAAGTGGGCAATCTTGCTGTCCATGGCAGTGTTTGAACATTGTCTGGAGACTCTAGCAGTGCGTACACAGGCATTATCTTGCTGGAAAATGGCGTGCTGTAGGCCATTCAGGAACGGTATTGAAATGGGATGCAAAACCTCGCTCACGTATCGTGCAGCTATCAGTGTGCCCATGATACGGACAAGAGCCGACTTGCTGTCATGCGCAATAATAGCACCCCATACCAGGATGCCTGCCTGATGGGCAGTGCGGCGGTCATGAATGAAACTAGGATTCGTCCGCTTACCAAGGTGTCGCCAGACATGGATCCGTTGATTGTCAGCACCCAGACAGAAACGGGATTCATCACTTTAAACCATAGCTGTCCATTCGTGACCCCAGTTCACAAGACTTCAGCACCAAGCCAGATGTGTGCTGCGATGGTTGGCTGTTAATGGCAGTCAACGTAACGGTTGCCCACCGTGCAGGTTTACCACATGTAACCTTCGGTTTATAGTTTGGGTTGTTACGGCAACGTCCATGGCTGATGACACAGCACATTGAATATCGGTTGCAGTACTTTCTGGTGACGAACGAGTGTGTTAAACAATCTGCTGGTCAAGGCAGGCTGTCTGTCGGATGGCATCACTGCCGCTCCAACGCACGTATGAACCTTCCTGTAGCCACTGGTGCCAACAGCGTACAACAGTTCGTGCATCTCATTGTATATTCACAGCAATAAGACGTGCAGACCAGCCCACTTCACACAGGCCTACAATTCTTCCTCTCTGAAACGCATCCAAATGGCGATAAACCTGCCAATGGCATGTACCCGGAATTTTTGGCCATTGCTGAACAGTTTCCCAGCACAAACAACAAATCTGAAACTTCCACAACACTTCCTCCAGCGACCACACATTACTATCCCTGTTGCTGCTGGCACCTTTAATCTCACAAAAATGTGACGTTATCAGCTCCAGTTTAACATCATTTGCATATCTCAAGTGGGTATACCTGCCCTGTGATTTGCATGTTTTTAACACACATCCTTTTTAGTGAGGAAATTTCTACGTCGAGTAGTGTCTAAGTTTTTTATTACATATAATGTGGTTGAACACACACACACAAAAAAATTCTTTAGTCAATTTTGGAGGTGGAAATATGGTCACAAATAGAAATATATCGTTGTGCCTCCTACTATGCATTACCAAAAGCTGAGTTATTATGCAGCATTCAAAATAGTTTACACATTTAATAATTTTCTTCTCCGACAATAATTCATTGTTCACGTTAAGAAATTCCAGAACAGATAATTTCTGTCATTATTTTGTGTTAACGATCATTTCAAAATGTCACCTTAATATAAAAATATTGCATGCTAATAAAAATCTTTTATACATTTATCTTTCAAAGTTTTAATTTTCACACAGGCAAAGTTCATTGGTAGAATTGTTTTCCGACCCTTTAGATATAACTACACAAAAAAAATTAGTTTCTATAAAAATATTTTAAAATTATTAGCAGTTTTGTAACAAAAATTTAAGAAAATATATCATGAGTGATCATATGATCTCCCTGAAATGGCAGTGAATAATAATATAAAATGCCAGTTTTCAATTTTTAGTACATGAAAAGGGCTATGCTTACCTCTCACTGAAATCTTCATCATGTTGTGGTGCTACAAAGATTAATGAAAAAAAAAAAATTACAAAGAAAATATAAATAAACAGTACATTCAAAAACATAAGCATCACACATAATGGTCAAGATGTTTAACATTCAACTTCATTTAAAGATTCATAGCAACATCCACATATTAAGTATATTTGCAGACTGTCTGCATATCATTAGTTGTGTGGTTCACATTAGGTTTTTCTACATTAAAAAAATTAATACAAAAAGAAACTACGACAATCTTTGACAAAACATGATTTTGTGAAGGCAGGTGTGTCTTGAAGTACAATCTGCTCAATATATATTTTTTTTAATTCAATGTTTTTCTTTCACCCTAAATGAGAACCAAGACTAAATGGATTAGGCCATCTCAAATTTAAAGTCACTTGATTTTGAGAAGTGATAAAAACAGAACTTTAAGGGGGAAATGCATCCGTGTCTCTCCCTGGAATGTGAAATCAGATCTTCATGTAATAAATCTGCATACTAACATTAACTGCTCAGCCACCATGTGATATCTCTAAAAGTTCAATAAACATCCTTGCTGTGAAATTTTCAATTTATTTTTAAACTTTTACATAACTGCTATTTTTGTAATCCACAAAATAGTCAAGGAATCTGCTGCAGCCAGTGATTGGCAATTTTCTAAAACATACATAGATGCTAATAACAAAAAAAAAAAAAAAAAAAAAAAACAGGGTAAATTTTGGAAGCAACACACATAAAAAGGATTATTTTTCTGAAATGGATCAATTAAGAGAGGCTTTAAAGTTTACACAGCGGTCGGTCGTAGTGAGCGATGGGTTTGCCTCCTCGGGGCGCTCTGTGGTAACAATGGCACACACAACAGCAACTAGGGCCTCTGTGAATCTTGGAGAGGTGCCAGCTAGTTCTGTGTGACATTGGCAAAAAGACCCCAACTCACTGGGTTTTGTTCCAGAATCCTTAGGTTGATTGACCAACTGGAACCCTCAGCTGTGGGCTAATCCCCCACACTGATGTACTTACCTGATTAAAAAGACAAAAAGAAATATTAAGAATGACTCAAGTGTGGGATATGGTGGACCTACCACACTTGAGAAGGACGGTCCACCACGGAATCGACCTGGACTTTCTAAACAACGTATGAGAAAGCGATCTCGGCTGAGTGAATGTAAGATTGGTGTATGGAATACTAGAGGTATAAATGGCAAGATGAGTGAGGTGATTGAGAAGATGAATAAGTATAGTCTGGATGTGCTGTGTGTAAGTGAAATCAAAAAGAAGGACATTGGGGTAGAAGAAGTGAATGGCACGGTGAGTGTGTGGTCTGGAGTATTGGATAATATGAGAGGACAGGCTGGTGTAGGTGTGTTTTTAAGTGAAAAGATGAACAACTTGATTCACTATAGTTGCATAAGTGAGAGAATTCTCTGGATTCGTTTGAAAGTGAAACTTCAGAGAATTGTAATTGTTGTAGTGTATGCTCCTTGTGACTCTGAACCTTCTGATAAGAAAGAAGATTTCTGGAATGAGCTAAAAGCTGTTTTGAGCCAGTTTGGTGCTAAAGAAAAAGTTATAATAGCAGGGGATTTCAATGCTAGAGTAGGTGTGCAGAATGCAATTTCTGACAATGTTCTGGGTAAGTTTAATGATCCTTGAATGATAATGGTGAAAGATTAATTGAACTCTGCATTGAGAATGATTTGTGTGTATCTAATACATTTTTCAACCACAAGTATATACACACATATACTTGGGAAAATCGTACTCTTGGTCAAAAGAGTGCGATAGATTTTGTTGTTTACGATCAGCGTTTGAAACACTTAGTTGTTGACACCCGTGTGATGAGAGGTGCGGATGTTGGTTCTGATCATTACTTGGTAGTATCAAGAGTGAAACTTAATGTTGGTTAAAGGAATAGGAAGAGACCCAGGATAGAAAGAATAAAGGTTGATAGGCTCCTTGAAGATCATCAGCGGTATTCTGACTTACTCAGAGAACGACTGAAGGATCTGAAATCTTGTGATAGGGATGTAGAAAAGAAGTGGGAATGTTTTAAGAACTGTGTTGTTACTGCTGCTAAAGAGGTCTGTGGCACCACAATAGTGGGTAACAATAGAGGTGATGCTTGGTGGAATAGTGAGATTGATAAGGCAGTAAAGAAAAAGGAAGCCTATTTGGGGATGTTGCAAGGTAGAGTCTCTGTGGATGAATATCGCTGTAAGAAGCGTGAAGCTGCTAAGCTGGTTCGCCACAGTAAGGCAAATAATAGGAGAGAGAAACTGGAAAGGCACGAACTGGCTTTTTGGAAAGATAGAAAGTCCTTCTGGAAATACACGAGACTCAGGAAAAATAGGGGAAACAAAGTTGTAAGTTGTGTGAAGAATGAGATTGGGGAAATGATATGGGAGCCCAATGAGTTAAGTGACAGATGGGGCGAATACTTCTGTGAGTTATTAGATCAGGAGAGCAAAAATGATTCTGAGACAGATGCAGATGATGTCACAATGAGGGATGAAAGCACAGGAGGGATCTCAAGAGAAGAAGTGTGTAAAGCTCTAAAATCTCTTCAGAATGGCAAGGCTCCAGGAGTTGATGGCATAACTGCAGAGATGTTGAAGTATGGTGGTGACTCTATAATTGACTGGTTAACTGAAATTTGCCAGTTGTGCTGGGAGTTAGGAATGGTCCCTCGGGATTGGAAGGATGCTATCATTGTTCCCTTGTATAAGGGAAAAGGTGATCAGATTGAATGCAAGAACTATCGTGGTATTAGCTTACCGAGTTTGCCAGGGAAAGTGTTTGGTAAGGTTGTTATTGAAAAAGTACAGGGTCTTACATCAGAGGAAGGGTGGGATGTTCAGAGTGGTTTTATGCCTGGTAAAGGCTGCACTAACCAGATTTTTGCATTACGCATGATGATTGAAAAGTATCTGGCTGTTGGGAAGAAAGTTTTTACTGCCTTCATAGATTTAGAGAAAGCTTACGACAGAGTCAATAGGACACTTTTGTGGAAGGTATTGAATGAATATGGTGTTACAGGGAATCTACTTAATAGTGTAAAAGCCATGTATGCTGGTAGTAGAGCTTGTGTACGAGTGAATGGTGTTTTATCAAAATGGTTTTTCATTGGTGCAGGAGTTAGACAAGGTTGTGTAATGTCACCATGGCTGTTTAATATATTTATGGACGTATGCATGCGTGAGGCCAAAATAGATAATAGTGGTTTATGTCTTGGTGATATCCGTGTGTGCAGATTGCTGTATGCTGATGACACTGTCCTGTTGGCAGAGAGCAAAAGTGAGTTGCAGAGTATGTTGACTCGGATGCATGAAGTTTGAATGAAATTCAAACTCAGTATAAATAAGGGAAAAACCAAAGTTATGGTGTTTGAGTGAGGAACTGGTAGCACTGAATGTAATGTAAGTATAAATAATGGCACTGTGATTGACCAGGTGAGTGAGTTTGTGTATTTAGGAAGCATGTTTGACAGAGAGAACAAGTTGGATGGTGAAATCAGTAAGCGAGTGAATTCTTCTTTGAAAGTCATAGCTGCTCTGGGAGGTTTTCACAGGAATGATGGGTTCTCTAGAGAGTCCCGCATAGCTGTGTATGAAACAGTAATTGTTCCTACTCTGATGTATGGCAGTGAAACCCGGGTACTGCAGAAGAAACATAGGAGTCGTTTGTGTGCGGGAGAAATGAGTTACTTACGTGGGGTTTGTGGCAAGACACGATCTGATTGTGTGAGGAATGAAGATGCATTGCAGTTGTGTAATGTAAAGGCAAAATGTTGTTAGCAAAGTGGAGACCAATATGCTTCGGTGGTTTGGCCATGTTGAAAGAATGAGTGATGAAAGGCTTACTAAGAAAATATTTTCAGCCCAAGTGGCAGGAAGGAAAGGCAGAGGAAGGCCAAGGAAGACATGGGTGGATCAGATTCAGGAGTGTCTGCATGAGAAAAAGATTATGAGTATGAAGTGTAAAAGATCTTGTGTACGACGTGTAATGGATATCAGTGAAGCACGAGTTGTATGTCAAGATCGCTGTAAATGGCGAAGTTTGATACCACAACAATAAGTAAAAATATCTGGAAGTTTGTATTTCTTTTTGGAGCTAACCTCTGAATCTCAGAGAACAGCTTAGTGATATGTATGTATGTTTAAAGTTGTCTTGACTTGACATGAAATCAGACTAGAAAATTAATAATTAGTTTTCATATGAAAGCATAACAGTTCTGATCAGCACATTCTTCCTACACATAAATACTGTTGATGACCAAGGGTAGACAAATCCAAGGCACCCAGTCACCATGGTACCAGAGTTTTTAAATTCTCTTCTGAAATTTTTATTTTACAAAATTTGGATTTCAGCTATGAAGCTTCCACATCTTTAATAAAACAACAACTACAGTATACAGAGTTTTTCTGTTTGCTTAATTTTTGTAAACAATTTACCATAAAATCAGAATAATGAGAATGCCAATATCCATTTTTGGCACTCCAGCCAGTAGAGCTATGAATTCTGTAACAATATCGGCAGTAATGAGACAAATTCCGCAGTACAACCCAAGATAAATACATATATGCACTGTAAGCATCAGAAATGTTCGTAACTATGGCATTGATTTTGAGTGGGGGCTTGTAAGTGTATTTATTGATTAGTGATTTTAATGTACATTATACACCTAGAAGACAAGATGAACTTTCTGAAATAAAAACCTTCCTTAGTTTTAGTTGTGGATATTACACTGAGTTATTGAATGATATCTAAGAAATAATACATTAAACTGACTGTTAGTCACAGTTCTGTATGTGTGACTTTTGTTTAGATTGTTCTTTGTTTTCTCCTCATATCCCTTGAAAAAATGTGCTGGCTTCCTGAAAGTTTTGGGGTTTTGTCTACCCCTGCTGATGACCAAAATCATTCTCAGTTAAATCTGTACAAATATTTACCATCAATACCACAATCATTAGTATTTTAAATTTACATACTTTCACACAATGATTACATGTTCACTAAGGCAAAATTTGACATCTTCCAACCAGATTTTGAATTATCAAAAATTTTGTTCCTTCATCCTACAGTGTTTTCTTTAAATCAGATATTGGAGGGAGGGGGAGGGAGGGCACAAAAGCATGTTTTTCAGTGGTGGGAGTGCTGATTCCTAAACCCCTGTTTTCTAGGAACATAAACTGCCAAAAAGGCAAGGTACACTGGTGTGCAAAAATTAAGGACAAAGAGGAGAAATTGGCATAACAGAGGAACAAGCAGGCAGAACGGACCAAAAGACCACCCAGGAGATAGACTAGGGTCAGAAGGCTATAAAGCACACAGGCTGTGTACGCTCAGCAATTCGGTGAAAGCTATTGCACGGTGTACATCGGTTTGAACGACGTCGAGTTGTTGCTACCATGTGATATAGCCAACAAGCAATCCAGTAGATGACATCTGGATGACTTTTCCCGAGGTTGCGTTATTGGGAAGTTGGAAGAAGGTTGAAGTGTGACTAGTGTGGCCGAGGAGTTCAGGATCGCTCACAGCATCGTTTCACGAGCTTGGAGAGCATTTCAAACGACAGGAACAGCTGTCCGAGAGTTTAGCAGTGGTCGTCCACGAGCAACCACGGCGGCGGACGACCGGTATATTGCCTACAGGCGAGAAGAGACAGACGGCAGACAGCGGGAGAAATCGCAAGGCACGTGCAACTGGACGTCCGTTATCGCATTTTACCGTGGCCATAAGGCTGCACAAAGGTGGTCTATTTGCATGACGACTAGTACGGTGTGTTCCATTAATGCGTGATCATCGGAGACTGCGGTTTCTGTGGTGCCAGGAACACAAGAACTGGACACATCAGTAATGGGGTCGAGTTCTCTTTACGGATGAGAGCCGATTTAGTCTGAAGAGCGATTCTGGACGTATACACATCTGGAGAGAGCAGGGAACACGCAATCACACCTCCAACATTATCGAAAGGGACCTGTTTGGAGGTGGCGGAGTTCTCATTTGGGGCGGTATCATGCTTGGTAGCCGTACTGACCATATCTTCCAAGGAGGTTCAGTCACTGGTGTCCGCTATTGTACCAAGGTTCTCCATGGTTCGTACTCATTTTCAGAAATTGAAAATAAGGAGTTTCTAAGGACTTTTTAAGGACCTTAAAAGCAATTTTTAAGGACCTTAAAAGCAATTTTTAAGGACCTTAATTTTATAAGGAGTTATAAGTCAATTTTTACCAATTTTAAAAGGGCATTCATATTATAGCACGATTTTTAATCATTTATAACAAATTATCACATAAACAAAAACAAATGTTGCATGTGATTACTGTATTTAATTAAATTAAAAATTTACAAGGTACAATTATATGTCAACAAGCCTTTAATAAAAAAGAAATTAATTTTTAAATTCTTTTTTGAGTTCTATCTTTGAATCAGTGGCTTCAAGTTCTATTTTTCTCTTTCAGTAATTTTCGAAAATTCTTGCATTTTATAAAAAGATTGACATCTCTCAAAGCTTCTGCTTGTTCAGCCATGTTATTAGCAGACTTTTCCGATTGGATTAAATCATTTTAGTTTTTAACATATTTAGGTCTTCCCTTCGTTTTTTTCTCTTTCCTGAGATAACAGGCTCTTTCTTTTCATTCTTTTGCTCTTCCAAATGTTGCATATATCTATGGCAAGCAGAATATACTGAAGCTCGCAACTCCTTTGTAAGCTCTACGCTGTGAATTCCCCCACAAAAATTTATATGATCATAAACAATTCTTTGGCTTATTTATGCACAAATTTTATTTTAAGTTTTCTACTTGTATCTGCGTATTAACAGAAAACCCCCTTTCGACTGTTGCTTCGTCATGTGACAATACTAACAACATTTTTATAACATTCCAAAGATCATCAAAACCTTTTGATAAGTATTTAGCTAAGAAAGCACCTAATTTGGTTTTAGAGGCATTAAAATCAGAAAAATTAGTAAAGTCTCTTTTTACTTCATTCATTAAGAAGCCTCTAAATTGCAATAAAATATTTTTCACATTGTTGCTCTTCTAATTTTTTAAACTTCACTCAGATGGAAAAGGATTTTTTTCATCTTGGCTAAACAATCAGTATCATTGTTTGCCATTCTTTTGGAGTCTAAGCAAACTATATTGCATACAATTGAATAATTGACTAGGCATTTATCAAGAAGATTTGATAACATAGTTAAAAAATGTTTTGGCAATCATCTTTAAGTGAAAGAACTTCATTTTTAGTAACCTTTTTCATTTTCTGTAGATGATTTACAATTTTGCCACTTGTGAATCCACAACCGATATCACTAATTTTAGAAAAGCCCAACTTGTTATCAAAATTTGAACAGGATGTTCTTATTGTAGCAAAAAACTTATCCACTCTCCATCTTCATCATAGCGAATGGCAGACAGTAAAAAAGAAATTTCTCAACAGAGTTTTTAAAGACAGAGATAGGCTGCAAATGGAAGTACATAAATGCCACCAGGTGGCAGGATTGGGAACCACAAACCTTCTCAAATACAAACCTAAAATGTTCCATAAGGTAAATTGTATCTGTTGTTAAAAGAATTATTTAAATCTGACATTTAGAAGTACAGATATTGAGAATAGATTAAATATTTGTCACCCCTAGCGGCAAAATTTTGCATTATTTTTGGAAGAAAATACACACAAAGAGTTTTCATAGTTGGTAGTATCTGGTCGAAAGAGAATACTTGTTAATCGGATCATTAATCCCGTAGATATTGCTGTAAACGGAAAAGTTAACTTAAGCCCTCTAGTGGCATACTTGTGCATAAAGAAATATTTGAAATTATATGAGAAACATTTTGCACCAAAAATGTTCTCAAAGAAAGAATTTTTCAAATCTTACTCCTAGAAACAGAGATATGGACAAAAATAGGATATATGTGTATGTCCCCTGGAGGAAAAATTATGCACTATTTAATATTTAAGCAGGAGGTATTCTCAAAAAGGTTTTGGCGGTGAGCGGTATCGGTCCATGGAGGAATTTTTTCAATTGAGTTTCGAGCTCAGATTTTATTGCAAATGCATCGGAAGCAAAAATAAACACTTACGCCCCCTGGCGGCCAAAACATTCTTTACCAAAAATGTGGAATTATGTGCAAATCATTTCCCTTGAAGAGCTGTATCCAACGCAGTAAGAATTTTTCAAATCTGACTTTTAGAAGCGCAGATATTGGGGGAAATGCGATTTATCGTTACCCCCCCCCTAGCAGAAAATTATTTGTCCCGTAGATATTGCTGTAAACGGAAACGTGAACTTACGCTCCCTACTGGCTCACTTGTGCATTAAGAAATATTTGAAATTATATGAGAAACATTTCACACTAAAAATTATCTCCAACAAAGAAATAATTTTTCAAATCATACTCCTAGAAACAGAGATATGGACAAAAATAAGATATACGTACGCGTATGTTCCCTGGTGGGAAAATTATGCACTATTTAAGCAGAAGGTATTCTCACAAAAGTTTTTGTGAGTGGTATCGGTCCACGGAGGACTTTTTTCAATCGTGTTTCGAGCTCAGATTTTATTGCAAATACATCAGACGCAAAAATAAACACTTACACCCCCTGGTGGCCAAACTATTTTTTACCAAAAATGAGAAATTATATGCAAAATATTTCCCTTTAAGAGCGGTATCCAACGCAGAAATAATGTTTCAAATCGGACAGTTAGGAGCAGAGATATTGGGAAAATCGTGATTAACCATTACGCCCCCTAGCGAAAAATGTATACATTATTTGAAAAGGGGACTGTAACTAAAATAATCTTAGATATAAATGCCATTGAAAGAAAAAATAATTTTTTCAACTGGATATTTAGAAGCACATGTATGAAATAAAATACATTTTAAATTCGATATGATCATTTGCACCCCCTAGCGGCGAAGTTGCACATTGGAATAAACTCTGAACAAATGGATCATCATTCTCACATTTTAAGCTTCCCAATACAAAAACAATTTTACAAATGAGCGAATAATTGCAGATATGGTCTTCCCGGTCGGACAGACGAAGTGATAACATAAGCACGATGCCAAAAGATGCTAATAACTCAGCTTCAGTCCTCCTAACAGACAAGAAAACCAAAAGCCCCCCCATGCATTTTGCAGGGGTGGGGAGGAAAATTTGTTATACATAAGTCATAAGTTATGTCAGTAGAAAAATCGTCAACTACAAAACATCGCGCAGGGACAAAAAGGCCGGAATGGATAAAATTCCAGGACATGCAACAGAATTTTAGGACATTTCCAGGACAAAATGGAATTCCAGAATTAGTAAGAACCATGATTAATTTAAGAAGCATTTGTTCCTGCTAGGAAATAAAAAAAAACCGGCAGAAAACTGCGGATTTCAGAAAGATTTTCACGCCTGTTTTAAGGACTTTTTAAGGCCCTTAAAAACATTTAACAAAAATAAGGAGTTTTTAAGTAGTTTATAAGGGCCCTTAGGAGCATCCAACGAAAATAAGGAGTTCCTAAGGACTTTTAAGGACCGTACGCACCTTGTTCTCCTGCCTCACGTGCATCTGTTTAGAGGTGCTGTGGGTCCTGAGTTCCTCTTCATGGACGACAACACTACACCTCATCGTACAGTGGCTGTCGCAGAGTTGTTGGAGAGTGAAGATATTCAACGCATGGATTGGCCCGCAAGGTCCCCGGACCTAAATCCAATCGAACACGTGTGGAACCTTCTCGGGAAACGCTTGGCAGCACGTCACCAGCCGCCAGCAACTATTCCGCAGCTGCGATTGGTGCTACAAGAGGAATGGGCCGCGATGCCTCAACAGCTCCTTGACAACCTCGTCCTCAGCATGGACAGACGTTGAAAATCCTGCAAGGCAGTCAGGGGTGATCATATCCCTTACTAAAAACTGGATTTTTCTTGGCAGCCGCCTGTCACATGGACGTTTCTGTCTTCTGTCCAGTTATGCTCGAAGCTACCTTTTCAATAAAGTGCCTTTGTATCCTTTGGATTCGTTGTTTAGACGGTTTTGCTCACTTGTCCCATATTCTTACATCTTGGGGATCTTATGGCATGATTTGAGTCGATGTGGAGCACTTCTGCACGACGTTACATTCGAAAAACTGTCTCTTCCTTAATTTTTGCACGCCAGTGTACAACATATTTCATGTTGACTACAGGAACACAAGATAATGATAGTTACAGCTGAAGAATCACCAGCAATTTCCTTTTTCTAGTAATACATACAATATCAGTTTTCACCAGCATACACACACACCTGCATCATATATGTCAAAATCATCACTCTTGTCAGAGTTTAACTTTTCACAGAAATGCCTTATGCCACAGTACATACACACGGTCGTATCAGAATAATATGACTAACTCTGGAATCACAGTGAACCCGCCCGGGCACATCACAGAGTGCACGTGACAAAGTTGGCCACACAGAGGTATAAGCAGGCAGCCAGGACAAATGAGCCATAGTGCATTAGATGAGCACAATGGGCAGAAGTAGTGATTTCATGGACATTCAAAATGGAATGATCTTTGGCTACAGTGCCAAGGGTGGAAGCATCACAGAAACAGCAGACTTCATGGGCTGTTCGCGAGCTACTGTAGTAAGGGTGTACCAAGAATGGACCGCTGGCACACTGAGTATCTCCCGACGTCATAACTGTGGAGCCCCAAAGGCCATCGACCCCAGAGGAGAACGTCGACTGGTAAAGGGCAATCAACATACAACAGAGTAGCAATTGATCATGCAAATGAACACTGGGGCACCCAGGTACGTGTCCCCGATAACAGTAGAGAAAACCCTGTTATGCATGGGTCACCGGAGTCGATGATGCATCAAAGTGCCCAATTCAAGTCCATCGGCAATGACACCTGCAGTTTGCATGGGATTACCATCATTTGACAGTGGAAGAGAAAGAAAAGATTGCCTTCTCTAATGAATCGAGGTTTCTACATCACAGAAGCAGAGATGCCAACATCTGAAGGAAGTCATCATATGCGCGGCGCCCGTTGTTCTTCCGTAGTGACGTCAGGTCAAGTCAAGTTCCCACATTAAAATTTACAGGGTAGCATGCGTATTTCCCAGAATATACTGCTACATTTTTAGCAATATATTAATCTCGATCAGGGACAATACTTGGATAAATTTTGCAGCATATCTAAGTCCCCTTAAAATGGGGGGGGGGAACTTGAGTAAATACACAAAAAATACTACCATTTCAACTCCACCTTTTAATAAATATGTTATGTCATAAGTGTGTGATGCCACACACTTATGGTTATTCCTCCTGTTTTTTAAAGTGAAAATGCCAACTGCAATCTTCTTTTCCGGCATGTGCGATTGAAAAATCAACAGCACACGGGGAACAAAACCCATGGTTTTCGGATACCCGAGACTATTTTAGACACTGAAATTTTTGCAAATAACTCTCCTTGAATTTTTGACAACTTTTTTGCGTTTTAGATCCAAGAATATTAGTAGAGACAGGTGGCCCTTTACCCGACGCTTTTGCAAGTAAATTCGTACATGACAAACACAATGGGAGCAGAGAAAGAACAATTAACTTTGAAAGATTTCATAGCTTTATTATGCGGATAAATAGAAAATTAGCATTAAATGCTTATGATACGAAAAAATTAATCAAAAAGGTATTTTAAATTGCATAAATCAATCAATTCTGGAAAAACAAAAGGATAAAATAAAACATCCCTTTGTTTAGCAGAACATTTTTACAAGAGAAAAAAAAAAAGAACTGCACTTCGCAAATCTGTCAAAGTAACATAAACAATTAAGCTCTCTACCGACAGCGAGGAGCGTGGGAAAATAGGTCACGACTGTGCGCACACACCCAGAAACTAAGAAACGTCTCATCGCAACTGCTGCTAGAAGTTTTTTTGGCTGGTTGCCAAAGACACATGGAGAGACTTTCTCTTGCTCTGGGCAGAGCATACTGCGCGCGAAGAACAAACTCCCAGGTAGGTAACATAAAAACAGGCAATAACAGCGGCCACACATCCAGGTAGCTTAGTTATGCGCTCTGCTGGGAAAAACAAACATTCAGGAGTTCTTTGATCCACAATTATTTCCTTCAATCTGATGACTATTTGCTCAGAGCATTTTTTTTTTCTGATACCCTGCCCGCCCCTTACTTTGGTGAAACAAATATGCAATAGCAATTAACTATTTAAATTACATTTTAGCAAAAAAAAAAAAAAAACATAATTCACAGAAACACGTGACCACTGCAAACATAACATGGAAATTCCAACGAATAACATTCCTTGTACTGCTGCGAATTTTTTTTTTTTTTTTCACACCACTGGAACTCGAAGCCACTGAAGCACGCTTCATAACTACAGCAATTCACGTCACACCACAACTAATCAACTTAACAACAAGAACAGAAAACGTGGAATTGACTCTAGTCTACCTCCATCCTCCAACAACTTACGTTAGTTCAGGACACGGTTAAGGTTTTCCCGAAGTTAACAGATGTCGTGCATTACGAACGCCTTTCCACGGGGCAAGCCAGGTACAAAGTCACGTGATCATACAGAACGATCTCCGCTGCAACATTTCCGCTTGCTTGTTGGCCAGCCAAACATGCTTGCTGTGTAACGGCTTCGTGACGTTACCGCAAAAAACACTACATTTGACTATGCTTGACTTTTTTTTTTTTTTCAAATAATAAAAAAAAAAAAGTTTTCCGGAAATATTCCGAGATTTTTGGAAAAATCCGTAGTTTTTCACACCTTCTCCGTAGTCCGTAGTTTTTCACACCTTCTCCGTAGTCCGTAGTTTGAACATGATGTCCGCAGAAACTACGGACAATCCGTAGTACTTGGCATCTCTGCAAAAGTGACGGATACGGTATCGGACACACAAGAACCAACACCTGGACATGCTTGTCAATCAAGTACAGGCCTGTGGTGGCAGTGTGAGTGTCTGGGGGATGTTTTCCTGGTATAACCTGGGACCCTTGGTACCACTGGATGAGTCCCTGAATGCCAAAGGCTACCTGTCCGTCCTCACTGACCACATGCATCCCTTCATGTTGGACATTTACCCTGGTGGTGATGGTGTCTACCTACAGGTCAATGCGCTCTGCCACATCGCTAAGGGGGTGAGTGACTGGTTCCAGGAACATGACAGCAATGTCGGCATTCTCCCTTGGCCGGTGAAATCCCATAGAGCATTTGTGAGACTATTTGGATCAACAGGTTCGACGTGCCAACCCACAATCATGTCATCTCCGGGACCTCCGTGCTCTGCTGCAGTGTGAATGGGCATGTGTGCCTCAAGCAACCTTCCGGGGCCTTAATGCGCCCATGCCACACCATCTTGCAGCTGTCATCTGAGCCAAGGGTGGTTATACCCATTATTAGGTAGGCGGCAGCTCTTGCGAAGCTGCTGAAATTTCTACTAGCTAATGTGGCTAGTAGAATAAAAATTTTACTAGCCAAATGACAAAATCTACTGGCCAGGCAAAGTTTAAAAAAAAAAAAAATGTAATGCGATCAAAAAGTTCGGAGACTAGGTACGTAGCACGTCAACAGACGGCAGCATGCGCATCGGTCAAGGCAAAAACCCCTGAAGATTAAGAAAGCCTCCGAACTGGTCTGTGACGTCAGAGCTAGTGGGCCGACCGACTCTAGCCTCGGGCCCTCCGCTCCTGAAAACACCAACGAAGTACTGCGGTGTTTACAGAGAGAAATAATTTATCGAGTGCGATACTAGACAATTTGCGCACACAGCAATAAATCGACCATGTTTTTTCTCTGTATTTTTTGTCCTTATATAACATCAAAAGATTACATCCTTAGCTTTCATTTTTTTTTCTCAGTTTCCAGCAATGATATCTGTAAATCGGGGAATTCCAAAGTTTTGCTCTTGTGCTGGGAAATGATTTCATGAAATTTTTCCTTTAGTTTTCAATTTGGCTAAAGGAGCAAAATAAAAATAATAAGGTTTTTCACGCATAACGTAAAAATCCAGCATTTTACGTTAAGCATTTTTGCAACTACGATCTTTTCAAATGCGTTAATGGCAAATTTGTAGGATTGTATGAACATAATCATTTCACTTAAAACTTTTCGAAATTCCCTTAGCGTTCGATTTATTAACATGAAAGAAAAAAAGAAAAGACTTTTCCGTAATTACGTAACGAAGGCGAAAGCAAAATTTCCGATTTAGTGAATATATTTACTGAAAATACGGTAAGATGGTTGCTCAAATTTTGCAACTATTTCTAGAAGGTAAAAAATAAAATAAAAATTAAAATCATTTAGGAAAAAGTTCTTCGTCAAATGAACATGGATTATATTAATTCCAAACTTTCGGATACATTTGTTCGACATTCCAATAGACTTTTCTTTGGGCTAGCCTTCAGATTATCAGCGCATCAAGCAGTTCTGTACATTTCGTGCGTATTCTTGTTTGAATTAGAACACTGATACACAGTAATTTTTTAAAGAAAAATGACATTTGTTTTACGGAAATGAAATGTTGATTAATAAATAACGTAATTATTTATTGCCAGTTTCTTTGCCTAGTTAACCTTAGTACTTGATGCGCTGATAATATATGTACATCTCCTTTTTTTTTTCTTTTTTCTTTTCAATTTGAACACTACTAACTACGAATTTTGTAAAGAAAAATAACTAATACTTTATGGAAATGAAATGTTGAATGGCAATTAATACCATTATTTAAACGACAATAAATAATGAGCAGATAATCGGAAGGCTAGCCCTTAAATTTTACTCCGTCAATAAAAAAAAAACGGCGAACAATTCACTAAATTATAATTGTTTTCAACGAAAGCAGAAAATGCTGTCATGAGAACAATTAGGCTTAACTAACCTTTTAATTCACGGTGGGTTCAAAATTCTTCATTGGTACGGAAGAAATCCGCCTTTCTTCGAAAGCTTTCACCTTCAGGAAAGCTGAAAACAATGGCTGTTGGATGTGCTTTGTAATCATATCTATATAAAAGGTACTCAATATTTTCCAGGCATGTTGTATAAAAATGCTTACTCACGTGCACGACTACCGAAAGCTCATTACTGATCAATGCCGCATGAACGCGAAGCTAATATCGGCATTCCCTTTACCCTTGCCCTTTGACCTCTCTGGAGAAACTGATTGCGATGGCCCTTTTACAGTGACGTCACACCCCTTCGTAGTTCGCGCACAGGGGCTTTCTCTCCAGGGGGTTTTGGTCAAGGGCAGTGACCTTCATGAGTCATTGTGCCAAGTGGCGTGTTTCTGTGAACATCAGGAGCTGTGCTACACGATATTTGGTGACCACGTGCAGAACACAGCTGCGATTTCGGTAGACTGCAAACTAGAGCAGCGAGCGAACATCAAATTCTGCGTCAAACTCGGCAGATCGGGAACGGAGATGCACAGTATGTTGTGGCAGGCTTATGGCAATGAAGCAATGAGTCAAGTGAGGTGTTTTGAGTGGCACTTGCACTTCAAGAGTGGCACTGGAAGACGAGAGGTCAGAGTGACCGTCCACGAGTGAAATCCCCAAAAATGTGGACAAAATTAGGGAACAGGTGCATGATGATCGTCTGAGAACTATTCAAGACATTGCTACCATCGTTAATGTGTCATACAGAACAGTGCAAGAAATTCTGACATCTGTTTTGAACATGCACCGCATTGCTGCAAAGTTTTTGCCAAATATTCTGAACACCGAACAGAAGGCGCACTGGGTCGAACTCTGTCAAGATCTTCATTAGCAGGTAGTAAATGATCCAACGTTCCTGTCGTGGGTCATTACTGGGGACGAGACTTGGGTCTACGGTTACGACCCGGAGACCAAACAACAGTCGTCACAGTGGAAGAGCCTGGCATCTAAACGACCGAAGAAGGCCTGGCAGGTCCGGAGCGCAGCCAAAAGCATGCTCATTGTGTTCTTCAACATTTGTGGGGTCGTGCACAGTGAATTAATCCCCCAGGGCCAGACCGTCACTGCCCTTTTTTACTGTGATGTTCTGCGCAATCTTAAGAAGGACATTTGCCCCAAACGACCTGAAATGTGGTGCAAGGATGATTTCCTGCTCCATCACAACAATGCAGCAGCTCACAGAGCATTAGCAACACGCCAGTTTTGCAGCTGCAACAGCATGACTACCCTTTCTCATCCGCCTTACTCGCCGAAGCTCAAGGGTCACCGTTTTGAAACTGTGGACGAGATCCAGCGCAAATCGCAGATGGTGCTTGACACGATTCACGAACAGCGTTCCAACAGTGGCAAAAACGCTGCCAGCGGTGTATTGCTGCCCAAGGAGACTACTTTGAGGGAGATCGTAGCCAGACTTAGGTAATGTAAGTACTTTGTTGTACACTGAGTGGCCACTTTATTATGACCACCTGACAGTTTTAAGCAAATGAGCTATGGCTGTACGCTGTTGTCGCCAGAGGGTGAGGCTAGTATAAAAAGGGAAAGCTTAGTGCTTGCGACAGTAGTAGAAGTGATTTTTGGGTAATGAGATGGGTAACACGAACAGAAGATTTGATGGACTTTTAACGTGGGATGATTGTAGGAGCTCGGAGCCATGGAGCGAGTATCACCGAAACCGCCGCATTCGTAAAATGTTCCAGAGCAGCTGTTGTTAAAGTGTTTAAAGACTGGACTGTCAGCCAAAAAACTGGGTCTCTACGTGCAACATGTGGTCGTCATCGACTAGTGACTGCTCGGGCGGAACGGAGAATGTCCAGACTGGTAAGAGACAACAGAAGGGCAACAGTGCAGCAAATTACAGACCAACTTAATCAAGGATCCCCTCAAATGATCTCTGCATGCACTGTTCTCCGTACACTGCATCGGACGGAATATGGCAGCAGAAGGCATGTTCGAACACCTTTGCTGTCTGCAGTTAACAAGAGAATAAGTCTCCAGTTCGCATAGGAGCACAAGGATTGGACAGTCGATAATTGGAAACAAATTATGTGGTTCGATGAATCACATTTTCAGTTGCACCATGCCGATGGCAGAGTGAGAATTTGGCGGGAACAGCATGGACCCCAAATGCATTGCTACAGCCCTTCATGCTGGTGGAGGCAACATTATGGTTTGGGGAATGTTTTCCTGGCATGCTTTGGGCCCTTTAATTCGTGTTGATCAACATCTGGCTGGCACATCATATCTAAACATTGTTGCAGACCAAGTGCATCCTGTCATGTGGATGGATTATCCCAATGGCGGTGGCTACTTTCAACAAGATAATGCGTCCTGCTATAGTGCTCGTATTGTACAGGATTGGTTTCAGGAACATGCCGGTGAGTTTACTTTGCTTAGGTGGACCCCACAATCTCCAAATCTCAACACCATTGAGAATTTGTGGGATTAAGTTGAACGAGCCATCAGACAGCTGGATCCACAACCCTGCAATCTCACACTCCTGGAAAGTGCTATTCATCAAGCATGGTCTCAGATTCCACAAACCACCTATCAACATCTCGTGGAGTCCATGCCATGAAGAATCGACGCAGTATTAAAGGCAAAAGGTGGCCCAACGAAGTACTGAGGGGGTGGTTATACTAAAGTGGCCACTTAATGTATATCGGACTAACCTCAGAATTTTATATATATCATCATCATCATCATCATTGTCAACCATTATCAATCCACTGCTGGACGAAGGTCTCCCCAAGTTTCCTCCACAACGGTCTGTCTTGTGCCAGTCTCCTCCATGTCACCCCTGCATACTTTCGAATTTCATCCACCCATCTCCCATGTGGTCTTCTTCTGGGTCTTTTCCTATCCCTTGGAATCCAATCTAAAATTATATATATTGGACCTTGTAATTCAGTAACTTCTCTACTTACATTTCTATGAATTTAAATACCGTATATACTCGCGTATAAGTAGAGAAATTTGGGACAAAATGAGAGCTTCAAAGTAATGGGGTACACTTATACGCGGGGTCTAAAAAAATCGTAAGTCCAAAAGTTCTTCCAGTGAGGCAAAAGGCAATCCATCCCCCCCCCAAAATGCCGATGCGGTATTAATTACGAAATCGCAACCCTCCGAAAGAAAAAAAAAAAGAAAGAAAGAAAGAAAGAAAAAACGCCGATGTGGTAGAATTACGAAATCGCAAACCTAAGAATTTCTCCGCGCTTTGAGAAGTCTCCTCTCTTCTGGCTTTGCATATCCACAGCGCAGTCACAGCCGCGCATAGAAAGCTCCGCCCTTCCGACTACCAGTTGACTGCACTGATCTTCGACGTAACGGCAAAGAATATCATGCGAAGCGTTTTTCTTTGGTAACGGAGCCATGCGACAGCCAGTGTTAGGTGTTGCTTGTTCTTAATCGCACGTGTGTCGCTTCTCCTATTATGGGTGACACGGATTGTGTAAAGAAACGGATGTCCTATAACGCAGGATTCAAGTTGAAAGTGGTTTCTTTTGCAGAAAATACTAACAACTGTGCTGCTTCACGTCAATTTGGCATTAACGAAAAACTGATTCGAGATTGGCGTAAGAAAAAACGGACTTGGTGAAAATCCCAAAATCGCAAAAGGCGCTGCGCCGTGGTGGAACGACATTTTTCCCAGAGCTGGAAAGTGTCTTGAATGATTGGATTGTGGGCTGCAGACAAAATGGTTACATTGTAACCAAGCGTTTTTCTTTGGTAACGAAGCCATGCGACAGCCAGTGTTAGGTGTTGCTTGTTCTTAATCGCAGATGAAAAGTTTGCAGCCGCAAATAACACTTTTCGTGCCTCACCAGGTTGGTGCACAAGGTTCATGAACCGCTATGGGTTGTGTCTACGCCAGCGCACCAAAATTGCACAAAAGTTACCTCGTGACCTCGAAGCAAAGATAATGGAATTTCAAAAGTACGTAATTCAAAAGAGAAAAGAGACTGCTTTTGAACTTTCCCAAATAGGGAACATGGATGAAACCGCCATGTGTTTCGACCTTCCTGGAAATAAGACGGTGAACCAAAAGGGCGAAAAAAATATCTTGATCAAAACGACTGGCCACGAAAAATCCAGTTTCACGGTTGTTCTTTCCTGTTTGGCCGACGGCAGTAAGCTACCTCCGGTAATTATTTTCAAACGCAAAACTCTGCCGAAAAGCTTTGTCTTTCCGTCTGGTGTGCTCGTTCGTGCCCATGAAAAAGGATGGATGAACGAATCCGGAACAATTAACTGGCTACAGAATGTGTGGAACAAAAGACCAGGTGCACTTTGGAGGAAACCTTCTCTTTTGGTGTGGGATATGTTTGTTGCACACCGTTGTGCAGAAGTGAAAAAAACTGCAGAAAATTCAAAAACAACTCTTGCTGTCATCCCAGGTGGGTTGACATCTGTTCTTCAACCACTAGATGTCTGCCTTAATAAGCCCTTCAAGGACAATGTTCGGAGGTATTGGGCAGATTGGATAAGTTCCGATTTGCAGACTGAAACCAAGGGCGGAAATCTAAAGAAGCCGGATATCGTTTTGATTGCGCGATGGGTCAAGGATGCTTGGGATGCGATACCTGCGGAAATGGTCGTGAAATCATTCAAGAAATGTTGCATTAGTAACAAACTTGATGGCACAGAGGATGATGAGATTTTTATGAGTGATGATGACAGTGATTCTGATGACACAGGCATAGATGGGAATACTGATGTTTATGATGACGCGCCGATGACGGAGAAAGACTTTTTTGAACTGTTTTGCGAGTCTGACTCGGAATCGGATTTTGAAGGGTTCCGATGAAGTTTTTGGGGTATGCAAATTAAATTTAGTATTATATTATATAATTTTTTTCGTTTTCAAATGTTTTTGAATAAATTCATTGAAATTTTTTTCTCATTCCGGGATCGACTTATACGCGAGCTTCCGATTTCTTACGATTTTTTCCTCTGAAAGTGGGGGTCGACTTATATGCGAGTATATATGGTAGGTGAATATTTTTTTCTTTTCTTTCTAATGAGAAATCCCTCTCCTATTAACTTCATAAAAACAGTTGCAGAGCAGTTACTGCACAGGATCATCAGATTGACTATGCATATGCTTTTGTTCCAAAATGACTGATTTTTTGACAACTTATTTTCAGTGCTATATCATCATTACTCCTACCATTTCAATTTACACATACGTAATTTATTTTCAGGCCATTGAAGTTAGATGTTTGATTTCTTTAATAATATTTAAAACAAAGGGACAAAAGCTAGGATATATATATGCAAAGTGGCACTAAAAATGTTGATACAATTTACCACTGATGTGTACTGTATCTGATCTTCCCATCAGAGGTATCTGCCCACCACAATTGAATAGCATTGTGAGGATCAAAATCTTCAATTGAAGGGCCATTGCATCTAATCATCATTAAGTCATTCAAAGTGTCACTATTCAGACATGCCCGATTACTTGTTTTTATGAGGTTCATTGCTGAAAAGCCAACACTCACAAGGAGCAGTACTACATGGTATTAGATGTAGCAGTTGCATCATCTTAAAAACATTGCCAAACAGTTTGTTTCTTTTTGTTCAGCATATATGCGGCTAAACAGAGATTAAAAAATAATTATTTTACCTGCAGATGACATACTTTGTGAAAGGTGTATACCATGGCAAAAATACATATACCACAGCAAAGATCAAATATACCACAGCAAAGGTTGCCTTAGTAACCTTGACCCTTTGGTCGCTCCAGGCTGATCTGTCAGCAGATTAAGTTTCTCTTGAAGCCCACCTTTACTTCCATTCATTTTTGAAGCAGCTGCACGAACACAGGCGAGAAAACTGAACTCAACATTCATTCACAAGTGGGGGAAAAAGTTGGACAAAATAGTTGCTCACTTGGGGTAAAAATCTAATGGCCATCATTGGCTATTATGTTAAAAAAATTAGCCCCTACAAAATATTTGGTAGCCATTTGGCGACTGGCTACCTGACATTCTCAATGGCTGATAGGTGGGCATATTGTTTTGATATGACTGTGTATAGGGCAAGTGCTAAATACAAGACTACATCAACATATTTATTTATCCACTGCAAATAATACAAGCAATAACTGTTATGCTGATTCTTTCTACCCCCTCCTTCCATGGGAATGGATTGATGCTGCTGTGCCAACAGGCACCTTCAGATCAATAGACAGATCAAGGGTGTGTACCACTAAGTCCTGCTTCATGTATAAAACCAAACTATCAATATACCAAAACAGATGTTTATATCAAGATGAAAATCAACTCACATAATTCACAAAATTAAAATTATGTGAGCCATCCCATCAAAATGATCAACAATTATACTGCTTATAGATATTTATGCAAATGTCTCAAAAATAAAGGAAATGAAAATTCCCAACCTTATTTTCAATTCCTTCTCTTTTTTCAGATTTTAAAACTTTTTTCCTGTCATAATATACACCATTTTAATATTCTAACTTTATTGATTAACCACATTAATGGAAATCAGCATATTATTAATCAAGTTCAATAACTTGAACATAATGCAAACTGAGATAAAACACTTATCCAACAGAAATACTGAATTACTTCATAAGCTTTCTCAAAAGCTCTCTTATGAAGTAACTGCCAGCTTATACTTACTAGGACCTTTGAAAACAGGCTCATTAGATTAAGAACAGAAGGCCAGAAATGGCAGGACTGATACAAAAAGTTAAGTGTTCCTGCTGGATAAAACAAAGTTTTACAATACTGGATTTTGTGTTCTTCAAGTTCATCTTCTACGTAAAGTCAGTGAATTTTTCTATTTACTAAAGAGCAATAACTACATTAATTACAGGGAAATGGCTGTACTAAATTTACATATTATTAGCAAGTTCATGATTCACCATTCCACCCTATTTGATGGTCAAGCATTCCACTACATGTGTAAATGTTTAGGTAAATATAAGGTAAAATAAATAAATGAAACTTCCAAGTAACGAATTTATTGTGAGACTTTAATATGCCATTTGTACACAGCAGAATAGTTAAATGGTAATGTTTGCATGGGTACTTATGCTGGACATAGTAATTTTACCCATTCAACTCCTCCAATGAAATTTACTTCAACTTTTTTTGGATAAAATTATCTAGAAGTGTCAAAACTACTTTAAAATGACTTCTATCTGCCAAAAAATTTGAACTTTGGTTGTAGCTTTTGTATACGTTATCCATTCCAGACCCAGCAAACAGCACTAATTAAGAAATTACCAGCGGAATTCTTACTGAAGCAGAAATCAAAGTGAATTTTTGAATTATTTTCATAAGAAAGCTCTACAATAAGACATTTGAATTTAAAGTACAATGTGAACGTAGTATTAATAATTAACAGTTACAGAAGCAGTAGAATATTACACAAACCCTTCCTATAGTTGAGATTCAATTCAAGTAAAAAGCCTATTACGCTTTTAACAAAGCAGGTAAAAATGCTTAAAAAAAACTCAGCAATTACAATACTTCAAAGTCTGGTTACTATTCCACATCTAGAGGCTTAATCAGCTTATATATTCCCTACCTCTATTTAACCCTACAGTTTTACATAAGGTCTGTCAAACATATGATAAAGCATATTCAATACATATATCTCCTCTAATACATATCAGAAGTTACCTGCCCATCTTTGTCTAGGCAACTCTCAGTTACAGACTTTCCACCCTTTCACATAAATTTAACAAGACTGGAAAATATATTTTGAAGCCCTTTTGGAAGTTCTTACATAACTTCTGCAGTCCACAGATATTTTCCCTTTGCATCCTTAACACACCACTTTTCCTTTAAATAGGTACCATTTACAGTTTTCCCAATCAGCTTATTGCCTATAGCTTATATACAGTACTTCCTATAAACTAATTCCTTGAGAGCTTTACCTATGTTAGCTTCTCACAGATTCTGACTTTATTCTTACATATTTTCATTCAACAACTCATCTTTTTACCAGTTTTATTTAACCTCAATACTTTTTTGCTACTTTGGGTTTTGATTTTACTATAATTTTCTGATCTGCCTCACCTCAGCATTATTTAATCTATCAATCCTGATGTGACAAATACTTTTGCTGATCTTTTACAGAACTTTTATAGTTCTGTAATGTAGAGACTGTCTAAGAGGCATTCACTACATTTACTTCAAAACCTCTAGAAACTTCAGCACCCTTAATCACAATTCTCAAATGCCTTTACACTAGCAATAATATTTTTACATTCTTAGCAACTTCTTACCAAGTAACCTTGTGAGCACTTTTATGCTTACAAAATGTGTCTGTAATTATGAGTTCAAACTGTCTAAATGCAGGTCATTTGCATTTCCTGAATTTCCTTATATAGCCTATTTCAGACTATTGTGTTATCATTTCTAGCTCTACTATTTAAATTCCAAGCATAAAAGCACTATATTTCATTTTAAATCTCCATAATTGGAATTTATCTCTTTTGAATAACATTCTCTCTTTACTGGACCACAGAATGCCACACAAAGCCTAGACAACAGGTTTCACACAAACCAACACAATTTTAGTCTCTTTATTTATTTTAACTTAAATAGACACAAACAAAAATTGTGAGTCAAGTGGCACTCATTTTGATGTCTTTGAAAAAGCTTATTTTTCAATGGTTGTAGCATATTTAAGCAAATCTGAACTAAAAAAGATACAAGGTTTAGTTTTCCCTTCACAACTAATTAGATGTTACAGAACTGACACTGACTAGCAGCAGTTTAAATCCCAGATCTTCAGTCAAAATGGTTGACAAAAGTCTGAATAAAGAAATTCCAAATGCTTCAGCCATACCACAGTCAATCAATCATGTCATTGCTAAACTAATTACAAAACTGATATAGAGATTTATTATTTCTGCTAGTTAACCAGAACCAAGAATGCTGATTATTTTTTGGATCATCTTTTTACAAAATGGTCATAAGGTGCATGAAAAATAATAGCTTTTACACAACTGATACATTTTAATTGCAAAGTTGACATTTTACACTATAGAAATTACTAATTGTTTGGTACTGCTAAACACCGTTTAAATCCACTGTAAGACTAAAAACTAAATTTAAAAACAGTTCACATATGGCTAAAACAGTAAAATAATAAAAATTAAAGTGGATATCAAGTTGACCAAGGTGTTCAGAAACTATGTCAACACAGATTTGTCAATACTGTATTGCCTGTGTAAATCTACTAAATAATGATGTGTATATTCTAGTTTGACACTTTATCTGAGCTCAAATATCTCTTAATTTTAATGGAACATTATGGATACATATAGATAAATTACACAAATGCTCCCCAGCTGTTTTTATTTTTTACTTAAAAAACAACAACAACAAACATGTGACAGCTAAATCAACAGATTAGTTCAACTGCCATTTGTTTCTATGTGTAGTTTAAATTTTGGATTGAACACATATTCACATAATTTGCCACAAGTTACATTTGCACTGAATCTTTGATAAAAAATGAAGTATTCCTGATTATCTCAGACACAAAATGATTGAACTTTGCCTTATGGAATCAATATTTTAAGGATATTTATTAACCAGCTTTTGGAAACCTGACTAGAAAAATTCATTTACAAAACAAAATTTCATGCTCTGTAATGAATCACTAATTTTAAGTACATATGCAAACATTTAAACCTGGAACTAACCTCTCATTTCTGGCCAAACCTGCTTTACCCATGTGCGCCACACAAAAACTACCATGGCTATCACACACAATATAGAATAAAACCTTCGATTCCATGATACTATTAACCTGTGAGAAGAAGAAATATAATTAATGATTTGAAAATGTGTGTAAAGTTGCTCTTAATAAAATTTTAATTTATCAATTTTATCATACATATATAAATGTTCTCTCACATGTACTATTTTATCACTTCAAAATAATTCAAAGGAATTCCTATGGCATGCAATAAAACTCTATGAAACAGATACATAAAAATTTCAGCTATGATATCTAATTGCTAGGGTAAATTTTCAAAACTTCATCAGCTACAATTGACATTTAACTTAAAAACTACACAAACCTTTCTTCATATATTATTCTTAATGCACTGCCTGAACTAGTCTCCCAAAGTCTTATGCACAACCAGTTTTGTATTCTTTTTCATGTGATCATGCACACTTCTTTATCAAACCACACCTCATATGGCCATTTCCTGGCTCTTACTGTAATTATCTATTTACGAGGGTCGATCAGAAAAAAAGGTTACACGTTCAAGTAAGAGAAGGGAAAACTCGCCAACTAAGGAGTATTTGTGCAATGTGACAAAGGATAGGAAGCACTATTTCTTGACGAAATCATACTGACGATTCAGACATTTATCGGACTGCACGGTCAGCTTGTTTATCCTCGACGGAAAAATTCATGTCCCTGCTGATGTAACCAGTTTGTTGCAGCTGTTTTTATGTCATTGTCACATGTGAAGCGAGTACCAGACAGGTGCTGTTTCAGAGCAGGAAAGAGGTGAAAGTCACTAGGAGCCAAGTCCGGGCTGTGGGTCAGGTGCTTCCATACCTCCCATGGGAATTTGCAGAGCAAGTGCTGCATGGTGTGCAGACTTGCGTTACTGTGAAGGAGAATGACACCATCGCTCAGCAGACCTGGTCGTTTTCATCAGATGCTCTCGTGCAATTTTTTTCAGCATGGCACAGTACTGATCAGCATTGATGGTGCATCCATGCTCTAATACTGATCCATCCATGCTCTAAGAAGTCCACAAAAAACATACCCGAGGAATCCCAGAAAATGGATGCCACGATTTTTCCAGCAGATGGTGTGACTTGAAAACTTCCTCCTTAGAGGTGAAGCAACGCGTTTCCATTGCATGGAAGCTCTCTTGCTGGTGGGAGCAAAGTGGTAGGGCCACATCTCGTCCCCAGTCACAATACAGTTAAGAAAGCTCTGTTCATCTTTAGTGTAACACAATACAGTTAAGAAAGCTCTGTTCATCTTTAGTGTAACACTGCAGGAATGTCAAACATGCCATCATTCATGCTGCTTTATGATCGACCGATAATGAATGCGGCACACATCTGACACAAACCTTGGAGTACTGCAAAACATACACCACCAGATGTTGAACAATGCCATAGCTTAATCCCAGCTCAGATGCAATATGGCACAAAGTTACTTTTCAGTAGTCTCGAATCATTTCATCCAAATGTGCAGTGTTGATTTCTGTCATCGACGAACTTGGATGTCCACTGTTTGTGCGATGTCAGTTCCCCCATCATATTTGGCGGAATGAAACAAACGGCACCATTTCGCCATGTGTTGTTGAGACATCACGTTGTTACCATAAACTTTAACAAGCTGCTGATGAATTTTGGCTGTGGGCACATTCTTGGCCCATAAAAACCTTATCACTGCTCTCATTTCGACCTGAGACCACATTTCCAACAATGTTGCCATTTCGAAACGTTCACTGCACATCTTGCACTAGGCACAGGAGTTCACAGAGGTGCGTGGAGCACTAGCGCCATCTCTTGAACATAATGTCATTTATGCTACTCGAGCAACATTCCACATTTACTTTAAGCACCTGTAACCTTTTTTCCTGATCAACCTATGTAGAACCATAAAAATATGAATGCAAAGTAAATCTTGTTACACTGGACTGACTGATTTATGATTTAGCCTAATTTCTTACTTGTTTTTAAAATTTGTGACTTTTTTTTTTTTTTTGATGGGCCGAAAAGGTAAAATGGCAGCAGAAATAACTAGCAATATATAAGTAAATGGAACTGAAGAACAGGTTCTCTGCTTTAGAAGGCCTAACATCGGAAGAAGTGGATATTTCTGAAGTTAACAGAAAAGTAACCAAAGCTCTTATGGAAACAGCAACAAAATTAGCTGGGTCTAAGAACAAATTGCATGTGAACAAATTATCAGGAAAAACCAAAATGTTGATGCAAAAAAGAAGAGTGATGAGGACAACTAAAGAAGATGTGACTTCCAAAGTGGAATATATAGAGCTATGCAAGACAGTACGAAAAAGTATCACTGAAGACGTAAGGAAATTCAACTGTGAACTAGTAAGGAAAGCAATTGAAAACAACCAAAGCCTAAAGATAGCAAAGGGACATCTCAGTAAGGGAAAAAAAAACAGATTATGGCACTGAGAAAAGAAGATGGTTCTGTAACAAGAAATAGAGGCGAAATTTTGACAAGAGTGAAAGATTTCTACTCCAAATTATATGAAAGGGATGATACATGTACTCCAGACATCATGAAAGGTACCAGTACCAGAGTTCTTCCAGTCCTTCCAACAGAAGTTGCACATGCAATCAAGAACATGAAGCGGGGAAAAGCTCCAGGAGAAGATGGAATTACTGTAGACATCATACAAGAAGCAAGTGGAGAAATCGAAACAGTACTCGCCCAAATTTTCACTCGATGCCTTAATGAAGGGAAAATTCCTGAGGATTGGAACAACGCTACAATGATCTTGCTACATAAAAAAGGTGACATTGAGGATCTCAGGAACTACAGACCTATCAGCCTCCTATCAGTGGTTTTTAAAATCTTCACTAAAGTTCTTTCACACCGCTTGAAGGTGACACTGGACATGGCTCAACCGAGAGAACAAGCTGGATTCAGGAGTGGCTACAGCACAATAGATCATATCCACGTACTGAGAGAACTAATTGAAAGAGCGAGGGAATATGAACTTCCATTGTGCATGGCTTTTATCGATTATGAAAAAGCCTTTGATTCGGTGAAACCATCAGCAGTTGCAATGGCTCTGAAATCCTGCGGTATTGAAGATGCATACATTAATATTATTAATAACATCTATGAAAATGCAAGTGCAAAGATTCGGCTGTTTGAAAATACAACACACATAAAAATTGGAAAAGGAGTGAGACAAGGTGACACCATATCTTCGAAGCTCTTTAATGCCACATTGGAAAATGTCTTTCAATCACTGAACTGGGAAAACAAAGGGATAAAGATAAATGGAGATTATCTAACCCACCTTCGTTTTGCTGATGACAGTCATTATTGCAACTACCCCATCAGAGCTACAGAGTATGATCCAGGAACTTGCTGACAAGAGTAAAGAAGTGGGATTAAAAATGAACTTTCAGAAGACAAAAGTGATGTTCAATGCTTTTACAAGAAATGAAGATTTATCGATTGATGGAGAAAAGCTGGAGATAACAGACACGTACGTTTATCTTGGACAGCAGATATCAAGTGAGGGTCACATTGGTGAAGAAATTAATCGGCGTACAAAACTTGCCTGGAGAGCTTTTGGAAGAAACAGCATAATTTTCAAGAGCAATATGCCATTATGTCTTAAAAGAAAAGTGTTTGATCAATGCATCCTTCCAGTGCTTACGTATGGTGCAGAGACGTGGACCTTAGCTAAAAGAGACATACAAAGGCTGCAGACAACTCAAAGCAGCATGGAGAGGTGCATGCTTGGTGTAACCAGGAGAGATAAGAAGAGGAACACGTGGATCCGAAAAATGACAAGAGGGGAAGACATCATGATCAGAGTTAAATCCCTGAAATGGCAATGGGCTGGACATACTGCCAGAAGGACAGACCATCGATGGACAGCCGAAATTTTAGATTGGATTCCAAGGGACAGGAAAAGACCCAGAAGAAGACCACATGGAAGATGGGTGGATGAAATTCGAAAGTATGCGGGAGTGACATGGAGGAGACTGGCACAAGACAGACCGTTGTGGAGGAAACTTGGGGAGACCTTCGTCCAGCAGTGGATTGATAATGGTTGACAATGATGATGATGATGATGATGATATAAGTAAATTAAATAGGAAGAGGGCAGAGGAAAATTTGAATTCCTGCATATCTATTTGAAAGTGAACATAATTTTTCATATAGCAAATAATGTTATTAGCATAAAACAAGCCTTGTGATGAGTTTTCACCATGGGTGATGGTTAATAACTACAATTCTATGAATACACACATACACATAATTAATTACCTTATATACTGAGCACTAGTTAAGTATCTGAAAAGGCATATTTAATGTACAAGAGACAATGCAAATAATCAGTAACTGAATATCTGCAATTCCTATTATCTTATTTCCTGTTTTAGGAACATTCAACAATTTGTTACAAAAAAACAAAAAAAACACTATACTGTTCAGCAGTTTTATAATATGAAATATGACAGGCGGGGAGTGGCCCAGTGGTTAGGACCACCACTTTCTGACCAGATTGTCATGGGATCAATCTCAGATAGGGTGAGTTGCTCTGAACCACTGTGCATTGCATGGGCACATTGAGCTGTTCAAGATTTTTAAAAATCAAAGTTCTTTGTGCAAAACAAGCATTTTTTTTAAAGTAGCGTATTATCCACAGAACGTACATTTACAACTTTTTAACAGATATTCTACTGATTATACAATGGGAATTACAGTACCTACTTTTATGAATAATGGGGAAAGTTAACTTCGTAGTTATTTTTCATATGATTACAATTTACTGAAAAACAGGCTAGAGACAGCAAACAAAACTTGCTGCATGCAGTGCAGTATTTAGCAATAACCTCCCTTGCATGGTACTGAGAGCTGAGTGTGAAATAAACATCTGTTTAGGTGTTAGGAACTGCTGATGTAAGAATGGTAAGAGAATATATCATAAAAATACATGCATTCAGTGAGAGAACAGAAATAACACTGAAAGCTTTAATTGTACAGGGCTCAAAAATTATTTTGCCCTACATTCCAGGGCATGTACCCCCCCCCCCCCCCCACACACACACACACACATACATGTATGATTGAGCATGTAAAAAATCTAGCTCTTTACAGGATAAAGTTTAAAAAAAAAAGTAATGTTGATTTATTTCCCAGCCAACTGTGTTACTACCGTGAGACTCCCTTCCTCTGCTTTATTTAATAAAATTAATGGGGTATGTTTTGAGAAATTAAAGGTCAAAATAGATTACCTTGAAAACTAAATTACCCATAATAAGTTTTTTTTTTTTTGTAAATGTCAAAGTTCTATAACTATAGAAGTATTTCATGTAAGAAACCAAAATTTTGCTCTACAAAGTCTGCAAGTTCACCAAGTTTCATGAAAATCAAAAGGGTTCAGGTCAAAAATGTTACTTTTTTTGTGTGCTGATTTCACATTGACAAGTTTATATTTCACTGTCCATGTCAAATCAGCACACAAAAAAGTAACAGTTCATATTTTACAACTGACCCATAGACAAGTTCATATTTTACTGTTGGGTGCAATTTATGAAATGCAGTAAAAGTACTTTGTTTCCTATATTGTTTGTGAAATGTATATATAAAAAAAACTATCTGCATGATGTGTGTGTGTATTTGGGCACATACTTTTTTTGGACATGATACAATTTTGAAAATTTTTTGGCCCTGTAACTGAACTAAGCTGAGTACTTCTTTCATAGAATGAAAACTTAAGTAACAGAGAGAAGTGATTTGGACATAAATGGGAGATAAAAAAGTGATTGCCAAAACTGATGTTTATATTTTGTAATACTGTACCACATACCTAGGGATATGGATTAGAACAGGGTGGACAAAAGGTGTAAAATCACCCATTAGTGAAAGACAAAAATGTATTTAAAGCTATTGGCTTCTGTAAAAATCTTGCAATGAACAGAAAATGAAGCAAAAAGTTTGTTGCAGACAAAAATTCATTTTTTAAGAAACTGTGTCACATATCTCAAACACTGCATTTATGAGATTAAAAAGATTAAATGATGAGACTAAAAATTACCCCTCTCCATCACACACACACACAGAGTATTTCATCAACTTTTCTGAGAGAGATAAAAGCTAGTTGAATTTACATCAATTTAAATTTATTGTGAAAGTATTACTCACATTAACTCCCTCCAATAAGTGTTGGGCAAGCACTAACTAGTTTCACCAGAAATGAAAGTCCAGCTGTTTATTATAGCACAACATTTAACCTTTTGCAATACAGAGAATTAGTAAACAATTTAAACATGGGGTCTCTCAGTGTTGAACAGCAGCCAGTTTTCTAAATGGAAAAGTGCCAACAAACATCACAATCTAAATACCCAGTATTCTAAATAAAAGGAAATTTCCTCACCACCACCACAAAAAAAAGTTTCCCATTTCTTTCTTTCTTGCCATATAAACAGTCAACAATGTGCTATTAGGCAATAGTGTTACATCATTAGTTTTTTGGCTGCTTCACAGGCTTTCTAAACTTTTGCAGCAAGTTCGTTATCTGTTATCCCTTTTTGTGAAAATTGACACAGAAAGCATATGTATGCTCTTTAAGAAAGGGATTATTTAAGTTTTGCATATACTAAAAAATTAAGAAGATACTTCATTTTTTTCTTAATTTTTTTAATGTAGCATCACTACAAGTTTAGCAACAACATGAACATTCCTGTCTTTTATGTAGAAACAGACAATTTTCACAACTCCTACAAGCAATTATTGCTTTGGCTTCCAAAAAAAAAAAAAAATCAGCTATGAAAGTTCAACAGAAAAAGAGAAGGGAGGAATAACTAAGAGAGCTACTAAAATTTTAAAAAGGCATTTTAAAAATCACATTTAGAAGGCATTAGCACATTTTTAAGCTTATTATTATTTTTTAAAGATCATTGTCTTACTTTGCATTTTTGTAATCTGCCCACACAGGTTTCTCTGGACTAGTTTTAAAACCTTTCTTGTAAAATACTCTAAAAAAATTGTACTTGCTCCATTCAAAAAATTCGGAATTTGTGTAAAAAACTAGCTTTAACATTTTCTGTTTTTCTTTTCCTTTTTTTATTAAAATGAAATATTGTTACAGTAACAATTAAGAAACATATCTTCAAGTTTATTACTAATTTACTGCAAAAATAAAAGTGGAACACTGACATTACTGCAGTCTTGGGGCTGAGTAAAACATTCTTTTAACAAAAGGGGGGGGGAGAAAGTTAAGTTCAGTGCCCTACAGTTGTTTTAAAGCATATAATCAGCTGTTGTTTTCACACTGAAAACTAATACCTCTACTCTTTCTCCTGGGTACTGCAGAAATAAAAATTCCAATGACCTAGCAGAAAATTTGTGCATCAGAAATATTGGAAAATGTACTAACAATACTGGTTATCATTTGTTACTTCCACAAATACAGATATTATGCCAAATACAAATATACATTTAGAGCCACTGGAAAGAAAATTGTATCATAAAAATATGAATAGGTTTGGTTTTGGTTTGATTACAGCTATCTAACGAGAAAAGTAATTTAACAGTGGGATTTGTTTAAGGGGAAATACTATACTAATATACCACATACACGAGACTGGCCATTAAAAATAAAACTTTTTAACTGGGTGGAAAACGAAAGCATGGCTAAAAATGTAAACTACTACGGATACAATATTTAAGCAAGCATGAGCCATATGGAATTATCCACTATAATTTGTGTATGCAGATATTAAATTAGAGAACAAAATTAACTGCATTTACAAATATAAAATTACTGAATTCAAAATAAAATAAAATGCAACATGCTTAAAAATGACACTTACAACTTACAAGTGAATTATTAGTTGCTAAATCCCAGGGGTGCAGAAAATGTTCAGGGCCCAATATTTTCCCAGAACACATTTTTTTTTCGTCTGAAATTTTCCCCAAAACTGTAGTGGATTTTTATACAAGTTTAAGCGATTATTAGAGTATATGTTGATGATCAAGAACTATCCTTAAAGCCGATTACTTAAATATTTGAAAAACAAAAAAAAAAAAAAACTAATATTTATTCCAAAGAATAACTAGCTTTTTTCTTCTCATGAAAAAAATTGTCCTTTTTTTTTTTTTTAATGCACGAAAGATTTAGTGCTCCACATGAATCCCTTCCTTCTAGTTTTAGGCAAGACAGAAAAAGGCGAATCAAGAATTCTTGCCTTGCCTAAAATGGCGGAACCCATTAACTTTTGACGTACGAAGAATAGGCGAATCAAGAAGTAACCTGGGACAGAGAGGCTGAAAAATAAACAGCTAAAACAATCTGTAATTAACTACAATTTATTTCATTCTAGCATTCCAGGCTTCTAATTGTGCCAGATAATTTTACTGAATGAAATTTGAATTCGAATTAAATCCTTTAAAAAATGCATGGGTCATTCGCTTTAAAATGTCCAAAACCCCCAATAATTTTTCAGATCGGCACCTGTGACACATTCGCTGCCATTATTTTATTTTTTTTTCTATTGGAGATTTAACGATCACCTAGAGCAAGTCAGTGGGCTATGAGCAGTCGCCCTTCCCTAACTTAGGGCCACTGGTTCCAGGGAAGGGCAAGAGTGAGTGCCATAAGACAAACACAACATCCATGCCTCACCAGGATTCGAACCCGGACCCATCTCGGATGAATGACCAGAAGCCATCGCTTAAACCACTTTGCCACAGGGGCGGCCCATTAGTTTCGGAGGCATTTATTAGCGTGACTAGCGGTTGCGTCGTACTTGTTACTCACACCACGCTGTCTCCGCCTTGGCATTAGTAAAGTCATTTAGGCTCTGTGAATCGTTTGCGAGTGGCAGTTCGCAGTACGTCACAGCCTCATAACCTCTTGTATTCAAAACTACACATTTTTCAAAATGATTACCTGATTACTGTGAAGTAAATTACTCCTATTTTTTACATTATATTCGTTGTTAATTAGTCAATTTTTCATTTTATTATTACTATTATTATTTTACCCTCGGGCAAAAATTTCCCCAGAGCTGCCTTAATTTTCCACGAACCTTGTTCGCGCGTTCGGACATATTCTGCACCTCTGCTAAATCCTAAGGTGAAAAGTTTCTGTACATAGGAACATTTTGTGTATTTAGTAAAGCAATTCCAGAAACTTGAAGGAATTAAAAGTACCACCACTGATTTGTTTTGATTAAATACTGTATAAGGAGATAAGTCAAACTGTTTTGTTGGCTTAGTAGCACTTTAATACATTAAACTTTTCAGAAATGAAGTTTTTTAAGTATGTCCCAAAAGTAATATCAGCAGCAAGTAAGTTAAATTCACTGCTTATTATTAAATGATAACTTGAATACAGTGGAACCTCATTTATACATTTTTCAAAGGACTAAGTAAAATTAATGTATAATTGAAAAAAATGTACAAATGAAACAGAAAATTTAACATTAAGGGCAATTCAGAATTTTTAGATTGGCGACATGTTACGTATAAATGAGAAAACCATATAAGTGAGAAACATATAAACAAGGTTCTACTGTATATACTTGAATAAGTACATATATAAAAAAACCAACAAGTGAAAAGGGCTTCAAAAGCACCTTGCTCCTTTTCTGCTGTTGTTGCTGTATTTTGCTCGCACATTAGTTAAAGTTTCCTCTCGGGAGCAAGTACTGATTTCTTCTCAGCATGTTGCAGCGCCATATTTGTTTTATGCTGACTCTGCAGCTGAACAGCATTAATTGCTACCTTTTCTTTTTTGCTTTTAATATCCTCTTCACTTTTTCAATGCAGCTCTTTATTTATTTATTTATTTATTTATTTATTTATTTATTTATTTATTTTATGTTTTAAGATCTTGGCAAAAGGCTGGCATAAATTGCTTCTCCCAAACAGCTTTATTACTGAAGAACTGAACTGCAGACTTAAAAGTTGTACTTCACTGCTTATAGATCTGATTAGGTTTTGATGTTCATTCTTCCTGACAATTCCTTCCATCATGCTGTGTTCATCTTTCCTGACCTATAATTTCGTCCATCATGCTGTGTTCATGTGTAATTTGATTGACATTAAATGTCAGTCATTACTGTTTCACACGTTATGCAAGTTCAGCAATCGGGAGATTGTTAAATGATGTTAGCATAGTATTGGCAATTGAAATCAAGAAATAAACTATATCTGTACTTACAATACTCGTAGTGGCTGTCAGGGCTTCATATGTACGTCTTCAAAGAATGTGAACTTTTTCAATTGTGAAGTTTAGAATAAAATTCATGATATTGTAATATAACATGAATTTTATTCTAAACTTCACAATTACAATATCATGAATTTTATTCTAAACTTCACAATTGAAAAAAGTTCACATTCTTTGAAGACGTACATATGAAGCCCTGACAGCTACTACGAATATTGTAAGTACAGATATAGTTTATTACTTCTTGATTCCAATTGCCAATACTATGCTAACATCATTTACCAATCTCCTGATTGCTGAACTTGCATAACATGTGAAACAGTAATGATGGACATTTAATGTCAATCAAATGACACTATCGTGGCCATGTAAAAAGTATGTTCATCACAAATTGGCGAAATTTGAGCAACGATATATGCTGTGTTCAGTCTTCCTGGCCTATAATTTTGTGTGTTGAAAGAGCCTTAACCATGAAAGCATGATATCAAACCATTAACTAATTTAGATAACATGGTGAACTTGGAGATTAACACCTTTGCTCACCAGGTATCCATTCTTACAAAATTTACAAAGTTTCTTAACAGAAATGCTACACAAATGCAATACTGAATATTTTAAGTTTCATTAAATTTTGCATTATATGTTCTATACAGAAAAACAGTTGCACCAAATGAAATTAAAAGAAAAAGGGAAGAAAAGGAAACATATATGGGCATCTAGGGAGAAAGAGTGAAATGTTTGTTAATGTGCAGAAAAATGACTCTGTGAAATTAATAAATATACTGAAAAGAAAAAGCCTACACTAAATTCACTGTCGGGGCAAAACGATACACAAGTAATCTAAAATTAGGTAGTAAAACCCAGAATTTTATACAAAGTAAAAATTACACAAGGAATCAAGTAGGTGAGGGCATTAATTTTGAGAGCAAGTGATAGCTGAACTGCAAGCTTTAATAAAAAATGTGAGGAATATTCTTTGAAATAAATAAATACCGGGTACTAAAACTAGAAATAAAGGAGTACCAAGTACTTACCTACAGACATTTAAACCCTTTTGCCCAATAAGAAAAAAAGATACTTTACAAAGTTTCAAGAATATCAAGTATTATATATACCATATACAATCCTTTTACCTGTACTATGGTAAAAAATGAATAGCAACATAAAAGTATCTTAGTTAAGATCACAAAATGCTTTTGCTACTAAAATACAAACTTATCATTATAACAGGCAAAAATTTCAAAATGTAAAACTCATACACTGGCATGCAAAAATTAAGGACGAGATAGTTTTTCGAATGTAATGTCGTGCAGAAGTGCTCCACATTGACTCAAATCATACCATAAGATCCCCACGATGTAAGAATATGGGACAAGTGAGCAAAACCGTCCAAACAAGGAATCCAAAGGCACTTTATTGAAAAGGTAACTTCAAGCACAACTGGACAGAAGACAGAAACGTCCATGTGACAGGCGGCTGCCAAGTAAAATCCAGTCTTTAGTAGGGGATATGATCACCCCTGACTGCGTTGCAGGATTTACAACATATGTCCATGTTGAGGATGAGGTTGTCAAGGAGCTGTTGAGGCATCGCGGCCCATTCCTCTTGTAGCGCCAATCGCAGCTGCGGAATAGTTGCTGGCGGCTGGTGACGTGCTGCCAAGCATCTCCCGAGAAGGTCCCACAAGTGTTCGATTGGATTTAGGTCCGGGGACCTTGCGGGCCAATCCATGCGCTGAATATCTTCACTCTCCAACAGCTCTGCGACAGCCACTGTACGATGAGGTGTAGTGTTGTCATACATGAAGAGGAACTCAAGACCCATAGCACCTCTAAACAGACGCACGTGAGGCAGGAGAACCTCGGTACAATAGCGGACACCAGTGACTGAACCTCCTTGGAAGATGTGGAGGTCAGTACGGCTACCAAGCTTGACACCGCCCCAAACGAGAACTCTGCCACCTACAAACCGGTCCCTTTCAATGATGTTGGAGGTGTGATTGCGTGTTCCCTGCTCTCTCCAGATGTGTATACGTCCAGAATCGCTCGTCAGACTAAATCGGCTCTCATCCGTAAAGAGAACTCGACCCCATTGCTGATGTGTCCAGTTATTGTGTTCCTGGCACCACAGAAACCGCAGTCTCTAATGAGCAGGCATTAATGGCACACACCGTACTGGTCGTTGTGCAAATAGATCACCTTTGTGCAGCCTCCTGGCCACAGTAAAAGGCGATAACGGACGTCCAGTTGTCTGTGCCTTGCGATTTCTCCCGCTGTCTGCCGTCTGTCTCTTCTCGCCTGTAGGACAATATACTGGTAGTCCGCCACCGTGGTTGCTCGTGGACGACCACTGCTAAACTCTCGGACAGCTGTTTCAGTCGTTTGAAATGCTCTCCAAGCTCGTGAAACGATGCTGTGAGCGATCCCGAATTCCTCGGCCACACTAGTCACACTTCAACCTTCTTCCAACTTCCCAATGACGCGCCTTCGGGAAAAGTCATCTAGATTTCTTCTACTGGATTGCCTGTTGGCCATATCACATGGTGGCAGCAACTCGACGTCGTTCAAACCGATGTACACAGTGCAATAGCTTTCACCGAACGAATTGCTGAGTGTACACCGCCCATGTGCTTTATACCCTTCAACCCCACCCCCTCCTCCCCATGCTGCATATATGCACATGCCCTACCACACTAGACCCTAGTCTATCTCCTGAGTGGTCTTTCGGTCTGTTCTACCTGCTCGTTCCGCTGTTATGCTAATTTCTCCTCTTAGTCCTTAATTTTTGCACACCAGTGTATGTAACTGCAATAAAGGATTACTCACTTCGTACATTTTACAACATGTGTAACTGATTTTATTTTTGCTGTGTGAGTAAGTATTGTTAAGGAAAAACAAGTTTCAGCTGATTTTTCAATTGCTTAACATGTATAAAATTAAACATACAACCCTTACTAGGGTTTTCAACATAGATGAATTGCTTGAAGCAAGATGTTTATATTCTGCTAGTTGTGGGTGGGTGGGAAATAAGGGTTTTCGAAATGTGTGAAAATGCTGAAAATTTTCCATAAACTTGGAAACTTCCGGTGTCCATTACGTTTGCAAATGCATTTTCACACAAGGTGAGCAAAGTTTGGCAAAAATTCACAAGGGCTCTTTTCAGGGCATCTTGAGTGAAAAACTGTTAGTTGTTTTGGAGATTCTTTTTGGTGCTTTATTTTTTCTCTTTTTAGCCCCCACCTCCCTTTTCTGTTTCCTGGTGCCTGGATTGCTCTTTGGTGTGGACAACAGATAAGTATGTAGGGCAGTTTATAACTTTACTTTTTTAATGGGAAACTGTATACTTCTAAAACTCCTATTTTTTTTTCAAACCTTTTCTATATTCCTTACCTATTAGGGCACCCTGTTCCCGCTTCTTATTTTTCTGTTTCTTCAGCCTTTCCAAGAGACTCAGTGGGTTGCAGCTAGAAGGGCTCTAAACCTTTTGAGGATTTCATCGTATCTTATCACAAAATTGCAAATGCCAAAAAGTTTACAAAAGTATGATAAAAAATTTAAAAAAGATTCTGATAAATTAATAAGTAATAGTATCAACTGAATTCTCTCTCTCTCTCTCTCTCTCTCTCTCACACACACACACACACACACACACACACACACACACACACACACACACACCAGAAATTCAAAAGGGAAGAGAAAAAAAAAATTAAAGAATCCAGAGCACATGAAAAGAAAAGGAGCCATAATTTGTGGTTGGCAACTAGAAACAAACCTATTAAAACTCCAAAATTACTGCAGAAAAAAATAAAATGTCAAAACCTTTTGAAAAATTAACCAGCTTTTTGTTTAAGAGTTTCTGCATGGTGTTAATATAAAAATATCAACATCACTATATTTTCCAACAGTTAATTTCCATTTTTTTTTATTTTAGTCACCAAAGCTGGAAATGAAATCATTCATGAAATGAAACATGAAAGGTTGAAAGAAGACGCCGAATTTCGGTTGTAATGAGCACATCTCTGGAATCCTTTCCAAAACGAATAAAGTATTTCAAAGTCATTCATAACCAATGAAATCCATTACAACAACAAACAAAAAATATCCACCAGATTTCTACAATTGATAAAACATCTAGAAACAGTAATTAGCTACTTTCTCCCACTAGCAGCTGAAAAGTATGTTATGAAAATTTTAAACAAATTGTGCACAAAAGGTTTCTCATAGATGAAGGAAGATATCTGAAATGCAGGGATTTTCAAATTGAACAGTTAGTAACCTCCAATATCGGAAGTAATTGAAGAAATAAAGATATAGAGGAAAACATGATATAAGTTCCCGCCACACAGAGAAATAATTTTAAATAATGGAAAAGTAGAAAATATGTGAAAAATATTCTTCATACCAAAATCTATGCTAACGAAAAAGCATTTTTTAATAAATTTCCTGCAAGCAGAGATAGCAAGACAAAAGGTTTTGACATCTACGTCCCTAGTGGGAATATTTGAAGAGGATATTGTTCCCTATCTTTACTGTAGCAAACAGCATACAGTATAAAAGGAAAAAAAAATTCAATGAAATTTTTAAAAGAAGAGATATAGCTGCAAACAGAACTATACATTAACATCAACTAGGGGTGAGAGCCGAGAACTGAAAAAACCCACGAGTACAGACAAAGTGCTTCACAAGGTAAATGGTATCCACTGTTAAAAAAATGTTTTAATCTGACTTTTAGAAGCAGAAATATCCACAAAAATAGATTAAAAATTTGCGCACCTAGCAGGGAAATTGTGCATTATTTTGGGAAGGAAATGCCCACAAATATGTTTTGTAGTGAGTAGCATCAGAGCGCAGAAAAATTTTTCAAATCGAGTTTTCAGACACGCAGATATCGCTGAAAAATATGCTGTAAACGCAAATGTAAATTTGTGCCCTCTAGTGGCAAATTTGCATGTTATTTTTTTTTTTTTTTTTTTTTTAATTTAACATTCGCACCAGAAACTCTCTTTGACCAAGACATAATTTTTCAGATCTGACTGTTAGAAGCAGAGATATTGAAAAAACTAAGATGCATATCTATGCCCCGCACAGGAAAATTGCAGTATTTTAAACAGAAGATATTTTGAAAAGGTTTTTCATGGCAAGAGGTGTGACCACAATAATTTTTTCAGTCGAGTTTTCAGAAGCACAGGATATTGCTGCAAATACATCAGAAACAGAAATATACACTTACACTCCTAGTGGCAAAACCATTCCTAATAAAAAATTAAAAATTATATGCAGATCGTGACCCACCAAAACCTCGATCCAATGCAAAAATAATTTTCAACTTTATCATTTAGAAAAAAAGGTCGTGGTTTACTTTTATGCCCCCCAGCAAAAAAACTATACATTATTGAAAAAGAAACTGTGCCCAAAATAGCCCTCATTATAAATGGTATCGAATGGAACAATTTTTTCAGTTTGATGTTTAGAAGCAATGATACAGGATAAAAAGGGCTTTGAATTTTATAGCATCTGCATTCACACACTCTAGTAATGAAAATACGATTTATAGTGTTCTCCCTAAAGCCTTTTTACTGGGCGGCACGCCCAGCTAATTTTCTCTGCAGCCCAGCTAAATTTCCTTTAATGAACATTTTCACGACACACATAATAGTAAGAGTGGAAAATTTATTCCCATACACCATAACTATTGATGAAAACTGACTGGAATCAGTGTAGAGTATGCTTTATTAGTTAAGTGCTTATTTTTATTTTATTTTTTTTATCATTTTTGCACAATTTTCTAATGCTGTCTATCATTCAGACTAGTAAACTTTTTTTATGGGATTTATTTAAGTAAATTCTTAAAATTTCTGCAAATTTTCGGAGAGAACTCCTCTCCTTCGTCAGGCAGTCTTTTATTCAAGTAAATAATTTGGTCTCCTCAGAAGATATGAAAAAAGCCCACCTGGATGATCTGGAAATAATGCTAACAGAAAATAGCTACCCAAAAAAGGAAATAGATAAATTACTCAAACAAGATAAACAAAAAATACAAGCAAGCAGGAGTTCAGGTTTACAAGAAAAATTATGTATATAGCGTTACGGTAGATAAAAAATCAAATGCACTATTTGATGAACAAAAATTAAATAAGGAACCCATAAATGAATATAAAGTGTATGAAAATCGGTCTGATAAGAACTTAAGCTTTACACAAAAAGCAATTTTACAAAAAGGGAAAAAATTTGCCTTTCCACAAGGCCTCCCTAAAACTGAAGAAATCATCCCTTGCCTCGAAGATATTCTCAAAAATATACCAGGCGCAGAGAATAAAACTGAAGTTGAGAACAAATTATATAGAGTTATTCTAAAAGAATATAATGCCAAAAACAACAAAAAATTCTATATAGAGAAAAAATTAAAATATGAAAAAAAACAACTATTGGAATTGAAAAATGACCCATATATCAAATTCTGTGAAGCAGATAAATCCGGCCAAATCATTATTCTCAACACTGATGAATTTGAACAAAAAATGACAGCAGCAATCGATGGATTAAATTGTACCGAAATAAAGAAAGACCCAACAGATAATCAAATTAAATTCTTAGCGGATATAAGAAATCATAGCACATTACCTGATGAAATCAAGCGCTCTTTTCCACCAATGGGAGCAGGCATACCACGTATTGTTGCAAAGATAAAAACACACAAAGATGGTGCTCCAATGAGACTGATAGTTTCAAAAAAAAAACTCACCATTGATAACATTAGAGAAAAACATTTACAAGTTCCTAGCACCCTTTTTCATGAACAACAAGTTCACCATCAAGCGTATGAATTTATTGAGAAAATTAAAAATGTAAAAACTGGCCTAAAGGACTTAAATATGGCAAGCATGGACGTTAAAGCATTATATCCAAGCACTCCTGTTCCAGAAAATTATCATTAAGAAGTTGCAAAATCTTAAAATTTTAAATAACACACAAATTCATGAATTCAAAAAAGTTTTAGTCTATATGAAAATAATATTTTTACATACAAGAACAAAATATTCAAGCAAAATTCAGGAGGCCCAATGGGCTCACCATTATCAACTCTATATGCTGAGGTTGTGATGAACGAAATAGAAGAAAATGTCCTGCATCGTATGGAAGAAAAACCAGAAGTGTACTGTCGATACGTGGATGATATTTTCATTCTATCAAAACTGAACGAAGAAGAATTTAAAAAATTAACAAAATGTTACAGCTCTTTATATCCAACTATAGAACTCACTGTTGAAATAGAAAAAAATAATGCAATAGCCTTTTTAGACGTACATGTTATCAAATCCACAGATAAGTTACTATACAGGGTTTATCGGAAAAGTTCATTTGTTCCGGTCCTAATCCCGTACAATTCAGCACATCCTTATCCTCAAAAATGCAATAGTATAAAAACCTTAATTAAAAGAGCATATACGCATTCTGAAAATAGTCAGTTCATCAATGAAGAAATCAAATTCATAAAAAAAAATTGCAGGCAGCTTTGGTTATCCTAACCATTTAATAAAAAAATGGGACACAGAAGTAATAAAAAAAAATAAAAATAATGCGGTAGTAAATAAAAAAGAAGTCAAATATTTAAATGGTTTTCCGTACATTAAAGGTACTACCAATGAAATTAATAATATTTGTAAAAAGCATAACATTCAAATTGGAGGAAAAGTAAATACCATCAAAAATATAGTAATATAAAATAATGAAAATATAAAAATTGTAGAAAAAGCAGGTATTTACTCAATTCCTATTACTGAAAATTCTCCAATGGCTTATATAGGAAGTACCAAAAATAAGCTTAAACACAGATTAAAACAACACGTAAAAAACTGGCAGAAAAAAGAAGAAAAAACAGCACTTATTCAATACTGTCTGGATAACCAAAAATATCCAAAATTCGAAAATATAAAAATCATTAAAAGCTGTAAATCCGAAAAACAACTCAGAATAGCAGAGTCGGTAATGATTGAAAAAAATAGGACAAAAGTTTGCAACCATAATGACCCTAATATTTTGAGAAACAGCTGGAGAAATTTAATTAAAATTGAGCAAAAAAATGAAAAAGTTCGAAAAATGAGATCACTGACCAACAAGAGATGGCGCCACAACGCCCAAGAAGAAGCGATAGCTGATGACAGAAGCAGCCCGCGAGAACCACCGAAATGCCCAGCTGACACGGTCCGTTCTAGTCGGAGCAAAACGTCCCTCGAAGACGGTAACGGAGTATTACCGAAAGTACTAGGGTTATGAATAAGTATTGAAGTAAATGAGGATGCAGCAAAGAAAAAAACTCATTTGGTGATGAGGCAAAATAAATTCCAACGGAAAAAAAAAAAGAAGTGGACCCGTGGCCAAATGAAAAACCCCCATGCCGCATCCACATAACGGAAATATGAATTGAAAGCCAAGCCCCACGTGCGGTAAGTGTTCATCGAACTTTACCAACTAAAAGTGAAGTTCAAAAATGCAAATGCATTAATGCACGTTAAAAATATAACCTCCAATATCGGAAGTAAATTGAAACTGTATCAAAAAGGTTTGTTTGAATCCTTGAAGAGAATAAGCAGTAAATATGATATTAGATTAGCTCCCAGTTTAGACAACAAGCTTTAAAATGTTTGCCCTAGCTTGGTTAATAAAGAAGAAAACTTGTTAAAAATGCAAGGAGTCATTTATAAAGTAACCTGCAGCTGTGGAAAATACTACATAGGAGAAACAGGCCGTAGGCTGGAAATTCGTATCGTGGAACACAAGGCATTATTAAAAAATTTTCAAACAAGACAGGATTAGACAGACACGTTAGAGAAACTGGACACCGCATGGACTGGGATTCTTTGACTGTCATTGGACATCAACCCAACTTCCTGAGGAGAAAATTGAAATTGGAAAATACCAGAACTTCATCATTAATGACTGTAAAGGGTTTTCCCTGCTTAACATCTGGCAAGATATTTTGCAAAGTCACCGTAACCGAAGAGCGTGACGGAGATTGAATGAAAGACTGCCTGACGAAGGAGAGTTCTCTCCGAAAATTTGCAGAAATTTTAAGAATTCACCTAGATAAATCCCATAAAAAAGTTAACTAGTCTGAATATAATAATCTAGGAAGCCACAGAACAAAGAAGAGTTTGTCTACCATGTTATGTTACATTAATGCCTGCCACACTGCTAAAGATGTTTAATAAGTACAATAATGTTCAGCAAAACAACCTTTTTTTTTCCGATTGGGGAAGGAGTCATTAAACGTATCATCCAGTTAAAACTTCTTGCCACCCAGTTTTAAAAAAGCTAGGGAGAACACTAGATTTACATGGTTCATACACTTTTTCAATCATAGAATTAGAGGGCTTTTTCAGGACTTTTGCATTTTTTTCTAGGACACACGATCTAAAACACTCCTACTTAAAGTATAATGAAACAATAGCTCTATTCAACCTGTAACCTACAACAAACAACTCCCTACATGCTTGAGCAAACTTAATGCAGAATGTTGAAAATGTCTGCTGCAGGTAATAAATTATAAACTTAGAATCATAGATAAATACTGAAATACCAAAACTGTCACTGAAAATGTACCAGGTTTAATTTCTACAAAACTTTTATATACATTATACTACACTGATTTTGAGAAAAATTCATTTTTCTACTTTGGCTTCAGTTCAATTATTGAAGCAAATTACAGAATAAAATCTATAGTTAGAACATAAATGTGGCATTACTCTTCAAATGCTTTCATATACCACACAATCAATATATAAAACCAGTGCTTTTATTCTAAAAAAATGTTTAGGGGTACTCTCAGTTTGACTAAAGGAAATCACTATTTTATAGTTCAAATCGGGCAAAATAAATACAGTCAATGGGCAAAATTATCAAGAACATGCATTACCTCATATTACACAGATCACAGTAACTTCCACATTGGAACGAGGTTGTGTTCACTAACATCTTCCTGATTCCTCTGCTTGCTTTTGGTGTCAGTTGCCAGATGTAGTCCTTTCAAAAACCATGGATTTACATACACTGAAGGCTTAAACAAACTCAAAGCAGGGCCTACCAGTTTTATAAACATTAAGTTGGCTACAGTGTTTAAATGCAATGAAGCTCTTGTTGGAGTCAGTACTAAATTCATCCGAGAGAAGCCACATTCACACTCACTTGTTGAAATTGGGATGTTCTTGATTGCGTTTAAAAGAGGCATAAGAGATGATGGAATCTTCTTTTCTGAAAGATGCTCTCGAAAACCCCTTAGGATTTGTCTATCGGGAAATCCAAATCTGTCGCACAAGTTCATTATTTCTGTTTCACCAAAGGTTAAAGGAGGATTATCTGGCAAAGTTTTACAATCCAGCACCTTGACCCATTGTGGAATTTTAGCATCTTCTCTTGCTAAAAGTCGGCTCTCCATACGGGTTTTCAGAGTGCCACAGAATTTTACGGGATCAATACGATTTCCTTCTCTATGTCTTGCGGCTCTTGCCCCAATTTCCAGTGAAACTTCTTTTAAGTCAAAATTTTTTTCTGCTTTTAAGGCTTCCAGATAATAAGGTCCCATGTTTGTCTTCCTTTCATCAAACAATTTAAGTTGATTAGTTATTTTTTTGTGAGCAGAGTACAATGTGATATCACGTGCTTGCAATTCTGTACTAAGTTCTGCTAATTCTTGAAGAACATCACACATCAAGGCAAGATCCAAAATGAAATCGATGTTGGCGATTTTTCGTAGCAGTCCTTCGTACAAGCTTCGCTCAGTTCTGTCTCTATTCTCATCTACTTTAGCACATTTGAAATGGGCAACCAAAGCCTCAAAATTTTGCCATACAGCAGAAAAACACTTCTGAAACTGGAAGAAACCTATCTACGATCTAAAATCCTCCCAATTCTTAAAATTTCACTGTCAAGCTGTTCCGCATGACATTTTAATTCCCTTGAATTTTTAGAGGACTGGTGATACAGTGTATACAGTTTGTTAATAAATGATTTGAAGTGGTTAACTTGTGATGGGAAGTCTTTGTTTATTACATGACACAGAAAGTTCTAATCTGTGATTAGCACAATGTCAAAATAAAATTTTGGGAAACTGACTTTTAAGTAGTGTCACTACACCTTTCTTTTGGCTAAGCATTACTGCAGCCCTATCAGTTGTCCCATCAGTTGCCAAGAGATTTTCTTTCAGAAAATCATCATGAAAACCAAGTTCCCTTAAACGGGTCATCAGCGACTTAAAGCTGTCACTGCTGAAGGAATATTCAAGTTCAATGATATCAAGGAACAGGTTGGCAGGCTTATTTATGTCTGGAAACGTGGTTTGTATGTAAATAATGAGCGAGGACAACTGACTTATTGTAGTGCTTTCATCTATAAGGAGGGCAATTTTATTATTAGACTATGTTCTTAATGACAGTGCTTTTCATTTCCACTGCAATGTGGTTCATAATATTAATGCATGCATTAGTAGAGTGTAAAATACGGCCCATACTAATTCCATTCAGCTCTTGCACATCAATTTCTGACTCAAAATCATGAAACGCTCTATTCTTTTTAACGACTTTGCATGCTGTTCTAAATGTATATTGGTAGTTACTTCTAGTTCATTCTCGAAAGCTTTGGTGCATACACTTTGCAAAGATTTAGTTTTTGCTCTTTCCAGTATTGAAAGAGCTGCCTGATGAGCTGAACTTTATGTTTTTAAAATTTTCTTTCGGAGAGAAAGCATCTGATCTGTTTTGTCCTCAGCTGTTGCACCAATTGATTCTGAAGCCCATTGTTTAGAGATGTTCATGCCTTACATTTTACCCCCTAGTCTCAAAGCAGATAACTTCTTTACAAGCTCTGCAGCCAAGTTTTTATTTTTAACCACTAACCAGTCGTATTTATTGCAGAATTCATTTTTCTTATTAAAATCCCAATATTCAAGAAGATCCTCAGAAGGGGTCTGGGTCAAAACCCCGACAAACTGTCAACATTTTACTTTCTCACATTTGTCAAGTTTTAAATTTCAAGTCTTCTTTGACAATAGTTGATGCTGCAGTACAGATGCAAAAGTTCCTTTGTTAAAATTGCAGTAAGGAGCTATATAAAAATTCCACTTTTATCTGTATATATAAAATTGAATGTTTGCTTGTATGTCCACTATACAAATCTACACTTTTCAATTTAGAACCACCAAAATTGGTATACTATCTCATGGTACTCTTAGTTAGACCGTTGACGGGTTTTGGAACGGGTCGGGGATCGGGCTCAAGGGGCCCCCATACAAACTTTTCTTAAAATCTACAGTTTTCAATTTAGAACCCACAAATTTGGTATGCTATCTCATGGTACCCTAACTTAGACCGTGGATGGTTTTTGGAAGCGGTCGGGGCCCGGGGTAAATGGCCTCCATACAAATTTTTCGTAAAATCTACGGTTTTCAATTTCGGACCACCAAATTTGGTATACTATCTCATGGTACCCTAACTTAGACCATTAACGGTTTTGGGAAGGGGTCGGAGCCCGGGGTCAAGTGGCCCTCACAGAAAATTTCCGTAAAATCTACGGTTTTCTATTTAAAATAGTATCTCATGGTGCCATAACTTAGACCGTAGACGGTTTTGGGAAGGAGTCAGAACCTGGGGTGAAGTGGCCCCCATACAAGATTTTTGTAAAATCTAGTTTTCAATGTAGAACCACCAAAATACCACATTTGGTGGATCTAAATTGAAAACTGTAGGTTTGACGAAAATTTTGTATGAGGCCCCCCTTGACCTGACCATTTCCTCAAACCGTCTACGGTCTAACTTAGAACACCGTGAGATAGTATACCAAATTTGGTGGTTCTAAATCAAAAACGGTAGATTTTAGGAAAATTTTGTATGGGGCCCCCTTGACCCCGGGCACCGACCCTTCCTCAAACAGTCTGCGGTCTAACTTAGAGCACCACGAGATAGTATATCAAATTTGGTTCTAAATTGAAAACTGTAGTTTTAAAAAAATTTGTAGGGGGGGCCCTTGACACCGGGTCCCGACCCCTTCCAAAAACCATCTACGGTCTAACTTACAGGGTGTCCACAATGTCTTGTTACCCCCCCTGTAATAAGAAATGTAAGTGAGCTATGTATCTGTTGTATATGTCGCGTTATATGTTGAGGCATCCTTACACATCCAGTGGATCCGTTTGGGCTCCGTCATTCTTGTGACAGAATAATTTTACGCCATTTTCTGTGGGACATTTTCCGAAGCAGTTGCGGGGTGATAAGGGAGAAAGCACTTCTCACTGCTTCTTTAAGTTCATCACTGGTTTGGTAGTGCTGCTGTGCAACAATCTCCTTTATGAAACTCCAAAGGGCATTATCATACGTTGGGAGATCTGGGCTTCAAGGTGGCTATTCAAGTGGAGCGGGCAGCACTGCCGAACCTCGGCCGATCCAATGATCCCGAAAGACCTCACCAAGGTATTCCCGAACAGCGATTGCATAATGGGCAGGTTCCTCATTCTGTTGGAACCATACATCATTCAGAATGCCAAGATTTCCAAGTTGTGGCACAAACCAGGTTTGCAGCATGTCCAGATAAGTTGTCTGATTCACTGGACCATCAAAGAAATACAGTCCAAACAGATGTCAACTATTCATTGCAGCCCATATCATGACATGCGGAGGATGATGTTCCAATTCTTCGACATAATGTGGGTTTTCCTTGGACCGGAACACAACGTTCCATGATTGACAGCTGCGGTATATCGCACATTCATAACTGAAAATGACCTTTCCACATTTTGGGATTGTGGCAAATGTCTGAAGCATCATTGCACATGCATCCCGTCTGTGGTTTAAATCGATGCCTGATAACTCCTGAACGAACATCGGGCGATATGCGTGCAAATTCAGGTCATTATTCATGTGCTTATGTAGTGTCGATCGTGGTATTCCACGCTCTGCTGATCGCTTGCGGAGCGACTTCGTCGGTAACCTGATAACCGATTCCTTGGCAGCTTGACACTGTTGCACTCTAGTTGATGGTCTTCCCGTTCATCGTTTATCCTTGATATTGCCTGTTCCGAAGAGTTTATGTTCCCACCGCAAAAGAGTCTGTTTTGGAGGGGCCTCTTTGTCGAATCGTTGTTGGAAATCGGCACGTCACGTCACGCATTGTCTTTCCTGTGTGTGAACGTTCATGTACCCAGACACTGACAACAATCCGCTGTTCCAGGGTGTATTCGCTGGTATCACACATGGTTCCGGTACCTAATCTGTAAATAAACATAATACAGACCATAACTCAACATATACATCATACAACAGATACATAGCTCACTTACATTTCTTATTACAGGGGGAGGGTAACGAGACATTGTGGACACCCTGTAGAGTACTATGAGATAGTATACCAAATTTGGTGGTTCTAAATTGAAAACTGTGGGGCCGCAAATTTTTTTGTTTTTCTACCGTTCTGACGAAAAATAATTATAATAGTTATTATTATGCATGAAGCAAACAGAAGTGTCCCTGCTGAATGACGATAAAAATATAACGCCAATAAGAGTTACAAAGCTGTCGTACAAACTTTCTGATACTACTTGATCCTTGACATACAGCGCTGACTGCTGATGAGGAAACAAGCTAGAAACGAGATGACAGTGTTGGTGTTTTGTACGGCACCCCCTTAGAAGACTGGGTCATGTGGTCACTCTCCACGTTGTCAACAGACGATGCTGTATCCCATGACACTGTTGTCCCATCTTTTGTTTTTACAGTCATCATTCACTTTATTACACCGCTTTTCTGGCTGTGGTGATGTAAAACAGTTACTAATTTTTTACTCATATTGAAATACTGCCGCTCAATGAGGCCAAACTTTCATCAGTAAAACACCACACTGCTTCACACATTAAACGCTCGCTTCCGTCTGAGACTCTGGAAACGCCGTTAAAGGAAATGAAGCTGCCATCAGAGGTTGCAATGAAAGTGACCAATCACTGTGCTAGATTCCAACTCCTACTTCACACATTAAACGCTCGCTTCCATCGAGACTCAGGAAACACCATGAAAGGAATCGGTGGTAGCAACGGAACTGATGAATCACCATGTTAGAGTCCAAGAGAGTTTAAATATAACGAAACATCTTTGTTACGATAATTAACACAGCAATTGAACATCGCCGAGGTGACTGTAATTACTGTTTCACACATAAACTAAATCACATCAGAAAACTTGGAAAATTTGGTCGCTGGAAATATGTCACTCAAAAATCTTGCACTGCAGCGTCACATGAGGTGAAAAAGATGACATCACATCTCCACACTCCTTGGAAGGAAGTGATGTCATCACTAGAAGACACCACAGGAAACTAGAACAAAGTGATGCAATCAATCCAAACACTGAAATAAAATTCCAGGGCTTTTTCAGAATTCCAGGGGCATTACAAACCTTGTCACTACTGCAACTACATTGGAATTCAACAAAATCAAAGAAAATCAGTGTCTGTAAATGTATTCAGAAAATCAGTGTTCAGGAATATACTAGGGAAATCAGTGTTTCTTATTCTTTTTTCTAATTCAGAAAACTTAATTATAATAAAAAAACTGGAATGATGTGCCATTTTAAAAAATGCAGCAGTATAAACTTACACATAAAATAAAACTTTGATATGAAATATAAATAAGATCCCATGGTAAGTTTCTATGTAGTTTTGAATTGATTTCAAGTTTATATTTGTGTAACTTTCACTGTTACTATACACTAACATTTTTTCTTCTTTTTACATTGGAAGCAAAATTTTTATTTGGTTGCAACTGTTTTCACATTAGTCCCAGTTTTTGGTTTCGAAAGGTTGGCAGCTATCATATATTTAATACTAAGTTCAATCAATGTTTTGAGCAAATGGCTGCAACAGATGACAGCATGACCATGCAATGTCTTGAACATTTGCTCTTCACATTGAGTCACCTTTTCTCACAGCATTCACACAGTTGAGACCCCTTGGCTTAGTCTAGCCAAGCCTTTACTCCTACTGGCTACATACAGCACGTGACATTTGTTCATCCCACTAAAAAGTTTGTTTTCACTTCAAATCACTGCGATCAAAATTCAGCATGTCTTTTCATTAAAAACAAAGAAGTATTCATTTATCAACCAAAAAAAGTACTTAATGGGTCAAACTTTAAATCTGCATGCAAATATAAAAGACATGTCTGAACTAGAAGTAAATGTTCACATAAAAAATAAGTCACAGTAGTCCTGCTACAATTAGAGGCATATTTCTGTTTGACAAATTGGTTAGTTGTTTTAAAATGAAAATAATTACTAATCTAAAGCACATATTACGGAAATTTTACTAGGAAATTTTTTCATTAATAGCAAATTTTCGGAGAAAACTCTTCTCCTTCTTCAGGCTGTCTTGTTGTTGTCACTTTTTCCTGTCACTATCACGGTTACGGTTTAGGTTATTTTTCAACAAATCCTGCCAGATGTTAGGCAGGGAAAATCCTTTGCAGTCATTGATGATGGAATTTTGATTTTCTCAATCTCTATTCCTTCTTTCAGCTTTCTTTTTTGAAAATTGCTTTGGAAACTAATGACTTTAAGGGAATTACAATCCATGCTGTGCCCAGTTTCTCTAACATGCCTATCTAATCCAGTCTTGTTGGAGCAATTTTTTATAGCTGCTTTATGCTCAGCTATACGAGTTTCTAGTCTGTGACCTGTTTCACCTATGTAAGATAGTCCACAACTACAATTTACTTCATAGACTACTCCTTGCATTTTTAAAATATTTTCTTCTCTTTGAACTATTTTAGGGAAAATTTTTTAACTTTGTTCTCTAAACTTGGAGCTAGCCTAATATTGTACTTCTTACTAATTCTCTTTAAAGACTCAAATAAACCTTTGTGATAAGAAATTTTTCTAGTGAATTTTACTTGTTGCTTTTGTGGGTTCTTCGTACCATTAAAATTTAGAAGCTTCTCAATTTCTTCTTTAGGATAGTTGTTCTCAGCAAGTATGGCCTTAAGCTCTTCTTTATGGGCTTCTTTTTTATCTGTAGTAGAAACTATTTTATTAATTTTTTCTAAAAACTGACTTGCTACATTTTTCTTAATAGAAACTGGATGATAGGAATTGAAATCCAGTAGTCTTTTAGTATTCATTGGTTTTTTATACCAACTAGTGAGGAATTTTTCATCTTCATAATAGATAGTAATATCTAAGAAGTTTATTCTTCTTTCTTTTTGAAGTTCAATAGTGAACTTAAGGGAATCATCTAATTCATTGAATGAGTCTAGAATTCTTTCTGGAACAATTTCTGTGCTATCTATTATAAATAAGATGTCATCCATGTATCTGCTATATAAGCAGAAGTATGTGGGTTGTACTAGTATCTTTTCTTCTAGTTTTCCCACATAATAGTTAGCTAAGAGTGGGGAGCCCATAGCTAGCCCCGATTTTTGAATGAAAAACGTTTTTAAAAATTGAAAGTAGTTGTTCTGCAAAGAGATTTTCATTCAAAAATCGGGGCTAGCTATGGGCTCCCCACTGTTAGCTAACTATTATGTGGGAAAACTAGAAGAAAAGATACTAGTACAACCCACATACTTCTGCTTATATAGCAGATACATGGATGACATCTTATTTATAATAGATAGCACAGAAATTGTTCCAGAAAGAATTCTAGACTCATTCAATGAATTAGATGATTCCCTTAAGTTCACTATTGAACTTCAAAAAGAAAGAAGAATAAACTTCTTAGATATTACTATCTATTATGAAGATGAAAAATTCCTCACTAGTTGGTATAAAAAACCAATGAATACTAAAAGACTACTGGATTTCAATTCCTATCATCCAGTTTCTATTAAGAAAAATGTAGCAAGTCAGTTTTTAGAAAAAATTAATAAAATAGTTTCTACTACAGATAAAAAAGAAGCCCATAAAGAAGAGCTTAAGGCCATACTTGCTGAGAACAACTATCCTAAAGAAGAAATTGAGAAGCTTCTAAATTTTAATGGTACGAAGAACCCACAAAAGCAACAAGTAAAATTCACTAGAAAAATTTCTTATCACAAAGGTTTATTTGAGTCTTTAAAGAGAATTAGTAAGAAGTACAATATTAGGCTAGCTCCAAGTTTAGAGAACAAAGTTAAAAATTTTCCCTAAAATAGTTCAAAGAGAAGAAAATATTTTAAAAATGCAAGGAGTAGTCTATGAAGTAAATTGTAGTTGTGGACTATCTTACATAGGTGAAACAGGTCACAGACTAGAAACTCGTATAGCTGAGCATAAAGCAGCTATAAAAAATTGCTCCAACAAGACTGGATTAGATAGGCATGTTAGAGAAACTGGGCACAGCATGGATTGGAATTCCCTTAAAGTCATTAGTTTCCAAAGCAATTTTCAAAAAAGAAAGCTGAAAGAAGGAATAGAGATTGAGAAAAATCAAAATTCCATCATCAATGACTGCAAAGGATTTTCCTGCCTAACATCTGGCAGGATTTGTTGAAAAATAACCTAAACCGTCAAGGTAAACCGTAACCGTGATAGTGACAGGAAAAAGTGACAACAACAAGACAGCCTGAAGAAGGAGAAGAGTTTTCTCCGAAAATTTGCTATTAATGAAAAGATTTCCTAGTAAAATTCCCATAATATGTGCTTTAGATTAGTAATTGAATTAAGAAACTAGGAAGCCATTTCTCAACATGAGCTTTATTCAATGAAAATAAGTTATGCACATACACACAACCAGGTGTGCAGCGCACACCCACACAGAGTCGCAATTTAACTTATATTATTTTTTTTTTTAATTTATTTCTACTAAAACTCTCCAGAGTTCATCCTAAGGCTTTCAGTGGTAGTTAAAATTAATTTCCCCACATAATGTTTTCATTAAGAAGAAAAGGTTAGTTTAGTAAGCAAATCACATTCTTGAAAGAATCCTGGGTTGTGCTGTTTCACGTGTGCACATTCAAAGACCTTAAAGCAGTTGTAATACAAGCCCTCTCCAGATGGCACTACAAGTCACGTTCTTATTTCCCCGTGGTTTCAAACGTAACAGCGGAACTCTCAGGGTGTGCTACCCAAAACGAGCACTGCTTGAGTTCTACGTAGCAGTGCAATTCAACAATGTGGTACGAAATGTTGTTATATTGTTCCTCTTTTCTTTTTCTTTTATGTATTTCCAATAAGACGAAGTTTGTCAACTAAACTTAATTCCCTTGCACAATATTTTCGTGAAGAGAAGGGCCGTTGCTTTGTGCAGTAAACAAAACGTAGGTAATATTTGCAGCTGCAGGAGTGCTATTTTACCAGCAGATACCCACAAGTTGTCAACTGTAACTCAAAGCTCTCAAGATGGCACTACAGGTCATGTTTTTATTTCCTCATGGTTTCAATGCAGAAATTTAAATTCCCCAAGGTGTGTGCACTTAAAAAAACACCACTGGTCATACTCGTTTGCATTTGGATAGCGTGGAGTCGAACACATTTCAACATTCTGCTACGAGTTTCTGTTTTTCTGTCTTTTCGTCGCTGAGTGAATCGGTGTGTTTATGAGCCCAGATTTAAATCAATTTAGGTAAACGACGTACTAAGTGTCCCATTTGCTGCCAGAGATTTTGCAGATTGTGTAAAGTGGGTTTAAGAAAGTAAGCCTCATGCTGTATTTAAAACTTATATATATAAAAAAAAAAAAAAAAAAAAAACCACAGAAAATTCGTTCATCACACTAGTATTTGCACAGGAAATTCAGATTTTTCTTACGATGGAGTGTATGTAAAGATCTTTACTGTAAGTTATTAGATGACAGCTAAATAAAAGAAATGCTTTAGTATGTTCAAAATCAATGCACGAATTTTGCAGCTCGGGATACGTAATAAAATTTTTGCACATTTTTACCCATAACAGCACATACCCAACTTAAATGGGCACACACACACATACAGGGCTCGACAAAACCCGGGCGCCAGGTCGCCTAAAAATTTCATGCTGGCGACAAGAATTTTTTGCGTTTAATTTATGTATTTAACAGATGTGGTTTTCCTATTCTGAAGTGGGAAAATCTACTTTGTCAATGTTTTTACTGTAATTAAATTGATGAAAATGGCAAACAGCTTTTGCGTGAAGAGGGAAGTCCCGCAATTTACCAGTGACTAACTAGATCGGCGCGTTTGTATCTGTCGCATACAAAAGCTGCTCCGTAGTTAGGGCGCTGAAGCGCTCAAGGCACCAGCTGTTATCAAGGTCTCCTCTGTGGGTCAGGTCGTGACCTTCGGTTGAGGTGATCTGCTAAAGTAGGAGGAGCTTGCTCGCCGCAGAGTTAGTGGCGTCTGCCACTGCAAGCACGTACAGAGCGTGTATTCTGGTATGATTGTGATCAAAATTATTAGAATGTCAGGAAGGTACTTTATGACAATTACACAGGGTCAGAATTAAAATAATTATCCTTTTCCTTTGTAGTATACTCCTATAACTCCAAATTATAATTTTTCTCTTTAAAAACACTTCAATCGGGACTCGCATGTAGCTTCTAATATATTTAATTCTTCAGACATACAACTGCATGTGAAATAATTTATATACCTACTGGATTATTTTATTTTAATCTTTTAGCATGTATAAGGCTGTGTGAAAGAGAAATTAATTCACCAGTGGTAATAACTTTACTTTTCCCCAGTTGCTCTGTAATGGTTTAGCGGAGAGGGACTGTGTTATTTCCTTCAATGCTATTTTCGATGCTGGCTCAATTATTATTAATTACTAGTCGTGAATCCCACATTCATAACGAGATTCTTCCACATATTCGTGGAATTCCGCTTTTTGCTATCATTTGGGTCATTTTCCAGACCGATGCAAAACTGAAGAGAATTTCTTGGGGAAGGGGGTGTCTTTCCCATTTGGGGAACGGTATATTCGTGTTTCAAAAGCGTAAGTTAACGGAGTTAAACAATTCCCCTTATACTCAGTATTGTTGTTAAATATCATTTCATTCCATAAATATTTGTTTTTCAGCTTGAAAATTTTGCCAAAAACGGAAGTCAGGCAGAGTAAAGTTATCTCCCGTAATCACGACCCCCCCCCCGCGCAATGTTTCCCCTCTCCTGAGTTGTTAAATGTTATTCCCCTTGTGTTGTATTTAAGCTTCATAAGTGAGGGGGAATTTCCTAAAATGAAACTGAACGAGTTGGAAAATTTGTAAAAAATGATGCATGGTGTTCAAAAGCATTCATGTTCTCAAAGTTGCACCATTTACATGATGTATTTGTTAAGCTTTGATAAAATGCAGTCGTGCAGGAAAGTTTTCAGCATGACAAATGAAATTGTCATCGGAGGAAAAAAGAAAGAAAAGCGACAATGAAGAAATCGGGAAAAAATGATAGAAAAAAATAAAAAATTACAGAATGAATGCTCTGCAGCTGCAGTCAACAAAAGAAACGGAAAGTACTAGTAGTTTGCATTCTTGCTGCAAATTTTGATTTTTCACCCTGTTAAAAAGTGCAGCGGGTTTTTTTTTTGGTTTTTTTTTTATCTTTTGTTGGTCTCATATGCATATTATTTCCCAAATTGCACAGTACAAATACTTGCCTTTATACCGTATTATTCCTCCACTTGCTCCTTATAAATTCATAACTCAGGTGGCTTTTATTCGTCTTCTATTATTTCCACATTTCTAAAAACAGCTGTTTAAATGCACTTTTATATCTTGCTATGATTTTTATAATTGATTATTCTGCTTTATTTATGAGTAATAGTTGTGATAATATTTTCAGTACTTCTGAAATTGCTTCATATTAAAGCATGCGGAGTGGCTTGTATTAGAAACTAGATGCCTTCAATGTAGCCCAGTGAAAGGTTGAAGTGGAGTACGTTCCTCATTATAAATGTAAAATAATAAACCACAGAAGTTATTACCATATTTCTGTGGTTTATTATTTTACATCAAACTGATTTCTTGTCAGATCGTACTTTGATGTAATCATTCCGCAGGCCTTTTCTTGGAAGTTAATATTTGAAAGTGCAGATGGCTTTCCATTTTCTGCTAGGAATTGCCTTTTATTTTTTCTGTTAAATGTTTTAAGGCCATCCAAAAATAAAGGAAAGCTGCTTCTCCCGCGCCGCTTGATCCTACAGGTGGGACGCACGCGTCAATAATAGCAAGTGTGCGTGCTCAAAGCAATTCCTCCTTTAGTGGAGAAGCACACTCTGCGCTTGGAAGTGGGAACTCGTAACTTATCGGGAGCGAACGGGCTGATGGCTGAAGCTTCGGCAATTACGCTTGCCAACAACTACTGCCTTTGTTCAGCGGATTGAATTTTACATCAATTTTTGTTTTTCTTCCGATTTTGTATGTTGCAACAGAACTTTTAAGCTTCAAAGTTAGCTGAAATTCAGTTGTGCAGGAAGAGTTTTGACCAGGCCCGTAGCCAGGCATAGAAGTTAGGGGCGGTAGGTCATTGAGGTCGGGCGGCTCTCCTCTGGCTATGACCCTGGTTTTGACCTTTGTCCATCCGGTTTCTTTTGCACCCTTCCTCTCCCGCGTGCCGCAAGTCGGCAAAACAAAGCATGTGACTAACCATTGGGGCGAGTTGCAGCGGAAAACATTCCATTTATTTCTCTGGTTCCACTTTCATTGTTCCCCTGCTACCTTACTTTTCCTGCAGGCAGATAGCATCACAAAAGGTCGCATACCTGCAAACTGGTTCTCATTAACAGAGAACCCTTCTGTGGTGATAGTTCAACTTTAGTCGCATGCTTACGCATTTTATTTTATTTTGGTTTCAAGATTCTGTTATGTTTTTTAACCTCAGCTTTGTGTGTTTTATTCTTTTCAAAAAATGAAACGAGCAGCTGCAAGCAGAGATTTGGAAAATGGGAAGCAATCCCATTTAACAAGTTTTTTTGTGATTCCACAAAAAAGGAAAGATTCTGAGCCTTCCATTTCATTAGAAGAAACTGAGGTGGAAGTTAGTACAGAAGATCTGAACCTCCATTCCCCTTCACTGAGTCAGGCATACAGTGGAAAAAGGAGGAAATTTCAAACAGCATGGTTAAAGGATTTACTGTGGCTTACTTTTAATGAAAGAACAGGTATAGCACAATGTGAAATATGTGCTGCATTTCCTGGGATAGCGGATGTCAGTTCTGAAGTAGTAAAGGGTTTTGTTGGACCTTTCAAACTGGAAACATTTAAAAAACATGAAGTCATATCAGCATCAGAAATGCATGGTAGCACAAAATGCAGAATTACATCTAGAAACTACCCCTATTGCAGTGTGTGTAAAAAAAATGGATCAAAAAATGTTTGAGCACATGAAATCTGTTTTTAATATTGCCTATTTCATTGCTAAAAATAATAAACCTTTTAGCGACTTGGAAGGGCAATTGTTATTGGCAGAAAAATTAGGTATTGAAGTCAGAAAAGAATATAACAATGACAAAAGATGTAAAGAATTTGTGTCTTATATTGCAGCAGGGATAAGAAATGAGCTGATTTGTGAACTAAAAGATCAGAATTTTGTAAGTTTATTGCTGGATGGATCAACAGACAAAGGAGGTGTAGAAGAACTTATATTATATGCAAGTTATCTGAAAGACAAAGGAATAAAAGAAGTATTTTTATCCATCATTCCACTTGAAAGTGCAATTGCATATGGATACATGAAAGCAATTTATAGTGAACTTGAAAGACTAGAGCTGTCAGAATGGTTAAGTTCCAATCATCTGATTGGTATTAGGACTGATGGAGCAGCCAGTATGATTGCTGGGAATGGTGTAGTTCAGAAGATTCGTCAAATATTGAGCCATGTGGTAGGTGTTCACTGTATTGCACACAGATTAAACTTAAGTGTGTTGAGTGCTGTAAAAAATGTAAAATTCATTGATGACATTGATACAGTTCTTAAGAAACTGTACAAATTTTATCGGTCATCACCAAAGAAAATGCGTCAACTGAAGCAGGTATCTGAAATTTTGCAGGGCCAACTTTTAAAATTTCAATTTCTCTACAAAGTAAGATGGGTTGCTAGTAAAGTTGGTGCACTTGCTGCTTTGGTAAAAGATTGGAAATGTGTGGTGGTACATCTTGAAGATATTTCTAATGAGAAAGGTGATGCTTCTGCAGTTGCAAAGGGTCTGTTGAAGAAACTCAAGGATTTCAGGTTTGCCCATATGCTACACTTTCTGTTAGATTATCTTACTGTATTTAAGAACCTGTCTCTCATATTTCAAAGGTAAGAACTTTTCATGAGTGCTGTTGAACTGCACATAAAAAGTACTGTAACAACACTCACTGCATTGATCGATGTTCCTGGTCATTATGAAGACATGTTCATCAGTAGCACAACACTGAAAGGCATTTATCAAGAAGTGCAACTGCATGAATTGAATGCCAGTTCAAGTACTTCCTTTGAAGTTGACAAAAAAACCTGGTGCAATGCGGAGCACAATATTTACAGGAAAGATTTCTGAACAATCATAACATCATTCAACATTGCAGGGTTTTTGATACCTTCAAGTGGCCAACAGCAAAGGATCTGGAGAAGTTTGGAGTTGATGAGATAAGAGCCCTAGCTCAACATTTCAAAAAACAACTACCATCTCCAGATATGAATAGCAAAACATGCATAAATCTTCTCCAGAACGAATGGTATGAGTTTAAGGTGCTTAGACAACGGATGAAGCTCAATGAATTGTTGAACAAAGTGATGTCTAACAGTGACAGATTTCCAGTTTTAGGGAAACTCTTATCAATAGTGTCAGTATTGCTTGTTTCCACTGTAAGTTGTGAAATAGGTTTCAGCTTGATGAACCTTATTAAAAACAAATTTCGATCATCAATGGAAGCGGAGAGCTTAAATGATTTAATGATGATCAACTTTAATGGCCCCTCCTTATCTGAATTTGACCCTTCAAAGGCTATTGACAGGTGGTATTTTGGTGCTAAAACCACAAGACATATTCATGGTCATAATAGGGCATCTGGGATTTAGTTTTCTTACAATGCTCTTTTCTTTTTTTTTTTTTTTTTTTGGCTTTACTCAGTAATTTAATTCTATCTCATTTGTTTAAAAAAGTTTCCACATTTCAATCCTTCAATTGCTGCACAATATCAGCTAATATTAATATAATTTAATTGAAAGCAATATCATAAACAGTCTCCATATTATAGGAATTGTGAAAAATCACCTGCTTTATTGTCATAAGTAAATTGAAAGACAAATATAAATTCAAAGACATAATTCTAAAAAATTATGAATCATGCAGCAAACTTACTGCACATTGTGGTTCTGGAACTGAAATATCTTTGTGATTTCAACAAGCACCTAGACGTAAGGTATGTTTCTTATCGATATGTTTCATGTTATTTGTCAATGGTATGTAAAATACATTCTACTCAATTATATATTTTTATGCTGCCCAGAATTCTTAAAATTGAGAGTAAATAAGAGGTAAAAACAATAAACCTTAAGTCTTCCCCTTTCTGTTTATTGATATTTTATCAACTTTAAAGAAAACGAATATGCCCCGCTACACAATCCTGGCTCCTAAATTTTGGAGGTGGCTCCTAAATCTGAATCATATTTGTCAAGGCCTGCACACATATATACACTGCCGGACAATTGCTAAGGACGAATGACAATAGCAACGATAGCAACCATAAAATGAAAGGTAGGAAAATGTGGAAATTAGCATAAGTGCGGGATACAGTAAGACGTGTTGTGCGTATGCAAATTTTGGATTGCCGAACTTGTTCGTGACGTCATAGCGCTGATAAGAGATATAAAGGATTTGACGCGTATTGACCGTTGTTGTTCAAACGCAAAGTTGAAAGGGAAAGAATCAATTGACGAACTTGCAATTTTCAGTATGTCTTCCCGACATCACCTAGATGATTTTACGCGTAGCCGTATTATTGGCAAGATTGAAGAAGGGCGAAAAATAACAGATGTTGCCAGGGAGTTCGACGTCAGCCACAGTGTTGTTTCAAGGCTTTGGAAATCATTTCAAACAAATGGAGAGTGTAGTAAACGTCACGGGGGAGGTCGTGTTCCCAGTACGACACCTGCAGAAGATCGGTACATAGTGCTATCAACAAAAAGACACAGGCGCGGCACAGCTAGTGAGGTAGCAAATCAGTTTATGGCTGCTACTGGCAAGCGGATCTCCCGAAAAACTGTCGCCAGACGTTTGCATGAAGGAGGACTATACGCCCGCCGTCCTGTTGTGTGCATCCCATTGTCCAGACGTCACCGTACCGCCCGTTTGCAATGGTGCCATCAACATCGCAATTGGACTGATAACGACTGGTCTGCTGTCCTCTTCTCAGATGAGAGTAGATACAGTCTATCGTCTGATTGTCGACGACAACTGATCTGGCGTGATAGTGGTACTGCATATTGTCCAGCAAACATACAGGAAAGGGACCGATATCTGACATGTAGTGTCATGGTATGGGCTGGCATCATGATCAATGGCCGTACATCCCTCTATGTGCTTCCAACTGGGACTATGACTGGCCAACGATACATTAATGATGTTCTGCTACCTAATGTTCGCATGTTCCTGTCGGTGATAGATTCATTTTCATGGACGACAACGCAACATGTCATCGAACAGTCGCTGCCCAGGAGTGTCTTGAGAGCGAGGATATTCAACGCCTCGTATGGCCAGCACGTTCTCCAGATCTGAATCCCACTGAAAATGTGTGGGATGCTTTGGGGAGGAGTCTTGCTGGTCGCCAATGCCCTCCAATAAACAAGGACACCCTCATCCGTGCACTGACAGAGGAATGGGATAAATTACCCCAACAGCTGCTTGATAATGTTGTGCAAAGCATGACACGACGTGTGGAATCTTGCATCGCCCTCCATGGTGGCCATATCCCGTATTGACATCTTACGCCGGTACGCCTGTGGACGGTAATTGCATTTTTTTCACGTTTACGTATTCTGCACAAAATGGCCTGTTTGTCCTTTGAACACGTTCCAAAGCCTTCTGGATTTCAGAGCACAATAAATTGTCTTTCTTGTAATGTCCTGGCATTCTGACATTATTTTATTTCACTTGGCATCCAACCACACTTACTTTTTTATGCGCTATATAGCCGTTTATGATCAGTCCTTAGCAATTGTCCAGCTGTGTATAATGCGTATAATAATTTATATTTTAAACTGCTACTTTTTTTAATATTTTGTTCACCTTCACAATCAGTTTTTTTTACAAACATTTTCGTAAACGTCAAATACTACTGATTGTGCATAGTTTCCATGGATTTTTGTTCTTTATTCACTTAAAAATGATAATTACTTTTCTAATAAGATAATATCTTTACCTCTTTGGACTTTTGGTGACATGACGGCACAAAGTAAATAAATATTTCACAACATTGCAAAAGAAATAAAGTAAGAAAAGTACAATTACAATGAATATACACTCACAGACAATGAAATTTACGCACCAAGAAGGAAGCATCGGATTGAACTTAAATTTTATGGACGTAATGATATAAATGAATGATAACACATGATGGCAAAAACAGAGCTGCAGGACAATTACAGAGGGATCCCTGGCACGCAGTCCGGTCATCTTCAATAGTGCGTCGCAGCGCCTCGTGCGGCGATACATATTTCAATACGGTCCAGCACAGAGGTGAACAGATGCCTGATGTTGTCCTGTGGCAGACTGGCCCACACGTGTCGGACAGTGTGCTCCAAATCCTGGATAGTGCGGCATGGCGGCAGCTGGTGTTTCAACTGGTCCCACACATGCTCGATAGGGGACATGTTCGGGGAGCAAGCAGGCCATGGAAGTGTCTGGACATGATGCAGGCAGCCCTGGGCAACCCGAGCAGTGTGCAGGCAGGCATTATCCTGCTGGTATAGTGCACCTGGAATCCCGGCCAGGAATCAAATGCGGAGGTAGGATCTCATCCACATACCACTGGCTTGTTAATAACCCATGTACCACTACTAGAGCTGATCGGCTATCGTAGGCATTGGCTCCTTAGACCATAATGCCTGCAGTGGGGAAGGTGTGGCGCTCAATAGTGTGGTTGGGATTGTGCTGTTGACCCGGGGACCTTCGCATTCAGACACGATGATTATCTGTTCCCAAAACGAAGCGGCACTCATAGCTAGTCTGTGGCATTCCATGTCGCTCTGGCTTGGCACCTCTGCAAACGGAGCTGACGATGTTCCGGTGTTAACGGCAACACATGTAAGGGGTACTGGAATCACAGATTCACTTCCGCGAGGTGTCGGGAAATGGTTCATGAGAACACAGGAGCTGCTGAATCTGCCTGTATAGTGGACCAGGTCAAAACACCCTGAAGATTAAGAAAGCCTCTGAACTGGTCTGTGACATCAGAGCTAGTGGGCCGACCGACTCGAGCCCTCCGCTCCTGAAAACACCAACGAAGTATTGCAGTGTTTACACAGAGAAATAATTTCTCGAGTGCGATACTAGACAATTTGCGCACACAGCAATAAATCGACCATGTTTTTTTTCTCTGTATATTTTGTCCTTATATAACATCAAAAGATTACATCCTTAGCTTTCATTTTTTTTTTCTCAGTTTCCAGCAATGATATCTATAAATCGGGGAATTCCAAAGTTTTGCTCTTGTGCTGGGAAATGATTTCATGAAATTTTTTCCTTTAGTTTTCAATTTGGCTAAAGGAGCAAAAAAATAAATAAATAATAATAATAAGGTTTTTCACGCATAACGCGAAAAATCCAGCATTTTACATTAATTATTTTTTCAACTACAATCTTTTTAAATGCGTTAATGGCAAATTGGTAGGATCGTATGAAATATAATCATTTCACTTAAAACTTTTCGAAATTCCCTTTGCGTTCGATTTATTAAAATGAAAGAAAAAAAGAAAAGACTTTTCCATAATTACGTAACGAAGGCGAAAGCAAAATTTCCGATTTAGTGAGTATATTTACTGAAAATACGGTAAGATGTGTGCTCAAATTTTGCAACTATTTCTAGAAGGTAAAAAAAAATTAAAATCATTTAGGAAAAATTTCTTTGTCAAATGAACATGGAATATATTAATTCCAAACTTTCGGATACATTTGTTCGACATTCCAATAGATTTTTCTTTGGGTTAGCCTTCAGATTATCAGCGCATCAAGCAGTTCTGTACATTTCATGCGAATTCTTGTTTGAATTAGGACACTGATACACAGCAATTTTTTGTAAGAAAAATGACGTTTGTTTTACGGAAATGAAATGTTGATTAATAAATAACGTAATTATTTATTGCCAGTTTCTTTGCCTAGTTAACCTTAGTACTTGATGTGCTGATAATATATGTACATATCTTTTTTTCTTCTTTTTTTCAATTTGAACACTACTAACTACGAATGTTGTAAAGAAAAATAACTATTACTTTATGGAAATGAAATGTTGAATGGCAATTAATACCATTATTTAAACGACAATAAATAATGAGCAGATAATCTGAAGGTTAGCCCTTAAATTTTACTCTGTCAAAAAAAAAAAAAAAAAAAGGCGAACAATTCACTAAATTATAATTGTATTTACAACGAAAGCAGAAAATGCTGTCATGAGAACAATTAGGCTTAACTAACCTTTTAATTCACGGTGGGTTCAAAATTCTTCATTGGTACGGAAGAAATCCGTTCACCTTCAGGAAAGCTGAAAACAGTGGCTTCTGGATGTGCTTTGTAATCATATCTATATAAAGGCACTCAATATTTTTCAGGCATGTTGTATAAAAACGCTTACTCACGTGCACGACTACTGAAAGCTCAATACTGATCAATGCTGCATGAACGTGAAGCTAATATCGGCATTCCCGTTACGCTTACCCTTTGACCTCTCTGGAGAGACTTATTGCGATGGCCCTTTGACAGTAACGTCACACCCCTTCATAGTTCGCACACTGGGGCTTTCTCTCCAGGGAGTTTTGACCAGGTCCCCGTGGGATCCGTTCATGTCTGTCGCACAATCAGTTTATCCTCTCTACCGGTGGTCCTCTTGGCCAGTCCGGAGCCGCTCCGCCATGTGGCAGTGCCGTCACGTGTCCACTGCTCCCAACACAGTTGAACAGTATGGTCAGAACAATCCACATGGCGGACTATATGGCGCGCCGAACACCCTGCGGTTTTCAGCTCGATGATCAGGTCTCTCTCAAAGTCCATAAGCTGCGTAAATTGACGTCTCTGGCATCTACCCAGCATTCTTGTCATTCTGTACTCTTGCTTGCGTCAGCCGGTGCTTTCTGCTTTCATGGGGCATCGACTACATACAAAGCTGCTGGTTCGTGCTTGCAGTACCACCACAGGGTGTGTGGTCATGGGCAATCGCACCAAACGTGAATCATTTGCATACCAGCACACACTCTAGCTATTTGCACAGTTTCGCGGTTGTAGCATGATTTCTTCTAGGTGCGCAAATTTCGTTGTACATGTGTGTAATTTCTTTTTTAAATTTGGAGTATGTATTGCTAGTTCTTATACAGCAAACTGCAAACTATCACCACATGGTTTTGCATACCACTGAATTTTGTTGAAATGCACCATATAAAGCAAAACAATTGAGAAGCTAAAAGTTGTGGAAGAGTTGCTACAAAATTCTATTATTTTATTTCAAGAAAACAAGAGTTTTGCATCAGTAGAATCTATCTGACAAATAGGCATGTTCCCTTTCAAGTGCATTTATTTTCATTGGGATCACACCATATAACTGTATGGTTTTGCATTCCATTCAATTTCTTCGATATTCACCATACAGCACGAAACAAAACAGCATAAAATACACTTGCACATTATTGCAAAACAAAAACAATGAACTTCAAAAACTGAATAAGAAAACACAGTTTTCATATGAATTTTGACTGCAGCTTCTCCAATTACTGATATATCAAACACCTTCCTACAAAGCGTGCTATTAGCTCTTAAATGATTGTTTCAAGTAGCCCACCTCATAATCCTTTTTATCCAGCACAATTTGTTGAAGACACTTTCATCCTGGCATTTCACATGTAAATGTTGAAAAAAGAAATTAAGAACTAATTACGTTTATACACTATCATGCTATAAAAATACAGACTGAACACAGCTAAGAGAGGAAAAATGATGATGTGGTATAATACATTCCAGATGTCTTTAACCAACCCACTGACCTTTAACATTATCATTAGAGATTAGGGAGTCACCCCCATAGTTCATTGCAGAATAGTACAATGAAGCTTAATTTAAAATGGCATCTTCATTAGAACTTTCTGCAACACTTAAATTAAAAGTCAAACCTTGGAGTTTAAAGCATCCTTTTTCAAAATCTGTATGCTGCCATTTTGTAACTAATGCTCTTTTCTTTTTTTTTAAATAAAATGTGCTTTTATTTTTACCTGACACCTCTGAAACTGCACAATGTAGTGCACATTGCTCTAAGCACAACTTTATTCCATCTGAATTAATAAATAAACCTTTAAAACCAAAGACCTTTTTTCAGAGTCTGCACCCTTCTTTTTATAACAAATGTACTTTGTAAATTAAAAGTGCCTTAAAGTCTGCACCTTGCTCTTTTGTAATATTAGAATAGCCAAAGAATTCTGGCTTTCCATAAATCACTGCATTACCTTAAATATGCAAAGAACCAATACAGTTAAGGTGTCATTGTCATTGCTGCAATGCATGAATCATAAAATTAAAAAAACATGAATTAAAAAGTTAAAACTGACACAAGAAATTCAGATCTTGAATATCTAAGAGAAATAAAGCCAGAATGATATCTTTGCAGAAGTTAAAGTAGCCTTTAAACTGTAAAATTCACTTTACACAAAAAGAAATACTGCTGGCAAAATACTGATATACCTGAAAAACAAAACAAATAATGTACATTACAGAAAAATCACTCACCAGAAGAAGCAATTTAAAGTGACGAGAGCAACAGCACTCACGAGTGGCTGTTCCCAAGCTATTAGATTAAGGACTGTTACAACCACTACTCCGTGCCTTTTGCTATCTACATTGTGATCACTTTCCACCATGGTTGACTGCACTCTAAACCAAAAATGAGGGAAAAAGAACTGCAACAAAGTATTCATCTGATAAAAGTCTGTCAACCTAATTCAAAATTTGTTGGGTTGGTTTCATGCAGTGAATAAGTGCACACTACAGGAATTCTATGTGTGTTAGTGCTAGAAAGTTAGTCTTCTGTCAGGATTTTGACTGGTGAAAACAATTGCACATTGTTTAAAAATGTCTTACATGCTTTATTGAAGCAAAAAGTTCTATAACCACTCAAAGACAAAAAGCGTAACCAAATGAGTGATATACCAATAATAAGAATAACCTGCTTAAAAAATAACATACATAAGGATCTATTTTGAATTAACTCATTTCAATAATAATAATAATAATAATAATGCTCCGTTGAATAGATATTGGTTGCACTGATACACTGTGGAAGTGAACAGACTCAAATCTATTCCACAGGTTGACTGAATTATCATTGTGGAATAACTTTTTTTTTTTTACGGGTCTTTTAGAGGTTATTTTTAATGAAAGTTGGTTGTCAAATTTTCGAACTAAAGCCTAGTTCGTCATCAGGACTATGTCACTGGATTCAGTGACATAGTCCTGATGACGAACTAGGCTTTAGTTCGAAAATTTGACAACCAACTTTCATTAAAAATAACCTCTAAAAGACCCGTAAAAAAAAAAAAAGTTATTCCACAATCACTATGAATAGAGGTGCCATAAATGCATTTACAACTTGAATTATCATGTTAATCCATTTTACAATTGCAGCACATTGATATATTACAAAAGCAGCTGTTCTGCTCATCAACTAACTCTTTCATATCATAGTTGCTTACATGTTAGTTGGAATGCAGGTAATAGAATTTGAATGCTCTGTTACAATCCTGGTAATGTGCATAGCACACCAATAAACACACTAGATGAGGGTTTTTTGGAAATAACCTGGCAATGCAATATATACTTCATCTGAACACATTCAAGTGGGTCTGACCAGGTGTGGTTAACCTTTATTTCTGGTGTGCCACTATGTATTCTCAGAATTTAGAGTGTGCCATTTCCACATTAAGCCTCTAAACTACCCCAAGCTAAATGCACAATCAAATACACTGACGGGGAAAAAAAGATCCCAACACCAAGAAGGGGTTCTGTTAGATAAACGACAGTAGGTAGGCAGTGAGAGTACATCTGTAAGATGACGTCTCTACAAATTTCGCGCTCAGCGCATACGTGTGGCGCTAGTAGCGCCCCTAAGAACATGCAAAGCAGGTTTGCTGTAAATACGCACTGTAACGTTCGTGAGCGTTAGTTATCGTTGAGATTTGACGTAGTGTGTTGTTAGTCAAGAATGCCTTTAAGAAGACGAAGAAGACATTATCAAATGTTCCTGGTCCACGTTAAATGTCTGTATTAATTATCAACAGCTCACGGAGTTTGAACGAGATCGTGTAATAGGGCTACGAGAAGGTGGATTTTCGTTCCGCAATATTGCAGAACGACTTGGCAGGAATGTAGCCACTGTGCATGATTGTTGGCAGCGGTGGTCAAGGGAAGGTACTGCCTCAAGAAGACCGGGTTCTGGCCGGCCTGGCCGGCCACGTGGCACTACTGAGAGGGAAGACCGCCGTGGCGCATCGTACTGCGTCTGCGGCAGCAATTCGAGCTGCAGTTGCCACCACAGTGACACAGCGAACTGTTACAAATCGGTTACTTGAAGGACAGCTCCGAGCCAGACGAACTGTAGCGTGCATTCCACTTACTCCAAACCACTGCCGTTTGCGACGTCAGTGGTGTCAAGCTAGAGCTCATTGGAGGACGGAGTGGAGATCTGTTGTGTTTTCTGATGAAAGCCGGTTCTCTGCCTGGGTGCCAGTGATGGCCGTGTGTTGGTTAGAAGGAGGTCAGGTGAGCACCTGCAACCAACCTGTTTGCGGCCGAGACACACTGGACCTACACCTGGAGTTATGGTCTGGAGAGCAATTTCCTATGACAGCAGGAGCACTCTCGTGGTTATCCCATGCACCCTGACAGCACAGTTCTACGTTGGTCAGGTGATTCAACCTGTTGTGCTGCCATTCATGAACAGCATTCCAGGGGGTGTTTTTCAACAGGATAACGCTCGCCCACATACCGCTGTTGTAACCCAACATGCTCTACAGAGTGTTAACATGTTGCCGTGGCCTGCTAGATCACCAGATCTTTCACCAATCGAGCACGTATGGGACATCATTGGACAACAACTCCAGCATCACCCCCAACCAGCATTCACCGTTCCTGTATTGACCGACCAAGTGCAACAGGCATGGAACTCCATCCCACAAACTGACATCCAGCACCTGCACGACACAATGCATGAACGTTTGCGTGCTTGCATTCAACATTCTGGCGGTTACACCGGTTATTAATGTACCAGCATTTCACATTTAAAATGGCTCTTCTCGCGCTTACATTAAGCTGTGATCTTGAAATCTTAATCGATTAAATATGTTACCTATACAAATGTATTGCCGCCATTTCATTCCTCTACAACTATTTTTTCGTGGTGTTGGGATTTTTTTTTTCCCGTTAGTGTATATTAGGCCTATTTAAAATTTTAAGTGCAGCATTTCTTTGATTTCGCAGTGGGGTAGGAAGTGTTCTGGGTTACTTCTGTTGTATAAATATACAGAAAATTTAATGTTAATAATAAAAATTAAACAAACTCCTATTTTAAAAAAAATTATATGGTAAAAAAATAATACATGTTTTAAAAGAACTAAACGAAACCCGTTGGAATCAACTGTTAGTTGTTTTTTTTTAAATAATAAACTCATATGAAACAACAAATGTAAACTATTTGATTGTCAAATTTATTCAACCACTTCAGTAAAGACAATAGTTCAGGTTAGTGATTTTTTTTTTTTTTTTTTTTTTTGACTGAAGGTTTAAACGGCCACCATGACCAACTCAATGGGCTATAAGCAGTTGCCCGTCCCTAATTTAGGGTCACCGGACACTTCACAAATGAATCATTATAAGTCAGCGCTTAGACCACTGCGCAACCAGGGCGGCCAGTTTCGTGATGACCACCGTGAGCAACTATAGGCTATGAGCACACCGGGGCGGCCAGGTTCGTGATGAGCATCACGACTGCACCCTTTTTCAGTAGTAAAATGTGAGGCAGAAGTCCACTCATCTCAATCGTGTGCAAAAATTCAACTGGATAGTGCACTCTTTCACTCTCATCTTCAGTCACAACTGTTTGTAAATGTTGTTGGAATGAGATTCGTGTTGCGAATACTTTTCATTCTCTCTTGTTCGAGACAGTTGCGACCCATTGATCGCTCACGCCTTCCAGTAAGGCTCTTACGTTTTATTTATTTAGTTTTTTTCTGCGAGAGAGACATTCTGTTAAGGGCAAGTATGCAATAAAGTATTTACTTACTTTAGGACTAATCATAGAACCCCATGAACACACCAAGTGTGACACTGAACTGAGGGCTTGATGTAGATAAGGGCCGCACGCTTCTCCCAATCTCAGTTTTTTTTTCAACTGGCACATCTACATGGTAAGACTTTTATTTTGATACCTGAACCATATTTTTACATTCAGCTGTTTTCTCAAAATAGGTGTCACAGTGAAAAACCTTATAGAATGAAGATATAGATGGCACAACTCAATATGAACATTCTAAATATTTTCACTAACAATGGTCAACAAAATGTTTATTTACATCTTTACATTATGAGAAACATCTTATCTACATGAATAAACTGGATCGAATGAATATTAAATTCTATATATACACCACACAGTCCAACGGCATAATGCAAGCAGGTCTTCGAGAGTGTTTGCTGTTCCGATGAGAAGAACTTGGATACAAAAATGCCTGCTAGCGTTGCTTTGTGCAACAGTTCGGACTATCTCAGCCCCTCCATGCTTCCACCTACAACAGCGCGCGAGTCAACCGTAGGCAATCTAATGTCAACTGCACGCTCCTCCCATAGACATTACACGAGAACTTTGCCGCCCCACAATGCCCGAACCGTTGCCCCAATATCATTTTTTTTTCTTCGACTGGCACATCTACATGGTAAGACCTTTATTTTGATACCTCAACCATATCTTTACGTTCAGCAGTTCTCTCAAAATAGAACTCACAGTAAAAAACTTATAGAATTAATATATAGATTTGGGACTATTTCTTTAACATGTATACATTCCAAGAACGACTAAAATTATTTAAAAAAACATGAATAGCATAGTAGTAAAAAAGTAGCATACTTCATAATTGTCTGATGTTTTATTAATAACAGTACTAATAAACATAAAATTAAAAAGTATAAAACTATTTCAGTTCTTAGTGAGATTTTTGGATCTATCTGACATTCACAGTTCATCAACATTTGGATTTGTTGTTGCATCTGTTCGAAGGGTCACTCTAGATTAATTTTTTTGGGAACTGGAATATATGCCCCACAATAAGGCATAAAAGATTTAGAAAAGTTTACCCCTTTGTAAATAAAAACTTTTCTTCTTATTTGCTATTCAACTCACAAATGTCAATACTGTCTTCATACTTCCCTTAACAGAAGATAACAAAATGCAGCAGTCAGTATGCCACCAAACTGAGGAACATGTCCTTGGCTAACCAGTGTAGCACGTGGCAGAGTGGAAGTAGGGCAAATGTAGCAGAAGGGGGAAAGAAGGATAACATGAGCAGCAGAAAACGATGTACAGTGACAGCAAACTTAAATTACAGTTTTCTGTCAAACAGCTGTTTAGCCCATTTGTCTGCTTGTTAATGTAACAATATTTTTATTGTTTGTTTTTTAATCTAAGGTGATTTTATAAGTGCCACTTAAAATGCCCAAAATGACCTAAGCTTTGTTTTTAAACACCCAAAATCCATAAGTGCACATATCACTAGCCTGAACAGCTTAGTGATATGTATGTATCTATGTACTTAAAAAACACCAATGCAAGCCACTGCCACAGGTTGGCCACCTATGTGTTATACTGTGTATCTTGCACACAGTGGCCAAATTTTGGTTCACTTTATTAATTTACATAATTTCATCACTTCATTCAGTATGATTTTCTTACTGAGGAAGGAAAATGAGTTCTGCAGGCTAATAACAATGCACTAAATGTTACTGCAGTCAGAAGCTGGCATGCAGGACAAGTATGTAATGCAAACTGTGTTTCTAAATATTTACTATGCAATGCTGAGAAAATCAAAGCAAAATGTACCATTCACTATGAACAGTAATTTATATTATAAATGATAATATTGAAGGTAATTAAAATCCTGGTTTAAAAAAGAAAGAAACCCTGCTTTGTTGGCTTAATGCAACTCAGAACTACTCATAAGGAGGTTCATCTAATTCTTTGATTTAATGAATATTTTTCAAGATAAACAGGTACACAACACATAAAATTAAAAGCTCTTATGTGGATGGATATTTTTCTTTTCTGAGGATTTAGACACAATAAAAATAATACTTCACAAAAATCATTGTGACAAAGTTACTCTATTTTGCAACTTCAATAGTACTGTAATTTTTAGAGTAAGAATGTCACTAAATGAATATCATTGCTCTTTTGCACATCTGTTGACCTGCAGCTCTTATACAGATTTTATTATCTGCACATGCAGTCTTTGGATTTCTCAATAACTCAAAATGCTTTAGTGAGGAAGTAAGTGGAGAGACTTAAATAGATTACTGTATTCTATCATGATTTCTGCCCATACAGAGATGGAAATGTTATGGGCTTAAACATCATTTTGATTAAATATTAATTTAGAATGGTTAGTCATAGCAATGATGCAAATAATTCATGATAGAAAAAAATTTTAACCAAAAAAATTTATATTTTACGAAATTGTGTACTTAGTGATTTGTTGCTTTAGAAATAAGCTCACATGATGGTGTTTAACTGTCACTTGTAGTTTTTGTGATCATTTGTGGCAAAAGTCACCACCGAATCAGTAAAAAATGAAAAAAAAAATTGAATGCCCACAAATACAATAGTACTTTTAGTTAAAAGTAAAATCCTGTTGGTATTTTAAAAAAATTGGTGCCTTTTTTAAAAGGAAATACCTCCCTCTCCAAAGTTATCACTTGCTTGCACTACATCATATCCTAGTAAGTGTGGAATTAATGGCTTCACATTTTTCATGAATTTTCCATTTGAAATGCATGTTTTCTCATTTCTTTTTTTCTTTGGGGTTTAACAACCACCATAAGCAACTCAAGGTAAACAGTCATCCATTTCTAATTTAGGGCTTCTGGTTACAGAGAATAGGAGAGAGCCAGTGCTGTAAGACAAACACACCACCCATGCCTCATCCAGAACTCTATCCTGAGCCAACAAGGACGAACGGCCAGCAGCCAATGCTTAAGACCACTATGCCACAGGATGGGAAGATCTCAGTTTTTTTTAGTCTCTTCTTACTGTAACAACCAACAGAGAGTCCTGCATTTTCCCACATTTTTCTTGAATTTTGTTACAAATGAAATTAAAATTTAAAATTGGTACTTACCACTTGTCTTTCATAATTTGTTGGTTGGTTTGTTGTTTTGTGTTTAATGGGCCAAAGCACCAATTCAGATAATTTAAAATATTAATATTATTAACAAAGACATTAAAAGAAAACAAACAAGAAAGGCACACAACAACAGGTGGTGTAAGAAGCCGATGAAACAATAACATACTATACAAAAACATCGGTACAAGGAATTTTATGATTTTGCATAACAAAAACAATATTTAAATAACAAACGATGTGATAAAACAGAACAATAAAAGGTGCAAATGGCCAATGAAACAAAAACTGTACAAAACGAAAAAATATCAATACAACAAAGAAACGACAACACAAGATACATCACAGATTGTTTAAAAGGTGAGTTAGGGTTTCCGAGTCGCTTAAAAAGTGGGCGAAAGAAAATGATGAGCACATTCTCAAACAAAACAAAAATACGAACATAAAATATGAACTAAATTCAGAGGTGAATCACACGTCCCACACACATGGGCAGTGTTGCCACGCACAAATAACGGTGAGTGAAATGGCAATGCCTAATGCAGAGATGTGATAGTACAAGTTCAACCTTACGGTTTTGGGGACATGATGGATTCCAGAATCCAGGAGCTGGTTTGATTCGATGCAGTTTATTTTCACATGTTGGTCCCACAGACTGCCACGTTCCCTTGATATAATCACGAATAAGGAAACGCAAACCACAGTGAAACAGAGGCAAGGGTGTGATGACCAAAGAGGAAATGGATCTAGCCACAGCATCAGCTGATTCGTTACCTGGGATTCCAACATGCCCAGGAAACCAGCAGAACTGGATCTCGAAATCGGCCTTGAGCAAAGAATGCAGTAACCGTCTCATGTCAAAAAGAAAAGGATAGTCAAAAATATTGGCAGAAGAGAGACTGCAGAACACTCAAAGAATCCGTATAGATTATAGCACAACGACAAGACCTTGACTGTAGGTTGCAAAGGGTGAGATATACATAGCATGCATCTCTGCCGAAAACACTGTGGCCTAAGATTAGATCAGCGCTACAGAAACGCCATCAGTACAGACAGCCGAAGATCCAATGGCTCCATCCTTCTTAGATCCATCAGTGAAAATCGAAATATAATCCAGATGAAGGAAGCAGTGTTCAGCGAAGGGCAGCTGGTATACTGATGCAGGGATTGAGGACTTATCATACGATGCAAAACTGGTATCAACCATGACACCAAGAGCGTTCCAAGGTGAGTCCTCAAAAACCCTGATCTCTCCAACCATACACCAGTCAATCCTACATCCCAAGCTACAATCGACATATGCAGTCCAAATGTTGGAATGCACAAGGACTGGTTCTCAAATAAACGAGAATGCTGGGCATGAAAAACTGCATCATACAAAAGAATGTTGTGGAAGAGATCAAAGTTAACAAGTAAAATTGAAGGGATAGCTGCAAACAGCATAAACCTAGCAATGGTTCGTTCATGTCAGTATAAAGGCTGGGAATTGTCATGTTCAGAAAACTCCAGTACAAAGATGCAGCGCTTGATGGTGAATGGTGTCCAAAGGCCAGAGAACTAAACCACGCGCAGAGCCGTACACTATACAACCATAATCCAGTTTAGACCGAATCAAGGAATGGTAGATGTGGAATAAAGAAATCCTGTCTGCACCCCACAAGACTACCGAAACAATCTTAATAATCGACATGGCCCTCAGACAGGAAGTCTTTAGCAATTCAAGAACTAAACCACGCGCAGAGCCGTACACTGTACAACCATAATCTAGTTTAGACCGAATCAAGGAATGGTAGATGTGGAATAAAGAAATCCTGTCTGCACCCCACAGGACTACCGAAACAATCTTAATAATCGACGTGGCCCTCAGACAGGAAGTCTTTAGCAATTCAACGTGCAGGCACAGTCGACAGTCAGACCAAGAAACCTGGTCTCCGGCAGAATTGGTATGGCTGTAGGTCTAAATGGAGCTCTGGACCAGGATAGAGACAATGCTTCTGGTGAAAATGGACACACAGTCTTGTTGGGAGAAACAACGAAACCATTGCTGTTCATTGTTTTAACGAACTGGTTAATCACAGACTCCAGCTGCCATTCAATGAAATGCATGCTGGATGATGAACAGAAGAAGTGGTAGCTGAAACCACAGGAAGATTTCTCAGCAGACAATTAATGCGAAGAATGAACAATGTAATGGATAAAATAGAACCTTGAGAAACAACTTGGTCTTGATGAAACCGTACAGAGAGCGTCGTACCCAGGCGCACCTGGAACACCCAATTGCAAAGAAAACTTGCAATAAATGTTGGGAGATTTCCCCGCAAACCACATTTGTGGGGGTTAGGCCATGCTTGATCATAAGTCTTCTCAATGTCAAAAAATACAGAAACCAGGTGTTGCTCTGCACACCGACACCTCAGGCATGGATGTCTCAAGGCGCAGGAGGTGATCGCGACATAAACGATGTCGGCAAAAGTCGCTTGGAGATTATGAAATAATCTAGTTGCTTTCCAAAACATGAATTAATTGGTAATTAACCATTCATTCGAAAACCTTGCACAGACAGCTAGTGAGGGCAATTGGGAGGTAACTAAAAGGAGACTTGGGAAAAGGAAGAACAAAAGCCTTTCACCAAGAGTTTGGGAAACTATGTTCTCTAACTAAATATGGTTGAAAAGGACTAAATGATTCTCAAGAGACAACTGCAACAGATGACTGAGCATGTTGTAGTAGATGCCATCGGGCCCGAAAGACATGGTGCTGGACTGATGCAGAGCCACCCTCAATTCAATCATACTGAAGGAAAAGTTTTAATCGCTGTTTTGGAACGGTTTTCTGTCTTTCCATTCGGGACTTCACTCACTGAAATGGGCTACAATACTTCAGCATATGGGCAGCCGTTACTCTGAAGAATTGAAATCTAGTGGAAACTACAGTTACCCTGGATCTTACAAATCTTTTCCCAAACAGTTTTAGAATTGGCACGTGAATTGATCGAGTGAACTTACTGAATCCAAGACTCCCTCTTGCTTCATCGACACACTAACTGAGAACAGGATTTTGCTTGTTTGAATGCAATGAGATTCGTATCAGTAGAGTGACATCTAAACTTGCACCAGGCCCTCTGTTACACTTCACTAGCAGCTGTGCATTCATGGGTCCACCAAGGTTTTGGACTTTTTGGGAGTTCCATGGGTGTGTTTGGAATTGAAAGATCAGCTGCCTGAATAATATATGTTGTAGCATCCATAACAGCCACCTTTCATAATTTAAGTTATTACCACAGCTGTGCACATTTTGAACTTAGTCACTTTCAAAAAGCAGAAAACGAAACAGAAAAATGCTGCCCTGCTGATTAAGATTTTAATGATTGGGAAAACAAATACATTTTAAGCAAAATTGAAGCTCAAAATATGGGAATTCTCTCTTCTCACTCTGCTGTAAAAACAACTTTCCCCAGTCATGAAAGTTTATACTGATTTCAAAAATGCTTTCTCCATTGATTGATACAGCAACAAGAGACTTTAGGAATAAGGAAACATTAATTACATTATGAAAACTCAAAAAAGAAAAAAAAAAAAACAATTAAGACTTTCAGTTGTGAAGCAGGTCTGTCTAGTTAGAACCATTCTTTATAGCAGCGTTATATGTTCTGCTATGAGGGGTTCGAAGTTGTCTCCCAGCTTCTTCTACATTATGTGTTACCATAATTGCAGCATACACAGTTGTATCAGAATAATATGACCACCCCCCGTATACAAGTGCACCCGCCCACGACGAGGTTGACCACATGGAGATATAAGTGGGCGGCCAGGACAGATGAGCCGTAGTGCATTACATGAGCGCAATGGGCAGAGGTAGTGATTTGATGGACGTTGAAAAAAGAATGATCACTAGCTACCTAATGCGTCAAGGGTGAAAGCATCTTAGAAACAGCAGACTGTGGGCTGTTTGCGAGGTGCTATACTAAGGGTGTACGAGTACCTTCTGACGTCATAATTGTGGAGCCCCAAAGGCCATCAAACCCAGAGGAGAATGTCGACTGGTAAAGGGCAATCAGGTACGTGTCCCTGATAACAGTAGAGCAAACCTTGTTACGGAAGGGTCTCTGGAGTCAACGCTGCGTCAAGGCACCCATGCTAACCCACCCATGTCCATCGGCAATTATGCCTGCAGTTTGCATGGGACTACATTACTGGACAGTGGAAGAGTGGGAAAAGGTTGCCTTCGACAAATCGAGGTTTCTACTCCACAGAAGTGATGGGTGGTGGCGAATACAGGGTCAGACACACGAGAACCAACACCCGGACACACCTGTTGGTCAAATGCAGGCCAGCAGTGTGCCTGGCTAAAGGATGTTTTCCTGGTATGACTTGGGGCCGCTGGTATCACTGGATGGACCCCTGATCGCCAATGGCTACCTGTCCGTCCTCGCTGACCACATGCATCCCTTCATGTTGGATATTTACCCTGGTGGTGATGGTGCCTACCTACAGGACATGTGCCCTACCATGTCGCTAAGGGGGTGCATCACTGGTTCTACGAACAGCACAACAATGTCTCTGTTCACCCTTGGCTGGTGAAATCGCCCACCCTCAACCCCATAGAGCACTTGGGGACTATTTGGATCAACCGGTTCGACGTGCCAACCCGCAACATCTCCAGGACCTTCGTGCTCTGCTGCAGTCCAAATAGGCATGTGTGCCTCGGGCAACCTCCCAGAGCCTCATTGCATTGTCCATGCCATGCCATCTTGCCGCTGTTATCTGGGCCAAGGGTGGTTATTCCCATTTTTAGGTAGGTGGTCATATTCTGATATGACTGTGCACACTATAGATCAGTCCATCTTGTAGTAGGGCATTTTTCTCTTTCTGTTTAATGGGAGGGAAGAATTTTTGAATTTTACTGTAAAGGTCCGGAGCAAGTCAAACATAAAATTTAAGTTAATTTAAGAATTAGTTCCATGTTCGACTTGATCCGAACCTGAAAAATAAAATTCAAAAGTTCTTCCCTGCCATTAAACAAAGAGAGAAAAATGTCCTGCTACAAGGAGTGATCTACAGCAAACACTCCAATTGTGGTAACACAAGTAGGAGAAACTAGGAGACAACTTTGAACCTGCGTAGCACAACAAAGCCACTATACGGAATGTCTCCAAGAAGACGGGCCTTGACAGATTCATACAAAGTACCGGATGCTTGATTTAACTTGGACTCTAAAAATTCTCTCACATCAATGACACTTCGTAACAAAAAGTTGGAGGAAAGTCTACAAATCGAAAGCAGAGGTGTCATGATTAACGAACAGAAAGGCTGGGTATTACTGCTTGAGTGGCAGCACCTACTCTCTTAAGTCAGTCCCGACGACGAGTTGGTGTGCATCCCGAAATTTGACAAGTAAAAATTATGTCATCCTAGTAAGCCCTGTACTGCTAAATTATACTTTTAAGCAATAAATCATTCAAATAGTAAACAGAAATTGACAATGACCACACTGGGTGAGAGGCAAGTCGACTGTCAATAGGTGGAACAGTGTCCTAACACCATGGTTATTCATGACAGTTCAGGACTCTGCAAATGTTCACCTCGACACTATACCATACACTACAATGGTTAAGTATAAGAATTGAGGGCCCATTCATATTATGATCTTACTACTAAGCACAAAAAATACTGCAGCAGGAACATTCACACTGGAAAGAGGTTTGTTGGTCACGTGAATCTAAATATCTGCTATGTCATGACAAGCTCTACATTTAGAGAAAATAGTGGTAGCTATATACCCTTACATGCCTAGTGAAAATATTTCAAGCAAGTTGTGGTTATGTTACAGGAGGGACAATCCAGTGATTTGTCTCCATGTCATTATTCTAATCAGCCAATAAATTGGGTATAACTTAAGACACAGAACTGGTTTCAGACATATCTAGAACTAGTTGTTTTAACCTTGAGAATGCATGCACATATTCAGAAAACTTTCTGAGGTTCCCAAGGTGAGTTTTAATGAAATTCTTAATCTAAAATTCTAACATAGTTTTAATCAAAGCTATAGTTGGAAAGACACTTAATGAAAACACATATTACTCCATATCAGAAAAGTTCAATTACTGTATTCAAAATTGTAACACAAATATAATCATTAGTTTCTTACAGAAATTCTTTGAATACTTCAGTTTACACAGTGTGGCAAAGAATTTTTAACACTGGGTCTGTAAAATGAAATAGAAACAAGAAATTATAATTTGTTTTGGTTTGTTATTCAACATAAGTCCCTCCGGCTTCAATACACTTGTTACAGAGATTTAATAATGATTCGAATGCCTGTTCCAGTTCACTTTGCGGAATCGCCTCCAAAGCACGCGTCAAAGCTGTTTGTATGATCGAAATATCATCAAAACAACACCCTTTTAACGTCATTTTAAGTTTTGGGAATAAAGAAAAGTCGCAGGGTACTAAATCAGGCGAATACAGTGGATGATTCAACACACAGAGGTTATTTTTCGCCCAAAAATCTACGAACAAGAAGTGAGGTGTGACTGGGTGCATTATCCTGCAACAAACACCAACTGTTTTCATCCCGATATTCTGGACGAATGCGATGAATTCTGCCCATCAAACACCTCAAAACATTTAAATAAAACTCACCAGTAAATGTTTGTCCACTTGGAACAAATTCTTTGTGGATAAATACCCTTACTATCGAAGAATGTAATGAGCCTTGTTTTGATTTTCGATGGAACTTTTCTTGTTTTTTTTGGCTTGTGGCGAGTTTTTTTACTTCCATTCCGCACTTTGTTTTAGGATCATATTGAAAACACCATGTTTCACCACCTGTAACAATCGATTTTATGAAGTTTGGATCATTTTCAGCGGCTGAAATGATGTATCTGCAATGTGCACTTCTCCTTTATTTTTGCTCATTGGTTAACGTGTGTGGAACAAATTTAGCACAGACATTTGTTTTGCCCAAATCTTCATGCAGAATGGTTCGAATCGTTTCTTTGTTGATGTTTAAAGACTCTTCCATCATTCTTAGTGACGCACATCGATTGTTTGCCATGAAATCCCGCACTTTTTCAATAATCTCGGGTGTCCTAGATGAACTTGGTCTTCCGGTATGCTTATCTTCTCGCGTATCTCTTCCGTCCAAAAAACGTTTGTGCCACAGGAAAACATTTGATCTACTTAAACAAAACCCACCGTAAACTTGTTTCATCATTTGGTACGTTTCCGAGGCACTTTCACTAAAATTTGCATTAAATTTAATAACAGCCCTTTGTTCCATCTTAATAATTCAACATGAAAAACATTTTACTTCTCTAATGAACAGCCGTTTCGTTTGACTTACTTTAAGAACTGCGCAGTAATTTTTGCAGAAAGCAAGCAGATGGTCACGGTTTATAATGCATTTGCGATTACACTGGTGGCGCCACCGTAGGCTAAAATCTAGCGCCAGTCTTAAAAATTATTTGACGCACTGTGTATTCTCAGCTACACGAAGTCACAATGACTTATTTGTTACTCAGCTGCATAACACTGATGCTTACATATTAGCTTTGAATATTCAAACTCTTGACCAGAAACTATTTCCAGAATGAAAACCTTTGTTCAGCTTTGCTAAGAGATGACTGTAGATCGATTCAAAGATTAAAAATTTCTCATGTGTGACCTCCATACCTTATTTTCTAATTTATACTCATAATGGTTTATATCCCTACAACATGCAAAAAGCAACACAAAATTTCAAATGCAAAGCACAAGGGAACTAAACTGCATGCAGAAGATTGCATGGCAATTTAACAAACAAAATCAAAGTAGGCAATAAATATTTGTTATGAAGAATACATAAAACAAACAATAACACAATTCACAAAATTATAACTGATCTTGGTATTTATCAAAAAATATATAAGAAAAATTAAATTTATCTTCAATTTTATCAAATATTTCTGGAATCAATACTATCATTCCACATTTTATACACCTAACTTGTTTTTGAAGTGTGTTTACAAACCACAATACTTGTAAACTGAAGTGTTACTTCAATACAAGATAGCAAAAAATAACTTCTAATTGGCGGAACTGACAAACGAATAATAATAATTGTTTACAAGGGGCGATGGGCTCATCTTCAAAATAATGTATCTCATGAAAGAAACAGTAAAATAATAATGTAAGCTGACAGAGAAAAGTTTGCTGTAAACAAATCCATTTTTTTTTTTTTTTAGTTCCAGTGTTTTTAGTGGAAAACAGACAAGAAAAACTTACTTGTGCCTTACCAGCATGCTGATCTCTATACACAGCTGTGGCTGTAAACTCATTCTATGAAGAAGGATATGTGCTTCCTCTCTGCAAGATGCACCCACTTTGGCATTTTACTCAATAGCTATCATGTATGATATCCTTAATGATAGCTGTGCAACCCCCCCCCCCCACTAACAATGAGTGCTGCTAGGATATAACTGGCAGAAAGTCACAAAACTACATCACAGCACATTTCCCATTTAACCAAGCATCTATCATACACTAATGCTTTCAGCACTGTGTATGTGTCCTTCTGCAACCACCCTTTTCTGGCCAGGAGAAAACATTAGCTTTAAACTTCTCTTTTCTCCAATAACCAACAAACTTTCCATCAGCTGATATTCTTACTTCATTTCTTTTCTGGGATACATCAATTCGAAGAGGAGCCCCCCCCCCCTATTGCAAACGATTCCCGCAATTTTTTTTTCTTTTTTTTTTATTAGCACCCTTTAGATCACCAACTTTTAATGAGATATGTTTTAGTATGTGTAAAAACACTACTGCAACATAATCAAGAAACATTATTTTCGGCAATCAGATCGCTGGACTGAATCCCCCCCCCCCCACTGACTGTTCACCATGTAGCATCTGAAGATTACATCGCTCTGGAGGCAAGAATCAAACCCACACAATACTTCTGTAGAGCATGCTACAGTTACTCTACCCAGAACAATTAAGTTCTAAGTAACTAAAGCCATGGAATCTAAGAATCTGAACTTCCGATTTTTGTTTGTTGAAGCTATCCCATGCTGCCTCATAGATATTTACTGATGTGCTGCTCAAACGGAAATAAGAAGTAAATGTCTATGGCAAGTGCAAGACATAAGGAATAATATCCAATAATTCAATACACAGTATTAACAACCACAGCATATATCACACTCACAACAAGAATAAAGAAAAAGTTGCTTTTTTTTTCCATGTTACTTTATTCTACATCACCTGAACTTGTTGCCAATGAATAAATGAAGATAGTCACCTACAAATCCTTTCTGAAATTTATCCAACATGTTGAAACAGACAACAGGTTGGATCAGAGACTGTCACTTTCATTACAACTCCAGTTGTTTCCTTATATGAAATCAGAACAGTTTGCTACATTAATATTCTTTTTTCTCTCTAGTTGTGCATGATTTCCCAATGTTCATGTGCCAGTACAGAGGGAAAGATTAAGGTGTGAAGTCAAAATATATTGTGATCAGAACAGAGAACTTAATGCTGTTCTTATCGAATGACATTTGTTACGATTATAATTACTGTTTTCTTATTTCCTTTAATTCCTAGTTCACATATAGTTGAAACTAAAATTAAAGAAGCAAAACTGTCAAATGAAGCATGTGGAAAGAGTTTTTTTTGTCAGTAGACAGAAAAATATGGCAAGATTAGAAAGAACGATAAAGTGTGACATAAAGCCTACTTCATGTGCAGAACTTGGTGAATAGAACGGCACTATGTTACTCTCGCCAGTGGTTTACATTTTGACCTGCTGTTATAACTTTCTCATTGAAATCCCCTGCTATTATAACTTTCTCTTTAGCACCAAACTGGCTCAAAACAGCTTTTAGCTCATTCCAGAAATCTTCCTTCCTATCAGAAGGTTTCGAGTCACATGGAGAATACACTTTGACAATTAATATTCTCTGAAGTTTCACTTTCAAACTAGTCGAAAGAATTCTCTCACTTATGCAGCTATAGTGAATCAAGTTGTTCTTCCTCTTTTCACTTAAAACCACACCTACACCAGCCTGTCCTCTCACATTATCCAATACTCCAGACCACACACTCACCGTTCCATTCACTTCTTCTATCCCAATTTCCTTCTTTTTGGTTTCACTTACACACAGCACATCCAATCTATACTTATTCATTCTTTCAATCATCTCATTCATCTTGCCATTTATACCTCTAGTATTCCATACACCAATCTTACACTCACTCAGCAGAGATCTCTCTCTCATTCACCTCTTTTCATTTCCATGGTGGACGATCCTTCTCAAGAGTGGTAAGTCCACAATATATCCTCCTACACTAGAGTCCTTTAATTTCTTTCTTTGTGTCTTTAATCAGGTAAGTACACTAGTGTGGGGTATTTAGCCTACAGCTGACTGTTCCAGTTGGTCATTCAACCTAAGGATTCTGAACCCACTGAGTAGGGGTATTTTTGCCAATGTCACACAGAACTAGCTGATACCTCTCCAAGATTCACAGAGGCCCTTGTTGCTGTTCTGTGTGCCACTGTTGCCCATGGAGTGCCCCAAGGAGGCAAACCAATCTCTCACTAAGATGTCATCAAGTTACGCAAATTTTGGGCCAATCTTCGATCGGAATGGATTTCTTTCCGGAAAGCAAGACTTCAAAGTTTCAAGTCTACTGCGCCATCTGAGTTTTCTCATTAGATGTAGGTCTTCTTAAGTCATCCCACAAGACTTCGGTTTAAGAAAACCGCACCTCAATGACAGATGCAAAGCTACACTGCTTCGGGCAATTATTTTGTTAATTAATGTTTCCTTCTTTGAAGCATTTATGCTCCTCACAAAACAAACTTAATGGGAAACATGGACTTACCCAGAGAACTTATCACACACCTCTATGATTGCCTTCACACCTTGCAAGAAAATAACTGTTTCACATACAATGAACAATTTTAACGCAAAAATAAAGGTGTTCCCATGGGATCACCTCTTTCCAGTCTTCATGCAGAAATTTTATTGCAAAACACTGAAAAAAGCATTGTAAAACCCTCCCCCTTTCAACCCAAACTTAGGATTCATTATGTGAATATCTTCATAATTTGTCCAAATGACTTTGAAAGAATTGCAAAATCTCACTTCTTCAATCTCTAGAATATGCCCCACTATTTCACTTTAATTCACGAAAACAGACCAACTCTATACATTTGTCTACGGAAAACCCATCACTATCACAAACATTACCCTATTGTACTCCATACAGCTCTTTCTTATAAGCTTGCAGCTTTAAAATCACTCATTCACTGTGCCAATGTCATTTGCAATGATCCCCACTCATTACAAAAGAATATGCAATCATCCAAGAAATAGCTACAATCCATCAGTTTCTCCTCAGAATTGTCACCAAACTTTTCAAAAAAATTCCTGCCAAACAATATTTGTGCCACCTATCTCCTCTGCAGAAATTGTCATAATCTCTTATTGGTTCAATTCCCTACCATCATTCTTTCACTTACAAACTTGACAAATTTTTCAAAAACTTAGGTTACAGGCTTGCGATAAATCTTCCTCCTACTACTACTACTACCATCCAATCAATATCTAAAGACAGAGATCCTTTGGACCCTTTAGACCATCCTGGTGTGTAACTCATCCCTGTGTCTATTTTCTCAGGCAAAAAATGTTATATTGGCAGCACTTTTCATTCAATCAACTGCAGAATTATGGAACGTAAAAGGGACATCAGAAAAAGCCTTCCTACTTCTGCTCTTTCTCTTCTGACAATTAAAGATACCTCTGCCTCTCTAAACTGGACCAGCTTCAAAAGGATTGCACCTTTTTCAAACAAATTTTCCTTACTAAACAGCGAAAATATTGGAATTCTCTACAGTAAAAAAAAACTCTTGTAATTCGGATGCACCCTTCACCATTCTGATTTGGAAATCTCTGGTGGCAACAGTTACAGAAACTATGTCCACCACGTGAATGCTTACTACTAGTGTGAACAAGGCTGATGAAGTTTCAGCTGACGATCTTACTTATGACTTTAAAGTTCTGATGAATTGTGATACAAAAATACTACATGTACCACTTGCTCCAACCAATGAGGTTAAAATACGGTACATCTATCTGGAGATGCCCTCTTCAATGGAGCAGTATCACCTTGCATGAGAACCATAACCACAAGCAGCAGTCATTTAAGTGTGGGAAAGCTGGTGGTTCAAAGCTATTGCAATGCATTTTGTGTTGGCCAAATCGCATTATTTTGTTATGTTTCTAATTTTGCATCATAATTTGCTGCTGATGAATTAAAAAATGCTGGATTTATAAAATTCTTAATTATTTTGAGGCACCTTCCCATTTATATTTTAAATTAAAATACATGACACATTAGTAAAAGTTCAAAACAAAACAAATAATTAAAATTGAAAACTTTACTAATCTGTGGGGCGTAACACTCTCCGGTATGATATTAACATGGAACAAGAGCGGAAAGTACTTTAAACTGCAACATGCATTGCAGAACAGTCTCCTTACAGAACATTTTCTTTTATATTTAATTTCAATGCCTTGCAAAATATGTCTTTTCATCTTATATTTCAATTTTGTTGCAGGATATTTTTACATAACATTTTTTGTTAAATTTTAAATTTGAACCCCTTGCAGAACATTTTTTTATGTTAAATTCATGAGCTCAGTGCTCGCGAACAAACCCCATATCTTCACTCCTCTTATCCATACTACAACAACTCCGTCCGTCTGCTGAAAGCACTGACCCCCCCCCCCCCACACACACACACACTCTCTTTCTCTCACACTCACTCACACACACACACACACACACACACACACACACACACACACACACACACACACACACACCACCCTACCATTTGGGATAGCAAGGGATCTATAGGAAGAAAAGAAATTGTTGACATAATCACAAGAACAGCAGGTACTCTACTGAATATTGAATACTTATTGTTTCCAATAACTGATGTCAATTCTGAGTAGGAGAAAGAATTGGAAGATCTTTCCAATTTCATTGAATTTGTAATGGTTTTTCCATGTGTTTCTAACTCTGAAGAGGAAAAAAGATTTATTCTTTTGAGTCCACTGTTTTTGTCACTTGGATCTATAGAGAATTTGTAATGGTTTTTCCATGTGTTTCTAACTCTGAAGAGGAAAAAAGATTTATTCTTTTGAGTCCACTGTTTTTTTCACTTGGTTCTATAGAAATGTGCAAGAAAATAGGAAAAGTGGAACATTTTTCCAGATGAAAGCTCTCTTAAAACAAGCTGTAAATTAAAGTAGAGATCCCAAAATTTATTAAGTTCGCCATTTGTTATTCTATCTGTGCCAGTCTCTGAAGTAATTTGTTAATCCAGTTCAGCAATTATAATTCACCATTTATTGAGAATTGGGGTTCAGCAATTGACAAAACTGTTCGTGAAAGACCCAATACTAAGGACAGAGATGATGTTATAGTTGGAACAAATGATAAACGAATGTTTATATCAGACAGAGCACGATCTGGACATAAATCAGTCTGAAAAATACTGAAAGCTGGCCTAGTTTCTATGTATAAACCAAATTACCACAAACATTTTGTAAATTGTTCATCTGCGTATCAGTGGCACACTAAGTTGTCGACAGAATCTCAAATTCTAAATGCATGCCCTCGTTCTATATAAATTTAATTTATTTAAATGTAACAGGTTTATATTACATTTTTGAACTTCCCTTTTTGTTGGTAAAGTTTGATTAACACGTGGGGCTTGGCTTTCAATTCTTATATCCGCACGTGGGGCTTGGCTTTCAATTCTTATTTCCGTTATGTGGATGCGGCATGGGGGTTTTTCATTTAGTCACGGGTCCACTTCTTTTTTTTTCCCCCGTTGGTATTGATCTGGCCTCCTAACTAAATGAGTTTTTTTCCTTTGCTGCCTCCTCATTTAACTTCAATAATTTTTCATAACCCTAGTACTTTCGGTAATACTCCATTACCGCCATCGAGGGGACGTTTTGCTCCGACTAGCACGGACCGTGTCAGCTGGGCATTTCGGTGGTTCTCGCGGGCTGCTTCTGTCATCGGCTATCGCTTCTTCTTGGGCGTTGTGGCGCCATCTCTTGTTGGTCACTGATCTCATTTTTCGAACTTTTTCATTTTTTTGCTCAATTTTAATTAAATTTCTCCAGCTGTTTCTCAAAATATTAGGGTCATTATGGTTGCAAACTTTTGCCCTATTTTTTTCAATCATTACCGACTCTGCTATTCTGAGGTGTTTTTCGGATTTACAGCTATTAATGATTTTTATATTTTCGAATTTAGGATATTTTTGGTTATCCAGACAGTATTGAATAAGTGCTGTTTTTTTCTTCTTTTTTCTGCCAATTTTTTACGTGTTGTTTTAATCCGTGTTTAAGCTTATTTTTTGTACTTCCTATATAAGCCATTGGAGGATTTTCAGTAATAGGAATTGAGTAAATACCTGCTTTTTCTAACATTTTTATTTTTTCATTATTTTTTATTACCATATTTTTGATGGTATTTACTTTTCCTCCAATTTGAATGTTATGCTTTTTACAAATATTATTAATTTCATTGGTAGTACCTTTAATGTAAGGAAAACCATTTAAATATTTGACTTCTTTTTTATTTACTACAGCATTATTTTTTTATTTTCTTTATTACTTCTGTGTTCCATTTTTTTATTAAATGGTTAGGATAACCAAAGCTACCTGCAATTTTTTTTATGAATTTGATTTCTTCATTGATGAACTGACTATTTTCAGAATGCATATATGCTCTTTTAATTAAGGTTTTTAAAACTATTGCATTTTTGAGGATAAGAATGTGCCGAATTGTACGGGATTAGGACCGGAACAAATGAACTTTTCCGATAAACCCTGTATAGTAATTTATCTGTGGATTTGATAACTTGTACGTCCAAAAAGGCTATTGCATTATTTTTTTCTATTTCAACATAGTTGGATATAAAGAGCTGTAACATTTTGTTAATTTTCTTAATTCTTCTTCGTTCAGTTTTGATAGAATGAAAATATCATCCACGTATCGACAGTACACTTCTGGTTTTTCTTCCATACGATGCAGGACATTTTCTTCAAATTCGTTCATCACAACCTCAGCATATAAAGTTGATAATGGTGAGCCCATTGGGCCTCCTGAATTTTGCTTGAATATTTTGTTCTTGTATGTAAAAATATTATTTTCATATAAATAGAATAAAACTTTTTTGAATTCATGAATTTGTGTGTTATTTAAAATTTTAAGATTTTGCAACTTCTTAATGATAATTTCAATAGCTTCTGGAACAGGATTGAAGAAAATGTCCTGCATCGTATGGAAGAAAAACCAGAAGTGTACTGTCGATACGTGGATGATATTTTCATTCTATCAAAACTGAACGAAGAAGAATTAAGAAAATTAACAAAATGTTACAGCTCTTTATATCCAACTATAGAACTCAATGTTGAAATAGAAAAAAATAATGCAATAGCCTTTTTGGACGTACAAGTTATCAAATCCACAGATAAATTACTATACAGGGTTTATCTGAAAAGTTCATTTGTTCCGGTCCTAATCCCGTACAATTCACCACATCCTTATCCTCAAAAATGCAATAGTTTAAAAACCTTAATTAAAAGAGCATATACGCATTTTGAAAATAGTCAGTTCATCAATGAAGAAATCAAATTCATAAAAAAAATTGCAGGTAGCTTTGGTTATCCTAACCATTTAATAAAAAAATGGAACACAGAAGTAATAAAGAAAATAAAAAAATAATGCTGTAGTAAATAAAAAAGAAGTCAAATATTTAAATGGTTTTCCTTACATTAAAGGTACTACCAATGAAATTAATAATATTTGTAAAAAGCATAACATTCAAATTGGAGGAAAAGTAAATACCATCAAAAATATGGTAATAAAAAATAATGAAAAAATAAAAATGTTAGAAAAAGCAGGTATTTACTCAATTCCTATTACTGAAAATCCTCCAATGGCTTATATAGGAAGTACAAAAAATAAGCTTAAACACGGATTAAAACAACACGTAAAAAATTGGCAGAAAAAAGAAGAAAAAACAGCACTTATTCAATACTGTCTGGATAACCAAAAATATCCTAAATTCGAAAATATAAAAATCAGTAAAGGCTGTAAATCCGAAAAACACCTCAGAATAGCAGAGTCGGTAATGATTGAAAAAAATAGGGCAAAAGTTTGCAACCATAATGACCCTAATATTTTGAGAAACAGCTGGAGAAATTTAATTAAAATTGAGCAAAAAAATGAAAAAGTTCGAAAAATGAGATTAGTGACCAAAAAGAGATGGCGCCACAACGCCCAAGAAGAAGTGATAGCCGATGACAGAAGCAGCCCGCGAGAACCACCGAAATGCCCAGCTGACACGGTCCGTGCTAGTCGGAGCAAAACGTTCCCTCGATGACGGTAATGGAGTATTACCGAAAGTACTAGGGTTATGAAAAATTATTGAAGTAAATGAGGAAGCAGCAAAGGAAAAAAACTCAGTGACGAGGCCAGATCAATACCAACGGGAAAAAAAAGAAGTGGACCCGTGACTAAATGAAAAAACCCCATGCCGCATCCACATAATGGAAATAAGAATTGAAAGCCAAGCCCCACGTGCGGTAAGTGTTAATTGAACTTTACCAACAAAAAGGGAAGTTCAAAAATGCAAATGCATTAATGCACGTTAAAAAAAATATATATATATAACCTCCAATATCGGAAGTAAATTGAAGGTTTATATTATATTTAACAAGAGGCTTCATTTGGTTGTAATTTTTAATTGTTTGTTTTACTGTGATTTATTCACTTGATTAATTTTTTTTTTTTTTTTAAATGAAATTTGATCAAAGTGTTGTGCACTTCGCCCGCAGGACATCTACAATTCTGGGAAGTTGTGTTGCAGAACACTGAACGTAATTCTGCTCCTGGGTAACATGGTTTCTGCAACCAAAAACCACATAATTCAAAAATATCACACAGCTAAAAAAAAGCTCCATAGGGTATTGTAAACAACATCCAAATTCCAACACTCTGTGGCTTCACGGTTAAGACACCCCGGGCATCTCCAAAAATCTTATTCTAGCCTCCAAGAAGAATAAACATTTTTGGATGCAGCCCTGCAAACTTATGGAAGTAAATTTTTACCTCTAGGAATGCAGTCTCACATTGTTTGCAAGTCTCTCTCATATTGTTTAACAAGAAGCTTTTTTTTTCTCTCTACATCTGGTTTTTCAGCTAGCAGTGTTACCACAACTTATTCCATAGGCATTGGCCTGCCAACATGATCCCAAATGGAAATAAAAATCTTGCAAGATCAGCTATTTCCTGTTTTAATATCTATCCTGGTTTTACATTTACAGTTGATAAAATTCCCCATTTCCTCTCCCTCTCTCTCTCTCTCTCTCTCTCTCTCTCTCTGGAACAGTGGTAGTACAGGAAGAATTTGTAGCTTTTAAGCTCTTCACTTTGTATCACTGAGCATTTCTTTACGCTGAGCGATAATTTCTGTTTTCAGGTCAGATGTTGGAAGTTCATCAGGAAAAGATTAACTTAACTTTCTTCTATATAAAACGTCATTTTTTTCAAATTTGCAAAAATATATATTTTTTTTTTTGTTCAGTTTATCCCCCCCCCCCAACGAGTTTAACTGACTGATTCAAAAATCCCTAATGGACTCTTAGAAATGTCCTTAGCTCACCTTCACTACTACTCTGGCTCATGCTAGGTTAAGTCTCTTCTTCAACATGTGAGCATAAGTGGCTATCATCACAGGCATATTTGGGTCTTCAAAAGTTTTTTTTTTTTTCATAACTTGTTGCAGATTTTTTTTATGAATAGAAAGTTTAACCACACACATGTACACTCTGATCAACAGGATTTATATTATTTTTCATATTACAATGTCCTTTTTTTTTCTTTTTTTTTTTTTTTTTTTTTTTTAAGAGTTACAAAGGGCTTAGTTCTGTGATATTTTCACACTTAAAGAGGGGGAACACTTCAGCAACAATTTTTCCAGAAAAATACCAGTACTATTTTTTTTAATAACTACTTATTTATATGCAATATATCTTTGGTGTGATACCCTTCATTTCATGACCAGACAAGAAAACAAAAAAATATATCAAAATATATTAGACATTCTGTAACAAGTAACACAATTCAGAAGTGTGAAACTGCTGCAGCTGTCTGTCACATTTGACTAATAAAGGTAAACAAAGCCAATCAGTAATGAAAGTCAAAAGTAAACTGAAACCTAAACTTGCTATTGGTCAAAACCCAAGATGCTTCTGGTTTAGAGGAGATAGCAGGGTTTGTATGCCATCTTATGAAAGGAACAAAGCGTAAGGTGGAAATTGGATCACTATAACATTTAGTGCTGTTCATAACATATAAAAACATAGACCCAAGTCATTGAACGATCCATTCCCATGTAAAAATATCCTCCAGTATTGCATTCTACTATATTTATTACATCAGGTTAAAAAGCTATATACAAAATTTAAAAACACGATCTTTCACAGTAGCAGCTACGCATCATCAGGTGACACATAGCATATGGAACCAGAGTTCTTAAAAATAGTCTTAATATGATGGTAAAGAACCTACGTAAGTACCGCCTGACGGTACAATAATGACACACACAACCAAAATACATTTGTGACTCCCTCTGCAATAATAATCAGAGAAATATTAATTATAAAAGGTAATGATAGTCCATTTAACAAAGTTCTTCCAGGCCCAAGAAATAACGTTTGGCATATCCTCATTGCAACATTTATTACCAAACTGGTAAATAAACATGCTTTCTATGTACAATACAGAAACAATTTTTTTCTTTATTGTACATGGAAAGCATGTTTATTTACAAATTAGTTCAATAATAAATGTTGCAATGAGGATATGCCAAACCTTATTTCTCAGGCCTGGAAGAACTTGTTAAAAGAACTATAGTTACCTTTATAATTAATATTTCTGTGCTTATTATTGCAGAGGGAGTCACGAAAGCATTTTGGTTGTGTATGTCGTTATTGTACCGTCAAGCGGTGCTACATAGTTTCTTTACCATCATATTAAAACTATTTAAGAACTCAGGTTCCATATGCTATGCATCTCCCGACGATGCAGTAGCTGCTACTGTGAAAGATCTTGTGTTTTTAAATTTTGTACATATCTTTTTAACCTGATGTAATAAATATAGTAGAGTGCAATACTTGAAGATATTTTTACATGGGAATCGATCATGCAATGACTTGGGGTCTATGTTTTTATAAGGTGGAAAACTTTCTGCCAACCTCAGAGGAAAACAAATGTTTTGATAAAATCCTGGAAAAATTAAGGAATTTGTAATCCTGAGCTATTAAGAAGTGCACACAATGAAAACGTTTGCCACAAAAACCAATTTTCACAATTTATGTTATAGCCTTAGCACTGCTATTTCATTTTTACTTCCAGCAGTCTTTCCCTCTCTCTTTCTCTCTCTCTCACACACACACACATCTGCAATGGAAAGATGCATTTATTGTATCACATGGTGGATAAACTTTGCATTTCATATATATATCAGGTTAAACTCATTAATTGTCAAACACTTGCAAAATGTCATTTCGTCACTTTTGGATAATTTTTGGTTGAGATTTACTTTAGTTAAATGCTTTATTATAATGACCCCTTGCAATCCCAACTTGAAAGTTTGCACACTGCTAAACAAAACTTTAAAGGTATCCTGCATTTTTTTTTTTTTTCAAAATTTTAAGATTAATTTTTTAAATATCCAAAGTCAGGTTATTTCTGTGACCTAGAAAATGGCAATTTTTTCCAGCACATGATATAAAAGCTCATACAAAATGCTATAATATAAATGGACATAAATTTCAATCTTTTAGCCCAATTAGGAAATGAGATACAACTCAAAGATTGTATTGTCTAGGGGGTCATGATTTTTTTTTAATTTTCAAGGTCATGTAATTTGAAACCCCATAGTGGAGAGAGCTAAAATTTGGAATTTCTACACAAGTCCGGATGCCTAACAATCGCACCAAATTTCACGGAAATAAAAAGAAGTCAGGTTAAAAATGACTGACATTGGTTGATTTGACATGGAAACTTACTTTTAAAAGATGAGTTCATTGCACCAGAAAAAAATGTTTGGTGGCTGTACTCCAACTCACTGTACAACAAATCACAGTTTTTTTTATTCACTTTTTCCTTTTAAACAGTCATTTGTGTTTTATATACGAAGAAATGCACGCATGTTTATCACTGGGTTCGCAGCCTGGGCTACTTATATATATCCAATCCCTGATGTTTAAATAAATAACAATGACGGGGGCTGCATATAGGCATTTTTGTCCGGTACATCATATTGTCTAAACTGTGCTGGTTGGTATATTTCTTCCTTCTGTTTTAATTTAATTTTTGTTGAATAATTTGTAGAATGGGAAAGAAACATCTTTCAACACCCATTTTCTTCTAAGTGACTAAATGTGAGGGCATTTGGTACACTTTATGGGGTTCTACAATTTTTGTCAGGTACCATTTTTCATTCAAGCGGTATTTAAAAAATTACTGGACATTGAATGTTTTTTCTCTGGATAACATGGTGGTATATATAATAATTCTTGTGTCACTTTAGTGCATATAAATACACATACACACACGTGATAAGGGGCCCTCACAAGTGTTAAGAAGGCACTGGTGAAAACTCTCAACATTTATTATAGTAAAATGGTGTCATTACTGCAGAGAATACTTTGTGTTAATGATATAGCAGCTTGCTGAAAAATCTGATTTCACACAAACTACCCTCAAGCATTTCAAACAGCTTGAGCATTTTGTGTTCTTATTATATAAATGAAAATAAATTTCTCCATATCTCAACAAAAATGTGAATTTAACAAAGAAAGGTGACTTGATCACGCTAGTTACGTTAACTATTTAGTTAACGTAACTAGCGTGATCAAGTCACCTTTCTTTGTTAATATTGTTACGTGTTTTGCCCATAATCGTCATGAATTTAACAAACAGTTCATAGAAAAACATCCAATGCAGGGTCGGCTTTAGCATTAATGGTGCCCAGCATGGCAATATTTGTAGACGCTCCCACAAGTTTGTGTGTGCATGTTCGATTATATGGTTTATCAGCCATTGTTTAAGCTATCACTTGCATTTTAGCCAAATCACGATAAAGACTGATTTTGTGACAAAAAGTTCCTACTGAATCGCCAAAATGCAAATGTTTCCCGTCATTCATATTATTTGCATCTTCATTGGCAATAATCACCAAAAAAGTGCACTATTTACGTGCAAGTCATTAACAACTTTACAATCAGAAAGACCAAACTTACCTAAAAGGTCTTGGCTTCATTCCTTTAATACACTTCGTGCACTTAACGAGTTAATGTGCACAACGTGTATTAAAGGAATGAAGCCAAGACCTTTTAGGTAAGTTTGGCCTTTCCGATTGTAAAGTCATTTTTTTCTTTCGTCATCCCGCCCACCTCTGCCTCACCCTTGAGTTGTTTTTCATTCCAGTCATTTTTTTGGTCCATCACGGCTACTTCATCCTGCCAACCTGGTTTCTTTCCCTATCATTTTTTCTTTCTGTCATTTCGCTTACCCCTGCTTTGCCCTTGTATTGTCTTTTTAACATTTTTCATTCCATCATCACTGCTACGTCCTCCCAAATCTGGTATCCTTCCCCATCATTGCTATTGCACGCTACTTTGCCCTGTTATCATTTTTTCATCCCCGCTGTCTTTTCTCCTATTGTAAAAAAGCACTGGTGAGACTTGAGAGCACCTTTCACAAGGGCTTTGCTGCAGTGGATACAGAAAAAGGCATTTCCTGTATTTCTTTGGCAGTTCGCAACTTCAGCAGCAACCACACAGGAGCTCGTACACACAATTTCACTTCAGGTTGACCAGTCAGTGTGTTGTTGGTAGTGGCTTTGCTCAATTCTAGTCTTTATTTTTACAAACTGTGTGCATCAGCAAATGCAAGGATTTGTATTAAAATTTGAAGTGTAAAAGCTTATTTGTATTTATTCTTGAATTTTAAAGTACAAAATTTCATTTAGCCAATGATGCATTGTGCTTACATTTTCATATGTAAACATGGCAAAAAAAAAAAAATAGAACTATAAATCTGGCTAATCTGCATAGCATTTTGCAACAACTTTTGCGGACAAAATAGCAAAACTGCTACAAAAGAATCCAGTTTAAACACTATTTCCAGCCATGTATAAAAGACATACAATATAAACTAATACTTGTGCACATTGATCCTAAAAGTCAACTCCAAATACAAAGCTTCTTTTTGCTCATAATTGTAACAATACTCTGCTGTGATAATTTGGATTGTTTCAGTGAGAGCAAGACCTTTCATAGTCTCATTCTTTATTGCTCATAGTCTTGAATTGCAAGACTTGTAGGGCGTATTTTTTCTTCATATATATTCTACCATTTCATAAAAAAGAAAAATTTTCAGCTCGGCAGCCTCTTGCTTATACTTGGAACTCTATGCGATTACACCGCTTTAAAGCCCGCCCTGATCCTATGTTCAAAAGAATTGTTAAAACCGATAGTCTTCTTGTGAAACCCTTAATACAGTAGTTTCCATTAGTAACAACGGAAAAACTGAACTGGAACAGCGTTTGCATTCAACAAACCCGAAGCACAGAAGAAACATACAATCTGGCAGGAGTTCCAATAAGTTACAGCAAATCAGAAAAACACATTTTGGTTGCTGAAGCTGCACTTACTTTTCCTACTGTCACGCATCACCAGAGCTATACATCAGCAAAAACAAAAATTGAAACCACTGTCTTTACTCCTCCTTCAATGAAAAATGCTATGACTGAAGGAAATAATTCATACATACATGTGTTTGTACTGATGGGCTGACTCATAATGCTATTAAAAAGATATTCTTATAACAAGTTAGTTATATTAATTACATGCTTCGAACATTTACCTATACTCTTCTTGACGTCATACAATCTATCTACCCTAATCAAAACATACACTTTTTTCTTTTACCAACGGTCAAATATAATATTAATAAATCCGATCACCGCAAAGAATTATGTCTATGATCCAAAGAGTAATCAACACTTCCATTGCACAGACTGCTAAGGAATGTTTGGTTTCCTATTACATTCATTCCCTGTATAAGTATGGGTTATAAAGAATGTACAAAACGGCATTGGGAAGCAAATACAAAACTTCGAAAAAAAATATATAAATAAATAACACCCCGTGCCTCTAAAATACAACGTCGATTAGTTTACGCGATGTTTACTGTTTTATACCAGAACAATTACCTCGTTTACTTCTCTGACAAACATAATTAAATGATATAAACCGAAAAACACAGGGAAAAGGCTTATTCAGTGAATCTAACTTACCAGTATACAACGTTAACACAGAAAAAGGCAAATGCGCTGAAACGTGGTCGCTCCCAAATGAGAAGGCTTTGCAAAGAAACGACGTAAGTTTCAAATGGACTTAAAATAGAAGTGAAAACATTAACAGTTTCTTTGGGAGGCTGGGAAACAGAATCCTTCTCTTCTGGTCCACGAAAACCTAATTTTCTTAAAACAGCGTTCACAGGCCTTCTCACAAACTTAAAATCAAACTTCATCACGCTAAATCACATGTGAATCACACCAACTCAATCTTCGCCACGCACAAAACTGCAACCAAAACACTGCGTTTTCCGAGTCATGCATGGCGTTGTTTTCAGTGGCCTTATATTTCATCTTGTGACTACCATGGTGATGCCATATTAACCATGATCTTAATATCCGAACTTTTTAAAGGCGGGAATCAACAACACTCAAGTGATCAACACTTCTAACAGATCAGATCATATGTAGAGGATTTTAGGAAGGGAGTGTCTAACCCCAGGTCTTAAACAACCCTTAGAAGTAGGAAGCTAGGAGATTTGGGCTAGAGTGCCCGATAGGGAAGTCACACGGAAGCGAGGTAGAAAGGGGGAGGAAGACGCCCTTATTTATTACCGGAGGCCAGTACCAAAACCCCCTGGAGAGAAAGCCCCAGTGCGCGAACTACGAAGGGGTGTGACGTCACTCTAAAAGGGCCATCCCAATCCGTTTCTCCAGAGAGGTCAAAGGGCAAGCGTAAAGGGAATGCCGATATTAGCTTCGCGTTCATGCGGCATTGATCAGTAATGAGCTTTCGGTAGTCGTGCACGTGAGTAAGCATTTTTATACAACATGCCTGGAAAATATTGAGTACCTTTATATAGATATGATTACAAAGCACATCCAAAAGCCACTGTTTTCAGCTTTCCTGAAGGTGAAAGCTTTCGAAGAAGGCGGATTTCTTCCGTACCAATGAAGAATTTTGAACCCACCGTGAATTAAAAGGTTAGTTAAGCCTAATTGTTCTCATGACAGCATTTTCTGCTTTCGTTGAAAACAATTATAATTTAGTGAATTGTTCGCCGTTTTTTTTTTTTATTGACGGAGTAAAATTTAAGGGCTAGCCTTCCGATTATCTGCTCATTGTTTATTGTCGTTCAAATAATGGTATTAATTGCCATTCAACATTTCATTTCCATAAAGTAATAGTTATTTTTCTTTACAAAATTCGTAGTTAGTAGTGTTCAAATTGAAAAGAAAAAGAAAAAAAAAGGAGATGTACATATACTTGTATATTATCAGCGCATCAAGTACTAAGGTTAACTAGGCAAAGAAACTGGCAATAAATAATTACGTTATTTATTAATCAACATTTCCTTTCCGTAAAACAAATGTCATTTTTCTTTAAAAAATTACTGTGTATCAGTGTCCTAATTCAAACAAGAATACGCACGAAATGTACAGAACTGCTTGATGCGCTGATAATCTGAAGGCTAGCCCAAAGAAAAGTCTATTGGAATGTCGAACAAATGTATCCGAAAGTTTGGAATTAATATATTCCACGTTCATTTGACGAAGAACTTTTTCCTAAATGATTTTAATTTTTATTTTATTTTTTACCTTCTAGAAATAGTTGCAAAATTTGAGCAACCATCTTACCGTATTTTCAGTAAATATACTCACTAAATCGGAAATTTTGCTTTCGCCTTCGTTACGTAATTACAGAAAAGTCTTTTCTTTTTTCTTTCATGTTAATAAATCGAACGCGAAGGGAATTTCGAAAAATTTTAAGTGAAATGATTATGTTCATACAATCCTACCAATTTGCCATTAACGCATTTGAAAAGATCGTAGTTGCAAAAATGCTTAACGTGAAATGCTGGATTTTTCACGTTATGCGTGAAAAACCTTATTATTTTTATTTTGCTCCTTTAGCCAAATTGAAAACTAAAGGAAAAAATTTCATGAAATCATTTCCCAGCACAAGAGCAAAACTTTGGAACTCCCCGATTTACATATATCATTGCTGGAAACTGAGAAAAAAAAATGAAAGCTAAGGATGTAATCTTTTGATGTTACATAAGGACAAAAAATACAGAGAAAAAAAACATTGTAACGTACCAGGAGATGTGACGTACCTGCCCGAAGAACGCACACGACATAAAGGCAAATAGGAATCAGAATAAAACGTCCGCGTAGCTCAATTGGTAGAGTGACTTATTCCGGAATGAGGGGATCCGGGTTCGAACCCTGGCGGGGATAAAAATGACGGAGAAATTTACTTCGTTATAACATGGTCGATTTATTGCTGTGTGCGCAAATTGTCTAGTATCGCACTCGATAAATTATTTCTCTGTCTGTGTAAACAGCGCAGTACTTCGTTGGTGTTTTCAGGAGCGGAGGGCCCGAGGCTCGAGTCGGTCGGCCCACTAGCTCTGACGTCACAGACCAGTTCGGAGGCTTTCTTAATCTTCAGGGGGTTTTGCCCCGACCTGGGTCCGACCCTACGACGCACAAGTACGCTATCGACGGTTAACCGAGGTTGTCCATGCTAACCGTCGATTGCGCTAACAATGAGCACGTGAGCGTCCAATCTTTACTTTGAATGATTGAAAGAAAGTCGTCGGGTCCGATGAATTTCGTTTCCTTGTGCACAACCGAGTACGTGTGCGTTGTTTATCTGGGAGGTGTTGGCTCCACGATGAATCTTTAAACGAAAACGAGCCGGTGGAGAGCCTGCGCTGGGAAGCCCTCGGTTCAGCAATTTATGTACAAGAAACTACACAGTCGAGTCGCATTATTGTGACCACCTTCTACTTTTGACGTAAACAGCACGTAGCCAATGAAAGAAGGCGCGTGCCCTGGGCAAGCTTAGAGGATATAAAAGGTGTGCTGTAGGCATTCTGAAAACATATCATTCGTTGTTGTCAGAAAGGTGGGGCCACGAATTCGGAGGTTTATAATCCGCCCCAAATCTGAAGTAGCTAGCTGTAGAAAAGGAACTCTTCCTGGGGTGTTTTTACCTACTCCGTACACAGCTCATGTATTTTTTACATTAGACCTACCTACATCACTGATTACAGTCTTCAGTTATTTTTTCCGAGATTTAAGGAAATTACTCAGAAAAGATTTGTCAAACAACGAATCTCAATATCATTTCATATTATTTATTTCATAAAACGTTCAGTACTTCTTTCTGTTTATTTGTGTATTTATTTTTGTAGCACAGGCTTTAGATACATGTAGTAACAGTACATTTCTCGTAAGTGGAAATGCACAAATATGAGATAGACTACGTAAATAGAGAATAATTTAACATCGACAAGCCTTACCTATTATGCAGAGTAAGCGTCCGTTTCATCAGTTCCAGGTTTACGGACCTTTCTCGGAAAAATTTCAAACTACCAGCAGACCCAGTGACGCACTTAGTGTGTGTGTGTGGGGGGGTCCCTCTCCATAAGGTGTCGCTTGGTCCTTCGTGCGTAGTTGTTTGTCATTCGCTACTTATTTTTAAATATATTTGTATGTATTTTTAAATACATATTTTACGAATCATTGGAAACTCATTTTAAAGTAGCGAAGCTTTTTTTGTTTAACGCTCCCCAATGCTTTCGGTGACGTTTTCCCTAAGTTATTTTATTTTAATCTTCAATATTTTGGGCCACCCCATAAAGAAATTTCTGATGCGCCACTGAGCAAATCTTTCATTTTCTAACAAACATTTTTACCCAACCTGACCGCTAGACTGAAAACAAATATTAGAAAATGTTGGGCGCAGCTGAAAATATGTTATCACCTGTCAACTGACATCGAGAACGGAGTGCATTCCAAAGCCAGTTTATTGCCTTGCCGCATCTGCTGCCTGCTAAATTGCAGGCAGGCGCCGTACTCAATTGGAGGCTAAAGGCTTAAAGAGGCGCGGCGATTGGGAAATCCCTCCCCCACCCCCCAGTTCCATCCGGTGAAATACGAAGCGTGTAAAAGCACTCAGAAATCCTTTAATCATCCGATTGTGACTAAATGCCATAAATGAATTAAAAAGGGTGTCTGATCCGGTAAGCTATGGTATAATGAATTAGCTTTATTTACTTTCCGCTAAGCTAATTATTATGAATGATTCTCTTCCTACCAGCTAGCTAATGATATACTTGTACTAAGCTTCAAAATAATGAATTCAAAAGGGTGTTGTTACTAGTTAATTACGAACTTAAAACAAAGTCTCAACGCTGGTTATTTATAGGAATCAAATAAATATTATTAACCTAACAGCCAGACAGAGGTCTGACAAAAACTATGAATTGAGAAAGACTGAACTTACTGAAAACTTCTTTATTAGAACGACTCTAGGTCAACTAAGGCACGCATAACTCTTGTACACAATAATGAATAATCTTTCCTCTTTTCGTACACACTCTCCTCATAACAACACACCACGCTCACCTCATAACAACACACAACGCTCAAAGTCTCGATGAACGCGCCTATATACTAGCTACCACCACGTCATGACTTACACTCATTGCCAGATCACATTCAGCGGGTGAAATAATATTTCGTTCAGTAGGAAGATAATTTACATAGTAAAATAAAATAACCAGAGATAGTAAAATCAAAAGGAAAGTGAATATAGAGTATACGTTACATCATCTCCCCCTTAATTTTTCTTTTTTTTTTCCTTTTTTTCTTTTTTCTCTTTTTTTTTTGTTTCCGATCAATTTTGGAGTGTAAGTCTTACATTTCGTTGATTGATGTTTCTCGACCTCTTTTTTGTTTTGTTGTTTGGTGGTAGCCGTATTTACATTATCAAACTTGGCATGACAATTTACGAAATCTGTATTCGACTGTGAAATTTGTAGTGTAGAACAAAACAAACCTGCATCGGCATACTTTCCTTTTATTCTGCCTAGCAGGAATCACTTTTTTAATTTCAAATGACGTTCTCATTATTCTTGAAATACATACCAACTGTATCAGCAGCGAAATTTACCTGGAGCTGCCTAACAGTAACAATTTTATTATTTTACCCCTAAGCACATAGATATATATAAAAAAAGTGGATTAGTAGATGGACATAGAAGAAATATAAAAAAAAACACACACACATATATACACAAAAAAGAATGCATAGGCCCACACGAAAAAAGAAATTCTGACACGCCAACTGGTCGTGCAGGAAAAACAACAAACTGAGAAAAGAACCTGTCCACGAGAACTTACTTATCTCGAGGACGCATAAAAAACTCTAGTGCGATAACGTTTTCCAGGCCTAATTGGACTGGTAAAATCAGGTGGCTTGGATCTCTTCAGGGACTGGAAGGGAACTGGAACATCGGTCTGCTGTCGGTCAGGAAATCCCGGCGGCTGACGGGAACGGTCAGGAATGGCGGAAATCCTTCGGTCCGAAACGGCTGAAGTCTGTGGGTCCAGAAATCCCTGCGGCTGAGAAGAACGGTCAGGAGTCTGGCGGTCTGGAAATCCCTGCGGCCGAGAAGAACGGTCAGAAGTCTGGCGGTCCGGAAATCCCTGCGGCTCAGAAGAACGGTCAGAAGTCCGGCGGTCTGGAATCCCTTGCGGCTGATAGGAACGGTCAGGAACGTCTGAAGTCTGGCGGTCCGGAAATCCCTGCTGCGGCTGATAGGAACGGGCTCCCCAGGCTTTGGATATGAAGTCCCTTTGTGCTGGGGCCCGTTGTGTCCTTCCAGTATCTTTTTGGACGGACGTGTCTCCGGCCGCATCGTTTGCTTTCGCTTACGCCCACGTGGCATGAGAGTAGCAGCAGGCATCGGCCCTGTTTGCCCTGAACGTAGGTTCCAGGGGCGAAACCCGGGCGGATGCAAAGATTTCTGCCTTCGTCGCTGTTGCGGCGAAGCAGATTGGGGAGACAAGTCACGTTTGCGCCCAGCCTTTGGTGGTGCTGGACGGTTTGGAACCGGAAATGTAGTATTCATAACTGATAAGTCAGAAATGTCCGAAGCCTCTGAGTCGCTGCTGTAATTCAGTGGTCGTGCAGGGCGATGTTTAGATTTGCCTATAGGAATACTTTCGGACGAAGTATTCAAAGAAGAAGTAGCCCGCGTTGGTGCAGAGTTATCCGGAAACGGCGCAGCAATAGTCTTGGCAATGGTTGGAGGGAAAGGAACCATACTAGTATTCGACGAACTCGATTCGAGCCTTGGTCTCATGGGAGAATCAGGTTGCGTGTGTAGAAACCCGTCTGGAGGAGGGGAGGGTGAAGGAAAAATCACTGGAGATTCTTCAAAAATGTTTGTTGGTTCGTCCAAAATTTCTGGCGGTTGAACATGAGATATAGATTCGTGAGTCTGTGGAACAGAAGGTTGAGTAGGATTGATAATGAAATCGATATTCCGTTCATGATACTTGCAACATTGATCAACATGTACATATTGAAAATGGTTGTCCGGTTTCTCCAGAACAATATTATTTTCAAAGACATTTGCCACCCGATATGGACCTTCGTAGCTGGGTGCAAATTTCTTCACTAAAGTATGCGAAACAGAAGACTGGAAGTGCGTTTCCACGAGAGTGAGATCTCCAACGACAAGATCTGGTTCCCTACGCCTAGAATTATAATATCTTGCTTGAGCCGCTTGTGCTCCTAGCATTGCAACACGAGCTTTTTCTGCCATGAGTCTTACTGATTGCGGAGTTGGTCGCTGGTTTAGTTCGTCGATAATCCCCGTTAAATTTTCAAAAGGGGTTTTAATTTTGCGACCCAGAAAAAGTTCTGCAGGAGTAATTTTAGTAGACTCGTGGACAGACGAGCGGAGGGCGAACGCAAAAAGTTCTAAATTGTCATCCCATCTTTCATGATGATCCATTACAAAAGTCGCAATCATTTTCACTAACGTTCGGTTAACACGTTCCGCAGGATTACTCTGGGGATGATATAGGGAAATGAATTTATGTTTAATGTGTAGTCTCGCACACATTCTTTCAAAAATGTCAGAAATAAATTGGGGACCATTATCCGAAACTACTTTATTAGGTGCACCATATCTAGAAAATACTTCATTAACTAAGATATTACAAATAACTTCAGCCGTAGCGGCTTTAATGGGAAAAACTTCAACCCATTTAGAAAAATTATCAGTTAGTACTAAAACGTAACGAGCTTTATTTTTAACAGATAATGGATAAGGTCCCAATAAATCTATGGAAATAATATCAAACACATGAGAACTTGAACTAGATTTCAAGTGACCGGCCGGTCTTACATTACGATAATTATTAATCTGACACAAGTGACATGATTGAACGTATGCGAGCACACTTTGGTACATGCCAGGCCAATAGGCAACATCCCGCAATTTACAACGGGTCTTGCGAATACCTAAATGGCCTGCAAGAGGTTTGTCATGAAATTCATTTAAAAGAGCCATTCTAAGGGTTCGCGGAATACATGGGCGAAACTCTGCCCTAGTAGTCCGAGATTTTGTATAATAAAGAAGACCCTCTATTACTTCAAAATGTTGTGACCTTCCAGCCAGAGAAGGATCACTTGGTAGGGGCGAACCCGCAAGCAAAAAATTGTAGATATCCCCAAAATCTGGATCATTTATTAATTCTGCCATTATCTGCTCTCTGGATGTTATATCAGCTATTAGAAGTAAAGGCTGACATCCAGGAGTAGTTTCTGTGGGGACCCCACTAATCGGAACGAGAGACAATGCGTCCGGTAATTGATTCTTATGACCTGGCTGATACGAAATTTTGATATTGCTCTCTTGTAACTTCAGAGCCCACTTCCTAAGTCTTTGAGATAGGTGCTTAGCAGAATTCAAACACTGAAGGGCAGAATGATCCGTAATTATGTTAACTGTCAATTCGTTAAGATAACATTGAAATTTGTCAAGAGCATACACTACAGCAAGACATTCACGTTCCGTAGCTGAATAATTGCGTTCAGCTTTGGCTAAAGTACGAGACGCAAAAGCTATTGGATGCCCAGCTTGTGACAAAACGCAACCAAGACCAACTCCGGATGCATCAGTATAAATATCAAATTCCTTAGTATGATCCGGGAAAGCCAACACCGGAGGCTGAGTCAATGCAGACTTCAGTGTTTCGAATGCAGCGTTAGCCTCAGGTGTCCAAATAAACTTCTTGTATTTACGTTTTAATACAATGGCTCACATATTGTAGCATAAGCGGGGACGAACTGCTGATACCAACCGGTCATTCCCAGAAAGCGGGATAGTTCTTTTGCTGTTTTAGGCCGAGGAAAGTCAACAATAGGCCTAATTTTTTCATTATCAGTGAATAAGCCGTGGGGCGAACGGGGTCCGGGTTCGAATCCCGGTGAGGCATGGATGTTGTGTTTGTCTTACGGCACTGGTTCTTTCCCTTCCCTGGAACCAGTGACCTTAAATTAGGGACGGGCGACTGCTTATAGCCCATTGAGTTGCTCACGATGGTCGTTAAACCTCCAATCCAATCCAAAAGCCGTGGGGAGTGATTTTCAACCCCAGATATACAATCTCGTCCCTCGCTATCTGGCATTTACTAGGTTTTAACGTCAAGCCAGCATTTTATATAAGTTGGAACACCTGTTTGAGCAGAGAAAGGTGCTCGTCAAAAGTCTCTGATGTGATAATAATGTCATCCAAATAGACATGCACATGGGGACCCAGGACAGGTCTGAGAACCGTGTCCATAAGCTTTTGTAAAGTAGCAGGTGCAGAAGCTAGTCCAAAAGGCATACGTAAATATTCATAGGCCCCAAAGGGAGTCACAAAGCCAGTTTTATCGACAGAGTCCGGATGTACTGCCACCTGCCAATATCCACTCGCCAAATCCAAAGTTGATATCCATTTGGTTGACGACAAGTCATTTAAAATATGTGACATGACAGGTAGGGGATAATTGATCGTTTTTGTGACTTGGTTGAGCTTGCGAAAATCTGTCACAAAACGAAATTCATTGGGTTGTTTCTTTGGAACCAAAAAGGCAGGGGCAGCCCAGGCGCTTGTTGATTCCCTGATTATGCCCTGCTTAATCATTTCAGCAATTTGACGTTGCATTTCTTGTTTCTTATGTGGAGCACAAGGGTAAGGTTTCGTCGCAATTGGTTTCGAACCCTCAGTGTCAATAACATGATAAACCACCTGTGTGAAACCAGGTTGATCCGAAAATAAACCAGGGCTTTCCTGTAAAAGGAGAGAAAGCTGGTCTCGTTGCTCCTCATTCAATTGGGTACTCAATAATAAACTCGTGATATCTACAGGAACCGTAGGAATCATTTCGACAGGTTCCGGAAAGGAAATCACATGTTGTACAAAATTCAAAGTTATTTGAAACTTGTTTATAAAGTCCATTCCCATTAGACATTTCACGGGTAGCTCGTCTATAAGCAGGAAAGAATGTGTAGAACGAGCTTTTCCCAGCCCTAAAGATAATGTGACAGTTCCTGAGATACTGAAGATTTCATTATTTGCACCTCGCAAATACTGCGTTGCAGGCTGAACGGGTATTGCAGAAAAAGTGTCAGTGCAAAACTTTGTATTTAGGGCTGATATCTCAGACCCAGTGTCGAACTTTGTCTCGACAATAATGTCTTCAAGTGTCAAGAATACATCAGGCAACTGAGGAGTTTGAACAGTCACTAATACTGTTTTAGGGTCAGAATGTTTGGTATCAGGAAGCAGGACCGACCCTTCGTCTACTTCCTGTGGAAGTTTAAAGGAATCCTGCTGGGGTTATCATGTGGTCGGAAACCTCGACCCTGCCGGGTATCGGGAAAATTTTCACGATGAGGAGATCTGCGTGAAACCTGCGTCGGGAACTCCGCGTGTCTGTTGACATTCTCATATCCGTTACGTCGGCCCTCAGCACGGGCAGAAAAATTATCATTGCCCTGAGCATGAGAACGTTCCGAATGCTGCTGAGTGAAACGGGGTCGAGCATTCTGTGCATTATTACGATATTCCGAAGCTTGTGCAGAAACTCGCTGTTGGTTTGCCACTCTTCTGTGTGGTGGAACGTATGAAGCTTGGGTGGGCACCTGTGTATGCTCGCGCTGAAAGTTATGTCTATTATGCCGCTGAGGGTTTTCGTAGTAAGCCTCGCGGGGTGCCCGAGCATGGTGAGTTGAACCATGTTTGCCATGTCGCTCTTCATACGTGCGTATGAGGCGAAGGCATTCATGAATTGTGGCAGGGTGTCGAACCTCAAGAAAATCTTGTAAGAATGGGTCGAGCTGCTGCACGAGGGTATCCAACATGTCAACATGACTGGCATGTGGATCCCATAGGTTGTATAGGCGTGTAGTTTCCAATGCAAATGCAACAGGGCTATCATTGAGACCTTGCTGACGCGAAAAAAGCTGTTGAGCAAGGCTAGCTCGACTGAGGCCGAAAGGAAAGACCTCCAAGAATTCTGCACGGAAATTCTCATAATGAGAATCCGGGTTCGACCCTCGCCACTGCCGATACCAGGTCTTAGCGGTATCCCTCAAGCAAGTCCCGGCAATTTGGACCTTGCAGTCTTCAGGAATATTATATAGATCAAAATGATCTTCCAGATCTTCGAGGAACTTTAAGGACCCCTCCAAACCATTGAAATGAATTGTTCCTGCATGCGGCACGAAATGGGCAAGCATTCTGCTTCGCTGAGAGGATTGAACTCCCTCAGGTACGACCCGCGACTCAGAGTAATAAGAAGCTGGTGCATTACGAAATGGTGAAGAATGCCTGGGTACGTGTAGATCATTCATATCAAAGTCAGAGCCACAGGCTTCGTGCAAATTGTCCAAAAAAACACCATTACCCTCGAGACTTGCCGAATGGTGGAAATTTGAAGTTGTCTCAGGTAAGGAAGACATGGATAATAATAGTCAGGATCTCGTGTTCGAGAAAAGTTCGGGCGCCAATTATAATGAATTAGCTTTATTTACTTTCCGCTAAGCTAATTATTATGAATGATTCTCTTCCTACCAGCTAGCTAATGATATACTTGTACTAAGCTTCAAAATAATGAATTCAAAAGGGTGTTGTTACTAGTTAATTACGAACTTAAAACAAAGTCTCAACGCTGGTTATTTATAGGAATCAAATAAATATTATTAACCTAACAGCCAGACAGAGGTCTGACAAAAACTATGAATTGAGAAAGACTGAACTTACTGAAAACTTCTTTATTAGAACGACTCTAGGTCAACTAAGGCACTCATAACTCTTGTACACAATAATGAATAATCTTTCCTCTTTTTGTACACACTCTCCTCATAACAACACACCACGCTCACCTCATAACAACACACAACGCTCAAAGTCTCGATGAACGCGCCTATATACTAGCTACCACCACGTCATGACTTACACTCATTGCCAGATCACATTCAGCGGGTGAAATAATATTTCGTTCAGTAGGAAGATAATTTACATAGTAAAATAAAATAACCAGAGATAGTAAAATCAAAAGGAAAGTGAATATAGAGTATACGTTACAATGGTTATACAGTATATGAACGCCTAATTGTACCTGGGATGGCAACAACCATTTAGCATTGCAATTACACATCTCTTAGATTAAACGGGTAAGTATGTTGTTGAAATAACAGGAGCCAGTTCTTACTCGGGCTCTTTGAAATTCACATCTAGCCCAGTGCCTAAACAAATATCTTGAGTTTTCTCTGCCACACAAGCAGTATGCATGAAGCAGACGGGTGAAAACACAAACATCAAGTAAACGGCGCTAGATTTTTTTCTACCCTCGGCAAAAAATACCATCCAGAACGCCACAGAGTGCGAGAGGCAAGAGAATTTGCTACTCTTACAGTTCGACAATAGTTTTTCTCGCAGCAAAAGCACGCACATTCGTCCAGGATCGTTTATCTTCTATGTGAGAAAACACCAAGAATGACCTGTGCTCTGTGCACAACAAGTAGTATACGCACCGCTTAATTTGAGTTCGAGTTCTTTTTTCAGTTATTTAGTTTTCTGATGAATTTAATGGGTTTTCTGATCTTGAATAAGACACATTCGGACTTGGAATAAATTAAAAAAAAAAAAAAAAGAACGCACAGAAGGAAGGAGAGAGACCCGTTCTCCGCCGTGGTTATTGCTTTAAAAAATTCTTTAACGATTTTTTTAAGCAGAAAAACAAAGCTTTTCAATATATTTGTGCGAAATCAATTTTCAAAGCGTATTTGAAGAGTTTTCCAGAAAACTGCGAAGCATCGTGACGGTATCCAGGAAATCGTAAAAAAAAAAACAAAAAAAAAACAATAAATTATATATGAGCCACATAACTTTAGGACGTTTCCTGGGTGGACCCCTTAAGTGAGGGGGACCATGAAATTCCAGAGGGGGTCCGGACGCGTAATTTGCATTTCGACATGCAATGCGCGATTACGTTCTGTAGACCAATCACACGCTAGCCAGAGATTCAGGATTTCGGTTAAGGGGCGGAGCTAGAAACTGGGGTCACGTGGCTACCTAGTATGACCCAGCTACCCACTATTTTCAGGTGGTGGCTGATTAGCCCTAACGTATTTTGGAATGGTGATATTTTTGTTTTGACACCGTTTGTTGTTCAGAGGTATCTCCAAGGAGGTTAGAATACAACAAGAGGCGCGCTTAAGCGCAACGTAAAGTTGATGAAGCCGTTTCTTTCCCCCCTCCATCAGTTGCCAATCGTTGTCGGCCATTTGCACTACTACAAGAGCAGAACCCTTTAGCCGTAGCACGTCAAAACATCGCACGACATAACATCGCAGTGACAAAACATCGCAAGTCATAACATCGCGGACACAAAACATCGCAAGCCATGACATCGCGGACACAAAACATCGCGGTGACAAAACATCGCAAGTCATAACATTGCGGGCACAAAACATCGCGGTGACAAAACATCGCAAGCCATAACATCGGGTGCCATAACATTTCAGGATGGGGCATTAATTACACGGCTTTTTTTCTTTTCATTTTTTTCTTTTGTATTTTTCTAAACATTTGATCTTTGGTAGGAAAAATTTGTTCAGACACTGATTTAATTTGCAGAAGACTAGTATGCGGCACTTATAAAAATATTTCAGGAGGGGGCACTAATTAATTTCTCATCTCATACAAAAATTTCGTAAAATCTACAGTTTTCAATTTAAAGCCACCAAATTTGGTATACTACCACATGGTGTTTTTGGATGTGGTCTGAGCCCGGGGTCGAGGGGCCCCCATAGAAAATTTTCGTAAAATCTACAGTTTTCAATTTAGAACCACCAAATCTGGTATACTTCCTAATGGTGCTCTAACTTAGACCGTAGACGGCTTTTGCTTTGAAAGGTAGGGAGCCCTGGGTCAAGGGGCCACAATACGCAATATTCATAAAATCTACAGTTTTCAATTTAGAATTACCAAATTTGGTATAATATCTCATGGTGCTCTAACTTAGACCATAGACGGTTTTGGAAAGGTTTAAAGGTTTTGGGGGCCCGGTGTCAAGGGCCCCCATACGCAATATTTGTAAAATCTACAGTTTTCAATTTAGAACCACCAAATTTGGTATACTTCCTCATGGTGCTCTAACTTAGACAGTAAACGGTTTTTGGAAAGGTAAGGGGCCCCAATACGCAATATTCGTAAAATCAACAGTTTTCAATTTAGAACCACCAAATTTGGCATAATATCTCACGGTGCTCTAATTTAGACGGTAGAGGGTTTTCGGAACGGGTGGGGGGATCAAGGGGGCCCATACGCAATATTCGTCAAATCTACAGTTTTCAATATATATCATCATCATCATCATTGTCAACCATTATCAATCCACTGCTGGACGAAGGTCTCCCCAAGTTTCCTCCACAACGGTCTGTCTTGTGCCAGTCTCCTCCATGTCACCCCTGCATACTTTCGAATTTCATCCACCCATCTCCCATGTGGTCTTCTTCTGGGTCTTTTCCTGTCCCTTGGAATCCAATCTAAAATGTCGGCTGTCCATCGATAATCTGTCCTTCTGGCAGTATGTCCAGCCCATTGCCATTTCAGGGATTTAACTCTGATCATGATGTCTTCCACTCTTGTCATTTTTCGGATCCACGAGTTCCTCTTCTTATCTCTCCTGGTTACACCAAGTATGCACCTCTCCATGCATCTTTGAGTTGTCTGCAGCCTTTGTATGTCTCTTTTAGTTAAGGTCCACGTCTCTGCACCATACGTAAGCACTGGAAGGATGCATTGATCAAACACTTTTCTTTTAAGACATAATGGCATATTGCTCTTGAAAATTATGCTGTTTCTTCCAAAAGCTCTCCAGGCAAGTTTTGTACGCCGATTAATTTCTTCATCAATGTGACAATCACTTGATATCTGCTGTCCAAGATAAACGTACGTGTCTGTTATCTCCAGCTTTTCCCCATCAATCGATAAATCTTCATTTCTTGTAAAAGCATTGAACATCACTTTTGTCTTCTGAAAGTTCATTTTTAATCCCACTTCTTTACTCTTGTCAGCAAATTCCTGGATCATACTCTGCAGCTCTGATGGGGTAGTTGCAAAAATGACTACGTCATCAGCAAAACGAAGGTGGGTTAGATAATCTCCATTAATCTTTATCCCCTTGTTTTCCCAGCTCAGCGACTGAAAAACACCCTCCAATGTGGCATTAAAGAGCTTCGGAGATATGGTGTTACCTTGTCTCACTCCCTTTCCAATTTTTACGTGTGTTGTATTTTCAAACAGCCTAATCTTTGCACTTGCATTTTCATAGATGTTATTAATAATATTAATGTATGCATCTTCAATACCGCAGGTTTTCAGAGCCATTGTAACTGCTGATGGTTTCACCGAATCAAAGGCTTTTTCATAATCGATAAAAGCCTTGCACAATGGAAGTTCATATTCCCTCGCTCTTTCAATTAGTTCTCTCAGCACGTGGATATGATCTATTGTGCTGTAGCCACTCCTGAATCCAGCTTGTTCTCTCGGTTGAGCCATGTCTAGTGCTACCTTCAAGCGGTGTGAAAGAACTTTAGTGAAGATTTTATAAACTACTGATAGGAGGCTGATAGGTCTGTAGTTTCCGAGATCCTCAATGTCACCTTTCTTATGTAGCAGGATCATTGTAGCGGTGTTCCAATCCTCAGGAATCTTTCCTTCATTAAGGCATCGAGTGAAAATTTGGGCGAGTACTGTTTCGATTTCTCCACTTGCTTCTTGTATGATGTCTACAGTAATTCCATCTTCTCCTGGAGCTTTTCCCCGCTTCATGTTCTTGATTGCATGTGCAACTTCTGCTGGAAGGACTGGAGGAACTCTGGTACTGGTATCTTTCATGATGTCTGGAGTGCATATATCATCCCTTTCATATAATTTGGAGTAGAAATCTTGATATATATATATTTTTATATAGTATATATATATATATATATATATATTTTTTTATATAGTATATATATATATATATTTTTATATAGTATATATATATATATATATATATTTTATATAGTATATATATATATATATATATATATATATATTTTTATATAGTATATAGTATATATATATTTTTATATAGTATATATATATATATATATATATACCAAGAAACGGCATATATATATATATATACCAAGAAACGGCGATCTTTATTCATACCCCTTCCCCTCGTTGAACTTTTGTGGCCAGTTGCCGTAAACTCGTATGAACCAGCATGAAAATTCCGTTAAACAAAATAACTCCTTCCCGTCATTAGGCACTTTGAAAAACTGCCACACATAATTCGCGCAAACTGGAAACACTGACACACATTCAAAGTGTTCCTCGTAGGAACAGCAATTTGTGCTCGGTCCCTTAATGAAAAGCACGTGGCAGGTTTCCAAGTTGCTGAAAGATGTGTGGCAGTTTTCTAAGTTGCTGAAAGATGTGTGGCAGTTTTCGTGTGTGACGGTTTATCGGAGACCAAGAATTTTAGAAAGTTCTTTGGATCGAATTCAAACTTTATATTAAAAAATCCCGTATCAGCGGCGGGTTAGATTCGATTTAGGACGAAACAAGATAGTAATTCCGCAACTTCATGTATGTATGAAATGTGAAAAGATGAAAGAGAGTAAAAGCCTGCAGGAAAAAATATCTGATCTTGAAAGTGTACTAGGTGCTTTAAAGAATGAGAAACGCGAGATTATTAAATATCTCTGCACAAATCAGAAATGCATACATCATTACAAGGTTCTGGTCAAAACAAATTATCCAACTCAAGAAGCAATTAAAAGATATTAAGGGAAGCAGGTAAAGGTATCCATGATATATTTACGACGCCCAAGTGATCTTACGAAAGGAAGCAATGGATAAAATGGGCACCTGAAGATGTATTGAAATGCATCGTAATAAGAGCTCTCTTTAGAAAAATCATATATGACTTCTGGAGGGGGAAAAACATTATTCCATTACTTTGAAAAGATGGTGCGCAAAATTTACTCGTAATCCAGGCATTCAACACGATGTCTTTTTGTTGATGGGGGAAAAAAAGCTATGAAAGTTTAAATCGCTCTGTAAAGCTTTATGTTTTAAGCTTTGACGAAATTCATATTGACTCTAGGCTATACTACGACACCAGAATGGACAAAATTCTTTGCCCTTTCAAGAAAGCCCAATTTTTCTTAATCCGAGGATTATTATCGCAATGGAAGCAGCCAATATTCTTTAACTTACAAATGAAAAAAATATTGCTTTTTTTTTCAATAAATCAAGGTTTGGAAACTACTGGGGTTGAACTAAAAGTTATTTCTGACTTGGGATGATGCAATACGTTGTGGAGAGAACTTGAAATTTCTATGGACAGGTCATTTTTCGATAATCCTTTTTTTCAGGGGTCAAAAATATGGGTATTTGCTGATACTTTTAGCTTTTAGATCTTCGAATATGAAACATTCTGCTTAATGAGTTTAAAACAAATATTCCTTCTGTTTTAATGTGTTTCAGTGATGTTCGTTGGATTTACTGGGGTATAAACATGGATTTAATTCCTTCTAACGCTTGCTTCGTGCGCTTAGATATCGGAGGGGATTAGATTACTCTTGCGAAGAGAGATGGCACCGCAAGTATGCCACAGCCTCCCTCTTCGGGAAGCAAAGTGTGCTTCGCTAAAATAAACAGCCTTTGTACCAATAGCCCTGAGTTTTTACGCTCTTTTACCTCCTCCAAATTGCGCCGTTCTGTGGAACAATAGCAAAACAACCACTCCATCTCCAGATGTTTACTTGCTGCGGTTTACTTTTAAAGACCAAACCCATTGTCCTCATTTAAGGAAGTAGTCTCTTGGGGAAGGAATCACAATGCGACGGGCACATGCTAAGATTGCTTCCCTCATGAACAAGGGGGGTGAAAAACTTAACTATACCAATCCTTCTTCATTAGTGCCACCGCCCAAATCCAGATGGCTTTGGGAATTGTGAGCTATTCTTACAGATCACATGTCACCCAGTGACGAGGCGCATTTTTCCGTTTTGTGGAAAAACAAATTTTAAATCAAAAGTCGGAAGAACAATTTACCACAAAATAAATGTTTTGTTGCAATTATCTTACCATTTATTAATCAATACATGAAGCAAACTATTGATCAGTCAATAAAATGAAATTAATAAATGAAAAACAAAAGGTCCTTATCATTCGCTGAAAATAACTTAAAAACAGTATGTCATGACTTAAAGGAACTGCAACCACATAAACTTGATACTTTAATTGAATCCTTACTGGATGTTTTTCACTTATATAACAGTAGACAACACAGGCGCCGACTTGAAAAATTATTGGGGGTTCCGAAAATTTTTAATCGAATTACCAATTCATTTTTCAGAGTATTTAAGTCTAATTTAAATTTCATTCAGTGAGATTATCTGGCACAATAAAACGCCTGAAATGCTAAAATGGAGCAAATTATACGTAGTTAATTACAGAATTATTTTTTTCTAGATAATTATAATTTATTTTGCTTTTGTAGGCGCGGCATTATTATATACAATACACAGATACTATGTGAATTTTCAACTCAATTGTCTTATGAAAGTAACTAAAACATGTAAAATATATTTTAAGGGTTTTTTTAACAATTTTAAAAAAATTTCAAATTTTTTTTTTCTTCAAATGATTTCTGAGTTAAAATAGGAGGTTAGAAGGGAGAGGACATGACATCAGCTCCACGCCCTGCGTTTTCCGTGGGCTCTACTTCGTATCAGCTGTGTATGCCCAGTATGCCCAACTTGGGCTGCTTCTGTACTTATACTATAGGGAAATCGTTGACTTTGAAGAGGTTTCAGAGGCACTTGTACAGCATGTACAGTCAGGAAAAAATGAGACCGAAATATACATGCACATAACTAAAAATTTGCAAAAAGTTACAAAAATACTGTTTAATATTTTCTAAAAAAATTAAACAAAATTATGCTTCGTCGAGCGGATCCTATTGCGTATTAACCAATCACGGCCTTGCTAAAGCTGTGGGAGCCTTGTTGACCTTCAGGGACTGCTGCTGAGAGTAAGAGGCGGCCGCTATCAACCTGTGCTCCAGCACAGCTCTTCAGCAATTTGTCTTCAGTAAGTGACGTCACGCCACTGAACCTCCCCACCCGGAGGGCCCAAGAAACCAGATGATCAGACTTGGCTTCACCAGCGGTTGCTGATGCCATCTTCTCTCTCTTCTAACCTTCTTGTTCCCTGACTGCCTGAAGATAGGGCGGGTCAACTGACTGTACAACATATTTCCGCCTTTATCACTATGACCTCGAATAGGTTCTCGTCTCCGATTGTAGAGCTAGACTTCTGTATTTTGTGGGAACCCAGACAAACCGAAGAATTTTCTAAAGGAGGCAGTTTTAAATGCTCTTAAACAACGGTACTTGAGGTATTGTCTGTCGCATCCAATTTTATGAACACGAACAAACACTAATTCTTTTTTGAGGCACAATAAACAGTCTGAGGGTTAAATTTCTATACACACTTTTTACATATAGTAAACGGGGAATGAATAATAAAAACCTTGAAGAATTGATAACGAAAACCAAAATTTATGCACATATGCGTACGTGTATTTTTTCCACGAAATACGCGCAAAAATATTAGGAGTTCTAGGAACCCACAACAAAATCATTGGGGGTTCAAAAACTGTCTCGAACCCACGAAGTCGGCGCCTATGCTAGACAATATAAATATATTTAAACACAATGTTAAATAATCCAGTAATGGATCCCGGAAGATTGGTGCCCAGCAAACTTGTACCCATGCAGTTTCGTTCCCTCCTGTTCAGTTTTAATGCCTGATTTCCAGGATTTGGCATCATCTTCACCCCTTCTAACTATTCCGATACATTTCCCCCTCTTCAAATTCGTAAATTATTTCACAAATTGAAGCAATCACGGCATTTTCCTAAAATTGAATTTTAGAAAACTCGTACCCGGGAGATTGGTACCCTTCTGTTGGTGAGACGTTACGGGGACATATACAAATTGCATTAACGGAAGATCTTTCCTCTTTGATGATTGTCGTTGTTGAACAGCTGTTCTCTCGGCGGAAAACTCCTATTCTTTCTTCCCCCGTAGCAAAACACACCGCAGAAAACTCCTATACCTTATGCGTATAAGGGAATGCACACAAATTGCATTTCGTACTAGATTTGTTAAAATGTAGGAGTTATTATAGTGGCATAAAATTATAATAAGAGATTCCTACTTACATAAAATGGCATGTAAGATCCGGTTCACTATAAACCGCCACACAGGAAAACTCCCACATGTTTTTCATTAAGGGGCCGGGCACGAGTTGCTGTTCCTCCGAGGGGCACTTCGAATTTGTGGCAGTTTTCCAAGTTTCCGAATTATGTGTAGCAGTTTTCTAAGGTATCTAATGACGGCAACTGGCCGCAATAGTTTAACGGGGTGGTGAAGCATAAAGATTGCCGTCTCTTGGCCTATACTGAGAATTCAAGGTATTAATATTTCTTTTTTACTTAATTAATTCACAGGACGTACACCTAGGCCTTTTAAATAATTTTTAATCAATCGCCTTCATATTCATAACGTTTACGTATCAAACCAAGTTGATAATAGTGCGCTTTTACTTACGCACTAAATATTAATTCATAGGCCTTACCTACCACTAGGACCTTTTAACAATTTTTATTCTACCGATGTCATATTCAAAATGTTTACAAACCAAGTCAAGTTAATAGTATTGCGCTTTTACTTAGGCACCAAATATTAATTCATAGTCGTTAGACCTAGGCCCATTAGCGCACCCACGGAGGAAGCTTGGGGGCTTAAGCCCCTCCAAGGATATTAAGAGCGACGTTCGTCACAAATTAAATATTCAAAAATATTATTTTACGTGTTCAAAAAATTACATAGTGTCTGACATAGTATCTTCTATTACCAGGTGTCTTCTTCACCATAGCTTTAAAAGATCTACAAATTGACGGTAATTTGTTAGCCGTGCAATTTGTATATGCCACCGTAACGTCGTAGCAACAGAAGGGTACCAATCTCCCGGGTACCAGTTTGCCGGGTACGAATTTGCCGTTCCCCTGAAATAATTACTTTTCTGTAGGAACTTTTTTATTTTATTTCATTTATTTATTTATTTTTGGGAATTCCGTGCAGATAATAATATACAATAACTGAAAGAGACTATTTCGAACTTGTAAAGTACGTAAAATTCCTGGAAAAACATGGAATGCATCTCTTGTTGCTGCATAAACCGAAACTGCATCTCTTGTTGCTGGCCGACCTTATTGTGTTTAATATGATGATATGGTTACAAAAGTTTTACTTCTTCCAGACACTAGCAGCCGACGTTTACGACTCGAATAGATGCTAATTATATTTAGTTAAATTACATAGCGCAAAATTGTATGGTAAATTATGTTTTGAAAATCACAAAATTGCTATAATTATGTTAGCAATCAATGTCATTTTTTAAAAAACTCCCCCCTCCCCCCCCTCATACAAACATTGTATTTATTCCTCATTGTGGATTTCGGCACATACATGTCTCGCTTCTCCCAAACGAATGCCGAAATGCCACCGCTGTATTTAATTATATACTTTTTTTAAATATTTTCTGTTTTCTATATCAGATATATATTTTATTACATTTAATATTGAATTTTTATTTCACTAAGCACTTTCAAGCCAACAAAACGAATCTGAAACCTAAGGTATCTGCACTTCCCTAACCTTTTAAGCTGTGACTTCGTTCAAGATGTGCAATTTTTTATTTATTTATTATTTTTTTTATTTTGTGGAAATGTGAAAATCAGTGCTAACATATTGGTGAGATGGTGTCGTAAAGATTCAATTTTGCATGTTCCCCTCTTGCCTAAAACAAAGTTTTGAACCGGCGAATTTTGACCAAGAGCTAAAGAAGTGGCGAAAATGCCGCACGAACACAAGTCACATTATTGGAAAACTGGTATGTATGTAATAGATTGCGGAATGTAGAGAATACCAAATATAAATAATTTATTTTTGTTTTATGTCTAGTTCACGGCCTAAAATATTGTAAACCTCAACACACCGTTACCATATTTAAACCATTATAAGTTTCCAACGGAATAATCTAATTAAAAATTAAATAAAATTTTGGAATCAGCTTCCAAAAGCCTTTAAAACAACATATCACTTGTCGATACGGGAAAAACATTTTCAGGTAGGGCCTACTATAGAATCAGGGCGCCAGGGTGGTGGGTAGCCTATATCTTCCATGGTATTCATGGCAGCCTATATTTTCCATGGTATTCATGGTAGCCTATATTTTCCATGGTATTCATGGTAGCCTACATTTTCCATGGCATTCATGGTAGCCTATATTTTCCTCAGGGTCCTAGAAAATGTGACCCAGGTCGGTCAAAAGGTTTAGGAGCTTATAAGGAAAATACAGTTAGAGTCCACCAGCAGAGGAGCCACAATGTAGTGGGGCCCATTCAGGGTTGCCTATATTTTCCACAGGGTCCTAGAGAGTAAGTATGGAAAATTTGGTTCAGATAGGTCAAAGGGTCTAGGAGTTTATAGAAACATACATACATACAGACAGCCAGACATTCCATTTTATATACATAGATTATAACCGGACTACTTAAGCATTAAAGAAGAAACTGTCAATTATAGCTTAATACTTTAAAATACGTACAGTATAATAATTTGTATCACGCCATCCTGCAATGTAACATGCAACATTGGTCCTATTATGCAAACTTTCATCTCGATGTATGTAATAATTTACACTTTTGTATTTTGTAGTCTCTCACCATTTAACAGATTTATTTGGCCAAGTTCTCCTTTTGTATGTTTTCATCATTCGTAGAATATAGTGATAATTTCCATGTCTTGACTGTTGTATTCTGTAACAAGTATTGTAATAATATTTTCCTGTCTTGCATTGTAATGGCATCTAGTAATTTAAGTTGTTCATGTAATTTCAGTATTCAGCGCATTGTATATTACGTAGAAATTGCAGTACATACCTGTCTTTGTATTATTAGTAAAAAAAGCAGATGCATAAACCGTGTTCCAAAGTGGATTTTTCTTTATTTCTAAATAATCACTAAATTAAAGTATTGATCACTGTAATATGAAAACAATCACTTCTAGTAATCAACACTAACACGAACTTTAGTTAGATTATTATTGGCATTACTTATACAGAATGCCCTTAGTTAATCAGGAGATCTTAGAAATTGGTTATACAACATCGACGGAAACAATTGTTGCCACATATGTCAAAAGCGGATTACTGCATGCCGTTGACCGGTTTCGAGTATTCTATTCTCATCAGAGCGACTCCAAAAACAGTTCAAAACACGCATTTGCAGAACGAAATTGCATATATATAGAGAAATAATTTAGAAATCCTGTTCTTTTTCTCACGTATAAAAAACATCGAATCATCTTTCTGCTTTTCTATGTTAGTGTTACTTTGCGTAGTAATACTTTAATTCTTATCCGAAAAATATGAGTAATTAGGCAGATTGACAATTTAAAAAAAAAAGTTCTAATTTTGATATCTGCTTGATTAAAAAGCGGAAAAATAGTTTGATTTTCCATCTTGAAATGTAAAACTTTTGGAACACATACGAGTGATATATATAACACGGGATTCCCTACCACCTCAGCCGCGTAGCCTCACTTCCCCTAATCCATTTCCCCTAATTCCCGTTTGCCCTAATCACGTTTACCCCAATAGCGTTTCCCCGAAATCGCTTTTACCCGAATTCCCATTTCCCCTAATTAATTTCGTTTGCCCTAATCTCGTTTCCCCTAAATCTCGTTTCCCCTAATTCACGTTTGCCCTAAACACGTTTACCCTAATGGCGTTTCCCCGAAATCGCTTTTACCCGAATTCTCATTTCCCCCAATTTCGTCTCCCCTAATCTCGTTTCCCCTAAATCTCGTTTCCCCTAATTCACGTTTGCCCTAAACACGTTTATCCCAATGGCGTTTCCCCGAAATCGCTTTCACCCGAATTCCCATTTCCTCTAATGTCGTTTGCCCTAATTGCGTTTCCCCTAAATCTCATTTCCCCTAATTCACATTTGCCCTAAACACGTTTACCCCAATGGCGTTTCCCCGAAATCGCTTTTACCCGAATTCCCATTTCTCCTAATTTCGTTTGCTCTAACCGCGTTTCCCCTAAATCTCATTTCCCCTAATTCACATTTGCCCTAAACACGTTTACCCCAATGGCGTTTTCCCGAAATCGCTTTTACCCGAATTCCCATTTCCCCTAATTTCGTTTGCCCTAATCTTGTTTCCCCTAATCTCGTTTCCCCTATTTCACGTTTGCCCGTATCAAGTTTTTCCTAATTCGCGTTTTCCTTATTTCGCGTTTGCCCTTATTCATGTTTGTCATAATTTTTATTAACCGAAATAAAACGGTGGGTCTTGATATCTCAAGAGAATTATTCTTTCCTTTCTTGTTGATGTCGATAACCATGCCAACAAAAGTGTAAAGAAGTGCACATGGTGAGGACCATTATACGGTTAGTCCTTAACGTAGCCATTGTATCCGTCACGCCCCCCCCCCCAACTCCGCTGCCCTTCCTCACAGATAAAGTACTACATCGCATTAAACTGTTATTAAAGCAAGAGATAGTATTAAAAAGCATTCGCTAGAATTATGAACGCACCACTTTTAAAAGTTCTTAGCGTACTAGACCCCTCCCTTCTCCCCACTGTACGAGACTCTAAGCATGAGCCGTGGAAATGCCTTTTGCTAATTGAGTTCCCCCTTAACAGTAGACGTCAGTTTGTCCAGTTTGAATGTTTTCCCAGTTAGCACCATCACTGATTGGGTGCAGGAGAACTGGCCACAAAAATTTTAACCGGCCGTATAACAATTGCGTTTTCGACCGCTTCGTGGCCACGTTCTTGGAAGTTGGTTATCTGAATCACATAAAGTTTCCGTAATTGTCTTTTCTTAATTGCGATTATTAATGTAATTCTTTAAAAAAAATGTTTATGATCTACAACTGAACAAAATATTTCAGGATTTACAAACTGCAAGTCTGCAATTAATTATCTGAGGGCATGTGCTGCCTCACGAAACCTTTCGGGGGGAGGGGGGTAACACCAAAAGTATAAAATATAAAGAATTTCTGGTCTGATCGGGAGATTTTCAGCATTTACAACCTACAAGTCAACAATTTATCTGAGGGCATGTGCTGCTTCAAGAAAACTGTCGGGGGGGGGGGCACACGTGTACAATGTTAAGTTACACGAAATTTGTTTTGGATTTTCTGGATTTTTACACTGCCTGAAAATAAACATCCTTCCTTTTCTTTCTGTTGAACTTGAAACCCTAAAAGGATAAAGAAACATTTTTGTAATTAAAAAAAAAAAAATTACGATGCCCCCCTTTTTCATTCCTGAGTATTTTTGATAGCGGCAATCATCATCATCATCATTGTCAACCATTATCAATCCACTGCTGGACGAAGGTCTCCCCAAGTTTCCTCCACAACGGTCTGTCTTGTGCCAGTCTCCTCCATGTCACCCCTGCATACTTTCGAATTTCATCCACCCATCTCCTATGTGGTCTTCTTCTGGGTCTTTTCCTGTCCCTTGGAATCCAATCTAAAATTTCGGCTGTCCATCGATGATCTGTCCTTCTGGCAGTATGTCCAGCCCATTGCCATTTCAGGGATTTAACTCTGATCATGATGTCTTCCACTCTTGTCATTTTTCGGATCCACGAGTTCCTCTTCTTATCTCTCCTGGTTACACCAAGTATGCACCTCTCCATGCATCTTTGAGTTGTCTGCAGCCTTTGTATGTCTCTTTTAGTTAAGGTCCACGTCTCTGCACCATACGTAAGCACTGGAAGGATGCATTGATCAAACACTTTTCTTTTAAGACATAATGGCATATTGCTCTTGAAAATTATGCTGTTTCTTCCAAAAGCTCTCCAGGCAAGTTTTGTACGCCGATTAATTTCTTCATCAATGTGACCCTCACTTGATATCTGCTGTCCAAGATAAACGTACGTGTCTGTTATCTCCAGCTTTTCTCCATCAATCGATAAATCTTCATTTCTTGTAAAAGCATTGAACATCACTTTTGTCTTCTGAAAGTTCATTTTTAATCCCACTTCTTTACTCTTGTCAGCAAGTTCCTGGATCATACTCTGCAGCTCTGATGGGGTAGTTGCAAACATGACTACGTCATCAGCAAAACGAAGGTGGGTTAGATAATCTCCATTAATCTTTATCCCCTTGTTTTCCCAGCTCAGCGACTGAAAGACACCCTCCAATGTGGCATTAAAGAGCTTCGGAGATATGGTGTCACCTTGTCTCACTCCTTTTCCAATTTTTATGTGTGTTGTATTTTCAAACAGCCGAATCTTTGCACTTGCATTTTCATAGATGTTATTAATAATATTAATGTATGCATCTTCAATACCGCAGGTTTTCAGAGCCATTGTAGCTGCTGATGGTTTCGCCGAATCAAAGGCTTTTTCATAATCGATAAAAGCCATGCACAATGGAAGTTCATATTCCCTCGCTCTTTCAATTAGTTCTCTCAGCACGTGGATATGATCTATTGTGCTGTAGCCACTCCTGAATCCAGCTTGTTCTCTCGGTTGAGCCATGTCTAGTGCTACCTTCAAGCGGTGTGAAAGAACTTTAGTGAAGATTTTATAAACTACTGATAGGAGGCTGATAGGTCTGTAGTTTCCGAGATCCTGAATGTCACCTTTCTTATGTAGCAGGATCATTGTAGCGGTGTTCCAATCCTCAGGAATCTTTCCTTCATTAAGGCATCGAGTGAAAATTTGGGCGAGTACTGTTTCGATTTCTCCACTTGCTTCTTGTATGATGTCTACAGTAATTCCATCTTCTCCTGGAGCTTTTCCCCGCTTCATGTTCTTGATTGCATGTGCAACTTCTGCTGGAGGGACTGGAAGAACTCTGGTACTGGTACCTTTCATGATCTCTGGAGTACATGTATCATCCCTTTCATATAATTTGGAATAGAAATATTTCACTCTTGTCAAAATTTCGCCTCTATTTCTTGTTACAGAACCATCTTCTTTTCTCAGTGCCATAATCTGTTTTCTTCCCTTACTGAGATGTCCCTTTGCTATCTTTAGGCTTTGGTTGTTTTCAATTGCTTTCCTCACTAGTTCACAGTTGAATTTCCTTACGTCTTCAGTGATACTTTTTCTTACTGTCTTGCATAGCTCTATATATTCCACTTTGGAAGTCACATCTTCTTTAGTTGTCCTCATCTCTCTTCTTTTTTGCATCAACATTTTGGTTTTTCCTGATAATTTGTTCACGTGCAACTTGTTCTTAGACCCAGCTAATTTTGTTGCTGTTTCCATAAGAGCTTTGGTTACTTTTCTGTTAACTTCAGAGATGTCCACTTCTTCCGATGTTAGGCCTTCTAAAGCAGAGAACCTGTTCTTCAGTTCTAACTTGAAGGTATTATGGTGTTTTTTAAGGTTGGTTATGTCAATAGATTTTGTTTGTCTTATGAGCTTGCCACGTTCAAGTTTAGTGTTGAGGTGCATCTTACATCTCACCAATCTATGGTCACTACCTGTGTTGAACTTGTTTAGCACACTGCAGTTGTAACGTACCAGGAGATGTGACGTACCTGCCAGAAGGACGCACACGACATAAAGGCAGATAGGAATCAGAACAAATGTCCGCGTAGCTTAATTGGTAGAGCAACTTGTTCCGGAATAAGCGTACTCGGGTTCGAATCCCGGCGTAGACCAAAAATGACGGAGAAATTCACTTCGTTATAATGGCGCCCGAACTATCCGGATGACCCGACCGTTCAAAATCTCGCATTGGTGTGATGTTATTTCCACACCGCGAGATAGGAAAAATATGAGCAGCACTTCGAAAAAAAGAAAAATAAGGGGGAGATGATGTAACGTACCAGGAGATGTGACGTACCTGCCAGAAAGACGCACACGACATAAAGGCAGATAGCAATTAGAATCAATGTCTGCGTAGCTCAGTTGGTAGAGCTGCTTGTTCCGGAATAAGCGTCCTCGGGTTCGAATCCCGGCGTAGACCAAAAATGACGGAGAAATTCACTTCGTTATACAGTCTTCTATGACGAATTTTTTGTTACACATAATAAAATCAATTTCACTTGTCGTCCCATTTGGATGTCTCCATGTCCATTTCCTGTGTGGCTTTTTCTTGAAGAAGGAGTTCAAGATGAAAAACCCTTCTGCCTCTGCAAACTCAACGAGAGTATTTCCACGCTGGTTTCTGTTGCCATGACCGAATTTACCTACTGAAGTTTCATTCTGTTGCCGTTGCCCTATTTTTGCATTGCAATCTCCCATAATTATTTTCAAGTGCTGCTTACCTTTATTATTTAGATGACAAATTTCCTCATAAAATTCTTCAATTTCTTCTTCAGGATGACTTGTGGTGGGTGCATAAGTTTGAATAATCTGAGCCTGGTATCTTTTCGAGAGTTGGATAACAAGTCGTGCAGCTCTGTCAGAGGAACTTTCAACTTCTACAACTTTATCCTTCAGTTTCTTGTTTATTATAAATCCAACACCACTAGTTCTGCCAGTATCTGTCCCACGATAGTAGAAGAGATGTCCACTTTTCAGTTCGATGAGATCTTCTCCTTTTCTCCTTACCTCACTTAGCCCCACGATGTCCCACTTGATCCTTTGTAGTTCCTCTTCCAATTCAAGAAGCCTTGAATCAGAAGATAGGGAGCGTCCATTGTAAGTAGCCAAGGTCAGCATCAGATGGCAGCCTAGTCCGGTCCTCCGGGGATTCTTAGCACCCTCTGCCTTCATGTCGCACTGGCCGCTGCCTTGGCCAGGTACATTCCAGCTGCCGGAGACTGAGGGCCAAGATTTAAGTTGTGGAATCATTTTGGAGGGGTTTGGCCATAACTCACCACGCTGGCCAAGCGGGTTGGTGAGTGTGGGATAGAATTTCCTCTGATCCCGATGGTATAGTTATACCGCTATGGGCGGTCGTCAGAGCCCCTTAAGTGGGAACAGGATGCACCACGAGAAGGCGGGGTTGACATTTGTCAAGGAGAGGCTGTGATGTTACGCATCACCTGACCTTACATCCCATAGCGGCAATAAGGTGCAGAAAATCCTCTTTTCAAATTTTTACTGTCTGTAGCAGTGGCTTACGCCGATAGATCGTTTTCCGAACTTAAAATATGAAAAGTTACTTCTGATTAAACGTGAAACAGCAACGACTATTTTTTTTTTTTGTTAGTAATTAAAACAAAATTGCTACAGACTTAGACAATTTGGACATTGTTATAAAGTTTGTAACAAAAAGAAAAACAAAAGCTACAAAAGTTAATTTTACCTGAAACTACGTTTGTTTGTGTGCTTTCTTAAAGCTTTAGTTTTTAATTTATAGGAAAAATAATTTCATTTATAATTTCATTTAATACGAAAACCAATTATTTCGAATTATATATATATATATTCTATTAAGAAGAGACTGAAGCAAAAAAATTTTTTGACTCAAACCGAGTACAACATAGAAAAGGTTATGTATTGACCGGTGTGAGTACAAAGAGAAAAAAAGAACAACTGAATGTAGAAAGTGTCGAGAATACTGAGCCTTGGCTTTATAAATTTCGGCTTTGCTCTTTAGTATATATATATAAGGGATAAAGATTAATGGAGGTTATCTAACTCACCTTCGTTTTGCTGATGACGTAGTCATTTTTGCAACTACCCCATCAGAGCTGCAGAGTATGACCCAGGAACTTGCTGACAAGAGTAAAGAAGTGAGATTAAAAATGAACTTTCAGAAGGCAAAAGTGATGTACAATGCTTTTGCAAAAAATGAAAATTTATCGATTGATGGGGGAAAGCTGGAGATAACCAATACCTACATTTATCTTGGACAGCAGATATCAAGTGAGGGCCACATTCATGAAGAAATTAATCGGCGTATAAAACTTGCCTGGAGAGCTTTTGGAAGAAACAGTATAATTTTCAAGAGCAATATGTCATTATGTCTTAAAAGAAAAGTGTTTGATCAATGCATCCTTCCAGTGCTTACGTATGGTGCAGAGACGTGGACCTTAACCACAAGAGACATACAAAGGCTGCAGACAACTCAAAGAAGCATGGACAGGTGCATGCTTGGTGTAATCAGGAGAGATAAGTAGAGGAACTCGTGGATCCGAAAAATGACAAGAGTGGAAGACATCATGATCAGAGTTAAATCCCTGAAATGGCAATGGGCTGGACATACTGCCAGAAGGACAGACCATCGATGGACAGCCGAAATTTTAGATTGGATTCCAAGGGACAGGAAAAGACCCAGAAGAAGACCACATGGGAGATGGGTGGATGAAATTAGAAAGTATGCGGGAGTAACATGGAGGAGACTGGCACAAGACAGACCGTTGTGGAAGAAACTTGGGGAGACCTTCGTCCAACAGTGTATTGATAATGGTTGGCAATGATGATGAGGATGATGATGATGATGTCGAATATATTTTCATTTGTTCGTATTAGTTTGGGAGACATTTTCTTCGGGGTATTTTCATTTGCATCTTTAATATTTTGGGATACCCCATAAAGAAATCCAGAATGCGCCACTGAGCTCTTGGTAACATGTGATTGACCCAGGTAAAGTACTTTTATATGTCGGAACAAAGCGTTTACAAAGCCCGTTGCGATTGGGGTGTAGGAGAACTGGCCATAAAAATTTAAGGGGAAGTATAAAAATTGCGTTTTTTGACCGCTTCGTGGCCACCACCACCAGAGGTTGGTTATCTGAGTCATATAAAGTTTCCGTAATTGCGTCTTTTCTTAATTGCGATAATTAATGTAATTCTTTATAAAAATGTTTATGATCTACAACTCAACAAAAGATTCCAAGGTTTACAAAGTACGCACAAGTCTGCAAATTATCCGAGGGCATGTGCTGAGTGCTGACTCAGGAAACCTGTTGTTGGTGGTGGGGGGGGGGGATACCAAAAGTGTAAAATATAAATTTTTTTAGGTCCGATCGGGAAATTGAAATTTTCAGTAATTACAAGCTACAACTCGACACATTATCTGAGGGCATGTGCCTACTCAGCAAACCTGTCGGGGGGGGGGGATATATTCCAAAAGTGCAAAACATCATAAAGAATTTCTGGTCCGATCAGGAGATTTTTAGCATTTAGAGCCTACAAATCAACAAATTATTTGAAGGCATCTGCTGCCTCAGGAGGCCTGTCGGGGTAAGAGGGGGGGGGGGTAACACCAAAAGTATAAATTATAAAGAACTTCTGATCCAGTCGGGAGATTTTCAGCATTTACAACCTACATCGCAACAAACTCTCTGAGGGCATGTGCTGACTCAGGAAACCTGTCGGGGGAGGGGATTAATACCTAAAATATAAAACAAAGTATTTCTGGTTGTAAATGGTGAAAATCTCCCGAACGGATGAGAAATTCTTTATATTTTACACTTTACACTTTCGGTATTACCCCTCCCCCTCCCTGACAGGTTTCCTGGGTAGGCTCATGTACTCAGAAAATTTGTTGAGTTACAGCTTGTAAACGCTGAAAATCTCCCGATCGAACTGGAAATTCTTGATATTTCATATTTTAGCCCCCTTCCCCTACGAGTTTCCTGGGTTTGCACATACCAGCAGAGAATTTGTTTAGCTGTAGTCTATAGACCTAGAAAAATATCGTAAATAAGAAAATACGAAATTATGGACATTTTATGTGTGTCAGATATCTCGGGAGACCTAGCCACGGAGCAGTCTAGAACGCAATTTTTATACTGCCCCTTAAATTTTTTATGGCCAGTTCTTCGTGCGGCCACTTTTCCGGTGGTCAGTTTTCTGGTGGCCAGTTCTCCGCTTTGTCTTTTGCCCGAAAATCATGGAAATGTCTAAATTTTTTACTGAAAATGAAATATTAAAAAAAAAATTATTAACAATAGTTGCTCAAGTAGTGGGGAATATAGCCACGCGAAATTTGTTTATGAGGAACAATTTTATGGCACTGAAATTCCAATGTGTCCAGTTCTCCGTGTAGCCAGTTCTAAGGTGGCCACTTTTCCGTGCCCGTTGTGGGGTTGTGATTGATAGGGAAATGTTATATCAAGTTTGTTAAAACATGTAAAATTCTACTCAAGAATAATAGACTTACTTTGCCGTTAATAGGTATAATCAATATTTGATTCTAGCTGCAATACATCGAATATTTGATCCGATATTAAAAGAAAATATTCTGCACACGACATCTTCCCTCTGAACTACAGCCGGATGGCGGGAGCTTTTACAGGGCTTGGGGCGAAATTTTATTGCGGGGCCAGGACCAATAATTCATTGTTGGCACTAGTCATATTTTAATAAAGTCGTTACGTGAAAAATGTCCTCAAAGAACACACACGATGTGAAATTCACAAATTTTGACGGTGACAACGAATCCTCATCCCTCAACTCCAGAGCCGAATGCTTTACCAATTAAGCTACACCGAAAGAATTTATTGTTGCAACTTCTACGTCTTGACATGTGCTTCACCTCTGCAGTATGTCATAAAGAAAACTATTATAAAGAAAGTTCAAAGATAGAGAGAGAGAGAAGAGGAAGGGAGAGAGAGAAGAGGGAGGGAGGGAGACAGAGAAAGAGAGAGAGAGTAAAAAGGTGTTGATATCTACGATTTTCTTTCTGGGGAGATGAGGTTGAAATTGTATTATGACTCTTATAAAAACTTCCTTACAAAATGATAAAAAACAAATACCTGCATAGCGAAATTTTTTGAATTGCGAATATTTTAGTGTAGGAATTAATAAGGATCCCTCTAAAATAAATTCGTACAAATAGTTGTTTTCCCCCTGATACATGGTTTTAGAGATTGATTTTTAATGCAAAGTGGAGCAAGTGACAAATTAGCGACTTTTCAAACTTTTATACGCGCTCATATATGAATTTTTTTTTAATTTACAGTAATGTTTTTAAAGTCACTGAATAAATGGCTTCTATATGTAACCCGAAATTAACTTTGATGTTGTTCTTTTTATTTCTTTAAATTTAAGTATCTGGTTTGCACGCAAATTGTTAAATACATAAAAGTAAGGGCCACAAAATGATGAAATTTAATTTGCTATTTATCAATGCGGAAAATAGAAAAGTAGTTTCAATAATCACTTAAAATCCCCAAATTTAAGTATTGGTACGGCGAAGGACGATAACCTATTCGAAAATGGAGGGATTGTAAACGAAAAAAAAAAAAACCTTTTGAAAAAGAACTTTTTAAGGGCTTCGCACCCCAAAACTTACACACAAAGGAAATAATTATTAAAAATTCTACCAAAAGTGATTTTTTTTTCCTAAACTGCGGAGCCCCTTGAAGGCATGGGGCCCGGGACGAAAGCTCCAGTTGCCCTTATGGTCCAGCCGGCTTTGCTCTGTACTGTGGATCAAATTTAGGGCTTTGCTGAATGACTGATTAGAGCAGACTTGTCGTTGTTGATAAGCCCCATTCCTTTTCCGTAGAGCTAAAACTAACGGGGGACGCAATTGTTTAGACACGGGAACATCCTGTGTGACCTTCTAACATTGCTCCTGGGAATAGTGAACATTCGAGTTTTGGCCTTCCCGATGTTTTGAATGTTCTTAGATTCTACTAACGGATATTTCACTTACAAAACACGGGACCTAGAAACGACAGCCGCGGCCAGGAATAACAAGACGCTGAACGCGGTTCCTTTCGCTGCATGAAACTGGTACCCTCTATGAAAATAGCGCCACAGAATACGTGATAATGTGCCTATATTATCGTTATTTTTTTTCTATATTTTTACCAATTAACAAAACAACGGGAATAAAAAATAAAATTTAAGTTTTATTTTTGGTATTTTGAGGCCCCTTCGATTCCGAAGCTCCAAGGGCGCGTTTCCTGCGCCTGTGCGCCCCTGGTAGGGGCTATTTAAAGTTTTTTACTCGAGTAAAAGCGCAACACAATAAACTTGACTTTCTGTGAAAATTTTATGCATATGAGCACGGTTGGGGTTCATTGAAAATTGATAAAAAGGCTTAAGGCCTGTTTATTAATTTTTGTGCCTGTGTAAAAACGCAGTACCGTAACCTTGGCATGTTATCGAAACCTTATGAATACGTCGAACTAAAATTCCTAAAAAAAGGCTAGGTCTAAGGTCTTGCAATTAAGGTTTTGTGACAGAGTAAAGGTGCAACATTAATAACTTGACATGTTATGTTAACTTTGTGAATATGAGCACAACGGATTAAAAATGTCAAGAAATCGCCTTTGGGATTAATGTGTTGTAGCAGAGTAAAAGTGCAACATTATCTTTATTTTCTATATAAACCATACTACGTGCTGAAATGGCCCAACTATATATACGTATACTTCAACCATATACCGAAGCGCGGACACGGTGAAACAAAAGTGCGATTTTGTACGGTCCCTTAAAATTTTGTGGCCAGCCCACATGTAATAGGACACGTCGATGTCAAAAACGTACTTTTCACACGGCTCCATGACAGATAGCAATGGACACGTCGCAATCTTTTTTTTTTTTTTTTTTTTTAGTTGGGAGGTTTAACGACCACCGTAATCAATTCAGTGGGCTGTAAGCAGTCAGCAGTTCCTAATTTTGGGTCACCGGTTCCATGCAGGGAAGGGGGAAAGCCAGTGCCAGAAGTCAAACGCAACGTCCATGACTCACCGGGATTCGAACCCGGACCCTTCTCGGACTCGGTGATCAGAAGCCAGCGCATAGACCACTGCACCACCGTAGCGGCTCACGTTGAAATCAACTATGTATTTTTCATACGGCCCCAAACGCTCTTATGGACATACTAATGGAACTGGATGCAAAGAAATCATTAATGTAATTTGTACTAGCAGGGTGGTATTTCCCGGGTAAATATTACTATCTGTGGAATCACCAAGTTCAGCGGGTGAAAATTAATGAATGAAAAAGATACTCCTGTAATTTTCCAGTAAACTTATCTTTAATTTTCTTATTTAGTCAATTTAATTTTATGAAACAAAAAAGAAAGGAAGAGGAATGGAAATACTTATCTCCGAGGAGACATCTATATAGAACTGCCGTACATCTGACATGTGCTTCTGAGAAACCGCGACACTGAAATGCAATGCACCTGTGTGATGTCGCGTGCATGCGATTTGATATTGATAATCTTTTTCTTACCGTTTTAAATTTTGAATATCTGGAACTCTCTATTTACATTACATTGTATTTCTGCCTGATAAGCCGCCCGTTCGTGGTGAAAGCTAACGTTTATTAATTTTTGATTTTAATACACCATTAACCGGATATTTTTGTACTTTATTGTTATATAAATAAAAAATAAGAGCAAAAATAAAATAAGGGGGAGATGATGTAACGTACCAGGAGATGTGACGTACCTGCCAGAAGGACGCACACCACATAAAGGCAGATAGGAATCAGAATAAAATGTCCGCGTAGCTCAATTGGTAGAGCAACTTATTCCGGAATGAGTGGACCCGGGTTCGAATCCTGGCGCGGATAAAAATGACGGAGAAATTTACTTCGTTATATAATATTATAATGAATTCAATGCTTGTACTAAGCTAACGCTTCTTCTAATGGTTGTTGTGTTATTAATTATGAATAAACTTTCCTGCTAGTAGTAATAATAATAATCAAGCTTATAACTGGTAGTAATGTTGTAGTAGTAATTAAGATGAATAAAGTCTTATGCTGGTTGTTACTAATAACACTAAATGACATAAACCTAACAGCCAGACAGAGGTCTGACAGGAACTATGAACTGAGAAAAACGTACTTACAACAAATTCTTTATTATTGAGACTTCTCGCTCTCACATAAACGAACTCTCTTTATACAGCACCAGCTTTCTGACACATAAACCACAGCTCACTTCGTACAACAACAAACGCTCTCCTTCACATAAACCAACGCTCTCTTTCACATAAACCAACGCTCTCTTTCACATAAACCAACGCTCTCCCTATACAACAACAAACGCTCTCCTTAGGTATCGTTGAACGCGCCTATTTATACTGACTACCACCACGTCATGACTTACACTCATTGCCAGATCTCATTCAGCGGGTGAAATAACATCTCGTTCAGTAAGAAGATAATTTACATAGTAAAATAAAATAACCAGAGATAGTAAAAATCAAAAGGAAAGTGAATATAGAGTATACGTTACATAAGGACTAACCGTAAAATGGTCCTTAACCATGTGCACTTCTTTACACTTTTGTTGGCATGGTTATCGACATCAACAAGAAAGGAAAGAATAATTCTCTTGAGATATCAAGACCCACCGTTTTATTTCGGTTAATAAAAATTATGACAAACATGAATAAGGGCAAACGCGAAATAAGGAAAACGCGAACTAGGAAAAACTTGATACGGGCAAACGTGAAATAGGGGAAACGAGATTAGGGGAAACAAGATTAGGGCAAACGAAATTAGGGGAAATGGGAATTCGGGTAAAAGCGATTTCGGGGAAACGCCATTGGGGTAAACGTGTTTAGGGCAAATGTGAATTAGGGGAAATGAGATTTAGGGGAAACGCGATTAGGGCAAACGAAATTAGGGGAAATGGGAATTCGGGTAAAAGCGATTTCGGGGAAACGCCATTGGGGTAAACGTGTTTAGGGCAAATGTGAATTAGGGGAAATGAGATTTAGGGGAAACGCGATTAGGGCAAACGACATTAGAGGAAATGGAAATTCGGGTAAAAGCGATTTCGGGGAAACACCATTGGGGTAAACGTGTTTAGGGCAAACGTGAATTAGGGAAAACGAGATTTAGGGGAAACGAGATTAGGGGAGACGAAATTGGGGGAAATGAGAATTCGGGTAAAAGCGATTTCGGGGAAACGCCATTAGGGTAAACGTGTTTAGGGCAAACGTGAATTAGGGGAAACGAGATTTAGGGGAAACGAGATTAGGGCAAACGAAATTAATTAGGGGAAATGGGAATTCGGGTAAAAGCGATTTCGGGGAAACGCCATTGGGGTAAACGTGATTAGGGCAAACGGGAATTAGGGGAAATGGATTAGGGGAAGTGAGGCTACGCGGCTGAGGTGGTAGGGAATCCCGTGTTATATATATCACTCGTATGTGTTCCAAAAGTTTTACATTTCAAGATGGAAAATCAAACTATTTTTCCGCTTTTTAATCAAGCAGATATCAAAATTAGAACTTTTTTTTTAAATTGTCAATCTGCCTAATTACTCATATTTTTCGGATAAGAATTAAAGTATTACTACGCAAAGTAACACTAACATAGAAAAGCAGAAAGATGATTCGATGTTTTTTATACGTGAGAAAAAGAACAGGATTTCTAAATTATTTCTTTATATATATGCAATTCCGTTCTACAAATGCGTGTTTTGAGCTGTTTTTTGGAGTCGCTCTGATGAGAATAGAATATTCGAAACCGGTCAACGGCATGCAGTAATCCGCTTTTGACATATGTGGCAACAATTGTTTCCGTCGATGTTGTGTAACCAATTTCTAAGATCTCCTGATTAACTAAGGGCATTCTGTATAAGTAATGCCAATAATAATCTAACTAAAGTTCGTGTTAGTGTTGATTACTAGAAGTGATTGTTTTCATATTACAGTGATCAATACTTTAATTTAGTGATTATTTAGAAATAAAGAAAAATCCACTTTGGAACACGGTTTATGCATCTGCTTTTTTTACTAATAATGCAAAGAAGACAGGTGTGTACTGCAATTTCTACGTAATATACAATGCGCTGAATACTGAAATTACATGAACAACTTAAATTACTAGATGCCATTACAATGCAAGACAGGAAAATATTATTACAATACTTGTTACAGAATACAACAGTCAAGACATGGAAATTATCACTATATTCTACGAATGATGAAAACATACAAAAGGAGAACTTGGCCAAATAAATCTGTTAAATTTTGAGAGACTACAAAATACAAAAGTGTAAATTATTACATACATCGAGATGAAAGTTTGCATAATAGGACCAATGTTGCATGTTACATTGCAGGATGGCGTGATACAAATTATTATACTGTACGTATTTTAAAGTATTAAGCTATAATTGACAGTTTCTTCTTTAATGCTTAAGTAGTCCGGTTATAATCTATGTATATAAAATGGAATGTCTGGCTGTCTGTATGTATGTATGTTTCTATAAACTCCTAGACCCTTTGACCTATCTGAACCAAATTTTCCATACTTACTCTCTAGGACCCTGTGGAAAATATAGGCAACCCTGAATGGGCCCCACTACATTGTGGCTCCTCTGCTGGTGGACTCTAACTGTATTTTCCTTATAAGCTCCTAAACCTTTTGACCGACCTGGGTCACATTTTCTAGGACCCTGAGGAAAATATAGGCTACCATGAATGCCATGGAAAATGTAGGCTACCATGAATACCATGGAAAATATAGGCTACCATGAATACCATGGAAAATATAGGCTGCCATGAATACCATGGAAGATATAGGCTACCCACCACCCTGGCGCCCTGATTCTATAGTAGGCCCTACCTGAAAATGTTTTTCCCGTATCGACAAGTGATATGTTGTTTTAAAGGCTTTTGGAAGCTGATTCCAAAATTTTATTTAATTTTTAATTAGATTATTCCGTTGGAAACTTATAATGGTTTAAATATGGTAACGGTGTGTTGAGGTTTACAATATTTTAGGCCGTGAACTAGACATAAAACAAAAATAAATTATTTATATTTGGTATTCTCTACATTCCGCAATCTATTACATACATACCAGTTTTCCAATAATGTGACTTGTGTTCGTGCGGCATTTTCGCCACTTCTTTAGCTCTTGGTCAAAATTCGCCGGTTCAAAACTTTGTTTTAGGCAAGAGGGGAACATGCAAAATTGAATCTTTACGACACCATCTCACCAATATGTTAGCACTGATTTTCACATTTCCACAAAATAAAAAAAATAATAAATAAATAAAAAATTGCACATCTTGAACGAAGTCACAGCTTAAAAGGTTAGGGAAGTGCAGATACCTTAGGTTTCAGATTCGTTTTGTTGGCTTGAAAGTGCTTAGTGAAATAAAAATTCAATATTAAATGTAATAAAATATATATCTGATATAGAAAACAGAAAATATTTAAAAAAAGTATATAATTAAATACAGCGGTGGCATTTCGGCATTCGTTTGGGGGAAGCGAGACATGTATGTGCCGAAATCCACAATGAGGAATAAATACAATGTTTGTATGAGGGGGGGGGGGGAGGGGGGAGTTTTTTAAAAAAATGACATTGATTGCTAACATAATTATAGCAATTTTGTGATTTTCAAAACATAATTTACCATACAATTTTGCGCTATGTAATTTAACTAAATATAATTGGCATCTATTCGAGTCGTAAACGTCGGCTGCTAGTGTCTGGAAGAAGTAAAACTTTTGTAACCATATCATCATATTAAACACAATAAGGTCGGCCAGCAACAAGAGATGCAGTTTCGGTTTATGCAGCAACAAGAGATGCATTCCATGTTTTTCCAGGAATTTTACGTACTTTACAAGTTCGAAATAGTCTCTTTCAGTTATTGTATATTATTATCTGCACGGAATTCCCAAAAATAAATAAATAAATGAAATAAAATAAAAAAGTTCCTACAGAAAAGTAATTATTTCAGGGGAACGGCAAATTCGTACCCGGCAAACTGGTACCCGGGAGATTGGTACCCTTCTGTTGCTACGACGTTACGGTGGCATATACAAATTGCACGGCTAACAAATTACCGTCAATTTGTAGATCTTTTAAAGCTATGGTGAAGAAGACACCTGGTAATAGAAGATACTATGTCAGACACTATGTAATTTTTTGAACACGTAAAATAATATTTTTGAATATTTAATTTGTGACGAACGTCGCTCTTAATATCCTTGGAGGGCTTAAGCCCCCAAGCTTCCTCCGTGGGTGCGCTAATGGGCCTAGGTCTAACGACTATGAATTAATATTTGGTGCCTAAGTAAAAGCGCAATACTATTAACTTGACTTGGTTTGTAAACATTTTGAATATGACATCGGTAGAATAAAAATTGTTAAAAGGTCCTAGTGGTAGGTAAGGCCTATGAATTAATATTTAGTGCGTAAGTAAAAGCGCACTATTATCAACTTGGTTTGATACGTAAACGTTATGAATATGAAGGCGATTGATTAAAAATTATTTAAAAGGCCTAGGTGTACGTCCTGTGAATTAATTAAGTAAAAAAGAAATATTAATACCTTGAATTCTCAGTATAGGCCAAGAGACGGCAATCTTTATGCTTCACCACCCCGTTAAACTATTGCGGCCAGTTGCCGTCATTAGATACCTTAGAAAACTGCTACACATAATTCGGAAACTTGGAAAACTGCCACAAATTCGAAGTGCCCCTCGGAGGAACAGCAACTCGTGCCCGGCCCCTTAATGAAAAACATGTGGGAGTTTTCCTGTGTGGCGGTTTATAGTGAACCGGATCTTACATGCCATTTTATGTAAGTAGGAATCTCTTATTATAATTTTATGCCACTATAATAACTCCTACATTTTAACAAATCTAGTACGAAATGCAATTTGTGTGCATTCCCTTATACGCATAAGGTATAGGAGTTTTCTGCGGTGTGTTTTGCTACGGGGGAAGAAAGAATAGGAGTTTTCCGCCGAGAGAACAGCTGTTCAACAACGACAATCATCAAAGAGGAAAGATCTTCCGTTAATGCAATTTGTATATGTCCCCGTAACGTCTCACCAACAGAAGGGTACCAATCTCCCGGGTACGAGTTTTCTAAAATTCAATTTTAGGAAAATGCCGTGATTGCTTCAATTTGTGAAATAATTTACGAATTTGAAGAGGGGGAAATGTATCGGAATAGTTAGAAGGGGTGAAGATGATGCCAAATCCTGGAAATCAGGCATTAAAACTGAACAGGAGGGAACGAAACTGCATGGGTACAAGTTTGCTGGGCACCAATCTTCCGGGATCCATTACTGGATTATTTAACATTGTGTTTAAATATATTTATATTGTCTAGCATAGGCGCCGACTTCGTGGGTTCGAGACAGTTTTTGAACCCCCAATGATTTTGTTGTGGGTTCCTAGAACTCCTAATATTTTTGCGCGTATTTCGTGGAAAAAATACACGTACGCATATGTGCATAAATTTTGGTTTTCGTTATCAATTCTTCAAGGTTTTTATTATTCATTCCCCGTTTACTATATGTAAAAAGTGTGTATAGAAATTTAACCCTCAGACTGTTTATTGTGCCTCAAAAAAGAATTAGTGTTTGTTCGTGTTCATAAAATTGGATGCGACAGACAATACCTCAAGTACCGTTGTTTAAGAGCATTTAAAACTGCCTCCTTTAGAAAATTCTTCGGTTTGTCTGGGTTCCCACAAAATACAGAAGTCTAGCTCTACAATCGGAGACGAGAACCTATTCGAGGTCATAGTGATAAAGGCGGAAATATGTTGTACAGTCAGTTGACCCGCCCTATCTTCAGGCAGTCAGGGAACAAGAAGGTTAGAAGAGAGAGAAGATGGCATCAGCAACCGCTGGTGAAGCCAAGTCTGATCATCTGGTTTCTTGGGCCCTCCGGGTGGGGAGGTTCAGTGGCGTGACGTCACTTACTGAAGACAAATTGCTGAAGAGCTGTGCTGGAGCACAGGTTGATAGCGGCCGCCTCTTACTCTCAGCAGCAGTCCCTGAAGGTCAACAAGGCTCCCACAGCTTTAGCAAGGCCGTGATTGGTTAATACGCAATAGGATCCGCTCGACGAAGCATAATTTTGTTTAATTTTTTTAGAAAATATTAAACAGTATTTTTGTAACTTTTTGCAAATTTTTAGTTATGTGCATGTATATTTCGGTCTCATTTTTTCCTGACTGTACATGCTGTACAAGTGCCTCTGAAACCTCTTCAAAGTCAACGATTTCCCTATAGTATAAGTACAGAAGCAGCCCAAGTTGGGCATACTGGGCATACACAGCTGATACGAAGTAGAGCCCACGGAAAACGCAGGGCGTGGAGCTGATGTCATGTCCTCTCCCTTCTAACCTCCTATTTTAACTCAGAAATCATTTGAAGAAAAAAAAATTTGAAATTTTTTTAAAATTGTTAAGAAAACCCTTAAAATATATTTTACATGTTTTAGTTACTTTCATAAGACAATTGAGTTGAAAATTCACATAGTATCTGTGTATTGTATATAATAATGCCGCGCCTACAAAAGCAAAATAAATTATAATTATCTAGAAAAAAATAATTCTGTAATTAACTACGTATAATTTGCTCCATTTTAGCATTTCAGGCGTTTTATTGTGCCAGATAATCTCACTGAATGAAATTTAAATTAGACTTAAATACTCTGAAAAATGAATTGGTAATTCGATTAAAAATTTTCGGAACCCCCAATAATTTTTCAAGTCGGCGCCTGTGTTGTCTACTGTTATATAAGTGAAAAACATCCAGTAAGGATTCAATTAAAGTATCAAGTTTATGTGGTTGCAGTTCCTTTAAGTCATGACATACTGTTTTTAAGTTATTTTCAGCGAATGATAAGGACCTTTTGTTTTTCATTTATTAATTTCATTTTATTGACTGATCAATAGTTTGCTTCATGTATTGATTAATAAATGGTAAGATAATTGCAACAAAACATTTATTTTGTGGTAAATTGTTCTTCCGACTTTTGATTTAAAATTTGTTTTTCCACAAAACGGAAAAATGCGCCTCGTCACTGGGTGACATGTGATCTGTAAGAATAGCTCACAATTCCCAAAGCCATCTGGATTTGGGCGGTGGCACTAATGAAGAAGGATTGGTATAGTTAAGTTTTTCACCCCCCACCCCCCCCCCCCCTTGTTCATGAGGGAAGCAATCTTAGCATGTGCCCGTCGCATTGCGATTCCTTCCCCAAGAGACTACTTCCTTAAATGAGGACAATGGGTTTGGTCTTTAAAAGTAAACCGCAGCAAGTAAACATCTGGAGATGGAGTGGTTGTTTTGCTATTGTTCCACAGAACGGCGCAATTTGGAGGAGGTAAAAGAGCGTAAAAACTCAGGGCTATTGGTACAAAGGCTGTTTATTTTAGCGAAGCACACTTTGCTTCCCGAAGAGGGAGGCTGTGGCATACTTGCGGTGCCATCTCTCTTCGCAAGAGTAATCTAATCCCCTCCGATATCTAAGCGCACGAAGCAAGCGTGGGAAGGAATTAAATCCATGTTTATACCCCAGTAAATCCAACGAACATCACTGAAACACATTAAAACAGAAGGAATATTTGTTTTAAACTCATTAAGCAGAATGTTTCATATTCGAAGATCTAAAAGCTAAAAGTATCAGCAAATACCCATATTTTTGACCCCTGAAAAAAAGGATTATCGAAAAATGACCTGTCCATAGAAATTTCAAGTTCTCTCCACAACGTATTGCATCATCCCAAGTCAGAAATAACTTTTAGTTCAACCCCAGTAGTTTCCAAACCTTGATTTATTGAAAAAAAAAGCAATATTTTTTTCATTTGTAAGTTAAAGAATATTGGCTGCTTCCATTGCGATAATAATCCTCGGATTAAGAAAAATTGGGCTTTCTTGAAAGGGCAAAGAATTTTGTCCATTCTGGTGTCGTAGTATAGCCTAGAGTCAATATGAATTTCGTCAAAGCTTAAAACATAAAGCTTTACAGAGCGATTTAAACTTTCATAGCTTTTTTTCCCCCATCAACAAAAAGACATCGTGTTGAATGCCTGGATTACGAGTAAATTTTGCGCACCATCTTTTCAAAGTAATGGAATAATGTTTTTCCCCCTCCAGAAGTCATATATGATTTTTCTAAAGAGAGCTCTTATTACGATGCATTTCAATACATCTTCAGGTGCCCATTTTATCCATTGCTTCCTTTCGTAAGATCACTTGGGCGTCGTAAATATATCATGGATACCTTTACCTAATCTTTCCAACGTACTATAGCTTCCCTTAATATCTTTTAATTGCTTCTTGAGTTGGATAATTTGTTTTGACCAGAACCTTGTAATGATGTATGCATTTCTGATTTGTGCAGAGATATTTAATAATCTCGCGTTTCTCATTCTTTAAAGCACCTAGTTCACTTTCAAGATCAGATATTTTTTCCTGCAGTCTTTTACTCTCTTTCATCTTTTCACATTTCATACATACATGAAGTTGCGGAATTACTATCTTGTTTCGTCCTAAATCGAATCTAACCCGCCGCTGATACGGGATTTTTTTAAATATAAAGTTTGAATTCGATCCAAAGAACTTTCTAAAATTCTTGGTCTCCGATAAACCGTCACACACGAAAACTGCCACACATCTTTCAGCAACTTGGAAAACTACCACACATCTTTCAGCAACTTGGAAACCTGCCACATGCTTTTCATTAAGGGACCGAGCACAAATTGCTGTTCCTACGAGGAACACTTTTTTTTTTGATTGGAGGTTTAACGACCACCGTGAGCAACTCAAATGGGCTATAAGCAGTCGCCCGTCCCTAATTTAGGGTCACTGGTTCCAGGGAAGGGAGAGAGCCAGTGCCGAAAGTCAAACACAACACCCATGCCTCACCGGGATTCGAACCCGGACCCCTTCGGACGAATGAGCAGAGGCCATCGCTTAGACCACTGCGCCACCGGGGCGGCACACTTTGAATGTGTGTCAGTGTTCCCAGTTTGCGCGAATTATGTGTGGCAGTTTTTCAAAGTGCCTAATGACGGGAAGGAGTTATTTTGTTTATCGGAATTTTCATGCTGGTTCATACGAGTTTACGGCAACTGGCCACAAAAGTTCAACGAGGGGGGTGGGGTATGAATAAAGATCGCCGTTTCTTGGTATATATATATATATAAATTGAAAACTGTAGATTTGACGAATATTTCGTATGGGCCCCCTTGATCCCGCCCCCTCACCCGTTCCGAAAACCCTCTACCTTCTAAATTAGAGCACCGTGAGATATTATGCCAAATTTGGTGGTTCTAAATTGAAAACTGTTGATTTTGCGAATATTGCGTATTGGCGCCCCTTGACCCCGGGCCCCTTACCTTTCCAAAAACCGTTTACTGTCTAAGTTAGAGCACCATGAGGAAGTATACCAAATTTGGTGGTTCTAAATTGAAAACTGTAGATTTTACAAATATTGCGTATGGGGGCCCTTGACCCCGGGGCCCCCAAAACCTTTAAACCTTTCCAAAACCGTCTATGGTCTAAGTTAGAGCACCATGAGATATTATACCAAATTTGGTAATTCTAAATTGAAAACTGTAGATTTTACGAATATTGCGTATTGGGGCCCCTTGACCCAGGGCCCCCTACCTTTCAAAGCAAAACCCGTCTACGGTCTAAGTTAGAGCACCATGAGGAAGTATACCAGATTTGGTGGTTCTAAATTGAAAACTGTAGATTTTACGAAAATTTTCTATGGGGGCCCCTCGACCCCGGGCTCAGACCACATCCAAAAACACCATGTGGTAGTATAACAAATTTGGTGGCTTTAAATTGAAAACTGTAGATTTTACGAAATTTTTGTATGAGATGAGAGATTAATTAGTGCCCCCTCCTGAAATATTTTTATAAGTGCCGCATACTAGTCTTCTGCAAATTAAATCAATGTCTGAACAAATTTTTCCTACCAAAGATCAAATGTTTAAAAAAATACAAAAGAAAAAAATGAAAAGAAAAAAAGCCGTGTAATTAATGCCCCATCCTGAAATGTTATGGCACGCGATGTTATGGCTTGCGATGTTTTGTCACCGCGATGTTTTTAGCTGCGATGTTTTGTGCCCGCGATGTTATGACTTGCGATGTTTTGACCTGCGATGTTTTGTTTCCGCGATGTTTTGTGTCCGCGATGTTATGACTTGCGATGTTTTGTCACTGCGATGTTTTGACCTGCGATGTTATGTCCTCGATGTTATGTCGTGCGATGTTTTGACCTGCGATGTTTTGACGTGCTACGGCTAAAGTAGACGTTGCGCTTCTGTGATAGTCATCGTTTTCGTGTTTACGAGAAGCATCCTTGGCCCGCGTCTAAGCTTGAAAGTCGTGCTGCACAAAAGCTTCGTGAAACATCTGTGAGATGCTGTCCTTAGGCACAGCGCAAAGGTCAACTTTTTTTATGTGCTGCGGTGCAGATGTAGCAAATAGCTCTCCCATCAGCATTTAGTCTTAGCCAAGGATATTGAATTTTCCACTGCATTCGAAATTTACGTCCTGAAGCGTTGGTAACTGTATCCGTTCTGCATCCAGTTTTGTTTTGAATTGATGGACAAGAGGGAATTTCACGCACTTCACTTTTTAAAACTGCTTCGATTTCGCACTTGCGGCTTTTATCATTTTCCTTGTTTCTTCTCCATTTTTTCACAAAAGAAAATAAAGTTGATAGCCGCCTTGCCTTGGCCCTCTTGCGGGTACGCTCAAAACCCCCTGGAGAGAAAGCCCCGGTGCGCGAACTACGTGACGTCACTGTCAAAGGGCCATCGCAATCCGTCTCTCCAGAGAGGTCAAAGGGCAAGCCTAAAGGGAATGCCGATTTTAGCTTCGCGTTCATGCGGCATTGATCAGTATTGAGCTTTCGGTAGTCGTGCACGTGAGTAAGCATTTTTATACATGCCTGGAAAATATTGAGTGCCTTTATATAGATATGATTACAAAGCACATTCAAAAGCCACTGTTTTCAGCTTTCCTGAAGGTGAAAGCTTTCGAAGAAGGCGGATTTCTTCCGTACCAATGAAGAATTTTGAACCCACCGTGAATTAAAAGGTTAGTTAAGCCTAATTGTTCTCATGACAGCATTTTCTGCTTTCGTTGAAAACAATTATAATTTAGTAAATTGTTCGCCGTTTTTTTTTATTGACGGAGTAAAATTAAAGGGCTAGCCTTCCGATTATCTTCTCATTATTTATTGTCGTTTAAATAATGGTATTAATTGCCATTCAACATTTCATTTCCATAAAGTAATAGTTATTTTTCTTTACACAATTCGTAGTTAGTAGTGTTCAAGTTGAAAAAAAAAAAAAAAAAGGAGATGTACATATATTATCAGCGCATCAAGTACTAAGGTTAACTAGGCAAAGAAACTGGCAATAAATAATTACGTTATTTATTAATCAACATTTCATTTCCGTAAAACAAATGTCATTTTTCTTTAAAAAATTACTGTGTATCAGTGTCCTAATTCAAACAAGAATTCGCACGAAATGTACAGAACTGCTTGATGCGCTGATAATCTGAAGGCTAGCCGAAAGAAAAGTCTATTGGAATGTCGAACAAATGTATCCGAAAGTTTGGAATTAATATATTATACCATGTTCATTTGACAAAGAACTTTTTCCTAAGTGATTTTAATTTTTATTTTTTTTTTACCTTTTAGAAATAGTTGCAAAATTTGAGCAACCATCTTACCGTATTTTCAGTAAATATACTCACTAAATCGGAAATTTTGCTTTCGCCTTCGTTACGTAATTACGGAAAAGTCTTTTCTTTTTTTCTTTCATTTTAATAAATCGAACGCGAAGGGAATTTCGAAAAGTTTTAAGTGAAATGATTATGTTCATACAATCCTACCAATTTGCCATTAACGCATTTGAAAAGATCGTAGTTGCAAAAATGCTTAACGTAAAATGCTGGATTTTTCACGTTATGCGTGAAAAACCTTATTATTTTTATTTTGCTCCTTTAGCCAAATTGAAAACTAAAGGAAAAATTTCATGAAATCATTTCCCAGCACAAGAGCAAAACTTTGGAATTCCCCGATTTACAGATATCATTGCTGGAAACTGAGAAAAAAAAAATGAAAGCTAAGGATGTAATCTTTTGATGTTATATAAGGACAAAAAATACAGAGGAAAAAAAACATGGTCGATTTATTGGTGTGCGCAAATTGTCTAGTATCGCACTCGAGAAATTATTTCTCTGTGTAAACACCGCAGTACTTCGTTGGTGTTTTCAGGAGCGGAGGGCCCGAGGCTGGATTCGGTCGGCCCACTAGCTCGGACGTCACAGACCAGTTCGGAGGCTTTCTTAATCTTCAGGGGGTTTTGGTACGCTACGCGTGTGTGTGTGAGAGGAGGTCTAGGTGTGAAGTAAGATAAACAACCATCGAACCACACGTTGAAAGCATGGCTGTTAACATCAGAGGAACGCAGATTAGGTGGAGTGCAATTAGGACATTGATTTACAGAAAGCAGGTTACTTCGGCGTTGAAAGATCACACAAGCCGCCCCGGTGGCGCAGTGGTCTAAGGCGCTGGCCTCTGATCATTCGTCAGTAAGGGGTCTGGGTTCGAATCCCGGTCAGGCATGGATGTTGTGTTTGTCTTACGGCACTGGCTCTCTCCCTTCCCTGGAACCAGTGACCCTAAATTAGGGACGGGCGACTGCTTATAGCCTATTGAGTTGCTCACGGCGGTAGTTAAACCTCCAAAAAAAAAAAAAAAAAAGATCGCACAGGGCGGCATTTGGTTTTAATGTGACTCTTATTTGAATTCAGCAATTTGTTGCTTTTTCTTTGCACCAGAAAGAAGTTTTCACCCCCCCTTCCGCAGTCCGGCCCGCTTACCGGAAGAAGTCACTGGCACTTTTGAAAGTCATCCTCATACAATGCTTCCTGCTCTCTGCCTTGTGTTTCCAATGGTAAAACTTATTTACATATTTTCTTCCCAATTAATGTGTTCCCAAGGATGAAAATTTGCACATCGATAAAACTAATTTTAAGTTATAGCATGGGATACCTAATACGTGTTAAAACATAACCATAATTAAGCAATCCAACATATGTTTGTCTACTGAGGTTATCAATGTACAGTTAGCGCCGTCTATTAACAGGTCTGAACATTACTCAAAGAAAAATGATTGATTTTTAATATAATTATGATTATATTTTAGCAAGTATTAAGTATCCCATGCTATAACTTAAAGTCAGTTTTATCGATGTGCAAATTTTCATCCTGGGGAATACATTAATTGCGAAGAAAATATGTAAAAAATTTTTACCATTGGAAACATAAGGCAGAGGTTTTAGGTGCAAACACCTTAAGGCAAACTCACCACACTTTTTTTTTTTTGGATTGGAGGTTTTTTTTTTTTTTTTTTTGATTGGAGGTTTAACGACCACCGTGAGCAACTCAATGGGCTATAAGCAGTCGCCCGTCCCTAATTTAGGGTCACTGGTTCCAGGGAAGGGAGAAAGCCAGTGCCGTAAGACAAACACAACATCCATGCCTCACCGGGATTCGAACCCGGACCCCTTACGGACGAATGATCAGAGGCCAACGCCTTAGACCACTGCGCCACCGGGTCGGCGGATTGGAGGTTTAACGACCACCGTGAGCAACTCAATGGGCTATAAGCAGTCGCCCGTCCCTAATTTAGGGTCACTGGTTACAGGGAAGGGAGAGAGCCAGTGCCGTAAGACAAACACAACATCCATGCCTCACCGGGATTCGAACCCGGACCCCGTTCGGACGAATGATCAGAGGCCATCGCTTAGACCACTGCGCCACCAGGGCGGTCTCACCACACTTGAAAGTTGCCTTCTGGGATAAGGGGGTATTGAAGTTAGCGAACGGCGCCTCACTTGGAAATTGAAAGACACTAGTTAACCCTTTAAAACAGAACGCCTACTAGGCTTAAATATTTTATATTTAATTTTCTGAAAGGAAAGATTAGAAAACACACACACTCACACACACACCTCTATCTTTTCTCATGATAACAAGAATAATATTTATAACACGATAAATGAATTTGGAGTGGTGCACTGCAACACACAAGTTTTCTGGAGTGGTGCTAACGCCCCACTCGCAATACAATAGTCGCCGCCACAGAAAAACTCCTCCACGAAAAGTCATCTACCCCTTTCAAGTGAAGTACTGTGCCCAAATTGCATTTTACGCGAATTTTCTAATGTGGAGGACGACTTTTCCGGTTGCTAATGCCTTTAAGTATTTTATTTTTGCTTGGTACCATGCTCGTTAACTACTAATTTGGTCATAATGCAAAAACAAGATTTTACAAAGCTGAAACAATAGAAAAAGCAAGTTTTGTAATTGAAACTCCAGTTTTATGACAACTACGCAACGTACTGATAAATTTAGAGAAATTAAATTTTCGGCGCCCTTAACGTTAAATTTGCCAAGTAATTTGCAAATGAAAAGGTGATAAAGTAAACAGTTTTGCACAGAGAAGAGAGGTCTCTCCATTCTCTGTGCAGTTTTGCCTAACGTATCAAATTCAAAAATAACTTGTACTGTAACTGAAATAGTCTCTTCGTAGCGTCAAGATAAAATTTACTAAATTCCCACTCAGAGAACTCTTAGCGGCGAATATATGAACTAGCAGGGAAATTTAAAATGGGCAACATTTAATGAATTTTAATATCCTACCATTCGCAAAAATCTGTGGAAACCAAATTCTTTGGACTTAGCACATCTAGCAGGAAATTAACGAACTAATTGGAAAATTTAAATATTTGAGAAGGAACAGTTAAGCCTAATCTGAGAGGCACAGAAATAATTTCCCCTCTAAATTGAATAGGTTCTTCACAATAGAAGTTTAATTTTTTGAATTTTCGACTTTGACAGCCCTTAGCGGTAAATTCGTAGGGTATATGGGAAATTTAAAGTTCCACTCTTAATGCCCTTTGATTTCCTATCAGCCGCAAAAATAATTTTTGAAATATCCCTAAAAACAAAAAGTTCGATGTGCACGAACAGACAAACTAGCACTGTTTCTTACAAAATGTTCTAATAACAGGAAGATAGAATGGCATTTTAAAAAGCATGAAAACCTTTTTCTTGACTTTCCTTTTTTATTTTTGTTAATCTAACGGATGAAAATTTCAGAGGCAATAAGAAGGAGAAGGGGAGGGGGGGGAGGACTGAACTTTTTAGCGCTTAGGACCCCAAAAGATATAAAGTTGCTTCTGCTTGTAGTTTAGAAATTAGAAGTTCAGCGTTACATTACTCCCATGCACTTATTTTAATACTTCAAAGTGACAACTTAAGAAGCGTGAAATTGTTACACATTACGCTTGGCCTGCAGGTTATGACGCTGATGATGTTTCAATTTCTCTGAGCATCCCAAAAGTTTGAACTTTTTAAAATTAACAATATTTCAATTTTTTCGGGAAATTTCAAAAATTTATGACACAAATAAGAAATTGAGGACATTTGACGCCCACAGTCAGTTTTTACGGAATTGAGGATGAAGCATTGAAATTGAGGACTAGTCCTCAGAAAATGAGAATGTCTGGTCACCTTATTCATGGCAGCAAAGTCTTTAATGACATCTTCATAATCAAGTTCATTTCAGGTTCAACATTTGCAACAAGACTAGCCAAATTGAAGAGGCTTCTCAAAATAATTCTTTACTCTTTTAAGAATACTAAAAGACATTTCACCTGATGCATGGGTAGAAGTCATCAACTTCTACCATGCATCAGGTGAAATGCTCAGGAAAATTCTTAACACAATGTCCATGTTAGGAAAGAATGAACCTAGTTTCTTCTCACGAGGTGTTTTCAGGAATTTGAACGGCCTAGGCTGACCTAGTCATAAATCCACCCTGAATTTTTCATTAAGTGTGATGCTGCATCTTAAAATTTTTGTCTTAAACAGATATATCTTTTAAAATGTAGGCGATTTGTACTGACAAAAGCAGAGCTGTGGTGGAGAGAACATATTCAGCAGAAGTAAAATATTTTAGCACCTGTTGACTTAAGAACGAGCTGCATGATCTTCGTTTCTCTGAAGAACGAACTGCACGTAGAATTTTCTCATTTCGTGAAAACTGTTGGTGGAAATTAGAACAAGTACAATTTGTTTTTGCATTAAGCATGTTTGTAGATGTGTACACCGGAAATTATTTGTAAGAGAAATTTTCACTAGAAATGTAAGGAACTTTTGATAAAGTCTAAATTTGAGGATATTTAAGGACGAAAATCAAAATTCAAGGATAATTTGTGTACCCAAATTGTCATTTCATTATCATATCATTATTATCCATCCCCATTTTTGGCGGGACAATACACAAAATTTGAAGACTGCCTTCAAGAGTTTGGGACCTCTGATCAGTGTACTCTTACCACAAGTCAACAGGTTTAGTACAATGAAAATTATTTTTGAGGATATTTTTCATTAGAACCGTAAAAACCTAATGATAAATTCTAAATTTGAGGACATTTTAGGACAAAAATTAGAGGATACTTTGCGTTCCCAAAGGCACCAGACGGTTTTGGGGGCAGTAAACTGAATTAGAGAAGTGTCCTCAAGAATTCGGGACTTCTGGTCAGCTTAATTAAGGAAGGGCCATTTCTAGTTTTAAATGCTCAAGGGAGACTTTAAACCTCGAGAAACACACTAAAAAAAAAAAAATAAGAAGAAGGGGTCAAACACACTTAACAAAAGGGGGGGGAATCTTCCAGTCCATCAGATTTTTGGTCCTACACGGACCAACACCTATTGTGGTCGATAGATCATTGATTACATTGTTGCACGTTGCCAGCCTCTTGCAATCTTTTTGTATGATTTTTAATAAAATTATGCTCTTCTAAGAATGCAATTCTTTCTCCACTTGAGGGTTCACAGGCATGGTACATTTTATGCTCAACTATCCAACACATCTTCATGAATAGCGTGACCTTATTTCCTTGAGACAGAAACGGGACAAAAAGTAAGACAATAAAAAAAGTTTTATTACTTAAACGTACTGAGCTTACCATTTTTTTTTCCAGTTAACAGTGACAGAAACCATACAAAAATTTGGGTACACTTAGCGAGGGACCGCATTTCACCACGATCGTACCATGAATATTTTTCCGATGAAGTAATCTTATGCAGCCAATTTTAATCTTTCAACCCTTAACTCAACTGAAAAGTCTTCAATTTCAAGTTTTTGCCACACATTATTTTTGCCTAGTCTTTTGCAGCCACCAAATTTGGCGTTCGTGTTATCAGCACACAAAGCAATAATTTTGTCTTGAAAGACAAACTTCAATGTAGCCCGGATGTTTCACCAGGTAAGGAAATAAAATCTATAATTTTGTCTTGAACACCACAATTTGGCAAAATGTACTGTACAACGATTGGAAAAAGTTTTCTCACTCCAACCTGTAAGATAGAATGTGAGCATGGTGTATGGTACAAATCAGACAGACCAGCTTGCCAAGCATCAGTTAGCATTTGACTTAGGGCTGGAATAGGCAAAGCAAGTGATCTGAGTGAATTTGAATGTGACATGGTCCAATACGTGGTATGTTTGAAGATGACCTTTTCACACACCAATGTTGAATTCTGCAGTGATTTGCTGAGTTGTGGCCCATCTGCTCACACACACTTTTCTCGCTAATCTTCTTTGACCTCTCAGATCCACCAGGTGTTTTCATCCACAGGAACACTGAAAGCTTTTGTGTGTCGCACCATTCACAGTAAATCCTTGCTATGGTTGTGCAGGTAAAGCCCAGAGTACTAACATTAGGAGATGCTTGAAATGGCACAGCAAGCCTCCAACTATCATGCCATGTTCAAACCTCACTGGGCCGTTCATTTTGCCTATTACAACCCCCAACTTGATGCTAACTGATTTTCAACGAGCTGGTTTGCCCGCTTTGTAATGTTGTACTGCCTACTAAGTCATCTTTATGTGTTGGAGTGAGCCATCATTTATAAGATTAGGGCAGGTATACTTAATAAACTGGCATAGTTGTGTGCATGTGAATCTATAAGATTAATTTGCTATTTTGTGATTGAATCTTAATTGCTTTCTATGATGCCTTGAATACATTATTTGTCAAACATAATACTGTACTGCCTTCATTTACTCTGCAACTTTTGCTTCTATTGTTTTTGCAATTTAAAAATAAGAATTTACTGGATTACTAGTTCGTAAGATTTCAGAGAGAGAGAGAGAGAGAGAGAGAGAGAGAGAGAGAGAGAGAGAGAGAGAGAGAGAGAGAGAGAAAAGTCTGAGAAGTCAAAATTTTTTTATTGAAATTTTAAAGATATAAAATATTTACTTCACAATTCAAATCATCAAAATGTAAGGTCACTTTGAAGGTATATTTTCATGTTAACACAGCTGCACCAAAAAAGTGCTTAATAAATAATCAGGTATTTATACAAGGTAATGATCCAGATGTGCTAACATTCCAGTAAAGGTCATATATTAAATCTTTTTTTTTCTTTTTTTAAAAGAACAGATCTATCTATATGAAAAAGCTGGCAATTCATTTTGACTGGATATTACTAAATAAAAACAAAATTCTTATTTACAAAGCATCTACTTCATAAGTATTTAAGAAAATGACAGGTATCATGACACCAGTGCAGAAGGCTAACAATGATCATGATCAATGAAACAACTATATAGCACAGAAAAAATTCTGTAGATATTTCAAGTAAAGAAACACAACAAACAACACAGCATATATAAGCCAACTGAGAAATTACAAATTTCCTCAGGTCAGATAAACCACATCTGTCTGTTATGCAAAAAGAGCCACAGAATTTACCAATAGTATATCATGGGCTACTCAGAATTTTTTAGGACGATGAATGATTAAGATGAGAAGTTTTATGGGACATAAAATCCAAAGAATACTAGGAACACATGAGAAGGTAAGCAAAGGTATAAGTGTTAGGAAACAACCACTGGTTAATGTGTACTGACACCCAAGTCAACACAAAGAAACAAATGTAATTTTGAATAGATTATTCATTGTCTTCAGCACCTGTTTAAATGGTTCACCCCCTTCCCCCCAACAGCACAACAAAATGGTCTTTATGATAAAACTGCCAACAGGACTTAAGGTGTCACTGAAATTGTCACTTAAAAAGAGAGGTGCGGAAAATGTTGACCCTTTATGAAAATGCATCTCACACTATAAACTAAGGTGTCTTTCAATTTTACAACTAACCATGTTGCAACTAAAATTACGGATTATTTATAATTTCTTTGTGGAAGATATGTTGGAGAAATCATTAAAGTTAAATAAAAGCTACACGTGGAACTTTGCATGCGATAAAAACCCTTCCTTAGATTAGTACTTACAGTGATCCAAGCACACCAGAGAAGCTCAATAACACACTCCCTTTTACTTCATGTTAATTGTAAGTATCACCTTGTGTTTAGTAGCTTCAATTTGATCTTGCCAAAATGTATTTTACCTTCTGTCAATTACCTTTCCAATGTTCTGGGCTTAACAGTTTCTTCTGTTCATCACCACATCATTCACTGTCTCAAAATGCCTGTATCACCACCTCAGAACCTTTGTTGTTCAACAAATATCTTGTTTTACATTATACACTGACAAAACCTCATTCCTCACAATATAAATTAGTACTTTTATTTGAATAGGCAAGATGAATGATGTGAGACAAAAACACTAGTACTAGGTGCTTTGGTTACCAACAAAAAAGCAATTACAGCATGGTGCCAACTGGAGAAAACCAGTTTAGATTTAAGAATAAAGGCTAGGAAATGGAAATGTTCCTTCCACCCTATGCACCTGATTTCGCTCCATGTGACTTTCTACCTTTAAAAAATGAAAACAAAACTAAAGACATAGTTTTTGCATTTGATAATGAATTTTGCAACAATGGGCGTATATATTGTACAAAAATAAATTCACAAATCTCTGACAACTAGAAAGCAAGCATTGTTTTTTTTTTCTTAATAAGAAAATAGACACCATAATTTGCAAAGCAAGAAAACTTCTCTTCAGCTGAGGTCTTTGCAAATTCTTTCCACTAAGAAGAGGCCTGTCATGGAATACTTAGATCTACCACCATTTAGGATACTGAAATTTAGGTGTAAAGTAAAGATACCACTAGGAAATCAGTGACAACTGGCAAAACAGTTGAGGGGAATAGACACAAGAAATGGATGAATTAAGGTGTAAAAGTGAGTAGGATCAGCAATGCACTTATAAGATCTTAACAGATTGCCTATAAAAGAAACATTTAAAATTAACAGAAACACACCAGGACAGTCTTAGTCACACAAGTTACAAAAGGGATAAAGACCTGTTGGGCATATGGCACTCATTAAAATAGCAGCCTACAAATCTTAAAATTTAGTAGATGGATGGATAGTGTGAAACTAGTTAATAATGATAGAGGTAGCATTTTTTCAGAGACAGAAACTCCGGCAATGAGCTACATGCAGTGGAGGAAATTTGTGATGAACTATTGTGTTTATATTAATTACTGTTGTATATAGTACAACTTATTATTTTCTGCATTTACATCACATGCTTATCCACCCTAAAGAAACATTATTTTGAATGTGTGAAAGAAATGCCCATGAAAAAAAAAATGAATGTGAATATAGATGGATATCTTTTGAAGGATAATCAACGAATTTAAAAACAAGACATTTTCATAAAGTTAAAAAAAAAAAAAAAAAAAAAAAAAAACAGCCATGCTGCTTTTGATTGGCCTTCTTTAAGCTTCTGTTAATATGAAACATGTGCACCATTTTAACTGAATTAATCACATTGCTAATTAAATTTATTTTTTCCAAATACTGGCATCCAATTGTACCCATATTATCTCTAAATGATTCACAGTAATTTCTATGAAAGACATAAGAACACACACTAATTTAACGAAAACCATTTGTGCTCACTTTTGAAACCAAACACAGAAAAAAATATTGAAACACTTATCAGTGAATTAACCACATAGTTGCACTACATTTTCAAATAACAATAGCCTTTATGTTATGTTTACTTAGACAACATAAAATTGCTGATAGAAAAGTAGAAAACTGCATAACATTTTGACACCTGAAATACTAGGGAATTCCATATTTGACCATTTTGTGCAAATTTTGCATTTTTGACATCCATATATTACACAAAATGAACATATATGTAATTATCACAGACACGTTACCTACAATACAATCATATTAATTGACTTTATTCATGATAATTATATAAAAGAAACTGTGGGATTTCAATCACATGTCAAAGATCAACTTGTCAAATCAGCACAAAAACATGCTTTCACCTCAGCAATTTTTTGTATAATAAGTTTTAACAAGCTGAGAGAGAAAACTGAGATGAATGTGAAAGATCACAGTATATAACATCAAATTATGCAAAAATGAGCTTAACAATCTTGAAAAAATAAATGGTATTGTGTTCCAGACAGTATCACCAGATTTTTGTAATAAGTGTAGTTAATAGATAGAACAATGTGGTGTGGCTTAGTGGGAAACAAAATCAGGTGTCCCCACAGGGAAAAATTGTTTGTGAGACCTTACTGCAAATAATAATCCAAAAGAAACATAGATACTGAACATAGGGATTTTACTGCATGAGTTCATCATCAGCTTAATGTGTTCCTTTTCAAGTAGGTTCCATCTGCTTTTTTCCATGTTACAAACTGTATAATACTAAAAAGTTAGAACTTAACTATAGTTGAGCAAACATGTGACTGAATTTACATCTCAAATAGACAGAACTATGTGAGGACATATATTCAATGAAAATTCGGTAATATAATGGCTTCACAGTTTATTTCACTGTATCAATTGTACATGATCTCCTTTAGAACTTAATGATTTCATCACATTTCAAATTTAATCACAGTGAGACTACATAACAAATTTTTCATCAAAATTGAAAAGTCAGCATTAAAACACAACAGACAAAAATAACATTTTGAGGTACAACAACAAACTGTGCAAGAGTTCTGAATAGTTAAATTATTCTAATGAGTGAGGAATAACTGTCAGAAATAATAAATGATTTAAATCTCTTTACCAGCAGAAATGAACCATGAATTCAGGAATATGACAGAAAACTGAATATTTCTGAAATGAGTAAAGACAGGAAAATTTTGTATGCTTTAGTCATTTTAGGTGTGTTAACAGAAGCTTTCACAGGAAGATGGGTTCTCAAAAAGTCCCAAGTGGCTGTGTATGAAAGTGTAATTGTTCCTACTCTGATGTACGGCAGTGAAACTTGGGTACTACAGAAAAGACATAGGAATCATTTGTGTGTTGGAGAGATGTGTTACTTACGAAGGGGGAGTTGCGTGAAGACACGTTCTGATCATGAAAGGAATGAAGATGTGTTGCAGTTGTGGCAGGAAAGAAAGGCAGAGGAGGCCAAGGAAGTCATGGGAGGATCAGATCAGGAGTGTCTTCATGAGAAAAAGATTATGAGCATGAAGTATAGAAGGTCTTGTGTACATTGTGTGATGGATGTCAGTGAAGCCAGTGTTGTGTGTCAACATTGCTGTAAATGGAAAAGTTTGATACAGCAACAGTAAGAAAATAATCAGTTAAAAATTTATCTGGTGGTTTGTATTTCTTTGTGGAGCTACCATCTGAATCTCAGAGAACAGCTTAGTGATATATATGTGTGTGACAGAAGCTTTCGGAAAAAGGCATATCTCAGCCAATTTATTTCCATGGCTTTGACAGAGGATTAAATTTAAAACTGCTTGCGCATGGGCCTTGGCTTAATTGAAAATGCTGAAACCAGTAAAAAAATTTTCATAAAACATACTGTGAAAGGTTATGAATGGCTCCCTGTTATATGCAGGAATAACTAAACAAAATTGAGAACCTAGTGGAGAGTTCCAAAATTGAATCTGGGAAATGTTTCCAGTCAGAACTATCACAAGCAGCAAAACAAAAAAGCACATGCTCAAATGACCATATTTCATAAACAAAAAGTCACCCATTCCAAGCCTTTCTGTTCTATAGAATATCTTTGCATACACACATTCACAGTTTTGATAATTTTACTCAGCCCATGAGGTTGTTGCATCGACAAAAATTTTCTCAAAATAACAAAAACTTTGCTTATCTCATAAGATTGCTACAGTGAGTTTCTCACATAGCAATATGTGAAATGCATGTCAAAGGAAAAAAAAAATGAGTTTTCTTCCCCAATGCAAAAATGTGCTACTTTTAAGGACCATTTCTCCAAACCCATTTGGAACATTGCCACGAAATTTTTGGTTCTACTTAACTGGAAAAGTTTGGATGACTTAATGAGACATTTCTGATTAATGCCCACAGTTTTGGGCTAGCAATCAAAATCTGGTCAACCAACCTGAGTACTTCCATTGCATTGTATCTTTAATTGACATAAAATCATTTGTTACATTTTGGGAAAAAAGTCTGATAGTTTTTCTCAATAAACAGTTAAGGATACAGCTGACTTACCTTATCATATATATACCCCCCCCCCCCATCTTCCCATCTTTAAGCTCTAAAGCAAGCAAGAACACATGTTGAAGCCCAATAAACATGGTTTCACTATGAAGTCAATGGAGAGATGGAATTTCCAGTGAATTCTATGAGTACAGGTATACATGTGTTTTTGCACTTTAAAATTATACAATGAAACATTTATATGTTTTTAACATGGATTTCACATACTTTTTTTCCATACCTATTAGTCAAAAATATATGCTTTGTTTCTTTGATACCTGTGATCATGATGTCATTACCCATTTCTACTTACAAATCAACAGACGTTCTGTCATTCCTTTAATTTCACAGTGAGAGCAACTTAGTGTAGCTTTAATACAGTCTTTTGCTTTAGAATTTTGAGAAGACACAAAGATATGCACAATAAGGCAAGTGAGCTACATAACTAATTATTAAGAAAAACTGAGAAACATTTAAAATTAATAACCAAAATAGATCTTTTCATGCTAATAATTAACAAGAAAAATCCACTTCTATTTTCAATTTATTATTATTACTACTACGTGAATCACCTGCATTTGATGATCTCAGAAACCTTTCCCCGAAATGTATCTTTAGAATTTTGAGAAGACACTAAGATATGCACAATAAGGCAAGCGAGCTACATAACTGATTGTTAAGAAAAACTGAAAAACATTTAAAATTAATAACCAAAATAGATATTTTTATGCTAATAATTAACAAGAAAAAATCCACTTCCATTTTCAAATTATTATTACTACGTGAATCACCTACATTTGATGATCTCAGAAACCTTTCCCGAAATGTAACAGGTGTTTTTTATAAGTTTGTTACTGTTGTTTTTGACTCTATGATATAAAGTCAAAGACACCTAAAAGGTTTTTTAGGCAGATTTAATAAGATTAAAGAATTTTAAATTTGTAAGCAGTAGAATGTGTGAATACACATATACTCACCCTACATTCATTGTAGGAATAACACTATTTTTAGCATGTTTACATCATGTTGCCAGTCGTGAACTCTTTAAATGTCAAGAGATGTGGCAAGTGTTAAAGTTTGTTAAGTCAGATGATAGATGGTGCCAGGTGTCTCATGTAATGAAAAATCTTGTCAAACATGGAATACAACAGACATGGCTTCCCCAGAGGAGAAAGCAGCATGTGTATTTTGGTTTGTGGAGTCAAAATCTCTAACAACAGTTCAGCATAAGTTCAGAATGTAGTACAAGAGACAGCCGGCGAAATGAAGGAGCATTGAACAATGGGTAAATAAATTCAAAGCAACAGGAAGTGTCTTGAAAGGCAAAAGCACTGGGAGACCTTCCATTTCAGACAAAAAAAGGTGGAAGACGTACGTAAGGCTTATCTAAGGAGCCCGAAGAAGTCCGTCCGCGTCGCCAGTCATGAACTCAAAATACCACGAGCATTGGTTCACAGGTTCTGAATAAACATTATGCCTATATACATAAAAAGTGCAGTTAGTGCAAAAACTTCAACCAAATGATCAACTACGTCGAAAAGCATTTGTGGTAGACATGCTTAATCGCATTGACGAAGACCCCACACTCCTTTCACGGACCTGTTTTCAGCAATGAGTCGACATTTCATGTTTCTGGCACAGTGAATAAACATAACTGCTGGATTTGGGGCACAAAAAATCCCCACGTGGTCATAGCACACAAGAGAGACAGCCCGAAGGTCTGAGATGGCCTAATAAAAGACAGAGTGACAGGGCCCTTTTTCCTCGCTGAGCCAACCGTTACTGGCATAACATACCTGGACATGTTAGAACAATTCACAATTTCACAACTCCAGGATATTCAAGACATTATTTATCAGCAAGATGAAGTGCCTCCGCACTGGTCTTTGGATGTATGAAGATCTTTAGACCATATTTTCCAGGGCATTGGATTGGATATGGGGGTCTGATGGCATGGCTACCCAGTTCTCTTGATATTACCCCATGCAATTTTTTTCTTTGGGACTTTATTAAGGACATTGTGTACAAGAAAAAAGTTACATCTATCACTGAGCTGAAAGAACGCATAACTGAAACCTTCCTCCTTGTTACACCTAACATTCTGCAGCATACATGGGTGGAACTAGACTATCGCTTAGACATCTTGCGAGCAACCAACAGAGCATACGTGGAGACCTACTGACATTAAAAAAAAAAAACTTTCACAGTTACCACGTGTTTTAACATTAAAAGTAAGTTTTTATTTATTGTAGTTTTTTTTCAATAGCATATTGAAGTAGTATACTTTATTTATGGACACCCTATACTTAAAAGGATCGAATATTTTATAATTTATTATCAATATCGATGCGCATCAATATCGCTGCTAAAAATTGAGATGAGGATTAATTCTCTCTACTTGCAATTCCTTGGTATCTGTTGGAACACGTAAAAATGACACTGACGATGATGCCACGAGGCGCATCGAAAACCTGGGTTCTGAGATATTAAGTCACATTTGTGATTGAATTTATGGTATCTCTTATACCCATATTTTAGGAAATATGTAATTCATGAGGCAACCTTAAGGGTTGTCTTATGCTATAAACATGCCTTTGGTTAATTATACATAATATCTAAGGTATTGTTTACCTGATATTGTCAAAGTATTTTGCACTTTGTTGCTCTGTGAGGCACGTGCTCTCGGGCCGGGAGCACGTGCCTCACAGAGCAACAACTGAAAAAATTTGTAAAAAGTAACTAAAAAAGAAAATTATATAAGTATAAAAAAAATGTTTGTGCATCAGTATTACAGCTAACGAAGTAAGTATACCCAAACCACGTGGCTTTGGGGCAAGTTAAATTTATCAATAGTAACAGTACTTCCTTAAACAAATATTACTTGATTACAGTATAATAAATAATTAAATATTCGATCCTTCTGAGTATATATATTTACAATATAAGACAAATCGAGGTACACATGGTTCATATCACGAATTGACGTAAACATGCTAGAAATAGTGTTATTCCTACAATGAATGTAGGGTGAGTATATGTGCATTCACACATTCTTTTGCTTACAAATTAAAAAAGGTGGTTTTATGTCATTCAGGGCATATGGCAATGGAAATATTCAGAAATATAGCCATTACATATTGTGCCAGTGAACTGCACAGATACCCAAAAGTTCTCCCAGTTCATTTATTGTAGTCATATATATTCAAGTTTCCAAAATCTGCCACTTCCTTAAAATGAAAAAAGTAATCTAAAACATAGCAAGCCTATATACTAAAACAACAAAATTAAAAAAAAGAACAGAAAATTTTTCTTCACATTTAAATACATTTCTGAATTTCTGGGACTATATTAAGAATGCAAAACGTGGTAAGACAAAAAATCTACAATCAAAATATCTAAATTCTTTGGGGAGCTTCCACTTGATGCTCACAGTCAAGTTGTGTTTTCAACAACCCGAGGAAAAAGTCTTGTCAGCATCTGCAGGCCAGTTTGCTTACCAAATTTCAGCAAGGACAATTACTGAGTCTTACTCAGATTTTCTCTAATAACAGTAGTTAAAATTAAGTAAGTAACTATCATGAAATTCACACACCCACAAATTAAGCCATAAAGATATGGCACCTCAACTCAACAAAAATGTCTTACACTTGAAAGAAATACGGGATTGCGCCATATAATACAAATTTTGAAGATGACAATCCGATTTTTGGCGTAAATGTGACAAGGATGGTAAGTCAGATAATATCCGAAAACTTGAAAATTTTCATCGTCCTGGAGCGGGACTCGAACCCGCGTCTCCCAGAAAACGCCCGGGTATGCTATCCACTACACCACCCAGAACGACCAAGTTTCAAGTTTCCGATCAATTTGAATACAACCATCACAGGATTCGCTGGTCGAAACAACCGGCATTCATGTTTAGCGAATCTGGAGGTTAAGAATCTTATCCCGTGTTTGCCCGGAGAAGCAGATAAATCCTGAAAGAAATGCGGGATTACGCCATATAATACAAATTTTGAAGATGCCAATCCGATTTTTGGCGTAAATGTGACAAGGATGGTAAGTCAGATAATATCCGAAAACTTGAAAATTTTCATCGTCCTGGAGCGGAACTCGAACCCGCGTCTCCCAGAAAACGCCCGGGTATGCTAACCACTACACCACCCAGAACGGTGGACGATGAAAATTTTCAAGTTTTCGGATATTATCTGACTTACCATCCTTGTCACATTTACACCAAAAATCAGATTGTCATCTTCAAAATTTATATGTCTTACACTGTTACTACATGAAAGAGCACATTTACAGTTCTTTCCATTTCCCCAAATTCAGCATTCTGCATTAAAATTTACCATGTCTGAAATTGTTACAACTGCCTGCACTGATGCAGCAAATTTTAAACACTGCATTATAGATGGAACAGCTTTTATACTCACTTGACATAGCCCACATAGTATTTCTTTATTGCTCTGTATAACTAAAAACTTAAGAATTGATGATATGCACACAATTAAATAAAATGTGACACAGTAACTGCTGGTAAATCCAAAAACAAAGTTTGAGAGTACTTTTGCTGCCAGCGGGTGCAGGCGCCTTGAACATTTCAATTAATTTGGTTTTGATTTTGTATTCCTTTCACTAGATTTACCCATGTTTTGAAGCATTAGATTACTACGCAGCATACTGAAGAAATACAGTGTAAATCAAATTGGCCCATGGGTATAATATTATTTTTTTCATAGATTCCGTAGATTTTTGTGTATATTTTCGAAATTTTCATGATATATTACAAATAGTTTTTTTTTGTTAAAGTAAAATATAGAGTACAATTTTGATGTGGAGCTACTCATAACTTATAAATTTTTATACCATATTTGTGGGTCTTTCCAGGAATGTGCTGCCTAAAACCAAGTCTTCCTCTAAATAGCACAAGACTTTCATCAACAGAAATTCCTTTTCCCGGCTGTTTCAATTTATTCATGTTGCACAGTAGTATCTCTATAAGCCTTTTGACCTTATAAGTGCAATCATTCCCTGGATCTTGAGAATTGTCAGTGAAGTGCCATAACTTCAGTAGGAGTTGAAACCTATTTCTGCTGAAAGTGTTAGGTGCAATTCAGTTTTATAACAACACACGAGTGGACCAATAATTAATCTGTAATCTTCAGAAATCTAACCAGGCCCATCCAAATAAGCAGACCAAGAAATTTTTTCATTTCACTTACAGATGTTGGCAGCCATTGTTTCATCCTCAAATGTGGTGATAGGATACCGCCTTGAATGACTTGATGTGCATTTTTATTTGTTTCAGTAACCATTAGAAGATAAATATCATCAGTCACTAGATAGTGGAAAATGTCAATAACTGTAAGGGGGTCTAAATTCATTACATCAGGACATTATACCTGAGGGTGCTGTCAATGAAATTTCCTTTTGCTTTGACAAATGAACTGGCCCCCAAATTATCTGCTGCTGTTCGTGATGTACGGGATTCACGTCAAAACACCGATGTTCTTCCATTGTTTGCAAGAAATAACAATCATCATCATATTCTTCAGTACTGATTTCATAATCTGGATCAGAATCAGATGTAGAAGAAATTTCAAAACCGGAAAGACTTGATTCATGGTTACTTGTGTCCGATTCAACAGAATCGGTTGTTGTTGGACCAACAGTTGGATCATCTATAGCTGAAAGATCTGTAGCGGGGTTAATAATTTCAGATGGACAAGAAGTGGGATCAGATATAAATGGAGAAGGAAGACTGACAATGGATTCTAATTTTCGCCTTTGGGAGTAAAACATTTTGCTATTTATGGGGTTGGCGATCCTCATGCTTTGATTACAAGAGCAGTTATGGGATTTTCGTCGAACTACAAATTAGTGCGGTTTGAGAGAAAAAAAAAAAAAAAAAAAAAAAACAGAAAAAGTGCATGTCTGTTAACATCCCGAAATCTATTATGTTCAAGTGAAGTAAGTGCTGTCTAATGGTAAAAAAAAAAAAAGAAATTTACAGCTCAAATGGGAAGGAAGGAGGCTACTTTTCCTGCAGCATTTGTTTGTATAAACTGCATCCGAGCAGAGGAATATTGTTAGTAAGAGAAAAGTGTTCACCCAGTTTTCTCTTATTTTGCTTCCACCAACCACCCTGTGCTAAGGAATCAGTGTGTGGAACCACCTAAGTGGGAATTGCCTTCCCCCAGTAGGGTATTATATTTCCATTGTCTCCGACCGACGCGGTGTCCCAGCTCAACCTCCGCTAGACACAACACACTATCACAAAGAAAGGAAAGAGGAAGGAGCACTCATTATTTATAGACTTTCTACAATTCCTTTTTACGCTTTCCAACCGTAGGTTGAAGAAGCGTATATACTCCAGCTTTGTCTGTCTGTCCTTCTGTCCGCCAGCACGATAACTCGCGTAAAAATGGTTCGATTTCAATGAAATTTCAGTATCTGGTAGGGGACCACCTGGGGACGAACCCTATTGAAAATAAGCAAAATGGGGTCAAAGGTCAGAACATAGGAGCAGGATCTATTCCATTGCCCTTATGCATCACAACCTGCGTAAATACGGTTCAATTTCGAAGAAATTTTAGTATGTGGTAGGGGACCACCTGAGGACGAACTCTATTGAAAATGGGCGAAATGTGGTCAAAGGTCAGGAAATAGGAGCAGGATCCATTCCATAGCCCTTATGCGTCATAACTTATGTAAAAATGTTTCGATTGAGACAAAACTTTATTATGTTGTTCATGAAATATACTTAACCGGTTCTGTTTAAATATCATCGAAATGGGGTCGAGATTTATTCTACAGCCATGTTCCTCATAACTTGAGTAATGATTTCTGGTATGTTGAAAAGCGTATCATAATCAATGCATTGCATGATTTTACTAACTTGTTTACATAAGCTTGTATGAAGTTGCCCGTGCCTGCATGGCCTATACAACATCACATTTAACTTTTGGGCCACGTCAGTTGCACGCAACTTCTGCATGCTTTGCTATAAATGGACTTGTGGTTAGCCAACTAGTAGGTGGTAAAAATATTTTGGGAATCCCATTACTGGAACTTCAGATATTTACTGCTGTTTATCTGGCCCTCCAGGGCGATTTCTACAGAAGGCGTGTGCGCCCGCTGGCAGCGAAAGTGTTAAGAACTAACCAGAACAGGAACTCAATTTCAATGTTTCACATTTCTCCACTAAGTGTTTTTCTAAATCCAAAATCTGCTTCCTTCTTAATATCAAACAGTTTTGCAATACTTTAAAATATACATGCCTGAACAAGATTTTTGCAAAAAATATTATGAAGTAACCCCCCCCCCCACCTCTCAATGAATTTTGTACCACTCATCACAAAACTAACTCTGGAGACAGAATAAAATAACCTCTGATATAATATTTTCTAAAGCAAGCTGCAAAACTTAAGACACATTTTTTCAGTTTCCTTGAAATCCAAAACACAGGCTGTGATATACTTTATGTGGCTTAAACATTGTAATTGGCACAACACAGCAAATTCAAACACACTGAACAGAAAACTGGTAATGCATTTCAACTTATGAGTAAAACTTAAAGAATTCACAATGCACATGGATGCACAAAACTGGACATGCAACATATTTTCCAACTGAAACATGAAGATAAAACATAGATCTAGGAAATGCTATGAAGCATGCTATGAATGAGCTAAGATTTATATTATATATAGTGCTGTAGTGGAACTAAAATATTCACTTATTATATTTGCACTTTTAAGGTATTAACCTCTTGCAAAGTGCGCATAGTTTACGTGCAATTCATAAATGAAAAAACCATGGAGGAATAACCACTCACCATAAAGATCATGGTAACCTCCAATGGACCAAACACTTCCAACACGTCAATTCATCGTGATGTAACTGGGCTTCCACAGGTTTACAGACCTCTTGCTTACGCTTCTTATTTTCGGGTGTGAAACATCGTTTTTTTCCTTTGCCTTATAGTATGTTACTATAATGCTTGTCAATTCGATAAAAATCATACATACAACTCATTCATACAATTCAAGTAAAAACTATGTACATAAACCTTACATTCACAGGTGATTAAACCTTAGTCAACTCTAATTATGGAACTCCTCCTTCTGTTTCACAACCTCTGCTACTCCCACTGCAATTGTCACACCCATTCAGCCCCGCACATCCAATCCTCTAGTACTTTCGACAGATCCCTGTCATCTTCAGGAGGCAGGTGTGTCTCATCCGCCCACCGCAGCTCAAGTGAGCAGAGCCATCGAGGCCTGGGCTCCAGTCGCTATCTCTGAATCGTTGTGTCTCTGGCGCCATCTATTGTCCCTGCTGCTCTTTTTCTTCTCTTTCTTTTTATGCTGCTGTTCAATTTTTATTAGGGCTTTCCATTGTTCGTTTAAGTTATTTGGCTCATTAATGTTGCATAATCTTGATCTGTTTTTTTCAATTAACACTGATTCTGCAATTCTTAACTGCTTTTCGTTTTTACAGCTCTTAATAATTTTAATATCTTCAAACCTTGGACATTTTTGATTTTCCATACAGTATTGGGTCAATGCTGTCTTAGCCTCTTTTTTATTCCAATTATTAATATGCTGATTCAATCTATACTTTAATTTATTCTTGGTGCTGCCTATATATGACACAGGTGGTTGCTGGTTTATTGGGATTTCATAAATTCCTGCTCTATCTAATTGGCTAATTTTTTCATTTTTAATCACTAAATTTTTTACAGTAAGTACCTGATTTCCTACCTGTATGCCATACTTGCCACAAACTTTATTAATTTCTGCTGAAACATTTTCTATATATGGTATTGCTCCCACATATTTTACAAGTTTTTTATCACTCTTGACCTTATTGTAACCTTGAGTTACTTCATAAATCCATTTTTTTAATACCTGTTTAGGGTATCCAAAAGCATATGCAATTTTTTCAATATATTCAATTTCTTCCTTTCTATACTGTTCAATTGATGAATGTGTTAAACTTCTTTTAATTAGTGTTTTAATACTATTTCTTTTATGTGTTAATGGATGTGATGACTGAAATGGTATAAGTACTGGGATATATGAAGATTTTCTATGCACTCTGAATTGTAAACTCTCCTCTGTTTTAATAATCAAAACGTCCAAAAATGCCAAAGTATTGTCATGTTCTTGTTCTACTGTCAGTTCTATAGATGGATAAATTTCACTATACTTTTTTGTCAAGTCCTCAAAAGTTCATCATTTTTTAGCCTGGATAACAGAAAAATGTCATCAACATATCTGCAGTATATCAGTGGTGGATCCTCGAGTTTACTTATTATTTTTTCCTCAATGTCACTCATTATAATTTCAGCAAATAAAGTTGACAGTGGTGACCCCATAGGTCCACCATGATTTTGTTTGTACATCTTGTTGTTAAACTTAAAAATGTTATTTTCATATATGTACAATAAAATTTCTCTTAACTCCTCTATTTGTATTGCATTCATTGTCTGTAGCACATACAATTTTTCAATAATTATTTCTATTGCCTGAGGTACTGGTGTGCTAGGAAAAAGAGCTCTCACATCCATACTAGCCATATGATATTCACTTAAATCTTGTTTAATTACTTTAATTTTCTCAATAAATTCGTATGTATTCTTCACAGTGAACCTTGTCTTCATGAACACAGGTGCCAAAAATTTGTAGATATTCTTTTCTAGTTTTATTAGTGGGGAATTCCTTTTTGATACAATCACTCTCATAGGTGTATCAGGCTTATGAGTTTTTATTTTTGCAATCATTTTTGGTATTCCAGTACCCATTGGTGGGTATGCTTTCTTTATTTCATCAGGCAAGGTGCTGTGATTTCTTATTCTAGCTAAGTACCTTACTTGAGATTCTGTTGGGTCTTTTGTCAGAATGCTGCAATTTAGTTCTTCTATAGCTCTATTCATCTTTAGATCATATTCAGTTGTGTTTAATATTACAATTTGCCCTGTTTTATCAGCTTCACAGAATTTAATTGTTGGGTCATCTCTTAATTTAATCAGTTGTTCTTTCTCATACTGAATTTTATCTATATGATATTTCTTTTTCTTACTTTTTTCATTAAATTCTTTCAAAACAATTCTATACAGTTTACTTCGAAAATTTTTTCACGTTCTTCTGCTGGTACACTGCGTGCCATTTCTTCTAAGTTGGGTATTAATTCCTCCGTCCTCGGCAGGCTCCGTGGAAACGCAAATTTTTTACCTCTCTGCAAAATAGCTCTTTGCGTGAAGCTCAAGGTCAAGTTGGAGTTATTCTGATATACCTCATACATATTCTCCCGTTGTTCTTGTACACGTTGTCTGTCAATCATCACGTGCAACTTTTTTTCCATGACTGCTCTTGAGCATTTTTTTTCGTATTCCACGATGTCAAAAATTTCTCTGAAGGTTACATCCAAAATCTCATCTCTCCAATTACCGTCGAACTTTCTATGCTAAGGATAATAGAATAATCCAGGAGTGCCAAAAAAGAGATTAAGAGCTGAAATTGTCAATAAAAGGAAACTGATTTTTAACTTGAATATGAAATGTTTACATTTAATCGATTTGATATGTTATAAAAAGTATAGAAAGTTCGACGGTAATTGGAGAGATGAGATTTTGGATGTAACCTTCAGAGAAATTTTTGACATCGTGGAATACGAAAAAAAATGCTCAAGAGCAGTCATGGAAAAAAAGTTGCACGTGATGATTGACAGACAACGTGTACAAGAACAACGGGAGAATATGTATGAGGTATATCAGAATAACTCCAACTTGACCTTGAGCTTCACGCAAAGAGCTATTTTGCAGAGAGGTAAAAAATTTGCGTTTCCACGGAGCCTGCCGAGGACGGAGGAATTAATACCCAACTTAGAAGAAATGGCACGCAGTGTACCAGCAGAAGAACGTGAAAATTTTCGAAGTAAACTGTATAGAATTGTTTTGAAAGAATTTAATGAAAAAAGTAAGAAAAAGAAATATCATATAGATAAAATTCAGTATGAGAAAGAACAACTGATTAAATTAAGAGATGACCCAACAATTAAATTCTGTGAAGCTGATAAAACAGGGCAAATTGTAATATTAAACACAACTGAATATGATCTAAAGATGAATAGAGCTATAGAAGAACTAAATTGCAGCATTCTGACAAAAGACCCAACAGAATCTCAAGTAAGGTACTTAGCTAGAATAAGAAATCACAGCACCTTGCCTGATGAAATAAAGAAAGCATACCCACCAATGGGTACTGGAATACCAAAAATGATTGCAAAAATAAAAACTCATAAGCCTGATACACCTATGAGAGTGATTGTATCAAAAAGGAATTCCCCACTAATAAAACTAGAAAAGAATATCTACAAATTTTTGGCACCTGTGTTCATGAAGACAAGGTTCACTGTGAAGAATACATACGAATTTATTGAGAAAATTAAAGTAATTAAACAAGATTTAAGTGAATATCATATGGCTAGTATGGATGTGAGAGCTCTTTTTCCTAGCACACCAGTACCTCAGGCAATAGAAATAATTATTGAAAAATTGTATGTGCTACAGACAATGAATGCAATACAAATAGAGGAGTTAAGAGAAATTTTATTGTACATATATGAAAATAACATTTTTAAGTTTAACAACAAGATGTACAAACAAAATCATGGTGGACCTATGGGGTCACCACTGTCAACTTTATTTGCTGAAATTATAATGAGTGACATTGAGGAAAAAATAATAAGTAAACTCGAGGATCCACCACTGATATACTGCAGATATGTTGATGACATTTTTCTGTTATCCAGGCTAAAAAATGATGAACTTGAGGACTTGACAAAAAGTATAGTGAAATTTATCCATCTATAGAACTGACAGTAGAACAAGAACATGACAATACTTTGGCATTTTTGGACGTTTTGATTATTAAAACAGAGGAGAGTTTACAATTCAGAGTGCATAGAAAATCTTCATATATCCCAGTACTTATACCATTTCAGTCATCACATCCATTAACACATAAAAGAAATAGTATTAAAACACTAATTAAAAGAAGTTTAACACATTCATCAATTGAACAGTATAGAAAGGAAGAAATTGAATATATTGAAAAAATTGCATATGCTTTTGGATACCCTAAACAGGTATTAAAAAATGGATTTATGAAGTAACTCAAGGTTACAATAAGGTCAAGAGTGATAAAAAACTTGTAAAATATGTGGGAGCAATACCATATATAGAAAATGTTTCAGCAGAAATTAATAAAGTTTGTGGCAAGTATGGCATACAGGTAGGAAATCAGGTACTTACTGTAAAAAATTTAGTGATTAAAAATGAAAAAATTAGCCAATTAGATAGAGCAGGAATTTATGAAATCCCAATAAACCAGCAACCACCTGTGTCATATATAGGCAGCACCAAGAATAAATTAAAGTATAGATTGAATCAGCATATTAATAATTGGAATAAAAAGAGGCTAAGACAGCATTGACCCAATACTGTATGGAAAATCAAAATGTCCAAGGTTTGAAGATATTAAAATTATTAAGAGCTGTAAAAACGAAAAGCAGTTAAGAATTGCAGAATCAGTGTTAATTGAAAAAAACAGATCAAGATTATGCAACATTAATGAGCCAAATAACTTAAACGAACAATGGAAAGCCCTAATAAAAATTGAACAGCAGCGTAAAAAGAAAGAGAGAAAAAAGAGCAGCAGGGACAATAGATGGCGCCAGAGACACAACGATTCAGAGATAGCGACTGGAGCCCAGGCCTCGATGGCTCTGCTCACTTGAGCTGCGGTGGGCGGATGAGACACACCTGCCTCCTGAAGATGACAGGGATCTGTCGAAAGTACTAGAGGATTGGATGTGCGGGGCTGAATGGGTGTGACAATTGCAGTGGGAGTAGCAGAGGTTGTGAAACAGAAGGAGGAGTTCCATAATTAGAGTTGACTAAGGTTTAATCACCTGTGAATGTAAGGTTTATGTACATAGTTTTTACTTGAGTTGTATGTATGATTTTTATCGAATTGACAAGCATTATAGTAACATACTATAAGGCAAAGGAAAAAAACGATGTTTCACACCCGAAAATAAGAAGCGTAAGCAAGAGGTCTGTAAACCTGTGGAAGCCCAGTTACATCACGATGAATTGACGTGTTGGAAGTGTTTGGTCCATTGGAGGTTACCATGATCTTTATGGTGAGTGGTTATTCCTCATGGTTTTTTCATAAAATATTCACTTTAAGCACTACTACATTATATAATGCATATGGACCAACATTTCCCTTTGGCCATTCGAATATCAATTAACAAAAGCAAATTTCAATGGCAACATAACATACATATGCAGAGGAATTTCTTGAGCAAATACACGGTATGTATGTATAGTACAACAGGAATATTATATTACAGTAACTAAAATATTTCTGATTTTGAATTTCAAAAAACCTGAAAAACTGGTGCCTCTACCTGGAGAAAAAAGGTGTGTAGAACATATTGGCACCTGTCACCTATGACTTTATCAAGGGCCAACATAGATCACAACTATCTCGTTTCTACACAGACCAAGGGTTTCTGTATTATTCAGTTTGCAAAACAAAAACAAACCTGAGAGAAAACTGGGGAAAAATATTATGCCCAAAAACTTAAAAAAACTGAACTCCTAAAGAGCAACAGAGACCACCAATTTAGAAAAGTGGATAAATTAGAAAAGTAATTAAACATTAGGGTGGGCCAAAAAAAAACTTTTTTAAAATCGATCTTAGTATAGTGCAGAAAAGTTGCCTAATGCATCAGTTAGAACCCACAAAAAATTTAATCAATTTTGCTCAATATCTAGCTGTGCCCCCGCCATTGAAAAAGTAAAAAAAAAAAAAAAAAAAAAAAAACTTTGAAGCCTTTTTTGGGAAATTTCTTTTCGGAAATCGATCTTGGTATAGCATGGAAAAGTTGCTTAACAAATCAGTTAGAACCCTAAAAAAAATCGTCAATTTTGCTCAATATCTAGCAGCGCCCGTCTGGCATTGAACAAGTAAAAAAAAGACGAAAAATTGACTTTGAAGCCTTTTGCGGGAAATTTCTTTTCAGAAATTTTTTTCGAAATCGATCTTGGCATAGCGCGGAAAAGTTGCTTAATGGGTCAGTATGAACCCAAAATTTTTTTCGCAAATTTTGCTCAATATCTAACAGCGCCCCTCTTGCCTTCAAAATATATACGCAATTAATACCGCAAAATAACTGTTGTGTCATTCTCTTCCCTTCCCTCTCTAAACGCCAGGTGGCGCTGTGCCGTGTGCACTTGCACCCTTCATTATCTTCGAAGGTCACTAGTATGTTTAGAAACACGTGCCTGTGTCGGTGTGTCAGACGTCTGTGTTGTTTTGCGATGAGTAATGGTAATGGAGAAACAAGGAGCTAAGCAGAAGAAGACTCGGGCAAGCACAAGCTGTCCGTTATTTGGTGCAGGAAAAGATTTATTTTTCTACGATGCAGTTCTACTCCCAACTTACAAAGACACGATTAGATGTTATCAGAGCACGCGTTTGCAGATAAAGGGAGAAGTAAGGAGTCTTCTTCCCGAAGCGTGGCAGATGTAGTTGCCAGGAAAATTATTGACATCTGGGTACATGCCTCCATTCCTGTTGTATCTTTAAAATGCGTGATTGCCATAATTTTATTCTACAACCATAAATACAAGAATGTAGTGAAACCTGTAAAAAGTAGATGAATACCATTCCTGAATTCTAAAATACAGAAATTTAAAACAGACGCTGGAAATTTATCCGACATTTGTGCTTGCAAGTGCCATGATCTAGCATTGTGTACCTGCGAAAAAAAATTCAAAGTTCTGGACAGGGAATGGCAATTTTTGAATGACCAAAGGACTGTAAAACAGATGGCCATCGGAAATGTTGATATTGAAACAACACAGCAATTGCAAAGAAGGGAGGAAAGATTACGCCGAAAAACCAATAGATCTATTGTTCCGGATAAAAAGTCGCGTCCGAGTATGAGTGGACTTCAGAGGGACAAGGTTACTCAGGTTAAGGAAAATCTGGGGTGTCAGGACAATTTGGAAGCGACAACCAAAGACACTGAACTTAAATCAGTAACGGACACAGATAGAGACTTCCAGTGAACCTATCCTTTAGAGAAAAGTTATAACAAAGAAGTCGGACCATCATCAAGTCAAATGAGGATTAGCATGTCTTGCACTGCATTGGCTGCAGATTTATTGGGTGCCTCAAGTAGAGCCGTAGCCAAAATTACTACAGCAGTTCTTGCTGATTTCAGTCTAGTTTCACCAGATAACCCAACTTATATAGTTGACAAGAACAAGATCAGAAGGGAAGTAGAAAAGAAAAGAAAACAAATCCGAGAAAATGAGTTGCGGGCAGTAAAAGAGACCCCCATTAAAAGCTTGTATTTTGATGGGTGCAAAGATCCGACTCTTAAGCTGATGACAGGCCGTCGAGAGATAAAATTTGAAGCGCACACATCACTGATAGAGGAGCCCAAAGGCAAGTACATAGGACATATCTCGCTAAATTCTGATGGAAATGCGAAAGAAATAGTCAAAAGCATAATCGCCTTTATGGAAACACATAATGTCAATCTTCAGAACCTAATGATCATTGGATGCAACGGAACAAATGTTAATACAGGATGGAAGGGTGGAGTCATACGTTTGCTTGAAACCCACTGTGGAAGACCTCTGCAATGGAGCATGTGTTTGCTACATACTAATGAGTTGCCACTAAAGCATCTCATTCAGGAACTCGATGGTCACACAAAAGGATCATATTCCTACTCTGGACCTGTTGGTTCACTTCTAAAACATTGTGAAAACAAGACAGTGGTTAAATTTGACAAAACTGATACTACCCTCCCGCATTTGGACCCTAAAGATATCAGCAATCTAAGCACTGATCAGCAATACTTGTATCACATATGCATTGCTGTTAAAAATGGCAGTTGCCCCCAAATCTGGCTAAGACCAATCCAGGCAAAATCAGTCATGCACGCTGGCTGACGACTGCAAACCGTCTATTACGATTAGACATCAGTACCCAAAATCCATCAGATAATCTTCGCATAATCATAAAGTTTGTGATGCTGGTTTATGCACCAATGTGGTTCAAGATAAAAACGAAACCACGGTGCCAAGATGGAGCCCGACATATCTGGAAGATGATTTCTCTCACAAGGCAATTGCCTGACCATGTAAAGAAAATTAATGACAAAATAATTTCAAACAATGCATACTTTGCGCATCCCACAAACGAACTACTGGGAATACCAGCGGATTCTCGAAGCCACATCCGGGAATTGGCAGTGAGGCGAATCCTGAACACCAGGAATACGAAATCCGAAGACATACGCCTTTTCAAACCTCCCGAACTCAACTTTAAAGCCATTGATTACATTGATGTAATAAACTGGACGAACTGCACCACAACAGAGCTCCCTCTTACAATGCATATAACAGATGAATAGTTAAAAGATATATGCAAATAAGAACAGGTTCAGGCACTAACTAATGTCCAGAAGTTTCCATGTCCCACCTAATCAGTCGAGAGATGTGTTAAACTCATATCTGAAGCTGCAACGAAAGTTTGTGGTGATACTGCAAGAGACTGTTACATACGGGCTAAGATTCAAGAAAGAAGAGAACTTCCAACCTTTGACAACAAGTAACAGTGTTATTCTAAAGCCTAACCTTTGTAAATATTCCCCTTTTTTGCTTCATTATACTTCCAGTTTCTAGATTTCTGTATTGCAAGAAGTAATATACTAGTAATTGCACTTTTTTATTTTTTTGTATTGTTTATACTTTTTCAATGCCAGAGGGGCGCAGCTAGATATTGAGCAAAATTGACGAAATGTTTTTGGATTCTAACTGACCCATTAATAAGCACCTTTTCCGGGCTATGCCAAGCTCGATTTCAAAAAAAAAAAAAAAAACCCTCCAAAAAGAAATTTCACGAAAAAGGCTTCTAAGCGGATTTTTCGTCTTTTTTTTTACTTTTTCAATGCTGGAGGGGCGCGGCTAGATATTGAGCAAAATTGATTAAATTTCTTGTGGGTTCTAACTGACACATTAGGCAACTTTTCCATGCTATACCAAGATCGATTTCGAAAAAAAGTTTTTTCGGCCCACCCTATTAAGCATAAAATATTTTATTAAAACAAACCCCCATTGCAAACTGAATAATCGAGCCTGATGCACGCTCTACCTAGAAATTTGCTGACATAAATGAGTGTTGTAAACAAACTGATTCAGAAAACATCATGGAAAACACAATTCAGATACACTACACTGCAAAAATTAAATACATATAACCAACTCCGGCAAGAAAGGAATGAAAAGTTTCTACTAGGTTCCATTATATACAAAGGTACTGTAATTAGTGAGGAGGATTGACCTAAAACAAGAGTAAACTCTAATAAATTGCTCTAAATGCTAAGCATAAACCAAAACATGATGCCTCTAAAGGAAAAAAGGTAGCTGAGAAACCAACCCTATGAGCTGATAAACTACAAAACGAAAAAGGCTGTTCAGCTAAAAAAATCAGAAGGCAAATAAAACTGCTTAGCTAAACAAATTACAACAAACAAACAAACAAACAAAAAATAAACAAAAAACTCACCCAATAAAAACACATACCACCACTCTGCCACAGCCCTTTTAAAGTAATGTATTAATAACTCTTTAAGAGTTACATAGGATTTACATGGTATTAAATACTTAAATCCTATGTAACTCTTTTAAGAGTTACATATGATTTAAATTAATGTATTAACGTCTTTAAAGTTTTAAAGAAGGAATAAAGATAGTTAGGCATATCCTCACGTCGGGAGTTGGACCTAGTTTTTTGTACACATGCAGGAAATGTAAATTAAAAGTAGGACTCCTTGACACGATTATGAAAGGTAGGTGTCCTATAGCTTTCATATAAGTTTTAATCTGCCCGTTTTTTGTAGAATGAATGGTTGAATATGAATATTCACCTGGCATATCATTATGTAAAGTTATTGAAAACATGCTGTTTTTGATGGGAAAAAATGCTACTCATGCATACTGAATCAGGAGGAGAAATTTTAATCATGTAGTCATAAGTGGCAGCAACTAAATAAACACACAGTACTATTTCCTGATGTATCAGTTAATGTGGTTCAAAACTGCAGAACCATCGTAGTGTTAGTCAGTTCATGTGGTTCAAGCAATTAGTTGTTTCTTGCATGTTAAACATCTTTCTGAGCAGAGATTCACTGGAAAGCAATGATACTGTTTTGTCTTAATGCACAGTGATTTTCCAGGAAGTTGGCCACTGGTGCCATGGGTTTTAGGGAAGTCACAAGAGGATTTAAGTAATGTATTAATGTCTGATGCAAAAAGGCCACTAACACCGAACACTAAAAATTAACATGTGTTCGATGTCATTGGTCCAAATGATGATATTAATGTCCTTACATGTGCTGACTCACACATAAAGCTGTGAAAACTGTCCACAAATCTAGGCATCTTACTCCAGAGTTAGGGTATTTAGTTCTTGCAAGACAGAATCAACAAAATGATTGACCAGTCAGATAAAATGTTTTGTCATCCATGGGATTACAAGGAAAAGTGGCTTATAGTAAAGAGTTAAACACTGATTAGTTCATTTGCAAGCTTGACAGTAAGGTTGTAAGTAATAAATTAATGAAACAAACTTCCTATCCTGACCTTTAAACACAGTTGATTAACATGGAATATGAGGTATTCTTTGCAATAAAAAAGTATTCCTCATTAAGGCAACAAAATTTTGGGAAGCAAATTGGCACCACTTCAAAACTTAAAACATCCTATGTTTAATTCTGACAACAAATGGTGGCAGCACCATTGATAAAACATTCAATTTAAAATTCATTTTACAGTATTTGATAACTAGCTTCATTGCACTGCATTGCAATTAACATGTAGGAACTTAAAAGGTAAAAGTAAAAGACTGCTCTTTTATAATTTTCATGCAAGAGATTTTCATTGGGTGACAATGGCCTTTACGTGCTTACACACAGCTCACATACTGCTAACATCACGTGCCCTCGGCTAAATTAACCAAAGGCAAATGAATGTAAAAATGTCAATTTTTATGTCACTCACTCAAACTGGCTATTAAAAAAATGAAAAGATCCATGATGCATGACTTCTTGATTTAGGTCCATTACAAAAACAACACAAAAAGTGAATTTTCACAAGAACTTTTCACCCTAACTGCATGCAAAAAACTGCAATTATTTACTTGACCCAATCCATGATCAGGATTATCAAAATAAAACAAATGGAAGAAGTAATATTTCAACATTAAAAATTATTAAAAGGGTTCATCACATCAGATTGCAGCTTGTGAGAGGAGATTTAGCACCATGTAGGAATTGGCACTTTTTCATTTATCACACTGTCATTGGTAGATGTGAATTTTATTCTCCTTGTGTTAACTTTTAATTAAGGCATTTTTCACAGTCTTCAATTTGTCAATTCGCTTCTGCAAATGGGTGTTCGCAGTCTCCAACTCTTCCACTCTTGCTTGCGCTTCTCGTAACTGAAAATAGAAAAGCAGAAATTAAAGCTCCTCTCTAGCTGGGACTCTATTCTACACACTATGTGACTACAGGCAAGTAATAACTTATTAGAAATGCACAATAGCAATCACACACGTGCCATCTTCACTATGTAGGCAACTATGATGTTGGGATGGCTGCATAAACAACTCACTGCAAAGGATCCAGACGTGTAGGAAATGTAGATAGTGGCAGTATGGGAAAGATTCCTGATTAAAGAGACTTAGAAAGAGGCAAGATAGTGGGCACTAGGGTGGCAGGTGCAAGCATCTCAGAAATGGCAAACCATCTTGGCTATGCATGAACAACTGTAAGTAGATGCACAATGAGTGGTGCACAAACAACAGTCAGCAGTCATCCTGTGGGAGGAAATGATTGGTCAATATTCAAGGGCAATGGCAGCCGAAAAGAATTGTATGAGTTAATAGACGAGCTCCAATGTGTCAAGTAACCACACAGAACAACAACGGTATGAAGGAAAGAAAAGAATACCAGTCTTCAGGAATTTGCTAAACATGAAGAATTGTTTGAAAACAATGCATTCCCCCAAAGATAAATGATAAGTCTGGAGCAGAATCAGTGCTAAAATGACTTACAAGCCATACTTCCTTGAAAGTCTTAAAAATGACTTTGCCAAAATAAATAAATAATAATAATAAATAAATAAATAAATAAAACCATTTTACAAATCTGCACTGATTAAAATAAACTTGAAATGTCACTTTATTATGATGTTTTTGTTTAACACTGGTGCTTTTTCACAGATAGTTTTGGTCCTCATAAAAAACTTATACTGCTTTTTCCTATATTAAAAACCATTTTACAAAAACTTCCCTCCTCCATTGAAAACCAAGACATTTTACTAACCCTTCATGTTGTTTCCCTTTTCCCTTCTGTCCCCCTTCTTTGAAGCATTTATGATCCTCATAAAAAACTTGATGGAAAACCTGGACTTACCCGGAGTACTCATTAAAGACCTATATGATTGCCTTCACACCTTACAAGAAAATAATTGTTTCACTTACAACAAACAGTTTTATCGCCAATTCCAAGGAGTACCCATGGGATCACTTCTTCCACTTCTTCTTGCAGAAATATTCATGCAAAACATTGAAAACAGCATTGTAAAAAACTCTCCCTTCCAACCAAAACTTTGGATTCCTTATGTGGACAATATCTTTATAATTTGGCCTCATGACCTAAAAGACTTGCACAATCTCACCTCTTCTTTCTCTAGAAAATTTCCCCCATTAATTTCACTTTCAATCCTGAAATCAATAACTGTATTAATTTTTTGGATGTACAAATAATTAGAATCAATAACAAACTCCATACATCTGCCTACAGAAAACCTATCTCTTACACAAACATCATCCCATTTTACTCTAACACTGCTCTTTCCTAGAAGCTTGCTACTCTAAAATCACTCATTCATTGCGCCAATGTCGTTTGCAATGAACCCCACTCATTACAAAAAGAATATGCAATCATCCAAGAAATTGCCACAAACCATCAGTTTCCCCGCAGAATTGTCAAAAAACTTTTCAAAAAGTTTGATGCCAATCAATTTGTCTGTCACCTTTCTCCTCTGCAGAAACCGTCCCTTTTCTTTATTGGTTCAATCCCCTACCATCATTCTTGTACTTACAAACTTGTCAAAATTTTCAAAAGTTTTGGTTAGAGGCATGCAATCAATCCTCCTCCCACTACCATCCACTCAATATCTAAAGACAGAAATCCTCTTGATCTTTTAGACCATCCTGGGGTATACCTCATCCCTGTGTATACTTCCTCAGGTGAAAAATTTTATATTGGTAGTGCCTTTCATACAATAAACTGCAGAATTTTGGAACATAAAAGAGATGTCAGAAAAAGCCTTCTGACTTCTGCACTTTCTCTTCTGACTATTGAAGATACCTCTGCCTCTCCAAACTGGAATTGTACCAAACGGATTGCACCCTTCTCAAACAAATTTTCGTTACGCTACTGAGAAAGCACTGAAATTCTCTTCAATAAAATCCCTTGCAATTCGGATGCACCCTTCAATATTCCAATAATTTGGAAATCACTACTGGCAACAGCTAAAGAAATGATGTCAACCACGTGAGTGCTTCTTCTAGTGCGAACAAGGCTGATGTTTCAGCCGAAAGATCTTACTCAAGTTTAGTACGTAATAAATCATGTGTGGAATTTTGTGCTTCATTATCGGCAATATTCCAACTGAGATCGGGAGATGTGGGTTCGTTTCCTGCTCAAGGTTGATGTAATTTTCAAGTTTGTTGATGTAATGTTACATGCTGAACAGTAAAGCAAGGCAATAGTTATTTTGTTTACTACCTGAAAAATCCATTTTATTTCTGTTGTATATACCAGGGTTGTACAGAAAGTAATGCAAAAGTGGGAATAACTTTTTTTATTAACTGACAGAAGTCGTTCAAATTGCATATGTTGGTAGAGTAACTCTTCCTCTATAGTAACCCTTCTTCTTCATTGCAGGTAAATAATGGATTTCAAGCAGAAGAAATGTGCCATCATTGAGTTCTTGACAAAGGAAGGATGCAGGTTGACAGGGGATGAAACATGGGCGTATCTTTACAATTCGGAAATGAAGAATCAATCCATGGAATAGCATCACACCTCTTCACCAAGGCCTAAGAAGTTCAAGAGCCAGCAATCAACACAGAAAGTCAGGGTGACTGTTTTTTGGGATGACAGAGGCGTCATTTTCCTTGATTTTCTGGACCATGACCAGTGAGTGGTACAATGAGGCACCCAAGAAGCTTAGAGAATTCATGGGGAGGAAGAGACCAAACAAGAATCTGAAAAGAATCCACATTCCCCAATGACAATGCGATACCACACACATCTTTGGCAACAAATCAGGCGATCAGCAAATTAGGCTGGTCAGTGGTCTCCATTCACTGTACAGCCCAGTTCTGGCGCTCTCCGACTTCCACCTGTTTGGTCCAATGAAGGATAATCTCTGGGGATAATGATTTGATGACACAGACAAGGTGAAAGTGGCTGTGAAGAAGTGGGTACAACAGTCCACACCTGAATTTTTTCAAAGAGGATTCGAGAGTTGGGTTCAATGATGGCGCAAATGCATCACTTGTGATGGAGACTATGTTGAGTAGTACCTTTGTATAGAGGAAGAGTTATTCTACAAACATGTGCAATTTGAATGACCTCTGTCAGTTAATGAAGAAAGTTATGCCCACTTTTACTTTCAGTACAACCCTCGTAAATATCAGAAAGACATCCTGAAACTACTTGCTGGTAAAGTGAAGTCTTTACTAATTTTGGACAATGCACCTGCTCACTCTAATGTTGACAAGATTGTCAGTAATGAAAGGAAAATGTTTGCATGTTCTTGCTATGTAATGTTACATTGCTGATCCAGCCAATGGAACAAGGGAAAATTCTAGCTTGCAAAAGACTGCCAGAGGAGATATTTGCAGGAAGTTCTTGTGGTGACAGAAGATGAGGAAAATCTTGAAGGCACCTGAGTGGGGAAAAAGGGGGGTCAACAACATCAAGAATTACAATCTCAAGTCAGCAATATTCAACATGGCAGCATTGTGGAATGAAATGCAAATAACACTAGCTAAATCATGGCAAAACCCCTTTGTTTATTGTGGATGCAGAATGCTACTTCAAAAGGTTTGAAGCAAGGGGTTTTCACTGTGTCTTTCTTATGGCAGGAAAAACGGATGTTAGAAACTAGCTAGATGACACAGAAGGTGATCCTGGGTAAGCTTTAACAGAACAAAAGTGGAAAAAAAATTCAGCTTGTGATAGTAGAGATAACAGTGATGATGATGAGGCAACTTTGGTGAACAAACAAAAACTCTTAGGTGTATATGATCCAATGGATATAATTATCTTCATGTTGAAAGAATGAGTGATGAGGTCCTACATACATACATATCACTAAGCTGTTCTCTGATATTCAGAGGTTAGCTCCACAAAGAAATATAAACTACCAGATAATATTTACTTACTGTTGCCGTATCAAACTCCTCCATTTACAGCAATCTTGACATACAACTCAGGCTTCACTCACATCCATCACACGCCGTACACAAGATCTTCTATACTTCACAATCATAATCTTTTTCTCATGCAGACACTCCTGAATCTGATTCTCTCATGACTTCCTTGGCCTTCCTCTACCTTTCCTTCCTGCCGCTTGGGCTAAAAAGATTTTCTTAGTAAGCATATCATCATTCATTCTTTCAACATGGCCAAACCAGCGAAGCATATTAGTCTCCACCTTGCTAACAACATTTTGCCTCACATTACACAGCTGCAACACATCTTCATTCCTCACACACTCAGAACTCGTCTTGCCACAAACCCCTTGTAAGTAACGCATTTCTCCAGCACACAAACTACTTCTATGTTTCTTCTGTAGTTCCCAGGTTTCACTGCCATACATTAGAGTAGGAACAATTACACTTTCATACACAGCCATGTGGGACTCCCTTGAGAACCCATCATTCCTGTGAAAACCCTCCTAAAGCAGCCATGACTTTAAATGAAGAATTCACACACCTACTAATTTCACCATTCAATTTGTTCTCTCTGTCAAACATGCTTCCTAAATACACAAGCTCATTCACCTGGTCAATCACTGTGCCATTTAGACATATATTACATTCAGTAATACCAGTTCCTCTCTCAAAAACCATAACTTTGGTTTTCCCTTATGTACACTGAGTTTGAATTTCATGCAAACTTCGTACATCCGAGGCAATATACTCTGCAACTCACTTTTGCTCTCTGCCAACAGGGCAGTGCCATCAGCATACGGCAATCTGCACACACGGATGTCACCAAGATATAAACCAGTATTATCTATTTTGGCATCACGCATGCACACATCCATAAATATATTAAACAGTGATGGTGACATTACACAACCCTGTCTGACTCCTGCACCAATAGAAAACCATTTGGATAAAACACCATTCACTTGTACACAAGCTCTACTGTCAGCATACATGGCTTTTACACTGTGAAGTAGATTCCCAGTAACACCATATTCATTCAATACCTTTCACAAAAGTGTCCTATTTACTCGGTCGTAAGCTTTTTCTAAATCTACGAAGGCAGCAAAAACTTTCTTCCCAACAGCCAGATACTTTTCAATCGACACGCGCGATGCAAAAATTTGGTTAGTGCAGCCTCTACCAGGCATAAAACCATTCTGAACATCTCACACTTTCTTTGATGTAAGACCCCGCACTTTTTCGATAATGACCTTACCAAACACTTTCCCTGGCACACTCAGTAGGCTAATACTATGATAGTTCTTGCAGTCAGTCTGATCACCTTTTCCCTTATACGAGGGAACAATGATAGCATCCTTCCAATCCTGAGGGACCATTCCTAACTCCCAGCACAACTGGCAACTTTCAGTTAACCAGTCAATTACAGGGTAACCACCATATTTCAACATCTCGGCAGTTATGCCATCAACTCCTGAAGCCTTATCGTTCTGAAGAGATTTTAGGGCTTTACACACCTCTTCTCTTAAGATCCCTCCTGTGCTTCCATCCTTCACTGTGACATCATATGCTTCTGCCTCTGAATCACCTTTGCTTTCCTGATCTAATAACTCACAGAAGTATTCACCCCATCTTTTACTTAACTCATTGGGCTCCCATATCATTTCCCTGATTCTATTCTTCACACAACTTACAACTTTGTTTCCTCTATTTTTCTCGATTCTCATGTACTTCCAGAAAGTCTTTCTATCTTTCTAAAAAGCCAATTCATGCCTTTCCACCTTCTCCTTCCTATCTTTTGCTTTACTCTGGCGAACCAGCCTAGCGGCTTCACACTTCTTACAGCGATATTCATCCACAGAAACTCTACCTTGCAACATCCCCAAATAGGCTTCCTTCTTTTTCTTTACTGCCTCTTCAATCTCACTATTCCACCAAGCATCACCTCTATTGTTACCCACTATTGTGGTGCTACAGATCTCTTCAGCAGCAGTCACAACACAGTATTAAAAACATTCCCACTTCTACTTCAGCTCCTTCAGTCGTTCTCTGTGTAAGTCAGAATAGTGCTGATGATCTTCAGGGAGCCTTTCAACCTTTATTCTTTCTATCCTGGGCCTCTTCCTATTCCTTTTCCTCCAACTAACATTCAGTTTCACTCGTGACACAACCAAGTAATGATCAGAATCAACATCCGCACCTCTCATCACACGAGTGTCAACAATTAAGTGTTTTGGACGCTCCTAACTAAGATAATTCTTCAACCTTAGTGGCAAAAAATAAAGTTACAAGAATAATGTGGAGATCATGAAAAGATTAGACTTCGGAATGTTTAAGAGAGAAGATGATAGTGAATAGGAAACCCAGAGGCTACATGTGAAGTGTATGGTGGATGCGTATGAAGTTTCAAGTTGTGTGCTAAGTTGCTGTAAATGGAAACATTTGATACATCAGCATTAATTAAATGTAATGATAGTAGCAATTGCAATCTAGTACAGTCTTTTTTGGAGCTAATATCTGAATATCAGTAAACAGCTTAATGATACACATGCATGTGTATTTTTGGCTGAAGCTCTATTTAACAATCAGTCCATCCACTAGAAAGGTAAGGGTAACATTCAGGAGTAAGAGGTGACTGACATTTAAGTGAAGAAATGAATGTTAGAGAGAAATGATGGTATTTTGCAGCAATGTGGAATCAATAATGCATGTATAAGATATGAACTGAGTACTCTTTCCATAAGATAAAGTTAATAAAAGTACAGTTCAGTAGTTTTGTTAAATGCGTTCTACAAGAGATGAAAGAACTCTACAACAGTTGCTACACTACCAAGCACCAAGTGTTGAAATGAGACTCACTGATGACATGACTGCGGTGACTTTGGTTACTTTGTTTCCATATTTGGACAATAGATGGCACTATCCTGACAGATTGTTGGCATAGCAATGAAGACAAAACTTTGGTACTAAATGTGTTACTGATTAAGGTATGACAGTTTGCAATTTCCTAGGTGTATGTCTACAGTTGCTACATTGTTGTTCTCTTATAATAAAGGTTGTTTCTTTCCATTAAATAAATTACTTGGCTACAACTGAGAGATTTGGTAATTTTCAATATGCAGAATATTTTGATATGAATTGTACAAGGTGGAGGAGGTTTATATTGAACCAGACTTCATTGTAAATACAATATAACATTTATTACCACTTATTCCACACTTTAATAAGTGAAATTTTGTCACAGTAATTAAACTTCACATTTTTATTTTCTTCAAAAACAGTGCCCAACAGAATTATGATTTTTGTGAACATATTGCATTAATATGAACCCCCATATTTGCATCATGGTATAATTCTCTTTTTTCATGAAACTAGCGATTAATAATTTATTAGGAGTTTGGAATAAAATAAAAACTGCAAATATTTTAGGATTATAATTAAATCATTGTTACCACACAGTGCAGCAGTTTTCAAATGTGTTGACTAAGTCAGTGTGATAGTAAAATTAAATAAAACTGCAAATAATTGAAATTTATCAGTTAAATCAGTATGACACTTAATATTTTTTAGTTGTTAGCTCTGAAAAACTAAAATAAACTTTACACTGACTGAAAAACTCAATTCTACCTCCAGATTTTCATCCAACATCAACAATCTATTATAAATCTGAATTTATGAAAGCTTAGCAAAGAAAGCTGATTGATAAAGTAATGCTGATCCAAACACACAAAAATGATGGAAATGAGATCAACAAAAGTATTTTCTCTCTCTTAGTATATGCTCCCATTTCATTCATTACCACAATTTCATCTAACACAAAGGGTGTAGCTAACACTATAGTGCTTGATTTTAAAAGGGTTTCTGACAGTTTGTTACTGAAGCCTTCTACATAAACTCTTGTCATATAGTAGTACTGATCCTTCTTTGTGCCATTGGCTCTCTAGATTCCTGTGTGGTTGAAGCATATGTGTTTTGTTGAGGATGTATGTTCTGTTGTATTTTCTTTTAAAGCTGGCATACTCCAAGGATTGGTTCTACCAAGGCAGAACTGGATCCTACCAGGCTGTAACATTAAGCAAAAACAGTGAGGACGGAAAAGATGAGTTGGGACGCAGCACCATCTATTGACGTGTTCACATAAAAAAGCATCGATTCCATATCATTATTTACATTCTGAATTCGTAGTACTTGGGCAAGAGAATTTTTCTGTAGGAACTGGTGTGATTTATGTGTAAATCTCAGCCCCCCTTTATTCTTCAACGATCTAGGACCGAGATTTTCTGTAATCAATGTTTAATTTCATGCATATGATCTATTTACCACAGATCATACATTTACAGGGGAGGGAAGGAGGCACCTACAACCAAACGCTATATATGAAGAAGAAAACAAAAGTCATTTAATGATAAGAAAACAAAGAAGTAAAAACCGCTGAAGGCTCTTCTTATTTCTTTTTCTTAAGAAATATTCATGCTCGGTAGAAATAGTGTCGGTACAAATTGATGGAATGTATTTTCATTACGATCAATCTACGGTCATAGCATTTTGACAAGTAAACTTTCTTATAGATACTCTAACCAAATGTTTAATTGTGCAAGAAACAAATACTGAAGTTTTACACAATATTTCTATGCCTACCAACTGTTTACTGCAGGATATTAATAAATTTTGGCTACTGGGGTGTGACAGAATTTCACGCAAATATAGGGGTGAAAAAAAAAGTGACAGCGGAGAGGCTCTTTTCTTTTTTCCACAAGGATATACCGACATGAATGATTGTAACACTATTTTACTTAATATGAGTTTATATAGCTGGGTTTTTTTTTTAAATTTAATTTAATAACGCTCATGATTACGCATTAATTTTAATTTAAGGTAAATACATTCCTGTAGAAGGCATTTGAGGAGGTTAGAATAACATTTTAGATATTCATCAGTCCCTGATTGATATCAATAATAATAATTGTATATATCAATTAATGAATTTCATGCTATGCATGAATTACAGATTTAGTTCATGTATCATCTGTAGGATACTGGCTACATTCTGCTTAATGTGCACTAGTTTCAGTTATTCAACAAATAAAGAAAAAAATTAACCAAAAGCCATTAATTAGTATTGCTCTTTAAAACCAAACATTGACTTTATTATAGTGTGGGTTATACCACAGTAAGGAGGAGTGGTTAATAATGAAGACACACTTTCTTATCTTAGAACTAAAAAAAAATGGAGCCTAAAATACATCTCTGGTGATTTGTAAATTGATTCACACTACTAAATCTGATTTTGAGAATCTGAGTATTCTTTCTGAACATTTTTTACACCCTAAATCTGCAGTTCTTACATGAAATTTTCTTCCACTTTTCATAATCAAAACACCATTTTTCATGTATTTAAATACTTCATGCCAATATGATAAAAACCAGTACCACAGGTTTTTATTTTACCTGACAAGCATAAATTCCCCCTCCAGCTACCTGTTTCATAGATTTAATTTCTTGACCTTCTTTTTTTTTTTTTTAGCATATCCCTACGAACAAACCACAGTATGTATACAATGAATAGTATTAGAATTAGAAATAAATATTTCACTTGTCCAGCAGACCACTAGAATTTGCAAACCACTGGTTCACCAAAAATGCCTACTGGTCTGTAAAAACAATTATAAAAAAACAACTTAAGACATGTACAATATGCACTATATTGACAAAAGTCACCAGACACCCCTTCAAAAGCAAATGAACGGATCCGCTGCATTGTTGAGATGTGTAGTACAGCTGAAAAACGGTATAAAAACAAGCCTGAAGCTGACGGCGATCATATCGCACTGTGAGGTTGAGTGAAAATGTTGTGGCAGAAGAAAACTGACTTTGAGAAAGGAAAGATTGTTGGGTGTTATATTAGTGGATTGTCCATAAGAGAAACCGAGAGGCATTTAAACATACCCAAGTCAACTGTTTTGGATGTACTGAACAAGTGGAAGACACATGGTGTGCCTGAAGCATTTAATGGAATCATCTCCAATATTTGTTTTTAAAACATCTAATTTGACAGTGCAACTGACAGGATAAAGAATGTTTCCAGAATAAGATTCTGATGGATTGGTAATACAGCAGAGTAAGAGTGCATTCCCATTCAGTTTTTAAGAAGAAAAATAGGAGACTCCAAGGGTACAAAAATTCACATACATTAGGCAGCCTTTTTTTTATATATGTTTTATTGTCTAGGGTTTAGCTTCCATTTCCTTATTTTAGTCTTGTTGCTCGTCCCTCTTAGTTTCCCATGAAGTTAGTTTTAGACCCCCATTGAACACTGTTTCATGTGAATTGCTCTTTTGCAAAAGTTACCTTCATGAATCCAGTTGACCTCCACTAGTGTGTTTTCTTGGGACAGAAACAAAAGTTGGCTTGTGTCTGGTGTCAGTATCTTCTGCAATCACTAGGGTGGGTAAATCCAAAGAAAAGCAGGACATTTGTGGTACTTCTGCTTACTATGAATGATGGGAACAGGTAACAAAAAACGGCTCTTGCCGTTATGTGACAAGAACTGGGAAACTTACTTTCGGTATTTATTTCTTCCACTCTTTACGAATCATGAGTGCAGATCAAGATTTCACCTGTTTTGGTCACTAGCAAAGTTTGCTAGTGACCAAATAGTTTGCAAGAAAAACATTTGCATGACTAGCACGTAAAACTAAATGGCCTAGTAACCTATTTTGTAACAAAGTTACACAGAAACTGTGATGTAAAGACATTTTGACTTACATTTTTTTTTAAATAATTCGAATGTTAGACAAGTTTAGTGACTGTTTTTAGAATGAATTTCTTATAAATCCTCATCATGAACAATCATGGGTAATAATCCTGTAGGTGTCTGATACCACTGGGCATCAGATTTCATTTGTCTTTCATTATTTTACTACCAGCACATCGACATGCAACTGGTAAACCCAGGCATCCTAGGGAAGGAGAATCCAAGGACAAAGCACATTCGGGGCCGGCATCAGCGGGAACCATTTACAGATTTGCATCTCCCAAACATGGGGAGCCTGCGGAAAACACAGGGAAAACCGCAGACTAGAAACCAGCAGGGCCGGGGTTCGAACACCGGTCAGAAATGTCCACTCCCCACACAGCGACTTAACCTACAGCGGTGGTAAGTCAACCAGAGCTATGGCGGTGGTAAGTCCTCATACTATATGAATATATTTCACTGACATTCCGATTCAGATTTATATTCCACTAACAAACTTGTTTTTACACTAGCAATTTGCTAGTTGCTATTCGGTGAAATTGTGCCCTGCATGAGGGATAAAAAAAAAAAAGTCTGTTATTCAATAGCATTTCTTAAACCTATCATTAGTTTGCAACCTAGGAAGAAAACCCTACAGAAAGGTAAAAGATATAGAAATTTATTTTATAACTTGTGACAAATTAGGAAAAGAAAAAACAACCTTACTGGCCATCTGGGCAGGTAAAATCAATAGTTCAGTGGTCCCATGGAAATTTCACTGGCCAATGGCCAGCGGACCACTGGGTAATTCGAACGATGATGAATATAGTATATAAGCCTCAGCTATATGATAGGTCATCTTATTCACTTCAAATCATAAAATTATTTATTTTTGTAATACTTAATGTAGTTGCACATACCTTTTGTCCTTTTACTACAGTTTCTTCATCTCATAAAACTGGTAAGATTTCAAATGGAATTATAATGGTAATTTTGGTTGTACAGAGGAGTCTGCATTGTCTGTCTGGGATTCGTGTCGGTCCAAATCCTGCTGTTTTGCGCATTGACATACCTGGACAGATGAAACCATGCTTCATCTGTCATGTAATAAAGTGTTGGGTCCATTTCACCACTCACAATGGTCTCCTGAAACTACTTACAATATTTAATCCGTTTTGCATAATCAGAAGTTTTAAATTCTTGGAGCGCCATAACTTTGTACGGCTGAAAATGCAAATCCACCTTAAGTATGCGTTGGCATGACGTGGCAGATATTCCCGTAGCAGACGATAATAGGTGAATCGACTTCCGAGGGCTTTGTAACATCATTGTCCACACATCCTTGATACTGTCTTCAGTACGAATTGTCTTGGGTTTGTTTCTTTTCCTGTTGCACACCCTGCAGGTTTCACAAATTTCCGCATTAACTTCTGTACCACTGATTTCGCCGGTGCTGCACAACATGGAAATTTTTCTGCAAAGAACTCATTTAAAACCTTGTATGAGTTATTTCTAAAATACTGTTCCACAATAAAAATCTGCTGTTCCGTACTTAAAACCATTTCCGTTGCTTTTGTTCTCTCTTCACTTACACTTATGACCGCGTACCTACACGTCTCTGGCTGTGACTAACAACTCTGGAGAATTCCTTTGCAGCTGTACATGCAGAAACCAGTTAGAAGTGGAACAAACAAAACGGTTTTAACTGGAAACCCTCCAAACAACTTTAACCCACCTAACAATGTATGGCCACTGGACCTCTTTTATATGGCGCACCCTGTATAACTTAGTGGCTTACAAGATGACTTAACAAAATATGCACTGCCATTGTTCTGTATTTTATAATTTGAGAACTTTTCTGTTCAGTGGCTTAAGAAAGGCAACAGGTTTCCTTGTTACATTATTAGCAACGTTTTTCAACAATAAAGGCACAAATTTAGAACAAATAATGCGGCAGATTTTTTCAGCATGATTTGGCTTATGGCACAATAACAATGGACTCTGCAGCAGATTGGGCATGATATGTTTTTGAAGGGTGTAAGAAACTTGTGTTTGTGGTAAAACTTTTACTGCCTGTTCTATGAATGTCGTTTCCTCCATTCATGGATGATAATATGGATACGAATGAAGGAGATGGATATCTGAGCCCTCCACTGTTTTGGTGGACAATAAGGGAAATAAGAGGAGCAGAACATTCAGCAATAGTAAAATTATCAATGCACTGGATGCAGCTAATTTGATACTCTAATATGCTGACAATGTATCCTGCCACATAGGCTAAACTTGCAGTTTTTAGTGTTGATTTTGGAGTCTCAGGTTCTTGATGAAGTTGTAACAATTATATATACACTAATAGATTAAGTACTATTACGTATCTCTAATCCTCAGTGACATAACTCACATTGTTGGTGTGTCATTTTTCTTACTTGTGGATTCATTGACGATTCTCAACACATGTCATGATATTTCCATGATATTTCCTTGGTAGATGAGACTTTTTTGGTTTTAAATTTCTTTTATGCACACTATTGCACACACACTATTGCACTATGGTTGCAGCTCTTTTAATGTTAAAATCACTATATACATAATCTAAAGCAACTTTTATGGGAATTTTACTAGGAAATTTTTTCATTAATAGCAAATTTTCGGAGAAAACTCTTCTCCTTCTTCAGGCTGTCTTGTTGTTGTCACTTTTTACTTGTCACTATCACGGTTACGGTTTACCTTGACGGTTTAGGTTATTTTTCAACAAATCCTGCCAGATGTTAGGCAGGGAAAATCCTTTGCAGTCATTGATGATGGAATTTTGATTTTTCTCAATCTCTATTCCTTCTTTCAGTTTTCTTTTTGGAAATTGCTTTGGAAACTGATTACTTTAAGGGAATTCCAATCCATGCTGTGCCCAGTTTCTCTAACATGCCTATCTAATCCAGTCTTGTTGGAGCAATTTTTTATAGCTGCTTTATGCTCAGCTATACGAGTTTCCAGTCTGCGACCTGTTTCACCTATGTAAGATAGTCCACAACTACAATTTACTTCATAAACTACTCCTTGCATTTTTAAAATATCTTCTTCTCTTTGAACTATTTTAGGGAAAATTTTTTTAACTTTGTTCTCTAAACTTGGAGCTAGCCTAATATTGTATTTCTTACTAATTCTCTTTAAAGACTCAAATAAACCTTTGTGATAAGAAATTTTTCTAGTGAATTTTACTTGTTGCTTTTGTGGGTTCTTCGTACCATTAAAATTCAGAAGCTTCTCAATTTCTTCTTTAGGATAGTTATTCTCTTCAAGTATGACTTTAAGCTCTTCTTTATGGGCTTCTTTTTTATCTGCAGTAGAAACTATTTTTTTTTCTCTAAAAACTGACTTGCTACATCTCTAAAAACTGACTTGCTACACTATATACATGTTGATGATGAAGTTGGTGAAGGGCTACAATTACATCATCAGGAAAATCAACACTGTTTTCTTTTTCACACGGAACAGGATTTATTTTATTGGCAACTGTACCACTTAGAGTACAAGACTGAAATTTTCCTACAGAAGAATACTCTGTTGCTGTTATGATTCCAGTTTTAAGAATTTTCTCCATTGAAAATACAGTTGCTCTGACGTCCAGCATGTCGTTTCCTCCATTCATCTACCTTAAACTGCTGAACAAGAATTCTACTGCATCACTGTTGAAGGACCGAGTTAATATACAGGGTGTTCGGAAAGTCACTGTGCACCTAAGCTATGCACTTTGAAAAAATGTTCGAAGTGATCTCCACGATCGTCGATACAGCGCTGAACCCGTTTCAGTTTATTTGCAAATACTTGCTGCAGCTCTGCTTGTGAGATGTTTCTGATGAACGTAGTTATTGCAGTTTGTAATTGATCAAGCGTGCGTGGGCGATCACGATACACAGCAGATTTTGCTGCGCCCCACAGAAAACAGTCTGGTGGAGTAAGGTCTGGGGAGCGACGGGGCCATAGGTTTTTTGAGATGACACGTTCGCCGAAAACCTCATTCAGAAGTTTCATAGAGGTTTGAGCTGTGTGCGCAGTAGCGCCATCTTGTTGAAACCAGCTGTAGGCAATTTCGTCTTCTTCAAGGCGGCCGATGAAATCGTGGAGTATGGAACAGTAACGTGCACTATTCACGGTGTCTTGAAAGAATAACGGCCCGGCAATGCGCCGTCGGGATAGCGCAACCCACACTCCGATTTTCTGGTCATGCAAGGGTAGTTCCGACACAGCATGAGGAGTCTCTGTGGACCACAATCGTGTGTTTTGTGCGTTAACATACCCAGAGAGCTGGAACTACGCCTCATCTGTAAAGAAGGTGACATCAAGAACAGCAACAGTTTTCGTTTGAATAAAATTGTTAAACCATTCACAGTACCGGAGTTGTTTTACGTGCAATGATTCTCTCACTGCTTTATCCACTGTCGCAAGCCCGATATTTTCCTCTTGCGCCAACTTGCGCAATGATTTTGATGGACTCCACAGCAGGGAGTCAGAGATGTCCATCAACTTCCCATCGGTAAGTTTAGTTGGTCTCCCGCTTCTTTCGCCATCGAACACTGAGCCTGTCGCACGAAATTTCTCAATAAGTTGACGAACTGCATTACGATGAGGTACAGGTGTGCCTGGGAATTTGGCAGAAATTGCTGCCGCACTAAATCGGTGTATTCATTGCCTTCTCGAAAGACGTATTCAACCAGAAACACACGTTCCACAATTGAAAGAACCATAGTGCGAAAAACTGAACAACAACAGCACACACGATAACTTCGATACTTACAGTAACGACGACTCGTCTCTGTTGACCTCTGGAACTCAACTGCCGCAATGCGGCAACCGATGCTTCGAGCAGCTTGCTGCGCATGCGCAGTGAGCCTCATGGGTTCCCGCGATCGGCTGCGACTGGGAGAATCCACTTTATTACGTTCCGGTGGCACATACTGCACTTGATAACTGCGAAAACAAAACGGTAGCCTAGGTGCACAGTTACTTTACGAACACCCTGTATAATGAAAACCATTTTGGAGGAGATATTTTATGCACACTACTGTTGATCTGGTGGTCAACCAGATGGTTTCATAAGTTTCATTACTTAAAAATTTCAGAGGAGGTACATGACAAGAACAATATTTTTTTCAGTTCTGCAAGGTATGGCAAGAATTCATGTTCTGGCCAATGCAGACGGTCATCAGTGCAAGAAAAAAAAAAAAAGGATTTTAACAGAGTTTCTCGAATTAATGTGTTGTGTTCTGTTGGAAACATGAATTGAAAACCATTCATATATACAGTGTATATTTTAAAAATTTCACTGTTGCACCAGCAGATTGAAATTCATGAGCTTTGGGGTCTTGGAAGAACTCTCAAGTAAAAAATCTAGAGCTGCAGTAACAGGTGGTGAAAAAAATTAACACTGCCCTTTTGACATTCATTTTTTCTGAATTGGTTAGTGCAATGTGTTTCAATGTAAGGTTTCTCACAGCTTTAATGTTTTTCACAAATTTACCACTAATAATTTCTTTTCCATCCCACATGTCATTTTCTAAGAACAGGGACCTGACATTCTTCACAATGTTATTTTGATCAAAACTAAAAAAAGTCGTCTAGAATTGTCAAATAGATGAGGAATATGTTCAATTAGTTTTCCAGAGCCAAACTTCTTAAAACTTGTTACATTGGTTTTGTGGTTATCAGTCACTATGCGCACTATACAAAAACCACATTTTCCTACTGCTTCAATAACTTTGTATGTGTGGAAATACAATTCCTCTCCTGTCAATTGCTTTGTGAAATAGCAAGCACAAGGGATGCATACTTTTGTATACATACCATATAGAACAAAACACAACAGTCTATTTGCTTGACTGAACTTTTCATTTTTCATCTCTTTGATGGCAGATTTAGATCCAAAAAAATAATCTAGTTTTTTATCATATATGCACTGTGATTTTATTGCCATCTCATCTATTATGAGTGAGCAAAATCTTACCTCTGGTTTTAGTTGTTTTAGCTCTTCATGAAGTCTACACATTATTAATTTTGTGATGCCTGTATCTCCACCTACAGGACCTAGGTACCTGCTAAGGGTCATTTTGCTGGGTATTTGCATAATATTTCTGTTGGATACAGTTCTGTATCCCTTAGGTGAGGCAGCATTAAATAGAACACATTCACATATGACATTTTCTGGCCACCTGGGTTTCTTATTGCCATAATTTTTAACTTGAGCTGAAATAAATGATGTGTGTGTATCACCTAAACCTACCTCATTGTCCTTTCGAGAATTTTCATGTTCGAAAATCTTGGGGAAATTGATCACTTCGCTGGGATTTATGAAAAATAAGAAATAGTAGAAAATAAATAAATAAAATACACAATGAAAATACTTGACAGTCCCACGTTTCAAAACTGTGTTTGGAAGGAGGAGAGAGATGAGGGAATAAATGGCCATGTTCGCTCATTTCTCAGCCCTGACCAAACAAACAAAATTTCGTAAAAGAAAGGGAAATAATAGGCATTAAACCTTTTTTCTTTAGGCTTGATTCATTTTTTTTACTTTAGTAACTTATATAAAAAGAAAAAAAAAAGGCGAGCAAAAAGAAGACAGCATCAACCCCTTTTAGAAAGCAAAATTATTTGCAGTTAATCACGGAATGAGGAAAAAGCATTTCTGAAAAGTTGTGCAAAAGGCCAGAAAATCTTTTCTTTTAGTTCGCCTTTTTAGGCAAAGGATTTAGAGGCTACTAAAATGTGGTCTCAGAGGGTTCTCTGGGCATTGAGACAAGCTATTTTTAGAACAGCATGTGAAAGGCTACAAAGTTTTCCCCTTTCCTGTAGAGGTCAGGGGTCACTCTCCAGGCGTGGGAGAAAATTCCATTGGGAGGACTGCTGTTACCATGCAGAATTTCAGCCAATGAGGGGTCAGCATTTTCAAACACTCCTGAGTTCTCTGAGAAATACTCACTCTGATTCTTCTCTTTCGGCCAGCAGCATGTAATGAGAGCAATGGAAAGGCTCCCTTGGGGCGCCCAGCCAGCAGTTTTTGAGCTTGGCTTGCTGGGCGAAATTACAATTTGTTCTGATTTTCGGATTGATTGAAAGGAAAAGGCGTGAGTGGACCCTATGTCCCACGCCGGGCTGAATATTTTGGAATGAAAACACGAAACTGTAACAAAAGAAAGGAAAAAAAAAATGTTCTCGCTCTCAGTTTGCTAGCTATCTGCCAGTGATGACCCGACTGGACCATCCTGTGAATTCCAAGATGGAGGGAAGCTGATTCCGCTTGACCCAGGAGGCAGTGTGGAGGATCCCTAAGGAAACTTAGAGTTAGCCCAGTTTTCAACCATCTGAAAAAAAGCCCCTCCTGAAACTGGGAGAAAGATTCCTGCCAGTGGCCTTTCACCTAGGAGCCGATACTTTGTTTTCCCGTCCATAAAGACCAGCAGAGAAAATGCCTTTGTCCTGTTTCCTGCTGAGTTGGCCAGGCACGCGGGTGGTGCCAGCGAAAAAAAAAAAAGGGAAAAAAAACAACAACACATTTTTGAGAGGTGAAGAAAAGCAAAAGCAAAATCCCCCGGGACAGTGATGTTCTCTCAAGGAGAGACTGTTTAAATCAAGTTTTAAAAATGCGGCTGTGAATCCTTTTGATGATTCTGCGGTTAGGGTGATCAAGCGGGGTTGCTGACCCAGTCCTAAAGGTAAATTTCTCTTGGCATTTTTTTTTAAGTATCATGTTGTGGTTTCTTTAAAATTATGAAACGAGTGGGTTTTAAAATGGGGGCTATCGGAAAAATATATTGAAAAAAAAAAAAAAAAGGGAGTTGTAAATGTTTTCATTCAGTTTTTTTTTTTTTTTTTGTATTTTAGTGTTCTGGTGTGCTTAAGGAATGAAACCACCTGATTGAATGTTAGGCTGTGTAAATAAATTTCTTGTCATCTTCTGTGGATAGGTAATTGAAAAACAAAACAAAACAAAGAATGGAAGTGAATAATTTTGTCCTGTTGCTCAGTTCTGGAAACACATAAATCTGGCCAATTTATGTGAATTTCCATTCAGGACTGACAACAAACAGTCCAATGCATTTTCTATAAGAGAAAATGAGAAAATGTGTGATCATTTTTTTTAGGTGGTCTCTCACTTTTCTTGGCATTGGCAGGAGGGGGATATATATATATATATATATATATATATATATATATATACTTAAGAGCAAAACTGAAGACTAAGGAAAAAATTTTAGAATTTAAAACGAAGGGTGCAAAATAACCTGAAAATCAAAACGCGCAACGCAGCATTTTTGAAAATTCAGAATTCACATTCTATAAAGAAGATACCTAAGCAAAAAAATACATATATAATTTTGACTCACACCTAATACAACATAGAAAAGGTTATGTATCTACCTGTGTGAGTAAAAGGAGAAAAGATAAAAAAATAAAATAAAACAACTGAATGTAGAAGGTGTCGAGAATACTGAGCCCTGGCTTTATCAAGGACCAGCAAAAACTCTGCATTTTCTCACTTCCACAAAGACCTAGTTGGAAATGGGTTTCTGCAAGGCCATAGATGCAAGTAACATTCCCACCTAAAATAGTTTAAAAAATATATATATAAGTCATGTCCTCCGTAGAGTAGCATGACCTAGCACTAGTTAACAATTTCGCTTGCATCCATTAACCTTCATGGCCCGACCCATGCTCTTCATCTGTTACTATTAAACAGAGAGAAGAAGATTAAAGAGAACTCAAGCTGTGAGAGTGACATAATAAATAGAAATGATTTTCAGCTATAACGAAATTCCAAGTTCGTTTGAGAGAGAATTTAAACCTGAAAAACAATGCAAAGAAATCCAAATTTTACATTGCAATTAAAAAAGGAAATGTTAATTTATAACGAACAGATTTTTGAAAGAAAACTTGAGTCTAAAACCCCTACTCTACAACTTATGACAGCACGAAAACGAGAATAAGTTAAAGATAATAATTAACTAAAGAAAACTTTGTGAAAGTTATATACCTTAAACAGTTAGTTGCAATATGTACAAAGTATTTCAGCAGTGCTTTAAGTGCATAATTAATTAGTTATTAAGAACTTAACTACTTTGAAAAAACAGCGCATAGACAGCGCATAGAAAAGGAACAAGCTTAGCCTTCCTCTGTTCCTAGGTACCCCAAAAGACGCTCAAAGTTACAAAGAAAAGTAAGAGTTAAAACCCGCATAAATGTTAACAGACAAACCAATGCTTAAAAGCTGAAAAGCTAAAAAACGACAGAGAAAAGGTACATAAAGTACAAACATTGAACTTATAAAACCTAGAACCCAAAACAAGGAAGAGAGCTTACCTCTTGTGTGACAAAAACTTTTCTCCTTACAAGAGGAGAACATGGCTGACCCCTTCCGCCACTCCCTAGACGCTGGGGGGCAGCGAGGGTGGGGCTGATGGCCTCCTCATACAGCAAGAAACCAACGCGCGGAGATTTTAACCAGAGAAAAAATATATAAAATTAAGACTGTGGATCTGTATGATCAGAATGAGCAGAATTAACTCTCCAGAATACATGAGAAATATTATAAAATACACGAGCAGTTTATTTAATAATCTTTGCATGTATTAAATCACCTTAGTGAGCTTCTATAGATTAATCAGAATCTTATTAATTTTAATGTTGGTTTTACTATTTTTAGTATAGCTATCCTAGTAATGAATAACTAGTTTTCTTTTTTATTTGTTTTTATTTTCTTTTATAAACAGATTTTTAAGCTTTTTTGTGATTTTGTTTATATTATTTAATTTTTTGTTTTAATAGGACCGTCATATCCATAGCACTAAGGTTCCTTTAGGTAGTTAATAGGCATCCTCTAGCCAACTTCCTTACGGCTTTGATTGGTCAGAATCATATTATTAACTGTGTAGAAAATTAAAGCAGATCTGCCAACCTTACTCTATTATTCAGAATAATTTTTCTTAAAGTTCTTTTGATGAAAGAAGAAGGAATTTCGTTCTCTAGAAAACTTTCTAATAGTATATTAATGTGGTAATTGAAATCCAAATTGTTGCTGCAAATTCTTGAAATTCTTAGGACCTGAGAAATTAGTACATTCTCAATTACTTTGGTTGAAATGTTATTATTCCAGTGTAGATATTTATATTATTCCAGTGTAGATAAATATCTACACTGGAATAATAACATTTCAACCAAAGTAATTGAGAATGTACTAATTTCTCAGGTCCTAAGAATTTCAAGAATTTGCAGCAACAATTTGGATTTCAATTACCACATTAATATACTATTAGAAAGTTTTCTAGAGAACGAAATTCCTTCTTCTTTCATCAAAAGAACTTTAAGAAAAATTATTCTGAATAATAGAGTAAGGTTGGCAGATCTGCTTTAATTTTCTACACAGTTAATAATATGATTCTGACCAATCAAAGCCGTAAGGAAGTTGGCTAGAGGATGCCTATTAACTACCTAAAGGAACCTTAGTGCTATGGATATGACGGTCCTATTAAAACAAAAAATTAAATAATATAAACAAAATCACAAAAAAAGCTTAAAAATCTGTTTATAAAAGAAAATAAAAACAAATAAAAAAGAAAACTAGTTATTCATTACTAGGATAGCTATACTAAAAATAGTAAAACCAACATTAAAATTAATAAGATTCTGATTAATCTATAGAAGCTCACTAAGGTGATTTAATACATGCAAAGATTATTAAATAAACTGCTCGTGTATTTTATAATATTTCTCATGTATTCTGGAGAGTTAATTCTGCTCATTCTGATCATACAGATCCACAGTCTTAATTTTATATATTTTTTCTCTGGTTAAAATCTCCGCGCGTTGGTTTCTTGCTGTATGAGGAGGCCATCAGCCCCACCCTCGCTGCCCCCAGCGTCTAGGGAGTGGCGGAAGGGGTCAGCCATGTTCTCCTCTTGTAAGGAGAAAAGTTTTTGTCACACAAGAGGTAAGCTCTCTTCCTTGTTTTGGGTTCTAGGTTTTATAAGTTCAATGTTTGTACTTTATGTACCTTTTCTCTGTCGTTTTTTAGCTTTTCAGCTTTTAAGCATTGGTTTGTCTGTTAACATTTATGCGGGTTTTAACTCTTACTTTTCTTTGTAACTTTGAGCGTCTTTTGGGGTACCTAGGAACAGAGGAAGGCTAAGCTTGTTCCTTTTCTATGCGCTGTCTATGCGCTGTTTTTTCAAAGTAGTTAAGTTCTTAATAACTAATTAATTATGCACTTAAAGCACTGCTGAAATACTTTGTACATATTGCAACTAACTGTTTAAGGTATATAACTTTCACAAAGTTTTCTTTAGTTAATTATTATCTTTAACTTATTCTCGTTTTCGTGCTGTCATAAGTTGTAGAGTAGGGGTTTTAGACTCAAGTTTTCTTTCAAAAATCTGTTCGTTATAAATTAACATTTCCTTTTTTAATTGCAATGTAAAATTTGGATTTCTTTTGCATTGTTTTTCAGGTTTAAATTCTCTCTCAAACGAACTTGGAATTTCGTTATAGCTGAAAATCATTTCTATTTATTATGTCACTCTCACAGCTTGAGTTCTCTTTAATCTTCTTCTCTCTGTTTAATAGTAACAGATGAAGAGCATGGGTCGGGCCATGAAGGTTAATGGATGCAAGCGAAATTGTTAACTAGTGCTAGGTCATGCTACTCTACGGAGGACATGACTTATATATATATTTTTTAAACTATTTTAGGTGGGAATGTTACTTGCATCTATGGCCTTGCAGAAACCCATTTCCAACTAGGTCTTTGTGGAAGTGAGAAAATGCAGAGTTTTTGCTGGTCCTTGATAAAGCCAGGGCTCAGTATTCTCGACACCTTCTACATTCAGTTGTTTTATTTTATTTTTTTATCTTTTCTCCTTTTACTCACACAGGTAGATACATAACCTTTTCTATGTTGTATTAGGTGTGAGTCAAAATTATATATGTATTTTTTTGCTTAGGTATCTTCTTTATAGAATATATATATATATATATATATGTCCTCTTAAGAAAAAAAAAAAGTTGAGAAAAAGTCAGAAATCTTTTCTCGGAAATTTCTCTTTCAAAATTAATCTATCTTTCTGGTGAGTGTGCTCGGTGTGTGTGTGTGTGTTCTTTAGGTAACTGTAGTTTTTTTTTTTATGCTGTCAGTAAATCGGAATGAGGACATTGTATTTTAGGTGAATTGTTGTAACGTCATTTCATAAATTTGTTTTCCTCTTTTATTTTTCTGGGAGAAGAAGAGAAAAAAATATATATATATAGTATATATGTATATGTGTGTGTATAGTAATAATGGTGTTGATCGACCATCTACTTGTATTTATGTAACCACCATCATAAAGAAAATTCTGTGTCGATTACAAACAAAATTAGGAAATAAGTATTTGTTGTATGGAACAGTCTGTCCCGCGTAGAATTATGGATATGTATGTATAAAGATGCCATATAAATGTACATGATATCTTTGAGATTTTCCTTTTTCTTCCTCCCCCCATTTTCTGTCTTGAAGTGAAGCTACCGCGTAGAGATGGTTAACCAGAAAGATTCCTTGCTCCCCCACACCTTATTTATGGGAGGGTGTGAAAGAAGAGCTCAGCTTGCTTCCGGCCCCAGTAACATGGCAAAAACTTTACGCATACTCGAGTTTTCTAAGAGTTGCTGGTACGCAGAGGGGGTGGTTTGCAGTATCTCTCTCTCTCTTTATTTTATGGGATGACCAGAAGTTGGTCAAGCATTTCCGGCCAGCAGTACACCTACGTTCCCATGAGAAGAGAAATTGTTAGAAGTCAGGGTGGTATCAGATGACAGATTTTGGAAAGTGTTCCCTCTTTTGCCTAAGGTGATAAATTTGGGTCTGGAACCGCCCTTTCCATGTTATGTCATAAGATGCGAGCGTTAGTAAGCGGCGTGGGGCATTTCTTCATGGCAGCAGGCCGCAGCCTGGAATTTTTTTTTTTTTTGGTTTGTGTGTGGGCGATTGCCTTTTCACACACAACAGCCGGATGGACGCAATCTGATTGGAAGAAAGTAGCGTCAATGTAGAGGGCGCTGGCGTGCTCCCGCATCCTTCGGAAAAGATGTGTGAGTTGGAATTTTTTTTTGAGGACACTTTTTCGATTTTTTTTTCTGCTAAGACCGAGTCTTCTTCGGAAGAGAAAAATTCCGTTGTCCCCGAGGGATCCCTAATCCTCGGGAATTCCTTCAGCTTGCCCGGGAATTGGAAGAGGAACTGCGGTTAAAACGGAAACCAAATAAAAAGCAACCCTCAGCGGAGCATAGGATCAATTAAAAATGTATTTGCTCCCTGCCTCCATGCTGCGAGAGTGTAACCTGAGTGTCGGTTCTTCGAAGAGCCTGCTTATCTAGGCGACCGGGGCAAGTTCGCCATTTCAACCCGTCCTATCAACTCAACACTCCAAAAAGGGTTACCATCCTGGGATGTGTGCTAAGGGCCTAGAAGGGAGAACTGCTGCTGTACCACCAGCAAGACCATTCCTATACTATGGATGTCTGAATGTGTCCATTCCTGGACTTCTGCTAGTGCCAGTCCAGTGCATGTGAAGGACCACCTTCTTCAGAGCCAAGACGTGAAAATCATGGAGTGGAATGCTGTACTCGAAAAGCGGTAAGCTGCAATTTTAAATCATCCTCGTCACACCGCACGTTTAACATTCTAGCCAGCCATGTTGGCCCTTCGGAAGTTGACTATTTTCTCACTACGAGACCTTCTTTTTTCTTTTTTTCCCACCGTGCTATTTAAAAGAAAAACAAACAACTAAACTAATAAAAAAAAATTCTATTTTGTTCTGGGAATTACTTCCCAAGGTATTATTTCTGTTTATCAGGTTAGAAAATGTGGTGACGTAAAATAAAACTAGATTTTGGAATCTTGGCCAAGATCTCCCATGTCAGAGTAAAATTGCCAGAATATATAAATATTATAACCATGAGGAACTGCTGCTAAGCTCAAAAGGGATGTTATACTTCCATGTAAATTTTACCTTAAATTAAAATCTTGGTTACCTTAATCTTTTAGTGTCTCATAATCTGAGCAGCTGAAAATTAAACTCAAAAACATAAAAATTTGACCTTTCAAACTTGTTTTAGGTCTACCTCTAGCTTGCTTCTGTGGAGACCTTAATTATAAAGATAAAAATATATATATTGAATAACGCTAGGAAGTATACATTTTTTCTAAATTGTCCTTAAGGAATTCAGTGAAAAAAAAAAAAAAGGCAGGCAGTTCACCTCAGAAAATGTGTTTTAAAAGTGATTACCATGAATAAAAAATGCTGTGTAAAAACATAAACAAAAATGTGAAATTTCTGTAACCTTCCTGAGTGTTTGTGAAAAGCAAAGCGGAAAAGCAAATTACGAAAAGAAAAAGAATTTACAACCACTGATTAAATTGTTTACCAATAAATACAGACCGACTGGTCTTTTTTACAAAATTGAATTCTTGAGTTTGTTATGTGTTGTGTGATTAATATATGTTAGTCAATAGCATGTGTCCACATTAGCTTAGACTAGTGGGTGGATCGGATTTGGGGCTCTGCCCATTTATTTTGTACGTCACAAACAGCAATAGTCCTTGAATAACACAAATTGTTTTTTTTTTTTTTTTTTTTTTCCCGGCCATAAAAATGAAATAACTCTCATGTACTGCAACAACTAATTTCCTATTATTGTCATCAGTTGTGGGAACAAATTGGGCTTTCACATAGAAATACCTGTAAGTTTTGCTTGTCTACTTTAATATCCATATTCTGAATATTCTGAGGGAAAGGGTTGAAATTTAAATTTAAATTTGCATATGCCAACTTTAATTTAACTTAGTCTCCTCCCAACCCCACAACAATTTTCTGGGTCATGTAGTGATAGATGATATAATTGTATTAAGATATTTTGGAACGAACAACTTATCAGACCAGTATTTCTCTTAAGTGAAATTTAACTCATTTTGTGCTCAGTAATTTTAGTATTTGTGAAGTAGAAATTGTATTTATGAGCTTAGTATAGGTGCCATGTAGTTGAGAATTTTTCTTGTAGGATGGTTATTATTATGGTTTGGAGTTTTGATAAATTTAAGTGCAAAATTACTCTTTAAAATTTTTGTAGCAGTGAGGGCTAATTTTTAGTTTCAGCCCGTGGATTAGAAAAACAGATTTTTATGGGGAAAGAATATAAAAATGGGCATACAGGCAGAATAAAGAGGCATATGTATAGTGTGAATGAAAAGAACCCAAATAGCTGTTGTGTTTCTTCAAGAAGTGATGATTTTTTTGGAAAAAGAGTGATTTTGGAAATATGGTGATTTATAGTTTTCTGGAAATAAAATAAGGTTTGGTATAGTGTGTCAAGTATGGTGTTATTGAGCTTTCTGAGAAATGAGTAGTACAGTGTGTTCCTGGGAAATAAAGAAATGAAGTGTGTTCCTGAGAAATAAAGAAATGAAGTGTGTTCCTGGGAAATAAGGACATGAAGTGTGTTTCTGGGAAAATAAGGACATGAAGTGTGTTCCTGGGAAAAATAGGATATGAAGTAATTTTCTGGGAAAAAAGGTGATGTATTGAATTTTCTGGAAATAAGGATGGTGAGTTAGCTTTTTGGAAAATAGATGTCGAGATATTTTGGGGGCAAAAGAACTCTTGTGGGTTGCTTTACCCTATGTGGACATGCCTCGGGTCTGAAAGGGTGCACGAAACAAATTGGGGGATTTGTTTTCTGCCTGAGTAAGCTCGTTGGCCCATAGGAGTTGGTTCCTACAAAGGAGTGGGTGTGAGTAGTCCCAAAATCAGGGTGAAGAAACAATACAGGGTTAGGTCGCACTTTGCTCCACTACACTGTATAGGCTGGGAATGGATTCACGACCCATTCTCGCCTTCAGACTCAAACTTTGTTGTTCTCCCGAAAAATCGTGTTTTTTCTAGAGATGTGGGACTCATTGGTTGAGATGATTGTTTGGCTTTTATGCCAGAGTTGGTTACTACATGGGGACCTGCAGATTGGAAAACTTATGGTATGGAATTTTGAAAAGTTGGATTTGCATGATGATAGTGTGAATTAAGATTCTTTTGTCAGTGTAGCAATTTAATGATAACTTTTGGGTAAATTGAATAAGGTACCTAGTGTATTAGGTTTTTGTATAGTGTATAGAATTGGTTGAGTATCCGGTAATGCTAGATATGTTGATTTAGGACAAGGTTATGTTGATTTTAAGACAAATTTTCCTGGAAGTGTAGAATCTTGTAGTAAAGTAACTTTCCATTATACCTAAAATTTTGACTTAGTTGTTATGGTAGTTTAAAATTAAAAGTAGATTCAGAAGACTGGTCTGAGAAGGTTGGTTCGAAGGAATTAGTTAGAACAACATAGTGTACACATATGCATATAAATTTTTTTCCGAGACAGAGTGAGAGATATTTTCACTTCAAATACTTAAGTTGTACACCATGTGAAATCGGGTGTTTGTGTTGTGAAATTCCTTGAAATTCTGGTGTTTATTATTTTTACAAGTACTGTCCCTGGTGCTATATTTTCACCACTAAGCTGACAGCTAATTATTTTGATTGGGCCCAGTGGCCAGGTATAAAATCTGTGACCTAAAAATTTAACTTTTAAGTTTTTAAAATAAAGATAGGCCAAGTGCCCTTTCAAAAAAAAAAAAAAAAAAACCCAATCCTTAGTGCAGTGACGTTTTAGATATTTCAGGGTGAATTTTCATCACATGGTTCAAATGCATCCCCCTCAGCAGTGACTGAGGTGGGCAACGAAATCTGAGGTAATTGTGTTTAAGAGTCAATGTTTTTGTCCTAACCATTATATTTGACTTCACCACCTCCAAAAGTTATTACATGTGTACATTGTATACCATTAAATTTTAGTGTTTACAAATTTGGTACACATGTAAACAATAGTTACCTTTCTTCCACTTTCAGGTGTATCTACTCATCAAACGCAAACAACGCAAGCAATACAATAGTAACTTTTGGGAGTTTCCAAATTTAGTGGTGCATTTTATTTTTCTATTTTGTTTCATGGCCTTATTCGAAATTTCAGTTTTGTTTCGAAATGCATCCACCCATCTCCCAAATTTCAAATTTCTGTATTTACTTAGAAATTGCAACCTTAGCATAAGTCTATTTTTAATACCCCAAATCTTCTATATAACATTTAATGCCGTGACACAACAATTCGTTATAACACCATCCAATACAATAATCTTTCCAAATTATTGAAATAAGTGCTGTTTTCATAATAATCTAATTTTTTTGCTAACTCAGCAACATTTTTTTCTAAGCATGCAATCTCAGAGTTTCTGGCAGACAATAATTTTTCAAACGTCTAATCTTCATAACCTGTTTTGTTAACACAGAAGATGTCAAATTAGTTTGTACCATTTGCTTTTTAAACTTTACATCTTCTGTCTCTTTTGCATTTGAAGAGGGATAATTAGAATCATTCCCAACATTTACATTATTCCCACCATTAAAGTCACCCCTGACAGTATTTACAAAATTAAAAAATAATTCAGCATCATCCAAGTTTGCTGCACTCGTTCTTTTCCGTTTTGTGCTAGTATAGCAATCTTCAGAATCACTCCTTCTCTTTAGAACACGTCTTACATTTTTAGCAGCAGGTAATTTATAACGTGGGTAACCGGGAAATATCAATGCAACAGAATCTCCCTTCAGTCGCTTGTACTTAACATTAGGTACATAATTATCAGAATGAAAATGCTTACCACAAACAACAGTTGAAGGTGGTTTGTCATTTGGGGTAAAATCCTGACGAGATATTGCTTTCAGCCACAGTTGCTTTAGGTTCTGATCTGAGGGGAACTCGTGGAATGACAATCCCACGTTTTTCTTCTTAGAAGATGTGCACATCGGTACACCATCTTGAAAATAGGTTAGATTTTGTTGTGGAAACAAAAGTTGGGTTTTAAAACTGTAAGGTCTTTCAAAAAGAAACACAAGAAAAAATGATGAGCACACACAATCCAGCAATTCAAACAACATGGAAACTTGAGTTGTTTATACTATAGGACGCAGTGCTATCTAATGGCTGAAATCGTCCCTAACGCTCACTGGCCAATCACCAAAAGTCTATTGTCTTCAATGTTAATGTTATAGACTGTTATTCATCCAGTTCAGCCTTGGTTCTACCACAGATACTCATTTGCATATCACAGACCTATCTCTTTTCCATTAAAACAGGAGTTTTGGACAGCAGCATACCTCGTGCATCTTACAAGCCCTGGATTATTTACACAGTGCTGATGGACACCAATGCTTTAACTTCCATAGTACCTTTTTTTGAACAATGTTCTTGAGGCCAGTTGTCCCATGGGTAAGGACTTTATTGAGCTCAACTCCTCCTAACCACATTTGCTTATTTTAAATAAGAACAGCAATGAAAAAACGAATCTTATCCCTGAGCCAGTTAGGTCTTTGATGCAAGGACATCTATATCTTCTAGGTTTGAACATTCTTTCCATCTAGTCTTGCACTATAGCTACATTACTAGCCTCATTCAAAAAATGCCACAATTTTTCTTTCAACTACAAGATATTTTTTTCCTCTGAAGCAGAGATTAAATGGAGCTGGTGTCCACAGGGCCACAGCTCCACTACTTCCTGAATCTGGAGCTCAGTAATACATTTAGACAGATCTTACTGCAAGCCTATCAAAGATGCGTTCTACGTCAATAATGATAAAATAGTTAACAGAAGTTATGTTCCTGGAGTTGGTTAATTGAGAAGAAATTGAACTAATGTCTAATGCTCTAACAGAATGAAAGGTTAACCATACCAACTCCCAGTAATAGTCTCAGGAACTTGGTGGATACTGGGAGAAACAGAATGCATAACTATCCACCTGCTGCTATCATAACTTCAGTGATTAAACACATGCTTCAAGAATGACAATACATGACGTGACCTTATCTGTGACCAATGACCTGACCTCACAATCCATATTCTCTATTTCAGTAATTGTGGCTACACTACATATGGAAATACCTTTTTATTTTCTGATGCTTTGAGATTCTGTGAAAGATTTATTATTTTTGGAATATGTCTAGTAAACTCCACTTAGTAGTTCTAATTCTGACTATTATATAGCTCTAATTATTGTACTATTCTCTTTTACGTGCGATATTTCAAAGTAACTTGTACAGAAAACTAGCGGATAATGCTTACCTTGGCATTCCTTTCTAGCGACGGGGTCATTTCACGCACGTGTTTTCCGGTCTTTGTTGAGGTTATTGTCCTAAAGTCCGTTGTATGCGATGACTGGCTTTACTTCTCACATTTTTCGCTGAGTATACTCGTTGGATCTTTGCTTTAGGATTCAAACATCAATTTTTACCGTTCTTTATACTCGAAATTTTTTCGCCCATACTCTGGGCATCTTCAGGAGCGTGGCGACTTTACCACCGATGTTCGTGGTTAACTTCGCGCTAATGGAGTCCGATACTCCTTGTTGCCATTCGTCAGAAAAACTTTCCTAGATATATTTCGTTATCAAGCCCGGCTGGCGCCATCCATCTATGTTTCGTTAAGAACACTTTTTTTTTCCTCGTATTTTTTTTTTTTTTTTTTTAATTTTTTTAATTTTCTTCTCCTATCCTGGTTTTCTTGTCTTTTTTTGCCAGTTTTTCTTTTGTTGTTGTTTTTCTTGTCTTATTAGTTCTTTCCACAGGCCCGATAATGTGCTAGGGTCGTTCTGGTTACATACCCTTGCTTTATTTTTGTAGATTAATATTGCTTCTTCCCTCCTCATTTGCCTTTCCGATTTTTTATTCTTTTTAGCATTTTAATTTCATCGAACTTTGGGAATGTCCGGTTTTCCAAGCAGAATTGCACTAAAGCAGTTTTGGCTTCTTTTTTTTGCCAGTTAGATATGTGTTGTTTAAGTCTTTTTTTTAATCTGTTTTTCGTACTTCCAATGTACGATATTGGGGGTATGTGTGCTATTGGAATTTCGTAGGTTCCTGATTCTTCTAGCATTTTTTCCTCTGTTTTTTTTTGTTGACAGTCATACTTTTCATGGTGTGCACTGAGCTTCCTAGTTGTAAGTCATATTTAGCACAGTGCCTATTGATTTCTTTACTCACTCCTTCCAGGTATGGGAAAGCTCCAATGTATTTCAATTTTTTATTTCTCATCTTCCTTTGGTTGTGCACTTCTTGGCCTTCTTTACTCTGAGTCATATGCTTTTTACTCTCATGTATCACTTCTTGGCCTTCTTTACTCTGAGTCATATGCTTTTTACTCTCATGGAGCTAATTAATAAATGGATACATGAGAGTAAAAAGCATATGACTCAGAGTAAAGAAGGCCAAGAAGTGCACAACCAAAGGAAGATGAGAAATAAAAAATTGAAATACATTGGAGCTTTCCCATACCTGGAAGGAGTGAGTAAAGAAATCAATAGGCACTGTGCTAAATATGACTTACAACTAGGAAGCTCAGTGCACACCGTGAAAAGTATGACTGTCAACAAAAAAACAGAGGAAAAAATGCTAGAAGAATCAGGAACCTACAAAATTACAATAGCACACATACCCCCAATATCGTACATTGGAAGTACGAAAAACAGATTAAAAAAAAGACTTAAACAACACATATCTAACTGGCAAAAAAAAGAAGCCAAAACTGCTTTAGTGCAATTCTGTTTGGAAAACCAGACATTCCCAAAGTTCGATGAAATTAAAATGCTAAAAAGAATAAAAAATCGGAAAGGCAAATGAGGAGGGAAGAAGCAATATTAATCTACAAAAATAAAGCAAGGGTATGTAACCAGAACGACCCTAGCACATTATCGGGCCTGTGGAAAGAACTAATAAGACAAGAAAAACAACAACAAAAGAAAAACAGGCAAAAAAAGGCAAGAAAACCAGGATAGGAGAAGAAAATTAAAAAAATTAAAAAAAAAAATACGGGGAAAAAAAAAGTGTTCTTAACGAAACATAGATGGCGCCAGCCGGGCTTGATGACGAAATATATCCAGGAAAGTTTTTCCGACGAATGGCAACAAGGAGTATCGGACTCCATTAGCGCGAAGTTAACCACGAACATCGGTGGTAAAGTCGCCACGCTCCTGAAGATGCCCAGAGTATGGGCGAAAATTTCGAGTATAAAGAACGGTAAAAATTGATGTTTGAATCCTAAAGCAAAGATCCAACGAGTATACCCAGCGAAAAATGTGAGAAGTAAAGCCAGTCATCGCATACAACGGACTTTAGGACAATAACCTCAACAAAGACCGGAAAACACGTGCGTGAAATGTCCCCGTCGCTAGAAAGGAATGCCAAGGTAAGCATTATTCGCTAGTTTTCTGTACAAATGTCTAGTAAAGGTAAAAATATTAAGTAACCTACTTTTTGTATAGTTATTGAAAATCCAATGCACTGTGATTTTTTATGATTTTTATAAATTGCAAAATAAGAAAGGACCAAGAAGAAAATCCGGATATCATTTGCTTATGATCTGGCTTCTCATAACACTGCCATTCATGTGTTAAATATGTAGTAAATACATTTTTGTTGTGATGAATAAATATCACAAAAATAAATTCATGTCAGTCACCACACTACACTTCTGGAATTGTCAAAACGGCTGTATTTCCCATTTTAAGCATTAGGCTCTGCTCTGAAGAATTATTTGTGATATTCTATAAATCACTAGCTTATCCAGCCCTGGAGTAATGTTCTCACATTTACGGTAAGACACCTAAACAATCCTTTCTCATAGGTAGGCAGTGTCAGCTTTATCTATCTTTTACCAGTATTTCTATTACACTCCCCTGACAAGTTGTCAGCCCTTGTCCTTCCCCCACGATTTTCTACACTACTAGAAGAAATATAATCTGCCAACACCTATTGGTGTCAACTTAGAAGTACTAATTGTTTCGTAAGGTAATTAAATCATTTCTGCTACATCAAAACTCTGGAATGCCTTACCTAGTTACATTGCCCCAGCATATCACAAACTTTAGTTGTTTAATTCAAAGGCAAACAAACTAATTTTAAGAAGTAACACATTAAAAAAAAGAACATAGTGGTCCTCATGGGCTGAGACCAACCTGTAACGACAGTCAGATGTTGCCCCGACAGGGCCTGATTTACAGAAGGGCATTTAGGGCACATGCCCAGGGCCCCAACCTTTGAAGGCCCCCCAAAAAATAGTTATATATTACTTGCTTTGCATCAAACTGATACACAATGTTTATCCACTGAAAAAAGTTAAAATGGTAATTTCAGAATGGTATGTTGAAACACATGGAAATGACAATTATGATTTCCACAAATAAATAGAACACCATGTTATTGACAAATCAATGTCTTAACCTGCCAATAATAACTAGTTAACTGGTCCCACCATTAGAATACAGGGTGCAATCACTGTTGCTTTGTAATGTGAGGGGGGCTCTCTGAAAGCCTCTGGACCCCAAACTGTCCAAGTTGGTCCCTGCCTGCAGGCCAGGCTAGGCTCTGATTAGAAGATTTAGCATTTTGCAGTTGAATTAAAGAAAAAAAAATCAGCATGCAAAATGAATTGTTACATAACAGTTGCGCCATACCATCCTATAATACAGATTTAAATTAGCAAATAGAAATGAAATCAAATCTGATATACATTCAAAAGACGATTCCCTCCAAATATGCACATTTTAAGATATACTTCATAAATTTTCAACAGCAATGTTAATCTTTCTTTCCCTCATCATGGCCACATGTATCCTTGTTTCCATCCAGTAGGAACATTTAACTTTAAAACACTGTGATGAAACTTCATTTTCACTTTGTGAACTTTTCAGTTGGCCTTAATTTCCGTTAAGTAGGGGCTGGAATGATGATCACAGAGTAAAATGGAAGTTGTGGGAGTGTAACACACAAACCAGGAACATCCATTAATTATAGCTAAAACAAACAAACAGTCCATGCTGCAAGTTGAAAGTATGAAATTGACTAGGAACAAAGTGCGACTTGAACATTTGAGCTCAGATTGGGCTAGGGTATGGGCTAGGCTAGGTTTTCCAAACTGAGGCCCAGGCAGATCTCTACATACAAGTATCAGAGATTTTGTCTTTAACAATCAAATTTCTATTAAAAAGAAAGTATTTAAAGTGATAGCCAGCTATTTTGTAGATAGGGCACTAGCACATTCCTTTTGAAAAAAAAAATATGCAGAAAGTAGCCTGATAGGCTGCAGATCCTGCTTTAAAAACTTCTGAAACTATAAAAAAGATAATCAAATTTGTTGAAAAAATTCTGGGCTCTGTCAGTAAATGGTTACCTAAATGAATTTGCTACTAACTGGTGGGCAAGTTTAATTCAGTCTAATTGTGTGTGATACTGGTTCTTTTCAACAGTTCTGAACTGGGAATATGGGCTAATAATGCATAAAAACAATAGAATACTACCCTAAAATGCAGCAATTGGTGGATATGTGAGTTTTTTTTTAATTTTTGTATAATAGTTTAATAGTTTAATGACTTGGGGAAGCATCAAGGGCTTATCACAGTTTAGAGTTACCAGCTTCAGGAAAGAAACTGAACCACAACTGAAGAACAAACACAACATCCATGTTTATTCCAGAACTTGGACCCAGGCTCTCAATACAAGAAGTAAATCCTGTAATTACTCAGCTAGAAGGAAACACATGTTGGACATTGTAGCTATTGATGTACATATGAATACATAAAAAAAAATTAAAGGTCAGGCAACCCCAAAAATGCTTTTTAAAATGTGCTGCATGGGTGATGTTAAAATGGCATAAAAAGCCAGTTCATTTGTGCACCAACAAGTAAAGGAAAAACAATTTCTGAAACCAAATTTTTTTGAAATGAAATCTTAAGACACCAACACGAATGTTTTTGAACAAAATTAGTTTCACTAATATACAAGATAATTGTAAACTTTGGTAACAATTTAAAAATTTTCAGCTCATGTTAAACTTTATATTGAAACTGAAACACACATAATATAGTGAAGTATATACTTAACTAGTTTTTACATGTGTTTAACATGCGTTTCATTGGTAACACAACATATACTATATTATCAAAAGTATTCAGACACCACAATGTTTTGGGAAAAATGGCTTTATTATTGCAATTATTAGTTAGTCGTCCACCTTTTGCTTGTATGACTGCAGCAAAATGTTGAGGCATACTATCAACCAATTTCTGGTAGATCTTGACAGGAATGGCTCACCATTCGTCCTGCAAAGCTGCTGCCAGAGTGGAGAGCAAAAACGATTGTTGTGGTCAATTTCATATCAGTTGACGGTCGTTGTGGCTGAATTCATCCCATGGGTGTTCTATGAGATTAAAGTCAAGACTCTGAGCAGGCCAGTCTAACAATTCCACCTCATTTTCAAGAAACTAGTCCTGCACACACCATGCAGTGTGACAGGGAGCTCGATCATGTTGGAAGAGACAATGGACATTTCCATAATACTGTCACATTTTTGGTAGGGAAGAACTATCCAGAATGTTGAGGTACACTTTCAGAGTTCATGGTTTGTGGTATAATAACCAAATGACAGTTCTATCCATGAAAAACAACTCCATGCCAGGATGGAGCCTTCGCCAAACTTAACAGCTGGAAGAATACAGTTCAACGAAAATCATTCGCTGGGCTGTCATGAAATCCAAACACACCTATCAGATTGGACAAGTGAAAAGCACGACTTTTTACTTCAAAGAACAGCTCTCCAGTCATCCACAGTCCAGGAACGACTAGAGACACTCCACTACAAACGGTGCTTTGCATTTACGGTAGTGATATGATGCTTGTGTACTGCTGCTATAACATAATAACCCACACTGTGCAACTCTCTGCAGATAGTTATGGTATTAACAGAGCCATCACAAGCATTTCCTACTTCAGCAGTGATGGAAATGGTAGAGGAAGAACAGGATTCTTAACATTTCTTACCATGGCTCTTTTGTCATGCTTCATCAGTTTGTGCAGCCTTTCTGAATGTTTTTTTTGCTGTAGTTGGACTGTCCTGCTTACATCTCGTCACGACATCACTTACAGTCGATTTTGGAATGTTTAGTTCAACTGCAATGCTCAGCATGGAAACATTACACAAATGGCATCCTATGACCTGCCCACACTGGAACTTAGAACAAAGTAACTGATAACACAACAGAACATCTCAGCTTTATATATGTACCTCCCCACTCACAACGAACCTTTCTGGGCAACCGTTCTTTGCACTTATGCAAATATTTGATAGTATCTGAATACTTTTGACAATATAGCGTATATCCCAGTGACAATTCAGTTAATGCCAGATCCTGTACAGGACTGCCTCATCCATTTGTAACATGGCTTCCGAAATCCAGGTTTACAACTCAGCAATAGCAATACTGCTGGGCATCCGAAGCACATACAGTATCCTTAAGATAGCCCCATAAAGCAAAATGCAGAAGTGTTTAGCCCAGTAACCTTAGAGGCAATGGAATACAACCCCAGTGACCAATACATTTTTCAGGGCTGTGGCTGTTGAGGAACTTGCATACATTTTGCTAGAAATGTGGCAGTGTGCCATCTTATTGGACCAGCATATCAGGCACCCTGTCAATGTCTAATGGTGGAATGAGGAAGTTTTCCACCACGTCCAGAAACACAATCCTGGAGTATTATCATTGATTAAGCCAATAAAAACAGTCTGTACATTTTTTGCAGCCGATCACTGCAAACACCACAGCCTTTTCACTTGCACAATTTTCAAACCTCCCTCAATATATTACAGTATTTGTACTACAACACATATACACAGTTTCTCCTGCAGGTGGTTTCTGTCAAATTCGGTGCTAAATCTGTGCTGAACCCCAATTGCAGACTTTGTTTCATTAAACTATAAAATACATTGTGCCTTTTCTGCCCTATTAAACCATTTTGCTTGTTTGACTATTCTGTTGCCAACATCATAATCAATTTAACTTGAGGATATAACACATAAATTAATGTCGGTTCTATAGCTGCAGCTTAGCTTCATGTGGTGTAAAAAAAGGTTAAACCTGTTACTAAAGTCTGCAGTTACCTAGTAGAGTTAAACAGTAAAAGGAAAACCAAAATTATACATTTAACTTTGATTAATATCCCAAAATAAAAAGTTTTGCTGGATAAGTACATACTGATGCAAGTTAAATTAAGATACAGGAAATATCTTTTAACCAGCATGAAATATTAGATCAATTATTTCTAATATGTTGCAAATGTTTATATCCAAACAGGAGATCAGTTTGAACCATAATTCATTTGAGAACTTTAATAAAACTTCATATTATTACCACATACCTCTCGCTGTAGTCTGCGTTTCTCTGACTTAAGGTCATCTTCTGTAGTTTCAGCAGTTTCAATTTGGGTTTTAAACCTACTCACTTGGCCTTCTAACCTTGTGACCTAAAACAACAAATGTTGTGTTGAATGCATTGTAATAATTCATGAGTTAAAGACTGAAATACTCACATATTCAGGTAATGAATTGTTTCAATGCACAGATGAAATTTATTTACATAGAATATACCAAATTCTAGCTGGCAGAATGTGAATCACCTAAAATATTTTAAATGCAGTAGATTGAGATGTACCTTAAATATTATGTACAAAAGCCCAAATGCTGTACATTCCACAAAGATTATGGAAAATACAGAATTTAGAAGAGTTATCCAAAATATTGAGATCACTGTGTAACTAAATGCAGCACATAAAAGTGGAAGAACTATAAACACAACTTTTTAATTAAAACAGTATCAAATTGTGATTAATGTTTCACAGTTAATATTGTGAAAATTTTAAATAAAGGTTTAAACATCTATGGCAGAGCTCCACAAATATGTATAGCACTAGATATTTCATGAAAGAGGTCATTCTTAAAGACCCATCACTGACACACACACACACACACACACACACAGATATATATATATATACTACTTCTTCCATCACACAAAAAAATCTCAGATCCCATTTTCCTTATTTAAAACCCCCAAAGGAACTTACAAATACATAGGAAGATCTATCTTTAGTGGAATATTCTACCATGACTAGCCTAGAAATAATCCCCATGAATACGGACATTTAGAACCACCCATAGAATCCCTGCCAATAGTATTTCAAGGATATGACAAAAAAGAATTAACTGGAATTTAAGAATTACTGCAACTTATTTCAGACATCTTTTTTACTGTCCCAACAACAACAAACAAACATAAAAGTGTTCTGCAACCAAATCTCTGCCCTAACAATGAGTTTTCCACTCACAACATATCTGGTAAATTGCTTTATATAAAAGCTAAATGAAAAAAGCATTAAAAATTCTATTTCCTGCCTCTATGCAAGGTGCACATATAATTTACTTTAGTAGTTCAATTTAAGGTGGAAGTCAATCATACAGCATATTTTCCTACTCCACATTAATTCTTTAAAATTAATGTGCAGCTTTAGCAAGAAGATGTACTCAACTGAATTTAATTATCATTACAAATGAAAAACTTGAGGCTCATTTATAGAACTCCATTACTTGCACCTGTGAAAGACACTAAATGTTGCCATAACCGCTTGCTCACGTTGTGCCTGAGATGTACTGTTTTCTTAGTTTTCTTTTTCTATAATGACTCTTAAAAGGGCATTTTGTGTGCTGGGGTAGTAAAAGAGTATATCTTCTGCAGCATTTTAACATGATAGTCTCTCTGGTAGGTAGTGAAGGGAATCCTTTCCTCCCAGGTGGTAGGTAGTGAAGGGAATCCTTTCCTCCCAGGTAAGAACTGATGAATATCAGGGAGTCAAAAATCTCAGTGACTAGCCTTGGATCTCCCAATCTTTTCTTGTTGGTCCAAATCCTTTATGCCTAGAGTAAGGAAGTAGTATTTAAGGGATGCCATGAGCCCTTGATTTGATTGGAATGTGTTTATCTAGAACAATTAGCTGGTGGACTCATTGAATGCCAGGTGTATAGTATCCCTTCTGTTGCAGCAGACAATATGCAGCCCATTTACCCCTCATTATCAAATACTTGGGGACTGTATGCTTCTGAATGATAGGGATTTGGTAGGCAGAAATCTGTGAGCTTTCTAAGCATATCTCCACATGGAACTTCTTCATACCACTTCTGTACATGCCCTCAATCCAGGAGCATTGAGATCAATGAAACCATAATATTTGTCATTTTTTACCTGGGAAGTAAACATTCTTGTTATTATCTATAAGAGAGGTCATCAGGCTGTGTACATAAAAAACAACAACAACAACAACAACCCAAAATGACCTTTTTTCTTCAGAAAAAATACTTTTCTTTGCTCCTCCAACATGAAAAATGCCCTTTCAGCAGCCATTTCAAAAAATAAAACTAGAAAAGCCATACAGCTCAAGTGTGATGCAAGTGAGCAAATGTGGAGACTTCTAGTGTTGTACCTTGCAGATGGCAGTAACGAAGTAGATTCTACAATATGAACCAAAAGTGAAATGCAAATACTGATGAAAAAAGTAATAACACTAAAACACACCTTCATTATAATTAGGCTTTAATCAACAAAGAAATATAGCTGTCATTTAACCATACATGCTTAATTTCCTAGCTAAATCGAACAGAGATCATATCATTAACATACTCACAGCGGATGTAAACAATGAGTACTGCTGCCAACTTCTGATACGTTAAAATTAGAATACAATACAATAATATCACATTCACCCCTCTCTAAAAATTAGCTACATAGTCAGAGGTATGCAGGTCGGCGTCTGGAACGAGTAGGGTACAGTGCTTCATCAGAGTCCTCAGTAGCAGTCAGTGATAGTTCATTAGCCTCAACTACATTAGTCCCATATTCAAGATTACTAGCAGGGGCAGAGTCAGTAGTTCGAAGGATTTCTTGTCTCTGACAATCATTCACTTCTCTAGGGTGTTCTCCTGTAGGAGCTAGATGCCGAGTTGAAACAGTAGTTTCTCGCCCATCAGGGAATCTGACAAAGGCATAATCAGGATTAGATTCTATTAACTCTACCTCTTCCACAAGAAGCTCATATTTACTAGAGCGAACATTCTTTTTCAAAAGAACAGGACCAGATTTAGTTAACCAGGTTGGAATTGAACTACCATTAGAAGATCTTCTAGGATGGTTAAATATCCTCTCGTGAGGGGTTGCATTTGTTGACGTGCACAGAAGAGAGCGAATAGAGTGCATAGCATGGTCCAGTACCGCCTGCCACCGCTCAGTTTTCATGCTATTAGACCTAAGGGCAAGTGTTATAGTCTTCTATATTATGCCATTGTATCTTTCAACTTGTCCGTTCCCTCTAGGATTGAAGGGAGTGGTTCGCCTAGTAGCAACACCATGTGAATTTAGAAATGACTTCAGTTCTTGAGACATAAATGATGCTCCTCTATCAGAATGTATATAAGCAGGTAGCCCAAATGCAGAGAACAGGCTTTTTAAAAGTTTTATCAAAGTGGCAGTAGAAACATCATTACATGGTAGAGTGAAAGGAAATCTAGAGTATTCGTCTACAATAGTGAGGAGATACTGATTTCGAGACTTCCCTGGTAAAGGACCTTTGAAATCTAGATTTAGTCTCTCAAAAGGAGAGGTAGCTTTTATCAGTATCCCTTGATGTTGGTTAAAATGTGGCTTTAGTTCTGCGCAAACAGAGCATGAGTTAGTGACCTTTTTTACATCTTCAACAGAATAAGGTAGGTTTTTTGTGCAAACCGAATGACTCATTCATGTTATTCCAGGGTGGCAAAGAGCCTAATGTAAGGCACTAAGATTTGTGGCCTGGTTTATCGCAGCAGTTATTCTTGAGAGGGTATCAGCGGGCACATTCTCATTCCCAAGTTTGTAGATTATATCAAACTTGAAACAAGCTAATTCTAGACGCCATCTCAAGATCTTTTCATTTTTTAATTTACTTGAATGACGCTGATCAAACATAAAGGAGACAGAATGTTGATCGGTAATTACTTCAAAATGCCTATCAATCAAGTAATGCCACCAATAACATAACAATTCAACAATGGCATAAGCTTCCTTTTCTATTGAAGAGTGTTGCTGTTCAGATCTGCTGAGGGTTCTAGAGAAGAAAGCAACTGGTCTTCCTGCTTGGCTCAGAGAAGCAGCTATAGCAAAATTAGATGCATCAGTTTCTACCCGAAAAGGTACTCTGTCATCTATTGCAGCTAGTGCCGCTTTAAGCCATGTCATTTTTTAAAACACAAAATACTGAAGTAGCTTCTTCAGATAGAGGAAAGCATTTTTTTTTTTTTTTTTTTTGCACTAAAGGTCGAATCTTTTCAGAGAATCTAGGTATCCATTTACTGTAGTGTGAAAACATACCCAGAGCATGTCGTAAGCAAGCTTCATCTTTAGGTATAGGTAGATCAAGAAGAGGTCCCAGTTGATTCGGGTCTGGCTTGATAGTTTTGTTAGAGATAATGTAACCAAGTAAGTTCACAGTCCTAACAGAAAATTGACATTTTTCCTTGTTCAACGTGAGATTATTTTTCTCAATAGCAGCTAGGAACCTTGCCAGATTCCTGTCATGATCATTTTTCAAACTACTGACTCTGCCCCTGCTAGTTATCTTGAATATGAGACTAATGCAGTTGAGGCTAACGAACTATCGCTGACTGCTACTGAAAACTCTGATGAAGCACTGCGCCCTACTTGTTCCAGATGCCGACCTGCACGCCTGTCCGACTATGTAGCTAATTTTTAGAGAGGGGTGAATGTGATATTATTGTATTGTATTCTAATTTTAACATATCAGAAGTTGGCAGCAGTACTCATTGTTTACATCCGCTGTGAGTATGTTAATGGTATGATCACTGTTCGATTTAGCTAGGAAATGAAACATGTATGGTTAAACAACAGCCATATTTCTTTGTTGATTAAATTGATGAAAAAAGTAATAACACTAAAACTCACCATTATAATTAGGCTTTAATCAACAAAGAAATACGGCTGTCGTTTAACCATACATGTTTAATTTCCTAGCTAAATCGAACAGAGATCATACCATTAACATACTCACAGCGGATGTAAACAATGAGTACTGCTGCCAACTTTCATACGTTAAAATTAGAATACAATACAATAATATCAGAATTCACAAAACATCTACAAACCACAAATTATATACTGGACTATTATTTTTATTTTTCTCCCAACACAAAAATTAATTTGAGCAAATAAACTGGATTTTACAGAATAACTTTGCAAGTAAATTTCAAGGAGGCTTGTTATGATTAAATACATGAATCACCTTTCATAGTGAAGTGAGACCCTGCAAAATCAAACAAAATTTTAGAATGCTTAAAAACTGACACTCAACATTCATAGGTACTCTTAGAATATTAAACAAGATTAAAAAAAAATACTCACACTGCTTTGTAATGTAGTGATTTCTTGCTCAGCTTTTTTTAGTTTGTACTTGTAATCATTTATTTGCTTGTTAGCTTCTCCTGTGTATATCAAATATAAAAACATTTGTTACAGTAAACCACAATATACTCTACAGTAGTAATAAAACATTACAGTAAACAACAATACACTGCACAGTAGTAATAAATCATTACAGTAAACAACAATACACTGCACAGTAGCAAAAATAAATAAATAAGGTATGATTCTAAGGAACACTTTAGTTAGTTTGATTAATTACATAATAGACACTATTAGCTTTTTAACTTTCATAATATTACAAGCTTTCAGATTCCATCCCATGACCGAGGAAAAGCTTAAACAATACCTCTTTTGATATCCATACATAAACTGATACTAATCTGTTAGATGGATCTGTGGAGACCTGATCCCCCACTCCCTCCAAAAAAGGATCAGACAGTACCAATAAGATTAATATGGTGGATGAGAATTTTTTTCTAGTCGAATCATTATTTTCACTTGCACACGGATACATTTAAGTTCACACATTATTTCCTATAAACCACATTTGTATTAATTACTGAGTTGTTTCAGGGAAAGTTTTCTGTAAGTCTTTTACGAACAAATGTTTATAAGAGCTAAAGTTTTACTCAGTAAACTTGTGTGTAGATTCTCTGTGAACACAAATGCAATTTTTTTTGTACTAAATAAACTTGGAATTGTATTTTTTTGATGATTTTCCAAAATAATAATTATTATAAATAATTTTTCAAGAAATGACGTAAAACAAAAGCTCACAAGAGTCCAGAAAAAGTCCAAAGAAAGAATTCAGACACAATTTTATTTAGCTTGGAGCTTCAGGATGTTTAATGAACAAAAGGTCATGTTTCAATAACCGGAGTATTTAAATAAAATTCTCTGAATAAAACAGAAATATGCTATTTCAGTAAGTTTAATGACTTCTCATGAACATAAATTAATTCTTTAAGTCCCACACCACGAACACAAGATTTTCATCCATCAAAAGAATGTCAGCAGAAAAATCGAAAGATGGCATCACAATATGAGCTTGAAAAAGTGACTAGCAGTAGAGTGATAAAATGATGAGACCTACAAAAAAAGCTGAATGATGGTATGTCTTTACAAGAACTTATTTGTCTCCTTACACATTTTATTAGCTAAGCATTCTGGCCCTCATCCAGGGCCGGCTCCGGGGTGGGGGGGGGGGGGGGTGGGGACCGTGCCACCGTCTAGGGCGGCAGATTTTAGGGGGCGGCAAATTTTGGGATGTATAAATTTAAACAAATGTAATTTTAGGAACATATGCCATTGATGGACTAATTCCATAACTCGAATTTTCTGCAACTCAAAGTTAATCGTAGTTCCCTTGAAGATTCGAGTTATGGAAGTTTCACTGTATGTATACACTGAAGAGCAATTGAATTAGAGATACCTGTCTAATAACGTGTGGCACCACCTTTCGCCCTGATGACGGCGGCGATTCGTCTCGGCATGGACTCGACGAGACACCGGAAGCGTTGGGAAGCCATACGGATCCACGACCCCTGAACAAGCTCCCACAGTTCACGAAGCTTTGATGGAGGGGGGTCAAAGCCTTGAACATCTCTCTCTCTCGATGGCATCCCAGATGTGCTCGATGGGATTGAGGTCAGGTGACCTAGCTGGCCAAGGAAGCGAGGTCACATCGGTGGAGTGTTCATCCAACCATTCGGATACAATTCGGGAGCGATGGCATGGTGCATTGTCTTGTTGCAGGATGAGGTCCCCAGTGGGATGTTCAAGACGCACAAACGGGAGCAAATAGTCCTCCAGGATATCCCGGTAACGTTGACCTGTGAGGAACGATGTCAGACTTACCAGGGGTCCCATTACAGTCACCAGACGAGAATGTCACCCCCACCAGCTTGAAGAGTACCCTGTTGGCAAGAAGGATCCATCGCTTCATGTGGTTTGCGCCGCACTCGTATCCTGTCATCCGCCTGTACCAACGTGAATCTCAACTCATCAGTCCAAGCAACATTTTCCCACATGTCTAGGGTCCAGTGGCGATGTTCCCGCGCCCATGCTAATCTTTGCACCCTGTGATGTGCGGTCAGCAGTGGTACCCTCGTGAGACGATGGCTTCTGTACACCATAGTGAGGAGATAGTTCTGGATGGTGTGGCTGCTTACATATTTTTGTGCACCAGCGTTAAATTGCCGAGTGATTTCTTGCACTGTGGCCCGTCTATCCGCTGTCGCAATGCGAGCTAGCCGACGATGACCCCGCTCATCCACACGCTGTTGTCCCTTGCAGGGATGGTTTTACCGGATTCAATGTACTCACGGTGCACCCGTGACACAGTGGCTCGTGAAAATTCCAGTGCCTGCACGAATTCCGAGATGGAGCGACCCATTCGTCGGGCCCCGACAATTTGCCCACGATCAAATGCACTTAGATCTTTCGTCTTACCCATACTGCATCCGACTCTTACTGATTCCCGTCGCATCACTCCTTATATTGTCGGATCGCTGCATACGTCATGTCGTTTCCGTTTACAGGGCCGCCCACAGCGCCACATTTGCATAACGCCTGCTGTCTCTAATTCAGTTGCTGTTCAGTGTATATATGGGGGCGGGGATTCCACACAAATTTTCTTTCGTGACTTTAAATCTTTTTCTGTTAGACGCTGCCAAAAGATGGCGCAACAATACTGTAAAAACTTAAGCTCACTGTGAGCTTCACATTACTTTCCCACACTAAGAGAAGAGTTAGAAAAACAACGACATCAGGTGCTGTCATGTTGACAAAGAGCAAGACTTTTTTTTTTAATGATAAATGAGTTTTACTGTAGTAATAATGACAACTGTTTTCATAAAAATTTATTTGGTTAAACAGTCTTAGTGTCATGGTCGATTGTGCCGGTTTAACAGTATTAGTGTCGTGGTCGATTGTGAGTTGATTCATGTTTTTTTATTGCTTGCTTACAGCTTTCTGTTAAAAAATCAGTTTGTTATTATACCATATTTGGCAATCATGGATGGTAGAAAACGACTCTCTGGTAAGTCAACATCGGAAAAGAAGAGCAGAAAAAGAAATCTAAACGAAAAAGCTGAAATTTTCGTTGGACAAATTTTACAACCTGTGGATCGTGAACACCAAGCGCCAACCAAGCCAAGTGACAACGATGCCGCCGCCGCCGCCGCCGCCGCCCCAATCGTCGCCAACGTTCACGCTGTCCCTGGTAATGAAGGTGACTTGGTTGAAAACACTGAGATCTGTGATGATGCTGTTATTATCGATTCTGATCCAACAAAATGGCCTGATAAAATCGATGATTTTGTTAGGACAACCTTGGTAAAAAGAGGCCCACCATAAAAATTAACTGAGGTTGAGGCTCTCGTGTGCCCTAAAGACAATTTGAACCATCGATTTACTACTAATCATTACCGTTACAATTTGTGCAACAGAGAAACTGTTGAAAGAAAATGGTTGATATACTCTAAAATCAACAACGCAGTATTTTGTTTTTGCTGTAAACTGTTTTCTACTGCTAAAATATCGTTTACTGCAAATGAATATAATAACTGGTGGAATATTTCATATGCTTTGTCTAGTCATGGTAAATCTCCAAATCACCAAGAGTCACAACAAAAGTGGGTGGAGCTGTCCGTTAGACTAAGATCTGGCACTACCGTTGATGGAGAAACCCAACAGATACTAAATACAGAGACCCGGCATTGGAAAAATGTAATTGAACGGCTCTTTGCCATAATAAAATTTTTAGCTCAGCAGTATCTTCCCCTAAGAGGTGATTCTGATAAACTGTTTAAACATAACAATGGGAATTTTTTAAAGCTGGTTGAACTGTTTGGAAGATTTGATTCAGTTTCACAGGAACATATAAGAACAACTAGTGGAGAAAACAAGTGTCACCACTACTTGGGAAAAAACATTCAAAATGAAATTATCCAAATCCTTCAAGGCCAAATAAAAAATAAAATTTTGTCTGCTTTGAAAGCTGCCAAGTATTACAGCATAATTTTGGATTGCACACCGGACATTTCTGGAGTTGAACAGATGACAATTATTATGCGTTTTGTCGATTTAGGTACAGGGTACTGAAGATGTCAAAATAAGTGAAAATTTTCTTGGATTTGTGCCCCTATGAGAAACAACTGGCTTAGGACTGACTGAAGTTATATTACAACAACTTCAGATAATGGGAATACCCATAGAAGATATGAGAGGTCAAGGATACAATAACGGTTTAAATATGAAGGAAAAAAACATAGGAGTCCAAAAGAGAATTTTAGATATTAATCCAAGGGCATTTTATGTCCCATATAGTAGCCACTCCCTCAACTTAGTTTTAAATGATGCTGCTAAGCCTTCTCAATTTGCAGTTTCATTTTTTAGTTTGGTGACCAAAATTTATAACTTCTTCTCGGCATCAACTCAGCGTTGGGCTGTACTAAAAAGCCATATTTCTAGCCTTACGTTAAAACCTTTATGTGAAACAAGATGGGAAAGCAGGATGGACGCAATCACTCCTCTAAGATATCAAATAGAAGAGATCTACGGTGCTTTGGTTGATATAAATGAAAACGAAAATACAGATAAAATGGTTGCTCATGAGGCAAGCTGTTTGGCAAACCACGTACGTGACTTCACATTTCTGTGCTCCGTAGTAATATGGTACGACATATTACTTCATATTAATATTGTCAGCAAAACTCTGCAAAGTATTGATGTGGAAGTAACAAAAGCTGTCAGTTTACTTGAAAAGACAAGAGATTATTTCATGTCTGTCAGAAGCGATTTTAAATTTCAAGGATATTTAGTGGACGCCAAGGAACTAGCTACTAAATTAGACATGGAAAACCCAAAAATTGGGGGTACAGTACATGCTAGAAGGAGAAAGATTAAGGCACAATTTGATTATGAGGCAAAAGCAAGAGATGAATCCATAGACGACCAAGAGATGCGGTATCAGGTTGATTTTTACTTTAAAGTTTCAGACATCACCATTAGCGCGTTAAGTGAAAGATTCCAACAAATTAAGAGTCATAGTGAACTTTTTGGTTTTCTGTATGATGTGAGTAAAATTAAAGACACGTCACCTGAAGTTTTATCGGATAAATGCACTAAACTGTGCAATGCTTTAACTCACAGTGAATCCAAAGACATCAGTTTTGTTGATTTAAAAGATGAAGTGAAAGTACTTTCAACTATTGTGATACCTAAGAGTACGCCTGTAGAGACTTTAAAAGTAATAAAAGAGTATGGGTTTGCGCCTAATGTTAGTGTTGCTCTAAAAATATTGTTAACACTACCTGTGACAGTGGCCAGCGGAGAAAGAAGGTTTTTCGAAACTTAAACTCATAAAAACGTATCTAAGGTCAACAATGTCTGAGTCACGCCCAAGTTGTCTAGGAACTATATCTATTGAGTATTGAGCATCAGATAGCTGAATCGCTGGATTATAGTGAAGTAATAAAGGAGTTTGCCAGTGCGAAGGTAAGAAGAGTATTTTTTAACTAAGGTGTGTATTGATTCATTACTTTCGTATTGTATATTTCAATCGTAGCATTTTAATTTTTAAGATTATGCTTAGATTATATTTCAATGTCTGCATGTTTATCGTGTTTTTGCTGCTTATTCATTCTTAAAGTAAAACCAATCATGTCTGGTTTTATTCACAAATATTAAAACTGTAGATCTCTTTACAACCAGAATAAAGCATTGTAAAAAAAAATTGCAGAATGATTTTTTTGTAATGGACAGTTAATTGACAGATAATTTAGAGTAGGTCTATATAAAAAGGAGGTCTATATATAGAGTAGTTCTATATATAGTACTGCGCGAGAATGTGTTTGATGTTGGGGGGGGGGGGGGGGCGCTCGTAAATACCGCTCGGGGCGGCAGAACTACTAGGGCAGGCCCTGCCCTTGTCAACAGTAGTTGATACAAAAAAGAAAAAAAACCCAACTTGTTTTCTGCTATAAAATTTATTTATGAATATATCTTTTCAAATGAGTTCCATAAATTTTGTTTGGATAACCACAGTGGCTACACATTAATGACAGGTATCATATAATGACAACTTGTTCATACTTTGTTAACTTATTTTGCTGTCAACTTGACCATTTTTCTGCAAAACTCAGCCTAACTCTAAGTAATCAAGATACATACATACAGTAGAATGCGGTTGTTGTATGCGACGCATGCATTGCATGTAAAAAATTTGCTCTCTGAAAAAAAGAACGAAAAAGCTTTATATGAAGAAAAGCTTTGTGCAGCAGTTTTTTATGGGAAAATTTAAACTAAGTGACTGGTTTTAGAAGTTTCTTTATTTAAAACCAAATTCACATATTTGTGAGTATTTTAGCCTGAACTGAAAGTGCAAATGCAAACCTAACTTCACATCATGAAGCCCGTATTCATGTGAGATTGTGCCATATGGTGAGCCAATCCTTGCCATGTGAGTAAAAACAGGAACGAAGAAAAGCACTGTATGCAAGATTTCTGTTGCATCCAGGGCTTGAGAAGTTAACCAATCAGAGAACTGGTGTACATTCCCTTTGTCTCTACTGCTTATTCCTATTTGGTTTGGGACCTTTATTATCTACTGTTGAACAACTTGTCAAAATGAGAAATAGACTGTTGCATCAACCAATGGAAAGCTCGTTTTCTTTCAACAGTCAGTATCTGCTTCTACAGGGTGTCCTGTAAGTCCAGACCCATAAGAGTTTCTCACATTTCTGTTTCTTCTTTTACAGGTAAATAATGTCGCTGAGCACATAGGAATGAATTGATGTTATTTTGTTGGTTGGGACCCGAAGTTACAGGGAAGTGGTCGAAGAATTCAACAAGCTGCATCCAGACTGAGCACCAACCACACACAGATGTGTTGGCATGCTGATATCCAAATTTAAGGAAACTGAGTCCATACATGACAGGCCTTGCAGCAGACCGCCAAGGACTGTTACGGACACTGAAAATGGGATCTCCATGAGCAGCATTCACTGCATCTTGAAGCTTAATCACTGGCATCCATACAAACTGCAACTCCATCAGCATTTAAGTAAAGATGATTCTGATAGGTGAATTCAGTTTTACGAATGGGCAGAAGAATCTAAGTGAGAGATGGGTTTGCCTCCTCGGGGTGCTCACTGGTAACAATGGCACACACAGCAGCAACTAGGGCCTCTGCAAATCTTGGAGAGGTGCCAGCTAGTTCTGTGTGATATTGGCGAAAATAACCCAACTCACTGGGTTTTGTTCCAGAATCCTTAGGTTGAATAAGCAACTGGAATTGTCAGCTGTGGACTAATCCCCCACACTGGTGTATTTACCTGATTAAAAAGACACAAAGAAATCAATATCCGGACTCTAGTATGGGATATGGTGGACCTACCACACTTGAGAAGGACTGTCCACCATGGAATCGACTTGGGCCTTCTAAACGGCACATGAGAAAGAGATCTCGGCTGAGTGAGTAAGATTGGTGTATGGGATACTAGAGGTATATGGCAAGATTAATGAGGTAATTGAAGAGATGAATAAGTATAGATTGGATATGCTGTGTGTAAGTAAAACCAAAAGAAAGGAAATTGGGATAGAAGAAGTGAATGAAACGGTGAGTGTGTGGTCTGGAGTATTGCATAATGTGAGAGCACAGGCTGGTGTAGGTGTGATTTTAAGTGAAAAGATGAAGAATAACTTGATTCACTATAGCTGCATAAATGAGAGAATTCTTTGGATTTGTTTGAAAGTGAAACTTCAGAGAATAGTAATTGTTGTAGTGTATGCTCCTTGTGACTCGGAACCTTCTGAGAAGAAGGAAGATTTCTGGAATGAGCTAAAAGCTGTTTTGAGCCAGTTTGGTGCTAAAGAGAAAGTTATAATAGCAGGGGATTTCAATACTAGAGTAGGTGTGCAGAATGCAATTTCTGACAATGTTCTGGGTAAGTTTAATGATCTTGTGTGAATGATAATGGTGAAAGATTAATTGAACTTTGCATTGAGAATGGTTTGTGTGTATCTAATACGTTTTTCAACCACAAGTATATCCATACATATACTTAAGAAAATCGTACTCTTGGTCAAAAGAGTGTGACAGATTTTGTTGTCTACGATCAACGTCTGAAACACTTTAATTGTTGACACTCGTGTGATGAGAGGTGTGGATGTTGGTTCTGATCATTACTTGGTAGTGTCATGAGTGAAACTGAATGTTGGTTGGAGGAAAAGGAATAGGAAGAGGCCCAGGATGGAAAGAATAAAGTTTGAAAGGCTCCCTGAATATCATCAGGGTTATTTTGACTTACTCAGAGAACGACTGAAGGAGCTGAAGTCTTATGAGAGGGATGTAGAAAAGAAGTGGGAATGTTTTAAGTACTGTGTTGTCACTGCTGCTGAAGAGGTCTGTGTCACCACAATAGTAGGTAACAATAGAGGTGACGCTTGGAGGAATAGTGAGATTGAAGAGGCAGTAAAGAGAAAGAAGGAAGCCTATTTGGGGATGTTGCAAGGTAAAGTTTCTGTGGATGAATATTGCTGTAAGAAGTGTGAATCCGATAGGCTGGTTCGCCAGAGGAAGGCAAAAGATTTGGCTTTTTGGAAAGATAGGAAAACTTTCTGGAAGTACATGAGAATCAGGAAAAATAAGGGACACAAAGTTGTAAGTTGTGTGAAGAATAGGATCGGGGAAATGATATGGGAGCCCAATGAGTTAAGTAAAAGATGGGGTGAATACTTCTGTGAGTTATTAGATCAGGAAAGCAAAGGTGATTCAGAGGCAGAAGCAGATGATGTCACAGTGAAGGATGGAAGCACAAGAGGGATCTCAAGAGAAGAGGTGTGTAAAGCCCTAAAATCTCTTCAGAATGGTAAGGCTGTGGAAGTTGATGGCATAACTGCTGAGATGTTGAAATATGGTGGTGACTCTGTAATTGACCGGTTAACTGAAATTTGCCAGTTAAGCTGGGAGTTTGGAATGGTCCCTCGGGATTGGAAGGATTGTTCCCTTGTATAAGGGAAAAGGTGATCAGACTGACTGAAAGAACTGTCATGGTATTAGCCTACTGAGTGTGCCAGTGAAAGTGTTTGGTAAGGTCATTATTGAAAAAGTATGGGGTCTTACATCAAAGAAAGTGTGGGATGTTCAGAGGGGTTTTATGCCTGGTAAAGGCTGCACTAAACAAATTTTTGTGTTACGCATGATGATTGAAAAGTATCTGGCTGTTGGTGAGAAAGTTTTTGCTGCCTTCATAGATTTAGAGAAAGCTTACGACCGAGTAAATTGAACACTTTTGTGGAAGGTATTGAATGAATATGGTGTTACTGGGAATCTACTTCACAGTGTAAAAGCCATGCATGCTGACAGTAGAGCTTGTGTTGGTTGGTTGGTTTTTATGGTGCAAGGACCATGTTTGGCCAAAGAACGCCAGGCACAAGACAAACAAACAGTATTAAAAATGTTGTATAATGATTAAAATCTGGCTGATTCAGTAAAAGTGAAAAAATGAGAATGATGGAAGGGCTAAAGACAATGAAACAAACAGCATTAAAAACATGGCACAATGCTTAAAATCTGGCTGATCCAGTAAAAGTGAAAAATGAGAATGATGGAAGGGCTAAAATCTCGATGTGTTTAAAAAAGTCAATTTGTTTTAAAAATGAAAGGACAGCGACTGTATCGCAGTGGTCATCTAGGAGCCGCTGCAGCATAGCGGCATTCTCGGTCAACAAATGAGAATGAAAAAGGTGAAAAAGTACATCTCGAAAACGAACACAACTACACAAAAGATGAATGACAAGAGTCAGCAATTGCACGTCTCACACATCGGCGCAGTGTCGCCACACAGCAAAAAGTGGTGAGTAAAACGACAATGCCCAATGTGGAGATATGCAAGCATAACTTCCTCTCTATGGTTCAGACGAAATGAGAGTTTCCATATTCCGAGAATAGGTTTAACACGATGCAGTTATGCAGTTTATTTTCCACCTATTGGTCCCACAGACCCTGCCACGTTCGCTTGATATGTTCGTGAACAAGAACGCGGAAATCCCGGTGAAACAGTGGCAAGGGTTTGACGATCAAAGAGGAAGCAGATCTAGCAGCCGCATCAGTACACTAGTTACCCGAAATTCCAACATGGCCGGGAATCCAGCAAAATGTTATCTGGAAACCGGCCTGAAGCAAGGTACGCAGTAACCGTCTCACGCCAAAAAGGAAAAGATGGTCAGATATATGGGCAGAAGAGAGGGCCTGCAGTACGCTCAAAGAATCCAAATAAATGATAGCTTGATGATGAGTGCTCGACTGTAGATGACAGAGGGCGAGATAAACAGTATGCATCTCCACGGAAATCTCTGTGGCCTCATTTGGGATCCGCACTACATAGACGTCGTCAACACAAACAGATGCGGATCCAACGATTCCATGCATCTTGGAGCCATCAGTGAAAATGGGAGTGTAGCCAGAATTGAGGGAACGGTGCTCAGTGAAGAGCTGCTGGCACACTGACGCAGGGGTTAAGAATTTATCAAATGATGTAAAGGTGGTATCAACCATGACACCAAGTGGGTGCCATGGAGGATCCCCAATGACCCTGGTCTCCCCAAGAAGTGATGTCGAGCCCTGCATCCCTAGCTGCGGCCGCCATACGAAGACCGAAGGTTGGAATACATGAGGGACAGTTTTCAAATAAACGAGCATGCTGGGGATGGAAAATTGCATCGTACAAAGGATGGTATGGAAGAGATTGAAGTTTCAAGTAGAATTGAACAGACAGCTGCAGACGGCGTAATTCAAGTGATGGTTCGTTCACGTCAGCATAAAGGCTGGGAATCGGAGATGTTCGAAATGCTCCTGTACAAAGACACAGCGCTTGATGGTGAACAGTATCCAAAGGCTGGAGAACGGAAGGACGCGCAGAGCCATACATGATACAACCATAATCTAGTTTCGACCGTATTAAGGAATGGTAAATGCAAAACAAAGAGATCCTGTCTGCACCCCACGAGACTCTCAAAAGGATCTTTAAAATAGACAGAGCATGCAGACAGGAAATCTTGAGCCGCCGAACGTGCGCACGGAATGTAAGCGCACGGCCGACGGTCAGTCCAAGGAACTTGGTCTCTGGCAAAACTGGTATGGCTGTACAGTCTAAATATAGCTCTGTGTCCGGATGGAGGCCATTCCTCCGGTAGAAATGGACACACGCTGTCTTGTCGGGAGAAAGAATAAAAACCATGGCTGTGCGCCGCTTTAGCAATCTGGTTAATTGCAGACTGCAACTGTCTTTCAATAAAATTCATGCTTGATGACGAGCAGAAGATCTGCAAGTCATAGACATAAACAGTAGCTGAAACCGCAGGAGGAAGATTTGTGAAAAGACAATTAATTCGGAGGATGAACAATGTGACGGATAAAATGCAACCTTGAGGAACACCTTGTTCTTGATGGAACGGTGCCGAGAGCGTCGTACCCAGGCGCATCTGGAACACCCGATTGCGAAGAAAATTTACAATGAAAGTCGGAAGATTTCCTCGAAACCTGCATGCGTGGAGGTCGTGGATAATCTGCCGCGATCATAGGCTTTCTCAATATCAAAGAATACAGAAACCGGGTGCTGCCTACACACTAACGCCTTACGCACAGATGTCTCAAGGTGCAGGAGATGATCGTGAGGTGAAGGCTGATGGTGAAAGCCGCTTTGTGATGGTGAAAGTACGTGATTTTGTTCTAAAAATGAATTAACCAGGAATTAACCATGTGCTCGAGAACTTTACACAGACAGCTAGTGAGAGCAATTGGACGGTAACCAGAGGGAGACTTAGGATCCTTGCCAGGCTTGGGAAAAGGCAGAACAAAAGCTATTCGCAAAGATTCCGGGAAACTGTGCGCCAACCAAATGCGATTGAAGAGGACTAAAAGATTCTTGAGAGACGACTGCGAGAGATGACGGAGCATGTCATAGTGGATGCCATCGGGACCGACAGATGTAGCGCCGGACTGATGCAGAGCCACCCGTAGTTCAACCATGCTAAATGGGGAGTTATAATCGGTGGTGGAAACGAGATCTTCTGGCGTTCGGCTTATGACTTAATCCTATGAAATGAGGAAAGATAAGCCACATCACTCAACACGGCGACCAAAAGCCTCACCCAAACAATCCGCAATCTTCCCGACTTCAGCATATGTGCAGCCGTTACTCTCGAGAATAGATATCTGGTGAAAACTGTAGTTACCCCGGATCTTACGAATCTTGTCCCACACACTTTTCGAACTGGCACATGAAGTGAGAGATGAAACATACTGAATCCAAGACTCCCTCTAGCTACGTCCACGCACCAACCGAGCATAGGATTTTGCTCGTTTGAATGTAACGAGATTGGCATCAAGTGGATAACGCTGAAAAGTAGACCAGGCTTTATGTTGAGCTCTCCTAGCCGCTGAACATTCAGGGTTCCACCAAGGCTTCGGACTTCTGGGGAGCGTCATAGATGTTTTTGGTATAGAAAGGTCAGCCACCTGAATAATGCAATTTGTGACTTCAAGAACAGCTGCGTCGATTGACTCTTGGATCACCATGGCAGAAGATATCACTGCGGATGATGTGAAGACCTCCCATCTGGCACGCCCCATTCTCCATCGAGAAGAGCGGGAGGCAGAAGATGGTATGTTCACATGATGCGAGAGCACAATTGGAAAATGGTCGCTCCCGTGGAGATCGTCACACACTGTCCATGACCAATCAGCAATAATCGATGGTGATCCCAAGGTCAGATCGATCGCACTGAAGGATTTTGTCGGCTCATGGAAGTATGTGTCAGCACCGGTGTTAAAAAGGCACAAAGAGGCTGAGGACAGAAGAGACTCTATGCGACGATCTCTCGCACTGTTGCTGACACTACCCCACAAAGGATGATGGTAATGAAGTCACCCAGTAGAAGAAAGGGTGAAGGCAGCTGATCAACCAAGCTCTCCAGAACAAAGACGCTCACATCCTCATCTGGTGGCAGATAGACACTGCAGACAGTAAGAGGCACAGGCACAGAAATACGAACCGCCACGGCCTGCACAGTTGTGGATACTGCAACGAAAGAGACTGGAATCCTGTGAGGGACAAGAATAGTGACTCCCCCACAGGCTATATCTCTCGATACGTTATCTGTCCGAAACGCACTGTAGCCTCGAACTGAAAGCAGGTCTGATGGTTTAAATTTTGTCTCCTGTAGACAAAGGCACACTGGCGGGTACAACGAAAGCAGATGTTTCACGTCATCAACTCTCCTCTGAAAACCTCGACAGTTCCATTGAATGATTAACGCCATGGTTAAAAGTGAGATGAACAAGGGAATGCTCAAATGAGGGCAGCCTCCATCTCCTCTGATGAGTGTTCCCCCAGATTTGGGGAGTGTGACCAGGGGCCAAGATGGGAGCATGCTTTGTCCCAAGTGTCTTAACGGGATGTGCTCGCCAGTGAGTAGTTTGCTGAGATTTTTGTGGAGAAGAAACACTCTTCTGGTCCTTCACTTTGGCGTTCTTGCCAGAAGAAGTGGCCAGAGTTCCCTTGCTGGTGGTGGGGTGAGTATGCTTCAGCAAAGTGGTGGGTGCTGCTTTCAGACCCCTAGCGCGAGACTGGAGTGCTTCCAGCCCAGCTGCAATGATATCGTTGAGCTTGTAGGGATATTTAGGGGGGATCTGAATGTCGGTTTGAATAGCAACTGTAGATTTGCCAACCACCACTGATGCCATATGATCGCCGATCAGATGAAACAGGAATTACTCTCCTTCTGGCCTCTGGATAGGAAATATTCTCCACAGTTTTCATCCTTTGGATTTCTTTCTCCTCCTTCTACTTGGGACAATCTTTGGCTGATGCTGAGTGTGAACCCTTGCAATTCACACAAAACTTGGCCTCGGCCACACATTCTGGTAAATGATGGTCTGTGGCACCACAGCGCCCACACCTAGGAGTGTTCCTGCATGACTGCTGAGAATGGCCGTATGACTGACACCTAAAACATCTCAAAGGGTTAGGGATGTACGGACGTACCTCAAGGTGAAGATAACCTGCCTTGATGGATGTATACAGGGAAGGGCTGTCAAATGTTAAAGTGATGTTGCGGGGTGGGACGGACTGCCCATTCCGCCTGAAAAGAATATGCCGCACACCCGTAACGTGTCGACTCCTTAGTTCTTCAATAAGTTCATCATCGGTACACTCAATTAGGACCAGAGAGGAGACAACACCTTGAGATGTATTTAGGTATCCATGTGGTGCTATTTTGACCGGTGTCTCAAGCAGCATGGTGGTGTTAAGAAGTGTGGAACTGTAGGCCACAGTGGACATCTCAAAAAACAAACAAAAAAACTCCAGATTGGAGTTTCTTTACGTTCTTAGGAGAGCTTCCAATAGATTGAAGTGCTTTATTTATCCAAAATGAACTTTTTGCATTCAAAAGCTTTGAAGGGTCCAAAAAAGTGCACAAAAAAGAAACGAGCATTCGAAGAATCAGGAAAATTTTTTTGGTGGAAGGAGCTGAGCCTTCCTCAATACCTCTTTTGCTTTTTGGTTCGTGGGAAACTTTATTTTCATCCATGAAGAAAAATTAATAATTTGTCAGCCAACTTCCTCACCCACAATCGTGCAAAACCAGGGAGAGCCGGAGGTCCACAAGCCCAAGTGGACGCAGGACACGGCTCTAGGAATAGGAAGCAGATATAGCAAATTGATAGGGCAGACATGAGCTCGGCGCGCACCCAGACTTTCCCGTGCCTGGGGAACACCCCTTTGGCATGCCCATCCTATCCCCAGACTCACCCTGTCGTACAAAACGACAAGCTGTTAGAGGTCTGGACTCCACTCGGCCACAGACCTCATTGACTGGGAGTGGGTAGTTCCTAGCTGACCATTTAGGGTGAAGCAGGGGGCAAAGAAGAGTTTTGGCAACTGGCGACAACAACACCCTGGCCTCCAGAAACCTCAGCCTCCAGCATCACCTTTTCCATCTTACGGGTCACCGCACACAACAAACGCGCAGGTAGGTCTAGCTAACCAGCTCGGACAACCAAAGAATACAACATAAAATGGAGAATACAGGAAAGAAAACAAGAAACTAAAATCAGGAGCTGGCGCATAATCTCACAACCTTAGCAACCTACAACTAAGGCGGATGCATGTCAAGAGAACAACGAAAAACATAAAAATGGGAAAACATCTTAGAGTACATTCAGTATTATAAATATTTAATAGGAATTATCGAGGATAAATTTATTAAGGTACATTACCTCTCAAATTTTCGATCTAAACACTAGATCTTCGTCAGGAGTTCTTGTGTCTTACTACTCCACAGGTCTGGCGACCAAGCCTGATCAAGCTTGGTCGCCAGACCTGTGGAGTAGTAAGACGCAAGAACTCCTGACGAAGATCTAGTGTTTAGATCGAAAATTTGAGAGGTAATGTACCTTAATAAATTTATTCTCGATAATTCCCATTAAATATTTATAATACTGAAAGTAATAAGAGGAAGCCATGAAGTCATTAACTATTATTAGAATTAAGAGTACATGTCGGCTTGGACTGTGGGGTCGCCACTCCCCATCAGCTGGACGAACAGCTGTCTCTTCGGTAGTATCATCGTTCCAAGACGAAATTACAAGAAGGTCCGTCACAAGATCAGCTTGGTAACTGGAAAACCAGTTATCCCCGTGCGGGAGTAGAACTTGTGTACAAGTGAATGGGTTTTTTTTTTATCCAAATGGTTTTCTTTGGTGCAGGAGTCAGACAGGGTTGTGTAATGTCACCATGACTGTTAATATATTTATGGATGCATGCATGCATGATGCCAAAATAGATAATACTGGTTTATATCTTGGTGACATCCGTATGCGCAGATTGCTGTATGCTGATGGCACCGTCCTGTTGGCAGAGAGCAAAAGTGAGTTGCAGAGTATATTGCCTCGGATGTACGAAGTTTGCATGAAATTCAAACTGAGTATAAATAAGGGAAAAAACAAAGTTATGGGTTTTGAGAGAGGAACTGGTAGTACTGAATGTAATATATGTCTAAATGGCACAGTGATTGACCAGGTGAATGAGTTTGTGTATTTAGGAAGAATGTTTGACAGAGAGAACAAATTGGATGGTGAAATTACTAGGTGTGTGAATTCTTCATTGAAAGTCATGGCTGCTTTAGGAGGTTTTCACAGGAATGATGGGTTCTCAAGGGAGTCCCCACATGACTGTGTATGAAAGTGTAATTGTTCCTACTCTGATGTATGGCAGTGAAACCTAGGTACTACAGGAGAAACATAGAAGTACAGTAGTTTGTGTGCTGGAGAAATGCATTACTTACGGGGGGTTTGTGGCAAGACACGTTCTTATTATGTGAGGAATGAAAATGTGTTGCAGTTGTGTAATGTGAGGCAAAATGTTGTTAGCAAGGTGGAGACTAATATGCTTTGCTGGTTTGGCTATGTTGAAAGAATGAATGATGTTATGCTTACTAAGAAAATCTTTTTAGCCCAAGTGGCAGGAAGGAAAGGTAGAGAAAGGCCAAGGAGGCCAAGGAAGTCATGGGAGGATCAGATTCAGGAGTGTCTGCATGAGAAAAAGATTATGAGTATGAAGTATAGAAGATCTTGTGCACGGCGTCTGATGGTTGTGAGTGAAGCCCGAGTTGCATGTCAAGGTCACTGTAAATGGAGAAGTCTGATTACAACAACAGTAAGTAAAAACTATCTGGTAAAAACTATAAAAACTATCTAAGTAAAAACTATCTGGTATCTGTATGTAGAAGAACAATGCGTGAATGATGGGATGTTTCCATCACAAATTCTGTTCTCTGATGAAGTGAACTTTTATGTTTCCGGGGAAATCAACTGTCAGAACACTCCATACTGGTCAGTACAAAATCCTGTTTGGTTCAATCCTTCCAAGGAACAAGGCTGCGGGCACGTCATGGTGGGGTATGGGATATGGAAAGACAGAATTGTTGGTCCCTTCTTTTTTGATGAGACGGTAACCGCTGAAACGTACCTGAACATGTTGCAGGAGGAAGCATTTCCAAGCCTGTTGAATCTAGCAGGCACATTCCCAGAATGGTTTCAGCAGGATGGCGCCCCTCCCCATTACGTGATAATAGTGCGACATTACCTTAACACACAGTTTCCTAAACATTGGATTGGACACCGAGGACATGAGGAGTGATCTCCAAGAAGCCCCGATCTCACTCCACTCGATTTTTATTTGTGGGGTCACCTGAAAGCCGAGGTCAAAACTCAAAGCACTCTCCATCTTAAAAAACACGTTGTGCAGGCGTGTCAGCAAATTCCTGTGAGTGTGATCCATAAAGTGCTGCAAGACTGGAGATTGTGTCTTCATCTTCTTCATCTGTGTGTGCAACACAATGGCGGACACTTTGAACATATTCTGTAATTGCATGTGCTTTTCTCCTATGGGTCTCGACTTACGGGACACCCTGCAGAATATAATATTTTAGAGACATTTTTTCTTATTCAGTTTAAAAGCTGTACAGCTACATTTTTGTATAATTCTTGCTTTTTTGAAGCATTAAAAATGCTTCAAGATAATTTAAGCAAACTGTAAAACGTTAATATGGAAACAGATGATGCAGAAAAATATGAACGTGTAAGCAATGAACGACCAACCTCAAGCCTGAGTCGCTTAACATCATCGTTAAGTACAGTAGGTTAAACATGCCAACTTATTACATATTTTAAAGCTTCTATTTAACAAAAAGACAAAATTTGTAGTGCTTCAAATCTCCAAAGCTAACGTGTGATATAGTAAGAGGCAATGATATAACTATTGCATTCATCATCATCATTGTCAACCATTATCAATCCACTGCTGGACGAAGGTCTCCCCAAGTTTCCTCCATAACGGTCTGTCTTGTGCCAGTCTCCTCCATGTCACCCCTGCATACTTTCGAATTTCATCCACCCATCTCCCATGTGGTCTTCTTCTGGGTCTTTTCCTGTCCCTTGGAATCCAATCTAAAATTTCAGCTGTCCATCGATGATCTGTCCTTCTGGCAGTATGTCCAGCCCATTGCCATTTCAGGGATTTAACTCTGATCATGATGTCTTCCACTCTTGTCATTTTTCGGATCCACGAGTTCCTCTTCTTATCTTTCCTGGTTACACCAAGCATGCACCTCTCCATACTTCTTTGAGTTGTCTTCAGCCTTTGTATGTCTCTTTTAGTTAAGGTCCACGTCTCCGCACCATACGTAAGCACTGGAAGGATGCATTGATCAAACACTTTTCTTTTAAGACATAATGGCATATTGCTCTTGAAAATTATGCTGTTTCTTCCAAAAGCTCTCCAGGCAAGTTTTGTACGCCGATTAATTTCTTCATCAATGTGACCCTCACTTGATATCTGCTGTCCAAGATAAACGTACGTGTCTGTTATCTCCAGCTTTTCTCCATCAATCGATAAATCTTCATTTCTTGTAAAAGCATTGAACATCACTTTTGTCTTCTGAAAGTTCATTTTTAATCCCACTTCTTTACTCTTGTCAGCAAGTTCCTGGATCATACTCTGCAGCTCTGATGGGGTAGTTGCAAAAATGACTACGTCATCAGCAAAACGAAGGTGGGTTAGATAATCTCCATTAATCTTTATCCCCTTGTTTTCCCAGCTCAGTGACTGAAAAACACCCTCCAATGTGGCATTAAAGAGCTTCGGAGATATGGTGTCACCTTGTCTCACTCCCTTTCCAATTTTTACGTGTGTTGTATTTTCAAACAGCCTAATCTTTGCACTTGCATTTTCATAGATGTTATTAATAATATTAATGTATGCATCTTCAATACCGCAGGTTTTCAGAGCCATTGTAACTGCTGATGGTTTCACCGAATCAAAGGCTTTTTCATAATCGGTAAAAGCCATGCACAATGGAAGTTCATATTCCCTCGCTCTTTCAATTAGTTCTCTCAGCACGTGGATATGATCTATTGTGCTGTAGCCACTCCTGAATCCAGCTTGTTCTCTCGGTTGAGCCATGTCCAGTGTTACCTTCAAGCGGTGTGAAAGATTGCATTACTTAGTATTAAACCAGATATGCAGAACACAAACACAAGCAATAGTATTACAATGTTTGAGGAGAAGCACATAAAGGAGCAGTGGTTTATTTTGATAAAAGAAATATTCTTGTTTGATGGAATTAATTTAGAAGATTTTGGTTAGAATAAGTGTTCTAATTTAAATACAAGGCATTTTTAGCAACTAAAGATTGGTGTCATCAGGTAAGTACATGTAAAACTTTAAAATATTATTTTTTCACATGGTTAAGGTACATGTCATAGGGAATATTCAGAGTACAAGATGATTCAACAGACCAAATTGAAGTACATACTATGTAACAAATAAGTCAACCCTAAATGTTTTGCATCCCCACATCATCTTACTTTGGAAAACTTACTAAGAGGAGATGAAATTTAGTGCAAATATGTTTAAATGTCCTTGACATAAAAGACATCTTCATAACTTCATAAAGTTCTGCCAGATGTCATGGGTATAAACAATTCCCAAACAGATATCTTATAGTGATGCTAATCGTAAACACAGAGCTTCAACAGAGTTTCTATGAGCTCAGAAGGCACCAGTGTGCAATATTTGCACACACAGATATGCATCGTTCTCTTAAAAGTATTTTGACAACAGTAGTGGTGAAGAAAATTTTTCTTCAGAAAATTAATAATATGTGGGGGCAGCTTTGGCATTGCATGCAAGCTGTATTTACTGACATGGATTACAGAATGTGAATTGTTAAGCAGCAGCAGTGAATGAGTTCAGATTAGGCATTGCATGCAAGCTGTATTTACTGACATGGATTACACAATGTGAATTGTTAAGCAAAGCAGTGAATGAGTTCAGATTAGGCTTAAGTATTTATTTTGTGATAATAAAAAAACAAAATTATCAAAAACAAAACACAAAATACATAGACTAGATTTTCAGTTTGTTAATTAATTTCCTTATGAATAATTCATACAATACTAAAAACACCAAATGTACACATGACTTCAAGGCAACATATGTATTTTAAATAAATATTTAAAAGACTATTCTTGAAACTCCTTGTGAAGGAAGTTTTCTACTTGAATGTGTTTCACAAAGAGATTCTTAAAAATTGTAGTACATAAGAATATGATCTGAACTAAATTAAAAAGTCTCTTTAATTTGTTGTTTTAAACTGAGTTGCACTCCTGGAATGTCTATCTTAAGTAATTTGCAAAACTTTATTTCTATTATAAATATTGCTACTTCAGGATGTACTAAAACAAAATTTTTCACAAAAACAAAAGCACTGAGACAAGATGATCACAAGTTCTTTAATAATTTTTATTGTAGTACACCGAAAAATAGCTATATGAATAAAATCAGTAAAGTTTTACACAATCACCAAAGCAAGGCATTCCGGGAGTGAAACTCAGGAAAAAAAAACAACAAAGTGAAGAGAGTTTTCCATTGGCTTCAGTTTTGTTCATTACATATTCTGAACAAATATAATTTCTTAAGACTGATTCCCTCCTTTATTTCCTTTATTGTTTTGCATTGCACTTACCAATGATCAGCTTCAGTTAAATTTCAAAAGTAAGTTATCAATCATTTATGTGGGATTCCTGTAAGTAAATACAGCTTTGCTTAACAATTCACATTCTGTAATCCATGTCAGTAAATAGTAGGATATATAAATCAAATGCATACTGAAGGGGCGGGGGGAGGGGGTGTCTAAATCCATTATTTGACAATGTATGAGTAACAGGAAACCTATGATGCATTAGCAAGACAGTTAAAGCATTAAAAACTGTTTTTTCCCTTGCACTATATTATTGAAGTATTGACAGAATACTTGTAAAATGTATCATGAATGATATGCTTTGTACACTAATTAGCTGCTGTTTTGAACTCAGTACCAGGGTTTGTACATTTTCGGGGGGAAAAAATTCCAGGACTTTTCCAGGAGATATACTAAAAAATTCTAGGATGATTACTACGCTTTACAATATCATGGTCAAATTATTTTTTAAAAGTAATTTCAGTTTTAAGTAATGAAAATGATGAAAGATGTAAATGGATAAGTGTGCTCTTTTACTCATTACATTTCTTTTTGATGTTTTTAATTGGAGAATTACCCAATAATGCTAAATTGAATAATAATGGTGCAATTATAAACAAGGTTTATAAGAAAATCCTTTCCCCCAATCTGAAAATGATTAATTCAATCAGTCATTTTAGCTGCATCACTATTCTGAATTATCTTCCCATGTAATTAGTCTATTATTGATAACAACTGAAATTTTTATAAAATAAAGAAAGGGTAGATATCCAGAATTTAAGAATGGGGAGGACACACATTTAACAGAGGACTGGTAAAAATCCCTGAGATTTATATCCTCCAGAAACACAGGGTGGTAAAGCATGGGGGGACCTATAAGAGTGGAGATGGGGCAGCCCCCCCCAACCCCCCAGCAGGATGGGGTGCATGCCTGTCAGTGTATTACAAACAGCAGTTATAAAGTACTGCTGTGGGGATCACTGAAAAGTTCAGGCCGATGCAAAACAAAGCATGGAGTTACAAATCTATAAGAGAAAGTGTGAAGTCTGAAAACAAGAAACAAGAAAGAAGCAAAGCAAAGCACTTACGTACTTATTTGATAATTTTTTTTTCTTGAATGGAGGGAAGTAGACAAAGTGTCTTGATGCAAAACAAAACCTGGGGGGGGGGGGAGAAGCAAGTGTTCTTAATGCACATGAAAGTGTTGCACAGACACATTCCTTGCTGGCAGATGTCAGCTGCAATAAATCTCTCCTAAAACCACAGTAGTTGAATTGATTAAAACTTGATACATAGATGACCTTGTCATGTTATGGGTATTGGATAGGAGCATAGGAGGAAATCTAAAGGCCTCAAGATGTTTCCTTGGAGTTCTTCTTCTTCGATCACTGTCCTTTTATGGGTATTTGCATAGTTCTGGAATGTGAGGACCTGAACTCTTTGTTCAGTGGGTATCTGCATAATTTGGAAATGTGTGGCCTTGAGTTCTTTGTCTGAAGTAAGATATAAGAACATGCACGATGGATTCGTCTCACATGCTCTCTCTTTCACCCCTCTATGAGGGGTGGCACACTACTGATTGTTACCATGAAGGCTGTTTGATGTCTTTAACTTTTCTTGGGGCAATGATTCAAGATACCTGTTGATGAGATTGCTGATTTGATGTGGGTCATACAGCTGTAAAAGTGGAGCTGAAAATGATGAAGTCATTATGCTCCTGGTTGATTCTTCTGCCTGCTGATGAGTGATGAGACAGTGTCGGGGTGTCTATGCTGTCTCCGCTACTGGACCTACATGCATATTCCACTTCATTCGTGGACTTGGTCGAGTGTTGGCTGGATGCTCCTGGTCGATTCTTCTGCCTGCTGATGTGTGACGAGAAAGTGCCGGGGCGTCTGTGCTGAGCCTCTACTAATGATGCTATGAAGCTCCATGTATATTCAACTTCATTCGTGGATTTGGTCGAGCATTGGCTGGATGTCCTCAGTGGATTCTTCTATCTGCAAATAAGTGCCAGTACAGCAGTGGGGTGTGTAAGACAAGTTCTTGATGATGATATGGACTGTTTGATGTATGGTTGTCCTCATTGACTGTGCTTGTTGGCTTCTTTACTTACGTTCCCGTTCGTGTTTATGCTGCGGAAGGACTTTTACTGAAGGACTGGTGTGTTGAATCATGATTATATTGGCTTTCATGAGCGTTTCTTCTGTTTGACTGACCATTTCAAGGTAAAATGCATTTCTGGCCTTTAGAGCAAAGAGAAGTTATGATAAATTGTAACTACTTAAGGAATGATATTAAACAGTTAAATTTGATTTGTGTTGTAAAATTTGTGCACTGTCGCTATTCACTTAACTTAATTTAAGAATGTCAACACTCTTAAGACAGTCCTGCCTGAAAGGTTTTGAGCTGGCTTGGGCTGGGCAAAGAGATAGTTGCAGGTTGGACCGTTGCAAACTCCCTGCCCCTTGCAAATGCTAAATGCCTTTTCTTCCCCCTCTCCTTCTCAGCTGTTTAAATTTTAAGCTCCCCTTCCTGAAAGACCTACTAGTGATCATCTAATTTTTCCTATGTGGTATTATTGCACTGGAAGTAGTGTTTTTTTTTTCTTTTTTTGCCAAATTAGAATTCGGAGCACATCTGAAACACCGTGGCCGGCAGTTTCTTTGAGAACAGAAAATTAAAAAAAAAAAAAGGGTGGGGGTGGTGGGGGTGGGGGGAGGAGGTAACACTGATTTCTTAAAAGGAATTCACAAATATATTTTTAAGCCCTGATTTCAAATTTCAAGGCTTTTCAAGACAGCTTTAAAAAAGCACCATTTTTGCAGGATATTCCAGGCCTTGAAAAGGTAATCATGATTTTCAAGGACTTTTTAGGTTTTTAAACACCCGTGCACACCCTGAGTACACACAATCACTAACATGGATGCACTGCACCTGGCAAATTGAGATTAATATAGTGAAAATGTTTCTTTCTTAAAAAGAATTATTTTTACTGCTTATATATTGTTTATTAGTAAAATATTCCCAAGATTTTATACCTTTTTCTGATGCACAATTTTTGCTTAAGGGCTTTAAATGTTTTTAAAAAAGAGAACATTTTGAAACATTTGGCAAGACAACTCTGTTTCTGGAAGAATGATAATATACATTACTTTTTCATCATATACATGTAAGAAGGATTACGTTTTTTTTTCCCAGTATGCAATTTTTTCACTCGGCAGCAGCAGTAAGATAACGTATAATTAAAAAAGCATTTTAATTCTGACACCCAACAAGCATATTTCCTTTGTTCTTGGAACTTTAATTGCTGCTTTATGAAAATTTTAAAATATTCTACAAAAATGGTTTTTAATCAAAACATGTGCTCACTATACTACAAATAACAGTGGCATCACTCTTGTTCAATGTTTTACCCCTTTAATGACCAGGTCCCTGAAATCTTGTGTTGCTCAGAACACCACTAATGCCTGAAACTGTCTGTTGCTCCTTTCAGAATTTCTCCCCTCCCCTTTACAAGTTAACAAAACAAGCATTAGTGCTTGGTCACCACACAAAACTTCTGATCGGTAATATTGATGTGCACTGACCTTCAGACATTTCCCGAGAGTGATCACTGCATTCTTCCTCAGAGAAGGCATGCAGTGTTACGAGAGTAATTATATTGCCTCTGGCCTGCTTTACTTATTTGCTTAGCGACAACAATAGTGACTGTGGGTGACTTCTGCCAATTCTGTAGAGGCTGTGCAAATTCAAAGAACAGGTGAGGGCAGGAAATCCTACTTCACTCTAGATGGATGTTTTTGGGCAGTCATGAGGGCATGAATGTAAAGTTAATGGTAGAAAAAAGAAAGCTACCCACAAGAAGTTTGGCAAAATATTAGCAAATGTCAATTCACATTAGTTAACAGGTAACACACACACACACACACACACACACACACACACACACACACACACACACACACACACACACACACACTATTATTATTATTATATTCTAAACACAAGAATTATTATATTCTAGACACTGTGATTTGATACTTATAACAAAAATCACAAACATCCATGGTGGAATAAAAGATTTTTTTAATCATATTAGTAAAAATTATTTTGAATAATTGAGTATAATTACAATGGTTAAGCAAAACATATGCTAAGCTTTATGCTGGTCACTGAAACAAAGAATTTTGTACCTGAAGGTAAATAAGAAGCATAACTGAAAAAGCTACTGTGCACTTGTTAGGAAAAAAGAGTGAAAAATGTTGACTGCAAATATAAACAAATCCCAAAAATGCAAAGAGCAAAAATTCTCACAACAATAATCTTAATGCAAATTATCACATATTTTTTTTTTTTTTGTGAATAAAGGAAAGCAAAAAAAGAAAATTACTTTGCATTTCTATCAGCTTTGACTCAGGACTGTTTGCTCCTGTTTTCATAACTGATAATTGCTCCATTTTGTATCCTTTTTGTTTTTCTTCTTCCAAGTCTAACCGTAACCTATAAATCTGAAAACATAGTATTATGTTTTTGTTTTTTGAAAATTTAAATATTTTGAACAAGAACAATATTTGAAAGAAGTAAATAACACTTTTGCTCAGACATATTATTCACTAATGAAAAAATTATCCTGCTCAGACAAACAACTTACTACTGAAAACATTCTGTTAGACATACAATTCACAACAGAAGACTTGATAATAATATCATTATTTAATAGCTCATCTAAAATTAGTTTCTCTTCTTCTTTGTAGTGAAGTTATTAAAATGAAGAGCAATGATAATAATACCATTAGTTAATAGCTCATCTAAAATTAGTTTTTTGTAGTGAATTTATTGAAATGAAGAACAATTGTGCAGATAAACTACAGAAAAAAATTCACAATTTTTCATTGGTTAAGTGTTGAACATTACAGATTTTCATGCACGCACGTTTCATTGCATATTTCCCCACAGAATAAACTTTTGCTTTTTTTTATTGTTTTAGTGGTAAAACTTAAATGCAAAACTTAAGTGCTGTATGAGGTAAACAAACTGATGTGTACATAATTTAAATGGAAGTGGGTGTGTTTGGTATATCTCTATTATCTTTTTGCACCTGCACAACTGAATAATGTCCTGCAGATCAATATGGCAAAAAACACAGACAGATAAAGAAATACTTTTCTTTTTAAATTACATATGCAAATATTAGTGTTAATTTATTAGAAACTGCCTCCATTTCTTTCATCCCATTGCAATATTTTCCCACCTTTAACATATTTTGTTGCAGATATTCTCCTTGGAGGTGACCTGCTACCTTGGAATGTACCATCTATTACATATGATTTTTAAACCACTTTGACATGTTTCAATTAACTTAGTTTTCCACAAAAACAACCATTTCAGATCTAATATTTATATTAATTTTGGCTGATTTTGAATCTATGTAACATACAGGGTGCACCAAAATTAAATGCTGATTTAAAAAATCATAACTTAGAAATGAATGCATCAATTAACATAAAACAAATGATATTGTATTGGTAGAAACCTAATTTTTTTTGACAACCCTGTTTGGTTGATACAATGTGAAACAGATGGTGCTAGTACAGTTTGAAATCCAAAATGGCAGAGTTCACAGGCAGCAAGCATGTAGCATGTACGTACTTTGTGGTATAATGAAAATTATTCTGTGGCTGCTGTACAGCAGCTTTAACAAATAAAGGTAACTTGATCACGCTAGTTACGTTACGTGAAAAAACTTTTACAAGAAAGTTCGTAAGTTGGGAGCTTTCAACCTTATCTTAGGTCTTCATCACGCCAGCAGCTTTAAAATAAAAAAAGCCTCCCACACATTCTTTAATCACAGAGTGGAATTCATGCTTCATATCAATAGAATCCATAGTGCACTATGAATCAGGTCAAGGTCATCCAGCTCTTTCTGAAGATACATTGGAACATGTGCGGGAAGCATATCTGAGGGATATGTGTAAATCAATTAGGTGAGTGAGCATGGAACTTCTGGTGCCAATAACAACTGTGAGGTGCACCAGATCTTGAAGACATGCAAACTGCAGCTATTACATGCATGCTCGGACAATGACCAGAAGTGCCGGCACAAATTCTGTAGTACCACCATGAGTGAATGGATTGAATCAGATGAGGACTTTCTCATGTGAGTTGTCTAAAAAAAGTGTAATGAATCATGGGGCACACTGCATATTTTGTTGGCATTTTTTTGGTACATGTCCATGTTTTAGGTGCAAAACAATAATTCCATGGTAGTTTTGCATATGTAAAACCTTCATTAAGTTTATTTTTACTGCAAAAAACCCTATAATAATTGCACTACACGTTTTTGTTAAGTAACAGATTATTATGATCTACTTAAATATACCGGTTACATTCCCTATTGCTTTTCCCCTTTGCTGACAAACTAGTTGAAATCTTCAAAAATTTTGGGTGCACAAGTTAGCCATCAAACCTCCTCCAACAACCATCCATTCACTAACTAAAGATTCACAGCATCTGGTGTGTGCTGCATCTCAGTAACTACACCCTCTGGAGAAAAATGTTATGTTGGCATGATATTCCGGTCTATCCACTCCAGAATTCTTGAACATAAAAGCAATGTAAAGAAAGGCTTTCTGTGGATAGCTCTTTCCCTACCAACCACTAAAGATACTTCAGTTACATCAAACTGGAAGAACATTAAACAAATCGCTCCCTTTTAACAAGGGTATGTACTGAATACATTAATACAGACATTTGACGTGGACTAGGAACATCAAACAGAGGTCATCGCTCTCTCCATGTTTATAAGTGAGTCACGGAAAAATTCTCATTGGCCGCCACCGGGAATTGAACCCAGGGTCTTCCAGCTATGCGCCGGATATGATTCCACTGCACCACAGCGGCCTCGAATTCCTCCAGACTCACATACACTAACTGCCAAGCCAATTTGGCAAGTTGCTTCTTGGAGCCCCGCACAATGCTGGGGATTTACCAAAGATGGTAAGCAGCAACTGAACAAATAATTAGAAAGCGAATGAATAATTAATACACACACTTCACGTGAACTAGGAACATCAAACAGAGGTCATCGCTCTCTCCACGTTTATAATTACCATCACGTTTATAATTACCATCTTTGGTGAATCCCCAGCATTGTGCGGGGCTCCAAGAAGCAACCTGCCAAATTGGCTTGGCAGTTAGTGTATGCGAGTCTGAAGGAATTCGAGGCCACTGTGGTGCAGTGGAAGCATATCCGGCGCGTAACTGGAAGACCATGGGTTCAATTCCCAGTGGCAGCCAATGAGAATTTTTCCGTGACTCACTTATAAACGTGGAGAGAGCGATGACCTCTGTTTGATGGTATGTACTGATTTTTAGAAGTCAATTTAAGGAGTTTTCCAGGAGTTTGTGATGACCACAGAACTTTTTAAAGATTAATTTATCTGAATATGCAGTTTCCCATTTTTTAGTCACTTCTTCATATATAGTCGAAACCCCATATGATGAAGTTGAAGCAAGAGTTCAACACACTCAATATATGTGAAATTCATTATAACTAAACAGATACAAAAAAAATACATATAAAACAAGCGAAACACACAGAGTCGCATACGGTAAAAGGTTCGTTTAGCGGTAGCTTTCGGTCATCCTACGACCTTGATCACCCGCGATCGACTGGATGGGCTGGTTGCCAGAACTACAATTTGAAGTTGGGGTGTTGGAACTGTTGCCAGATTTCAGAAGAAAGATCCAAATAAATGGGATTTGGTGAGGGGTCTCTTAATTGTAGTTTTTGGTGAACAAAATTTCAATGCTCTCTTGAAAATGCAGAGATGCCTTACCGTACGTGACTCTGTGCGTTTCCCTCATTTTATATGTTTATGTGTTATTATTGCACGATGCCTGAGTTTTAAACCAAGATACAAAAAAGGATATTTTTTTTGCATATTACATTATGTCAGGATAAAACTACTCAACCATAAATTGTTTATCAATCAACAGAGAGTAAATGATACTCACAAATTAAAAAGTATAGGTAGCAGTAAAAATATGAATCACATTTTTTGATAGTTTTTGCAGTTATAATAAAGTAACTGCAAAAACTGGGACATTTTAAAAATTATTTTTTGATGGTGTCATTGTCTGCAAAAGCACTTTTACCATAAACAGACTTGAATACAATAACGTGAATCATTACAACGCTTTAACTATCCACTGCTTGTTTGAAAATCCTCTTTTCCTAAAAGCATCGCAAAAGCTAATGACAAAATTTTCTTTAATAAAGGCTTAGTTAATGGAATGTTTTTTCTTCTGTTTCCTTCAAACCATTTGAAGAGAGCATCTTCCACATCAGTGTGCATTTCTCCTTGAAACCTTTTTCTTTCAGCATGAAAAACAACCCTCACTGAACTTTTGTTTCAATCCATTCTTGTTTTTTATTAAATTGTAGAAAGAGAATTTGGTGGAATGCCAAACTTTTTGGCAACTTCAAATCTTTTAATTTCTCTTTTTTCTACTAAACTGATAGCTTCAATTTTTCCACTAAGCATTAATGTTTTATGCTTGTTGAAAGTCACGTTTTTTTCAGTTTTCCTAAGCATACTGCACTGACTGAACAGCAATCAAAGTCCAAATGTGACCACCATTGCTGTTGCCTAAGTGAATTCACTTGAACACCCATTGATGACGGGGGGGGGGGGGGGGGGGGCAGCATTGCCAAAGGGGAAAAATCACAGTCAGGAAATTGCATTGCTAGCATGAACTCATTAGCTCAGTGTCCAGGCTCATCATACAAACAGGTCAGCTGTGATGCTGGGCAGAGTTTATGTCATTGAAAGGTGGCAATGGCACAGGATAAAAGATTTTCACCTCATAGATAAGAAGTAGAAAGTAAACAGAAACATTTTTGTCTTCATGCAAACTGACCTGTCTGTAAGGAGAACCACGGGGTGCTGTCAATAACAAGTGAGCCCTATTTTTCCTGTGAAAGAGAAAGGGATAGTCTGTATGAATGTCACTTAATTTGTTTAGTGATAATGTGCTGAACTTTGATGTATATATGGTTTATCCAAAAATTGTTGTTCATAATATGTGGTTAAAATAACATTATGAAATTCAAGGAATCTGTAAAAACTTTGTATTATGCGAACTTGTTGTATATGGATTTGATTGTATAAACAGATAAAGAGATTTTTCCCTTTTGTTAAAAAAAAAAAAAGTAGAGTTTGATATCAGAGCTTTTACTCTGTGTTGCCATCTTTCATTTTAGTAAAGTTGTTTTCTCTTTGTAATGTGATTGCAGCAGCATTTTTTTATCATTAATTTGGCTTTAAACAAATGAAGAAATGATTGCTCTTCCCCTTTGATATAGCAAGAAGTGACTAAGGAATATGGAACAAACACGTTTTAAGTAAAATTAAATATATAAAATTGGCACTGTCTTGTTCACTCCAAAGGTCTGCATGGGCCGGGCCAGGCTTTTTTTTTTTTTTTTTTTTTTTTTATCAGTTAAGTGAAAAATTTTTGGGCTTGGGCAGGGCTTGCTCGCCCTGTATTGGAAAATTTAATATTTTGCTCCTAGATTAAAAAAAAAACATTTTCATTGCACAAAATGAAGACTAATTTGCTAAATAATCAGACAGCAAAGTTCACTGAGTGAAATGAAAGATCCCATATGCCACCAGATGCTAAACAGAATAACTTTTTACCAACCTCAAACAGCTATAGTTTTCTAAAAGAGTTTCTCATATTCCATAGTAACTGCAAAGAATCTGTAGCACTTGGAGTGTCTGGGTCTTCTCTGAAGCAATACCAAGGCATGTGACAAAGTCAATCCAATCATGCCAGTTGCTTACACCATCAGAAGAGGACCAAGCGCATGTCAGCTGGGAAAGGTGAACTCAACTACAGAGAAAGTGTCAAAATACTACTGAAGACTAACTTTTGGGATTTGGAAGCACCCTTCAATATCCCAATTACTAGGAAATCTCTGCAGGTTGCAGTTAGGTGAACAAGGCCGATGTTCAGCTGAAAGACCTTACTGAACATTTAAATACTACAAATAATAAATGATTAGCATCAATATATATACACTAGCAGAAAGTGAAAAAAGAACACCAAGAAGGAATTGGCGGACGATCATAAAATTTACATATGTTAATGGGGTCGAGTTTACGTAGGTGTGATGTTAATTTCGGGAACAACCGGTGAGCGCTTACGCCACAGTACGGCATAATATGAAAATTATCGCCGGTGGTATTTAAGGAGTACAGCAAAGTGAATGTAATCAGTCGTCGGCGTATGGACACGTGCGAAGACCCTGAAGAAGCTGCAATGCCTGGACATGGAAGACGTGTACGATTTCAGCAGTTATCGGACTTTGAGCGAGGTCGTCTAGTTGGACTCCGCGAGGCCGGGTGGTCGTATCGTCGTATTGCGGAGCAAATTGGACGGGAAGTATCAGTGGTAGTACCATGGTGGCGTAGATGGTTTGAGGAACATTCCCACACGAGAAGACGTGGAACCGGGAGTCACAGACGGACTGACGAGCGGACCGATAGACGCATAAGAAGAGCGGCGTTGTCAAGCAGAACATCCACTGCGACGCAAATCCAAGCTGCCGTTGCACCAAAGGTGATGTGTGCGAACAATCCACAACCATCTACTGGATGCAGGACTACGTGCACGTGTGCCTCTGGCATGTGTACCGCTGACTCCAGCCCACCGTCAGGAACGGCTGCAGTGGTGTCGCCAACGTCTGCACTGGAGAACGCAATGGTGATCTGTCGTGTTCAGCGATTAAAGTAGATTATGCTTGGGAGCCTCTGTGGCCGTAAGCGTGTTCGCAGACGCACAGGGGAGCGTCTCCACCCTTCTTGCATCCGCCAGCAACACACAGGGCTTAAACCTGGTCTCCTGGTGTGGGGAGCAATCAGCTATCACTCCCGTACACAACTAGTGTTTGTACCAGGTACGTTAAACATCACCTCCTACATCAACAACATCATTCAGCCCGTTGTTGTGCCATTTGTAAGGTCGGTTCATCGTGGTGTTTTCTAGCAAGATAACACACGCCCACACGCGGCACTTGCAACGCAACATGCACTTCAGGGTGTGAGACAACTTCCATGGCCTGCACGTTCACCGGATTTGTCCCCCATTGAGCACGTGTGGGATTTTATGGGATGACTTATCCGGTCTCCACGGATAGCCACGACCATCCCGATTTACGCGTCCAGGTTGAGGATGATTGGAACTCAATACCCCAAACTTGCATCCAACATCTGTACGACAAACTCCATGCCAGAATTGCACAGTGTGACGCAGTTCATGGTGGTTCAACCTCGTACTACCCATGTTACATGGAAATGTTATTTTTCAGTTTATCAGCAAATACAGCTGTATTTTGCCATAATGTTTTGATCACGTTATCCTCTGTATTCCGTTATTATGCTGTATAAATTTCGTTGGTATCAGACGTCTAATTCTTGGTGTTCTTTTTTCACTTTCTGCCAGTGTATTTTTATTATAAATTTCAAAATCAGTCAGTTTTCATGTTAATAAAATATTTCATAAAGTGCATTTTGGTTACTCAAATGAGAAGTGTTACTTTACCTCATCTAGAAGTTCTTGTTTTTCCTCTGCAAGCTTCTTTAGTCGAGCATCTAAAAATTATGATTTGCATTTAAAATTCATTATACTTAGAAAAACATACACAGAGTTAGATATCTTAACACCAAATACTGAAAAAGCTGATTTAATATCACATACATACATACATACATACATACATACATACATACATATCACTAAGCTGTTCTCTGAGATTCAGAGGTTAGCTCCAAAAAGAAATACAAACTTTTAGATATTTTTACTTATTGTTGTCGTATCAAACTTCGCCATTTACAGCGATCTTGACATACAACTCGTGCTTCACTGATATCCATTACACGCCGTACACAAGATCTTTTATACTTCATACTCATAATCTTTTTCTCATGCAGACACTCCTGAATCTGATCCACCCATGTCTTCCTTGGCCTTCCTCTGCCTTTCCTTCCTGCCACTTGGGCTGAAAATATTTTCTTTGTAAGCATTTCATCACTCATTCTTTCAACATGGCTAAACCACCGAAGCATATTGGTCTCCACCTTGCTAACAACATTTTGCTTTACATCACACAACTACAATACATCTTCATTCCTCACACAATCAGATCGTGTCTTGCCACAAACCCCACGTAAGTAACGCATTTCTCCAGCACACAAACGACTCCTATGTTTCTTCTGCAGTACCCAGGTTTCACTGCCATACATCAGAGTAGGAACAATTACTGTTTCATACACAGCCATGCGGGACTCTCTAGAGAACCCATCATTCCTATGAAAACTTCCCAGAGCAGCTATGATTTTCAAAGAAGAATTCACTCGCCTACTGATTTCACCATCCAACTTGTTCTCTCTGTCAAACATGCTTCCTAAATACACAAACTCCCTCACCTGGTCAATCACAGTGCCATTTATACTTACATTACATTCAGTGCTAACCATTCCTCTCTCAAACACCATAACTTTGGTTTTTCCCTTATTTATACTCAGTTTGAATTTCATGCAAACTTCGTGCATCCGAGTCAACATACTCTGCAACTCACTTTTGCTCTCTGCCAACAGGACAGTGTCACCAGCATACAGCAATCTACACACACAGATATCACCAAGACATAAACCACTATTATCTATTTTGGCCTCACGCATGCATGCATCCATAAATATATTAAACAGCCATGGTGACATTACACAACCTTGTCTAACTCCTGCACCAATGGAAAACCATTTTGATAAAACACCATTCCCTCGCACACAAGCTCTACTACCAGCATACATGGCTTTTACACTATTAAGTAGATGCCCAGTAACACCATATTCATTCAATACCTTCCACAAAAGTGTTCAATTTACTCGGTCGTAAGCTTTCTCTAAATCTATGAAGGCAGTAAAAACTTTCTTCCGAAAAGCCAGATACTTTTCAATCATCGTGCATAATGCAAAAATTTGGTTAGTGCAGCCTTTAACAGGCATAAAACCACTCTGAACATCCCACACTTTCAATGATGTAAGATCCTGTACTTTTTCAATAACAACCTTACCAAACACTTTCCCTGGCACACTCAGTAGGCTAATACCACGATAGTTCTTGCATTCAGTCTGATCACCTTTTCCCTTATACAAGGGAACAATGATAGCATCCTTCCAATCCCGAGGGACCATTCCTAACTCCCAGCACAACTGGCAAATTTCAGCTAACCAGTCAATTATAGAATCACCACCATACTTCAACATCTCTGCAGTTATGCCATCAACTCCCGGAGCCTTACCATTCTAAAGAGATTTTAGAGTTTTACACACTTCTCTTGAGATCCCTCCTGTGCTTTCATCCCTCATTGTGACATCATCTGCATCTGTCTCAGAATCATTTTTGCTCTCCTGATCTAATAACACACAGAAGTATTCGCCCCATCTGTCACTTAACTCATTGGGCTCCCATATCATTTCCCCAATCTCATTCTTCACACAACTTACAACTTTGTTTCCCCTATTTTTCCTGAGTCTCATGTACTTCCAGAAGGACTTTCTATCTTTCCAAAAAGCCAGTTCGTGCCTTTCCACTTTCTCTCTCCTATTATTTGCCTTACTGTGGCGAACCAGCTTAGCAGCTTCACGCTTCTTACAGTGATATTCATCCACAGAGACTCTACCTTGCAACATCCCCAAATAGGCTTCCTTCTTTTTCTTTACTGCCTCATCAATCTCACTATTCCACCAAGCAACACCGCTATTGTTATCCACTATTGCGGTGCCACAGACCTCTTTAGCAGCAGTAACAACACAGTTCTTAAAACATTCCCACTTCTTTTCTACATCCCTCTCACAAGATTTCAGATCCTTCAGTCGTTCTCTGAGAAAGTTAGAATACCGCTGATGATCTTCAAGGAGCCTATCAACCTTTATTCTTTCTATCCTGGGTCTCTTCCTATTCCTTTTCCTCCAACCAACATTAAGTTTCACTCGTGATACTACCAAGTAAAGATCAGAACCAACATCCGCACCTCTCATCACATGGGTGTCAACAACTAAGTGTTTCAAACGCTGATCGTAAACAACAAAATCTATCGCACTCTTTTGACCAAGAGTACGATTTTTCCAAGTATATGTGTGTATATATTTGTGGTTGAAAAATGTATTAGATACACACAAATCATTCTCAATGCAGAGTTCAATTAATCTTTCACCATTATCATTCACACAAGGATCATTAAACTTACCCAAAACATTGTCAGAAATTGCATTCTGCACACCTACTCTAGCATTGAAATCCCCTGCTATTATAACTTTTTCTTTAGCACCAAACTGGCTCAAAACAGCTTTTAGCTCAATCCAGAAATCTTCTTTCTTATCAGAAGGTTCCGAGTCACAAGGAACATACACTACAACAATTACAATTCTCTGAAGTTTCACTTTCAAACGAATCCAGAGAATTCTCTCACTTATGCAACTATAGTGAATCAAGTTGTTCTTCATCTTTTCACTTAAAATCACACCTACACCAGCCTGTCCTCTCATATTATCCAATACTCCAGACCACACACTTACCGTGCCATTCACTTCTTCTATCCCAATTTCCTTCTTTTTGGTTTCACTTACACACAGCACATCCAGTCTATACTTATTCATCTCCTCAATCACCTCACTCATCTTGCCATTTATACCTCTAGTATTCCATACACCAATCTTGCATTCACTCAGCCGAGATCGCTTTCTCATACACCGTTTAGAAAGTCCAGGTCGATTCCGTGGTGGACCGTCCTTCTCAAGTGTGGTAGGTCCACCATATCCCACACTTGAGTCATTCTTAATATTTCTTTTTGTCTTTTTAATCAGGTAAGTAAAACCACAGTACCTTAAAACTGAAGATGCAACAAACATGACATCAAAATATGCAAAAATAAAATGCAACTTATCACACATAGAAAAAAAAATGAATCCGTACAGGCAATTTATTTGCTACCAGATCAGCAACTAAAATGAAGAGGTGGAATAATTTTGACTGATGCATGAGTACACAACTGAGGAATAAATTACACTTTGTTGAAAAAAAAAATTCCAAGCTTCTATCACATTACAATACAGAACACAGAAGTAAAATGATCCTCTGAAACTGCTTTGGGAACAAGGATTGACTTTAACGGCTAGAATAAAAACAGGATTGTACTGTTGAGTGGTACTGATCTTATGATCTTTCGACAACATTTCACAAGGAGAATTATCAATGAACTAGCTGAAAATAAAGAAATAGCATATACACCATGGAAATCATGTGGCAATATCATGACCGGCTTTGTACAGATGATTGAAACCAGTGAGACCTCATTTAGCTTCAAGTTTGTATTTCAAATACAATAGTTAAATGAATTTCATTGAATATTACAAAGAGAGAAAATTACCTAAGAAGAATAAATCCACAATAACAAGAAGAATAACACTGTCTAATGATTCTGAACAGATCTACAGGATCTTGAGTGACTTGCTGGAAGACTTTTTACTATAAAAAGGTGCTATCATCAAAATTCATTGGTTGAAATCCTGTACATAAAAATAAAAAGAGGTAGTAGGCTGATTGATATCTCAGTTCACTGCCAAAAACAAGAAAGAACTTCAACAGTACTTCTTGGAGAAAGAATATTCCACCATTGCTCTGATAGCTGCAGCTGATGAAGGCTACACTTCATTTAATCACAGTAATGCTTAGTAGATTCTTTCCCCAGAAAACAACGTAGAACTACTGGTGATCTCAAAACCACATGCAAAAATCCATTACTGTCAGGGTTGGAAAAAGGTCAGTTCTATCTAAAGTAGCAATTGATGGATTTTTATTGGAATTCAGGACCGTGTTATTAGTAGTGCAGAACAACAAAAAGTGAAAAATAAAAGTTGCAGGGAATGATACCTGCAGAAAGTGTATAATGTCACAAACTATTCAGTCCCTTTCTGACCTTTTCTTGTATCACAAGAATACTTGTGAAAAGAAATGACCAGATGAATTTGGCCATATTTAATGCCAAGTCTTAGATCCTTGATCTAAGACTTGGCATTAAATATGGCCAAATTCAAGGTTACCCTTCACCTTGTAACAGGTACTAAACAGAACTGGTTCTTGTAAACCAGAATTATACTGTGCTTGGAACAGACCTATTCTTAGATATAGAATTTGAGGAAGAAATATTTCCTCAGAAATACATGGAATATATTCAAAGCCATTATATTCTAAAGTCAGGTGATGCGCAACATCACAGCCACTCCTAGACAAATGTCAACCCCGCCTTCTCGTGGTGCATCCTGTTCCCACTAAAGGGGCTCTGACAACCGCCAATAGCGGTATAACTATACCATCGGGATTAGAGGAAATACTATCCCACACTCACCAATCCACTTGGCCAGAGTGGTGAGTTATGGCCAAACCCCTCCAAAATGACTCCACAACTTAAATCTTGGCCCTCAGTCTCCGGCAGCTGGAATGTACTTGGCCAAGGCAGTGGCCAGTGGGACATGAAGGCAGAGGGTGCTAAGAATCACCGGACGACCGGACTAGGCTGCCATTTGATGCTGACCTTGGCTACTTACAATGGACGCTCCCTATCTTCTGATTCAAGGCTTCTTGAATTGGAAGAGGAACTACAAAGGATCAAGTGGGACATCGTCGGGCTAAGTGAGGTAAGGAGAAAAGGAGATGATCTCATTGAACTGAGAAGTGGACATCTCTTCTACTATTGTGGGACAGATACTGGCAAAACTAGTGGCATTGGATTTATAATAAACAAGAAACTGAAGAATAAAGTCGCAGAAGTTGAAAGTTCCTCTTACAGAGCTGCACTACTCGTTATCCAACTCTCGAGAAGATACCAGACACAGATTATTCAAACTTATGCACCCACCACAAGTCATCCTGAAGAAGAAATTGAAGAACTTTATGAGGAAATTCGTCATCTAAATAATAAAGGCAAGCACCACTTGAAGATAATTATGGGAGATTTAAATGCAAAAATAGGGCAACAGCAACAGAATGAAACTTCAGTAGGTAAATTCGGTCACAGTAACAGAAACAAGCGTGGAAATACTCTCGTTGAGTTTGCAGAGGCAGAAGGGTTTTTCATTATGAACTCCTTTTTCAAGAAAAAGCCACACAGGAAATGGACATGGAGACATCCAAATAGGACGACAAGTGAAATTGATTTTATTATGTGTAACAAAAAATTCGTCATAGAAGACTGCAGTGTGCTAAAACAAGTTCAACACAGGTAGTGACCATAGATTGGTGAGATGTAAGATGCCCCTCAACCCTAAACTCGAACGTGGCAAGCTCATAAGACAAACAAAATGTATTGACATAATCAACCTTAAAAAACACCATAATACCTTCAAGTTGGAACTGAAGAACAGATTCTCTGCTTCAGAAGGCCTAACATTGGAAAAAGTGGATATTTCTGCAGTTAACAGAAAAGTAACCAAAGCTCTTATGGAAACAGCAACAAAATTAGCTGGGTCTAAGAACAAGTTGCATGTGAACAAATTATCAGGAAAAACCAAAATGTTGATGCAAAAAAGAAGAGAGATGAGGACAACTAAAGAAGATAGGGCTCCCAAAGTGGAATATATAGAGCTATGGAAGACAGTACGAAAAAGTATCACTGAAGAAATAAGGAATTTCAACTGTGAACTAGTGAGGAAAGCATTGAAAACAACCAAAGCCTAAAGATAGCAAAGGGACATCTCAGTAAGGGAAGAAAACAGATTATGGCACTGAGAAAAGAAGATGGTTCTGCAACAAGAAATAGAGGCGAAGTTTTGACAAGAGTGAAAGATTTCTACTCCAAATTATATGAAAGGGATGATACATGTACTCCAGGCATCATGAAAGGTACCAGTACCAGAGTTCTTCCAGTCCTCCCAGCAGAAGTTGCACATGCAATCAAGAACTTGAAGTGGGGAAAAGCACCAGGAGAAGATGAAATTACTGTAGACATCATACAAGAAGCAAGTGGAGAAATCGAAACAGTACTCGCCCAAATTTTCACTCGATGCCTTAATGAAGGGAAGATTCCTGAGGATTGGAACAACACTACAATGATCCTGCTACATAAAAAAGGTGACATTGAGGATCTCAGGAACTACAGACCTATCAGTCTCCTATCAGTGGTTCATAAAATCTTCACTAAAGTTCTTTCACACCGCTTGAAGGTAACACTGGACATGGCTCAACCGAGAGAACAAGCTGGATTCAGGAGTGGCCACAGCACTATAGATGACATCCACGTACTGAGAGAACTAATTAAAAGAGCGAGGGAATATGAACTTCCGTTGTGCATGGCTTTTATCGATAATGAAAGGGCCTTTGATTTGGTGAAACCATCAGCAGTTACAATGGCGTTGAAATCCTGTGGTATTGAAGATGCATACATTAATATTATTAATAACATCTATGAAAATGCAAGTGCAAAGATTCGGCTGTTTGAAAATACAACACACATAAAAATTGGAAAGGGAGTGAGACAAGGTGACACCATATCTCCCAAGCTCTTTAATGCCACATTGGAAAATGTCTTTCAATCATTGAACTGGGAAAACAAAGGGATAAAGATTAATGGAGATTACCTAACTCACCTCTGTTTTGCTGATGACAGTCATTTTTGCAACTACCCCATCAGAGCTGCAGAGTATGACCCAGGAACTTGCTGACAAGAGTAAAGAAGTGGGATTAAAAATGAACTTTCAGAAGACAAAGGTGATGCACAATGCTTTTACAAGAAATGAAGATTTATCGATTGATGCAGAAAAGCTGGAGATAACAGATACGCACGTTTATCTTGGACAGCAGATATCAAGTGAGGGTCACATTGATGAAGAAATTAATTGGCGTATAAAACTTGCTTGGAGAGCTTTTGGAAGAAACAGCATAATTTTCAAGAGCAATATGCCATTATGTCTTAAAAGAAAAGTGTGATCAATGCATCCTTCCAGTGCTTACGTATGGCGCAGAGACGTGGACCTTAACTAAAAGAGACATACAAAGGCTGCAGACAACTCAAAGCAGCATGGAGAGGTGCATGCTTGGTGTAACCAGGAGAGATAAGAAGAGGAACACATGGATCCGAAAAATGACAAGAGTGGAAGACATCATGATCAGAGTTAAATCCCTGAAATGGCAATGGGCTGGACATACTGCCAGAAGGACAGACTATCGATGTACAGCCGAAATTTTAGATTGGATTCCAAAGGACAAGAAAAGACCCAGAAGAAGACTACATGGGAGATGGGTGGATGAAATTCGAAAGTATGCGGGAGTAACAAGGAGGAGACTGGCACAAGACAGACCGTTGTGGAAGAGGCTTGGAGAGACCTTCGTCCAGCAGTGGATTGATAATGGTTGACAATGATGATGATGATGATGATATTCAAGCAGAACATATATTCAAAGAAATTATATTCAAGCAACACATGTATTCAAATCAATCAGAATTATGGTCTGAATTGACTGTGGTTTACTGGTTTTCCATGTAACAACTCCTCAGAAAACTTTAAACTTAGACCTATATCCATACCTGGATGTGAGATGGTCAAATGATGTTACGATGAGGCTGATCGCTTCGACTAGCAAAAAATCTGAGGTTTCTGATTCCTAAGGCCTTAGTAGCTAGGACATTCATTGTCCTGGGTGGTGCAACATAGCATACTCGAATGGAAATTGGGAGATGCAGGTTCGACTCACGCTCCGGGTGATGTAATTTTCTTTTTGAGGAGTTGTTACATGGAAAAACAGTAAATCACAGGCAATACAAATTTGAAGTTGTGATTCCATCTATTGGTGTAAATTATGACAAGAGCAGGGATCATAGCATACTTCTGGAAAATTTTAGGTAGGAATTTTATGAATTTTTGGAAAAATTTTAGGAAAATTTTAGGAGTGTATTTCAATAAAAACTAGATGTATATTTGTATATATCTAGTAAAACAACTTAGTATACATTGTAGAGTTTGCTTCACACCCTTCAACCATATATACTGATAGACTGCGCATGACATCAAAATTTCTGGCTCCAACATAAAATCACATGACATCAGTCAAAAAGATGGGTTACACCTGCTGTGCTTATGGTTGCTCTGAGCGATATAGTAAAGGAAGTTCTATGATTTTTCATGGGTAAGAAACGAATTAAATACCTAAGTCAATAAAGTTCAATTACTTAACCAGAAACTTGCAGCTATTGATATAAAAATATAGTAACTTAAGAAAAAAAAATGGAATGCATGTTACAAATTCTTCGCAAATGTTCATCACATTATAAATCACGAAATGTAAACAACCCGATCATGCATGTATATGGCTCATAAGTAAACTTACCTGAAGAGTTTTCATTATATATGAGGCGCATTCACATAATACACCGAAAACACTGAAGTTCTGCAGCGTAAATTAGTAATCATAACAGCATTTTTATACGAAATTTGGAGTCTGATGATGATGTGCCCAATGTTGGAGCCATGGCGGCTTTGATGCAGCTATTGCCAATGCGCAGTCCATTAGTATATATGGTCGAAGTTCACACCCAAATTTTTTGCATAACGTCTAATGTCTAAAAAGTTTAAGTATGATTTACTTCTAATGTTCAGTTCTTATCTTTTCACGTGTTATTATCATATTCAAGTATATTTACCACATTCAAGTTTCACTTTGAACATTAATATGCTGTTGAACCAGAAGCAATTCACGATTTTCACAGTAAAGTTTTCAGGTTTCACATTAAATTATAATATCCTAAAAAGGTAATTAAAAACCAAAAACTATGTACAATTGTTCACTAAATTACTTTTTTCATATTATTGTTTCAACCTTTTCCTGATAAGCCTATCTTTTTCTGCTTCCACCACAACTAATTTACTTTCAGTTTTCTTTATTTCAGCTGAACCTTGTATGATCAAGTTAGAGGCAACTGCTATTTCAACAGTATTTTGTTTTTTTACAGCTTTTCTCATTCTTTCTGTTCCCTCTTGAATTACTGCTAGAGAGGCTTCTTTATCCTTTTTAAGCCTATTTATTTCTGCATCATTTTCTTTTATTTTGTCATCAAACTCAGCTTTTCTTTTTTTCTCTAGCTGCTTTTCCTTATTTTCCTTCTCTTTCTGCTTCCTTTCTTTTACCTTTTTTTATTCTTCTTCCTTCAGCTTATCAACACACTCTTTATAAAATTTATGTGAATCACGAACACTATTCAACAAATTTCTTGTTATGGGAACTTTACTTACACACCCATAGTGTTTAATGGCCCCTTTAACTATTCTTAATGATGTTATAGTTGATTCTTTTAAGTTAGCCTTGTCCTTCCTTAACAGAGCAGTGCTAACCGAAAATCCCTTTCTGCATCAGCATTACCATAAGGTAAAACTAAAATTGACTTGATGAGTTTAGCAAGATTTGAGTATTTTTCTTTTCCGCTAGAGTCTTTAATACTAAATATATTACGCCAGTAATGATAAATCTGCACTGGAATATGCACTTGCTCTGAAAATTTCACTAGTTCATCTAGAGTTGGCTTATCGCAATTTAAAAGTTTCCACTCTTCTCTTACTCTATCAATTTGTTCCTCAGAAAGATGCAAAACACTTGAAATTCTGGTTATTTCCGAAAGTCCTTCAGTGACTGAAAGTTGAGTTGACTCTTTCTTTGGTTCTTTTACCTTTAAAACTTTTATGTCTCTTAGCTTTTGATTGCAGAATGGCAAATTTGACTTTAAATATTTTGTGGTTGCAATTAGTGATGATCTTACATCTAAGAGAAATAATTTCTGCCTGGTCTCCTGAACATTCCTGAGGAGATTTTTTGTCTTCATACCAACTTCTAACTTCCCCTAGTTTTTTCCATGAATTTTTGTTTTCAAAATCTACATTTTTTAGGTCTTCTCCAAATTCCCCTGCAATAACATCATCTTGGATAAACTGAGCCATAACATTCCTCATTAAAGTATTTAAATCAGAATATAAGTGGTGTATTTTTGGTTCTTCACTCTGATAACATAATGAAAACTTTTCAAAATTTTGGTGTGAAAATGAAATTAATGCTAAATAGCAAGGAGTTAGCTCATTTTTCAGGAAACAGTGAATTCTTTTATACCTTGCTGAATTGCGTAGTTGTTTTTCAAATATTTTTTGAGATGGCAAGAAGTTTAAAAAATATTCTGTAATATTTAGCCATTGATCCAAGAGCCTCTGGGCTACAGAACCAACGGTTAACCATCTGTTGCTGACATGACGCAAAAAAAATTTGGCTGTGGCCAATGTTATATCCTCGACAGATTTATAATCCTCTCGTCTTGCAGCACTACTCTTTAAAAAGTAATGCATATCAGTAGCAAATTCGTCAAAATCTATATTTAAGCTTGTCAAAAAAATTTTAAATGCATTACTAACAACACGCAGGTTGCAAAAACCTAGTTCCAAAGATTTTTGGCCTGTTTCTTGTTTTACAACTTCATTGAATTTGCGTAAAAAACACTTATTTACATTTGGGCTGTCCATGGATACACAAATAATTCTGTTCAACAAAATATTGAAGGATGATAACACATCAAGAATTTCTTTTAGCAAAATATCTGCTGTTGCATGACCCAGAAAAACGCTTGTTAGGTATCGGCAAGAAACTGAATTTATTTCTGAAGACCAGTACCTGAGATACACATCCAACTGCCGTTTGACTTGTGCATTTGTAGTTTCATCAAATGCTATAGTAACCTTTCCTGGGCTACTAGATGCATGTCTTTTTTCAAATCTTCTTCAAAATATTTTGACAATCCATGTGATATCACATAAGCAACTTTTTTTCTTGAAGTTGCATTTTGGCTGCAATAGCAGAATCAGGAAACATTTCTTTGAAAAATTCAACTGTTTCAGTGCATGAAACAAAAGACATATTGTCCTTAGCAACTTTCATGGCCCATAATGCTTCGGCTTTAGCCAACTGTAAATCATGACTCAGTACTTCACTAATATTTGTTTTGGGCTGAAGATCCCGTCCTCCAAAGGCTTTCAGGATGGACTTATTTTGAAATTTACTTTGAAATTTCTGCAAATGTTTTTTCTTCCTTTATGATGCGCTTTTACTTGTGAAAAGCCACTATTAGAAATATTGAAAATTTCTGAACACAATATACACTTAGCAGAAAATATTGTTTCAGTTGCAGAACACCATTCTTTCAACTTCACTCCGTCCAATTCTTTGGCGAGCCACGCATCTTGAAATTTCGTTTTGGATTTAGGCATCTTAACACTTGTATTACTAACCAGAAAATGAAAGGGAAGTACAAAAACACGTTCCAATATTGCAAAACCAGACAACTTCCCGAAGTTTGGCTGCGAGGATGTCAGAAGATAGAAAAAAAAAAAAAAAAAAAAAGCAAGTCACCACTAGAGAACTGAACCTGCACACAGCACAGAGAACACCATAAAAGACGCAAAACCAGAAACTATCATACGCATCTCTCACAAGTTCAGTCAAAGCGAGTCGGAGCCAAGATATATTGCGTATCGAAGGTCGCTGTCGCAGACGCACGATCGAAGGTTAATGATCACGTGCTCTACTGCCTGCCACGATAACACTCGGCTACCATCCCATCGTCATTACCGGAGGTTATGGAAGGAGACCACATGTTTCCTCTTTGCTTCCACCCACCTGCGGTTTACAATAACAAAACATCAGCAGAAAGAGGAGGTTCCACGAGGCATGTCCAAAAATAAAGTACGATCTTCTGCGTGCCACTGAGTTCGTCTGCAAAGCGCAAACCAGGGGTGAAAATGACCCCTCCCCTTTTCCCTTAGATCTCTTGTTACTCTCGAAAACTGTCCGAAGGCAAAAAAGTGGAGCGCCCGCCCCGAAGCAAGTGCATCTCGATGGCGTCATTTTCCCTCCTTCAGCAGCACAGCATATAGGCTGTGTTTCTACAATAACAGGTCTTTTTACCTTACCGTAATGGTAAATTTATTGGCGTTAATAACGGTTGTATTTTTAATAAATAAGCTTACGAAAATTTTAGGAAGAATTAGCAAATTTTAGTTATAATTTTAGGAATTTAAGGAGGGTCACAAAATATTAGGAATTTTAGGAGAAATGCGATCCCTGCCAGGGATCATAGCATACTTCTGGAAAATTTTAGGTAAGAATTTTAGGAATTTTAGGAATTTTTAGAAAAATTTTAGGAAAATTTTAGGAGTGTATTTCAATAAAAACTAGATGTATATTTGTATACATCTAGTAAAACAACTTTGTATACATTGTAAAGAGTTTGCTTCACACCCTTCAACCATATATACTGATAGACTGCGCATGACATCAAAATTTCTGGCTCCAACATAAAATCACATGACAACAGTCAAAAAGATGGGTTACACCTGCTGTGCTTATGGTTGCTCTGACCGATATAGTAAAGAAAGTTCTATGATTTTTCATGGGTAAGAAACGAATTAAATACCTAAGTCAATAAAGTTCAATTACTTAACCAGAAACTTGCAGCTATTGATATAAAAATATAGTAACTTAAGAAAAAAATGGAATGCATGTTCCAAATTCTTCGCAAATGTTCATCACATTATAAATCACAAAATGTAAACAACCCGATCATGCATGTATATAGCTCATAAGTAAACTTACCTGAAGAGTTTTCATTATATATGAGGTGCATTCACATAATACACCGAAAACACTGAAGTTCTGCAGCGTAAATTAGTAATCATAACAGCATTTGTACACGAAATTTGGAGTCTGATGATGACGTGCCCAATGTTTGAGCCATGGCGGCTTTGATGCAGCTATTGCCAATGCGCAGTCCATTAGTATATATGGTCGAAGTTCACACCCAAATTTTTTGCATAACGTCTAATGTCTAAAGTTTAAGTATGATTTACTTCTAATGTTCAGTTCTTATCATTTCACGTGTCATTATCATATTCAAGTATATTTACCACATTCAAGTTTCACTTTGAACATTTATATGCTGTTGAACCAGAAGCAATTCACGATTTTCACAGTAAAGTTTTCAGGTTTCACATTAAACTATAATATCCTAAAAAGGTAATTGAAAACCAAGAACTATGTACAATTGTTCACTGAATTACTTTTTTCATATTATTGTTTTAACCTTTTCCTGATTAGCCTATCTTTTTCTGCTTCCACCACAACTAATTTACTTTCAGTTTTCTTTATTTCAGCTGAACCTTGTATGATCAAGTTAGAGACAACTGCTATTTCAACAGTATTTTGTTTTTCTACAGCTTTTCTCAATCTTTCTGTTCCCTCTTGAATTACTGCTAGGGAGGCTTCTTTATCTTTTTTAAGTCTATTTATTTCTGCATCATTTTCTTTTATTTTGTCATCAAACTCAGCTTTTCTTTTTTTCTCTAGCTGCTTTTCCTTATTTTCCCTCTCTTTCTGCTCCCTTTCTTTTACCTTTTTTGATTCTTCTTCCTTCAGCTTATCAACATACTCTTTATAAAATTTATGTGAATCACGAACACTATTTAACAAATTTCTTGTTATGGGAACTTTACTTACACATCCATAGTGTTTAATGGCCCCTTTAACTATTCTTAATGATGTTATAGTTGAGTCTTTTAAGTTAGCCTTGTCCTTCCTTAACAGAGCAGTGTTAACCGAAAATCCCCTTTCTGCATCAGCATTACCATGAGGTAAAACTAAAATTGACTTGATGAGTTTAGCAAGATTTGAGTATTTTTCTTTTCCGCTAGAGTCTTTAATACTAAATATATTACGCCAGTAATGATCAATCCGCACTGGAATATGCCCTTCCTCTGAAAATTTCACTAGTTCATCTAGAGTTGGCTTATCGCAACTTAAAAGTTTCCACTCTTCTCTTACTCTATCAATTTGTTCCTCAGAAAGATGCAAAACACTTGAAATTCTGGTTATTTCCAAAAGTCCTTCAGTGACTGAAAGTTGAGTTGACTCTTTCTTTGGTTCTTTTACCTTTAAAACTTCTATGTCTCTTAGCTTTTGATTGCAGAATGGCAAATTTGACTTTAAATATTTTGTGGTTGCAATTAGTGATGATCTTACATCTAAGAGAAATAATTTCTGCCTGGTCTCCTGAACATTCCTGAGGAGATTTTTTGTCTTCATACCAACTTCTAACTCCCCTAGTTTTTTCCATGAATTTTTGTTTTCAAAATCTACATTCTTTAGGTCTTCTCCAAATTTCCCTGCAATAACATCATCTTGGATAAACTGAGCCATAACATTCTTCATTAAAGTATTTAAATCAGAATATAACTGGTGTATTTTTGGTTCTTCACTCTGATAACATAATGAAAACTTTTCAAAATTTTGGTGTGAAAATGAAATTAATGCTAAATAGCAAGGAGTTAGCTCATTTTTCAGGAAACAGTGAATTCTTTTATACCTTGCCGAATTGCGTAGTTGTTTTTCAAATATTTTTTGAGATGGCAAGAAGTTTAAAAAATATTCTGTAATATTTAGATATTGATCCAAGAGCCTCTGGGCTACAGAACCAACGGTTAACCATCTGTTGCTGACATGACGCAAAAGAAATTTGGCAGTGACCAATGTTATATCCTCGACAGATTTATAATCCTCTCGTCTTGCAGCACTACTCTTTAAAAAGTAATGCATATCAGTAGCAAATTCGTCAAAATCTATATTTAAGCTTGTCAAAAAAATTTTAAATGCATTACTAACAACATGCAGGTTGCAAAAACCTAGTTCCAAAGATTTCTGGCCTGTTTCTTGTTTTACAACTTCATTGAATTTGTGTAAAAAGCACTTATTTACATTTGGGCTGTCCATGGATACACAAATAATTCTGTTCAACGAAATATTGAAGGATGATAACACATCAAGAATTTCTTTTAGCAAAATATCTGCTGTTGCATGACCCAGAAAAACGCTTGTTAGGTATCGGCAAGAAACTGAATTTATTTCTGAAGACCAGTACCTGAGATACACATCCAACTGCCATTTCACTTGTGTATTTGTAGTTTCATCAAATGCTATAGTAACCTTTCCTGGGCTACTAGATGCAATGTCTTTTTTCAAATCCTCTTCAAAATATTTTGACAATCCATGTGATATCACATAAGCAACTTTTTTTCTTTAAGTTGCATTTTGGCTGCAATAGCAGAATCAGGAAACATTTCTTTGAAAAGTTCAACTGTTTCAGTGCATGAAACAAAAGACATATTGTCCTTAGCAACTTTCATGGCCCATAATGCTTCGGCTTTAGCCAACTGTAAATCATGACTCAGTACTTCACTAATATTTGTTTTGGGCTGAAGATCCCGTCCTCTAAAGGCTTTCAGGATGGACTTATTTTGAAATTTACTTTGAAATTTCTGCAAATGTTTTTTTCCTTTATGATGCGCTTTTACTTGTGAAAAGCCACTATTAGAAATGTTGAAAATTTCTGAACACAATATACACTTAGCAGAAAATATTGTTTCAGTTGCAGAACACCATTCTTTCAACTTCACTCCGTCCAATTCTTTGGCGAGCCACGCATCTTGAAATTTCGTTTTGGATTTAGGCATCTTAAACACTTGTATTACTAAACAGAAAATGAAAGGGAAGTACAAAAACACGTTCCAATATTGCAAAACCAGACAACTTCCCGAAATTTGGCTGCGAGGATGTCAGAAGATAGAAAAAAAAAAAAAAAAAAAAGCAGGTCACCACTAGAGAACTGAACCTGCACACAGCACAGAGAACACCATAAAAGACACAAAACCAGAAACTATCATATGCATCTCACGCAAGTTCAGTCAAAGCGAGTCGGAGCCGAGATATATTGCGCATCGAAGGTCGCTGTCGCCGACGCACGATCGAAGGTCAATGATCACGTGCTCTACTGCCTGTCATGATAACACTCAGCTACCATCCCATCGTCATTACCGGAGGTTATGGAAGGAGATCACATGTTTCCTCTTTGCTTCCACCCACCTGCGGTTTACAATAACAAAACATCAGCAGAAAGAGGAGGTTCCACAAGCCATGTACAAAAATAAAGTACGATCTTCTGCGTGCCACGGAGTTCGTCTGCAAAGCGCAAACCGGGGGTGAAAATGACCCCTCCCCTTTTCCCTTAGATCTCTTGTTACTCTCGAAAACTGTCTGAAGGCAAAAAAGTGGAGCGCCCGCCCCGAAGCAAGTGCATCTCGATGGCGTCATTTTCCCTCCCTTCAGCAGCACAGCATATAGGCTGTGTTTCTACAATAACAGGTCTTTTACCTTACCGTAATGGTAAATTTATTGGCGTTAATAACGGTTGTGTTTTTAATAAATAAGCTTACGAAAATTTTAGGATGAATAGCAAATTTTAGGTATAATTTTAGGAATTTAAGGAGGGTCACAAAATATTAGGAATTTTAGGAGGAATGCAATCCCTGTAAAAGAATAACCCCCATTCATTGGTTATATCCCTTTCCATTGATAATTTTCTTATAATAAGATTTGCAAATACTGTTCAAAACTATGGGATACACTCTCGCTGTGAAACCTAATCCTACTCAAATAAAGTGTCTGGTTAAAGATAGGGCTCCTGTCACACCCCTGGAGTTTATGCCATTCCTATTTCAACTTCCTCTGGATTCTCGACATATACTGGAAGTATGTACTGAAGCATCAATGCTAAATCTCGCGAACACAAACTAGATGTGTCAAATGGTCTTCCAAAAACAGCATTATTTACACTAATGCTTGAAGACATTTCTGCAGTTCCCCTCTGAAAAGAAACAAAAAAGTTGCCCTATTTATCAACAAAGCATCTCTAAGTTTCCAAAAAGCATCGAAATTTTGTCTACTAAGAATTGCAACTCAGAGACCCCTCACCAAATCCCATTTATCTGGATCTCTATGCTAAACTCTCGCAACAGTTCCTGCACCTCAAATTCACATTATAGTTCTGGCAACCAGTCGTCAGATTCAGTTGATCGTGGGTATCAAGGCCGTAGAACAGCCAAAAGCTACCAATTAACGAACTTCATTACTATATATGATTCTGTGTGTTTTCACTCAATTTCTATGTTTATCTACCTGTAATTATTATGAAGCAATACCAGGAGAATTCTTCAACGGGGGGGGGGAGAAGCTGGGTTCTTACTTCTGATATATCCTATATTCTTGAAATTTATATTACATTATTATTTTTTGTTATTTTTGACTTTCTTGACAGGAGCCAGTGAGCAAAGGTGGAGATATTAATCTCAAGCCTGAAAATTCAGAAATTTTCTAGTGATAAACAGCAAATCTGTGGAATGACTGCCTTTTGGATTGGGTGGACAACTATTGGGTTGTCGGAAAAGTCATGACGTATTTTAGCCATGTTTTGCAAAGGTCATTTATTGATAGAAAGAACAAAGATCAATCAATGATATAATGCCTGTTTTGTTCGATGACCTTTTGCCATCTGTCAGTGAGCTGCAGAATGCCTCGCTCGTTCATAGAAGGACCTGTCTTTCGTGGCGAAAAACTGTACAAGGTGCTGATTTACAGCCTCACCTGAATTGAACGTTATACCACGCAACACGCAAGGACTGTTGAAGAGAGCAAAACAAGTGAAAGTCTGATGGCACAAGGTCAGGCAAGTATGCTGGGTGTGGCAACACATCCCACCCAAGCTCCAATAATTTTTGGCGGGTGATCAAACTTGTGTGTGGTCTCGCGTTGTCGTGATGGAACACAACACCTTTACAATGAACAAGCTCTGGACGTTTCTGCATGATGGATTCGTTCAAACTGTCCAATTGCCAACAGTACACATTAGAATTGATTGTTTGGTTTTGTGGTAGGAGCTCGAAAAACACGACACCTTTAAAATCCCACCACACTGAGACCAGAACCTTCTGCTGATGAATGTCTGCTTTGGATGTCGTTTGAGGCGAAGCAGCACGTCGGGACCAAGACCGTTTGTGCAGCACATTGTGGTACACAATCCACTTTTCGTCACCAGTTATCAGTTGCTTCAAAAAGGATCGTTTTGTTTTCTCACGTTTAACGAGCATATCGCAGATGTTTATACGCGCCGTCAATTGAGCTTCTTTGAGTTCATGAGGAACCCACACATCGAGATTGCTTACATATCCCAGCTTCATCAGGTGGTCGTAAACACTTGAATGATGGATGTGCAATGTGTCTGCAATCTCTCGTGTCGTGTAACATGGGATTGACTCGATCAATGCCTTGATTTGGTCGTGAACTTCCTCAGTTGGCCTCCCGGACCGAGGAGCATCGTTGAGGTCAAAATCACCACCACGGAACTTTGCGAACCACCGCTGGCACTGACGTGCTTGTAGAGCATTATCAGTGTACCCTTTACGCAACTTTTTACAAGCTTGACACACGTTCTTCCCTTTACGGAAGTAAAACAGTAAAATATGGCGAAAATTCACAGTTTGGTCTTCCATCTTCAACTTGATGTCAAATCTTCGCAAATCAACCAAATCGCTCACTATTCCTTTTACACTGCAGCTAGAACTGGCACCTGTTGAATGCCATAGCGATAACAGAGCTGCGCATGCCTCTAGTACTTTCAAAACCATCCAACCACCATCGGGTGCCAAAATAGGTCATGACTTTTCCGACAACCCAATATGTATGGCAATTCTAATTTTTCAGGACATTTTAGAACATTATTAGGTATTACTGCGTTACTGCAGTTGTCAAAATGACAATTGGTATCAATGGCGCAACCATGTTTCAAAATGGGGGTGTGTGTCTGAACACACATACACACATTATATATATACATGAGGATCCCCGACCTGAAAATCTGGTGGGTCCTGACCCCCCCCCAACGTGGTTATGCCTATGGGTATGATATCTGTGTTATGCTCTGTTTCCAGATCCTTTGAATTTCCCTTCACAAGTTCTTGCATTTCGAGTTTTCCTCAGACACTACTTTTTGGATGTTTTCTGTAAGTGGAACTGTCACATCTATTAGCTGTGTCTTCTTCTGTTTTATGTCTGCAACGCTCCTAGCCATTACTTCCCCACCAGAATTTACTTTTCCCAGCTACCATCTCAGGAATCTGTCTCTTTCTCTGGGTTCGAACCCACGACCAGGACCTAATGTGCAGTAGACAGATATTTAAATAAATTTACAATGACAAAAAAACAAATCATACACAAATTACTCTTCTAAAACTTTTTATATAATTCAACAGTTTTAGTGCAACCACAAGTCAATTACTTCAGAACACATGTTACTAAATTGAATTCAAATTCTAACATACTGCAGATTTTCACCCCTTTTGCTTCTTCAATTTTTATCACGCAAGACAGGCAATACAATACTAATAACATTAGGTATTTAAACCCCATCAATCATTAGCCTGTCATTTCTTTAGACAACATTCAAAATTAATTAAAGCATATGAGCACACTAAAGCACAAGAGTGACAATCAAACTATTAATTATACAAAAAAAAAAAAAAACGACTTTTGAACTCACATAATAGGATTTAATGGTATTCCTCTGACGACCCCCGGCACACACACAACAGGCTCAATGAGAAGAAAAGTTCACACACAAAAAAAACTTCAAGTGAATCACTGGATGATGAGTATTCCATGTAAAAAAAAAGTTCCAGTACTGCAAATTTTTCACTGCAACACATTCGCCCACACGTAAAGAAAACCCTCCACCACTCATAACTCTCAGACATAGTTGGACGGAAACTCCATACTCTCTCAGCATAAAAAAAGATGTGACGAAAACTTTCACTGCTTCCGACACCCAGGAACACTTAAGCAGAAACTCTGAGCTCTCACGGTATGGAAGGGCGTAAAGCAAACTTTACTGATCCTGACACCCAGGAACACTTAAGCAGAAACTCCAAGCTCTCACGGTATGGAAGGGTGTAAAGTAAACTTTACTGATCCTGACACCCAGGAACACTTAAGCAGAAACTCCGAGCTCTTACGGCATGGAAGGGCATAAAGCTTTTGCTAGTTCAAGAAAAGACACTCTTGCATTATCAAGAGAAAACTTGAAAGAGATATCAATTAATCTCCAAAGAAGTTTAGCCAAGGAGATTCCCTTCCGGCAGATATTCGACTGTTCCCACTTCACAACTTGAAGCCAATGAGCCTTCCTGCATGGTTTTCCAAGGAGAAATCAAACTGCACCTGCGTGCCACATGCACAGCAAATGTGCAAACAATACCACAAAAACAAAAAAAAAAAAAAAAAAACGAGCAAGCGAGAGATAAAGATCACCAATTTATAGTGCGAAGAGACCCTGAGCTCCATCAAGCCACTCCACTACAAGTGGCGTCACCTCCGGTACATTTTTGCATATAAGTATTTTCCACACATCAAAACCTTAATCATAACTCACAACTTAATAAATTCCAACATTATATAAATAAAATATACAACAATTTCTTTTACAAATAACACATAATGAACAATTTATACAATCATTATTTGTGACCTCAGCACGTGAGCGACTACAAATATTCTAAATAAAGTATTTAGAATTTCCACCTGTGTATAAAAAAACTTTCTCAAATTATAAACACTATTAATTTAACTTTACATTTATGTTATTTTTATCCTAGCGACTCCAGGCCATGACTCCGGGACTAATTCCACCAAAACGTCACATGTCTACAATTACAATGTCAGGTCGATTGTGGTCAATGGTCTTGTCTGTAATAATAGGTTTGTCCCAGTACATTATGCAATTTTGCTTTACAAGAATCAGTTCTGGTTAGTACTTATAACATGGTGAGTATAACTTTGGATTAGGCTGTAATTAACACCAAGCTCTTGATGAAAGATCTTAGCTGCTTAGTCATATGTCTGTTAAGGTATTGCTCTGTTGCAAGGAGAGAGCACTTAAAATGTGTTTTATGGTTTGATTCGCTTTCCCACACATTTTGCAGGCATCTTCTTCCACAAATTTTATTAGGTGTTTCTGGTAGTTTTGGGTTGTGATAATGTGGTCTTGAACCCTAGTAGAGAATCCCTTAGTTTCTGGATAGAGCTAACCTTTTTTTTTCTTAACCAACTGTACTGAGGAATTTTTGTCAACGTTTCCGAGATCTAAAGAATATGGATATTTTATGCGCAGCATTTTGCTTTTCCAGTTGGAAATATTCTAGATGGATAATGCTTACCTAGGCATTCCGTTTCTAGCGATGATTCACTTTTCTCGCACGTTTTTGGGTCTTCGTTGAAGTTAATGTCCTATTGTCCGTTGTATGTGAAGCAACCATTCACATCAAACACACTGCTTACTTTGGGTAGAGCCCGTAGATCTTCACTTTAGGATTCAAAAACATTAATTCTTTACCGTTATTAATGCTCTAAATTTTTCGCCCAGTCTTTGGGCATCCTCAGGAGCGTGGCAACTTTTCCACCGATGTACGTGGTTTACTTCTTGCCAATGGAGTCCGATACCCCACATTGCCATTCGTTGGATACGCTGTATTAGATACTTTTCTTGATCAAACCTAGCTGGCGTCATTTATGTTTCACTAATTCTCTCTATATATTTTTTAATTATTTTTTTTTCTTCAAATGGTCATTGATGTCTTTCCGTTTCCTTCTTTTCATTTCCTATCCCTGTTCCCTTGTCTTTTTTGTCGGTTTTTCTTTTGTTGTTCTTTTTCTTGTCTTATTAGCTCTTTCCAAAGGCTAGATAATGTATTAGGGTCATTCTGGTTACAAACCCTTGTTTTATTTTTATAAATTAGGATCGATTCCTCCATTCTCATTTGACTCTCTGATTTTTTATTCCTTTTTAGCATTTTAATTTCATCAAATTTCGGGAATGTTTGGTTGTCAATACAGAATTGCACTAATGCAGTTTTTGCTTCTTTTTTTTGCCAGTTAGATATGTGTTGTTTTAGCCTTGTTTTAAACCTGTTTTTAGTACTCCCAATTACGATATTGGGGGTATGTGTGCAATGGGTATTTCGTAAGACCCTGATTCCTCTAATACTGTATTTTGCTCTCAGGTTTTTTGTTAATAATCTGATTTTTCAAGGTGTTCACTGAACTTCCTAGCTGTAAGTCAAATTTAGCACATTGCTTATTAATTTCTTTACCGACACCTTCCAAGTAGGGGAATGCACCTATATATTTTAATTTATTTTTTCTCACCTTTCTTTGATTGTAAACTTCTTGGCCTTCATTTCTCTTAGCCATATGTTTTCTACTCTTGTATATCCATTTTTTAATAAGCTTATTAGGGTAACCAGTTGGTCTGAATTTTCTTCTGATTGAGGTAGGAGCTGAGCAGTATTCAGGTTCAGTGGGGTAAAGTCTTTGTCAGCTACAGCCACAACTCTAGTGATAGCATGCTTTTTTCCTAAAAAGTATTTTTTGAGAGTTGTTTTTCTTGTTTCCAGAAGAAATCTAAAATATTGATTAGCCCCTTCCACCTTCTTTTCTTTTCAGGTACAGTCTTTCAACAGCTGAATTTGGATGGTGGTCTTCTAGTGAGTCAGTCATGTTTCTGTAGATCAGTATTAGACCATTTAAAGATCCCAAAAAGTATGTTAATACAGAAATTGCCCAGAAGTTGAGAGCAACAATTTTATTTTTGGAGTACAATTTTTTTTTAATTTTTTTAGGCAACTGGTGTATTTTATTGAAAATTCCTTTTTAAGTGCTCTGTGATCTAACATCCTATTTTGCTATTCCTAGATACTGATAAATTTGATCATCTTCAAAATTGTCGCAATTTGATTCTCAGATGGTTGAATTATAAGTGATTTTTCTATCTTGATATTTCTTGATATTTTTTTTACAGCTATTATGATTATCTGCAGCTTAGTGAACCCCATGGGCATCTAAAAAGTTACAGCACAAGTAACACATGCAATCACTTTTGATGCACTCACCTATAATGCAGGTGATAGTGTAAGCCTACAGAATGGGAGACTAATGATACCAATTGAAAAATTGTGAAATCATAATTTTTCACAGTTTATATTTAAGAACTAGTTAGAAAACCAGGTTGAATATTCCTGTTTTAAAGCTTAGAAAAAGAGTACACATCTCCTATTAAACATTGCTAGCTTCAGGAAAAAGACAGAAACAGGACCATGGAATTAACAAAAACACCTTTTTTTTAATATATTATAGTAAATGTGATCTATTATTCAGTTTTCTGTTTAACATGTTTTTCTTCGATTTCAAAGGTGAGCATTTCGCTAAAATATTCAAATGATGCTTATGTAGGTCTTCAATCTTAAAATAATAATGCAACTGTGTAAAAAAAGAGCAACATTCATTTAAATAACATACAAGTACTCACTTGCCATGTTGCATGTATAAGGATTCAGATATATCTTCTTATATTCACTTCCTGGCATTTGTCTTCTGACATTTTTAATACAAGTTACAGGAAGTAATAGTATAAATGCATATTCCTATGAGGTTTATTTAAATTGTTATATATGAAGTAAGGTCATTCTTAAAGATAACATAATTCTTGCTGAGAAAAACAAAGTACATGTATTCAAAAGTAGGCCTAAAGACAGTAGTGCAGTTTCAGTTAGGTCCATGTCTAAGGCACTTGGTACTATTTCCTTGCTGTAATACCTCGACATATAACGAAATACCATGTGGTTGATAAGCATGCAAAACACAAGACTGAGAATAAGGTTCAATAGAAATGCTACATGAAAATTCATAAACTAAGATATTTACTATAATATATTAAGTTTAAACCACGTATCATTTGTCCGAGATGGGTCCGGGTTCGAATCCCGGTGAGGCATGGATGTTGTGTTTGTCTTATGACCCTGGCTCTCTCCCTTCCTTATAGCCAGGGGCTCTAAATTAGGGATGGGCGACTGCTTATAGCTCCCTGAGTTGCTTATGGTGGTCGTTAAACCTCCAATAAAACACACACACACACACACACACACACACACACACACACACACACACACACACACACACACACACATTTTCTTATATTCATTATGAAACTATGGGTCAAATGAATATAACCTATTTTTTACTTGAAACTCAGGCCTTAAGTGCGAAAAGTAAAGAATCCTAAGAGTTCTACCTCTACCTGCTGCTCTCACTCTTTGATGCTCAAGCACATTTTAAAACAAAAGAAAAAAGAAAAACTCTTTGACCGAGTGGTAAGAGTTTGTACCTCAATAAACTTTTACATACAGAGATAATTACAATAAAAGACTAAATTTAGTGCTGACCTAGAGTCCCAGATCCTGCCTGTTTTAGTATTTCAGCAGCTTCTTGAGACACTAGAGCCATTTTTGAGATTGTGCGAACAACCTTTGGTTCCTTTGGCTCATCTGATTCATCATCATTTTCTTCATAAATTTCTTTCTCCTCTTCCTCACCACCGACCAGAATCAAACCATGTTCCTACAAAGGAAGAACAAATGAAATGCGTTCAATTGATTCCACAGTAATGTGAAAAAAAAAAAAAAAAAAAAAAAAACAGAGAGAGAAAAAATTGTAATTAGTAATAATACACAATCCAGCACAAGTGTACTGTTAAAACCTAATGTGCATGAATTTAAAGTGAAATTCATAAATGGAACACTAACTTTTCCACCATAGTTATTTTCAGAGTAGTTTCACATTATAGGTCATACCATTTCTAACAAGTTTTCTGGTCATTAATGCCCCCCCCCCCCCATTCCAACAATCTATTTCCCAGACATATTAAAAAGGTGACACTAGTTTGTTTATTTGATGGAGCTACACCATGATATTTTTTTAATAACAGTACAAAAAGAAAGAAAAAAAAAACTGACCATAAGCATGAAGACAATCAGGAGAGTTTCCAAGTATTTCTATCACATGTCCTAACAATAAATATGCTTGCCATGATAAGCATACTGTATTACAGTATATGAGTGTGTTGTCATCATTTAAGGTAAATCAAAAGCAAGCAAATACAAGAACAAAATAAATAATTTAAATTTCCTTTAGGTTGTTGCACATTCAATGTCAAATAGTTGGGTCACCAGCAGGGATGCACCAAGAGCTCCAATTGCCTGGGTGTAAACCCAGATTTGCTGCTCCCTGTACAAGAATATTTTTTAAAAATTTTATTTGCTTTTACATCATGAAATAAATGCCTTTAGAAACATTTTCTATTTTCCTTAAATTAAGAGTTTGCGCAAAACACAAATGTTTCCTATAAAACTTGAGAAAAAAATATTTATAAGACTAGTTCAGAAGACACTGCAAAATAATTCAAGAAGTCAGCTTAGGATATATGATGATAAGCATATTACAGCTTCCCTCACGGGGAGGGGGCAGTTGTGATATACACCGAACAAGAGCCAAAAAACTATGAACAGCGCGTCTTTATGCAAATTGAAGTAACTTCAAATAAACAACGGCACATATGAAGGTCATGAAATGGTATAAATAACACTTGCTACAGAGCTCTGTCAATCAGTGTTATTGTTGTTCTTCAGATGAGAAAGGCAATGACTTAAAGTTTGACAAAGGAAAAACTGTAATGGCCGGATGACTGGGTCAGAGCATTTCTGAGACTGCAAGGCTTGTCGGGTGCTCATGGTGAGCCATGGTTTTTACCTTCAGAAAGTGGCCCTAGGAGTGAAAAACCACAAACTGCCGGCAAATTGTGGGCTGACCACGACTCATCGATATAAGAAGTGAGCGAAGGCTGTCCCATATGGTATAAACCAACAGAAGGGATACTGTGGTACAACTCACTGGTAATTTGAATGCTGGTGACAGAAGTAATTGTGTCACAACACACACTGAATCCTGCTGAAAATGGGGCTGCACGGGCTGCTCCAAGTGCACATGCTAACCTCAGTTCACCATCAAAAGTGCCTACAATGGGCAAACAAGCATCAAAAATGGACTGCGAATGATTGAAAGAAAGTTGTCTGGTCTGATAAATCTTGTTTCTTGTTGCACTGTTTGGATGGCCGGGTAGGTGTGTATGTTTTACCTCAGGAAGTGTTGACATCAGGATGCACAATGGTACATAAACAAGCCGATGGAGGAAATGTAATGCTTTGGGCAATGTTCTGCTGGGAAACCCCTGGGTCCAGGCATTCAGGTGCAAGAAACAATGATGTCTACCACCTACCTAAAAAATTATTGCATACCAGGGAAATTTTTTCATGGCAACAATAATAAATCAAGTCTCTTCTCTCCTTTATGTAGTCTAACCAAACCAACAGCTGCAACTGTTTTATCTGTAGCTAACATGCCATAAAAAAAACCCCATGATATGTTCTACATTCTGTTTAACAGCCATTTATTTGTTTTAACATTTCTCTTATGGTTGGCATAACTATAACACATTTTGGTATTAATATGCTACTAACACTAATTTTTGTTGAAATAGTGTACCAAATCTTTCTGAAGCAAGTAAACGTGCATGTTTTTTTTAGTGTTTGCTCTTTTTTCCAATAAAGATTGGCTAAATTTCATGTATCACTGTCTCTAAAAGAATCGTTAAAGTGCTAATATAATGCATCACGAATTACATCCGAATTATATCTCAGTCCTCAATGTTTTTATAGCATCAATACTACTTTTCCATTTTGTTTCAGAGCACAGTTTTGCGGTCAATGATGGGAGCTCTTTCTTTAAAATTTGCCAATGGTAACTGAATACAGAAAAGAAAGCATATACAGAATTTCTTGAGAAATGCTGAAAAATTCTTTGAATAAAGCTCATGTTGAGAATTGGCTTCCTAGTTTCTTAATTCAATTACTAATCAAAAACTTTTATTATGGGAATTGTTACTAGGAATTTTTTTATTTTAATTGCAAAGACAGCCTGAAGAAGGAGAAGAGTTTTCTCCAAACAATTGCAATTAAAATAAAAACAATTCTAGTAAAAATTCCCATAATAGCCCTGGTCACACATATCATGAATGTTGAAATCTCCATGTTTTCAAAAAATTTAGAAAAAAAGTTGTTAGTCCTTTGCTCATGGTATTCATGTTACTGAACAAAGCAATACAATTTTTTTCTGTGATTTCAAAGCCATAGTGTTCTATTGAATTATATAATGAGTTATTTTTACTAAAAATAAACATGCCATTTGCATTGTGATTTCTCACAGTAAAGCATTTTCTTAACTTCTCCCATGTTTCTGATATTAATTTATTAACTGTAAAATTCGATTGGGGCTTCCCACCAGCCCCGTAAACATGGTGCCAGAGTGCTCTGCATCCCTTGCATTCCTACTTGGCGAGTCCCTCAGGTCACCAGTTTTGTACAACCTAAATTTATTAACTACAGAATATGTTCATTTTAGACTTCAGACTGAAAGGTGATTAAGAAAAAACATATATGAGCTGGGCATATGAAGAGGATTGCTACCATTTACTCATGTAGTATGATCATGTGAAAGAAAGCAGATGAAGAAAATTCACGACATGTGTAATATGAGAACTTAGTGTTGTAGCAATGGCATTCTTATTCTGGTATTACAGACAGTATTGGTAAGAAGATGATCCATGAACTAAACAAAAAGAATAGAAATCAACAATTAAGAACTTGATGTTTGCTGTTGATGTACATGAAGACCAACTAAAATCTCTGGATTAAATGATAACAATAATGAGTTATCATAAAAAAAAAGGATCCTCTGTGACAACTGATACTGTACACAGAGAGATACTAATGCATGACAAAGCACTACAACATATCACTAATCTAACCTTCCTTTTTTGATATAATATATCATCATCATCATCATCATCATCATTGTCAACCATTGTCAATCCACTGCTGGACGAAGGTCTCCCCAAGTTTCCTCCACAACGGTCTGTCTTGTGCCAGTCTCCTTCATGTCACTCCTGCATACTTTCGAATTTCCTCCACCCATCTTCCATGTGGTCTTCTTCTGGGTCTTTTCCTGTCCCTTGGAATCCAATCTAAAATTTCGGCTGTCCATCGATGGTCTGTCCTTCTGGCAGTATGTCCAGCCCATTGCCATTTCAGGGATTTAACTCTGATCATGATGTCTTCCACTCTTGTCATTTTTCGGATCCACGAGTTCCTCTTCTTATCTCTCCTGGTTGCACCAAGCATGCACCTCTCCATGCTGCTTTGAGTTGCCTGCAGCCTTTGTATGTCTCTTTTAGTTAAGGTCCATGTCTCTGCGCCATACGTAATCACTGGAAGGATGCATTGATCAAACACTTTTCTTTTAAGACATAATGGCATATTGCTCTTGAAAATTATGCTGTTTCTTCCAAAAGCTCTCCAGGCAAGTTTTGTACGCCGATTAATTTCTTCATCAATGTGACCCTCACTTGATATCTGCTGTCCAAGATAAACGTACGTGTCTGTTATCTCCAGCTTTTCTCCATCAATCGATAAATCTTCATTTCTTGAAAAAGCATCGAACATCACTTTTGTCTTCTGAAAGTTCATTTTTAATCCCACTTCTTTACTCTTGTCAGCAAGTTCCTGGATCATACTCTGCAGCTCTGATGGGGTAGTTGCAAAAATGACTACATCATCAGCAAAACGAAGGTGAGTTAGATAATCACCATTAATCTTTATCCCCTTGTTTTCCCAGCTCAGCAACTGAAAGACACCCTCCAATGTAGCATTAAAGAGCTTCGGAGATATGGTGTCACCTTGTCTCACTCCCTTTCCTACTTTTATGTGTGCTGTATTCTCAAACAGCCGAATCTTTGCACTTGCATTTTCATAGATGTTATTAATAATATTAATGTATTCATCTTCAATACCACAGGATTTCAGAGCCATTGTAACTGCTGATGGTTTCACCGAACCAAAGGCTTTTTCATAATCGATAAAAGCCGTGCACAATGGAAGTTCATATTCCCTCGCTCTTTCAAATAGTTTTCTCAGTACGTGGATATGATTTATTGTGCTGTAGCCACTTCTGAATCCAGCTTGTTCTCTCGGTTGAGCCATGTCCAGTGTTACCTTCCAACGGTGTGAAAGAACTTTAGTGAAGATTTTATAAACCACTGATAGGAGGCTGATAGGTCTGTAGTTCCTGAGATCCTCAATGTCACCTTTTTTATGTAGCAGGATCATTGTAGCATTGTTCCAATCCTCAGGAATCTTCCCTTCATTAAGGCATCGAGTGAAAATTTGGGCGAGTACTGTTTCGATTTCTCCACTTGCTTCTTGTATGATGTCTACAGTAATTTCATCTTCTCCTGGAGCTTTTCCCCGCTTCATGTTCTTGATTGTAAGTGCAACTTCTGCTGGGAGGACTGGAAGAACTCTGGTACCTTTTATGATGTCTGGAGTACATGTATCATCCCTTTGATATAATTTGGAGTAGAAATCTTTCACTCTTGTCAAAATTTCGCCTCTATTTCTTGTTACAGAACCATCTTCTTTTCTCAGTGCCATAATCTGTTTTCTTCCCTTACTGAGGTGTCCCTTTGCTATCTTTAGGCTTTGGTTGTTTTCAGTTGCTTTCCTCACTAGTTCACAGTTGAATTTCCTTACTTCTTCAGTGATACTTTTTCGTACTGTCTTGCATAGCTCTATATATTCCACTTTGGAAGTCACATCTTCTTTAGTTGTCCTCATCTCTCTTCTTTTTTGCATCAACATTTTGGTTTTTCCTGATAATTTGTTCACATGCAACTTGTTCTTAGACCCAGCTAATTTTGTTGCTGTTTCCGTAAGAGCTTTGGTTACTTTTCTGTTAACTTCAGAAATATCCACTTCTTCCGATGTTAGGCCTTCTAAAGCGGAGAATCTGTTCTTCAGTTCCAACTTCAAGGTATTATGGTGTTTTTTAAGGTTGGATATGTCAATACATTTTGTTTGTCTTATGAGCTTGCCACGTTCGAGTTTAGTGTTGAGGTGCATCTTACATCTCACCAATCTATGGTCACTACCTGTGTTGAACTTGTTTAGCACACTGCAGTCTTCTATGACGAATTTTTTGTTACACATAATAAAATCAATTTCACTTGTCGTCCCAATTGGTTGTCTCCATGTCCATTTCCTGTGTGGCTTTTTCTTGAAAAAGGAGTTCAAGATGAAAAACCCTTCTGCCTCTGCAAACTCAACGAGAGTATTTCCACGCTGGTTTCTGTTGCAGTGACCGAATTTACCAACCGAAGTTTCATTCTGTTGCTGTAGCCCTATTTTTGCATTGAAATCTCCCATAATTATCTTCAAATGCTGCTTACCTTTATTATTTTAGATGACGAATTTCCTCATAAAATTCTTCAATTTCTTCTTCAGGATGACTTGTGGTGGGTGCATAAGTTTGAATTATCTGAGCCTGGTATCTTCTCGAGAGTTGGATAACGAGTCGTGCAACTCTGTCAGAGGAACTTTCAACTTCTACAACTTTATCCTTCAGTTTCTTGTTTATTATAAATCCAACACCACTAGTTCTGCCAGTATCTGTCCCACGATAGTAGAAGAGATGTCCACTTTTCAGTTCAATGAGATCTTCTCCTTTTCTCCTTACCTCACTTAGCCCGATGATGTCCCACTTGATCCTTTGTAGTTCCTCTTCCAATTCAAGAAGCCTTGAATCAGAAGATAGGGAGCGTCCATTATACGTAGCCAAGGTCAACATCAGATGGCAGCCTAGTCCGGTCCTCCGGGGAATCTTAGCACCCTCTGCCTTCATATCGCAATGGCCGCTGCCTTGGTCAGGTACATTCCAGCTGCCGGAGACTGAGGGCCAAGATTTAAGTTGTGGAGTCATTTTGGAGGGGTTTGGCCATAACTCACCACGCTGGCCAAGCGGGTTGGTGAGTGTGGGATAGCATTTCCTCTAATCCCGATGGTATAGTTATACCACTATTGGCGGTCGTCAGAGCCCCTTTAGTGGGAACAGGATGCACCACGAGAAAGCAGGGTTGACATTTGTCAAGGAGAGGCTGTGATGTTACGCATCACCTGACCTTACATATAATATATACATATATAAATAAAAAAAAGCAAAAAATTTCTGCTACACTTTAGAGTTTGGCCCCCATTGTCTGCTTTGCTATCGTGCGAATGGAATGCAGGGAGAAACATTTCGCGATAGGTGGCGCTGCAGCTGCTTCGGCCTTTTCTCCCGTGCTGTGTGTGTTACGCAATCCCTGTTTGCTGAGTGCGTCTTCCGTCTTCTGTTTGCCCTGTTCAAAGCTGTTCTTTTCAGCGTGCGTTGTAGCTCTGTCAGTAGCCATGTGGAACTGGAGGCGTTTCTTTGACGAAGTTGGGAAGGATGAAGAAACATGTATTGCATGGTGTGAGCGGAAAGGATTGCTTCCAACTGAAAGAAGATGTTCCGCAGGTCATCCAATGAGTTTGCGAGTGGATATGTCTCATTGTTTAGGACAATTCAGGTATAGGAAGAATCACGTTACAGGGAAAAGTGAGCAGTGTTCCCGTTTACTTGGGACGTGGTTTGAAGCTGCTTGTATTCCTCTTGATAAGGTGATGACTCTTTTGTATTGTTTCGCCAAAGGATTGTCCTACGAGGATGCAATTGAGGAATCTTCCCAGGGTGTGGTTTCCACATCCTCTGCGACAGTCAGTGACTATTATGAGTCTTGCAGAGAACTAGTCGCAGAGTTTATGGTAGCTTACGAACAAGACGAAGGACAGCTTGGAGGCCCTGGTGTCATCGTAGAAGTGGATGAGGCTAAGGTTGAGAAGCAGAAGTATAATCGTGGTCATCTTGTTAAGGGCACCTGGATCCTTGGCATCTTTGAACGAGATTCGAAACGATTCAGGGTTGAGATCTGCCCGCAGAATAACCACTCTGCTCACACATTGCAGGCGCTCATCCAGAAACATGTTCAACCCAGAACTACTGTCATGATGGATCAGTGGGCTGCGTACCGCAATCTCCCATCCTGTGGTTTCCAACATCTGTCAGTAAACCACTCACTCAATTTCGTCGATCCGACTACTGGGGCGCATACGCAAGGTGTTGAGAGCAATTGGCGGCCCCTCAAACGCACACTATCTAATGACATTCACAAAGACCACTTGGCCGACCACATTCTGGAATATTTATTCCGACGAAATTGTCATCCTTCCCCTGAACAATGTTTTGAGGTAATGATTGCTATCATCAAACAGTTCTTTCCTAGTACGCAATATTTTCCACATAAATATTCGTACTAGATAGACAGGTTCTCAATGAGGAGGAAACACTTCTTTTCCATCGTTATAAATATTTAACAATACCTGAACTACTTACATTCTATAAAGGCCCTTTTCAGGGCCAGCCATATTACAAAATAAACCCCTTCCTTTCAAAAATACCCCCCCCCCCCGCCGCATATTTCGCCTCCCTACCACTCCTCCCGCACAACACACACAATTACGTAATGCACGCAGCGAAGGAGCAAAACGCCGACGCAGCTGCAGCGCCACTATCGTGAAAATTTTATCCCGGCATTCCAGCAGCGCATTAGAGCTTAAGCAGACGACGATACGGGGCCAAAGATTGAAGAGCATCCGAAATTTCTACATTAAAAAAAAAAAAAAAAAAAATGCTGCATAGCAGATCTGCTATACATAGTTTTCTGAATAAATTTTGTCCTGATACACTGTCTCTCCCCATACACATAGACAGTAATTGAAACATTATACACAGAGAAATATCAGATGAACCAGTAACAGTTTAAATACATAAAAACCATATAAACATTTTATAAACCTTAGCAAGTGTATTAGGCAACTGACAGTGAATATTAACATGCCAAATGAATTCTCCGTGCTTAGTTTAATGAAATAGGCCTTGGTTACACAGTATATTCTCCAAATAGGATTCAAGTTACTCTCATAAGTCTTGTATTCAGCACAAGTAAAAAACAAATCATACTTAATTCAAGACTAAGACTAACAGAATGAAGCACAATGAAAATGTCTTTTAGAATAAGAGACATGATGAGCACATCTATTTTTAGACGAACATGTCTTAGAGACACAATACAATGAACACAGAATAAGAGATATAATAAACATGTCTCTTGTTTTAGAGGTCAATTAAAATTTTTATATGTCTAATGCTAAGTTTGTACAAAAAACAAACAATATAAGCATTTTCTATCTCATATACAGATACCAACTCTCAGTATGATCACTGCTAGCTTGGTTTTTCTTTTCATGTACTCATTTTTGATATGTGATTGTGCACAGCAAAAAATGCTGCATGAAATTGCTTATTTATCATACTTATCAACATAATTCATATGTTTGTGATTACTTCGAAATAAAAGGTATAAGCTTTTCAGAGACTGTTAAAGACTTAAAAATGTTTAACTGATCAGTGGCTAGACAATTGGCTAACATTTTTTAAAGATCAATACAAAGAAACATAACAAATTAAACTATTGAATATGATAAATATTAACATTATTTTAAAATGGAATACAACTGGATTGATGATGAAATGTGGATTCAGTACATCACAATTTTGGTAAAAACTTAATTTTCTGAAAACTCTCTTAACAAAAACTAATTCCCTATTATACCTACAATACAAATTTTAATTCATTTCAAAAGACAAAGATTTCTCCCAGACATCCAAAATTAATTTCAATACAACAAAGAATGATGCCTAAGTACGAAAAGCAATGGCACTCCTGGTCAATTAATGCTCTTAAATGATGTGCTTAGACATTTCCCTCTGTATAAGCAGTGGTCAGCATTAAGGCTGTAAGAAAAATGCTTAAATGTTAAGTACTACCCTTATTATAACATGCACTTAACAAAGACAAACAGTGATTTAAAAATAAAAAGAGTAAATTCCTTGATTTCTTTAAACAATTGTTGACATCAGTCTGAAGAATATGTTTTGGTGGCTATGGCATTAGTGGTATGTTAGTCAGTTTTTTAGTAATGATTATGGTAAGAGTGTTGATGATGGTAGTTCATCATGATGCAGTTCCCCAAATGATGAGACTTCAACACCCAAATCCATGCTTTATGGTCCAGTAGAACTGGATGGTTGACGGTAATCTGACTTCAGTGGAACAACAAAATAAGTGAATTTTCTGCTAAACAACTGCTTGTTTTGTTCCATACATTTCATAACAATGGGTGAAAAGATTCTATGCCTGAGAGCAGAAGCTTCTCACCATGCCTGAGTCATTATCTTGTATGATTTTATAAATCTCACCAACCATATTGAATCTGCAGTTTTTGTGTAAAGGGCTTTCATTTCAGATATTTCATTGGTATTCATCCTGCTCCTTTGGCCTTTCTTCCAGTGGCTTAATGAGTTAATTTGTTAGCTCTCTTCTACACTTAATGGTTTACTTTCCTTTCACTTTATAACTCAGAAAAGAAATATCTTTTTGGGCCATGATGCCAAGAATTCCCTCAGATTTAATAGATGAACACATTTCACAACAAACCTACAAAAATAGGGAAACATATTCATATTTATGAGCACATGATTACTTTATGTCATGATATTCCACACAATTTAAGCACAACTTGCAGTAGAGGAGATTTGAGACCTCTGAACTCCTGAGAAGATGTGACAAACAATAAATCACTTTGCAAAGGGAAAGAACTTATGAAAACAAATTTTGATTTATTAAAAGAAAAGGCATGAATTTGTGCTACGTGAAAATTCATACATCAATTGCCCATAGAGTAAGGAACATCTACATCATGTTTCAAATAGACAATTCCTTATGAAAAAACTTTTTCTCAAAACATGCATTTCTGAAAAGGAAAATAAAAGATTGTCTACTGCAAACAATCACATTTTAACTTTTAAACACATGAAAAAAAAGTGCAAGACAAATTAACAAGTGAGGGCACAGAGTGTATATATTTTGTTCACAGAAAAATTATATTATGCTACTCCAAAATTTTTTCTTATGGAAAATTGCACTGTCATTCATACAATTTTGCAGAGGAAGACTAACAACTTTTTTGAGAAAAATCTTCTGTGACGTCATTGGTGACAGGAAATAGAAATACCGGACACACATATTGAATTTGTGTTGAAATAATCTTCTTTTCTTAGAAAAATACTTCTCCATACAGATATCCTAAAACTCAATATGAAATAATCAATCACACTCATCCTTATTATAAAGATTCAATATGTGTGTCCGGTAATTCAATATGTGTGTCCGGTAATTCAATATGTGTGTCCGGTAAGCCCATTCCTATCATTTAACTGGGCCTTACATACACCCCTCTAATCAAGGTAACTGCAAAAATAAGCTTTACTTTCTAAGAGAATAGACAGATTACTTGCAGCCATTAAGAAGTAAACTTATCTTCACTGATTTTCTGAATAACTAGATGGATCTGTATTAACTCTCCACAATGCACAGCTGCTATTACAGAAATAAAAATTAATCACAATGATGTATGCAGATATTTTAGTCAGAAGTGACTGCTATGTAAGATAAAAGTATATCTTACATACCCATAAGTTATGACTAAAAACTGTACAAGACCTATGAAATATAATAAAATTAGGCATATGTATCAGTACAGAAATATTTGTTACAGCAGTGTCTATTCAGATAGCACTTTTACAATGACAACAAGCAAAATCAGACTATATTCTGTCTATGCAGCCATCCAATTTATGAAACAAATGAATTTTGAATTAATGGATAAAATTATCATGAAAGTTTGGTAATTTAAAAATATATTAGACTTATACTTCTTGATAATTAAATTGTGCACCACTGGGCTAATTAATTAAAATCACATGGACCTGCTGACATAGAAGAAGTATATTTTGTTTTCTTATGAAAAAGTCTTAAGAAATTCATTTTAGTAGAATGAACCTTTAAAAATACTGCACAACGGTTGCTTCTATGAAACAGATCCCATTTTTCCATCACAAACAATGCCGTCCTAATGGGTAGACCAGTGGGACACTGACCAAGTGCCCCAATTAATAATATTTTTTTTTTAATGTGTGAAGTTTTTTTCTGTTTGATGTTGAAATTAGGGGTAACAAATAACAAAATAATGCAGAACAGTAAGAAAGGATTACAAGTGTGAAAACCAAATTTGTTAGTGATGGAGATCAAACTTGCATCTCCTTGCTCCAGAGCCAGTTGTTCTAACTGACTGAGTTACATGGATAGAATGTATCACTCAGTTTTGTTGTCTTGACACGTGCTTCACCTCTGTAGTACATCACATTATCTCCCTTCTAATTTTTTTTTTTGAAGAATAAACATCACACATCTTTTGAAGAACCCAATGGCCAGTAGATTTATTTCCCACAATCGGGCACCAATGTGAAAACATGAATTTGTTTATGATGGAAACCAAATCTCCTCGCTCCAGAGCCAGTTGCTCTAAATGACTAAACTACACCAATGGAATGTATTGCTGCAGATCTGTTGTCTTGACATGCACTTTACCTCTGTAGTATGTCCCACAAGCCAAAAATTCATTTAATGAATTTGTTTATACCACTTTTAATGTCATGCAGAAACATTGCATGAAAATGCTTTGTATCACAAGCTCCCTTCCTAAACCAGACAATAATAACTGCCCTCATAAAGAGGGTGTTGGCAATTAATGCAGAACAATTTTCTCTTCTCTGACCTGTCTGACCCAGTAATTGACTCAGGAAAGAAAGCATTTCAACATATTTAGGAAACAATGATAAATATGAGACACTGAAATTCCAGTATATTTATATTTTAATTTACAGCCTTTTAATAAATACCTTTTGTTGATATGATAAATCAGTAACTCCTACCTTTACTAAACAAATTACTCTTATCAAACTTTTATTTTATTCTATTTTTCTGTATACTAAATTTGTGTTAATTTTAGTTTCAATTACTTTTTTAAATTGCAGTTTCCCTTCCTACCCCTATTTTCTTTTTCTTTGGAGAAAAGTATTTGTTTATCAATGTAGTTTACTTTTTAATTTACATTGCATTCCCCCAAACATTGTAATTGAAAGAAAAATATTAATAAGAAAAATCTGAAAAAGAAAATAACTGAATGGTCAGTGTGAAAAGCCCCCCCCCCAAGTGTCTTCTAGGCTCCCAAAAAAATGGTAAGACAACCCTTACCACAAAATGAATCAAAGTTTATGCAAGAATAAGAACTTCAGAATTTGAAACCATAGCAAAATGATAAAAGTAGATTATTAATAAATTCACGTGGCTTATGACAACAAAAAACCAACAGAAGTGCACCACTGCAACATTTTCATGTCAAAATAATAAGTCCATACATAACAACATACAACCACTTGCTATTCACTAAATACTTACAGATATTAATTCATCCCTCTGTTTCACACATTCTTTCAATAACTCATTTTCTTCTTTGAGTTCTTTGAAATCTCTATTCAACAATTCATGGGCCTATAAAACAAAACATGTTAAGTGTAACATAATCGATGTAATTAAAAATAAGCAAAAAAAAAAAAAACCAAGCAAACAAGCAAACAAAAAACAGGTGCCAGTTAAATATGCAGCCCATGTTAAGTAAAGCAATGACTGGAAACCAGATGCTAAATATTTTGGAGAACCTAAAACTCTTGCCTTGCTGCTACATATTCTTCTTCTTCCTCTTCTGCTCATGGCGGGTCGAGTTTCTCAAAGATGAATTTTTGCCATTTCTTTCTATCTGCTGTCCCTTTGTGTAGTTCTATTACAGAGTTTAAGTGGGTGATTTCTTGACTGTTGTCAATCCATTTCTTTCTTGGTCTTCCTCTACTGGGCTGTCTTTCAATTCTACCATTTAATAATATGTTTGGTAGTATTTCTGGGTTAATTCTAGAAACATGTCCAAACCAGCTTAGTTGGTTCTTTTTTTAGTGCTGTATGAGTAAGTATTGTTTCTTTGAAGTTAAGTTCTTTTCTTACTTTTTCATTTGTTTTTCTTTCTGTCCAATTTGTTCTATTGATTTTCCTTAGGCATTTTGTTTCAAAAGCATTGAGTTTATCCATTTCCTTTTTTTCTTAAGATCCAGCATTCTGAGCCATAGAGTACTGTGGGAATTATAAGTGTTTTATATATCATTAGTCTGAGTTCTTCCCTATATTTTTATTCTTCAATATTCTTTGAATAAAGCTCATGTTGAGAAATGGCTTCCTAGTTTAATTGAATTAATAATCTAAAGCAACTTATGGGATTTTACTAGGAAATTTTTTCCTTAATAGCAAATTTTCGGAGAAAACTCTTCTCCTTCTTCAGGCTGTCTTGTTGTCACTTTTTACTTATAAAACTTATGGGATTTTATCTGGCAGGATTTGTTGAAAAATAACCTAAACCGTCAAGGTTAACCGTAACCGTCAAGGTTAACTGTAACCGTCAAGGTAAACCGTAACCGTGATAGTGACAAGTAAAAAGTGACAACAAGACAGCCTGAAGAAGGAGAAGAGTTTTCTCCAAAAATTTGCTATTAATGAAAAAAATTTCCTAGTAAAATCCCATAAGTTGCTTTAGATTATTATTTCTTCAATATTTTTTCTTGTCTGCCCGTTGTTATCCATCCATTATTGATTCTGTGTTTTATGGTTTCAAAATAGTCAAGATCTTCAGTGATCATTGAGCCTAGATAAATGAATTTTTTTACTTTTTCTATGTTATTGTTTCCTATTTTCATTTGGATTGTTTTCCTTTTTCTCCCTATTATCATTAGTTTTGTTTTACTAAAATTGATTTTCATATCATATTTGTTGCTTGTTTGATGCAATTTGGTCCAGATATTTTATAATTTTTCTTGGTTGTCTGTAGCGATAACTATGTAATCAGTATACTTTAAATGTGTTATATTTCTTCCATTTACAGTTATGCCTTCACACATCTGCAGTCCTTTGTCTACTACCTCTTTTAGGTACAGGTCAAATTAAATATGGTGACAATGGGCAACCTTGTATAAATCCTTTTTTAATTGCTATTTGGTCTGTTTCTATATTTTTGTATTTTACTGTTACTTGTGTTTCTGAATAGTAATTTTTAATACAATTTAATAAGTATTTGTCAACCCTCTGTTTTCTAGAACTTCAAAGAGTTTACTTCTGTTTATTGAGTTGAAAGCTTGTTGGAAGTCAATAAAACAGCAGTAGAGCTTTTTATTTTTTTTGTCTCATAAGATTTGCTAATCTGTTTAATATGAAAATTGCATCTATTGTGCTTCTCCTACTTCTGAACCCCATTTGCTCTTCTTCCATCTGTTCTTCATAGGAATTTTTAACTCTGTTTTGAAGAATCTGGATAAATATTTTATAACAATAAATTAGAAGGGTAATAGGCCTGTAATTAGGGCAAGATCTGACATCACCTTTTTTGTAAATGGGTATGATCTAATCTATTCTCCATTCTGTTGGTATGTTTCCTTCCTTTAGCATTTTATTGAACAGTTTCCTCAAGTAGTTTATTATGCCTTCCCTCCTTTTCCTAGTTCTTTTTTAATATTGTCTATGCCTGGTGCTTTATCATTTTTCGTTTGTTTGATTGATCTATGTATTTCTTCATTTAGGATGTCTTTTGTGTTAGAAGTTTCTTCTGGGGTTTTTATGGTACATAATGAGTGATATGATTTATGATATAACATACTTTCTATTATAAAGTCTGCAGAACAGTTACAAATAATATTAATCATAGTGATTTTTTGTTGATTTACTTACTGCCATGCTTTCTTCAGAAATTCAGAAACCTCATCTTTCTTGTTTTTCCTCCTCCCTCCACCCATTTTAAATCAAAAACTTATGAAATGCAAAACTTACAGTGCACAACGCCTTAGCTGGCATTTATCCCCATGACTACAACACACAGTGGTGTGTGGTGAAAGTTATGTACAAGGCATGCAGAAAAAAACAACAAAAAAACCTCATTTGTAAGGGAATTCCATCCTAAATTTTTTTTTTTTTTCAGTCTCCAGTTACCTTACCTTAAAATACAGGATTTGGCATCAAAATCATCAGTAGAACTTTTTCAAAAAAAAAAAAAAAAAAGGTTTAGGTAATCTGTTTTGTCTTTGTGTATACAGCTTTAAGAGGTTTTTATTCCCTCAATTTAATGACACAATGTGCTATTTCCCATACATACATATATACATATCACTAAGATGTTCTCTGATATTCAGAGGTTAGCTCCACAAAGAAATACAAACTACCAGATAATTTTTACTTACTGCTGCGGTATCGAACTTCTCCATTTACAGCGATCTTGACATACAACTCTGGCTTCACTGACATCCATCACACGCCGCACACAAGATCTTCTATACTTCATACTCATGATCTTTTTCTCATGCAGACACTCCTGAATCTGATCCTCCCATGACTTCCTTGGTCTTCCTCTACCTTTCCTTCCTGCCACTTGGGCTAAAAAGATGTTCTTAGTAAGCTTCTCATCACTCATTCTTTCAACATGGCCAAACCACTGAAGCATTTTAGTCTCCACCTTGCTAACAACATTTTGCTTCACATTACACAACTGCAACACATCTTCATTCCTCACACAATCAGAACATGTCTAGCCACAAACCCCCCATAAGTAACGCATTTCTCCAGCACACAAATGACTTCTATGTTTCTTCTGTAGTACCCAGGTTTCACTACCATACATCAGAGTAGGAACAATTACACTTTCATATACAGCCATGTGGGACTCTCTTGAGAACCCATCATTCCTGTGAAAACCTCCCACAGCAGCTATGACTTTCAATGAAGAATTAATTCTCCTACTAATTTCACCATCCAATTTGTTCTTCCTGTCAAACATGCTTCCTAAATATACAAACTCACTCACCTGGTCAATCACTGTGCCATTTAGATTTGCATTACATTCAATGCTACCAGTTCCTCTCTCAAACACCATAACTTTGGTTTTTCCCTTATTTATACTCAATTTGAATTTCATGCAAACTTCATACATCCGGGACAACATACTCTGCAACCCACTTTTGCTCTCTGCCAACAGGACAGTGTCATAAGCTCACAGCAATCGGCACATATGGATATCACCAAGACATAAACCAATATTATCTATTTTGGCATCATGCATGCACGCATCCATAAATATATTAAACAGCCATGGTGACATTGCACAACCTTGTCTGACTCCTGCACCAATAGAAAACCATTTTTATAAAACAACATTTACTCATACACAAGCTCAACTGCCAGCATACATGGTTTTTACACTGTTAAGTAGATTCCCAGTAACACCATATTAATTCAATACCTTCCTCAAAAGTGTCATATTTACTCGGTCATAAGCTTTCCCTAAATCTATGAAGGAAGCAAAACATTTCTTACCAACAGCCAGATACTTTTCAACCATTATGCGTAATGCAAAATTTTGGTTAGTGCAGACTTTACCAGGCATAGAACCACTCTGAACATCCCACACTTTCTCTGATGTAAGACCTCGCACTTTTTCAATAACGACCTTACCAAACACTTTCTCTGGCACACTCAGTAGGCTAATACCACGATAGTTCTTGCAGTCAGTCTGATCACCTTTTCCCTTATACAAGGGAACAATGATAGCATCCTTCCAATCCCGAGGGACCATTCCTAACTCCCAGCACAACTGGCAACTTTCAGCTAACCAGTCAATTACAGGGTAACCACCATATTTCAACATCTCGGCAGTTATGCCATCAACTCCTGGAGCCTTATCGTTCTGAAGAGATTTTAGGGCTTTACACACCTCTTCTCTTAACAAAGAAAGGTGGCTTGATCACGCTAGTTACGTTAACTAAAACTTTTACAAAAAGTTCGTAAGTTGGAAGCTTTCGACCTTATCTTAGGTCTTCATCACGCCAATGGAGGACTAAGATTGTTGCCAGATTCTACATTTGAATTTTTCCTATTTTTGTTGCCAAAACTTAGAATTGATCTCCAGATTAACGGAATGTAGAGAGGAGATTCGGAGTTGCAAGTCATTGAGTTGAAAATAATTTCTATGCTTTCACGGTAACGGAGGGCAAAACGATTGTCAAACGAAGCAATTCGTTTTGCTTCGTTCCAGTGGGGAACTGCAGATGTGTCTTCCATTGTCAAAATAGACAAGGCAGTGTTGGGATTGCCTTTCGAAACATCTTTTCTGTGTTCTAAAATTCTATGGCTTATGCTCCTGTATGTGCTTCCAATGTATAAGTTATCCCCAGTAGAAGAAGAGATAGGAATGCAGTAAACTCCTGGGAGGTTCAGGCTTTCAACTTTGTCCCTATCCCTTTGTAGAAGTTTCAAGATGTTTGGGGTAGATTTAATGGCAAGATGGTAACCAAAACTTCTAAAAAGAATCTGTAACTTATAAGCATAGGAAGGATGGTAAGGAACAGAACCACAGAATTTCAGGTCTTCTTTCTTGTGAGGAAGGAGGCATTCGATTTTCGAATGGTTTTCATATTTCTTTATGAGGGAGTTGACTGTAACAGCAGGGAAACCATGAGAGAGGGCTATTGTAGAAATTTTGGAGAGTTCTTCTTGAAGAGAGAGTTGGCTGTTGCAAATGATATGAGCCCTGTGGATGTAGGACTTCAATGCTGCAAGCTTGTAGAGATGCAGGGTGCAAGATTTGTAGGGAATGATGTTAGTGGCTGCAGAAGGTTTTCGATAGACGGAACGAGTAATGGAGAGATCAGCGTTTCTGCAGATAGATACATCCAGGAAATCAATTTTGTGATTTACTTCCTTAGATATAGTGAGCTTAATGGAAGGAAATTTTTCTGTAATGGAGTTGATCAGTATCTGTAGCTCAGACTCGGAATGTGGCCAGCTAATGAAAATGTCGTCTACATATCTTAACCATAGGGAAGGTTGAAAAGGGTGTAGAGGAATTATGGAAACTTCAATATGTTGCATGTAGATTTCAGCAAGCAGAGGGGAAAGAGGTGAGCCCATGGGGAGACCAGATTGTCAACCTTCCCTATGGTTAAGATATGTAGACGACATTTTCATTAGCTGGCCACATTCCGAGTCTGAGCTACAGATACTGATCAACTCCATTACAGAAAAATTTCCTTCCATTAAGCTCACTATATCTAAGGAAGTAAATCACAAAATTGATTTCCTGGATGTATCTATCTGCAGAAACGCTGATCTCTCCATTACTCGTTCCGTCTATCGAAAACCTTCTGCAGCCACTAACATCATTCCCTACAAATCTTGCACCCTGCATCTCTACAAGCTTGCAGCATTGAAGTCCTACATCCACAGGGCTCATATCATTTGCAACAGCCAACTCTCTCTTCAAGAAGAACTCTCCAAAATTTCTACAATAGCCCTCTCTCATGGTTTCCCTGCTGTTACAGTCAACTCCCTCATAAAGAAATATGAAAACCATTCGAAAATCGAATGCCTCCTTCCTCACAAGAAAGAAGACCTGAAATTCTGTGGTTCTGTTCCTTACCATCCTTCCTATGCTTATAAGTTACAGATTCTTTTTAGAAGTTTTGGTTACCATCTTGCCATTAAATCTACCCCAAACATCTTGAAACTTCTACAAAGGGATAGGGACAAAGTTGAAAGCCTGAACCTCCCAGGAGTTTACTGCATTCCTATCTCTTCTTCTACTGGGGATAACTTATACATTGGAAGCACATACAGGAGCATAAGCCATAGAATTTTAGAACACAGAAAAGATGTTTCGAAAGGCAATCCCAACACTGCCTTGTCTATTTTGACAATGGAAGACACATCTGCAGTTCCCCACTGGAACGAAGCAAAACGAATTGCTTCGTTTGACAATCGTTTTGCCCTCCGTTACCGTGAAAGCATAGAAATTATTTTCAACTCAATGACTTGCAACTCCGAATCTCCTCTCTACATTCCGTTAATCTGGAGATCAATTCTAAGTTTTGGCAACAAAAATAGGAAAAATTCAAATGTAGAATCTGGCAACAATCTTAGTCCTCCATTGGCGTGATGAAGACCTAAGATAAGGTCGAAAGCTTCCAACTTACGAACTTTTTGTAAAAGTTTTAGTTAACGTAACTAGCGTGATCAAGCCACCTTTCTTTGTTAATATTGTTACGTGTTTTGCCCATAATCGTCACTCTTCTCTTAAGATCCCTCCTGTGCTTCCATCTTTCACAGTGACATCATCTGCTTCTGCCTCTGAATCACCTTTGCTTTCCTGATCTAATAACTCACAGAAGTATTCACCCCATCTTTTACTTAACTCTTTGGGCTCCCATATTATTTCCCGATCCTATTCTTTGCACAGCTTACAACTTCGTTTCCCCTATTTTTCCTGATTCTCATGTACTTCCAGAAAGTCTTCCTATCTTTCCAAAAAGCCAAATCTTTTGCCTTCTTCTGGAGAACCAGCCTAGCGGATTCACACTTCTTACAGCAATATTCATCCACAGAAACTTCACCTTGCAACATCCCCAAATAGGCTTCCTTCTTTCTCTTTACTGCCTCTTCAATCTCACTATTCCACCAAGCGTCACCACTATTGTTACCCACTATTGTGGTGCCACAGACCTCTTTAGCAGCAGTGGCAACACAGTTCTTAAAACATCCCTCTCACAAGACTTCAGCTCCTTCAATCGTTCTCTGAGTAAGTCAGAATAACGCTGATGATATTCAGTGAGCCTTTCAACCTGTATTCTTTCCATCCTGGGCATCTTCCTATTCCTTTTCCTCCAACCAACATTCAGTTTCACTCGTGACACTACCAAGTAATGATCAGAACCAACATCCACACCTCTCATCACACGAGTGTCAACAACTAAGTGTTTCAGACGCTGATCATAGACAATAAAATCTATCACACTCTTTTGACCAAGAGTACGATTTTCCCAAGTATATATGTGGATATACTTGTGGTTGAGAAACATATTAGATACACACAAACCATTCTCAATGCAAAGTTCAATTAATCTTTCACCATTATCATTCACACAAGGATCATTAAACTTACCCAGAAAATTGTCAGAAATCGCATTCTGCACATTTACTCTAGCATTGAAATCCCCTGCTATTATAACTTTTTCTTTAGCACCAAACTGGCTCAAAACAGCTTTTAGCTCATTTCAGAAATCTTCCTTCCTATCAGAAGGTTCCGAGTCACAAGGAGCATACACTACAACAAATAATATCCTCTGAAGTTTCACTTTCAAACGAATCCAAAGAATTCTCTCACTTATGCAGCTAGAGTGAATCAAGTTGTTCCTCATCTTTTCACTTAAAATCACACCTACACTAGCCTGTCCTCTCACATTATCCAATACTCTAGACCACACACTCACCGTTCCATTCACTTCTTCTATCCCAATTTTCTTCTTTTTGGTTTCACTTACACACAGCACATCCAGTCTATACTTATTCATCTCTTCAATCACCTCATTCATCTTGCCATTTATACCTGTAATATTCCATACACCAATCTTGCACTCACTCAGCCGAGATCTCTTTCTCATACGCCGTTTAGAAAGTCCAGGTCGATTCAGTGGTGGACCGTCCCCAAAGTATTTATACAAACCAAGTTCATGCAAAGATTTGAACAATTTGCAGAATGTTTTGGGATGAGTGAGATATGTTTCTTTGAGTGAATTAGGCTCTCTTTGGGAAACTCGATGCTTTTTGTATTGTAATTTTTTTAGACCATTAGCTTTCCATATACGATATTTATAGAGTATGATTATGAATTGGGAACTACCAGGGGGAAAAGTTAACCCTCTCGAGGTGGGAAGGGTGGTTACAGAATATGGAATGTTGAGTACACTTTAAGATAAGGGCAATTACATGAATTTCAACTATATTTTGAATTTTACATTTTTTTCTTTAAAAAAGGGTAAACTGCTTCTCATAATTTCGTTACAAAATAAACATGGCCAACAAGACAGCTTTTGAAATTTTAAAACTCTACAAATCCTGTCTGTTTGGTAAATAGAAGTGTTGAAATATGTAACAAGTTCGTATGTTTTTACCTGCATACCTAACGATGATGGTAAGCCACTCAGTTTTGAGGTTGGTCTTTCGTTGCTTACACATTCATATTTTTCTGTAAAACTTAATGAATCAAAAGACTTATTAATTTTGCATCATCTATTTCTTTATTTTACTTTTGCAGTTTGATTAAATTAATTTGAAGTATTATTGATCTTCAAAAAGCCAAGGAACACACAAAAAGTAGCCTTATATTTTCCCAACTGTATCTCGGAATCCTCTGAAATTACACACAGGACAGTAAGACCCAGGCAAGGTCACCTCCAAAAGAAATTCTGCTTTCTATTAGTTAATTTGATGCACTGTTTCACATTTCAGGAAGTTTTTCAGCGGCACTGAACATAGGTGCATCATACGTGGGAATAAACAGAGGGAAAGGATCTAATTGGTCGAGGTCCGTAAAGTAAATGCAACAAGAACTTTGCATACAATGCTTTCTTCATGACGTTGATAGTTTTTTGTCTAGGATTGGCTCCTTCACATAGCACAATCTCACATAACTATGGACTTAATGATGATGATGCGAAGGTAGTTTTCGCATTAGCATTGTACATCTAAAAATATATGCAAAGAGGTGAATTTCGTTTAAAATAAAAATCTTATGAAACCAGGCACATCGTTTAAATTTTTCCTGTAAAAAAAAAGTTTTTCTTCATGTAGTTCTTTTTTTTTTTTTTTTTATAGAGCAAATTTGTGTACATATTTGGGGCATGCATTGCATACAACGACTGCACACTACTGATTACTTAGAAGCTGTTTGTCTGTCTGAGATTTAAATAACTGAAAGCTGTAAAGCTCAGAAAAGAAATGTAGCCAAGTAGAAAATTCTTAAGTTTTGGTGCAGCAGGAATGAACAAGCTGATAAAGCTGACACTGTAAACTTGCAAAAAAGGGGCTGAAGTAAGTCAGTGAGACCAAGGTTGTTATTCATACAAACTGATCTTTCTGAACTGCAACAAGAAAAGTTGGGATGATTTCAGAGCCTCATCTTACAACTGATAACAATACTCCAGTGTTGGATGACTTTCAACTTATGTAATGTCAACATTTATGCTGAAGTATCAAATTATTAGGAAAGTGTACCTAATAACATGTTGAAATTTACCTCAATTCAATGTGGCATGGATTCAATGAGGTGCAGATATCATTCCCCAGGTACGTTCAGACAAACGGATGTGAAGGCATCTGCCAATTGCCAAACATTAGCTGGAGAAGGAGCTTTTTTACGAATGGGTCAAGTTACTGCTGAAATGAGTAAAGTTACTGCTTAATGACAGAAATAAAGTGGCACCAGTGGCGTAACCATGTTTCAAAATCTGGGGGGGGGGGTGTCCGATCACGTATTATATACATACACACACACACACACACACACACACACACACACACACACACACACACACACACACACACACACACGCACACACACACACACACACATATATATATATATATGGGATGTAAGGTCAGGTGATGCGTAACATCACAGGCTCCCCTTGACAAATGTCAACCCCGCCTTCTCGTGGTACATCCTGTTCCCACTAAAGGGGCTCTGACGACCGCCAATAGCGGTATAACTATACCATCGGGATTAGAGGAAATGCTATCCCACACTCACCAATCCGCTTGGCCAGCGTGGTGAGTTATGGCCAATCCCCTCCAAAATTACTCCACAACTTAAATCTTGGCTCTCAGTCTCCGGCAGCTGGAATGTACCTGGCCAAGGCAGCGGCCAGTGCGACATGAAGGCAGAGGGTGCTAAGAATCCCCGGAGGACCGGACTAGGCTGCCATCTGATGCTGACCTTGGCTACATATAACGGACGCTCCCTATCTTCTGATTCAAGGCTTCTTGAATTGGAAGAGGAACTACAAAGGATCAAGTGGGACATCGTCGGGCTAAGTGAGGTAAGGAGAAAAGGAGAAGATCTCATTGAACTGAAAAGTGGACATCTCTTCTACTATCGTGGGACAGATACTGGCAGAACTAGTGGTGTTGGATTTATAATAAACAAGAAACTGAAGGATAAAGTTGTAGAAGTTGAAAGTTCCTCTGACAGAGCTGCACGACTCGTTATCCAACTCTCGAGAAGATACCAGGCTCAGATTATTCAAACTTATGCACCCACCACAAGTCATGCTGAAGAAGAAATTGAAGAATTTTATGAGGAAATTCGTGATCTAAATAATAAAGGTAAGCAGCACTTGAAGATAATTATGGGAGATTTCAATGCAAAAATAGGGCAACAGCAACAGAATGAAACTTCAGTAGGTAAATTCGGTCACGGCAACAGAAACCAGCGTGGAAATACTCTCGTAGAGTTTGCAGAGGCAGAAGGGTTTTTCATCTTGAACTCCTTTTTCAAGAAAAAGCCACACAGGAAATAGACATGGAAACATTCAAATGGGACGACAAGTGAAATTGATTTTATTATTTGTACAGAAAACTAGCGGATAATGCTTACCTTGGCATTCCTTTCTAGCGACGGGGACATTTCACGCACGTGTTTTCCGGTCTTTGTTGAGGTTATTGTCCTAAAGTCCGTTGTATGCGATGACTGGCTTTACTTCTCACACTTTTCGCTGGGTATACTCATTGGATCTTTGCTTTAGGATTCAAACATCAATTTTTACCGTTCTTTATACTCAAAATTTTCGCCCATACTCTGGGCATCTTCAGGAGCGTGGCGACTTTACCACCGATGTTCGTGGTTAACTTCGCGCTAATGGAGTCCGATACTCCTTGTTGCCATTCGTCGGAAAAACTTTCCTGGATATATTTCGTTATCAAGCCCGGCTGGCGCCATCTATGTTTCGTTAAGAACACTTTTTTTTCCCGTATTTTTTTTTTTTTAATTTTTTCAATTTCTTCTCCTATCCTGGTTTTCTTGTCTTTTTTTGCCTGTTTTTCTTTTGTTGTTGTTTTTCTTGTCTTATTAGTTCTTTCCACAGGCTGGATAATGTGCTAGGGTCGTTCTGGTTACATACCCTTGCTTTATTTTTGTAGATTAATATTGCTTCTTCCCTCCTCATTTGCCTTTCCGATTTTTTATTCTTTTTTAGCATTTTAATTTCATCAAACTTTGGGAATGTCCGGTTTTCCAAGCAGAATTGCACTAAAGCCGTTTTGGCTTCTTTTTTTTGCCAGTTAGATATGTGTTGTTTAAGTCTTTTTTTAATCTGTTTTTCGTACTTCCAATGTACGATATTGGGGGTATGTGTGCTATTGGAATTTCGTAGGTTCCTGATTCTTCTAGCATTTTTTCCTCTGTTTTTTTGTTGACAGTCATACTTTTCATGGTGTGCACTGAGCTTCCTAGTTGTAAGTCATATTTAGCACAGTGCCTATTGATTTCTTTACTCACTCCTTCCAGGTATGGGAAAGCTCCAATGTATTTCAATTTTTTATTTCTCATCTTCCTTTGGTTGTGCACTTCTTGGCCTTCTTTACTCTGAGTCATATGCTTTTTACTCTCATGTATCCATTTATTAATTAGCTTGATCGGGTACCCATACTCTTGTGATATTTTTGAGATAAACTCTAGCTCTTGATTTTTTAGCCTGTTGTTAGATGTGTGTGTGTACGCTCGCCGTATCAAGTTTACTATGCTGTTTTTTTTATGTATCACTGGATGGTGCGACGAGTATGGTAGCACGTTACCAACAGAAATAAAAAATGCAAACCCTCCAATGGGAGCAGGGATGCCAAAAATATTCTCGAAAATTAAAACTCATAAAGAAAACACACCTTTAAGACTGATTCTATCGGAAAAAAATCTCGCCACTCATCAACCTAGAAAAAAAGATATACAACTATCTATCCCCAATATTCATGAGGAATCAATATACATTAAAGATTAGCTATGAGTTTATAGAAAAAATCAAATTAATTAATCAAGACCTAGAGCAAATAACTATGGCCTCCATGGATGTTAAGGCGTTATACCCAAACACTCCTGTCGAGCTAGCCATCGAATTGATTATGCAACAACTAAGCATCAACAAAGAACTAAACTTGTCACAATTGAAAGAGCTAAAGAATACCTTATATTTCATCAAGGAAAACAACATCTTCCATTTTGAAGGAAATATATATAAACAAACACAAGGTGGCCCTATGGGATCCCCATTATCGGCATTATACGCAGAAGTGATTATGGCATACCTCGAAAAAGAAATTATTCAAAATTTACCTGAAAAACCAATACTTTATGCTCGATATGTAGACGACATTATTATAATGTCTAAACTTAACAAAGCCGAGCTACAAGATCTAGCACAGCAGTTTAGCAAAATCTGTAACACCATAGAGCTAACTATTGAGTTTGAAGAGGATAATTGCCTATCCTTCCTGGACATTCAACTAAAGAAAAACGAAAATAGTTTTGAATACTCTGTGTTCAGAAAAGCAACTTACATACCTGTACTGATACCATACTCGTCGCACCATCCAGTGATACATAAAAAAAAACAGCATAGTAAACTTGATACGGCGAGCGTACACACACACACATCTAACAACAGGCTAAAAAATCAAGAGCTAGAGTTTATCTCGAAAATATCACAAGAGTATGGGTACCCGAGCAAGCTAATTAATAAATGGATACATGAGAGTAAAAAGCATATGACTCAGAGTAAAGAAGGCCAAGAAGTGCACAACCAAAGGAAGATGAGAAATAAAAAATTGAAATACATTGGAGCTTTCCCATACCTGGAAGGAGTGAGTAAAGAAATCAATAGGCACTGTGCTAAATATGACTTACAACTAGGAAGCTCAGTGCACACCGTGAAAAGTATGACTGTCAACAAAAAAACAGAGGAAAAAATGCTAGAAGAATCAGGAACCTACGAAATTCCAATAGCACACATACCCCCAATATCGTACATTGGAAGTACGAAAAACAGATTAAAAAAAAAGACTTAAACAACACATATCTAACTGGCAAAAAAAAGAAGCCAAAACGGCTTTAGTGCAATTCTGCTTGGAAAACCGGACATTCCCAAAGTTCGATGAAATTAAAATGCTAAAAAAGAATAAAAAATCGGAAAGGCAAATGAGGAGGGAAGAAGCAATATTAATCTACAAAAATAAAGCAAGGGTATGTAACCAGAACGACCCTAGCACATTATCCAGCCTGTGGAAAGAACTAATAAGACAAGAAAAACAACAACAAAAGAAAAACAGGCAAAAAAAGACAAGAAAACCAGGATAGGAGAAGAAATTAAAAAAATTAAAAAAAAAAAAAAGTGTTCTTAACGAAACATAGATGGCGCCAGCCGGGCTTGATAACGAAATATATCCAGGAAAGTTTTTCCGACGAATGGCAAAAAGGAGTATCGGACTCCATTAGCGCGAATTTAACCACGAACATCGGTGGTAAAGTCGCCACGCTCCTGAAGATGCCCAGAGTATGGGCAAAAATTTCGAGTATAAAGAACGGTAAAAATTGATGTTTGAATCCTAAAGCAAAGATCCAATGAGTATACCCAGCGAAAAGTGTGAGAAGTAAAGCCAGTCATCGCATACAACGGACTTTAGGACAATAACCTCAACAAAGACTGGAAAACACGTGCGTGAAATGTCCCCGTCGCTAGAAAGGAATGCCAAGGTAAGCATTATCTGCTAGTTTTCTGTACAAGTTACTTTGAAATATCGCACGTAAAAGAGAATAGTACAATAATTAGAGCTATATAATAGTCAGAATTAGAACTACTAAGTGGAATTGATTTTATTATGTGTAACAAAAAATTCGTCATAGAAGACTGCAGTGTGCTAAACAAGTTCAACACAGGCAGTGACCATAGATTGGTGAGATGTAAGATGCACCTCAACACTAAACTCGAACGTAGCAAGCTCATAAGACAAACAAAATGTATTGACATAACCAACCTTAAAAAACACCATAATACCTTCAAATTGGAACTGAAGAACAGGTTCTCTGCTTTAGAAGGCCTAACATCGGAAGAAGTGGATATTTCTGAAGTTAACAGAAAAGTAACCAAAGCTCTTATGGAAACAGCAACAAAATTAGCTGGGTCTAAGAACAAGTTGCATGTGAACAAATTATCAGGAAAAACCAAAATGTTGATGCAAAAAAGAAGAGAGATGAGGACAACTAAAGAAGATGTGACTTCCAAAGTGGAATATATAGAGCTATGCAAGACAGTACGAAAAAGTATCACTGAAGACGTAAAGAAATTCAACTGTGAACTAGTAAGGAAAGCAATTGAAAACAACCAAAGCCTAAAGATAGCAAAGGGACATCTCAGTAAGGGAAAAAAACAGATTATGGCACTGAGAAAAGAAGATGGTTCTGTAACAAGAAATAGAGGCAAAATTTTGACAAGAGTGAAATATTCCTATTCCAAATTATATGAAAGGGATGATACATGTACTCCAGACATCATGAAAGGTACCAGTACCAGAGTTCTTCCAGTCCCTCCAGCAGAAGTTGCACATGCAATCAAGAACAAGAAGCTGGGAAAAGCTCCAGGAGAAGATGGAATTACTGTAGACATCATACAAGAAGCAAGTGGAGAAATCGAAACAGTACTCGCCCAAATTTTCACTTGATGCCTTAATGAAGGGAAAATTCCTGAGGATTGGAACAACGCTATAATGATCTTGCTACATAAAAAAGGGTGACATTGAGGATCTCAGGAACTACAGACCTATCAGCCTCCTATCAGTGGTTTATAAAATCTTCACTAAAGTTCTTTTACACCGCTTGAAGGTGACACTGGACATGGCTCAACCGAGAGAACAAGCTGGATTCAGGAGTGGCTACAGCACAATAGATCATATCCACGTACTGAGAGAACTAATTGAAAGAGCGAGGGAATATGAACTTCCATTGTGCATGTATCGATTATGAAAAAGCCTTTGATTCGGTGAAACCATCAGCAGTTGCAATGGCTCTGAAATCCTGCAGTATTGAAGATGCATACATTAACATTATTAATAACATCTATGAAAATGCAAGTGCAAAGATTCGGCTGTTTGAAAATAGAACACACATAAAAATTGGAAAAGGAGTGAGACAAGGTGACACCATATCTCCAAAGCTCTTTAATGCCAACATTGGAAAATGTCTTTCAATCACTGAACTGGGAAAACAAAGGGATAAAGATTAATGGAGATTATCTAACCCACCTTCGTTTTGCTGATGACATAGTCATTTTTGCAACTACCTCATCAGAGCTACAGAGTATGATCCAGGAACTTGCTGACAAGAGTAAAGAAGTGGGATTAAAAATGAATCAGAAGACAAAAGTGATGTACAATGCTTTTACAAGAAATGAAGATTTATCGATTGATGGAGAAAAGCTGGAGATAACAGACACGTACGTTTATCTTGGAGAGCAGATATCAAGTGAGGGTCACATTGATGAAAAAATTAATCGGCGTACAAAACTTGCCTGGAGAGCTTTTGGAAGAAACAGCATAATTTTCAAGAGCAATATGCCATTATGTCTTAAAAGAAAAGTGTTTGATCAATGCATCCTTCCAGTGCTTACGTATGGTGCAGAGACGTGGACCTTAGCTAAAAGAGACATACAAAGGCTGCAGACAACTCAAAGCAGCATGGAGAGGTGCATGCTTGGTGTAACCAGGAGAGATAAGAAGAGGAACATGTGGATCCGAAAAATGACAAGAGTGGAAGACATCATGATCAGAGTTAAATCCCTGAAATGGCAATGGGCTGGACATACTGCCAGAAGGACAGACCATCGATGGACAGCCGAAATTTTAGATTGGATTCCAAGGGACAGGAAAAGACCCAGAAGAAGACCACATGGAAGATGGGTGGATGAAATTCGAAAGTATGCGGGAGTGACATGGAGGAGACTGGCACAAGACAGACCGTTGTGGAGGAAACTTGGGGAGACCTTCGTCCAGCAGTGGATTGATAATGGTTGACGATGATGATGATATATATATATATATATATATGAGGATCCCCAACTCTAAAAATCTGGGGGTCCTGCCACCCCCCCCCCAGTGGCTACGCCTATGAGTGGCCCCACCCAACTCTTAACCTTCCAGGGTCGAATCTACTTTATCCCAATAAAAGTACTGCTGTTAAACAGTATTGCCATTAAAAAGAAGGAAGCACTACAGCATAATCACTAACATTCATTGTAACTATGTGAATAACTCAAGAGATGAACGGAGAGTCCTGTTTTCATCAAAACTGTGAACTAAATTAGCTGCAATGGATACATAACAGATTGCAGAAGTGAGACAGATCTTGAGAGGTGGATGACAAGAAACGAAAGAAGATGACTACCGCCAAGATGAAATTACAGGAAGTCCAAGAAGATTAAGATCTACTGATGATTATCAGTCAAATTTCAAAAACTTCATAAAAAAAAAAACAAAAAAACAAGGCATCTACAACTTTGGAAATTTAACTATCTGTTCATTAAAAATTTTGTTATTAAAAACAGCTGTGAATTACTGTAAAGCACAATGAAGCTCATTAAATCAAAAACTTTTTCATGACTTGTAGATCAATGTCCGTTAGAGATTAGCTATAAGATTTTAACAAATTTCTACTCTCATTGAGAAAATCTGGTGCTCAAAATTCTAACCTACAAAGTTGACATATTAAACACACATGTAAGTCACATTATAAATACAAACTTTTTAAATACATTTGACCACATTATTTAAACACTAGCTTTTATTGTGCTCATAATAAAACTAAGCAAACAAAAATAAATATATAAAACAAAAACAAAGCATCAATCATTGATATCACAGAAATTAATGCATGGAAAACAGTGAAATAAGGTGCTTCTGTGCTGAAAACATTTTTGCCCCCCCCTCCTCTGGAAAACTAGCAAAAGATAAAATTGTAAATTTTTCAGGAGAGATAAAACATATTTTAACTCCAGGAGCAGAATCAGTTTTTAAACTTTTATGGTTGGTTTTATCTGTTAAGAAACTCATTTAGCTGCAGATAAGACACTTGCCAGAGTATGAACTACACATTTGTTACATAAATAGTAAAAATTATGACCTTAGTGCAGATTCATTATTTTGTGACTTTTGCTAGTTTGCCAGAGAGGGGGGGGATATGATCATTAAATGAGCATTGCTATATTTCCCCCATCCATAAATAAAACTCAAACTCAGCAAATAGATAACTTTAAGCTAAAATATAGTAATTGCTCATTTCCAATTTATTAAGCAATATTTAGTAGACAAAGCTAAATAACTTTAGAGAATGCATATTCAGCATTATGCCCTGCAAAATAATCCAGACAGATTTGAGGCTCACAAGTATTTGAAAACTATTCTATGCAGTTCATAGTTCATGGGTAATAATGCTTGAATACCATTAGCAGATAAGATACTATGTAGACAAGAGCATTCAGACACTTTCACATATGCAAATAAACATGCACTTGCAAAACTAGACTTGCACATGCGCAGTACACCTGTCAGACCACACAGGTGACTGTGCCAAGTGGAGCTGTACTGATGGACTTTGAGAGGCGCACGGTGGTTGGATTCCACCCAAGTAAGCAATCAACGTGTAGCATTGCTCTCTTCTGGGATTCCCCAAATCCATAGTAGTTCATGTTCTTCATTGATGGAAAGCAGATGATGCCACTACAGTGAAGTTGCACTTTGGGAGACAGCACAAACTGACTGTTCATGCCAAACAAGGCTTACTTGCAGAATGTGAAGAAGGCATGCATGTTCTCTGCCTCGGACCTGCTGGTGATGTCGCACAAGCAACTGGAACAGCTATTTGCACCAGAACAGTCTATCGAGAACTGCATGCCCACAGTTATCATCCTGTCAGCTGCCCACAAGCAGTTAATCACTCCAGGCAGTGTGTCATGTTACGGGTATCTGATAGTAGCACTAATGAAATCTAAAGGTTTCGAGACATTTCCTCAAGTGCTTCTCCTTCGTGTGCATCTACATATCATGAGAATGCGAGTTCCTGAGCTCTTTGTTTCAGAGTGTATTTGCATATCTTTGGAATGCGTGTGCCTGGGCTCTTTGTTGTGGAGTAGGATAAAAGAACACATATTATAGATTCGAGGCTGCTTTTGGGTTTCTTGCATTCGGACTGCTTCTTTCAGTTTTTCTTGTGGTGTGGCTCATGGCTGGCCTGCTCGACTATTTCTTTTCTTGGCTGGGAATTTGCTGACCCTGTAGGAGCCTTGCATCTGGAAAGCAGATATTGATCTGGTGATGCTGAAGTGGATTTTGGTTCTTAGCTGCCTGCCAGTGAGCCTCCATGCAGAGGAGTGTGCTGAATTTGTAACGTACCAGGAGATGTGACGTACCTGCCAGAAGGACGCACACGACATAAAGGCAGATAGGAATCAGAATAATCGTCCGCGTAGCTTAATTGGTAGAGCAACTTATTCCGGAATGAGTGGACCCGGGTTCGAACCCCGGCGCGGATAAAAATGACGGAGAAATTCACTTCGTTATAATGGCGCCCGAACTATCCGGATGACCCGACCGTTCACAATCTCGCAATGGTGTGACGTTATTTCCACACCGCGAGATAGGAAAAATAAGAGCAGCACTTCGAAAAAAAAAAATAAAAATAAGGGGGAGATGATGTAACGTACCAGGAGATGTGACGTACCTGCCAGAAGGACGCACACGACATAAAGGCAGATAGGAATCAGAATAAAATGTCCGCGTAGCTCAACTGGTAGAGTGACTTATTCCGGAATGAGGGGATCCGGGTTCGAATCCTGGCGTGGATAAAAATGACGGAGAAATTTACTTCGTTATAAATTGCTGCTGGAACTGATACTTGCCTTGTATCAGACTGACTTTGTCCTGCCTGCCGGTGAGCATCCATGCAGAGGAGTGGGCTATGTGCCGAATTGCTGCTGGAATTGATACTTGTCTTGTATTGGACTGACTTTGTTGACGACCTCCTGCCTATGATGTCTGCTTTGTGTTACATTTGGTTCACAGCTGCATGCCAGTGAGTGTCCGTGCAAAGGAGTGGGATGTGTGCCGAAATTCTGCAGGGGCTGATAATTATTGCATTTTGTTGTTTTGTGCTGCACTGTTAATATTTTGTTTTAATCTAACATGTCAACTTAGTTTCAGGACACTATCTGTAGTCCTGAGGAAGGGTAAGGGTGCTACCCGAAAATTTGACTGTAAGTAATTTCCTTTATTCCTGTGTAAAACCCATAATTTAGTGAAATTTATAGTGTATCAAGTCCAGGAATAGCCATGACATCAATTATTACCAAAAATATGAAAGTTCAGTTTAAAAAATAACAGACCATAGAAACTAACATATCCCATTCTTACTCACCCTAAAAACTGTTTTGTAATCTTTCTGAACTAAAATATACTGTTCCTCAATTTCTTCCAGCTCATCCTTCGCAACATCCACCTCATATGATATAGTAGTTTTCTCATTGTCCAGCTGAGCTGTGGTTATCATTGCTTTGCGGAACTTTTCTTCCAACTCAGTGACTTGACTAGTCAGTAACTTTAAAGAAAAATACCATTATAAATTATCTTATTGATTCAAGGCAACAACCAAATATGCAACATATTAAACTCTAATGGATTAGATTTCATAAAATTCAAGACTCAATATCATAAAGCAGTTTTTAGCAATGAAGCTCTCTACTGCCTAATGAAATTTCAAGTAGAAACTCCTTAAATATTTGTGAGTTTATCAGAGCATAGTTTTTTACATTGAATTTTTTTAAAAAATATTTCCTCCTTCATCAGGATTTTATGACTGCAACTTATTATCACTATGACGACTAAAGTTAACCACACAGGACCATACTTCCAGTGGCAAATAAACTTGTGCTATTATTGGCAAATTCTTCCTTCAAATTTCTTTCATATACCTTGTTAATATGCAGTAACTTCAACACAATTCTTACTTTGAGACCAGTTTTCCTCATGCATCTACCTAATTGAGTTTTATTGGGCATCCCCCCCATCTTTTTGTCAGATTTATACTCCACTACTTGAGTCTTCAGCTGATGATCTGTCTCTCCAATGTAAAAAAAAATCCACATCCAGATTTTCATTCTATGCTGTAAATAATTACTCGCATAAGTTAAGGCATCCTTTTCACATTATTGTGTGGGAAAAGTTATTTTATTGATCAGCGTGAGTGAAAGATATATGTGGTATATTTTACTAATCTTTCAAACAGATTGAAACTGTGTACAATTAATAGTTTATCACAAGAGAGAGAGGACGGGGGGGGGGGGGAGAAAGTTTTACAGCTAGAAATTCTAATTATCCATGCACTTTTACACATTTGAATATGTTACTAGTGTTTTCCAAGTCTGAACTGCACATTTGTTTTACAAGTGGGTTACAGCAGAGATCTTTTATATACAAAGTAGGAGACAGGTTTGTTTGAATCAGTATCAACAGACAATAAATATAAATTTTGGGATAATATACTCACACAGATGGATATGTAAATAGTAATGTCAAATTTTTCAAAGCCATAGATTACTGTTTTGTCACTGGATGATCTTTGTCCTCATAGGTGAAAATCTGGCACTTTCAAAACAGTTTCTAATTACCTGACATTTGTGGTTTCAGGAATCATAGGGAATGAGGGGGGATTCTACCTTTTCCTCATTTATTAGAAGAACCCAGTATTAAAAGAAATCCGTCTTGTTGCACGATGATATTTATTCATCTAAAAAATGAATTCTATATACAGTTTAAAAACACATGAGCACTTTCGGTGTCACATTGACACCTTCATCAGATGTAATTTCACCATGTGGCTACATGCTGGTCTTAAGTACGTGGAGTAGATGCATCATGGGAAAGGTAATGTCAATGTCACATGATATACCAGATAACAAGACAATCTAAAAAAGGCATAGTTAGCCAATGATCACTTAACAGAAGCAATTGCTATTGTGCTGTCCTTCCCAACAAGATTGCTCCAAGGTTCAGGTAAAACATAAGGATAATAGTCATTACAGCAACATGTATTATAAGCCGAAATATAGAGGCTTTCTGCAAATAACAAGGAATGAACAGAGTTAGGTGTGTTTATGATTTTAGCGTTGTCCCAGTCTGGGATGGAATTTCCAGCACTTATGGTTCTTGCAAAAGAGGTGCTTTGGTGATTCATTTTTAGATCATATCTGTGTTCATTTAATCTCAAATCCAAATTTCTTTTGGTAGAACCCACATAATGATTGTTTAGTTCACCAGAGATAGTGTCGAGCATAGGAATAACATACACACCCCATTTTTTCGCTTTGTCAATTTTGTCACGATCATTGCGGATAATGGTATATAGATTGCATGATCGTATTCCAAATTGTATTTTATGACGAGAACATATGTTGGTAAGGAGGTTTACAATATGTGGATTAAAATCAACAGATCCAACATACTTTTTAGGCACTTGCTCACTAAGTAAAGCAGTTGACATGGAAAACCGTACTTTATTGTGCACTCCCTAACAACGTTGTCCGGGTAACCATGGTTTTTAGCGAGTGATGATATCCATTGTAGTTCCTGAGCTCTGGCGAAATGGCTAGAAGAATGTGAATATGCTCTTCTAAATAGGAAGTGCAGAGCAGAAATTTTATGCTGAAAAATGTGAGCAGAATTGTACGGAATTAGAGTGGGTGTGGAAGTAGGTTTTCGATAAACGGCAAAAGACAGGGAATTGTCAGAAGGGGTACGCGTAATTTGAAAGTCAAGATAAGGTAAGACGAAATTATTTTCAAGTTCTATCGTGAGTTTGATGGAGGGGTATTGAGCAGACATAGCGTTGACAAACTGCTGCAACTGATTTATGGTATATGGCCAAATTACCAAGATGTCATCAACGTAACGGATATAAAGACTAGGTTTTTGTGGGAATTCTTGTATGACTTTATTTTCAATATGCTGTAGAAGAATTTCTGCTAAGACTGCGGATAGAGGTGAACCCATGGCTGTCCCGTCGGTTTGTTGGTAAAATATGTTCTGAAATTTGAAAAATGAACGCTTTTTAATGAGATGAAGAGCATTCATTATGAAAGCAATATCATTGGCAGGAATGTCAGAATCAATGAGCAAAGCCTGAATCAACTGAAATGTAGCTTCCATAGGTACATTCGTGTATAAAGAAACTACATCTAGGGACGCCAAAAAATAGGAATTTGGTAGTGGCTGAATTAACTTTAACCTATCAATAGCTTGTGTGGTGCTCTTTATTGAGTAGGAAGAATTCACTGTAAATTTGGTGAGATAACTTGCCAAAGCTTTTTCCAAAGGTCGGGTGGGGGCAATGTAACCTGATACAAGAGGGCGAATAGGGTACCCTTCCTTGTGTAGTTTTAATCTACCAAATAAATCAGGCACATGGCAGCCGGGGGGTGGATTGAAGGCTTTTGAAAAGGAGTCCGGAGGAGCTGAAGAGTTCTTAAGGCGGCTTAAAGCACTAACAGTAGCCCTGGTGGGGTCTCGTTTCACTATTACATGAGGGATACTAGAAATGGCATTGAGCATTTTTTTAATATAATCACTTTGATTTAAGAGCACAACTTGACTAGTTTTATCAGCTAAAAGAATGGCAATATCTGGAATGGCATTTTTTAGATGAATAAATATCATCGTGCAACAAGACGGATTTCTTTTAATACTAGTATTCATGCACGAATTATAGTGTCTACCGTCATACTTCCGCATTTTTTATTGTGAATCACAGTCTTCTTCAAAATTCATCATGTGGAGCCATGCTATGCAATCATTTAGAAGTTTTCGTGGAAAACTTTCAAGGGAATCGGCACATTTGTCATTTTTACTAAATTGCAGAGATTTAAATGTCATTCCACGACATCTGCGTATCTTCAATTCTCCATTTACCAGACGAGACGCCAGGATTATAAGGACTGCCGAAAGGAAGAGACTACTTCAACAGATCAGAAGTAAGCGCAGTAGTATTGACTTCTTTAATAAGAAATGCTATACCTGTTACTCATTCCTAGCTGATTCCTCACACCCAATTATTTTGGACCGTACATTATTCATAATTACAGCAATAATCGAAAATGAAATGAAGGTTTTATTTAACACCCATGTGAAAAAACTAAGATTGTTGGTAGATTCTGAAGTTCGTAGTAGAACGCGTAAGCTGTTCGGATTTCAAACAAGACATCCTATCGGCCTTTCTGAACAAGGATCATTACATGGATCACCTAATGTGGGTAGTGGATTGGATTTGCATGAACTGGACCATGACAGCTATAACTCTGATTCACATAATGGAATCAGAAACCTAAGTGATAAAGTTCTGAATCCCATTCAACTAAGAGCCTTGCAACGAGGTTACAAGTTCGCTTACCCTAACCAACGTAAAGTGGACTTATTCAAAACAGTTCCGCAAATTGAAAAAATTCTATATTCACTTCCAATAGAAGATAGGAACTTCGCAAGAATAAAAATCGCAAGGTCTCTTCAAAAACACAATCCACGACGGTGTAAAACCACCGAAGAATGCCAGCTTCATGAGGAAATGCAGCAGCTGATTGAATTGAAAAAGGACCCAGATATTGCCATTCTTTTAGCTGATAAAACTAGTCAAGTTGTGCTCTTAAATCAAAGTGATTATATTAAAAAAATGCTCAATGCCATTTCTAGTATCCCTCATGTAATAGTGAAACGAGACCCCACCAGGGCTACTGTTAGTGCTTTAAGCCGCCTTAAGAACTCTTCAGCTCCTCCGGACTCCTTTTCAAAAGCCTTCAATCCACCCCCGGCTGCCATGTGCCTGATTTATTTGGTAGATTAAAACTACACAAGGAAGGGTACCCTATTCGCCCTCTTGTATCAGGTTACATTGCCCCCACCCGACCTTTGGAAAAAGCTTTGGCAAGTTATCTCACCAAATTTACAGTGAATTCTTCCTACTCAATAAAGAGCACCACACAAGCTATTGATAGGTTAAAGTTAATTCAGCCACTACCAAATTCCTATTTTTTGGCGTCCCTAGATGTAGTTTCTTTATACACGAATGTACCTATGGAAGCTACATTTCAGTTGATTCAGGCTTTGCTCATTGATTCTGACATTCCTGCCAATGATATTGCTTTCATAATGAATGCTCTTCATCTCATTAAAAAGCGTTCATTTTTCAAATTTCAGAACATATTTTACCAACAAACCGACGGGACAGCCATGGGTTCACCTCTATCCGCAGTCTTAGCAGAAATTCTTCTACAGCATATTGAAAATAAAGTCATACAAGAATTCCCACAAAAACCTAGTCTTTATATCCGTTACGTTGATGACATCTTGGTAATTTGGCCATATACCATAAATCAGTTACAGCAGTTTGTCAACGCTATGTCTGCTCAATACCCCTCCATCAAACTCACGATAGAACTTGAAAATAATTTCGTCTTACCTTATCTTGACTTTCAAATTACGCGTACCCCTTCTGACAATTCCCTGTCTTTTGCCGTTTATCGAAAACCTACTTCCACACCCACTCTAATTCCGTACAATTCTGCTCACATTTTTCAGCATAAAATTTCTGCTCTGCACTTCCTATTTAGAAGAGCATATTCACATTCTTCTAGCCATTTCGCCAGAGCTCAGGAACTACAATGGATATCATCACTCGCTAAAAACCATGGTTACCCGGACAACGTTGTTAGGGGAGTGCACAATAAAGTACGGTTTTCCATGTCAACTGCTTTACTTAGTGAGCAAGTGCCTAAAAAGTATGTTGGATCTGTTGATTTTAATCCACATATTGTAAACCTCCTTACCAACATATGTTCTCGTCATAAAATACAATTTGGAATACGATCATGCAATCTATATACCATTATCCGCAATGATCGTGACAAAATTGACAAAGCGAAAAAATGGGGTGTGTATGTTATTCCTATGCTCGACACTATCTCTGGTGAACTAAACAATCATTATGTGGGTTCTACCAAAAGAAATTTGGATTTGAGATTAAATGAACACAGATATGATCTAAAAATGAATCACCAAAGCACCTCTTTTGCAAGAACCATAAGTGCTGGAAATTCCATCCCAGACTGGGACAACGCTAAAATCATAAACACACCTAACTCTGTTCATTCCTTGTTATTTGCAGAAAGCCTCTATATTTCGGCTTATAATACACGTTGCTGTAATGACTATTATCCTTATGTTTTACCTGAACCTTGGAGCAATCTTGTTGGGAAGGACAGCACAATAGCAATTGCTTCTGTTAAGTGATCATTGGCTAACTATGCCTTTTTTAGATTGTCTTGTTATCTGGTATATCATGTGACATTGACATTACCTTTCCCATGATGCATCTACTCCACGTACTTAAGACCAGCATGTAGCCACATGGTGAAATTACATCTGATGAAGGTGTCAATGTGACACCGAAAGTGCTCATGTGTTTTTAAACTGTATATAGATTTCATTTTTTAGATGAATAAATATCATCGTGCAACAAGACGGATTTCTTTTAATACTAGTATTCATGCACGAATTATAGTGTCTAGAAGAACCCAATCTAACTAACTGCTGGAGATCAAGTTCCTTTTAGCTATTTTTAAAACAAGGGAGAAAAAGAGGGCAACAAAAAGGTGGAAACAGATCACACATAGAAAATAGGTGTTACATGCACAAATAATTTATGCAGGGAAGTCTTTTTTGTAAAATATGGACTTTTATATTAATGCTTATGGTGAAACAGTTTTTGTCTTATAAACAAAACATGCGCAAATGACTTCCAACTCTGAAAAAACAGAACTGTCAAAACAGTGGAAACATCCTCCCCCCCTCTTAAATAAAAGTGTTGAGTGCAGAAGTAGGGTGAGAAAGGCATTTCATTCATCTTCTGGGATGCAGAGAAGGAGTGATCATTATTGATTTTCTGAAATGAGGTGTAAATATCAATGCAGACCATATATTTCAATCTACTGTGACATTTCCATAAGGAATTGAAACTCAAAATGTGCAGGAAATTGGCCAAAAGAGTAATCTATTAAGACAATGCAATGCATTTGTACACACAGCATCTATGAACCAGGCAATACTGTGTGACTATGGGTTCAACCTTTTACATCATCTACCCTACTCACTGGATTTGGCTCCATTAAACCATTTCCTATTTCTGAATCCCCAAAAGGACTTTAAAGGGTAGAAATTCTAGAGTGACAGTGCACTGATGGAGGCAGTGAACACAAATGGTTTGAGTCAAGATCCTATGAGTTTTAGTGAAGCATGTTACAAAAGCTAGTGGTTCATGCCAGAAAGTGCATTGAATTAAGGGAGGACTATCTTGAAAAATAAGGTTTTTACAACATTCCAGCATTCTTTCTATGAGAGGCTAGAATATTTTCGACTCCCACTCTCATTAGAGAGTGGCTGATTCAGTACAAAACCAGAGTAGTGACTGCACTGTTTTCCTCAAATATAATATTTTCAAAACTCATCATTCTGCACTTTTTGACCCCTCATCTTACCACATACACTGACGGAAAAAAAAAATCCCAACACCAAGAAGGGGTTGTGTTAGATAAACGCCAGTTGGTAGGCGGTGAGAGTACATCTGTAAGATGACGTCTATGCAAATTTCGCGCTCGGCGCATAAGTGTGGTGCTAGTAGCGCCCCTCGGAACATGCAAAGCAGGTTTGCTGTAAATATGTGCTGTAACGTTCGTGAGCGTTAGTTATCGTTGAGATTTGACGTAGTGTGTTGATGTTAGTCAAGAATGCCTTTAAGAAGACGAAGAAGCCATTATCAACAGCTCATGGAGTTTGAATGAGGTCGTGTAATAGGGCTACGAGAAGGTGGATTTTCTTTCCGCAATATTGCAGAACGACTTGGTAGGAATGTAGCCACTGTGCATGATTGTTGGCAGCGGTGGTCAAGGGAAGGTACTGCCTCAAGAAGACCGGGTTCTGGCCGGCCACGTGGCACTACTGAGAGGGAAGACCGCCGTGTACAGCGTATGGCCGTGGCGCATCGTACCGTGTCTGCGGCAACAATTCGAGCTGCAGTTGCTACCACAGTGACACAACGAACTGTTACAAATCGGTTACTTGAAGGACAGCTCCCAGCCAGACCCCTGTAGCATGCATTCCACTTACTCTAAACCACTGCCGTTTGCGACGTCAGTGGTGTCAAACTAGAGCTCATTAGAGGACGGAATGGAGATTTGTTGTGTTTTCTGATGAAAGCCGGTTCTGCCTGGGTGCCAGTGATGGCCGTGTGTTGTTTAGAAGGAGGCCAGGTGAGCGCCTGCAACCAACCGGTCTGACGCCGAGACACACTGGACCTACACCTGGAGTTATGGTCTGGGGAGCAATTTCCTATGACAGCAGGAGCACTCTTGTGGTTATCCCACGCACCCTGACGGCACAGTTGTACGTCGGTCTGGTGATTCAACCTGTTGTGCTGCCATTCATGAACAGCATTCCAGGGGGTGTTTTCCAACAGGATAACGCTCGCCCGCATACCGCTGTTGTAACCCAACATGCTCTACAGAGTGTCGACATGTTGCCGTGGCCTGCTAGATCACCAGATCTTTCACCAATCGAGCACGTATGGGACATCATTGGACGACAACTCCAGTGTCACCCCCAACCAGCATTAACCGTCCCTGTATTGACCGACCAAGTGCAACAGGCATGGAACCCCATCCCACAAACTGACTTCCAGCACCTGAACGACACAATGCATGAACGTTTGCGTGCTTGCATTCAACATTCTGGCGGTTACACCGGTTATTAATGTACCAGCATTTCACATTTAAAATGGCTCATCTCGCGCTTACAATAAGCTGTGATCTTGAAACCTTAATCGATTAAATATGTTACCTATACAAATGTATTGCCGCCATTTCATTCCTCTACAACTATTTTTTCGTGGTGTTGGGATTTTTTTCCCCCGTCAGTGTAACATGTTATCCCAAGATCTGTCTTATTATGATGCAATCATATGCAAGGTTTTGTCATGTTTCACTGTTTTATTAGATTGCCTTCTTATGTTTATCTGCATTATACAATCACATACATACCTAAAAAAGTGGGAGTGAATCAAAGAAAAGTGATTTTATAATGACAGCCAATATATATATATAAATGCAGGTTATACATATGATAAGCTGCACAGTAGAAGTCAGTTTCAGCTGTCAACATCTGCATGTATTTCAGCTAGGAGATTGATACCTAATTTACAGAATACTTTTACATTGATACTCATTTTTTTTATTATTTCTTCAAAGTATAACTTTCTCTGATATTTTATTTTAGTGGCTAATATTTTGGTAATAATTTAGCATATACACAAACATTTTATTCATAAATAAATGTCACCACAATGTATTTGTTATCTTACTCATTGTAAGAACTTTACTGTTACAAGACTGGTTTTCTTTTTCGTTTTTGTGTTTACAAGACTCAATGTAAAAATGTGACATGAAATATTTACAGCACTATTGGCATTTCTTGGAACAAGTATCCACGCCGAGCACAGGGTGTCAGCAAAGTTTTGCGAGGTGAGGCGATTTCATTGTAGGGAACGCTGAGCCTCACAGATAAGCATACCAGAAGGAGGGTGGGTGCAGTGGAAAAAAGTTGCTTCTGTGATGCCCAGTGAGAGGAGGACGATGGGTGAACCTCATGGTAGAGGACATGTCTATAGCTACTGGGAGTGGATATATCTAGCCAGCAAAGTTGACATTACAAATAAATTGTGAGATTCACACAAATCTGATCACATTTAATAAAAACTTGGCCTTATTTGTGGCATAGCGATTTTTGTCTCCCTGTGATAGAATATTCAAAAGTTAAGGAGAGCTGAAGGGTAGAACCTACAAGGGGCCTGAGTAGCAAGGTTCCTAAACTCATGCTCCTTATTTTCAGATTTTATAGCTTCAGTCTCACAAACCTAGTAATTTTACACAATATTGTTTATCCAATGTGAACACAATGAATGGACCATATGTAAAGAATCAATTCCCATGATCAACAAGGGCTTACAGTGCTTGTCAAAGTGAACACTAAAGTAATTTGTGTTTTCCCCCTAGTTCCTTCTCTCTCAGTATGCACACACTTTTAAAGACAGAAGTCACAAACCTGTTATTTTTAAGGTCAAGAACTAAAAAAAAAAAAAAAAAAACCTGTTATCTCAAGTCAAGAACTAAACAAACAACACTACAACACATTAAAAGTACTCATGCTTTGATATGACAATTTGGCATACTAACTGCTTAAGCACAGCATTATGACTTGAAATCAAAGGCTTCGAAGCTGGCATCCAATCACCTGCCTAACACACAAATTTTAGGTTTACATTAACAATACAGAAAGTGAAAAAGAAAAAGAAATATATGCAAAATAAGCCAAACTGATATAATTGGAATAATTTAATTCTTTTTTTTTTTAAATCAAAATTAAAATGAACAGTGCATATAGTTGGAATTCAACCATTACTGAATAACCTTTACATGCTTTATAACACACTTTAATTTACCTTGTATTCTTTGCTACCTATTGTTTCTGGATACTCTTCACTACTTCGTCTTGAACTGCCACATGAACCAGCAGAGTTGAAAATCGAGCCTGCACGAACCTGTAATAACAACAACAATAATAAAAAAGTCATGTAACAGTGATGGAGTAACATAACTGTCACACCAGAGAAAAGAAACTGAAATTTGAAATAAAGATAATCAGAAAAGAATATATTGCATAACATTTATTTCCCATTAAACAGGAAAAAAAAAAAAAAAAAAGACACTGCTAGATTTTTATCTACATGCCAATAATAAAGCATTATTACTGCTATGATCTGTAAATAATTAAACACTAATCTAAAAATCTACAAAAGCTTCAATTTTTTATATATAACTCCTGAGGTGTTTTGTTGCTGCTTTTCTTTCAGTTAGTAAACAGAATTTTGCTATAATGAAATCGTATTTATATTACATCACTAGCACAACGATTCATGAATTATCACATTATTTCTCTCTTTCTTTTTTTAATTTTGACTTTTTTAGAATCTTTCTAATACTACAAAATACATTTGAAATTAGTACATACATAATAAAAAATGACTCATTCTGATTCCATATTTAAAAGTAACATTCTTGTAATTCAAATAAAGCAAACATATGCACATATTAACCATGATCTATTGTATGAAAAATTAAAATATGACTTATTCTGATTCCAAATTTCAAAATAAAATTTTTGTAATAAAAAATGCACCACTGAAAGGAATTCTTCATTGAAAGTCATAGCTGCCATAGGAGGATTTCACAGGAATAACGGGTTCTCAAGGAAGTCCCAAATGGCTGTGTATGAAAGTGTAATTGTTCCTACTCTGATGTAAGGCAGTGAAACGTGGGTACTGCAGAACAGACATAGGAGTCATTTGTGTGCTGGGGAGATGCATTACGGGAGGTTTGTGGTAAGACACGCTCTGATCATGTGAGGAATGAAGATGTGTAATGTGAGGCAAAACGTTCTCAGTAAGGTGGAGACTAATATTCTTAGGTGGTTTGGCCATGTTGAAAGAATGAGTGATGAGATAGAAAATTTTTTAAGATAATTTTTTCAGCCCAAGTAGCAGGAAAGAAAAGAAGAGGAAGGCCAAGGAAATCATGGAAGGACCAGATTCAGGAATGTCTGCTTAAGGAAAAAAATAAAATAATAGTATGAAATATGATAGGTCTTGCATGCTGCGTGTGATGGATGTTAATGAAGCTCGAGCTATGTGTTGAGACTGCTGTAAATGAAGACATTTGATACACCAACAGTAAATAAATTCAAGTTCTATCAGTTAAATGTTTACTTGGCAGATGGTTTCTTTGAGGAGCTAAGCTCTGAATCTCAGAGAACAGCTTAATGATATGATATGATATGATATATATGTAAAAAATGCAAACATATACACAAATAACAATGATTTATTGTGTGAAAAAAAAACATGCTCATGTACACTGTATTCTGCACAGCAAACACAATTTGAAGCAGACTAAGTTGCTAGGTGAAAGCACATTATGAATATAATTATTACTTTTTATTAAAATACATGTTTGCTCATTGTTTTGTTTATGTGTGCAGGAGCCAAAGATGAGTAATAGAATCATTTGAAACAAAGCACCAATAAATAATTCACAATACATAAAGACTGCTTTGTTCTACAAGAGTAAGTACTCTGTAACTGGTCAGGTTTCACTTTACAAAGTGAGTTCAATATATACAGGGGTGTGTTAGAGTCTATACGATCTGGTTTGTGTCAACCATTTGTTAAATTCCTAAAATTCACTCGAACCATTTGTTAAAATTTCTAATATTTGCTTGATCTGTATGTTGAAATTTCTGAAGTCTACTCAAATTGTTTGTTAAATTCCATGAGAATCATTTGTTAAATTCCCTGTGAACCATTTGTACAGTTTTTATCATGCAGAAAAATTTGCAAGCCATTTGCTAAAAATGTCAATTTCTCATGATATAAGAAAAAACTATAATGGGTATTAAACCAAACATCGTTTAAAAGTTTAGTAATAACAACTAAAGTATACAGTGCTCTGTGACATCTGCTGGAGCAGTGAACAAGATTTGTTTACTCCTTTAGGAAAGTGGGATCATAATACAATGGGTGCCGTGGGACTGATGTAGTTTTCCTTTGCAATTGTGTAGGCAGTAACAAAATCGCAACTGAGTGGGAAGAAAATATTGTACTGGGCTCCTCCTCATCATCTTCTGTCTCAGTGACATACATGCCACCCCCACTATATAGGAACTCATACACTAGAATCTAAAGCCCTCACCCCCCTCCTATCACCAAAAATCATACTATTATATAAAGGGTATTGTTCCCTTCTCTTAAATATGAAGGTCTGTCAAGCAGATGTTCTCGAGTGGCATTCCAGTAATTGGCCATTCTGAAATCTCTAAAAACCTTTTTCTAAAGTGGACAGAACATTTTCCCCAGCAGTGTTTTGATCACTTTTGCAGCCAGCAATTGATGAAAGCCAGCTGTTGTAGAACTAGCAACATACCTCTGAATATATGTAATTAATTTTATGAAGTGAGGTGTGAGCAGATGTGTACAATTTGAAATCCTCTCACACACAGTTTAAAAGGTTTGCAGAACAACAACAAGAATAAAAAAAAAACATGAAAGCTTAATGGTAGATCAAAAAACTTTTGCAGTAGGAAAGCAACGAAAAAGTTCAAAAGTAATAAAAATGTCTATTTCCAGAGAAAAAAAATTGAGAACCTCTGCAACAAATGCCAATCACTCTAGTAGCCCCCCCCACCCTCCTGTTCAAAGCTATCTCCACTTAGGTTGATTTTTACACAAGGTAAATTTTAATAGTGCACAGGCTATAAAATTCTGAGGGAATGCGGATACTGATTAAAAACAAATATCTACACATATTATTAGTTGCGTGCAAGCAGTTGGGATATACATATCATTTGAGTATGCAACTAATTGCATAAGTTGTGTGACAGATAAAAGGGCAAACATGGCCACCAAAGCAATGGAGACAGGGCTGCCACAGCATGTCCATTGACCGTAGGTGCCTCATAGACCTAGACGTCAACCTTATCACCAGCTAGACATGTTTTGTTTGAGAGAGGAAGGATAGGCCTTCGCAATGCTGGTTGGCCAAACGGCAGCACATGTGCATCAGAATGCTAGAACAGATGGATGTTGTTGACAAGTGGTAGCAAAAAGTACCTTCATTTGCAGTAGGACTGGTGCGGTTAGGTGAACATCAGCACACACTGATCAGCGAAATAATCACCAGGCAACTGAAAAGCAAGCTATGGCAGAGAGCATTTAATGGTCAGTAGCACCCACTATGGACATCACCGTCATGACTCGGATGGTGAATCATATATTGGTGAAGGCAGATTTATGCTCCCAGCATGTATTGTTTCAACTGCCATTGACTGCAGGCAGGGCATTGACAACTTGGACAGAGTGGTGTAACAGTGGAAATGTGTGATGACCAGTATGGCACTCAGTCATGTTCAGCAATGAATTGCGATTCTGTCTCAGTGCCAATGATCATCAAGTCTGCATCTGGCAACAATGTGGCAACATAGAGGATCCATCTGCTTCCATGGAGCAGCACACTGCTCACCAACAGAGCATTCCCATGTTGGGTGCTACTAGTTATGATAGCAGGTCACCTCTGATATGCTTAAAGGACAAGGTGACAACCCAGAGGTACATAGATGATGTGTAAAACATCATTTACAGCCCATGTTGTTGTCATTTCTGAGTGCTCCCCCCACAGGCCATTTTAAACAAAAATAATGCTTGGCAATACACCACTAATATCTCCTGAGCACGTCTACAAGGGGTTCGTGTACTTCCATGGCCAGCAAGCTCTCCAGACGTATCACCTGTCAAGCATGTATGGAAACCTCATTGGAAGATGTTCAGCAAACCTCTCTTCAACCAACCTGCAGTGCAGCTGAATTAAGGGACCAAGTAAATGTTACCTGGTCTTAGATACTCCACAACACCATTAGAGGGAAGAATCACTCCATGTCATGCCCGATTGAATTGCAGCACATGGTCACACAAGGTATTGGTTGTTGTCATGTGATCCTGTCCTGTAGTCAGTCAAACTGATGTACTGTCTTGGAAATTAAAATATATATTATCCACCTGATTATATATTATTCAGTGATTTTTGGCTCATTCCTTCTGGGTGGGACGATTTCAATGACAAGTATTATATTTACTGATTCCTTGCAAAACATTTTTGAGTATCACTGAAAAAATGCCTATGGAAAATACGTCCAAGGAAGGAATGCTGAAATCTCAAAGATATGAAAAAATGCACATAGCATTCTTACATAAATACATGGTCAAGTCACATTATTGTGACCATCAACTAATATCCAGAGTAACCACTGTGTGTAGTGCGGACAGCAGCTACTCGGGCTGGGAGTGACTCAATATTGTTCCCCGATGTTTCTTGCCTCATACGCCAATGTCCATCCATTCCGTGAAGCAGAAAACGCGACTCATCAGAAAAGGCAATCCTTTGCCAACAAGCGGAGGTCCAATTCTGATACTGCAGTGCAAATATAAGCCTTTACTGCTAATGCACCTTCGTTAGCATAGGTGCAGTGCAGTGGCGAAGCGTGACATAAGTAAGGGAAGCAATGCAGTTAATATGCGATAAATAGATGGCAAAAGTGATATGAAAATGTATAATAATTAAAATCAGCAAGTGACCCGTAGTTTATATGCTACACTGACAATACGGCATGGCGGAAAGCATCGTAAGACCCCCCCCCCCAAACGCGATCCTTGCACGCCACCACGAAAAAGAAATGTCTATGTAGAAGTTCAAATGCAAAGATTTATAAAAAAAAATGTTCAGTGAAAATGTTGAAAGGGAAAGAAACTTTTCCACCCACACAACGAAAAGAATTGGGGGTTGCTTCTAACAGAGCTGAGATGGGCTGAGCCCAAGCCCGAACCCGAATCAGGCTCGGGATGTAGAATATTTACTGCGGTTCGGGCTCAGGCTCTTAGAGAGAGGGAGAGAGAGATAAATTTTTTTATTTATAAATGTGATTTTATATGATTTTTACAGAGAATTTTTTTTAATTTATATATGTGATTTTATATGACTATGAAGATGATCTAAAAGACGAAGAAAGTATTTTTTCTAGAATGCAGTCTTCGGAGTTGTGGGAGTTCACGTGGCCGTGTACTGTAGATGTGCCAGAGTCCATTGCTATCATGGTGCTTACATTCCTCAGAACAGCCACAGAAACGCTTACTATTATATTCCTGAAATAATGACGTCACCGCTAAAGAACGTGCGACATAAAACTACTGAAAGTTCAAACCATAAGCCAATAATGGAACTAAATCAACTAATTACACTAACACAGAAAACTTTTGACAAATTGCAACTTCAAACTATTGTTACGGGAGTCCTCTGAGTGCTAAGTCTGACTGAATGTTTGGAAAGAGCGCATGCTCAAGTTATTGGCTTTATCCTTCAAACTCTCTTGTATGGTTTTGCCTTCGGCGCCATGGAAGCGTTTGGGAGAATGCTTCCCCACGCTCTATGCTTAGCATAGCATTACTGGCTGTGGCTGGCCACTCTGTGGGTGGGTATGCCATGTTAATGAGGTTCAGCTGGATGCATTATCTGCGTTGCTTCCAACGAGCGACTTACGTATGAGACATTTGTTCCTGTTTTCGTAAAAAATACAAATATGAATTTGCTTTCTTAAAAATAAAAGTTACTGAAAAAAAAATGCTCGCTGCGTTATGTGGGTGTGATATTTTTATTTTACTTTAATGCTACATATTTTTAATTCACGCAAAAGAAAGCGCATGAACCAAAAGGAAGCAATGCTTCCCTTGCTTCCATTGACGCTTCGCCACTGGTGCAGTGATCATCTGTCTGCATCGGAGCCCCATACGCAGCAGGGTTAGCTGAACTTTCATTTTAGATACACTTCTAGAAGCCCCCTGGTTCATTTGGCCAGCGAGTTTCTCCACTGCAGCGTGTCGACCGGCCCTCACGCACCTTCGCAACCAACGTTCACCTCTCACATCAATGGCATGTGGTGCTCTGCAGTTTCCACATCGTTTATTAGCAATGGTGCCATTTCTCCAATCATGATACACTTTAACCACAGCAGCACTCAAACAGTTCACAAACTGCGCTGTTTCCGAAATACTTGTGCCTAAAAGGCAAAGTCCCTAAAAAGACAAAGTCTACATAGGATTGACATTATGCACATTGGGAACCAGGATTAAGGAACATAAATACAATGTCAAAATGGGTGCGCAAACAACAGCACTATCCAGACTGAGTTCGAAAGGAACTCGTGCACCAATCTGGGAAGAGTCCTGTGTCCTCACCACTGCGAATACGAAATTCACTACACTTTTTGCAGAAAGTTTATTTATCCATGAATATGGCCTGTCCTGTTGCAATGAAGAAACCCTTTGCTGTATCCCAAACTTGTGGATACTAGCTTCCTGAGTGATCATTCGAACTCAAGTGACAACTCACACTAAAACTTTTTTTGCAGTTTTTCATTGATTGTTTACACGCATATTTGTCGCGCATCTTTTAATCATGTGATGGATAATTTTATATTTAAACACCTGTTCCATTAATTTGTAGTCTCACATCTGAAGATGAGCTCGCAGTGAGCTCGAAAAGTTTTATGGTTTTAAACTACGACATTATTATGTTTTTTAATTATAAATTAAAGATTTTATTAAGTTAGTGGTTTTAAATAGTATCTCATTTGAATATCATGCAAAAAAAAGGAAGTTGTTTTGTTCAGATTGTACAAATCAGCACGCAAAATACAGGTCTTCCCACTACCATGCCTTTTCAGTTTCATCCACATTTTTTCTGTTTATAATTTAAACTGTCGTCTGTCCTCCCTTGCTAGCCCATGGCACCCCTGGAAGTCTGGGTCCAGAGAATGTGCCCCCTTCACCCCTCGCAGTTGGATCAGCTGAAGGCAGCAAGCAATGAAAATGTCCAGAATTGGTGAATCACAAAGGAGTGGTGTTCCACCATGACAATGTGAGACCACATATATTTTTAACCTCTTGGCAAAAATTGTTGCAGTTTGGTAGGGATGTTTTGTGCCACCTGCCTATTACATTGTTTTCAGCTAAAAAGCTTAAACATTTCTCTACATCAACCCACGTGAGAAGGTACCACATGAAGATTTAAAATACAATGCTGGCCACCCAAAATGCAACAGCAAGAAGGAAGCATCTGATTGGCCTGAGATTCGCAGCATGCCTCGCCCGCGAGAGGACATGCAAACGATTAGCATTACAGGGCACATGCAAATCATGTGTGCCCGGTATGCCATCGAGAAGCACTATAAGAAGGATGCACAGAAGGCGGGGTGTAAGTAGTGGAAGTGTGTTGTGCGGCCGGACCAGTGCGTGGGAAGCTTTCTGATGCCTCGTCGCAGAATACGGCAGTCATTCCAGCACATTTCGGAGTTCGACAGAGGACGAATAGTGGCTTATCGCGACAGCGGTTTATCGTACTGAGACATCGGCGCCCGTGTGGGACGACATCCAGTCATAGTGAGGCGAGTATGGATTCGGTGGGTGCAGGAGGGACAGACTGACTGCCATGAGTGATTGCAGTAGCCGCGGCACACCACCAAATGAGAGGACCAGCATGTTGTGTGGCGGGCATTGATGACTCGCACGCCACAGCATGAACGTTAGCGCAGGAATTAGGGTGTGTTGCGCAACAGCCTGCGTCAGCACAGCACCCATTGCTCCGATTACACCGGTGGGCATGGAAATCGGCCCTGACACCATTCCTGCTGATTCTTATGTGAAACGACCTCTTGAATCCGAATATAACCCCTGTTTCCCCCATCACCCACCATTTTCGGGGAGGCCCCCCACCTAATTTTATCACTTTCCGATAATTTGGAGGGATGAAAAGGATTATTTCAGCCTTTATATTTCTTCTGAGGGGCTACAGAGGTAAAAAGTTATAAAACATGAACATCTGTATCAAGGAGGTAGATTTGGGGAGATTTGCCCCCCCCCAATTGTAAAGAAATCATTACAAATGATTGATTTTTCCGTTTTTTTGGCAATTTTTTCACTTATTTGCTACATATTCCAGCTTCCAGCCCCTCTTATCCTCCCCTAAAAAACCCGCAAATAATAAAAATATATAGCAACAGTTCGGAACATTCACTCTACCACACTGGCTCTCTCAATACCTCGCGCGAACAGGTTCCCACGGGAATCGCACACAGGTTTGCACGGACTTTGACAAGGTCAAACTTGCATTGCTCTTATCATGATAATCCTGCACTGTAAGCATTATCTTCCCTCAGTTGATCTGTAGCAATCGTTGAGTCTACTTGTCGGTGTTCTAGGCGGGGATTCTGTGTTTCCAAGTTGTTTAAATTGTGTCAAACGGTAGAAACTTGTTTACACCGGCCTTTTCCAAGTGAATTACAGTACGTGAGTGTCATTTGTGATTAATATAGAGCATTTATTTACTGTTTAATTATGCCACGCGAATGTATAAATCATCCCGATAGATTCTGCTATGTTTGCGGGGAATTGACTTTTAAAGCGCAACGAAAACTCCTTTCCCCGCTTCTTAAAACTGCTTATAAATTTTACTTTGATTGCAAAGTTGGCAATCAAGACAAGAATTGGGCTCCCACAGTTTGCTGCACAACATGTTACAGTAGCTTGACCAAATGGCTCAAAGATACCCGCAAATCAACGCCATTTGCTGTGCCCATGGTTTGGCGCGAACCTCGCCGTCATCTCACAGATTGTTACTTTTGTATGACTTCCACCGTCGGGTTATCTAGCAACAAAAGTAAGCATACAATTCAGTATCCTAATATCCCTTTAGCTCTAAGACCAGTTTCTCACAACGAATCATTGCCAATCCCAGTGCCCCCAAAAACCTATACTCTAGAGCCAGAAACGGATGCGACATACTTTGAGCCACAGCTTGGACCATCACATGATACGTCCACAGATGATGAACAGTGTTCTGCTGATTCAGCTCATCGAAAACCTCACCTCGTTACTCAGTCGGAATTGAATGATCTCGTCAGGGATTTGGAGTTACCTAAGACTAAATCTCAACTTCTTGGATCTCGACTTCAGCAGTGGAATCTCTAAGAAAAGGGCGTAAAAATCTCTTCTTACAGGACCAGACAGTCAACCCTGCAATTACTTTTTTTGCAAGATGAAGGCTTAGTGTTTTGCCCTAATTCAAATGCATTGATGATAGAACTGAAGATGACATGTGACCCAGACAAATGGCGACTGTTTATAGACAATATATCAAAGACAAGCTTGAAAGTTGTCCTGTTGGCCAATGGGAATGAGTTACCATCAGTCCCGGTTGCATACTCTGTGGATATGAAGAAGACATACGAAAACATCAGCCGAATCCTTGATAAAATCTGTTATCATGATTATAATTGAAAACTTTGTGCTGACTTAAAAGTTGTTGCTGTACTCGCGGGCCTGCAATCAGGCTTCACAAAATACTGCTGCTTCCTATGCGAATGGGACAGCCGAGCACGAGACAAACATTACATCGTACGGAACTGGCCTCTGTTTTACTCCCGGTCAGAAAAATGTTGTTCATGATCCTCTGGTCCCAAAGGAAAATATTTACTTGCCGCCTTTGCACATCAAACTGGGATTGACCAAACAGTTTGTGAAAGCAATGGACAAGACAGGTGATGCATTTCAATTTTTGAAAAATAAATTTCCTCGTCTTAGTGAGACTAAAATCAAGGAAGGAGTTTTCGTGGGCCCCCAGATTAGACAACTTTTCAAAGATTCGACGTTTATTGAACACCTGAATCGAAAAAAAAAAAAAAAAAAAGAGCTTGGCTTGCATTCCAAAACGTGTGTAAGAACTTTTTGGGTAACAACAAAAGTGATGATTATGCCGCTCATGTCGAGGAATTGCTGTCAGCGCACAAGGCCATGGGGTGTAACATGTCTCTTAAAGTGCATTTCCTGCACTCACACCTGGACTTCTTCCCTGAAAATTTAGGAGCAGTTTCCGATGAACACGGGGAACGATTCCATCAAGACATCAATAAGATCGAGAGGAGATTTTCAGGGAAGTGGAATACAAACATGTTAGCAGAGTACTGCTGGTGTTTGGTACGAGAAACTTCTACCTCAGGGTACAAAAGGAAAGCAAGCACCAAATGAAGGTACTTATCTTATTTATTTATTATACTTTACATTTGTATTTTACTTTTTATATATTATTCTTTACAGCTAAAATAAATAATCCTTTTCACCCCTCCAAATAAAATTCATGTCCATAACATATTACCGAAAACTGATAAAAAAATCATAAAAAATCGATCATTTTTAATGATTTCTTTACAATTGGGGGGGTCCCCCCAAATCTACATCCTTGCTACAGATGTTCATGTTTTATAACTTTTCACCTCTGTAGCCCCTCAGAAGAAATGTAAAGGCTGAAATAATCCTTTTCATCCCTCCAAATTATCGGAAAGTGATAAAAGTAGGTGCCCCCCCCCCCAAAACGGTGGGTGATGGGGGAAAACGGGGGTCATATTTGGTTTCAGGAGGTCGTTTTACATAAGAATCAGCAAGAATGGTGTCAGGGCTCGAATGTTTTTTTTTTTTGCAGACCAGTGTTACCACTGACGTTACACCACCGGTGAGTGCGGCGGCAGTGGGCCGTTGAACGCCACACCTGGACTACGGAATGGCACGACATTGTCTTCTTTGACGAATCGTGCTTTTGCCTGCAACACCACGATGATCGAATCCACGTGCATAATGGTCCGTCGCCTGGCGTAATGGTTTGGGGTGCAATTGGATGTGACACTCGCACCCCTCTGGTACGCATCGCCCGTACACTCAACAGCCACTGCTACATCTCCGACGTTTTGGAGCCTGTAGTCCTCCCTTACCTGCAGGACCTGCCAGCGGCCACATTTCAACAGGACAATGCGCGCCCACACGTGGCACACATCATGCAACAATTCTTCACGGCCCACCAGGTGTCACTGCTGCCATGGCCCGCCTGTTGTACCGATATGTCGCCCATCGAACACGTCCGGTCGCTGATCGGCAACCAAGTGGCTCGGCAAGCACCACCCTCGGGTACGCCGGATGAATTGTGGCAACGTGTGGAAGCAGCCTGGACTGACATACCCCAAGCCCACATCCAAAGCCTCTTTTGTTCGATGGCACGGCGTGTAGCGCCATGGAACGAAAGAGGCTTTGCCAGCCATGGGGGCCACACGAACTATTGATGTCTGCGTGTTCCGCAAGTCGCACGGGCCTGTAATCTCAATCGTTTCATCTTTGTATCTGTTGTTATGTGTCCAGTAAATCTGGCTTTGCTATCTCGTGTCCTTCTTGGTGTTGCATTTTGGGTGGCCAGCAGTGTATCTGGTCACCAACAAATATCTTGTGAATTAAAGCAATCAAACACAAACCTTACCTCTCTGCTCTCAGGCCTTACACCTCGAGGTGGCCTGGTTGGCTCAGTCAAACGCTCTTCATAGTGGTTCCCCTCATGCTCTTCAGCCTGAAAATTTTGTTAATATTTATTTGTAAGGATCTATGATGCATACACACATAAACATACACACAAATCACTCATGCTATTAAAATGATTGAAGTGTCAATTCTATGAAGAACATTTAACTAAATCAAATATAGTCTAAATCACAAGAGAAAAAATAATTAAGAGTTGGTTGGGCAACCCAAGCAGTATCCATATTTTGGATGGGGCTACCTTAATACTTCACAAAATCATTTAATTGCTCAAAGCAAACATGGTAGGTAGCCTTGACTAGCCAATAATAATTTTTTGGAGTTACAATCTACCACTGTATGCAATTTAAAACCAATTAACTGTAGTGAGAACAACTAAATGCCACACACATAAAACAAAAAATCTATTGGTTCCCAAAGTAACATTTAAAATATTAAAAATTACCAAATAAAAATTGACTAGAAAAAATCTTCAGTCCAAAGGTTGCAGAAACTATGTTGGCTAAGATATCATCCACTTGCGATATCTCTGCCAATACAATTTTAGATATGTTCAGCTCATTGTGTGTATGATATTAAAGTCACTAGACAGAGACTTAAACATCAGGAACAAGAGTGCAAAATCATAACTGTATTCATTAAAAAAATTGACACATCATTAGCTGTACAAGAAAGCCTCAACACTATACACTTAAAAAAAGGCTGTGAATATCATTAAAAATAACCATCACAGCATGACACAATCACACATGTCAGTACAAACAGACATGTGTGATTTTATATTTAAAACAGAAACCTTTAAACTGGCTTGTAACCCTATACTAGTAATCTGATTTGTTGACATTTTTATGAGTTTTTGATTTATAGTACTATAAATCAAAAACTAGTACTTTATTTTTACTATATATTAGTACTTTATTTTAACTATACTAGTAATCCGATTTATTGGTGGTTTTTTTACACAGTTTCCGTCTATCTTCCTTCAAAAAACCATATGGTTGATGTGTGAAAGCCTGGAAAAGCTTATTTATATATTTCTATGCCAATAAATCAAATTACTAGTATAGTCTTACAATTTTCTACATAATTAGTGTATAGTTCCTCACTATTAATTTGGCTTGTAACCATCAGTTCTCTGGAAAAAGTCTTTTCTTTGCATGCCATTATTTCAACATGAATTGTGGTATTTTTGATAAAGTAATGTCATTGTACACAAACCTCAAACAAAAAATCTTTTATAATATCTAGTGCAATATTTTTTTCTCAGAAGGCTGCAGTGATTTGTATACCTATTCAAATATACACTTTACTGCCAAAAAAAGAAAGACCATTGCCTGTGCTTAAGCACTTAATTTAATTTACAGTGCTCCTCTTAGCACTGGAACTACTTTGTGTGATACACTTCCACATGACAACATTATGTATTCTTTTGCACATATATTTATATTACCAAGAATTTCACAGAAAAATATAGAATAGGTATACCTAGCAAATGAACACAGTGTAGGACATCAAACAGCTATGATTAAAACATTAATCTGCAAAGTATTATTTCTTCCTATTAAAACTGATTTTAAGGTACAGATATATATTATGTTCATGACAAAGTATGCTTTTAAACCTAAAACTGAACATTTTGGGAATGTGCTAGTGTTTAGAATAATACAGATTAAGAAAATAATATTTTTTTCAGTTATTTTGAAAGCTTCAATAATGCATATTAATTACTTCAGTGAAAACATGTAAGATAAGAGTGATAAACAAAACAAAACATTTGTTTAAATTCAATTAAAGCTATTTTTGTTTGGGCTATATTTCAATCATAAAACACATACCACCAATGCTCATCAAATACATTTATCATAAGTCTGAGTTTTGTTTTAATTTAGGCTTCATTACTTATACTGGAAAGCTATCAGTATATGTTGAATTCATTTACCTATCTTTTGATAATAATTTTTTGTTTAAGTTCAATCTTCATTTTCTTTAAGATGAAGGCTGCTAGAATTTATTGGAAGAGTAACATTCCTCCAATGGCTATAGACAGTAACACTCATGTAAAACAGATGCTAATATTTACTAAATTTGTTTAAGTTCATTTCGATAATTGTTTTGCTTTAGTTCAGAATTTATTGTTTATATAGAGAGAATTACCAGCGTTGAAGGAATTTATTTATTTCGGTCCTCACCATAGGCATCAACTTCTGAAAATTTCGAGAGGTGCTGAAATTCCAAAGGCAGATACCGTTTCCAGTGTTGAAATTTTAGATGTTTAAATAGACCTTGTCTTCAGTGTAAATGCAAACAAACCGATACATGATTTCATGATAAATATATTAATTTTTTTTTATTGCAACCAAATTCTTGAACCCTGTTTTAATTCTTCAGATTTAATTTTCTGTAATGTGCGCACAAAAGCTCCAATAATTTTTTTTCTTTTGGGCAAAATTTGAGCATTTTGTTCTGGACTACTACCAGACAACCAAACCTACTGAAAAAGGTTGTGATTGGCAGTATATATCATTAGTCAAAACAGACAGAAGGCTGATAGTGATACCTTTCAAGAGCTCGCTCTAGCAGTACAAACAAACTGACGTATTCAGTGTTGGAATGGAACGTGCTTCATAATCATTGCATTGTATTATTCTCCTTACTTGTTATTGTTAGCATTTAGCGTATAATGCAGCATATATCACAGAGAAACTTTTGCTTTGATCAACAAATGTAACTCGGAAATCTCAACCCCCACCCCGCCGTCATTCATCTTGCAGTCCATGTGAACCGGTTGTTATCGATTCGGCATATCACCCCTACATGGGTTGGTTGGTGTTACTATTGGTGACTGCTTATATGTTTTATAAAGCTAGGGAAAAAAAAAAAGCCTCAACAGAATTATGTCAAACAAACAACCAACCAATAACTGCAACAACAACAGCAACCCCCCCCTCAAAATTATCCTTTGAACGAGAAAAGATCATTCGCAGTCTCGGCGTGTGTCTTCTGCTCTGGGACGGTCATTCATTACTCCCGCTCTGACATTTATGGCTTTATGACCCTACCAAAGCTCATTGCGTGCATGGTGAGCTGCTCACAACTTTCTGATGTGCAAGGAACATGATTGCGAAAAAAAGTAAAGTAAAATCGGTAGTTTTAAACAATTAGGAAGGTAGTTTACAAACCACACCCCTCATCTCGTGATTTCTCGCTTGCTTGGCTGTCTTATTTCTTAAGTGTTTATTCGGTATCGGTGGTTAAAACATGAATTTTTGAAGATATTGATTATTTTTTTAGAAACCAAATATTTGCGCTATATTCCAATTATCTTATTTAATTTTATGTAAAGTGGAACTAAATATTTAAGTATGAATCCAGTACATATAACAAAAATTCGGAGGGGTGCGGAGCACCCCCAAATAATTTCAAGGGGTGCTCAATCTCCTGAGCACCCCCGTAGTTGGCACCAGTGGTCCTCACATGCTGACAGATACTAGTTTTTCTTGAACTTGCATAGCTTCACACTAACAGTAATTTTATCCTACATCAGATTTTTAGAGCAACTATTGTTCATTTTTTTGAAATCTTTTCATTAGGAAAGTGTTTAGTACAAAATATTAAAATCTGTTTGCTGCATATTTTTGATAAGGTTAATAATTAAAACTCAGAGGTGGCTCGTGGCTCCAGAAATAGAGTGTTGCCTACATACTGATACATATCTTTGTCCTTAAAAACACTGTTCGTGAGCATTTGTTTTTTTTGTTGTTGGTGTACTTGGAGGGGCAGGATACTATGCAGGCACAGTTTAACATTATTAAAAGCAACGTAATGTAGCAATAATATGAAATTTTGGAATGTGGTAATTATTGTCTGCATAATTACCACATTCCAAAATTTCATATTACTTAATTACAATTAATGGAAAAGAAAATGAAAGCAGTTCTTACCATAAGTTATTTAAAGTGAAAATCCATCGTTCTCTCTTTCTGAGTAGCAAATTTTGGGAATATCCATGATAAGATCCTTTTCAATAAAAAGCATGGCCTAGGCTGACAACCTTTCCTGTGTCATTGAGTTCCTCAAAACTATTTTTATTATTTTTAAAGTCGAAAAACACTGTTCTGTTTCTACTGACGTCATAGGAATTGTCACCTTAAGTTTCAGTGATGTGTATCATTCATTAAATGTTTTTCCTAAATTGTTCCCCATGATGAACCTGAATAAGCTAATAGCCCATGAGAGTAATCTGAACTCTTCTGCACAGTAGATAGACAAAAGTTCACGGTAAAGTTCCGTTTTATCAATAAATGGGTACACAGCACCCAGTGTTTTCAATGTCACCTCTGGGAATTTAATGGCATAATGAGGGAACATTTGTGGTACAAATAACAAAGCTGCAACTAGATGCCCTGTGAAAGTGAACCTTTCCTTAGCCCGAGAAATAATGCTATCACAGACTTCTTTTGCTTCATTTATCCACTCGGAGTGGTCAATTTTCCATTTTTTAAATGAAGCAGATGTACCCTGTGTCATGGCACTGTTATCAACATCAATTTGTTCCCTATTTGCCACTACTGTGAGAACCTTTAAATGATCATTAGCCTGGCAAATAGGTACTTTCACTTTTAATGTCATTAGATTTGAAAATGGTTTTCAGGCATTTGATAATATCTCTCTTTTTATAAAAAAAAACGTACTTACACTGTGTGAGAGAAAATTCCATCTTGTAGTGCAAGCCCAGGGTAAACATTTTGTTTTACAACTTGATTAAGTATTGCAGTTTGTTGTGGGCTTTTTGTAAAAAACGTCTAGCAAACTAGAGAAAAAAATCGTAAAATGCTATAATTGAAGCAGCTTTCGTCATAACTAAATTTACTTGATGAGCATAGCAATGTATGCATTCAGCAGCTGGATAAGATTCCTTCACATCTACTTGCACGCCGTGGGAAGAACCAGCCAAAACTGATGCTCTGTTGTACGTTTGTGCAATTAATTTTTTTAGATTTTTATTAATTTTATGTTCCTTCAGCTCTTCCAGAAAACAAGAAGCCAAGTTTTGTGCAAGGAGAAATAAAATCCCAAAATCTTTCAACTGGTTTTCCTTTTACCACATACCGATAAACAATGGCCATTTGAAATATATTTAAAATGTCACTTCTTTAATCCGCAGTAGTGGCTAAAAACTGTGTTTCTTTAATTTCTTTTGTTATTTCATCATGACACACTTCTAACATCATTTGCAAAATTTAATTTTGAATTGTTTTTGTTGTTCTTTTAAAGACAGTTACCTTTTCTAAATGAGTTTTTAATGCAGCATCTAGTTCAGAACTAAAATCAAACCTTTAAATATTCCAGGGTTAAGTGATGTTTCAATTTCATCATGACCTCTCAATGCTAACTCTAAAACCCTGAAGAACCTAACACAATTTATTGAAATATTTAAAACATATCTGTTATGCCTAACTTTTTCATTGTACTCTAATAATTTTCTTCTTTAACTTTTGTCTAACTGTTCAGCTAAACTAACAGTGCCAAAAAGTAACAATTTTAAAAGGTTTTTAATGTGCGTCTCTGAAGCCTCGTGTTTTTTAATGCGAGTGGTCAAACAAATGATTAACATCTGTAATGCCCGATTTTGTCCACGAATCCTTGGCTCCAAACAACAAACATGGGAAATAAAATACTGCATTTTTTTACATCACACCCACACTGTCACTCATTATTTATGTAGAATTCTCTTTTAAAAAATCTTTTAAATTGTCGCTTACCAGTTATGTTCTGGACAATATTCAAGTCAGGTACTGCCTGTCTAAGTTTACTTATATTTTGCTTTTCTTCATAGGAAAGTCCACAAAAAAGAATTATGAAAGATTTTCAACACTATTCATTTAAAATAAAAAAACAACAACATTAATTTATCAATAAGAACGAAGCTAATTACGCATTTTTTCATTGGCATAATAAAAGAATGATGGATTAGAAAATAAACAATCACTACACAGTACCTTTTCTAAATGAGTTTTTAATGCAGCATCTAGTTCAGAACTAAAATCAAACCTTTAAATATTCCAGGCTCTAAAAATCTGATGTAAGATAAAATATGGCAATTTTTGAAAAAGATGGGTGGATGAAATTCGAAAGTATGCGGGAGTGACATGGAGGAGACTGGCACAAGACAGACCGTTGTGGTGGAAACTTGGGGAGACCTTCGTCCAGCAGTGGATTGATAATGGTTGACAATGATGATGATGATGACACAGTACACACATAACTTCTCCTCAATCCAATCGTTCAATGTCAGACTAATATTAAGTATATATGTGGTGACTAAATCTTTTGAGGGGAAACAGCAATCGAACACTGCTTTCAAAATTATTGAAGCTTTGCTTCAAAGTTTCGAAACTTTGATTCTTGGGATATCTATCTACAAGACAAGAATGCTGAATTCATCTGTGAGTTTCAGGTTGCCCGTGATCACGAGAGCAATGGGTAACTTGCATGTGCTGTAGCAGGAGAAAGGCGAAATGAGGTCATTGGTAGTGGGTGTTGAGAGCGTTTGCAACAACCACACATCTCACTGGTTGGGTATGCCACAACTGGGTTTAGCATTTCTCGTCATACCTAGAACATTGCGGCATGGTTGTTGTAGCTCACTGGAAACAACTATTCAAGTGACGGCTAGTTCATATGCTACTCCCAACATCGCATCGCTTATAGGAATGTTTGGGTTGATTGCACTACTTATTTTTGACAGATTTCAAGCTAAATAAACCAATTTCTCATAAAATAAAAATTGTTTTATTAACAAAATTTTATTGTTCTGTATAATGAAACTGGTTGTTGCGCAATACTGCAACTTGATCACCAGCCACCCCTGTTAAAACTACAAGAAATAAAACATCAGCACATAGGATAATATGACGAAAAAATGAGGTGCCCTCAGTGAAAAAAGATCTAACTCACTAGGTGAAAATATAAGTGGGAAGGACAGAGGTGAAACCCAATGGAGGTTAGGAAATGAAATCACAGGCCAGTTAACTGTTTCAATTCATTTACCTAATGTTCTACGCCATCTGTCCCTGCAGCAGAACTGAGTTGACACAATTCTATGGGCTTTATATGGCAATTTTTGAAAAAGGATTACCTGAACATGCATAATGCATATGCACATTAACCTATCTACGAAAGCCAATTTATGCATTTGGCATGAGAATTAGTTGTGACATTTACAAAATAAAATGCAGTCTACTTAAACTAAAACAGCAGCATCCATATAGAATTTATCCCTTCCCACAAAAAAAAAAAAAAAAAAAAAAATCTTGACACTTGGTATCACAGAGGGTGAGTCGAAAGTTTTACAATATTTGCATAAATACATGTGCTGCAGCGGGTATGTCATGTGTTTAAACTAGTTCAAGTTGCACACTGCAGTCAGTCGAAAGAGATATAAAGTGGTAGTTGTTGCTGTGAATAGCACTGCATGTCGTCATTCTGTTTGTGGTTCGAATGCCTAAAAGACGAACAGCCACAACCAGCTAATTAGGGAACTTTTGCTTTACGAGTTCCAACTCGACCATAACGCTGCTCAAGCAACATAAAACATTTGTCATGAGAAAGGGGAAGGTTCCATTTCCGTGGACCACAGCACCACAACCAGATGGTTCAAGAAATTTTGCTCAGGTGACAGAAACCCCAATGATCAGCCAAGGTCAGGTAGGCCATGAACCGTGGATTTGGAGGCCGTGAGCCAGGCTGGCAAATCTGACAACCAGCACTCGGAGATTATCAGGGAAGCTGGGCATACCCCAGACCACTATGGTTTGTCACCTTCAGAACCTCGGCAATATCTACAGGAGCTGCCCATTGTTCCTCACGAACTGATGTCAGCTGAAGCAAACCACTGAGTGGAAGTGTGCACGAAACTCCTAGAAAACCCATGCATTGTACGTTTCATCAAGATAATTGTTACATGCGAAAAAAGTGAGTCTATTTCTGTAATCTTAACACACAATGGCAGTGGTTGATCCCGGGCCAGCTTCTTGAACCTTTCGCCAAACATGGGCATTTCAAGCTAAAGGTGATGTTCTGCGTCTGGTGGAATTTTGAAGGGATAATTCATTATGAATTTGTTCCAGCAGGTCAGACTATCAATGCCAACCTCTACTCTGAACAGCTGGAGCGGATGTACACCATTTTGGAGAAGCAGTACCTGGCATTAGTGAACAGAAAGCGCACTCTCCTACAGCAGGACAGCGCTCGGCCTCACATCGCGCGGATGGCATGGGCAAAACTCCAGGAACTTAAGGGCAGTGAACTGATGCCACACCAAGCATATAGTCGAGACCTTGTTCCGGTCTATGCCCTTCTTCCTTTGTGGGTGGCACTTTAACAACCAGGAGTCAGTGGAAACTGGGGTGAAGGAGTTCTTTGCCTCGAAGGACAAGAAATGGTACCACCGTGGAATCGAAGAACTGGCAGACAGATGGCTAGAGACGGTGCAACACGATGGCCTATACTTTGAATGCTATTCAGCTTTCGTCGCAAAGGTACTCATGAAGACATAAAGTGATCCAAATACTGCAAAACTTTCGACTCACCCTTTGTAGTAATTATGTACATAAGAAGCACAGTTTTTTTCTTTGTTTTGCTTTTTAATGAAAACAACAAAATATATTTCTTGTGTGTTAAAGTCACGAAAATTGTAATTTATAATCATACCAAGTTTAGAATACCTCCTATACTTTTAATCACATTAATTTATAAGGCATGGTATGTATAATTCCTGAGAGACAGAAAATTCCTTAAAAATACCCTTAAAAATTAGAATAAAAGCCCCTAAAATTAAGAACAAAATACACTTAAAATGTGTGAGAAAAAAAAAAAAAAAAAAAAAAAAAAAAGCCTGCAACAGTTTTACCTTAATTCTTATCAAAAATTATGTTTGATCAACTTTAGCAAATTGAAAAATTATTATTTCTAGTCTTTAAGATAAATATTAAGTGCTAATAACTTCATGGAAGAAGGAAACAGTACATACCCATTCATGTGAATTTTATTTGCTAGCTATAGCATTAGGCCATAAAAGAAATAAGGATTTGTCAAGAAAAAAACTAGCAGATTACAGTGATTCACGTGTTCTACGATCTCTGCATTTAGTAAAAATATTTTACCAGGATATTCTGGTGCAAGTGTCCTTATTATGACATCAGCAACAAGATGACCATTAGGATCATTCATTTGGTCAACAAGCACAAACATTTCCTTTCCCTTTACACAGTCCCTTAATTTGTGTAAATGGGTTTGTCAGGTATGACACGACCAGTGTGTTTTTTCAAAAACTGGTAAAATTTAGGACGATTCAACTTTTCCACTGAAACATTCAAGCCACAAAAACCTCAAACTCCTCCTTATACATACACAAGACTGAAAAAAAAAAGCTGAATTTTTTAACCACGTTAAAAATCAGAGAGTGCAGCGAAATGGTGTGAATATAACACAGCTTGAGCAAGACAGAATTATGCACTAACATTTATTTATGTAAATATTAAATGAGAGCACACCACTGCATTGAAAGTATACAAATACTATCATCTTCTAACATCACAGAATAGGCGGGGGGAGGGGGGATTGTAGTGGAAAAATTACGATTATGGAAAAAATCTGTGCTCCGTCTCACTTCCGTTTTCAGAAATATTTACCCCATTTTCAAGCTGAAATACAAATATTTATAGAATACAATGATATATTTAACAATACCGGACTATAGAAATACCGTGAGAAAAAAAATATATATTACAAGAGAAACCTTTACTCTGTCTGTAAGGACTCTGATTAGAACACGGTGATTATTTTCTTCTTTTGATATGTGTTAATGCCAGCGGTGTGGGGAGACTTAATGACATCACTCCGGATCACCCTTCCAGTGGATGTTATACCCAAGGGGCTTAAGTGGCACTCCCTGTGCAGGACCGGTTTGCTGGGAGACACCATCTTGTAAGAGGAGTGCAACGCGAGACACGGGACGGAGAAGACGCATGTAGGAGAGTGGGAGTGAGACCCCGGAGAAGGAAAACGCACATGTGCTAAAGTGCGGTCGGCAAATCAACTATAAGATGTATATCGTTTTCGGTCGAAAGTGAATTCTATATAAAAGCCATTTTTATTGTAAGACTGTTTCGTTTTGTTCACGAGTTGTAACTTATGGAAATACACGGGTTACAAAGAATGAAGGACACGTGTTAAGAAGTGTGTCCGTACTAAACCAAGTAAGGGACCGAAAGTCAGACAGGTCTCTTACATAAATGGCTTGTCGTGCAGGATAAGCTGATTTAGCTTAATATTCGGACAATGGTGACTGTGTAAAAAAAAAAAATATATATATATATATATATATATATATACATACATTCCGTTTAAAGTGAACCTTAGAGGAACTAATGTGAGGATGTGCAGCAACACGTGGCCCGGGAGAACAAAGGAACTTGCTGGACAACTCGAAGACCGAGAGACGTGAAAAGAGAACAGAGAAAGAACATCGTGCAGAAGTTACTTCGTACAAGCGTAAGGACAAACCAGATGTGATGCCATGGAAAGTTACCCAAGTAGCATGTGCAAGTTACAAAGGCTGTGTATCTGACAGGACCAAAAAGGAAGGATCCAGAGGCAACATAAGTACCATTTACGGAGATTTCTGCATGAGTGAATTATTTATTTTAGTAGATGGATAGTGAACGGGCAAATTTAAGGTTAGGAAGAGATAGGAAATAGGTGGAGAGTTGTACGGGATATATTGAGGAATCGGTTATAGAAGTGAAATATTTTGTTGTATGTGTATATATTTGTATGTTGCGTTGATTTATGATTTAAGAATTGAAAATGGGTAGTAAGGAAGAAAATGAGGTACGAGCAGATTGGGAAAGAAGCTCAGATGAGGAACACATGGGTTCAGAGCACGATGAAAGTAAAGAAGTAGCTATTAAACAATCAGATTTAAACACAAAAGATAGAACAGAGAATTAGAATTAAAATTAAAATTCTTAGAATTAGAAGATAAGAAGGCAGAAAGAGAACAGAAAAAGTTAGAATTGGAACTAGAAAGAGAAAATAAAAGGATAGCGCTAGAACAAAGATTAGAATTAGAGATAGAGCTAGCAAATAAGAGAGAGGAAAGAGAATTTGAATTAAAGACAATTGAGTTGACTAAAGGTAATAAAAATGATGCAAATAAAAGTAAAAGTAATAGTAAATTTAATGATTATATTAAGATCTTAGAGAAAACTTTACCTAGAAGTCCGAGTAAACCGGACGAGATACTGGATTTTTTTATTCTCTAGAAAGAGCTTTTATGCTGCATTCTGTTCCTAATGATTTCAAAGGTAAGCTGGTAATCACTCTTTTCAATTCAGAATGCATGAATAATTTGTTTCGTAGGCTGATAACAGAGGAATGCAATGATTATGAAGTTGTTAAGACAGCTATTTTAGCGGAGTGTCATTTAACACCTGATATATACAGAAAACAGTTTGATAAGATAGGTAAGGAAAAAGAAGAAAGTTACATGCAATTAGTAGAGAGGCTGAAAAGAACCTTAACCTATTATGTCAATAGCAGTGAAGTCACAACATTTGATCAGTTGTTGAACTTATTTGTGTGTGACAAATTTAAAATGTTGTTATCCCCGGAGCTTAAAATGTACATCTTGCAGAGGGGAGCAACGGGTAAATTAGAAAAGGCAGACTATCTAGCAGAACTATGTGACTTGTTCACCAGCCACATAGGAACAATAGGAAAGGAAGAAGAAAAGCCCAGACAGGGTTATAGCAGTGGTTTTGCAAGGAATCAGTTTGAAAGCAGTAGGCCAGAGCGCAACTATGAGATGAAAGATATGAATCTGGTGCCTAAGGCGATAAGTAAACCACCAGGTTCAGATAAAGTTGGAACATGTTTTCAATGTGGGTTGAAGGGGCATTTTAGAATTAATTGTCCCCAGAAGTCATTGCGGAACAGTACTGAGGCTAATACAAAAGATTGGAGGAGATATCAAAAACATGATCATAGAGTGAATCGAGTCACTGAAACTCAGGAATCTGATGTCGTGGAGCAGTCAATAAATACGCAGCAAACTAATAGAACAATTGTTGAGAAAACGAAGGACTCGGATGACATCTCAGCGCATATTGGAAGAGTCGGACATATTGAAAAAACAACAATAAGTGTTGCCACCATAGCAATTGGAGAGAGTATAAAAATTAAAAATAGGGAAGGCCAGTATATAAATAGAATGGTCAACACCGGAGTGCAATTTACGTGCGTTAAACAGGGAACACTAAAAGAAGAGGTAATTCTTACAGGTTTCGATGGGACGAAAGGCAAATTTGACCTAAAGGAATTGAGTCTGCATGATTGTTGACAGAATGGGGAAGGCAAATCCAGAGAAACGGGACTTCAACATTGCATGTGCGATAGTACCAAGTCTGACAGTTGGATTATTAATTTCTTTAGAAGACTTTCTCACATTAAGAGGAGTTAATGAAGCATCTCATGAGTGTCAAGTTAGAAAGGTGTCAGGAACTGAGGGTAATTTAGCCAGGGAAGGAAAGGATGAGAAAGAAAGTGTAGTTCGATCGAGGTCAGAAGCAGCAGATCACTCGCTGGTTGGAGTAAATTGGGAAGAAAAGGGAGCTAATGTAAATAACGATCGGTTACCTTTAAAGAATGTGGAAGCATTATTAGATAAGGGAGTTCAGGTAAAGGAAATATAAGAGGTTAACTCACCCAAAGAGGTTTCACATGAAGCCAAATATGTAGAGGTAAATACTCACAGGGCTAATGATGTGACTATCACACTGGAAGGTGATAATGAGGATGAGGAGAAGACAGGGAGTATCATGGTTGATACTGAGCTAGGATTAAGAAACCACGATGGAGGATTAGGCATGTTGACAGATGTTTAAAGTGATAAGAAAATCAGGGTTAACACCCGGAGTAAGAGTAGTTGCAGAGATTACTCGGAGGGACAGGATATAGGTCCAGAGAAATCTAACAGTAGTGAGGTTCAGATATTAGCGAAGAAAAGTAATGCCTCAAATAACGGTAAACCTAGTCTAGAACAAGGTGGTATATCTTTGGATGATGTTAATGCAATTACTAATAGCTTGCATCTTTTGGATTGACATCTGCAAGTATTTGCCAAACTACTTAGTAATGTAACTCAAGGGCCTACAAGAAGTAGATTAATTCAAGGTATGTCGTCGAAGTGTATTTATTCCCCAGTACCTTCGGTTCATCAGAAGGATATTTTTTCAGATTATCAGACAAATATTAAAATTCCTTTCAGTATTTCAGATGAATGGGATTTGTGTAATACGGATCAATGCATAAGACAGTTAACATCCCAGAGGGATAAAAGAAAAACATGTATCAGGGAAATTCATACCGTATGCAGATATTGTAGCCTTAGAGATGTTAACTTTAGAAATTAACAGGGGTACCGTCATTACGTAGGGATTAATTTACCGCTGCTAGGGTAATGCAGAAATCCCATAATACGGTGCTATGATTGTTGCTCTAAGTGTGTTATCTCCAGGCAAGGACGTGCAGACGAACCATACGTTTGAGAGTGAACATCTTCAATTCGCAAATGAACATTTGCATTGTGATACTGGTGTGCAATGTTTTTCTGTGTGAAGTGACTTTTCTCCACAGTGTTTGCAGGCGTACTACATGAAGAGAGCTTTCTTGCAGTACTTGATGAACTGTACATGTACTCAGGATATATGAACGAACTGAACTGCAATAATTCCCTAATTATGGGATGACTCGGGATGCATTCCAATGCGTCTTTCCTTTGGTTGCCCGGGAGCTGTAAGGACTCTGATTAGAATACGACAATTATCTTCTTCTTTTGATAAGTGTTAATGCCAGCGGTGCGGGGAGACTTGCTGACGTCACTCCGGATCACCCTTCCAGTGGATGTTATACCCAAGGGGCTTAAGCATCACTCCCTATGCAGGACCGGTTTGCTGGGGGACGCCATCTTGTAAGAGGAGTGCAACGTGAGACACGGGACCGAGAAGACGCATGTAGGAGAGTGGGAGTGAGACCCCGGAGGATGGAGACGCACATGTGCTAAAGTGCGGTCGGCAAATCAACTATAAGATGTATGGTGATATCATTTTCGGTCGAAAGTGAATTCTATATTAAAGCCATTTTTATTGTAAGACTGTTTCGTTTTGTTCATGAGTTGTAACTTATGGAAATACACGAGTTACAAAGAATGAAGGACAAGTGTTAAGAAGTGTGTCCATACCGAACCAAGTAAGGGACCGAAAGTCAGACAGGTTTCTTACACTGTCTACTTCCATTTTCTAAAGTCAGAATTTCATCCTCAGGCGGAATCCCCCCCCCCAATTCGTTCCCAAAATTCTCTTCAGTTATGCATCGATCTCGAGTACCACAAATGGAAGAATCTTATGCATGAAGATTACAAGGGTCATAACAGAAGTTCTGCACATGTTAATCTAAAATGGAAGCGGATGATGCAATCAGAAAAATGATCGCATCATGTCAAGGTCAGACTCTCAGCAACGCAGTGGTGTCAAAATGACACACTATCATTTGCTGTGCGGACGTGGGATGGTTTGGAAACGGAAGAGTGCAGCTCCTCAGGTCGAGTCACCGTGTTAGACCAGCGCTCGTACGTGAAAACAGAAACTCTGCGGGGAAAAACTCCGACACAGATCCACACTGCCTGGCCAGAAGTTCATGGGGAAGGAACTCTTGATCGAAGCACAATTTGTTGCTGGGCATCGCACTTTTGGGAGGGCTGAAGCAGCATCGAAGATGATCCCCGCTCAGGCAGACTTTAAACAGCGACAGACAAACATCTGTCACCATTGTTGAAACGCTTCTCAAACAGAATCATCATTTGACAGTCGAGCAGATTGCTCACCACGCAAATTTGTCCACCATGTCTGCTCACCAGATTTTGACTGACTCATTGGGGAAAAGAAAAATCGGCGTGCACTGGGTGCCCCATCAACTCACCCCCGAGCAGAAGGCAGCCAGAGTGAGCATCGCACAGGATCACCTCTACAGGTTCGAAAGGGAAGGCGACACCTTCCTGAACAGAACTGTTGCAATTGCTGAGACTTGGATACATGATTTTGAGCTGGAACTGAAGTCCCAATCAGCAGAATGGAGGCATCCAAGTTCCACATACCCCTCAAAGTGTTGTCGGCAACAAACTAAAGTGAAGCAAATGATGAATTTTGCATACGATGCCCAGGGTGTGGTCTATGATCCAGTGCCAGTAGGGCAAAATGTCAACGAACAAAATTATCGTTACTTCCCGAGGACAAAGTTCAGACCGAAAATTAGTCAAAATCGCCCCAACTTGTTGGAAGCCAGAGCGATCTTGCTGCATGACAATGCATCGTGTCATGGTGCAGCGTCGGTATCAGACTTTTGTTGAAATGTAGCAGGGAAACTTTATCCCACACACCATACAGCCCTGATCTCAGTCCAACCGACTTTGATCTTTTACCAAAGTTAAAAAATAGGCTCCGTGGCATCCGCTATGAATCGCCGGATGAACTGTCATTGGATGTGACACCAGTAATACGACAACTGAACAAAGATGGCATACTATGGAAGACCCAGGACCTACCTCACTGCTGGCAAGCTGTCATCAGCAGCAGAGGGGAGCAGTTTTCTCCGTTACTACATACTTTTCTCAAAAATGGACAGTGTGCAGAGCTTTCATTAGGGCCCTAAGAAGTTTCCTAGGACACCCGTACAAGAAAACTTTCGATTTGTCTAACTTCCATTTTCGGAAGATTTTCATCTATTTTCAATCTGAAATGCAAATATTTATGGAATAAAATGATATTTAACAATACTGGGCAGAAGGAACATCATGAGAAGAAGAAATATCAATTATGGAAAAAAATCTTTTGTTTAAATTCTGTTTTCGAAAGTTTTGAAAGATGAAATACTGTCCTCATATAGAAAACAAGCCCTTCCCCCTCCAAAAAGAAAAAAATTATCTTCAGTTTTTGCATAGCTCTTGAGAATGACCCAAATGATGACAAAAAAGCGGAATTTCGTGAATCCGCAGAAGAATCTCATGTATGCTTATAAAATAAAACGGAGACTTCTTAGATGGTGTTGACAAACTGCTTTGCACAAGTAAATGTGGAGATGCCTGCAACTTTTACTTTGCAAGTTGAACAGCTCATACATACATTCTTGTCTCATACACTACACTGCACGAGAGTAAATCACTTTTCTGCTGCAATTTTAGTTTCACTAACAGTGAAGTAGCAAATTATTCAGAACACCAACCTAATAGCATATTGGGCCACCCTTGGCCTTCAAAACAGCCTTGATTCAGTCTGGCATGGATTTAACGAGGCGTTGATATTGTTTTACAAGTATGTTCGACATTCATCAATTGATAAATGTTCACTGGTGGAGGATCTCTGTTACGAATGGCACTATCAATCTCAATCACAGATGTTCAATTGGTTTAAGATCTGGAGACTGTGTAGGCCACTTCAGCAGTTTGAAGTCACTGTCATGCTCCTGGAACCACAGTTTGATGATCTGAGCTTTGTGTCATGGAGCATTATCCTGCTGGAAGTAGCCATCTCCATCAGAAAACACCATGCACATGCTGGTCTACAATGATGTTAAGATACCCCATGATATCCAAATGCTGTTCCAGAAGTAGTATGGCACTCACTGCCTACCATGAAAACAGATCCCAGACTGTTTCCACCATCTTGAAAAATTAATGCAAGGCAGCTAGGATCTATCAATTTGTCTTTTTGATGTCATAATCTGGGGTGAATATTGGCATGTATTAATTGTGAATGCAATTCATCTGACCAGGTGATTTTTTTCCAGTCCTCAAGGGTCCAGTTTTGGTACTTCCCTGCACACTGCAGATGAATTTTAACAATTTTTAGCACAGATGAGTGGTACAAAAAGGGGATGTCTGCTGCTATACAGTATATAGACTATTTGTGGCAGTGTATGCTGAAATTCTCCTCTCAATACCACAGTCGTACTACACTGTTACTTGACACATTTGAGCTTGTCTGCTACCTCATACAATCCTTTCCAGTCACTGTGCCCTGGAACATTGACCAGTTGTTTCCATCCACAGGAAGACTCCTGACTGTTTATTATTTGTGCACCACTCATTGTACAACGTCAATACAGTAGTTATTGCATAGACAAGAAGGTCTGTTGCTTCTGAGATGCTTGCACTGGCCCAACTAGTGTCCACTATCATGCCTCTTCCAAAGTTGCTTAAATCACAAGTTTTTTTCCATACTGCTACTCTATATGCTTTGTACACTTTTGAATCCTTTGCAGTGAGCTGTTTATAAGTGAGCTGCCATCTCAATGCCAAAGTTGTGTTTGTAAATGAGGATGGCATGTATCTGATTGCAATTGGGTGTTGCTACTTCAGTGATCTCACAAAACAGAAATTGTTCCACCTGTAAATAAAAAGTTCCTCCAAACTCGGAAACAAGCTTGCATATGAGTAAATAAAAAGATTTAAAAGGTTTGGATTTACTCATCTTTTGAAATGAACTACTACTTTTCTTTTGAGATAGAAATAATGACTGGAATTCCAATTTCAAATGCTTCACTAAGAGTACAGGTATTTGAAATGTAACCACAGCCACTTGGAAAATGTTCTGCTTCATACCAAAAGGGACTGGGCAGTAAGAAAATACAGTACAGTGGATTGAGAAAAGATAACAGCCAAGCTCTGAATTCCAATGATTTGATTCTGTCTACTCACTCATTGTCCCCTCTCAAAATGGATTTCCTTACCCCTAAGCTGGAGAACACAAGACACTGTCAAGAAAATCATCCTCTGATTTTATAAAAAAAGAAAGGAATTTTAGAGTGTTGGAAGATGTACTTTCAAAATGATGCAAGTAACTCTGAAACAAGGGCAAGATATGCAATTTTTTTCTAACTGTACATTAAAAAAAAAAAAAAAGGCTGAAAAATACCCTAAGGAAGGAAAATCTTCCCATAGTGCAGAAAGAATGCAGTAAAATGCTGAGAAATGCCCTAGGAAGCTTTAAAAGATGCCCAAAAGAAGAAGAAAAAAACCAAAATCAAACTGAAAATGCAAATTATCAATGTCTGGGCCTTACTAATATGCGTTTAGGAACAACCATCCACACAGAATTGCTTTTTTACACCTAAACATTAAATGACCTGAAACAGAAGTTAAAACTGAAAAAAAAATAAATAAAAAGTAATGGAAACTGAGGCTGGTTTTCGATGAACTTTCTACATGTCTTTCAACCCATTGAAATAATTTTTGCCAATGACATTGCGACATCTATTGCCAATGGCCAATTTTACACCTTCAACCATTGCCATTCAGCCTGCTACCTATAGAACATAAGATCTACTGAGATACCATACAACATACGTCTAAACTATATAAGAAGTGAGTGTTTAAGTTGCGAGATGCCTCTCCTGTATCGTAAAGTACAAATAGTGGGCCATACAGTGGACACGAAAACATCAGCATATGACAATGGTACACCTATGAAGGTTTATGCAAAGACCATTTGATGTATGAGGCATGTCTGGGCTGTGGCAGCCGACACCCATGTTAACAGCACATCACTAGGCTATCAGGCAGCAGTGGACAAAAGAACATTACCCCTGGATCATGGAACATTGTAAACAGGTTCTCTGGTCTAATGAATTGAAGTTCCAACTACAACACATTGATGGGAGCGTACATGTGTGACAGATCACATGAGGCCATGGACCCAACTCTCAAGTCAGGGTGTTACAGATAGTGTAATGTTCTGGGGTGTGTTCATATGCTAGTCACCTAGAGGCCCCTTTGTGCCCATTATTGCACAAGACTATGCTGCCACCTACAGTTGTTCATAGCTATCCATTTCCTACAGCAGGATGCCTTTTTTTCAACCAAAACAATGCCCCACCTCATTGCTGTTGTTTGGTGAAGGACTGGTTGCAAAAGCATTACAGTGAGCTCACAACCTTTGAATGAAGCTCTCACTCTCCAGATTTCAACCCAGTTGAGAATCTGTGGAAAGAAGTGGAGGGTGGTCTTTAAGCCACTACTGGCAACTCTTGGCACTTTGTGGATGGCTATCATGGGATCATTGGCAGCAATACGACCTGAAAGTTTCCCAGACTTGGTAGAGTACATACGGTGATGTGTTGGTGCTGTTGTGAGGGTGAAAGGTGGGTGTACATGTTATTGGGTGATTGTGTATAAAAAATTATGTTTTTAGTGTATATAACATTATGACCACCTAACTAACAGCTTGTTGGGCTACTGTTCACTGCAATAAACACAAGTACTTGGTGCGACACTGACTGCACTACACTTTGTAAAGTGTCCTCAGGCATTCTCTACCAGCTAGACAGAATGATATCTGGCAGTTTGGGGATGAAGAAATGCACCAAATAGGATGGGTGATTTCTGCATCCCATAAATATGTGATATAGGGTACATCTAAGAGCTAAGAGAGTACCCCATATGCTTTGTGAACTTGATCCTCAAACTATTTATCACAATGTGGAACTTGATACAGGTAGTTGTCTTGCTGACAGTCCAGTGCCACCTGAATATAGTCACCTTGTAAGGAAACACTTGGTCCAAAACAATGCCTAGGTAGGATCTGGCAGTTAGATTGTGTTCAGTGGGGATAAAGAGAACTCATGATGCCCACATGAACAACCCCTAGACCATACCATGATACTGCTGTTGATAGACTGCTTTTATCCTACCCTACAGTCTGCTAGCAGCTGTTCACTTGCGTGGCCATCAAACACAGATCTGTTTAGAGGCATGTTGTTGAAGTTGAAACCCAGATTCACTAAAACAGGCAACTCTTTTCCAGTCATCCAATGTTTAGTCATGGTGCTCCCATACCAAATGCAGGCAGAGCTGTTATTTGTAGGGGTCAGCAGTTTTTTCAGATGATTGGGGGTTGGTGTCTCAATGACCCAAGCCAACTACGGCTCTTCAGCTGGTAAATTTGAATAAAACAAAAACATCCCTCTTGTCAAGTATTTTTTTTTCCAAAGAATTCTCTGCATATCATAGGAAACAACTGAAGTAATTGGAAAGTGTAAAATAATGATCTTTTACAATGATTTCTAAAATCTGTTTATTTTATATAGTGGTAATATTGTGAGTGATGCATGATGCATAGCTTTGAGTGCAGCTTCATTTGCATGATATTAAACACTATCAGCAGTCAGCTCTTGAATGTGGATCAGGATAGAGTGGCCCCTGAAAGAACAATCTTGTAGTTATTGCTCTGCACAACTGCAGGCAGCAGGGAAGTATGATACTCAAATTACTGAAACCATCTGGTATCAACTACAGATTCATTTATCAAGCCATTGAGAGACTTGGTATAATAGAGGACAGATACACAGAATGGCCGAAATTTCTGTTTGAACTCCAGTACATCAGAAGTACTCAAATTTTCAGAAAACATATCCATAAATAAAAGGTAATAATCCACAACTGAAAATCTCAAAAATGAGTGCGCCAAGGGTGTTGAATGAAGACCTATGCTATGATTGCAAGCTTACGTTGGACCACTACTGATCTACTAACATCTCCACATCTCCTCTGCAAAAATTCAGGTTGTGGACAAAGCAAAAACCCTTCTCCATTGGTATGCTAACGATGAGCGTTATATACCAGGTTTTCACCAATGAAAAAATTTTCACTTTTGAGAAGTTCACAGACGGAATGACAGAACATCCCACAGCAGTGAGGACAATTGCTATGTTGCTCCTCATGTATGTTGTACTCATCACAACAGATGTGAGGAGCAACTTTACTTGATGCTGTCAGTGATGGTTTTGTAGAAAGCATATCATGATACAATGGAGGTGCATTCTTTATAGATTTTAGCAATGGAGACCAGCGCTAAGATCTATACAGAATTAGTGTTAGAGAACCTCATTAAGTCCCTGAACCAATGTTCAACAACCAATATTAGACCTTCCTGCAGGACTCTGCACCCATTAACAAGGCCAGGACAATGCACCTTAGTTCAATTCCCATGATGATTGTTGTGGGACATTTCAGAGAGCAAAGTCTGTCTCCTCATACATGCTCATGTTTACAGCATGAAGCAAGCTCTGAGATCAGCAATTGAAAATTTAAACTTGTCATTCATTCAGCTTATTATTAATGATTATTTGAATTGTTTGAAAACCAGTGTGAAGGCTATTTTGAATAATTTTTTGTCCATGTGTAACATAAAACATCCAAAAAAGTGACATAAAAGGAGAGTCTCAATGTTTCCCTGTTTTGCCACCATTCACTTTTATTGTTTTAATAGAACTTATGGAACAACAAGGTATAAGGTACATTGTGGTGAGGCTGAGATTAAGTCAATGTCAACACCATTTAATGTTATGAAAAAAAAAAACTATTTCTTGTCTAAAAACACTGTTTGAAGCTGACAACACAGTAAAGTGCAAATGCTTACTTGGTGCTGAAGACCGTCTGGAGACAACTGAAGCCGAACCTATTTTATTAGGTGCTGTGGCCTTTTCAGCCATTTTAATTAATGATGATTGATGAAATGGATAAAATTCAGTAAGGCTGCAATAAATAAATCTCAGGTTCTGGAACCTGTTGCATCGCTTCCCTTCACACATGTCACATCTTGAATGTTTTTCATTGCTACACTGGTGTTTCTTCCTTTTTTTAAACTCAAGTGGCATAATATGGCATGATATGTTCCTCTAAGAGAACCCTATTGCTTTGAGGATTATGCAAAGCATATAACTCTTCGCTACTTCAAACTAGCAGGCAAACTGGCGATACATTTTGCAACACAAAACACCACCACTTATATATTTTCACACATACACACCAAAGGAAGCTAATTTACATGTTCAATCTCGTTGATGTCAGCAATTATGTAACAACCTGATATTATAATTTTAAAAATACACTACTAGAAATTCAAAATGTTTTCCCACATGCTATAGATAAAATGATATCAAATGAAATTCACATATTTCTTACATATCATAGGAGTAATAAATACACGTTTAGAATACTTAAAAATAACACACCACATTTGATGTGTTAAATATGACATTTTCACATCATATTTAACACAAGTATGATATGAAAATGTTTTTCTCTCCAAAGCAATCCATTGACATGCTTCTCAGAATTATTCATACAAACCACTTCAAATGAGCACTCACAACTAATTTTTTAGTTTAAAAAAAAAAGTTAAAAGAAAAGCATGATTTACATGAAATGTGTTAAGGAATACAATGTTTTACCTCCCTCTGTTTCTCCAGTTCTCGCATCCTAATTTCTCGAGCTTCAGCTCTGGCCTGGCGCCTAGCCACAAGCCGAGCTTCAGCCTATGTTAAAAGAGAAAAATAAGTAAATAAATACATGATACATGACAAATATAGTATTACCACAAAATAATGTATGAAACAACAACAGGCACATATTTTACTTATTATATTTTCAAAAAATATGTATTAATTAGAATGCCTAATCGAAATTTTCTCACAGTGTTATAAACCAAGAAAAAAACAAAACAAGCAATACCATCAGATAAATAATAATCAAGGAGCATGAATACACCAAATTAATAAACTTTGGTATAACATCCGTCGACTTTTATTGACATAAAACAAACTGATACTGCCAAGCTTTCGCTTACCAACGCGTAGCTTTATCAAGGCAGACTGATATTAACCTATGCAGAGAGAACTAATAGTAAATGTGAACATTTGAAAATAGATACTTGCTTTGAGTTAACTTTATATTGTGCAAATTGAGTTAACCAAACATCAACAAACAAAATAAAAGCCTTAATATTTTAGGAAATCTGTCCATAGGGGATGCAAGTCACACGAGACAGCATCATTGTGTTGTAAGTATTTCAATTGTCTCTCTGATAGCAGTCTCGATTTGGGTAGTGCATGGCGCTAAGCATTTGTATCTTGTCCACTGAGGTGGCCCACCTTTGAGACGAAACTTCTCTTGCAAGTGCTGTGTTAGGGGTTTTATTTTTCACATTTCTTTTATGTTCAGCTACACTGGTGCCAATCGACCTCTTAGTCATTCCTACATAGCATTTCTGTATTTTGTCAGGGCATTCCAGCGGAATGGAGTAAACACCTGCCTTCTGGTCAGTGTTGATTTCTCACTTGGGAGAAAGGATATTCATAATTGAGGCAGTTGTCTGGATGTCAATGCCAAGACCTAGTTTCTTTAAAGCGTTTCTAACAAAAAATGTGAAGCCTGGGATGTATGGCAGTGATCTGATGAAATTTAAGTGGGACCTGCAGATGGGTGCATTTCTATTTATGTGGCTTTTGACTTTATCTAGGATCGAATTCATGAGGTCTCTGCTGAAGCCAGGGAATACTGCTTGATTAACAATTTTTCTGAACTCTGCTTCTTTTATTGTATTTTCTGAGGAAAATAAGATTGCTCTTTTTAAATGTGCTCAAAATACATTGGTTTATACTCCATAGGGGAAAAAGAGTCAGATGAAGGAAAATTCAGCATAGAACAGGACTTATAGCATACTCTAGTGTGTAATTTTCTGATCTGTAGAAGAGAACGTCAAGACATGGGAGTTTATTGTCATTTTCACGTTCCATGGTGAAATTAATAGATGTGTGTATTCCATTAACCTTTTCCAAGAAGTCTAACAAATTTCTCTCATGACACCAAATAATGAAAATGTCATCTGCGTATCTGTGCCATATTGATGGCTTTGGTCTAGGGTAATTTAGAATTCTGTTCTCAAGTGGTTGCAATATCACTTTAAGGGAGAACACCCCATTGGTGCACCTACAGTTTGTTGGATAATTTTCCCGAGAAATGTGAAAAAATTGTAATTTGTGGCGAGGTGCAGCAGGTTACTTATGTCACCGATTGTTTCTTAGGGAAATTTGCTTGAGCTTCTTACAGCTTCTGTAACATTGGACTTTGCTTCTTCTACTGGAAAGCATGGATACAGGGAAATAATATGAAAGCTTCCCACGGCCTATATACCATCATCATCATCATCATTGTCAACCATTATCAATCCACTGCTGGACGAAGGTCTCTCCAAGCCCCTTCCATAACGGTCTGTCTTGTGCCAGTCTCTCCTCCATGTCACTCCCACATACTTTCGAATTTCATCCACCCATCTCCCATGTTGTCTTCTTCTGGGTCTTTTCCTGTCCCTTGGAATCCAATATAAAATTTCAGCTGTCAATCGATGGTCAGTCCTTCTGGCAGTATGTCCAGCCCATTACCACTTCAGGGATTTAACTCTGATCATGATGTTTTCCACTCTTGTCATTTTTCAGATCCACGAGTTCCTCTTCTTATCTCTCCTGGTTACACCAAGCATGCACCTCTCCATGCTGCTTTGAGTTGTCTGCAGCCTTTGTATGTCTCTTTTAGCTAAGGTCCACGTCTCTGCACCATACGTAAGCACTGGAAGGATGCATTGATCAAACACTTTTCTTTTAAGACATAATGGCATATTGCTCTTGAAAATTATGCTGTTTCTTCCAAAAACTCTCCAGGCAAGTTTTGTACGCCGATTAATTTCTTCATCAATGTGACCCTCACCTGATATCTGCTGTTTAAGATAAACGTACGTGTCTGTTATCTCCAGCTTTTCTCCACCAATCGACAAATCTTCATTTCTTGTAAAAGCATTGTACATCACTTTTGTCTTCTGAAAGTTCATTTTTAATCCCACTTCCTTACTCTTTTCAGCAAGTTCCTGGATCATAGTCTGCAGCTCTGATGGGGTAGTTGCAAAAATGACTACGTCATTAGCAAAACAAAGGTGGATTAGATAATCTCCATTAATCTTTATCCCCTTGTTTTCCCAGTTCAGTGATTGAAAGAATTTTCTAATGTAGCATTGAAGAGCTTCGGAGATATGGTGTCACCTTGTCTCACTCCCTTTCCTACTTTTATGTGTGCTGTATTCTCAAACAGCCGAATCTTTGCACTTGCATTTTCATAGATGTTATTAATAATATTAATGTATGCATCTTCAATACCGCAGGATTTCAAAGCCATTGTAACTGCTGATGGTTTCACCAAATCAAAGGCCTTTTCATAATTGATAAAAGCCATGCACAATGGAATATAACATATATATACATGTATATACAGGGGCCCGTGCTGCCAATAGCATTTTTTGCAATTTGTGAAAAAAAAAATTGAAAATTGTTTGGCGATGGAAAATAGTTTGGGCAAAAATATTGGTGATTACCTTTTTGTACTGTTATAAGACTTTAGCAAAAAAAAAAAATTGAATTTGGCGGATGAGTTGGCGAAAACTTTAAAAAAGCCAGAGCAACCACTGCATATATATATATATATATATATACACTATATTGACAAAAGTCACCGAACACCCCTTCAAAAGCAAATGAATGGATCCACTGCATTGTTAAGATGCCGCGGTACAGTTGCAAACGGTATAAAAATAAGCCTGCAGCTGACCGCGATCATATCACACTGTGAGTTTGAGTAAAAATGTCTTGGCGGTAAAGAACTGACTTTGAGAAAGGAAAGATTGTTCTGACTTTGAGAAAGGAAAGATTGTTGGGTGTTATATTAATGGGCTGTCCATAAGAGAAACCAAGAGGCATTTAAACATACTCAAGTCAACTGTTTCAGATTTACTGAATAAGTAGAAGACACATGGCATTCCTGAAGCAGCAAAACATACTTGCAGACCAAAGAAAATCAGTGATAGAGGACGTCGAAGCCCCAGGAGAGTGGTTACAGCTAATCGACAGAGTACTGCACAAAACATCAGTCTACAGGTGAGTAAAAATGCTGGAACCTTGGTATGCACACAACATACCATTTGCAGAGAACTTCATTCTATGGGTTACCATGGTCGTGCGGCTGCTCATAAGCCTTTCATCTCCACTCGGAATGCTACTCGTCATTTAGCATGGTGTAAAGAACATTTATCGTGGACCGTAGATCAGTGGAAATGGGTCCTATGGACTGATGAATCCAGATACACGATTCATCAGTCTGATGGCCATGTGTGGGTATGGTGGCAGCCGGGGAACGCTATTTACCACAGTGTACTGTTCCTACGGTCAAGTTTGGAGCTGGTAGTGTACTCGTATGGGGGTGTTTTTCGTGGTATGGTCCCGGACCATTGGTTATCGTGGACAAACCTGTTAAACAGCACGTCTACCTCGATATTCTGAGCAATTATGCCCTATCAACTCTGTGGCAATACTATGGAACAGAGCCTTGTTGGTACCAGCAGGATAATGCACCGAGCCATAAATCAAGGACTGTTACGGCATGGTTTGACAATAATTCTGTATCGTGTGTGGACTGGCCAGCACAGAGCTCCTGATCTTAATCCCATAGAGCACCTATGGGATGAATTAGAGCACCACATAAGAAGTTTGGAACCCAGACCTACTACTAAGCAACAATTAGCAGCAACATTATGTACTGAATGCAAGCGCATGCCTAGCGCTGTGTTCCAAAACCTTGTCGGAAGCATGTCTCGATGGGTCAGTTCATGCATTAAAGCCAAAGGTGGACCAACACCATACTAATGTATGTCAATAAATGCTATGTTGTGTCTCTCTTCTAGGTGTCTGGTGACTTTTGTCAATATAGCGTATATACAGAGTGGTTCAAAACTATATGTCAAAAATGTAAAGGCAGGTAGAGGGGATCTAAATAAGCAGATTTCGTATAGGAATGTGTGTGCGGTAATGCCGCATTAAAGCGCTAGCATGTAAAGCAGTATGAATCACAGGAAACTGAAAAAACAAGTAAAGACAAAAGAAAACAAAAATTTATTAACAGTTTACAAGAGGTGCTCGAAAGAGCGGCCACCAACAGTGATACAAGATTCACAGCGGCGGCGCATGGATCGGCGTACATTAGAAAAGACGTCAGGCATGTCGAGCACATGTCCAGCAGCAACAGACAAGCGGGCAACAAGATCTTCTGCATATGTGACGGGACTCTCGTACACGAGGCTTTTAATATGATCCCAAAAGAAGAAATCCAAGCAGGTTAAATCAGGAGAACGCGGTGGCCAGGGAACTGGTCTGCCCCGTCCTATCCAATGCTGACTGTAGACAGCATCCAGGTGATTCCTGACGTTTCGGCTGAAGTGAGCTGGGGATCCATCGTGCTGGAACCACATTCGTTTGTGAACATCTGGAGGAACATCGACCAGAAGTTCAGGTAAGACCACCTGTAGGAAGATGCCGTATGTGTGGCCAGTTAAACGACTAGGTAGAATGTACGGTCCTACTAAATTATTGTGCACAATGCCTGCCCAAACATTAATGAAAAACCTTTCTTGGTAGGCGTGTGTTATTGTGCCATGTGGGTTATCATGAGCCCACAGGTGAGAATTATGGATGTTAAACATACCCGACCGCGTAAAGGTAGCCTCATCAGTGAATAAAACATCTGCAGGGAAGGTTGGATTGGCTGCAGTCTGCTGTAGGTACCAACGGGCAAAGTTGAGACATGGAAGATAATCATCAGGGGTCATTGCTTGCACTCTCTGTAAATGATACGGATGCATTCCATCTTCATGTAAAGTCCTCAAAACAGTTGGATGGCTCACACCCAACGCACGTCCTATAGCTCTCGAGCTTGTCGACGGATTATCCTCTACTGTGTTTAGTATTCTTTCTTCCACTGCAGGAGTTCTGCGATATCTTCCAATACCAGTATCACGCCTGGAAGCATAAAACGATCCACTCGTGCTTAACTCCCGATGAAGCCGCTCGAATGTTCGACGATCCGGCTGATTCCTATCCGGGAATCGCTCCCTGTACATCCGTTGAGCAGCTAATCCATTTCCTTGTGCAGCCCCATACATGAAATGCATGTCGGCCAGCTCCGCATTGGTGTAACGATGCATGCTGCTCGAGATCCGTGCGGGAAATGAAGAATCCAGCTGGCGAAGCGCTTTTGTACGCTGCACTCATCAGCGCTCTCTACTGGCTCAACGCGGCATAACCGCACACACATTCCTATACGAAATCTGCTTATTTAGGTCCCCTCTACCTGCCTTTACATTTTTGACATATAGTTTCGAACCACCCTGTATATAAAATTCTATATATATATATACACTGAAGAGCAATTAAATTAGAGATACCTGTTTAGTAACGTGTAGCACCACCTTTCGTACTGATGACGGCGGCGATTCGTCTCGGCATGGACTCGACAAGACACCGGAAGAGTTGGGAAGCCATACAGATCCACGACCCCTGAACAAGCTCCCAGAGTTCACGAAGATTTGATGGAGGGGGGTCAGAGTCTCAAACAACTCTCTCGATGGCATCCCAGATGTGCTCGATGGAATTGAGGTCAGGTGACCTAGCTGGCCAAGGAAGCAAGGTCACGTCAGTGGAGTGTTCGTCCAACCATTCAGATACAATTCAGGAGCGATGACACAGTGCATTGTCTTGTTGCAGGATGAGGTACCCAGTGGGATGTTGAAGACGCACAAACGGAAGCAAATGGTCGTCCAGGATATCCCGGTAACGTTGACATGTGAGGGACGATGTCACATGTACCAGGGGTCCCATTTCAGTCCACGTAAACAGTCCCCAGACGAGAATGCCACCCCCACCAGCTTGAAGAGTACCCTGCTGGCAAGAAGGATCCATCGCTTCATGTGGTTTGCGCCATACTCGCATCCTGCCATCCGCATGTACCAACGTGAATCTCGACTCATCAGTCCAGGCAACATTTTCCCACATGTCTAGAGTCCAGTGGCGATGTTCCCGCGCCCATGCTAATCTTTGCACCTGTGATGTGTGGTCAGCAGCGGTACCCTCGTGGGACGATGGCTTCTGCACCCCATAGCGAGGAGATGGTTCTGGATGGGGTGGCTGCTTACACGTTTTTGTGCACCAGCGTTAAATTGCCGTGGGATTTCTTGCACTGTGACCCGTCTATCCGCTGTTACAATGCGAGCTAGCCGACGATGACCCGGCTCATCCACACGCTGTTGTCCACGGCAGTTGACCCTTGCAGGGATGGTTTTACCAGATTCGATGTACTCACGGTGCACCCATGACACGGTGGCTCGTGAAAATCCTAGTGCCTGCACGACTTCCGAGATGGAGCGACCAATTCGTCGGGCCCCGACAATTTGCCCACGATCAAATGCGCTTAGATCCTTTATCTTACCCATACTGCGTCCGACTCTTACCGATTCCCGTCGCATCACTCCTTATATTGTCGGATTGCTGCATACGTCATGTCGTTTCCGTTTACAGGACCGCCCACAGCGCCACATTTGCATAATGCCAGCTTCTCTAATTCAATTGTCCTGCAGTGTATATACAGTATACTGTATATGTCTGTGTCTTGCACTCTTATTGAAGTAGCTTTCTTAATGAAATCAGATGAGCTGGTTAGTACATGAGTTGATCGCAGCAGGAACTCTCTCAGGAAAACAGCTAACTCTTTGTCTATGAAATAGATTTGTGAGACTCATTTTCCAACAATAGGCCTTATGGGGTTTCCTGGTTTATGGTGCTTTAATCGGCCGAAAAGATAAAGGATGTGGGCACTCTAGCTGCTTCCTTTAGTGTTGACAGTAGGTATTCTATTTTTGCTGCTTTTTTTTTTACTTAAAGAACCACAGAGTTTAGAGGGGTTTCTGTTTGATGGAATGACTGCAAAGTACAAATAAACTCCATAAGTTTATCATTGTAATCACTGGAGTTCACGGTGCTAATTTGGCCAGATTCAACTGTGAGCATGAAGGTTATGCTTGGGTCCTTCTTGAGCTTCTCCAGTGTCATTAGCTGCTTTGTTCTGCGTGGATCCATTCTGAAGGACATTAACAGGTAAAGCTTTGAAACTGATAATACTCGCAACTTATTCCTATCAGTATCCGGGGTGTTATCCATGATACTTTCAACAGCTGGAATTAAATATTTCATGGCTTCTTTATTGTAGAAACGAAAACTTCAGTCCCCTTTCTAAGGCTGTTTTTTTCTTCTCTTGTTAGTACCTTGCTGGATATGTTTATAAAAGGGACTTTATGTTCCTTGCTTCTAGTGTTTCTAATTTGTCGCCTCCTCAGCTCAGAAACTTTTTTATTTTATCGCTTAGTTAAAATAGACCTTTCTCTTTTCATGATCATGCTAATCCTAGAGGTCATTTCATTGATGATCAGAGCAGGCATCATGCTTCCAAAGTCAATATGTTTTTGGAATTACCTAGCGTCAAGACTCATGATCTTAGAGCACCGTAGGTTGACTAGGCAAGAAAATGTTTGAAAAGCAAGATAATCTCGTAAAACAAACATTAATCTTTGTTTTACACCAATAAAAGTCAACAGATGTTATACCAAAGTTTAAGTAATACCATTTCATAAAAAATTAAGAACAATGATGAATACATAAAAAAATAAAAAATGCCAAAATTATTACCTACAAGAAAAGTATTTTATGATTACACACAAGGCAGGAGTATCAAAATCTGTTTCAATAAAGTAATTTTCATATACATCTCTTATGCTGGAGTGCAAGAAGTGTTTACTATTTTATTTAGTTCTTATACTGGACTTAAAATACAAATTCAACTATTGAATAATCATTAATACAGACATTATACGTGGACCAGGAGCATCAAACAAAGACCTTCGCTCTTTCCACGTTTATAAGTGAGTCACGGAAAAAGCGTGTGTGAGTCTGGAGGAATTCGAGGCCGCTGTGGTGTAGCGGAAGCATATCCGGCGCGTAACGGGAAGACCCCTGGGTTCGACTCCCGGTGGCGGCCAATGAGAATTATTCCGTGATTCGCTTATAAACGTGGAAAGAGCAAAGATCTTTGTTTGATATTGAATAATCATAAAGCTCTTCAACCTTTCTTCAGCACACCAGATCAACAGTTGTATTGGGTTGATGCACAAGTTCGTGCCATTTTATTTCATGAGTGTTTCCCTGCTCAGTAGTGATGGTGCAGATGGCCAGTTGTATATCAAAATGCAGCCAGTAATATTGTGTATCTAAATCTTATTGCATTGTGCTATTGTGGCTAATGGTATTTTGGTTTTCAGGTCTGGAGTGTCAAGTAGAGAGGAATGAACATTTCTGACATCTGCTCCTCCATGAGTTTAACAAGGGATCCACAACCGCCAAGGCTACTCGACGAATTTGCGCTGTGTATGGGGAGGATGCTATTGCTCCAAGAACAGCCCGCAAATAGTTTGAGTGGTTCCGAGGTGGCAATTTTGACTTCAATGACTCTCCACGCTCAGGTGGTCCATCTCACTTTGATGAGGACCGTTTGAACCATCTCATCCACTTAGATCCGTGTGAAACCACACACGAATTGGCCACTGAGATTGATTGTGATTAGGCCAATGAGATTGATTGTGATGAGGCCACTGAGATTGACTGTGATCAGGCCACAGAGGTGCTACACCTAGAACGTATGGGGAAGGTCCAGAAATTGGGGTCTTGGGTGCCTCACACTCTCACCGAGGACAAGAATCAGCATGTTGCCATATGTGGTTCCTTGCTCACCCGTTATCGTGAACGTTCTCAGCAACACAAACCCTTTCTGTCACATATTGTTACTGGAGATGAAAAGTGGTGTCTGTACGTGAATTTCAGGCATCGGAGGGAATGGTTAAGCCCAAACAAGATGCGCACACCATGTCCAAAACATGACCTTCATCCTGAGAAGATCATGTTGTATGTCTGGTGCGACATGGAAGGCATTATTCACTGGGAAATGCTGCCGACGAATCCGACCATCAACGCTGCACTCTATTGTGAGCAACTCCGCCATGTGGAGAGAGCAATTCAGCAGAAGCAGCGATATCGGCACCACGGTGTCCTCCAACATGATAACGCATGCCCTCACAATGCGGACATGACCAAAATGGCCATTCAGGACATGAAATGGGAGATCCTTCCACATACGGCCTATTCCCCAGATGTCGCCCCATTCACACTATCACCTGTTCCGATCTCTGTCGAATGCACTCCGTGGCAGAACGTTTGACAATGATGTTGATCTCCAGAATTTCCTTGATAATTTCTTTGCAGCAAAACCTGCACATTTTTTCAAGAATGGCATTGCAGACCTATCCAGACGTTGAGACACCATCATAAACAATGAAGTGGAATAGTTGATTGATACCGTTTTCCCTTCTGATGTAACACATTCTTGTAGTGCAGTGAAAAAAACAGCATGAACTTATGCATCAACCCAATATATCTCCACTTCCATCTTTCTCTTGAAACAACACTAATATTTAAATATTCAAACAATGTAGAGGTTAGGTGCAGAGTGAATTTGTTTCATGTTTTTCTCACACAGCCCCTCATATACCTCAAACTGTGTTACTTTCACTCATAAAATTCTTCAAGACAATTATTAAAGATGACTTACAACCAATTTTCAGGAAATTTCCTAGAGTGCTTATTTCAATCTTTTTGGCCCTGCAGTAAAACTGTAAGATGTTGTAGTAAACAGTCATGACTCTTGTACACCATCAAATCTATTACTATGACCTTAAAACAAATGTCAAGAATGTTTGTTAAGAAAAAGCTAAAGGTAATAAGCAGCGGAGTAGTAAGGAATTTTTTTTCTGTTCCCTTCATGCTAGAATCTTTCTTCCTCTTAATTTTGAGTTTGCATGGCATTACTCCCGTGAGTATCTAAGAAGTCACCTGTCCATGATTTAGGGCATACTGGTTACCTAAGAACCAGCACCGTAAAACAAACAATTCACAAATAACTCATCCAGTACATGGACTCAACTCGGATCACTGGCAAGAACCTGTGCTTATGACCACTTGGACAGCTTTGAGTCTTAAGTGTATATACTTTAGTTTGAAAGTGTGATGTAGCGAAAATAAACACAAAGTTCTCAATGAATTACAACCACTCCTATGCAAAGTGAGTTACAACTGATACTAGTGAAATGAGGAGGATGTGGCCTGTAGACTACAGGGGTGTATAGGAGTAATGAGGAGGACATGTTATGTAGGCTACAGGGGTGTATAGGAGTAATGAGGAGGACATGTTATGTAGGCTACAGGGGTGTATAGCAGAAACAATGAGAAGGATGTGACCTGTAGGCTACAGGGGTGTATAGAAGTAACAAGGAGGAGGACATGACCTGTAAGCTACAGGGGTGTATAGGTGTAATGAGGAGGCGGATGTGGCCAGTTGGCGACAGGAGTGTTCCATGTCAGATCAACATAGGACATTTTTGACATGGATGTCATGGATTTATTTTATTTTTGGCATAGTTAATTGTACTTCACCCAGAGATATAATAGAGGGCATTTAAAAAAATAATTAACTTCCCATTTTTGAGTTTTGGCACTTTCAAAAATGATGAAAGTGCTCAAAAATCACAAGCTGTGTTAGCTTTAAATGCCATTTTGAAGGGACCTTTGAAAGCTACATACCTGGATAAGGTGTCATTTTAAAGCTTATTAAATGCGCTTTCACTGAATGTGTACCTTGCTATGCTTTGGATGAAAAAAGAAAATGTTTTTTTTTTTTTTTTTCAAATTTTTGAAAAAAAAAAAAAATACAATTGCTGGTACAGGTTTACAGAACACAGTCCAAATTTCAATGTAGTATCACTTTGGCAAACTAGTAAAAAGCTAGAAAAAATGTGATAATGTTCAGTGGCAGAAGTAATTCAAAATTGACTCAAGTTTATTTGGAGTTTGATAACATTAAGCCATGAGTAATGTTGACATACATGTATATATTTTGTAAATTGAATTGAAAGTGTGAAAGTTAACACTGGCATTTAACAAGGCATTATTTTGGGAAAAAATTATCTGCCCTTCACATATCAGCAAAATGGAAGATTACAAAGGCCACTGGGTAAAAAAAAAAAAGTACAATACAGTGGATGCATTCATTAAATTATGGCATTGAATCATGCACATCTTGGAGAGTTAGGGAAAGAAAATCCAAACAGAAATGGTGTACTTCTGTGGACATAACTGCAGGTCCTAGGTCTACAATGTGATGATGCTGAATTTGCTGACCATGAATTTGCTCTTAGGCGATTGAATACCTCTTTGACATCTCTTGTGGAATCATCAGTGTAATAAAAACAACAACAAAAAAAAAAAAAAAAAAAAAAAACGGGAAGCTCCAAGAAATACTGCAAAGAAAAATTGAGACCAAAAAAATGACCTGCAAAGAATCATATTTCAATACAGGGGAAAGTAAAGTAAAGCAGGACAAAGATCAGTGTGATCAGAGAGAATCTAAAACACAAAATTTAAAAATGCTAATAAAAGTTAAAAACTCCAGATGTTGATAATACCTAGAAAAGCAGGTCAATGCAGAAGAACTGAAATTGAATTTGGTGTAAGTAACTATACTACAAGAAAAAAACTGAAGCTTGTTAAAAATGTAACTGAAGAAACAGACCATTTAGTAAAAGAATTTTATTGGAATGGTGAACTCAACAGAAAAATGCCAGGGCAGAGCAAAATGAGCAGCACTTTCGTCATTTTTAAAAATTCCGAAACTCAAACGGACGGTCAGAAAAAAAAAAAAAAAAAAAGGAAAAAAAAAAATCTTTTCTTATTTTAAATCCCAGGGTGAAGTACACTATGCCAAAAATAAATTAATTCTATAACATCAAAGTTTTATGCATTGGTTTATTTGACATGGAATGATCCTAACAGAAGAGGTAGGTGCTTCAGTTGAGAGCGAAGTTACGGACGTGATAGATAAAAAACACGGATTTATCGGTGTTTACGAAAGACCGAATTGTGGGAGCACAAAGAGTTAGCGCTTTTGGTTGTTCGAGAGCCTCTTGCTTAAAGTGTTCCAGGAGTAGCGCCAAAATGGCGAAACAGCCGACCGGCGACACAACTGTAAAGGGCGGCAAAAGTTGACTCCAGAGGTGAATACCGGGCGCGTTGCCTTGTACAGGGCAAACGATGAAGCACAGTTCAGCAATACAATACGGATCACCAGAAACAATGTCCCGTATGACTATGCGTCACACGATGGCACGGACAGGCTGCAAAAGACGCCCTATGCGCCATCCTCTCCTAACAAGTCCCTCGGCGTTAACGATTCTCCTGGTGCCAACAACATGCGGATTGAACGATAGAAGATTGGAAGCTGGCGTGCCGGTCCGTTGTGAGTCACGATATATATCCCATTCTGACGATGGTCGAGTCCGTATTTGGCATCAGAAGCATGAGGCTAAGGATCCCACATGCATGGCATCGACTTTCTGGGCTGGTGGGAGCGGTTGTATGATATGAGCCATGTTTAGCTGGCATGAAGTGGGGCCCCTGGAGCATGCGGGCCAACGTATGGACACCGGCTATTACCAGGGACTGCTTGCCGTCTATGTACACCCCACAATGTTATACCTACATTCAGAAAGGGATAAATTCTTCCCGAATGATAATGCCCCATGTCATCGGGCACGCCTTGGGCAGGAATGGTTCGACGAACACAGTGCTGCTATGAGACATTTCGAATGGCCCCCAATCTCGCCTGATCTCAACCCAACTGAACGTTTGTGGAATGACGTGGAACATCAAGTGAGACATGGGCAGCCCACTGTCACCTTATATTATGTGAAATTTACATGCGTCGATTAGAAGAAAAACTTTTCAAACTTGTAAAATTTGACTTATGGATACGATATGTAGACGATACTTTCGTTTTATGGAAGGCAAAACATTCTGAAATTGCGGAATTAGTCAAACTTATAAATTCCATTGATCCTCACATTCAATTCAGCTACGAAACTGAAAATAACGGATCCCTACCATTCCTTGACGTCCTGGTACCTCGCTTAAATGGATCTCTCGCAACCACAATTTATCGGAAGCCTTTCGATATTTTTTCACCTCCACATGCTAAGTCCAATCACCCTTATCAACAAAAACTCAGCGCCTTTTACACTTGTGTATATCGCGCGATACATATATGTTCAGATAAAGATAGTTTGGAAAAAGAACTTTATTTCCTCAAACGTGTTGAAATAGAGCGAGGATACAACCCTTCCATTATAGACAAGGCTCAAACAAAATTCCGGAAACCGAAGCCTATCTCCACATTAACTCATGTGATGCGCCCATTGCGAGAGAATTTTGCCATTATTCCATTTTCTTGTAACATTGCCTTCAAAATTACAAAAATTCTCAAAACCTTTAATTTTAAGGTGTTTTTTAAACCTATAAACAAAATGAGATTTTTAGATTCAAAGGACTATATTGAAGACAAAAACTCGTGGGGAATTTATCAAATTCCATGTGAATGTGGCGCTTCGTATATAGGACAGACCCGTAGAGAGCCTTGCGTTTTCGATTGAAGGAGCACAAGACCTACATTCGAAATTGTGACCCAAGGAAGTCATCGATGGCTAAACACTGTTACAAAAAGGACCACAAATTTCTCTTTGAAGAAGCAAAACTAATTGACAAGCCATATTCAACCACCAAACGTGATATTTTGGAAGCTTTCCATATGTATCAGAAGTCTTCGCAACTTGTTAATGACATGGCATCCACCCCATTTCTATCAAGCGCGTGGAAGCATCTAACCAAAACACGTGACTGTAAACACCATTTATGATGCCATATACAATTTAAATGTTTACGTGCCATTCGTCCTGATGAAGCTAGGTCAATAGCCAGCGAAACCATGGTCGGTTTGAAAAAATAAATAATTGTGACAAACTACGTTGTATTACCTTAATATATATCAAGTGAGACAGTTAACACACGGACTCGCTCCATAATGGAACTGTGGACAGTAATACAAACAGTTAGGTTGCAGATCCCCACACAACAGTACAGACACCTCGTGGAGTAAACACCAAGACGGATAGCGGCCGTTCTCCGGGCGAAAGGAGAGCTCACGAAGTATTAGGTAGGTGGTCGTAATTCAGTGAGCACTCACAGTATGTATTCATGCTATCTAGAGATATGGGTATGCTGAAAGAATGCCCAATGAAAAAATGCCCACAGAAATACTGCTCACGAAAAAAGCGCCCAAATCTTAGAAATGGGAAAATCTGCCCAGTTTGTCAGATAATAAAAGCTAATAAAAAAAAAAAAAAAAGTGCAAGCAACACATTGATCCCGAGACGCTAACAAGACACCAAGGTAGAAAGTACTTAGGCATATCTATTCTTGAGTGTAGTTTTACAGAATAGTATTTTTTTTCCCATTGGGGGTTTAACAACCACCGTGAGCAACTCAATGGCTATAAACTGTCGCCCGTCCCTAATTTAGGGTGACTGGTTCCATGGGAGAAAGAAAGCCAGTGCTGTAAGACAAACACAACATCCATGCCGTACCGGGATTCGAACCCGTACTTATCGCGATTGCGGACGAATAGTCAGAAGACAACGTTTAGACCACTGCGTCACCGGGGCGCCTATAGCAAAATTAATACTGATAAATGGAAAACGACACATCAATCCTTAGGGCCACAGACCTTTTTATCAGTTTATTTAGTCAGAGGCTTAATTATCTTATGTGTGTACATAGTTAATACAAGTTATTAAAATCATGCAATGCATTGATTATAATACGCTTTCCAACATACCAGAAATCATTACACAAGTTATCACTCAAGTTATGAGAATAATGGCTGTGGAATAAATCTCGGTCCTGCGCCCTGACCTTTGATCCCATTTCGATTATATTCAACAGAACCGGTTCAGTATACCTCCGAAATAACATGATAAAGGTTTGTCGCAATCGAAGCATTTTTACGTAAGTTATGATGCATAAGGGCTATGGAATAGATCCCGCTCCTGTGTTCTAACCTTTGACCCCATTTCCAATAGGATTCGTCTCCAGGCAGGCCCCTACAACATACTAACATTTCATCCAAATCGAAGCATTTTTACGGAAGTTATGACGCATAATGGCGATGGAGGTGATTCCGCTCCATGTCCTGACCTTTGACCGCATTTCGCCCATTTTCAATAGACAAGAGCGATGGAATGGATCCTGATCCTATGTTCTGACCTTTGACCCCGTTTCGTCCCCAAGTGGTCCTTTACCACATACTAAAATTTCATCGAAATCGAACCTTTTTTACGTTAGTTATGACGCATAAGAGCAGCGGAATGGATCCCGCTCCTATGTCCAGACCTTTGACCCCATTTCGTTCACTTTCATTAAGGTTCCTTCCAGTGATGCATTCAGAGAGCTTTTTTCCGGGGGGTGCAATTATAAATTTCGAGGGGGCTAAAACTTGTTGACTAATTATATACACATAATCACAATTTTATTTATATTTGTATTAAAATATATAAAAATTTTAAATAGAGTACAAAAATTTTCTTATGCTCTTATAGCGCAAATGCAAATTCCAAAAAATTTACACATACAAGTTATTAAAAATGTTATACCTTTGCTTTAATTCAGTAATGGACCACGGATTTCAGCATGGGGTGGTGTAAAATATTGAGAATGCTAGTAAGGTAGGGCTATGCTGGAGAAAATCCCGCCAAAACAGGAGTGGTAAAAATGTCCTCGCCTTACTACAAGCGTGTTTCTGATTATTAAGGAATCATTACAGTGTTACCTGAAAACGTATGGTGTAAGCCAACGCCATTTATGGTGTAAGTCCTGCCATTTGGTTTCAGCCCCTATATTTAGATTAGCAAATAGTTGTAAAAAAACTAAAAAACTTACTAACCGTTTGGATGCCAGTTTGAGGTACCTCGATATTTTTTATTTTTTTTTTTGGCACAGAGTGTAAACCACCACCGCCAGAAAAAAAAACAACAACAAAAAAACACCTTATTATGGGAACAATTTCTAATAATTTGCTCTTGTAAGAAATTTGGTAGCAGATATTTTGTTGTATTGCAAGCACTGAGGCTTAACCGTATACGTGGAAAGTCGACAACCAGAAGACTGAAACAAAGCTAAATGCCAGCTTCCAAAATATGATGATGTATTGCAGTGCAAACATCTCTACTCTGTGGAATTCGATTTTTATTGCGGAAGTAGTCCGAGTTGTTAGTGCTTGAAAAATTGCCCCTTCAGCGAGGACTGTTTAATGTTTTGTTGAAGGATGACAGAAATTTCAAACTGAAGTCCACATATGGATGGGTTTTTTTATTATTACAATATTTTCCCTCATTTTCTTAGTTTTTTTAAATTAATTTCTCCAAATATTCAGCTATGAACGAACATATTTAGATTAAATATAAGGGGAGATCGCCCAAAAACCTACGGGAGGGGGGGGTGGTGTTCATGGATTTTCGGGGGGCTAAGCATCCCCGAGAAGATGCCTGAATACACCACTGGTTCCTTCCTAGGTGTTCCCCTACCACATACTAAAATTTCATCGAAATCGAACGATTTTTATGCGAGTTATCGTGCGAACGGACATACGCACACATGAGGCAGATGGGAATCGCGACCATCTGCTCGCAAGAGTGTGACGTCATAAAAATTTAATAGGATCCACACACAACGCGTGACGTAATGAGACAGATGGCGTGACCGCGCGCCAACATCTCAATCGCGAGATTGCGACGTCCTAAGATTTCTAAGCATGGGTAACATTAATGGGACGACGTCATGACACTAAAAACGTGGTAATTCGGGGTGGTAATTTAACAAACTAAACGAATTTTCCTAAAGTCGAGATCAAGCTAAATCGATTTCTAGTACCAGAAAACGGTAGGTTAACGACTTTCATCAAAATCCTTTGAGCCGTTTTCAAAATAAAATTTGCATACATACAAGAATTGCTCCTTTAATAGTATGGGATAAAGGCGATGGAATGGATCCCGATCATATGTCCTGAGCTTTGACCCCATTTCGTCCATTTTCAATAGGGTTCGTCCCCAGGCGGTCCCCTACCACATACTAAAATTTCATCGAAATCGAACCATTTCCCAAACCGAATGCCGGCCATAAATATGCGGACAGCAGAGCTATCCAACAATGCATCGCAATAGACGGACATGGGTAAACATGATGATCTGAGCGATTTTGACCGTGGACGCATTGTCGGCGCAAGCCAGATGGTCATTCTATCGCCCAAGTGGTAAGAACCCTAGTATTCCCTGGGGTAACCGTATCAAGGGTGTACCGCGAGTATACATAGACGGACGTGCCAGATCCCACACAGCAAGGAGTGGCCGACCACACGCTATTGATGACCGGGGTTGAAGCAGACTATCCAGGCTCGTACAGACTGACCGCTTGGCATCGGCGGCGCAAATCACATCCAGGTTAAATATCGGAGGTCCAAGCAGCGTCAGCGAGGCACGGCGGACGCTGCACACCTAGGGTTACGGGAGCTAAGTCACAACTCGTGTGCCACTGTTGACTGCTCGTCGTCGGACATTACGCCTCGCCTTCTGCAAAGAACAACTGTCGTAATTATTTTTGTGGGCACCAAAAGTCGTGAATTCACGAACTGGAATTTTCAAAATACCTTACCATATGTACAGGCTTATTTATTACTCTGGTGCACCCCTACACCCGTACTTAACCTGCCAGGCTGATCCTATATTCTAATTAGAAACAACAGACATCTAGGACTAACTTCGCAGAAAACCACTCTCGCATTTGCTTTACAGCCTATGACGAACAAAAAAAAAGGGGGGGGGGGCTCAGGATACAGTAACGAAACAATTTGTTTGTAAGCTGAGTTCTGAATTTACCACGAGTTTAGGATTGATTTACTTCGAATACTCAAATTTTGTTAAATCTAGCCCCCTTTAATGCGCCACACTGAATTTCCGCTCCCCCTTTCTGAGGGAATAGAATGCTGGAGATGCACTTTGTCTTAGGCGTTGTTAGTGTTCGGGGATGCGCCATGCGTTTGTTCCATCCAACAATGAGCCTATTCTCCCATTCTGGGAAGAATCACACCTATTGAAGGAGCTGTTTTTCTTTTTGATCAAGTAATATTTTCCCACACATATTCCCGTTCTTGAGACAAAATACTTTGTCTCCAGATGCGACCTCTCTGGTAGTAACTGTTTCACGTACAGATAACTGCTTGCCTAAAGCATTTGAAGAAATATTTTGTGGTTATTTTAAAACATGTTTTTTCATATGCTTTAAATAATCACAGCAAATATAATTAACGCAACTGTCGCTCACTCGTCGCTTATGCACCGGAGATTCAAATCTCTGGTAGAAGAAATGGAATCCAGTTACAATGAATGCTCTTGTAGTGCACCTTTTGGTGGTTGAGCACAGCTAATGTCCGACTAGTTTTGTAGATTGCTTAGTTGAAATTAAGATCTGTCTACCCGAAATTAAAAAATAACGTCATGTTTCTAAAGTGGTTAATATTTCTGTCGTCTTTTTTCAGCGATTCACAGATACGTTGCATCGAGATTTCTCTCTGGTACAAGCAGTCGCGTTTTATAACAGGAAGGCGTTCCCGAAGACCTTGGATAATTCAAAAGAAATTTTCCCGTAGGAATAAATGTAAACTGTGTATGTTGGGGGTGGTTCTGTTCTGTCAGGCATTGTGTTCCAGTACAGCCAAGTCTCATTTACATGAAAAACTTGCTTAACAATATGCACACTCAATGGACAAAACATTCGAGATACCCAAGTAATAGCGAGTTGGTCCTCCTCCCGCCCGAATAACAGTCTGTACATGACGAGGTATCTACTCCACTAGATGCGCGCGAGTTTCCGAGGGTAACGTCAGCCATGCCTGTTGCAGCATTGTCCACAACTCCGCACGAGACGTCGGTTCAGGAGCCATGGATCAGATGTTCTACTCCACGACATCCCTGATAGCTTCCACAGGGTTTAAATCCGGGGACTTTGTGGGCCACTCGATGGTTCCAAACTCAGATGAGTGTTCCTCGAACCATGCCTGCGGCTTGGAGCACTGTCCTGCTAGAACAGACCATCGACCGCAGGATGCGCGAAGGTCATGAAAGCATGTAGGTGATCACCCAGAACATGCTGGTAGCGGTTAAGGACCTCTCCAGACACACTAAGAGGCCAAATATGTCCAATGAGAAGGCTCCCCAAACCATAACAAAGCCCCCCACCACCTTTTTTTTTTATTGGAGGTTTAACGACCACTGTGAGCAACTCAATGGGCTATAAGCATTCGCCCGTCCCTAATTTAGGGTCACTGGTTCCAGGGAAGGGAAAGAGCCAGTGCCGTAAGACAAACACAACATCCATGCCTCACCGGGATTCGAACCCGGACCCCTTACGGACGAATGATCAGAGGCCATCGCTTAGACCACTGCGCCACCACCTTGAACAGAGCAGATCTGGAACGACGGGGCCATGGGCTATGCTGTCGACGCCACAACAGCACCCTCCTGTCAGCTCGGTACAGCTGAAAACGAGATTCATCTATCCACCCGATGCGCAGACACTGCAGAGGTCCAGCTTTGTTGTTCCCGGCACAGGCGAGGCGCAATGTCAGTCCGAGCAGTCAACAGTGGCACACAACTAGGATGTCGGCTCCCGTAGCCCAGGATACGCAGAGTGCGCGGTACTGTTCGCTCGCTCACGCTGCTTGGGCCTCCGACATTTACCCTGGATGTGATTTCGGCACAATGTCCAATGGCGAGCAGTCAACAGTGGCACACGAGTAGGGCGTCGACTCCCGTAGCCCATTGTATGCATTGTGCACCATACCGTTCACTCGCTGACGCTGCTTGGGCCTTCGACATTTAACCTGGATGTGATTTCGGCACAATGTCCAATGACGAGCAGTCAACAGTGGCACACGAGTAGGGCGTCGACTCCCGTAGCCCATTGTATGCATTGTGCACCATACCGTTTACTCGCTGACGCTGCTTGGGCCTCCGACATTTAAGCTGGATGTGATTTCGGCACAATATCCGTTGAAGAGCAGTCAACATTGGCACACGAGTAGGGCGTCGGCTCCCGTTGCCCATGGTATGCATTGTGCGCCATACCGTTCGCTCGCTGACGCTGCTTGGGCCTCCGACATTTAACCTGGATGTGATTTCGGCACAATGTCCGCTGACGAGCAGTCAACAGTGGCACACGAGTAGGGCGTCGGCTCCCGTTGCCCATGGTATGCATTGTGCGCCATACCGTTCGCTCGCTGACGCTGCTTGGGCTTCCGACATTTAACCTGGATGTTTTGCGTCGCGGTCGGTCTGTGCGAGCCTAGGTAGATTACGTCGGCCCCGGTCATCAACGGCGTGTGGTCGGCTACCGCTTGCTCTGGGTGCTGGCACGTCCATCGAAGGTATACTGCGGTACATCGTTGATACGGTTGTCCTCGGAAACCCTAGGGTTTTTAGCATTTGGACGACAGAAGGATGATCCATCTGTCTTGCGGCGACAATGAGTCCACGATCAAAGTCTATCAGATCACCACGTTTACCCATGTTCCATTGCGATACACTGTTGGGAAAATCAGATCAGATCATATGTAGAGGATTTTAGGAAAGGAGTGTCTGACCCTAGGTTTTAAATAACCCTTAGAAATAGGAAGCTGGAGATTTGGGCTAGAGTGCCCGATAGGAAAGTGACACGGAAGCGAAGTAGAAAGGGGGAGGAACACGCCCTTAGTTATTACCGGGGGGCCAGTACCCGGGGTCCGACGGTAACGTGCCCATCCGACGCACAGCGGATATTTAGTGGATCGAGCGTTCGTACCTACCTGGGATCGAACCTGAGGTCCTTTCTCTTTCCGTGGCAGCCACGAACGTTGCCCACTAGGCCACCCGCGGCCCACTGTTGGGAAGCCCTGCTGACAGCCTATTTATCGCCGGCGTTCAGTTTGGGTCCATTCCACTCTGCGCGGGGGTTGCCCATGTCAACTACCCATCACCCCTATCTCTAATGCTTTGTCTACTGAGAGTATTTTCCCTCTTCTGTGATATCCTGTCAGTTCAAGAAAATTTTAGCTGGCTTCCAGTGATATCTACGATGCAGCATTCCACTAGTTTTTAGAGTCTTGAACCATGGCGAGCTTTAAAATCGGAAATCCGGCCATAACTTGCGGTAGAAGTTTCTGTATTACTGTGTATCACCTCTCCTTAAAGCATAAACATACTTTGCGTTTTAGCACAGGTAACAGCATGACATAGGGCACATGGCAGTGGCATTGATCTTGCAGCACTGTCTCTCGCCATCATTTTTTCCCTTTCTTTAAAACATTCTTGCCCTACTATAAGGTGATTAGGCAAACTTAACGGTACACCTGTTTTAACGTCGCTGATTTATACTTTCAGCATTATCTTCAGTATTTCGAAGAGTGCTGCTCTCTCTTAATTAACAGCTCAGAGTTTCATGGTAGTTGTGTGGCCTCTTCAAAACGTTTTATCACATTTAACTTCTGCTTCAAAATTATTTATGTTCGAACGCATTTTTCAGGAATGGCACTGGCACCACCACTTCATGCACGCTTCGATGGCGTTACAGTATACAAAAAAATTCAATTTATAATAACAGTGAAGGTCAGCCAAAATAACAGCACATTAATCATCAAAATCATTCGCACAAGCTCCAATGCACGTGAATCAGAATGGTCCACACGATACCTATTGACAGAGGAAGACAGGTGTTTCTGTTTACCAGCTACTGTAAAATGTCACCATGTGGAAATAGCGTAAACAAAGTACACTCAAAGGACAAAACATTAGAGATACCCATTTAATAGCGTGTTGGCCCTCTTCTAACGTGAACAACAGCCTGTATATGCCGAGGCATCGACGCCACGAGATGCCGGAGAGTTTCGGAGGTAATACCAGCAATGCCTGTTGCAGCATTGTCCACAACTCCGCACGAGACGTCGCGTCGGTCCAGGAGCCATGGATCTGATGTTCCGCTATACGGCATCCCTGAGAGCTTCCACAGGGTTTAAATCCGCGGACTTTGGGGGCCACTCGATGGTTCCAAACTCAGATGAGTTTTCCTCGAGCCATGCCTGGGCAGTCGCGGTCCGGTGGGGAGGCGCACTGTCCTGCTGAAACAGACCATCGCCAGCAGCATGCGCGAAGGCCATGAAAGCACGTAGGTGATCAGCCAGGACATACTGGTAGCGCGCAGCGATTAAGGACCTCTCCAGACACGATAAGGGATCTAATGTTTTCCATGAGAAGGCTCTCTAAACTATCACAGAGCCACCACCACCTTGAACTGAGCCGACCAGACACAACGGGGTCATGACCTCATGCTGTCGGCCTCCGACATTTAACTTGGATGTGATTTGCGTCGACGTTGCCAAGTGGTCATAGTCTACGTCGACCTCGGTCATCAATGGCGTGTGGTTGGCCACCGCTTGCTCTGCGGACGCTGGTACGTCTGACGATGTATACTGCTGCACACCCTTTTTGGTAAAAACCCTAGGATTCCTACCACTTGGGGGGGGTAGAATGACTCATCTGTCTTGCACCGACAATGCGTCCACGATCGAAGTTGCTCAGATCACTACGTTTACCAATGATTTTGTTTGTTTTACGACCACCGTGAGCAACTCAGTGTGCTATAAGCAGTGGCGCGTCTCTAATTTAGGAACGCCTGTTCCAGGGAAAGGCAGACAGATAGGGCCATAAGACAAAACACAACATCCACGCCTCACGGGATTCGAACCCAGACCATCTCGGACGAATGGCCAGAAGCCAGCGCTTAGACCACTGCGCCATCGGGGGCGGCTTACCCATGTTCGTTGATTGCGATACACTGTTGGGAAGCCCCGTTGTCCTCTTATTTATATCGCCTGCGTTCTGTTTGGATCTGTTCTACTCTGCGCGGGGGATGCCCATGTTAACTGCCCATCACCCCGATCTCTCATGTTTTGTCAACTGAGTGTACACAATTCACTGCGCCGATCATCTTTGAAATTACGCGATTCTTAAAGAATTTTTTATTTTACTATTCAAATTATTTTAGATTTTGCGTATAAAGTGTGATAATTTTTTTTATATCCCATTATTTCAAATTCACACAAAATGCTATCTATCGGCCTGTACTTATTAATAACATTCGACAAATGCTCAGTGACATGGAGTTACGCATAAATCTCTCATTTTATTGAAAACAAAACAAAACGTGGCTACAAATGATGTATGAACATGAGTACGTAAATACACATCGGCAACTTTTTCACAATTCCTTCATCACGAATGTGTAACATCACCGCAGTTTCTCTTGAGCTATTTCTCACGACAGCAACATAGCGCACTTTTTCCTCTTTTTTTCGTGAGTTTATGATGAGAGTAAATCACTCAACATATAAACTTAGCAGGTTGCCAAGTGCCCGAAATAACTACGCAGCATAAATGCCTATAGCTGACCCTGCAGATTTAGCTACAGGGAAAAGCCAGGTAAATGAGTTTCGAGACTGAAGCCTGGGACGGATTCCGTTTTCCGCCCAAAACAGGTTTCGATGAGCTAGCTCCCGGGTGTACGGCTCGCATCACGCGTATCTTTTGATTTGGGGATGGGCAGGGAGTGATACCATTAACCTACTTCAAGCTATTTCGCTCTCACTTAAGAACGATCCCTTCCTGTTTGTCTTCATTGTTATTCCGTATGCAAAGTATGTTTTCCCATGGGAGGAAGTAAAAAGATGCAAAGAATGCGTTGAATATGTTAGTTTTCTTTAACAGTAACCCACCCTTGAATATAAGTCAAAAATTGAAACCTACTTCCTTTGTAGTCGACAGTGGGGGATTTTATTATCATAATGCATAGTACTTCACATTTGTGTATTACAGAACAAGGATGGTCAAACACTTCGATCTGGTAAGGAACACTCATAACCGGGATAACTTTTTAAATAAAACACTTTGGCATGCGCTGACGTCGAACTTAATCTACACGAAGTATATACACAGATATGAAGCTACATTTGTTTACAATTGCAAGAATAGGAGCGCTCTAACTTTTGACACCAAGATCTCCAGAAAAGATTTTTTTTAAATATTTTTTAAGCATCTGATTTTGAGTAAAATTTCATCGGGGAAGGAGGGTTCCCACCATGCTTTCGCATATGCTCACGAAACATAGCATGCCGCCTACCTTATGATTTACTGGCAGATCCGGACATGGCACTTCCGTACATCGAAATTCTAGCGTCACTTCCGTACAGATGTAATGCTAATTACACATCGTATTTGAGTTTTACAGTCCTACCGTTTTTGTGTCAGTTGCGTACAAAAAGGAACTTAACTCTCTCGTACCCAGAAGATGCCTGTGGCCCCTCTTTTGACCTTGCTCACATCATGTGAACTTAAAACATAGGCTGTATTTCAATTCGAAAATATTTATTTTTCTACGAAATAATCCGAATTATTTAAAATATCAACCCTTACGGGATTTGATCAATTTTGGCTCAAACACAAAATGTTTATCAACATTAATAAATAACACTATAATTTTTTTATCATTTCAATTTCACGTCGTCAACAATTTTCCATTATGTTTTAACAGCACGAGTTCATAATGACCTAACAAATTTCCTTCACACTTTTTCCACGCTCAGGACTTGGCATTAAAAAAACTGACGGGTTTCAAAATGGTGAGCAGAACAAGCTCCTTTTCAGTACGTCAAAAAATCATTAAAGAAAGTACAAGGCTTGTCTTTTGAATTTTCAGACAACATTATAAGATCTATTTTGCTTAAATAAAATCTCCAGATGCAACAAAAGCACTGTGCCACAGAATTTTAAAAGAACAAACTAACAAAAGTAATGCCCCTCACTCACCCTTTGTAGTAACATACGATCAGTTTGCATCCCTCTCCCCTTGAGAAAGAATTTGGGGGACGCAGATGAGGAAATGCTTGCTTGTACGGATCTGACACAAAATTTCCATTGGAATTTTTTTTTTTTTTTTTGTACGGAAGTGTCATGTCCGGATGTGCTACGGCAGTCTACCTAATAGCGTGTTACGGCGCCTACGGCCCCGAAAAGCGCTTGCACCCCGCGTGCCTCGTCTAAATCCCGGAAGATGTCCTCAGGTATTCTGTACCAGCTGCACACGAGTCTCAACTCCATTAAGGAGAAATATATCGAATGGAGGTACAGGGTGTACCACTCGCTACTTTACCCAAGTTTTTATTAATAACACCGTGAATAATAACAGTAATTAAATGGTATTTGGCAAGAACATACCTTCATCCATGGGAAACAGAACCACATCATAAGAGATGTTGAAAGTGTCCGCCTGTGCATCGAGACAGGCTTGAACATGAGCCTCCATATTCCGGAATAATTACAGTAGTTGAATGATATTTGGTGAGAACATGCTTTCATCCATGGAAAACAGAACCAAATCATAAGAGATGTTGAAAGTGTCCGCCTGTGCATCGAGACAGGCTTGAACATGAGCCTCCATATTCCGGAATAATTACAGTAGTTGAATGATATTTGGTAAGAACATGCCTTCATCCATGGAAAACAGAACCATATCATAAGAGATGTTGAAAGTGTCCGCCTGTGCATCGAGACAGGCTTGAACACGAGACTCCATTCCGGAATAATTACAGTAGTTGAATGATATTTGGTAAGAACATGCCTTCATCCATGGAAAACAGAACCATATCATAAGAGATGTTGAAAGTGTCCGCCCTGCGCATCAAGACAGGCTTGAACACGAGACACCATATTTCGGATATTGTTTCGTCGGCGGATCATTGATCCCATCTTTTTTCAGGATACGGTCACAACAGCCGTCTACATGGAAATCTTTCAGGCATTCGTTAACCAACTGTGCACCCTGAAGAGCTCACCACTGGATATTTCCAACAAGATGGGGCCGCTTGCGATACATCACATGTGAGTATGGCTGAAATTGAGTCATTCTTTGGAGATCGCGTGATTTCTAAAGGAATGTGGCCACTTCGATCTCCTGACCTAAGACCCCTGATTTCTTTCTCTGGTGTATCTCAAATTAGGGGTGTTTCAAAACAAGCCGACAATCCTTGAGGCATTGAAGAACAACATCTACGAGTCAGTGACAGCGATTACGCCGGAGTTCCTCCGGCGTAATCGCGCGAACTTTCCGAAATATGGAGTCTCGTGTTTAAGCCTGTCTAGATGCACAGGGCGGACACTTTTAACATCTCTTCTGATATGGTTCTGTTTTCCATGGGTGAAAGTATACCAAATATCATTCAATTACTGTAATTATTCATGATGTTATTAATAAAAATTTGGGTAAAATAGCGAATGGGACACCGTTACTTAGATAACAAGATACCCGTGCATAAGGGCGTGAACAATTTTCTGCCATGTCATTTCGGCATGCTTTCGAATTTCATTCATCCATCTCCCCACTATGTTCTTGGTGTTCAACTGCCTGCTTTGTGGGGAAACGAGCACCGTGCTTTTTAAATATAAAATTTGGACAGAATCTTTCAAAATAAATTTGAGCCCTTTTATTCGGAAAGCTTAATTTAACATACTCATTTCCAGTTTGAATCATCAAATCATTCCTGCGCAATATGACCGGTAATTCCACTTTAAAATATTAGTCTATGTTTCGCAATGCATGACACCCACTTCTTTTGAAAAGAATTTCCATTTATTTCACTTCATCAAGTCATTCCTGCGCCATTCATTGTCATACACTGTAAAAAATAAGTGGTGCGAATTCACGGCAAATTTCTGAAAATAACATGTAGCAAAGTTGCCGGTAAGTGACCGACTTTTAACGAAATTTCTGTTTTTAAAAGTTTCCGTTTTTTTTTGTTTTTGTTTTTTCAACTTCCGTATTTTTACAGATTTCCTGTAGTCAGTCATTCTGTTTATTTCAGAAAAGTCCGTTTCAAGTTTTTCCGTATTTAGACAAATTTCGCAAAATCAAAGACACTAAATTATTCAACCCTCACGCGAGAAAATCCTTTTGCGCCTGTGGTGGGGATCGAGCCCAGTCGTTTGGGTTTGAGCCAGCTGCCATGGGTCACGTGAGTGCCTTGGTGCACCCGTCGGCCCGGTGTCCTCTCTGACAGTCTCCCTTCCGGGTCGCTGTCACTTGGTCACCTCTGAAGGGGACTTTTCCCCGGCAACATGGACGTTCCGGGTGTACCTTCGGGTTGCACACGCCGTTCTAGGTGACCTCGGCTGCTATTTGTGTGCGGGTCCTTTCGAGTTCTTCGGAGGATCTGTATGACTCGGGGGTTTGTCTGGTGCTGCTTGTTGGGCCGTGGTGGGAGTGTGTGTAAGCATCAGTGAACTATGTCCAGGTGTTTATTTTGAGCGTGGTGAACAGTGTGAAGATGTGTTGCAACGAAGTTCGTGTATGGGGGAGGGGACGTCGTGCGAGAGCACATTAGGGCGCTCCCCTCTCCCAGCCCCCATGATTTGGGGGTCTTATACGAAGACAAAAAAAAAAAAAGAAAGTCACAGGAATCAGACTCACGTTCAAGGTAAAACCAATTGGGTGATGATTTTTTTTTTTTCATCAATGTGAGCGATTTAGTAATTTTACTTTCTATTGGAGCTTATTATTTTTTTGAATACGTCTGTAATAATTTTATTTTTTCGGTAGGAGGTCTTATTACAAATTACGTATTTTTTTCATCATCATTTTTCGAAGCAACAGAATGATTTGGAGTTTGAGATCTTTTCTTTAACTGAAAATAACTTTGAATTATTTTTAAGAGGAGGAACAATGTACTGTTTTATAATATTACTTCACAAAACTTCTAAATAAAAAATTTACTTTTGACAGCTATATAACTTTTGTCTTAAGGAAGTCACAGACTGATACATATAGACATCGTACAATCACCTGTACAATAAATTAAGTACCTGGTTTTACGGTAACATAATACATAATAGCTGGTGCAAAAAATGGGGAAGAGGAGAAGAAATATCGTGTGCCACAGTAACTGAAATTCATGCGATATACAGGGTGTTCACTAGCTCTCGACTCCTGAATTTCCGTTATAACTTGCAAACTAATGGACGTAATTCAGTGAAATCTGACACGGACCTACCTCGGTGTATGAGAAGCATGATGATCTCAGAGCAAGTGTTGAAAGTGGTCGCCATTAGCATCAAGGCATGCCTGCACACGCCTCTCATGTTACGGAAGGTATTCATCAACACATCGGGAGTCACAGCCTCAATTTCCCGCCGAATGTTTTCCTGCAGTTCCATGAGAGTCCGTGGCTTGTTGCGACACACTTTTCCTTTCAGCATGCCCCATAGGAAGAAATCCGGTGGAGTAGTAAGGTCAGGCGAATTTGGCGGCCAAAGTCCCTTAGAAAGGACACGATCTTCAAAGAAGGAAACAATTTCAGCCATGCTGACATTGGAGGTGTGGCAGGTGGCACCATCCTGCTGAAAATAGCTAGTACGGAGTTTCACGTCGTCCAACTGATTCACAAACTCATGGAAGATTTCCATGTAGACTACGGTATCCACCGCTGTATGGAAGAAGATTGGGCCAATAATGTGGCGCCCGACACAGCACATCACATCCCAATTTTTTCATCATGAAGAGGTGTCTCATGCACGGTGTTAGGATTTTCACTAGCTCAAATACGGCTATTCTGGGAATTGACGTGCTACTTAGGTGGAACCACGCCTCGTCTGAGAACCACGTGTAGTCCAGTATTCCCGGACGTGCATTGACAAACTGCTGGAACCAATGACAGTAATTCAGTCTCTTCTGTTCGTCGGGAGGTTTCAATTCTTGCACAGCAGTAACTCGATATGCATGCAGCTTTTTTCTTTTGCAGCTCGTTGACATGTGCTTGTGGAAACCCCCATCTCTTGCGACAGTTTACGCAAGGATTTCTGTGGGGAGGCCAGCAGTCTGTTTTTCACTTCCTGCATCGTGGCTTCTGGCAGTTTCGGACGGCCTCCTTCGTGGACATCCAACAAAGTTCCCGTGGTTTACAGTTTCTTCACCAGATACTGAATGGATGATTTTGCAGGTGGTTTCCAAACCCCAAACTACGCAATAAATTGTCTTTGGCACTCCTACATCGACGCAATTTTCCAGTACGTGCGGACAATAAACACGCGCTGTTCCACTGTGTACCGGTTCATACCGATTTCGTGTTCGGTGTCCTCGGCAGTTCGCTGACCATGCTTCTCATACATCAAGGTAGGTCCGTGTCAAATTTCACTGAATTACGCCCATTAATTTGCAAGTTATAAAGGAAAATCAGGGGCCGAGAGCGAGTGAAACACCCTGTACTATCCACAATATCCGATCTCGTTACAGAACTTCAAAATCAAATACTTCGACAGACTATTGAAATTTAGCACTAATAAAAAAAACACACCAAGTATTCCCGTGAATATCTCCTATTACCGGAAAATTTTCGTCATATAGATACGGAAAAAATGAGAACAGAGTTTTTCCGTTAATATAAGAAAGGAATTGCTGAAAGGTTTCTGAAAATTCAGAATTTTCCGTTAACACATCTTGAAAACGGTAATTTACCATCAATATAAGAAAGGAATTGAGGAAAGGTTTCTGAAAATTCAGAATTTTTCTGGCGTACGAAAAATCGTAAAATTCAGAGTTTATTTTTTTACGTCGTTTCACGGGAAAAGTTGTATCAGAAATATATTTCGTTAATTCACAAATGAAATCACGGAAAGTGGCTCGCGAATTTCAGAATTTTTTTTACAGTGTGCTGACGATTTTCTCTCGGACGTTAGTGGAAATACACTGCTGGCCACCCAAAATGCAACACCAAGAAGGACACGAGATAGCAAAGCCAGATTTACTTGACACATAACAACAGATACAAAGATGAAACGATTGAGATTACAGGCCCGTGCGACTTGCGGAACACGCAGACATCAATAGTTCGTGTGGCCCCCATGGCTGGCAATAACGGCCGCTACACGTCGCGGCATCGAACGAAAGAGGCTTTGGATGTGGGCTTGGGGTATGTCGGTCCAGGCTGCTTCCACACGTTGCCACAGTTCATCAGGCGTAGCAGCGGCTGGTGCTTGCCGGGCCACTCGGTTGCCAATCAGCGACCAGATGTGTTCGATGGGCGACATATCGGGAGAACAGGCGGGCCACGGCAGCAGTGACACCTGGTGGGTCGTGAAGAATTGATGCACGATGCGTGCCACGTGCTGGCGCGTATTGTCTTGTTGAAACGTGGCCGCTGGCAGGTCCTGCAGGTAAGGGAGGACTACAGGCTCCAAAACGTCGGAAATGTAGCGGTAGCTGTTGAGTGTACCGGCGATGCGTACCAGAGGGGTGCGGGTGTCATATCCAATTGTGCCCCAAACCATAACGCCAGGCGACGGACTGGTATGGCGATGCATAATGCAGGCGTCATACAGTTTCTCGCCGCGGTGCCGCCACACGCGGATCCGACCATTGTGGTGTTGCAGGCAGAAGCGAAATTCGTCGGAGAAGACAATGTCGTGCCATTCTGTAGTCCAGGTGCGGCGTTCAACGGCCCACTGCCGCCGCTCTCGCCGGTGGTGTAACGTGAATGGTAATCGGAGCAATGAGCACCGTGCGACAAGTCCCCGCTCCTGCTGACGACGTCGAACGGTACGTGCAGACACAGATTGTAGCGCAACACACCCTAATTCCTGCGCTAACGTTCGTGATGTGGCGGTGCGAGCCGTCAATGCCCGCCGCACAACATGCCAGTCCTCTCGTTCGGTGGTGTGCCGCGGCTGCGGCAATCGCTCACGTCGATCCGTCCGTCCCTCCTGCACCCACCGAATCCATACTCGCCTCACTGTGGCTGGATGTCGTCTCACACGGGCGCCGATGTCTCGGTACCATAAACCGCTGTCGCGATAAGCCACTATTCGTCCTCTGTAGAACTCCGAAACGTGCTGGAATGACTGCCGTATTCTGCGACGAGGCATCAGGAAGCTTCCCACGCACAGGTCCGGCAGCACAACACACTTCTACTACTTACACCCCGCCTTCTGTGAACCCTTCTTATAGTGCTTCTCGGTGGCGTGCCGGGCGCACATGATTTGCATATGCCCTGCAATGCTAATCGTTTGCATGTCCTCTCGCGGGAGACGCACGCTGCGAATTTCAGGCCAATCGTATGCTTCCTTCTTGGTGTTGCGTGTTGGGTGGCCAGCAGTGCATTACATTAAAAAAGGCACACCCATTGCTTTTCATGATCATCCAAAATATCTTTTTCGTTTTGCTCTCAATCAGCTTCCTAACTTCTACGAAAATCTACATTTCTCACTATAATAAGAAAAATAAAAAATGCATTAATTGTTTACGATCTTAGCACTCTAAAAAGGAAACGCCTGTTTCACGGGGGGGATCAACCCAGTCGCCCCGCGCTGGATCCGCTAGTGCTTCCCGGGGCCTGCAACTGAAAGCCCGTCATAAGTTACTGCCAAACTTACAGAGCTAACAGCTCGCATCACTAGGAGAAAAGTCAGTACGGAGGTTGTTTTGTAGCAGGAGTTAAAAGGAAGAACAAATAAAAAATTGTAATTCCTACACAGATTACTGCTTTTATAGTTTTCCAAAATTGTGCAGCAAAGAGAAATATAACGCGAGATAACACACACCGATTCAGTGTAACCTGTTCAGTTTGTGCTTGACAAATTTTAGCTGTGGATGCATTGGCCAGCGATGAGAGCCGACAATGTTCGGAGTTCGACACCATTTTCATAGATAATTACCGAATTAATCAGTGGCCCGCAAGACAGTCCTGCCACAGAAAAGCCAAGAAAAATTACAGACAATCCCCAGCCTCGGGAAACACCAAACAGTAAACGCGCGTGACTGTTAGGCCATCATGATTGTTTTCACCTAGGACACGGAGAGGTTGAGAGAATAAACAAGCAACACCAGAAAAATGCAAACAGATATTACACAGCAGTAGATCGGAAAACAGCGCGTAAGAATTCCCATTAGCTAAAAAACAATTTCCTGGTTCGTTCAGCAGGGCATTCCAATTCGGAACATTTTCCCGCGTTCCGAAACTTATTTGTTATTAGAGTATTTTACGGTTAGGATCGAATTGGAATCGTTACGCTTTGCTGCTCTGACCGAGATGCATGGGTGAGGACTGTGTACTCGCATCACTTAGTCAAGCGGAGTTACAACGAGAATATTGTGGGAGAACAAAATAAAAACATGCTACAACAGATCCAGTGAGGCAACCGATGTATTTATTTATTTCGCTTTACATCTCACCTAATGGAGGTGCAATACTCATACCACTACCGTATGTCAACTAACAATTAAATTCATAAGCGCCGACTACATGGGTGCTCCTACGGGGAAGAGGCATCCATTAAATCATTAGCAACAAAAGGCTTTAAAAAATCGTCAACGGCATGTTTCAAGTTTTCCACAGCTAAAGCGTCTATTTTCTTCTTTTCTGTACTTTTATAAAATTACTTTTTACAACATGAGTGTATGTTCCAAAAGCTGACGATATATCGCTTTTTATAATAGTTTGTATTTACCACACAAAAAAAAAAAAAAATCCCGCATTTAAAACAGTTTAATGCAAATGTATTACACTGAAGAGCAATTGAATTAGAGACAGCTGGTGTTATGCAAATGTGGCGCTGTGGGCGGCCCTGAAAACGGAAACGACATGAAGTATGCAGCGATCCGACAATATAAGGAGAGATGCGACGGGAATCAGTAACAGTCAGACGCAAAATGGGTAAGACAAAGGATCTAAGCGCATTTGATCGTGGGCAAATTGTCTGGACCCGACGAATGGGTCACTCCATCTCGGAAGTCGTGCAGGCACTGAGATTTTCACGAGCCACTGTGTCACGGGTGCACCGTGAGTACATCGAATCCGGTAAAACCATCCCTGCAAGGGCCAACTGCCGTGGATAACAGCGTGTGGATGAGCGGGGTCATAGTCGGCCAGCTCGCATTGTAACAGCGGATAGACGGGCCACAGTGCAAGAAATTACTCGGCAATTTAACGCTGGTACACAAAAACTTGTAAGCAACCACACCATCCAGAACCATCTCCTCGCTATGGGGTACAGAAGCCATCGTCCCACGAGGGTACCGCTGCTGCCCGCACATCACAAGGTGCAAAGATTAGCATGGGCGCGGAAACATCGCCACTGGACCCTAGACATGTGGAAAAATGTTGCCTGGACTGATGAGTCGAGATTCACGTTGGTACACGCGAATGGCAGGATATGAGTACCGCGCAAACCACATGAAGCGATGGATCCTTCTTGCCAGCAGGGTACTCTTCAAGCTGGTGGGGGTGGCATTCTCGTCTGGGGACTGTTTACGTGGACTGAAATGGAACCCCTGGTACGTGTGACATCGTCCCTCACAGTTCAACGTTACCGGGATATCCTGGACGACCATTTGCTTCCGTTTGTGCGTCTTCAACATCCCACTGGAAACCTCATCCTGCAACAAGACAATGCACCGTGCCATTGCTCCCGAATTGTATCCGAATGGTTGGATGAACACTCCACCGACGTGACCTCGCTTCCTTGGCCAGCTAGGTCACCTGACCTTAATCCCATCGAGCACATCTGAGATGCCATCGAGAGAGATGTTCGAGGCTCAGACCCCTCCATCAAATCTTCGTGAACTGCGGGAGCTTGTTCAGGGGTCGTGGATCCGTATGGCTTCCCAACTCTTCCGGTGTCTTGTCGAGTCCATGCCGAGACGAATCGCCACCGTCATCAGGACGAAAGGTGGTGCTTGCTACACGTTACTAGACAGGTATGTCCAATTCAATTGCTCTTCAGTGTATATTACAGGAAATGCTATTCCACACTCACCAACCGCTTGGCCAGCGTGGTGAGTTATGGCCAAACTTTCCCCCAAATGACTACACAACCTTCGCAATGGTTCTGCATGCTTGGTATAGCCACGAAAGGTAGGAACAGGAACTCTTGGATCAGGAAAATGATGGAAGTTGATGGCATCGTGATCTAAGTAAAACCCCTGAAAGGGCAACGGGATGGACATATTGCTGGAACTGACCACCGCTGGACAACTAAAATACTGGACTAGATTACAAGGGACGGGAAAAGACCCAGAAGAAGACCATGCGGCAGATGGGTATATGAAATTCGAAATCATGACGGTGTGACATGGAGGAGACTGGCTAAAGACAGAAAGTTTTGTAAAAACTTTGGAAAGACTCATCCAGAAGTGGACTGATAATGGTTGGAATGGACTGATAATAATGACGACGACTGCAAACGTACCTGTAAAGAAAAATTTGCACATTTTTTTTTTAAGCCAGACTGGAATTCATTGCCAAATGGGAAATGAATATTAAGGTCAAAAAAAAAAAAAAAAAAATACGAATAGTGATTCTGCTTTGGTCGACGTCAAGTTGTAGGATCTAAGAAATAAACGGAACTTATATATAGTTGTCCAGCGGTGGTCATATATATCATCATCATCATCATCATCATTGTCAACCATTATCAATCCACTGCTGGACGAAGGTCTCCCCAAGTTTCTTCCACAACGGTCTGTCTTGTGCCAGTCTCTTCCATGTTACTCCCGCATACTTTCGAATTTCATCCGCCCATCTCCCATGTGGTCTTCTTCTGGGTCTTTTCCTGTCACTTGGAATCCAATCTAAAATTTCAGCTGTTCATCGATGGTCTGTATTTCTGGCAATATGTCCAGCCCATTGCCATTTCAGGGATTTTACTCTGGTCATGATGTCTTCCACTCTTGTGATTTTTCTGATCCACAAGTTCCTCTTATCTCTCCTGGTTACACCGAGCATGCAACTCTCCATGCTGCTTTGAGTTGTCTGCAGTCTTTGTATGTCTCTTTTAGTTAAAGTCCACGTCTCTGCACCATATGTAAGCACAGGAAGGATGCATTGATTAAACGCTTTTCTTTTTTAAGACATAGTAGCATATTGCTCTTGAAAATCATACTGTTTCTTCCAAAAGCTCTCCAGGCAAGTTTTGTACGCCGATTAATTTCTTCATCAATGTGACCTTCACTTGATATCTGCTGTCCAAGATAAATGTAGGTATTGGTTATCTCCAGCTTTTCTCCATCAATCGATAAATCTTTATTTCTTGTAAAAGCATTGTACATCACTTTTGTCTTCTGAAAGTTCATTTTTAATCCCACTTTTTTACTCTTGTCAACAAGTTCCTGGATCATACTCTGCAGCTCTGATGGGGTAGTTGCAAAAATGACTACATCATCAGCAAAACGAAGGTGAGTTAGATAATCTCCATTAATCTTTATCCCTTTGTTTTTCCAGTTCAGTGATTGAAAGACATTTTTCAATGTAGCATTAAAGAGTTTGGGAGATATAGTGTCACCTTGTCTCACTCCCTTTCCAATCTTTATGAGTGCTGTATTCTCAAATAGCCAAATCTTTGCACTTGCATTTTCATAGATGTTATGAATAATATTAATATATGCATCTTCAATACCGTAGGATTTCAAAATCATTGTAACTGCTGATGGTTTCACTGAATCAAAGGCCTCTTCATAGTCAATAAAAGCCATGCATAATGAAAGTTCATATTCCCTCGCTGTTTCAATTAGTTCTCTCAGTACGTGGATATGATCTATAGTGCTATAGCCACTCCTGAATCCAGCTTGTTCCCTAGGTTGAGCCATGTCCATTGTCACCTTTAAGCGGTGTGAAAGAGCTTTAGTGAAGATTTTATAAACCACTGATAGGAAGTTGATAGGTCTGTAGTTCCTGAGATCCTCAATGTCACCTTTTTACGTAGCAGGATCATTGTAGCGTTGTTCCAATCCTCAGAAATCTTCCCTTCATTAAGGCATCGAGTGAAAACTTGGGGGAGTACTGTTTCAATTTCTCCACTTGCTTATTGTACGATGTCTACTGTAATTCCATCTTCTCCTGGAGATTATATATATATAACTTACAAAGCAGAAAGTACAACAAAGAACATAAAACTCCAAAGCCAACAAACAGGGAGAAAAAAACAAAAAACAGGGATGAAAAAAACAAAAACAGACCAGGTTGACAACCAGGTTTTGTGGAGGTGAGTAAATGCAGAGTTTTGCTGGTTAACGAGGTGAGTAAATACAAGACCAGGTTGACAACCAGGTCTTTGTGGAGGTGAGTTAATGCAGAGTTTTGCTGGTTAACGAGTTGAGTAAATACAAGACCAGGTTGACAACCAGGTCTTTGTGGAGGTGAGTAAATGCAGAGTTTTGCTGGTTAACGAGGTGAGTAAATACAAGACCAGGTTGACAACCAGGTCTTCGTGCAGGTGAGTAAATGCAGAGTTTTGCTGGTTAACGAGGTGAGTAAATACACAACCAGGTCTTTGTGGAGGTGAGTAAATGCAGAGTTTTGCTGGTCCTTGATAAAGCCAAGGTTCTGCATTTTCGACACTTTCTGCATCCCTGTTTTTTGTTTTTTCTCCCTGCTTGTTGGCTTTGGAGTTTTATGTTTTTTGTTTTTTTGTAGTTTCTGCTTTGTAAGTTGTTGTTTCTGAGAATTCTTCACTGCTGCTTTTGCGCGTTTTGGTTTTCAGATTGTAAGTTTGTGTGAAATATTTTTTTTTCTGTTATTGGCTTAAGTTTGGTTTAATTATATATATATATAGTGTCACACCCTTCCTCATTTTTTTACGGCTGCGTGGGAAGGAGCTTTTAGAAGTTTAAAAGTCTGATGTAAGGGGGCGTGGAGTATAATAGTTGTAATACAGTTTTCTGAAATGAGCTAATATATAGAGAGACAAAACAGAAAAAAAAAAAAAACGAAATTCGAACTGCGTTTTGCACGGGTTCACTTTGTCTACCATAACAATAATACTAAATTATTTAAATCCCAAAATACGAGTAACAGCTGCAAATTCCCATTGTTTCCATGGCGTAGTCTGCCTGCTTCACGAGGAAATGAGCATAATGTTTTTTTATCTCCAGATTGCTTAATTTAATTACAAATTTTCTAGTTTTAATCATATTTAAGCAATATAGACGACAATTCCTATCTGAAGCGTCCATTTATATTTTCATAATGCACGACAACTAGATAATAGTTTAGTTAGATTTAAAGCTGTAGTAGAAAGCTCTAAGGCTTACAAATTTTGAAGATGACAATCCGATTTTTGGCGTAAATGTGACAAGGATGGTAAGTCAGATAATATCCAAAAACTTGAAAATTTTTCATCGTCCTGGAGCGGGACTCGAACCCGCGTCTCCCAGAAAACGCCCGGGTATGCTAACCACTACACCACCCAGAACGACCAAGTTTCAAGTTTCCGATCAATTTGAATATAACCATCACAGAATTCGCTAGTCGAAGCAACCGGCATTCATGTTTAGCGAATCTGGAGGTTAAGAATCATATAACGTGTTTGCCCGGAGAAGCAGATAAACCATGAAAGAAATACGGGATTACGCCATATAATACAAATTTTGAAGATGACAATCGGATTTTTGGCGTAAATGTGACAAGGATGGTAAGTCAGATAATATCCGAAAACTTGAAAATTTTCATCGTCCTGGAGCGGGACTCGAACACGCGTCTCCCAGAAAACGCCCGGGTATGCTAACCACTACACCACCCAGAACGGCGGACGATTAAAATTTTCAAGTTTTCGGATATTATCTGACTTACCATCCTTGTCACATTTACGCCAAAAATCGGATTGTCATCTTCAAAATTTGTATTATATGGCGTAATCCCGTATTGCTTTCATGATCTAAGGCTTACGTTTGCTTAAATGCTAAACTGTATCGTTACTGCAATAGTTCATATTGAACTTTGTGAACACAAATATAGCACTTCTCAACACAGAAATCAAAACGGCCAGGGTAATGAATCAGCGAAACAATTTACGCGTTTGTCCACTCTTTATTAGCTTGTCACTCGCACTTTTTTTATTCGGTGGAGAGTTTAACGGCCACCATGAGCAACTTGATGGGCTATATGCAGTCGCTCGTCCCTAATTTAGGGCCACTGGTTCCAGGGAAGGAAGACAGCCAGTGCTGTAAGACAAACACAACATCCACGCCTCACCGTGATTCGAACCCGGAGCCACCTCGGACGAATTGTCAGAAGACAACGCTTAGATTACTGCGCCACTTGAGCGGCACTTGCACTTTAGGGCAAGATCAACTCTTGCTAAAACATGAACCTGCTGGCTTCAACTCATACAACAATCACAATGTTATTCACACATATATTTTCTTATAACTCAGCGTAACATACGTTCAACAAATCTGAGTAATCGTAACATGCTACAGTGAAAAAGAATTTTAATCTTGATAGTACCTCATAGCTTTTAACTATGTGTATATCTAGGCTTGCACGACGGAGTGTTTCTGTGTATCATCATCCCATCCTTAATCCACTGGTCACCCCATGTCTGTTCCTCAACTCTCTATCTTGAGCAATTCTCTGCCATAATTATTCCGGCATGCTTTCGAATTTCATCCACCCATCTCCCATGTAGTGTTCTTGGTATCCAGTGTACCATTTCAGTTGCCCAACGGTGGTCAATTTTTCTAGCAATATGTCTAGCTCACGCCTCCAGAAAAATGCACGCTCGTTACATTCAGTGATGACGTCTTATCAATCTCTGACACACACAGCCAGTAATGCATAACTAAAAAAACTCTTCGGGGAAGTAATGTGTCTTGCAGTAAGAAAACGTTTATTGAGAAAAAAAAAAAACAACAACAAATTTACATACGAACACAGAAACTAAAAAAGAAGAATTTGAAGGTAAAGGTCACAACTCCTTATTTAAAAAAAAAAAAAATAACTTCAATTTATGTTTATTACACTACCTCATGAAGTAGTAGCAGCTTATCGTGTTTAAGAAAATGTTATATTAAATATTTTCTGTGCTCATATAAAATCTGAAGCGGTTATCGTATTTTTGTGTATTTTTATTGCTGTTTAAACAGTTGGATTACAGGAGATGTATGCAGCCTTCATGCACGCGTATGCATGTGAATTTCCCTAGCTAAAAAGACAATTTACTAGCCGGTGCGTATAGCGACGTTTCAAATTTTTTTTGGGGGGACGGGGGTGGGGTGGGGGGATTAACGACAAGAACGAGCAGCTCCGGGGGCTAAAAGCAGCGCCATCGGACAATCACACCACCTATGCCTCATCTGGGATTCGAATCTGAGCCCAACCCGGACGAGTGGCCAAAGGCTTCAGACCACTTGGTCTGAAAGTCTTTTGGCGCTTCTGACCACTTGGCCATTGGGAAATGTAGGAATACAATACAGGGCTGCCAGCCTATCACACCCAAGAAAATAGTTGCTTTAGTAGCCACTAAATGCATTTTTAATGCATTTCGAATTGTTAGTCCCTCATTCAACATCTTCTCAGACATAGATGCCTTCTCATCTGAAAGAACTCTTCGTGATACAGAAGAGCCTCTCTCTACATCGAAGTTGCCATGTGAAGGCATGCTTTCACAACTTTAGTCAAAGATGGATATTTCCAGTCTCCAAATGTCTTTTGATACAATATGGCTCCCCCAAAATGGTCAATCCTATAATTTCGCTGTTTGGAATACATTCTTATACATACAAGTACATCTATACCTAGACCCACGTGATTCGAGGAATAACCTACTCAAATGACAAAAAGTGCCGTCTCGTTATTATTAACAGATACGCAGAAATGTCTCACCAGGTGTTTTTCGATTACCACTTAATTTTTTCGTTATGAACAATTCCTAATTTATATTAAACAGTTTGTAGATAATGTAAAGTGAGTTTAATGTCTGTTGGCGAAAACATGCATTTTCCGTGTCATTCGGAAAATAAAGCTGTAAAAACAATCACGCAAATTTATTTCAATGAACATATCATTCATGAAATTCTAGGTACAAAATTTTCGACTTGAAATTGATACATTTAACTGCAAATAAATTTCAGTAAGCACAGAAAACAACAGTCATATGGCGAAGGCAAGATATGTGCTCGCTTCTGGCACTGCTGTACGGCAATCTCTGCCGTATTCCCAACAGAAAAACGAGACACTTTTTCTGCTGAATATCTTGATTTAAGTAGGTCGTTGCTTTAATCATATGTGAGTCTAGCCTATACTTACCACTGACTTTCCTCCATGAAATTTGCAATAAAGCAGAAAGCAATAAACTGAACAAGGCATATCGATAACGATTTGCATGGTTCATACGTGTTTTTTCAATCACAAAATTCCAGGACTTTTCCAGGACATTTCCAGGACTTTTGGATGTTTTTCCAGGACATACGATCCAAATGCTTTTACTTAAAATATAGTGAAACCATACGTGTGTTCAATTTGTAACCTACAACAAACAACTTCCTACACGCTCGGGCAAACTTAAAACAGAATGTTAAAAATGATGTCTGTTGCAGCTAATCAGAAACTTAGAATCAGAGATAAATACAGAAATACCAAAACTGTCACTGAAAATGTGACCAGGTTTAATAATTACTAAACTTTTATATACAGAATGCTACACTGATTTTGAAAAACTTTATTTTTCTACTTTGGCTTTAGTTCAATTATCGAAGCAAATTACAGAATAAAAAAACCCCCATAAAACTCAAAAATACATAGGTATGTGGCATTTCTCTTGAAATGCTTTTATATACCACATAATCAATACATAAAATACTATTTATATTTAATTATTTTGAAATAATGCTTACATTGGAGATTTAAGGGTGAGGAAAGGTGAAATATCTAGAACTTTTTCAAAGGACCAAAGGGATTGTTATTTCTTAAACACATAATCATGGGAGCAAGTATTTGTGTTACATTTTATTTAGGGAAGGAATTTTCAACATAATATCAATGCTGTAGCTATGTTTTGAATTTTTACTCGCCAGCAAACAAATTATGCTCAAAAATTTCCAATGTGAAATGAAAGAGAATAACGGGAAAACCTTATGTCCAAGAGCTGTGCGCAATTGCATTCATTAGTGATCATGGCAATTTAACTGGGCATGATTAAAAAACTAATTATAGAAGCTCAGAAAATACTAAGAAACAACTAGATTTACGTTTCTGATATTAGAAAGCAATCTGATTTTATGGCAATATTTTATATAAAGTATTCATTACAAAATTTCAGTAAAGGTAACCCCCCCCCTCCGCAAACAAACACAAAATCAGATATTTACTTCCACCAGTGGCTAAAAAATATGTTACGAAAATTAACAATTGGCGCAAAAACGTTTTCCATAGCAGAAGGAAGGTATTAGAGACAAAAAGATTTTCAAATAGATCATTTAAATGGAGAGTTACACAATGAAACTTGATATAACTATGCGTTTCAGCGGAAGAATTTTGCATAATGGAAAAGTTGAAAACGGGAGAAAAGCATTCTTCATGGCAAAAGCTATGTTAGGAAAAATAACTTTTCAAATACGTCTCCTGGAAGCAGAGATAGCAAGAAAAACGTTTTGACCTTTACAACCCCTAGGGGAAAGTTGTACATTATTTGAAGAGGATCTTCTTATTGTAGCAAAAATCTTATTCACTCTCCATCTTTATTATAGCGAATGGCATAAGTAAAAAAGAAATTTCTCAATAGGGTTTTTACAGGCAGAGATAGCCTGCAAACAGAAGTACACAAACACCACCTAGCGGCAGAATTGTGAACTACAAACCTCCTCAAACACAAACCTAAAGTGTCCCATAAGGTAAATGGTATCTGGTGTTAAAAGAATTTTTTAAATTGGATATTTAGAAGTACAGATATTAAGAAAAATAGATTAAATATTTGCGCATCCCAACCGGCGAAATTTTGCATTATTTTGTGAAGAAAATACAAATAAGGAGTTTTCATAGTTAGGTATCTGATCGAAAGAGAATATTTTTCAGTCGGGTTTTTAGTCCGCAGATATTGCTGTAAACGGAAATGTGAGCTTTCGCTCTCTAGTGGCACACTTGTGCGTTAAAAAATATTTGAAATTTTATGAGAAACATTTCGCACTGAAAAGTTCTTTAACAAAGAAAGAATTTTCCAAATCGGACTTTTAGAAACAGAGATATGGACCAAAAATAAGATATACGTGTACACCCCCTGGTGGAAAAATTGTGCACTATTTTAAGCAGGAAGAATTCTCAAAACGTTTTCCGAGTTGAGCGGTATCGGTTCACGGAACAATTTTTTCAATGGAGATTCCAGCTCAGATTTTGTTGAAAATACATCAAAAGCCAAAATAAACATTTACGTCCCCTGGTGGCCAAACCATTCTTTACCAGAAATGAGAATTTGTACATAAAACATCAACCTCAAGAGCTGTATCCGACTCAGGAAAAATTTTTCAAATCGGACTCTTAGAAGCGGAGATATTGGGAAAATCGCGATTTACCTTTACGCCCCCTAGCGGAAAGTTTATGTATTACTTAAAAAAAAAAAAACTGTGACTAAAATAGTCTTCGATATAAATGTCTTTGAAAGGAAAAATAATTTTTTCAATTGGATATTTAGAAGCAAATATATGAAATGCATTTTAAATTCGATACGATCTTTATTTGCGCCCCCTAGAGGTGAAGTCTGTGCACCGAAAAAAAAAAAAAAAAAAAACCGGAACGAATGGATCATCATTCTCACATTTTAAGCTCCCCAATACAAAAAGAATTTTACAAATCGAACAAATAATTGCAGAGATGTGGTCTCCCCGGCGGGACAGACAAAGTGATAACATAAGCACGACACAAAAGATGCTAATAACGCAGCTTAAGAAAACCGATAGCTCCCCCGCCCCCCCACACACATTTTGCATGGGGTGTGGAGGGAAATTTGTCAGACACAAGTTATGTCAGTAGAAAAATCCTCAACTACCAAGCATCGTGCAGGGACAAAAAGGCAGAAATGGATAAAATTCCAGGACATGTAACAGAATTTTAGGACATTTCCAGGACAAAATAGAATTCCAGGATGCGTATAAACCATGGATTTGACATATATATATATATCAATATCAAAGTTGATATTCACGTATGTATCAATATTAAAAGTGATGTTATACAAGCACATCGATATACGCAACACAAATCACGTTTTTTAAAAAACATAGTAGCCTTAGAATTAAAATAGTTCAAGGTTTTTCTGAAAATAGTTGCTTTTGGCTGTTTTTTGTAAGAAATAGTAGCCATAGTCGCCTGTCATCAAAAATTGTAACAATAGTCGCCACTGGCAGCCCTGACAATACAAATGACAACACACAGGTATAACACGTGCGAAATTTTTTTGTTACGTCACGAAGTCCTTGACATGGTCACTTTAATCACTTGAATCTAATGAATTAAATACATTCTTTTTGTACACTTTTCATATTGAGTTTAAACTTGAAAAAAAAAAAAAAAAAAAAAAAGAAAAATTTTTGTCCACCAAAGAATGGCTTTTCTGTTGCTCAGAGGCGTAACTAGACATTTCTGAGCCTGAGGCAAAGCATAAAATATTGCGTCCCCATCTATCTTAGAAATCAGTTATACAGTATATCTACTAATTTAACAGTGCACGCACACGCACACCCACCCACACACACACACACACACACACATGTACATTGCTCGACAACTCAAAATTAACGTCACACCCCAATATATCTATCTATATGGGAGGCAAAATCGCACTGTAACTGTTTGCACGGCTTCGAACTTAGGATGTTCGGTATCACACCACACAAACCGAACGTATCTGGAAGTCGAGGCTCACAGTCGCAGTAATGATCAAATAGTCCCCAGAGAATCTTCAACAACGTGAACGACATCCTTATCTTGCAGCGCACGTACAACAGCATCTTCATTTTTCAATGTGACCAACTAATATTCTTTGGACATTTTAAAGGAGAAATGTGAATTTTAAGTTGCCAAGACTACCAATACTGGTGCAGTATATATATAAGCAAATTCTATAAATGGACAAATGACGAAGTATGGAGATAAAAACTGTACCAGAAACTGGTGCAAAGTTTCAATTCCAATTTCAGTACGATTGTAAGCACTGATTTTTGCGCCCTTTCTTAAGCTGTGTCCGGGGCAGTCACCCGCCGGCCCCGCCCTAGTTACGATTCTGCTCAAAAACATATATTTCAAATTCAATATAACCGAAGCACTGCCTGAATAGAAATTTATTCCGAACAGCGCATGGATTTTTTTTAGTCTTTCACTTGAAGTTAGATCAACAGAACATTTCACTTCAAAATGCCCAGTAAAAACAAACAAAACAGTAGTGAAATTTTTCGCGAAAGTCTGAAAACAAAATAAGTAAATGCAAAGTTTATGATTTACGATCTTACTTAATTTAAAAATGACAGCTTAGGAACAACAGTAATTCCTTGCTGGATCCGCCACTGCCTACAATGTTATGTTTCTATATTGGAATGCAATTTTTAAAATAATTACATACGATGTGTTTTTTAACTATCCAATGCCGTGCCACCTAAGTTGGATAATATTAATGTATTTAAAGTGTCTGCGTGTGTAATTACACATTTCCAAAGCTAGAACTACAATGTTGGAATATAGTACAGGTTAAATGTTCTTCTACAAAGGAAGAATAAACTACGACATCTGCAAAAGGCCATTTATATCATTTCTAACAAGTTTCAAGGAAATAAAACCACTTGCCTCAATTTACAAGAAACGACTCTTTCGGCCGATACGACGAGAATAACGAGCAGTCCAATTTACTGCCTACCCGAAGAGACGTCGAATCAGGAAAATTTAGGCGTCTATTCGAGATGGCTTTGAACGTCATCAACATTCAGTTTGTTTCCACATGGAATATGATCCCACTGCACGCATCAGCCAGTTCTCTCAACCACTAAGAAATAATTTCATTAAACTATCCTTCACAGCCGCAACCTATTATTCAAGGTGAACCACATAATTTCTATTCATTCGTAAATCCGAACAAGCTAGACGGAAAGTAATCAGTTTCACATTTAAAAAGAAATGAACGTCTCAGTGGAAATAAAAATCCTTCAGATCTCAGGAAGTATGGCAGCTTAACAGTCCTGCAATTGTATTACCTTTCGGAAACTGGAAGCGTTCGCTTCTGATACAGTAAGGTTAGTCTTTGGTTAAAACAAAATGTTATGGCACAACAAGACTGTGAAATTGAAACAAATATACATTCTGTACGGAATCCTTGGAAATAAAAGCATCTCACTTTCACTCCTACAAAGTAGCAGCACGTTATTTTAGACATGACCGAAATATTTAGCAAATTAAAGCAAAATACATGCAAGAATACTTACACTAAAATGATTTTGGCACTTAAAAAAACAGGAAAACAAATTAATTGGAAAACCCTGCTTATTTTAATGATGGAAAAGCTTACCTAAGAAATTTGTAGGAGCTAAATTTCGTGATATTAACTGCGATCAGTGACACCTAAAATTTAATGAAATTACATTTCCTTTCTTTTTTTGTTTCGGGGTTTAACTACCACTATGGCCAACTCTAAGGCCTATAAAGCAGTCACCCATCCATAATTCAGGGTTACTGGTACCAGGGAGGGGAGAGACGGCCAGTGCCGTAACTTAAACCACTGCACCACCGGGGAGGTCAACAGCGTCCGATCTGAAATCCATGGCTTTATTTTGTAAATACTCCAACGAATCTGCATGAGCCACAAAAGAAGAACCACAAGACACCAGCTATACCCGATATTCGCATGCTATTTAGCTAGCAATGCATTTTATCACAATACGAACGATTTTTGAAGTTCAAAAAAAGTTCTTAATTACACAAAAATTTCAAATTGAGTTCCAGTATCTGTATGCATCAGTAATATCACGCAGAACTGGACATCTGAAAATCAGGGCATTAAACATATTTCAAATGACATCTAAAAGTGCTCAACTAACTACTAAATGGTACTAGAATCACAGAACAGTACACCACGCAATAACGCAGCGGCAACGAGGTTAGTCGGGCAGTAACCGCGAGGAATAACTCAGCAACAACACTACTATCTGGTACAGTACACGTAAACAGTCAACAGTTTCCAAACACAGCGTGGTTGGTACCTTTAATATGCGACCGAATTAAGGGCTGAACTTTGGTAAGAGATTACCTTTTGTTCCATCAGGCTGCGATTATCAGCAGATGCCTGTTCAACGCCAACACAATTAGATTCGTGTTTACAGAAGACTACGCTGTCAACTTGCTACCAATAGCTGCGAAGTGCAAGACAGATAACAGGAGCATTCTGGTCACTAGGATGCTTGCGAAACGATAACAAGAGAAAAGCGAATAAAATGAGCTGCTTGGAATTTCGGACCTCGAACGCTGTTCTCAGAAACGGTGCGATAATAATTTCATAAAAGATATATATATCCCCTTGTATCATACATCCTGATGGACTCAATTCATGTTCTTAGGTGGCTCAATGGTTAGGATGCCGTCTTTTCCAGCTCAAGATGTCGTTTCGAGCGTTTTCATTTCAATAGTTGAGGTTTTCACCTCAGAGCACGTTATGCTTAAATTACATTAAGATAGTAACTTTTAGAAACTCCTAAAGAGCGTTAAAACAATCAGGTTGCATTGAATATAAAAGTTGGGATGTGAGAGAATAGTAACTAAAAATTATTTTTGAATCTTGTGTGCAGGTAACATTAAAATATTCCACATATTTCATCTGCCCTTCTGTTTATGGAACATGATATCCATGCACACAGGGACATAACGTATATTGTATATTTCTTTTTCACACATTTTTCATAAATTCTGTTCTCTGTACGCCAAACTGCGTCTGTCTGTTGACACAATGCTTCACTTGTAGAAGTCAGAGCGGAAAATACTCTATAAATCGCATGAGGAAAGCATGAGAAATATTTCCTAGTTTTTTTCAGAGCAGAATTTTTAAGATACATGACAATCATGTATAGCATATATAATTTATATATAATTTATGACTACAAACTTGTGGTGTTTGTAGATGAAGCCGAGCCAGAAGCTCTGCGAAACTATAGTCGATATATAATAAACCTTTGATTGTGGTAAACGTTGATATTTTTACTTTAATCATGTATATAGCATTCTTGAAAACCCACACACCCAAGGAAATTTCTACAGTACAGTGTATCTATGGGCAACAAACTTGAAAATTTCTATAAGCTTCCACAAGTTTGAGAAATATTGTGCAACATTAAGTTTATTCCTATTTCTTTTATTGGTAGAATAAAAAAAACGCGCTATTACAGCGCACATTATATATCATTCAACATTCAACTGGGAAAACAAACGGATAAAGATTAATCGAAATTATTTAACCAACTTTGTTTTGCTGACGACATAGTCTTATTTGCAAGTACTCCCTTACAGCTACAGAATATGATAAGGAAACTTGCTGCCAAGAGCAAAGAAGTGGGTTTAAAAATGAACTTAAAAAATATAAATTGACGTATAATACTCTTACGAAAGCTGAATATTTGGATGTTGATGGGGAAAAATCTAGAAGCAACCGATGCTTACATTTATCTTGAACAACAGATACAAGCGAAGGAGAATTAAATCGGAGTGTAAAACTTGGCTTGAGAGCTTCTGGAAGAGACAGCACAATTTTTAAAAGCAAAGTATCTAAATCAATGGATTTTTTTTTTTTTGATTGAAGGTTTAATGACCACCGTGAGCAACACAATGGGCTAAAGCAGTCGCCCGTCCCTAATTTAGGGTCACTGGTTCTAGGGAAGGGAGAGAGCCAGTGCCGTAAGACAAACACAACATCCATGCCTCACCAGGATTCGAACCCGGACCCCTTTCGGGCGAATGATCAGAGGCCATCGCTTAGACCACTGCGCCACCGGGGCGGCTCAATGGATTCTGCCACTTCTTGCTTATAGATCAGTGTTTGGACTAAACAAGTTAGTAAATCATGCAATTCATTGATTATGATACACTTTCCAACATACCAGAAATCATTACTCAAGTTATGAGGATAATGGCTGTAAAATAAATCTCGCCCCTATGACCTGACCTTTGACCCCATTTCGATTATATTCAACAGAACCGGTAAAGTATCCACCTGGAACAACATGAAAGTTTTTTTCTCAATCGAAGCAGTTTTACCTAAGTTATAACACATAAGAGCGATAGAATGGATCCCGATCCTATGTCCTGACCTTTGACCCCATTTCGTCCATTTTCAATAGGGTTCGTCCACAAGTGGTCCCTTACCACATACTAAGATTTCATCGAAACCGAACCATATTTAAGCAAGTTATGACGCATAAAGGCAATGGAATGGATCCCGCTCCTATGTCCTAAACTTTTGACCCCACTTCACCCATTTTCAATAGGGTTTGTCCCCAGGTGATCCCTACCACATACTAAAATTTCATTGAAATCGAACCACGTTTACGCAAGTTATGACGCATAAGAGCAATAGAATGGATCCCGCTCCTATGTTGTGGCCTTTGACCCAATTTCGTCCATTTTCAATAGAGTTCGTCCCCAGGTGGTCCCTTACCACATACTAAAATTTCATCGAAATCGAACCATTTTTACGCGAGTTATTGTGCGGACAGACGGACAAAGCTGGAGCATATACACTTATTCAACCTACGGTTGGAAAGAGTAAATAAAAAAGACATACAAAGGCTGTAGACAACTCAAAGGAGCATGGAGAGATGCATGGTTGGTGTAACCAAAAAATGACAGGAAAAGGAACTCGTGGATCAGGATAATGACAACAGCGGATGACATATTCAAAGTACACTGTGAAAAATAAGTGGTGTGAATTCACGAAAAATTCCTGAAAATAACGTGAAGCAAAGTTGCAATTGGTGCCCGTCTTTTAACGACATTTCCGTTTTTAAAAGATCCCGTATGTTTTAACTTCCACATTTTGACACATTTTCCGTACTCAGTAATTCCGTTTTTAATGTACCAGTACCTGTGGTTCATGAACTTATAGAATCCAAACTGACTGTTCGAGGCACCATACCTCTCCCCGAAATTCAAGCTATAATTTCAGCTCTTAGACTGATTCATCAACGTACTTATTTAAAATTTAATCACTTTATCTACCGTCAATGGGATGGAGCTTCTATGGGTTTCCCCTCACCCCTTTCCTTGCAGAATTGCTTCTTCAAGAACTGGAAAATAAAATATTGGAATCATACTCAATAAAACCACTTCTTTACATAAGGTATGTAGATGATGTCCTCAGCTTCTGACCTTTTTGCAGAAAGTCTATCTGCTCAATATCCTAGTCTTAAATTCACACTTGAATTTGAAGAAAATCTGACACTGCCATTTTTAGATTTTCTCTTACAACGTGCTCCTGACTCGTCAGAAATCCCCTATTCTGTTTATAAGAAATAGACTTCTTCTCCAACTCTAATACCAGCTACCTCGGCACACCTTTTGAATCATAAACTTTCATCCATTTATTCTCATGTTCGAAGAGCCTTTACTCATTCTTCAAGCCTAAAACTACGCAGAGCAGAATTTCAACGGACAAAGGACATAGCTAAAACCTATAGATACTACCTGTCAACTGTTGACAACATTGCTAAAAAAGCGAAAAGATCGACATCCACTACGTTATCGAGAGACCATACTTCTGCCAGAGATGTGGGCTCCATGGACTTCATCTCCAGACTCTCTCGTCCTTTTAACAACATTTGTCGACGTCAAAACCTGAACTTTGGACTAAAGACAAATAACAACCTCTCCATGATTAAAAAAGTGGAGGATCACAATAAACACGGAATTTACAGTATTCTCCTAAAAACAGTACACCCGGAGCATACAGAACTATGTTATATTGGTTCAACTGCTCGGACATTAAAAATTAGATTGACGGAACATACATATAATGTAAAACCTGGTGCTATGACTACAGCTCTGCCTCACGGAGGTACCCACTTCCCTATACGGGACGAAGCAACAATTCTTGCTTCTCCTCCTTCAAAATCAGGAATGTTATCTGAAAGTATTTTTATCCACAAATTTGCACATACATGCTGTGATGAGGATAGTCCATTAATCATTCGTCATCCTTGGAAGTTATTACTTAATAGTGACTAATCTATATGATGAATCCAAACCAACTTCACTATTTGTTGTTCATCCAAAACTTTTCACCCAATACTGAAGAACAAATTAGATTACGTTATGAAAAAGGTGAGCGCGTACATTAACACGTTGTATGTCATTACCATTATGATGTTATATTTAAATTGTAACATTTTCTATTCGCAGTCAATGTTTTTCTAAAGATGGGTCCGTTGTGAACCTGATTTTATTTACTTCTAATTTGTAATTTGTTTTTCTTGACTTGGAGATATTTTATCAAAAGTTTAAATCGTGCAAAGACGATTCGATATCAGGGTAATTCCGTTTATTTCAGAAAAGTCAGTTCGTTCAATTTCGACATATTCAGACCCTTTCTGTTGGCACCACACGGAGATATAAGCTGCCGGCCAGGACAGATGAGCCATAGTGCATTACGTGAGCACAATGGGCAGAGGTAGTGATTTGACAGACGTTCAAAAAGAAATTATAATCGGCTACAGCAGACTTCGTGGGCTGTTCGCGAGGTGCTGTAGGAAGGGTGTACCAAGAATGGACCGCTGGCACACCGAAGATCTCCCGACGTCATAACTACGGAGCTCCAAAGGCCACCGACCCCAGAGGAAAACGCCGCCTCGTGGACTGGTAAAGAGCAATCGACGCGCAACAATGCAGCAATTGACCACGCAAATGAACGCTGGGGCAACCAGGTACGTGTCCCCGATAACAGTAGAGCGAACCCTGTTACGCATGGGTCTCCAAAATCGAGGCTGCGTCAAGGCGCCCATGCTAACCCAGGCCCATCGGCAACGACGCCTGCAGTTCGCACGGGACTACCGTCATTGGGCAATGGAAGAGTAGGAAAAAATTGCCTTCTCTGATGAATCGAGGTTTGTACTCCACAGAAGTAACATGCGGTGGTGGATACTGCGTCAGACACACGAGAACCAACACCCGGACACGCTTGTCGGTCAAGTACAGGCCGGCGAAGGCAGTGTGCATGTCTGGGGGATGTTTTCCTGATATAACCTGGGACAGCTGGTACCTGAACGCCAATGAATACCTCTCCATCTTCGCTGATCACATGCACCTCTTCATGTTGGACGTTTACCCTGGTGGTGATGGTGTCTACCAACAGAACAATGCGCCACGTCACGTCGCAAAGGGGGTGCGTGACTGGTTCCAGGAACATGACAGTGATATCTGCGTTCTCTCGTGGCCGGCGAAATCACCCGATCTCAATCACATAGAGCACTTGTGGGACTATTTGGATCAACAGGTTTGACGTGCCGACACACAACCACGTCATCTCCGGGACCTCCGTGCTGTGCTGCAGTCCGAATGAGCACGTGTCTCGGGCCACATTCCAGGGCCTCATTGCGTCCATGCCACGCCATCTCGCCGCTGTCATCCGGGCCAAGGGAGGTTATTCCCATTATTAGGTAGGTGGTCATATTATTTTGATAGCATCTTTTAACGACATTTCCTTCTTTAAAATACACTCTGTATATTCCACAAAGCTACGTAAAGTGCCGATGCGTATGAGGTTGAACTCTAATCGCCCAATGATGAAATGTTTTTTTCTACTATTAATACGAGTGACTTAGTAATTTTATTTTCTGTTGTAGCTTCATTATTTTTCTGAATAGGTTCGTAAGAATTAATTTTTTTAGTAGGAGGATTTATTACAAATTACTTGAGGTTTGATTAACTATTAAATTTCAGACGACTGAAATTTAATAGTTAATCAAACCTCAAGTAACTCCCGTTACCGGAAATTTTCTGTCATGTGGATACGGAAAAAGTGAGAACAGATTTTTCAGATAATACACGAAGGGAATTGCGGAAAGTTTCTGAAAATTCAAAATTTTTCTGACGAACGAAAAATCCGTGAAATTTAGGGGTTTTCCCTGTTATTTCAAGGAAACGGTTTTTATCAGAAATATGCTTCTTTAATTTACGAAAGGAATCATGGAAAAGGGCTCGTGAGTTCAATGATGAAATGTTTTTTTCAACTATTAATACGAGTGACTTAGTAATTTTATTTTCTGTTGTAGCTTCATTATTTTTCTGAATAGGTTCGTAAGAATTAATTTTTTTAGTAGGAGGATTTATTACAAATTACGTATTTTTTTCACCGTGATTTTCGAAGCAACAGAATGCTTTCGAACTTGAGATTTTTTTGAACTGGCAATGACTTTGAATAATCTTTATGGAAAAGTGCAATGTACTGTTTTATAGTATTACTTAACAAAACTCCTAAATATAAAATTTTCTCTTGATAGCTAAAAAAACTTTTGTCTTAAGTGGTCCACGACAGATACATAGGCATCGTACAATCAACTGTACAATAATTTAAGTACCCGGTTTCTTACGATAAGACCAATCAACTGTACAATAATTTAAGTACCCGGTTTCTTACGATAAGACTATAACAATAGCTGGTGAACAAAGTGGGGGAGAGGGAAATGAATATGAGGTGCTACAATAAACAAAATTTCATGCGATATGTTATTCACAACATCCGATCTTCCTACAGAACTTCAAAATCAGATTCTCCGACAGACGACTGAAATTTAATAGTTAATCAAACCTCAAGTAACTCCCGTTACCGGAAATTTTCTGTCATGTGGATACGGAAAAAGTGAGAACAGATTTTTCAGATAATACACGAAGGGAATTGCGGAAAGTTTCTGAAAATTCAAAATTTTTCTGACGAACGAAAAATCCGTGAAATTTAGGGGTTTTCCCTGTTATTTCAAGGAAACGGTTTTTATCAGAAATATGCTTCTTTAATTTACGAAAGGAATCATGGAAAAGGGCTCGTGAGTTTTAGAAATTTTTTTACAGTGTGAAGACTGTCAGGTGGCAATGGGCTAGACATATTGCTAGAAGAATTGACCACCGTTGGACAACTGAAATGGCACACTGGATGCCAAGGACACTACATGGGAGATGGGTGGGGGAATTAGAAAGCATGCCGGAATGACATGGCAGAGAATTGCTCAAGATAGAGAGCTGAGGAACTGACATGGGATGACCAGTGGATTGAGGATGGGATGATGATACACAGAAACATTCCACAGTGCAAGCCTAGATATACACATAGTGAAAGCTAGAAGGCACTACCAAGACAAATTCTTTTTCATTCTAGAAGCCCACGTAACAAATTAGGCACTAGAAGCCTACGTAACAAATTAGGCACTATGCTCTCATTTGTCTCCTTATGGCAATTTTTAGGCGTAACATCACCTATACTTGTACATGTTTTTACACACACAGATACATTAGGGTGTTACATCAAAATAAAATTTCGTTAATTTTTTAGGTCTTATGCTCTAAATTTGTTCCATATAACGTATCGAAATGCTCAAAATTTTAACCCAATCAAAAACTATTTATAGATTTCACAACACCAACTATTTCATTATGAATGTTATCCATGAATGTATTAACGATAACTGAGTATTTGACCTCACTGAACAGAAGACAAGGTCAGCATATTTCTGACACGCTTCATCGTGATCCACAACCACATTTACGCAGCCAAGCGCAGAACGCACGGTTCCTGAAACACTTTTCTAAGCTGTAAAGTAAAAGAGACATTTTCGCATCGTCTAACTTTCGGAAATTTGTGCTCCTTTTACAAGTTGAAAGACACACATTTAAGGAGGAGAGGGGTGACATTTAACAAAAATACAGAATAGAGGGAACATTGACCAAAAAAAAAAAAAAAAAAAAAAAAAGAAATTAGGACTACCGCAGAAATTTTCGTTCCGGGAGACTTTAACTTCCGTTGTAGGATATTTTTGCATCCCTTCTCAAGCCGAAAAACAGGCATTCATAAAGTAAAATACACAGCAAACATCGTGACATATAGGGCACAGCAAACATCGTGAGAAGAAAAAGATTACTGTTGCTGAGAAATTTTCAATCCGACTAACTTCCGTTTCCGGAAACTCCTGTTCTCTTTTTTCAAGCAGAAACTCAACTCTACTTCACTTCACTTCACTTCACTCCACTTCACTTCACTTCACTTCACTTCACTCCACTCCACTCAACACACTCACTTGCTAGGATTACCCAAATAACTATAACCACATAGATACCACATAATAGTAAATAAGCGCGAAATTCACAGCAGTCGGAAGGGCGGGAGAATTGAATGGATTAAAATTGGGAACTCCCGCGTAACGCGGGAAGCCTGCAAGATGTGCTATGGGTGAACACTAGCCCAATGTAATACATATACAGTAATTCTCTGGTTGAATGTAAGCAGGATTTTTGCCGTCAACTAAACTCCTTCCTATTCGTGATATGTATGTACGTACCAAGTTGGATTTATTGTCGTCACGTATATCGCAGCAAAATTAAGATCGGAACCCTTAAGTCGTACAAAAGTTTTTTTAAAAAAAAGGCGACACTTTCTAAATCGGTGGTTGAAGAGTGACAACAAAATCTGTACTTCCAGTGTATGCGTAACATACTGGGATACTGTTGCACGTCAACCATTTTGAACTACATCAGTATGAAGTAAATTTCGTAAAATTCAAAAATCATTATCTGAAATTCAAACGAAACTTTCTTTTTATTACAAGACTTAAGAAAAAAAACCCCTAAGAAGTTAATATTTAGAAATCTACGTCTTACAGTGGTGGACGTACTATGTTTCACACCATATACGAATGAGTAGGGTGTATGTACTACCGGCGGTTGCCAACGAACAGTGAATACCTTTGCCTAAAGAAAAATACAACGGAAGATCGAAAAAAAAAAATTATCTTTCTCCCACATTACCACTTAACTAATTCCCAAAAAATGAGATCACAATTTTAAATTTAGATTCATTCGTTGAAAACAAAAATCTGGAAATTCAGAACTTCTTTTCGATTTTAGACTGACACATATTCAAAACTGTGCGATCTAAACGGATTAGTCAGGAACAGCCTCCCAGTAGTTGAACAATACACAGAACAACTAAAGTTGCGGATTTTAAAAGATATTCCAGGTAAAAATTAATGATAAATTAAAAAAAAAATACTGTGGTTTATAGTGATAAGTTGCAAGAAGTCCTTCCGAGACTGCTCTGTCGCAGAAAGTCCTTCTGAGCGGTTAACCTTGAACGAGATTTTTTTAAGCCCTACTCCGAAAGCATCTTCTTTTTTTTTTTTTTTTTTTTTTTTTTGGGGAGGTTTAACGACCACCGTGAGCAACTCAATGGGCTATAAGCAGTCGCCCGTCCCTAATTTAGGGTCACTGGTTCTAAGGAAGGGAAAGAGAAAGTGCCGTAAGACAAACACAACATCCATGCCTCACCTGGATTCGAACCCGGACCCCTTTCGGACGAATAATCAGAGGCCATCGCCTTAGACCACTGCGCCACCGGGGCGGCCCGAAAGCATCTTCCTATTGTTACGTTTATCATCTGATATTCATTCTGTGTGTGGTGGTTCGTTATCCTTTCTGCATTTCTGCGGAGTGCTGTGTAGTCGGCGCGTTCACGTAAATTTACGCTTTATTTGATGTTTCCCACTGTTGACCCCTAGTTTTCATATTTTTAGTAAAATTATGTCAAAAACCGGCAGTACGATATTTGAACGATAAACGATCACAATACTTTCCTACAACGGAGGTACGAGAAATAAAAACTGTGTACTCTTTGAGCGAAAGTAGGGAACTTCTGAACTCTAGGGAGCGGAAGGGGGGGGGGGGGGGGGTTAATTCGAAGTTCGCCCCCGCCCCAGATAAACGCTTGCCCGGCACTTCTTTAGACCTCCAAAAGTTCGGGCGCCAGTATGTTATATATACAACGTACAAGTTTGTCCGCGCCGGGCATCGAACCCGGGTCCCCTCAAGTATGTCACTCTACCAACTGAGCTACGCGGACATGTGCTCTCACTGCTATCTGCCTTTATCTCATGTGCGTCCAGCGGAGCAGGCACGTCACAAGTTGAGTTGCAAGACTGCAACCAATGTTAACTTCAGCTCATAAGAAAGCTCAATTACCTTGGGCCAAAATTCACAGGACATTGACTGTTGATCAGTGGAAGGCTATCATATGGTCTGATGAATCCAAATTTTGCCTATACTCAAATGACGCAAGGCGTAGGGTCAACAGGAGGTCTAAAGAAACATTCAATCCTGAGTGTGTTCAAAGAGTTCTTGCCAAAGGAGATGGGTCTGTAATGCTGTGGGGTTGTTTTAATGATTGTGAATTAGGCCCACTAATAGAGGTGAAGAATACGATGAATCAGCAAGCTTACAGAGAAAATGTAGACAACCATGTGCTTCTTTTGCACAACATTAACAGGATTTTCATCAAGTAACTTAAATCCGATTTACCAGGATGACAACTGTAGGATTCATAGAGCTAAAACCATTTTGGATTGGTGTGAAGAACACGATACAACTTTGAGACACATGGACTGGCCAGATAAATTGACAGATTTAAATCCCATCGATAATTTATGGGACCACCTTCAAAGAAGTGTAAAAAAACAAACTTCAGCATTCCAGGAATCTGAATAAATTGCGAGAAAACCTGTTTTTAGAATGTTCAAAAACTGACTCAAATTATCCAAATCATTTCGTTGAACCTCTTCTAGCAAGAATTAATGCTGTGATTTCTGCATGTGGTGATGTAACTAAAGTGTTAAAAGTAAATTTCTGGAAGTAACTAATTCTTTGTCCGGTGTCTGTAAGTTCATATGTTTTGCATGCCGTTTTAAAGAATATACGACCGTGAAAGTAATTTGCTTTTAAAACAAATTAGTACGACATAAAGTTTAATTTCTACATACCCTCCCCCCGTTTTTTTTTTTTTTTTTTTTGCTTTCGACTGTAATAGAAAGGCCTGATTATTACCGGAATAAGCCCAGGCTTAGGACGCCCCATTTTCGGGGAGACGGGGGTGGGGGTCGCAGTTAGAATATTCAAAACTAAACGGCGTATTTGCAATCCCTGCACAGCAGTTTTCTTGGAAATTCAAATTTCTTCAGCTGTAAAAAGTGCAGAGTAGATAGCTTTCTGCTGCTTCGTGTATTATGCCCATAATACACAATCCGGCCACTGAATTAGAAACTTTTATTCAATACCAGATTGGATCTCCTTTGGCCCGGATTACAGCACGTCTGCAGTTTGGCATAGATTCCACAAGATATTGGAGTGCACCTACACCGTTCAAAATTTTGTGGTAGGTTGCACCAAAAAGTGGTGCTACACAGCTGCACCACTTTCTGCGAAAATATACATCATTGTGTGGCGCAAACAAGACCCAACAACATGGTGCAACTTTGCACCCCATTATGGTACAAAGTTGCACCACATTGTGGTGCAAGGTTTTACCATGTTGTTGGGTTTTGTTTGCACCACACAGTGATGTATCTGTTTTCAGAAAGTGGTGCAGCTGTTGTAGCACCACTTCTTGGTGCAACCTACCACAAAAATTCTAACTGTGTACGTCTACAGCATACCAGGCATTTACCAGACAGTCCTTTAACTGCCTCAGATTTGACAGAAGCGGACTTTGCTCCTAGCTGGGTCTGTTTTTCTAACATGCCCCATACATTCTCAATAGGGCTTAGGTAAGGGCTTTGTGGTGGCCAAGGAAGATGGTAGACATCATTTTCATGCTCGTTGAACCATTGCTGAACACATCTTGCGCGATGGACAGTAACATTGTAGTCCATAAAACAGCCGTCACCTACTGGATAAATTGTCAACACTGTAGAGTGGACTTGATCAGCCACAAAGTTCAGATAATCTTTGGAGGACACCCAACTTTCCAGCAACATCAGAGGGCCCGTTCCGTACCAACAGAATGTGCCTCAAACCATGACAACAACACCTTCAGAACTTTGAATTGTGTTAACAAGGCAAGCCGAGCCGAGCCAATTGCTTCATGGGAATCCCACCAAACTCTCTGCCTACTGTCGGTACAGAATAAGGTGCACCGCGATTCGTCGGACCACACGACTTTGTTCCAGTTTTCCAGTGTCCAGTCACGGTGTTCCTGGCATCCATGTAGACGAACTTTACGGTTCTTCGCAGAAATCAGTGGTTTCTGTATAGGCATGTGACTGCCAATACCGATCCTCTTCAATCCACTGCGTATAGTTCCCTGAGATATGGGTCGCGAACGAACTTCACTGAATGCTTCAGTCAATTGCTGCACACAGGAAGTCTTATTTCCCTGTACAAGCCTTGGCAGGCGCCTGCAATCTTGTTCCTGACAGATTGTCATCGCGCCACAGTTACAACTTTTAGACAAGCAATGTGGGTTATTTTTCCGTTGATTAAAGACCAAGGATATCTCACCTTTTGAGAAACAAATCAGTTCTACTGTTTTCAAAATCGTCGTTCCAGCCGGACGGGCAACCACAATAAGCCCATTATCGAAATCTGAAAGATCCTTTGCTTTTCCCATTGTGATCAACATCACTGACGATTACTGAGAAGCAGCCGTCTTTTAAATAGTTACCTAGATCACGTGGTGATGCACGTGACCACGTATTTTACATATACGCTGCTTAAGTGTCGTTTATGTACATCTGCGTAAATGTTTCGAATTCACTGGCCGGTGTGTGTACATCTGACAGTAAATACTTTGCTTACGGGAGACAAACATTCAGAGATGAAATATTACGCAAAAAATCATGAATTGCTCAGGGTGGAAACAAAACAAGGCATCACGTTTGAAAATAACCTTCAGGGTATTTTCTGTATTTAAATATATTGCGTTTTAACGCTTTGCTGATGATGTTGCTCAATGTAAATGGCGAGGGAAAGGGGAGGGGGAGATACAATTCTTCTGGGCCTGGAGTTTGAAAATGTGATGATCAGCCGCTAGATAAAATATAAAAAGTGAGCGCGCTGTTTCAATACAGTTGCTGTGAGATACACGAAAGAGCATAGCTTTCCCGGTCTGAGGGTAATGACCATTGCGAAAGGGCTGTTTACAACCTGAGGGGAATTAAAAAAGCAGCAAAAACCAGGCGAGAAGCCTACAAAATCGGAGATAGGGGGCCCTGATTAAGATTCCATCTAAGAAGTCTGTGCATTTGCGCATGAAACACTAAACATTACAACCGAACAAATTAAAAACAACGAAGTCGACATTCGGGCGTGCCAGCTCAAGCAAGTATACGCCGCTATATAAACACATTAAAACAGCAGGATTGTCAAAGTTCCGGGAGATTAGAGCGTGGCATTTCGCGAAGAAAAAGGTCTTTCTGAGCCGGCTTCCCCTACCAAGTGGAAAAAACAAAAAGGAGCTTCCCTTATTTCAAACCACAACATGTACGGAATAATAAAAAATAATTACAAAGTACCAACAAATACAGGACAAAAGTTGCCTAATATCATGCAATTTACATTCGCAACAACGTCTCAAATGTCAGCAACAAATTCCTTCGTTGACTTCGATAACAGAAAAAAGCCAAGGAGGATGGCACCGAAAGCTCGTGGTGAAATAACGCGTTACGGGGGGCAGGGGAGATAAAGAAAAAAAAAAAAAGCCCAAAACATCCCCAATAAGATAATAATCACGTGAAACCGACAAAATTCGGAAACGACAGAGATTCAGGGAACAATATTGTATGTTCACAGACATTGTATTTCATAATCGTTATTTCCGCTCGTTCTTTTTTCCCTCTCATTTTTTTGTGTGATACTGCCAGGCCACTTAACATGAAAATTCTGTGAAAGGAAAAAACAAAAACAAAAAAAAACATGGAAAAGCTACAGTTTCCTTAATCGAATTCCTTCAAACCGCATCTCTTGTATAGAAACAAATATCAAGAAAATCACAAATGTACAGTTATGCCACATAGCAGGAAAAATATGCTCCAGAAAAAGAAAGAAATCATGTCACAATTCGGAGCATGTTTCCAAGCACCTAAACAAGAACAGTGTCGAACAGATGACAGACACACGATCACACCAAACAGTGTCAAACAGATGACAGACACACGATCACACCAAACAGTGTCAAACAGATGACAGACACACGATCACACCAAATAAAGTGGAAAATCATGATCATGCTCATCTCTTTCTGATCCAAGCGGAACGCTTCCAGACCATCTCAGTAAGGGATGTCCTGACAAAATCATATATACATATTTACAACCATGGGCGAAAATTCTGCTGAACGAAAGCCTGGAAACGGGCATGCTTTTTTATTTGGAAAAGTAGAAAAAGGAGGAAAAGAATTGCAAATCTAACTTTTAGAAACAGAGATAGTGTTCATACAAACGAAATATTTTTTTCTTTTTGACAAGGTTTGGTTTCTTTTATCGGAATATCAGAGTTTTAGGAGCCGAGATATACACTATCTACCAACAAGTAATTGGACACCTGTGATAGCAAAGGAAAACGAAGTTTATTCACCTTCAATAGTTGGTGGAGCCCCCACGAGCGGCGATTACAGCTGCGACCCTCCGGGGCATACTCTCAACCACGCGTTGTACGACGGTTAGCGGTATTTTCTTCCACTCGGCTTGGAGAAGATAGGTCAGCTCCTTCACCGATTTCGTACGGTGGGGGCACCCCTTAGGTCGACGCTCCAACTCGTCCCAGATGTGCTCGATAGGGTTAAGTTCCGGGCTCAGCGCAGGCCAGTCCATTCGATTAACCCCATTGTCACCATACCAAGCCATGGTGGACCTCGCAACATGACAAGTGGCATTGTCATCCTGAAAGTAACAGGGGTCCACCCCGTAAAACGGCCACAACGTAGGAAGCTCATGGTCATCCAAAATGGTGCAGTAGGTCTCGGCGTTGAGTCTACCAGGAATTGCGACCAGGGGTCCCGTGCCATACCAGGAGAAACACCCCCATACCATAATTCCACCGCCGCCGAACTTCACAGTTGGCACAATACATTCTGGCAGGAGGCGTTCTCCAGGCAGACGCCAAACCCAGACCCTGCCATCCAAACGGTAGAGGGTGAACCTTGATTCGTCGCTCCAGAGAACCTGTTTCCACTGTTCAACGGTCCACTGTCAACGTTCTTTGCACCACGTTAGCCGAGCAGCGCTATTGGACTTGGTGATCAAAGGCTTGTGGGCGGCAGCACGTCCATGATAACCGAGCAGATGGGCTTCCTTACGGATGGTATTCATCGAAAGAACACTCCCGGATGCCCGTTGAAACTCCTCGCGGATGTGGCCCATCGATTTGGTGTGGTTCTTCCGAATTTCTCTGGCCAGCACCCGTCGGTCTCTAACTCCCAATTTTGTGGGTCTGCCGGGTCGGGGCACATTCCGACAGTCACCTCTCATCTTCCACTTGCCAATCACGTAGGCCACTGTCGATTTTGGGTACTTCAACTCGCTGGATATGTCACGTATGGATCAGCCATTTCTGTGATACCCGACGATTACACCTTTCTCGAAATCAGAGAGCTCCGAACTGCGTGGCATCTTGCATGCGACTGGTTGCGTTGTTGTTTCCCACGCGATATTTAACGGCGGCGGCCGTGTATCAGGACCGCAGATATCGTCGATTGCAGGGGTGTCCAATTACTTGTTGGTAGATAGTGTATATCACATCCCCAGACATACCTACATACAGAACAATGTAAAGAGGTCCCGCTCTGAATGTCAATAAGAGAGTAAGGTTGACTTTCTGCTGATGAAGAACATTTTGCTTGCTTGAACAAGACCTAAGCGTTTTCCAGCTAAATGTGCCCACAAAATTATATTGCTCTTGGTGAGATTTTCCATATCAGAAACAAAAAAGATGACACCGAATTTTCGGTTGTAATGACCATGTCTTTCGAAACCGTTACGACACGAATAAAATATTTCAAAGTTATTCATAGTCAATGGAACCCATTACGAATGAAATAAAAATAAAATACACTCATTGTCATAAAAATCCGCGCACCAAGAATGAGGCGTGGGATTGAAATCAGATTTTAGCAGTGAGATGGTACATACCAAGGACAGAAATGATTACAATATCACACCAGCAGGACGATCACCCGCGGACATACGGTACACATTCCGGTCAACGCTAGTACCGCGTCGGACCGCCTCGTGCTTGAATACATGCGGTGATACGGTCCGGCGTGGAGTCAAAGAGACGCTGTATGTTATCCTGGGACAGATTGGCCCACACATCTTGCAACTGACGCTCTAAATCACGAACACTGGGACATGGAGAACGCTGGCGTCCCATCTGGTCTCACACGTACTCCATGGGCGAGAGATCAGGCGATCTGGCAGGCCACGGAAGCGTCGAAGCATGACGTAAACAGTCCTGGGAAACCCGAGCCGTGTGCGGACGGGCGTTATCTTGTTGGAAAATGGCTTCGGGCCGCCCAGCCAGGAAAGGCAACACATGGGGCAGCAGGATCTCCTGTACGTAGCGCTGGGCTGTCAACGTGCCTCGGATCACTGCGAGGGAATTCTGGCTGTCATACGCGATGGCTGTCCAGACCATCACGCCTGCAGTTCGGGACGTGTGCCGCTGTATAGTGAGGTTGGGATTGTAGCGTTCACTTGCGTTCCTCCACACTCTGACACGGTGGTCGTCCATTCCCATACAGAAGCAGGATTCGTCGCTGAACACTATACGTCGCCGGTCCGTATAATTCCACGTTGCTTGCTACCGACACCACTGCAACCGAAGCCGATGATGGCCAGGTGTTAATGGCAGAAAACGTAAGGGCCATCGAGAGTGCAGATTCGCCTCTGCCAGGAGTCTGGAAATGGTTCTGGCGGACACAGGAGTTTCTTGTACAGTCGACACATATCTCTGGATATTGGACAAGGACGTCGTTGCATCTGTGCGTGCCGCTCTCACAATCCTCTCTGCTGGTGGTGTGTCTGAGTCACCCAGAGCCAGTCCACCGTGTCTGGGTGCCTTCCATTGTCCATTGCTCCCAACACGAACGCGCCGTACTGTCCGACTGGCCCGAATGGCGGCCGATTCGGCGTGCAGGCCACCCTGCCTCACTCATCCCGGCAATACGGCCTAGTTCAAAGCTCCGTCAATTGCCCGTACGCACATCTACGGCGGCTCCTCGGCATGTCTATCGCTCAGGGATCTCACCTGTCTCTTACCGCGCACTTCGGCACGAATGTGGAGTCCCCTGCGCAGCGCCTTATAAGCCCCCAAGGATTGATATTGCAGCGCCGGTCTTGGACACGCGGGCATGCGGAATCGCACGAAACTTTATTAATTTGCATGTTTGCTCTCCCCGTAGCTATTCGCCGAGTTTCGCGTCAATCGCACGGTTTTTTCTTGGTGGGCGGATTTTTGACAGTGAGTGTAAACCGGATTTCTGAAATTGATAAAACATCTAGGAATAGTCACTTTCTCCCACTAGCAGCTGAGAAGTATGTTACAAAGCTTAACAAATTGCGCACAAAAAATTTACATAGCTGAAGGAAGAAATCGGAGACAAAAGGAATTTCAAACCGAAGAGTTAGAAGAAGAGATATAGAGGAAAACATGATATACCTCTACGTCACCTAGCGGAATAATTTTAGAAAATGTAAAAGTAAAATATATGTAAAAAGTATTTGCATAATAAAAGCTATGCTAAGGAAAAAGAATTTTTCAAATACATCTCGTGGAAGCAGAGAAGCAAGAAAAAGGTTTCGACATTTGCACCGAATAGCGGAAAACTGTGCATTACTTAAAGAAGATAATTTCCAGTGTCACCATTCTAGTGATTTCGACTCCCGTCTACTGATTAGGTTTCGTAATCAACTGATTTTTCTCAGTTTTAAGGCTACCTCCTGAATTTTTTACTATTATGTAAAATTTTGTAGCTTGAGACGCAGTTTTTCGATTATTTGGCAAAAGTTCCCCTCCCCCCACCACACCCATAAACTGTATAATAATTTGTGTGATATACCTCTGATTCTAATGTTATGTAATTTTTCAAGCAGCTGGTTATCGTCTCTTTTATCGCATGCATTAGAGAAGTGAAAAAACCCTACAGTTATTTCAGCGTAATTATATTTTTTGTGAAAGCTGGCTAAAAATGAATGCATGCTGTTGGAGAGGAATTCAGAGTGTCTGATATTAGATTTTAAACAGCCCTTAGAAGAAGGAAGCCAGGAGATTTGTGCGACAGTGCCTGATAGGAAAGATACATGGAAGTGAAGTTCAAAAAGATACGTGTTTATCATTATGAGTCAGTTCTTATTTCCAGCCAGATTCCATGGAGTGTAAAGGTCTTGGTTACTAGTTGCTAGATGACCAAACAAAGAAAATTTGTAGGTAATGGAGTTGTCAAAGAGAATACGTTAGTACTTCTGTGTTTTATTACACACTCAGAAATATGCTAAGAATGTCTGCATCCTTTCAGCACTCACCATATACTGTCCCAATCGACAAGACTCACCTCAGCACTGGTCTGAAGAGAAAAAGTGACAAACACTAAACATTATACTCAACATCTGCTACAAATTTTATTTTTCAAAACTTATACTGGTTTTCATGATATGTATTTTCATCTTAGGCAACCTAATTAGTCTACTTTACAAAAGTTCTCCCTAGTATTTTGTTAAAACCCAGAATATTACGAAAATGCTTATAACAAGATATTTTTGTTAATGATACTTTTTTTGGGTACAGCACTTATTTCACATGCTTTGGGAACATCTGGCTATCGTTTAGTTAGGAGTGTAAGTATATGTATGTTTTAGGAAGACAAGTGGGACCGATACAACTGTGATCACATTAAAAGGCCAATACTACCATTATTTGCACCAACATAAGTTTTAATGGCGAGCATCGGTTAATAAAGCAGATCAGCAGTGATATCTTCTTAAAAAAAGACTCAGGATTGATTTTTTTTTCGAATTTTCATTCCGATGTTTAATACATCCGATGAACCATCACATTATGACTACCTACATAATAAGCTGAAGAATCCCCTTTAGCCAGCAAAACAGCGGCCACTCGGCGAGGCATCGATTTGATAAGGTGGAGATAGGTATCCTGGGGTATCTGGTACCATAATGTCAACAGCAGGTCCTCCAGTTCCTGTACATTTTAGGGTGGTGGTGATTTAGCGCGAACCGACTTTTCCAAGTCGAACCACAAATGTTCGATTGGGTTCATGTCAGGTAAATTTGGAGGCCAGGGCATTAACAGGAAGCCACCAGCACGTTCCTCGAACAATTCCTAGAAGATTCTGGCAGTGTGGTGTGGTGCATTATCTTGTTGGTAATAGCCATCACCAGCAGGAAACACAGTTGCCATGAATGGGTGAACTTGGTCCACAACGATGTTCAGATACCTGACAGCTGTCAGGGATTGTGCTATTGGGATAATGGGGCCTAAAGTGTCCAAAGAAAACATTGCCCACAGCATAACACAAATGCCGTCGGCCTCTTTCCATCCAACAGTGCATCCAGGTGTCATAGCCTCCGTTGGTAATCGGCGTATCCGCACTCAACCGTCTACGTGATGCACCAGGAATCTTGATTCGTCAGACTAGGCCACTTCCTTCCAATCATCCACGGTCTAATCTCGATGATCTTGGGCCCATTTCATGCGTTGTTGGCGATGACGTGCAGTGAGCATGGGGACCCGCTGGGTCTTACGGCTGAACGACGGTTCGTCGTTTGGCCATCTGTGCACCACTACGTACTCACACTACAGTGGCACGTGAACAACCCACAAGCCACGCCATTTCCGAGATCGTAGTTCCGAGGCGCCGTGCCATCACAATTTGTCCTTTATCGAACTCCGATAAATAGGCAGCTTTTCCCATTCTGACTCCGAACATTGTACTAACCGAAAGCCGGTCCTCGGGTTGTATATATACTGCTCTGTGAACTTCACCTGCGCCACCGCTCGATCTCCAGGCGCACTCATTTTTCTAGGCTGAGGATGGTCATAATGGAAAGGCTCATTGATGTAGTAGTTTGTTGAGTACTGGTATTACCTGAGATACCTCTAGATTTAACCGTTCCTTCGTATTGAGACTGCATCCAATGCTAGATTACATTTGACAGGTGGTGCATATTTCAAGCAGCAAAAAAAAAAAAAAAAAGTGATCTGATTTCTACTGATTTTTTGAGCTCTGGTCTCTGGTTTACTGATTTCAAGTAAAAGTCTATGGCAACATTGATAATTTTCCCCACCTGTACTGCAGCGAATGGCAAACGTTGGGACAGGAAAATTTTCAACAGGATTTTAGTCGAGATACAGCTGCAAACCAAAGTACACACTAAGACAGCCTAGCGTCAGAAGTGTGAACTACATAAAACCCATGAGTACAAGCAAAGTGTTCCACACGGCAAATGGTGTCCGGTACTAAACAAGTTTTTAAACCGAACTTTTAGAAGCAGAGATACAGACAAAAGCAGGTAAAAAGTTTGCGCACCCTAGAGGGGAGATTATGCATTATTTTTAGCAAGAAATGCCCCAAAACTGTTTTGGTAGTTGATGTACTTTACGTTCCAATAATGAATACTATACTTACAATATTAGAACTATCGTACATTCAAAAAAAAATAAAAAAAAAAAAAAATAAAAAAAAAAAATAAAAAAAATAAAAACGGTACTCCGCCACGGTACAAGAGTCTTCATAATCGAGAGACATCAGAAATAATGATGAAGTTCCATTCGATTTAATTTTCAATTTTCTTGAGTTACGCTTTCCAACCGTAGGTTGGAATGTGTAAAAAAAAAGGATATTTTGAAAAGGTTTTCGGTAGTAAGAGGTATCTGACCACGAAAGAATGTTTTAAGTTGAGTTTTTAGAAGCACAGACATCGCTGCAAATACATCAGAAACAGAAATATACACTCACGCCCCCTAATGGACAAATAATTTTTTACCAAAAATTAGCTTCCCAATTTAAAAAATATTTTTTTCAAATCAAATTAATATTTGCAGAGATATCGTTTCCACAGGCGGACGGACGAAATGATACGATAAGCACGCATTTTTTTTTTTTTTTTTTTGCAAAAGACATAAAGAGGAGTCACTGCGCAAAACTCATGGAGCTGGAGCAGACGGCATGAATTTTTGGAAGTCCATTTAAGGAGTTTTCAAGGTGTCCAAAACCTATTTTAAAGGAGTCGACGATGACATCACAACATTTTAAAGCTTTTTGAAGTTTAATTTCTCTGAAAAATGCACGATTTCTTATTTCTTAGTCACTCTTGCTACATCAACAGACAAAAAGAACAAGCATTTTGCTTACAAAAATAAATAAATTTAAAGTTCAACATCGGAACTTCACCTTTATATGACGCCGTATTCCGTCTCCGTAAAGTCGTTTCCTTTGCACAATGAGTACGCAGTAGCATTTTGAGCATTAATTTCTCTTTAACAAAAGAAAAAATGCATGTTCTGCCCCTTGATATAGAAAGAAATTAATAAAGAAAGAGAGTCAATGATGACATCACAACCTTTTAAAGCTTTTTGAAGTTTAATTTCTCTGAAAAATGCACGATTTCTCATTTCTAAGTCATTCTTGCTACATCAACACACAAAAAAAACAACAAAAAAAAAAACAAGTATTTTTCTTACTAAAAAAAAAAAGAAATTAAAGTTCAAAATCAGAACTTCACCTTTATACGTCTTCCGGTCTCCGTAAAGTCGTTTCCCTTGCACAGTGAGTACGCAGTAGCGTTTCGAACATTAATTTCTCCTTAAACAAAAGAAAAAATGCTTGCTCTTCCCCTTGATATAGAAAGAAATTAATAAAAAAAAGGGAAAACACACGTTTTAAGCGAAATCAATTATCAAAAATCGGTACTGCATTGTTCTGTCTGCCGTGCAAACAATTTTACAGGTCACGGAATCTCCCAGGTTCCATCACGGACAAGTTAAGTATTAACTTTTAAATGGGGAAAGGGGACAGAAATGCCTGCTCTACTTATCGGTTTTGAAGAAGAGACTCCTTGAAATAGGAAAACATAATTTCATTAGAAACAAATTCTTTTAAAAAATACGAACTCGTGCTTTTTTAAAAAACTATTGCCAAACATACTAAAAAGGAGAAACATGGTCAGAAAAATATAAAGAATTAGAGTATAATAAAAAAAAAAAAAGAAAAGAAAATGAAATGATTTATAATAAAAAAAAAAAAAAAAAATGCAGCTTGTTCAGAAAATCCGAAAATCCAGGAACATTCTCATCCCTGCTAAAACAATAATTTCCGACGATTACAAAACATTTTTGGCCAGCGGATGGGATGAAGATATTAAAAAAAATATCACAAAAATATGCCAAAAATGTTTAATAAATGATAGAAACTTCAAAACACAAAAATAAACTTCACACAGATGAAAATTTCAATGAAATAATAACATTATCTCACTGAGATTTTCGATTTCCGTGGTTTATTCTGTTTCCTGTACTCCGTAGGGGGCCAACGATTTTCGTAGTGACTATGGAGAATCCGTAGCACTTGGAATGTCTCGGTCTTTTCCGAAGGAACGCCGAGGCATCTGACGAAGTTTATCCAATCACGCCTGTGAATGTGCTGGAAAAGGTGAATTCAAAACAGCTTCAAGGAGAGTTTGTTAGAAAACACGAAACACATGCATTTCATTAGGAAAAATTCTTGAAAAATACTAAGTCGCTCTTTTTCACTATTAGTAAAAATATTAAATACGAGGAACATGATCAGAAAAATATAAAGAATAAAAATATAATAAAAAAAGAAATGAAAAAAAAAAGCAGCCTGGTATGAAAAATTCAAAATTTCGGAAATCGAGAAACATCCTCATCCCTCCTAAAACATTCTTGGCAAGCGGACGGCATAAAGACGTCCACAAAATATCGGAAACACATCGAAGACATATCACGATATAAATACATCTAATAAACAATCCCAAACATGTTAATAAATGTTAGAAACTTGAAAACATGAAAATGAACTTTACACGCATGTTGAATAACATTATTTCACTGAGAATGTCGATTTCGCGTGCTCCGTAGTTACTATGGAGAATCCGTAGCACTTAAAATTATCTCCTCCGCAACGTGACAAAGTTTATCCAATCACGCCTGTTGTTCACCATTATTTGCAGGAGAAGAACAAGTGCATGTTGTCTGGAAAGGTGAACTCGAAATAGTTTCCAGCAAACAGGGCAAAAACACAAATATCGAAAAAACAAACAAACAAACAACAACAACAACAACAACAACAAAAAACGGGAAAAGTTCACCTCGCGCCCGCTAAATGAGCAACGGAAGCCATCCAAGAAGTCCGAAGTACAACGATTTCCAGGGGCCAACATTTTTTCTACGAGTGAAAATTAAATTTAAAGACTTTTCGACGAGTCTGAGGCGAAATAAGGAGAAAGAGTGCCATTTAAAGAGTTCCTAAATTCCAGGAGACACGTGTTTCCTTATTTCTCAGGAGGAAACCTTACTATCGCTATTCCACTTTTCCGCAGCAGTACTCACCGTTCCGCTGGAGTGAGGAGCTTCCGAGACGGTTACCAACATTGGATCTTATTCTTGAGTTACGATCACACAGAAATTTAATCAGAACATTTTTTGAAGTCCACTGTACAACATTTTTTTTTTACCGTCTTCCCTAGATTTCACGTTTACATGGCTTCTGGTCACAATGGAAGAAAAAAGAATATTAAGAATCAATCCCCCAAAGATGTCTTTAGCTTCAGGCATTGGTGATGAAAACATACCCTGGTGTCCAAAGCCCGGAAGGCAATAGCGGGCAAATAATCCAAAGCGCTCAATGAAATGTTAAAATGTTCACAGGACATATGCAAATTGGTATGGACACGGTCGTCCCGGTGGCGCAGTGGTCTAAGCGATGGCTTCTGACCATTCGTCCGAGATGGATCCGGGTTCGAACCCCGGTGAGGCATGGACATTGTGTTTGTCTTACGGCACTGTCTTTCTACTTTCTCTGGAACGAGTGGCCCTAAGTTAGGGACGGGCGACTGCTTATAGTGCCGTAAGACAAACACAACATCCATGCCTCACCATTCGGTTGTGACAGCAATTCAACAATACTGATGGGGTGTCACGAAGGGCTGGCCAAGGTCGTCCAAGGCGTACGACACCTCGTGAGGACCATTATGTCGCTTTAACCGTACCGTGTCATAGGTCTTATACAGCCCGGCAATTGTCTTCGGAGCTCTGCGCTGCCACTGGGACTATGGTATCAAGGCAAACGATATATCAAAGGCTAAATGCAATTAGCCTTTATGCCAGGAGACCCATGGTTTCTGTCCTGCTAATGTAAACATGTTTTTCTCCCAGAGGAGAAGCTCGCTTGAACTGGTGCAGGCAACATCATTCCTAGAGCTCGCAGACGAGTGGGCCGGTGTTCTATTTTACAGACAAGTCGAGATTCAGAATCTACAAACGGATTCTCGTCGGCATTTTTTCCGGAGGAAACTGGGAACCTGTAATGATCCTTTAACGCGCATTCATAGCGAAAAAAGTTTTATCACTTGCGCGACCTCATCCTCCTACGTTTCTGCTTAAACACGATCGGATAATTAGCACCCTGCAGGCTCAGTTTGCAGTGTTTTGTGCTCGCGTACACACCACCGTGAGTCTGAGGAACTTTTTTATTTTTAATCTCGTTAGGAAAAACTTCTGCTTCGACGCATCAAATTTTGCAAAACCCGTGCGGGACATGCGCAGCCGACGTCATGACAACGAATGAAATCATTAACCTCAATTGAACAGCGAGCTACGTATGAGACGGAAAAAAGTTTAAAACAAATTTCCTAAACTGAAGGAAATTTCTTTATAGAGACTGAAAAAGTCAAAAGCGAAAATTTTGGAAACTCGGGAATCTGTATAAAAACTAAAATACCTGGACTGAACATTCTGTATAAAAATGGAATAAGTGACAACAATCTCAAATTACTGAATGTTTCCGTTATTAGAAACAAACTTTTCAAAACGAAATTTTGTTAAAAATCGGAAACCTACTGGAAAATTTGCTGCACGTTATTTTCAGGAATTTTACGCGAATTCGCACCGCTTATTTTTTACAGTGTAGTCCTATACGAATGCATTCCTTTCTCTACAAGACAGGCTTCTGTTACCACTTTGCTTGACGTGGCGACTTCATTCATCAAATGCCTTTACCTTAAACTGGATGTTCCTTCTGGTTTCTCTGTGGCCGAATTATCGCACAGCAATGTCCTTCAGCTGATAGTTGAAATTCTCACATGTTTACATCAGCAGAGAAAAACAAGTCCGTAGGTAAAATCTTAAGAATTCACCGCTTAGGGCTACTGTGGCTTCATTTGCATTCCGTGTCGACAAGTGTAAAAGACAGATAGGGGCATACAAATACGTCATTATTAAGTTATGTAATATGTGGAAAGCCAGACTCCTTACTGGCTGCCTCTAAAATGTTAAACACACACTGTTAAAAATTTTGTGGTAGGTTGCGCAAAAAAAAAAAAAAAAAAAAAAAAAAAAGGAGCTACACACCAGCTGCACCACTTTTGGGGCAAAAGCAAACGATTGTATGATGCATGAAACATGCAAAAACATGGTGCACAATTGCAACATGTTTTTCGGTATTTCATGCATCAAATAATGGCTTCCCCTTTGTTCCAAAAGTGGTGTAACTGGTGTTGCATTACTTTTTGGTGCAACCTACTTGAAAAATTTTAACAGTGCAGTAGCGTAGCTAGCAATACTGGGGCGCTGGTGCAGAATCATGCAGTGGCCCCGCAGTTCCATAGAAATACCGTACAGTTATGTCAGGTTCGTTGATGAGTGTTTTCTGGCGTAAGGGCCGCAATGGGACAAAGAGCGCCAAACAGTTACGTCATCAGGTATGCCTAGTCGTATTGCCGCGAATCTCATTCTTTTTTTTTTTTTTTTTTTTTGATTGGAGGTTTAACGACCACCGTGAGCAACTCAATATCTCATTCTACATACGGCATTTTCTTACATACTATACCGGTAGCTCATCATATAATCGGAAGTATAGATTTACACAAATTACACACGATAGGAATTAGGAACAATGAACATTCTCTTTTTAAAAGTTATTTATCAAATAGGCAACAACATACACAAATTAACCAACATCAATCCACTCTTCAACTCATATCAACTGGTGCTCCACAGGGTTCAATTTTGGGACCTGTACTTTTCAGTATATACATTAACGATATCTTTATTTCAATAAGTGATATATAGACCTACTCCTCTATGCAGACGACATAACCATCCTCACCTCATTTAATTTAACGACTGACACTACTATGAATATTAATACTCAACTTAATAACATCTCAGATTGGCTAAATTCCAATGAATTAATAATAAATACTATATCAAAACAAAATCTTTAATTTTCTCAAAACAAAATATTTCACAACCTCCTTCTATCACATAGCCTATTAATGGTACAAACATAGAAGAGGATAACTCCGTACTTTATTTGGGGATTGCCTTGCATAGGGACCTTAGATGGAGCCAACATGTGGACTCTTCTTCTCAAACTGTCGAAAAACATTGGAGTTATCAGCTTGGTATTTACAAACCTTACCTATAAAACACTAATTCATTTATATCATGCCATGTTTCAGACTCATATTAATTATGCTATCTTATTGTGGGGACAGACAACTAAATATAATTTCAAAAAACTTCAAATTCTTCAAAACAAATATATAAGATTAATTGACCTAAAATTTGATAGAAATACACAACTAACACTATATAATACCACAAGAGTTTTCCCAAACAAATATACCATTCTTACGATTAACCAATTATATTACTTTAATATCGGGAAAATTATGTTCAAACGCATTAAGAATAATTTACACGCCGACATCATACAAATTATACCCCAGATACACACACACATGACACACATACTAAATCACATATTCGGCCTATTCATCCGAAAACGGAGACCACGAAGCAAAGTTTAAATTACATTGGCCCACACTACTGGAACTCATTACCTACGGAATTAACTTCTTTAAATAATTGTAACCTTTAAAAAAAAAAAGAACTAAAAAACTTTATAACGAATTACAGGTCCTCAAATTAATGATTACAGTGGATGGGAACTATGACTAATATTATGACTTGTATATCGTAACGTAAATTGCTTTTTCAATGGTATTATCTGTAATGTTTATTATCGGCTCATATATCATTACCTTTTTTCTTTTGTTTTGTTACTATGATACTCTTGTTTGTTATTACAACTACTGACCTCAGTGTAAAACTAGCCTAGGGAGCATGGGACCCTGTCAGGACTGGCTGGCCTTTTCCCCCTGCTTCCTAGCTGTGCATTGTTTCAACTATTTCTGTAACACTGGTTTTTTGCTCAGCAAAATAAACGAATTGAATTCAATTGAATTGAATATAAGGTCGTCTACTCACCAATATTCGTATCAACACTAAAGGAAGGATTCCTCTTCGTTTCCTCAACAGAACGACACACGGTTACACGGACATTTGTAATCAATACACTCTAAAAAATAAGTGGTGTGAATTCACGGAACATTTCTGAAAAATAACGTGCAGCAAAGTTGCCAGTAAGTGTCCGTCTTTTAACGAAATTTCGGTTTTTAAAAGTGCCCGTTTTTTGTTTCTTTTTAACTTCGGTATTTTCACAGATTTTCCGCAGTCATTAATTCCGTTTATTTCAGAAAAGTCCGTTTCAAGTTTTTCCATATTTAGACAGAAATTTCGCAAAATCCAACATGCTGAATATTTTAGCCCTTACGCGAGAGAATCCTTTCGCGCCGTGGTGGGGATCGAGCGCAGGCTGTTTGGGTTTAAGCCGCGTGTCTTAACCACTGACCCAGAAAATCACAGGAACCAGACTCACGTTCAAGGTAAAAGTAATTGGGCGATGAAAAATGTTTTTTTTTTTTTTTTCATTAATACCAGTGATTTAGTCATTTCATTTTCTATTGGAGCTTATTATTTATTATATTAAAAACACAGGTTGCCGTCTGTACACGATTTAAAAAATTGCAGGTAAAAATATATATACACAAAGTTAAAACATTAGCACTTTCAAGTCAATTGTGGACCCGTCATCAGATGGTGTGGTTGCGTTATGCCTTGGAAGGATATACACTGCCGGACAATTGCTAAGGACGGATGACAATAGCAACGATAGCAACCAAAAAATGGAAGGCAGGAAAATGTGGAAATTAGCATAAGTGCGGGATACAGTAAGACGTGTTGTGCGTATGCAAATGTTGGTTTGCCGAACTTGTTCGTGACGTCATAGCGCTGATAAGAGATATAAAGGATTTGACGCATATTTGACCGCTGTTGTTCAAACGCAAAGTTGAAAGGGAAAGAATCAATTGACGAACTTGCAATTTTCAGTATGTCTTCCCGACATCACCTAGATGATTTTACGCGTGGCCGTATTATTGGAAAGATTGAAGAAGGGCGAAAAATAACAGATGTTGCCAGGGAGTTCGACGTCAGCCGCAGTGTTGTTTCAAGGCTTTGGAAATCATTTCAAAGAAATGGAGAGTGTAGCAAACGTCACGGGGGAGGTCGTGTTCCCAGTACGACACCTGCAGAAGATCGGTACATAGTGCTATCAACAAAAAGACACCGGCGCAGCACAGCTAGTGAGGTAGCAAATCAGTTTATGGCTGCTACTGGCAAGCGGATCTCCCGAAAAACTGTCGCCAGACGTTTACATGAAGGAGGACTATACGCCCGCCGTCCTGTTGTGTGCATCCCATTGTCCAGACGTCACCGTACCGCCCGTTTGCAATGGTGCCATCAACATCGCAATTGGACTGATAACGACTGGTCTGCTGTCCTCTTCTCAGATGAGAGTAGATACAGTCTATCGTCTGATTGTCGAAGACAACTGATCTGGCGTGATAGTGGTACTGCATATTTTCCAGCAAACATACAGGAAAGGGACCGATATCCGACATGTAGTGTCATGGTATGGGCTGGCATCATGATCAATGGCCGTACGTCCCTCTATGTGCTTCCAACTGGGACTATGACTGGCCAACGATACATTAATGATGTTCTGCTACCTCATGTTCGCATGTTCCGTGGTGCTGTTGGTGATAGATTCATTTTCATGGACGACAACGCAACATGTCATCGAACAGTCGCTGTCCAGGAGTGTCTTGAGAGCGAGGATATTCAACGCCTCGTATGGCCAGCACGTTCTCCAGATCTGAATCCCATTGAAAACGTGTGGGATGCTTTGGGGAGGAGTCTTGCTGGTCACCAATGCCCTCCAATAAAAAAGGACACCCTCATCCGTGCACTGACAGAGGAATGGGATAAACTACCCCAACAGCCGCTTGATAATGTTGTGCAAAGCATGACACGACGTGTGGAATCTTGCATCGCCCTCCATGGTGGCCATATCCCGTATTGACATCTTACGCCGAAACGCCTGCGGACGGTAATTGCATTTTTTTTTCACGTTTACGTATTCTGCACAAAATGACCTGTTTGTCCCTTGAACACGTTCCAAAGCCTTCTGGATTTCAGAGCACAATAAATTGTCTTTCTTGTAATGTCCTGGCATTCTGACATTATTTTATTTCACTTGGCATCCAACCACACTTACTTTTTTATGCGCTATATAGCCGTTTATGATCCGTCCTTAGCAATTGTCCAGCAGTGTATTAGGTGTGCAACTTAATTCTCGGCCCCTAACTGCAAGCGATCATAGAACGTCGGCAAATGCAAATAGCTGTGTGCGATAATGGCTAATTACAGCGTCATCCAACAGCTTTATGGGCAAACGTAACCGCTCACAGCTGTAGTGACAGAAGGGATGAAAGTTGACGGTGAAAGCAATGTCGTTCGAGAAGCAACATTTGAGGCACTGCCTCCTGTTCGCGTTTCAACTGAAAAAAAGTGCCGCAGAAGCCCAGCAAATGATCTGCGCTGCTTTGGGTGAGGCTTCCGTGTCCTACAGTACGTATAAGAAGTGGTTCCAGCGGTTTAAGTAGGGAAATTTCGATCTCCGTGATGCAGAGCGTCCGGGACAGCCACAGGAAGTTGACGATGAGGAACTGCAACAACAGTTGGACGCGGATCCCCGTCGCACACTGTCAGAGCTTGCCCAGGAAATCGGAGTAACACGGCAAGCCATTGCAAAGCGCCTGCACAAGCTTGGACGGATTTACAAGAAGGGCCGTTGGGTGCCCCACCAACTCACAGATGCGAACAAGTCTAGGCGCTACGATGTTGTTGTGTCCTTGCTCACCAGATTCAAGAAGAAGGATTTCCTGCACAAGATTTTGATCTGTGATGAGAAGTAGATCCTCTACGATTATCCTAAGCGGCGCAAATTGTGGGTATATCCAGGTCAGCCTACCACCAGTACCGCCAAACCGAATATCCATGCCAGGTTGTTGTTGCTGTGCATATGGTGGGATCAGCGCAGTGTCGTACACTAGGAGTTGCTCCAACCTGGTGAAACGGTCAATGCTGAGCGTTATTGTCAGCAACTCATTCGTGTAAGTGACGCAATAGAGGCGAAAAAGGCCATACACCGACAAGAGCAGAAAGTCGGTCTTGTTGCTTCAGGATAACGCGCGTCCTCACCGCGAAAACGACTTTAAACACGATCACCGACCTGGAATGGGAAATTTTGCCCCCCCCCGGCGTATTCTGCAGACTTCGCCCCGTCGGATTATCACCTCTTTCGCTCTCTGCAACATCACCTGAGTGACACGCACTTCACTTCTGTCGAGGAGGTCCACACAAGTATTGATGACTTTATCAACTCGAAACAGCCGTCTTTTTTCCGCAGTGGCATTCTTCGGCCGTTCCCTGACCGATAGTTCAAATGTATCCAACACGACGGGGATGATTTCCTTGATTAGGTACGTATTCGATTTGCTATAATTTGCTGTCAACGTGTCGTGCCTGTGGCCGAGAATTAAGTTGCACACCTAATATATGTAGTAAGCACATTGACAAAACTATTTCTTGACGTGCGCATGTTCGTTACGTAATCATGTTAGTATACATTGGAGATTCGGTCGCTGCCGGTATTGTTCCTGATGACGGGTCCACAGTTTACTTGAAAGTGCTAATGTTTTAACTTTGTGTATATACAGGGTGTAACCAAAAGTCCGGAAACAGCCGCACAACTGGTGAAATAATGGTCGTACAGGAACGAAACTGGTGACTAGGTACAAGTAAAGGGCCATGGCGGTTCGAATGAGACCAACAGCGGCGCCCTCTGGCGGACATTTGCCGTACTTATGAAAACTATCTTCGAAACAAAGCAAAGAATATCTAACGATAAGAAGTTAAGGCTCGGCGAGACGTAACTAGCGCCACCATATCTTCAAGGGGAAAATGTAGTGCACAGAAGCCAACATATAGGTTGATGCCGGAGCAGACTGCGCATGCGTATTTCTGTTGACTTCAATTCTTTGGGTAAAGAACAGTCAGCCGAGCTACTCACAGCACGTGATTGTTACCTTCTCGGTAGCATATTCACTCCGCAAATCGGATATGTTAGTGTTGTTACGCCAATCGGGTTAGTTAAAGTTTTTGTTTGTTCTTCAGTAATGTTAAATACCAGGGAATGCCTGCATTTTGTACGGGGCCGCCCCGATGGCGCAGTGGTCTAAGGCGCTGGCCTCTGATCATTCGTCCGTAAGGGGTCCGGGTTCGAATCCCGTCAGGCATGGATGTTGTGTTTGTCTTACGGCACTGGCTCCCTCCCTTCCCTGGAACCAGTGACCCTAAATTAGGGACGGGCGACTGCTTATAGCCCATTGAGTTGCTCACGGTGGTCGTTAAACCTCCAATCAAAAAAAAAAAAAAAAATTGTACGGATCCTTAGGATTAACTGTAATATTTGCTGAAATTTAATTTAAATAGCAATACTAATGTTATTGCATATTTTCCTCACCAAAATAAGGGATGGGCGGGATATCAGAAAACAGCAGTAAAAACTGCTCTAAGCAAATAGTCATCAGATCGAAGGAAACCATCGTGGATCAAAGAAAAGCTTCACTACCGTAGTCCCCTAACGTGTTTTCCTCCTGAATGTTTACTTTCCCGCAGAGCATATTATCCCTTAAGATGCGGTGGCGCTGTTGCCGCCTGTTTTACGTTATCTCTATATGAGAGTTGACATTCTTTAAGCGTTAGATATTCTTTGACAAAGCAAGATAGGGCAAAAAAGCCAATTGCAAAATTGTAGAGCATCCGTTGTTTAGTAGGAAACGACACGTGGTTTGCCGTAAACCAGCAAGGGAACGCATGTAAACACAACGAATGCGAAAGTTTGCCAGACGGTGTCAGTCGGAAGTTGGCTGCCGCGTCACGGTTTGCAGGCATAATTGCATTTTGTATGATTACATAAAAATGCTTACTCCGTTTCAATAGCGCCGTCATTCTTTTGTCCCTTATGTTGTATCGTGCATGTTGCATGTCGATTTCTAAGCACGGTTTTCAGACTGATACCGTCCGGCGAACGTTCGCATTCGTTGCGCTTACAGGCGTTTCCTTGATGGTTTCCGGCAAACCACGTGTCATTTCCTACTAATCAGCGGATGCTCTACAACTTTGCAATTGACTTTTTTGTCCTATCTTGATTTGTTTCGAAGACAGTTTTCATAAGTACGACAAATATCCGCCAGAGGGAGCCACTGTTGGTCTCATTCGATCGGCCATGGCCCTTCACCTATGTATGCCACCGGTTTCGTTCCTGTACGACCATTATTTCACAAGTTATGTGGCTGTTTCCGGACTTTTGGTTACATCCTGTATATTTTTAACACCATCTGATGACGGGTCCACAGTGGACTTGAAAGTGCTAATGTTTTAACTTTGTGTATATACTCGTATATGTATATTTTTAACCGCAATTTTTTAAATCGTGTACAGACGGCAACCTGTGTTTTTAATATCCTTCAAGCACGAATAAATTGACTTCATATGATAGCTTATTATTTTTTCGAATACATTTGTAATTATTTTATTTTTTCTGTAGGAGTCTTATTAGCCTACAAATTACGTATTTTTTTCGTCGTGATTTTTCAAAGCATCAGAATGATTTATAGTTTGAGATCTTTCTTCCAACTGACAATAACTTTCAATTATCTTTAAGGTGAACATCAAGTAATTTTGCTTTCTATACTTCCTATGGAAAAACTTCTGTACACATTTTCTTCACAATTAATGCGTTCCCAAGGATGAAAATTTGTTCATCGATTAAAATAGCTTCATTTCATAACTTGGAATACTTAATATTTCTACAACATAACCATAATTATGCAATTAAACATTTGTTTGTCTACTGACGTCATTAATGTACAGGTCGCACCATCTTTTTTCTGGTTTCAACACCACCAAAGGAAAAGTTATTGATTTTTAATATAATTATGGTTATGTTTTAGAAAATATTAAGTATTCCAAGTTATAATATGAAGTTATTTTAATCGATGTTCAAATTTTCATCCTTGGGAACACACTAATTGTGAAGGAAATGTGTACAAAAGTTTTTCCGTTGGAAGTATAGGAAGCAAAATTACTTGACGTCCACCTTAAGAGAAGGTGCGATGTACAGTTTTATAATATTTTTTTCACAAAACTTCTAAATAAAAAATTTACACTTGATAGCTATATAGCTTTTGTCTTAAGGACTCCACAGAATGATACACAGATATCGTACAATCACCTGTACAACAAATTAAGTACCCGGTTTCATACCGTAGCACAACATATAATAGCTGGTGCACAAAAGGGGAAGAGGAGCAGAAATATCCTGTATCAGAGGAACTAAAATTCATGCGGTATACTGTCCACAATATCCGATCTCGCCACATAACTTCAAAATCAAATACTTCGACACACTATGGAAATTTGACAGTTAAACAAACTCCCAAGTATTCCCGCGAATCTCTCCTATTACCGGAAATTCTTCGTCATATGGATACGGAAAAAATGAGAACGGAGTTTTTCCGTTAACATAAGATATTGTGGAAAGTTTTCTGAAAATTCAGAATTTTCCGTTAACATATCTTGACAACGGTAATTTACAGTCAATATAAGAAGGGGATTGCGGAAAAGTTTCTGAAAATTCAGAAATTTTTTGGCGTACGAAAAATTCGTGAAATTCAGAGGTTTTTCCGTCATTTCACGGAAAAGGTTGTATCACAAATATGCTTCGTTAATTCATGAAAGAAATCACGGGACGTGGGTCGTGAATTTCAGAATTTTTATTACAGAGTGCGGCAGCCGATAATCCACTGACTATGTAGCCGCCTACAACGTATGGCAGTATGTAAATGATCGACGGGACAAAAAGTGAGAACGAAGCATCGTCACCGACAGTCCACAAGATTAAAAGCGTGGCATCGCGTATAAGGAGCCTTATCGTAGAATACGACTCAAACGGGGAAAGAGAAGGCAGGAGAAACATACATTCTCGGAGTTATTTTTGTAATAATAAAAATAGCTGATCAATCTGACGATCGGCGAGTGTTCAATAAGAGCAATAATGCACGATAATTATATTACCATTGTTTCTAATTGGCTTATTGTGGGATGAATTTTGTGTTTCATTTTTGAGAATGTCATACAAAAAAGTCTTTCTGAAACCAGGCAGCAATTGTAAGGTTATTATACACTGCCGTGCTAAAATTAAGGACGAGACTGTTTTTCGAATGTAACGTCGTGCAGAAGTGCTCCACATCGACTCAAATCATACCATAAGATCCCCAAGATGTAAGAATATGGGACAAGTGAGCAAAACCGTCCAAACAAGGAATCCAAAGGATACAAAGGCACTTTATTGAAAAGGTAGCATCGAGCACAACTGGACAGAAGACAGAAACGTCCATGTGACAGGCGGCAGCCAAGAAAAATCCAGTCCTTAGTAGGGGATATGATCACCCCTGACTGCGTTGCAGGATTTACAACGTCTGTCCATACTGAGGACGAGGTTGTCAAGGAGCTGTTGAGGCATCGCTGCCCATTCCTCTTGTAGCGCCAATCGCAGCTGCGAAATCGTTGCTGGCGGCTGGTGACGTGCGCCAAGCGTCTCCCGAGAAGGTCCTACACGTGTTCGATTGGATTTAGGTCACGGGACCTTGCGGGCCAATTCATGCGTTGAATATCTTCACTCTCCAACAGCTCGGCTACAGCCACTGTACGACAAGGTGTAGCGTTGTCATCCATGAAGAGGTACTCAGGACCCACAGCACCTCTAAACAGACGCACGTAAGACAGGAGAACCTCGGTACAATAGCGGACACTAGTGACTGAACCTCCTTGGAAGATGTGGAGGTCAGTACGGCTACCAAGCATGATACCGCCCCAAACGAGAACTCTGCCGCCTCCAAACCGGTCTCTTTCGATGATGTTGGAGGTGTGATTGCGTGTTCCCTGCTCTCTGCAGATGTGTATACGCCCAGAATCGCTCGTCAGACTAAATCGGCTCTCATCCGTAAAGAGAACTCTATCCCATTGCTGATGTGTCCAGTTCTTGTGTTCCTAGCACCACAGAAACCGCAGTCTCCGATGAGCAGGCGTTAATGGCACACACCGTACTGGTCGTCGTGGAAATAGACCACCTTTGTGCAGCCTCCTGGCCACGGTAAAACGCGATAACGGACGTCCAGTTGTCTGTTGCATGTGCCTTGCGATTTCTCCCGCTGTCTGCCATCTGTCTCTTCTCACCTGTAGGACAATATACCGGTCGTCCGCCGCCGTGGTGGATCGTGGACGACCACTGCTAAACTCTCGAACAGCTGTTCCTGTTGTTTGAAATGCTCTCCAAGCTCGTGAAACGATGCTGTGAGCGATCCCGAACTCCTCGGCCACACTAGTCACACTTCGACCTTCTTCCAACTTCCCAATGACGCGACCTCGGGTAAAGTCATCCAGATGTCGTCTACTGGATTGCCTGTTGGCCATATCACACGGTGGCAGCAACTCGACGTCGTTCAAAGCGATGTACACCGTGCAATAGCTTTCACCGAATTGCTGAGCGTACACCGCCCGTGTGTTTTATACCCTTCCGACACTCCCCCCGCTACGTCATGCTGTTATCTCCTGAGTGGTCTTTCGGTCCGTTCTGCCTGCTCGTTCCGCTGTTATGCTAATTTCTCCTCTTCGTCCTTAATTTCTGCACACCAGTGTATTACCTCGTATTATCATCAAATTTTCATTGCAACCTTTCGTCCTTTCCGTAGCTTATTGTTTGCCGGCAATGGGCCCTTCACGCTGCAGGGTCCTAAAGCAACTGCACAATCTCGCCCTATGGTAACTACGCCACTGGTTAAACACAAATATCAGGAGTGCTATTTTTTCGCGGTGAGGAACAAAAAGAAATTCGATAATGGAAACATCCATCGATGGAGCTAGTACGTATTTCTACATCTGGCGTTATTTCTACACGCAACCTGAATTGCAACCACATGCTTTCTTTCATTCAATCGGAAATCGTCAGCGACATTCACTTCCAGCCCGTCCCAGAGAGGCTTATGTCATTAAGAAAATTCTGGGTCTGATGTTGATCCGTGGTGGGTATATCAAGCGGAGAGGTCATTTGGTTCCGAAATCCGACGGGATGTACCTTGAGGCTATGTGCCGCCGTGCCGGGGTTTATTCGAATAGTATAAAGCGGTTATGGGCAATCGCTTTCGGGTGAAGCGACTTTCGACAACAGACTGTAAGGACGTAAGTGCTGTACAATGTACATGTCAACTCCGCCGTACCGAAGCGATGAAATAAATGTTTTAACAGCAGAGCTCTGTTGGATCTTCAGTTAATTGGGGGTTGGTGTTTCCACGGGCGGTGAGGGACTGTTTGAAAATATACAGGGTTCCCGGGATGGAACTGGTCGGTAAGAAAAATTTATAATTTTACTTGTAACTGTTTTATCTACATCATCGTTTCATTAAACTGTACAGATAACTGTAATAAACTATGTTTCAAGTTTAGTGTATGCGCGCGCGCGCGCGTGTGTGTGTGTGGGGGGGGGGTGTAAAGCAAGGGACCCCGCGGCTAGGTTCGCACCGGCCCCACGGCTGCTAAGGGCGGCTCTGGCTGATCGCACACTTATCAAAAACAAAGAAATGAACGTATCACTGTCTAGATACTGGAGCACAGACTGAATACAGATATGTATCGCTTGACTACAGCACACTGTAAAAAATAAGTGATGTGAATTTACGAAAAATTCCTGAACATAACGTGCAGCAAAGTTGCCGGCAGGTCTCCGACTTAACGAAATTTCCATTTTTAATAACGGAAACTTTCAGTATTTTGATAATTTTCCGTTGTCACTAATTCCGTTTTTATTTATTTACTTTTTTCAAAAACGTCAGTTTCGAGTTTTTCCGTTTTGACAAAGATTTCAAGTTTCCGGAAATTTCAATTTTGGCTTTTTCAGTCTCTATACAGAAATGTTCTTCACTTCAGAAAATGTCTGTTTCAGCTTTTATTTAATCTCTTTACGCAGCCAGCTTTCGTGCGAATGATTCGGCACCTAGACGCTTTAAGTCTTTCTCACAAGTCGTACTGCAGGATTTATTGCGTCGAGGCAGGACATTTATTTCCCATGCGAAGTGAACGAAATCCCTCTTCGCCACTAGCGGGGTTGAAACTCGCAATGGCTTGTATGTGAGATCGAAACGCTGCTCACTAAGCCAGCAAAACGCTTCCCATCAGACCACGTTAAGGTACAAACGCAGGGCGATGGTGTCGCGCTGATGACGAAACGTTTTTATCTATGAATGCGGGCTAAAATAAGTAATTTTATTTTCTGAAACAAAACTATCATAAAACTAACTTTCTGAATAGGTTTATAATACTTTTATTTATTTTTTTTGTACGAGGACTTCACTACAAATTTATTTTTTTATGTTATGATTTTTCAAAGCAACAGGATGTTTTGAAACGAAATTTTTTTGAACTGACAATGACTTTCAATTAGGTTTAAGAAAAGGTTAATGTACTACTTCATAGTATTATTTCACAAAACCGCTAAATATGAAATTTGGTCTTGATAGCTATAATAGCTTTTCAATTAAGGGGGTCGACAGACTGATACATAGACATCATACAATCACCGGTATGACACTTCAAGTTTCCGTTTTCTTGTGATAACACAATATGCAATAGCAGGTGCACCAACTGGGGGAGAGGGAATATCCATTACCACAACCTTAATATGAATGCCATCATATATCATATCCGATCTCGCACGGAACCTCAAAATCAACTCCGCCAACAGACGAGGCTACGTTATCACTTCCAATGGTATGATTGATGAAGTGATTCAGCAAAACTGATGAACTGAAATTTAACAGCTAATCAAACAAACCTCTTTAAATTCAGGTTTACCCCGCGAACCGCTCTTATTAAAAAAATCATCTGTTAATAAAAATGTAGCCGAACTAATCATAAACCCACTACTGAATATCTTCAACCTTGTTTTCACTATCGGCATGTTCCCACTTGCATTAAAAATTACCCATATATATAAATCTGGTGTGAGAAATGATGCTAACAATTATCGCACCATAGCTAATACGTCAATCTTTGCTAAAACCTTAGAAAAATAAATTTACACGAGATTAATTTCATACTTACAAAAATTTAATATCATTAATAAAAATCAGTTTGGCTTTCAACACAATAAATCGATAGAATCTGCACTCTTACACCTACAGAATGTAATCCAAAAAAAATCTGGAATCGAAAAACATTACACTTGCTGTATTCTTGGATTTAACCAAAGCGTTTGATACTTTCAATCATCAACTGCTTTTAACAAAATTATATAATGTGGGTGTGAGGGGTATTTCACATACCTTATTCAGTAATTGTTTAGCTAGCAGATTTCAATACACTATAGTTGATCAATCAAAATCACCGCTGTTACCGGTTACTTCAGGGGCTACTCAGGGCTCAGTTCTGGGTCCCTTATCATTTAATTTATATATCAATCATATTTTTAATATAACATCTAACGATATAATTCTTTATGCGGATTACAACAATATTATTCAATGGAAAAAAAAATCTCAATGAAATGGTTATTCAAGCAAATCTTCAGTTACAAATTTATTCAGAATGGTTAACATATAATGAACTTATTATTAATGTTAGTAAAACCAAACTTCTTGTCTTTACTAGACAGAAAGTTTCACAAACACAAGTTACATACTTACTTTTGAATAATACACCTATTGATACAGTACAAAGTTTTGAGTATCTGGGAATTATTTTAAATTCTGACCTAAGATGGAATAACCATATACGTAGATTCAATTGCAAATCGAATCTCTAAAAACATCGGGATTTTAAGCAAAATTATATCGAATCTAACCACTAAGATACTTAAAACTTTTATACTACAAACTTATACAATAACATATTAATTATTGCCTTTCCTCATGGGGACAAACCACTGAAACCAATATCAATAAACTACAAATATTACAGAATAAATACATAAGGTTATTAGACTTAAAAACAAATTTTGTTTCTCATACCAACTTTCCACTTCTCACTTCTCACCATATATTCATGTCAACCCCAACAATTATGGAATTTTATCAGTTAAACAATTGTTTGACTTCAAAATCTGTAAATTAATGTTCCAAAGAATAAAACAAAATTATACACAGTATCATTGAATTGAAATTTTATACTTATAACTATGAAACGAGACATAGATCATTATTAAGATCCAAAAATTCTCATGATGAAACGGAGTTTAAATTATATTGGTCCTGAATTTCGGAATGCACTGCCTGTCGAGATTACTGTAATAAATAACCTAAACTTATTCAAAAATAAACTAAAAAATACTTGTTAAGTTAAATTAAAAAAATATATTTATAATATAACTAACACTTACATTACTGCTGTGTTTGATGAACCTGTGCTTGCTTGTCTATATATTTGGGAAATCAGGGCTTTTGTCAGGACTCTCTGAGGACTTTTCCCTGATTCTCCCTTGCTGTTCTCTATAATACAAAATATTGATGTATATTCATAAATCCTAAATGTAACAGCAAAAATAAAATATATTATTATTATTATTATTGCGATAATTTTCCGTAATATGGCGATGAAAAAAATTAGAACAGAATTATGCCGTTAAAATACAAACTGAATCGCGGAAAGGTTCCCTGAAAATTAAGAATTTTCTGTTAACCCCTCTTAAAAAAGGAAATTTTCAGTTGTTAACGCGAGAAAGATGAACATGAGTATTTCTATTAATTCACAGAAAATAAGCTCGTGCATTTCAGGAAACGTTTTACAGTGTACGGAGAATGGTACTTCAAGAACACGAACTGGCCCTCCCGTCACTATTGTTACGACTTTTTAGGTACTGAAATGAATTCGATTAGCAGGTTTGGCAATAGGCGGGAACAGCATTAATTATTGGATGAAAATTAACAGCTAGTGGTTTCCCGCATTGCAAAAGAGGAGAACACAGATAAGAGCCCTTTTTCTTGGAAGGGAGAAATCTTAGCCTGGTGTGGGGAACACGATGCGTCGCCCCCTTAGTGCGTGTCGGTCAAGTCGGATAGCCATTAAAGTGTCAACAGATCAGGAAACTTATGGCGTTTGCTACTCCGAACCTTGGCAGGACAAAGGAGTGCTAGTTAAGTTATGTGTTTTCTGTACTTTCGGGGGGTGGACCCACCACATATTCCGAATGCAGAGGCATGTATTTCATACCACTTCACCGCGCCAAATGCTTTCAGGCTGACAAGAGGGTTTAAACAGACCCCTAAGAAGAAGAACAAGGAATCTGTGAATGATGTAAACAAGCGAAAAAGAATAGTCTGGTTCCGAACCGTGAAGGGAACGAGTCTCGGTGAAGTGGATCCAGCTCGGAGGAAGAGCTTCTGTCCGAAGATGCCTTGCAGCTATACAAGGAGCGGCCGAGCGGTTGATATTACCGCGTGGAAATAGGAGAGAGAGAGAGGACGATACCTCTTTTCCTGGTGCTAGATTGCACGTAAGAGAAAGAGATTGCACGTAAGAGAAAGCCAGTATCCCGGAGGTCACACGATGTGATGGAATTACAGCCCCGAATGACGGAGATGCCGACCGGTGATGTATGCGAGAATCACCTTAGGAGAGACGAACGGATCCTTCTACACGTCAGCGGCTTCGTTCCGCCACGACATTGGTGTGCATAAATGCGTCCATGATTTCATGCAGGTGAATGCAGTGCACGAGAGAAAGTGGGAGATGGGGTTCGACTCCCCTCTCCATTGGTTATAGTGCGCGCTCTGAAATGGGCGTGTCATCACACAGGTGCGCTTCGAATATAAATACATCAAACATGGATACCTGAGGAAACAGCATATCTGTAAGTACAGAACTTATGTATGCATGCCAGTTGTGATTAGATTGGCTCCGGTCAGCCAATAGACTCTCGTCGGCTGAGAACCGTGTTTTTAAAGCCGGACTGTATAGGCCAACAAATAATCATTGACTTTAATGATAAATTCAGCCTCAGAGCTATTCCGAAAGGGGCGAGTCTACTTGACGCCCCTCCTTCACAATCCTCTGTACATAGACGCCTTCATCATTATCCTCATATTTTGCTGTTAATTGATTAAATGTCTGTTGTCTCGTGCCAGTCCTGAAGTTGCATGACTAATTAATGAGTGTCAGAATTTCTCGGTTTTAATTGGCTAAATTGCAGGATAAATTCTTTTCACCAGTACATAAGATTTCGGCGATAAAAAGAGCTCACAAATATTATTCTAGTCTACCTTCGGGTCGTCAGCCATTGCCTGACATCTAAATTCTTAAAGCTTATTATTTTTATTCGATAATCCGGCGACCCGGGGGGGGGGTAAGCAACACTATTGCTTTGATTACAAATGCAAATGGCTACGAAAACTTCCTGAAATTTAATCAAGTCTCGAGAATATTTTCAAACTAGGTCAATATCTGACTGAAATATTAATGTTATCTCATACTAATGGCTTGTACGATACGAAATTTGTCGGCCAACGGAATCAACCAACGTGCTGTTTATTATTTATGATAAAAAATGATAATAGTTACAACAGAAATATAATTGAATCAAGACAAAGGCTACCCTGGACACAGCTGAAGAGCCCAGAACCAGGAAGGGATAGGGTCGTCAAGCAAAACAGCCTTCACGCGTCATTGTTACCTGTATCGACTAATTAGTCTGATTCTATTTGACAGCCGCTGCGCCTGCATTCCTCAACAGTAGAATAAGCTGATCATTATTCAACACACGTGACCGTGCAAACAGAAAAGCACATCCCACCTCTTGCCACATGAAAGCCAAACTTTCTTCCATCGCTCTAAGCGATGTCTTCCAAGCGCTCAAGTCAACCAAGAGTTTCAATTTCTGTTCAACTGACAGGCACGATTGGAAGAATTTAAGAGTTACGCTTCGCCGTCTATTAACTGATTCATAAAAGACGAAGACACCACGGCTGAAAAATTAAATGTGCCGGAAAACAAATGTTGCCTGCGAGCCATTATGATTCCATGTTAAACACTTCTTTCTTTTCTGTGTAAAACAAAGGCAACTATAGCTAGCGAGAACGTCCACGTCTAATTTCAAAGTGGCGCCAGGAAAGGAAGAGAACGGAAACCTTAGAACAAATACAACTTGACTCTTACCCAGGTTTCTGACGTCGTTAACATTTCAAATTTATGCAATTTGCAGTTGCTAAACTGGGAACCATACTTTAACCTCACCCATACGACAGATCATTTAAATGAAAAACAGGTCACAATCAAATTAGGCTTCGAAAAAGCCACACATTCATATTTTATCCCACACATACACTGAAGTAGCAAATTATTAGAACGCCTTTAATAACATCGTGGGCCGCCACTAGCATTCAAAACAGCTTCGATTCGATACGGCATGGATTCAAGGAGGTGTTGATATCGTTCCACAGGTATGTTCACGGATGTGATGGCTTGTGTCAGTTGTCCAATGTTCGTTGTAGGAGGATCTCTGTTATGAATGGCTATCTGAGTCTCATATCACAGGGGTTCAATTGGGAAGTTCTGAGAAATATGGGAGCCGGTTGAGCTCTTTGAAGTCTCTGTCGTTCTCCAAGAACCATTATGTGATGGCCAGAGTCTTGTGGTATGGCGCATTATCCTGCTATAAGTAGCCCTCTCCATCAAGAAACATCATGCACATGTACGGGTGTTCCTGGTCCGTAATGATGTTAACATACCTCATGGCATCCAAACGCTGTTCCAGAGTAGGGATGAACACATCGATGGGAAACATCGATGTTGGACATCGGTGATTGCTCATTCCCGAAACATCGATGCATAGATAGTATCGGTGGAAATTTTCGATGTATCGGTGAAAACCTCGTCGATGTTTCAATGTTTTTGCAAATAAGCCAAAGAATCCGTACTTTTCAATCTGCAGCAGTAAATGGGCAATAGATGAGTAAAATCTCTGTTCAATATAACAGTGATTACTCCCCAGTAACATCGAGTAACTAACAATATTTGTAAAAATGCTCGATGCTTTGGTGAAAACCTTGATGTTTCTTCGAAGCATCGGTGTGAGCCTCAATGTTTTGCTAATAAACCGAAGAATTCGCACTTTTTCATCTGCAGCAGTGAATGGGCAATCGATTTGCAAAATCACTGTTCAATGTAACAGTGATACTCACCAATTCAACATCTAGTAACATAATATTTGTTAAAACGCCCGATGTATCGGTGGAAACCTCGATGTTTTTTTCGATGTATGGGTGTGAACCTATGTTTTGCTATAAGCCGAAGATTTCACACTTTTTCATCTGCAGCAGTGAATGAGCACATCGGTGAGTAAAATCTCTATTCAGTATAACAGTGATTGCTCACCAATTTAACCCCGAGTAACAAATAACAATTTGTTAAAACCCTCGATGTTTTTTCGATTTATCAGTGGAAACCTCTATGATTTTTTGATGCATCGGCTCCCATACCATCGAGAAAAAGAACTCGGTTTTCGTTAACGAATCATCAATTAAAACAGTCAAGACAAAGATGATATTTCTTTCCTCTTTATAAGAATGTAACAAAAAGAAATTCATTTACTTTTCGCAGAAAATATTCTTTACCAGTTTCAAATATCGGTCATGAAACCTCGATGTTTTCTCGATGTTTCGGCTTCTGCAACATCGAGTTAAAACATCGATTATCGGTGGCAAAATATCGATGATAAAAACATCGATGTTGTTGAATGTGCGTTTTTTGCCCGTCCCTTTTCCAGAGGTATTAGGGAACCCAATGGCCGTGTTGAAAACAGACCCCAGACCATTACACCAAGCTATTTACAAAGCCTCAGACCATTAACAGTGAGCAGTTTACAAAGCCGTCACGTCATTGTTGCGTACGCAAGTGAGGATGGTCCGCGTCTGATTGCTATTTTGTGTGGGTGTTCCTAATAATTTGCTACTTCAGAGTATAGTTCCTTTGGAATCACACAGAGGTAAGCATGACAAAGATTTTCTTAGTATAATTTTTCTGTAATATTCAGCATCACGTTAGAAAAAAAAACTGACACTCATCTACACGTCTGAGGACAGGACATCTTTCTTGCTAAGATTCCACGCGATTTCGTGGGGGCATTCGAAATTTGAGCCTTTTTCGCGTTTTATGCACTCTCATTAACTTTAACTTCCAAGCCAGTGTTTTGGAAAAAAGAACGTGCATATATTATAGTACCACTATGTCCGTCCGTTTCTCTACAGACACCATATCTCTGCATTATTAATTCGATTTGAAAAATTCCATCTGCATTGGGAAGGTGGTCCTTGAATTTTGGTCTTTTCCTGATGAATTTCTTGGTCGCTAAAGAGCGTAAACGATGCTACCGATTTCAAAACAAATTTTACTCTATATCACTGCTTCTAACAGTCTGATTAAATCAATTTTTGTTTTGTTTCCATAACATTAACCATGAGGATCCTTTAGCATACAGTTTTCCCGCTAGAGGGAGTAAATGTATATTGTATTTTCCCGATATCTCTGCTTCTAAAAATTTGATTTGAAAAATTCCTTTCACGTCGGAGAGCGCTTATCGTAAAAATAACTTGTATTTATGTTTCTAAAAGCCTAACTTAAAAAAATATTTTTCTTTCAAATGCTACTCCCTACAGAAAAGGTTTGGTTAATATTTTCTGCTCTAATAATTGACAGTTTTTTCTCTAAGCGGAGTAAATGTAAATAGCATTTTCCCCAATACCTCTGCTTCTAAAAGTCTGGTTTGCGAATTTTTTTCGTGTCGGATAGCGCTTAAAGTGAAAAAATAATTTGTATATAATTTGTAATTCGTTGTAACACACAAATTTGTTACTAGAGGGCGCAAGTGCTTATTTCTGTTTACAACATATTTGCAGCCGCATCTACGCAAGAGGTCTGCACGGGACTGGCCCGGCCCATAAAAGCTCTAGCTCGACCCGGACTTGCTTTTTTTTTTTTTTTTTTTATCAGTTAGGTGAAAAATTCTGGGCTTAGGCCCGGACGGGCGTGTACTCAAAAGGTTTTATCATTTTGTTTCTGGATTAAAGAAAAACGTTTCGACTCACAAAACGAAGACTTACCTGCTAAATAATCGGATGGCGAAGATCACCGAATTAAATTAAAGACATGGAAAAGCATCCGCCAGCCAGAGTAGTGTAAAAAAAAAAAAAAAGAAAAAAAAATTTATCTGAGCACACAACCATTGCTACAGAAAACTTGCTGCAAACCCGCGAAGCGTGAACCACGATAGCAATAGAATAAGATAATTTAAAGAAAAATTCATCAAACAATAAATAATTATTAGAAATTACAGATTCGAACGAGGACAAAATAAGTACATTACAATTGAATGAGCAGCAACGTGTGTGAAATGGACCTTTATGACAAAATATTAAAATATTGGACCATATGAACCTCATAAAAACAAGAGACTAATTAAAGAAAGTTTTTACATACAGAAAAACATTTCCATCAATGAACCTTCAAAAATTATAAATATAATTTTCAACAATTTAATTCAAAAATAATATTTATAAAATATACAAGGGAAAGATTTTAATTTAATAACTGGCAACTGCACAAGAGGAGCCTGGCAACAAAATTTAAATTCTTTCTGTGTAAACAAAACTTTTGATACAATTCCTATACATTAAGAACAGGCCTTGATAAAAATCTTGACGCCAGAAATGTCTGTAAAAACAAAAGAACTCAGAAGGTGTGAAAAATAATTGAAAGTTCTTCAAGTTAAAATAGAATTAAGTCTATTAATCTTAGTAAAGCCGTGAGTGGTGAGTGTTTTAATTGTTGTAAATAAGTAAATAACATTTTTTATTTTTTATTAATCTACAAGCAAGAACTATCTGCAAAATCTGCTAATAACTTGGAAACTATCCGCGTACAGCGTACGTCTACATCCTGCAACTCTGCCGTAACCTGATGCATTAATTAATTACAGCTGAACCGACAAGCCGGGGGTTGTAAAGAGTTTGAATGGGGCCGGTACAAATTGTTGAAATCAAATTCCGTTTTCACTCCATTGCCTTTAATACAGTACTATGACTGAGGCGGCGGTCAGGATTTGAGTAACTACCCAAAACACAATTTTCACAAATGAATGAACACAATTTTCACAATGAATGCCGGTTGCTTCGGCTAGCGAATCCTGTGATGGTTATATTCAAATTGATCGGAAACTTGAAACTTGGTCGTTCTGGGTGGTGTAGTGGTTAGCATACCCGGGCGTTTTCTCGGAGACGCGGGTTCGAGTCCCGCTCCAGGACGATGAAAAATTTTCAAGTTTTCGGATATTATCTGACTTACCATCCTTGTCACATTTACGCCAAAAATCGGATTGTCATCTTCAAAATTTGATTCAGTTACTTCATGACTTTGTGCGTTTCTCTCTTTTTTTTTAAATTCATATCAGCAAAGAACTCAGTTATGGCCGCTTATACCTAGAACTGCGGACACTTCATGCAAAATGCAATAATTACCGTGGATTAGGACATTAGTCAGGGTCTTTGAATGTCACAGAACATTTGATGTCGTTTCCGAGCGGTGTTTGTATTTTCAATTTTCAGAGTTCGCGACTAAAACACGTGGTTTTTTCTTTTTTTCGAGAAACTTTTCAGCTTCACGAAACCAGTTGACCGATTTTTTGGTGTGATCTGTTGCAACAACGGATATGAGGAAGTTCAAAGTATTTGTTTACATATTTGGGGGATTGCGACCACCTTGTTTATAGTTAAGTGTGGAAGAGGAAATGCGCTTACATTTGTAACAGAAGTTAAGTAGTCCGGTCTAAACCTCACCAGTGGGAGGAATTTCTACGAGAACGAAACGTGTCGTCTGCGTTACATTCCGTTTACTACGTATGAGCACGGGCCCGGACTATGAAAAAAGCCCGGAAACGGATTCGGGTCCGGGCGAGCTATTACATCAAATCTTTGACTAAGGACCCGGACTCACGTTACTTTTCCCGTTCACTTTTTTAAGTGATTTTATTTAACACTGCTAACCGAAGTATAACTATCTCAATGGGAAACACACAACTTAATGGTTAGTCTCTTTTGTTCTATAATAGTCTCTTGTTCTTTGGCTAAAATTTTTAATTATTGTTCATTGCGTGTTTCGCGTGCATTTCGTAGCTCAAAAACGTCTGTGAGTGTTTTAAGAAACAAGAAGGACATTTTGTTATCTGAATACGATGCACATAATAATAATTCTCCCCTCCATCTCTCTCTTGGGGAGGGATCGACATTAATGGGAAGCACTGACATTCTTATCTGATGATGAAAATATAAATAGGAGTAAAACAATATTATTCATTTTTCCTCATTCGAGAAAATTTGCACAAATGTTTAAACCCGGACCAGTCATAAATAATGATATAACGGGCCTTAAAAAAGAAGCGAGTGCTCACCTCTAGTTCACAGTTCAGCATTGTTTCTCCAGAAGCCTTGCGTTATTTGCAATAAATGGCGGAGAACGCAGGATGAAAGTCTCGACAGGGCCGGGCTTTCCGAATTAGGCCCATGCAGTACGCGTCAACAAACCCGTTAGAAAACATTCTTTCTTGGTCAGATCGCTCGCTACGGAAAACATTTTATGCGTATTTCCTTCCGAAAATAATGCACGAGTTTCCCGTTACGGGGGCGTAAACATGTTTTCTATTTTTCACGACATCTCTGCTTCTAAACGTCCGATTTGAAAAGTTCTTACATTCCATACCATTCACCTCGGGGAATAATTCGTATACATTTTTGAATTTCTCATAATGCACAGTTCTGCCGCTACATCGGGGTAAAAGTGAATTTCTGTTTGCAACTGAATCCTGCTTTTAAAATTCTCAAAGAAAAACACTTTTACTGTACGCCATTCGCTACGGCAACGATTGGAAACATTATCCACTTCTTGCTATGGGGCGTATATATATAAAATGTTTTCTACATTCGATAAATTCTTTTTCCTGCGCCTCCCACTTTGGGGAATAGTGTGCATACATTTTCTACTTTTTCCATAATGCACAGCTTTAAAGCTAGGGGTCTATTTTTCTATAAATATATATAATGCTTTTTTCGGAGAAAAAGGTGCCGGTCATATTAAATATAAGTTGCTGTAAAAGGGGAAAGGTTCACCTAATAAAAAGCAAACGAATTTCTTGAACATTGTTCTTTAAGCTTTGTTACTGCGTGCATGGTACAAAATGCAAAAACATAATTCACATGCTTATATTATATTAAATTATTACATAAAAAAACTAGCATTCCGTAACAGTTTTAAGATACACAGCAAATGTTGAAATTTAAATATCTGTCACAAGCTTACCCACAAATGAGAGTTAAATTGCGCTAACAATTACCCACTTTGCATTGAAGAAAAGAGGGGAAACTACATTTTGATCCTAAAATACAGTCCAAATTTTGTTGTACTCTTGAGATATTTCTACCGTTCTTGTCCGCTCCTTGCTTTCCGTATCCACTGGCGAATGATGTCCTTGAAGGGGCCACGATCGGACGTATTTCGTACGATAAAGCTGGTGTGAAAACAGGAATTTGTTAGTGACGGAGATAGAATGTTTTTTCACGCGTCTCCTCGCTCCGGAGTGAGATGCTGCTTTAAACGACTAAGCTACACCGACGGAAAGTATCGCTGCAAAATTGTCGTTCCGACACGTACTTCCCCTCTGTAGTGCGTCAAAGCATCTTTCTATTCAATTTCTTTTTTTTTTTTTTTTTTTTAGATGAAGAAGGAACCTTTTAATTCTAGACGATGTATGGAACGAACACCACACATTTTTCGAAGAACCCAACGCAATATATCCATTTTTACGTTCGGGCGCCAATGTGAAAACAGGAGTTTGCCGGTGATGGATCTCGATATCGCGTCTCCTCGCTCCGGAGTGAGTTGCTCTAACTGGCTAAGGTACACCGACAGAATGTATCGCTGCAGATTTGTCGTTCTCACACTAGCTTCATCTCTGTAGTGCGTCATACTGGTTTAGCGGAGGCTGAACAGTTTTTATGAATAAGGTTATTGCTGTGATTGAAAGAGAAGACCGAACAGGGATAATGTAATTATCAAATTCGTCTGAGAAAATCCCCTTTTATATTCACTAAAAGATACAAAAACGGTTTGCGAAGTTCACTTCAGCTGTAAAAGTTGCTTAGGTTTTTCTTTTCTTAGAAAGAGTAGATGTTCTCTAAAACCACAAATCATGTCCCTTTCATTATACGCTGAAACCTGTGAGATATAACTTCCTGATATCTTGTTAACGATACAGTATATTTCCCTTTACATATAATGCACCGCTCTACAAAAGGTTCACAGCTACATATTATGCACAGGAAAAAACTTTTGCATGTGGAACTTGAAAGAAATCAAACGCAACAAGTTAAACTCCTGCTACCTCTTTCTCTCACACTTTATGGGAAATTAAATGTTGCTACATGTGTTACGGTTATTACGGTATTTTAATTAAACAATTACTCCAAAACTCAAACGAAAAACACTATTTTAGTTATTTGAAAAAAGAAACAAACAAGAAAAAAAAAACCTGATCTGCGCTTCAAAAAAGAAGAAAATAAATTTATATATAAATAAGGATTATGAAGTTAAAAGCTTCAATCATACTCTTCATTTTTTCAACAACGCGGTACACGGCCCGGTACCGATACACAACCCGGTACACATGCCTGGTACCGGATACCGCAGCCGTAATATGCGAATTCACTTCCACGCGATGCGACGGCATCACAGCTGGAACAACTATCTTGAGCTAATACAGCTGGTCTTCAAACGCTCACTGCTCTACAAACAATCAGTTATATAAGGCAAAAGGAACTTACACACAGACAACTTTCACACTTGTAACAAGTTATTTACGTCGTGTAGGCTGTAACCTTTAACTGTGTCGTCCACCAGAAACGTGAGACATCTGACCTCGAATAGAGAGATGCGGTGCAATATAACTGAAATCGTAGGAATTAGAAAGAAAAAAAAATGTCATACAAGGCAGGTCGGATTATTTGTTGAAATCGGTTCAGGTACTAGTACAGTTAGCTTGAATTTTAGATTTCCTACGTGCGATTTCACTCGCCATAAATCCGACATTCGTACAAATGATTAACCGGACTGTCGAAAACTATGCACCTTTACAACACGTAGAAATGGGATTATATCATGAAAATACAATTATACCACCTGAATCTCGGGAGAAGCTTGCATTCTTTTTGACAAAATTCCCTCAAGCTGAGAAAACATTCGATAATCAGTAAGGTGTATGTTGTGTACATATACAGGCAGAATTGTGCGCTTGCCTTCCCCCAACTACACTATACATTACTCACCCTTAAAGCATACATTTTTTAGTAAGACGTGAAGAATCCGTTAAGTCACCTTTATGATCCACAAGCATGCGCGCGCGGATATACAAATATGCAAATTTCCTCCATGTCCACCTTGATATACATATTTCAGTTTTATTCTGACAAAATAAACATACACAGGTTTACCCCACCTAGCAGAGAAACCGTGAACATGAATTTATTGTCTTGATCAGGCTTACATCTGTCTGATCCCAAAATATTTTCCCCAATTGCACAGATAAAATGGTAAATATTCATTCACGCCAGTTTATAGGAACATTATGCGCCAACAGCAGCGTAGAGTATTTAAGAGACCCGCCGCAAAATAACTTTAGGACCCTTTAAAAAAAAAAAAAAGTCGGCGCTTCCCAGACAGGGACATTTCTTCTGGACATCCCCCCCCCCGTATCTAAGGTGCCCCATGCAGGGGTCTAAGCGCTGGCTTCTGACCGTACGTCCGAGCGGGTCTGGGTTTAGTTCCGGATGTGGCATGGTTGGTGTGTTTGCTAAGGCCTGGTTCTCTCCCTTCCCTGAAACCAGTAGCTCTAACTTAGCATTTGTGGTGAGACAGACAGGAAATAGTGTTGTTATGGGGTGAAGAAGTACGACCGGAACGACCTCCTTCCTCATGAAAAATCATGTCACGTTTCCAAAAGGATATCGAAATCTGGTATTGCCGCCGATGTATAAATGCTTAAAACAGTATAACTTTCCCCCTCCCCCAAGTAAATAGAATTCAACACGTTTCGATGAAAACTACCAAGCCTTATTCTTTACATACAGCGGTTTCATGGTACTACAACTAATTGGTTGACATCTTCACTCAGCGCTTTGTTTTGTTTCGAAATTTAACGTCCACCGTGAGCAACTCAGGCGGCTATAAAGGCCACCATAATTTAGGGCCACTGGCCAGGCAAGGGACAGAGCCAACATCACCGAACAAACGGACCACCCATGCATCATCCGGAACTCGAACCCCAGCCCATCTCGAACGAATGTCAGAAACCATCGGCTACCGGGACGGCAATTACACAATTATACGCTGTTTACATGTATGCAGTCTTACTGTGTCAGTGGGCTAGTCTTTGCGTGCGTGCGTGTGTGTTTGTGTTTAACGACTTCCATGAACATTTAAGGCTAGGAAGATTATCCAGTTCCTAATTCAGGGCCATTGGTTGCAGGAAAGGGATAAAATCAGTAACGCGAGAACACCGTTACGTAGAGCCGAAAGCCCACGTCCTTGACTACTCGCCCATCGGGTGACCAAGTTTGGCTAGTATACTACATAGTTCTGTTACACATTAACCTTATAACTTCAGGCACTGCTGCCGCAAAATATGCAATATTTAAAACAATTCACATATATTATACATTTGGCCAACTTGCTTTTCGAAACAGGAATATAAAAGGATAGTTACTAAACCTGTAACACGCATACAGTCACCTAAAAACTGTGATATACCTCAAAGCTCCATATTAAATGAACCAACTTGACAAAATGTATGTAAACATTATGCCAGATATCAACGGACTTAAGGTCCGAGTCGACCTTTGTAAATATCATAATGTCACCTGGTGCTCTTTAGCCAAATTAAAATAGAAAGAAAAAAATACGACCCTTGCGCTATTAAAACTCAACACAGAAACAAATATCGTATGGTCTATACAATCTCTTTTTATTCCCACACGAGCGAAGTAACAGTATGACATGAAGATATCGGAGGATTCCATATTAAGGTTTTTAGTCTCATACCATGATGGAAGGGAAAAGAGTGTAGCGTCTTATCTAGTCCGTGACCCATTTTCATCTCTGAATGTGTCAGTCTATAGACAGGAGTAATGACAAAACCACCTCATTTTTTGATACATGTATAGTACGTACGTTAAAAGACGCGAAAGGAAGAAAAAACATGCTAAACATAATGAAAAAAAAAAAAAAAAAAAAAAGGCGAGTTGCTTACATCATCGACATCATACCGAAGAGTTATGTTATTACAATACATATTGAAATTATTAAAATAACGTACAGCAAAACATTTCTGTGGCCGGCGATTCCTCTAAACTGTCAAAATCCGTTTCCCACTGAAACGACAAAAAAAAGTCTTAAATAATACATGAATTACCAATAAAGTGATCACTACGAAGAAATGTGATCGTTATTTATTTATTTTGTCTTGCTTCAAAGTTTAAAGAACACTGTGAACAACTGGAAAAAAAAAAAAAAAAGTTCTAAGAGTACTGATGGTCGAACAGACGATGCGATGCCTTTATATTGTATTAGCAGCATTTGTACAAATCAAATTAAAAATGGGTTATCAATCACAAAATCGCGTACCTAAAACTTAAGTTACCTTTTTTTGGTTTTAGGGTTTAACGACCGCCATGAGTAACTTGTAATGCTAAAAGTCGCCAGTCCCAAATTTAAATTTAGGGCAACTGGTTCCAGGGAAAGGAGAAACCCGCAACCGTAAGACAAACACATCACCCATGCCTCACCCGGGGTACTCGGGGCTTGAAACCGGATCCACTCGGACGAACTGTCAGAACGCCGCGCCTAGACCAGTGTGCCACCGAGGAGTCAATGAAATCGTTACCTCTGCCATACTCCTTTTTTAATCACGCCTTGTAACACAGCAATTCATGTCAAAAAATTATGTACGTATATTATAGACTGTTTATAACATGGTATCTACCCGTATTGTCCTATTGGGGAATTTTTTTTTTAAATTCGACCAAACAGCTTGCAGCATGAATATGATTTTTTATGTACTTTTTATTAACTTTAACTCCCCGCTAGGTGTCACAAATGTTAATTTTAAATTGTTACTATACCAGTTTCCACCACGCGGATCAGAAAAGTTCTATATTGTACACTATAAATAATAAGTGATGTGAATCTACGGAAAATTCCTGAAAATACCGTGTAACAAAGTTGCCGCTAGGAGTCTGTCTTTTAACGAAATTTCCGTTTCTAACTTCAGTATTTAACTTCCATATTTTGCGGTTTCAGTTATTCCGTTTATTTCATAAAAGTCAGTTTCGGGGTTTTCCGTTTATATATAGAAATTTCACAAAATCTTCGATATTGACCTTACTATAGATTCTTCTTTCCTGGCGTACGAAGTTAACAAATCCTTTTCCCCTGGTGGGATTCGAACTGGGTACGTCTTTGACGACAGCCGCGTGTGCTACCAATTGAGCTAGAAAGACAAGTAAGTGACCATACTCACGTATAAGATATAGAAATGAAGAGAGGCTCGAATTGCGCGATGATAAAATATTTTTTGCTATCAATGCGGGTGAATTAGTAGTCATTCCATTTTTCTGTTGAAGCTTATTATTTTTCTGAATAGGTCCGCAATAACTTTTTTTTTCTATAGGGGGACTTATTACAAATTACATAATTTTTCATCAGGCTTTTTTGAAGCAACAGAATGTTTTGGAACTCGAGATCTTCTTAAACTGACAATGACTTTCAATTATATTTAAGAAAAGGTAAAATGTACTGCTTTATAGTATTATTTCACAAAACCTCTAAATGCAAAATTCACTCTTGATAGCTATAATAGCTTTTGTCTTAAGGGGTCCACAGATTGATGATACATTGACATCATACAATCTACCCGTACAATAATTTAAGTACACGGTTTCTTAGAGTAACAAAAAATAAAATAGCTGGTGCACCAAATGGTTGGAAAGGAGAAGGAATATATCCGTTGCACAATAACCTAAATATCATGCGATATGCTATCCACAATATCCGATCTTACTACAGAACTTCAAAATCAGGTCCTCAGACAGACGACTGAAATGTAATATTGGGTTGTTGGTAAAGTCATGACGTATTTTAGCCATGTTTTGCAAAGGTCATTTATTGATAGAAAAAACAAAGATCAATCAATGATATAATGCCCGTTTTGTTCGATAACCTTTTGCCATCTTTCAGTGAGCTGCAGAATGCCTCGTTCATAGAAGGACCTGTCTTTCGTGGCGAAAAATTGTACAAGGTGCTGATTTACAGCCTCATCTGAATTGTACGTTATACCACGCAAGGACTGTTGGTTAGTTAGTTAATTGATTTTAGTGGCGCAAGGGCCAGGCTTGGCCAAAGAGCGCCAGACACAGAACTATCAGCTAAAGATTTTAAAAAGCGGGGTGAAATGATTAAGAGCAGACAGGCTTGGTAAAAGTTAGAAAAGAGGATGATGAAAGATGTTGTGAAGACTAGTTAGTTTATTAGGTTTATATATAACTTTATTAATTTACCATTATAATATAACTTTTTTTTTTTTTTTTTTTTAAATAAGTTTTAAAACGTTAATCTGTTTTAAAAAGGAAAATACTGCGAAAGTGTCGCAGTGGTCGCCCAAAAGCTTTTGAAGCGTAGCTGCGTCCTCGTCCAGCAGATGAGACTGAAAATAGTGAAACCGATGATGACGAAAACGAACACAACTGCACAAAACATGAGAGACGGTGAGTAAACAGTCGCACGCCTCACACATTGGGGCAGCGTCGCCACACAGCAAATAGCTATGCGTGAAGCGACAATGCCCAATGCGGAGACGCGCAAGAACAACTTCTTCCCTACGGTTCCGGCGACACGATGATTTCCAGACTCCAAGGATGGGTTTAACACGGTGCAGTTTATTCTCCACCTGTTGGTCCCACAGACTTCGCCACGTTCGTCTGATATGATCGTGAACAAGAAAGCGAAAATCACGGTGGAACAGTGGCAAGGGTGTGACGACCAAAGAAGAGGCAGATCTAGCAGCAGCGTCAGCAGACTCGTTCCCTGGGATCCCAACATGCCCAGGAATCCAGCAGAACCGAATCTGGACATCAGCCTCGAGCAAAGAACGAAGAAGTCTCCGTACGGTAAAAAGAAGTGGGTGGCCAGAGAAATCCAAAGATGACAATGATTGCACAACACTCAACGAATCAGTGTACACAATAGCACGCTGATGAGAGCTCGACTGCACGTGAACAAGTGCAAGATACACGGCATGCATCTCCGCCGAAAACACCGTGGCCTCGGCAGGAATGCGGGCAACAGAAACTTCGTCAATGCAGACGGCGGCGCATCCAACGACACCAGCCGCCTTAGATCCATCGGTGAAAACAGGAATAAAGTCTGCATTGACGTAACGGTGTTCGGCGAAGAGCTGCTGGTACACTGACGCAGGGGTTGAGGACTTGTCAAAAGATGTAAAGCTGGTATCAACCATGACACCAAGAGGGTGCCATGGGGGATCCTCAAAGCCCCTGGTCTCTCCAACGAGTGACAAGTCGAGCCCTGCATCACGAGCTACGGCCGCCATACGAAGACCGAAGGTTCGAATGCACGAGGGACGGGTCTCGAACAAACGAGCATGCTGGGGATGAAAAACTGCATCGTGTAAAGTATGTTCTGAGAGAGATCTAAGTTTCAGGTAAAATTGAAGAGACAGCTGCAGACGGCGTAAATGAAGCGACGGTTCGTTCGCGTCGGCATAAAGGCTGGGAATGGGTGACGTGCGAAATGCTCCCGTACAAAGACGCAGCGCTTCATGGTGGATGGTATCCAACGGCCGGAGAACGGAAGGACGCGCAGAGCCATACACCATACAGCCATAATCCAGTTTAGACCGAATGAGAGAATGGTAAATACGGAACAAGGAAGTCCTGTCTGCACCCCAGGAGACTGAGGCGAGGATCTTGAGGATGGACAAAGCTCTCAGACAGGAAGTGCGGAGTCGTCGAACGTGCGAGCGAAAGGTGAGCGCACGGTCGACGGTCAAACCAAGGAACTTGGTTTCCGGCAAAACTGGAATGGCTGCATGGTCCAAATAGAGTTCTGGATCGGGGTGGAGGCCACGCCTCCGGCAGAAATGGACACACGCTGTCTTTTCAGCAGAAAGAACGAAACCATTGTTGTTAGCCGCTTTAACTATCTGGTTAATTGCAGACTGCAGCTGCCTTTCAATGAAATGCATGCTTGATGACGAGCAGAAGATGTGAAGGTCGTCAACATAAATGGTAGTCGAAACCGTAGGAGGAAGATTTTTAAGCAAACAATTAATGCGGAGGATGAACAGAGTCACCGAAAGAATGCTGCCTTGAGGAACACCTTGTTCTTGATGGAAGAAGGCAGAGAGCGTTGTACCCAGGCGCACCTGGAACACACGGTTACGAAGGAAGTTGGCAATGAAGGTTGGCAGGTTTCCCCGCAACCCACTCTCGTGGAGGTCACGGAGGATACCGTGACGCCACGCTCTATCGTAAGCTTTTTCGATGTCAAAAAAGACAGACACCAGGTGCTGCCTACGCACGAATGCCTCTCGAACAGACGTCTCAAGGAGCAGGAGATGGTCAGGAGCTGAACGATGACGACGGAAGCCGCTTTGTGATGGCGACAGAATTTGATGTTCTTCTAGGAAGTAAATTAGCCTAGAATTAACCATGCGTTCAAGGATTTTGCACAGACAGCTAGTGAGGGCAATTGGCCGATAACTAGAGGGAGACTTGGGGTCTTTGCCAGGCTTGGGAAAAGGTAAAACAAAAGCTTTTCGCCAGGAGTCCGGGAAACTGTGCTCCAACCAAATGCGGTTGAAAAGCACTAACAGATTCTCGAGAGACGACTGCGAGAGATGACGGATCATGTCATAGTGGATGCCATCGGGACCTACAGATGTTGCGCCGGACCGATGCAGAGCCACTCGGAGTTCAACCATGCTGAAGGGGGAGTTATACTCGGTGTTATGAAAAGGCGCAAAGGAGAGTCTTTGGCGCTCAGCAGCTGGTCTAGTCCTCTGAAAGGAGAGAGGGTACGCCTCAGAACTGGAAACAGAGGCAAACGCCCTACCCAAACAATCCACTATCTCCCCGACTTCAGCATACGTGCAGCCGTTACTCTCGAGAATAGAGATCTGATGGGAACCACAGTTTCCCCGAATCCTACGAATGTTTTCCCAAACAGTTTTTGAACTGGCACGTGAATTGATCGATGAAACGTACTTCATCCAAGACTCCCTCTTGCTTCGTCGACGCACCAACCGAGCGTAAGATTTTGCTCTTTTAAATTCAACGAGATTAGCATCGGTTGGATAACGCCGAAATGTACACCAGGCCTTATGTTGAGCTCTCCTAGCCGCTGTGCAATCAGAGGTCCACCAAGGTTTCGGACGTCTTGGGAGCGTCGTTGAGGTCTTTGGGATAGAGAGATCCGCTGCCTGAATGATACACGTGGTGACATCAGTAACAGCTGCATCGATTGACCCTCGGGTCACCATGACAGAAGGTATCACTGCGGACGATGTGAAGACCTCCCACTTGGCACGATCCATCCTCCATCGAGGAGGGCGGGAAGCAGAAGATGGCACGCTCTCATTATAGCCAAGTACAATTGGGAAGTGGTCGCTCCCATGGAGGTCGTTGCACACCGTCCACGACCAGTCAGCAATAACTGATGGTGAACCCAAAGATAAATCGATCGCACTGAAACTTCGTGTAGGCTCGTGGAAATAAGTGTCAGCTCCGGTGTTAAAAAGGCACAGGGAGGTCGAGGACAGAAGAGATTCGATCCTACGGCCTCGTACGTCTGTTCTGACACTACCCCACAATGGATTATGAGCGTTGAAGTCACCCAGAAGAAGAGCAGGTGACAGCAGCTGTTCAACTAAGCTCTCAAGAGCAGACACGCTAACGTCCTCATCCGGCGGCAGATAGACGCTGCAAACAGTTAGAGGCACAGGCATGGAGATACGCACCGCAACGGCTTGTAAAGATGTTGAGACCGCAACGGGAGAAACTGGAACACTGTGGGGGACAAGAATGGCAACTCCCCCGCAAGCTATATCTCCTGAAACATTATCTTTCCGAAATGCACTGTAGCCTCGAACTGAGAGCAGGTCTGATGGTTTAAGTTTTGTCTCCTGGAGGCAAAGGCACACCGGAGAGTACGACGAAAGCAGATGCTTGACGTCGTCATATTTTGTCCGAAAACCTCGACAGTTCCATTGAACGACTGAAACCATGATTTGAGGGGTAGATAGAAAGAAAGAAACGTGGGTCAAATGAACTGAAGAGGCCTAGAAGGCCTCGGAGTCCATGAATTCCTCAGTCTGGTCTGCAGTGTCCCTCGGCAGCGTGGTAACCGGGGGAAGGACTGGGGGGTGTCTGGAGGATGAAGACCGGGACTGATTCGTTCCGGCTTGAACCTTTGTTTGAGATTTAGTGGCTGAGGATTGTTTGGCCTTGCCTTTGTGTCTAGCAGGCGAGGGATCAGGGCTCGTAGAACGCGAAACCTGTTCTGCAACAGCGCGCTTGGGCGAGGATGCAGGACCCCGAGCATTGGTCTGTGGTGGCAAAGATAGACTGTCAGTGGTGGAAAGTCGAAGGGCCTTCAGCCCAGCAGCATAAATATCCTCGAGAGAGAAAGGGCAGTCTTTTGGTATAGTGATGTCTGTCTGAGTGGCAATGGATGTTTTAGGAGCTACAACGGAAGAGTAGGTGCGTGCGCTTGGAGCAGCGGGAACGACCTTCCGTCGAGCTTCAGGGTAGGACAGGTGTTCAAGTGTCTTAACCTCCTGAATCTTCCGCTCCTCAATCCACTTCGGACAGTTCTTGGCATTGGCAGCATGGTCGCCTTTGCAGTTCACACAATGGGCAGCTGCAGCAGAGCAGTCAGATTGAAGATGGTCGTGTGAACCGCAACGATTGCAAGTAGCAGCACCACGGCAAGACTGCTGGGAGTGCCCGTACACTTGGCATCGGTAGCAACGAAGGGGGTTAGGAATGTACGGGCGCACAGAGCAGTTCAAATAGCGCGCATGGATGGAAGATGGAAGAGTCGGGCGATCAAAGGTCAGAATCACTGTTCTGGAGTTGACCAGCTCCCCGTTTCGGCGGAACTTGATCCGACGAACCGCTGTGACACCTTGGTTGGCAAGCTCCTCAAGAAATTCTTCCTCTGAAACATCCACGAGGTCGCGCTCGGAGATGACACCTCTGGATGAATTCAGGGACTGATGAGGTTTGATGTCCACAGGGACACCACCCAAGTTGGAGACGCCCAAGAGCAATGAACCATGGCGTGGACTTGACATTTCCACCAATATATCTCCCGATTTTAACTTCTTCACACTGGTTGGTGACGCAACCGCTCCTTGCAGGGCTTTTTGAATCCAGAAGGGAGATTTGGAGCCAAGCTTGTGAGATTCTTCCCGTGCATGGATGATAAAAAATCGGGCAGTGTCCGGCGGCAAAGTACGCAGTTTCTTATTGGTGGGGTTAGGATCAGTGTCCAAAGATTTCTTTAGTTTGACAGAAGGGGGAATATTTAAAGAATCCATATATAAAGCGAAAAAAATTCATCCGCCAGCTTCCCCGCCCACTACCGAGCCCAACAGGGGAGAGCCGGAGGTCCGCAGGCCAACATGGGCGCAGGACACGGCCTTAGGGTTAGGCGGCGGATATAGCATGTTGATCGTGCAGACATGCGCTCAGCGAGTACCTCGACTTTCCCGGGTCTTGGTAATACCCCTTTGGCATGCCCACACTATCCCCAAACTCACCCCGTCGTACGAAATGACAAGCCGATTGACTAGGAGTAGGTTAGTTCCTAGCCTCCCGTTTAGGGTGAAGCAGGGGCAAAGAGGAGTGTTGGCGACTGGTGACAACTATAGCCTGGCCCCCAGTAACCTCAGCCTCCAGCATCCCCTTTTCCACCTGTACGGGTCACCGCACACGGCAAACGTGCAGGTAGGTCTAGCTAACCAGCCCGAAGAAACGAAGAAGGAACAGAAAATGAAAAAGAAAGGGAAGAGGAGTAGAAAATAGAGAAAAAGGAAGAACAGGGAGTGGAGAAGAAAGCAAAAACAGGAAAGTGAGAGGAAAGGGCTGGCGCATAATTACAACCTCAGCAACCTACAGGACTGAGGCGGGAGCGTGGCGAGATAACAACAACAACAACCACAAATGGAAAAAGATTTTAAACACTACTGTCGGCTCGGGCCGTGGGGTCGCCACTCCCCATCAGCTCAAGGACTGTTGAAGAGAGCGAAACAAGTGAAAGTCTGACGGCGCAAGGTCAGGCGAATATGCTGGGTGTGGCAATACATCCCACCCAAGTTCCAATAATTTTTGGCGGGTGATCAAACTTGTGTGTGTGGTCTCGCGTTGTCGTGATGAAACACACCTTTACGATGAACAAGCTCTGGACGTTTCTGGATGATAGATTCGTTCAAACTGTCCAATTGCCGACAGTACACATTCGAATTGATTGTTTGGTTCCGTGGTAGGAGCTCGAAAAACACGACACCTTTAAAATCCCACCACACTGAAAACAGAACCTTCTGCTGATGAATGTCTGCTTTGGATGTCGTTTGAGGCGAAGCAGCACGTCGGGTCCAAGACCGTTTGCGCAGCACATTGTTGTACACAATCCACTTTTCGTCACCAGTTATCAGTCGCTTCAAAAAAGGATCGTTTTCCTCAAGTTTAATGAGCATATCGCAGATGTTAATACGCACCGTCAATTGAGCTTCTTTGAGTTCATGAGGAACCCACACATCGAACTTGCTTACGTATCCCATCGAACTTGCTTACGTATCCCATCGAACTTGCTTACGTATCCCAGGCTTCAGGTGGTCGTGAACGCTTGAATGATGGATGTGCAATGTGTCTGCAATCTCTCGTGTCGTGTAACGTGGGTTTGACTCGATCAATGCCTTGATTTGGTCGTCATCAACCTCGGTGGGCCTCCCGGACCGAGGGGCATCGTTGAGGTCAAAATCACCAGCACGGAATTTTGCGAACTACCGCTGGCACTGACGTTCTTGTAGAGCATTATCGCCGTACACTTTACGCGCGTTCTTCCCTTTACGGAAGTAAACAGTAAAATATGGCGAAAACGCAGTTTGGTCTTCCATCTTCAACTTGATGTCAAATCTCCACAAATCAACCAAATCGCTCACTATTCCTTTTAGACTGCAGCTAGAACTGGCACCTGTCGAATGTCATAGCGATAACAGAGCTGCGTATGCCTCTAGTACTTCCAATGCCTCCCAACCGCCATCGGGTGCCAAAATACGTCATGACTTTTCCGACAACAACCAAACCTCAAAAATTCGTGAAATTCATGTTTTTTCTCGTCGTTTCACGAAAATTAGGTTGTATCAGGACTATGCTTCGTTAAATCACGAAAGGAATCACGGAAAATGGCTTGCGAATTTCGAAATTTTTTTCACAGCGAATTTTTTTTAGTTTTACAATTTTTTAGTGTTCTTACAATACATTTTTTTTACAGTTTTTACGGAATTTTTTTACATGTTAGCGAACCATAAGTTCTGCCGCCTATTTTCTACTTTTTATGATATAGAATTTTTCCGCAAGATTGGTTTAGTTTAAATTTGTATGTACTGGACTGGAATAATTAATTCTTTTTTGCATGCGCAACAGAATGTACATCCAAGGCTCTCAATTTCTTTTTGGGGACTGAATTTTCTTTTTCAGGTGGCGGAGGGAAAGGGCAGCGATATCGTAAAATTTAGCGGAAAAGGAAGAACACGCTATTGTCGACCTACAGACACGACATCTCTGTAACTTGGAAGTTTTCCAGGTTTTCTTTTGATTTTGGGTTTTAACGTTTCTCCGTCAGCATCTGAAGCTGTCTCAACTTTGGAGTAATCAACTGCAGGGAAGGCACAGAGCCAGCGGCATAGGACAAACACACCACCCATGCCTCATCCAGAACAAACCCGGACAATCAGCCAGAAGCCCACGCCTCTGACAATTTGGTCACCGACGAGGCTGCCAGAAGGGTTCACGCATCCGTGGAATGTTGGTACTTTTTCTGTTAAACAGTCACCTTCCCTGTTTCTTTCAATCAAAGATGGTGACAATTATGCCACATACTACGATAGCTTTCAGTTGGTTTATTTAGCCTACATAACTAAAGAAAAAAAAAAAAAAAAAAGAAACAAATAAAAAGAACGTCTGTAATTTGCGAATTCCGAAGAAAAGTTCTTTTCTCGATAGGCATGGTGATCTGAAGTAAATTTGACAGTTTCAGTGAGACTGAGGAGACAGGAACTTATCTTTTTGGTTTTATAGAGCACTTAAAATGAGCGCTAGATTTTAATGGTGCATGTGCGGGCAAAATGTAGTGATACAGCGCATTCGCAAGAAGCGCGCGAAATGTTTAGCTAACATCCATTCTGAGGAAGAAAAAAAAAGCCGAAGTATCAACTGATGTCAGCTTGCGCCGCGGGAACTCGACCTCTAAGTGTTATAGAGCAATAGCTGACCCTTCGCGAGCATGCAGAGCAGTGTTTGATAGAAAGGATCAAAGTTGACATCTGTAACAGCATGCACATACAATGCCAGAACGCTTCGTTCTGTAATATAGGCACGTCTTTTTTCTTTTTTTTTCTTTGTAAATTAGATGACCTTTGTCCTGTACGACTCTAATGAACATTATTAAAACTCTCTGCTTCCGCTCAGAAACGGCAAGCTTAATTAGGTAACAACAGCGGTGTAGTGCTAATTGAAAAAGCACACCGCGCGGTGCCTTTACGTCAGCGACACCTTCTACCCCCCCCCGCATTCCGGCTCTCCCCATTTTATTTTCTTATATTCATTCTATAAGACAGTATAGTGATTGGTCGAAATCAGATTTCCGGTTTTACACGTTTTTGCATTCAAGGAACAATATTTCACCATTTTGGTAAGAAAACATTGAAATGTTATGGCCCAAATTGGGGCCGGTTTTGGGTGCAAAAACTCAAATCTGCCCCATATTATCCAGTAAGATGTTGTTGGAAGCGGAAACTAATTTAGAGTGCAATGGTGAAAGCCATTTATCAGTGGAAGTCCTAGTTCTCGAGATATTTGGGTAGGGGCAGTTTGGGACAATTCTATAGTCCGCCTGAAAACGAGCAGTAGAACAGCCTGGAGATTTATTGCTTCGACGAATTTTTTCCGTCTGTGTTCTGAAAAAGGCCAAAAGCTACAGAAAGAAAAATAATCTCTTTCTGCTTCCAGCGTAATTAAGGGGCACTCGTAACTGGACTAAATTCACCGAGACTCACAACTAGACTCTGTAAGATGACTAGATTAATTAAATTCCCAATTACAATAATTTCCCCACTGCAATATCCCCACCTCAACGTCTTAACAGCAGTAGAAAAGGGAGTTTCAAGGGACTTGGTGCCAAGTGAGAATGGATTTAGAAACCAACCCTGCCTTCAAAAACTTAAACAAACAAACAAACAAACAAAAAACCATGGGATGTTAATTCCACTAACTGTGCAGTTTTACTGTCGCATTTTATTTACCGGAAAATAATTATAAGGCATTCGCATTTTAAAAACAAAACAAATTATGCTGTACAGAGTTTACCGGAACGCAGTTCCGGTCCGTTCTGACTCCACTACACCACGGGGTAACAAAATATGTTTTCGGTTTCACAAAATATGACATAGAAGCACTTAATGTTTTACATAAAAGTATAATTGCAAAACCATGCTACACAATCTTATAATTTTATTCGGAAAGCTATAGCATATATGCCTAGTCAAATCTACTACTGAATGCCGTTTGTTGTTTTTCCTCCGTAAAGCCATTTCTCAATTAATGCCCGCATGATTCAAACTTGAGGTTGGTAGCTTGTCATTCTCACGTTTTCGAGAAATGTATGTATGTTTGACAAAGAAAATAGATTAGACGGTGAAATTAGTAGGCAAAGGATTTCATTCTTGAAAGTCATAGCTGCATTAGGAGGATTTCACAGGACTGACGGGTTTTCGAAAACGTCCCGAATGGCTGTGTATAAAAGTGAAATTGTTTCTATAATCTGATGTACGCCACTGTACCCTGCCTGGGTGCTGCACAAGTGAGAGAGAGAAAGAGAGTTGTTTGTGAGGTGGAGAGATGTGTTACTTACGGTGAGTAAGATAGATGCTTTTGAGTTATGGACCTGGAGACGTCACGTCTACTAATTTCAACGAGCTGCCTATTGGTAGAAAGACTTTACCTAGATTCAGTAATCACCCATGGGAAGATAACTCAATTTTGTACTTTTAATGAGCAGAAATATAAGAATAATCGCATCTGGCAATTTTGATATATCATCATTATTGTCAATCTTTATCAATTCACAGCTGGACGAAGGTCTCCCCAAGTTTCTTCGACAACTGTCTGCCATGAGCCTGTCTCCATTCCCGGATGGTTTTCGATACATATGAACAAATATATGCAAGAAAGAATGAATTCCGAGTGTTAGGTATAGTAAAAATGAACGAAAGTACAACGAAACCTGGAACTTTAGATAACGTAGCCAAGAATACAAGGATAACTGATAAATACGAAAACACTAGACGGTTTTAATGAAGCTGCTATGCACAAAACGATAATTGTTTAAGGATAATTAAACTACTATCTGTTAAATCAATGGTTCCCACTTGGTGGTTTGCGAACCCCAAGGGGATCGTGGCCCAAGGGATTCATGATAATAATTCTGTAATGGCGCCTTAAGCAGTAAAGAATTGCCCAATTATGTTACAAATATAAATTTCCTTTGGGACAACAAGCATGTGCATGTTTGAAGCATTATAGGTTCGTTTCTGCAGCGATTCATAACTATCACATTAACGAGTGTCTTCTGACATTTCATAATTTCTTATTAAAAAATGAACTATCTTTGGATCAGGCTGTCCAGAAACACACCAAAAATGACTTTCAATGAATATTTTCCTGAAATTTCCCATAAATTAAATTGGATTCGCAACCCATTTGTCTCTGACTGATGAATTGGCAATGAAAGAAAAAAAAACCTAATTGGCATATCAACGGTTTCGGCCAAGAAATATCATTCGAAAATGGCAGCTTTACAAAAAATTGGCTACAAGTAAAACATAAATTTCAATCTCAGCAAGAGAGTTTTTAAAATTCTCCTATACCATCTTTCACCATGTATTATGTCAGCGAACACTTTCACGTTGTTTCAAAAATGCAGAAATAAACTCGATGAGGAACCAAATACTGCAAACCTTAGTTCAAATAAAAAAGTTCAACATTGAAATTATATATATATATCAGCCTCCTATCAGTGGTTTATAAAATCTTCACTAAAGTACTTTCACACCGTTTGAAGGTAACACTGAACATGGCTCAACAGAGAGAACAAACTAGATTCAGGAGCGGCTACAGCACAATAGATTATATCACATCCACGTACTGAGAGAACTAATTGAAAGAGCGAGGGAATATGAACTTCCATTGTGCATGGCTTTTATCGATTATGAAAAAGCCTTTGATTCGGTGAAACCATCAGCAGTTACAATGGCTCTGAAATCCTGTGGTATTGAAGATGCATACATTAATATTATTAATAACATCTATGAAAATGCAAGTGCAAAGATTCGGCTGTTTGAAAATACAACACACACAAAAATTGGAAAGGGAGTGAGACAAGGTGACACCATATCTCCGAAGCTCTTTAATGCCACATTGGAAAATGTCTTTCAATCACTGAACTGGGAAAACAAAGGGATAAAGATTAATGGAGATTATCTAACCCACCTTCGTTTTGCTGATGACGTAGTCATTTTTGCAACTACCCCATCAGAGCTGCAGAGTATGATCCAGGAACTTGCTGACAAGAGTAAAGCAGTGGGATTAAAAATGCACTTTCAGAAGACAAAAGTGATGTTCAATGCTTTTACAAGAAATGAAGATTTATCGATTGATGGAGAAAAGCTGGAGATAACAGACACGTACGTTTATCTTGGACAGCAGATATTATAACGAAGTAAATTTCTCCCCGGGTCCCCTCATTCCGAAATAAGTTGCTCTACCAATTGAGCTACGCGGACGTTTTATTCTGATTCCTATCTGCCTTTATGTCGTGTGCGTCTTTCTGGCAGGTACGTCACATCTCCTGGTACGTTACATCATCTCCCCTTATTTATTTATTTTTTTATTTTTTCGAAGTGCTGGAGAAGGGATTCTCTTATTTTTCCTATCTCGCGGTGTGGAAATAACATCACACCCTTGCGAGATTTTGAACGGCTGGGTCCTCCGGATAGTTCGGGCGCCATTATAACGAAGTAAATTTCTCCGTCATTTTTATCCGCCCCAGGATTCGAACCCGGGTCCCCTCATTCCGGAATAAGTTGCTCTACCAATTGAGCTACGCGGTGGCGTTTTATTCTGATTCCTATCTGCCTTTATGTCGTGTGCGTCCTTCTGGCAGGTACGTCACATCTCCTGGTACGTTACAATATCAAGGGAGGGTCACATTGATGAAGAAATTAATCGGCGTACAAAACTTGCCTGGAGAGCTTTTGGAAGAAACAGCATAATTTTCAAGAGCGATATGCCATTATGTCTTAAAAGAAAAGTGTTTGATCAATGCATCGTTCCAGTGCTTACGTATGGTGCAGAGACGTGGACCTTAACTAAAAGAGACATTCAAAGGCTGCAGACAACTCAAAGCAGCATGGAGAGGTGCATGCTTGGTGTAACCAGGAGAGATAAGAAGAGGAACTCGCGGATCCGAAAAATGACAAGAGTGGAAGACATCATGATCAGAGTTAAATCCCTGAAATGGCAATGGGCTGGACATACTGCCAGAAGGACAGACAATCGATGGACAGCCGAAATTTTAGATTGGATTCCAAGTGACAGGAAAAGACCCAGAAGAAGACCACATGGGTGGATGAAATTCGAAAGTATGCGGGAGTGACATGGAGGAGAGACTGGCACAAGACAGACCGTTGTGGAGGAAACTTGGGGAGATCTTCGTCCAGCAGTGGATTGATAATGGTTGACAATGATGATATATATATATAGAACAAATTACTAATCAAATGGTACTAAAAAAAAACAAACTTTGAAATTCTAGAGCGCCCAAGGCTGCGTAAAAGAAAATTCAAAACATGCAAGGCAAACTTATCCCTTGTTGGCCTTATATAAAATATATTTCAATGTAATATAACCAACAAAATTTGTGCAATAAAGAAATTTATTATGAAGTCTTGCACATAAATTATTTTATAATTAGAATTTTATATTTAGACTCTAAATTTCAGAGGTTTCATAATTATAGGTAGTAAAATTTTATATTTTATAATTACATAATGTAATTTTAATTTGAAGCTATTTTTTTTCGTTACCCCGGGGGTTCGTAACACATTTTTTTTATTGAAAGGGTTCAAGGGAATAAAAAACATTGGGAACCACCGAGTTAAATTCATCAAGCACACAAACATGCCGCGGGTTTTTAAAAACATACTGCAAAAACTTGTACTTACATATTCAATCAGTGAAACCAGTAGCTTCCTCATTCTCCTTAGCCTTGAACGATATTTGTGTGAGGAACACCATACCCCCATGCAAAGGAGGCACGACGTGGGTACACTTTTCTGCACGAAATTAACGTTCGGTGAATTTCTATTAGGTCGGGCGCTTGTCATCAGTTTGATTACCGCGTAAACGCATGAAGAATCTTGAAGTCACAATTTTCTCCAATCGATTTTGTCGTACTGAGAGATGTGTTCAAAACGATTACACACTGTAACAATGGAGAAGATATCTAAAGGTTCAGACTTATTTGCAGAAGAACTCAAATAATTATTCCTAAAATGGGTAATGATCAAAGACAAATCACGAGGACCTGTCATAGGATCTTCAGCGGCATTGAGTTTTGCACATGGAAGCACGCACCTTTTACAAAACGACAAATGTAGGTTCTTGCTATTCTAATATCGAAGTCATTCATAACAAATTAACTTGCAGTTGCACAGTAACAACTTTCTTCTCTTTAACAAGAAACTGTCTACAATAATTTTTTTAATAATCATCTAAAATTTTCTAAAGCCCCTGACATACGTACTTTGTTTTCTCATTTTCTCCACTGTTTTCTCAATATTATATATCTTACAAAATGTTTAAAATTGTATAAATTGCAGCTGATGGAGACAACACCAGGGTAAGTATTAAAACTAAGACAACATACACTCCCTACGCTTTGCTGTTATCTAAGCATTAAGACAGCTGGAATTCCACACGAGCTCTCTTCTTGAACTTCGCTGGAAGAAACTGATACACTCTCCAACGTACAATTTGGTATACTACAATAGCTGTTTCGCAAGGAACCGATGCAGTACAGAAATCGTGCAGTAGAATATCTAGTGGCTTTCCACTAATATATGGGATGCACTGTACTTCTTGATACTTTAAAAAGAAAAAATGGTGGGGAACATCAATATTTTACTGTAGTGGTTTTCCAATTACATGTCGTCGTGCAGATAAATTCTCTCTATAGGAGCAAAAATGTACCTTATAATTCGTGCTCTTACTTGGTAAGACTGGTTGTTGTCAGAAAAAAAAAAAAACACTTTGAAGCATACGTACAATGCTTTTTCCATAACACAAGCCCAAAAGACAATAAGACTTCTATGATTTAAAATCCAATTACCGTTCGTAATATATCAAATATCAGAACTAATAGTAACATCTGCACTATGCAATTAATCCTAGATTTTCTATGCAAATAGTAAACAAAAAAAAATGAAACTGAAATTGCATTAAGAAATATCAAGAGTTTTCAAATGCACAAAATATCCTTAATGCATACTTGCTTCAAATAATCCTCAGAAAATGGCTACTGCTTCAGAGTTGAAAAGATATGCCTTAATGAATAATAGACAATCGGTATCAGTACAATGATGAAGCTAAGGAGTAAGTAGAAATTAACAAAAACAGTAAGTAATAGCGAAACAGTGTTCAACAGATGCACCAAAACTCTCAAGCAACACTTATGTTCTGAAAACTTCCGGACTCACTAACAAAAAGTAAAATTTTAGAAGTCAAAATATATATGTATATTTCTTCCACACGAGAGTCGTATCATAAACAGCAAAATCCAGTAATCCGATCATATGCACAGCTGGCATTCACAAAAACTTATTTCCCCGAAACTATTTCTGAGTGTAGTTTCATCTGAAAGAGAGAGCCTTGCTGCTGGCGATTACAATCAGCTCGTCGTCTAAATGAAAATTCAAATCCAACTCCTCACGTGGCTTTTACTATCTATCAGCAGGCCGCGGGAAATCCTTGGGGCGGCCAAACCGGTAGTTCAGCAGGCGCGAACGGCGGCATGCATATGGGTCACTCTTTCGCCAGGTGTTTTCCGTGGGTGCTGTTGGCATGCATGCCTTGCATACGCGCGGATATAGCGATGATGAAGATTGACAAAGCAACAGCACGCGTTCCGTTCCACCAAAAAACCGCAACTGCTACCTGCAGATACGGCGACGCTTTTGTTCGAAGGAAAGATAAAGAGTAGGCGATGCGATTACGATGGTCACGTGGTCACGGCATTCACAACACGATCAGCTGAATCGTTATCAATCATTTCTTTGTTGTGAAAGAGAAACATTAAGAAAATCGGCTTGGACTGGCCGACGAGATAAGAAAACAGCAACACACAATTCGACGGGCAACTGGTTCAATTCTTTAATGCCGCAGCAAGCGGAAAGCAATTACGAAGAATTAAATGTTTTAAAACCAGATACCATTTGACGGAGGCGTAGGGATTTGAGCGTACTCCACTGTCATATAAAAAGCTTTCACAGCACTGTTATTCAAAGGGATTTTATCAAACATTTTTTATCGCTTCATTACCCTTTGTACAGGTTTCAGCGTAATGCACGTTTCACGCATGTCACTGACAATATAACTTTTTTTTTAATATACCATGCGATAACATGTACATGGGGTAGCGTACGCAAAACTGTCGTATGAAAGAGATTTGACGTCTGTCAGTGGTGTGGTGCAAAACCAAGACCCCCCTACCAGCAAAAATTATTCGGGGAACCTCCCACCAGGCGCGACGCTACGGGTGGGTTTCAGCCCATCCAACTTTTTTAGAGCCCATCCTTTAGTTCCCCCACCCCAAATATTTAAGCTGTTAGAACATTTGGCTGGTGCAACCTTCGAAGATTTCAGGGAACTTGGATAAACGTACCTGAATTTTTCGAATTCACAGATATTTTGTTATACACAATGAATTTTTTGTTAAATTTAGTTTGTACTTCTGGGAATGGAGGGAGTCCTCTGAGCGATTTCTTAGAGAGTAGTTGAAGCACGCCATTTTTTTATAATTATAGTTTAAAAGATGAGATAGAGAGAGAGATAGAGGGAGAGAGAGAGATTCCTTGACAGGTTTACAAACTAAAATTCATAAATAGCCTTAAAAAGAAAGAAAGAAAAAACGACGTAAGTAATCTAAAATTGCAAAGAAATAGTAACTTGCCATAGAGATTGTTATCTACGGTTCCCATACTACATACGTTGAATAAATACTACGTACAGTATGCATATGAAAACTTTTTCTCGACTAGGGATAACATTATCAGCTTCGGGTAAAATCCGCATGAACAGAATTTTTTGCCGAAATGTCGATGGCCAAAATGTCGACCCCAAAATGCACGGCCATAACGTCGACAAGGTTTAAATATTCTTTTTTAGCACGCCTTTTGTAAAAAAGGTCGTGCTATATTACCGGTTTGTCTGTCCGTCTGTGGACCCCATATCTCTGCAACCAGGGGCGGATCCCGAGGGGGGAGGGGGTGGGGTGGTGGGTGATGTTTCACCTCAGGACCAAGGAAAAGCTTCGATTTGTTAGGTTTTAATGAGAAATTGAATAACTTTCCGTGAAAGAAAGTATTACGTAAATGTATATTACTTTCCATAATTAACTGGCAGAATTAATAGACATACGAAAAACACTTTTTCATTTTGAGGAAAAATATCAGAAAGGTTCCCGACACTTGCGCCCCCCCCCCTCACAAAAATCCTGGATCCGCCCCTGTCTGCAACTACATATAAGTACGGTTTGAAAATAAAAATAGCGTTGAGAAGCTTGAAATGTGCGAATGATGATCCTTCATTTCGTTTCTTTTTATCTGCACAATTTCGCCACTAGAGGGCGTAAAAGCAGATGATATCGAATTCAAAATACATTTTATTCTATTATTAGCTTCTAAACATCCGATCGAAAATTTTTTTTTACCTTTCGATTCAATTTATGTCGAAGACTATTTTAAGTACAGTCACTTTTTTCAAGTTACGCGTAGATTTTCCGCTAGGTGGGCGTTAAGGTACATTGCGTTTCCCCCGATATCTCTGTTTCTAAAACTACGATTTGAATTATTTTTTTCTGCATCGGACACAGCCCCTGATGAGAAATCTTTTGCATATAATTTCTAATTTAAGGTAAAAAATGGCTTGGCCACCAGGGGGCTAAGTGTTAATTTCTGCTTCCGATGTATTTGCAGCAAAATCTGAGCTCCTGAAAACTGGACTGAAAAAATTCTTTCGTGGACCGATACCGCTCACATCGAAAAACCTTTTGAGAGAATACTTTCTTCTTAAAATAGTGCATGGTTTTCCTGCCAGGGAGCGTAGATGCATATCTTATTTTTGTCGATATCTCTGCTTTTAAGAGACCGATTTGAAAAATTCTTTCTTTGTTGGAGAGCGTTTCCGCGGCGAAATGTTTCTCACATAATTTCAAATTTTTCTTAACGCACAAGTCTGCCACCAGAGGGCGAAAGTTCACGTTTCCGTTTACAGCAGTATCAGCGAGACTAAAAACCCGATTGAAAAACTTCTTTCTTCGGTCAGATACTACCGTTTTCCAAACTGGTCCCACTGACTTTAAATAGCTTTAATAAATTTAATTCGCGTCAGAACGAATTCAAAAGACGTATTCATTACAATAGAAAATTCGGTGTCATCTTTATTGTTTTTTTTTGTTTTTTTTTTTTGGTCTTGTTTTTCGTTAATTAGAACGCAGTTGTTGAAGTCTCGGCCAGATGTCTTGATACTTGGTAGCGGCAAATTCGCATACTTCTAAATATGTCAATGGAATTAACGAGTGTTCTTGAAACTTGATTTCCTTGCACCTTACTTAATTTCTCAGCTTTTGAATAACCCAACGCTTATCCTCTCAATGTGGAACACAGATACAGTATTAAATTTCGTGAAGAATCGTAAACAACAGGGTTTCTAAACAACCCCATATGTTTAACCTCCCGTACATCCGTCTCCAATGTAGATACGTGACCCAATTCTGCCATTTTTGTTCCAAAATTAGGAGTTGAACCAAGATATTAATTTTCGTGAATGTATATTCTAGCAGAGAAACCCTGTTATGTGTTAAATTTCGTGAAGATCCGTTGATTGACAGCGGCATCGCAGAGCTAATAAGTTCTTTCGTATATACGAAACGCATCTAAAAACTAAACTAATCTAGAATTAAAACGGAAACCAAATATTTGAAAAAAAAAAAATGTAAGTAGGCATTGTTACTGTCGACAGTTTTATCTTTCGACCCTGTCGACATTACGACCACCACCGAAAGTAAAATGCTCGAAATAACGCTATGTAAGATGTGCAACACAATTTTTTTATATCTTTATTGAGCTTTTGACAGTATTTATTTATGGTAATAAATACTGTCAAAAGCTCAATAAAGATGAAAAATAAAACCGCGGTCGGAGTGTAAATTTTTCAAAACTTAATAAAAATGTCAAAACCGAAATAAAATAAAAGTGAAAAAAAAAGGAAAACTTCTACATTTTATTGTTGCTTGGAACATTTCGACCCTGCCGACATTTTAACTGTCTACATTTTGATCCTGTCAACATTTCCTAACACACGTCTCATGTTCATAAGGGTCACATAACGAGCTAAGATAATATAATATTTTGCATTTGTATATCACAGGGGCGTTCATTTGTTGCCTGAAAAATGGCAAAAGGTCATTGATGCTAACGGCCAATATTTCTTTGAATAAATGTGTACTAGTTTCCTGATTGTTCCTGTCTCCTTTCTCTTTAAAACGGCGAAAATTGTTGCATACCCCTAATAGAAAACAGTTCATACCAATTATTTATGCTAACGAAAGGGGATTTTTTTTTTTAAAACACTTACATAACCAGCCGGTGTATTTTCTTTCTGATGAAACTGCTGATACAAGAGGTTGTTTATATACTAAACATTCTAGTTTCTGCTTCGCACAGCCGATCTCTAATTCTGGGTTGGTGATTTACCATGGGGTTAGAGACCAAGGAACAGTTACACTGCGGTGCGAAGCAATGCGGAAATATACATTTCTTCATTTGGTGAAAATTTATGGAATTATAATTCATCAACAAATCAAGACGCACGCGATCAGTGTTATCGCACTGATCTTACGCGATGTGTTACAGTTACGGTTAAAAGAAGTTATAATACTGTATGTCCAAGTTATTAAGTGAATTTATCGAAAAAAATTTAATTTCGATGAAATCGTTTCCTCTTTTTTTTTTTTTTTAATTCGAAAAAGTAGTCTTTCGGTGAACTGCTCATTCGATAAATTTGGTTTCGATGATGTTGCATTCGGTGAATTCGTTTTCGATGAAGTCGCCTGCTCTTGAATAGCCCGATCTGGAGCTGGAATGCAACCAACAAATTTCCTACCTGAATGCGGTCCAATCAAGTGCTGAATAAATTTCCTAACTGAATGCGGTCCAATCAAGTGCTAGGGAAGCCGATTTCACACTTATAATGTTCTGTTTTCAGTTTGTGTGTTTTTTAGATTGTTTGTTAAAATAATATTAACTTATATACTAAATGCTTAACACACGGATGCAAATGAGCCGCCACGGGCGACGAAGTTTCTCCACCTGGCAACCACTTTTTCCTTTTCTTGAAGAAGACTAATGAAAAAGTTCCGTCACTTTTACTTTTTTTTTTTTTTTTTGAATCATTTCGTAGAACCCGTTTATCTATACTTTAATGTCGTGTCGAAAGGAAATAGCTTTTCAAAGATGTTTATGGAGTCCGCCGTCCCGCGGACTCCATAAACATCTTTGGCGTTATGCAAGCATGCCATCAGTCAACTAACTCGGTTCCATATCTTCAGCAAGCTTATAACTGCAGTGAAGTGCATTCCAGTTTCAACAGCTGTGAACGCGGTTTTAGTGCTATGAATAACATTACAACGTTCTCGACTGTCCGCAGACACAATAAACAGCTAATGAACATTACCGCAAATGGGGTGAGTTTTCAAGAATTCGATCCGACTCCTGCAGTAAGGAGCAATGTTTCCTCTAAGCTGCCGCGCGCGGCCGCGTATAGAGACTTCCTCCACGGAGCTGAAATATCTTCCGCGCAGTAAGCATTTTAGATTAAAATTCCCAAATCCCTAATTAATTTTCATAAATCGAAAATCCGTTACCTGCAACAATAACAAATAAATAAATAAATAAATAAAATTCGGGCTCTCAAAAGTCAAAACAACACTTTTCTTAAATGTCCTTCGCCTCCTTCTAAGTACGTCTCATTGTCCTCTTAATTCTCAAAGGCTTCTTGTAAAGTAGCCTCGTGCGAGCAGATAGTGAACGCGAGAATGCGGATTAGTGATCTTCCCACGCCGAGAAAGAGGCAGGAATTGAGTCATTTCTCAAAACAACACATCAGCGCCAGCCAATCACAGCAAACCGTAACCAAGTTCATTGTACTAACCAATGCACCCATGCTAGTTGGCGGGGGAAAGGCATTCCGATCAGTTAAATTGTAAGACGCTGGTAAAAGGGTTTTGCTCAAAACTTTGGCAGATAATAAGGCAGATTTCTTCCAGCATCAAGGACCATTTTTTTTAAATTTAAAATCAATTGCGCAAAGAACGGTGATAAAAATGGGAGAATTATAAAAAATAAGGGTTCCAATCCAAGTTCCAACTTGTACTGCATTAGTAAGAGAAGCTGAGAAAATAAAATTTTTTGCCCAAGTGATTTTGATGTTGAACACAAAAAGAGCTTCGCTGACTGAGTCACATTATCAAATCTCGTGGATAAAACTTATTCAGCGTATACAGATCATCAAAATAACATGCTATCCAAATTCAAAGAGTAAATCATGATATGTTCACACCCAAACCACCACCGTTCCAGTCGACGCAGCTTTTTCTTTACCTTCGACTCACTGTCAGTCGTTGCCAAAACGTATAAAGAAATTCGTCAGATATACGTAAAATATAACGGAGAAGTAAAATAATTTACATAACGACAGAAAGTTAAAAGACAGGTTAAATTAGAGATATACGTCACACATTACTTGTGGGCTAAGGTAGGATTAAACTAGCCTGCAACAGGATAATTTTCAGCAAATCGATCTGATCCGACAATTTTTCGGACTGAACGCGATTCCTTCAGAGATTTGAAAAGCCTGATTACATATTAACGCATAACGACAGACTTTAGTTTCTCCTCAGGACATGGCCAGAAAGAAGATTGTTGATCTTTGTATTATCATGACATGAAATAATCCCGTTCCTCCCGAACGCTAAGAGACGTGCGGCAGTTGAAGAACTGAAGGTATATAGTCCATCAGACACATCATGCACGATTTTCAGAATATCACTTTCGCCACCCAGGTGGCCCAGTGGTCTGAGGCTCTGGCATCTGACCATTCGTTCGAGAAAGGTACGGGTTCAAGCCCCGGATGAAGCGTGGTTGGTGTGTTTATCAGACTGCGCTGGCTCTGGCCCGTCCCTGAAACCAGTGACCCAAAACTTGGGACGAGGGACTCTTTATAGTACTTAACAGCTGCTCGTGGTAGTCGTTAAATTAGTTAAACATCCCACACACATACCATGGGCGTCGCTGGCGGGGAACGGGACGGGGGTGATATGTCCTCTCCAATATTTCTGACCCTCCATATTTCTGACTGCAACCCTTTTCGTGTTTTGCATTTTTTTAAAATACAAATACAATACACGATGTCTGCCTACGTTATAGTTTGTACCTTAAAACGTAAATAAAAAGCTGTCAGTCTTTTTTTAATTTTGCAAAATAATTGCGATATGTATCTAAAAATTATTGCAATGCATTTAGATATGCATTTATTCAATAGACTTAGAAGATTTGCTGTCCCCAGTACATTTTGAAAAAACGTTTTAAAAAACAAAGGAATTGGCTACTACACTGCTGGACAATTGCTAAGGACGGATCATAAACGGCTATATAGCGCATAAAAAAGTAAGTGTGGTTGGATGCCAAGTGAAATAAAATAATGTCAGAATGACAGGACATTACAAGAAAGACAATTTATTGTGCTCTGAAATCCAGAAGGCTTTGGAACGTGTTCAAGGGACAAACAGGCCATTTTGCGCAGAATACGTAAACGTGAAAAAAAATGCAATTACCGTCCGCAGGCGTTCCGCCGTAAGATGTCAACACGGGATATGGCCACCATGGAGGGCGATGCAAGATTCCACACGTCGTGTCATGCTTTGCACAACATTATCAAGCAGCAGTTGGGGTAATTTATCTCATTCCTCTGTCAGTGCACGGATGAGGGTGCCCTTGTTTATTGGAGGGCATTGGCGACCAGCAAGACTCCCCCAAAGCATCCCACACATTTTCAATGGGATTCAGATCTGGAGAACGTGCTGGCCATACGAGGCGTTGAATATCCTCGCTCTCAAGACACTCATGGACAGCGACTGTTCGATGACATGTTGCGTTGTCGTCCATGAAAATGAATCTATCACCGACAGCACCACGGAACATGCGAACATGAGGTAGCAGAACATCATCAATGTATCGTTGGCCAGTCATAGTCCCAGTTGGAAGCACATAGAGGGACGTACGGCCATTGATCATGATGCCAGCCCATACCATGACACTACATGTTGGATATCGGTCCCTTTCCTGTATGTTTGCTGGACAATATGCAGTACCACTATCACGCCAGATCAGTTGTCGTCGACAATCAGACGATAGACTGTATCTATTCTCATCTAAGAAGAGGACAGCAGACCAGTCGTTATCAGTCCAATTGCGATGTTGATGGAACCATTGCAAACGGGCGGTACGGTGACGTCTGGACAATGGGATGCACACAACAGGACGGCGGGCGTATAGTCCTTCTTCATGCAAACGTCTGGCGACAGTTTTTCGGGAGATCCGCTTGCCAGTAGCAGCCATAAACTGATTTGCTACCTCACTAGCTGTGCCGCGCCTGTGTCTTTTTGTTGATAGCACTATGTACCGATCTTCTGCAGGTGTCGTACTGCGAACACGACCTCCCCCGTGACGTTTGCTACACTCTCCATTTGTTTGAAATGATTTCCAAAGCCTTGAAACAACACTGCGGCTGACGTCGAACTCCCTGACAACATCTGTTATTTTTCGCCCTTCTTCAATCTTGCCAATAATACGGCTACGCGTAAAATCATCTAGGTGATGTCGGGAAGACATACTGAAAATTGCAAGTTCGTCAATTGATTCTTTCCCTTTCAACTTTGCGTTTGAACAACGGTCAATACGCGTCAAATCCTTTATATCTCTTATCAGCGCTATGACGTCACGAACAAGTTCGGCAATCCAAAATTTGCATACGCACAACACGTCTTACTGTATCCCGCACTTATGCTAATTTCCACATTTTCCTGCCTTCCATTTTATGGTTGCTATCGTTGCTATTGTCATCCGTCCTTAGCAATTGTCCGGCAGTGTATTACACGCCCCTATCCAATTCCTATTTGCCAGCGACGCCCATGCACACACATCGCTTTGTACTAAACATCATAGGCTTAAGAGACGAACAGAAACCAAGATAACACAGAACGATGAAAGTCTGTAAAGCTTCCATTCCACCAGTAGCTCCCCCTCCCCTTTTTTTTTGATTGGAGCTTTAACGACCACCGTGAGCAACTCAATGGGCTATAAGCAGTCGCCCGTCCCTAATTTAGGGTCACTGGTTCCAGGGAAGGGAGACAGCCAGTGCCGCAAGACAAACACAACATCCATGCCTCACCGGGATTCGAACCCGGACCCCTTCCGGACGAATGATCAGAAGCCATCACTTAGATCACTGCGCCACCGGGCGGCTCACCCGTAGCTTCTAGAATCACTTAAAGACACTGTAACTTTTTTATAACTGACGCAATAGAAAAAATGAAAGAGAATTTCTCACCGGTGGTCAGTATAAAGAGATTTCCACCCGTCTATAAAGTCTATATAGCTGATTCAGTAGAGAAACCATATATTTACATTCTGAGCATTGGTTCAGCTTTGGGATTCGACATCACACACGGCCGCCCCAGTGGCGCAGTGGTCTAAGGCGCTGGCCTCTGATCATTCGTCGGTAAGGGGTCCGGATTCGAATCCCGGTCAGGCATGGATGTTGTGTTTGTCTTACGGCACTGGCTCTTTCCCTTCCCTGGAACCAGTGACCCTAAATTAGGGACGGGCGACTGCTTATAGCCCATTGAGTTGCTCACGGTGGTCGTTAAACCTCCAAACAAACAAACAAAAAAACATCACACACGACAAAGTTAAAGGAATCGCCCTCTTCCCCAGAATATTTCTCTAGTGGCATCACCATTTCAAGCAAAAGAAAGTCTTAATAATGATTTGAGAGAGAGAGTGAGAGCTGACTTTGTGCAATATCTTTCCCAGCAGAAACAGTGGAGATTAGCGCCTGCCGAACCTAACAATTGAGCGATAAACATCTGGGGAGCAGCGCAACCATTACGAGGCCCGACAAACTCCGCTTGGAGCAGGGCTGATAGAACTTGGAGTCTGTTTGTTCGCCTGCTTACTGGGGGTAGCACCCCAAGCCCAGAGCTATCAATCAGGTCTAGTTCGTTGTCTTCCTTGAACACGATAACCAACGACAAGACATTCGATTTATAAATATCTAAACTTCACCAACGAAAAAAAGTAGAAATGTTCAAGGTGTGCAATAAAAATTTCCGACGTGAAAAACATATACCGATGAGGCATTACATTATAACCACCCTCAGCGTAGAGAAATGAGCTCGCCTGGAAACCGAACGGTGGCGCTAATGAAGTTCATAGAGCAGTATACATACAACCCGAGGACCGGCTTTCGGTTAGTAGAGTATTCGGAGTCAGAATGGGAAAAGCTGCCGATTTATCGGAGTTTGATAAAGGGCAAATTGTGATGGCACGGCGCGGCTTGTGGGTTGTTCACGTGCCGCTGTAGTGAGCACGTATCAAAAGTGGTGCACAGATGCGGCCAAACGACGAACCGTTATACAGCTGTGTCTCGCCCACAGCTCACTGATGCCAGAGGAGACCGGAGACTGTCACGCATTGTTCACAGCGACCGCAGGGCCACAGTGTGACAAGTCACCCGCAGCTACAACAGTGGTGATCAGGGCAATGTGTCACAGCGCACCAGTAATCGCAGAGTTCTGCGTATGGGCCTGCGTAGCCGAAGACCCAGCCGAATCCCCATGCTCACTGCACGCTATCGCCAACAACGCATGAAATGGGCCCAAGATAATCGAGATTGGACCGTGGATGTCTGGAAGAAAGAGGCCTGGTCTGACGAATCAACATTCCTGGTGCATCACGTAGACGACCGTGCGCGGATACGCCGATTACCAACGGAGGCTATGTCACCTGGATGCACTATTGGGTGGAAACAGGCCGGCGACGGCGGTGTTATGCTGTGGGCGATGTTTTCTTGGGACACCTTAGGCTCTATTATCCCAATAGCACAATCCCTGACAGCTGTCAGGCATCTGAACATTGTTGCGGACCAAGTTCACCCATTCATGGCAGTTGTGTTGCCTGCTGGTGATGGCCATTACCAACAGGATAATGCGCCACGCCACACTGCCAGAATCGTCAAGGAGTGGTTCGAGGAACATGCTGGTGAATTCACCTGACATGAACCCAATCGAACATTTGTGGTTCGACTTGGAAAAGCCGGTTCGCGCTAAATCACCAATACCCCGAAATGTACAGGAGCTGGAAGACCTGCTGTTTACATTATGGTACCAGATACCCCAGGATACCTATCGCCACCTCATCGAATCGATGCCTCGCCAAGTGGCCGCTGTTTTGCGGGCTAAAGGGGATTCTTCAGCTTATTAGGTAGGTGGTCATTATGTGATGGCTCATCGGATGTATTAAACATCGGAATGAAAATTCGAAAAAAATCAATCCTGAGTCTTTTTTTAAGAAGATATTACTGCTGATCTGCTTTATTAACCGATGCTCGCCATTAAAACTTATGTTGGGGCAAATAATGGTAGTATTGGCCTTTTAATGTGAAATATATAGAGCTATGCAAGACAGTACGAAAAAGTATCACTGAAGACGTAAGGAAATTCAACTGTGAGCTAGTAAGGAAAGCAATTGAAAACAACCAAAGCCTAAAGATAGCAAAGGGACATCTCAGTAAGGGAAAAAAACAGATTATGGCACTGAGAAAAGAAGATGGTTCTGTAACAAGAAATAGAGGCGAAATTTTGACAAGAGTGAAAGATTTCTACTCCAAATTATATGAAAGGGATGATACATGTACTCCAGACATCATGAAAGGTACCAGTACCAGAGTTCTTCCAGTCCTTCCAGCAGAAGTTGCACATGCAATCAAGAACATGAAACGGGGAAAAACTCCAGGAGAAGATGGAATTACTGTAGACATCATACAAGAAGCAAGTGGAGAAATCGAAACAGTACTCGCCCAAATTTTCACTCGATGCCTTAATGAAGGGAAAATTCCTGAGGATTGGAACAACGCTACAATGATCTTGCTACATAAAAAAGGTGACATTGAGGATCTCAGGAACTACAGACCTATCAGCCTCCTATCAGTGGTTTATAAAATCTTCACTAAAGTTCTTTCACACCGCTTGAAGGTGACACTGGACGTGGCTCAACCGAGAGAACAAGCTGGATTCAGGAGTGGCTACAGCACAATAGATCATATCCACGTACTGAGAGAACTAATTGAAAGAGCGAGGGAATATGAACTTCCATTGTGCATGGCTTTTATCGATTATGAAAAAGCCTTTGATTCGGTGAAACCATCAGCAGTTGCAATGGCTCTGAAATCCTGCGGTATTGAAGATGCATACATTAATATTATTAATAACATCTATGAAAATGCAAGTGCAAAGATTCGGCTGTTTGAAAATACAACACACATAAAAATTGGAAACTGAGTGAGACAAGGTGACACCATATCTCCGAAGCTCTTTAATACCACATTGGAAAATGTCTTTCAATCACTGAACTGGGAAAACAAAGGGATAAAGGTTAATGGAGATTATCTAACCCACCTTCGTTTTGCTGATGACATAGTCATTTTTGCAATTACCCCATCAGAGCTACAGAGTATGATCCAGGAACTTGCTGACAAGAGTAAAGAAGTGGGATTAAAAATGAACTTTCAGAAGACAAAAGTGATGTACAATGCTTTTACAAGAAATGAAGATTTATCGATTGATGGAGAAAAGCTGGAGATAACAGACACGTACGTTTATCTTGGACAGCAGATATCAAGTGAGGGTCACATTGATGAAGAAATTAATCGGCGTACAAAACTTGCCTGGAGAGCTTTTGGAAGAAACAGCATAATTTTCAAGAGCAATATGCCATTATGTCTTAAAAGAAAAGTGTTTGATCAATGCATCCTTCCAGTGCTTACGTATGGTGCAGAGACGTGGACCTTAGCTAAAAGAGACATACAAAGGCTGCAGACAACTCAAAGCAGCATGGAGAGGTGCATGCTTGGTGTAACCAGGAGAGATAAGAAGAGGAACACGTGGATCCGAAAAATGACAAGAGTGGAAGACATCATGATCAGAGTTAAATCCCTGAAATGGCAATGGGCTGGACATACTGCCAGAAGAACAGACCATCGATGGACAGCCGAAATTTTAGATTGGATTCCAAGGGACAGGAAAAGACCCAGAAGAAGACCACATGGAAGATGGGTGGATGAAATTCGAAAGTATGCGGGAGTGACATGGAGGAGACTGGCACAAGACAGACCGTTGTGGAGGAAACTTGGGGAGACCTTCGTCCAGCAGTGGATTGATAATGGTTGACAATGATGATGATGATGATGATGATGATATATATATATTAGCTATATTTTTTGCAAAGGAAGAATTCTGAAGTGTTATTATTTAATAAACTACTTGGAACAGCAGAAAAAGGTAGCGTGAGAAAAACTTTCAGGCACGACCACTGGCGTTACTCAACGCGTATAGCGACCAACGACGGGTTAAGACTTTCACCGTCAGCCTGCGAAGCAGAAATTCTTTAGTTATTTATGGCTACATAATGCTAATAATTATCCGCAGCTAAGTGCGGAAAGGCCAGGTGGAGGTTGGCTAGCGTTGCGAACAGTTACAATACTTACAATGCAACTGCAAAATGGTTTATTAATGAGGATGGAATTAGCTACCACAGACGCTTATTTTTCAAGCCTTCCTATGTCGATCAGCGTACGATATGTGTCAAATTTAATTAATAATTTTTAACGCCAAAAGTCTTTATTCCCGATTTCGGTGACATCACAATTCTTTTCGGTCACCATGCGTTCGGTCATACTACGACCTTGAATGCACGGAGTGGAATTCGTCCCTTTGATCGCTTGGTTAAATTTCCTAATCTATTTATGCAACACGACTGGCTGCGTCTTCCCTTTCAAGCCTTTTTAGTTTCGCTACGTTACGTGATAGCAAGTCATACATCACCTTGATCTTGAAGCTTACTTCATCCCTCAGGAAGAGTTCGACTTCTCATGAGATAATAGTAAACAAAGTGAGATAGAATTTAGTAAGCGTTTTCCGCCCATTGAAGGGTGCTCAAGCTTGATCGCAAGCGTAGATTTCGTGACGAAGCACGTGTTCGGCATCCGATTCTCGTGGTTTTATCACGTTGAATATAATGATGAGGAGAGGAACGGAAGTGCTTTGTAAGCAAAGTGCGTCCTTTGTTGGCCAGCCACGGAATCCCGCGCCTGTGACGCACGGAAAGGCTAATATACCCGTTCTCCAACTTTCGATATGCGGTAAAATAACATACGTGAAATGCTTCAGTGCTGTCGGTTTTCCTTGCACAACGATATGCTTTCATAATAAACAGGGCACTTGAACTGGAGGTCTCATTCTTTCAATGGTCAAGCCAGGGAATGGATGCCTTAGTAGTGACTGCAGCTATTCCGTGCGTGTGATACCTATTAATAATCAATTCCTCAAAACGTAACCTATTGATGTGTTGTTTTCTGTGGAGCTTTCTTCACAGTATAGAGACTTTTGACCCGGATGTCAGCCAGTTTCACGGTTACCGTCCTCTAACCGTTTAATGACTACATTGTGAAACAAGTAGAATTATTTTGAAGAATCCATATTATGTGGCGCTCAAGGACACTAATAAGTTGACTTGGAACAATGATCTCACTTAAAAACACACAACTTTCCATTGTGAAGAAAAATAAAACAGAAGATTGGCTAGGTAAAATTTCACGATCTCTTTAACCACTTAAGATCCCAAGGAAAAAAAAAACAACAAAAAAAAAAAAACGGTAAAAAAAACGTAATTGTTTTTTGCAAGGTACAAGTAGCTCGATTCCAGACAATGAACATACCTGAAACGTAATATTACGAGCATCGTTCTGGTAGTTATAAAACAAAAGACGAAAGTTCCGTTACACATTTTGTGGAACGAAATGAAAGGACAATTATTTCAAAAGTCTATATTTGTCTGATATATGCGAAAACATGGCGCCCTATCTCACATCAGTGGGCCCGTAATATTACGGATCTCGATTTTCTTGCACTATCATTCGTTAACGTAATATTACGTACCTGGATTCTAAGTGGTTAAAATAAAGGATCATTCTTCTTATGAATACGCATTACTTAACTTTCCGAGCCATTCACTGATTCATGTTCATACAAAGATAACGAACGCTACCAAAAACTCGAATGTAATCTACAAGCTTTGAGAATTAAAAATTAAATTTTTTTAAATATTCCCCGAAATTCTAATTTTTTTTTTATTGGGAGTTTAACGACCTCCGTGAGCAACTCAACGAGCCATAAGCAGTTGCCCGTCCCTAATTTAGAGCCACTGGTTCCAAGGAAGAGAGAGAGCCATGCAGTGCCGTAAGACAAACACAACATCCATGCCTCACTGGGATTCAAATCCTGACCCATCTTGGACGAATGGTTCAGAAGCCAGCGCTTAGACCACTGCGCCACCGCGGCGGCATTCTAAATTTACAAGGAACTTTCGAAAAAAATGCATATAATGCTGTCTCCTCGATAGGAAAGTTCTGTACTGGAAAAACTTCGTTTGCGTTCGATCTGCCTCACCTTAAAAAAAAAAAAAAAAAAACGTTTTCCTGGTTCAGTCTTGTACACACACCGGCCACTGAATTAGAAACCTTTATGCAGATGTACGTAAACGTCGTCACTTACGTAGCGTATATGCCAAATACTTGGTTACGTGCATAAGCACGTAATCTAACTATTCTAAGACTGCGGATCGTCAGTAACAATGATCACAATCGGAAAAACAAAGAATCTTTCGGAATTCGATAAAAGGCTTATTGTGTGTCCCTGTCTGGCTGGAGCGACGATTTTGATAACAGCAGAGTTGACTTGTTTCTCAAAGGTAATCGCTTTAAGTCAGCGGAAAAATAACCCACGCTGCTTGTCTAAGAGGCGTAACTGTGGCGCGACGACAATATGTCAGGAAAGAGATCGCCGTCGTCTGAGAAGGCTTGTAGGGAGAAATACGACTTTCTGTGTGCAGTAATTGACCGAAACATTCAACGAAGGCTGTTCTCAACTCATATCTCAGCGAATTATGCGCGGGGAATTAAAGAGGATCAGTACTGGCAGTCGCATGACTATACGTAAATTACTGATTTCTGTAGAGAACAGGAAAGTTCGCCTACAGAGGTGTCAAGAACACTGTGACTGGACACTAGAAAAAAGTCATGTGGTCCGACGAGTTGCGGTACACCTTATTCTGTATCGACGGTAAGCAGAGTTCGGCGGGAGCCCCATGAAGCAATGGACCCAACTTGCCTGGTAAACACAACAAGGTTCTGGAGGTGTTATCATGGTGTAGGGCACATTCTGTTGATACGGAACGAATCCCCCGATATTGCGAGAGGATCGAAAGTTTTGAAACTCGAAATACCGTCCCCAGACAGACGTGTTTCAAAACTGTCGAAAACGGAAGTTAAACGGAGTGAAAAACTTTCCTGCAATTTAACTTGAGCTTGAGAGTCACATTGTCTCATTCCCTTTCCAATTTTTATATGTGCTGTGTCATCGAACAGTAAAGCCTTTGCACTTGCATCTTCATGGATGTTCTTAATAATATTAAGATAAACATGGGTATGCACGTTTATATGCCATCTAGCGGGAACAACCTTCTCCGATAAAAGTGGAAAACATATGGAAAACTATGAGCAGACATTGTTTCAATACAATTTTTTTTTAACATGACTTCTAGAAGCGCAGATGTTGTATGTATATACAAGCAGGCAGACAGAGAAAACGATAAACATGGCATATTTTTCAACAGTCTTAAATTACGCGATTTTTAATATAGCAGAATTTGTGCTAAAAGAGACATGATTTATATATATATATATATATATATATATATATATATATATATATATATATATATATATATAATTCTCCTCTCAGTTTTATACCAACGGATCATGGGCGGAGATGGCGGCTACGAAAACAGCATCGAAAGCTGTTGAGTCTGTCTTACAATTGATATACAAAAAGAAAAATATTCTTTTCGGACATTCCTGTGCCTACCTGTGGCTGAACAATAAAAAGCTAAAATTTCACACTCATGGCCCGAATAAGATGTGGAATGGACGTTGTGTTGAATTTGTGACTTCAGTTGTCTTTTATTCTCCAAGCAACACATTTCTCAATTGCAGATGGGCGATCCTTCAAACGACACCAGATACTTGTGACAGTCTAAAGGGGTCGCCCGACTCAACAGCAGCACTTTTTTCTTCAATTATAACGAAGTAAATTTCTCCGTCATTTTTGGTCTACGCCGGGATTCGAACCCGAGGCCGCTTATTCCGGAACAAGTCGCTCTACCAACTGAGCTACGCAGACGTTTTATTCTGATTCCTATCTGCCTTTATGTCGTGTGCGTCCTGCTGGCAGGTACGTCACACAATCCCTCTTCTTTTTTTGTTTTTGTTTCGGGGTTTAAAGGCCACCGTGAGCAGCTCAATGAACTGTAAGAAGTCGCCGGCCCTAATTTGGGGCCACTAGTTCCAGAAAAGGGAGAAAGCCAAAGCCGTAAGACAAACGCACCATCCGTGACTCATCGGGGATTCGAAACCGGACCCATTTCAGACGAATGGTTTAGACGACAGCGCCTCGTACCACTCGGCCATTGAAGCGGCTATCTCACCTTCTTTTCCGTATTCTTAGGGACAAAGGAGAATCCAGAAAACTTACAAGGAAAGGCCATAAAAGCGAAACTTAAATGTACAGAAATTATATTATGATGTAGTAAAATAACGAATGCATTTGGTGTGAGCAAAAATTAATTTTAGAGTCTATTCATAGCCTGCAACAAAACTGGAGAAAACTATAAAATTTAGAATCACTGCAACAAATAAAAATGAAATATAGACATCACAAAGAAAGGTAAATTAAAATTTAATTCAGTAAACCCTTATGTGGGAGGCCACTGGCTCTCCCTTCTATCAGCGCCTCCTTAGGAACACTGATAAGTACCAATGGCATAAGTCATTCCTTCTTTGGAGTACATTCGTAATTCACGAATGATCATTCAAATGAATGGTCATTCAATTTTCACTCTACTCCCGGTTGTCCCACTACATTCATGAGTAAATCATTCGTTGCAGGAATCCTGTCTTTACGACCAGAGCAGAAATTGGCACACTGCCCAAAAGAGCGCGAGCTTAGTTGGAACCCATCCAGGAATGATCTCTGCTCGTCGCGAACACACCATTCGCATTCAGTCAGAGTGGAAATTGGCCAACTCCCAAAAGTGCGGAATCGAATATAGAACGCATTCACTGTTGATGAACGAATCTCCGCTCGTCGCGAACACACTATTCAGATGAATGCATTCTCGTTCCATTTCCATTCTCTAGTTTCATCATAATTCCAAGCTGTTATTTAAAAAAAAAATGCACTTATTACATTGAAAGTTCTTCAGAAAAATGAACAAACGATTTATTTAAAAACAATAGTAAATAACTCAAGAACAAAGGCTCAGGCCATAACAATGGGGGTACAGACAGACTACATAATTAAGGTTGAATATGTTCACCAAAATTTGTAAGTCCCCGGTTCTAAATATAAAAATTATAACCATTCAAAGGTGAACAGCACGGATCTAAAATTTATCCCAAGCCCCAACAGTAATAAAACGTATACAGTTGTAAAAACATACACTAAAGGATCGCCTCTGGGCCGCAGAAATTTCATTGGGAGGGACGGCAGAAAGACGCGAGTGTTTAATGTCATGTATGTGCTACTGTTGATTTATAATGCAAGAAAAAAGAAAGGAAAAATCCTTAAGCAATACCAAGGAAGCAAGGACAAGAATGCGGCGATCGACCCAATTCTAAGAACACCAATGAGGTACTCAAGGCAATGTATTACATGAGAAAAAAGGAAGAGCTGCTCATGTGCAAGGGTATGAGCATATACATCACTGCACACCAGAGATGGAGACTTCCGCCGAGAAAAGTCTCTAGGAAAGCGCGTAGATCCGCGGTATTCACCTGTTATAAGTAAAAGAGATGTGATTACGCCACGCCTAGACTGGGAAGCAGGGAGACAGGTGAGTATTAGCATTGTTAGAACGTTCCGTAAAGTTAAAGCAAGGGACCATCCTGGACCACGTTCTCGTATCAGTGAATCGAAGGGTCAGAGAAGAGTTGAGCATGAAAGGAAATCCACTTACATTCAATAACAGCTGGGAATTTCATTAGCCTCGTCTAAAACAGGTTCCTTCCAAGATCCTGAAGGAGAATCTCTTGTCATCTCAAGGCTTAACAAGAGGGTACATTGAGAAGCGTCATATAAGTGTTTCTACACCTGTGGGGCACAGAAACAAAGCAGGATACCCGTTCCCCACAGTGTGAGTCGTGTTAGATATTACGCTGATAAAAAAAGATGCAACACTTTTATCATTGCCGAACTCACGGGAGCGGAAAAAAGTTACACGTGCTGCGACTTCTGTGTGTGTCGCAATAATGGAGGATTGATTACATTATCATTCACAGCGGTGAGAGCGAACCATTCACGGTGAAGAGTAATTCGTTGTGTAAGAATCGTTCACGAATGGTTCATCACTACCGATGAGCAAGAAAGACATCGAAAAACAGCATGTCCAAAGAACATTCAACTTCCACACAACGCAAACATAGGCTCTCGCAACAAGAAGGCAGAATCATAACTACTAGGCAAGCGGGAGTCACGCCACCGCTTAGGATGTAATCGCTGAGACATTTTTCTTCCTCTTCGCAGCAGATAATAACGCCAATTTCTGGTCACGCGACATTTCGATCCACATGGGAAGTCATTAAAAGAAATCACCCAAAAGTGTCCGACTATGTTCTACTACAGGATGCGGCCCGAGTAGTCAGCAACTTCAGGATGCTGACTACTCGGGCCGCATCCTGCAACACCAAGAAGGACACGAGATAGCAAAGCCAGATTTAGTGGACACATAACAACCGATACAAAGATGAAACGATTGAGCTTACAGGCCAGTGCGACTTGCGGAACAAGCAGACATCAATAGTTCGTGTGGCTTCCATGGCTGGCAATAACGGCCGCTACACGGCGCGGCATCGAACGAAAGAGGCTTTGGATGAGGGCTTGGGGTTTGTCGGTCCAGGCTGCTTTCACACGTTGCCACAGTTCATCAGGCGTAGCCGCGGGTGATGCTTGCCGGGCCACTCGGTTGCCGATCAGCGACCAGACGTGTTCGATGGGCGACATATCGGGAGAACAGACGGGCCACGCCAGCAGTGACATCTGGTGGGCCGTGAAGAATTGTTGCACGATGCGTGCCACGTGCGGGCGCACATTGTCCTATTGAAACGTGGCCGCTGGCAGGTCCTGCTGGTAAGGGAGGACTACAGGCTCCAAAACGTCGGAGATGTAGCGGTGGCTGTTGAGTGTACCGGCGATGCGTACCAGAGGGGTGCGAGTGTCATATCCAATTGAGCCCCAAACCATAACGCCAGGCGACGGACCGGTATGGCGATGCATAATGCAGGCGTCATACAGTCTCTCGCTGCGGTGCCGCCACACGCGGATCCGACCATCGTGGTGTTGCAGGCAGAAGCGGGATTCGTCGGAGAAGACAATTTCGTGCCATTCCGTAGTCCAGGTGCAGCGTTCAACTGCCCACTGCCGCCGCACTCGCCGGTGGTGTAACGTCAATAGTAATCGGAGCAATGGGCACCGTGCGACAAGTCCCCGCTCCTGCAGACGACGTCGAACGGTACGTGCTAACACAGGTTGTTGCGCAACACACCCTAATTCCTGCGCTAACGTTCGTGATGTGGCGGTGCGAGCCGTCAATGCCCGCCGCACAACATGCCGGTCCTCTCGTTCGGTGGTGTGCCGCGGCTGCGGCAATCGCTCACGTCCGTCCCTCCTGCACCCACCGAATCCATACTCGCCTCACTGTGGCTGGATGTCGTTCCACATGGGCGCCGATGTCTCGGTACGATAAACCGCTGTCGCGATAAGCCACCATTCGTGCTCTGTCGAACTCCGAAACGTGCTGGAATGACTGCCGTATTCTGCGACGAGGCATCAGGAAGCTTCCCACGCACAGGTCCGGCAGCACAACACACTTTCACTACTTACACCCCACCTTCTGTGCACCCTTCTTATAGTGCTTCTCGGTGGGGTGGCGGGCGCACATGATTTGCATATGCCCTGCAATGCTAATTGTTTGCATGTCCTCTCGCGGGCGACGCATGCTGCGAATTTCAGGCCAATCGGATGCTTCCTTCTTGGTGTTGCATTTTGGGTAGCCAGCAGTGTATATAGATGGAGCTGGATGGGAAACCTAAAGTAGTTAATATTTTTTAGTCATCTGTTGTGGGGATACGGCAATGACAATGCATTACGTGAAATCAACACGGTCAGAAGTGGCTTCGATGAAGTACGCAAGTGAGATAAGAGGCTCGCACACAGAGGAACTATCAAATGAATATTCACTAGTGGATTGCGAAGACGAATCTATCGCTGGGATACAATCTTTCAGAACGCTACGGTCAAGATCATACGAGCTTCAGCTCCTTCGCGCAAAGAAACTGCCACGGATATACTCGAAGAGAAAGACATCGGCTGCCAGAGAAGTTCCAAAGTAGCAAGGGAATTGCAGAACGCTACGCTTGCAAACAGAAGCTCTGCAAAAAGCATGTGGAACAACTGCCACAAAAATTCTTTGAACGTGGGATCAAGACTACAAAGCCGCCGGTACCGCGGTGGTCTAAGCGCTGGCTTCTGATCATTCGTCCGAGTTGGGTCCGAGTTCGAATCCGAGTGATGCATGCATGTTATGTTTGCCTTTCGGCGCTGACTCTCTCCCTTCCTTGGAGCCAGTGGCCCTAAATTAGGGACGGGCGACTGCTTATAGCCCATTCAGTTGCTCACGGTGGTCGTTACACGTTCAATAATAATAATAAAAGAAGACCAGAGAAATGAAGATTTATGGCATTCAGTAAGAAAACTCTGTCGCCGCCCCCGTGGTGCAGTGGTCTAAGAGCTGGATTATGATCCTCTGTCCAAATGGATCCAGGTTCGAGTCCTGGATAGGGCATGGGTGGTGTGTTTATCTTACGGCACTGGCTCTCTCCCTTCCCTGGAACCAGTGGCCCAAATTGGGGACGGGCAACTACTTACAGCCATTGAGTTACTTACGGCGGTCGTTATACTCTCCAGAAAACTCTGTCAATGAATGTACACTTTTATTCATTTTGCTCATACGTAAAAGTTATTTACTTAAACCTTTTCCATTACCCCCTCCTCCAAAAAACAAACAGAAAAGCGTTGTTTGCCTCATGTTCTTCAATTCGACAAATTTTTAAATTAAAAAAAAAAAAAAAAAAAAAACAGATTTCACAAAGAAAAATTATTTTGGATAAGAAAAATCTTTTGATGATACTGTTGTAATACAGGAAAATCGCGAGCCACGTGACGGTTCTAGAGAAACACGGTGTAAGTCGAGTAAACTCGTGAAATCAAATTCTCGATCTCACAAAACCTGCCCCAAACTCATTTGCGTAGCGAAACAGAAGTTTTGGTTTTGATCAAAGTCCTCATTACGACACGCGTTCCCTTAGATCCCTGGCTCGGTTTCTCCCGCCGGCTACGATTTTAAACATCTGCATAGGAAACTAGGCGCAGTCGCCCAGGGTGTAAGATGGCGACAGCGATAGTGATTAGATACAACGGTTTCGTGAAGTTTTACCATACTAATAGCGTTGTTTAAACTGCACGCCTACATATTATTTCGAAGGTATTCCAATCATGAAAATCACGTGACATCGTGGTTTAGAGTCCAATGGACCGAATCTGTTTATGCCATGTCGAAACTTTCAGCCGAAATCAGATATCACAACAGATATCCTGGTAACTGTTGTATCACTTAAAAAATGCGAAAACATAATTTCATGAAATGAATCCACAGCTTTTGAAAAACAAGTTTCGTAAAATAAACTGGGGTTTAACCTACACATATTTACTTGCGACGGCGTAAAATGTACATGAGGCAGACAAAAAAATAAATAAAAATATCGATACTGATTCATTGTGCTTACCAGAACAGGAAGCAAATCCTGTGGTTAAAGTAAACTACAGCACTACAAAAACTTCCCCTTTCCTGCATTTCATCACTACATACATGAACATACTCAATCCGAAATAACTGAAGATTCGCCAACAGGGGGTTGGATACACTTTGTTTCCATAACTTCAAATCTTTCAGGGAGCCCTTTAAAGCATTTGCGATCTTTTTAAAGAACATTCTGCCAAATTCTTAAACAGCTCAGAAAGCATAGAGAAGCGGTTTACTGCTGTTCCCCTGTCAGCAGTCGTAGAGTGACCTTTGTGGAAATGCCCTTGTCCCGCACCTTCATTTAAAATGGGTTGGCATCAGCTGCAAGAAATTTCTGTCCTCTAAAGACACTCAACATATAGTGAATCTTCTGTAGTTGCTTACTAATTTTACACACACACACACAGGCAAAAGCGCACGCGCGCGCAGGAAGAAAAAAATAAGCAATCAATTTATTACTTCACCTAACTGACAGAAATTAAGAGGGCTACTTAATTTTGAGGGATTTTTATCCCTCTCTTACACGACGGATTTACTAACTATTAGTGGGTGCTTATTATTTCATCTTAAAATGCAATTTACAGTAACTGATAAGTCTTTACCACCGACATTTCAACTTTTATGCAAAATTTAATGAATACAGCATTTTCCTTGCTCTATACATGGTTAAAATAGACGTAACAAAAGCCGCCTCGATTTAAAATTGAAATGGCAAATAACTGCAGAAAAAAAAAAAAAAAAAATGAGTTATTTACACGTGAGATATTAAAAAGCAACATGTGACGACACGTTCATCGAACCCTAAGCTATATATACGTAGTTATGTTTATCGGTTACTTGAATTTAGATTTGTGTGTGTATGTGTGGTACTTCCTCATTTCCTCTCTCGCATACTACTTCATCAGAAAAATGAACATGAGGAAGTGACGGCCCAGAGTATGAGTCCTAAATGAGATAATGGTGTGTGTGTGTGTGTGCGCGCGCGGGATGGTTGGTTGGCTATAAAAATATACACAGATAGCCGTTGACAGGTTAGGGCTGTGAGTAACTTAATAGTTAGAGCAACTAACAGTCAACCCCATGATTGCGAGTTCGAAACCGAATGCTGCTATAATGAGCTTTTAACACCCACCGGGCCACGGAAAGTGCGTTAAGCCAACGAACCAGGGGTAAGGACCCTCGTTAAAAATAAGATCACTTCTCTTCCTGCCTGCTGTGCTTCACATGTCTCGTGGCTTTCCCCTCACGGTGATGTAACATGCCTCTCCGTTATTTTCGTTCTAACACATGACACGGTCTTTTTAGACTAAGGAAGTCAGGTCTAAACCTAACCTTGCGTATAATCTGTACAAGAAAATGAGGCGCGTGACGTACCACTGACAGATTATATCCTGTAAACACATAAACACAATGACGGGAAAATGCACTCGCCAGCGTCTTTTTTTTTTTTTTTTTTTTCGTTATCGCTATGTGAGTCAAGTCTACCACTTAGCCTGCTATCTACCTATATGTTTTTAACGGTCCGACAACCTTCAGCATCTGTGACTTATGGAGATAACATGAATAATAGCTTTATTAAAACAAGTTAGTAAAATCATGCAATGCATTGATTATGATACGCTTTCCAACATACCAGAAATCATTACTCAAGTTATTACTCAAGTTATGAAGATAATGGCTGTAGAATAAATCTCGCTTCTGACCTTTGATCCCATTTCGATGATATTAAACTTAACCGGTAAAGTATACTTCCAGAAAAACATGATACAGTTTTGTCTCAATCGAAGCATTTTTACGTAAGTTATAACGCATAAGGGCGATGGAATGGATCCCGCTCCTATGTCCTGACCTTTGACCCCATTTCCTCCATTTTCAGCAGAGTTCATCACCAGGTGGTCTCCTACCACATACTAAAATTTCATCGAAATCGAACCATATTTACGCAGATTATGACGCATAAGGGCAATGGAATGCATCCCGCTCCTATGTTCTGCCCTTTGACCCCATTTCGCCCATTTTCAATAGAGTTCGTCCCCAGGTGGTCCTCTACCACATAATAAAATTTCATCGAAATCGAACCATATTTACGCAAGTTATGATGCATAAGGGTAATAGAATGGATCCCGTTCCTATGTCGTGCCCTTCGATCCCATTTCGCCCATTTTCAATAGAATTCGCCCCGAGGTGGTCCCCTACCACATACTAAAATTTCATCGAAATCGAACCATATTTACGCAAGTTATGACGCATAAGGGCAATGGAATGGATCCCGTCCTGACATTTGGCCCTATTTCGCCCATTTTCAATAGGGTTCCTCCCCAGGTGGTCCCCTACCTAACACATACTAAATTTTCATCGAAATCGAACCATTTTTACGCGAGTTATCGTGCAGACGGACAAAGCGGGAGCATATATGCTTCTTCAACCTACGGTTGGAAAGCGTAAATGAATACAGGTAGGACCCGGTTTACGCCGGAGTTAGGTTCCCGAGATGTCCGGCGTAAATTGAAGAAAAATATAATGGGAACATATGTAAATACATTAGATTCCGTCTCAAGATTTTCAGTAACCTACACAAAATTCTGGAAAAATATTTTATTTGATGAAATTTATGTATTGAAAATTGGCCACCCCGGTGGCGCAGTGGTCTAAGCGATGGCCTCTGATCATTCGTCCAAAGGGGGTCCGGGTTCGAATCCCGGTGAGGCATGGATGTTGTGTTTGTCTTACGGCACTGGCTCTCTCTCTCTCTCTCTTACCTGGAACCAGTGACTCCAAATTAGGGACGGGCGACTGCTTATAGCCCATTGAGTTGCTCACAGTAGTCGTTAAACCTCCAATTAAAAAATATATATATATCAGAAAGTTGTATAATGTTTAAGATAATACAGGGTGTCCCACTAGCTACCGAACCCGGCGTTTCATTAATAATATTAACACCAATGAAGATATTGCAACGAAATTTTAAGTGGACTTACCACATTTCGTGCGAAATGTGATGACATCTCAACATGTGCTGGAAGTGCCCGCCATTTGCGTCCAGACAGCATTGAACCCGGCGCACCATAATGTGGAAAGTCCTTGCCAGTACATCCGCCGTCACTGCCTGAATTTCTTCGGTGTTGTTTGCTTTTAAGGCATCTATGGTTAGCGGGTTCTTTTGGTAAACTCTCTCTTTTAGAGATCCCCATAAAAAGTAATCACAAGACATGAGATCGGACGAGCACGGTGGCTATAGACCCTTCGAAATGACGCGGTCGCCGAAAAAGGACTGAATGTCAGCCATACTGGTGTGTGATGTCCCTCCATCATGCTAGCAATATCCAATTGAGAGTTCTTCGTCGTCCAATTGATTTACAAAGGTGTTGAAGATTTCCATATATGCAGCTGTTGTGATGGTTGTATCGAAGAAGATGGGACCAATTATGCGGCGCCGGGTCATCCTACACCAAACACCAATTTTTTGTGAATGAAGGGGTTCTTCATGTACCGCATTGGGATTTTCAGTGGCACAAATACAGGAATTTTGAGAATTGACGTATCTGGACACGCTCAGCGAAATGGCATTACAAAGCAGCAGAGAGGAGCGTCCGGCTGGCTGGCGGACTGCTCCTCAGTGACGCCACACTTAGGAATGCGTCTGCCACTAAGCAGCACTCCGGCTGGCTGGCGGACAGCACCGGGTTCAATGCTGTATGGACGCAAATGGTGGCCACTTCCAGCACATGTAGTGATGTCATCACATTTCGCACGAAATGAGGTAAGTTCACTTAAAATTTCGTTGCAATATCTTCATTGGTTTTAATATTATTAAAGAAATGCCTGGTTCGGTAGCGAGTGGGACACCCTGTATTTTAGGGAAAAAAAGAAAACTTACTGCTTTAAAAACGATAGAATAAATTTCCGTTTGGTTTTCTCTTTTGATAATAAGTTGCAGTATAGTTGTAGAACTGGCTCAATTCCTCTCTTAACCCTCCAGGTTGCAGAAGCTTTGGAAGAGGAAAGGCGAAATTTTGTCACATGTATAATAGGAGACTCTCCTAAAAGCATCCTGTCTTTCTGTAGTATTCGTCGTCGTTAAGATACGCATATATGCGTTCTCGCCACTATGAACCTGAAAATTCTTTTGACGCAATATTGCGTTCTCGCGGCTTTTGAACAGGTTTTCGATGAACGTGTTATTGCGTCGTCGCCGCTTTGGGTACAGAAATCTCCGAAGGTATATATACGTGTTTGCCAGCTGGAGGGTTAACTATTGAGCTCGACTCCCATTTGAGGTCGGTGCTACAGAAGATCTCACATCCCTTTTTATAAGAGCCTCTTACATTGATTTCACTGTTCGTGCCATGGGCATTACAGAGTCAGCTTCACTTTTCCCTGTGTCTTATTTGGACAGTTGTTCAGCTATAGTCTTCTAAACCTTCTGTTGAAAGCTCTAGACACCAGGGCATGTTTGTCAGTTCACTTGCAGTTCTTAGTCCGTGGTTAATGTAATTTGCTTTTTTTCGACCCATTTTATATTCTGTATTTCCTTTGCTTAATTATTTAAATTTTAGGCTGTAGCTTAATCATTCAGCACTATATTTTTAGTATCATGTAAGTTTTATTACAATGTCGGGACCATCTGTGTCTTGGAAGTCCCGCAAAGTCACGACTCATCATCCCCTCCAATCGTGATCTACGAGAGACGCAAAAGTGAAGCGGGCGTAAACCTAGTACTACCTGTATTGAAAACGTAGCAGGTATTTCCGCGAGCCGCGAACAAAGGCGATAACGTTGTCAGAATAATACAGTATAACAAAGCAACATTCCTATCGGTACCCTCTGTGCTAAGTAGTGATACAGCTCTTTATTCGCGACCATCCCGTAGTGGTGGAAGGGGGAGGGGGACAAAAAACCCCATGGTGTCACAACGTCAGCATCATGCTTAAAGTGCCCACCAAGAACAACTGAACAAACATGAATATAAACCCGCCAACCCCCCCCCCCCAAAAAAAAAAAAAACTGTCATTAAAACTTACAAGGACAAACGGCACCTTGAACGAAACAAAATTATCAGATGACGGAATGCGATATTATTGTTTGATTTGAGTGAGTCAAGTACGGAAAACGTAAGAAACGTGCAGCAGCAAATATATTTGAACTCGATAGCAGACCTTGGATTTGTTTCGTAAAAGCGAATTATGACAAAACCGTTGAACAAAAGAGATGTATCGCTTGAAGAGCTTAAAAATTCATCAGGTATAAGTGGTATTTCGGCACAAAACACGTTAGACAAAAGACAAGACTTTCAGCGACCAAAGTGTAATTTCTTAATAATGAACTAGTACAGATTTTTATTTCTTTATGCTTTTCAAATTTAAAAAACGTGTTTTACAAAGTCTGGCATGAGAAAGCCAATATATGATTTAATACTAAAATCCCACTTGCCGCCAATACGCACAGCACAAAAGCTCTAACGTGCGATGAACCTTTCGGGCAGGCAGAAATATTTTCTCACTGCTCAAGAATTTCTAGATCCCCGAAACACATTGAGTGATCGCTTGATTAGCCCTAATTATGTCTATGGGGGAGAAAAAAACAATAATAATAATAAAAAAACCTCACAGGTACTAAACAAACTATTTAACTAATGCTGAGCCACACAGACAAAATCTATCCAAAATACATTGCTGTCCGAAACTTAAGGACGAGGCACATTTTGGCCAGTCAAAATTAGTAAAAGCGGTTTTACAACTTCAGTAGTATCGATGCTAATAGTAACAGTAAAATGAAACGCACGGCATAAAAAATGATGGGCAATATGCAACAGGGATCGAAACAGAACAAAATGTTACTTCTGTCGTCAAGTGGCACTCTTTCATAACGCTGCATAAACTGACCATACAGCGAAGTTCTCTGTATGGGATATCTCCACCCCGCACCACAATGCATGTTTGACACAGGTGTGTCATGCTTTGCACCAAGTGGCTTAGGAGTTCTTGGGGTAAATTGTCCTACTCCTGCTGGAGTGACTTGATAAGTGCTGCAATGGTTTCTAGTGGGGGATTTCTTTGTGTAACACATCTCTCTAGAGCGTCCTAAGAATGTTCGATTGAACTGAGATCAGGGGAGCGGGCTGGCCACGCCATCCGTCGGATATCCTTACTAGCCAATACTTCATCCACCACTGCACTGCGGTGAGGACGGGTGTTATCTTCCCTGAAACTGGTATCTGCACCCATATATCCCCATGGAACAGACGAAAGTGGCGAAGAATTACATCATTGCAGTACATCTGATCCATTGATCTGAAGACCAGTCAACGTGACACATACAGCACTGATCGCGGGCTGTACGGATATGGATAGACAGCGTACGAGTTTCCAGGAATACAGTCCTACTTCATTTAGACGTCCTGATACGGTTTGGCACACAATTCGTACACTTTTGCTTGCTTGAAGACTATTAGCCAGCAGGCTCGCAGAACTTATCTGACACAGTATCGCCATTATGACAAATTATATGGTCATCCCGTTGTACAAGCCAGCGGGACGACCTCCAGCAAAACATGTAGATGCGATTCTGTGTCTTCTAAACGCTGACCAAAGCCTCGATGTTATGCTGTGTTCTACTCCAAACTCTCTAGCGACATCGGTCATCAGTCCGGCCTTCTTCGAATTTGCCAATACTTCGGTGCCCGGTAAAATCATCCATATGATATCTACGAGACATCTTTTTGATACCTCAGACACGCAGTTTTTTGCTCCGTTGCTGAAACATGTGAAAAACAGAATGAACACATACAAGACACGATTCGGCTTCCTATCTATATACACCCTCGGCAGCCACCACGTGCTCATAGCAAATTTGCATTCGGGCTACGCACCACAGATTGCCTTTTAACGTCACACCACTCGTCTGCATATGTTAGCAAGATCTTTTAGCCTCATGCGCTCTGTAATCGTCAGATTTCATGTTCGTGCGTAAGTTTTGGACAGCAGTGTGTACTAAGGATTCTTTTCCGGCAACTGATTAAAATGGGAAATGACAACAGCACATTGTTCATGAATTCAACACAAACTCAAGCGTACGTAAATAACATTTTTTAAAATAAAGTTCTACTTAAAATCAAAAGGAAAATTCATATCCAGGAGAAAATGGCCTCAAAAGCTTGGGCTATCGCATTCTTGCAATTTAATCAATACGTGATTACATACATATGTTGGTCTTTAGATATATAAGTTATGTCAAGTTAGTTTGTTTACAACGCATTCTTGGGCAAAAACTGTTCTTTAAAATATTATATTGCCTATGAATCTTTCTTTCCATTGACAATAACAGAGGTTGTACTTGACAAAGTGGCCACTCAAGTGTGTATGGACGAGTTTGGTTAGCACAACATAAAGTCCGGCAATAAACTAAACAAGCAGATCTCGAGAACACAAAACAGAAAAGAACAATGTAAAAAAGGTGGCGGATAAAGTCATCGGCAAATTGTTCCCTCTCTCTCATCATGACTTAAAACGCACGACTGGAAACATTGCTGAAAATCATTTGGTTAAACTCCTTTCAGTATTGTCGTCACAGGCTTTTTAAAAATGTCTTCAGTTGATATCACTGGCCATCATTTTCAAGAACTTTCAGTTTTGAGGATATGTCAAAGTTGCATGGTGCTTAGGCCAGGACACTGAATGTTCTAACACTGATTGATATCTGCACTTCAGCAAAAAAATTATTCCATCAAGGGCTGTGCACGATGGAATAATTTTTGGCGATTTTCAACGCCATTTGAAAGCACAGATTTCCTGCATATTCAGGTTTATAATCGAAATCCATCACAGCTTCTCCATACATTTTCAACTTCCCTATCAAACTATTGATCAAAGTCCATTCCTCATCACATGATAACTTTTTACACATCTGAATCAACTTTTGAAAATTACTAACTGGATGGACAGTTTTCATGTTTTCCTTTTTGAAATCACTTACCGAACATGCCACTTTATCCGACCTCATACAGAAATGAGTTGTTTCTCCATTCATGCGACTTATTAAAACCACCCAAACTTGTTCCAACAAAAAATCAAAAACAATGCTTCAATAAAGCACTTCATGCAAGAGATAAAAAATCAAAGCGACTGCTTTATCGCTGTAACATGCTCTCACTGGCTCACTATTGATGTCAGATGTTACACGAAAAATCACTAATCAGACTTTATAAAGATAAACATTAATATTCTAACGTTTATAGCCCACTATAACAAAGAAAGATATTCTGATTAGAGTAAGAATGATACAGACCCAGGAAGAACGCAAAACAGAATTAGATACGATATCTGAATTCGTCATCATGTTGCAAAAATATCTACACTACATGATCATTATCAATGAATCCTCTATCTGTACAGGAGCCCCTGATTCACTGTCAAATGATCACTTACTCCCACTGCAAATATAGCCACGTGTGACACAAAGAATACAACAATAATGCGTAAAGAAAAATACAATCAACTGAAGGAAACTGAACAAATTACATCCAACTTCTTCCAGAAGTGCCGGACAAATCCTGAGCACCAGGTGGCCCGTCCTTTTTTTTTTTTTTTTTTTTTAACTTCAAATTTCGCAATTTGCAGTAAGTACCGTAAATTCTTTCGTATAATTCGCGCGGATTATCTGTAAGTTATAAGTGCAGCAATTTAAAACTTTTAAAAAATCCGTGTGGTAATTAATAGTCATCAGCAGAGGTGGTGGTATTGGAAAAGTATCGAAAAATGCGCTAACAGAAAACACACACACCCACACACAGTGCGAAGGTAGAGAGCCGCAAAGAGATGGATTTTTTTTTCTTTTTTTGTTACTTACAAGCAATTTGAAAGAAAACATGATAGGTACTATTAGCGCTCGCGGGAGACTACGTGCTGTGGGAAACCTGCTGAGATACTCCACACCACGTAATCGTGGCTGTCGTTAGCCTAATCACATTAATTAAATTACGCTAATCGTACGATATCATCATCATCATTGTCAACCATTATCAATCCACTGCTGGACGAAGGTCTCCCCAAGTTTCCTCCACAACGGTCTGTCTTGTGCCAGTCTCCTCCATGTCACTCCCGCATACTTTCGAATTTCATCCACCCATCTTCCATGTGGTCTTCTTCTGGGTCTTTTCCTGTCCCTTGGAATCCAATCTAAAATTTCGGCTGTCCATCGATGGTCTGTTCTTCTGGCAGTATGTCCAGCCCATTGCCATTTCAGGGATTTAACTCTGATCATGATGTCTTCCACTCTTGTCATTTTTCGGATCCACGAGTTCCTCTTCTTATCTCTCCTGGTTACACCAAGCATGCCCCTCTCCATGCTGCTTTGAGTTGTCTGCAGCCTTTGTATGTCTATTTTAGCTAAGGTCCACGTCTCTGCACCATACGTAAGCACTGGAAGGATGCATTGATCAAACACTTTTCTTTTAAGACATAATGGCATATTGCTCTTGAAAATTATGCTGTTTCTTCCAAAAGCTCTCCAGGCAAGTTTTGTACGCCGATTAATTTCTTCACCAATGCGACCCTCACTTGATATCTGCTGTCCAAGATAAACGTACGTGTCTGTTATCTCCAGCTTTTCTCCATCAATCGATAAATCTTCATCTCTTGCAAAAGCATTGAACATCACTTTTGTCTTCTGAAAGTTCATTTTTAATCCCACTTCTTTACTCTTGTCAGCAAGTTCCTGCATCATACTCTGTAGCTCTGATGGGGTAGTTGCAAAAATGACTATGTCATCAGCAAAACGAAGGTGGGTTAGACAATCTCCATTAATCTTTATGCCTTTGTTTTCCCAGTTCAGTGATTGAAAGACATTTTCCAATGTGGCATTAAAGAGCTTCGGAGATATGGTGTCACCTTGTCTCACTCCTTTTCCAATTTTTATGTGTGTTGTATTTTCAAATAGCAGAATCTTCGCACTTGCATTTTCATAGATGTTATTAATAATATTAATGTATGCATCTTCAATACCGCAGGATTTCAGAGCCATTGCAACTGCTGATGGTTTCACCGAATCAAAGGCTTTTTCATAATCGATAAAAGCCATGCACAATGGAAGTTCATATTCCCTCGCTCTTTCAATTAGTTCTCTCAGTACGTGGATATGATCTATTGTGCTGTAGCCACTCCTGAATCCAGCTTGTTCTCTCGGTTGAGCCATGTCCAGTGTTACCTTCAAGCGGTGTGAAAGAACTTTAGTGAAGATTTTATAAACCACAGATAGGAGGCTGATAGGTCTGTAGTTCCTGAGATCCTCAATGTCACCTTTTTTATGTAGCAAGATCATTGTAGCGTTGTTCCAATCCTCAGGAATTTTCCCTTCATTAAGGCATAGAGTGAAAATTTGGGCGAGTACTGTTTCGATTTCTCCACTTGCTTCTTGTATGATGTCTACAGTAATTCCATCTTCTCCTGCAGCTTTTCCCCGCTTCATGTTCTTGATTGCATGTGCAACTTCTGCTGGAAGGACTGGAAGAACTCTGGTACCTTTCATGATGCCTGGAGTACATGTATCATCCCTTTCATATAATTTGGAGTAGAAATCTTTCACTCTTGTCAAAATTTCGCCTCTATTTCTTGTTACAGAACCATCTTCTTTTCTCAGTGCCATAATCTGTTTTTTTCCCTTACTGAGATGTCCCTTTGCTATCTTTAGGCTTTGGTTGTTTTCAATTGCTTTCCTTACTAGTTCACAGTTGAATTTCCTTAAGTCTTCAGTGATACTTTTTCGTACTGTCTTGCATATCTCTATATATTCCACTTTGGAAGTCACATCTTCTTTAGTTGTCCTCATCTCTCTTCTTTTTTGCATCAACATTTTGGTTTTTCCTGATAATTTGTTCACATGCAATTTGTTCTTAGACCCAGCTAATTTTGTTGCTGTTTCCATAAGAGCTTTGCTTAGTTTTCTGTTAACTTCAGAAATATCCACTTCTTCCGATGTTAGGCCTTCTAAAGCAGAGAATCTGTTCTTCAGTTCCAACTTCAAGGTATTATGGTGTTTTTTAAGGTTGGTTATGTCAATACATTTTGTTTGTCTTATGAGCTTGCTACGTTCGAGTTTAGTATATATATATATATATATATATATACTAATTGAAAGAGCGAGGGAATATGAACTTCCATTGTGCATGGCTTTTATCGACTATGAAAAAGCATTCGATTCGGTGAAACCATCAGCAGTTACAATGGCTCTGAATTCCTGCGGTATTGAAGATGCGTACATTAATATTATTAATAACATCTATGAAAATGCAAATGCAAAGATTCGGCTGTTTGAAAATACAACACACATAAAAATTGGAAAAGGAGTGAAACAAGGTGACACCATATCTCCGAAGCTCTTTAATGCCACATTGGAAAATGTCTTTCAATCACTGAACTGGGAAAACAAAGGGATAAAGATTAATGGAGATTATCTCACCCACCTTCGTTTTGCTGATGACGTAGTCATTTTTCCAATTACCCCATCAGAGCTACAGAGTATGATCCAGGAACTTGCTGACAAGAGTAAAGAAGTGGGATTAAAAATGAACTTTCAGAAGACAAAAGCGATGTTCAATGCTTTTACAGGAAATGAAGATTTATCGATTGATGGAGAAAAGCTGGAGATAACAGACACGTACGTTTATCTTGGACATCAGATATCAAGTGAGGGTCACATTGATGAAGAAATTAATCGGCGTACAAAACTTGCCTGGAGAGCTTTTGGAAGAAACAGCATAATTTTCAAGAGCGATATGCCATTATGTCTTAAAAGAAAAGTGTTTGATCAATGCATCCTTCCAGTGCTTACGTATGGCGCAGAGACGTGGACCTTAACTAAAAGAGACATACAAAGGCTGCAGACAACTCAAAGCAGCATGGAGAGGTGCATGCTTGGTGTAACCAGGAGAGATAAGAAGAGGAACTCGTGGATCCGAAAAATGACAAGAGTGGAAGACATCATGATCAGAGTTAAATCCCTGAAATGGCAATGGGCTGGACATACTGCCAGAAGAACAGACCATCGATGGACAGCCGAAATTTTAGATTGGATTCCAAGGGACAGGAAAAGACCCAGAAGAAGACCACATGGAAGATGGATGGATGTAATTCGAAAGTATGCGGGAGTGACATGGAGGAGACTGGCACAAGACAGACCGTTGTGGAGGAAACTTGGGGAGACCTTCGTCCAGCAGTGGATTGATAATGGTTGACAATGATGATGATATATATATATATATATATATGACTTTTGTGCGCTCTTTAGTTGAAACATTTTCAGAAATACCAACTGCTACTGTCCTAGTGTCTCGAAGTTTTATTGCTAACTAATGAAACAAAATACTTAAAAAATCACAGTTACTTTTTTTAAATAAGAAGGTCGTTTCTTTCTGAATTCTTTAAGCTTCTGGGTCATGCTTTGACTCGCGACTTTTCTGTCGGAAATCACGTTTCGGGATCAACATAACAGGTGCGGATTATACAACATTTTTTTTTTTTTTTTTTTCTGAATTTCACGGGCTACTGCATACACGCCGCTGCAAGTTATGCTTCCATGTTTATATTTTATTTTTCTGAATTTCACGGCCTATGGATATTTTTGCGTTTTACAGGGCAACGGCAAGATTAATTTGGAATTGGCAGCTCGGGGCGTACGAAAACATCTTCCAATCAACCGGTTAAACACTGACACCCTGCGAGAGTCGACCGTCCAAGCAAAAACACTGGTTGGTTGGTTCTGAGGGGTCCAATGGGCCAAAGGGAAAGTCTGACCGTCGAATGAGAATAATATAAGTGACAGCTCAAACCGTGTACACGCCATTACAAGGTAGACAACAATGAGATCCTAATGGCTACCCCTGAACTTGATGACTCCTCTACTCCTGCTCCCACAGTTATTGAACTACTCGACGAGAGAATTGAAGTGGTTTTAAAAAGAATTCTGTCGTCAGAAATATACAAAAAAAAAAAAAAAAAAAAAAAAAAAAAGGCATGAAAAAAAAAAAAAATCAGAAAAATAGTCAAGGCAGAGTTTGAAATCCGTAAAGAGGAATTTCTTACTTCTTTACAGCAGGAGATAGGGCAAGAGCCTTAAAGAAAGAAACATATGGATACCAAAACATTCGTCATAAAAGGAGCTTCTACGCACCTCTCTAATGAGGAAATATCCAGTGGCCTAAAAGAAGTGGGTATAACTACTTGAAATATCGAAAGGCCGAAACATGACTTAGGAGCTCCAAGAGATTTCCTCACGTTTGATGCTGAGGATAACTTCACCACTGGTCCTATTACCCTGCTTGGGTACAGAATGGCGGTGGAGATTTGTCGACCACCGCCATCCAGAGACGGAGGCTATGGTAGAGGCGGAAGAGGAAGCAGAGGAACCTTCAGGGGGCGAAGGAGCACCGCCCCAGCACAGCCCATCGCTGCTCCAACTTATGCTCAAGCTGCTGCCCCTTCAATTGTACCCCAGCCACAGCCCTCTTCATTAGTACCATCCACCTCTTTCCAATCACTCGGAGTGGATTACTAGAGGTACAGTTAAGAAAACTGAACAAAGTCTTTTCCTATTGATGATTAGCACAAAAAAATAATTGGCCCTATTTTAATTAATTACCTACATGGGACTAGCGCGTAGAGCGCATTCTTCACACGTGTGAAGAAAATAAAATAGTAGCAAATAGTACCAAATTAGCTGTAATCATTTTTTTGCAAATTGGTGTAATGCTATCGATAACAGCAGCTTAGCTATGGCAAATAGCAGCAATGTCAGCAAGATTCAGTAAAAGTAAACTTGCAAACAATTTTTTGACAATCTCCCAGCCAATGGGAAAAAATCTTTTCCCTGACTGGCTCTTGAGTAACGAGGCAAATAGCAGACTCCTACCAGAACACTGAGCAAACGGCAATTTTGTTTTATCAGGTGCCTAACAATTTTTAATTGATATTTATTTCAATAATTTTGTTTTGCGAGAGAACTGGGTGTTCCTCTGAGGGACTCCTTCCCCTGTCTTTTCTCCGTTTCCTGCGGCTGGATGTTGATTGCTAATGTTATTGCTCGAAGTGTGATGCTGTTGCAGGTAAGTATTTAGGTTAGTTTACAACTTCACTACTTAACGGAAAGCCGTATACTCCTTGTACTCTAATTCTTCCGTACTTTTCTTTCATACTATCCTATCAGGGCATTCTGTTCCCACTTCTTTTACATTTCCATTTTGCACCTGCCAAAAGGCGCAGCGCGCTGTGGTTCGGGTCTTTAAACCTAAGGTAGGAAATCATTGATTGATTGATTGTGTACACGCCATTCTCTAATGAACTAATAATAGATGATTTTGCGTGGGACAGCAAACCTTGTCGTATCAATTAAGATCAAAAGTAATCTTGGCGGCGGGTAGCAGCAGTCCATGAACAACAAAATACTAACTTACAAAAATAGAATATTTACTGCTCATCGTTTATTTTGACAGTACAAATATGGCAAAGTATGGGAAACTACTTACATTAAAAATATAACGAGAAAGGATACCGTAATACACGGAGCAATGAAGAAACCAACACCGATTTTAAAATGTCCCAATTCGTAATTATGAGAAGAAAAAATGCTGAAATGATAAGGATGTATACATGTATTGTAGATATGATGGATTAGCAACGATTCTGTTGATAATACGTTTCTTTAATGCGCGTAAAGCAAAAAAAAAAAAAACCCGGAGCACTGAATGTAGAGAGAAAAAAATAGTAAAGTGTATGGAATGGAGGAACTGTTCAGCAATTTTTATAAAACATCCGAACTCATAATAATTACGGCCCAAATAAATGTTGTCAAAATAATAGGCAAAACAACTGATAAATTCTTTCCAGAACATAAAAGAACTTACTTTGGCTAGGGTGACGGGCAGCAGTATAACTCAGGAAGTTAATGCCAAATGAGAGATTGAAAAACACTTCAGTCTTATCTTGGGCTCTCCAAAATAAAAAAAAAAAAATAAAAAAAATAAAGAAAGAAGAAGAAGAAAGAAAGAAAAAATGAAAGTGAAAGAATTCGCCTCACCATACATCTCTGTTGGTAGTTCCAACTTCCTGCTTCCTCTTAATATAATTAAATTAGAAAGCAAAGTGAAAATAAATTCCGGGATTAAAATGCAAGTGCAATTAAGTGCGTTAATATGTCCATAATCATAAAGTTAAAAGGAAGCTAAGCAGTACCAGTAATAATCCTCCATTACGCCATCATCTTAGACTGTATCGACAGGCAATGGTGTTTAAGTTCGCATCTATTGTTTCAGCAACTGACACATACGGAGATAGGAACTTACATTTTCAATAATGCTTTGTTCATCAAGGAAAGAAAATGCGCAATTGGAAAGGGTAAGTACTAATGCATACGAAATAACTTCCTTTCGGGCACAAAATGAGACGAATAGTTACACTGCGCACCAACATAAGTTCCGCAATAAAGTTTCTATCATACCAAAACCATTAGTAGCTCCATTCTACATGTACAAAACCATTAGTAGCTCCATTCTACATGTACAAAACCATTAGTAGCTCCATTCTACATGTACAAAACCATTAGTAGCTCCATAATTACAGTTAGAAACAAAAATTTGTACGCAGCCGGCAGTCTAATGTTAAACTCGACGAGTATTTGGTAAAACAGAGGCAAGGCAATAATTTTAAGCACACTTTTGGCAAGCTTATATATATATATATAAAAATCCGTAGTCATTCCGTCCGTGAGCACGGTCTACAATTATGAAAGTCTCATCGGACAAATTCTTCTTCTTTTTTTTTTTTTTTTATGGGATAAATATAAAACATGACCAAAATTTTCATATGCACTAAATGGTATAAAATACGTGAAGGGGCAATCTCAGGTAATGTAATTATTGAAATAACAAATGCTTTTTTTTTTTTCGTCCGAACTGGGCTTAAGAAACACTGAACCTGACAAAATCTACCCCAAATACCAAATTTATCAGTCCTCATGGATCATATTTCAAGAACAAAGGAATGCAAATGCATAAAAATCACTATCTTACAAACTGTGTTCCACTGTTCTTAAATTTGATTAAAACAGGAAAAAGATAGAATCATTACCAGTATGAATTCAATACATGTGAAAGCGTGCATAGATAACAATTTTTTTTTTTTTTGAAATTTCACCTGAAATCAGGAAGTAATAGCTGTCCAGAGGAAACTAATTTCAGAAGCCTGAGTCCAATATTCTTGCATTTGGACAGATAACTAACATCATGACATCACGTTTTGGATAAGCAGCAAATGCTAAAGGGTTACTTAAAATGTTACACTGACTACGAGTGTTCGTTTCCATAGATATAATATGAAAGTGTACTTAATCCATTTTGCAATTCTCTTGATACTAAAGAGTCTAGAAGACGGATGCGAAAAATTCTTGGACTCAAAGGACCTAAACACGACCAAAATTTGTCATATACTTTTCTTGCTATTCCTTGTCAGCAGTTTTTCTTCTATGTTACGTATATGGATACTAGCATTTGTCACGATATCTCTGCCACCAGAGGGAGGGGGCTGCATGGGATAGGACAAAACGAGGATACCGAAGATTTTCTCTATACTTTCCTGATTTTCTGGGTACATAGTTTTCCTACAACGTTTCTTAATACGTATTTATATTTTGAATGATCAATTTAAATACGACCTACTTAGGCCTTTACAGCAGAAGCAGTTCGTCTCGACAATGATTCGACTACGTTTTGGTAACGTTCCACTATTATATTGGCCCACGCATGTGAAATAACATCTTCCAATTCACGCAAACTGGATAGTAGTGAAGTCTAATGCACCGTTCCATTTCATTCCACAAATACTCCATGGGACTGAGGAGGCCAATGATGCACAGAGAAGTTACCACAATGTTCCTAAAACCACTCACAGAAACCACGTGGGCACTGTGCCAAGATGCACTGTTCTTCTGGAAGTATCAATATGAGGGCAGAGAGTAGTGATAGCATAAGTCATTCCTCTTGGGAGAGTTCATTCATCATTCACGCAAAAGTCATTCCCAAATGATTATTCAAATGAGTGGACATTCAGTTTCCACCTCTCTTTATCTATCTCGTCCGCCTATTAAATGGCGTATGTGGCCATTTCAGTTCTACCACAGTTATGGTTATACAATAAATTCTGGCATTGCAATTGCAATTCACAACCGTATTCAAGCCCAAATTTCCGATATTTCAGAAACTGAGAATTACAACGGATTTTTTTTTTTTTGATTGGAGGTTTAACGACCACCGTGAGCAACTCAATGGGCTATAAGCAGTCGCCCGTCCCTTATTTAGGGTCACTGGTTCCAGGGAAGGGAGAGAGCCAGTGCCGTAAGACAAACACAACATCCAAGCCTGACCGGGATTCGAACCCGGACCCCTTACGGACGAATGATCAGAGGCCACCGCCTTAGACCACTGCGCCACCGGGGCGGCAATTGCAACGGATAACGGCTTCATTTGAAATTCACCTTCCATTCAGAAATCTTTAATCTTTTCAATATTTACGTTCCAAAACAAAATAACGATGCTATACGACTTTTAAATCGCCTCTCACACAACATCCAACAAGTTTCTCCTTCAGAACACATTATTTTGTGCGGAGACTTCAACTGCACGCGGGACTACCGAATCGATAGATATAACGCAACTGAGCACCGCTATAACGTAGTTAACACTCTTGCAGCTGTTATTCAAAACTCAAATTTAATTGATACCTTCCGCTATCTGAATCCCACCCTTCAGCATTTTACATGGCGTTCCCGCGTTGCAACCTCCACAGCTGCAGCACGATTAGATCGCATTTATATCTCACAATCCCTTCAACCTCGTCTTACTGAAGCCACCCACCACCCCACTGCTTCTTCGGATCATCAAATTGTGTCAACTTCGCTTCTCTTAAGTTCGACTACAGCATTTTGTCAACGAAGTTGGTCATTCGACGATTCACTTCTGGAAGACACTGACTTCTGTAATTCGGTCAACGACATGATTCATGCTGCTCAAGAACAACTTCCAGCAGTTACTAATCCAATTGAACATTGGATATATACTAAACAGAAAATTATTGCGTACACACAGAGTATCTCCTTCTCCAGACGAATTATTCAAAACATGGAAATTGAAAATCTCCGAAATTACTCCGTACCCTCGACCAAACTACTGAATAATATCTTATTCGACAATCTGAACAGTAGAAATTGTTGGAACCAATTGCAAAACAAGCCATTCACCGCCTCAAACTTCTTGACGTTTGCAACATCGACCAACCACATAGTTATTATATCTCCTTAGAAAAACAGCAACGCTCCAGCAAAACCCTCACGCATCTTCAATTACAGAACGGAACTGTTACTTCTGACCTCCAGAAAATATGTTCTGAAGTTCGACATTACTTCCATGAACGATTCAGCAAATTTATTTCACCTCCGCAAGCTACAACGTTATTTCTCCGCAATCTTACGCAAGCTCCGCAACATCACCACTCTGATCTCAACTCGCCTATTTCCTCTTTAGAAATTAAAAATTCACTGGCGAAACTCAACCTTCAAAGCAGCACCGGGGAGTGATGGCCTCACGGTCTCATTCTACAAAGCCTTCTTTTCTTCACTCTTGCCACTACTGCAGGCAAGCTTTAATTATGCTATTATCGCTGATGTCTTCCCCTCTTACTTCACTCGTACAATTATTAAATTACTCCCTAAGAAAAATTCCCCCAAGATCTAAATAACTGGCGTCCCATAAGTCTATTGAATGTGGACTATAAACTGTTGACTAACATTATCTCCCATAGATTAAATCCCATCTTGTCTACAATTATCCATCCAGATCAGACATATACAATACCAAGCCGAAGCATTGTTCAGAATCTAAATATTATTAGAGACCTTATACACATTGCCGACCTTAACCATGAATCGCTTGCAGTGTTAAATATTGACCAGCGCTAGGCATTTGATAATGTTGATCTCGATTATTTATTCGCAGTTTTAATCCATTTCGGTTTTCCGCACAACTTCTGCAGGCTGGTTTTGAATCTTTACCGTAACTCTATCGTTCATGTACGTGGTAGCAACTTCCTCGCGGTAACAATTCCATTTGAGAAAGGAATCCGATAGGGTTGTCCTTTATCGGGACAGCTTTTTGCTATTATTTTTGAACCGCTGCTTATTCACCTCGGACAGTTTTTTACAGAAAAGAGGACCTCCACTTCTGCCAGTCTGCGACATCATCAGATTTTCCTAACAGCATATGCAGACGACCTCACGCCATTTATACTTCTGATACAGATTTCCCGCATGTGCTTAAAATTTATAATACTTACGCTTCGGTTTCAGGAGCTTCATTAAATACTGAAAAAACAGCAGGGTTATGGTGTGGAGCATGGCTACATCGCACAGATCATCACTGGGGTGCCCAATGGAACTCTAATATTCAAAAACTCTTAGGTATTTATTTTGGTAAAAACACTATTACCGATCAAATCACCTGTACATCTATGATCAACAAGACGAAACAATCTATTGGTCACTGGTCAAGAGTAAAACATTTCACGTCCTTCCATGGCAGAGCAAAAATTTTGAATGAAATCATGCTTCCGTCCCTGCAGTATACATGGGCTATCCGCACATTACTAACTCACGTTATCACAGAAATCTTTAGACTCACTGTTAACTTCATCTGGATTAGAGTCCATTGGGTGAAGGCAAATGTTCTCACCCTTCCAGTCAAGTTTGGAGGCATCGACTTATGTGATTTCTAAAGTAAATACAATACCCAAAGTATCACGACTTTCATCAATCTTCTTCTAAGGCCAACCATTGCTTCTCAGATTATCAGTGATGTTCTCTCATCCCCAAGGAACCCACATTTCACGTTTCTCGCGTTTTTGCGAATGGACAGATACCAGTTGATTCCTCTTCGTTTCCCTCCTGTGTATAAAGAAGCCATTTCACTCCTAAAACAGCTTTCCTTGAAAAAACTCTCACCTGGAACAACACTTAACCTTATTGCAGAACCACTGTTTTATTCTTCTTCCCTGCACCCGGCACACCAGGAATACTTATTCTACCCTACTTGGTTAAAAGCTGGAATTGTTATTTTTTCACAACTAGTAAATCAGGATTTTACTTGGAAAAATTTAAACGATCTCTCAGTGCATCTTCTCTAAACCACTGAAAATGCAGTTAAATTCTAAAGTCTCAAGGATGCTATCTGTCAGTCATTTCCATCTTTGGCAACCACTCAAGGCTTGATTTCCACAGCATCAGCTCCTCTTCTGCTTCCGTTCACAATTACTTTACAAGAACAATCATATCTTTTGCGCTCCGTCACCTCCACAAAGTTATATCAAATCTCCCGCCTTCGCAATGCTTCTCCATGCTCTATTCTCAACGTACGACATTCTGAACTTCGTTTCATCTGGAATGCAGCACAATCAACTAATGCTCATACTAAGGAAATCGACACGCATTGGCTTCACCTACACAACAGGCTTCCTGTTCCGACTGTACTTCACAGGTTTCAGCTTACATCATCTCCCAACTGCCGTTACTGCTGCATACCAGGCGATGTGCATCATATCTATTCAACTTGCCAAGTACTCTCACCGCTGTTTACCTATGTTTTTGCACTTCTTCCCAAGATTTGCACCACCAGCCACACCCACATTAAATATCTTTACCTCGTGTCTCCTGGCTGTAAAACTCTTCACAAGCCAGCTATATGTGCCTACCTTTTTGTGTTACTCAAGTATGTCATATACTATTTTCCCTTACACGCTGATTCGACCTGCCCAACTGCTACAATTCAATCTGCTCAACGGAAACTCTTGATGTTTTTCCGCTGCAGACTTACAAGCCCGACTACAAACAGATTACACAGAAGCTTTACGCAAGAACTGTGTGCCTAAATTCCTCAAAGACTGGTCTCCACTTGATCGTTGGTACAAGATCATCAATCATCGTATTAAACTGAACACTTAAAATTCATAAAACTTCCCACAATTATTTTTTCCTTCTCTTACAGTGAATTTTTTTTTTCGAGACCTTCATCTGCTTTCCATCAACGTTCATCAATGTCAAGATTTCCACTGTTCATAGCATATGTATACAAGTATTGTAACCACATCATGATCATGTCTACTAAATTCAAAGAGTCTATTTTTTCCCTGCATCTCACCTGTAACAAACTCATAATGTAAATATCATCATTCATCATCTGTATATATTGTATATTTCTCTCGTTGTAAAATGAAGAACATTTGAACTCGTCCGCCCATGGCGGGTTGAGTTCCGCAAAGACGACAATGCGCCCTTGAGGATTACTGGCAAATTAATGCAGCCGGCTTTCCATTCCTCTGCTGCATACGGGTAACGGACAAAGAGCGTCCCGGGCCTACTTTATAGGGAGCCATCTACGCATTCGCATCCCCAAACACAAGGAGTCTGCGGAAAACCCAGGAAAAATCGCAGACTAGATGGTCGGCAGGACCGGGATTCAAACACACGTCAGAAACCGGCCGCCTCCCACAAAGCGCATAGCGACTTAACCAACTTCGCTATACAGGTGGTCACTTTCCACCACTCCCGGTTATTTGACTACACTCACTGTGTAAATTTTTCGTTGCAGGGCTCCCGTCTTTACGACCAGAGTGGAAACTGGAAAACTGCCCCAAAGAGCGGGAGCTTAGTTAGAACCCACTCAACGTTCATGAATGAATTTCCGTTCGTCGCGAACACACACCATTCAAGTGAATGGCATTCACGTCTCGTTCCCATTCTTAAGTCTCATAATATTTCATAGCTGACTGCTCACTCACATAACGGTTCACACTTATTAATTCTCGAATTAATTTTCTTATTGAGACTTCGTTTATGAACTCACGGGGGCGGAAAAAGTTAAACGTGCTACGACTTCAGTGGGTGTCGCAGTAATGGCAGATTGAATTATCATTCACGGCGGTGAGAACGAACTATTCACCATTTACGGTGAAGAGTGATTCGCTGTGAACGAATCGTTCACGAATGGTGCATCACTAACTAGTACAGAGTGACTATGGTTTAGTGAACTAGATCAGAAATGATGTCTAAATACCCTAAGGCATTCTTCAGGCGTGGGTTCATTCTACAGGTGGTTCGGAAATTACTTCAACAATACTGAAAAATCAATGTCATCGTTATGACCAGTGATGAAAAGTAACAGTTCCAAAATCCCTGTTAAGGTGTCACAGTTCGCCTGGTCACGATAACGGCAATACTTGGTGATAAACAGGTTCAAAATCACTGTTACCATGCCAAGCTCTTCGGTCTTGGGGACACTGCAGCGTTCTAAGATAAACAGCAAGGTCGTTACTACGCTAATCCCGTCAGGTACATGGTAAGGACGTGAAAGAGCTAGTTGAGTTTGGCCCAAAACGGGAACAATATCTTTATATATATATATATATATATAGGGATGTAAGGTCAGGTGATGCGTAACATCACAGCCTCTCCTTGACAAATGTCAACCCCGCCTTCTCGTGGTGCATCCTGTTCCCACTAAAGGGGCTCTGACGACCGCCCATAGCGGTATAACTATACCATCGGGATTAGAGGAAATTCTATCCCACACTCACCAACCCGCTTGGCCAGCGTGGTGAGTTATGGCCAAACCCCTCCAAAATGATTCCACAACTTAAATCTTGGCCCTCAGTCTCCGGCAGCTGGAATGTACCTGGCCAAGGCAGCGGCCAGTGCGACATGAAGGCAGAGGGTGCTAAGAATCCCCGGAGGACCGGACTAGGCTGCCATCTGATGCTGACCTTGGCTACTTACAACGGACGCTCCCTATCTTCTGAATCAAGGCTTCTTGAATTGGAAGAGGAACTACAAAGGATCAAGTGGGACATCGTGGGGCTAAGTGAGGTAAGGAGAAAAGGAGAAGATCTCATCGAACTGAAAAGTGGACATCTCTTCTACTATCGTGGGACAGATACTGGCAGAACTAGTGGTGTTGGATTTATAATAAACAAGAAACTGAAGGATAAAGTTGTAGAAGTTGAAAGTTCCTCTGACAGAGCTGCACGACTTGTTATCCAACTCTCGAAAAGATACCAGGCTCAGATTATTCAAACTTATGCACCCACCACAAGTCATCCTGAAGAAGAAATTGAAGAATTTTATGAGGAAATTTGTCATCTAAATAATAAAGGTAAGCAGCACTTGAAAATAATTATGGGAGATTTCAATGCAAAAATAGGGCAACGGCAACAGAATGAAACTTCAGTAGGTAAATTCGGTCACGGCAACAGAAACCAGCGTGGAAATACTCTCGTTGAGTTTGCAGAGGCAGAAGGGTTTTTCATCTTGAACTCCTTCTTCAAGAAAAAGCCACACAGGAAATGGACATGGAGACATCCAAATGGGACGACAAGTGAAATTGATTTTATTATGTGTAACAAAAAATTCGTCATAGAAGACTGCAGTGTGCTAAACAAGTTCAACACAGGTAGTGACCATAGATTGGTGAGATGTAAGATGCACCTCAACACTAAACTTGAACGTGGCAAGCTCATAAGACAAACAAAATGTATTGACATAACCAACCTTAAAAAACACCATAATACCTTCAAGTTAGAACTGAAGAACAGGTTCTCTGCTTTTGCATAGCTCTATATATTCCACTTTGGAAGTCACATCTTCTTTAGTTGTCCTCATCTCTCTTCTTTTTTGCATCAACATTTTGGTGATGCGAAAAAGAAGTGGACATCTCTGAAGTTAACAGAAAAGTAACCAAAGCTCTTATGGAAACAGCAACAAAATTAGCTGGGTCTAAGAACAAGTTGCATGTGAACAAATTATCAGGAAAAACCAAAATGTTGATGCAAAAAGAAGAGAGATGAGGACAACTAAAGAAGATGTGACTTCCAAAGTGGAATATATAGAGCTATGCAAGACAGTAAGAAAAAGTATCACTGAAGACGTAAGGAAATTCAACTGTGAACTAGTGAGGAAAGCAATTGAAAACAACCAAAGCCTAAAGATAGCAAAGGGACATCTCAGTATGGGAAGAAAACAGATTATGGCACTGAGAAAAGAAGATGGTTCTGTAACAAGAAATAGAGGCGAAATTTTGACAAGAGTGAAAGATTTCTACTCCAAATTATATGAAAGGGATGATATATGCACTCCAGACATCATGAAAGATACCAGTACCAGAGTTCCTCCAGTCCTTCCAGCAGAAGTTGCACATGCAATCAAGAACATGAAGCGAGGAAAAGCTCCAGGAGAAGATGGAATTACTGTAGACATCATACAAGAAGCAAGTGGAGAAATCGAAACAGTACTCGCCCAAATTTTCACTCGATGCCTTAATGAAGGAAAGATTCCTGAGGATTGGAACACCGCTACAATGATCCTGCTACATAAGAAAGGTGACATTGAGGATCTCGGAAACTACAGACCTATCAGCCTCCTATCAGTAGTTTATAAAATCTTCACTAAAGTTCTTTCACACCGCTTGAAGGTAACACTGGACATGGCTCAACCGAGAGAACAAGCTGGATTCAGGAGTGGCTACAGCACAATAGATCATATCCACGTGCTGAGAGAACTAATTGAAAGAGCGAGGGAATATGAACTTCCATTGTGCATGGCTTTTATCGATTATGAAAAAGCCTTTGATTCGGTGAAACCATCAGCAGTTACAATGGCTCTGAAAACCTGCGGTATTGAAGATGCATACATTAATATTATTAATAACATCTATGAAAATGCAAGTGCAAAGATTCGGCTGTTTGAAAATACAACACACGTAAAAATTGGAAAGGGAGTGAGACAAGGTGACACCATATCTCCGAAGCTCTTTAATGCCACATTGGAGGGTGTTTTTCAGTCCCTGAGCTGGGAAAACAAGGGGATAAAGATTAATGGAGATTATCTAACCCACCTTCGTTTTGCTGATGACGTAGTCATTTTTGCAACTACCCCATCAGAGCCGCAGAGTATGATCCAGGAACTTGCTGACAAGAGTAAAGAAGTGGGATTAAAAATGAACTTTCAGAAGACAAAAGTGATGTTCAATGCTTTTACAAGAAATGAAGATTTATCGATTGATGGAGAAAAGCTGGAGATAACAGACACGTACGTTTATCTTGGACAGCAGATATCAAGTGAGGGTCACATTGATGAAGAAATTAATCGGCGTACAAAACTTGCCTGGAGAGCTTTTGGAAGAAACAGCATAATTTTCAAGAGCAATATGCCATTATGTCTTAAAAGAAAAGTGTTTGATCAATGCATCCTTCCAGTGCTTACGTATGGTGCAGAGACGTGGACCTTAACTAAAAGAGACATACAAAGGCTGCAGACAACTCAAAGCAGCATGGAGAGGTGCATGCTTGGTGTAACCAGGAGAGATAAGAAGAGGAACTCGTGGATCCGAAAAATGACAAGAGTGGAAGACATCATGATCAGAGTTAAATCCCTGAAATGGCAATGGGCTGGACATACTGCCAGAAGGACAGATCATCGATGGACAGCCGAAATTTTAGATTGGATTCCAAGGGACAGGAAAAGACCCAGAAGAAGACCACATGGGAGATTGGTGGATGAAATTCGAAAGTATGCAGGGGTGACATGGAGGAGACTGGCACAAGACAGACCGTTGTGGAGGAAACTTGGGGAGACCTTCGTCCAGCAGTGGATTGATAATGGTTGATGATGATGATGATATATATATATATATATATTTTTTTTTCCGTTTAGTGCTCAACTCCTTTCGCAGAGATTCTCCGCTCTGTTCCTGCTTCGTATCGGGTTCATCACAAACGGTGGGTTGGTCACTGTTACAAGTGACACGATGACATGCTTGTCACTGTTACAAGTAAAACGATGACATGTTTGTCACTGTTACAAGTAAAACGATGACACACCGTTCGAACTTCTTCACAACTCCGTCATCCCTAGTGGCGCCTAACCCGTGAAGAGCACGTGCCCCCACGGGTTTACATGAGCCACAGGCTCATTCTTGGTAAGCATCATGATTTCATGCTTTTTTTTTTTTTTTTTTTTTTTTCGTGATCTCGCACCAAATGGAACATTAACATGCTTTAGAAATTCTCCTGATGTTACTTTTTTTGTTTCGTTTTTTAATACGTAAACATACTCAGTTGTGAGCATAGAACTTTAAAGTTAAGACACACTTTCTCCCATGAGTCAAAGGGTCTGGCATTGTGTCATTATCTATGCCCATACCCTCGACATTCTCATAATCTCATAATCTAATTATTCGTTTCCTGCACTTTCGACTACAACTCAATGACAGAGGATAGCTTACCGCGCTTTATGGGAACAGTAAAGGTTTCTTCCTGACATTCTTCTTTGTCACTCTGCTACATTAAAAATAAAAAAACGCCGGAAAGTCATCAAACGATTCTATCATTTAAGCTTAGAAATAGCTGGTGCTAGGCGCGACAGTTCGAGCATCTCCCAAACGGTTGTCCTCCCGGGTTTTCATGCACAACGCAGCAAGGGTTTACCGTGAATGGTGCAACACGCAAAAAATTTCCAGTAATCGGCGATCCTTTGGACGGAAACGGTTGGTGGATCAGGGGGATAAAGAGAGACTACAAAATCGTGCTGCCAAAAACAATTTGTGTACAAGAAAAGAAAGATACATGGAAGGGGAGTGAAAAATGAAATAAAAGCTGACGGATAACAAATAAAATTTATTAATACGTTAAAATAAGACTAATAATAAAATTCATAACGTTACTGCCAGCTAGCAAGAAAATTCGACACTAAGAAAACATTTTAAATCTCGGACGTGATCAGCACCATCCAAATTAGAACTTATTTTTTTAGAAGTAGGTACAGGGTGACAAAATAAAAGCGTATATATACAGCAACAAAATTTCTGAAAATCGCGACCGATTTTCCGTGAAATGACGGGAAAAAAACCTGAAATTCACAGATTACTCGTACCGCAAGAAAATTCTGAATTTTCAGAAACCTCTCCATTGTTCCTTTCGTATATTAACGGTAAATTGCGGTTTTTAAGAGGTGTTAACGGAAAATTCTGAATTTTCAAAAGCCTTTCGGCAAGTAGGTACGTGTATTAACGGGCAAACCCTGTTATCACTTTTTCTGTACTTATACGACTAAAAATTTCCAGTAATAAGAGCGATTAGCAGGAATACATGAGTTCTGATTAGCTAATAAATTGCAATCGTTTGTCGGAGGACCTGCTTTTGAAGTTCTGTAACGAAATCAGACATTGTGGATAGCATTTCACATTATATTTAGATTACTGTAGCAACATATATTCCTTCCGCTGCCCCCCCCCCCATTTGGTGCATCAGCTATTATACAGGGTGTCCACAAAGTCTCTTTACAACTTTGCACATTTATTAGTAACATCCTGTACTATGTAAGTTCATGGTATTTGTTGCATAATATACTGTAAATATCAAAGTTTTAATTGACATTATCGTTTTTGTGATAGGTCCCTCAGTGAAGTAGCAGGTGCTGTTCTGTGAAAATGTGGTCCTCCACAAGAGAGAGCGCAGTGCGTCACTTGGTTCATCGAAACAAAGTCTGATGCACAAACGCAACGACATTTCCGGACTAAGTATGGGAAAACCCCGCCATCTCGTCCTAGTGGCCGTCAATGGCACCAGAAATTCATGGAGACTGGGTCCGTGTTGGATAAAGATCGTAGTGGCCGCCCAAGAACATCGAATGAAGACATCGAACGTATTCGTGATTCATTTTCACGAAGCCCGAAGAAGTCCATTCGTTCCGCTGCCAGAGAACTACAAATACCCCGGTCCACGGTACACAGGGTGCTACATAGACATCTACGCTTATATGCATACAAAGTGCAACTGTTACAAGCACTTGAGGCGAACGATAGACCACGACGAAAAGAATTCGCAGTAACGATGCTGGATAGACTGAGTGAAGATCCCGAGTTTCTTACACGTTTGTTTTGCGGATGAGGCAACTTTTCATGTATCTGGGCAGTTAAACAGACACACTGTCAGGATTTGGGGTTTGAAAATCCTCATGTGTTTTGGAACTTGCGAGAGACAGTCTTAAAGTGAACGTGTTGCACGGTGTTATACATAACCAAGTCCTTGGATCATTTTTCTTCAGTGAGAAAACAGTGACGGCAGATGTTTACCTGGATGTTTTGCGTGAGTATGTTGTGCCACAGTTAGAGGACCTTCAACGAAGCGTGATATTCCAACAGGACGGTGCGCCACCACATTAGGGCCGGTACGTTCGGGACTTTTTAAGCACAACATTCCCTGGGAGGTGTATTGGACGGGATGGTCCAATTGCATGGCCATCCCGTTCCCCCGACGTCACACCTCTGGACTTTTTTTGTATGGGGATATGTGAAGGATGTCGTGTAGAGGACAAAAGTGCAGGACTTCGATGACCTGAAATCGAGGATCAGCAATGACATTTCGACCATTACTGAGGACATGCTGCAGCGCACACGGTTGGAACTGGAGTTTCGGCTAGATGTTCTACGCGCAAAAAATGGGGCGCATATTGAGCTTTTGTAATGAGGTAGAAAAAAACTTTAGTCTTTGCTTTTACTTATGTGCTCAACAACATTTGTCCAACAACATTTGTCTATCTCATACAGTGTATCGTAATAAATGTGCAAAGTTGTAAAGAGACTTTGTGGACACCCTGTATATTATTGTGTTACCCTAAGGAACCGTGTACTAAAATGATCGTACAGGTGATTGTGTGACGTCTATGTATCAGTTTGTGAAGCCCAAGACAAAAGCTATTATAGCTATCATGAGTAAATTTGTAAATTTTATACTTAGAAGTTTTGTGAAATACTACTACGAAGCAGTACATCTCACCATTTCTTAAAACAATATAAATCCATTGTCAGTTTAAAAAGATTTCAATTCCAAAACATTATGTTGCTTCGAAAAATCACGATAAAAATAAATAAATGCCATTTGTGATAAGTTCGCCAACAGGAAAAATAAAATGATTGTAAACCTATTCGGAAAAAAAATAAGCTCCTACAGAAAAACAAACTGATTAACCAGCATTGGCAGCAAAAAACATTTCATCATCGCGCGATTCGAAGCATCCTCATTTCTAGGGCACTCGATAGCGCTGTCCGCTGTCGTTGAAGACCTACAGGATCCGCACTCCACTAGAGGGAAAAGATTCATTCACCTCGTAAACCAGGAAAGAAAGAATCTCTGATAAAAGGGCAGAAAACGTTAAAATCGAAGTTTTTGCGAAGTTTCTGTATAAAAACGGAAAAAATTCGAAACTGACTTTTCTAAAAAAACGGAATTAGTGAAAGCGGAAAATCTGTCAAAACACTGGTTAGAAACGGAAACTTTTAAAACATGAATTTCGTTAAAAGACAGATACCTACCGGCAACTTTGCTGCACGTTATTTTCAGGAATTTTTCGTGAAATTCACACCACTTATTTTTTTACAGTGTATGTCACCCAGCAGCGAAATATAGAGAAAATTATGGTTTACTCATAAAGAAATTTCGAATCCTTCTTCTAAAAATGGAAAAGTGACAAATACAAATATACACTCTCGCCAGCTATTGGCGAAAGTGTGAGCCAGGAAAAGCTATAAAATATATATGGAAAATCGTGGCAGATTCCATATATTTATAGTTTTTCTTTTTTTATTTGCTTCCAGTGGATTCAAAGCGAATTTTTTCAGTCTGTCTTTTATAAGTGAGACATTGTGATAAACACAAATATTTATTTATGCCACCTAAATTACAAGAAAGGGGAAAAGTAGGTATATGAAAACATCCCCGCCAATCTGATCTCTGTCTAACCCTTCGAATCCGTCTTCTAGAAACATACATTATGATACATGTACTGTAAATACACAGTCACGTCACATAGCTATATAACTACGGATAGGGATAAAGATTAATAAAGATTATCTAACCCACCTTCGTTTTGCTGATGACGTAGCCATTTTTGCAACTACCCCATCAGAGCTGCAGGGTATGATCCAGGAACTTGTTGACAAGAGTAAAGAAGTGGGATTAAAAATGAACTTTCAGAAGACAAAAGTGATGTTCAATGCTTTTACAAGAAATGAAGATTTATCGATTGATGGAGAAAAGCTGGAGATAACAGACACGTACGTTTATCTTGGACAGCAGATATCAAGTTAGGGTCACATTGATGAAGAAATTAATCGGCGTACAAAACTTGCCTGGAGAGCTTTTGGAAGAAACAGCATAATTTTCAAGAGCAATATGCCATTATGTCTTAAAAGAAAAGTGTTTGATTAATGCATCCTTCCAGTGCTTACGTATGGTGCAGAGACGTGGACCTTAACTAAAAGAGACATACAAAGGCTGCAGACAACTCAAAGCAGCATGGAGAGGTGCATGCTTGGTGTAACCAGGAGAGATAAGAAGAGGAACTCGTGGATCCGAAAAATAACAAGAGTGGAAGACATCATGATCAGAGTTAAATCCCTGAAATGGCAATGGGCTGGACGCCAGAAGGACAGACCACCGATGGACAGTCGAAATTTCAGATTGGATTGCAAGGAACAGGAAAAGACCCAGAAGAAGACCACATGGGAGATGGGTGGATGAAATTTGAAAGTATGCGGGAGTGACATGGAGGAGACTGGCACAAGACAGACCGTTGTGGAGGAAACTTGGGGAGACCTTCGTCCAGCAGTGGATTGATAATGGTTGACAATGATGATGATGATGTAAAACCTAGGTCATGCTTCTCTCTGTCTGATACAAAAATTACTTTTCCAATCGGGTTGCCAAGAGGCAGATATACACTGCTAGCCACCCAAAATGCAACACCAAGAAGGACACGAAATAGCAAAGCCAGATTTACTGGACACATAACAACAGATACAAAAATGAAACGATTTAGCTTACAGTCCCGTGCGACTTGCGGAACACGCAGACATCAATAGTTCGTGTGGCCCCCATGGCTGGCAGTAACGGCCGCTACACGCCGCGGCATCGAACGAAAGAGGCTTTGGATGTGGGCTTGGGGTATGTCGGTCCAGATGGGCAACATATCGGAAGAACAGGTGGGCCACGGCAGCAGTGACACCTGGTGGGCCGTGAAAAATTGTAGCACAATGCGTGCCACGTGCGGGCGCGCATTGCCCTGTTGAAACGTGGCCGCTGGCAGGTCCTGCAGGTAAGGGAGGACCACAGGCTCCAAAACGTCGGAGACGTAGCGGTGGCTGTTGAGTATTTTAGTACCACTTATAACACATATTATTAATCTGAGTTTTTATTCAGGTCAGTTTCCTGACAGTCTGAAAATCGCTAAGGTTATTCCTATTTTTAAAAAAGGAGATAGGGAATCTACCTGTAATTACAGACCGATATCTTTGTTACCCGTTGTGAGTAAGATTTTTGAAAGGTCTATTCACAGCAGAATGGTTGATTTTTTACACACCCATGGTATGCTCTCTTTGGAACAGTTCGCTTTCCAAAGAAACAGATCTACTGAAATGGCTGTTGCTAAGTTGTCAAACTTCATTTCCGAAGCACTAGATGACAGTTATTATACTATGTGTTTTTATTGATTTCCAAAAAGCTTTCGACACGGTAAATCACGACATTCTGTTACATAAATTACCCAAATACGGTTTTCGTGGCAAAATTCTTTCCCTCTTAATGAGCTACCTCTCTCATCGCAAACAGTATGTCACTGTAAATAAAATAAACTCCGATCTAATTAATATTTCATGTGGAGTGCCTTAAGGTTCAGTATTGGGACCGTTACTGTTCCTGTTATATATTAATGACCTTCCTCTGTGCCTGCAATCAACTCATGCTTTGCTATACGCTGATGACACTGTCATTTTTCAAAAATGTCATGATTTGCATAAGTTACAGATAATGATCAATAATGATCTATCAAATTTATCTCATTGGTTATGCTCTAACAAATTATCACTTAATATTCTAAAAACCAACGCCGTATATTTCCGAAACGTTCATAAAAAAAGAGGACATAAATAACTTTCCAGTCAGGATTAATGATCTCCCCCTTAAAATTGTGGACAAATTCAGTATCTTGGTGTTTGGTTTGATGAATTCTTTAACTGGAATACGCATGTTCAGTTTGTTTTAAAAAAAGTTTCTTTACAGGTTGGCCTGTTTGGTAAAATTAAGCATCTCTTCCCTATCAATGTCCTAAAAACATTTTACTATGCTTTTATTTATACGCATCTCTCCTATTGTCTGGAATCTTGGTATTCAAATATAAATGCAAACAATAAGTTATGCTTGCTCAAATTACAGAAGAAATCTGTTCGCTATATGCTGAACACAGATTACATGTCTCATTAAAAACCATTATTTATAAAACTAAATATTCTAAAAATTCATGACATTTTTACCTTGAAACTAGGTATCATGTTTTTTAAAATAATGCATCTTAAACTGCCTATTTTTCAATCTGACATCAAATATCTGGATTATTCTATCTTCACCAGATCTGTTGCTAACAACAAATTATGTCAGCAGTGTGTTAGATTTAATTATGGTTTAAATAGCGTACTGTATAAAGCCATTATCCTATGGAATAATCTCCCAGAGAGCATAAGATCTCTGGAAAATATCAAAAAGTTTTCCTTGTCTCTGCGAAATTACATTGTAAATCACCCTGATGTACATAACGAATCTCAACCCTATCATGAAATTGTAGTTCCAAGCATGCTGCTAACAGTGGTGCTTCTGTTATAACCATCTTACTTGCTTTCATATATGCCATGTGCTTTTATTCTTTTTCTTACATCTGATAGGGGGAATCGCCTTACAACCAATGTGTTCAGATTCCTCCTGGTGTATTGCATTTTCATATAACTGTAAGTTTTAAATGTGTGCAATAAATAATTGTAGTGTATTGTATTGTACCGGCGATGCGTACCAGAGGGGCGCGGGTGTCATATCAAATTGCGCCCCAAACCATAACGCCAGGCGACGGACCGGTATGGCGATGCATAATGCAGGCGTCATACAGTCTCTCGCCGCGGTGTCGTCACACGCGGAACCGACCATCGTGGTGCTGCACGCAGGAGCGGGATTCGTCAGAGAAGACAATGTCGTGCCATTCCGTGGTCCAGGTGCGGCGTTCAACGGCCCACTGCCGCCGCACTCGCCGGTGGTGTAACGCCAATGGTAATCGGAGCAATGGGCGCCGTGCGAGAAGTCCCCGCTCCTGCAGACGACGCCGAACGGTACGTGCTGACACGGGTTGTTGCGCAACACACCTAATTCCTGCGCTAACGTTCGTTATGTGGCGGTGCGAGCCGTCAATGCCCGCCGCACAACATGCCGGTCCTCTGGTTCGGTGGTGTGCCGCGGCAATCGCTCACGTCCGTCCCTCCTGCACCCACCGAATCCATACTCGCCTCACTGTGGCTGGATGTCATCCTACACGGGCGAAGACGTCTCGGTACGATAAACCGCTGTCGCGATAAGCCACTATTCGTCCTCTGTCGAACTCCGAAACGTGCTGAAATGACTGCCGTATTCTGCGACGAGGCATCAGGAATCTTCCCACGCACAGGTCCGGCAACACAACACACTTCCACTACTTACACCCCGCATTCTGTGCACCCTTCTTATAGTGCTTCTCGGTGGCGTGTCGGTCGCACATGATTTGCATATGCCCTGCAATGCTAATCGTTTGCATGTCCTCTCGTGGGCGACGCATGCTGCGAATTTCAGGCCAATCGGATGCTTCCTTTTTGGTGTTGCATTTTGGGTGGCCAGCAGTGTATGTTACAAACTAATGAACCAAACGATACTACACTCACGATTCATAAGCACATCAAACGACGCAGGAAGAAGTCTGCTAGGGCGGTACCGGTAAAATACCTAACTCCTGGCTGTCAATGACACTGCTGCTTGATATGTGAAAAATGTAATTGCTCGTTCTCTAGCATGGCTGAACACGCAGATAACTTCATTTGACGTTTTCTGCAGACAACTGAGATCTACAACTGAAACATTCTCTAGAAGGGGGGGGAGGTTTATTCTCATGGATGATGACAGAGAATAGCGTAGTGGTTATTACATCTCAAAACAGAATCTGCTTTTGACAGCTTCACCGTTCTTTATAAAATAATACACGTGATATCGTCTAGTATCCGTTCCGATGTGAATGTCCTCTGATAACGGAAGGCCTGCCACGAAACAAAATTAAAGTTACTCACTGCTTTCAGGTTACGTCTATGTGTTATTATTCCAAAAGAGTAAATACTTTTGGAATATCTTTATCACGAGGAAAAACTATCAGAGATGTTGGTAAATACTTATGGAATACCTTTTTCATGAGGGAAAACTATCAGATGTTGAGTTTTTATAGAAATCTATATAAAAGACCAATAATCTACGATAGTTATTTACCAAGAGAAAAAAAGCTATATATAAAAATTAATTAATTTACGTGACTCTACTATTACAGGACTTATGATTTTAAATAAAAATTAACAAACTTTTTGTAAGCTCGAGCAGTGTGTGTGTGTGTGACAAGGAACTTTTTCGAATCAACATAATCGCAATCAATTTCTTGACACTAACAAACTGCCAGCATGTCTATGAACCTACATATTCGCAAAACTTTGCCTGTCAGTCTATATCTGTGGGCACAATCCTAAAGCTTCGTTTCGGGTCCTAAGACGTACACTTGGCTAAGATTTTTCAGCTTTTCCTGCGGTAAAATTTCCTGATAAATGTACTATATTTGTAATGATAATAATATTTCTTTTTCTAGAAGATGATCTGGTATAATTATTTTTGCATTGGATGGAAGTATTTATGATCAATAGTTTACATGTTTTTTCCGCCTTTCTCGACTCACAATTTTTGAAAAAAGTCGGGAAACACGTATTTTGTATTTCAAAGAGATGGATGGACTGTGTCATGAAGACATAAAAGCCTGATTCAACTTCACGGAAAAGGTTGTATCAGGACTATGCCTCGTTAATTCACAAAAGGGATCACGGAAAATGGTTCGAGAATTTAAGAAAACTTTTTACAGTGCATAAAAAAAGGTGAATAAAATAAAATCACTCATTTTAATTTGCTTTGACTAACACAAATATTTCAAAAATTTTCAAGGCTATGTAACAGTTTATGATGCGATTAAATGTTGTATTTACCAACGCAAACCCTCAGGATTACAATACTTTAGTTAACAAACTACAAGGGCATCCTGAAAGTAATGCCTCCTCCTTAATAACTTTTGAAGTGATTTTAATGAAACTGCACTGACATGTGTACTATGATATGTTACCAATGTGGGAACAATTTTTTTCAAAATCGAAAATAAAGGCCATGAATGACAGAAGAAAGCAGCGAGCTGTAATTGAATTCCTGGAAAAAGAGGGATGTGAGGCTACGGAAATCCACAAAAGACTCCAGGCAATGTATGGAGCTGCCACAATCGATATCAGTAATGTCCGAAGATGGAAGAGGTTTCGAGAGTTATGAAGTTCACTGTCAGAAAAACAACGGAGTGAAAGGCCAGCAACTGCAGTGACAGATGCCAACATGCAACATGTGAAAGACCTCATCACAGCTGATCGTCGTGTCACCATCCATGTGATGCAATTCATTGTGGTCATAGTGCTATGGAAACATTAATTAGCGATCTGGGCTACAGAAAAATTTGTTCAAAGTGGATCCGAAGAAACCAACCCGTGAACAATGTGAGCAAAGGGTGGACATGTGCCGGAACCCCTTGGACTGTTATGAGAGGGAGAGTGAGGTGTTTTTCTCTTATGTTGTGACGGAAGATGAAACCTGGGTGTTCTTTCATGACCCAGAAACAAAACGTACGTCAATGGAAAGGCACTGCACATCTTCACCTCGATAGAAAAAGGTGATAACAACTCGTTCTGCAGGGAAAGTGATGGTGACAATTTTCTGGGACAAACGTGGTGCCATTTTGACTGATTTCCTTGAATGGGATGCAACAATAAACAGTGCTAACTATGTGCAGATATTGAAGAAGGTAAAGGAAGCTCTTAGCAAGAAAAGACGTGACAGACGTTAAACTGGCTGTGAACTCATGGGTGAAACGACATCCTCAGGAATTTTTCCAAAATGGATTTTACCAGTGAAAGATGGCGGAAATATATAGAAAATGATGGATAATACTTTGAATAGGCTAGCATCATTAACAATATGTCCAAGTATTTTGCCACCAAGTTTCACATTTTTGCTGCTACAAATAAAAATATTACGAGGGACGAGGCATTACTTTCAGGATGCCCTTTGTAGAATTCCATCATCGTCACTTTATTCGTCGTTCACCCTCCTTGAGATGATTGGCAACAATACAATTTCTTCATCTGTTATGGCAATACGATCTATGTCCACCTTTATTCCTTTAATGTGTGCATACAAAAGGGTGTTTTACATATCAGAATTGGTAAAATGCTCCTTCTCATAACCGAAAATGTGATTCAAACGACAAAAGTTACTTTTTTCAGTACACTATTTGAATCCGCGCTCTGAAATTTGCTTCTATATAAAGCAAATGAGCCCACAAAGCAGGGATCAGAATAATCGGCATATACAGCAACACTCGCATTACCCATCTCAGTATGGATACGCAATGTCACTAAATCAGCAATTAAAATTAAAAAAAATATGAATGAATTAGTCCACGCTCACATTTGTGGGAATGTACTATGGATAAAATTATTATATTTCAAATGGTCTTGTATTGTTCTGCCGATGAGGTCACCCTGTTGGATCTTCTCCATTGCCTTCCACTGGTCTATCCACATACAAATCTCTCTTCTCATCCTAAATAGAATTATTTTTTCCCCAGGTGAGGCTTCACTACACTCGCGCATTTTTCTGCATTGTTTTCGATAGAATACTTTGTATTAATGAGCTCATTAGCACTTCCCTTTTATTTTTTAATAAACGAGTGACCTGATCTGGATTCCACCAAATGTTATCTCAACAAAACAATCTTTCTCTCAGTTTAGACATGTGATTCACAATAATAATAAATATTAGATTAGAGTTTGAAGATTCATCACGCAGCTATTACCTTTGATTTCTTTTTGACAGCTGTCACGTGATGCTATCTTGGCATTACGGCACACAGGCGCAGAATAATTAATTTCTCTTTCCAATCTTCTTCCTCGCTAAATTAGATTAATCACAGGAATGAAACATCAAGTTTCGAATTTGTTCGTACATCATCAGTCACCTACTGGATAATCGGTTTCCCTACTCCTTTTCACAACTCCAAGAAGTTCTTTTCCATGAAAATTCGGCATGTTTCCTAACTGAATCCACCATCCTCCCAATCACTCACTTTTGTTCTCAGACAATATGACTATTCGTCTGAAAGTACAAGTGAGGTACAGGGTATGTTGCCCAGGATGAACGAAGTATGTGTGAAACTCAAACTGAATATAAATAACGGGAAAACCAAAGTTGCGATTTTTGAGCGGGAACTGTTAATACTGAATGCAAGATCAACCTAAACGGCACAGAATTTGACCAAATATGTGTATTTAGGAAGCACGTTTCACAGAGAAAACAGATTATATGGTGAAATCACTAAGCGAGTGAATTCAGCTTTGAAAGTCGTAGCTGTTTTAGGATTTCACAGGATTAATTTGAGCGGAGCTCTCTTTACGAGACAGTTAGTTGTTCGGGCATAGGTACGAGATGACACATCCGATCACCGTGATTTTTTTGCATGTGAATGGACATCGTCCATGGTCAAGTTTTGACGCCTTCCGATTCCCGAAATTCCGTGTCATCGAGGAATAATCATCCAAAAACTTGCATTTTTAGGGGGTTTCCGGGTTTTGAGAAGGGGTCGTTTGTTACCTATTTCCTCCAAAAATCTTCAGCCGATCACGGAGACACTTGTCACAGAAAATGGAAAGGACATGGTGAGTGAAATAGGGTTGGTGTCATGGTGATTGGTCGTGTCGTATAAAAATCATGACCATTAAAAAACTGACCAATTTTAATAATAATTGAAAAAATCCGCTCTCTATATGGACTCGGGACAATTATTGTTCGGGCATAGCTACGACATGACACATCCAATCAATGTGATTTTTTGCATGCGATTGGACATCGTCCACGGTCAGGTTTTGATGCCTTCCGATTCCCGAAATTCTGTGTCATTGAGGAATTTCAATTAAAATTGGTCCGTTTTTTAATGGTCATTATTCCTATAGGACACGACCAATCACCATGATACCAACCCCATGTCACTAATCATTAATTTTTTCAATTAAAATAACACGCTCGGACATTTGTTTACATTCGATAGTCGCAATTTTTTACGACGCAATTTCCTCGAGTTTTTTAGTTCTTTTGTCGTCAATTTGAAATTATTTTGGTTCAAACTGATAAAAAATGAAGCGGAGTACATTGTGGACACAAGAAAAACGTTAGAATTGGCACCAGTACGCCTCTCTTTTGTTTTTGTTTTGCTTTTGTTTCTTTTCTAACTGTAATTGCCGAAGTCGCGGTCGAGGCCAGCAGTATGGCGTTAATGACGTCGCTTGTCTGTTCTTTTTTTTTCTTTTGATTGGAGGTTTAACGACCACCGTGAGCAACTCAATGGGCTATAAGCAGTCACCCGTCCCTAATTTAGGGTCACTGGTTCCAGGAAAGGGAGAGAGCCAGTGCCGTAAGACAAACACAACATCCATGCCTGACCGGGATTCGAACCCGGACCCCTTACGGACGAATGATCAGAGGCCAGCGCCTTAGACCACTGCGCCACCGGGGCGGCACTTGTCTGTTCAGTGAGTCTTGATGACAAACGTGGTTCCCGATCTGAATGTGTCTTTCCGTTTTGTTTACAAGCAATCTGATCACAACCAACGTGAAGACGTGAAGGAAAGTAGTTCATGATAAATTTTAGGCATTTCATTTTTAGAATGTTTCGTAATTTTGTTCTGGAAGTCATAAATTTTACGCGTTCATTTTTAGAATTTGTTATAATAGACGTCTTAATAAGCTTAGATTTTGCAACAGCTTCGCTCAAAACTTGTCAACTGTATCCGAGTTATCGGTTACCGTTGGCGGCTTGTCCTAGTTGGTAGTCACAAAGATCCTGAATGGCTGTGTATGAAAGTGCAGTTATTCCCACTCTGATCTACGGTAGTGAAACCTGGGTATTGCAAGAGATAGGAGTTGTCTGTGGGCTGAAGATGAATTGCCTACGAGGTTTGTATATAATATAATATAATATAATATAATATAATATAATATAATATAATATAATATATATATACATGTATATATACATGTATATAAATACGAGGGACAGGGGGCAGTAAAAAAATTTAGTTGCATGCGCCCACAATTTTTCTTTGTATAAAAGATATTTGGATACGATGTGGGGGCGCCACTTGTACTTCCTCCTCAAAGCCGCCGAGTTAACTTTGTCGACGTGACGGGAACAAACAGTTCGTCTGTTATCACCGTGAAAGATGTCGTGCCCGTTGGAAGTAGCATCCAAATTTGAAATCCGCGCAGTGATCCGTTTTGTCTGGGCCAAAAAGTTGAACCCAAGCGAAATTCAATGCCAATTCATTGAAGTGCATGATGAAAAATCATTTTCGCGCCAGGTGATCGCACATTGGTATTTGTTGTTCGAGAAAGGACGCACGGATATCGAAGACGATTACCGGGAAGGAAGACCGTCAACTTCGACGACGAATTAAAACCTGGATCTCATTAATGAATTGAATCACTCAAACAGGCGAATCACAGTGGACGAGATCACGGATGATTTGAAAATTTCGCATGGAAGTGTGCACCACATCATCACCAAGCGCCTTGATTTTCGAAAAGATTGTGCTCGATGGGTGCCTCGCTTACTGACAGAACAACACAGAGAGAGTTTTCAAGCTCTCTCTGTGTTGCTCTGTCAAGCAACTCTCGCTTGACAGAACAACACTCACAGAGAGAGTTTTTAAGCAACTCTCGCTTTTTCGGATCATCATCACAGAGAAGGAAATGAATTTTTTTGACCACATCGTGACCAGAAACGAGACTTGGGGTCCATCACTTCTCACCAGAAACAAAGCAGATTTCATGTGAGTGGAAACAATCACATTCTCCGCCTCCGAAAAAGTGCCGAATTGTTCCTTCCGCCTGAAAGGTTATGCTCACTATTTTCTTCGACAATCAAGGCATTGTGCATTATGAATTCATGCCGAAGGGCACTACGATTAATGCGGCATCATTTGTGAAACCCTTAAGAGGCTGCGAAAGGCGATTAAAGATCGACGGCCAGCAGGAAAAACTGTCAAGAGGCATTGTCCTTTATCATGACAACGCGACATCACATTCGGCACACGTCACGAAGGCCCTCCTTGACAAATTGAAATGGGAGGTGTGGGAACACCCTCCCTACAGTCCAGATCTTTCGCCTTGTGATTTCCATGTGCTCGGCCTCCATGAAAATTGACCTTGCGAAGCGGCGATATCACTCCGATGAAGACGTTAAAAAATGCGCCGTGAGAATGGTTATCGCGAGTTGGACGACGGTTTTTTCAAGAAGGCATGGATAAACTTGTGCCACGCTACGATAAATGTTTAAATAAACTAGGCGATTACATTGAAAAATAGCTTTTCTATTGTATTTCCTACGTAAGTACAAACATTTCCCAAAATGTTCACTTTTTTTTTTTTTACATGCCAGTGCATATACTATGCCGTGCAAATTAATTGGGACAAGCTATTTTATTCTCAGAATTGTAATGTGATCGCCAGTTGATGTTGGAAACCCACGTAAACCAGTTTTATCAGCTGTGAGGTGGTGTGACTGTTAGAACTTGATAGTAAGAATGTGGTTTGGCCGGTTTTAAACAGGAAATAGGCGCTTCGGCTTCAGTTGTGAGCTTTCGTGTGTGACAGGTGGATGATAGTTTTTGCTCTCTGTGAGTACGTGTTGCTTTCGTGTATTGAAAAATGGATATTTCCCCAAGGAAGCGTGCAAAAAATAATTGCTCTGAAGGATCACACTTCTATGACAGTGAGAGATATCGCTTCTGCAGTTGGTGTAGGCAAATCAAGTATATCAAGACTGCTTACGCGTTACAATGCATCTGGATCATCGTCTACAAAAAGGAGAGGTAAATGTGGAAGAAAACGAAAAACAACTCCACGAACCGATAAATATCTAATCAGAAACAGTAAAATGAATCCAAAAAAAAAAAACAAGCACCGACCTTCAAGGATATTTATTGGCTAGTGGTTCTGATGTTAGTGATTCAACTGTACGCCGTAGGCTTTCTGGAAGTTGGCCGGAAGGCAAGAAGACCAACGAAAAAACAATATTTGAATGCGAAAATGTAGATAAAACGTTTAGCATGAGCCAAAAAACATAAATCATGGACTGCTGACAACTGGAAAAAGGTAATTTTCAGAGATGAAACTCATTTATTTGTGCAGGGTTACCAAGCAAATGTCGTTAGACGAAGCAACTGTGAATCCTTAAGACCTGAGCATGTCAAACAAACTGTAAAACACCCTCTGAAATAGATTTTTTTCACATCAAATGGCACTGGAAGCTTAGTTCCTGTTCAAGGTATGATGAATTCAGCCAAGCGACTGCTTATACCCCATTGAGTTGCTCACGGTGGTCGTTAAAGCTCCAATCAAAAAAAAAAAAGAATTCAGCCAAGTACGAAGAAATATTACAACGTAGGATTGTTCCATTCTTGCAAACTTTTGACTGGACATTTCAACATGACTTGGTCCCATGTCACAATTCGAAATTGGTCAAGAATTTCATGCTGGAAAATCAAATTAATTTGCTTGATTGGCCTGGAAATTCACCAGACTTAAATCCCATAGAAAACTTGTGGAATAATTTGAAGAGACGTTTAGGTAAAATGGACTGTACAACCAAAGAACGCATGATAACGAATGCTATAAAAGTGTGGTTCCATGATCATGAAGTCAAAAATATGTGAACTCAATTAGTGGAGTCAATGCCAAAACGAATTCAAGAGGTCATTTCTGCTAAAGGAGGACATACTTCATACTAATACAGGTATTTATAAGTGTATATCAAGGCATAGAATGATATAAAGGCATTGGAAAAAAAGAGTGACTTTTTACTTTGTCCTAATTAATTTGCATAGTATAGTACAGTATATATGTATATACTGGAAAGTAACAAAACTCCGCAAAACAGCAAAGGTCATGAAAATCTAGTCGCGCAAAGGGAGCTGAAAAGAATATTCAAGAGTTACAGCCAAGCAAAAGAAACGCAGGATTACAAGTCAAATTACTAACTGAATAGAACTACAAACCGCCGCCCCAGTGCATCACCCCCTTGATGCCCGATGCCCGGTGGCGCAGTGGTCTAAGCGCTGGCTTATGATCATTCGTCCGAAAGGGGTCCGGGTTCAAATCCCGGTGAGGCATGGATTTTGTGTTTGTCCTACGGCACTGGTGCTCTCCTTTCCCTGGAGCCAGTGGCCCTAAATTAGGGACGGGCGACTGCTTATAGCCCATTGAGTTGCTCACGGTGGTCGTTAAACCTCCAATAAAAAAAAAACTACAAACCACCGAAACAGTATCAAGCAAAATAATAATAATAATAATCCTCACACCCAGGTGAAATCAAAATGAACACTTTTTTTTTTTTTTTTTTTGACTGGAGGTTTAACGACCACCGTGAGCAACTCAAATGGGCTATAAGCAGTCGCCCGTCCCTAATTTTGCGTCACTGGTTCCAGGGAAGGGAGAGAGCCAGTGCCGTAAGACAAACACAACATCCATGCCTCACCGGGATTCGAACCCGGACCCCTTACGGACGAATGATCAGAGGCCAGCGCCTTAAACCACTGCGCCAAAGGGGCGGCAATGAACACTTCAACGGCGATTGAAAACATCAGCGTGCAGGTGCTTCACAAGGTGACATCGAAGCTGGTAAAAAGAGCGCACGTTTGCATTCACGAATAAGGTGACAATGTTCAACATATGTTATAATGAGGTTCCTATTCACCTTTGTTATAAAGGTGAGATTATAATAACCTGCATTTATAGATATTTCACTTTTCATAAACTTATAATTAACCTCGAAACAGATATGTATTATATCTGGGTTGCGCTACTTTTCGATCACCCTGTATTTTTGTTTTCCGATTCTGGTTCTTTCCTTTCTCTGTAGCCCAGTAGCTTTAAAGTTGCGAGCCTTGTGCATGGCTCTCTAGAGCTAGATCTCTAGCAATTGTGCCATAACAGCTCACTCACTCCAATATTTCACGTATCACACATATTCACTAAGTGATGAGCCCCGATTCAAGAATACCTCATTGTTCGAACAGTTTTCAAAACCTTAACAGAGCCTACATTATTTTCTTTATCTTTCCCTTACGTCTTGATCTTCCGAGCTAATGGGTTCGAATCTAATGACCCCGCGTGGCATCGAGATGGACACGAACAAGCACACATCGTGCAACGTCTCCACACAGTTCGAAGATAATTGAACCTGCTGGAAATAACTAGAAGGTTGCCCCACATCCCACACAGCAAGGATCACGGCAGGCTTAGAAGGCCGGATCAAAGCATATTCTTTGTCTCTCTCCAAACAACCGAAGACATCGCACCATTTCAGGTCGAGCTCCATTCCCTTTTACGTAATGTCTCCGTTGGTAACTAACTAGTTTGGAAATCGGACGCGGGGGTGGCACGTACAAAGGTGAAAGGTTGAAAGCGAAAGGAGTTGCCCGCAACACAAAAGATGAATCACAGGTAACCCTTTTCTTTCTTTCATTTTCTAAGCAGAACAACAGTGCTGCAGATGATCATCGAACACGGAAATAAAACGATGACGCTAAAAACAAATAAAACATTAAAAACAAAACAATCAGAAGGTGGATTATACATTCAGCAAAAACGGGAAGGCGTAACTTATACATCGTGATTTAGTATTTTGCAATAATACCTGCTTTGCGATGCTGCTGCGAGTATTTCCGCGTGAAGTAGAAACGATACACTCAATGCTCCGTCGATCGTGAAAATTATACTCTTAGCCGAATTGTTTCAGAGTTTGTTTATACATTGTGCTACTACTTCGAGAGTGTGGGGTTTCGCACCCACTCTTTCAATAGAAACCTTAAAGATATATTAAAAATCGAATAGCTTATGTTATAATTATCTGCTTCTATACGACATTCATCAGGAAAACCCATTTTTCTATTTACTTGAGCACGATTTTCCTTTTCTTGGGGTTTAACAACCCCATGAGGATCTACGACTACGAAGGAGACGCCTGTTCCTAATTTAGGGCTACTGGTCACAAAGGAGGGACAGAACCAGCGTCGTAGGACAAGCACAACACCCACGACTCAAACCCGGGTCCAACTCTGATGGTTAGCACGAAGCTTACGCTTCTAACCACAGGCCACCAGGCAGGTACATGTTTTCTTCTACCAGGTATGAATTTTTATTTGGTGTGTGTGTGTGTGGGGGGGGGATTTAACGACCAGCATGAGCAACTTGATGGACTATAATAAGCAGTCGCGAGATGTGAATGCATAGTGCCGCCTGCGTGGTATACTGGTTTCAGGCGCCGGTTTCTGACCAATCTTCCGAGATGGGCCGGGCTCCAGTCCCGACTGAGGCATGGTGGAGACTCTGCTGCTTCCCTGGAACTAGTGGCCCGAAATTTGGGAAGAAAAACTGCTTATAGCCCTACAAATTACTCATAATGGTCGTTAACTGTTTATGACCACACAAGCTGGTGGAGGCGATGTAATGGTCTGGGATCTGTTTTCTTGGAGGTCATTTGGTTCCTTAATACCTCAAGAACATCATTTGAATGAAATGAGGTATTTAATCCTTTAAGCGGGAGAGTACTTGAACAATATAGTGCGCAACATTTTCTGCACTTTCCAAACGGAAATGTTTACAAAGGGGCCTGGTTTTACGAAAACTACGGCAAAATGATACATTTCCCCCACATCTCAGCGGTACGGACCATAAACCTGTCATCCGCGAGAAGATATCCCCTGTATTCTTATATTCTTTGCTGCATGATGGGAAAGGGACAGTCCCTCTGACACGGACATCACGCCACTGGGCAGGAACAAAAGACTGAAACATATTTCTCCTTTCGTAGGTTTGTCCCCATTGTTATAGCACTTTTAGTAGGTAATCAGTCAGAAAGCATACGTGTCAATCATTCGCGTAAATGACCATTTTCTTTGAACAAGAAAGCTAAGGGGAAAGGAGCGTTTTCTGATGCGCAGATTCACTTGTTGCAGTCTCTTTTTAGACAGCGAATATAGTCGTTGGGGATGATTTCAGTCCATTTTGTTAACCCCCGAGTTAATTCGTTCCAGCAGGTTAAAGGGTTAAACATCATTGCGAACCAGGCACACCCGTACAGGTGCATGGTATTTCCTGATGGAGATGTCTATACTTTCAGCAGGATAACACACCATGCCACAAGGCTCAGACTGCCACACCGTGGTTCCTGGAGCATAAAAGTAACTTTCATGTGGTAAAAGGATCCCTAACGGGCCCCAGATCTTAACCCAATTGAACACCTGTGGCATGCGATTGGGAGAGTTATTCGTAACAGAGATCCTCCTAAAGGGAACATTCCACAATTGATGAACATTATATCAATTTGGCCGAACATACCTGTAGAACGATATCACCAACTTGCCCAATCCATGCCATGTCGAATAAAAGCTGTTTTGAACTTGGCCAAGGGCAGGCCAACACGTTATTCGGTAGACATTTCTAATAATTTGCTACTTCAGAGATTCAGGATTATGTACCATTAAGATATCATGAGAAATTTAGATGTCATATTTCAAATTTTTTCAGCTTTTGTGACCATACAAAGTTAATTACTTAAACAACAACGATAGGTTTAGGTTTCTTCAGAATTGCGCAGAGATTCGAGTCCTATAGTTGAGGCATGGGCGATGTGTTTGCGGCTCAGTCATTTCTCGGGAACCAGTAGCCCCAAATGACGGGCGGATTCTTTAAGATTTAAGGGCTCACTTGAGTAATTAAACACCGAAACAACAACAAAAAGTGTGGGTTCCATTATAGGAAACAAACTCTGGCAAATTTTCGTAACATCAGCACTCAGAATAACTTCACTTAAGTAAGATCTCATTTAGAATAATAAGCGTGCGTAATTCAGAGTATGCTGTGCACAGGATGCAAATCGAAACTCTTCATAACGATTTCGTGATATATCTGTATTTTAAGACTTACGGTAAGTACATAAACGACATTTCTGCTTCTTTTTTTAATTAAGGAAATAAATTGGCGTCAGTGACGTTTTTCTATAACGTTATTAATACGAATATTTCAACGCCGTTCACGTTCCGTCCTTGCTTGGACTCAAGGTGCCTTCTGTCACTTTTAGGTTCCACGCTGTTCTTTACGAACTGAAATCTCTCTTCCTGTTGTAAGATTTTGTCGCCTGGGAAGGATACAGACATTTTTGCCATGAACGAAAACGGTTTCAAAGCTGCTTGTTCTCGTGGATTCACTACTGGTTGATAGCTTAACAGCATTCACTAGTTGTTAATTTTTTGTTGATACAATTATCTCATATCTGCAATTAGGTTACGGAGCCGTATGTGTGTGTATATATATACTGTACACATGTGTATATATATATACTGTACACATGTGTATATATATATACTGTACACATGTGTATATATAGTTCACAACAAAGAAAGAAGTTAGAACTTGTATACTGTCGTTCAATTTCTTATGACCTATTTCGTTATCACCATCCCCCCTCATTTATCGTGCCACCATGCGCCAATTCTACTACTGAACACGACGGTTGTGATTGCGGACTTTATTTTCAAGCATTCACAAGAGGATGACTTCACTACCCATTTAATTTGAGTAGGAACTATATCCGTTCATATGCTTTCCTGTTCCATCAACGTGTTACTGAGAATTGATGAGTCTTGACACGCTTCATCGGAAACACGCACACGCCGACGACCTGGGGGACCTATTTAATTTGTTTAGAAAGCATTTCCTTCGTCAGTTTGCATTTATTACGATCACTAATAACAATGCCACTGATACTGAAAACGAACTATATCTTTCACAGGTTCTATCACGGGCATTGTTCTCCAGAGCATTTGCTCAATTTCCTGCACAGCTTTCAATCTTACATGGTCATCCAACACGCACATTGTTTCCAGCCGATTAAAAAGCTAAGTGCAGCATGTACTGCTTTACCAATTCATTCACTCATTCGACATCAAAACTCCGGAGTTACCTAACTTATGTTATTGAAAACAACCACATAAAAACTACATTTGCACAAGACTAATACATCGCCCAATACTCTGCTGCACTAAATGTCTTTTGCTTAACATTGAAAATGCTCCAGAATCACCTGGAGTCATACAAAAAAAAAAAAAAAAAAAAAAAAGGTTACACCCAGATCACATTGTTGAGCTCCTGTCTCCATCAGGCAGAATATCCCTGAAAGTTATTTCCAAATTTGAAAGCGTATGTCATGGTTCATACTCTTATTCAAGCACAGAATTTCAGGACACTTGATCCAAACACTCCTACATAAAACATAATGAAACCACAGGTCTGAGAAGAATAAAGATTAACAGAATAAAGATGCCCAAAAAATATAAAAAAATAACATCAAAGAAATGCCACGATATTAAGAACATCCAATCGCAAAAATGATTAATAATTAAACAATCGCAAAAATGATTAATAAATGTTAGAATTCTGAAAACATGAAAATAAACTTTACACACAGATCTTAAAAGAACAAATGTTTAACACAGAATGACATATATATCATCATCATCATTGTCAACCATTATCAATCCACTGCTGGACGAAGGTCTCCCCAAGTTTCCTCCACAACGGTCTGTCTTGTGCCAGTCTCCTCCATGTCACCCCCGCATACTTTCGAATTTCATCCACCCATCTCCCATGTGGTCTTCTTCTGGATCTTTTCCTGTCCCTTGGAATCCAATCTAAAATTTCGGCTGTCCATCGATGATCTGTCCTTCTGGCAGTATGTCCAGCCCATTGCCATTTCAGGGATTTAACTCGGATCATGATGTCTTCCACTCTTGTCATTTTCGGATCCACGAGTTCCTCTTCTTATCTCTCCTGGTTACACCAAGTATGCACCTCTCCATGGCTCTTTGAGTTGTCTGCAGCCTTTGTATGTCTCTTTTAGTTAAGGTCCACGTCTCTGCACCATACGTAAGCACTGGAAGGATGCATTGATCAAACACTTTTCTTTTAAGACATAATGGCATATTGCTCTTTAAAATTATGCTGTTTCTTCCAAAAGCTCTCCAGGCAAGTTTTGTACGCAGATTAATTTCTTCATCAATGTGACCCTCACTTGATATCTGCTGTCCAAGATAAACGTACGTGTCTGTTATCTCCAGCTTTTCTCCATCAATCGATAAATCTTCATTTCTTGTAAAAGCATTGAACATCACTTTTGTCAGCAAGTTCCTGTATGTATATATATATATATATATATATATATATATATATATATATATATATATACTGTAGACATCATACAAGAAGCAAGTGGAGAAATCGAAACAGTACTCGCCGAAATTTTCACTCGATGCCTTAATGAAGGAAAGATTCCTGAGGATTGGAACACCGCTACAATGATCCTGCTACATAAGAAAGGTGACATTGAGGATCTCGGAAACTACAGACCTATCAGCCTCCTATCAGTAGTTTATAAAATCTTCACTAAAGTTCTTTCACACCGCTTGAAGGTAACACTGGACATGGCTCAACCGAGAGAACAAGCTGGATTCAGGAGTGGCTACAGCACAATAGATCATATCCACGTGCTGAGAGAACTAATTGAAAGAGCGAGGGAATATGAACTTCCATTGTGCATGGCTTTTATCGATTATGAAAAAGCCTTTGATTCGGTGAAACCATCAGCAGTTACAATGGCTCTGAAAACCTGCGGTATTGAAGATGCATACATTAATATTATTAATAACATCTATGAAAATGCAAGTGCAAAGATTAGGCTGTTTGAAAATACAACACACGTAAAAATTGGAAAGGGAGTGAGACAAGGTGACACCATATCTCCGAAGCTCTTTAATGCCACATTGGAGGGTGTCTTTCAGTCGCTGAGCTGGGAAAACAAGGGGATAAAGATTAATGGAGATTATCTAACCCACCTTCGTTTTGCTGATGACGTAGTCATTTTTGCAACTACCTCATCAGAGCTGCAGAGTATGATCCAGGAACTTACTGACAAGAGTAAAGAAGTGGGATTAAAAATGAACTTTCAGAAGACAAAGGTGATGTTCAATGCTTTTACAAGAAATGAAGATTTATCGATTGATGGAGAAAAGCTGGAGATAACAGACACGTACGTTTATCTTGGACAGCAGATATCAAGTGAGGGTCACATTGATGAAGAAATTAATCGGCGTACAAAACTTGCCTGGAGAGCTTTTGGAAGAAACAGCATAAGTTTCAAGAGCAATATGCCATTATGTCTTAAAAGAAAAGTGTTTAATCAATGCATCCTTCCAGTGCTTACGTATGGTGCAGAGACGTGGACCTTAACTAAAAGAGACATACAAAGGCTGCAGACAACTCAAAGATGTATGGAGAGGTGCATGCTTGGTGTAACCAGGAGAGATAAGAAGAGGAACTCGTGGATCCGAAAAATGACAAGAGTGGAAGACATCATGATCAGAGTTAAATCCCTGAAATGGCAATGGGCTGGACATACTGCCAGAAGAACAGACCATCGATGGACAGCCGAAATTTTAGATTGGATTCCAAGGGACAGGAAAAGACCCAGAAGAAGACCACATGGGAGATGGGTGGATGAAATTCGAAAGTATGCAGGGGTGACATGGAGGAGACTGGCACAAGACAGACCGTTGTGGAGGAAACTTGGGGAGACCTTCGTCCAGCAGTGGATTGATAATGGTTGACAATGATGATGATGATGATATATATTACTTTAGTCAAATTTACTAGGATGACATAAATATTACTTTTTTGTGAAATTTTCAGGTTGCACACCAACCCGTCGTCGGGACTGGTTTTCGGTTGCCCACCAACCCCCCTACCGTCCCGACGAAGGGTTGATGTGCAACACGAAAATTTGACAAAAAGTAATATTTAAATATGTCATCCTAGTAATCCCCGTATTGCACAATTGCTCTTTTAAGATATTTCATCACCAGGATTTTGCCATGACTTCATTAATACATAGATGTTGAACATTACTTCATTGCGATTTTCGATTTCCGTAGTATAATCGATGTTTCCCGTAATCCGTAGCGGACCAACGATTCCCGTAGTGACTACAGAAAATCCATAACACTTGGAATGTCTGTAATGTTAGTTAACAAGAAACATATAACAGCAAAACATAAACAAAAAGTTACAAATTATTAAAATTCCACAAAAACCAGATTCCGGGACACTGAGTTCGAAAACAGCACAAAAATCCAATTAAATTGAAGCACTTGGCACCTATCCGTAAGCTACAACACTAGAAAAATCCTGAACTGTAAAACATCTTATAGTGGCAAAAAAACGGGAATGAATAAAATTCCAGAAAATGTGTAAGAATTTTAGAGCATTTCCCGGACAAAGTAGAATTTCAAAATTTTTGCAGGACAGGTACGAACAATGTTATGGTTTTATTACGAACATTTTTTTCCACAAAATCTATACAAATATATATATATATACAAGTAATTGGACACCCCTGCAATCGACGATACCTGCGGTCCTGATACACGTTACGGCCGCCGCCGTTAAATATCGCGTGGGAAACAACAACGCAAACCAGTCGCATGCAAGATGCCACGCAGTTCGGAGCTCTCTGATTTTGAGAAAGGTGTAATCGTCGGGTATCACAGAAATGGCCGATCCATACGTGATATATCCAGCGAGTTGAAGTACCCAAAATCGACAGTGGCCTACGTGATTGGCAAGTGGAAGATGAGAGGTGACTGTCGGAATGTGCCCCGACCCGGTAGACCCACAAAATTGGGAGTTAGAGACCGACGGATGCTGGCCAGAGAAATTCGGAAGAACCGCACCAAATTGATGGGCCACATCCGCGAGGAGTTTCAACAGGCATCCGGGAGTGTTCTTTCGACGAATACCATCCGTAAGGAAGCCCATCTGCTCGGTTATCATGGACGTGCTGCCGCCCACAAGCCTTTGATCACCAAGTCCAATAGCGCTGCTCGGCTAACGTGGTGCAAAGAACGTCGACAGTGGACCGTTGAACAGTGGAAACAGGTTCTCTGGAGCGACGAATCAAGGTTCACCCTCTACCGTTCGGATGGCAGGGTCTGGGTTTGGCGTCTGCCTAGAGAACGGCTCCTGCCGGAATGTATTGTGCCAACGTTGGAATTATGCTATGTGGGTGTTTCTCCTGGTATGGCACGGGACCCTTGGTCGTAATTCCTGGTAGACTCAACGCCGAGACCTACTGCACCATTTTGGATGACCATGCGCTTCCTACGTTGTGGCAGTTTTACGGGGTGGACCCATGTTACTTTCAGGATGACAGCGCCACCTGTCATGTTGCAAGGTCCACCATGGCTTGGTATGGTGACAATGGGGTTAATCGAATGGACTGGCCTGCGCAGAGCCCGGACCTTAACCCTATCGAGCACCTCTGGGACGAGTTGGAGCGTCGACTTAAGGAGTGCCCCCACCGTCCGAAATCGGTGAAGGAACTGACCTGTCTTCTCCAAGCCGAGTGGAAGAAAATACCGCTAGCCGTCGTACAACGCCTGGTTGAGAGTATACCCCGGAGGGTCGCAGCTGTAATCGCCGCTCGTGGAGGCTCCACCAACTATTGAAGGTGTATAAACTTCGTTTTCCTTTGCTATCACAGGTGTCCAATTACTTTGTTGGTAGACATATTGGTATAGATTTTACTAACCCAGGACCTTAAAAATTAAATATGTAGGGTTCACAAAGTGCCGCCTGGTGGGTCTCTGGTGGCTGAAGATACATACAAGACACAGTTTTGCATATTTACGTCACTTACACTTTTCGGGCTTGGTGGGTTTTATGATTTAACCGTGACCAACACTTTTTCGTTGTAGTATATATTTGCACGCCTGTAGTTAGGGGTCCATGTTTCTTCTTACACTCCATGATGCTCGTGGATGGTACGTTCTTTTCGTTTTTCACTTGTTTTTTTATTGAAGTTTAGCAATTTGGTTTTGCAGCATCTAGCATTACCAGCCACCATTTGGTTTTTCCTGTCGTTCGCTGGTACCAGAAAAGCCACTCCCACAGGTTGATGACCCCTTGAAAAAGGCAACCTGTTCTTTGTTTATTCGTTTTTTCTGATATTCATTTGTGTTTCTTTTTGTATGTTTTATTTCTTTTTGTATACTTATATACACTGCTGGCCACCCAAAATGCAACACAAAGAAGGACACGAGATTGCAAAGCCATATTTACTCGACACATAACAACAGATACAAAAATGAAACGATTGAGCTTACAGGCCTGTGCGACTTGCGAAACATGTAGACATCAATAGTTCGTGTGAACCCCATGGCTGGCAATAACGGCCGCTACACGCCGCGGCATCGAACGAAAGAGGCTTTGGATGTGGGCTTGGGATATGTCGGTCCAGGCTGCTTCCACACGTTGCCACAGTTCATCAGGCGTAGCCGCGGGTGGTGCTTGCCGGGCCACGGCAGCAGTGACACCTGGTGGGCCGTGAAGAATTGTTGCACGATGCGTGCCACGTGCGGGCCAAGGCAGCAGTGACACCTGGTGGGTCGTGAAGAATTGTTGCAGGATGCGTGTCACGTGCGGGCGCACATTGTCCTGTTGAAACGTGGCCGCGGTCAGGTCCTGCAGGTAAAGGAGGACTACAGGCTCCAAAACGTCGGAGATGTAGCGGTGGCTGCTGAGTGTACCGGCGATGCGTACCAGAGGAGTGCGGGTGTCATATCCAATTGAGCCCCAAACGATAACACCAGGCGACGGACTGGTATGGCGATGCATAATGCAGGCGTCATACAGTTTCTCGCAGCGGTGCCGCCACACGCGGATCCGACCAACGTGGTGTTTCAGGCAGAAGCGGGATTCGTCGGAGAAGACAATGTCGCGCCATTCCGTAGTCCAGGTGCGGCGTTCAACGGCCCACTGCCGCCGCACTCACCGGTGGTGTAACATCAATGGTAATCGGAGCAATGGGCGCCGTGCGACAAGTCCCCGCTCCTGAAAACGAAGTCGAACGGTACGTGCTGACACAGGTTGTTGCGCAACACACCCTAATTCCTGCGCTAACGTTCGTGATGTGGCGGTGCGAGCCGTCAATCCCCGCCGCACAACATATCGGTCCGTCCGTCCCACCTGCACCCACCAAATCCAGACTAGCCTCACTGTGGCTGGATGTCGTCCCACACGGGCGCCGATGTCTCGGTACGATAAACCGCTGTCGCGATAAGCCACTGTTCGTGCTCTGTCGAACTCCGAAACGTGCTGGAATGACTGCCGTATTCTGCGACGAGGCATCAGGAAGCTTCCCACGCACAGGTCCGGTAGCACAACATACTTCCACAACTTACACCCCGCCTTCTGTGCATCCTTCTTATAGTGCTTTTCGGTGGCGTGCCGGGCGCACATGATTTGCATATGCCCTGCAATGCTAATCGTTTGCCTGTCCTCTCGAGGGGCGACGCATGCCGCGAATTTCAGGCCAATAGGATGCTTCCTTCTTGGTGATGCATTTTGAGTGGCCAGCAGTGTATATATATATATATATATATATAAATTCGAAAGTATGCAGGGGTGACATGGAGGAGACTGGCACAAGACAGACCGTTGTGGAGGAAACTTGGGGAGACCTTCGTCCAGCAGTGGATTGATAATGGTTGACAATGATGATGATGATGATATATATATTTCACTCGATGCCTTAATGTAGGGAAGATTCCTGGGATTGAAACAACGCTACAATGATATGATCCTGCTACATAAAAAAGGTAACATTGAGGATCTCAGGAACTACAGACCTATCAGTCTCCTATCAGTGGTTTATAAAATCTTTACTAAAGTTCTTTCACACCGCTTGAAGGTAACACTGGACATGTCTCAACCAATAGAACAAGCTGGATTCAGGAGTGGCTACAGCACTATAGATGATATCCACTAACTGAGAGAACTAATTGAAAGAGCGAGAGAATATGAGCTTCCATTGTGCATGGCTTTTATCGATTATGAAAAGGCCTTTGATTCAGTGAAACCATCAGCAGTTACAATGGCTTTGAAATCCTGCGGTTTTGAAGATGCATACATTAATATTATTAATAACATCTATGAAAATGCAAGTGCAAAGATTCGGCTGTTTGAGAATATAGCACGCATTAAAATTGGAAAGGGAGTGAGACAAAGTGACACCATATCTCCCAAGCTCTTTAATGCTACATTGGAAAATGTCTTTCAATCACTGAACTGGGAAAACAAAGGCATAAAAGATTAATGAAGATTATCTAACTCACCTTTTTTTCACCTTTTAACTCACCTTCGTTTTGCTGATGACGTAGTCATTTTTGCAACTACTGCATCAGAGCTGCAGAGTATGATCCAGGAACTTGCTGACAAGAGTAAAGAAGTGGGATTAAAAGTGAACTTTCAGAAGACGAAAGTGATGTACAATGCTTTTACAAGAAATGAAGATTTATCCATTGATGGAGAAAAGCTGGAGATAACAGATGCGTACGTTTATCTTGGACAGCAGATATCAAGTGAGGGTCACATTGATGAAGAAATTAATCGGCGTATAAAACTGGCCTGGAGAGCTTTGGGAAGAAAGAGCATAATTTTCAAGAGCAATATGCCATTATGTCTTAAAAGAAAAGTGTTGGATCAATGCATCCTTCCAGTGCTTACGTATGGCGCAGAGACGTGGACCTTAACTAAAAGAGACATACAAAGGCTGCAGACAACTCAAAGCAGCATGGAGAGGTGCATGCTTGGTGTAACCAGGAGAGATAAGAAGAGGAACTCGTGGATCCGAAAAATGACAAGAGCGGAAGACATCATGATCAGAGTAAAATCCCTGAAATGGCAATAGGCTGGACATACTGCCCGAAGGAGAGACCATCGATGGACAGTCGAAATATTAGATTGGATTCCAAGAGACAGGAAAAGACCTAGAAGAAGACCACATGGAAGATGGGTGGATAGAATTCGAAAGTATGCGGGAGTAACATGGAGGAGACTGGCACAAGACAGACCGTTGTGGAAGAGGCTTGGAGATACCTTCGTCCAGCAGTGAATTGATAATGATTGACAATGATGATGATATATACACTATCTACCAACAAGTAATTGGACACCTGTGATAGCAAAGGAAAACGAAGTTTATTCACCTTCAATAGTTGGTGGAGCCTCCACGAGCGGCGATTACATATGCGACCCTCCGGGGCATACTCTCAACCAGGCGTTGTACGACGGCTAGCGGTATTTTCTTTCACTCGGCTTGGAGAACACAGGTCAGTTCCTTCACCGATTTCGGACGGTGGGGGCACCCCTTAAGTCGACGCTCCAACTCGTCCCAGAGGTGCTCGATAGGGTTAAGGTCCGGGCTCTGCGCAGGCCAGTCCATTCGATTAACCCCATTGTCACCATACCAAGCCAGGGTGGACCTCGCAACATGACAGGTGGCGTTGTGATCCTGAAAGTAACATGGGTCCACCCCGTAAAACTGCCACAACGTAGGAAGCGCATGGTCATCCAAAATGGTGCAGTAGGTCTCGGCGTTGAGTCTACCAGGAATTGCGACCAAGGGTCCCGTGCCATACCAGGAGAAACACCCCCATAGCATAATTCCACCGCCGCCGAACTTCACAGTTGGCACAATACATTCCGGCAGGAGGCGTTCTCTAGGCAGACGCCAAACCCAGACCCTGCCATCCGAACGGTAGAGGGTGAACCTTGATTTGTCGCTCCAGAGAACCTGTTTCCACTGTTTAACGGTCCACTGTCGATTCTTTGCACCACGTTAGCCGAGCAGCGCTATTGGACTTGGTGATCAAAGGCTTGTGGGAGGCAGCACGTCCATGATAACCGAGCAGATGGGCTTCCTTACGGATGGTATTCATCGAAAGAACACTCCCGGATGCCTGTTGAAACTCCTCGCGGATGTGGCTCATCGATTTGGTGTGGTTCTTCCGAATTTCTCTGGCCAGCAGCCGTCGGTCTCTAACTCCCAATTTTGTGGGTCTGCCGGGTCGGGGCACATTCCAACAGTCACCTCTCATCTTCCACTTGCCAATCACGTAGGCCACTGTCGATTTTGGGTACTTCAACTCGCTGGATATATCACGTATGGATCGGCCATTTCTGCATGCGACTGGTTGCGTTGTTGTTTCCCACACGACATTTAACGGCTGCGGCCGTGACGTGTTTCAGGACCGCAGATATCGTCGATTGCAGGGGTGTCCAATTACTTGTTGGTAGATAGTGTAGATACAGAGTGCACTTGCATTTTCATAGATGTTATTAATAATGCTAATGTATGCATCTTCAATACCGCAGGATTTCAAAGCCATTGTTACTGCTGATGGTTTCACGGAATCGAAGGCCTTTTCATAGTCAATAAAAGTCATGCATAATGGGAGTTCATATTCCCTTGTTCTTTCAATTAGTTCTCTCAGTACATGGATATGATCTATAGTGCTGTAGCCACTCCTGAATCCAGCTTGTTCTTTTGGTTGGGCCATGTCTAGTACTTTCAAGCGATGTGAAAGAACCTTAGTGAAGATTTTATAAACCACTGAAAGGAGGCTGATGGGGGCCAACGCTATGTGCGCATCCTTTTTGACGAGGTACACCCGTTCACGTTCTGCATTCATGCTGATGGGTTGGGCCTGTTCCAACAGGACAATGCACCTCCACACAAGTGTCACGACGCCACATTATGGTTAGAGGAGCATTCATCTGAGTTTGGGGCGTTGCCATTTCCACCCAAGTCCCCAGATCTGAACGTGATAGAACACATTTGGGATGCCATGCAACGTGCTATCGAACACAGGAATCCGAGACTTCGGAATACACCCGAATTGTGGAACGCTCTGCAGGAAGTATGGTGTGCATTGCGTACAGCATATTTCCAGAAGCTAGTGGAGTCCATTCCCCGTCGTATTTCTGCAGTCCTGCGCTCCCGTGGGAGACCTACCAAGTATTAGACTGGTGTACCAGTTTTTCTGACACTTCAGTGTATATATCATCATCATCATCAACCATTATCAACCCACTGTTGGATGAAGGTCTCCCCAAATTTCTTCCACAATTGTCTGTCTTGGGCCTGTCTCCTCCATGTCACTCCAGCACACTTTCGAATTTCATCCTTGCATCTCCCATGGGGTCTTTTTCCGGGTCTTTTCCTGTCCCTCGGAATTCAGTCTAAAATTTCGGTTGTCCATTGGTGGTCCGTTTTTCTGGCAACATGTCCAGCCCATTGCCATTTCAGTGATTTCACTCATGATGTCGTCCCCTCCTGTCATTTTCCTTATCCACAAGTTCCTCTTTTTATCTTTCCTGGTTACACCAAGCATGCGTCTCTCCATGCTTCTTTCAGTTGTCTGCAGTCTTTGTATGTCTTTTTTAGTTAAAGTCCATGTCTCGGCTCCATACGTAAGCACTGGCAGGATGCATTGATTAAATACTTTTTTATTTTGAGACATACTGGCATACTGCTCTTAAAAATTGTACTCTTTCTTCCAAAAGCTCTTAATCCAAGTTTCTTTTACGCCGATTAATTTCTTCATCAATGTGACCCTCGCTTGATATCTACTGTCCAAGGTAAATGTATATATATATATGATTTTGTTGAGAGGTACTGTAGTTGCTAATTTGGCTTTTTAAAAAAGTTATCACTGTATTTTTATGAAAACCATGGACCTTCCATATTTGATTCTACCATCAAAATGGCATTATCGTTTTTAAAGTTTAATTTCTCTGAAAATGCATGGTTTCCCATAGGTTAGTGACTTCTTGCTATACCAACGGACAAAGAGAGCAAGCATTTTCCCTTTCGTTTCCAAAACGAAGTTCAAAATAGGAAATTCCAACTCTCGGTCACCGTCTTCCGTTCCTAGTAAAGTCGTTTTCTTTGCACACGTACAAGCAGTAACGTTTTTGAACATTAGTTTCGCTTAAAAAAAAAAAAAAAAAAAAAAAAGAACTGTTTACTCTGCCCCTTGATACAGCAAGAAATGACTAAGGAATGAACCCCCCCCCCCCCCAAAAAAAAAAACAAACAAACAAAAAAAAAATGTTGTTTTAAGCGAAATCCGTAATATATTTTAGATAAAGTAGTACATTCAGTTTCCCGTACTCTATAGCAGAACAATTTCCGTAGTGACTACGGAGAATCCGTGGAGTGCCTGTAATGCGAGTAAACATGAAACATATATTACAGCTCTAACAAGAACATAGAATTACAAATTATTAAAATTTCGCAAAAAAACATACGTTCTCCACCCTCAAAAAAAAAATAAAAAAATAAAATCGCACCGCTTGACACCGGGTTTGAAAACCTGACATAATCCGATTAAATCGGGATACTTGGTAGCTATATGATATACATTTTTCAGTCAAAGGCAGAAATAAAAAAACATCTCTGTACCATTCACGATGAGTAAAAATTCCAAACGTCACTGTTTAAAAATCAGGACTACAATCAGGCATGGCTGAAGTACAAATAGATATCTGCTAATGCGTATTTTCGCAAAAGCGAAAATTTTGTGACAAAAATTGGTCACTGACTCGCCGAAAAGCGAATACTGAAAATGCGGTATAATACTTTCGGTGAATTGAAAAATATCGATAGCATGTAAAGAAATTAGGTGTTTTAAAATAACGCAAAGGGGAAAAGGGCCCTCCCCGTAACCCCGTATTTCACATCGTAGCTCAGAAAAGTACATTAATATTTTTAAAATAAATTTGCCAAATGAAACGCATGACTTTCCATTCCTTATAGTTTATTTTAATTTGTTTTGGGATTTAACGAATGACCACTACGAACAACTCTAAAGCCTACAATTATCCGCCCCTAATTTGGGGCTGGTTCCAAGCAAGAGACAGAGCCGACCACTGGCGACTGCAGCACACCACGGACCTCTAGCTAGAAGCCTACGTCTCTGATCATTCGGTCACTAGGGCGGCCCATTTGCCTACAATATCCTCTTGTTATATTAACCTCGATGGAATAAGTATTTTCTTATTTTTTCAAAATTTAATGCTCAAAATATACATTTACCACGTTTTCCGTTATCTTTTGGTGATTCGTAAAATGGTTTTCGCAGCGGGGTGAGCAAAGTCCTGTCTTTGAACTTAAAATTTGCTTAACAAAAAAGAAAAATGCGTGCTCTATTGCTCAATACAGCAATGAGAATATAACGAATGACAAAACATGTTTTTTTTTCGAGCAAAAAAATAAATTCCGAATATTTACTATCTCTTCACCCTGCCGTGAAAACAACCATATGACTCCCGAAAATTTATGTCGGTTCTGGCACAGGAAAGGTACATACTGATTACTAACTTTCGAGGGTTAGTTTCGCTTTAAAAGTAAGCAAAATAAATAAATAAATAAATAAATAAATAAAAATGCATGCGCCGTTGATGGATAAAGCAAAAAGAGACTGTTCGGAATTGGAAAACATGCACTTCATTAAGAAAACTACACTGCAGCGCAAAAATTAAGGACGAAGAGGAGACATTAATTAGCATAACAGCGCAACGAGCAGGCAGAACGGACCGAAAGACCACTCAGGAGATAGACTAGGGTCCGGTACGGTAGGACATGCGCATATATGCAGCATGGCGTGGGGGTGTCGGAAGGGTATAAAGCACACGGGCGGTGTACGCTCAGCAATTCGGTGAAAGCTATTGCACGGTGTACATCGGTTTGAACGAAGTCGAGTTGCTGCCACCGTGTGATATGGCCAACAGGCAATCCAGTAGACGACATCTGGATGACTTTACCCGAGGTCGCGTCATTTTTTTTTTTTTTTTTTTTGGAGGTTTAACGACCACTGTGAACAACTCAATGGGCTATGAGCAGTCGCCCGTCCCTAATTTAGGGTCACTGGTTCCAGGGAAGGGAGAGAGCCAGTGCCGTAAGACAAACACAACATCCATGCCTCACCGTGATTCGAACCCGGACCCCTTACGGACGAATGACCAGAGGCCATCGCTTAGACCACTGCGCCACCGGGGCGGCCGCGTCATTGGGAAGTTTTTTTTTTTTTTTTTTTTTTTTTTTTTTTTGGAGGTTTAACGACCACCGTGAGCAACTCAATGGGCTCGTCCCTAATTTAGGGTCACTGGTTCCAGGGAAGGGAGAGAGCCAGTGCCGTAAGACAAACACAACATCCATGCCTGACCGGGATTCGAACCCGGACCCCTTACGGACGAATGATCAGAGGCCAGCGCCTTAGACCACTGCGCCACCGGGGCGGCCATTGGGAAGTTGGAAGAAGGTCGAAGTGTGACTAGTGTGGCCGAGTAGTTCGGGATCGCTCACAGCATCGTTTTACGAGCTTGGAGAGCATTCCAAACGACAGGAAGAGCTGTCCGAGAGTTTAGCAGTGGTCGTCCACGAGCAACCACAGCAGCGGACGACCGGTGTATTGTCCTACAGGCGAGAAGAGACAGACGGCAGACAGCGGGAGAAATCGCAAGGCACATGCAACAGACAACTGGACGTCCGTTATCGCGTTTTACCGTGGCCAGGAGGCTGCACAAAGGTGGTCTATTTGCACGACGACCAGTACGGTGTGTGCCATTAACGCCTACTCATCGGAGACGGCGGTTTCTGTGGTGCCAGGACCACAAGAACCAGACATATCAGCAATGGGGTCGAGTTCTCTTTACGGATGAGAGACGATTTAGTCTGACGAGCGATTCTGGACGTATACACATCTGGAGAGAACAGGGAACACGCAATCACGCCTCCAACATCATTGAAAGGGACCGGTTTGGAGGTGGCGGAGTTCTCGTTTGGGGCGGTATCATGCTTGGTAGCCGTACTGACCTCCACATCTTCCAAGGAGGTTCAGTCACTGGTGTCCGCTATTGTACCGAGGTTCTCCTGCCTCACGTGCGTCTGTTTAGAGGTGCTGTGGGTCCTGAGTTCCTCTTCATGGGCGACAACGCTACACCTCTGTTGGGACTTCACGGACAGAGGGCGCAGCGGAGGCGGCCAACGTCAGATGTGAGAAGATGGCGGACGTGTGGAAAGGGCGGAACAGATAATACGGCAGAGGTCGTAATGTAAGAACTGATATTAAGATTTATAGCGCGAAAGAAAAAGAACGAAATCTTCAGTGTGTGTGAGTGTTTGTGTAATTACATCTAATTCGTATAAAATGATCTGCAATAAATTAGTAGTATACCTTTGATGTGGAGCTGTCTTGGAATATGATGTTCTTGTGTATTCGACCGTGTGCATAGATGTTGGATAAAGAAGTTCCTGACTGCAAGAGGGCCCGTGATTCGTAAAATGGTTTTCGCAGCGGGGTGAGCAAAGTCCTGTCTTTAAACTTAAAATTTGCTTAACAAAAAAGAAAAATGCGTGCTCTATTGCTCGATACAGCAATGAGAATGTAACGAATGACAAAACATGTTTTTTTTTCAGCAAAAAAATAAATTCCGAATATTTACTCTCTCTTCACACTGCCGTGAAAACAACCATATGAGTCCCGAAATTTTATGTCGGTTCTGGCACAGGAAAGGTACATACTGATTACTGACTTTCTAGGGTTAATTTCGCTTTAAAAGTAAGCAAAATAAATAAATAAATAAAAATGCATGCGCCGTTGATGGATAAAGCAAAAAGAGACCGTTCGGAATTGGAAAACATGCACTTCATTCAGAAAACTAGATAAAAACAATAAGTTATTACAAATGAAGTCTATGGAAACGTAATTGTGAGAGGATGGAAGTGTGTGTGTGTGTGTGTGGGGGGGGGGGGCGCTTTAATAATAGTTTACACGTCTTCATATGCAAGTAGCAAGACAGCTGAGGAGTCAAAAACGCGAATGCAAAGAGGAAGGGTTTTGACATTTAAGAATGTCTTCCACCAGTAAAAGCTGGAAGAATTCGACTGTAGCAAAAATGGATGCTCAAGAAATGGTGCCATATACGTACATTAACACAAACTTCATCTCACAGTCAATATTTCCTTAAATTAAAATAAGAAATGTAAAAGCCCATTTACTTTTATTCTTGAATTCTATTTAAAATACAAAGTTTAATTTATCCGATGCGCGATTCTTGTATTTTCACGCATAAAAATAGAATAAAAGAGAACTATAAATTTGGCTAACCTGCAAAGCATTTTGCTACAACTTTTATAGATACGACAGCCAAATTGCTGCAACAGAAAAATCTTCTAAAGTTTAAGTTCAAGCAAGCACGAAAACAAATGACTTCTTATCGTTGTACGTAATAATAACGATAGCAATACAATATTATAAAACAAAGACGTACCCTGAAATTCCGGATGTACATAAGGGCGGGTATGAGTTCGTCCATTTCTGACTCAGCACTTTGCTTTTCAAGGTACACCATAGGTATACCACAAGTAAAACACTTATAACGAAAACAAACGCCTTTAAGAACACTCCACACAATAAGGCACTTTATGCAAAGGAAACGAAAGGCGCTTCGATGAAAAATTTTCCGAGTAAAATCCCTCTCGAAATCCTGAGGTTTCACACTAAGCTACGGCGCCACAGAGAGAAAGCTCTTCTGTCCCATTAACGGCGATTTCATACTATACTAGGTGATGCTGTTTTACCAGAAAGCAGACTAAAGTGACTCACAAAAGCGCACGAGTTAGAATTATATCGGGCCCTGTCAACAGTGAGTCACCCATGAAGAACCATAACTTAAAAATCTTCTAAGCCTTTGTGACAAGCTTTTATTTTTACATTTTTTTAACTTTCCAACAACCCCACTCCGACCTAGTGCTGAAATACAGCTAGTCTTGCTCCTCTTCTCTTTCTTAAGTCGTTCTTCATCACCATTTTTTTTTCAAACGACACAAACCAGTCCAGAAGGGAATTCGTATTCAAAGCAAGGGGACTTTATGAGTTGTCTTTCATGCTATTTTGAGAAATCATCAGCGTTATGTGTTTCTCCAACGCCTTCTGCACGTCATCGAAAGCATTATTTCAAGTAGTCAGAGATTCCGCTCTCCAGCCAAAGTAAATATTGCAAACGAACAGCTCGGTTGATTGACGTGAAAGAGCTTTCACATCTTACAGTTTTCTTTTTTCTTTATAGGAAAACAGTTACACGAGATCGAATTTGAATGAAGCCAAAACACCACCTTTTCAACCAATATAAACAAATTGAAAAAACCTTGTGCACAGCAGTTTTCTCTAAAACGGATTTGATTATTTTCGTGCAAATACACTTGAGTGACCATTTTATTAGGTGATCATCAACCACTACTGGATGAAGGTCTCCCAAACTCTGTCGTGAACAAATTTCTTCCACGTTATCCGGCATGCTTTTGCATACTTGCCAACTTTGGATAATGTGCAACAGTAAAACTTTTGCGCGAACGCCATTTACCACAAAACAAAACATAATTACATTAATAAATATGCAGTAAAAATCTTTGCATATGCCACAATAACTAAACTAATATTATCTGTGTTTAAAATAATAATTTAAAAAACCGTAAAGTAAAATCTTAATTTTGTTCAATGTTAGCCTCGCAAACCTGTGGTGTTTCAATACTAAACTAAAATTTTCATTTGCTGATATCTTTGTTTCCCTTGCCATTTCTTTATTATTGCTCTTTTTTTTTAATGCCCTTGGATGACAATTTTATCCATCAAGAATGCATGGCAGCTTTCACTATTTTAGATAAATGATGAATAGTGTAACTTTGAAAATATAAATACTTTTGAACACCATGCATCAGTTTTTACAAATTTTCAGCTTCGTCACTTTCGCTTTCGGAAACCCCTAAGCCTCCCCGCGTTTATCAAACTGAAATGCAAAACTTTTTGTGGGGAATATTTAAGAATGCTGGATACATGTTCTGATCATCGTTGGGAAAACGGAAAACAAAATTACAGTTACGGGGGAAATCTTTGCTACGTCCAATTTCCGTCTTCGGACATTTACCTCCATTTTCAAGTTGAAATACAAATATTTATGAAATAAATGATATTGAACAACAATACTAGCCAGAGAAAACATCACGTGAAAAATAAAATTACGATTACGGGAGAAATCTTTTCTGCGTCTAACTTCCGTTTTCGAAAGTTTTGAAAGACGAAACTTTTTCTTTCGAAAGTTTAGAAAGTTTCAGGCGGAAAACATCCTCCACCACTACTAATTGCCTCAAAATTTCTGTTGAGTTATGCATCGATCTCGAGGATAACAAATTATGACGGAAAAGGGAAAATTCCTCGAAGCTGTCGCCCTCTCATGCCTAAAGATTACTGTGATTCTTTTTCGCCGTCGAATTTCAGTTTTCGGAAATGTTTCCTCCATTTTCAAACTGAAATACAAATATTTGTGGAATAAAATAATATATACACACTGACGGAAAAAAATCCCAACGCCATGAAAAAATAGTTGTAGAGGAATGAAATGGCGGCAATACATTTGTATAGGTAACATATTTAATCGATTAAGGTTTCAAGATCACAGCTTAATGTAAGCGCGAGAAGAGCCATTTTAAATGTGAAATGCAGGTACATTAATAACCGGTGTAACCGCCAGAATGTTGAATGCAAGCACGCAAACGTTCATGCATTGTGTCGTACAGGTGCTGGAAGTCAGTTTGTGGGATGGAGTTCCATGCCTGTTGCACTTGGTCGTTCAATACAGGGACGGTTAATGCTGGTTGGGGGTGACGCTGGAGTTGTCGTCCAATGATGTCCCATACGTGCTCGATTGGTGAAAGATTTGGTGATCTAGCAGGCCACGGCAACATGACGACACTCTGTAGAGCATGTTGGGTTACAACAGCGGTATGCGGGCGAGCGTTATCCTGTTGAAAAACACCCCCTGGAATGCTGTTCATGAATGGCAGCACAACAGGTTGAATCACCAGACCGACGTACAACTGTGCCTTCAGGGTGCGTGGGACAACCACGAGAGTGCTCCTGCTGTCATAGGAAATTGCTCCCCAGACCATAACTCCAGGTGTAGGTCCAGTGTGTCTCGGCCGCAGACAGGTTGGTTACAGGCGCTCACCTGGCCTCCTTCTAACCAACACACGGCCATCACTGGCACCCAGGCAGAACCGGCTTTCATCAGAAAACACAACAGATCTCCACTCCGTCCTCCAATGAGCTCTAGCTTGACACTACTGACGTCGCAAACGGCAGTGGTTTGGAGTAAGTGGAATGCACGCTACAGGGCGTCTGGCTCGGAGCTGTCCTTCAAGTAACCGATTTGTAACAGTTCGTTGTGTCACTGTGGTGGCAACTGCAGCTCGAATTGCTGCCGCAGACGCGGTACGATGCGCCACGGCCATACGTCGTACACGGCGGTCTTCCCTCTCAGTAGTGCCACGTGGCCGGCCGGAACCCGGTCTTCTTGAGGCAGTACCTTCCCTTGACCATCGCTGCCAATAATCATGCACAGTGGCTACATTCCTGCCAAGTCGTTCTGCAATATTGCGGAACGAAAATCCACCTTCTCGTAGCATTATTACACGACCTCGTTCAAACTCCGTGAGCTGTTGATAATGGCTTCTTCGTCTTCTTAAAGGCATTCTTAGGACACTGGTGAGGACCCCCCTTTACAAGAGAGGAAGTGGAGAACGCCCTCTCCAGTCTTAACACTGGCAAAGCACCAGGCAAGGATGGGTTCGACCTCAGCATAGTGAGAGAAATCTACTATGCAAATCCCGGGTATTTTGTGGCGCTCCTAAACGAATGCCTCGGGAGGGAATCTTCCCAGACTTGTGGAAAACAGCGGTGCTAGTTCTTTTCAACAAGACCGGAAAAAACAAAAATGATCCCGCAGCCTACAGGCCCATCTGTCTTCACTCTGCGTGGAGCAAGGTGCTGGACAAGCTCATAACGAACAGAGCGCTTGGCTTTCTCATGGAGCAGGGAAAGTTAAACAGGAACCAATTTGGTTTCCTTCTGGGGCGTTGCGCAACGCAGGCAATTCGCAGCCTCAGAGAGAGGGCAGAGAGGAACAAAGCGGAGGGGCTCCATACCTGCTACATCTCACTAGACGTGAGGGGGCATTCAACAGTGTCTGGTGGCCAATGGTTTTAACCAGACTCAAAGAACTTGGCTGTCCAAGGAACCTGTTCAAGCTGATCAGCAGCTACCTGTCTGATAGAAGGGTCGAGTTCGAAGCGGGGAATGGGCAAGCCTCGCGTTCGTACCACAGAGGGTGTCCGCAAGGATCCAACTCCGGGGCGCTTTGGTGGAATATAGTGGCAGACGCAGCTCTGAATCTAGACCTGGGGCCGGCAGTAGAAATTCAAGCCTATGCGGACGATTTCGTTCTCGTGGTCTCCGCCTCAGGGAGACACGTGATAGAAAGGGAAGCGCACAGTGCCCTAGCTGTGTTAGACAACTGGAGCAGAGAAAGAAAACTTTGCTTTGCTCCTGAAAAGACCACTCTACTAGCAATAGCCAAGAGTGGAATAATGAAAACACCACCTAAGTGCAAATTCCAAGGGTGCACTATCAAGGCGGTGCGTGAAATGAAGTACTTGGGTGTGGTCCTGGATCAGAGTCTATCAGGGCTGCCACACCTGAGACATCTTCGAACAAGGTGCACGCTGATCCTCAATAGATTGAATGGCATGAGGTTATCGGGCAAAACCAAGAAGGCCATCTATCAGAGAGGAATAGAAAGAATTCTGACGTATGCCAGTGGAGCATGGTGGACTCCCACCGTCATAATGAAGAAGGGCATAAACCAAATCCAAAGGTTGGCCCTACTAGGAATCACCGGATGTTTTCGCACAACGTCGACCCTAGCACTCCAAGTGCTGGCAGGGTGCGAGCCGGCAGACCTAGTAGTGGAAAGGAGGCAGCAATGCACTGCCTAAGGTCAGGCGAGGACGCCTACCTTCTCGGTGTGCCACATCGAGCCTCCAACATGGAGCTGGAAAGCGTGGACTGGCAGATCCACCCGGCCGAGGAAATTTGCCCACCGTGGGACAAGGAGAAACCCACGGGAGTTGGGCATGAGCTATTCACGGACGGCTCAAAGTTGAAGGGACAAGTGGGAGCAGGCTTCTGTGCGTTCTCGGATGGGAACGAAGCAACTGCAGAAAGCGTGAAACTATCGCAGAACGCTTCTGTCTTTCAAGCAGAACTTCTGGCGATAAAAAAGGCACTCACCTGGGCACTCCCCAGGCGTAGTGACGAAAGGATAAAACTCTACTCGGACAGTGAGGCAGCACTGCAGGCTCTGAGTAGATTCAGGGGAAGAAACCCCATCGTCCAGAGGATTAAAACCCTCTTGAGGGCAGAAGGAGATGGGGCAGTTAGTTTCCACTGGGTACGAAGCCATGTCGGGACCCAGGGAAACAAAAGGGCGGACCAGCTGGCGAAGGCAGCCACGCTGAAAAAGACGGTTGACGTGCAATGCAGAACGCCGCGAAGGAGTATCCACGCAGCATTAGCACGACAAACCATGACCGAATGACAGGTCAGATGGGACACGGGAGAGACAGGGCGGAAGACACACAGTGTTTCCGAGGGTCTCGACCAAACGTGCACAGACAAACAAGTTCATGAATCAAGTACTCAGTGGCCATGGCATCAGCCCTGAATACCTGGGCAGATTTGCCATCAGGAACTGCACTTGTCCCTGTGGAAATAGGTCGGCAAGCATAGAACACTGCGTGCTAGATTGCAGCGGCTTCGCCGAATGGAGAAACACACTGATCCCAGGTGTGCAAAGAACGCGAAGATTGGATCTGCTCATCCAATCCTCCGTTAACAGGAGGGGGATAATAGCCCTAGTTGAGAGGCTAACCCTCCAGCAACACACGATCTTCCCCAGTCAAACGGGGACCGAAACGCAAGAGGTGCACGTGCACACCGTAAGCGATTCGGAATGAGGGCAAAAGTCTGTGGGCAAGCAGGCAAATTAACTACCAATGTAAATACCTTGTAAATACACTTATTGCTATCTCTTAACGTTGTGAGTCCTAAGCATGAGGACAGTGCATACATGTGTGTAGATGTTTTGTGAAAGTAAATAAAGGGAAATTATTCCCCCAAAAAATTCGAGGGCAAGACAATCTCCCAGTCAACCCTAAATTAAAAACGACCTATCCCGCCAGACAGAGCGGGAACCCAGATAAGGTACGCTAGGTCGCCTGCCAGCACGTCGTCGCGGACTGGTCTCTGGACCACGGGGGTGGCCAGGGTCCGAGCCAGCGTCTCAAGGCAGGATTATTGTCGCAACATTATAACAACAATACTGGACAGAGGCAACATCACAGGAAAAAGAAATTACGATTACGGAAAAAATATTTCGTTCACTTCCGTCTTTGAAAGACGAAATACCGTCCCGATGCGTATTTTTAAGAATTGGCAAAATTCTTCGATGCGTAGTTTTACGCACTGAGAAAAATTCTCGAAGCGTATTTTTACACGTCGAGAAAAATTCTCGAAGCGTATTTTTACACGTCGAGAAAAATTCTCGATGTGTATTTTTACGCGTCGAGAAAAATTCCCGATGCGTATTTTTACGCGTTGGTTCGATGCGTAAACACACTCTTCCATGCCTACTAGACGCGTAATTACGCATTTTGGAGAACTCTGGTCGGCACGTCACTTGATCACTCCCGTGGAGAGAGCTACAGCACGACGTCACGAAGCGGAGCCATCGTTATACTGGATGGCTCCGCACGAAGCCGGCGAGTCAAAGATGACATCTTTTTTTTTTTTTTTTTTTTTTTGATTGGAGGTTTTACGACCACCGTGAGCAACTCAATGGGCTATAAGCAGTCGCCCGTCCCTAATTTAGAGTCACTGGTTCCAGGGAAGGGAGAGAGCCAGTGCCGTAAGACAAACACAACATCCATGCCTGACCGGGATTCGAACCCGGACCCCTTACGGACGAATGATCAGAGGCCAGCGCCTTAGACCACTGCGCCACCGGGGCGGCACGCACGGATTGATGGGTGACCAAACATGACTATTGCATTAAGGAACCCGTTACGCACGAAACTAATTTCATTGCTCCATAGGACACGTTCCAAGGAGCCGGGATCCGTCTGGTAGCACTGCAGCAGCCATGTACACTATTGCAAGCGGCGAGGGTAATCTGCAAGTTGCAGACATTGGACTCTTGAGTGATCGAGGACGGTGGTGTGACTGACTCCTGCTCGTCGTGTAATCCGTGGCGTGCCAGTCATGGTATGACCGTGAACCATGGAAAATGCTGAGCCTTCTACAATAACTGTTAGAGCTGAACGTACCCGTGACACGTTACCCTCATCCGCTAGCCCAGCCGTCGAATGACACTGCTGTCGGGATGTCGTCCTGCAGGGTACAGTTAGGAGTATTTCGCGGCGGCAAGCGTATTACCTCTACGTTCACTGAGAATCATTTACATATCACAGTACTCTCGTAGAGTGTATATCCCTCAGTTATGTTAATTTTGCAAACAAGTAGTAAAGATACCTCGAGACGCAACGAAAAAAATAAAATAAACAATTGTAGTACAATTCTGTTTTTTTTTCTTTTTTATTGGAAGTTTAAAGACCACCGTGAGCAACTCAATGGGCTATAAGCAGTCACCCGTCCCTAATTTAGGGCCACTGACTCTAGGGAAGGGAGAGAGCCAGTGCCGTAAGACAAACACAACACCCATGTCTCACCGGGATTCGAACCCGGACCCATCTCGGACGAATGATCAGAAGCCATCGCTTAGACCACTGCGCCACCGGGCGGCTCAAAACTTTCTTCCTGTTCAAAATTCCGTTTAAACGGAAAGTGTTGAACACTGCCTCCGAGAGTACTGCGATATGTTAATCAGTCTAGCTGAATGCCGAGGGCCGCCTTGGTGGCCCAGTGGTCTAAGCGATGGCTACTGATCATTCGTCCGAAAGGGATCCGGGTTCAAATCCCAGTGAGGCATAGATGTTGTGTTTGTTTTACGGCGCTGGTTCTCTCCCTTCCCGGGAACCAGTGTCCCTAAATTAGGGACGGGCGACTGCTTATAGCCCAATGAGTTGCTCACGGTGGTCATTAAACCTTCAACCCACAAAAAAAAATAATAATAATAATGCCAACGTTACGCGCTTGCAACAATCAGAAATCCGCTACGAGCTTCCTTGCATGACGCTCGAGTTTCGCTGGAAGCCTCAACCAGCGTCTAAAATGGAAATTGCGTCACAAAACCTTGGGGGACTGTTTAGATGTGATCATATACGAAAAACTGTGTTTGGTATGCAAACACACTAGAGATGGCAGCTCCGGTGAGCGTGGGCTCGAGGCATGGATGCACTCGCTGCGTGTGTGATGGCACAGAAACTGTCACTTCCCTGGAACCAGTGCCCCGAAATAAGGAGCGGACGACTGCTTATAGCCCTACAAGTTGCTCATGGTAGTTATAAAACCCATAAAAAATACTGTAGAGATGAGACCATAAGTGGGATCACGCAGCAGGGATTCTCACGAATCATAAGGGTTCTATCTAATGCAAGGAAAATGTGAATTCCTTTGGCTTCACGTAGTCAAGATAAAGTTATAAGAAGTGGCTAATCCGTGATGTTAAGATTGCACTGCTCGTACAGGAAACAACAGAGAAAGTTTAAACAATCGTAAAGGACGACTGACAACTGTTTTACGGTAGTGAGTGAAGGGTATTTCTATTTGAACGTTAGCTACTAGCTGTCGGCTCTAATAAAACTAATCCCCTGAGCTCACTCAGATTCTTTCTTGGTAATCCAGAAGAAATTTCCTACGGCCACCTCAAATTCTTAAGAAAAGCGGCATATTAGCACTATTGAATTGATATGACAATGTTAGTTTTTTTTTTTTTTTTTTTTTGAGGTTTAACGACCACCGTGAGCAACTCAATGGGCTATAAGCAGTCACCCGTCCCTAATTTAGGGTCACTGGCTCCAGGGAAGGGAGAGAGCCAGTGCCGTAAGACAAACACAACATCCATGCCTCACCGGGATTCGAACCCGGACCCCTTTCGGACGAATGATCAGAGGCCATCGCTTAGACCACTGCGCCACCGGGGCGGCCAATGTTAGTTTCATCTGCTAATGTAATATGTATTCTTATCCTTAATAGAGGAATGTCTAGAGGTATGTAAGTAAAAACTTGATATTCTTAGCGTATAACAATCGCGTAACATTCTTCTATTTGAAATTTCTCGAATTAAGCAATTTTAACGCAAACTGGCAAAAGTAATTAAGCAATGAAAATTTTATAAAAAAAATAGTAAATAACAAAACAATAATCTTGAGGGTATTCTTCCCGATATATTTTTTTTTTCCTAATTCGTTCACCGCTAAGGCATTTTTTTGTTTAGAACTACATCACTGGGGGAGATAATTTCAGATTTTCTGACCCGCTGTCAGCGGCATTTGCACCACGGGGGCATCAGCACACGCACGCAAATGAGTGAGAGGGCAAATCATCACATTTGCGCCATCACTTTTCTTCCTTTTCAAATTTTGTTCGTTATCGGAAATCTCAAACTTTGGATTTTTTCATTTAAAGTTTATTTTGATAAAATTAAGTATTGCTCTCTATTTTTACCATGAGCCACCTAAAATTCTTTTTTTTTTTTTTTAAATCCAACTCCTGAGACGAGAGGCTAAATTGCTCTCGCTCTGTTTAGTGAAGGGAAAAAAGTTCCAACAAATATTAGCCGCAGTAAATGCAGAGGGCTGGATCTCTTTCGGAGGCCAGTAACATTTTGTGTTTCCTTAGGTATAAAAAAAAAAAAACAGTCTTCCTCTTAAAAAAAAGAAATAAAATAAAATGGAAGTTGACGAATGAGATACGCATTTATTCATTGTTTGATTAAAACGTCTACATTTGCATGCAGTTCTTGCGGAATTCGTACCAATGAGGAAGTATCATATCAATTTTATTTAACATTAAGTGCAGGGTTTACATCGATATGAAACAACAGTTTTTCATAGGTGAATGTTTTATCGATACAATCGTTTTGTCTGCAGCTTTCCCATATGACGTCACCACGTCGCAGTTTTATAATAACACACTAAATTTTATAGCCCCCCCCCGAGCCCCGGTGGCTTAAGCGATGGCATCTGATCATTAGTTTTGTTTGTCTTACGGCACTGGCTCTCTTCCTTCCCCGGAACCAGTGACACCCATTTTTTTTTTTTTTGATTGGAGGTTTAACGACCACCGTGAGCAACTCAATGGGCTACAAGCAGTCGCCCCGTCCCTAATTTAGGGTCACTGGTTCCAGGAAAGGGAGAGAGCCAGTGCCGTAAGACAAACACAACCATGCCTCACCGGGATTCGAACCCGGACCCCGTTCGGACGAATGATCAGAGGCCATCGCTTAGACCACTGCGCCACCGGGGCGGCTGACCCTAAATTAAGGATGGGAGACGGCTTATAGCCCATTGAGTTTCTCACAGTGGTCGTTAAACCTCCAATAAAAAAAAATCTAATAAAAAAAATTATATATATATATTTTCTGATGACGGAGTATGATAGCCATGTGGTACAACTCTGTAAACAAAAATCACTCGTTAATGTCGCCAGATGGCACGACCAACATGTGGGCCGACGACTCGGCACAACCTATGCTTTTTTTAATACGGGAGTAAGGGGGCAGAAGTATTCGTTAAACCCACAATAAAAAAAAATCCAAGCAAAACAGCACTAAAAACGACCACCGTGAGCAACTCAATGGGCTATAAGCAGTCGCCCGTCCCGAATTTAGGGCCGCTAGTTCCAAGAAAGGGATAGAGCCAGTACCGTAAGACAAACACAACATCCACGCCTCACCGGGATTCGAACCCTTCTCATACGAATTGTTATAAGCCATCATTTACACCACTACGCCAGCATGGCGGCTTTCTTTTAATTTAAAACAAACTTGAAACGCCTCTTAAACAGGTGGGATGTCTTTAATTATAGCGATATATATATATATATATATATATATATATATATATATATATATATATATATATATATATATTCTATAAAGAAGATACCTAAGCAAAAAAATACATATATAATTTTGACTCACACCTAAAACAACATAGAAAAGGTTATGTATCTACCTGTGTGAGTAAAAGGAGAAAAGATAAAAAAATAAAATAAAACAACTGAATGTAGAAGGTGTCGAGAATACTGAGCCTTGGCTTTATCAAGGACCAGCAAAAACTCTGCATTTTCTCACTTCCACAAAGACCTAGTTGGAAATGGGTTTCTGCAAGGCCATAGATGCAAGTAACATTCCCACCTAAAATAGTTAAAAATATATATATATATATGTCATGTCCTCCGTAGAGTAGCATGACCTAGCACTAGTTAACAATTTCGCTTGCATCCATTAACCTTCATGGCCCGACCCATGCTCTTCATCTGTTACTATTAAACTGAGAGAAGAAGATTAAAGAGAACTCAAGCTGTGAGAGTGACATAATAAATGGAAATGATTTTCAGCTATAACGAAATTCCAAGTTCGTTTGAGAGAGAATTTAAACCTGAAAAATAATGCAAAGGAATCCAAATTTTACATTGCAATTAAAAAAAAAAAGGAAATGTTAATTTATACCGAACAGATTTTTGAAAGAAAACTTGAGTCTAAAACCCCCTACTCTACAACTTATGACAGCACGAAAACGAGAATAAGTTAAAGATAAATATTAACTAAAGAAAACTTTGTGAAAGTTATATACCTTAAACAGTTAGTTGCAATATGTACAAAGTATTTCAGCAGTGCTTTAAGTGCATAATTAATTAGTTATTAAGAACTTAACTACTTTGAAAAAACAGCGCATAGACAGCGCATAGAAAAGGAACAGGCTTAGCCTTCTTCTGTTCCTAGGTACCTCAAAAGACGCTCAAAGTTACAAAGAAAAGTAAGAGTTAAAACCCGCAAAAATGTTAACAGACAAACCAATGCTTAAAAGCTGAAAAGCTAAAAAACGACAGAGAAAAGGTACATAAAGTACAAACATTGAACTTATAAAACCTAGAACCCAAAAACAAGGAAGAGAGCTTACCTCTTGTGTAACAAAAACTTTTCTCCACACAAGAGGAGAACATGGCTGACCCCTTCTGCCACTCCCTAGACGCTGGGGGGCAGTGAGGGTGGGGCTGATGGCCTCCTCATACAGCAAGAAAACAACGCGCGGAGATTTTAACCAGAGAAAAAAATATATAAACTTAAGACTGTGGATCTGTATGATCAGAATGAGCAGAATTAACTCTCCAGAATACATGAGAAATATTATGAAATACACGAGCAGTTTATTTAATAATCTTTGCATGTATTAAATCACCTTAGTGAGCTTCTATAGATTAATCAGAATCTTATTAATTTTAATGTTGGTTTTACTATTTTTAGTATAGCTATCCTAGTGATGAATAACTAGTTTTCTTTTTTATTTGTTTTTATTTTCTTTTATAAACAGATTTTTAAGCTTTTTTTGTGATTTTGTTTATATTATTTAATTTTTTGTTTTAATAGGACCGTCATATCCATAGCACTAAGGTTCCTTTAGGTAGTTAATAGGCATCCTCTAGCCAACTTCCTTACGGCTTTGATTGGTCAGAATCATATTATTAACTGTGTAGAAAATTAAAGCAGATCTGCCAACCTTACTCTATTATTCAGAATAATTTTTCTTAAAGTTCTTTTGATGAAAGAAGAAGGAATTTCGTTCTCTAGAAAACTTTCTAATAGTATATTAATGTGGTAATTGAAATCCAAATTGTTGCTGCAAATTCTTGAAATTCTTAGGACCTGAGAAATTAGTACATTCTCAATTACTTTGGTTGAAATGTTATTATTCCAGTGTAGATATTTAATTACTTTGAAAGGAAAATTAACTCTTTTATCAAAGAGGCTAATAGATGGGTTACCTCTGTTGAGCTTAATGCTTAAGTCTAGGAACTCAAGTTCCTGATTACTGTGGTTTGTTTTACATAAGTTAAGAGAGCTGGGATAGATATTATCAAAATCACTCTCTATAACTTCTGAATTATTGATACACAGCAGATCATCAATATATCTAAAAGTGTAAAGGTAGTTATCTGAGCAGGTGGGGTGATTTTTAATGAATTTATATTCCTTAAAGAACAGGAATAGATTAGCGATATTTGTGGACATTGATGTTCCCATTGGAATACCGTTCACTTGCTTATAGAGAGTATTATTATATAAGATATGGTTATTTTTTATGCAGCAATTGAGATAAGAGTTCCAAGTTCCTACATCAACAAATTGGTTAAGTTTAAATTCTGCATACAGCTCCTTAAATGTAGTGATTATATCTGATAGAGGCAGATTAGTATATAGGTTTTCAAAATCATAACTATTAATATCTAGGGGACAAACTTTGAGTATAGTAGAAATTACTTCTGCATTATTATTAATTATCCAAAAATCTCTGTACATCAAGTTAGAACAGTTTCTAATGTGTTTCAAAACCTTCTTTAAGACATCTTCAAAAGCAAGATCTATTTTCTTTTTATGACTCCTTACTCCACTAGCTATGAACCTGAACTTCACAGGATCCTTATGAAACTTAACCGTTGCAAAAAGAAATGGAAATTCAGGCCCATATCTTCTAGTTTGTGGAATTTTAAGTTTCTTGAAGAATGCCTTAAACCGATTTTCTAACTGCTTGGTAGAATAACTTACGGGCTCGTATGTTACTCTATTATTGAGTTCCATAGTTAACAATTCAAAATAGAACTTCTTACAGATAATTGCAAAATTATTGCTAGCTTTATCCGTAGTGGTAAAAATAAATTGGTCTTGTAGTTTGGAGAGTGACCTTTTAGCTTCTCCAGAGAAAAAGAGATTTCTGTCGAAACAAAAGTTCAGACCTGCCAACTCACCGGTGAAGCTATTGATTATATTATATTTCCATTCTGCGAAGGCCTCAATAGGCTGATTGTACGCCAAACTGGTTTTTACGATGTACTTATTTACATCTTGAGTGAAGCTCTCAAGAATCCTTTCTTTGGAAATTGTGAAGGAAGGTCTGAATTTAGAGCCATACTCTAATAAATTTCTAAGCTTTTCATTTTCAACATAACTCAAGTTTCCGGTGATAATATGGTTGTAATTCTTATCATAGTGAACTGTTTCTTTATGTTCATCACAAGAACAAGAAGTAATTACAGGAATGTAGCTCGAAGAGTTAAGTTTGTAGTTTTTAACTATTGACCCTAAGGTCTTAACATATTTAAAACTTACAATAGACTGGTGCCTGTGGATGGGAAAAAAAATTGCATTATTGTAGAACAGCTTCCTTACATTGAGATTATCGTAGGCTTTATTGAGGAACCTGATGGTAACAAAATTACTGGAAAATTCTTTAAGAGAAATTTTATCTTTAAGAATATGTTTAAGAAGGTCCAGAACCAAAGCAAAAACATGCTTATCAACATGGTCAGCAGTTTCATTCCAGAATTTGAAAAAACATTTAAGGACAGAGTGCTTGAAGGACTTGAGAATTTTGTAAGTATTTTTAACAAAATTAGTGCCAGTTTTAAAGCTTTCCAGAGTTTTTAGCAAGTTAGCAAAATCAACTTTGCTTGATGTGCGAAATAACCTCTGTCCTCTATTACCTCTAGAGCAGCTCTTATTATTAACAAGAAAGAACAGTTCACGAATTGAAAATTTATGCTGATTATGCTTATTGTCAGATAGAGTGGAATTAAGGCCATAGGGATAAAGAGACTGATGCTGCAAAATTTCAAGGGATTCAGTTTCTAGCCGAGCATAGAGGTCAGGAATAATATGTAGTACCTCTATTTTCACTTTGTCAAAACCATGAGTATGGAAATGCTCTAATTCAAAGGTGGAGTACTGGTTGGCGTTTGTGGAGGGGTTCACTCCTGAATTAGAGAACTTGTTTACTAGAGACCTGTGACCATTAATCCTAAGATGAAGAGGATTTTTACTTTGGCCAATATATCTAAGGTTGCAGACAGTACAGGTGAGCTTATAGATGGTATTGTAGGCTTTGCAAAACTTGTTGGAGCAATTATCCTCAACAGAAGAATACAGGTTAGGATCTGCAGATTTACATGTCAAACAACGTTTGTCATTTCATAACTTTAGATTACCTTTGCCAGCGAGTTCATACACTATGGGAAAGGGTGCTAGCCTAACCGAGCGGGAGGACTTAAAATATCTGAGCTGACCTCCAATCCTTTCATCGTCCTTAGAACACCACTTGGGCCAAAACATACAATTTCTGAGCAAACCAACTAGGAAAAACTTTTAGAAATAAGCAGTCCAAGAAAAGACCAAACTCGAGTATAAACTACACTCCAATAAGCTGCATCCAAAATATACTAAAAAGAGAAATTAGAAAATGAAAAAAACCTCAAGTGAAAAAAATAGTAATAAAAAAAAATAATTAAATAAAAAAAATAATAAAACATTATAATAAAACAAATAATAAAACATTTCAACTAGAATTTGCGCATGAGCTGCTAAATAATAAATTGAAAATAGTTACTTAAGAGCAAAACTGAAGACTAAGGAAACAATTTTAGAATTTAAAACGAAGGGTGCAAAATAACCTGAAAATCAAAACGCGCAACGCAGCAGTTTTGAAAATTCAGAATACACATTCTATAAAGAAGATACCTAAGCAAAAAAATACATATATAATTTTGACTCACACCTAAAACAACATAGAAAAGGTTATGTATCTACCTGTGTGAGTAAAAGGAGAAAAGATAAAAAAATAAAATAAAACAACTGAATGTAGAAGGTGTCGAGAATACTGAGCCTTGGCTTTATCAAGGACCAGCAAAAACTCTGCATTTTCTCACTTCCACAAAGACCTAGTTGGAAATGGGTTTCTGCAAGGCCATAGATGCAAGTAACATTCCCACCTAAAATAGTTAAAAATATATATATATATATGTCATGTCCTCCGTAGAGTAGCATGACCTAGCACTAGTTAACAATTTCGCTTGCATCCATTAACCTTCATGGCCCGACCCATGCTCTTCATCTGTTACTATTAAACTGAGAGAAGAAGATTAAAGAGAACTCAAGCTGTGAGAGTGACATAATAAATGGAAATGATTTTCAGCTATAACGAAATTCCAAGTTCGTTTGAGAGAGAATTTAAACCTGAAAAATAATGCAAAGGAATCCAAATTTTACATTGCAATTAAAAAAAAAAAAGGAAATGTTAATTTATACCGAACAGATTTTTGAAAGAAAACTTGAGTCTAAAACCCCCTACTCTACAACTTATGACAGCACGAAAACGAGAATAAGTTAAAGATAAATATTAACTAAAGAAAACTTTGTGAAAGTTATATACCTTAAACAGTTAGTTGCAATATGTACAAAGTATTTCAGCAGTGCTTTAAGTGCATAATTAATTAGTTATTAAGAACTTAACTACTTTGAAAAAACAGCGCATAGACAGCGCATAGAAAAGGAACAGGCTTAGCCTTCTTCTGTTCCTAGGTACCTCAAAAGACGCTCAAAGTTACAAAGAAAAGTAAGAGTTAAAACCCGCAAAAATGTTAACAGACAAACCAATGCTTAAAAGCTGAAAAGCTATATATATATATATTATAGACCTGAATATTGATTTACTGCAGGACTCCTACTCCTCGGTTCAATTAACTCAGACTTTAATGGCTTCTGGATTTGTAAATACCATCTCTTGCCCAACCAGAATTTCTAACGACTCACGTACTTTACTTGATCTTTCAATAAGAAATATATTAGTTGAATCGGCTATCTCAGGGGTACTAGAATTCGACTTCAGTGACCACTTACTTATATTTTTACTTTATCCTCTAACACAACAAATTGGTGACTTGGTAAATCCTTACTGCTTTCGGTGTTTCATAATCATTACTAAAAACATAGACAATTTCAGAATTAACCTTGGAAAAATTAACTGGGTAGATGTCCTTTCCGATAGGTCCGTTAATAAAAAATTACGAAGTATTTCTTCCTTTAATTAAAAAACTGTACGATCAATGTTTCCCTAAAAATTTTATAACACACCAGACTAAAAAAAATCTCGAAAACCCTGGATTACAAATACTATATTAAATCGAATTAATAAAAAAAAACTATATTCAAAATTTATAAAAAGTAAGATGCAACAAGATTTTAAAGATTTCAAAAAATACCGAAATAAACTCAACTCGGATATTAGAGCTATCAAACGTAATTACTATATGCGTATATTCTCTCAAAATTCAGCTAAATTAACATGGAAACATTTAAATCTAATGCTAGGCAAACAGAAGGGTGTAATGTTCCCCACATACTTAACAAGAACTAACAACACCTTAATTACTAATATAGAAGATGTTACTAATACTTTAAATGATCATTTCATTTCAATACCTCAAGTGCTAAAAAATACATTTCCTACTGCACAAAAATCTTACATGAATTACCTAACATCGACTAATCGTTTAAATACTATGATCTTCTGATCTTCAGTAGAGGATTTTAGGAAGGAAGTGTCTGACCACAGGTCTTAAACAACCCTTAGAAATAGGAAGCTAGGAGATTTGGGCTAGTGTGCCAGATAGGAAAGGGACACGGAAGCAAGGTAGAAAGGGAGAGGAAGACACCCTTATTTATTATCGGGGGGGGGGCAGTACCCGGGGCCCGACGGCTTAACGTGCCCATCCGACGCACGGCGGATATTTAGTGGTTCGAGCGTTCGTACCTGCCTGGGATCGAACCCGAGGTCTTTACCGTGGCAGTCACGAACGTTGACCACTAGGCTACCGGCGGCCTTGTTTAAATACTATGTTCTTCACTGAAATTTCTAAAACTGAATTATTACAAGAATTTACCCATATTAATCCTAATACGGGTTCGGGACAGGATGATTTGAAACCACTTGCAATCCAACGAGTGGCGGATTTAATAGTGGAACCTCTCTTATTTATATATAATACTGTATTTCGAACGGGTGAATTTCCTGCTCTCCCTAAAATCTCGAAAATTACTCCAATGCATAAATCAGGATCAAAAAACCATGTGAACAACTATCGTCCTATTGCTAACATGTCGATATTCGCCAAAATTTTAGAGAGATTAATTCATACCAGAGTAATTTCATATATACAAAAATTTAATATTTTTCATTTGAAAAAACATGGCTTTCAGTCTTAAAAATCAACTGAATCAGCCATTTTATATTTGCAAGCAAAAATTCAATCTAACTTTGAACAACACTCAAACACATTTGCTCTATACCTAGATTTATCGAAGGCTTTCGATATCCTAAATCATAAAATTTTGTTAGACAAACTACAACATTGGGATCAGGGATAAAGAACACGCTTCATTTAAAAGTTACTTATCTGACAGGTTACAATATACTCAAATTGGCCAGCATCAGTCCTCACTTCAATATGTAAAAATGGGTGTCCCTCAGGGCTCCAACCTAGGCTCTCTCCTTTTTAATATCTACATCAATGACATTTTTTGTTCTACTACTAATATGGATTAATTACTCTATGCAGATGATATCACTATGTTCACTAGATTTAATAACACGGATGAAGATTTCCTTGCCGCCCCGGTGGTCTAAGCGATGGCCTCTGATCATTCGTCCGAAAGGGGTCCGGGTTCGAATCCCGATGAGGCATGGATGTTGTGTTTGTCTTACGGCACTGGCTCTCTCCCTTCCCTGGTACCAGTGACCCTAAATTAGGGACGGGCGACTACTTATAGCCCATTGAGTTGCTCACGGTGGTCGTTAAACCACACACACACACACACACACACAAAGATCTTATAATAAATGCTCAATCTCAAAATATTTTGGATCGGCTAAACTCAAATGAGTTAATCATTTAATACTACAAAAACCAAATTTATGATTTTTTCTAAAAATCAACTCCTGCCTCATACAAATTTAACTTTCACTATGAATAATAAAAATATCGTGGCTGTTACCTCATTATTATACTTGGGTATAACTATTACTACTGACCTTAAATGGAATACACATGTAAATGTTATTTTACATAAAATTTCCAAAAATATAGGTATTTTCTCCACAGTACTAGCAAATCTATCCCCAAAAATTTTGATTCTTTTATACTATACTTTATTTCAGTCGCATATAAACTATGGGATTTTAACGTGGGCTCAGACCACAAAATATAACTTCAAAAAACTTCAAATAACGCAAAACAAATTTATTAGATTAATTGAACTTAAATATCATACACATTCTCAGCTTTCTTTTCAATCTCACATCAAAGTTAACGCGAATAAATTTAATATACTTACTATTACCCAACTTTACTACTTCAATTTTGAAAAAAATCATGTTTAAAAGAATAAAAAATAATTTTTATACTAACCTCATAAAAATCACTCCTCGGTCACATACATATGGTACCCGCTCTAAAACACAAATTATTCCTATCTATCCAAGGACAAAAGCCATGAAACTACTGGAACTCTTTACCAATTGAATTAACAACTATTAATAACTTTTCCTTATTTAAAAAAAAACTTAAAATCTATATCATGAATTATAATAATTGACTTCTTCACAACTAAAAGAATTATTATAACAATCTTTTTTTTTTATATTTGTTTACATCTTTTTTGCTTACCTTACTATTATATTTCGCTATGTTTGCCGGTACTGATTACTTGCTTGACTTTGTTCATTGTATTTGTTGCTGTGAGGTGGCATAGGATGTTGGCCTTCTCCCTTTGCTTTCTTGCTGTATTTTTTTTTTTTTTTTTTGATTGGAGGTTTAACGACCACCGTGAGCAACTCAATGGGCTATAAGCAGTCGCCCGTCCCTAATTTAGGGTCACTGGTTCCAGGGAAGGGAGAGAGCCAGTGCCGTAAGACAAACACAACATCCATGCCTGACCGGGATTCGAACCCGGACCCCTTACGGACGAATGATCAGAGGCCAGCGCCTTAGACCACTGCGCCACCGGGGCGGCATCTTGCTGTATGCATTGATTATGCTTTATTTCTTAATTTTCTGTATCTCTTTATGCTTTTTTTTTTTTTTTTTTTTTATTTGAGGTTTAACGACTACCGTGAGCAACTCAATGGGCTATAAGCAGTCGCCCGTCCCTAATTTAGGGTCACTGGTTCCAGGGAAGGGAGAGAGCCAGTGCCGTAAGACAAACACAACATCCATGCCTCACCGGGATTCGAACCCGGACCCCTTTTGGACGAATGATCAGAGGCCATCGCTTAGACCACTGCGCCACCGGGGCGGCTCTCTTTATGCTTCAGCAACACAAATAAAATTAAATGAAATATATATATCCATATTTATGTTTGATAATTGTATTAACAGGCACACATTATACTTCATGTTTCCACACCTTTATGTAGGATAATTTCGTTTTTTATATGTAGAACAGCAAGTTTAAAGCGGCGGTCAATAGTTTTTTCCATCGACAACAGCCTTTTTTTTTTTTTTTTAATTAGGAAAAAAAAAACCGAAATGTTTGGTTATGCGCGGTTGCTATGGTTTCATGCGGGCCCACGCACATGTAATGCAAAACAACTTGCACTGCTAGAGTTGTGTTATATCAAAGGAAAATTAGTAATAGTTGTTCATCTGTTGAGGCTTTAAAAATTGATACACGTTCTTTACATGTCAAATAATCTGTCCGAATATTCGATACAAAACGATTTCGCCCTATATCAATTACGTAAGAATTGAAGTGACCCTAGTCCGACACACAACAAGCACTACAAATTTTAGACTCCTAAATTAAAATGAGCTGACGTGCTTTAACTCCTGTAGAGGAACTTCAATACCGCACATCTACTCAAAGTAATTAATAAAACATACTTGTGATAAATACAGATTTAGCACTGATGAAATCATAAACGCTATGTATTCCTATCATAATTGGGGTAAACGATCGGTCTACAACTCCTGCACACCCCCTAGAGAACTATGATAACGATCAAATTTTAATTTTCTTTTCTTTTTTTTTTTGATTGGAGGTTTAACGACCACCGTGAGCAACTCAATGGGCTATAAGCAGTTGCCTGTCCCTAATTTAGGGATACTGGTTCTAGGGAAGGGAGAGAGCCAGTGCCGTAAGACAAACGCAACATCCATGCCTCACCGGGATTCGAACCCGGAGCCCTTTCGGACGAATGATTCGAGGCCATCGCTTAGATCACTGCGCTACCGGGGCGGCTTTTCTGTCATGAGCAACTCAGTGTGCTATAAGCAGTCGCCCGTACCTAATAATGACCCAATTTCTTAACTGTATGGGGAGTTGTATCACCCAACTATCATACACCATGGTTCTGATCAAAATTTTTGCATGCCGACATCTTGCATCCGCTGTCAAAAAAATTCCGACGCCCCTGCCCCCTGTATATATTTGCATATGTACATGCAATTGTTTGTGTGCATCAGTTTCGATAAAATTCAAATCTCAAGCTTGGCGACGATATTTTATTGTTCGTGGAATATTTCAAAACAGATATTTATACATACACATTACATAAAGGAGTCAGCGACAATGTAAATATCAACAGTTTTCTGCTGCCGAACACAGAAAATTTAATTTTGCGCGGTATGCTAAAGAAGCTTTACACTTTTTCTTTTTTCGACTGTAGGTTTAACGACCATCGCAAGCAACTCAATGGGCTAATAGCAGTCGCCCGTTCCTAATTTAGGGCCACTGATTCCAGGGAAGGGACGGAGCCCGCGCGTAGACTACTGTGCCACCAGGGCGGCCATCCACGACTCATCGGGATCTGAACGCAGACCATTCTTGAACGAATAGCCACATAAATACAGACATTTGACGTGGACAGGAACATCAAACAGAAGTCATCGCTCTTTCCACGTTTATAAGTGAGTCACGGAAAAATTCTCATTGGCCGTGACTCACTTATAAACGCGCCGGATATGCTTTCACTGCACCCTCGAATTCCTCCAGACTCACATACACTAACTGCCAAGCCACTTGGCAGGTTGCTTCTTGGAGCCCCGCAGCACAATGCTGGGGATACACCAACGGTGGTCTAAGCGATGACCTCTGATCATTCGTCAGAACAGGGTCCGGGTTCGAATCCCGGTCAGGCATGGATGTTGTGTTTGTCTTACGGCACTGGCGACTGCTTATAGCCCATTGAGTTGCTCACGGCGGTCGTTAAACCTCCAATCAAAAAAAAAAAAAAAAAAAAAAAAAAGATGGTAAGCAGCAACTGAACAAATAATTAGAAGGCGAATGAATACAGACATTTCACGTGTGCCAGGAACATCAAACATAAGTCATCGCCCTTCCTACGTTTATAAGTGAGTCACGGAAAAATTCTCATTGGACGCCACCGGGAATCGAACCCAGGTCTTCCAGTTACGCGCCGGACATGCTTCCTACTGAGGCCTCGAATTCCTCCAGACTCACATACACTAACTGCCAAGTCACTTGGCAGGTTGCTTCTTGGAGCCCCGCACAATGCTGGGGATGGCGTGTAACTGGAAGACCCTAGGTTAGATTCCCGGTGGCGGCAAATGAGAATTTTCCCGTGACTCACTTATAAACGTGGAAAGAGCGATGACTTCTGTTTGATGAATAGCCAGATGCCAAGGCTTAGACCACAGCGCCACCGAGGTTGAGCAGTTGCGTTCCCGAGGGATCGATCCCAGTTAAACTGCTCTGAACTAATGAATACTCACCGTACGTCGGATGCGCACGCTAAGACTGTGGACCCGGGGTATTGGACCTCAAGTTACAACTAAATTAATCTGTTCCCTTCCTTCTTACTTTGTTATCCCTTGGGAAAAGCTTTGGCTCCTCGCGCTTTCCCTTTCCACACAGGGGATATAGTGAGGCGTGTGGTACCCCTTACTAGCTTGGGGTCCTGTTGTTTTGGCTTAAAGGAGAAACTTCGGGGTCTTATATAAATTATTTTGGCGAGGGTTAACGACCAATGTGAGCAGCTCAATGGGCTATAAAGAGTCATCTGTCCCTAATGTAGGGCAACTGGTTCCAGGGAAGAGAGAGCCACTGCCGTTCGGCAAACACATTACGCTCTCGCCAGGATTCGGACGAGGCCCCATCTCGGATGAATGGTCAGAAACGAGGGCTCAGACCACTGCGTTCCCGGGGTGGCTTATACATAAGTTTCTCTGTTAGCAAAAATAAAATAATTTTAGAACTTCAACTCTACCTCTTTTGGCAGGATTTCACTTTTACGCCTTACAGCATACATTTCTCGACATAATGGTTTTCTGGTTGGCGCAAAGAACATCTGCGATTTTCTATACCATACTCGTAGTTTTGGGCAGATTACGAATCCACCTTATACGAAAATAAAATCACAGAAATTACTGAAAAACGAATCGGCATGGAGAAATTCTTAATATCTCCAGTACATGGCAGGCACATATGAATGTACTTCTCGGCACAGGAGCATGGTACTCGTATTTTCACCGTTTCCCACACACAGATATATAGCCATCTCAGAAATCTTGAAAATTAAATACATTTCCTCTGGAGCAGGAATCAGACCTTCATTTCCCGATTTCCGTTAAAGTATGATGGAATTGCACTACTCAGGACAACGAACTTCCGAGCAGCTGTAACTTAGGAATCTGAACAACTCTCACATTTAATCTACTCTAAGAAATCCAATGCTACCTCGTCAAAGACCTTTCCTCATTCAATATAGGTAAAAAAAAAAAAAATCATCTGTGCTTCTCAGATATCATCACGAATCTCCATAGAGAAATCATTCTTGACATCTGCAGTACATGCAGCGGTGCAAGTACAAATTTTCAGCCCGTAAGCATAATTATAAAAAGCCCATACCCCCCCCCCCGGCTTTTTCCATTTTCAAAACTAATAAAAATATAAATATTTTCATTTGCATAAACATTTGTTTCATTAAAATAAATTCTTATCCTTTTACAGATAAGATAATGTTCAAATAATTTTTTTTTTTTTTTTTTTTTTTTTTATTGGAATTTTAACGACCACCGTGAGCAACTCAATGGGCTATAAGCAGTCGCCTGTCCCTAATTTAGTGTCACTGGCTCCAGGGAAGGGAGAGAGCCAGTGCCGTAAGACAAACACAACATCCATGCCTCACCGGGATTCGAACCCGGACCCCGTTCGGACGAATGATCAGAGACCATCGCTTAGACCACTGCGCCACCCGGCTTTCCTTTTTTGCATTGACAAGTCTGTAATTGCCGCCCCGGTGGCGCAGTGGTCTAAGCGATGGCTTTCGATCATTCGCCCGAAAGGGGTCCGGGTTCGAATCCCGGTGTGTTTGTCTTACGGCACTGGCTCTCTCCCTTCCCTGGAACCAGCGGCCCTAAATTCGGAACGGGCGACTGCTTATAGCCCATTGAGTTGCTCACGGTGGTCATTAAACCTCAATTTAAAAAAAAAAATCTAAATGTTTGGTAGGTATTTAATTTATTTGCTTCTAGAACTTCAGTGGCAATTAGTGAAAGGTATTTCAGTCGTTCCTGACAGATTGTACTTCGCAAATAATTTAAAACAATTCTCAGCTTGCTGAATGATCATAACAGAAATAGCTAACGTAACGATACGTATTAGATATAAAATAAGTGCTGTACAGACGTCCACCTAACTACATGGTAAACCTTATCATTAACAGTCCTGAGAGAACGTTTATTTCTTTATTTTTTTCTTATAAAAAGCTATTTGAAATCATTTGCAAACGAACGGAGAAATTTTTACTTAGATCTTTATCATATATTTTTCGCAGTGTCTGCATATTTTAAAATGTCATGCACTTCGTTAGTGTAAACGAGTTCTGAGGTTCCAAAAATACGAAATTGACGATTTTTTTGCATGCCCATAAATCTATCTCTAATTTGTGTTATATGCCAAAAATTCTGTGCAACACGCTTATCTTAAATGATTAACTATATGGTAAACCTTATTATTAACTCGTTTAATTAAATCTGTAATCCGATGTTTGGCACAGGGGTGATTGTGTGAAAAAAGAAACCCGGAGACTTTAGAGTTCAGTGCCAATACATATTTAATGCATATTATTTATATATTACACGCGTATTAACTAGCTACACAACAAATAGGCACTAGTGTATGTGCAGTTCAACTTCGCATCTTTTGTACCAAATTTTCTTTCAGTGAAAGAGTTCAGACACTGCATTTTTGAAGTCAAATTTCGCACTTTATAGCAGTCTATGGAAATCAGTTCTACTGAGAGAAAGCCCATTGTGGTTCGTTTTGTTTATTTTTCCGAATACTGAATTTGGATCACATTAACCATAATACCAAATTTTACCAATAAGAAAATGGAGGCGCAGAAAATGAAAAAAATGCAACCTCGCCTTTCTGACTGAAGGGCTCGCCTTTTTTATTTTCATCCTATTTAAAGAATTTTTGCTCTTTCAGTGTTCTCCAAAACTGTCATTCCAGACTTGTTACGGTTTGTGTAGTCGCAGCACCGGTGCTTTGAGACATTACCGGACTGAGGATCGTTCAGACACACTATTCCGGATAACGGAGTTTTCATCGCTGGGATCACAGGAGGCCTGCTGACTTTCGCCGACAAAATTTAGACAGCTGTTACAGGCTTTGAACCGGCATTTTGAAGGCCTTTCCGTTAAAATATACTGAACTTGTTCACTTTGCTTTTGCCGGTTGCTTGACAGACTTGTTTTTGTTCACTACGCTTCTTCGCCAATTGTCTTTCTGCGGCAGAGACTGATGTTCCACTGGTTTTCCGGGTTCATCGGTGCAGTTTCCTTTACCCTGTATGTCATCTGTCAGACTTTTTCTATCACAGCTAAAATAATAAATCGAAATAGGATGCATTACAATCAACAAGTTTTTGTTAAATAAATATATATGTGTACATGAAACTACATGAGCAGGACTTGAAGTTCCACTGGCTTACTAGGAACGGGCGTCATCCTCTTGTATGCGAATTAAAACACTCCCATAAAAACATAGAAGCCAGAAGGTTGAGGACCAGACTAATCTCCAGGAAAGATAAACTGTAAAAAATAAGTGGTGTGAATTCACGGAAAATTTCCAAAAATAACGTGCAGGTAACTGCCAGTCTTTTAAGAGAATTTCAGTTTTTAAAAGTGCCCGTTTTTTTTATAACTTCCGTATTTTCACAGATTTTTCCGTAGTCAGTAATCCCGTTTATTTCAGAAAAGTTAGTTCCAAGTTTTCCCTTATTTAGACTGAAATTTCGAAAAATCGAACAAGCTGAATATTTCAATTTCAGCTCTTAGGCGAGAGAATTCTTTTGCGCCAGTAGTGAGAATCTAGCCCGGGTCTTTTAGGTTGAAGCCGCGCGTCTTAACCACTGAGCCAGAATGCCACAGAAACTATGCTCACGTTCAAGGTAAAACTCTATTGCGCGATGGTGATTTTCTTCTCTATTTTTTTTTTTTTTCAGTAATGCGAGTGGTTTTAGTAATTATATTTTCTCATCAAATAGAAGTCATCGCTCTTTCCACGTTTATAAGTGAGTCACGGAAAAATTTCTCATCGGCCGCCACAGGGAATCGAACCCAGGGTCTTCCAGTTACGCGCCGGACATGCTTCCACTGTACCACAGCGGCCTCTAAATTCTCCAGACTCACAAACGACAAACCATATGGCAGGAGTTGCTTCTTTGGAGCCCCGGACAATGCTGGGGATTGATATATAATAGGGATTCACCACAGATGGAGAGCAGCAACTGAACAAGTTATTTGTTCAGTTGCTGCTGTCTATCTGTGGTGAATCCCCAGTATTGTGCGGGGCTCCAAAGAAGCAACTCCTGCCATATGGTTTGGCAGTTTGTCGTTTGCGAGTCTGGAGAGTTTCGAGGCCGCTGTGGTGCAGTGGAAGCATGTCCGGCGCGTAACTGGAAGACCCCGGGTTCGATTCCCGGTGGCGGCCGATGAGAAATTTTCCGTGACTCACTTATAAACGTGGAAAGAGCGACGACTTCTATTTGATGTTCCTGGTCCACGTCAACTGTGTATCATATTTTCTATTGGAGCTTTAGTTTTTTTGAATACGTTTCTAATAAATTTACTTTTTTTTTGTGTGTACGAGGTATTATTACAAATTACGTATTTTTTTTCATCGTGACTTTTCGAGGCAACAGAATCATTGAGTTCGAGATCATCTTTTCAACTGACAATAACTTTCATTTATCTTTTAAAAGAAGGTGCAATGTACTGTTTATTATTTTTTCACTAAACTTCTAAATATAAAATTTACTCTAGGTAGCTACATAGCTTTTTGTCTTAAGGACTCCACAGGGTGATACACAGACATCGTACAATTGCCTGTACAATAAATTAAGTACCCGGTTTCTTACAGCAACACAATATGTAATAGCTGGTGCACAGAATGGGAGAAAGGAGAAGAAATATCCTGTGCCACAGTAACAAAAATCCATGCGATATACTATCCACGAAATCCGATCTCGCTACAGAATTTCAAAATCAAATACTTTAACAGACTATGGAAATTTAACAGTTAATTAAACCCACAAGTATTCCTGTGAACCTCTCCTATTACCGGAAAATTTTCGTTACATGGATACGGAAAAAGTGAAAACGGAGTTTTTCCGCTAATATTAGAAAGGAATTGTGGAAAGGTTTCTGAAAATTCAGAATTTTTCTGGCGTACGAAAAATTCGTGAAATTCAGGTTTTTTTTCCCCGTCAGCGGTCCAGGCGAATATCCCAAACAAACATCGCAAGAATTCCTCATATTAAATTGAAGGAATTCTGAGTTTCTTCTTTCTACAAAGGGAACTTTAATCGCAATCCCGAAGAAAACTTTCACCTATCAATAAAGAGTTGGTCTGCCCTTGTCTTTTTGAAACAGCCTCGATTCGATGTGGCACCGATTCAAAGAGGTGCTGATATCGTTCTACAGGTACGTTGAACCACGCGGATGCGGTGGCGTCAGTCAACTGCCGAATGTTCGCTGTAGTAGGATCACTGTTACGAATGGCTCTCTCAATCTCATCCCACAGGTGTTCAATTGGGTTAAGTTCTGGGTACTGTGGGGGCCATTTAACACTTTGAAGTCATTGTGTTCTGGGGGCCGCGGGTGGCCTAGTGGGCAACGTTCGTGACTGCCACGGAAAGGGCCTCAGGTTCGATCCCAGCCAGATACGAACGCTCGATCCACTAAATATCCGCCGTGCGTCGGATGGGCACGTTAAGCCGTCGGACTCCGGGTACTGGCCCCCGGTAATAAATAAGGGCGTCTTCCTCCCCTTTCTATTTCGCTTCCGTGTCACTTTCCCATCGGGCGCTCTAGCCCAAGTCTCGTAGTTTCCTATTTCTAAGGGTTGTTTAAGACCTGGGGTCAGACACTCCCTTCCTAAAAACCTCTACATATGATCATTTGTCGTGTTCTGGGAACCACTGTGTGACGATCCGATTCTTGTGATATGGCGCCTTACCCTGATGGAAGTAGACATTCCAGTTGAGTTCCGGCTCAGCTTTCGGGGCCCGAATCAGTCCGAGCACGAAATGTTTCGGCCCAAGCCAGTCTCAGCCACATAAGAGCTGTGTATTGTGGAGCCAGAGTCTCGCTTTGCCCGGTACTGATGCTTTTCTCCCTTTTATCCATTTTTCACATGAAGCAGGAAGACGCGTGGAATAAAATGCTCAGCATTTATTAAGTCTCATTACGAAGGATATAACCGTAAAATAAAGTTTGTTTTCCAGACACTAATCACTGTTATGATAAAACTGCAAAATAATAGGTTTTAATTTTTAGAAAAACAGACGTACATTTATATTGAGCTAGTAATGATACACCGCTCACAATATCACATCACATATTGTCAAGGATTTTCATGACAAAGGCAAAATCAGTTATTGAGCAAGAATTTTTGGAATCTACTGCAGGAACTGCGATGATCTGTAATTTTGGATTTTTAAATTTTGTAACTTTGACTTAATTTAACACTTAAATAGGAATTTTGAACTTCATTATTTTGTCACTTAAGAGAAAAAGTATTTTGGAATATATATTCCATTAATCCATACCACGAAAGAGATGCATACATCCAAAAAGGGAAAAAAAATTAGGTTTCCCGTGTTCCCCCTTCTACTACCATCACCCCCCAGTGCTATTCTTCACAACATAGTGAAACTGCATATCTTCACCCATCATTTACTTCCAAATTTGTAACAATATTTTTTCTCCTTTCCTGTACATTGTTTCAATGACAAATTTACGAAACTAGCGGCTTTTGCATCTGTTTTATTGTTGCAGATTCTTCTAAGAATCGAGATCTTTCTCTTTGATATGTCCAAGGGCAATTTCAACTGGCCACTGACCATCCTAGTTAGTGCGCCTGTGAAAGTGGAGTTCCATAATCTTTATCTTCCCTGCCTCAAAACCTACTGCCCTATGACTAATTACTCTCTTTAATAGAAGAACTTAAACCACCACACAATTAAAAAACAAGAAAGATGACACCGAATTTTCGAGTGTAATTAGCACGTCTTTTGAAACCATTCTGACGCAAATCAAATTCATCAAACCTATTCAGTCAATGGAACCGATATGGAAAACAATGGTATCTGACGGAAGAAAGAAGTTTTTCAATCGGGTTTTTAATCCCTCAGATATTGCTGTAAACGGAACGTGAGCTTACGCCCTCTGGTTGCAGACTTGTGCGTTAAGAAAAATATGAATTTATATGAGAAACATTTCGCACCGGAAACGCTCTCCAACACAGAAAAAAAAAAAAAAATTCAAATCGGACTCTTAGAAGAGATATCGATAAAAATAAGATGTGACTTTACGCCCCCTGGTGGGGAAAACCATGCATTATTTTAAGAAGAAAGTATTCGCAAAAGGTTTTTCAATATGAGCTGTAACAGTCCAAGAAAAAAAAAATAAAATTAGTCTAGTTTTCAGGAGCCCAGGTTTTGCTGCAAATACATCAGAAGCAGAAATTAACACTTATGCCGCCTGGTGGCCAAACCATTCTTTACCAAACATTAGAAATTATATGAAAAATATTTTCCAACTAATGGTGTATGCGATACAGAAACAATTTTTCAAATCGGAGTTTTAGAAGCAGAAAACGCAATTTACCTTTGCGTCCCCTAGCGGAAAGCCTATGATTTACTTGAAAATTTTGAATTTATATGAAAAACATTTCGCATCGTAAACACTATACAACAAAGAAGAAATTTTTCAAATCGGACACCTAGAGTAGAGATATTGACAAAAATAAGATGCATCTACGCCCCCTGGCGTAGAAACCATACATCATTTTAAGAAAATGTTCCCAAACGGTTTGTCAACATGAGTAGTATCAGTCCACAAACGACTTTTTTTTTTTTTTTCAATCGAGATTTAAGAAGCTCATATTTTGCTGCAAACACATCAGAAGCGGAAATTAAGCCTTACGCCCCCTGGTGGCCAAAACTTTTTTTACAAAAATTATAAATTATGTGCAAAGGATTTTCTAGCAGGAGCTGTATCCGCTGCAGAAAGAATTTTCCAAATCGGAGATTTAGAAGCAGAGATATAGGGGAAACGCCATTTACCTTTACGCTCCCTACCGGAAAGTCTATGAATTACTTGACAATTTTGAAATTATATGAAAACATGTCACACCGGAAACTATCTAATAAAGAATTTTTCAAATCGGACCATTAGAAGCTGAGATATTGACAAAAATAAGATATACATCTACGCCCCCTGGCGGAGAAAACCATGGAATATTTTAAGAAGAAAATATTCCGAAAAGGTTTATCGACGTGAGTGGCATCGGTAGACGAAATAATTTTTTCAATCGAGATTTCAGAAGCTCAGATTTTATGGCAAATACATCAGAAGCAAAAAAATTAACACTTACGCCTCCTGGTGGCCAAAGTATTCTTTACCAAAAATTAGCAATTATATGCAAAAAGAAAAATTTCCATCAGGAGCTGTATCCGCTAAAAAAAAACATTTTTCAAATCGGAGTTTTAGAAGAGATATCGGGGAAAACGTAATTGCTTTTACGCCCCCTAGCGGAAAATCTATCCGTAATTTGAAAAAGCACTATTTCTAAAATACTCTTCGACATAATTGGAATCGAAAGATAAAATAATTTTTTCAATCGGATGTTTAGAAGCAAATATGTGGAATAAAATGTATTTTTGAATTCGACATCTGCATTTACGCCCTCTAGTGGCAAAATTGTACGTCGTAAAAAAAAAAAAAAAAAGAAATGAAGGATCATTTGTATATTTCAAGCTTCCCAATGCAAAAAGAATTTTCCAAATCGGACTAATAGTTGCAGAGATATCGTGTCTACAGAAGGACGGACAAACCGATAACATAAGCACGATCTTTTTTCACAAAAGACGTGCTAAAAAAGACTCTGAATTTTAACACAAAAAATCCCTCCAGAGATGTAACTGATGACGCTATCTGTAGCCCGTCTGAACCCTAAATGAAACTGATAATGCTATTCCTTGCCCGCCCGAACCAGTCTCAGAGCTGGGCTTTCGGAGCACGGGCCCAACCCCAACCGTCTCATCTCTGCTAGCCATATCCATCAGGAAACACCTTGAACACGTACGGATGTGCTTGGTCGGCAATGATGTTAAGATACCTCATGACATCCAAATGCTGTTTTAGAGAGTTAACAAACCCATTGCTCTCAGAGTAAAAAGACCCCAGACCATTACACGGCCTACACCAGCTTCGACAGTTATTGGTAGGCAGCTGGGACCCACCAATTCGTGCTGTTGACGCCATATTGTGGCCCGTCCATTGGCGTGCATAAAAAGAAAAAACTTTTCTTTTTATCTACATGTCGAGCTTTTACTTTTTGAAATGACATAGCAAATTATAAATTATGCTAAAGCTAATTACAGTTAGATGCGTAGGTCCTTGGTCTTGGAGCCCAGGGTCATTGGTATGCCCTACCCTCTTTTTGTAACCTTGAAGGAAACACTACTAATTACGATGGCCCATCTTACCCACACCCTTATCCACAAACTGACAGAGCACAAAGCTATTTTCCCGCACAGACATTCTGAAATCTGTGTCCTTCTCACATTTATCATCAAAAGAAAAAAGAAATTCATCAGTACTAGTTCATGGGCCAAAATAACTGATAGACTTGAAAAAGGCGTGAGGAGATATACCATTACACAGTAGGCAATCAGTGATCCAATAAATGTAAAATTTGCATGTGGCACGATCACACTTCAAATTTCAGAATGATCTTTATGGTAGTTGCGTTGAAAATGGGGTCTTCGAGGAACTAGCAATTTTTTTCTTTTCTTTTAAATTGTAAAAACCAAATTTTTCAAAGGAAAATAATTATTTGGTACAACACCCAGTTTTAAGCGTGGTTTAATGCAACATTCGACCATGAGCGGATTTTTAAAATTCTTTCACCTTCAAATTGTTAAAATTTGTTCACGATTGAATGCATGTGTTTTTATACAAATTCGTCCCGATTATTCCATGTTAATGGCTTCCTACTCCCCCACACCCCTATTTTATATGCATTTAATTTTGAATAGACACAGCAACTGGTTTTACACCTTCATGCAAGTCAAACTTTGCATTTTTGGGGGGAAGAGGGCTTTGTTTTTCTTTTGTTTCGGGATTTAATTACTGCCGCGAGTATCTAAATATAAGGCTATAATAATACAGCCGCCTTTCCCTACTTTGGGCCACAGGTCACAGGGAAAGGAGAAAGTCAGTGTCGCGGAACAAACACACTATCGATGACGCATCCGGGACTCAAACTTGGGCCCATCTAGGACGATTTAAAAAGACCCCGCAAACTTTAGCCGCCCTTTGTTTCTGAGACCACACTTTCCCATTGAACATCGTTCTTCAAACTGGAGAAGCAGGCTGTCTCCTCATCTTCAGATGTGTACTGGCCTTCTCAGTAGTGATGGACCATTCGTGAACGAATCGTCCACAACGAATAACTTCACCGTGAATGGTTCGTTCTCACCGCTGTGAATAATCATTCATTTAATCCGCCATTACTGCGACACTTACTGAACATACAGCACGTTTAATTTCCCTCTGCTCCAATGAGTTCGGAAACAAAAGTGCTGCTGTATCTGTTCTTATCAGCTTAACATCTCATACGACACACACGCTATGGGGAACGGATATGTTGATTTGTTTCTGTGCCCCACAAGTGTAGAATTTAAACCTCTGTAAAAATATATTTTAACTTACTGTTCTCCCTGCTGTTAACCTTTGAATGATTACAACTTTCATATTTAAGACCAGGGGCTTACAAATTTTGGTGAGCATATTCAAACTGAATTATGTTGTCTGCCTGTACCTTCACTGTTTTGGTCCGTGTCTTTGTTCTTGAGTTATTTGTTATTGTTTTAAAATAAATCAAGTTTGTTCATTTTTAAGAAAATTTGTTGTCAATATAACAATAAGAACACTTTTTTTGTTTTAGATAACAGCTAGGATTTTTTTTTCTTTTATTATTATTATTGGAGGTTTAACGACCACCGTGAGCAACTCAATGGGCTATTTAGCAGTCCAGTCGCCCGTCCCCAATTTAAGGTCACTGGTTCCACGGAAGGGAGAGAACCAGCGCCATAAGACAAGCACAACATCCATGCCTCAACGGGATTCGAACCCGGACCCATCTCGGACGAATGATCACAAGCCATCGCTTAGACCACCGGGGCGGCAGGAAATATTATAAAACGCGAATGCCATTCAATTGAATAGTGTGTTCGCGATGAGCGGAGATTCATTCGTAAACGGCGAATACGTTCGTATCTCCCGATCTTCTCGGCAGTTTGCCAATCTCCACTCTGGCCTTAAATATGAATGGTGTTTTCGCGACGAATGGAGATTCATTCGTGAACGGTTAATGGGTTTCAACTAAGCTTCCGCTCTTTGAGGCAGTTTGACAATTTCCGCTGTGGTCCTAATGACAGGACCACCTGTAACGAATGATTTACTCAGTGAGTGTAGAGGGACAACCGACAGTGGTGGAAGTTGAATGACCATTCATTTGAATAATCACTCGTGGATGACTTTTTTGCGTGAATTATGAACGAACTCCAAAGAAGGAAAAATGTATGTCATCACTACTTCACAGCCATCAAAATGTTTTCCACCTTCACGCAGAAAGCTGCAGGGCAAGCCACAACCGCATGTCGCAATTTGAAATACAGTATTTTCGACAAACCTTCAGAATTTATACTTTCGACAAACCTTCCGAGTATATAATTTATGACTACCAAACTTGTGTTGAGATAAAATAAAAATATCAACGTTTACCACAATCAAAGGTTTATTATACTGAGGATTCCTTGCAGAAAGAGCTTGATTTTCTTAAACGAATTGCAGTACACAGAGGATATACCCATTCCGTTATAGACAAAGCTATCCAAAAATTTAGGAAACCGAAGCCTGTCTGCTCACTCACGCCGGTAGACCACCCAATACGACAGAATTGGGCGGTTATCCCATTTGCTCCACAGCTTTACTTTGTAATTTCAAAAATTCTCAAGAGTTTTAATTATAAAGTTATTTTCAAACCCACAAACACACGTTTTTCGGATCAAAAGACTACGAAGACAAATTCTCGGGGAATTTATCAGATACCTTGTGAATGTGGACTTTCATATATAGGACACCCCCGCAGGACTTTAAATTTCCGTGTGAAGGAACACAAGACCTACGTACGGAACTGTGAACTGAAGAAGTCGTCTATTGCCCAACATTGTCACGAAAATAACCATACATTTTTGTTTGGAAACGCTACGCTCATTGACAAACCTGATTCGACTATCAAGCTTAATTGTATTAGGAACTTTCCACATATACCGGAACTCTCCACGGCTTGTCAACGACATGACGTCGACTCCATTTCTTTCAAGCGCGTGGAAACAACTCCCGAAAAACCGTGACCATAACTCAGAACTCTGATGTCACAATGATTTGAATGTTTACGTTCCATTTGTCCTGATGTTGCAGAGCCAAATGTTCTGCGAAACTATAGTATAATAAACCTTTGATTGTGGTAAACGTTGGTATTTTTATTTGAACTTCGGACCTTAGGTGTATGCAATCCTCGCTTAATAACTTCCTATCCGCAAGAAGTTAAGCACTTCCTTCTTCATACGGCGTTTCACAACACGAGTGCCGGACTTCAACAAGAAAGATGACACAGAATTCTCAGTTGTAATGAGCAAGTCTCTCTCTCTTTTTTTTTTTTTTTTGATTAGAAGTTTAACGACCACCATGAGCAACCCAGTGGGCTATAAAGCAGTCGCCGCACATCTTTTGAATCCTTTCTGACACGAAAAAAACTTTTCACAGAAGATTTTTAGCAAACGAAAAAATTCAGCAAAAAAATAGGATGCCTTTATCAACAACTACTTTTCTCTTAAAAAAAAAAAAAAAAAGAGGAAGCAGTATGGATCATTTTTATGAGCAAATGAAAGTAATTTGTTACAGAAATGTAATGAATTTCGCATATGAAAATTATATTCATAATTCGGCTTGAAACGATTCAACATCATACGTACATGTAAATGCCCATCTTTAATTAAGCCATTCTTTTCTTTCTCCCGCAAACATTGCGCGCGAAGCGTTTTATGATCAAGTAAATAAAACCTTGTCTACAATAAATTTGAAGCAGTTACTTGATGTCGAAAAGTGATCACCTCAGCCATAAAATTATCGATGATTCACAACCCACTATTTGGTTTTAAAACACCACAAGCTGATGCGATCATGTGATACGTTCACAGTAACTGAACAGAACGCATTTTGAAGGGAGCAAACGGTTTCAGTGGTGTTCCACGTGCGAGCAGATTACTGTCCGTAAATATCACGATGCTTGAGAAATATGATACTCATGATACCTCAGGGATCGAAAAAATTGGCTAGTCAGACACCTGGCAATATCGATTTTGATTTTTATGGTCAGACTACCGCTAAATATTTTTTTTAATTAGCCCGAGACTACAGTTTAAAAGTTAGTTTTCTCAAAGCTGTGGCACTTAAGCCGTTGTATTTTAGTAGATACGTCGTATTTTAAGTGTTTTCTTTTTGTTGTTGTTTGTTAAGAAGGTATACAGCTATTAAACCTCACAAGTTTTGATGTTATAACATTTTTATTTCAGGAATAGCATCTACTGTTGTGTGAAGTACAAGTGTGGTGGTGGTAAGAAAGATCGATCAAGGTTGCCTGCTTTCTGGTGTTGAACTGGGGGAGAAGTAAAAAAACAGCCCCTGAGGTTTTTTGTGTGCATGTCATAGTTTGAACAATCTACATTTCCAAAATTAGAGCTTTACTTTATCCTAATTTACTTGGGATTAAATCAATGCAAGTTCGGACTAGTGAATTGCCATCACATTCACACCCGGACTAAACGGGTAGAAAATAATTTTCAACCCCCTTCCGTACCTTACCTTCAATGAAACGATACGAAAATGAAATCGAACACGTCATCGATTTAATGCAGTCCCTTGAAATAAGTGCTGACATAATGTGATCAACTTTATCATTCAAACTCGTGACGTTCAAAGAGTCGCTGAGCGGAACCCTGCAATATCTCAAGGTTTCCATTCACAGGGAAGGTTTAGATTAAACTCCCAAGTGGACTTTTGTGCTGCGTGCCAGAAACGAAGTTTCAATAGATTGAACCTATACTCCAAAGCAATCTAAGAGTGTACTATTGTGGAAAATACCGAACAGCTGCTACGTCCGCTACGAAAAGTAGTCGTAAGCGTTTAGAGCAAAAACCACCAGAATTATTGCTCAGAATCCGTTTATCGAGCTGCTAATTCAGAAATATTTTCAAAATGCCAGACCCTTTTAGAAATATATTTTCTACGTAACTTGGATGGAAGGGACAAGCCTTCTCCCAACATTCGCAACGCAGAGGGGGGGGGGGGGTAATACATTACTCTCTTTTGTAGAGTGTCTCCAAATTAGAATTTGTGGAAAAACATGTTATATTTAAGGAGACTTATTCATTTGCAGAATTTCCTCACCTTTACTTCATGTGAGTTAGACCACTGGGTGCTATAGGGAATTTATATCCTGAATGTATCAATAGTTCTTTTCGCTGTATATAAATTCCATGTGTGTGTTACGACTACAATCGCTTTTTGAAGAATGATACCAATGTTTTGCAGAGAACGGTCGCCCGATCATTGTCTAGCACACAACTTCTTACGCAAGAGTTCTCTGTTCCATCCACCGGTTTTCCACATTACCTAATAAGCAAGAACTACCGAGAGTGTAGTTGAACGCTATTGTCTTCCTTCCAATGTGAAATTGATTCATCAGATAAGAAGGAATTAGGGTGAGTGCAAATGATTCCGGCTCGAATCTTTATCCTCACGTCGAAATGTTAAAGATTGAATTTGATAATTCTGCCCCCCCCCCCTCGCCTAGACATATACAGCAAAAGCTCAAGCGAGCGCCCCCCTCCCCACACACACACACTAACGCTTTTATTTCTCTTTTGCAAAGAAATCTTAAAGAATCACGGCCACTAGCTGCTAGGAAAACAAGCTTCAAAAATTTTTTTACGTAAATATTAGCTCTCAGTTTTCTTAGCCTCACGTAATTTGCTCATTTTAAGGTGGCATTTGGAATACAAAACACTTCCGATGGGCTGAAAACACAACAATGGGCACGGATTCTTACACGGAAATTTACGTCAAAAAATGTTCTTAACACTAAGCCGTTTATCACTGGTTTGGGACGCTCGGTTACCGACCTTCCATATAGAACTTGGCATGAAGTTGTGGAGTGAGTCTAAAAAAGCTGATACCACTGGTTGCAAATGCGCACCGACAGCGTTTCTCTAAAGAGCTGTTGAGCTGTAAATGGATAAATCTACACTAAGTATAAAAAAAAAAAAAAAAAAGATAAAGCAAAAAAGTGATCGTTCATGCGCGAAATTTCAAAGACATCAAAGAAAGTATCTACAGACGATGGCAACCATGACATGAAAAAAAGTGATATTCCAGATGATAATAATAGTAATAATAATAAAGAGCGATACATTTGAAAAATACGAGCGGCGGTGAAAAAGTTCTTGTCGCGTGTCCGTAGATTTGCACTCGTATTTTTGGGTTGCGTAAGATGACCTTCTCTTCCCCACACCCCGAATCCTCTGACGAGACTCAAGGAAATATAAAATGATTCCCAAGGAGTGGTAGCCGAGGACGCCTTACCTGAAAAAATGAGAAATAAATCATCGTTTTTACACCATCGTTTGCTTAAAATGGTTAAGGAGATGAAGAAGCACTACCCAACAATAGGGGGAGTCGCAGATTATACAGAGCTGGAAAAAATGTTAAGGTCGTGTAAAGAAATGCGAAAATGCAGACAACAGATGACTAAGTTAATGGGGCGAACCGTTCAAATAGTGCTAAAAGAAGTTTCAAACCCTTCTAAAATAATAATGCGATAAAAATGTTTGCGGAAAAAAAATAAAAAGAAGAAAACAGAATTAACTACATTTGCAGCTGGAAAAAATGATAAGGTCAGGAACGTCTCCCGAAAAGTATGTAAATTAGGTTGTTTCACGCATGTGTAAGAACAGGAGCCTTGATAAGCAGAGCATGTGGCAACGTCAGTGTTGGCTTTGAGAAGAGTGTTATGGCGAAGAGCAAAAATTTGTCTAATTTTGAACGCGGTAAAATACAAGGATTGCATGCGAGTGGGAAAAGTGGTGCGGAAATTGCAAAGGCAATAGGCCGATCCAAGACCGTAGTGAACAATTATTTGCGAAATCCATCTTCTTATGGACTAAAGAAATCTACAGGTATGCCAAAATCAATTTCAAATCGCATGAAACGTAGAGTTTGTAAACTTGCTAACAAAAAGTCGTCCAGTGAAATTGTTCGTGAACTTAACTTGTCCTGCAGTGGCCGAACTGTACGAAATGTTTTACCCAGCAATTCGAACATCTAATACATTAAGCTAAAGCCAAAACCCTGCCTGAATGCTAAACATATATGTGCTCGAGTAGAGTTTGCAAAAAAGGCATATTACTTTCGGAGATAAGTGGAAAGACGTGGTCTTTTCCGATGAAAAGAAATTTAATTTGGACGGGCCCGACGGTTTCGCTAAATATTGGCATGATCTGCGGAAAGAAAACCCCTATTTTTCAAAACGCAAATTCGGCGGAGGCTCGGTCATGGTTTGGGGAGCATTTTCTGCTACTGGAAAAACCTCACTTGTGATTACTGACACAAAAATTAATTCCGACAAGTACCAAGGTATGCTGGCGGATAATTTACTACCTGTTGCTCCCCTTATGGCATCAGGAGATTGGATTTTTCAGCAAGACAATGCCAGCATCCACAACTCTCGGTCTACTAAAGCGTGGTTTGAAGCCAATGACGTTCGTGTTTTGGACTGGCCTTCACAGAGCCCCGACCTCAACCTGATGGAAAACCCTTAGGGTATAATGGTGCGCTCTGTCTACAAGGACTTCAGACATTTCCAGACAAATGCGGACCTTATTGCAGCCATGCAGACAGCATGGGCAAACATCGAAATTCCGACACTATCGAAACTTGCAAACTCTATGACTGATAGACTGATTGCAGTCATTGAAAAGAAAGGCAAACTGTTAGACTATTAAGAGCTAAATTGCTCAAACATGTATGCAGACCTTATATTTTTTTCCCAAATGAGAATGGTCTTATAATTACAATTTTATGCTTCATTGTTAATTATGCACCTATCGCATAAATATTTTGTCTGTACTCCGATTATACATTGCTTTGATACTGTGTTAAATTTTAGGACCTCTAGAATTGTAGTACTTATGTCATAAACTGTTGTGTGCGACCTTGTTTTTTTCCAGGGCTGTATTCACAACTATGCTAGTGCTCACAAAACCTGGTTAGTTACAGCCTACCTGGAGCACGAAGAAATTAAACAGCTACCTCATTTTCTCGAACTTTTACCCAGAGCTGATGTTGCACTGTTATCAAGCTGGGTCCTAGGGACCCACAGATTTTTTAAAAGTGGGTACTTTGTGAGAAATTCTGGGTACTTTCAAAAGAATCAAGAGATAATGAATATTTATACTCACATAAGCAAATGAAAAATAAATGTAATGTACACTGTTCGACACTTTAATTTATGCTCTTTGAAATCAATCTTTTAAAAAAATATATCAAGTATTGGCAGAATTAAATTTTATCATTTTCAACTAAATTGTATAATAATGTAACTACACAAAGATAATGCATTTTAAGTCAGTTCAGAATACCAGAGCAGTTTTTATTTTTCAAAACACAGGATCTGTGTGATGACTACTCTTAAACAGTTTTTTAACGAACAATCATTGTGATAGACGTACAACTTTTAGTAGAGTATAATTGTTCAAGTGCTCTCATTGTAAACGTAAGTTTGTTTGTTTTTCAAATTTTAAATTTCAACTGTTCCAGTATTAATTAAAAAAGCTGAAAGGTTTAATAAATTAATCAGGACATTTGCACATTTACATAATCTTATATTGTATTTTTACATAATCTTGACGGAGAGTGCATTGCTGGCTGTTTTCATTCTTTCCCTAAAACCTCACTAATTCGACTTTTGCCAAATGATGTTAAAAAATTCAAAATAAACTGTGGGCCCCAAAGGAAGAGAAGAATTTGTAATTACAGGTCCTTTTTTTTTTTTTTTTTTTTTTTTTTGTCTTTGGGTAATTTGTAGCACGTTAGAGGCAGTGCTGGTACCATGAGAATTTTGGTTGTTTCCAAAAATTAAAAATGAACTTTCTACATAGCCTTTTTCAAAGGTCTGGAGTTATTCCCCAACAGGAGTGACAAAATTTCCTAGAATTGCCATTAACTTTGCATAGATGCTGGAAGGGGAGCAAAAGTTTCACTGTGGTAAGTAAAATGGCATTTGTCCTGCAGATGATTTTTGAATGCCCTTGTACAAGAGAACTGTCAAATTTCAATGAATTATATCACAAGGATAAATAAAACATATAAAACAAACCCTGATTTTTATAAAGAAAAAAATAATTTGCAACCTGCAAAATGTTTTTTTTTCTTTTTTTTTCAATAAGAAGTTACAACAGAGGCCAATAACAATCTTATTTTCATGAATCAAGGCGACTGTTTTTTAATTACATGACCTTATGCAAGTGTGGATTCTAAAGTTTGCAGTTATCAATAATAGACAAACATTTAGTGAAACTTTTTTTCTTTGGGGGTTTAACGACCACTGTGAGCAATTCAATGTGCTATAAAGCAGGGCTTGAAAAACCCAGCCTACTTGTTTTTTTTTTTTCAGGTTTCATTGTTTTTTGGGTTATTTTATTGTTGGGGGGGAGGCATTGGGTTTTTTTTTTTTTTTTTTTTTTTTTATTCTTCCTAATTTGCATAGCTGGAATTTATTTGAACAGTATTGGAAATTCCAATTTATCATATATTTTTAAACATATATAAAAATATTTAAAGTGCAGTGAGTGAGTACAATAATTACGTTATGTACCTATTTGCGTGCAATAGTAAAAAAAATCATCAGCAAAAAGGCACACTTAGTTTGTGATGTCGTTTTTGTTATAAAAAAAAAAAGAAAAGAATTTGAAATTTTTAAAAATATTCTTTAAAAGTATGTTTAATCACTGGGAAGCCCACAATTGTTTTTCTTTTTCTTTTTACTGTGTTAAACGTATCACTTGATCACTTCTCTTTTTGCTTCAGCAAATTCACTTTGTTTTTTTGGCATTTTTCATTTGCCATAGATTCATCAAACCACAACAAATCCACTGTGAAAAAGGTGGGGGTTAAATAAAAAGGTACAGTTAAAAATTTAAGTGACAAAATATATGGCGGAAGAGAGGAAATTTTTAAAACCCAGTGCACGGTTGACGATAAAGAATAAAATGGTGCATGGAAAAGGAAAATCTAAATCTTACTGATGAAACAAACAATAACTGTTGCTTTTAAGTCTGGTCCCACTCTTAAACATTGTGTTCGTGAGAATCAGTAATATCAACACAGAAAATTTACAAGAGCGGTAAAAACTGGAAATTTAGCAATTATTAGTTTGAATCCATTAAAAAACTGTTACAGTTGCTGAAAATTTGCAAATAAAAAAACCCCCGGCATTATCAGACAAAATTTCTTTTAGTAACATACAGTATTTGGCAAAGAGCTCAGAAACTAGATTTTTAATGTGCCATGAGAGCTAGCCCAAAACAGCTAGTAGTTAGATTAGATCCTACAGATAGAAGAATTAATGACTAATGGTTGTTTATGAAAAAAGCACCCCCCCCATTAACCAAGCCCCAGTGCACCAAGCGAACAGCTACATCAATGGTAAGTTGGATAAAATGATAAAGGTAATGGATGAAATGTCAAAATAATTGCAAACGAAAATATTACATTGGGTGCTGCTTAAATTTAGAATATTGTAGAAGCAAAAATAGAACCTAATTTTGAAAGAAAAAGAAAAAAAGTGGGTTTTTCCAACTGAGCCCACCTTAGTGAACCCTGGCTATAAGCAGTCACCAGTTCCTAATTTAGAGACACTGGTTCCAGGGAAGGGAGAGAACCAGTGCCATAAGACAAACACAACATCCATGCCTCACCAGGATCCAGACCCATTGCGGACGAATGGTCATAAGCCACCGTGCCAATGGGGCGGCTGAAACCTTATGGAATGGTGATGTGAAACGCTGTTTAATTACAATTTTAAAAACAAAAATTTGCTTCGTGTAAGTTTTTTGAAAAAATTGCTGCACAATGTACACTGAAGTAGTAAGTTACATATTAAGAACATCCAATAACAATCAAAACTGGGTCATCCTCACTTACGTACGCAACTACGACTTTTATAAAGACATTGCTGGAAAGGATTCAGACATGCAGGAAACAGATGCCAACAATATGGGCAAGACCAGTGATTGAAGCAACTTCGAAAGCAGCATGATAACGGGTTCTAGGAGGACAGGTGCAAGCGTCTCAGAAACGGCAAACCTTCTTTGGCTATGCAAGAATTATATTGAGGGTCACAAACAATAAAACAAGCAATTAGAAATAACTGGTTGATGTCCGAAAGCAATGGTGGCTGGAGAGGATTATACATGGTAACAGATGAGCTTCATGGTATCAAATAACCACACAGTATAACAGCAGTAATGAGAGGAGAATTTTAGTATACACAGCTTGCAGCACATTGGTCCAAATGGGGTATAACAGCAGATGTCACATTTGTGTACCACTTGTATCTGCAAAAAATTGACAAATTTGTCTGCAGTGGGCACAGGAGCACGAAAACTAGACTCTTGAGGACTGGAAAAAAGGTACCTTGGTCTGATGAATCAAGTTCTCACCTAATATACGCTCATGGATAAGCTAGAATATGCCAACAGCACAAATCAATGGATCCCAGTTGCCTAGCATTAACTGTACAAGCTGGTGGAGACTGTGTAATGATCTGGGGTCTGTTTACACAGCAGGCATTGGATTCCCTATACCCATGGAACAGCATTTAGATGCCATGAGGTATCTTAACATTGCTACACACTAGGCACACATGTACATATGCATAGTGTTTCCTGACGGAGAGGGTTATTTCCAGCAGGATAATGTGCCATGTCACAAGGCTCAGATCATCACAGTGGTTTCAGGAAGATGATAGTTGACTTTAAAGTGTTAAAGTGACCCTCACAGTCAGCAGAACTTAATAAAATCGAACACCCATGGGATGAGACCGATAAAGCCATTTGTAACAGAGATCCTGCAAACATTCGGCAATTGACCAATGTCATCATTTTCACTAGCAGAAAACGTCATTACATAATTGTTTCTAATAATTGCTACTTCAGTGTCAAGTGACAGATAAATAGTATAAATCACTTGGTTGGAAATACTTAACTTCTGAACAGTGAAGAAAGATGAGCATGACAAAGCTACAAGGGTCATATTTGCCCAGACAGATACAACAAGGGCTGGATATTTGGGTTTTGTATTATTATACTGAAAAAAAAAAAAAAAAAAAAACACATGTAGGGGAAGAATTGACACACAAACTTCCTTCACTACAGAGAATGTATGCAAAACCAGGAAAGGCTCATCTTTTTTAATTAGATCTGTGCTACATTAGTTTAAGAAATGTAGTATGAATATTCACATAAATATAAATACAAAGGATCATAATATTAAAATTAAATGCCCTCAAAAAACTATGCCCATTTCATCACTGCTATGGCTGTTTTTCCCCCAGAGTACTACATCATGGAAACATATAAATATTTTAAAAGTACATGAACATTTCCTCTTTACACATCCAAAATAAAAGAAAATAAATCTAATGTGGATTAAACCAGATAAGGAAGGAAGAAATACATCCATGAACTTTTGAAGCACCTCCTAATGGGCTTTTAGAAATGGTACAAAAATAAATAAACAAATAAATAAATGTGCCACATTTTATTTCTGTGCTTTAAGACTGAAAGAAGACAGTAAGTGTAATAGAAATGAAGCTATTAGAGTGCAAAACAAATAATTTCATCCATGAGCTTTCCAAGTGTTGAATTAAAATGGATGTTAAAAATGCATTAAAATCCCATTTCTGATCTTTGTCATGTCTCTCGCATGAACCTTGGCAACTTATGTAAATTTTATTCAGGAGTAGTGACAGTTCCATACCTTTTTTTCTTTAAGTTTTCTCTCCACTTTTAGCAAGAAGGGCAGAACACACACACACACACCTTTTGGATACTTTAGAGTTATATATATATATATACATACAGTATATTCTTTTTTTCTTTGTTTGTGGGAAGCCCCCCTCCCCCGCCCAAATTCAAGAAATCCTCTAATTTTTTTTTCTGCAAGTACTGCAGAAGGTCTGGAATATTATTTTCCCTCAACATCACCTGTTTTCACATTACAACTTCAATGTGCAAACACTAACTGCATGCTTTGCTCATAGCACTTAGTCACCATGATTATGTCACAATAGTTACAAACACTATATAGAAGAAAATAACAACTAAAGCACACCAATAGTCCTATGGAAACAAAAAATGGATCAACACCTACCCAATGGCTGAAACCTTACAGCACACCACTGTAATTGAAGGTAAATGGTTTTAGTAATTTTCACATTTAATATCCTCTCAATATATGTATATTTAACAGCTTTCACTGGAGGTACAATAAGCTTTCTCAGGGCTTAAAAAGTATCATGCCCGAGATGCCCAGGTCATGTAAATTATTGGCATGGATAGGTAAATAAAAAATCTAGTTGCTTTGGAATAGAATTTCCTTCTACAAGAAAAAAAGGCAGTCGTCGCATTTCAGTGTTAATCTTATTGTTATGGAGTGCCAAGGACAGAAAAATATCAGTTCTTTAATTATATTATGTTGTAGGTCCAGAAATTGAAACCATACAAAGTTTTGCTCCAAATGTTTATAATCAGCAATGGATGCATGCCTCTAATGGAACTAGCCTCCAGTTTTGGTGAATGGGTGAAAACTTCAGTGAAAGAAACATAGCAGAATCACTAAATTTCTCAAATTCCAATTTCAGCATCATCATACTATTTCACACCAATTTCAACATCTTAAAACTTGAGATACATGCTTTTGTGCATTGAACATCTCGAATAGACCATTAAAACAGAAATGCAAAGCATGTAAAAAAGGTGAATCATGGTTTTTTTTAACTTAAAAATGTGAGGATTCCGATTTATCTTAAAAAGAAATTTTTTTCTGGGCACACACACGTTTCTGTATTACACATGCATTCACCAGTTTACTAAATGTGATTTAACCAAAAAATTCATGAAACAAATGAAATTGGCAAAATTTTTGGTGAATATGTTTTTCTTAAAGACTGCTGGAGAAACAGAACTGCAGAAGAAAATGAACTCTAATTCTGAAAGTTTACTGCAAACCTGTGTTTCACAAACAATGGGCTTTTACATAGGCAAAACAACTTATGTAGGTAAAATACATAAGTATTATACAATGTATATATATGTCTATATTGATTATCACTATGAACTTCTGTAGGGTTGGCAAGTTTTTGACATGTGGCAGTTTGACTTTTGTCCGAGTTCAAAACATCAATGTCAAAAACCTCAAATATACTTTCTTAAGCTATGAGATGCCACAAAATATTAATAGTTATTAATGTATACTACTGTTTGTGAAAATTGCAACACCACAAATGACTGTTGGTATTAGCTTGAAACTTACAGGACCTGTAAATGATCAAAATAAAATGTCAGTGAAAACGTGCATGCGGTTTCAGAGCAGGGCCTTCTGAACTGTCTGGTCTTGGGTATAAAGAGCTGGCTGAAACAAGATGCTGCAATCAGTGAAGAGTCGACATTGAGTTGAAAGGATGTTTCGTGTCTCACTATGCCCGTCACCGAAGAAGGTTGCCGCATTATGAAAACCTACCTGATGGACTTTGAGTGAGGAAGGATTGTTGGGGTGAAAGAAGCTGGATTTTCCTGCAATGAAATTGCCACTCATATGGGACAAAACGCCAGAACAATGATGTGAACGTGGCATCAGTGACAGATGAGGCTTGGCCGCACAGAAATTCAGGAAATGGACAGCAAAATTACATGACTGCACAGGATGACAGACATCACCACCATATGGCAGTGACTGATTGCACAGCGCCATCTATGGTGTTAGCACAGCAGTGCAACATTGTCACAAGTCAGGCTTTGTCCTCCAGCACAGTTAGACATCATCTGCTTGCCAGAGGACTGGTTGCTAAAAGCCTATTGCTGCACATTTCTTTGAGCCTCAATCACAGCTCTATAAATGTAATCAGTTATCTACACATGTAATCAGTTATCTCCTGTAACATGAGGAATCTGTGATATAAATTTCATTTGAATAGAGTGATTCTTTCTTGGTATTGCAATTTTCACAAACAATGTATGTACAGTATAAGTAATGTATAGTTAAAATTAACTGTTTGACAAATGGTTACCATACAAAAATGGTATAATAAAGCTTAATAGTTATATGACAGTTATAATTAGCTAAATGCAGTGCACTTATTACCCACGCAAAAACTTATGCCAAATTGTCCTTTTAACTTTTCTTTTACCAGAAAATCCAACTAAATTGTTTGCATGACTATCTTTTTGATGTATTTTGATAAGAATAAAAGAACTTGTCTACTCTATACCCTTCCCTATACCTACGCATTCCAAGAAAAGTACACGGGTACTCTTTATCTACTCCATACTGAGTCTGCCTTCCAGGAACTGCTCAGATTATCCTTGCAACTATACCACATACTCAGAGACAAGATTAGTCTTTCAGGAAATAAAGGCTAATTCTACCTCCAGAGCCTCAGATGGGAAGGAAGGGACAGGAATGACCTATTTACATACTGTTTCATTTGTGGCCCAACCCCAACAGGAACACATCCTATACATGGGTGGACTAGAAAATAAGTTTGGCTTTGGGCAGTAGCTTAAAAATTCACTCACTGGACAAAAGAGTAAAGAACAGAGAAGAATTATGGGAAAAGGCCTATAGATTTCATCTGGCAACACTTTTATAAAATATAGAGAGATGGAAGGCAGTGTGCAAAGCAGGGTCGGATGAAAGTTTTGTGGGGCCCGGAGCTAAATTTCATTGCAGGGCCTGAAACAAAATAGCGTTACGGGCACTAGAAATAAACCTCATATTTTAATAAACTACTTATCCCCCCCCCCATAAAGAAAACTCACGAAAGCTATCATAAAGACAAAGTGATTATCTCAAGGAATTATTTGCTTTAAGCTTAAGAAAAAGAATGTAGTATAGATATGAGAGAGAGAGAGAGAGAGAGAGAGAGAGAGAGAGAGAGAGAGAGAGAGAGAGAGAGAGAGAGAGAGAGAGAGAGAGAGAGAGAGAGAGAGAGAGACTGTGTTAAAATCTAAGATTTCATTTTTCTGGTAAAATTGGTGGGTTGGAGTTGCATTGTGATTCTTATAAAAACTTCCTCACAATGATAAAAAGATCCCTGCATAGTGAATATTTTTGTGTAGGAAATATAATAAGGATCTTTTGTATAAATAGCTTTCCCCCTGATTCATGTTCAAATGATTTATTTGTAATGCAAAGTGGAGTAACAGACAAATAAGTGACTCTTTAAACTTTTATACACATTCATACATGAACATTGCCTTTCTTTTAGTTTTTAGTAATGTTCTTAAAGTCACTGAATTGTTGGCCTCCATATGTAGCCCAAAACCAACTTTGATATTGCTCTTTTTATTACTTTAAATTTAAGTATCTGGTTTGCACACAAATTGCTGAATATAACCTATAAAAGTAGGGGCCACAAAATGATGAAATTTATTTCATGAATGCAGAAAATATTAAGGTGGTTACAATAATCATTTGAAATCAGAAAATTTCAGTATCTGTACAGCGAAAGGCGATAACTAATTTGAAAATGGAAGAATTGGAAACAAGAAACACAGATTTAAAAAAATATATCTTTCTACGGGCCTCGTGCCCAAAACTTACAAAATAATAGTTATTATAAAGGATTCCACCGAAAATAGGTTTGTTTTGTTCCTAAACTGCTGGGCCCCTTGAAGGTGAGGGGCCGGGACAACTACTCCGGTTGACCCTATGGTCCAGCTGGCCCTGGTGCAAAGTGTAAGAATTGTGGGAAAGTTTGGGCTATTAGTGTGGATGAAATGAAAAGCTATGCATCACAATGCCGGAAAACGAAAAAAGGTGACAAACTCAGGGGAATGAATTATAGAAGTGGCTGTACCACAGCTGAGCCTACTTCTGCTCCTTAAGTTCCAATGGGGAAAAAAATAAAAATAGATCCCTTCACTGTGAAAAAACATTATGACGCTGCTGAGAATTAAATTTCTTAATGGAAATGTTTTTTACGCAAATTAGGTTCCGTTTAATATTGTGGAACCTTCTACATTGCAACATCTAGTCTGAGTATTGTGACCCCATTACTGTAATTCCAATAGAAAGGCTTTGGCTGGATCACTGCTTGATGAAGTTGCATTAAAAATTGAGAAAAACCCATGGAAAACCTTACAGGGAAAAATGAAACATTTATTGAAGATGGGTGGAGTAACATTTATAATGATCCAGTTATAGCAACACGCATTTGCACTGCTGGTAAAGCTGAATTTGTTGATGCTGCTGAGTGTGGTGCTATTATGAAGAATGTTATCAAATGCAAGTAATGTAAGTGTAATACAGAATGCCAGGGACAAGTACTATTGTGAAGTCAAAGCAGACAGATAATGCAAAGGTTGTGGAGAAATCAGACAACTGCTGCTTAGTAAAAGTGACCAAAACTTAATGGTTTATATGAATGCATCTTGTATTAGCCAATCTTGCTTGGACTAGCTTTTACATATGAAACAGTCAAACAAGAGGTGAAAATCCAGAAACTACCATCTAAATGATCATATGTAGAGGATTTTAGGAAGGGAGTGTCTGACTCCAGGTCTTTAACAACCCTTAGAAATAGGAAGCTAGGAGATTTGGGCTAGAGTGCCCGATAGGAAAGTTACACTGAAGCGAAGCAGAAAGGGGGAAGGAGACGCCCTTATTTATTACCGGGGGCCAGTACCCAGGGTCCAACAGCTTAATGTGCCCATCTGACGCACGGCGGATATTTAGTGGATCGAGCGTTCGTACCTGCCAGGAATCGAACCTGAGGTCCTTTCCGGGGCAGTCACGAACGTTGCCCACTAGGCCACCCGTGGCCCTGAGAAACTACCATCTACCTGCAGGATGTCTTAAAAAGTTCCCACAATCTGTCAAGTCTCAACTGCCAAGTGATATACAAGGTGGAAAACAGTCAGCTCATTTGCAGTAATACTTTTACATATAATAGATCATTTTTTCAGAATATAGAAGATTCCAGTTAATTGGGACACATTGGGGCTAGAAACACTTAGGGCAAATTAAGTGGCTGTCCCAATTATGCAAAGCTTTATCCCAAAGAGCTAATTAAGGATGTTTAAGAATTGTCCCAAATGAACAGCTGCCCCAATTAACTGATGGCGCAAATAACCAGAATCTACTATATTGGAGGAAACCATGAAGACAGAATTAACAGAGATCATTTGTTTTATAAATGATTACAATTTATGCAAACAATGTAAAGATCTGTAGTTACAATTTAAACCAACTGTTGTTGGATTAGACACTCTTCAAAGAGATACTTGAAAGATAGTGAAAGTTTTAAGGATGCTCCTGCTTCTAAAATTGTAGTTATACTTAGTGATGCTTGCTTTATTTGGCCTTCTGTTGAAGGAAAGCTCACTTCAACCACATATTGATTACGTGCAAAGAAGAATGAAGCAAGTGCTGAAGACATTCCATTATTTACCTATATGTTGCATCCAAAGCATATGGGTGAAGGATTAATAAATAAAAGGAATCTGCTTGTACACGGGCGAAAGAAAAAGTCAGCAAATGTTTGCGTCTTTTAATTGTGTATGAAGCTGAGGAATCTCTCTTCCTATTTCAGTGCTAATGTGAAACCCACAAATGCTGTGACATGGGGGGAAGCTATTACTAAATGTGAAAGTTTTAATGATGCTCCGCTTCTAAAATTCATTGAACTCTGAATTATACACTCCACATTCAATCATGTACCCAAAAATGTGCAATCATGGTAATGTGCTACAGCATACTGAGAGGTAATCACAAGCCAAATTATTAGATACAACTAGTATAACAGCAATGTAATTTTAGGATGTTAGGCTAATGGCTGAGAAAGAAAATAAAGCATTTTCTTTTTCTATTAATTTTACACACTTCATATTCGAAAACATTAGTACCCTTTGGTAGCCTAGAGTAGTTGGAGAGTAGTTTTTTTTTTTTTTAGTTCTCTTTGTTTTATTTCCATAAATGCTATTGTGTTTTTTTTTTTTATATTTCTATAAATGCTAAAATATTTTTTATAAAGCACCCCACAGTTCAAAAGCATTATGGTTTCGATGCTTTAGCCTGGTTTTTGACAGATTAAGTATTATACCCTTGCCATGTTAAAAACTGTTTTTGACATCAAAATGCTAACCCTGGAACTATGATATTTGATAAAGATATTATTTGTTTATCCTTCCCACTAACACAGGTCAGTACCTTTTAATCAAAAACAGCTCTTAAATCACTTCTTCCCTTACCCAATAATCCCACTATTTTGTCTCGGCACACAATGATACTAGAGCCATGGCCCTTTGGGCCAGGTCTGCTCTGTTCCAGGTGGTGGTGGCTCTGTGATGGTTTGGGAGAGCCTTGTCATGGGACACATTAGGTTCTCCAGTGTGTCTGGAGAGATCCTTAACTACTACACACTACCAGCATGTACTGGCTGATCACCTACATACTTTCACAGCCTTTGGTCATCCTACAGCTGGTCTGTTTCAGAAGGACAATGCACCACTCCTCTGGGTCACAACCACCCACGCATGGCTCAAGAAACACTCATCAGTTCAGAACCATCTATGGGCCCCAAAGGTACAGGATTTAAACCCTGTGGAAGCTATCTGGGATGGCATGGAGCAAAACATCAGATCCATGGATTCTGGACAGACATTGCAACCAGAGTTTTGGACAATGCTGCAACAGGCATGGCTGGCATTACCTCTGTAAACCCTGTGTCATTAGGTGGAGTCAGTGCATTGGCATGCACAGGCTGTAAGTTGTGCTAGAGGAGGACCAACACACTATTAAGTAGGTATCTCTAACATTTTGTTCATTGAGTGTGTATGTTTTGTTCATTGAGTTTACATATATATACTCTGAAGTAGTTGCTAAACCTGTTTATCTGTATTGCATGCATCACTAGTGACAGCATACAAATTAACCATGCTAGTGTTCCAGGATTAATAAAAAGTTCTTCCCAAGAAGTCTTAAATCATAATTTGGGACAATAAAATAAAAATTGCAAAGTTGAATACATGGAAACTGTCAAATCATTAATTTTGTGATGCTGCATAGTAAAAGTTATAATAATCATAAAACAAATTGTAATACTGCTTTCTTTTTCACTTGTTAAAATCTTGAACTCCCATAACAGAAACCAAATAACTTTCTTTATAATATGCACTTTAGCAATTCCCCATTCAATGAGTCTGGAAAAACTGTGGTCCACGTGTAAATTTCTATAAAACTTCAGAAATTTTACAGTAGTCTTAAAAAGTGAATTATGTGACTGACATTTCCTTTATACATGGGTATGAGTAGCATTAGCAGGAATATAACCCAAGAAAATTCAGTAAAAAAAAAAAAAAGAAGTGAAGTACCAAATTTTTACAAATATTTCATAATGTTATGCTCCTCCTAAGGCAGGTGCTTTAATGATGCCTCTTATGAACCTTTCGATAGGCACATCTTTTAGTTAATATTAACACTCAAATATATGAGATACATTCAGTAAGTTCTAACACTAGTATGATACAGAATGTATGAATATAACAGTGCTTGTGAATATAATAGCCACAACAGAATAAGATAGCCACTGGATGCCAGCTGTTCAGAAAGTTGTTTTATGTCAGTCACTAATGGTAAAGAAAACTATTTATGGGGGAGAGGGGCAGGTAGTGGTTGAATTTTCAACAAAAGAAACAATTGTAGCAATCAATATTCCAATATTCATAAGCACATGGTTAAAGCCAACAGAGAATGTGCATTATCCTGAGGCATCCAGATATTTATTTATTTTTTTAATTTTATTATTATTTCAAAACTGTGGCACAGCGCATTTTACTGATCATGAGAAGAGCCACAGATGCAAGGATGATCTGCTGGATATGATGAAGACTTAACTACCAACTAGGAAAAAAATTGCACTAAATGTGCGAAAGTTACTGGGGATTTGAGTAATAATGATACAATGTTGCCAACCTTAAGAACTTTCAGTATTCTAAATGTTTAACGGGAATTATCGAGGATAAATTTATTAAGGTACATTACCTCTCAAATTTTCGATCTAAACACTAAATCTTCGTCAGGAGTTCTTGCGTCCTACTACTTCCATAGGTCTGGCAACCAAGCCTGATGGATTTTTCCATCCAGCATGGTCATTGATGTTGCCACCTTGTGTCTTGTAAATCTCTAGGGATTCCTCTAATTTCCGGATAATTGCATGGGATTAATGTTCGATCACTTTTAAGGAGTCCCAGTCCACTTTGTGGAAAGTTTGTTGTATGTGCCTGTCTAATACTGTTTTATTTGAGCTGTTCCTTATTGCTGCTTTGTGTTCTTTAATTTTGGTGGTTAACCTTCTTCCTGTTTCTCCTATATATGGTAATCCACAAGAACACTATTTTATAAATGACTCCTTCCTGGAGTAAAGTATTTTCTTCTTTTTGTTTTAGGGATGGCAAGTGTTTTTTAATTTTGTTATTCAAACCTGGAGCTAACCTAATTTTATATTTAGTGCTGATTTTCTTCAGTTTTTCAAACAGTTCCTTGTGGTAAGTGACTTTTCTTGTGAATAAATATTCAATTTTCTCTTTATTTTTGTCTGTAGTGCCAGTTCTGTTCCTAGTAGGATTTTCTTCCAGTAGTTCACAAATTTCTTTTGAAGGGTAATCATTTTCTAATAAGATTGATTTTAACTTATTTTTATGTTTTTCTTAGCTTCTGAAGATTAATTCAGCTTTTCAACTTTTTCTTTAAATTGTAAAGCTACATTTTTCTTTATATAATTAGGGTGATCTGATTTATAATTTAAAATTTTTACTGTATTTGTAGGCTTCTTGTATAATTCTGTGGTAATATATTTTCCTTCCCACTTCAAAGTAATATCTAGGTAATTTAGCTTATTTTCTTTTTGCTCTTTACAATTTAAAGAAAAAGTTGAAAAGCGGAATTCATCTTCAGAAGCTAAGAAAAAACTTAAAAATAAGTTAAAATCAATCTTATTAGAAAATGATTACCCTTCAAAAGAAATTTGTGAACTACTGGAAGAAAATCCTGCTAGGAACAGAACTGGCACTACAGACAAAAACAAGTTGGTAAAATCATGCAATGCATTGATTATAATACACTTTCCAACATTACAGAAATCATAACTCAAGTTATCACTCAAGTTATGAGAATAATGTCTGTGGAATAAATCTCGGTCCTGTGCCCTGACCTTTGATCCCATTTCGATGATATTCAACAGAACCGGTTTGGTATACCTCCGAAATAACATGATAAAGTTTTGTCGCAATCGAAGCATTTTTACGTAAGTTATGATGCATAAGGGCTATGGAATAGATCCCGCTCCTGTGTCCTAACCTTTGACCCCATTTCGCCCATTTTCAATAAGGTTTGTCACCAGGTGGTCCCCTACCATATACTAAACTTTCATCGAAATCGAACCTTTTTTACGTTAGTTATGATGCATAAGAGCAGTGGAATGGATCTCGCTCCTATGTACTGACCTTTGACCCCATTTCATTCACTTTAAATAGGGTTCCTTCCCAAGTGATCCTCTACCAGATACTAAAATTTCATCGAAATCGAACGGTTGTTACGTGAGTTATCGTGCTGACGGACATACGCACACAACGCGTGACGTAATGAGGCAGATGGGAATCGCGACCATCTGCCCGCCGCAAAAGTGTGAAGTCATAAATCTTTAATAGAATCCATGCACAACGCGTGACGTAATGAGACAGATGGTGTGACCGCGCGCCAACATTCTCAAACGCGAGTTGTGACGTCATAAGATTTCTAAACATTGGTAACATTAATGGAACAACGCCATCACTAAAAACGTTATAATTCGGGGTGGTTATTTAACCCACTAAACGAATTCTTCTAAAGTCGAGATCAAGCTAAATCTATTTCTAGTACCAGAAAATGGTAGGTTAACGAATTTCATCAAAATTCTTAGAGCCGTTTTCAAAATAAAATGTACATACATACATACATACGTACATACATACATACATACATACAAGAATTGCTACTTTAAGGTGGACGTCAAGTAACTTTGCTTCCTATAATTCCAATGGAAAAACTTTTGTACACATTTTCTTCACAATTAATGCGTTCCCAAGGATGAAAATTTGAACATCGATTAAAATATCTTCATTTTATAACTTGCAATACTTAATATTTTCTAAAACATAACCATAATTATGCAATTCAACATTTGTTTGTCTACTGACGTCATGAAAATACTGGTCGCGCCATCTTTTTTCTGGACAATTAATGCGTTCACAAGGATGAAAATTTGAACATCGATTAAAATAGCTTCATTTCATAACTTGGAATACTTAATATTTTCTAAACCATAACCGTAATTATGCAATCCAACATTTTTTTGTCCACTGACGTCATCAAAGTACAGGTTGCGCCATCTTTTCTCTTATTATATTAAAAATATAATATAATATATATATTATAAAAATATAATATATATATATCTTTTCTCTTATTAAATTATATTAAAAATCAATAACTTTTATTGATTTTTTTATAATATTAAAAATCAATAAAAGTTATTGCTTTTTTAATATAATTATGGTTATGTTTTAGAAAATATTAAGTTTTCCAAGTTATAATATGGGATAAGAGCGATGGGATAAGAGCGATGGAATGGATCGCAATCCTATGTCCTGACCCTTGACCACATTTCGTCCATTTTCAATAGGGTTCGTCCCCAGGTGGTCCCCTACTACATACTGAAATTTCATCGAAATCGAACCATTTTTACGCACGTTATGACGCATAAGGGCAATGGAATGCATCCCGATCTTATGTTCTGACCTTTGACCCCACTTTACCCATTTTGAATAGGGTTCGTCCCCAGGCGGTCTCCTATCACCTAGTAAACTTTCATTGAAATCAAACCATATTTATGCAAGTTATGACGCATAAGGGTAATGGAATGATCCCGCTCCTACGTCGTGACCTTTGTCCCATTTTCAATAGGGTTCGTCCATAGGTGGTCCCGTACCACATAGTAAACTTTCATTGAAATCGAACCATTTTTACGCAAGTTATGACGCATAAGGGCAATGGAATGATTCCGCTCCTACGTCGTGACCTTTGACCCCATTTGTCCCATTTTCAATAAGGTTCGTCCCCGGGTGGTTCCCTACCACATACTAAAATTTCATCGGAATCGACCCATTTTTACGCCAGTTATCGTGCGGACGGACGGACAAAGCTGGAGCATATACGCTTCTTCAACCTACAGTTGGAAAGCGTAAATAAAGATAAAATTGAATATTTATTCACAAGAAAAGTCACTTACCACAAGGGACTGTTTGAAAAACTGAAGAAAATCAGCACTAAATATAAAATCACGTTAGCTCCAGGTTTGAATAACAAAATTAAAAAACACTTACCATCCCTAAAACAAAAAGAAGAAAATACTTTACTCCAGGAAGGAGTCATTTATAAAATAGTGTTCTTGTGGATTACCATATATAGGAGAAACAGGAAGAAGGTTAACCACCAGAATTAAAGAACACAAAGCAGCAATAAGGAACAGCTCAAATAAAACAGGATTAGACAGGCACATACAACAAACTGGCCACAAAATGGACTGGGACTCCTTAAAAGTGATCAAACATTAATCCCATGCAATTATCCGGAAATTAGAGGAATCCATGGAAATTTACAAGGCACAAGGTGACATCAATGACCACGCTGGATGGAAAATCTATCAGGCTTGGTTGCCAGACCTATGGAAGTAGTAGGACGCAAGAACTCCTGACGAAGATCTAGTGTTTAGATCGAAAATTTGAGAGGTAATGTACCTTAATAAATTTATCCTCGATACTTCCCGTTAAATATTTAGAATATAGTTAAAGCTTCTTATTCACGGTTCCCTTATTCGCGTTTTCACTATTCGAGGGTTAAAAAATTGTGACCAAGTTCCTGTATTCGCGAATAAAAATTTCTTTATTCGCAGATCCAGTCGGTATATTAAAAGGATTCGGTGTCCTTTATTAACGCATCGACATCTTTTGAGTACTGCTGGCACGTGCCGAGGCGGCTTTTACAAAGAGTGTAACCGAATGGACTAATATCAAAGTAAAACAAACCTTATTGCCACTATGTCTAAAGTACGTTGTCAAATGCCGCCGCCGTATTACTATGACCTTTGATAAGAGCCGCCTTCACCACGGTCGGTGTTTTATTGCTTCAACTTGTCAGTCGTTGCAATAATTTTGATTGAATAACAAGTGTCTCTTCTGCTTTGTTCCCAATTTATAATGTCGAGTAAAAGGAAAGAAATATTAGTTCCGACGCGAAAAAAAATAGTGTTGCCGCTTAAAGTAAAAATAGAAATGCTTGACCGTTTACGCCTTGGTGAGTCGTTTGCATCCATATCACGCTCTTTCAATGTTAATGAATCAACTGTACGATCCATCAAGAAATCCGAAGACAAAATAAGAAATTCTATAGCTTCAACTTCACTATCAGCAAAAATTGTTCGTGATCCAGCAATTGAAAAAATGGAAGCTGCGTTATATTATGGATTGAAGATCGTAACCAGAAAAGAGTGCCCCTAAATGGTCTTATGATCCGCGAGAAGGCAAAGCGTCTTTACGCACATTTTAATGAACCTGGTGATGAACGTACAGATGGAGGATTTCAAGCAGGGCGCGATTTCACCGATTAGCAACTAGCAAATAGCTAGTGAAAAATCAAATTTGCTAGTGAAAAAAAATCGCAGTAGCAAATATTGCTAGTAAGGTAATTTCTTTATTTAAAGTAACCAAAAATCATTATTAATCCACGAAGTTTACATAACAGTTTCTATTATCACTTGTTAAAACAGCGACGATCAGCGATTCTCTTTCGCCTATTTCCTTTCGACACTTAATACCCATCCCCATATCTTTCATCCCTTCCAAACTGTCGTAGAAGCGCATTGAAACTCCTCTCCATCGTGCCCTCATTGGTCTATTACAGAAACTGAACGTGACGTCGGCAATGGTTGCTGTGGCAACCCAGAGCTCTGGGATGGATCGGTTGTTTGACCACCTGCTCTGCCACCCTCCTTTCTTTTGCCCCACGAACTGTGTCCTCAACTCCTGCCGTACCCTAAGCGAAGCGATCTCCTACTTCCACAAGTCTTGATAGTCGTGCATACATCAAATACTGAGCTCTAATGATCAGTGATGAATAAGCAAGAATAATTCAACTTATTCGGATGGTAGACAAAACCGAAAGAAGCAAACCAAAATGTTATTGGAAAATAGCCTGCCAACACTGGCAAAAGTCTTATCCATAGTAACTAGCCTTATTGCGTGGCATAGATAGACGCTTTTTTACGAAACGTGTTCGTGGAGGGGTAAACGATTACGGAAGAAACTTTTGCTTCGTCTGACTTCTGGTTTGTTAATGAGCAATAATACTTGACAGAGGCAACATCGTGAGAAAAAAAAAATTATGATTACGGAAAAAATCCGAATTCCGTCGACCTTTCGTTTTCTAGTTTCGTTAAGACGGAATTCCAATAATAACGAAAAAAGCCGGAATTCCTTGAATTCGCGGAAGAATCTCATGCCTGAAGATTACAGAAAAATTTTGCAGCAGCCAACTTCCGTTTTTGCAAATTGTTCTCCACAGTTTCAAGCTAAAATGCAAACATTTATGCAATAAAATGATATTTAACAAGAAAAGTGGACACAAAGACAACATTGGGAGAAAAATTTGCGATTACGGCAAAATTTTCTTACTCCGTTTCACTACTGTGTTCGAAAGTTTTGAAGCACGAAATTTCGTCTCCAGATGGAAAACGACCACCCCCCTTCTCTCTTTTTTTTTTTTTTTGTCATCAGTTAGAATGAATTAACTGATGACAAAAAAAAAAAAGCGGGATTCCGCGAATCCCTGTAAGAATCTCGTGTATATCATAAAAATAATAGCAAAAGAAAAATTTGAAACAAAATGAAAATTTGTAGAATCCGTAGTTTTGATAGTGAGTTCCGTAGTCAGACAACTAATTCCGTAGAAACTACGGCATTGTGTGGTAGTTGGCAGATATGAAGTGTGTAGAAGTTTAGCAGAAATTTGTGCGATACTTCCACTTAGTACTGCATGTTGTGAGGTGGGATTCTGTTTTTTAAAAAGAATACAAGGGGATTGGATTTTCAAACTTAATTGTCTGTTGAAACTTTAAATGCTCTGATGACAATTGAAATAGAAGGGCCACAAGAAGAGATTTTTAATCCACGGTCAGCAGTTATAAAGTGGTATGATGACAAAGTCAGACACCCTGAGCGTAAACCAAATGGGAAGAAATCTGAATTAGAATGTCAGTGAAATATATTCATGTGGTATAAGAATTTGTTAGAAATTAATAATAAAGATAGTCACTAAACTTATTTAAGATTCTATTCATTATTCAAAAAGGTAAGTCAAAATATTTATACACATTTAAATTTCTGTATAACTTTATTAGAAAATAAGTTACGATGTGATTTAGTTTTACTTGCTAGTCATGCAAATGTTTTGCTAGCAAACTATTTGGTCACTAGCAAAATTTGCTAGTGAGCAAAAAGATGAAATCTTGCTTGAAATTTTTAAGCATCAGAAGGTTGGTTCAATAAATTCAAGGTGCGACAATCAGTGCATAGCATTAAAATTGTTGGAGAAGCTGCATCTGCAGACACCGCCGCAGCAGAAAGATATCCAGAAGAATTTTCAAACTTAATTGCTCATGGTGGATACAAACCGGAACAAGTGTTTAATGCAGATGAAACTGCCTTGTTTTGGAAAAGAATGCCAAACAAAACTTTCATATCCAAAAGCGAGAAGTCCGCCCCTGGTTTCAAGGCAGCAAAAGATATAGTTACACTGCTGCTGTGTTCTAATGCATCTGGAGATTGCGTTATAAAGCCACTAATGCTTTACAGATCGTTCAATCCTTGTGCTTTAAAAAATCAAAACAAGGACGACCTGCCAGTGTTTTGGCGTGCAAATAAGAAAGCGTGGGTTACAAGTGCTATTTTTTGTGACTGGTTCCGGAATTGTTTTGTTCCTGAAGTTGAGACTTATTTGAAAAAAAATAATTTAGACTTTAAGGCCGTTCTAGTTTTGGACAATGCTCCAGGTCACCCTCGTGAGCTTGAAACTATGCATCCAAATATAAAGGTGATATTTTTACCTCCTAACACAACGGCTTTACTCCAACCCATAGACCAAGGAATAATCCAGGCGTTAAAGCTCTATTACATTAGACGAACCTTCAAAATCATACTGGACACCATGGAATGAGATCCTGATATGAATGTGATGCAATGCTGGAAAAATTTTGACATAGCAAAATGCATTGTTAACATAAAAGAATCGTTGGAAGAACTGAAACCATACACATTGAAATCATGTTGGAAAAAACTGTGGCCTGTTCTGACTGTTGGAAATGATGAAGAATCCGTGCAAATTCAAACTTAAACTGCAAACATTGCTCAAGTTGCGAACAGAATAGGACGAGATGGCTTTGAACAGATAGAATCAAGTGGCATTCAAGAGTTGCTTGAATCGCAAGACGAAGATTTGACCAAAACAGACTTGGAGGAAATGTTAAATCCGCATTCCATTGAAGAAGAGGCTTCAACGAGCACTGAAAAGGTGACCTTTAACTTGAAAAACATGAGTAAAGGTTTACGGATAGCAAATGAGCTTTGTGATTTCTTCATGAAAATTGATCCATCTATGGAAAGAAGTTTTATTTTTAAAAGGAAAATTGTTAATGCCACAGCTGAATATCAATTTGAATTGAAAGACCTTTTAAAAAGCGGCAAAACAAGAAAAAATTAGTAAGTTCTTTAAACCCTTGCCTAAGCCTGACAATAATAATTAATAGATATTGTTAAAAACTCTCATTAAATTGATTTTATTTTGATTTCTTTTTTTATTTTGGAAACTTGGAACGTATCCCTTATAATCCCATACAAATTACCATTCCATATTCACGGTTTCTGTATTCGCGGCATATTTACGGAACATATACCCCGCGAATAAGGAGCTTTTACTGTACTGAAAGTAATAAGAGGAAGCCATGAAGTCATTAATTACTAGAATTAAGAACTTTTTGAGGCTTGAGGTATGAAAAATTCATACTTTTCTTCTGTTCAACATGTTTCTGATTTATGGGAAAATTATAATGAAAATTAATAATGCAGAGAGCTATATATGTGGAATTAACTTTTTTACGGGTCTTATAGAGATTATTCAAAAAAGTTGGTGGTCAAATTTTTGAACTATAGCTTAGTTCGTCATCAAGGACTACATTAGTGGAGTAGTTGCTGCCACTCAGTTGGAAGTGTCCAACCGCAATTATCGTTAATTGTGGTACTACTTCTTGCTATTTCTATCCCTTTTTCTAGTTTCCTCTTTACTAAGTTTGACTGATGGGCGATTATTCTTACTGAGTCCCAATTTATGGAGTGCCCACTTGCTTGTATATGTCTGTCTAGCCCTGTTTTGTTACCAGTGTTCCTAATAGCTGCTTGGTGTTCTTTCATTCAGACTTTAATATTTCTCCCCGTTTCTCCTATATAGCCGAGTCCGCAGTTACAGTCGATGCAATATATTACTCCTTACAATTGGATGTCCACTTCTTTCTGCTTTAAAGCTGGCAGGAATTTCTTTAATTTGTTATTTGGATCTGGAGCAAGCCTGATATTATATTTTGCTCCGATCCTCTCCAGTTTTTCGAAAAGTCCCTTGTGGTACATAATTTTGCTGGTGAATTTGAAGTTGTTTATTTCTTGCTTCTTTTTTGGCACTTGCCTAAATAATTTCTCAACATATGGGGAGGGGTAATTGTTTTCTGCCAATATTTCTTTTAATTCTTCTCTGTGAAGATCTTTTTGAGTATCTGAAAAGACCAGGACTTCAATTTTTTCCAAAAATTGTCTCGCCTCGCCGTATTCAATTTCATATAGTCAGGGTGGAATAAGCAGAAGTTTAACATCTTCCCTGTGTTAGTGGGTTTTCTAAAAAGCTGAGTGAATATTCCCCCTTCTTTTGAAGTCAAGGTTAAATCAAGGAAATTGACACCATGGTCTTTTTCCAGTTCCAGGGTGTACTTCAAGGTATTTTCTAGCGAGTTAAATTCTACTGGAATCTGAGAGGGTAGAGATTGGTCTACATTATCTACAATAAATAGGACATCATCCGTGTATCTTACATAGAGAGCAAATACTGAGGGTTGTACAAGGATTTTTGCCTCTAGTTTACTTACATAATAATTTGCTAGCAGAAGTGCTAGTGGAGAACACATTGCAAGTCCTGAAGTTTGCCAGATCTATGATACAATAAAAATTCACAAAGAAGGCCATCCAATAAGACCTATAAAATACAGACACTAGAAATTCCTCACTCTCCAACATTAATTATTATTTACTTAGTCACCTCAGAGATATTTTCCCTTCTTCTCTCTACCTTCTAAAAAATTCCGTGCAGCTGAAAGAAAAACTAGACAACTTGCCATAATTAATTCCTCCAGTAATGGCAAGCCTGGATATAGTATCTATGTATACTAACATTAACCTGGACCTCCTGCTGAAAATTCATTGTGGATGATCTGGCGAAAAAAATAGTATTCCATAATCACAATAAAGAAATACTACTTGGCATATATGAACTGCTCCTGTTTTTTTTTTCAAGAATAATTTCTTCCAGTTTGGAAAGAAATATTACAGACAAACTTCAGGACTTGCAATGGGTTCACCACTAGCACCTCTGCTAGCAAATTATTATGTAAGTAAACTAGAGGCAAAAATCCTTGTACAACCCTCAATATTTGCTCTCTATGTAAGATACATGGATGATGTCCTATTTATTGTAGATAATGTGGACCAATCTCTACCCTCTCAGATTCTGGCAGAATTTAACTCACTAGAAAATACCTTGAAGTACACCCTGGAACTGGAAAAAGACCATGGTGTCAATTTCCTTGATTTAACCTTGACCTTAAGAGAGGGGAGAATATTCACTCAGCTTTTTAGAAAATCCACCAACACAGGGAAGATGTTAGACTTCTGCTCATTCCACCCTGACTATATTAAATTGAATATGGCGAGACAATTTTTGGAAAAAATTGAAGTCCTGGTCTCTTCAGATACTCAAAAAGATCTTCACAGAGAAGAAGTAAAAGAAATATTGGCAGAAAGCAATTACCCCTCCCCATACGTTGAGAAATTATTTAGGCAAGTGCCAAAAAAGAAGCAGGAAATAAGCAACTTAAAATTCACCAGCAAAATTATGTACCACAAGGGACTGTTCGAAAAACTGAAGAGGATCGGAGCAAAATATATCAGGCTTGCTCCAGATCTAAATAAAAGATTAAAGAAATTCCTGCCAGCTTTAAAGCAGAAAGAAGTGGACATCTAATTTCAAGAAGGAGTAGTATATTTCATCGACTGCAACTGCAGACTGAGCTACATATAGGAGACACAGGGAGAAGTATTAAAGTCTGAATGAAAGAACACCAAGCAGCTATTAGGAACATTGGTAACAAAACAGGGCTAGACAGACATATAAATATGAGCAAGTGGACACTCCATAAATTGGGACTCAGTAAGAATAATTGTCCACCAGTCAAACTTAGTAAAGAGGAAACTAGAAGAAAAGATCGAAATAGTAAGAAGAAGAAGTACCACAATTAACGATAATTGCAGTTGGACACTTCCAACTGAGTGGCAGCAACTACTCCAGTGACATAGTCCTGATGACGAACTAGGCTTTAGTTTGAAAATTTGACCATCAACTCTTTTGAATAATAACCACTATAAGACCCGCAAAAAGTTAATTCCACAGTACACTATGAATAGAGGTGCCATAAATTAATTTACAAGTAGAGCTATATATGTTAATCATCATTTTCCAAAAACATGTTGAACAGAAAAAGAAAGTATGAATTTCCATACTGCAAGCCTCAATGAATAATGAATGCTACATATTGGAGCACATTAGGCTTAGGCCTAGATGCAGTTCTATGGTTAAAGACTTAAAATCATGTCCTGCAGTTCATTCTTGACTCTTAGAACTTGTTCAACCACTTTTATATAACCTTGATTTCCACAAATGAACTTTATTATGTCTTTCACCTACGTTAGACAAAACCATGCAAAACAGAAACAATTTAAGTTTTAACAGAGCCAATTTTGATTTATCTATGGTTGTCACAAAAGCAAGCAAAAGATACATCTCCAATTTATGGACTTCCAGCACCAACAGTAGGAATGAACCACACACAACATGTAAACAGGTCTATATCAAAGAAAGTTTTCACCTTAACCATTCGCCCACTTAGCAGCACGATGCATATTTGCCAAACATTTTCAATACAGTAGTTAGATGTTTTATGCGTATGGAGTTACAATACTTACCTAGAACCACTAGCATTAATAATCACATGCAACACATTACTGCAAAATACAGGGTGATTCATAAAGAAATATACAGTTTCCAGATGCTGTAAAACAGTAACAGTTGAAGACGTACTACAACTGTGAACCGTTAGGTAGATGTACTTGTAAAGTTTGTGTCCGCTACTGCGGGAAGTGATGTAGGCGATAGCGCGTGTGGCGCGTGACTAGTCAGTCAAAATGGCAGCGTCTGCAGTGGAGAAGGCACTTTGTGTTCTTGAATTGAGCAAAACGAAATCTGTAACTGTTGTGCAAAGGCATTTTCGATCACGGTTCAGAAAAGAACCTCCAACCAGAAAATCTATCTACAATTGGAATAAAAAAATTTGAAACTACGGGCTGTTTGTGCAAACTTAAAAGTCCTGGACGACCGTGTGTATCGAAATAAGTCATCGATAGTGTTTACATCACCATTCAACGAAGCCTGGGAAAATCAATGCGGAGGGTGAGTTGTGAAGTGCAGATTTCACAGCTCACTACCGGGAGAATTTTGAGAAAGAAGCTGAAAATTATTGCCCCTAAATCAGAGACATTTCAGTGTGCACCATGACTAAGGGTGCACACATAGAACATCTGCGACTGTCTCTAAAAAAAACTTGAAACATTCCCCTACAATTCTGTTACAGGTAACAAAATATCTTACATTGTTCTTGTTTTATAGTGTGTTGAAACTGTATACTTCTTTATGAATCACAATGTACTTTTAGACATGGCTTTTGTGAGAAACACTTTTAATTCACCTACTAAATAGCACAAGATTTTCTTCACTACACATCAATTTTGAGCTTTCCCATTGTTTAAGGGAATTACCTTGATCAAGCTAGCACATCAAGTTGATGGTTTCATCTATCTAAATGTACTGCAACTGAGTCCATGTGGAAAGATGAATTCAAGTTGTTGGATAAAATAGAAACTGTTATAATGAAATAAGTTTCTTAGTACTATGAAATTATAATTCATTTCTGTTTTCAGCATTTTCCATTTAAACACAAAGATACAGCTTTCAGACAATTTTCAGAAGTGAACTATTAGGTTGTTGCAGGTGAAATGTCGGATTTCTGGATGACTTCATATCAAGCCGTACAAACACCGGCAGATGGCGCTAGTGTGTTTGATCGGGGAGGTTAAATATCCCTGCCCGTCGGCAGGGAATCATTTCGGTGCTAGCTCGTAGTGCGATTGTGTAGCCAGAACATGGAAGGAGGCAAATTACAGATACTTTTTCTGTACGATTTCAAACTGGGCCACAACGCCGCAGAAGCAGCCAGGAACATCAACACAGCATTTGGAGATGACACAATAAATGAACGGACCATGCAACGATGGTTAAAAAATTTCCCAGCCGGTGATATGGAACTTGCAAATGCACCGTGCGGGCACTCAGCACCACTAATCAACAACGACCAACCCTAGTTGAGAGTGACCCAAGCCAAACTGTACGGGACATGGCAGAGGAATTAGGCATCCACTATTCAACAGTTTCCTGTCACTTGCAAGAACTTGGTAAAGTCAAGAAACTCGATAAATGGGTTTATCACAAGCTGACTGAAAGGAACACGAAGCGTCGACTGGAGGTTTGTACTTCGCTGCTCGCCCGGAACAGAAACGCTCCGTTTTTGCACAGAGTAGTGACATGCGACGAAAAATGGATAATGTACGACAATAGTCGCTGATCTGCACAATGGCTAGATGTCGGTGTAGCACCAAAACACATGCCGAAACCAGTACTTCACCCGAAAAAGATAATGGCGAATGTTTGGTGGTGTGCAACCGGTATTCTGCACTATTCATTCACGAAATCTGGCAAAACCATTAAGGCAGAGAAATAGTGCAACCAGCTGGATGCAATACATAACAAGAAAGATGACATCGAATTTTCAGGTGTAATAAGCACGTCTTTTGAATCCGTTCTGATGCAAATTTAATTTATCAAAGTTATTCAAAGTCAATGGAACCAGTATGGAAAACAATAGATCTGACAAAAGAAAGAAGATTTTCAATCAAGTTTTTAATCCCTCAGTATTGCTGTAAATGGAATCGTGAGCTTACGGACTCTTAGAAACAGAGATATCGACAAAAATAAGATGTGACTTTACGTCCCCTGGTGGGAAAACCATGCATTATTTTAGGAAGAAAGTATTCGCAAAAGGTTTTTCCATATGAGCGGTATCGGTTGAAGAAAAAAAAATTAGTCGAGGTTTCAGGAGCCCAGATTTTGCAACAAATACTTCAGAAGCAGAAATTAACACCTATGACCCCTGGTGGCTAAACCATTCTTTACCAAACATTCGAAATTATGTGAAAAATATTTTCCATCAGGTCTTGTATGCGATACAGGAAGAATTTTTCAAATCAGAGCTTTAGGAGCAGAAATAACGCAGAAAACGGAATTTAATTTTGTGCCACCTAGCGGAAAGTATATGATTTACTTGAAAATTTTGAATTAATAGGAAAAACATTTTGCATCAGAAACACTATCCAACAAAGAAGGAATTTTTCAAATCATACTCTTAGAAGTAGAGATATTGACAAAAATAAGATATACATCTACGCCCCTGGCGTAGAAACCATGCATTTTTTCAAGAAGAAAATTTTCCTAAAATGTTTGTCGACATGAGTAGTATCGGTCAACAAACTATTTTTTTTTTCAATCGAGATTTTAGAAGCTCATATTTTGCTGCAAATACAACAGAAGCGGAAATTAAGACTTACGCCACCTGGTGGCCAAACTATTTTTTTACAAAAATTAGAAATTATGTGCAAACGATTTTCCATCAGGAGCTGTATCCGGTGCAGAAAGAATTTTTCAAATCTGAGATTTAGAAGCAGAGATATAGGGGGAAACGCAATTTACATTTACGTCCCCTAGCGGAAAGTCTATGAATTACTTGAAAATTTTGAAATTATATGAACCACATGTCACACTAGAAACACTATCCAACAAAGAAGGAGTTTTTGAAATCGGACTCCTAGAAGTGGAGATATTGACAAAAATAAGATTTACATCTTCGCCCCTGGCATAGAAACCATGCACTATTTTAAGAAGAAAATGTTTCTAAAAGGTTTGTCGACATGAGTAGTATCGGTCAACAAACTACGTTTTTTTCAATTGAGAAGCTCATATTTTACTGCAAATACAACAGAAGCGGAAATTAAGATTTACGCCCCCTGGTGGCCAAACTATTTTTTTACAAAAATTAGAAATTATGTGCAAATGATTTCCCATCAGGAGCTGTATCCAGTGCAAAAAGAATTTTTCAAATCGGAGATTTAGAAGCAGAGATAAAGGGAAACACAATTTACCGCTACGCCCTCTAGTGGAAAGTCTATGAATTACTTGAAAATTTTGAAATTATGTGAGAAACATGTCAGACGGAAAACACTATCCAACAAAGAAGGAATTTTTCAAATCGGACTCCTAGAAGTAGAGATATTGACAAAAATAAGATGTACATCTAGCCCCCTGGCGGAGAAACTGTGGAATATTTTAAGAAGAAAATATTCCGAAAAGGTTTATCGATATGAGTGACATCAGTCCACGAAAGAATTTTTTTCAATCAATATTTTAGAAGCTCCGATTTCATGGCAAATACATCAGAAACAAAAATTAACACTTACGCCCCCTGGTGGACAAAGTATTTTTTACCAAAAAATTTGAAATTATATGCAAAAGATTTTCCTTTAGGAGATGTATCAGCTGAAGAAATTTTTTTCAAATCTGAGTTTTAGAAGAAGAGTTATCGAGGAAAATGTAATTTACTTTTACACACCCTAGCGGAAAATTTATGCGTAATTTGAAAAAGTAACTATATCTAAAATACTCTTAGACATAAATGGAATCGAAAGATAAATTTTTTTTTTCAATCTCATGTTTAGAAGCAAATATGTGGAATAAAACGCATTTTTGAATTCAACATAATCTGCATTTACGCCCTCTAGCGGCGAAATTGTACATCGTAAAAAAAAACGAAATAAAGGATCATCATTTGCTTATTTCAAGTTTTTGAATGCAAAAAGAGTTTTTCAAATCGGACTAATAGTTGCAGAGATATCGTGGGTACAGATGGACGGACGGACGGACGGACAAACCGATAACAGAAGCACGATCTTTTTTTACAAAAGAAGTGCTAAAAAGTTACGCGTTAAGCGGCCAAGATTGGTCAACAGAGATGGCATTGTACTGCTTCATGACAACGCAAGACCCCATGTTTCAAGAACAATGATCCAAAAATTGCACAGCCTGCGCTATGAGGCTCTTCCGCACCCAGCTTACTCTTCTGACCTCTCTCCCACCAACTACCACTTGTTCAAGCATTTGTACCATTTTTTGGCAGGGAAACGATTCACCAATGAAGCAGTCGTCGAACAGTTTCTGCAGTCCACAACAACCAACTTCTATGCAACTGGCATCAATGCACTGGTATCACGACGGGAGAAATGTATTGCAGCTAATGGTGCCTATTTCAATTGATACAGGTCGGTTTCCACCGTGTAACTGTAGATGGAAGTTTCACTCCCAAAACCGACATTTCATGTGCAACAACCAAATATAAGCAAAAACCGGGGAAATCTTCAATTACACTTGCACAAGTAGTTCATTGTTCCTTCAAGATACAACTGACTGAATTAAAAGCCTGCATATAATTTCTCATTATACCACATTCATGGGCTAAATATAAAAACAGAAGACAGCAAAATATATCTGTACAACTTATATATGCAATATTCTTTGAGCTTCACAAAAATAATTTAGAGCTATATACAGTTAACTTGTCTAATTCGAATTCTTGGTTAATTCGAAGTTTTCATTTGTTCCCTTGAATTTTCTATATAAATAATGTTAAAAAAAACAACAACCTTTAATTCGAACTTTTTTGGTTTAATTTGATGAAAACCCCATTTTCGTAATCTCGTATTTTGAAGTGAGTACGTACTGTTCTGGATGAAGCAACAAGTTATACCTGAAACTATAGCCAACTGCTTCGGAAAAGCAGGCTTCCAGCACACCGATCACGAGTCTTAACTCTATCAAGGTAATGGTGGCGAGGAGATCATATCCACTGTGGAGTAGTGGGAAGACGTAAACCGTGATGTACCATATGAGACCTTTGTGAGAGTTTATGACAATTTAGCTCTTTGTGGTGAGCTCACAGATGATGAGATCTTGGCTGATGTTATGAATAAGAACACCTGCTGTGTATCTTCAGATGAAGAACTGAAACTGCCAGAATTTCCTGAAGAGCACCTTCCAAATTCAGTAGAGACCTTGGTTCACTTTCAACAGTTAAGGAAGTTTGTTGAAGGACAGCAGAATGTAAGTAACTCTCTATTTCATTCACTCAATAAACTTGAGGAATTTACACTTACCCACAACATAAATTCTAGGAAGCAAGCCAAAATTTCAGGTGTTTTTTACAAAACATATGTAAATTTACCGTACTGTATTTTTTTTGTATGTTATGATTTTTTTTTACAGTACTTGAATGTGCTCATATTCAAACTTGCCTAATTCGAATTTGTCGACAATTCGAATTATTTTTGTGGTCCCTTCAGCTTTGAATTATCCAAGTTACACTGTATTTGCTCTGCTTTTTCCCCACTATACATGGTGTGCAAATGGATTTCCAATTACTGCTGCATTAAAAATGAAATAAACAAGTTGGATGTCAGATTTTATTTGCACTAAAATTTGTAATATGATAACACACAAATAATAATAAAGATTAACAGGTCATTGAAAATCTTTAAGGAGATTATCTAACATAAAAAAACTGTGTGTTATGGTCTTTGGAATAAATATATCTCAGTGTTGTGTCTAAGGCTGGCCTTTTAAGAGAGAATAAATGATTAAAATAACCATTTCTTGAAGAAACCAAACATTAAAAAAGAAGATAAGACTTGATCGAGTACTCAAAATCAGACTTGATTGATTACTCTATTAAGTCTTACTTTCATTTTTAATGTTGGGCTTCAAAAAATTATTTTAATCATTAATCCTCTCTTAAAAGGCCAGCCCTAATGGCACTCAGATATACTGATTCTAAAGACCAGAACATGCAAAAAGTTTTTTAAATTTTTGATAACCTCCCTAGAGATTTTTGAGAACCTGTTAATCTTTAAGTTGGATGTTGAACCACATTTGCAACTGAAACACTCAATGCTTCAACCATTTCATTATCATTAAGTGCCAACTACTGCAAGCTGTAGTAAGTTACAGACATACTTGTTTCATTTACATCCTGAGCATGCGATAATCTGCTGTGCTATTTTTGTCCTCGGCAAAGCCTGCATGCAGCTCTGATCCCAAACTGCCCTTTGAAGCATCTGTTTTGCTGATGAGTGAAATGTGAAAATCTAAGTGAAAATAGTTATAAAATGTTACTGAATTAATAGTTCTCTTTTTTAAAATAATTTTCACTGGCAGTGGAGTACATATGTACCACTATTAGTATGGGGGAAGAATTCCCAAATTTTTAAAATATAAAGGTGCTCACACTAAAAGCGTAAAAAACAATAGCCGACTCCATGAGTAACATTTTGGGATAATCCAATTAAAACACAAATAGTTATTCCATGATGACCAAACAGGTCCAAAGATATATATCAAAAGAGTTTGAGATAACCAACAATTCCTTATGTGATTATATACACTTTCTCACACTACGTACACGCACACACACAACCTCCTAGCCGGTAATTACCTACTTTGCACTAATTCTTAAAATGCTTTTAGGCACTTTTTCTAGAAAGTAATAAAAAGAATCACAAAATAATAGGACATAACTAAGATTCTAAAGTAAACAATGTGACAGTCTTATACAATAGTCTTTCATGTATCAGTTAATTATCAAAATCAGAATCGCAGAAGAATTAAAAAAAAAAAAAAAAACGCTTCATAAATTTACCAACTCGCTAGAAAGTAGTTTTGAAACTTAAGTACCAAGTTTTCTCTAGCAGTTCCTATATTTACTTTTAATGCATCCAATAGACTGAGAATTGCAAATTGCTTAGCATGGTTGGAAGGATGCTACAACAATTCTCTGTACAGGGTGTTCCATGTACAAAGAAACCCAAAGTACCAATGCTAACAAGCTTGTAAATGACATCGATATTCTAAAAAGTTATTTGTGAATTATATTTCTTAGAAATAATGCACCACAGGTTAAATTATAAATTTACAGGAGAAATCAAAATATCCACCTCATCAAATTCAAGTGACTATGGTTTTTACTACATTTCACACAACTTTGCGAGGCTGTATTGAGGGGAAAATGCTGGTAACAATAAGTTTAGTGCTGTGTTTCAATTCCTCTAAGCTCTGTGGAATTTTGTGTACTTTGTCTGGTTTGTCAGTATTACACATCAAGCAGTTCTAACAATTTACAAAACCACAATACTCCCCATAAAAAAAGAGACCCACATTAACAACTATAAAGTTACCTACTTTTTTATTTGTCAACTACATACAACCAGGCTGACTTTGACCACAGAGCATCAGGAAAGCAGGGAGAATCAATTATACAGGGGAAAATGGTTTCTAAATTAATTTCAGTAGTAGTTTTATTATTGTTGTTTAGGTGCTTTTGTATTTCACAGTAGTGTGGTTGGCAGGTTTTGTGGAAGGTAGTATAATACTAGTAGTAAGATCAGCAACGCGAAAGCATGAATCACTGTAAACAAACTTTCTGACTATACCACCAAAATGTTTGGAAACTTGGATCAGTCCAGAAAAAAAAAATTAATGGGAAGTACATATTATTTTATACTACTTAAAAAGCTATGTCAACCATATTTTTACAAAGTACATATTGATTGAAAAATATTTTGCTATAACCTTAAATGTTTTCACTGTTCTACATGGATTCAGAGTGGTTCTATGGCACAATTCTAAATGATAATGGAATAGAGCAGAGCTTGATTAACAGCATGAAAGTTGTGCATGTTGTTGGTGGTAGTATTTGTGCACATACAGTTATACAGCGGTTGCTCTGGCTTTTTAAAAATTTTTGCCGAATCATTCGCCAAATGCAATTTTTTTCCCATCAAAGTGTTATGATAGTACAAAAAGGTAATCAATATTTTAGCCAAAACGATTTTTTTTTTTTTTTTTTTTTGCAAATTGCAAAGAATGCGATTGGCAGTGTGACCCCTGGTTATATTTGGGCAAGTGGCTCATACGATTTTTGAGGAGGGGGGATTAAAACTTTCTGAAGACCTGTAGAAAACATTTTTTGATCACTGTCATCATTTATCAAGTGCACAGTAAAAAATGTTTAGGCTAAAATTGCTTAAAGTATACATAAAAAATTCAACAAATGCAGGAGTTTGTTTTTCATTGTGAATAAAACGACAGGCTTGCCTAATAAAAAATATCCATCCTGGCAACTAGAAAGAAATATCTTCATAATGTACTCCCTTGCATTTTGAATGTTTGTACTGCTTTCCCATGCACCGATACCACAAGGGCTCAACAATAAAGCTTTATGTCATCCACTGGATATCAAATAAAGATTTGTAGCAAGAATACATACAGTGGCATGCAAACCCTGATACGCTAAAGTATGACAGTAACTATAGCCCAGCGTATGATCACTGTATCCAGATTTTAAGTCTGCAGTCCTAACCATCATATTACTACAAGGCTAAAGGGTCACAGCTTAAATAGACTAGCACAAAACTACATCTTCATTAAATTCATTACAAATACATAATATGTGAAGTATTGTTTACCTGATATTGTCAAAGTATTTTGCACGTTGTTGCTCTGTGAGACATGTGCTCCCGGCCCGAGAGGTCATTTGGTTAGTTATAATTTTTTTGTTTTAGAAATAAAACAATTAGGTTATATATTTTCAGTTCTATATTCATTCATTCTCACAATCAAACATTTTAAATTTACATTAATTAAAAGATTTTAGTAGAAAGAGTTATACTTATTGGGTCAGGAGACGTCTCTCACAGGGTTCGTCGTCACGACGTTTCGGCGAGCGCTTTCGACACGGTCGGTGTCATCGTCGGGCCTTCTACATCTACATGAGGGTTTCCTCGCGTGTGTGTAGTCACTGGTCGGGAAAACGAAGGGAAAGTTTTGTGGTTTGAATGCGTTATGCGATTGCTTCTCATGTGTAGTCATCTATTGGATGAGTTCGTAGGTATATCAGTCGTAAGAACAATTTTTTTCTTTTCTTTTTTGCGTAGCTATTTTTGAGCTATTGTTATTTATTTGTAGAAACAGGTGTATTATTTTTAGTCCTTTATTAAATGGTGTGACTTTTTGTAATGTTCTTTTTTTTGTCTTTTTGTTTTATGGATTTTTTTTGCTTTTTATAAGTGACTTCCAGGCTGTATCTAGGTTGGTAGGGTCTTGCAAGTTGCATATTTTATCTTTTTTTTTTTTTTTTTTTTTTTGTTCAATAATAACGCTTTCAGAAACCCTTAATTCTTTTTCGTTTGTGTGGGTTGTTTAGTAACTTAATATTTTCGAAATCAGGATATTGTTTATGTTTAATGCATTGTTGGATAAGTGCAGTTTTTTTCTTCTTTTTTGTTCCAGTTCTTTATATATTGATGTAATCTTTTTATTAATCTATTTTTTGTGCTGCCAATGTAAGAACTGTGGTCCCCAGAACTCTGAAACAAAAGGAATTTCATATATGCCTGCTGATTGTAGTATACTATTGTGATATTTTTTCCTTATAATTAAGTCACCAATATTCTAAACAGAATGACCAATAATAATGTGTTTCTTCATTAATCTTAAAAATTTTCCACTTAGTCCTCTAATAAAAGGGAAAACCCGAAAATTTGTATTTCTTTTTTGGGATGTTTTGACTAGACTCTTTTAATTTCTTTTTGAATTTCAAAAATCAGCTTTTTAACTGTTTTTGTGTCATATCCATATTGTTTGGTTATGTTAATAATCCATTGGATTTCTTCTCTGTATTTTCTATTTAAGGAATGTGTGAAGGCTTGTTTTACCCAATTCCTAATACCATTTACTTTATGAGTTTTTGGGCGTTCAGATTGATATGGGATCATTATAGGTACATAGGTTGGTTTTCTAAAAACTCTGTATTAAAAATTTAAGTCTTTTTTATTAGTTCGATATCTAAGAAGGAATTTTTTTTTCATCTTGTTCAAATTCCAAAGTTAATTCAATCTCTGGGTAACAAGTGGTAAAAATTTATTCTTCAATATTTCAAGTTCTTCTTGTTTTAATTTAGACAGAATAAAAATGTTGTCGACGTACCTACAATAAATGATGGGTGGGTCTGGTAGTTTTATAATAATTTTATTTTCAATATCACACAAGATTATTTCTGAAAATAAAGAAGATCATGGGGATCCCATTGGGGCTCCTACTTTTTGCTTATAGATTTTTTTTTTTGTCAAACTCAAAGTAATTGTTATTAGAAATATAGGTTAAAATGTTATATAACTCTTGTAATTGTGTATTATTAAATAAAGATTTATTTTTTTAACTCTTTAATGATAATGTCTATGGCTTTTGGTACAGGGGTACTTGAGAATAATGATTTAATGTCTAAACTTGCCATAAATATACCAGATAGTGGAACCTTAATAGATTTTATTTTCTCAATGAACTCTAAACTTTTTTAAACAGTATTCATTATTCATGAAAAAGGGGGCCAAAAATTTGTATAATTTCCTTTCTAGATTTATTAGTGAGGGCTTTAATTTTGGAACAATAACTCTAAATGGTCTATCGGGTTTATGGGTTTTTATTTTTCCAAAAATACTTGGAACTACCGTACCTACTGGTGGATAGGCCCTGGTAATTTCTGAAGGTAGTGAACTATGATTTCTAATTTTAGCTAAAAAGTTTATCTGAGAGTCAACAGGATCTTTTTCAATTATCTCACATTTTAATTCCTCAATAGCTATATTCATTTTAACAATATATTCATTTTTATCTAGTATTATTAACTGATTTGATTTATCTGCTTCACAAATTACAATAGTAGGGTCTTTTTTTAAGTCTAGTAGTTGTTGTCTTTCATATGTCATTAGAAATCATAGTTCACTATCTTCATAGTTCACTATAGAAATCATAGTTCACCATCTTCAGAAATTACCAGGGCCTATCCACCAGTAGGTACTGTAGTTCCAAGTATTTTTGGAAAAATAAAAACCCATAAACCTGATAGACCATTTAGAATTATCGTTTCAAAATCAAAGTCCCAACTAAAAAATCTAGAAAGAAAATTATACAAATTTTTGGCCCCCTTTTCATGAATAATGAATACTGTTTAAAAACAGTTTAGAGTTCATTGAGAAAATCAAATCTATTAAGGTTCCACTATCTGGTATGTTTATGGCAAGTTTAGACATTAAATCATTATTCCCAAGTACCCCTGTACCAAAAGCCATAGACATTATCATTTAAGAGTTAAAAAATAAATCTCACTTTAATAATACACAATTACAAGAGTTATATAACATTTTAACCTATATTTCTAATAACAATTACTTTGAGTTTGACAAAAAAATCTATAGGCAAAAAGTAGGAACCCAAACGGGATCCCCATTATCTTCTTTATTTTCAGAAATAATCATGTGTGATATTGAAAATAAAATTATTAAAAAACTACCAGACCCACCCATCATTTATTGTAGGTATGTCGACAACATTTTAATTTTGTCTAAATTAAAACAAGAAGAACTTGAAATATTGAAGAATAAATTTACCACTTGTTACCCAGAGATTGAATTAACTTTGGAATTTGAACAAGATGAAAAAAAAATTTTTCTTCTTAGATATCGAACTAATAAAAAAAGACAATTTTTTTTTTTTTAATTGGAGGTTTAACGACCACCGTGAGCAACTCAATGGGCTATAAGCAGTCGCCCGTCCCTAATTTAGGGTCACTGGTTCCAGGGAAGGGAGAGAGCCAGTGCCGTAAGACAAACACAACATCCATGCCTGACCGGGATTCGAACCCGGACCCCTTACGGACGAACGATCAGAGGACAGCGCCTTAGACCACTGCGCCACCGGGGCGGTAAAGACAAATTTTGAATACAGAGTTTTTAGAAAACCAACCTATGTACCTATAATGATCCCATATCAATCTGAAAACCCAAAAACTTATAAAGTAAATGGCATTAGGAATTGGGTAAAACGAGCCTTCACACATTCCTCAAATAGAAAATACAGAGAAGAAATCCGATGGATTGTTAACACAACCAAACAATATGGATATGACACAAAAACAGTTAAAAAGCTGATTTTTGAATACAAAAAGAAATTAAAAGAGTCTAGTTAAAACATCCCAAAAAGAAATACAAATTTTCAGGTTCTTTCCCTTTTATTAGAGGACTAAGTGGAAAATTTTTAAGATTAATGAAGAAACATTATTTTTGGTCATTCTGTTCAGAATATTGGTGACTTAATTATAAGGAAAAAATATCACAATAGTATACTACAATCAGCAGGCATATATGAAATTCCTATTGTTTCACAGAGTTCTGGGGACCACAGTTTTTACATTGGCAGCACAAAAAATAGATTAATAAAAAGATTACATCAACATATAAAGAACTGGAACAAAAAAGAAGAAAAAACTGCACTTATCCAACACTGCATTAAACATAAACAATATCCTGATTTCGAAAATATTAAATTACTAACCACCCACACAAATGAAAAAGAATTAAGGGTTTCTGAAAGAGTTATTATTGAACAAAAAAAAATAAAATATGCAACTTACAAGAACCTACCAACCTAGATACAGCCTGGAAGTCACTTATAAAAAGCGAAAAAATCCACAAGACAAAAAAAAAAAACATTACAAAAAGTCACACCATTTAATAAAGGACTAAAAATAATACACCTGTTTCTACAAATAAATAACAATAGCTCAAAAATAGCTACACAAAAAAGAAAAAAATGTACTTACGACTGATATACCTACGAACTCATCCAATAGATGGTGACACATGAGAAGCAATCACCTAACGCATTCAAACCACAAAACTTCCCCTTCGTTTTCCCGACAAGCAACTCCAGCGACTACGCAAATGCGAGGAAACCCTCATGTAGATGTAGAAGGCCCGACGATGACACCGACCGTGTCGAAAGCGCTCGCAGAAAAGTTGTGACGACGAACCCCATGAGAGACGTCTCCTGACCCGATAAGTATAACTCTTTCTACTAAAATCTTTTAATTAATGCAAATTTAAAACGTTTGATTGTGAGAATGAATGAATGAATATAGAACTGAAAATATATAACCTAATTGTTTTATTTCTAAATTTTTTTTTTATAACTAACCAAAAAACCCGTAACAAAATTACCTCTCGGGCTGGGAGCACGTGCCTCACAGAGCAACAATGTGCAAAATACTTTGACAATATCAGGTAAACAATACTTCAGATATTGTGTATTTTTAATCAAAAGCACGTTTATAGCATAAGACAACCCTTAAGGTTGCCTCATGAATTGAATATTTCATAAATTCATTACTTTAAATATGCCACCGGATGCTATATCAAAGTAAAAACACTGAAGCTTTAAAGCTGATTTTTTTAATTACCATTCAATTTGTCTTTTGATGAGGTACTATACAAAATAAAAATGTAACAAAACTGCTCACTAGGAGACCTTTAGTCTGGAGACAGTGTAAACAAAGTGAACTTCGTGGAAGTATGAGGCTCTTTAAAGTGCATTACGTAATCGTGCATTAACATTACAAAGTTGCAGTTAAACTTACGAAAATAACGAAAGTGCAAAAAGAAAAATAACTGCATAATTGTGACACTCAAAAAATTATATATGTAAGAAGGTTTGAGATTATGATGACTTGATTGGGGAGACAGGATATATACTCCTGTGTGTTTATTCCTATAAAATAGCTTTCCGATGGTAAATTCACGTAAAATGTTCCACTCAAAACTGGTTCCAATTTCACATGCAAAGCCTAGTGTGCCAGAATTAAACTACAGGCAAACATGGCAAAATAAACATAACAAATAAGCACCAGTTTTAAAAAATAATAAGGCCTTTTTAAGGACCTTAGAAATGCAAATTCAAAATAAGGAGCTCTTAACTCCTAAGTACCATATGGACTCTGTGATGATTTATCCAGTTGATCTCCCACTGGTGCAAGGTAAAGTTGTGTTATGCACTACCATCTTAATCCATCAATATCCTAAAGTTGTAAATCTAGGTTTGTAATTTTTCATGATGTTCACAGTTCCACTGCAATGTAGGAGGAAGCTACAGCATCAACTGTTATATAATCTCACTTGATATGATATCATGGATGAATGTATTCAAGGACACAAAATTTACTCAAACTAAAATAAAAGCACATTCACACTCTACAACTTCAGAATTTCCCTACTGAAGACAATGAGTACATGCAAATCAACAGATGACTGTAGCACTAAGGTATATATGCATAAGATTTAATTCTTCAGACAGAATAAGGCAAAGATGGCCAGTGTTATAACACAAGAAAAGTTGCTGAGTAAGCATCCAACAATGAGTCAGCTGCCAGCAGAACCCTGAGTAATCACACAGAGCACAGCCCATAAGAACATTATCACATACGGAATGCTAATGAATCGCGAACCTCAACCAGATACCGGCTAAAAACCTTTAAAAGATGGATCATCAAACTCTATGAGAAGGGGTGGTCCAGCTGGCATACAGCAAAATGTGTCAACAGCAACCATGCAACAGTCATTCAATATCAGCAAAACAACAGCAGCTGCAAGAAACTACACAGTCATCAATCAGCAAGAATCCACTGAACTTTAGAGGGCATCATGGTTGTGACATGCATGTATTGAACTGACAGCAGCTGCCTTCAGTAGAACAGTTATACCAGCCTTGCACTACCCATGACATCACATGACAGACCATTTTTCTAGTGACTTAAAGAAAGTGGATTACATGCACTGAGTCATCCTCCACTGGATGATGGATACTGTCAGCCTGGAATGACTTGCTTGAGATGCACAATGGCACAGTTTCATTTTCAAAAGATAAATCCCAAGTTTGTCGAGATGCTGATGACACCATATACATGTGTGAAGATGGCATGGCCAATGTTCAGTCCAGCTGCCACTGCTGAATGACACACTGCCCAAATAGCTGGTGGTTAACTCAAAAATAAATTAAGTAGTTAATTGTTTTGTTACTGGTTGCAACGAATAAACACTACCATCAGGACTTCACACAGCTGTTTCTTATACATGGCAGGCAGCACTCTTAAACAAATGACTTGTTAGTCTACAGGACCTGCAACTTAGTGATAGTTCACTTGTTACTCATTGTTTCTTGTTAGCATGCTGTCATTTTTCTCCGGTAGCAATGGGGGATATGCACTTTCCACTGGTAACACTGACATATTCCAATAACCCATCCAGTTTCAGTTACATTTCTAATGTGAATGTTTTTTTGTTTTTTTTTACTCTTGTTTGTTGAAGAATAAGTAAACATTTTTTAAGTACATTGCATTTTGTGATGCACTGTGTTTTCTACCACTATGAGTGTGAGTGAAAAAATTCCTGCTGCAATCTTTTTATGGAAAAGAGCCCAGTTATGATTTGGAAAAATCTTAAGACCTATTTAATCATGGATGTAATGTTAAAGAAAGTGGAAAATTTGTGTCAAATTAAATTTTACACGCTGAAAATAAACTTGAATTTAGCAGTGAAGAAAGAAGTAGTGCATTGTAAAAAATTTCTGGCAAGAAAACAATGAAGCATAGGATGCTAGTGCTTCAAATGTTGTTATTGAACAGCAGCTTACATGCTGCAGGGAAATCACCAATTAAGATGAAGCACCTGCAAAAAAAGAAGTATCCTGAGAAAAAGTTGAAAGTCATGACCATTGTACAGAAAATAACATTTCAAAATTCCATTTAGTGAAAGGAAAGACAATGTACAGCCTAGTCCTAATTCAGAAATAATATCACAGATAGACAAATTTAAAACCAGAACCAAAAAGAGTGAACAAGTACAAATTTTGACAATTTTACCAGAATGATGGAGTTTGAGAAAAACAGAAAATGAATTTGGAGCTTTAAATTACAAGGCCACAAAAGCACTCATTAAAATCCCTGGAATGCTATGTACTCCAACCCCTACACCTGACAAGATATCAAACAATGACAAGTTTGTTCATGGATTTTATAATAATGATGAAATTAGTTCAAACAGGTTGAAATACAAAAAATACATTTAAATTCAGATATGTGTAAGGAAGAAAAAGCAACAATATTACATTAGATCAGGGACGGCAATCCTATGACATGAGTGTTAATGGGTGACATGCCAGTATGAAACAAACATTTAGTTTTTTGAATACAATTTTTCAACAGCATGTCTGTAACGTGTTCTTGCAAAATAACCGAGCTCTGACAAGAAAATTAATCTAGCCAAGAAGTATCCTCCAAAGGGGTAGTAAATCAACCTTACTTTATTTAATTGCTTTATGCATTAATTCCCAAAAGACAAGCGTCATGCGCACACAATTATTATTATTTTTTATTTTTCATTCTGCTCTTATGGACTTCCACTATGAGATGTCCACACCTGCTTTGGCTCAAGCCTCCCTTTCTCACCGGCTCCTTTTCCCCTTGCAGGAGGGAGAGAAAACTAATCAGACAAGAAGACGTGCACGAGATGGTGAGTCCTGGTGAGAACTGAAAGCAACCTTGAACATTGAACGGAGAGATTTCAAATTTATAACTTGGCAACACTGCAACGCCATTCAACAGCTTCAGTTTGTCAGAAAAGGTTAATTTGTTTGTAGCTGCTGTTTATTTCTCTTGGGTATTGGAATAGTTTTTTTGCTGTTGTTTTTGTATCCGGACTACACAAACATGTTTTCAGTGCAGACAAAACAAACTTCACACAATTCAACAACAACAACAACAAAAAAAAATCCTTCTGAATAACCTCTGAATCTCAGAACAGCTTAGTGATGTTGATCAACACAGATAGTGGCAGAGTATTTCAAGAACAGTGGACATCAGAGTTCAGAGTGATTGGAAAAAGCAATAAAACTTTGTTGCCTGTGTACTGAAACAGTAGTGTTCCACACATTCAATGTAAAGCGTCTGTTTGAGAGTAATCATAAAAATGTTTGTTCCATATCAAACGGAGAGAGAAGACTTGTGAATAAAGCATTGGTAGAATAAAAACTGGTAAAATGGCCTAAGCCTAGGCCAGTGAATAAATATTTCGTGCCTAAATAAAAGTACAATATAATTAACTTGATTTGATGTGTAAACGTTGTGAATATGACGAATCTAGGGGGAAAATCCAAGGAAAAAAAGACCCACGGAAAAAAGATCCAGGGAAAAAAAAGCCAGGGAAATAAAATCCAACTCCAACGAAACAGTTATCCATTTACATGATTAACACAGGGCCGGATTAGGGGGTCTATACCCCCTCATCTGGCTTTGGGGCCCCACCATGACCAAGAGGTTCAGAATGCATGTCTGGGCCAATAATAAAGAGAGAAAGAGGTTTATAAAAATAGTTTTGCTTTTGTCTCATATGATTTCCACTTGGTCACGAACAGTGGCTAGAAGACTAACAGATTTCAAGGCAGTGACTCACCAAGGGTAAAAGTTTCATGTTGCTTTGTACAGCGAGGTCGATGAGACAGTTTCAGCTTTTTCATTACCATTCACCCACACCTCCCAGTTTGCACTTGGAACCGTTAATAGTCGGCTTTGCATTGCATAATTAAACATGCGCTAAGAAAAGCATACAATGCAAAATCATTAGGAAATCAAAGAAAAAAATCCAGTAATCTTAAGCATTTAACACATGCTCTTATGAGAATGACGAAAAATACAGCGACTTATATTAATGCTCTGTAGATAATTTATCAGTTTAAAGAATAAATTACGTATTAATTATCACAGCATACTGCTACAGATTCGTGTTTGAACGAGCTTCATAAAGATTCCCTGTGATAAGTTCTGTGTGAGCCCACCCAAATGTCTTAGCCTAGGGGCCCACTAAAGATTTAATCGGGCCCTGGAGAAGAGAGTGCATTCTGTCACGTGAATGTGAATATTCTTTTTAGAATGCGAAGTTTGGCAACAGACCAAAAAGTAAGTCAAGTGTAGTGTAGTCAGTAGCAAATGAAGCTGGCAGAATGATGGCCATGAATAAAGTTATGTTTGGTTTGGTTTTTAGATAAGTGTGTTCCTTTGGTTGTGTTAAATAATTGATAAATAACAATATGACATGGTGGCAGCTGAACGAGATTCTATTAGTCGTGCAACCCGAGGACACTATTAAATTCTGTCTGTAAGTATTCATTTATTCTAGAATAATGGAATGCAGACCTCCTACCAAAATGAGGTTTGATGGTGATGTGGAAGAGAATTGGAAAAAAGTTTAAACAAAAATTTAATCTGTATCTGTTGGTGACAGAGAAAATTAATAAGGCTTCTAAGATGAAACTAGCTATTTTATTAACTAGTTTGGGAGATGAATGCATTGACATTTATAATACATTTAAATTAAATGAAGATGAGTCAGCGGATTTTGATGCTGTAATGCAAAAATTTGAAGAATATTTTGAACCAAAAAGGAACACTCATGGTAAGATATAAGTATTTTAATTGTAAACAACAGCTTGGTGAGACTGTAGACTGTTTTGTTACCAATCTTAAAAAGTTGGCATAAGATTGTTCATTTCAGAAGCAGCAAGATAGCCTGATACGTGATTTAGTTATCATGGGGCTAAGAGATACCGCTATGAAAGAAAAATTATTAATGGATCCTGATTTAGATTTGGGTAAAGCAATTGATTATTGACATGCAAAGGAAGCTAATGTTAAAGAAGCTCAAATACTGATGAAATCAGGTCTACTAAACCTAAAAAACAGGTTAGGAACTTTAAAGATTCAAAGAATACAGTTAAAAGAAAACAAAATGGCACATATGGTAATCGCTGTTTACATCGCTGTAGCAAGTGTAATATGTCACATGAATAGAAAAAGTACCCAGCATTTGGTAAACAATATAGAAAATGTATGAAATATAATCATTTTGCTGTTTGTAGGAACAAGAAAATGTATGATATTAGTAAAGCGGAAATGGAAAAGAAAGCTGAAGATATTAATAATGTGGTGCATTTAAAACTGTGGAATAAATTCTGTTAGTTCTGGAAAATTGGAGTGGAGAGAAACATTATGTTTAAATGGTACTAAAGTATATTTAAGTTAGATACTAGAGCAGAGGTGAATATAATTCCTGCTGGTAAATTATTTTCTTGCTCTAATGTAAAATTAGAGACCACTGAAAAGCAACTCAGGTCTTTTACTAGACATGTTATTGATGTCCTTAGTACCTGCACTTTGAATTGTAAAACTAAAAAAAAAAAAATTGAGAATGCCAAGTTTTTTTGTTGTTCGTGATCCTGCTCATGCTATTTTAGGTCTAAATGCTTGTGAAGATTTAGGTTACATAAAACGATGTACAGGTTCGGGTGATGTTATGCAAATTACAAGTCTGAATTTCAAGGATCATGAAAATGTTTTTTCCTGGGAAATGAGATTGCTTCCATATAGTTATGATATTAAAGTTGATAAAGCAGAAGTCCCTGAAATTGAGACAGCACAAGTAATTCCATTGGCCCTAATAGATCGTGTTAAGTTTGAACTTGACTGTATGACAGAAGAAGGTATTCTTGTGAAGGTTTCTGAACCTACCAAATGGGTACATCCTTTCGTGGTGGTGAAAAAACCAAATGGAAAAATCAGAATTGGTATGGATCTGAGAGAACTAAATAAATTTGTTAAGCGAGAGCATTATCACATACCGACACAAACAAGCATTTTCTCACAACTTGAAGGAGCTACGTTTTTCTTAGTACTAGACCATCATCAGCATTCTTACAAATACCATTTTCTGAGAAAAGCTCACAATTGTGTACAATTGCTACTCCTTTTAGGAGATATTGTAGATTGCCATATGGGTTGGTTAGTGCTCCAGAAGTGTTTCAAACAACTATGGCAACATTTTGTAAGGCCTTGAAGGAACTGTAGCATATATTGATGATATTTTAGTGTATGGGACTATATAGCAAAAGAACATGACACAAGATTAGAAACTTTGCTTAAAAGAGCTCGAATTTTATCCAAAGAAGGAATTAGTCCAAATAGCTTGAAATTAGAAGCCATCCAGGATTTTAAAATCCCTGTATCAAAAAAGGAACTACAAAGTTTTCTGGGTATGGTTACCTATCTTGCAAAGTTTATTCCAAATTTGTCTGATAAAACAGGGGTGCTAAGAAAGCTTTTAAGCACAAAACCCGAATTCTTGTGGTCGTCTAATGAACAAAAATGTTTTGATGATCTCAAGTCTTTAATAACAAATGCACCTGTATTAAAGTATTTTGATCCGAGAAAAAGTACTGTGATATCTGTGGATGTAGGAGCTATGGGTTAGGCGCTGTTTTAATGCAAGATAATCACCCAATTGCATTTGCTTCGGTTGCTCTTAGTGAATGTCAACAAAAGTACGGTCAAATAGAAAAGGAACTATTAGCTATTCTGAATGGCTGTAAGAAGTTTCACTACTATGTGTATGTTTTTACAGTAGAAATTGATCACAAGCCAACGCTTGACCTTCTAAAAAAACCTTTAGATGATATATCTCCTCAGTTACAGAGAATGATCTTAGAACTTTGAGATATGACTTTGAGTTGATTCATGTTTCTGTATGTAGCAGATTATCTAGAAAACCTGTTGCACAGATCTTGGAAACAATGTTCTTAGAGGGTGACTCTAGTATAGTATATGAAGTCACAACAGCCAGTGATGCTAAAATGAAAGAAATTCAACTAGCTACATCTCAAAACAAAGAATTGATTGAGGTTAAAACTCTGATTAAAAATGGTTGCCTGATCATAAATCTCAAATTGACTGTGAGGCTCGTCTTTATTGGGATAAACGGTTAGAATTACATATATATGATGATTTAGTATTTCTTGGTAATATTGACAAAGAGTACAATTTTCCTAAGTATATGTGATTGACCAAAAGTATGATTTTCCCAAGTATATGTTGGTTCTGATCATTACTCAGTAGTGTCACGAGTGAAACTGAATGTTGGTTGGAGGAAAAGGAATAGGAAGAGTCCCAGGATGGAAAGAATAAAGGTTGAAAGGCTCCCTGAAAATCATCAGCGTTACTCTAACTTACTCAGAGAACGACTGAAGGAGCTAAATTCTTGTGAGAAGCATGTAGAAAAGAAATGGGAATGTTTTAAGAATTGTGTTGTCACTGCTGCTGAAGAGGTCTGTAGCACCACAATAGTGGGTAACAATAGAGGTGATGCTTGGTGGAATAGTGAGATTGAAGAGGCAGTAAAGAGAAAGAAGGAAGTCTATTTGGGGATGTTGCAAGGTAGAGTTTCTGTGGATGAATATCGCTGTAAGAAGCGTAAAGCAGCTAAGCTGGTTTGCCAGAGTAAGGCAAAAGATAGGAAGGAGAAGGTGGAAAGGCACATTTTTTTTTTTTGGGGGGGGAAGATAAGACTTTCTAGAAGTACACGAGACTCAAGAAAAATAGGGGAAACAAAGTTGTAAGTTGTGTGAAGAATAGGATCGGGGAAATGATAAGGGAACCCAATGAGTTAAGTAAAAGATGGGGTGAATACTTCTGTGAGTTATTAGATCAGAAAAGCAAAGATGATTCTGAGGCAGAAGCAGATGATGTCACAGTTAAGGACGGAAGCACAGGAAGGATCTCAAGAGAAGAAGTGTGTAAAGCTCTAAAATCTCTCTAGAATGGTAAGGCTTCGGGAGTTGATGGCATAACTGCTGAGATGTTGAAATATGGTGGTGACTCTAATTGACTGGTTAACTGAAATTTGCCAGTTGTGCTGGGAGTTGGGAATGGTCCCTCAGGATTGGAAGGATGCTATCATTGTTCCCTTGTATAAGAAAAGGTGATCAGACTGACTGCAAGAACTATCGTGGTATACCTTACCAAACACTTTCCCTGGCACACTCAGTAGGCTAATACTGAGTGTGCCAGGGAAAGTGTTTGGTAAGGTAGTTATTGAAAAGGTACAGGGGCTTACATCAGAGAAAGTACGGGATGTTCAGAGTGGTTTTATGCCTGGTAAATTTAGGCTGCACTAACCAAATTTTTGCATTACACATGATGATTGAAAAGTATCTGGATGTTGATAAGAAAGTTTTTGCTGCCTTCATAGATTTAGAGAAAACTTACGACCGAGTAAATAGGACACTTTTGTGGAAGATTTTGAATGAATATGGTGTTACCGGGAATCTACTTCATAGTGTAAAAGCCATGTATGCTGGAAGTAGAGCTTGTGTAAGAGTGAATGATGTTTTATCAAAATGGTTTTCTATTAGTGTTGGAGTCAGACAAGGTTGTGTAATGTCACCATGGCTGTTTAATATATTTATGGATGCGTGATGCCAAAATAGATAATACTGGTTTATTTCTTGGTGATATCCATGTGTGCAGATTGCTGTATGCTGATGACACTGTCCTGTTGGCAGAGAGCAAAAGCGAATTGCAGAGTATGTTGTTCCAGATGTACGAAGTTTGCATGAAATTCAAACAGTATAAATAAGGGAAAAACCAAAGTTCTGGTTTTTGATAGAGGAACTGGTAGTACTGAATGTAATGCAAGTCTAAATGGCACAGTGATTGACCAGGTGAATGAGTATGTATTTAGGAAGCATGTTAGAGATAAATTGGATGGTGAAATTAGTAGGAGAGTGAATTCTTCATTGAAAGTCATAGCAGCTTTGCTAGGTGTTCACAGGAATGATGGGTTCTCAAGAGAGTCCCGCATGGCTGTGTATGAGAGTATAATTGTTCCTACTCGGATGTATGGCAGTGAAACCCGGGTACTGCAGAAGAAACATAGGAGTTGCTTGTGTGCTGGAGAAATGCATTACTTACTGGGGGTTTGTGGCAAGACACGTTCTGATTGTGTGAGGAATGAAGATGTGTTGCAGTTGCGTAATGTGAAGCAAAATGTTGTTAGCAAGGTGGAGACTAATATGCTTCAGTGGTTTGGCCATGTTGAAAGAATGAGTGACTAGATGCTTACTAAGAAAATATTTTTAGCTCAAGTGGCAGGAAGGAAAGGCAGAGGAAGACCAAGGAAGTCATGGGAGGATCAGATTCAGGAATGTCTGCCTGAGAAATAGATTATGAAGTATAGAAGATCTTGTGTACTGCGTGTGATGGATATCAGTGAAGCCGGAGTTGTATGTCAACATCACTGTAAATGCAGAAGTTTGATACAGCAACAGTAAGTAAAAATAATCTGGTAGTTTGTATTTCTTTGTGGAGCTAACCTCTGAATCGCAGAGAACAGCTTAGTGATATATATATATATATGTATGTATGTATGTATGTATGGTAATATAGTCTAGTCATTCCAAAGAGAATGCAAAAAAAAGTTTTACAGAAAATCCATACAGCACATCAAGGAATAAATTCTTGTTAGGGTAGGGCAAGAACATCTGTATATTGGCCAAATATAATGTCCGATGTGAAAAACATGGTAATACAATGCAACATTTGCCAACAATGTCATAGATCACATACTAAGGAGCCTCTTATGCCTTATGGGATTCCTGGTGTGCCTATGGAAGAGGTTGGAATGAACTTCTATTTCCAAGGTAATGATATTTTACTCTTAGTAGACTATCATTCCAAGTTTGTTGAAATAAGAAAACTAAGTAAGGAGACTACAGAAAGCACAGTGAATGCATTGAAACAAATATTTCGAATGCATGGAATTCCGAAAAAACTGCCTTCTGATAATGGTCCTCCTTTAGACAGTATAAACTTGAGTGGTTTCATGGAGCTATATGATATAATGTATGAAACGTCATCACCTCGATATCCAAAATTTAATGGTATGATTGAAAGAACTGTTCAGACCATCAAAGGAATTTTGCATAAAGTAAAACAAGATCAAGGGGATGCTGATTTAGTGATCTTGGAGTATAACAACACATCAAAAGTGGACCTTCCCTTACCTGCACAACTGCTCATGAAAAGAACTCAAGAGGTATTATTCCTTTTCATAAAAAAAAATGTACCTAAATTTCCAGTGAGAAGCACCTTAAGAGTTTTGAGACAGAGACAGCAAAGACAGAAGAACCATTACGATGGAAAGGACAAGCCTTTGTCAGTCTTATCAGAACAACAACCTGTTTACATTCAGACTGGCACTAAAAGTTGGGTCCCTGGTAGCATTTTGAGAAAACATGATTTGCCTCGTTCTTATATTGTTAAAACAGGGGATGATGTTATATATTGTAGAAATAGAATTCATCTAAGACCCAGAGACACTGCTAAAAAATGTACAGGAAAGACAGAAGAAGAAACCAGTAGAAATGACAAAAAATAACTAGACAGGGATGCACTGCCTAATATAATTAGAGAAACAAAGTTGCTAAATGACACACCAGAAGAGTCCAGTTCTTTGACCATTGGAGGGGATTCTAATTCTGCTGGTCAGGGTGAGAGTTCAAAGGACACAACTTCTGAGGCATTCCCATCTAATAGAAGGCTGGTGAGAACATGAACACAACCAAAAAGATATGGAAGACTATATTTGTTTTTTAAAGACTCATTTATATTATTTTTAAAGGACAATCATATGTAAAAAAAAAACAATGTGTCACGAGTGTGAACCTGAATATTCTTTTTAGAATGTGAAGTTTGGCAATGGACCAAAAAGTAAGTCAAGTGTAGTGCAGCGAGTAGTCAGTATTTTTTTTTTTTTTTTTTTGATTGGAGGTTTAACGACCACCATGAGCAACTCAATGGGCTATAAGCAGTCGCCCATCCCTAATTTAGGGTCACTGGTTCCAGGGAAGGGAGGGAGCCAGTGCCGTAAGACAAACACAACATCCATGCCTCACTGGGATTCGAACCCGGACCCCGTTCGGATGAATGATCAGAGGCCATCGCTTAGACCACTGCGCCACCGGGGCGGCTAGTCAGGAGTAGATGAAGTTGGTGGAATGATGGCCACGAATAAAGTTACGTTTCGTTTTGTTTTTAGATAAGTGTGTTCCTTTGGTTGTGGTTAAATATAATTGATAAATAACAATATGACACATTTCACAAAAAGTGAAACAATATGATAAACAGTCAAATTGCTTTGCATCTTCTTTCAGGGCAAGGAATAACATCACTGCGAGTAGTTTTCACTTATCTTGCTGTATAGCACAGCATGGGAAACCACTTTGTGACAGTGGTTTTTTGAAGGCGGCTTTCTTAGCCTCGTCCAACACATTACTTGAAGATTTTCCCCAAAAGCAAAAAAATTGTGAATAGAATTAAGGAAATGCCAGCCAGCAGGAGCACTGTCAAAAATAGAATAACAAGAATGAGTGAAGATGTTTCAGATCAAATGAAATCTGATTTGGACAACAACAATATTGATGCGAAAATTGGGTCTAAATTAGTAACTATTAAAAAAGGGGGACGGTCTTAATAGGCGTGGTTAAATTATGTTGAAAATTAAATTAAATATTTGGCCTATTGTAAATTAAATTGGAAAATTAACTTATCTTAATTTGGGAAGTCTTGTAATTCTCTTTGAGTGAGAACAAAAGAATTAGTGGATCATCTCTGGGGGTCTGCGAGCATCATGAGACCACACCAGACGGCAATTGAGAAGCACTCAGACTCCCACAAAGACGATTTCAAGTGTGCCATTAATGCCAAAAATCGGTAGGGATCGAGGAAAATTATGATTATGAGGGGCAAGAGGCAACGACGCTTCGTGGGAGAGGCACGAGAGAAATCTCTAAGTGTCGAGTGAAGAGAAACAGATGAGGCCCACGTGACAGGGAATGGCAAAAAGTAGGAAAAGAAAGACAGTTGTGATCTCGGTACGCTGGCAGGAAAACAGACAGAAAAACTCGCTAGGAATCATCTCGGAACGCAGTTGTAAGCCGGGCCGAGAGATTGCCACGAGAGAAAAACCTCGCCAGGAGGGAGTATGGAGCGGTCAGCCGTTTTGAGCCCGCTACGTACGAAACCTGAAGTCCGACTCGCACCGATGATAGCACGGTAATTTTAAGCGCAGTGTAAGCCGCAAAAGTACGATGGAAAGGAGAGGGCTTAGTTAATACTTGGTGGCTGGAGGTAAGCCCACCAGGTATAGTAAAATTTGTGAACTTAAGAGGAAGGTTCAACTACCGCAGAAAAGAGTTGCGATATTTGCGTATAAAAGTCCGTACTCTGATGACAGACCGACCAGGACGTCGCGAGAGACTCTTAACACGAAGAGCAAACACACCGTCTCATTCTATAGAGGGAGGTCACCGACCTTTCCGGAGCATTGCTTGACGTTGTTTCTTTCCTGCAGAAGAACTTTCTTGACGGATTACGAGGGAGAAATTCCCCAGCCGCCTTCGCCAGAGCCTCCCTACGCCGAATTCTGGGGCAGGAAACTTCCTAGACAGATCGCCAGCGAAGAGGAGTCAGCTGTGCTTTCCCCCCATCCCACGAGCGGATGGGGAAGAGCGATGAAATTATCAGCGACTTCGGAAGATAAAGGGGAAAACTAACACGAATCTGTGAAGACCCTCTGTTGACACACAGGTGAAAATCCATCCCCCACTATTATTACAGAGGCACGTGTGTGTATGTGAGTGTGCTACTAAAAAAAAATAGTGCTTCGAAAAACCACCTGGATTATTATATCACAACAGTCAACCATACGTGAGTATTTTTATTTGTCTGTGTTATCCTATCACTGAGCGGAGGAACTGTAATCTTTAATACACTGCCAGACAATTGCTAAGGACGGATGACAATAGCAATGATAGCAACCATAAAATGGAAGGCAGGAAAATGTGGAAATTAGCATAAGTGCGGGATACAGTAAGCCGAGATGTGCGTATGCAAATTTTGGATTGCCGAACTCGTTCGTGACGTCATAGCGCTGGAAAGAGATATAAAAGATTTGACGCGTATTGACCGTCGTTGTTCAAACGCAAAGTTGAAAGGGAAAGAATCAATTGACGAACTTGCAATTTTCAGTATGTCTTCCCGACATCACCTAGATGATTTTACACGTGGCCGTATTATTGGCAATATTGAAGAAGGGCGAAAAATAACAGATGTTGCCAGGGAGTTCGACATCAGCTACAGTGTTCTTTCAAGGCTTTGGAAATCATTTCAAACAAATGGAGAGTGTAGCAAACGTCACGGGGGAGGTCGTGTTCCCAGTATGACACCGGCAGAAGATTGGTACTTAGTTCTCTCAACAAAAAGACACTGGCGGCGCAGCACAGCTAGTGAGGTAGCAAATCAGTTTATGGCTGCTACTGGCAAGGGGATATCCCGAAAAACTGTCGCCAGACGTTTGCATGAAGGAGGACTATACGCCCGCCGTCCTGTTGTGTGCATCCCATTGTCCAGACGTCACCGTACCGCCCGTTTGCAATGGTGCCATCAACATCGCAATTGGACTGATAACGACTGGTCTGCTGTCCTCTTCTCAGATGAGAGTAGATACAGTCTATCGACTGATTGTCGACGACAACTGATCTGGCGTGATAGAGGTACTGCATATTGTCCAGCAAACATACAGGAAAGGGACCGATATCCGACATGTAGTGTCATGGTATGGGCTGGCATCATGATCAATGGCCGTACGTCCCTCTATGTGCTTCCAACTGGGACTATGACTGGCCAACGATACATTAATGATGTTCTAATACCTCATGTTCGCATGTTCCGTGGTGCTGTCGGTGATAGATTCATTTTCATGGACGACAACGCAACTGTCATCAAACAGTCGCTGTCCAGGAGTGTCTTGAGAGAGAGGATATTCAACGCCTCGTATGGCCAGCACGTTCTCCAGATCTTAATCCCATTGAAAATGTGTGGGATGCTTTGGGGAGGAGTCTTGCTGGTCGCCAATGCCCTCCAATAAACAAGGACACCCTCATCCGTGCACTGACAGAGGAATGGGATAAATTACCCCAACAGCTGCTTGATAATGTTGTGCAAAGCATGGCACGACATGTGGAATCTTGCATCGCCCTCCATGGTGGCCATATCCCGTATTGACATCTTACGCCGAAACGCCTGCGGACGGTAATTGCATTTTTTTCATGTTTACGTATTCTGCACAAAATGGCCTGTTTGTCCCTTGAACACGTTCCAAAGCCTTCTGGATTTCAGAGCACAATAAATTGTCTTTCTTGTAATGTCCTGGCATTCTGACATTATTTTATTTCACTTGGCATCCAACCACACTTACTTTTTTATGCACTATATAGCCGTTTATGATCCGTCCTTAGCAATTGTCCAGCAGTGTAGATACCGGACTCTAAATTTAGAACTGTTAAACGCCCTTTTTTTGGAGGCTAAAAATCTGATCTCGGAATTCCGAGTAGAAATTATTTTGGTTCATAATAGAGAACAATACCAGTATTTTTTATCTCCGTGGGCCCAGGCCACGGGATAGAGTCTCCTCATGAAATAAAGAGATTCAATGGTTAATCTTGCTCTGTTCATTCTATAGGCTCTGGTGTATTACTTACCTGTATTTCAGCAAACATAACGTTCTCGCCCATTTATGCCAGCTCCCGAATTAAAAAGAACCTTCAAGTCTCATTTTTATCAATATGTGAAGCATGTATAAATTAAACCGCTCGGCAGGAATTCGCATCAATATGCTTTCACTATGTCTTGATGAAAGCACCAGTGTGACTTCACAAGCAAGGTTAGCTGTTTTGTTAGATTTCCTTGTGAAAATGCAATGAGGGAAGAATTAATTAAATTACTGAGCTTGCCAACTACCATCACAGGAAAAGTTATGTGTGAAGTGAAGCAAGAATTTGTAGTAAAAATGGGGATTTACTTAAATAAAATAATGTTTGTGACTACTGATGGTGCCCTAAATATGATGATAAACCTAATGGGTTCATAAAACTTCTTGGCAAAGAAGTTCAGGACTTAATGTTCAGTTTCACTGCATTTTGCACCAGGAAGTACTGTGTGCAAAAGTAAGTCTGAAGTCCTTTGAAAATGTACTCTTGGTGGCAACTAAAATTGTGAACTTCATATTGTGCACATTCTCTGAATAACCAACAATTCTCTAAACTGTTAAATGAGGTGGAATCAGAATATGACGGACTTCTTATGTACAGTAATGCTCACTGGCTGAGCAGTGGACAAGTACTCCACAGGTTTGTCAAGCATTAGGATGAAATTTGCTTCTTAACAGAAAAGCAGCAAGAATTCCCAAAACTCATGGATCCAATTTGTCAGTGCGATTTAATGTTTTTCAGAGATTTTACAGTATTATACAATGATTTGAATAAAGAACTTCAAGAATGGGACACACTGCAAATAGATTGTTTGAGAACATAAAGCCCCAACAGACTGTAGACGAACTTCGTGTTACAAGTGATATTCATATGGAAGCAGACATTCGTCATACATAACACGATATGCAACTTGCTCATTCATTAATAACCTTTGACGAAATGATGAAGATCACTTCTACATTTAATCAAATTAAAAACGGTATTTACAAGTTAAAACATATGATAGATTAAAACACTAGATCTTTCGATCACACTAGTGATCTTCATCAGGTCACTCACCTAATGATATCAAGGTACGTCGACATGCAATATATAGTGATTTTTGATGACCCAAACAATGGGTAAAGCGCATGCTCACGAAAGTTGTTGTGAACAGAGAGAGAGAGAGACATAGAGAGAGACAGGTAACAGTACTGCAAACGAAGAAAGTAAAAATGATGCTACACAAGTACTAATAATTCAGCTGTAATGATTATTTCTGCAATGTTCAAGTAGAGCAGTCCATGTTCGTGGGAGGAAAGAAGGTACGTCGTCATTACAGCAAATACCTCTATAATGGTGAATATATAAGCTTTCTGCAAAGAGGGTCATGCTTTTGGTGCTGTGTGTAATGAGGATTTTGCATTCATCCCATAATGGTCTATGTGTGCCGCTAGCTATCAATCAGGCTAGGGCTGTCGAATGCGAGCCTGTTCTGACATCGCATGAGTGTTCAAGCAAATGGGTTTTTAAATTACGTAAGGTGGAGCCTATGTACACTTGATCTATTTCATTGGGGTTTAAAGCTCTCAGGGGAATAAGGTAGACGCCGTACCTGTGTTTGGTTTCAACGGGATCCCTGTCCCGTTTAATTAGAGTGTACAAACTGCGTGTTTGTAAACCAAAGTTTATATTAAACTTGGCACATGCATGTTTTAGAACGCTGGTGCAGCCGGGAAAATAGCTCATGGATCCGACGTACCTGGCAAGGGTGCGGGTTTTTTCTAATGCGGTCAACGCAAGTCGTCAATGCCTGCGGAGGATGGTGTGTACCAGGTCTTTCGGGTACCCGAACTCGCTATCAATGACAAACATTCGTTGAAGTTCAATGCGCCGAAGGCGTACAGATGACGAATGCGTAAATGCCCGTCGTACCAGGTAGCGCAGGGAAGCCAGCTTAACAGGTAAAGGCTGCGCTGAGTTGCATGGGGCTATAATAGGGTGGGAGGTGGGTTTACGGTACACTGAGTATTTTAAAGTGAAATTTTGGGGGTCCCGTTCTATGAGCAAGTCTAAGAACGGGAGTTTTAAGTTATTTTCCAATTCCAAAGTAAGGTTTATGGAGCGATATTTGGAGTTTAACAAACTGAGAGAATGCAGCAGGTCGGAATGCGGATGTGGCCAAAAGACAAGAACGTCATCCACATAGCGGGTGTAGAGGAGGGGTTTGAGCGTACATACGCCAAGTACCTCATTCTCCAGGGTTTGCATGACAACCTCGGCGAGAATCGCTGAGAGGGGTGAGCCCATAATGGCGCCTTCTTTCTGCTGGAAAATAATATCGTTGAATTTAAAATAAGACCTGGATGCAACGAGCTTTAAAGCTGAAAGGACAGCCTCTATTTCCAAAGGTGGGAGAGGTGGATTATGAGTATATAATTTTTGACAAATGATGTTGTGTGCCTCTTGAAGGGGGATACTGGGATATAGCGACACAACATCCAAGGATGCCATTATAAACGGCTTGCCTTGCGAACTGAAGGATTTTATAAGATTAATAGCTTGTAGGGGGCTGTTAATTGAAAACTGAGAATGATTTAGGATGGGGGAGAGAAATTTTGCAAGGGCTTTTTCAAGTGGGCGGATAGGAGACGCATACGAAGAAACTAAGGGGCGGAGGGGGTGATTTTGTTTATGGAGCTTGATCTTCCCCAAGATTTCGGGTACTCTGGGGCCCTTAGGAGGGTTCATATTATCGGAAATTTCTTTAGGTAAGTGGCCACGATTCTTCAACTTTGCGACGGACGCAACGGCTGTTGCGACAGGATCAAATCTTAAAATTTTATGTGGAATTGCTTGAATAGTTTCTTGCATCTTTAAGTGGTATGCATCACGGTCCAAGATTACAATCTTATTCGATTTATCGTCAGATATGATAGCCAAGTTAGTGTTTTTTTGTAATTCACATAGTTGACGCCTCTCCTCTTTGTAGGCTTGACTTTGATTCAATGTCGTGGTAGCGCCTTGGTGTGAATCTCGTTGGCTCAGGGCGGACCCATGCCGAAACGATTGAACAAATTTAGTTCTTGCGTCGTCCTGGTGTTCTGCACGAACATGGACTGCTCTACTTGAACATGGACTATTATTTCCGCAATGTTCAAGTAGAGCAGTCCATGTCCGTGGACCTCCCACGAACACGGAGTGCTCTACTTGAACATTGCGGAAATAATCATTACAGCTGAATTATTAATACTTGTGTAGCATCATTTTCACTTTCTTCGTTTGCAGTACTGTTACCTGTCTCTCTCTATGTCTCTCTCTCTGTGTTCACAACAACTTTCGTGAGCATGCGCTTTACCCATTGTTTGGGTCATCAAAAATCCCTATATATTGCGTGTCGACGTACCTTGATATCATTAGGTGAGTGACCTGATGAAGATCACTAGTGTGATCGAAAGATCTAGTGTTTTAATCTATCATATGTTTTAACATGTAAATACCGTTTTTAATTTGATTAAATGTAGAAGTGATCATCATTTCGTCAAAAGGTGGTTAATGAGCAAGTTGCATATCGTGTTATGTATGATGAATGTCTGCTTCCATATGAACATAAAGCCATTTAAGCGCAAACGTAAAGTATTCTTCAGAGATGTTGAAACAAAGAAGTTTAAGTACTTTCCTTCATTTTGAGTGCAACTTGAAGTACTGTCATGTTTCACTGATAACTTCACTCCGGAAGACACATGAAGCATCCTTAAGAGGTATTTAAATGCCTAAGAAAATTCAAAATAATCTTGACATGATTTTCTCAGTTGAGATTTGGAGAAAACACTGCAGTTTATCACAATACCTCATGTTGCTAAAATGAGTGACCTTAATTTGACTTTTTTCGAGTGGTTGGATATTGACAATTTGAAAATTGAGTCTATAGAATTTCAAGAGAGCTCTATGTGGATGAACAAATTAGTCAAACTTGGCAAAGCACTAGAGGAAATAGAGTGTGCTGTTGATACCCTACCCAGAAGCCAGAGAATTTGATACACAGTGGAACAGAATCCCATAGAAATTTTCGGCTATGAAGAGACTTGCTACAGTACTACTTTGTTCTGATCATCATACGGCTGTGAGCAGCTGTTTTCTACAATGAACTTTGCAAAGTCAAAGGTCAGAAACAGTCTTGGTTCAGACTTAAGTGCATCTTGTGTGATGTTGAAGACAGCATGTTATGAACCGAACATAAATGCCTTGGCTAGTAGCATTCATGAACAAGTTTCACACAAATGTGATTACTTATGAAAATATGTAAGTTACCTTCTTACAAATTCAATCAGGTTCAAATTGAAATTGACTTAGTCTTAATAATACTCACCTACTTACCTATTCTGTTAATGTAACACACACACACACACACGGTTTCATGACGAAATGTTAATTAAAAAAAAAAAGCGCACCACAGGTGTCGTACTAGACACTTGAAAAGCAGTAAAGCAAACTTTAAGTAGCACACTGGTCGAAAAGGTTTGCCATCTCTGCATGCAATGGATTATGAAAACATACTGAGGTTTGTTGCATGTGATTATTACTGCCTGTGGTGAACTGGGTGTGTGTAATGTACAGAACAGAAAACTGATACTCTGAAAGTAATATTTCTATTTACAGTATATAGATTTCTGATGTACATTTTCAAAAATTTTAAAAATATAGGTTTCATTGTTATACTTTAAAACCCCCAAGGTCACAGAATACATCACATTAAATTTGGAATGCTTTTCTAAGGATTTAATTTAAAACTTGTTATATAGGTGTTTGAATAAGCCCAAGTTTAGCTCTCACGTTTACCTCTCCAACATAAATTGATTTCTAGACAATGTTATCTTGCACAGCACAAATTTTACTGCTTTTTCCAGTTTTAAGAAACCAATAATTTGAATAGGTATGCAATGCATAGCATACATCCATTTTTTTATATATGGCTACACATACACCAAATTTCATACATATCTAAAAAGTCAGGTTAAAATTGGTACATTGGAGAGTTCATTTAACATGGAATGACTCTGTACTGAAAGCCTGTAGTGTATGTGCTACTCATTGGTAATCACTACTGAATCCAGCGAAATCCCTTGGTCGAACCATACATGTTAGGTTGGTGCAGATAAAAGGTCCGAAATCAGTTTCACTTGCAAACCCTCAAACATAGGAAGCAGCTACCTACCCAGTCAAAGTAGTTTCTCTCTGCATTGACACACTTTTGTCAATGAATTACCAGGTTGTGGATCCCACAGCAATAAAACTTTGGAGTCTGCGAGACAAATAGCAGACCATATGCAATGCTTGAACTAAATAGTGAGACAATTAAGCAGACCATATGCAATGCTTGAACTAAATGGTGAGACAATTAAGCAGACCATATGCAATGCTTGAACTAAATAGTGAGACAATTAAGCAGACCATATGCAATGCTTGAACTAAATAAGGGTGGCAACAGCCTGACACATAGCTTTGTCACTTGGAAGGATCTCCACCAGGAAATCACCCAGATGCCTGGAGAGCTAATAATCTGTGGGAACAAGGTCTGGGGAATATGCAGGGTGTGGCAGAGCTTCATAGTTCAACTGGTAGATTTGTTGGAGAGTCCTTTGGGAGATGTGTGGATTGTGCATTGTAAGGCCATGCCTGCTGATGAAAACAGGCTGTGTACAAAGCTTTTTGTGCATCAGCTGCATTTCAGCAAAATAGTGGCCCAAACTGATGGTCTCACCTGGCTGGATAAATGAATGATGGATCAAGCTGTCAACAGCCTACCATACAAAAACCAGCATTTTTCACAGGTGGCTTCGACCAGTGTTTATGTATGTAGCTCTATGGTATCCAACCAGTGTGCTGATTGCTATAGAGGAACCAATTTTCATCGGAGCTTACAACCCAATGCAGGCATCTCTTCAGTATGTGCCTAGCAAGGAGGGAAATGCACCACACCTACAGCTGAAGTGTCTTATTACCTGCTGTCAATTTATGCGGCACACAGACATCCAGCCATTTTACCTTCCCAAGGGCCTACAGGTGCCAGATAAGTCAAATGATACACACAGATGCTCGTTGTGATTTCAGCAGTGACGTGCATTCCACCCCAGCAACCCAAGCAGTGCTTGGGCAATGGGCTAATGAAATGATGGATAGATAAAATATCTCAAATTCTTTAAATTTCTGTTTTCGACACAGGTAATAATCACCACAAAGTTATAAATTCGTTCTTATACCTCTGAAGTTTTCATAAGTGTATAATCCACGCACACCGGCAAAAACAATGACGAGATAGGAGAAAAAAAATGATGCTGCACTGCGATTCGTCGCAGCTGCCGAGCGCATGCAGCACCTGCTCCCGTCACCCAAGCGTCACCACCGCTGAAGGGGTGTTGCTATGACAACCTGATGGCACTAGTCTGCTAACCAATGAGAAACGCACCCTAGAAACGACCGTCTTACCGCGTAGCTGCTCTTAGCCAAGCAGTCAGTGGACTGCTTGGGTTATGGGAGCTGAGCTGTGGATGCATTGTTCGAAGTTCTTTTTACATCGTGTGCTGTGAATTACTGAATATATCATGCATGTGCATTAAAAAAAGATTCTAAACAGCGATGTCTAATTCCATAAACGCAGACATTATAGCTGATTTGTTGCAAAATCCGCTTTCTCGCCGATCTTTTGAAGAAAAGAAAAATGTGATTTTGAAAGGAAGACCGATGCCTGCATTGCCAAGTTTAACGTAGCAACAAAAGAATATTACTAGACATTTTCAAAACACCAATTATGAAAGATGCGAATGGCTTGCCGGATGTGTTAAGACCAACAAACTGTTTTGTTGGAACTGTTTGCTGTTTAGCTGTGACAGAAGCTCCACTTGGACAACAGGATACAGCAAGCTAAGCAATTTAACTAAAGCAATACAGGATCATGATGTTGCTGTTAAGCATATTCGTGCGTCCGTTGCACTTGCAACTTTTGGAACTGTTCGTATTGAAACTGAGGTTAGTGACCAGATACGACAAAACATAAGTCAACACAATGAAAAGGTAAAACGCAATAGAGATATTTTGAAACGGCTTATAAATGTCGTTTGCTTCCTTGCAAAGCTAGAAATTTCATTTCGAGGAGATGAAGAGTCAAAAACTTCCAACAACTGCGGAAATTATTTGGAACTTTTGGACTACACTGCTCAGTATGATCCTGTACTAAAGAACCATTTGGAGTCTTCGACAGTATTCAAAGGAGTATCAAATCGTATTCAAAATGATTTAATTGATTCTGTCGCCAATGCACTGTGTAATGAAATAAAACACCAGTTAAAGCAATCCGATTTTGTTGCCATATTAGCAGATGAAAGCACCGACGTCTCGAATAGGTCTCAATTTTCTCTTGTTTATCAGTATGCAAATGAAGGGAGGGTGGTAGAAAGATTTGTGTGCTTTCAAGAAGTTAGTGAAGACAAAACAGCGGCAGCACTTTCTGGTCTTATTTTGTCCCATATTAAGGATTTTTCAGATTGTGGTGGAAAACTCGTTGCGCAGAGCTACGACGGAACTGCAGTAATGGCCTCTTCCTTGCATGGCGTACAGTCGAATATTAAAGCATCCTTTCCACAAGCCCTCTTTGCTCACTGCTATGCGCACTGTTTGAATTTAGTGCTTTCCCAAAGCGCTTCAAGTATTCCTGAATGTCGTATCTTTTTTGCTACTCTTAGTGGGCTTGCAGCGTTTTTCTCGAGATCACCGAAGCGCTTAAAATTTCTTGATGCCTTTTTGGAACGCCGACTACCCAACGTTTGCCCAACAAGATGGAATTATTCATCACGACTCGTCAATACTGTCCACGAAAAAAAAGAAGAGCTTCACCAGACTTTTGCTGCCATGTTGGAACATCAATCACAAGTAGAAAGGGATATTCTTGCGGGTGTTCAGGGACATTTGTCCAATTTAGAAAACTTTGAATTTTGCTTTCTTCTTGCGACCTTTCATAGTATTTTTTCTCTTACTGATGTTTTGTTCAGCGTGCTTCAGAATGCTTCATTAGACATTGTTTACTGCAAAAGTAAGATCACGGAAACACAAAATGCTGTGAAATCCCTGAGAAATCGTTTTCAGGAAGTGTACGAAGGAACCATTGCTGATGTTGGACTCCCAATAAAACGAAACCTTTCTGAAGACATTACGATTACCACTAAATACAGAAGATTATATTTTGAAATTTTCGATAATGTCGAACAACACATTAATACAAAATTTCAGGATTATGAAAAGCTTACATTTTTGTGCTTACTGGATTCTTCGAAGTACAGCTCTTACGTTCACACTTTCCCAACTGATGGTTTGAAAAGCTTACTTGAAAATTATGGTCGCTACTTCGATGAAGTACGTTTGAAAAACGAATTAATCGTATTATACAGTTCACACGAATTTTCTGACAAGTCACCTATACAGCTTATGAAGATGTTAGCGACTTCAACACTTGGAAAATCGATGCCACAACTTTAGCTATTGACTTCACTTATAAGTGTGATACCTGTGTCCACTTCAACAGTTGAAAGATCGTTTTCTGCATTAAAGCGAATTAAGACATACGCACGAAACAGAACAGGACAGAAACGACTCTCGCATCTTGGACTGATATCAATTGAAATTGATCTATTAAATACTCTGAAAGAAAGAAATACTTTTTTCGATTCTGTAATAGAACATTTTGCTGCAAGTGATCGAAGAATGGAGTTTACTTTTAAATAGAAAGGTATGTTAAGTGACTTCAGTCTATTCGGAAAACAGAAGTCTTTTGTTTTAGATTTTGATGTGTTGTGTAAAAGAATAGATATAAAAAAGTAGCTATGGCATCTATAACGTACGCCATGTTTTTCCACTTTTATTATTTCAAATATCTGAACCTAATGTAAATTGTAAAAAAGTGAAAAGTAATTGCCTTTGAGACTGCTTGGGTAGTCTGTTGGGTCACCGCACGTCACTAGATTTCAGACACTTTGCCATGGGTTAAATTCCATTATATATTTCAACTCCTCATCTGTTATAGCTACTAGTGAACCACCATAAGGCACAATTGCATCAGATCGTCTCCTACTTGGAATTTTGTAAATCATCAGGGTATGTGCATTCAATCTAAGTTCAAACTCTGATATTCCATGAACCTGCAGAATATCTGAATTTGAACTTGTGCAGAAAAACTACATGTAACTGGCCTGTCCCCACACTCCACTTGAACTGAAGTCTATGCCCTTGCGATTGAACCTTGTCATGAAATGAGGAACACAGTATGCAAGATGTATATTGAGCTTGTGAAATACATTCTGTGACATTGCTGGAAGATTCCATTCCTCTGGAGGAGTTGAACATGTCCACCCATTGAAAGCTGACATTTCATCTGCACCAACTTTATATTTACTGTAAACTACACTGAAATAGAAAATTATTAGGAACAACCACTCACAATAAGACATGTGCCACCCTCCTTACATATGCAATTACGACATTGAGATGGCCTTAAAAACAGCTAAGGATTCAAATGTGTACAAAGTACAGATAGTGGCAAAATGGGAAAGACTCATGATTTAAGTAACTTGGAAAGAGGCATATTAGTGGGTGCTAGAAGGGCAGGTGCAAACATCTTAGAAACATCAAACCTTCTTGGCTATGCAAGAACAACTGCATTAAAGGTGTACAATGAGTAGTGCACAAACAAAAACAAGCAGTCAGAGGTCTTTCTGTGAGCAGAAATGACCGGTCAGTCTTCAAGGGCAATGGTGGCTGAAGAGAATTATAGAAGGTAACAAATGAGCTCCATTGTGTTAAGTAAACGTGCAGTACAACAGTGGTAGTGAGAAAATAATTTCAGTATACACAGCCTGCCGCACATTGGTACGAATGGGTTATAACTACACATGCCCCCCCCCTTTGTGTACCACTCATCTCTCCTAATAACAGAAAAATTCATCCACAGTGTATACAGGAGCACCAAAACTAGATAGACCCTTGAGGACTGGAAAAAGGTTGTCTGGTCTGATGGATCATATTTTCAGTTAATACATGCCAACTGATTGATCAGAATGTGGCATCAACAGCATGAATACATGGACCCCAGCTGCCTAGCATTAATTGTACAAGTTGGTGGGTCTGATGTCTGTTTTCATGGTAGGCATCAGGTTCCTTAATAGAACAGCATTTAGGTGCTGTGAAGTATTGTAACATCATTGTGGATCAGGCACATCCATACATGTATATGGTGTTTCCTGATGGAGAAGGCTACGTCCAGCTGGATAATACATCATGCTACAAGACTCAGATCGCCACACAGTGGTTTTAGTAACACAGCGATTTTAAAGTGCTAACATGGCCCACACAGTCTCCAGACCTTAACCCAATTCAACACCTGTAAGATGAGATTGAGTGAATCATTTGTAATAGACATTTTCTTCTTCCTTCAGCAAACATTTGGCAGTTGATGGATGCCATCACATCCGCTTGACTGAACATACCTGCAGAATGATGTCAACACCTTGTTGATACGCGCCGCATCGAATCAAGCTTGTTTTGAAGGCCAAATGTGGCCTGGCACATTATTAGGTAGGTGTTCATAATAATTTGCTACTTCAATTTATGTGGCAATACTTTCCTGAAGATTTTATAAACAGGAAATAGAATAGAATGTGTCAAGTTCTTGTAATTCTTCTTTATCTCCAATAATACAAGATCTTTGCATCTACAGGAATAATAATTCTAAATTCAGGCACTTCACTTGAAGCCACCATGAACAAAGTGCTTCGGTCCTCATTGCAGTCTTTTAGGATAGTCTAACATGATTCCATTCTTCCTTTGTTACATATGTATGTTCTAAATTGAACAGGTAACTTCCTTTGAAAGGACTGAAGGAACATTTGTATTTTCCCTATGCCCACAGTAAATGTGTGTTCTCTTATATACAGTTATGTGAAAAAAATCTCCCAATTTTTCTGTATCACTATGGAAGTTTTTGTTTTAGTAACATTGCTTCCAACTGATGCAATTTGTTTTCTTCAGTTATTTAAGTGATAAGAGGGGTGTTTGAAAAGTTTGTGGCCTCGACATTAAGTCACAGTTTTAGAGTGTTGCCATGTCATATACATTATATGACATTTATAGTCACCTACTAAATTTCATTCTTTTGCAACAATTTTTCTTGTGCCCATGTGCACTGATGCTGCTCAGAATTGCATGTGAATGAACCATGATGAGAAAACAATTCACCATGAAGTCATCCAGTGTTCGTAGGGAAAAAAAAAGTGGCTAATGCCGAAACCTAACCATGACTTGGTTGTAATGTTGCGGAAGAATCCCTATTCTTATTCAATAGTGAAGTAGGCAGCATAATTTATATGAGAAGCCTTGATAATGACTCAAGTTATGGAAGCCTTGCTACATACACCACTTGTACACACACTGGCCACTGAATTAGAAACCTTTATGCAGACGTACATAAATGTTGCTTATGCAACATATATTAAAAATGTGTGGTCACATGCATCACCACATGATCTAGGCAATTATTTAGAACTGCTGCTTGTCAGTACTCAGTGGTAGTGTTGATCACAATGGGAAAAACAAAGGATCTTTCAGAGTTCTATAAAGGGCTTATTGTGAATAGATGTCTGGCCAGAATAATGATTTTGAAAACAGCAGAGTTGAATAATTTCTCACCAGGCAAGCTATCCCGGGTCTTTAAGCAGTGGAAAAATAACCCACATTGCTTGTCTAAGGGATGTAATTATGGAGCAATGACAATCTGTCAGGAATGCGATCATCAGCAGACAAGGTTCGTATGGAGAAACGAATGTGATCACCATCATCAGACAAGGTTCGTATGGAGAAACGAATGTGATCACCATCATCAGACAAGGTTCGTATGGAGAAACAGGACTTTTTGTGTTCAGCAACCAACTCAAGCATTCAATGAAGGCTGTTCAGACCCTTATCTCAGCAAACTATGCATAGGGAATTGAAGGGGATCGGTATTGGCAATAACACGCCTATACAGAAACCACTGAATCCTCTGAAGAACCACAAATTTAATCTACAGGGGTGTTAGGAACACTGAAAAAAGTCATGTGGTCAGACAAGTCATGATGCACCTTCTTCTCTACAGACAGTAGGCAGAAAGTTTGGCAGGAGCCCCATGAAGTAATGGATCTAGCTTGTCTTCTAAACACAACTTAAGGTTCTAGAGGTAGTATCATGGTGTGGGGCCACGCTCTGTTGGTATGGAATGGGTACCCTGATATTGCTGAAAGGTCAAGTGTCTTCCAGGATTATCAGAATATTGTTGCCTACCAAGTCCATCCTGCAATGTTGACTTCTTATACAGCAGGTGACTGCCACTTCATGGATGGCAATGCTGCTATCCATCGCACAAGACCTGTTCAGCAAGCAGGACAGCAACTCATACCATCTTCCCTGGCCACCACAAAGCCTGGAACTGAACCCCACTGCAAATGTACAGGACATGTTAGAAAAACAGATCTGGAAGCAAAGTCCTCTTCCATCAAATCTGAGCCAGTTAAAGGACTCTGGTGAACACCTGGTAAGCTGTAGACGTAAATGCACTCCAACACCTTCTGGAATCTATGTCAAACTGCATATGCGCTCTAATTCTGGCTACAGGAGGTCCAACCCAGTACTGAATAAAAATTCTTAATTCAGTGGCCAGTACATGTAGTTACATGATCTGGTAATGAGTTACTGATATGTAATTCAATACATCTCCAGAACTGTGGGAACTTTATCTGTAACAAGAGTGGCTCTGGCTATGCAGGTGTCAGTTCAACAGGTTCCAAAGGTGGTGTATGCTGATCAAAAACACACGAGCAGTCAAGAACAGTTACAATTTGGTTTTATTTCCTGCAGATCTGGTGATTTTCCTGGCAAGGCTTGTAACAATATATAAGATACAGGTTCTTTTTTTCTCTTTTTTTTTTTTTTTTTTTGATTCAAGGTTTAACGACCACCGCGAGCAACTCAATGGGCTATAAGCAGTCGCTCATCCCTAATTTAGGGTCACTGGTTCCAGGGAAGGGAGAGAGCCAGTGCCATAAGACAAACAACATCCATGCCTCACCGGGATTCGAACCCAGACCCCGTTCGGACGAATGATCAGAGGCCATCGCCTAGACCACAGCGCCACCAGGGCGGCTAAGATACAGGTTCACTACTTTTAGCCAGAAACAAAGGATCAATCAAAACAACGGATACCCCAAATCTCCTCTACAAAATGCTCCATCAATTTCGGCTGGTTTTCTTCATCTCGTCACACAACTTTGGGGCCTGTGGACAAATCAGACATTGTTGTAAAAGCTTGGTATGTGACTTAAGAGTGTTATGCATAATGCCCAGGAAACCGGTAACACAATCCTACCTTTTTATTTTCAGACCTTGAAAGTTTCAAAAACCCTATGCACTTAGCCTACTAAATGACTTTGGAGTTCTACATGGTTATTTCTAACATTTATAAAATTCCCTATGTTTTCAATAACATTTTTATATGCTTCAGGAAATATTAGCTTACCTCCTGTACAACTTTATCAAGCACTTCATCTTCTGCTGAGTACAGCCTGGAGATTCCTCTCCTCCGAACTCTCGGCGACGACATTGTATGGACAGGTTCAATATGTCACTCCATTTGCACTTTACCTCCTACGGACAACAAAGAAAACATTATGGTAAAATAAGTACCACAGTACCCAACATCACAAAATTAAAGTATAATGAAGAGAAATGATTAAAAAACTCAGGTCTAATAAGGGTCAATAATGAAGATAAAAATTTCATGCACGATTTATTACATATTAAATATTAGGAACAGTAAGATCTTTTAGCTGAAACATCAGTCTTATTCACACTAGTAGCAATCACTCACATGATTAACATTTTTTTAGCTGCTGCCAGTACACATTTCCAAATAATTAGAATATTGAAGGGTGCATCCAAATGACAACAGTTTTTATTCAAGATAATTTCAATGCTTTCCCTGTAGCATAATGAAAATTTGTTTGAGAAGGGTGCAATTCTTTTGGTGCAAATCCAGTTTGGAGAGGTGTAGGTATCTTCAATTGTCAGAACAGAAATTTTAGATACAGGCTTGAAATCAATCCTCCTCCTATTATACAATCAATATTTAAGGACAAAAAAACCCTTTAGAACACCCAGGGGTGACTTTGGATACCTCATCCCTGCGTCTACTTCCTCAGGTGAAAAATGTTATATTGGTGGTACAGTGGCATAGCCAGAAATTTCTTAAGGGGGGGGGGGGCATGGGTTTGGTTCATTGGTGAAACATATATATATCGCTTTAAATTCGTGTTCAGTCCCCCCTCGAGGAGGGGGTTCAAACCCTGAACCTCTCCCCCTCTCTGGCTATGCCACTGTGGTGGTGGTACTTTTTGTACAATCAACTGCAGAATTATGGAACATAATTCCTACTTCTTCACTTTCTCTTCTGACAATTGAAGATACCACTGCTTCTCTAAACTGGACTTGAACCAAAAGGAAAGCACCCTTCTCAAACAAATTTTCATTACACTACAGGGAAAGCATTGAAATTATCTCCAATAAAAACTCTTAGTCATTCAGACACATCCTTCAGTATTCCAGTTATTTGGAAATGTGTACTGGTAACAGTTAAAGAAACTATGCCAACCATGCGAGTGCTTGCCACTAGTATCGTGGCTACAAAAGAAAGATGTGTCGTGTGCTTCTGCAGACAGGTTCTTTAAATCATGAAATCGGAAAGGGCGCTGAAGACAGCTTCGATGCTAATGCTGTAAACTATGCTCATAGATATACGCACTTCTTGTTTCGTGCAGTATAGTAATTTCACAATAATTTTACTAAAGAATCTTTTTTTTAATCCTGCAGTTAAACTAAAAGTGATTACTGTCATGTATCAATAGGTATAAGTGAATATTCTTCCAAATGGCATGTTTTGGAGAAGCTTCATCAACTTTATTTGGGAAATGCATTATCTCGCATTTAATCTACGTGTCACAAGGCTGGTTAGCACAAATACATTACTGGATGCAAATATTCTCCATAATTATTGGGATTTTTGAGCAATCATCATATTGAATTCTGTTCTGATCTTATTGCAACACTTTTCTGTCTCTACAGGACACAAAATGTTAAATTACGTGTCACATTATACTGTATTTAGGCCTAATCTTCCCTGACAAAGTTTACAGAACTTTATAAAAAAAATAACCCACCCAATTTCAACAATTTTAGACAAAGTGCAATGATATATAAAAGACTTTAAAAAAAAAAGTGGTATACTTAACTAAATAATTACTGAGGGCTGCCAACTTGATTTAGGACAATCAGACTGAATGCAAAAACTTTGAAACATGACGATTATGGGCAAAACACGTAACAATATTAACAAAGAAAGGTGACTTGATCACGCTAGTTACGTTAACTAAAACTTTTACAAAAAGTTCGTAAGTTGGAAGCTTTCGACCTTATCTTAGGGAAGACCTAAGATAAGGTCGAAAGCTTCCAACTTACGAACTTTTTGTAAAAGTTTTAGTTAACGTAACTAGCGTGATCAAGTCACCTTTCTTTGAATGCAAAAACTATCGTGGTATTAGCCTACTGAGTGTGCCAGGGAAAGTGTTTGGTAAAGTTGTTATTGAAAAAGTACGGGTTCTTACATCATTGAAAGTGTGGGATGTTCAGAGTGGTTTTATGCCTGGTAAAGGCTGCACTAACCAGATTTTTGCATTACGGATGATGATTGAAAAGTATCTGGCTGTTGGGAAGAAAGTTTTTACTGCCTTCATAGATTTAGAGAAAGCTTACGACCGAGTGAATAGGACACTTTTGTGGAAGGTGTTGAATGAATATGGTGTTACTGGGAATCTACTTAATAGTGTAAAAGCCATGTATGCTGGTAGTAGAGCTTGTGTACGAGTGAATGGTGTTTTATCAAAATGGTTTTTTATTGGTGCAGGAGTTAGACAAGGTTGTGTAATGTCACCATGGCTGTTTAATATATTTATGGACGCATGCATGCGTGATGCCAAAATAGATAATAGTGGTTTATGTCTTGGTGATATCCGTGTGTGCAGATTGCTGTATGCTGATGACACTGTCCTGTTGGCAGAGAGCAAAAGTGAGTTGCAGGGTATGTTGACTCGGATGCACGAAGTTTGCATGAAATTCAAACTGAGTATAAATAAGGGAAAAACCAAAGTTATGGTGTTTGAGAGAGGAACTGGTAGTACTGAATGTAATGTACGTATAAATGGCACTGTGATTGACCATGTGAGTGAGTTTGTGTATTTAGGAAGTATGTTTGACAGAGAGAACAAGTTGGATGGTGAAATCAGTAGGCAAGTGAATTCTTCTTTGAAAGTCATAGCTGCTCTGGGAGGTTTTCACATGAATGATGGGTTCTCTAGAGAGTCCCACATGGCTGTGTATGAAACTAATTATTCCTACTCTGATGTATGGCAGTGAAACCTGGGTACTGCAGAAGAAACATAGGATTCGTTTGTGTGCGGGAGAAATGCGTTACTTACGTGGGGTTTGTGGCAAGACACGATCTGATTGTGTGAGGAATGAAGATGTATTGCAGTTGTGTGATGTGAAGCAAAATGTTGTTAGCAAGGTGGAGACCAATATGCTTCGGTGGTTTGGCCATGTTGAAAGAATGAGTGATGAAATGCTTACTAAGAAAATCTTTTCAGCTCAAGTGGCAGGAAGGAAAGGCAGAGGAAGGCCAAGGAAGACATGGGTGGATCAGATTCAGGAGTGTCTGCATGAGAAAAGGATTATGAGTATGAAGTATAAAAGATCTTGTGTGCGGCGTGTAATGGATATCAGTGAAGCACAAGTTGTGTGTCGAGATCGATGTAAATGGAGAAGTTTGATACGACAACAATAGGTAAAAATATGTGGAAGTTTGTATTTCTTTTTGGAGCTAACCTCTGAATCTCAGAGAACAGCTTAGTGATATGTATGTATGTATATGTAAAAAAAAAAAATTCCATTCATTCTGCCTTGCCTCATCTTTCGGCATGGAAAACAGTTACCTTTTGTTTACAGAGCCTGCAACCACTGTTGCGTCCAGGTACAAAACGCGTTCCCAACATTACACTTATTACTACTACTTTTCATAACTGATCTAATAAATAAATAAATAGTGTTTTCAATCGCTATCCACCAAACATGCCATAGAAAAGCATGCTAATGTTTAGAAATCATAGCATCAAAGCTCGCAGGAATGCCATCTCACAGTTTCATGAAAAGAGGGAACTCGAATTTAAACAGTGAGGTATTAACACATGGCACACTATCTCTTATAGCCACTACAGTGTGAACAAGGCTGATGTTCCAGCTGAAAGATCTTACTATTACTAATGTTTAATAAGTAATAAATCATGCATAAATTGTTTTTTTCCCTTCATTATTGGTTTCTTTATATCATGTGAAATGGCCTTTCTCCCAATGTCCAATAAGGGTTATGGCTGTAAAGCCTGATTTGAAATATACATTTTACATCTATGTTTGATACCTTATTTTATTATAATGAATGCTCAAAATAGATTACCAAATTTTCAGCAGTGATGCAGAATATTTTGTACTACAGAAAATGCCCTCTGAAGATATCCATAAAAACATTTGTTTAAAGAGATTTAACCAAACCTTCAAAATCTACTGTTTCTCAAAATGTTCCTTCTAAAACCGTAGAAGTGTTTTTACCACCCAATATATCCCCCTATATTCTGAGAAACATGAAAAAAGTTGCAAATTATCAGGTGTAGCGACATTTTGATACTCAGTTAAATAACTGATAAATTGATATCAGCATTTAGTCTGCTTTATCACTTTTCAATAGCACAAATTCTGAACCATTTCACCACCTTTATTCCCACTTCTACTATCAGCATTACAGGCAGATTAAGTGTGCCAAAAATGAAAGAAACTGTGACATGGCCGTTACGTACATTGCATATACAAGTACATATGAATTCCTATTTAGCAAGTCTCTTGTAAAAAAAAAAAAAGTATGTGCTTATAATATCACTTTATCCATCCACCTGTGGAGACCATGCCTTTGCAAATATTAGTCCAAATTGGGAAATTCTTTTTCATTGGAAAGCTTGAAATGTAACAATGATGATCCTCGCTTTCCGACTTTTGTGATTCAAAATTTTGCCACTAGAGGACGTAAATGCAAAAGCTATCAAAATTCAAAATATATTTTATTCCACATATTTGCTTCGAAATATCTGATTGAAGAAATTCTTTCTTCCTCAGATGCCATTTACGATGAAGACAATTTTGGATACAGTTTCAAGTAATGTATAGATTTTCCGTTATGGGCATAAAATTAAGTTGCAATTCCCCCAATATCTTTGCTTCTAAAAGTCAGATTTGAAAAATTCTTCCTGTATACAGCTCCTAGTGAGAAACGTTCAACATATAATTTTAATTTTTTTTAAGAGAAAAATTTGGCCACCAGGGAGTATAACTGTTCCTGTTTCTGATGAATTTGCAGCAAAATATGAGTTTCTGAAAATTAAGATTGAAAAATTCTTTCATGGACCAATATCGCTCATGCTGGAAAACCTTTTGTGAACACTTTCTGCTTAAAATAGCGATTTTGTTTTTCTGCCAGGGCCATAGATGTATATTTTAGTTTTGTTAATACCTCTGTTTCTAATGAGTTGGATTTGACTTTTTTAATTGGAGAGCATTTCCGGTATGAAATGTTTCTCTCATATAACTTAAAATTTTTCTTAATACACAGGTTCACGTTTCCATTTACAGCAATATCTGCGGAACTAAAAACCTGATTGAAAAAATTCTTTTTCAGTCAGATACCACTAACTATGAAAACATAGTGTGTACATTTCCTTCCCAAAATAATGCACAATTTTGCCACTAGGGGCCACAAATGTTAAATAGTTTTTTTCAAAATATCTTTGACACTTCTAAATGTCAGATTTAAATAATTATTTTAACACCGGATACTATTTACCTAATTTAACACTTTCAGATCATACTTGGAGTTTTTTTTTTGTAGTTCACATTTCTGTCACTAGGTGGTATTTGTGTAGTTCTATTTGCAGCTGTATTTCCACTTCTAAAAACCCAGTTGAGAAATAAATTTTTCTTTAGTATACACCATTTGCTGCTACAATAAAGATGGGGAATATTACACTCTTAATAATGTATAGGTTTCCTTGGTATATTCTGTATATTATACTCTTTTAATAATGCACAAGTTTAAGTTGGCGTAAATGTCAAAAACCTTGTTTTCACTATCTCTACTTCTAGGAAATGTATCTGAAAAGTTTTTTCCTTAGAATTGTTTTTCCTTACATTGTGCCTTTTCCATGAAGAATAAGATATTTTCAACTTTTCTATAATGCACAATTCTTCCACTAAGAGGTGTAGAGTTATATCAGGTTTCATTCTTTTGACTGTTTGATTTGAAAATCTCTTTGTCTCAGATACTTTCTTTCTGCTACAAGAAAATTTGTGTGCAAAATGTTAATTTTATTTGCATTGGAAAGGATTCAAAAGACGTTCTCATTACAACCGAAAGTTCGGTGTCATCTTTTTTGTTTATTTTTCTGCAGAACAATTCACAAGACTCAGATCTAGCAGAAAGGAAGGTCACACAAAGTCTCTGTACCACATCCTATCAGACAAGGACTGCATGCACTGCTGAATTCCTGTTTTATGTGTGAGGTGAAATACAGAACAACCCAATCAAACAACCATGCCTAGCATGCACCTCACATCTAAGCAGGAATCACAAGTAGTGTATACCTCCAAGACGCTTAAGAATAAGCTGGTAAGCCATGACTCCAGCAGCTGTCATTCCCATGGATAATAAGAACCTGAAAACAGCTATGTTCTGTAACTGGGAATTTTTTTGAGAGGGGGGACGACCACTGTGAGCAACTCGATGGGCTATAAGCAGTCCACCAATTCCAGGCAGATGAGAGGGCCAGGGCTATAAGACAAATACAATATCCATGTCTCACCGGGATTTAAAACCATACCCAACTTGGCTTAATGATCAGTAGCCAGCACAAAGTGCCATCAGGGCAGCAAGAGCTATATTCTAAACACTGCATTCCACCAAAACAAAGCACCTACATCTTAAATGAAATACAACCTTCTAATATGGACACAGCATTTCCAACACAATAGGATGTACTACATGCAACTACAATTTCATGTTCACAAAACTGAGCTAGTCTTCCACATTAATTCACAAAACTCAAATTCTGAAGCATAATACACATCTGTCCCGAAAAATATGTCACCTTACCTATCAGTGGTAAATCAATTTCCCTGCAGCAATAATTCTTCGCATATGCATAGAAGGAAATAGAAATGTTGGCACAAATATGCAACATTTTCACTGTAGCCACCTCTTCAGAAAACTTAAAAATTACTAGTTGTAAATGAATTTATGGCACCTCTATTCATAGTGTATTGTGGAATAACTTTTTTACGGGTCTTATAGAGGTTATTATTCATGAAAGTTAGTTGTCAAATTTTCAAACTAAAGCCTAGTTCGTCATCAGGACTACATCACTGGAGTAGTTGCTGCCACTCAGTTGGAAGAGTCCAACCGCAATTATCGTTAATTCTGGTACTTCTTGCTTATTTCGATCCCTTCTTTTAGTTTCCTCTTTAGTAAGTTTGACTGGTGGGCGATTATTTTTACTGAGTCCCAGTTTATGGAGTGTCCACTTGCTTGTATATGTCTGTCTAGCCCTGTTTTGTTACTAATGTTCCCAATAGCTGCTTGGTGTTCTTTCATTCGGACCTTAATACTTCTCCCTGTTTCTCCTATACAGCAGAGTCCGCAGTTACAGTCGATGCAATAAATTACTCCTTCTTGCAATTGGATGTCCACTTCTTTCTGCTTTAAAGCTGACAGGAATTTCTTTATTTTGTTATTAAGATCTGGAGCAAGCCTGATATTATATTTTGCTCCGATCCTTTTCAGTTTCTTGAAAAGTGCCATGTGGTACGTAATTTTGTTGGTGACTTTGAAGTTGTTTTTTTCCTGCTTCTTTTTTGGCACTTGTCTAAATATTTTCTTAACATATGGGGAGGGGTAATTGTTTTCTGCCAATATTTCCTTTAATTCTTCTTTGTGAAAATCTTGTTGAGTAGCTGAAGAGACCAGGATTTCAATTTTTTCCAAAAATTGTCTCGCCGTATTCGATTTAATATAATCAGGGTGGAATGAGCAGAAGTCTAACATCTTCCCTGTGTTGGTGGGTTTTCTAAAAAGCTGAGTGAATATTCTCCCCTCTCTTGAGGTCAAGGTTAAATCAAAGAAATTGATGCTATGGTCTTTTTCCTGCTCCAGGGTGTACTGCAAGGTATTTTCTAGTAAGTTAAATTCTGCCAGAATCTGAGAGGGTAGAGATTGATCCACAGTATCTACTATAATTAGGACATCATCCATGTATCTTACATAGAGAGCAAATAAGGAGGGTTGTATAAGGATTTTTGCCTCTAGTTTACTTATATAATAATTTGCTAGCAGAGGTGCTAGTGGAGAACCCATTGCAAGTCCTGAAGTTTGCCTGTAATATTTCTTTCCAAACTGGAAGAAATTATTCTTGAAGGAAAATAGGAGCATCCAATAAGACCTATAATAGACACTAGAAATTCACCACTCTCCAACATTAATTATTATTTACTTGGTCACCTCAGAGAGATTTTCCCTTCTCCTCCCTACCTTCTAAAAAATTCCATGCAGCTAAAAGGAAAACTGGACAACTTGCCAGAATTAATTCATCCAGTAATGGCAAGCCTGGATATAGTATCTATGTATATCAACATTAACCTGGACCTCCTACTGGAATTCATTGCGGATGACCTCGCGGAAAAAATAGTATTCCATAACCACAATAGAGAAATACTACTTGGCATATATGAACTGCTCCTATTTTCCTTCAAGAATAATTTCTTCCAGTTTGGAAAGAAATATTACAGGCAAACTTCAGGACTTGCAATGGGTTCTCCACTAGCACCTCTGCTAGCAAATTATTATATAAGTAAACTAGAGGAAAAAATCCTTTTACAACCCTCCTTATTTGCTCTCTATGTAAGATACATGGATGATGTCCTAATTATAGTAGATACTGTGGACCAATCTCTACCCTCTCAGATTCTGGCAGAATTTAACTTGCTAAAAAATACCTTGCAGTACACCCTGGGGCAGGAAAAAGACCATAGCATCAATTTCTTTGATTTAACCTTGACCTCAAGAGAGGGGAAAATATTCACTCAGCTTTTCAGAAAACCCACCAACACAGGGAAGATGTTAGACTTCTGCTCATTCCACCCTGATTATATTAAATCGAATACGGCGAGACAATTTTTGGAAAAAATTGAAATCCTGGTCTCTTCAGCTACTCAAAAAGATTTTCACAAAGAAGAATTAAAGGAAATATTGGCAGAAAACAATTACCCCTCCCCATATGTTAAGAAAATATTTAGACAAGTGCCAAAAAAGAAGCAGGAAAAAAACAACTTCAAATTCACCAACAAAATTACGTACCACAAGGGACTTTTCAAGAAACTGAAAAGGATCGGAGCAAATTTTGCTCCAGATCTTAATAACAAAATAAAAGAAATTCCTGCCAGCTTTAAAGCAGAAAGAAGTGGACATCCAATTGCAAGAAGGAGTAATTTATTGCATCGACTGTAACTGCGGACTCAGCTATATAGGAGAAACAGGGAGAAGTATTAAGGTCCGAATGAAAGAACAAGCAGCTATTAGGAACATTAGTAACAAAACAGGGCTAGACAGACATATACAAGCAAGTGGACACTCCATTAATTGGGACTCAGTAAAAATAATCGCCCACCAGTCAAACTTAGTAAAGAGGAAACTAGAAGAAGGGATCGAAATAGGAAGAATTACCACAATTAACGATAATTGTGGTTGGACTCTTCCAACTGAGTGGCAGCAACTACTACAGTGAGGTAGTCCTGATGACGAACTAGGCTTTAGTTCGAAAATTTGACAACCAACTTTCATGAATAATAACCTCTATAAGACCCGTAAAAAAGTTATTCCACAATACATTAAAAATTACATTACCCTGAGGCAAGAATTGAACCTGCATCACCCAATTTTCATTCAAGCATGCAATCTATTATGCCAATAGTAGAGATGGAGGTTCGATTCCCGCCCCACAGCAATGTAATGAGATGTGGGAATCGAACATAAATCTCCCAATTGTCATTCAAGCATGCTTATCAGAGCTGAGACTGGCCGAGCCCAAGCCGAGCTCGGGCTGCGTAATACTTACTAGAGTTCGAACTCAGGCTCTGAGAGAGGGAGAGAATTTTCTTCCCTTTTCTTTTAATTTGATTTTACATGATTTATCACACGAAACTTTTACACTTTCGAGTTGTTAAAGAGAATTCTTCGGCAACTGGGACTAGATGGGAAGTAGGAATTCGGCAGGGCTATCCATTCTGGGCTTGAGTAACAAAATTCCTTAGTCCATGAGAATTACAGGATTTCTGCGAAGGAAAAGTTTCTATAAGAACTGTAGACAGTCGATAGGAAGCCGACGAAATTTTGCTCCCTACCTCAAAGGATAGCTCTCTGCCGATTCTATTGAGCAACGTACGACGTAGATTGTTATGCCTCCCGATTTTTCCTGACCCCCCCCCCCCTTTCCCCTGCCAGAAACATTTCAGGAAGAAATGAATGGTCAAAGAAACTATAGAAATAGATAGGCATCCCTTTCCCATTCCGCAGTAGGGAAAGACTTCGGTTAATTGCACGTGTAGGAAAGACTGGAAGAGAAGACTTTTTTTTTTTTTTTTTTTAATGGCTAAACAGGTTAATCATAGTTTTCAGGCTCGTTCGGGCCCGGACTCTGTCTTACAATATAAAATTCGGGCTCGTTTGGGCCCGGACTTTGTCTTGCAATATAAAATTCAGGCTCAGGCTAACATACTTAGAGCTCAGACGGGCACAGGCTCTTAAAATTGAGCCCGAACTCAGCTCTGATACTTATCCATTACACCAATAGTAGAGATGCAGTATTACTATATTAACGTATAAACATTTACTGTTCATCACGTTGTTCTTGGTGTAAATATAGCCCTCCGACGTGACGTCCAACATATAATGTGCCGTAAAAGTTATACATACAGACACATAAAAGTTATTCATATGGACATACCAAGCAGCTCACTCCGAATTACATATAAATAAAAAAGTGCTCTACCTTTGATGTCGATGAGTATATCCCAAAAAACATCCACGGCCAATGCTCAATGTAGGCCTAGTCAAACATTCCTCTTTCTTTCAACATCCAGAAACGCTGGTGGTGGAATCGTACGCGTGATAAAATATGCGGTCCTACTGGATGAAGTCAGAATTAAAACGAGACACTACAAACGACCACAAGACAAACAAAAACCTCACAATATAAAATGGAACCAAGATTAAAATGAATTAAAAGCAGATGGACGGTCACAGTCATCAAACCACATCACCAGACCGGTTTCAGCAAGTTTCATGCTATCCTCAGTGGTACTTCCCAACAGTGCTTCTTCATCGCATGAACGTGCACACATTAATGCCGAACTCATCAGACATGGAGGCCACACCCTTGGTCTTCTAAATGCAAATTATCCTGGGATCACAAGAACACAACACCCATGGCGCCATCTATGGTGAGATCAAGGACTTATTTTCTTCTGGGTCTTTTATTCTGTATTTTCTTTCTTTTATTATAATGTTTCTTCATTTTCTCTTCCATTTCTATCAAGTACTTCCAGGCGTACGATAATTCAACTAGTACATTATTGCTACAATTCCTATTTTTTGTTTTTTTGATTACAACTGCTTCTGAAATAAACTGCTGGTAGTATTTTTTATGTGATGTTATTAATTTGATATTTGACCAGTCTGGTGAAAAATTATTTTCAGAACAATACTGCATTAGAGATGTCATCTCCCCTTTGCACCAATTTTAAATATGTTCGTTCAACCTGCATTGTAATCGTCTTTTGGTGCTGCCTATACAGTATATGATTTCATTTGCACTCCCTCTTTGTTAATCGTTGGAATAGAATATATACCTGAACTTTCCAGGATGGAAGTTTTATTGGCAGTCAGTAATTTAACATTGTCAATTACCGTCTCTGCCAACTTAATATTGTGATCAACACACTCCTTTTTAAGAATATCGCTCACGAGTGGTAAGTATGGAAATTTTATAAAACATTTATTTTCAGTTTCCATAATAACTGGTTTCTTATTCTTCACTTCGTTTTTAACATTTGCATACATTGATCTTACCAAGCGTTTATTATATCTAAACTCTTGGGCAATCGATTCAATCCATTTAATCTCATTTTCTTCAGCATCTTTCGAAGATGACATATTAATGGCTCTTCTAATGAAAAATACAAAGGCTGCTGTTTTATATCTCCATGGATGTGAAGACCCATAAGGAATGATCACCGGAATATATGTATCTTTCCTGTACACTGATGTTTCTATGCAGTTCTTATTAATGTTACGAAATAAAGTGATAAAGGAAGTTGAGTTGTTTATCAATTTCTTTTTTGACAGTAACCTTTATAGTAGGATAATAACTATTGTACATTTGTATGAATTTATTTAGATCCTTTTCAGAGTGACTCCAGAAGATTAGTATGTCATCCACGTATCTTAGAAAAATTAAAGGTAAGGGAGTGTTATCCAACGAAAATACCTTTTTCTCTATATCCTGTAGCACCACCTCAGCTAATAAGCAAGACATAGGTGAACCCATTGGGGTGCCGAACTGTTGTCTAAAGATGGTTTTATTATATTTAAAGTAATTATTTTGGCTGATGAACTTTAATGATGATGATGATATGATGCTATTCCTTTCAATATCAATCATTTTCAACATTCTTAACCTACTATCAATAATTTCAATTGCTGTTTCAGTAGGAGTGCTTGGATATAGTGACTCTACATCCATGCTCAACATTTTAAAATTGGTTGTCCTCACTTTCCCAACTCTCTCAATCACTTGCATTGAATTCCTAACTGTGTACACATGTTCATTGAATAAATGTTCCAAATATTTGAATAATGCCCATTCTAAGTTGATGGTTGGGGCCGTACACCTGTTAACAATGGGCCGGACAGGGTTTTCGTCTTTATGTGTCTTAAGTTTTCCGAATAAATATGGAATATTGACCCCATCTGGTGGGATCGCTCTTCTTTTTGTCTTCAGGTAATTGAGAATGGTTCCTAAGTTATGCCAACTGTTGCAGAATTGATTCAGTGGGATCCTTCGTAACTTCAATAGCTTTCAAATGATCATTATCTTGTTGTTGTACACTTCGTAATCCAGTACGACTATCTGTTTAGCTTTATCAGCCTCAATGCACATGACTTCAGGATTATTCTTTAACTCCATTAATGCATCACATTCATATTTTATGCGCTGGTTATTCGGTTTATCATACATTTTACAAATAGTTCTCGTAAGTTTAAAACGGACCAAATTCTTCTTCCAAATAGGCAATTTCTTGATGACCTCCTCCATAGGCGGTATAATAACTTCTTTTCTAGGCATTATCTGCGGGTATGCAAACTTTATACCTTGGCTTAACGATATCTGTTGTAAATTTGTCAGTTTAACACTTCATTTATGGATGTACCGTTGACCACTCACTACGCCTCTATTTTCTTTGATTGTTTTAAATTTATTATCCATCAATCTTTTGATTTTCTTTAAATGTTTGCTTTTACAAAGCTGTATCTGCCTATCTATGGTGGTGAATATTTTGATTAACTCTTAATACATCATTATTTTCTTTACTGATATAATCATTGTACAGGTTATAACTTCTGGTACTTAGGTGGTAGACTTTCTTCCGTTTCTCTCGAATAAATGCCCTTAATCTCTTGACTTTGCAATTGCTTATTACATTTTTGTCGCTGTGACTATATCTTTTATTTTTAATTTCCAAGAACCTTGGTATTAGGCCATTAGCCTTACAAGTGATAAGAAAATTAAGATGCTCAACCTCTTTGCCCAATTTAACACGATGCTGTCTAAATATCCTAGCTGATTATGTAATTCGGAGTGAGCTGCTTGGTATGTAAATATGAATAACTTTTACGATTCATACAAACCTTCAAGGTTAACCATAACCGCGACGGGAATAAGTGACAAAAAAAAAAAAAAAAAAAAAAAGAAGACAGCTTGAAGAAGAGTTTTGCAGGTTTGATTTCTGCCTCAGGGCAATATGAGATGTGGGAATCGGACACACATCTCCCAATTTTCATTTTAGCATGCTATCCATTGCATCAATAGTAGAGATGTGGGTTCAATTCCTGCTCCAAGGAGATGTGATTTTCAAGTTTTCTGAAAAGGTGGCTACACAAAAAACATCAAAACACAGTACATTTGTGGCAACAATGACATTTTATATGGCACCTATTTTTTCATAGAATCCAATGATTTGGAAAAGAAACCATGTTTTGTGAGGGATCTTTTAACTTCTACAAACAATACTGAAATTAAGGAAGAAATATTCCTCAGAAATACATGCAAAATTCACTAGATTATCAAAGCAATCAGAATTGTGTTCTAAATTGCCTGTAGTTTCTCCTACGTAAGTTCAAAACACACTAAAGTTGTGTTGAATTTAATTTACGCAGCCATATCAATTATTACTATGTGTTCATTAATTGAACCAATTTTTACTGTTTCTCATGTATAATTATGTTCTACAGATATATGGGGAAAGGCGTCCTGTCCTGATGCTGCTATACATACACTGGCGGAAAGTGAAAAAAGAACACCAAGAAGGAGACGTCTGATACGAACGAAATTTATACAGCATAATAACGGAATACAGAGGATAACGTGATCAAAACATTATGGAAAAATACAGCTGTATTTGCTGGTAAACTGAAAAATAACATTTCCATGTAACATGGTTAGCACGAGGTTGAACCGCCATGAACTACGTCACACTATGCAATTCTGGCATGGAGTCTGTCGTACAGATGTTGGATGCAAGTTTGGGGTATTGAGTTCCAAGCATCCTCAACCTGGACGCGTAAATCGGGGATGGTCGTGGCTGGCCGTGGAGACCGGATAAGTCGCTGTCCCATAAAATCCCACACTTGCTCAATCGGGGACAAGTCCGGTGAATGTGCAGGCCATGGAAGTTATCTGACACCCTGAAGTGCATGTTGCGTTGCACGTGCTGTGTGGGCGTGTGTTATCTTGCAGGAAAACACCACGATGGACCGACCTTACAAATGGCACAACAACGGGCTGAATGATGTTGTTGATGTAGGAGGTGCTGTTTAACGTACCCGGTACAAACACTAGTTGTGTACGGGAGTGATGGCTGATCGCTTCCCACACCAGGAGACCAGGTGTAGGCCCTGTGTGTCGCTGGCGGATGCAAGAAGGGTGGAGACGCTCCCCTGTGCATCTGCGAACACGCATACGGCCATCGAAGGCTCCCAAGCAGAATCTGCTTTCATCGCTGAACAAGACAGATCGCCATTGCGTTCTCCAGTGCAGACATTGGCGACACCACTGCAGCCATTCCTGATGGTGGGCTGGAGTCAGAAGTACACATGCCAGAGGCACACGTGCACGTAGTCCTGCATCCAGTAGACTGTTACGGATTGCTCGCACAGTCACCTCAGGTGCAACGGCAGCTCGGATTTGCGTCGCAGTGGATGTTCTGCTTTACAACGCCGCTCTTCTTATGCGGCGATCGGTCTGCTCATCAGTCCGTCTGTGACTCCCGGTTCCACGTCCTCTCGTGTGGGAATGTTCCTCGGACCATCTACGCCACCATCGTACCACCACCAATACTTCCCATCCAATTCGCTCCGTAATACGATGATACGACTACCCGGCCTCGTGGAGTCCGACTAGACGACCTTGTTCAAAGTCCGATAACTGCTGAAATCGTACAAGTCTTCCATGTCCAGGCATTGCAGCTTCTTCAGGGTCTTCGCACGTGTCCGTACGCCGATGACTGATTACAGTCACTTCGCCGTACTCCTTAAATACCACCGACGATAATTTGCATATTATGCTGTGCTGTGGCGTAAGCGCTCACCGGTTGGTCCCGAAATTAACATCACACCTACGTAAACTCGACCCCATTAACATATGTAAATTTCATGATCGTTCGCCAATTCCTTCTTGGTGTTCTTTTTTCACTTTTCGCCAGTGTATATCATCATCGTCAACCATTATCAATCCACTGCTGAAATATCAATCACTGCTAGATGAAGGTCTCCATTATCAATCCACTGCTGGACGAAGGTCTCCCCAAGTTTTTTCCACAACGGTCTGTCCTGTGCCAGTTTCCTCCATGTTACTCCCGTATACTTTCAAATTTCATCCACCCATCTCCCACGTGGTCTTCTTCTGGGTCTTTTACTGTCCCTTGGAATCCAATCTAAAATTTCGCCTGTCCATCGATGGTCTGTCCTTCTGGCAGTATGTCCAGCTCATTGCCATTTCAGGGATTTTACTTTGATCATGATGTCTTCCACTCTTGTCATTTTTCTGATCCACAAGTTCTTCTCATCTTTCCTGGTTACACCAATTGTGCACCTCTCCATTCTTCTTTGAATTGTCTGCAGTCTTTTAATGTCTCTTTTAGTTAAGGTCCACGTCTTTGCACCATACGTAAGCATTTGGAAAGATGCATTGTTCAAATACTTTTCTTTTAAGACATAATGGCATATTGCTCTTGCAAATTATATTGTTTCTTCCAAAAGCTCTCCAGGCAAGTTTTATACGCCGATTAATTTCTTCATTAATGTGACCCTCACTTGATATAAGGTCAGGTGAAGCGCAACATACCACAGCCTCTCCTTGACAAACTTCAACTCCGCCTTCTCGTGGTGCATCCTGTTCTCACTAAAGGGGCTCTGAAGACCGTCAATAGTGGTATAACTATACCATCTGGATTAGAGGAAATGCTAACCCACACTCACCAACCCATTTGGCAGTGCAGTGAGTTATGGCCAAATCCCTCCAAAAATGACTCCACAACTATACATATAAATTATATATTAAATTGAAAACAACGAACGTCAAACTTACCCTTTCATTGTTCCATGCTGCAAATCAATTTATACCTTCTTCTTGCTAGCTGAATTTCATGAAGAATTCTCATTGCTTTTACTATTGTTCACTTATTTGTTCATAGTGAACAATAGTAAAAGGAATGAGAACTCTTGATGAAATTTAGCATTTAAGAAGAAAGAACAAATTGATTTGCAGCAGGGAACAACAAAAGGGTAAGTTTGATGCCCGCTGTTCCAAATTTAATATATAATATATACATATAGCAGAGTGAGGACGCCGTTTTCCCATAGATCCGTAGAGCATTATCGAACGTGAGAAACAGTAAGTTGGTTTAATTAATGAACAAATAGTAATAATTGCCTGTAGTTTACTGGTTACCATGTAAGTTCTCCTCAGAAAACTTTAAAATGACATAACCCCATTGTTCTGGGTGGTGTAACGGATAGCATGCTCGAATGAAAATCGGGAGATACAGGTGCAGTTCTCACTTCAGGACGATGTAATTTTCAAGTTTTCCGAGATGTTACATGTTAATTCTAGTCGCGATAGTGTAAGTGATGGAAAAAGAGACAACAAAAGACTGCCTGAAGAAGGGTTTTCTCCGAAAATTTTAGTTAATTAACTTATTTTCCTAGAAAAACAAAACATATTAGATGTCTGATTAAGTGTTTAAGTAACTAGGAAGCCAGTTTTCAGCATGAGCTTTATTCAAAGGATAACCACAGGCAATTCGGTACACAATTCTACAAACAAGTTTTTTTGTTTCTACTCACCTATGAAGATTACACACTGCATTTTAAGCTTTTACTAAAAGAAAATAGCTATTACTATAATACTGATTTCACTTTTTTTATTAACACAAATTGAAAAGTACATGAGGGAAGGTAAAGGACTTTACGTGTAAAAAAAATTCGAACAGTTTTTTTTTTCAAAGTTAAAACCTATGTCGAGTTGAACTCAACTTTGATGGGCAGATCCAGATAGAGTAGCTTATTGGTTTGGTTAGGTAATGCACCGACTCAGAAAAGCTAGTGGAGTAAGTATATGCTTAGTACAGATCTCTCAACAGTGGTGTAAGAAAAAAACTTGGGCCTCCCCCATAAAAAATATCTTTGACCCTTTTGCGAAAATCTATTAGCTTTCAATGACTTAAATTTCATATTACTAACTAGGTTTTACGGGGGGGGGGGGTAATTCAAATTCTTCGGAACCTACAGGTATTTTTTGTAAAACCAAAATTGTTCTTCATAGCATGTAACACAAATATGCATAGTTAATTAAAATGATTGCCCTAGTTTTATACCAGTAGGAAGTTCTACAAAAGAGTTATGCCACAGAGTTGAACATATGCAAATTTTATTCTTTTACAGAACTGAGGTCAGCCTCTTTTAAATTCCTCACAATCACACATACACACACAAAACTTTCAAAGCTGCCGTCAAAAATTCCTGGCTATTTCCTTAACCAGTTTCATGTGTAGTTCCCACAGCCCACAGATTTTGTAAAATCTTTTCCTTGGCTGAAAAGGCCTCTTTAGCAACGAGCCCCCCCCCAACGTAGGGGTTATCTGTACAAAGTCCTGGGTTGATTTCATCAAATGAACGAGAAGGCCAATAAGATGATGTGAAACTTGATCTCAATACATTACTGCAAATAACAGACATTTTCAAAAACAACAGTCAATTTTCTTGATCTTAAAGAGTACAAGTCTTGTGACAATTATATATATTAAGATAATACAACATAGTTTGTCACCAATATTAATTTTTTCAAGTCGACCATGGTTTCACTGGGTATTGACCTAGCTTCATCAGGACGAATAGCACGTAAATATTCAAATTGTATATATCATAAATGGTGTTTACAGTCACGGGTTTTGGTTAGTTGCTACCACATGCTTGATAGAAATGGGGTGGATGCCATGCCATTAACAAGTTGCGAAGACTTCTGATATATATATATATGAAAAGCTTCGAAAATACCAAGTTTGGTCGTTTAATCTGGCTTGTCAATTAGCTTTGCTCCTTCAAAGAGAAATTTATGGCCCTTTTCATAACAGTGTTTAAGCCATCGATGACTTCTTTAGGTCACAGTTCCGAATGTAGGTCTTGTGCTCTCTCAATCAAAAACGTAAGGCTTTACGGGTCTGTCCTATATACAAAACGCCACAGTCGCATGGAATTTGATAAATTCCCCACGAATTGTTGTCTTCAATATAAGTCCTTTGATCCTAAAAATTTCATTTTTTTATGGGTTTAAAAATCACTTTAAAATTAAAAGGTTTTGAGAATTTTTGAAATTCTGAAGGCAATGTTACAGGAAAATGGAATAATGGCAAAATTCTCTCTCAAGGGGCGCATCACAGGAGTTAACGTAGAGATAGGCTTTGGTTTCCGGAATTTTGTTAGAGCTTTGTCTATAATGGAAGGGTTGTATTCTTCCATTATAGACGAATGCCTGCCATTCCTTGACAGCCTGGTTACTCGCTGAAATGGATATCTCGTAACCAGAATTTATCGGAAGCCTTTCGCTGTTTTTGAACCTCCACATGCCAAATCCAATCACCCTTGGCAACAAAAACTCGGCGCCTTTTACAGTTGCGTATATCGCACGATACATATATGTTCAGATACAGTTTGGAAAAAGAACTTTATCCCCTTAAACGCGTTGCAGTACAGCAAGAATACAACCCTTCCATTATAGATAGGGTTCTAACAAAACTCCGGAAACCGAAGCCTATTTCCACGTTAACTCCTATGATGTGGCCATTGCGAGATAATTTTGCCATTATTCCATTTTCCCGGGACATTGCCTTCAGAATTTCAAAAATCTCGCGGCTACTGAAATGCTCTACTGACACGGTCCGTGCTGGTCGGAGCAAGCATTCCCTAGATGACGGTAACGGGATGTTACCAAAAGTACTCGGGTAGAAAACGTATATGTAGAAGCAGCAAAGTAAAAAACTCATTTAGTAACGAGGCCAATTAAAACCAACAAAAAAAAAAAACTGAAGAGGACCCAAAACTGAATGAAAAACCCCCATGCCGCATCTACATAATGGAAATACGAAAAATAGCCAAGAACCACGTGCGGTAAGTGTTAATCGAACTTCACCAACATATTTGGTAAGTTTAACAATGCAATTAATATAAACAGTATTTTGTTTCTTGATAGGATAATTCTTTTAAGATTTCAACACAGTTACAGAAATCTTTTTGTGGCAAAAGATACTTTGAAATTTGGTGCTAAATCAGTGAGCAAATATAAACTAGTTATTTATGAATTGTTTATCAGTGGTAAATTTACACGAGGAATGCACATTTTTTTTAAATTGAAGGTTTAAAGACCACCGTGAGCAACTCAATGGGATATAAGCAGTCGCCCGGTCTTAATTTAGGGTCACTGGTTCCAGGGAATGGAGAGAGCCAGTGCTGTAAGACAAACAACATCTATGCCCGACCGGGATTCGAGCCCGGACTCTTTTTGGACAAATGGTCATAAGCCAGCACTTAGAACCACTGCACCACTGGGGAGGCTAGGAATGAATGCGTGTGAATTGCATTCCTTGTACTACAGTGGTAAATTCTAAGTAAATTTTATAACAGAAGACATAAAGCTACATCATGAAAAAAAAAGATAAAATATTCAAACAAAAAGCAGACTCTTGCATTAAAGTGCAAAAAAATTTCATAGAACCAATGACCTTAACCCTAAGCTGATCCAGTCCTAGCTTCAATAACATTCATAAAGTTCCAGTTGGCAGTTACTTTCTGAGGGTAATCAACGCCAGATTAAGGGGGAACCTATAGCAGCTATAACCTTGGAGCCCACCATGACTAGGGTGGCATACCTAGTCTGATAGAGGTTTATCAAATAGCTTTAATTTTGTCTGGTATGATTTTCACTTGGCCAGAAACAACGACTAGAGGAGGGATAGATTCCAAGACAGTGACTCACCAAGGGTCAAGGTTTTATGTCGCTGTGTACAGAAAAGCAGGAGATCTTTTTCACTACCATCCACCCACACCTCCCTATTTGCACTTGGAACTGTTAATGGTCAGTATCCTGTAATTTAACATATTAAAAAAAAGAAATTAACTAAGAATGGTATACAATGATAAATCATTAAAAAATCCCTGACAAAATCTAGGAATTTTCCGCTTTTAACTCATGTTCATGTTCTTACCAGAACAATAAAAATTAGTGACTTTTTATGAAAACTTTGCAGATATAATTTATTGGTTCGAAGAATGCACTACATATTTAAAATTATTACAATCATATTACTATAGTTTCATGTTTTAACAAACTTCATAATTATTCCACATCATGAGTTCTTTGGGGGCCCACTCAGATGTCTTAGCCTTGGGGCCCACAAAGGCCTTAATCTGGCCCTGAGGGTAATGCCAGATTCTTGTTCTCAAATGCATAACAGTGTCCATTTAGGTACCGTAATTGCATAACAAAATATTGATTCAAATTCATAACCTGTGTTAAAAGCAAATTTGTCTGTACTGATTCATTGATACATTAAGTGTGGAACTGGAGTATACCACAACTGGTTTATTTCAGGTCCTTCATTTTGAACACTGTAAACATTCATGAAGTAAATTCTTAGCACTGCTAGAAATCTTAAAACTGAGTGAGTATTAGTATTTCAGTGTTTGCAGATATGTTTTCTCCTATGAGGCGCACAAGATTTCAAAACATGTAAATCAGCATTTAGAAAAATACTGATAATCATTGGATAATTCCTTGAACTCAACACAAACCTACAACACTGTATAAAATATTGATACATCTGTTATACATCCCCTCCCCCCAAATCTTGTGCAATAACAGAATTTTCACAATTACTAAATACACTTATATTATTCACTGTATTGCTCACCACCAGCGAAGTGTAAGATATGACAGAAATTTAAAAACGCCAAAATGAAACTTACATAATAAACATTTCCGTCCGTTTCAAGAAGGTTAATGACAGCAAATGCACATTACAAATTACGCTCCAAATACAAAATTCATAACTGTATGAATAGCAAGAAATGCACTTACATGACACACGATACTCGAATTTCAAATTAACTTCGACGCTGTAAACAAATGGCTAAGCTCTAAGCCTCATCCAATATTCACACTAAATGCAATCCATATGAAATACCACCCACGTGCTCAGAAAGCTAGAACCAAAGCCATTACCAGATACCGGTTAAACAAATCTGAGACATGTCATCTCATTTAACTTCTGGTTTTTTAAGGATGATTAGCGGAATTTTTAAGACGCACTAACCACAAATTCAATATCCGATACGATTAATAATACGCCGACCCAACAGCTTCCTGAAAAGTAGCGTAGTCGAAAGTTGAGGGGGCGAAACTTAAATCTATTTATGGTACAGTTCCCAATAGTGTTTTCAGGGTACTTCATTTGAGCTCTAGGATTGAGTGACATCTTTTAATTTCCCATTAATTCAGTCACATGTCGTTTTTGTAAGCACTAAATATTGTTAAATTCTATATAAAAAATGTTCATAGGTTTAAAAATCCGCTGTTGCGGGTCTCTTTAATGCGGAGCACGGCCGGAGGGTGTGGCATGGCTCTCAGACCGCGGCGTGATACGCTTGCGGTCTTAAATAGAACAAACTGTTTTCATTGAAATTATATCCAGTTAGTTTTTTAAAAGCTTGAATTCAAGATTTTCAAAAAAAAAAAAAAAAAAAGATTCATAATTATCTATCAGATGGAACCAGTAAATTGAATGACGTGTCTTCGGTCATGCGCATTTATCCGTGTAATTTTGCCGATATGGCACCTGAGTGAGTGTGTAATGTTGACATCCAATGGGCAGACGTACACACTACACAGTGGGTTAAATGCGTTTCGTAGTGGGATGATGTGTTTTATGTAAAAATTATAATTTACTATTTTGGTATTTAACAGGGATAATGTTTAGGCGTCTTAGGGAGCGTCTTGCAGAGGAGATAGAAGCTCAGGCAACAAGATTTCCTGGCGGACAGGTAGTACTTTCGAATTACTAAAGTACCTTTTATCAAGCTCGATTGCTTATCTTAATATTTTATGTTTTTCTTACATTATGTGTCATTTTAGTGTTGTACAAAGCTTAGAATTAAACTAATGTCTCTGTGCCGTGTTTAAATATAATTTTTTGTGTGTAATCTTGTATGATTTGGAACTAATTCGAGTTTTCGTAGTGTTAGTGACATTGCTGATATTTTATTGCGAAATGTATTCGCGATTCCATTCCGAAATACTACTTTTCTTTTCGTATTGCTTCCAAAACTTCAAATACTTAAAAAGTTATGTAAAGTTGTATTTGCATTATAGTGTAAGGCTAATAATGTAGGTTATTTTTATTTAATGAATTCGAATTTGTGTAGGAGTCCAGTGAATGAATACCCACGTTCCTTTTTTTTTTTAAACTGAAATCACAAGTGATAGTTCAGGCAAATCAGAAGTTTTATATGTACAGTTTATGATTTACAACAGCAGAATTTCGGACTTACATACGTATGTATTGTTAAATTACAGAAAAGTTAAGAATTGCCGAAATGTAAAACCTTCCATGAAAAGAAATCCATGGCAATCGTTCGTTTTGCCATTAAGATATTGGCAGATGTTTAGCTCCTTGAAAAGCTAAGTAAATAATTTTGAAAATTTATTTTGTCACTCTATATCTACATAATTTGTGATGCATTTGTTACATTGTTTATGGGCAGTATTTGGTCTGGTAAATGGTAAATAAATTCTACTTGCTAATGACACTTCAGGTGGTCTTTCCATAACACCTTTTTTAAGTTTCAAAAAGACAAAAAATCCTATCTATTATAAAAAAAAATCAATCCAAAAAACCCTGTCTATTATTATCTGTAAATTGATAAAAAAAAAAAAAACTTCAAACTGTTGTTTTAAATTAAACACATTGTGTACCATCCCTAGAAGCATACCAATTCAGCAATTGTGATAAATGTATTAGATCCTGCTTATATATTGTTATGATTGGGCTCTATTTCTCTCAGAAACAGGCCTAATTTAAAAGTGCATGTAAATGGAAAAACAAGATGCTAAATTTCCATGCAGGATATGTTACATGTGATGTCTGGTAAAATATCAGTCTTATTCAATTTCAAAATGTTCTAGCAATTACATGGAAATGTTCATTAAATATTTACCAAAATAAACTATTTCCAAAGTTTATGAGAACAAATTGCTATGCAAAAGAAAACTTCATTTTACAAATATCTGATGTAGCTACAAGTACTGTGAGAATGAAATTCCAAATGTGATTGCAGCAAGTGACCAACAGTGGTGTTCAAAAGTTTAGAATAGTGCTTTCTGACATTTAAATAACTTTGGATCATGTATTTCCAATAAAGAAAAAAGGGTTTGCTGTCACCCCAAAATGGTGTCCAAAGTTGCTTCTTATATTTCAAAATGTGTTCTTTAGTTATCAAATTCTTAAATCAAATTTTTTTTTTTTTTTTTTTTGTAGGTTTAAACTTTTCTTGTGTATAGCACATAAATCTTAATGCTGCACAAACATTAACCATGCCATTAACAGTCAGTTGAATTGAATAACTATAAAAAATTCCTCTGAATATTCAAAAATCTTTGTAATTAGGCCGGAGCATTGGTAAGTCAACTCAAAAAGTTCATTAGCAACGCAGCTTTTTGAAAAATGAAGTGTAATTTCTAAGAGCAGATAAATCAGAAAACAGCTTAGAATAGAAATGATTAAGAAAAATATATAGCTATTTAAATCAGTAACATGTTAAGGAAGAGAAAAAACTCTTCTAGAAAAAAATTGCTCTATCAGTAAGTTACTTGTCACATAAGTAGAATGCAGGCATACCTAGGCATTTCTGGATGTGTGGCAAACCACAAAATCTTATGCTCCCCATCTGTCTTATATATACAAATTAATTTACTAACATATATGTAGTAATGTGTTGGACAGTGTAATATACTCTTCTCAACAAAATTAATTTCATATCCCAATGATATCTATGTGCGGAAGGCATAATCAATCTGTGGCTGTTTGTGTAGCTTTTAGCAAGTGCTTCAGAGTTGGGACTTTCGGTACCACATTAGACAGACCAAATTTTGCTGGTAATCATGGCTCACAGCCACAGAAAGGACCAAATAGCCCTCAGAAAATCTTCAACAATGCAAATGACATCCTCATCTTGCAACACATATAGTCCACCAATTAAAGAAATCTCGCTGGCCCCATTGTTGTAGATGAAGCCCATGGTAGCGCTCTCCCTTCCCTGGAAGCAGTGACCCTAAATTAGGGACGGGCGACTGCTTATAGCCCATTGAGTTGCTCACGGTGGTCGTTAACCGCCAATCAAAAAAAAAAAAAAAAAAAAAAGCCCATGGTTCTTCTTTAGTTGGGCGGACCATACGTATACCTGCTCCTTCATCACTGAAGATGAGTAACTAAAATCCTCTGAACATTTTGAGGAAGAAATTCAAACTTTAAGTATATCAGAAACATGTAAAATTTACAATTCCAATTTTGATCAGATTGCAAGCAGTGGTTTTGTGCCCTCTCTTGAGCTGCACCTGGGGCAGCCTCCCTATCTGCCCCGTCCTCGTTATGCCTCTGATAGCACATAACAGATAAAAAGACTTAAATATATTTACATGCTAATTATGTTTCTTCTTTTGCTCAAACATAACTAGTGTGTAAATTCATTTTCGTCTTTGTCATATCTCGGTCAGTTCAGAAAAGAGGTTTAACTATGTACTAGGTGTTCAATAAATGGCCGAACACTTAGTTTGGGAATAACTTTTGAAACACGCACGGGAGGGCAGCACTATCAGTTTTTCGTTGACTAAGTGCTTATAGGTAATTGATACAGGGTTGGTTTGACTGTGTTTTAGTGCAAGTTAAAAATGGTGTATTCAACCGAACACATTTTTATTGTGAAAACTTGGTATGAAACAAACAAAAGTCCTTCTAAAACACTGAGAAATTGGTCAACAGCTTACAAGAATTTTCGAAGGCCATCAAAGTCAACAGGTCTGGACCTGGTTAGGAAATTTGAGACAACTGATTCTGTTCTCGATGCTCGTAAAGGAAATGTGGGTGCACCAAGATCAGCCAAGACACCGGAAAATGTGGAACAAGCACGAAGGACTGTGATCCTGCCACATCAACAAGAAAATTGGCCAGTCAACTTCAGGTAAGTGTTGGATCTGCTCACTTAATCCTAAAAGACTTCTAGTTATATCTGTACAAAATTCAAACATTTCAACACCTTAACGAGGCTTCCATCAAAAAGAGGGATACATTTGCTAACGTGATTGTTAATGTCGTCAACAACAAACAATTGAATTTTTTGGATTGTGTTTGGTTCAGTGACTAAGCCTATTTCTGGTTATCTGGTTCTGTTAACAAACATAATTACCAGATATGGGGAACAGAGAAGCCAGCTTTCATTGAAACTTGCCCTCTTCATCTAGCTAAAGTTAGTTTGGGCAGCTCTCTGCAGGAACAGGCTGGTTGTTCCAGTTTTTTTGTTTTTTTTTACTCCACTATGAAAGCGATTCCTTCAAAGCTATGCTGGAAAGCAAGTTTCTTCCAGAAATTTGCTGTCTGGGAATGGTCTATGTATGGTTTCTGGTTCATGCAAGATGGTGCACCTCCACATCTCACTCTGGATGTTTTTAGGACCATAAGCATCCACTTTGGACACAATGTGCTCGCTCTCAACTACCCCAATCATTGCCCTAGAGCTATCGAACAGCCTTCTTATTCTCCTAACGCAAATCCTTGTGACTTCTTTCTTTGGGAATACATCAAAGATTTGGTCTACAAATTGCACCCTAACACTGTGACTGAGCTCAAAGATGTTATCACTGAAGCTTTTTCCATTCTACTAGAAATACTCTAGGCCGAGTCATAGAGAACTTTGAAGCTCGATGCGCCATCTTATGGGATTGGGAGGCAAACACTTTGAAAATGTTATCACTTAATTACCTTTTGAGCCTACTTCAAAGAAACACTGTTTGCTTAAAATATATATGTTGTCTATAAAACTTTTTCTACAAACTAAGTGTTTGGTCAAAACTAAGTGTTTGGTCATTTATTGAACACCCTGTATATACACCAGGTAATATTGCAACCTGAACATAGCCATCTGCAATCGACTTCTTTTTTTGAATATGTAGTTTCTAAGTATTTGAAACAGGGAGAAAGATGTCCTGTGTCCCCCTCCCTGCAAAAAAAAATGGTTAAGTGAATCATTGTTTAAACTTGGACAGCTCATTTAATTTTTTACTCGGAGTAGGATTTGTTTATGACACGGGGATATAGTGTTACAGTCAACGTTGGACAGAACGTCAGTGTTTCGGGCCCATAATTCTTTCTAAGGTGTTCCTTTTTAAAAAAAAACCTTTTGCAATTTTATTGCCATTAGTGCTTACTGTTTTCTGTGTGTTCTGTCAAAAAAAATGTATCTCTACTGGTACACAATTACAAAACATTCCTCTGAATATTTTAAATTCAGTATATTGTTTGATTTTTAAAGATTATTTTGCTGGACAGGTCATTGGTTTGTAGGTATCACTGTTAAAAGATGCACTTATACTTTGCTTGGGGTTTAATGACTATCATGAGCTATTCTTAGGGCTACAAGTTGTTACCCCTTTTATAGTTAAGGGTCACTGTTCCAGGGAAAAGACAGAACCAGTATCATCTGTGACTAGCACAACACTTATACCTTATCTGGTTCTTGAACCTTAGCCCATCTTTGGCAAGTGATCAGAGAAACCAGCAGTTTTCTGCTGCTGGGGTGGCACTCTGCTACTTCACATTCAGTGTTCAGGTAAAATCTGTGGTTCCTGATTTAATCATTTTCATTATTGAAAAGTCAATTTCATATAGATGTAAACTTACAAAAAGAAGCAAGACATTGATGCTGATGTCCCTCCCCAGATATTCCCTCATCAATAATCATAGCCAAAACATTCATAGGATTAAAACTTTTGGAATTAATTACTTGTAGTCTCTCTAATAATGGTGGCTATCAAAATAATCGAGCTTGGAGGCTTTCTGAGGTTGAAAAAAGACTATTAAAGTTATCAGTTGAAAGCTTCCTTATTTAGGGTTTTTTTAATGTAACTTGAGCATGTTTTTAAAGTTTTAATACAATGTGAAGAAAACAGAAGAAACACGCTTAAAAGTTACATTTGCATGGAAGTTCGGAAGCTTCCATGCAAAATATAACTTTTACGTAACTTAAGCATGTTTCCTCTATTTTCACATTATTTATCTCAGTTACAAGGTGCTGCCCAGTTTTCTCAAAGTTTTAATACTAGTTAATTTATAGTTCTGTGCAAATTTGTCAATCGGAGGCACTGAGACATATAGAATTCAAAGGAATTTTAAAAATTAAACTCTTTTGATGCTAAAATTGGCAAGATGACCAGAGAATTTGCAAACTTAAATACATAATTATGCAAGCTAACAACACATATTTTGTTGTTTGTATTTGTATGAACAAAAATACCTTAAATTTCTTTTATAATTTTTGTTTGTAAAAGAATATTCTCCAGATGTTTTTTTAGAGTGGTATGCTTTAACTTACTCCATATATTCATAGAGGTAATTTGGTCCATTATTTTTTCTTAAGGAGAGGGGAAGCAAGCTATAAAAACAAATTCTTGCTGAGAAAATTGCAAAAAGCTTTTTGGGTGGCAAACCAGAAATTCCAGTTTGTTGCATTATATGGAAAAAAATCCAGAGAAAAATAGTAACTCCATTAATCCTTTTAAGTATATGAATATTTTGGAGAAAATCATTTGGCTTACATTTATTGGCAATTCAACTAGTAATTTTTGTTGTAATTTTAATTTAATGTCAAGATTTGAGTTAATTTTTTTATGTATTACATAGAATTAATCAAAATTTATTTGTAAAGTAAAAAATGTTAGAGGGGCTGGAAATCACCAGATAGAGTATGAGATAGGTAATACATGATTTCATTCCCAAGCAGTACATCAGTTTGAAAGGCTACAAGACAGATTCATGTGACAACAGTCAATATCTTTTGTGACCATGAAGTTGTGCAATGTAGTCAGATATGTGGTGTGGTATGGGGTGATCATCATCGTCATCATCATTGTCAACCATTATCAATCCACTGCTGGACGAAGGTCTCCCCAAGTTTCCTCCACAACGGTCTGTCTTGTGCCAGTCTCCTCCATGTCACACCCACACACTTTCGAATTTCATCCACCCATCTCCCACGTGGTCTTCTTCTGGGTCTTTTCCTGTCCCTTGGAATCCAATCTAAAATTTCGGCTGTCCATCGATGGTCTGTCCTTCTGGCAGTATGTCCAGCCCATTGCCATTTCAGGGATTTAACTCTGATCATGATGTCTTCCACTTTTGTCATTTTTCGGATCCACGAGTTCCTCTTCTTATCTCTCCTGGTTACACCAAGCATGCATCTCTCCATGCTGCTTTGAGTTGTCTGCAGCCTTTGTATGTCTCTTTTAGTTAAGGTCCACGTCTCTGCACCATACGTAAGCACTGGAAGGATGCATTGATCAAACAATTTTCTTTTAAGACATAATGGCATATTGCTCTTGAAAATTATGCTGTTTCTTCCAAAAGCTCTCCAGGCAAGTTTTGTACGCCGATTAATTTCTTCATCAATGTGACCCTCACTTGATATCTGCTGTCCAAGATAAATGTACGTGTCTGTTATCTCCAGCTTTTCTCCATCAATCGATAAATCTTCATTTCTTGAAAAAGCATTGAACATCACTTTTGTCTTCTGAAAGTTTATTTTTAATCCCACTTCTTTACTCTTGTCAGCAAGTTCCATGATCATACTCTGTAGCTCTGATGGGGTAGTTGCAAAAATGACTACGTCACCAGCAAAGCGAAGGTGGGTTAGATAATCTCCATTAATCTTTATCCCTTTGTTTTCCCAGTTCAGTGATTGAAAGACATTTCCCAATGTCGCATTAAAGAGCTTCGTAGATATGGTGTCACCTTGTCTCACTCCCTTTCCAATTTTTATGTGTGTTGTATTTTCAAACAGCCGAATCTTTGCACATGCATTTTCATAGCTGTTATTAACAATATTAAGGTATGCATCTTCAATACCGCCGGAATTCAGAGCCATTGTAACTGCTGATGGTTTCACCGAATCAAAGGCCTTTTCATAATCGATAAAAGCCATGCACAATGGAAGTTCATATTCCCTCGCTCTTTCAATTAGTTCTCTCAGTACGTGAATATGATCTATTGTGCTGTAGCCACTTCTGAATCCAGCTTGTTCTCTCGGTTGAGCCATGTCCAGTGTTGCCTTCAAACGGTGTGAAAGAACTTTAGTGAAGATTTTATAAACCACTGATAGGAGGCTGATAGGTCTGTAGTTCCTGAGATCCTCAATGTCACCTTTTTTATGTAGCAGGATCATTGTAGCATTGTTCCAATCCTCAGAAATCTTCCCTTCATCAAGGCATCGAGTGAAAATTTGGGCGAGTACTGTTTCGATGTCTCCACTTGCTTCTTGTATGATGTCTACAGTAATTCCATCTTCTCCTGGAGCTTTTCCTCGCTTCATGTTCTTGATTGCATGTGCAACTTCTGCTGGGAGGACTGGAAGAACTCTGGTACTGGTACCTTTCATGATGTCTGGAGTACATGCATCATCCCTTTCATATAATTTGGAGTAGAAATCTTTCACTCTTGTCAAAATATCGCCTCTATTTCTTGTTACAGAACCATCTTCTTTTCTGAGTGCCATAATCTGTTTTCTTCCCTTACTGAGATGTCCCTTTGCTATCTTTAGGCTTTGGTTGTTTTCAATTGCTTTCCTTACTAGTTCACAGTTGAATTTTCTTCAGTGATACTTTTTCATACTGTCTTGCATAGCTCTATATATTCTACTTTGGAAGTGACATCTTTAGTTGTCCTCATCTCTCTTCTTTTTTGCATCAACATTTTGGTTTTTCCTGATAATTTGTTCACATGCAACTTGTTCTTAGACCCAGCTAATTTTGTTGCTGTTTCCATGAGAGCTTTGGTTGCTTTTCTGTTAACTTGAGAAATAGCCACTTCTTCCGATGTTAGGCCTTCTAAACCAGAGAATCTGTTCTTCAGTTCCAACTTGAAGGTATTATGGTGTTTTTTAAGGTTTGTTATGTCAATATATTTTGTTTGTCTTATGAGCTTGCCATGTTCGAGTTTAGTGTTAAGGTGCATCTTACATCTCACCAATCTATTGTCACTACCTGTGTTGAACTTGTTTAGCACACTACAGTCTTCTATGACAAATTTTTTGTTACACATAATAAAATCAATTTCACTTGTCGTCCCATTTGGATGTCTCCATGTTCATTTCCTGTGTGGCTTTTTCTTGAAAAAGGAGTTCAAGATGAAAAACCCTTCTGCCTCTGCAAACTCAACGAGAGTATTTCCAAGCTGGTTTCTGTTGCCGTGACCGAATTTACCTACTGAAGTTTCATTCTGTTGCCGTTGCCCTATTTTTGCATTGAAATCTCCCATAATTATCTTCAAGTGCTGCTTACCTTTATTATTTAGATGGCGAATTTCCTCATAAAATTCTTCAATTTCTTCTTCAGGATGACTTGTGGTGGGTGCATAAGTTTGAATAATCTGAGCCTGGTATCTTCTCGAGAGTTGGATAACGAGTCGTGCAGCTCTGTCAGAGGAATTTTCAACTTCTACAACTTTATCCTTCAGTTTGTTGTTTATTATAAATCCAACATCACTAATTCTGCCAGTATCTGTCCCACGATAGTAGAAGAGATGTCCACTTTTCAGTTCAATGAGATCTCCTTTTCTCCTTACCTCACTTAGCCCGACGATGTCCCACTTGATCCTTTGTAGTTCCTCTTCCAATTCAAGAAGCCTTGAATCAGAAGATAGGGAGTGTCCATTATACGTAGCCAAGGTCAGCATCAGATGGCAGCCTAGTCCGGTCCTCCAGGGATTCTTAGCACCCTCTGCCTTCATGTCGCACTGGCCGCTGCCTTGGCCAGGTACATTCCAGCTGCCGGAGACTGAGGGCCAAGATTTAAGTTGTGGAGTCATTTTGGAGGGATTTGGCCATAACTCACCACGCTGGCCAAGCGGGTTGGTGATTGTGGGATAGCATTTCCTCTAATCCCGATGGTATAGTTATACCGCTATTGGCGGTCGTCAGAGCCCCTTTAGTAGGAACCCTTTAAATGGTGACCTGAAGTATCTGGGATCACACAACAGTCTTGGTCCTACAATTCACCTGTGTTACAGTGTGATCGAGGAGAGGCTTGCAGGTGTCATTCAATAAGGTTCCACACATGCCCAATAGTGGAAAAAAATGAAATAGGCAGTGAAAAAAATGATTTTTTTAAATTTAAAAATCCAATAGTGCGCAGAAGTTGTCTTTCATGATAACTAAGAATCATGTGAAGTTTTACAATTTTTTAGGTAAATTCATTTTGAGGATTCACAATGTATCGAAATTTTGGAAAAATGCAAAAAATAGAGTAATTTCAAATAATTTATTAGGCATACTGAGAATTGTGTTTTAAAATGTACCTAATACACTGCTGGACAATTGCTAAGAACGGATCATAAACTGCTATATAGCGCATAAAAAAGTAAGTGTGGTTGGATGCCAAGTGAAATAAAATAATGTCAGAATGCCAGGACATTACAAGAAAAACAATTTATTGTGCTCTGAAATCCTGAAGGCTTTGGAACGTGTTCAAGGGACAAACAGGCCATTTTGTGCAGAATACGTAAACGTGAAAAAAATGCAATTACCGTCCGCAGGCGTTTCGGCGTAAGATGTCAATACGGGATATGGCCACCATGGAGGGCGATGCAAGATTCCACACGTCGTGCCATGCTTTGCACAACATTATCGAGCAGCTGTTGGGGTAATTTATCCCATTCCTCTGTCAGTGCACGGATGAGGGTGTCCTTGTTTATTGGAGGGCATTGGCGACCAGCAAGACTCCTCCCCAAAGCATCCCACACATTTTCAATGGGATTAAGATCTGGAGAACGTGCTGGCCATACGAGGCGTTGAATATCCTCGCTCTCAAGACACTCCTGGACAGCGACTGTTTGATGACAGTTGCATTGTCGTCCATGAAAATGAATCTATCACCGACAGCACCATGGAACATGCGAACATGAGGTAGCAGAACATCATTAATGTATTGTTGGCCAGTCATAGTCCCAGTTGGAAGCACATAGAGAGACGTACGGCCATTGATCATGATGCCAGCCCATACCATGACACTACATGTCGGATATCGGTCCCTTTCCTGTATGTTTGCTGGACAATATGCAGTACCACTATCACGCCAGATTAGTTGCCGTAGACAATCCGACGATAGACTGTATCTACTCTCTTCTGAGAAGAGGACAGCAGACCAGTCGTTATCAGTCCAATTGCGATGTTGATGGCACCATTGCAAACGGGCGGTACGGTGACGTCTGGACAATGGGATGCACACAACGGACGGCGGGCGTATAGTCCTCCTTCATGCAAACGTCTGGCGACAGTTTTTCGGGAGATCCGCTTGCCAGTAGCAGCCATAAACTGATTTGCTACCTCACTAGCTGTGCTGCGCCTGTGTCTTTTTGTTGATAGCACTATGTACCAATCTTCTGCCGGTGTCGTACTGCAAACACGACCTCCCCCATGACGTTTGCTGCACTCTTCATTTGTTTGAAATGATTTCCGAAGCCTTGAAATAACAATGTGGCTGACGTCGAACTCCCTGGCAACATCTGTTATTTTTCGCCCTTCTTCAATCTTGCCAATAATACGGCCACGCGTAAAATCATCTAGGTGATGTCGGGAAGACATACTGAAAATTGCAAGTTTGTCAATTGATTCTTTCCCTTTCAACTTTGCGTTTGAACAACAACGGTCAATACGCGTCAAATCCTTTATATCTCTTATCAGCGCTATGACGTCACGAACAAGTTCGGCAAGCCAAAATTTGCATACGCACAACACGTCTTACTGTATCCCGCACTTATGCTAATTTTTGCAATTTCCTGCCTTCCATTTTATGGTTGCTATCGTTGCTATTGTCATCCGTCCTTAGCAATTGTCCGGCAGTGTAGTAAGCAAAAGTCATATGTAGTAGCTAAGAAATGTACAAAATATTGACATTGAAGGGATGTAATTTTGTGGGTCTGCTACTCTGTATCAAGTTTAAAGAGAACTAGAAATTCACTACATTTAAACTGCTTTCATTAAACTGAAAAATCGTAATTGTGACATACAAATTTCAGATGTGAAAACCGAAACGAATGTTGTCATTCCATGGGTGATGACTCGCCGAGCAGGAAGTACAACGTCATGTGTGTCACATAGAAAAATGTATGACAGACATGATTTTGGCAGTGGCACCCACCACATGTAGGATAGTAACTTGTTTTTCACGACTCTGTAGTGTAACTTATATGTAGCGTATTAGTGGTGTTTTTTATTCTTTTATTTTACGCGCAAGTGCATTTCAAAATGAGTATTGAGAACTAGAAGTAAGGTAAGACCTGGTTTTTGAAATTCCAAAGGATTTAAGTGAGAATGTGGCTCCAACATACGAAGATATCGTGAAATTTTATGTGTTTGCTCAAAGTAACTTAAAGCCCGACAGTCATTCAAAGGAACTTGCAGTAAGTGAAATTTCTGTACTTATTGCAGAAAGATTAAAAAAAAATCTTTAATTGCACCTCAATTCTGATTGTTTCTCAAATCATCTGAAGAATTCGACGATTCTAGAAACATCTGAATCATCTGAAGAATTTTTGGGAAAGAATTCTTTGATGATTCAATCGTTTCACAAAAAAATAAAAAATTTAAGAAGTGGTTTAGCTGTGACAGGAGCAGAGCGACAATGTCCAAGAACAGGTAAATATATTTTTTCAAGAATTTAAAAGGCTGTTTGACACTGCTGCCTGCAAGTGGGACTTTCGTAACTTCAAATGTTAACGTTCTCAGAAAGTTCCGGCAAGCGAACAGGCTTTTCTGAAGGATCAGCACGACATGTGCAAAATGGCTATTAGTACAGTTGATAGAGTTGAAACTATTAAAATTGAATAGAAGCTTAAAAGAAAATCTTTGGAATCCAGTTGTGTTGAAAATAAATTAAAAGCAGTCCACGAAAAGAATCGCAGCCAATATGTCATAAAGAAAAAGTTCGTGGATGTGGATTTTGTGGAACCGCCCAAAGCTGAATTTGTTGTTCCTGCCAATGTCTATTTTCTGATACCTGGTACTCCTCAAGCTCTACTTTGTTTGGCATGTTTTGCCAAAACTTGTGATGCTGTGGGGTTTCTGACATATCGGCCGTGATGATTGCTTCAGTTGTGTTGCATGACGTTTAGTGTAATATTCAAAGATAACGTGAAGTGTTATTGACCCAATCAAGGTTAGATGCGAAAGACAAAAAAATCTGTATCTCTTCAGGTGAATACTGAAGGAAAGGAACCAAATGATAAAGTGCGGGATCTCTTTTTCGATGGGAGAAAAGATTCTACTTTTGTTATAGAAAAGCAAGTAGAAGTGTATCACTGACAGAGTGTCACTGAGGAACATGTGTCCCTGTTGGAAAAGCAAGTAGAAGTGTATCACTGACAAGAGTGTCACCGAGGAACATGTGTCCCACCTTTTCAAAAACAATGTTAACACCAGCAGGTTATTTGCAGTTGGCTGCAATGACAGTCATCAGCACCGGTCGTAAAGGTGGTGCAAATCAAGCTTCTTGAGAAGCCGCTCCAATGGTTAATTTGTATGTTTCACGCCAATGAGCTGCCACCTGCCACTAAGGCACCTGATAGAACATTTAGATGGGCCTTCCCTTGGTGCACAAGATTTTAGCAGTACAATTGGAAAAAGACTAAAAAACTGCAAATTACTGTTCAGATACCCGACAGCTGTCAGGGATTGTGCTATTGAGATAATAAGGCCTAAAGTGTCCTAAGAAAACGTCGCCCACAGCATAATACCGCCACTGCGACACGTTTCCGCGTAACAGTGCATCCAGGTGCCATAATAGTCTCTGTTGGTAATCGGCGTATCCGTGCTCAGCCGTGTACATGATGCACCAGGAATCTTGATTCGTCAGACCAGGCCACTTTCTTTCAATCATTCGTGGTCCAATCTCGTTGATCTTGGGCCTATTTCGTGCATTGGTGATGACTTGCAGTGAGCATGGGGACCTGGCAGGGTCCTCTGCAATGCAGGCCCATGCGCAGAAGGCTGAGGATAAATTGTGTGCTGTGACACATTGCCCTGATTGCCACTGTTGTAGCTGTGGGTGATTTGTCACACTGTGGCACTGTGATCGATGTGAACAATGCGCAACAGTGTCCGCCCCTCTCTGGCATCAATGAGCTGCGGGGCCGTTCTCCAAACAGTGAATCTATAAAATAATTTTTTGAACATAAAATTAAAGAAAGGGAAGAGTAATTTGAAATCCGTAACTGTTTTACAATTTAGACAGCCTCGGGACTTCAATACATACGGTTTGACATAAAATTGAGCAGGCTTTGGCTCCCCTTAATTTTAAATCAAAATTTGAAATTTTCAAAGCATTTCAGTGATTCTGACAAAATTATCTTTAAACCTATCAGCATTTTGAAATAGTAATGCTAAGCCACCCTTTTGAATCTTTTGGTTTTCAGACTTTTTTCTACGCGTAGAAGTGGTAGAAAAATTCAAGCGGCTGGTGTCGTTGGATGCACCGCCTTCTGCATTGACGAAGTTTCTGTTGCCCGTATTCCTGCCGAGGCCACAGTGTTTTCGGCGGAGATGCATGCTGTGTATCTTGCACTTGTTCACGTGCAGTCGAGCTATCATCAGCGTGCTATTGTGTACACTGATTCGTTGAGTGTTGTGCAATCATTGTCATCTTTGGATTTCACTGGCCACCCCCTTCTTTTTACCGTACGGAGACTTCTTTGCTCGAGGCCGATGTTCAGATTCGATTCTGCTGGATTCCTGGGCACGTCGGGATCCTAGGGAACGAGTCTGCCGATGCTGCTGCTAGATCTGCCTCCTCTTTGGTCGTCACACCCTTGCCACTGTTTAACCGTGATTTTCGCTTTCTTGTTCACGATCATATCAGGCGAACGTGGCAGGGTCTGTGGGATCAACAGGTGGAGAATAAACTGCATCGTATAAAACCTTTCCTTGGAGTTTGGAAATCATCATGTCGCCGGAACCGTAGGAAGGAAGTTGTTCTTGCGCGTCTCCGCATTGGGCATTGTCGCTTCATGCATAGCTATTTGCTCTGTGGCGACACTGCCCCGGTGTGTGAGACATGCGACTGTTTACTCACCGTCTCATGTTTTGTGCAGTTGTGTTCGTTTTCGTAATCATCGGTTTCACTATTTTCAGCCTCATCTGCTGGACGAAGGCGCAGCTACGCTTAAAAAGCTTTTGGGCGACCACTGCGACACTCTCGCAGTATTTTCCTTTTTAAAACAGATTAACGTTTTAAAACTTATTTAAAAAAAAAAAATAATAAGAAAAAATGATGATAATAATAATAGTAAAAATAAATAAATAATAAAAATATGTATATACATATATATATATAAACCTAATTAACTAACTAGTCCTCACAGCTTTCATCATTCTCTTTTCTTACCTTTACCAAGTCTGTCTGCTATTAATCATTTCACCCCGCTTTTAAAAATCTTTAACTGATGGCTCTCTGTGTCTGGCGCTCTTTGGCCAAACCTGGCCTTTGCGCCACTGAAATCGACTAGCTAACTAACTAACTAGACAATGTTTCAAAGCTCTGTTGTTGTTTTTTTTTCTTCTGTGCATTTGCAGGTATCCGGACTTCAAGACCTATCAGCATGCCAATTTTCAGATCTCTAGGTCATTTAGAAGCGCTCGAACAATTCGCGGACGAACACTCTCGCATTTTCCCCACTTTGCTATTTTATACGCAGTGCGATCAAAAAGTTCCGGGACTAGGTATGTTGCGCGGCAACAGATGTCAGTATGCGGATGCATGAGCAGCGGTCGAGGGCAGTGACTGTTATGAGTCATTGTGCCAAGTGGCATCATTCTGTGAACATCGGAAGCTGTGCTACACGATATTTGGTGACCACGTGCAGAACACAGCTGTGATTTCGGTATGGACTGCAAACTTGAGCATGGAACGAACATCAAATTCTGTGTCAAACTTGGCAAATCTGGAACGGAGACACAAGAAATGTTCCTGTCGTGGATCATCACCGGGGACGAGACTTGGGTCTACGGTTACAACCCGGAGACCAAACAACAGTCGTCGCCAGGGCAAGATTTCATCTTTTTTGCTCACTAGCAAATTTTGCTAGTGACCAAATAGTTTGCTAGCAAAACATTTGCATGACTAGCAAGTAAAACTAAATCACATCGTAACTTATTTTCTAATAAAGTTACACAGAAATTTAAATATGTGTATAAATATTTTAACTTACGTTTTTGAATAATGAATAGAATCTTAGATAAGTTTAGTGACTATCTTTACTATTAATTTCTAACAAATTCTCATACCACATGAATATATTTCACTGACATTCTAATTCAGATTTCTTCCCATATGGTTTACGCTCAGGGTGTCTGACTTTGTCATCATACCACTTTATAACTGCTGACTGTGGATTAAAAATCTCTCCTTGTGGCCCTTCTATTTCAATTGGCATCAGAGCATTTAAAGTTTCAACAGACAAATTGTTCCTCCAATCCCCTTGTATTCTTTTTAAAAAACTGAATCCCACCTCACAACATGCAGTACTAAGGGGAAGTATCGCACAAATTTCTGCTAAACTTCTACACACTTCATATCTGCCAACTACCACACAATGCCGTAGTTTCTAGTAGTTTCTACGGAATTAGTTGTCTGACTACGGAACTCACTACCAAAACTACGGATTCTACAAATTTTCATTTTGTTTCAAATTTTTCTTTTGCTATTATTTTTATGATATGCACGAGATTCTTACAGGGATTCGCGGAATACCGCTTTATTTTTTTTTATTTTTTTGTCATCAGTTAGATTATTCTGAAGATCGATATTTGGGAGAGAGGGGTCGTTTTCCATCTGGAGACGAAATTTCGTGCTTCAAAACTTTCAAACACAGTAGTGAAACGGAGTAAGAAAATTTTGCCCTAATCGCAAATTTTTCTCCCAATGTTGTCTTTGTGTCCACTTTTCTTGTTAAATATCATTTTATTGCATAAATGTTTGCATTTTAGCTTGAAACTGTGGAGAACAATTTGCAAAAACAGAAGTTGGCTACTGCAAAATTTTTCTGTAATCTTCAGGCATGAGATTCTTCCGCGAATTCAAGGAATTTCGGCTTTTTTCGTTATTATTGGAATTCCGTCTTTACGAAACTAGAAAACGAAAGGTCGACGGAATTCGGATTTTTTCCGTAATCATAATTTTTTTTTTTTTCTCACGATGTTGCCTCTGTCAAGTATTATTGCTCATTAACATTTTACTGGATAAATATTTGTATTTCAGCTTGAAAATACAAGGAAAATTTCCAAAACCAGAATTCAGACGAAGCAAAAGTTTCTTCCGTAATCGTTTACTCCCTCCACGAACACGTTTCGTAAAAAAGCGTCTATCTATGCCACGCAATAAGGCTAGTTACTATGGATAAGACTTTTGCCAGTGTTGGCAGGCTATTTTCCAGTAACATATTTTGGTTTGCTTCTTTCGGTTTTGTCTACCATCCGAATAAGTGGAATTATTCTTGCTTATTCATCACTGATCATTAGAGCGCAGTATTTGATGTGTGCACGACTATCAAGACTTGTGGAAGTAGGCGATCGCTTTTCGCTTCGCTTCGCTTCGCTTACGGTACGACAGGAGTTGAGGACAAAGTTCGTGGGGCAAAAGAAAGGAGGGTGGCAGAGCAGGTAGTCAAACAACCGATCCATCCCAGAGCTATGGGTTGCCACAGCAACCATTGCGACATCACGTTCAGTTTCTGTAATAGACCAATGAGGGCACGATGGTATTAAGTGTCGAAAGGAAATTGGCGAAAGAGAATCGCTGATAGTCGCTGTTTTAACAAGTGATAATAGAAACTGTTATGTAAACTTCGTGGATTAATAAGGGTTTTTGGTTACTTTAAATAAAGAAATTACCTTACTAGCAATATTTGCTACTGCGATTTTTTTTCACTAGCAAATTTGATTTTTCACTAGCTATTTGCTAGTTGCTAATCGGTGAAATCGCGCCCTGGTCGTCGCAGTGGAAGACCCTGGCATCTCCATAACTGAAAAAGGCCCGACAAATCTGGAGCACAACCAAAAGCGTGCTCATCGTGTTATTTGACATTCGTGGGGTTGTGCACCATGAATTCGTCCCCTAGGGCCAGACATTCACCCCAAACGACCTAAAATGTGGCACAGGGGTGATTTCCTGCTCTATCACGACAATGCAGCAGTTCAGAGTGTTAGCAACACGCCAGTTTTGCAGCCGCAACAGCATGACTACACCTTCCTTGCCTGCCTTACTCTCCAGATTTGGTCCCCTGCGACTTCTTTCTGTTCTCGAAGCTGAAGCTCAAGAGTCACCATTTTGAAACTGTGGACGAGATCCAGTGTGAATCGCAGACAGTGCTTGACACGATTTGCTAACAGGACTTCCAGGGAGCATTCCAACAGTGGCAAAAATGCTGGCAGCGGTGTATCGCTGCCCAAAGAGACTACTTTGAGGGACATCATAGCCAGGCTTAAGTAACGTAAGTACTTTGTTGTATATCAGCCTAGCCTCGGAACTTTTTGATCGGACCTCGTATACGATGCAAAAGCCTGTTTACGTAGTTATTCACGTATGCCGGCAGAAAACGCTGAACTTTAAAAGTGTTGCTATGTCATTAAGCATTGCATCGTTACCAGTTGATTGTAGCCTGTCCTTTCACCAAAAGAGAAGAGAGAGCTAAAAACAGCTGCAGGTCACGGGATCAGAACTTTCCTGTGTTGTTAGTGCTGAAGCTATAGTAAGCCGCTCGTCCTTTTCGTTTGCGTTTTTAAAAAATGCTTAAAAATCAGAAAAGGACTTTTTTTTTTTTTTTGTGTAAGAGAGGGATGATAGTTGTGAGTTTATGCTGTAAAAATTGCAATGCATTATGATTTATAGTTTGCCATACATCCATTGTTTAAAATGGATCCCATCTGGGAAATAGATAATTTTGTGAAATTTAAAAATGTAATTTCTCATAAACTAAATCGAAATTCCAAAAAAGGGATGAGGCGCAAAAATCCGCCCATGGTCCTACGTGCCTACGTTTTGTGGTTCTGTTGCTGTTAGTGTGTTCCGGAACGCAAACTGATAGCACTTTTTTGCTTACCTTAATTTTGAAATACAATAGCTCTTGAAGTATTGCCAGAATTGAAAAACTGTTTATTCCAGCGTGTTCTCTGAACAATTCTCTACAAATGATGTAAATTTCATATTTTTGTGTTCAATACGTTTTTGCACTGCGAGCTAGAAAAGCATGAGTCTCGCAAAATTTCTAGAACAGTGGCGTCTGCAGCAGCAATTGCTTTTAGAATGGAGAAATTCTTTATCAGGATAATAATAAAAAGTATTCCTAATGGTATCAAAAAGTCAGTCTGTTTACTCCCATGATAAATAATTTGAAATGTAAGAATAAGCCTTACTTGAAAATCAAGCCGGATGTAAGAAAATACTGTCGTCAAACTAAGCTTACTACACAGAATTTTGTTTCCCATAGAAACATGCCAGCTGGCCAGCATATTTAAAGTTTAAGTGTGGGCATGTGGTGTTAGTTGAACCATTTGGGATTTTAAGTAAGTGATATGCATCAATAGTACAAGAAATAAAAAGCTTGAATACAGAAACAAGTGACTAAAAATAAGTAAAAACACATGAATACCCATTTTTAAGAATTATATATGTACACAGCTTGGCATGGACACAATGAGGCCCTGGAAGGTTGCCCGAGGCACCCATGCCCATTCGAACTGCAGCAGAGCACGGAGGTCCCAAAGATGGTGTGGTTGTGGGTTGGCACGTCGAACCTGTTAATCCAAATAGTCCCACAAGTGGTCTATGGGATTGAGAGCGAGTGATTTTGCTGGCCAAGGGAGAACGAAGACATCGGCGTCATGTTCCTGGAACCTGTCTCACACTTCTTTAGCTACATGGCATGGTGCATTGTCCTGTTGGTAGACACCATCACCACCAGGGTAAACTTCCAACATGAAGGGATGCATGTGGTCAGCAAGGATGGACAGGTAGCCATTGACATTCAGGGATCCATCCACTGGTACCAGTGGTCTCGGGTCATACCAAGAAAATGTTACCCAGACATGCACACTGCTATTGTCTACCTGTACTTGACCGACAAGCATGTCTACCGACAAGCATGTCTGGGTGTTGGTTCTCGTGTGTCTGATGCCATATCCACCACAGTCCATCACTTCTGTGCAGTAGAAACCTCAATTCGTCGGAAAAGACAACCTTTTTCCACTCTTCCACTGTCCATTGACGATAGTCCCATTCAAACTGCAGGTATCGTTGCCAATGGACCTGGGTTAACATGGGCGCCTTGATGCAGCGTCGATTCCAGATACCATGCGTAACAGGGGTCGCTCTACTGTTATTGCAGATACGTACCTGGGTCGTTTACCAGTCGATGGAGGTGACGTTCTCTTCTGGGGTTGATGGCCTTTGGGGCTCCACAGTTATGATATTGGGAGATACTTGGTGTGCCCACTGCCCAGTCTTGGTAAACCCTTACTACAGTACCTTGCGAAGAGCTCACAAAGTCTGCTGTTTCTGAGATGCTTCCGCTCTTGGCGTGTAGCCGATGATTATTCCTTTTTGAATGTCCTTCAAATCACTACCTCTGCCCATTGTGCTCACATCACACACTATGGCTCATCTGTGCAGGCTGGCCACTTATATTTCCATGTGCACTCTGCGACTCGCCTGGGTGGGTACACTGTGATTCTGGGGGTGGTCATATTTTTTTTATACGACTGTGTATTATATACTGTATAACTCTCATTATGTATAGTCATTTCATGCCAACTCAACCCAACATTCTCAGATTTTAAGGAAATTCACACCAAAGCTAGATCCTGGTAAGAAAGATTCAAATTTGTGAACCAAAGCTAGGTCCTGGTAACAAAGAACCTAAAATTTTTTAAATTTTACGCATACTACCTTGCCCTTTCAGAACAATATCTCATCTTCTATCAAACATAGAGCTGTAGAATTGGTCTTGTTTTAAAATATTTGTGTAGAGCTTTAATTTGATATAAAACATGTCATGAAAAGAACACAAAAATCGTCATTAAAATTGACCTTTGACCTTGAATTCCTAAGAAAAAAAAAAAAACTTTTCTAAATATGCTTTCAATTTCTCGAACATTCTTTACATCATATCAAAATTTCATGCTGGGACAGCAATGGGTTTAATGGGAATTACATTTTCTAGTAAGTCACAATTCTGCAGTTAGATATAATTGCTGCTTATTTGCAAGAAATAAAAAACAAAAACACATACTAAAGTTAAGATTACCTTTCAGAGAGTTCAGTAAAGTAGATTTATTTAGAATGTAAAATCTAAAGGAGCATTAAGAACCCCTAAAGAGAGATGCTTTTAATTTCTTATTTAAATATTATAGTAAGATGGAGTAAGTGAGTCCTTACATGACTTGTACTGAAAAGTATACTAAGTTCTTGCTAAACAAAAAACATAATTCAAAAGCAATGCAGTGGCACAAAATCTGTTTTCATTAGAGGGAATATGCACAAGTAAAATATCTGGCTTTTGACAATAATAATAATATTGCTACGTCCCGGGACGCCAGACTATCGAATAAAAATAGCTTTAAGAATTTAGATTTTTAGGATGTCAGGCAATGGTTGATGACCCACAGGTAGACATTCGAATAAATATTTGTGAGCCCTTTTATTGTTGAAATCTTTTGTACTGGTGAAAAGAATTTAGCTTGAAAATTTAGCCAATTAAAACCAAGAAATTCTGACACTCATAAATTATGCATGCAACTTCAGGACTGGCACAAGACAACAGACATTTAATAAATTGAAAAATAAAACATAAAGATAATGATGGTGTCTATATACAGAGGATGGGAAAGGAGGGGCATCAAATTTATCAGTAAAGTTCATTTATTACTCATTGGCCTATACACAGTCCGGCTTTAAACAGTTCTCAGCCGACGAAAGTCTATTGGCTAACTGGAGCCAATTTATTCACAACTGGCATGCATACATAAATTCAGTACTTACAGATATGCAGCTCTTTCTCTGGTATCCGTGTTTGATGCACTCACTAATAATTGATGTACTCTGTTATTTTGGTGGCACACCTGTGTGACGACATGCCCATTTCAGAGCGTGCACTATGACCCATGGAGAGGGGAGTCGAACCCAGTCTCCCATTTGCTCTTTTGCACATACCTTTGTTCATTCACCTGCATGAAGCCAGGTATGCATCTATGTGCACCAGTGTTGAGGTGGAACGAGGCCGCTGGCGTGATAGCAGGATCCATCTGTCTGTTCGTCCTAGCTGATTCGTCCGTCTGTCCCAAGGGAATTTTCCTTACATCACCGGTTGTGCACTTCAGTCACTTGGGGTTACAATTCCATCACTTCATGTGACCTCCAAGATGCTGCTGGCTTTCTCGGCATCTAGGACTACATGCAATCTAGCACCAGGAAAAGAGGCATCTTTCCCTCTCCTCTATCCTCGCGGTAACGTCAACCGCCCAGCCGCTCTTTGCTTAGCTGGCCGACTTCTTCCGGCAGAAGCTTTTCTTCCGCCGCTAACACAGAGCTGGATCAATCCAGATCCGGCTCATTGGGTCTAGCTTCCTTCACGGCTTTGGACCAGACTAATCTGTTTTTGCTTGTTCACATTTCGTCAACAAATTTTTTGCTTTGTTGTTAGGGGTCCGTTTTAACTCTCTTGGCAGTCTGATTGCTTCCTAAAAGCATTCAGCACGATGAAGAGGTAAAAAATGCATGTCTCTGCATTCGGAATACGTGGTGGGTCCGCTCGCCAATAAGTACGGAAACACATAACTAACACTTCTTTGTCCTGTCAAGGTTCAGATTAGCAAATGCCATAAGTTATCCTATCTGGTGACACTCTAACGGTTTTTCCAAACTTCCCACCATCTCACACTTACACGGCCACCCAACTTGACCACTGCGCGTAGGGGGGGGCAACACATTGCATTCCCCCACCAGATGACTTAGGCTTCAGATTTCACCCTTCCAAGAAGAAGGGGCTCTTTTCTTCTTTTGCAATGGGGCAAACCACTAGCCGCTAATTTTCAACGAACAATTAACGCTGTTCCCGCCTCTTGGAAAACCAGCTAATCGAATTAATTACTGTATGTCAAAGTCGTAACAATATGTTTGTGATGGTCCATTTGGACAAAGAAAACTGAATTTCACTTCATCAGTTTCTTCATATATGATGCAACGGGCGTACTGCCGATCGCATTCTTCACAATTTGCAAAGGAAAAAAAATCTTTTTTTCACAATGGTGAAAAGTTTTGGCTAAAATATTGGTGATTACCTTTCTGTACTGTTATAAACTTGAGCAACTTTTGCAATGTGCATTCAGTATGCATACAACCCACCATTTTCCTGCATATGTGTAGGGGACATACCCTCTTATTGAGTCAGAGCTAGCTGTTTTCTTAATCACCAGCTCAGTTTTTGAAATTGGAGAATTTGAGAACATTCTCACTTGAATTTTCTGATTATCAATGGGTTTGAAAAAGTGAAAATTGCGAGTTCCTGGGATTACGTTTTACGTTAATGCATCGTTTCTTTAAAAGAAATTTTATTTCAACGTATCCCTCGCTTGTACAAAAAAAAAATAAAAAAAATATAGGAACATTAGTAACAAAACAAGGCTAGACAGACATATACAAGCAAGTGGACACTCCTTAAATTGGGACTCAGTAAGAATAATCGCCCACCAGGCAAACTTAGTAAAGAGGAAACTAGAAGAAGAGATCGAAATAGCAAGAAGTACCACAATTAACGATAATTGCAGTTGGACACTTTCGACTGCAACTACTCCAGTGACGTAGTCCTGATAATTGCAGTTGGACACTTTCGGCAGCAACTACTCCAGTGACGTAGTCCTGATGATAACTAGGCTTTAGTTCGAAAATTTGACCAACTTTTTTAATAATAACCTCTATAAGACCCGTAAAAAAGTTATTCCACAGTAAAAAAAAAAAAAATGCAAATTTGAATATTATATTTGGCCCACTCCTATAACTAAAAGGGTCATAATTTGTGACATATTACTACATTCAAAAGGTTCCAAAACTTTTTATATTAAAAAAGAATGAGTACAGATAATACCTGTTTATGCGATGTTTCCTTCGAAGTAGTTACCCTGTGCAACTATGCATTTTTGCCAGCGCTCATACAAAGATTTAAATGCAGATTGCAAGCCTTCTTTTGCCACAGCCTCCAGTGCCTCTGTCACAGCTTGTTGCACACTTATTTGGAACTTGAGAAGCGTTACCCCTTAAGCAAATTCTTCATCCAAGGAAAAAGTCGCATGGGGGCAAGATCAGGGGAATAAGCTGGTTGTGGAAAAACAGGAATGTGATGTTTGGACAGGTAATCGAACAGCAGGAGGAATCTGTGAGCTGGCGCATTATCGTGGTGGAGCACCCACGCGTTGGTCTTCCAACGATCGAGTTGCTTGTGTCTCGCTGATTCTCGGAGACATTTCATGATGTTGATGTACTCTTGTTTAGTGACTGTACGACCATGTTTAAGGAATTCTTTGTGTATGACCCCCTTGCAATCGAAGAAAACTGTTAACAAGACGAACGTACAGAAAGCACCAAGTCTCATCACCAGTGATCAATCAATTCAAAAGATCGGGATCTGAATCCACTGCATCGATGTTATCCCCGCAAACTTGCATGCGCTCATCCATTTTTTCTTGTCAGGTTTTTGGGAACAATTTGTTGGCACACGTGATGCATGCCCAGTTTCTCTGTTAAAATGGCATGACAACTTCCAACTCAGATGCCGACAACTTCTACAATCGCTGCAACAGTTTTTAGACTCATTTTTCACAATTTCTTTGACAATGGAGATTTGTTCATCCATTATGGATGTTGAGGGTCGTCCTGACCTCTCATCATCCTTGATACTCTGTCGCCTGTTTTCTAATCATCGATGCCACTCATAAACTCTAGTTCAACTCATTGCACTCTTACTGTATGCTGACCTAATCATTTGAAAAGTCTCGGCGAAAGATTTTCCGAGCAAAACACAAAATTTTAACACTTGAACAATGTTCAAAATTCGACGTCGTTGTCCTTGCGACGGAGAGCCTCTAATTTGAATGCCTGTAATCGCAAACTGCGCACATACGCTGTACGTGTTGGAGCTGGATCAAACCTGTTCTTGCTGGTCGGTCACATCATGCTGTTCGCTTGCTCAGCGGGGAATGACTTAATTCACTGACATTTGGCAAAAATTCTAAAAGTTCCGGAACTTTTTGAACGTAGTAGTATAAGGCAAACTTGCATATGTTGCTATACTTCTGATGGTTCCAGACAGTCCATCACAGACACCTTTTCCATGTAAAGTTGCATAAAAATGCCACTCTGCTGAAACACCTAAGTCCTCCTGATGTAAACATAAATTAATAATGTTCTCGTTCTTATACTGAGCAGCAGACCCATCAGAGAAATAGAAAATATGCTTCAGAGTACCACTGAATCTGTCATTTAGAAATGTCATCAGAAATTGCTGAAAAAGGTGAACTGCAGTTGTGTTGTGTTTAAGGCAATCTGAAATGGCAACAAAACTAACATGTGTGGTTAATTTCTTCATTTTTGAAATAAGCAGCAAAAGGTTGTATTGTTACTTGAGTGATGTTCCAACGGAACCCCTGAGTTGCATCTTGCATGAGAAATGAGTAATTTTCAGCAAAATTGCATATAACCAAAAATTCACCACATTTCAGCTTTGTCTTTACAGGGCTTGAAAAATACCATGCCTGAGATGCCCGGGGCACGTAAATTATTGGCCTGGACAGGTAAACAAAAAATCTGGTTGCCCGGTTCCGGCAAGTAAATTAAAAAATAAAGTTTTGTACATAATTTCCTACTACAAGAAAAAAAGACAGTCATTGCATGTCTTGTTTCATTTCACTGCTAATTACCAGAAGTTGTATTATTTTTACAAAGTTCCGAGGACAGAAAAATATCACTTAAATTAATTATGCTCTAGGTTCAGAAGTTGTAATCATATGTAGTTTTGTTCCGAATGTGGTTTATAGTCTGTGATGGGATACATGCCTCTGATGAAACTAGCTTCCGATGTTTTATGACAAAGGGCGAAAACTTTAACGAAAGGAACTTGGCAGAATCACTAAATTTCTGAAATTCCAATTTCGTCATCATCTTATAACTTTATGATACATGCTTTTGTTCATTGAACATTTTGAATACAGGCTCATAAAATGGAAATGCAAAACATGTAAAAAACAGTTCATCTCATTTTTTAATAAAAAAAAATGAAGTCTGATTTATTATCTTATAAAAGATGAATTTTCCTGGGCATCCAGCGTTTACTACCTTCACAGGTAAATAATTTCTGCACATGCCCAGCTGAGCATAAAACTTTTCAGATATTTTTCATGCCTTGTGTTTTAGGTCTCCATAGCAGAATCGCGGCAATGGGTGATGTAAGTCGCAGATTTATTTTTGTCCTGCAGACTAAAACGTTATCCTCAGAACCTTATTAAATCCTCCTGCATGCTCCCGATCATGGATGCAAGTTTCAGTCTTTCAAATTTTCAAAAACGAAAGTTAAATGGAGTGAAGATATCTCCCATAATCATTTTTTTTTTATTCATGCGATGTTCCCTCGATGTTACAAAGAGAAGATTATCCGATATTGTTGTTGTTAAATATCATTTTATTTCATTAATGTTTGTGTTTCAGTTTTGAAAATGGAGACAATTTTCGAAAATGGAAGTTAGGCAGAGCTTTGTAGTTTTAAATGGTTTTCCTCTGCTTTGTATGGTCGTTAAGTGTCCTTTTGTTGGATAAGTGTTTGTACTTAAGATTGGAAATGGAGGAAAAGTTTCTGTAAACGAAAGTTTGACGGAGCAAAAATTTCTCCCATAGTCGTAAAATGGAGACAAAAACTTTCAACAACGGAAGCTAAAGGCAGTGAAGATTTCTCCCACAATATCGCCCCCCCTCCCCGCCGCTGGTTTTCCCTGAACAGTATCATTGTTTAATAATCATTTAATTATATAAATGTTTGTATAATTTGAAAATTTTCCGAAAACGGAAGTATGATGGAGCAAAGATTTCTCCTGTAATCGTTATTTTTTTCTAGGGATGCCTCTGTCCTTTATTGGTGCTGTATATAATTTTACTAGACATTCTTTTTAGGTAGAAGAAGTAAAAGGTGGTCAGTTCTTTTTTCTTTTTTAATTTCCACCTGCACAAATCTTTATCATTTTTCATATCTAGTGTTTATTTTGCCCAGTAACCACCTGCAGAACATTTTGTGGCCCCATGTTATCTGTGGCAGACTCGCCAGGAACTTCCTGCTACGGGGCTTTAGGTCACTCTGAAACTTTGACTGCTCGGTGGCTGTAAAGGAACATTCCGGTAGAATATGAAATTTTGAATAAAAATGCTATTAAAAATAAATACTTAAATTTGTTATACATTCTAGATTCGTTCTATCTGCCACTATCCATTGTTTCAATATGATTTCATCTATGTCTTTCTTGTCAAACAATTCCCTTAACTACTCTTCATGTCTAGAACTTCTAGGGTTCACTAAACCAAAAGTTAGCATCCACTCAGGAATACGAAACCAAAAGCAACTTCCCAGTGATGGATGAACAACCAAACGTGATCATCCACTGAGAAATTTGAAACCAAAATTAAGCATAAACTGTAAAGGAGAAGTATAACATTTTTAACCTACGAAATGTTTTTACATAGACTTCATACACTCACTAAATCACATTATTCAAATCTGTAGGGGTTTTAAAAATATTGCACACAGTTTTTGTGAATTTAAATTATTAAATGTCAATCAAAAATAAAATTTAGAAAGGGAAAGGAATAAGAAAAAAATTGTTAGCATGATTTCAAAAAAAAAAAAAAACTGCTGCTGCTGAGTTGCTTTCTTTAAAGGATTATTTTTTGAAATATGCTAAATTTCATATTAAAATTCAAAATTTAGGTTAAAATAGTTATTAAAACAGTCTAGTTTATTGTGTATGCTATAAAGTACATTCTTCCTAGAAAGCATCCCTACATCGATGTCTATTGTACATGTTTAAAGTGTATCTCAGTGTTCAAAGCTGAAATAAATGTAAATTTATTTCAGTGTTTCAAGATTTTATTAGTCAAGAAACCTTTGCTGTCCCATTATAAAATTTTAACAATATGTAAACAAGAATTCAGTAATAAAAATGTATTTTTAATTTAAAAAAAAGGGTTTTTATGCAATTCTAGGTTAAAGGTTAATTTTAATTACCTTGAAAATTATTTTTTTAATAAAATTAATGTGTTACATATCAAATTAAAGCTCATAAAAATAGCTTTCCAACAAAACCAGTTTTAACTCTTAAGTTGAAAACAAACTGAGAAATAATAATTTTAAGATATGATGGTAGTCCCAAAATTGTACTTTTTTTCTTCTAAGTTCAGAGCCTTGCAGAGAAAGAACTAAGACTCTTTTGAGTCAAAATTTTAACTGATTTTTTTTTCCTATAGCCATCTAACTGCATACCAAATTTCGATAAAATCAAAAGACGCAAGGTTGAAAATCATATTTTTCTGTGTTGATTTCACGTGAAATGACCCTGTGGCTTTTATTGATTATTGAAAAGGCCTTTGATACTATGAAATGATCAGCAGTTACAATAGCTTTGAAATCCTGTGGTATTAAAGATGCTTACATTAGTATTATTGCTAACATCTATGAAAATGCAAGTGCAAAGGTTCAGTTATTTGAGGATACAGCACCAATAAAAATTGAAAAGGGAGTGAGACAAGGTGACGCCATATCTCCCAAACTTCTTAATGCCATGTTGCAGAATATATTTCAATCATTGAACTAGGAAACACAAAGGGATAAATATTAATGGAGATCATATAACTTACCCTCAGTTTGCTGATGTCTCAGTCATTTTTGCAACTGCCCCTTCAGAGCTGCAGAATATGATCCAGGAACTTTCTGACAAGAGTAAAGAAGTGGGATTAAAAATGAACTTTCAAAAGACAAAACTGATGTACAATGCTTTTACAAGAAATGAAGATTTATCAATTGATGGGGAAAAGCTGGAGATATCCAATACCTTACATTTACCTCAGACAGAAGATATCAAGCAAAGGTCACATTGATGAAGAAATTAATCAACATATAAAACTTGGTTGGAGAGCTTTTGGAAGAAAGAGCATAATTTTAAAGAGTAATATGCCATTATGTCTTAAAAGAAAAGCATTTAATCAATGCATCCTTCGAGTGCGTACATATGGAGCAGAGATGTGGACCTTAGCTAAAACAGACATACAAAGAATGCAGACAACTGAAAGAAGCATGGAGCAATGCATGCTTGGTGTAACCAGGAAAGATAACTTGTGGATAAGGAAAATGACAAAAGTGGAAGACTTTATGATCAGAATAAAATCCCTGAAATGGCAATGGGCTGGACGTGTTGCCTGAAGAACGGATCACTGATGGGCAACTGAAATTCTAGACTGGATTCCAAGAGACAGGAAAAGACCCAGAAGACCACTTGGGAGAAGGGTGGATGAAATTTGAAAGCACATGGGGTGGGAGTGGCATAGAGGAGCCTGGTGCAAGATAGACCATTGTGGAAGAAACTTGGGGAGACCTTCATCCAGCAGTAGATTGATAATGGTTGATGATGATGATCTGTCTATCTATCACAAACATATACTAAAGCAGTTTTGTAACAATGTGTGATGTAACTATTGGTGAAAGCTGTGTGGTGTTGCTAAATCTGAAAATATTTTCACTTTGCATTGCCCTCTTATTTCTAACTGTAACACATAAGGCCCTATGACCAGAACTGTGGCCTTTATCTTTATTTTTGAATCTAATGCCACCTATTTATACATCACATATAAATACACTGTATATTAGATTGCCACTCTATTATAAGGAAAAAATAAATTTAAATTTTTTTTTTCAGATCTTAATAACTAAATTTGTTCTTTTCCATAACATATACAAGTGTAAAAAATACCAATGCATTTAAAAAATGTTTTGAAGTTTCATAACAATTTCAAAGCATTAAAAAGATGTTTTAACTCCACAAAAGTCAAGGTCAGTTGATTTCATCCATGCTAAACAGTAACTGACCGCAGTGTGTAAGTAAGCGCAGAATGTACATTTTTTGGTACACTTTTCAAAGCTCTTGAAATTAGTTCTTTCAACTTACTGTCATTTTGAAATACCAACATTTATCATATAAAATAATATTTAACAATGATGTTTGACAGATGGCAACATCGCAAAGAAAAACAATTACGATTTCAGGAGAAATTATTGCATCAAACTTCTAAATTGTAGGAAATGTTTGCCTCCATTTTCAAGCTGAAATGCAAAGGCTTGTGGAATAAAATGTTTAACAATACAGGACAAAGAAAATATGGGGGGGGGATTACAATTTTGGGAGAAATCTTCTGTCCAACTTCCATTTTCAATCTTGCATACAAACATTTGTGTAATATTAAAGGCCATTTAAATAACAATAAATGACTGAGAACTCACACCGCCCCCCCCCCCCAAAAAAGGATTGTGAAATCTTAGTTTTCTTAGTGTCTGTTGTTGGAAATTTTTGCCACCATTTCTAAAATAAAACACCAACATTTGTGCAATGAATTAATATTTAACAGCTGTACTGGACAGAAGAAACATCACGAAAAAACAAATTACGATTACAGGAGAAACATTTATTCTCTCCAACTTCCATTTTCAGAAGCTTTCACTCCATTTTCAAGCTGAAACACAAACTTTATAGAATAAAATGATGCCTAAAAACAATAGTGGGCAACATCACAAAAAAAAAAAATTTCAGATTATGGGCCTTCGTCTAACTTTCATTTTAGGAAATTGTTGCCTTCGAAAAGCTGAAACTCAAAAACTTATACAATAAAATGATATTTAATAACATGTGGACAAAGGGAAGATACCAAGAAAGAAAAAAGTATGATTACAGAAGAATGTTTTTCACTTTGCCCGACTCCTGTTTTTGGAGAGTTTGGGATGACAGAATTCAGTCCTAGATGGAAAACTTGCACCCATGATTGGGAGTCTGCAAGAGAGGATTAAAACTGTTCAGGGGATACCTTTTTTGTTTGCAGGACTAAATTAAAATCTGCTTCATTGGTGCGATTCTCCTATGGGGGATCCCCCAATCTTTGGTTCACTGCCTAAGTTTTGATGAGGTGTCGTACTTGCTGCTACAGCCCTTCGAATGCTCGAGTAGCTAGTGTTTCCACTGTTGCCTAGTGACGAATATGCCGATTGATGAGTGCTAACATATGCCAGACTGCACCAATCTATTAAGAAGACTGGCTGTTCCTCTTGCAACCAATGTTGCCAACAATGTCCAATTATTTGGCATCCCAATGCACATAAGTTGCAAATTGGCCAACCAGCTTCACAAAGGCCTATGATTTTTCCTCTCTCAAATATGCCCAGCTGGTAATAATGTTGGTGAAGAGGTGTACAAAGCATTGGTTGTTGGATATACTGTAGCCCCCTTAACACTGTGGCTTTGTTCCATAAAATCTGGAGCACAGGACACAATATGGCTCAGGTGCTGGTGATTGCCCCTTTTATCTCTCACGTGGCTGGTTACATACTTAAAATGATTTATCTAGCCATCGTACCTGTGTGCTCTTGCCAATTTGCATGCTGAGCAGTGCAATTCACACACACTTTACAGCAGGTGTACTCCTTATAAACTGTGCAAGAAAAATATTTAAAAAAATGGAATAAAAAGTTGCCTAACTTTTGTTCTACCATAAATCATGTATCCCAGTAGAAATGGGCACAAATCTGAAGTTTGATTAGTAAATTGCATTTTCCCACTTTTTTAAATGATACTTTAAAATGCCTTTCATGGTTATTTAAAAATACAGTGTATGTGCAAAAAAGGTGACATTAAAATAAGTCTCTGTTGCTGTGAGCATGTCTTGACAAAGGTCTCAAACCTGCTGTTTTCCCTTCTATCAGGCTCACGATAGAAACTGAATCAAACCACTCTTTACCATTCTTGGACTTCCAAATCACCCGTAACCCAATAACATGCAACTTTTCTTACTCTATATCGAAAACCCACTGCTGGCAGTAGTTTAATCCCTTTTAATTCCTCACATCCATTACCACATAAACTATCAGCTATCAACTTTTTAATCAGAAGAGCTTTTATGCACTCGTCTGCTGACAGCTTGCTTAAACCTGAAATAGATTTCATATTTGATTTAGCTGTCAAATGTGGATATCCCAAATATATGATTAACCGAATCTATCGAAGAATCTCAAATGATAGATCTACATTTTTGGCCAAAGACCAAAAACCAGCAAAGCATTTTGTTGGTACAATGGAGCAGTACCCAAGCATTACTAATGTACTGACATGCACATGTATGAGATATGATACTCATTTTGGCATTAGATCCAGAAATCTATTTTTACTTATCAAAAAAGATAAAGAACAACCTGATATTTTGTGTAAATGGGGTGTATATAATATACCATTAATAGATGTTTCCAATGGTGAACACATAAGCAACTATGTGGGATCTACAAAACATAGCCTTGAAACTCGAATTCAGGAACATAAATATGGCATTCATGTTAACCACAGTAACACAGCGCTCGCCAGACATGTAGCACAAGAAACTGTCCAACCAGATTGGAAAAACATTAAACTGCTACATACACCCACTTCTGTATACTCATTGCATATAATTGAAAGTTTATACATCGAGGCTTTCGGGGACGGCTGCTGTAACTAAAATTCCCCAACTGAATTGCCCAGGATTGGGAAAAGACTCATTACAGCTATGAACTCGCATAACATTTCTTGTTAAATATGTGAATTATAACAAATACATATATTTCGTATATTTTTGCACCCTGTCTATCATATTCCCACATGGACCTTGTCTGATTTGTGATTTAGCCATGAAATGTTGGCAACAGAGTGACACCCTTGCGATGCTAGTCCATACCTGGTATGTCATCGTATTCGGACATATATATGGGAGCACACGGCCAGCAACAGCTCTCCTCCATCTGAAGACGGGTCGACAATCGACCCGAAAGTACTAATGGGTTTTTTTAAATCTTTTAAATATGTAAATATGTCATTTTTTAAATTAAATATATCTTGCAAAGACAGTGAATGCTTTTCAATGTATTGTATATGCAAGACATCTTCATTAATACTATCATTAATACTGCTGCAATATGTATATGCAATACATTGGTTGATCAGAATAAAAAGGTTACATGTGCTATATAAATGGAGGAATGTCGTACAAGTGTCATAGATGATATATACGTTCGAGTGATCGCGATAGTGCTCCAGGCACCTATGAACTCCTGTGCCTAGAGTGAGATGTGCAGTGACATTTTCAAATGGCGACTTGGTTGGAAACATTTTCAAACAGCAACATGGTTGGAAATGTCTCTGGTCGAAGTGAGAGCAGTGATAAGGCTCTTGTGGGCCAAGAACATGTCTGCAGTCTAAATTCATCAGCAGCTTGTCAAAGTTTATGGTGGCAACTTGATGTTTCAACATGTGGTGAAATGGTCCTATTCGTTTCAATCCGACAGGGATAATGTGGGGAATCGACATCACACAAACAGACATCCAAGTTTATCGATGACAGAGGTCAACACTAAATGTTTGGGTGAAATGATTCGAGGCAACCAAAGGGTAACTTTGTGCCATATTGCATCCAAGCTGGAATTGAGCTATGGCATTGTTCAACATCTTGTGGTGTATCTTTTGCAGTACTCCAAGGTTTGTGCCAGATGGATGCCATGTTAATTATCTGTTGATCACAAAGCAGCATGAATGATGGCATGTGTGATGTTCCTGCAGTGTTACGCTGAAGATGGACGGAGCTTTCTTGACAGTGTTGTGACTGGGGACGAGACGTGGCTCACCACTTCGCTCTCACCAGCAAGAGAGCTTCTATGCAATGGAAAAGTGCTGCTTCACTGCTGAGGAGGAAGTTTAAAGTTGCATGGTCTGCTGAAAAAATTGTGGCATCCATTTTCTGGGATTCCTTAGGAGTGGTTTTGGTGGACTTCTTAGAGCATGGATGCAACATCCATGCACCATCAGTACTGTGCATGCAGAAAAAATTGCATGAGAGCATTCAACAAAAACGACCAGGTCTGCTGAGTGATGTCATTCTCCTTCACGATAACGTAAGGCCACATGCTGCCAACACCATGCAGCACTTACTCCACAAATTCCGGTAGAAAGTGTCCTACAGCCCAGACTTGGCTCTTAGTGACTTTGACCTTTTTACTGCCCTGAAACACAGCCTGTTTGGTACTCGCCTCATGTCTGATGATGACATGAAAACAGCTGCAACAAACTGGCTACATCAGCAGGGACATGAATTTTTTCAATCTGGCATGGACAAGCTGGTTGTGCGGACTAACAAATGTCTGAATCGTTAGTGATTTCGTTGAGAAATAAGTACTTCACATATCCTTTGTTACATTGCACAAACACTTTTTGGTTGTAGAGTTTTCCTTTCTTCCAATTTGAATGTGTAACCTTTTTTTATGATCGGCCCTTGTACAATAAAATTTTTACAGTCTACAGGATTCTGTAAAAAATCAAATTTTTCACCACTTAACTAGAAAATTTTGTGTTCCAGAAAATACATATAAGCTCTTGTGGTTACACCAGATGAATGCAAGATTTTTGTTTGATACAGGACTTCTAGAACTGTAATGCTGACAAGTGGAACTATGGTTTAAATGGTTTTGCTCGTTTTATATGTTTAAGTGGAACTATACTGTCATCCCTCTAGTGGGAAAATTGTGCACATAGGAAGTCAGAAGTGTGTGGAAATGTTGATTGTTAAAACTAGCCTGTGCTAAAAGAAATTTCCCAATCTGACTGGTTAAAGTTATAGGAGCATAGAATGAAAAACTGAAATTTTATCTACTTTATGGCTAAATTTTGGATTGGAAAAGCTGGAATTTAGATGAAAAATTGTGCTCATCATTGTGTAAATCAGTTTCAAAAAGAATTCTCATAATCAAACATTCAGAAGTGCAAAAATATAGTTCAAATTGCTAATCTACTTCTGCTTTTTTAATTGTAAAAGTAGAGCATGTGGAAAATCAGACTGTGTGTGTTTCATTGAAATACAGGTAAGAATGTTTGGCTTCACTCTAGAGATTAAGTTGTAGCAGGTATTATTCGGTTGAAGAATTCACTTAATTGTCCTTTGTCCTTCATCTCCCTCTCCCCTCCAGATATTCCTGGCCTTTTGGTGACAATCAAATAAAGTCCTCACTGCTTCACTTACCTCACTTCGTAAGCAAGCTTAACAAAGTGAAGTTTCTTAGGTTTTTGTAAGCTTTGTGAAGATAAGCTGTGTGTTTGTGAAGCCTTTCATTAACTAAGGGAGTGAAGTGCCTTGACAATCTCCAAAAGGCCTTGAACATCTGAAGTGGGTGGTGGGATGACTTAAAGAAGAATTAGGTGAATTCAACTGAATAATACCTGCTACCACAGATAGTTAACCATTGTTAAGAGTTTTTCATATTTCACAGAAGCAGATGGGGAACACCGCATCTGCTGGCAAGAATATTTTAAATCGGAGGGAAGAAATTCAGAAATGCATAAAATGTTTTTCTCATAACTTGCAGCTCTGTCGCAAAAAAGAATTTTCCAAAAATTATTTTTAGGAATGAAAAAACCTTTCCAAATACATACATGCATTTACATAATCTGTGGGGAAAATCCATTTGCATCATGTGGCAGCAAAACTGTACACTCATTGTACATGGCAGAAAATTCATTAAAGGTTTTGCACATGGCTTTAGCCATACTTCAAATCAATTTTTCTAAATTGACTTTTTGAAGAGTGTGGTTGCTTTGCAAAACAAAAATGTTATCTCACTCCACATAGTGGAAAATTGTGTTATTAAAAGTGCATGAATCATCGTTCTAATGGTGTCTTATTTTGTCATAAGTGGCTGCCTTGAAAAGTTTCTGTACTAATTGAATACCTCGTTCCATGCATGTATTTTAAAGGCTGATGAGAAAAAATAAATGGTGCAAGTGAGTCTGTGAAGTGTAAAATGTTTTATTTTCAGAGATGGGAAGGAGATTATATTCTCCTTCGAAGTAGTTCTCCCGCTTCCACCATAATAAATTTGTATTCCATCTTTTCTTTCCAGTGCTTCATGGAAGCATTCAAAGAATTCTTCCTCTCACAACATCTCCATTTTGTTTGTTTTTGCATTATATATTTTGCTTTTTAAATTTAAAGCTTAATGCGGCAGTTAAAAAAATAGGGTCCATGTGTATTGAGTGGTAACATCGCCCTTTTGTAGAATGCAGTGTTTTGCAAATGAGCTTTATTCATAAGCTGGGTTGACTATATAATAAATTAGAGCAAAAATGGCATTTCATTATACTTAGATTCTTTTTGAATCAAAGATGATACTTATAAAATGCCAGTAAAGGAATCCAAAATGGAACCATGGTTTCAGCCTCTATGGTTCTCTTCAGCCATCAAATTCAAATCTCATACGTTGCTCTGTATGAGATTTGAATTTGATGGCTGAAGAGAACCATAGAGGCTGAAACCATGGTTCCATTTTGGATTCCTTTACTGGCATTTTATAAGTATCATCTTTGATTCAAAAACGATCTAAGCTGGGTTGAGTTGGCAGATCTTAAAACTCCCTGTACATTTTTAAATTCACCTCAACTCTTCAATCTTGAAATTGTCTTTACACTTTCCAGGAGTGTTCATTAAATGAATCGGTCATTTTGAATGCCATTCTTTATGTATTTGTGTCTGTCTGTTAGTTACATAACATACCCGTGGGACTCTTCCAGCAAAGACACTTTTCCCCATTTAGTTCATTTAAATGGGAGATATTTATTTCTGATTTAGTCTTTTCACCTTTTCTTTGTTAACTGCTGTACACACATTTAAATGCATGGAATTTTTTCCTCACCTTGATTGTCAAGTAAGTATTTATGTATGCATGTGTTGGAGTTGTTGAAATGAAGTAGTTATATTAGACATTTTTTTAGCATGCATTCAACAACAGTCCTGGTGGACGGTCAACAGACTCAACCTCCAAAAGCCAAGATGAAAATTCCATGGAGGTTAGTAATATTGGATCTTTTATGGATCTTTTAAGTATTTAGAAATGATTTTACATCTGACCTAAAGGAGCCAGGTTATATCTGAAAAAAAAAAATTCTTTGAAAAGTAAATATCAGGTAGTAACTTTAACATTTGCAATATTTAGTGTCATTGAAATTCTTCAGTGCATGTGTTTTCATGGCAAAATGGCTTAAGATTCTTCCATAATGTTATACTTTTGATAGTTGCTCTACTTTATTTTGTTTCCATTTTGTGAACTTGGTGAAATAAAGGCCAAATGAATTTGTTCTTCAAAATAAGAATTGTCTTAACGCTTCATAGGACTGCATATGCAGAAAATCTTGCAGTGTACAAACAGAGATCAAGTTTATTGCAAAGTAGTAGTAGCACATTTTTTTTCTCCTATTGCAGTGAAACATTTCAGTTTCTTTTGAACATCATGATGATTCACAGAAGTGAGATGATACTGATGATCCCTAATAGTTTTCATAAAAACTTTGCTTTTTTAATTTAATCTCTAATTCCTATAAACATTATTACTTCTAGAAGTTTAAAACTGTTTCCAATAAGGGTGGTGCATGCAGTTTGTTCATTTTTACAATTTCTTCAAATACCTGCCCAACTTGTAAAAATTTCATGTCTGAAGTTGTTTTTTGAATGCCATTGAGTTCTGCAAATTGCAGGAACAAATGTACTTATATTAATTATGTACCACCTTTTAAACAAAAGATGTGGAAACTTTTTGAAGGAGTATAAATTGTATGAATATTTAAGAATTGGCAAAAAGTATCTTGGAAGAAATAGATGCAGAGTTTTCATGAATGATTTCTGTAAATATTTGCATACAATTTAATAAAAACACTAAGTACAAAACAGAAAAATCCATAAGGCAAAAACTGCATATTAAAAAATTCACATTTTGTGGATCTGCTTCATGAAGTTTTAAATTCCTGTCAAAAAGTCAAATCCTCTGTATTGCTTCTGCCATGGAGTAGGGTTTGTTGAAACTCAGCATGCATTGATGTTTTCCTCTTTTTTGTTTTGGGGTTTAACAACCACCTTTTTGGGCTATAATCAGTAACCCATTCATAATTGAAGGCTAATAGTTCCAGGAAGGGAAGCCAGCACCATAGTACAAACACATTACAAGTAATCATAGAAGATAATGAAAATTGTTGGTCCAGATATGTTGTGCTTTAAAAACACGCAAAATCTTTAGTTTTTCCATACATTTTTATGGCATGCACATACTTGAGTCTTTTAGAGCAATCAAACGCACAACCCTTCTGGAACTGTGTTTATCTCTAAATTTAGTTTGGTGTTCTGAAGGAACAGCATCACCACACTTATCTAACATGCATCATGGACAGCTTTTAGTCCATTCCTTTCTTTTGTGACAAACATTACAGTAGAGTGATTCTTCAGCCTTGTCTGATCCATTATTTTTCACAGGTACCTTGTTTTATTTTGCATCTGTAGCATATTCTATGAAGAAACTGAAGTAAAAAAATATGTAGAGAGCAAGTGGAGGCATGTTAGAACGTGTTACAACACAAATTTTTGTTAAAAAAAAAATATCCAGTCTAGGTAGATGTCCCTTGTACTTGATTCCTGTGAAATGCTTTGGATTGAAATCAAAAGTCCCAAGTTCAAAAACCTAATTATTGGCATTATCTACAGATCGCCAAGTAGTGATCGAAAAACCTTTTGTGAATGCTTTGACAATATCTTAAACAAAATAAATAACGAAAATAAAAATTGCATTTTTCTGGGAGATATTAATATTAACATTAACAACCTATCTCTAAGTGAAATCTATCTTAATATGCTATCGGGCAATTTTTTTCAGATGTGCATTTCTTTACCAACTCATGGTGTCAATATTCTAGACCATATTGGTACTAACTTACTTAATACTGCTTTAGAGTCTGGAGTGATTGATTTTAGTATTAGTGATCACAACCCTGTCTTCATTCATGTTCCAGTTTTTACAAATTACCATTACTCAATTAACCACAAAACAATCTCCTATTGTGACTACACCACGTTAGCTGACCTAGTTTCTAATTTTGACTGGGACAAGTCAGGTATCTTCAATACAACTTGTCCAACTATAGCTACTGAAATTTTGCAAGGCATTTTGAATGATTTCCTTGAGATCACAACCGTTCACAAGGTAGTTAATACTAAATATGACATTAAGATCAAACCTTGGATGACCAATGGAATCATTAGATCAATCAAACAAAAAGGATAAGCTTCGTAAAAAAAGTAGAAAGAATCCTTATAACAGTCACTTACGTGACAAGTATAAAAGGTATAATTATGCTCTAAGAAATGTTATTCAGCATGCGGAAGTTGCTTATTACAACCTCGCTATTTCACATGCGGGAAATAACTCATATCAAAACTGGAAAATAATCAAATCGGCAATTAACAAACGATCCTGTGCTACTGAAACTCTGCTGACGTTAAAAGGAAATTCTGGTAATTTTAATGTTGATTCAAAATCAGTCGCTAATGAATTCAACAATTAGTTCATTAACACAGGTCATGATTTAGCATCTCAGCAAAACTTGCCCACAAATACTAAAGGTTATGCTTCTTTATCCAAAATTAAGGAAGTTCCTTTTTCAATGTTTCTACGCCCTTTGGATGATACTGAAACCTATAATATTATCACTTCATTGTCCCTAAAAAGAAGTGCTGGTTCAGACAATATTAATAGCAGAGTCATAAAAGACTCTATCTCTATTTTAGTACCACTTATAACACATATTATTAATCTGAGTTTTTATTCAGGTCAGTTTCCTGACAGTCTGAAAATCGCTAGGGTTATTCCTATTTTTAACAAGAAAGATGACACCGAATTTTCGGGTGTAATAAGCACGTCTTTTTAATCTGTTCTGACGCAATATAAATTTATCGAAGCTATTCAAAGGCAATGGAACCGGTATGGAAAACAATAGTATCTGACAGAAGAAAGTTTTTCAATCTGGTCTTTAATCCCTCAGATATTGGTGTAAACGGAATCTTGAGCTTACGAACTCTTGGAAACAGAGTTATTGACAAAAATAAGATGTGACTTTACGTCCCTTGGTGGGAAAACCATGCATTATTTTAGGAAGAAAGTATTCACAAAAGGTTTATCCATATGAGCAGTATCGGTCCAAGAAAAAAAAATTTAGTCTAGTTTTCAGGAGCCCAGATTTTGCTACAAATACATCAGAAGCAGAAATTAACACTTATGACCCCTATTGGCCAAACCATTCTTTACAAAACATAAGAAATTATGTGAAAAATATTTTCCATCAATTCTTGTATGTGATACAGGAAGAATTTTTCAAATTGTAGTTTTAGGAGCAGAAAACGCAATTTACCTTTATGCACCCTAGCGGAAAGTCTTAAATGATTTACGTGAAAATTTTGAATTTATAGGAAAAACATTTCGCATCGGAAACACTATCCAACAACGCAGGAATTTTTCAAATTGGACTTTTAGAAGTAGAGATATTGACAAAAATATGATGTATATCTACGCCCGGCATAGAAACCATGCATTATTTAGAGAAGAAAGTGTTCCTAAAAAATTTGTCGACATGAGTAGCATCGGTCAACAAAAGACTTTATTTTCAATCGAGATTTTAGAAGCTCATATTTTGCTGCAAATACATCAGAAGCGGAAATTAAGACTTACGCCACCTGGTGGCCAAACCATTTTTTTACAAAAATTAGAAATTATGTGCAAACGATTTCCCATCAGGAGCTGTATCCGGTGCATAAAGAATTTTTCAAATCAGAGTTTTAGAAGCAGAGAAATAGTGGGAAACACAATTTACCTTTACGCCCCCTAGCGGAAAGTCTATGAATTACTTGAAAATTTTGAATTTATAGGAAAAACATGTCGCGCTAGAAACACTATCCAACAAAGAAGGAATTTTTGAAATCGGACTCCTAGAAGTAGAGATATTGACAAAAATAAGCTATAAGTCTACGCCCCTGGCGCAGAAACCAGGCACTATTTTAAGAAGAAAATGTTTCTAAAAGGTTTGTCGACACGAGCAGTATCGGTCTATAAACGGCGTTTTTTTTTTCAATTAAGAATTTAGCTCATATTTTGCTGCAAATACATCAGAAGCGGAAATTAAGATTTACGCCCCCTGGTGGCCAAACCATTTTTTACAAAAATTGGAGATTATGTGCAAACGATTTCCCATCAGGAGCTGTATCCGGTGCAGAAAGAATTTTTCAAGTCGGAGATTTAGAAGCAGAGAGATAGATAGGGAGAAACTGAATTTAGCTTTATGCCCCCTAGCGGAAAGTGTATGAATTACTTGAAAATTTTGAAATTATATGAAACACATGTCACACTGGAAACACTATCCAACAAAGAAGGAATTTTTCAAATCGAACCCTTAGAATTTGAGATATTGACAAAAATAATATATACATCTATGCCCCCTGGCATAGAAACCATGCACTATTTTAAGAAGAAAATGTTACTAAAAGGTTTGTCGACATGAGTAGTATCGGTCTACAAACGACGTTTTTTTTATTCGAGAATTTAGAAGCTCATATTTTGCTGCAAATACATCGGAGCGGAAATTAAGATTTACGCCCCTGGTGGCCAAACCATTTTTTTACAAAAATTAGAGATTATGTGCAAGCGATTTCCATCGGGAGCTGTATCCGGTGCAGAAAGAATTTTTCAAATCGGAGATTTAGAAGCAGAGAAATAGTGGGAAACACAATTTACCTTTACGCCCCCTAACGAAAAGTCTATGAATTACTTGAATATTTTGAAATTATAGGAAAATCATGTCACATGGAAAACACTATCCAACAAAGAACAATTTTTCAAATCGGACTCCTAGAAGTACAGATATTGACAAAAATAAGATATACATCTACGCCTCCTGGTGGAGAAACTGTGGGATATCTTAGGAAGAAAATATTCCGAAAAGGTTTATCGACGAGTGGCATCAGTGCACGAAAGAATTTTTTCAATCTATATTTTAGAAGCTCAGATTTTATGGCAAATACATCAGAAGCAAAAATTAACACTTACGCCCCTGGTGGCCAAAGTATTTTTTACCAAAAATTCGAAATTATATGCAAAAGATTTTCCATCAGGAGATGTATCTGCTGAAATTTTTTTTCAAATCGGAGTTTTAGAAGTTATCGGGAAAAATGTAATTTACTTTTGTGCCCCCTAGCGGAAAATCTATGTGTAATTTGAAAAGAAAACTATATCTAAAACACTCTTCGACATAAATGGAATCGAAAGATAAAAGAATTTTTTCAATCGGATGTTTAGAAGCAAATATGTGGATTAAAACATAATTTTGAATTCGACATTATCTGCATTTATGCCTTCTAGGGGCAAAATTGTACATTGTAAAAAAAAAAAATCTAAAGGAAGGAAGGATATTTCAAGCTTCCGAATGCAAAAAGAATTTTTCAAATCGGACTAATAGTTGCAGAGATACTGTGGGTACAGACAGACGGACGGACAAACCGATAACAAAAGCACTTTTTTTTTTACAAAAGATGTGCTAAAAAAGGAGATAGGGAATCTACCTGTAATTACAGACCGATATCTTTGTTACCCGTTTTGAGTAAGATTTTTAAAAGGTCTATTCACAGCAGAATGGTTGATTTTTTTTTTTTTACACACCCATGGTTATGCTCTCTTAGGAACAGTTCGGTTTCCAAAGAAACAGATCTACTGAAATGGCTGTTGCTAAGTTGTCAAACTTCATTTTCGAAGCACTAGATGACAGTGATTACACTATTTGTGTTTTTTATTGATTTCCAAAAAGCTTTTGACACGGTAAATCATGATATTCTCTTACATAAATTACCCAAATAGGGTTTTCGTGGCAAAATTCTTTCTCTCTTAATGAGCTACCTCTCTCATCGCAAACAGTATGCCACTGTAAATAAAATAAACTCCGATCTACTTAATATTTCATGTGGAGTGCCTCGAGGTTCGGTATTGGGACCGTTACTGTTATATATTAATGACCTTCCTCTGTGCCTGCAATCAACTCGTGCTTTGCTATACGCTGATGACACTGTCATTTTTCAAAAATGTCATGATTTGCATAAGTTACAGATAATGATCAATAATGATCTATCAAATTTATCTCATTGGTTATGCTCTAACAAATTATCATTTAATATTCTAAAAACCAACGCCGTATATTTCAGAAACGTTCATAAAAGAGAGGACATAAATAACTTTCCAGTCAGGATAAATGATCTCCCCCCTTAAAATTGTGGTCAAAGTTCAGTATCTTGGTGTTAGGTTTGATGAATTCTTTAACTGGAATACGCATGTTCAGTTTGTTTTAAAAAAGTTTCCTTACAGGTTGGCCTGCTTGGTAAAATTAAGCATCTCTTCCTTATCAATGTCCTAAAAACATTTTACTATGCTTTTATTTATACCCATCTCTCCTATTGTCTGGAATCTTGGTATTCAAATATAGGTGCAAACAATAAGTTATGCTTGCTCAAATTACAGAAGAAATCTGTTCGCTATATGCTGAACATAGATTACACGTCTCATTCAAAACCATTATTTCTAAAACTAAATATTCTAAAAATTCATGAAATTTTTACTTTGAAACTAGGTATCATGTTTTTTAAAATAATGCATCTTAAACTGCCTATTTTTCAATCTGACATCAAATATCTGGATTATTCTATCTTCACCAGATCTGTTGCTAACAACAAATTATGTCAGCCGTGTGTTAGATTTAATTATGGTTTAAATAGCATACTGTATAAAGCCATTATCCTATGGAATAATCTCCCAGAGAGCATCAGATCCCTGGAAAATATCAAAAAGTTTTCCTTGTCTCTGCAGAATTACATTGTAAATCACCCTGATCTCCATAACGAACGAATCTCAACCCTATCATTAAATTGTAGTTCCAAGGATGCTGCTAACAGTGGTGCTTCTGTTATAACCATCTTACTTGCTTTCATATACGCCATTTGTTTTATTCTTTTTCTTACATCTGATAGGGGGAATCGCCTTACGACCAATGTGTTCAGATTCCTCCTGGTGTATTGCATTTTCATATAACTGTAAGTTTTAAATGTGTGCAATAAATAATTGTATTGTTTGTATTTATTTGGTGGTCTTTGTATCATCTGTGTGCAGTACCTTTGTTGCTTTCTACTGATACTTAACTCTTTCTACCAAAGTTAATAGTGGGCACATTCTGTACTGTGCTGCTTTCAAGTGTGCCTTTGAGTCTTACAGTAGTACATCACAAAGACTATAATTAGTACAACTCTTTATAACCTTTCTTCCAATTTTTTTAATGAGTAAACTTTTTTATTGTCTCTTTAAATCGCTCATTGGGATCACTTAATGACATAATGAATTTTAACCATAAATCAACAGGTATTAAAAACTTTAAAAATATGTTTAAGTTATGTAAAAAGAAAAAAGTTTTCAACTGATAACTTCAATCATTTTCAACCTAAGAAAGGATGGGCAATGGCAAGTGGTTTCCAGATCCCAATAATGTTGTATCCATTATTTTTCTTTTAAAAATTATTTCCATTTTAATGAAATATGAAATGGAAAATCATGATTACAGTTTTTGAGGTGAAACAAATGTCTAAATTTTCCTGATAGTCTAAACTGATTGATAAGTGGGATGGTTCATTTGGCGTCAGTACATCAAGGTTCTACAGAAGTGTCCCCCAAAGTTAGGGTGACCAATGAAGTGTCAGAATTTTCTTTATGGACAGGAATTTTATGTTCCATTACACAGCTGTTGATACTGTGTGTGGTAAGTGTTTCTAATGTAGCATGTTTCACTGGAAGATGTTGAGATCGGAATGAGGTAAACTCCAGGAAAATTAAAGGACACTATTTTATCTCTATCATCCAATGTTAATTTGGTGATAGAAGGGTTAAAACTGGTAGCTAAATGATACTCAAAAGTTTTGAAAATTTGTATAGCTTGAAGGATGGATGGTGGGGTATAGATTCGGAGAACTTTATTTTTAGTATAGTTTTGTTGGACGCTTCCGATTTTTTATCTTGATTCATAATGAGTGATTAAGTTTTAGATATTTGAAGTGGGTATCCATGTGAAGTTTTCAAGATTTTCCTACGTTCCTTTTCAAGAGTGCAGATTTTATTGCAGATTTATTAAGTCATTTATTTATTAGTTATGTTATTGCAGATTTTATTAAGTCAGTGGCAAATTCTAAGGGCGTGCAACTGCCCCCCCCCTTCCCAAAGAAGTAATAAGAAAAGAAAATGAATACTATTTTTAATAATTTGCAGCAAAAGTTTAGTGGGAAACAGTAATTTGGTGTCAAAGATTTGGCAGGGTTTCCGTCATAAAAAGGTAGAAAAATAGTGAAGGCATGCTTGCACAGATGACTTGTGCCTTCTCTCCCACTCAGAATGTATGTACGCACGCTGCCTGAAGGTCAACACAGCTTTTAGGTGGCAAAGGTGGGTTTAGTTGGTTGAGATAGCTGTGGAGTTGAATACATTCATTCATTCATTCATTCATTAACAAGGAACTGTACACCAACTGTACTTAAATAGTATAACTATACTAGTAATCCGAAATTTCCTGTGTAGAATAGAAATAAAAGTTTCCAAGCTTTTGCACATCAACCAGACTGCCCTGTCCAGAGAAGTAAAGTTCAAGTCCGCCACTCCTATGTGGGATGACATAAAGAAAATGGCTTCCTACTCCACCCCAAAATCTACTGCCATTTGTGAAACCCTGGAGATCATAATCAACAGCGAGTCATGCAATGATAGTGTCTTGCTGGAGTTGCCACGAATTTGGAACCAGTTCTTCAAATAGTGAATGCCTCTTGTTTTCCTTCCACGATTCCACGTGCGAAACAAGCATAATGCCTCGTGTGTTTGAATACCTGTTTACATTAACATCTTTTCGTTTATAGTCAAGTCGCCACATTCAAATTTTTGAAGTGTTATGTTATTCAGTTTGCTGTCTACTTTCCTTGAAAAAGCCATCTGGTTGATATGCGAAAGCTTGGAAACTTAAATTTCTATTCTACACCAAGAAATTTCGGATTACTACTTATACTATTTAAGTACAATCATTCATATCATCTGTGTTTTGTTTGTTTCCTGGTGTGTTAACAATAGAAGGTAATGAAAAAGTGTCACATGTTATTTGTAATTTAATTTCTGCGTTGTTTGGCAGAACTCTTGCAGAGAAAACAGAATTGTTAAGAGTCAGGCCATGTCCAGCTATTCCTAATTTAGTTAGTAAACATAAAGAAAAAAAAAAAATAACCAAGAGAATATATAAGACATTTTTTATCATTGTTCAGTACTAAAACACTGATAATTTAGTGGTTCAGAACATTTAAACAAATTATTTTGTTGGCCTTGCTTACTATTTTCTAATAATGGAGTTTGATCAAAAACAGGATTTGATAATTTGAATACACTTATAGTATCCATTTAACAAACATGAAAAATCAATGAATCATGTGTTCAATTAAATGGCTTTTGAAGAATAAGAATAGATCATCAATTAAATGAACAAAAAAAAAAGTGGCAGGTTCTCTACATAATGATAAAAAGATATTGAGAAACTACTTATAGATGCCTGGTATTTTTTAGGGAAATGGGAGCTACCATTTTGAGTCCACAATGAGTTTAGTAGTTCTGACAATAAAAGGAATTATTTAGAGCTCTTAGAATTGATTTGTCAATACGATCCTATTTTAGACAATCTTTTAAGAGAATCAACAATTTTTCATGAAACTGCAAGATTGATTCAAAAGGATTTAATAAATTGTATTAGTTCTTTAGATTTTAGAAAAAATCAAGGTAGATGTATCCTAGATTGGCTTTGTTGCTATTATTTTAGATTAAACTTCTGGCATAATAAACAAATCGCAACTTTCCACAGTTTTACGTTATGTAGATTTAAGCAGAGGTACAAGAAACATTTATTGGTTTTACAGACATCAGTAGCGATTGATCTGCTGTAGATTTGTTAGAGCCTGTGAAGAAAACTTTATCAGCTTTTAAGTGTGAAACCAAACTAGTTGCCCAGATGTGTGATGGCTGGACAAAATGGCGGCTTAAACAAACTAGTCTAAGGCATTTACCCTTCTGCTGTATTTTTCAGTTACAGCGATGTTCTTAATTTAACCCTTACACAGTCAGCTTCCTGAATAAAAGAATGCAGTATTTTTTTCCAAACTTGCGACCTTTTTAATTTTTTAATTTTTTTTTTTTTGAAATTTAAAAAAACAACTTAGTTTTCAATCACTTGTTTAAAAAAAAAAAAAAACTACCTAGGTTAGCACTTACCCACTGAAACTTTTGGTCTAGACTAGTGAATAAAGTACAAGAACAACATGAATTGTTTATATTATTTTTTAGTTATATTGTAGATGGTTCAGATACTGAAACAAATGCCACCCGGTGGCACAGTGGTCTAAGCGATGGCCTCTGATCATTTGTCCAAAAGGGGTCCGGGTTCGAATCCCGGTGAGGCATGGATGTTGTGTTTGTCTTACGGCACTGGCTCTCTCTCTTCCCTGTCACCAGTGACCCTAAATTACGGACGGGCGAATGCTTATAGCCCATTGAGTTGCTCACGGTGGTAGTTAAACCTCCAACCAAAAAAAAAAAATAAAAAATGCTGAAACAATAAGACTGTTTCACAGGCCTGAGGATTTCAGACTTTTTGGAAAGAATTTATGAGATTCCTTTTTAAAGTGGTGTCTGTCATATTCTCATTCACTGATGTACTCTTTTAACATCTCGCAAACAAAAAACATGACATAGCATACTGTTCAAAGAGGGTAGATGACATAACTGAAAAACTGCAAGATGTACGACAAAACAGATTTGACAAAATATAAGATGAAATAAACTAACCAAATAGAAGAAAGTTGTGAATCGGATATTAAGGTGGTTCCACCTAAAATCTCTGCCCTATGTTTTCAATGGTAAAATTTCTTTACATATTTTCTTCGCAATTAATGTATTCCCAAAGAAGAACATTTTCACATCAATAAAACTTTTAAGTTATAGCATGGTATACTTAATATTGGATAAAAAAAACCATAATTATATTAAAAATCAAACATTCATGTTCAGACCTGTTAATAGATGGTGCAACATGTACATTGATGACTTCAGTGGACAAAAAAATGTTGGATTGCGTAATTATGGTTATGTTTTAGCAAGTGTTAAGTATCCCATACTATAACATAAAGTTAGTGTGGAATTAACTTTTTTACGGGTCTTATAGAGGTTATTAGTAAAAAAAAAAGTTTGTGGTCAAATTTTTGAACTAAAGCCTAGTTCATCACCAGGACTACGTCACTGGAGTAGTTGCTGCCACTCAGTTGGAAGAGTCCAACCGCAATTATCGTTAATTGTGGTACTTCTTTTTCTTGCTATTTCGATCCCTTCTTCTTCTAGTTTCCTCTTTACTAAGTTTGACTGGTGGGCGATTATTCTTACTGAGTCCCAATTTATGGAGTGTCCACTTGCTTGTATATGTCTGTTTAGCCCTGTTTTGTTACTAATGTTCCTAATAGCTGCTTGGTGTTCTTTCATTCGGACTTTAATACTTCTCCCTGTTTCTCCTATATACCTGAGTCCGCAGTTAGTCATTTCCACAGTACACTATGAATAGAGGTGCCATAAATTCATTTACAACTAGGATAAAGTTTTTCAGATTGCTTAATACTAAATGCTTAACACAACACTTGATTCCTGAGACCGTTAATGGTTTAAGACAACCACGAACGGTCTCTCGAATCAATATATAGCAAGAAGTGTAACTTTGTTCTTGATTGTTGAATTACAGCTCTCCAAACATCAACACAATTTCCCTTTTAATAACCACAAGTGCAAGAGTTTCTTACCTGAATCACATTATCTCGTAAATTCAGCTTATGCCACATACAGATCTTCAAGATATCGAGCGTTCCAAATTCAATCAATAAATCTTCTTTCTTCGTGTTACCGCTCCACACACTTTTACATTTGACGTGGCTTTTTATTTGCCTTAGACTCAGTCTCAGTCGTAGCCAAAAGGTATAAGGAAATTCGGGGAAGTTAACGTGCCGTTCAGAAGAAATCTATAAGGGAGAAGTAACATAGTTTACACGAACACAGAAACTCGAGAAAGAAGGCTAAATGAGAAATATACGTCAGACTTCTAAGATACAGCATTCGATCGAGTTAAAACGTATTTCCTTATAGACGAAAGAAAATTGAAGCTCATAATGGAAAGTGATAGGCTCAGTGTTCTCTACGAAATCAGCGTTTTCGAGAGCTGGTTTGTGGTTAGCGTTTGGGCTGTAAGTTTGTTTTTAAATTGCCTTGCCCTTGAGGCACGAATTGACCTTTTCTAGCAAAGTCAAAGGTCTTTAGTTCCTCATCTGTGTCCTGAAAATGTTTGACTGGCAGGAAATGGGCTCACGCCACTTTCGATGATGAACCCAGTGAACCAATATTCGCTCACATGTTACTGCTATCCTCAGGAATAAAATTTCCCCCATTCACGTGGTTGTAAATTGAGTAAGCGTTTCAAGCATATGATTTTTTTTATCAATTTACTTAGTAATCATGCACGTTATGGATACAATATCAGGCATTTTAAATTTTCAGCTTTGGGAATACATTGATTGCGAAGAAAATGTGTTAAGAAGTTTTGCCATTGGAAACATAGGGCAGAGATTTTAGGTGGAACCACCTTAAGAAACAGAGTATTAATAGAGGAAATGAACTGCCACTAGCTGTGACCTTCAAATGTCTGTTTTTGGAAATTTTGAAACATATTGGTGCAAATAAAAGAACGATGTAAGAGTATAGGAAAACTGGAGTTTCTTTATTCAACTGTAGTGTCTATGATAAATTTAGCAAGCAATTTCCAGACAAAGAATTAAAATCTTTGGAAAAACTGTATGGACACATTTTTGACATTTTACATTTGAAAAATGAATTGACAGTTGTTATTCATCATCTGCGTTAAGAACAAACTAATCTTTCAGTTACCGAATTTTTTGATCAGAAACAAATTGCATCAAGGACTGAAAGAAGCATACGGACTAGCAACATTAATGGCTACAATCCCTGCAACAACATCAAGTGTTGAAAGATAGTTTTCAGGTTTAAAATTAATAAAGACATTTTGTAGATCAACTCGAGGACGAGAACAGCAGAGTTCATTGGCAATGTTATCCATTGAGAAAAAAATTCTTGCCAAATTAAAAGCCTCTCCTTCATTTTATAACAATGTGACTGAAGACTAAAGAAAATACAACAGAAGAAAAGTGGGAAAAGTTACTGTTAATTAGGATATATATATATAGGCGTGTGTGTGTGTGTGTGTTTTTATATTAATTATACATACAAGGGATTTTTTTATAAATTGTGTTATCAAAAAAATTGAACTGCATCTTATCCAGACATCTGTGAAAACCTTGGATACTCAAATCATCGGTAAGTTTTTAAGTATTTTTTTTTTAATATTTAATTCATTTTATCAGACGAGGATGTATTCAGTTTAATTGTGAACTGAATAAATTAGTTTGAGTAGAATACTTTAATAAAGCATGTGGGATTTTTATAGATAAATAGTGTACAAAATTATTCCCGATTTCAAACGGCTAGGCAAGATATGTCTAAAAACAAGTACAAGTCCCATCTTTATATATAGTGTGTACAGTGATTATTTTTTGGACCATGGAGTGGGCTTATTTTCTGAGATGTGCTCCGGTTCTGTAACATGCCCAGGTTCCATTAGCAGGATATGCCACTATATTAGATATATGAATAAAAGATTTGTGGCAGCAAATTTGTAATTTTTGAAAGATAAATGAATGAAATGGAGTAATGTTTAAGTGGTTGCAGTAGGTTTATGGAAAATTGATCTTGAGATTCTGTGGTAATTATTCCTTTGGAGAGAAATAACCAAAATCTATATGCACTTGTTCTCTTCGATATTCTTTGTAAATTTTATGATAGGGAACTTATTGATGATGAAGTGCCTTATTGGTTTTGCCAAACCTCCGTGGACTGACATGAAACAAATTGCTCCATTGCTAATTGTTTTTCACTTATTAATTGAGAAAGTTTAGGAATTTTTCACACCCCTAAAAACTGTAATTCTGATTCTTCATTTCATATTCCGTTAATATGGGAATTAATTTTGAAAGTAAAATAATGAATACAACATTGTGGATATGGCTACTGCTTATCCGTTCTTTCTTAGGATGAAAACTGAAGTTCTCAGTTGCCAGCAGAGGTGTAGTAATGGAGTGTCAATGAGGGGCAGTTACTGCTGGGTGCTACTCCATGGAAAAGGCAAAAGAGTTGGAATGATGTTGCTACCAAACCTGGAAATGTCCCATGGCAAGTAATGTGATATGGAAATGCACTTTCCACGTATAGAAAATTTCCTTGAAATTAACTGAATGTTCGAGAAAGCTTACAACTGAGAAAATGGAGAGGATACTTTTGTGGAAGGTACTGAATAAATATGGTGTTACTGGGAATCTACTTAATAGTGTAAAAGCCATATATGCTGGCAGTAGAGCTTGTATACAAGTGAATGGTGGTATATCAAACTGGATTTCTGTTGATGCAGGAATCGGACAAGGTTGTGTAATGTCACCATGGCTGTTGAATATATTTATGGATGCCTGCATGTATGATTCCAAAATGGACAATACTGGTTTATGTCTTGGTAATATCTGTGTGTGCAGATTGCTGTATGCTGATGACACAGTCATGTTGACAGAGAGCAAAATGAGTTGCAGAGTATGTTGTCCAGGATGTACAAAGTTTGTATGAAATTCAAACTGGTTATAAATAAAAGAAAAACTAAAGTTATGGTTTTTGAGTGAGGAGCTGTTAGTACTGAATGCAAGATAAGTCTTAATGGCATAGTGATTGACCAAGTGAGTGAGTTTATATATTTGGGAAGCATGTATGACAGAGAGAACAAATTAGATGACAAAATTAGTAGGAGAGTAAATTCTTAATTGAAAGTCATAGCTGCTTTAGTAGGATTTCACAGGAATGATGGGTTCTCAAGAGATTCCCGCATGGCTGTATATGAAAGTGTAATTGTTCCTACTTTGATGTATGGCAGCAAAACCTGGGTACTGCAGAAGAGACAAGAGTTGTTTGTGTGCTGGATAGATGCGTTACTTACGAGGAGTTTGTGGCAAGACTCTGATTGTGTGAGGAATGAAGATGTGCTGCAGATGTGTAATATGGGGCTAAATATTGTTAGTAAGGTGGAGACTAATATTCTTAGGTGGTTTGGCCAAGTTTAAAGAATGAGTGACGAGATGCTTACTAAAAAAAAAAAAAAAATTCAGCCCAAGTGGCAGGAAAGAAAAGGTCAAGGAAGTCATGGGAGGATCAGATTCAGGAGTGTCTGCTTGAAAAAAGATTGAGTATGAAGTATAGAAGGTCTTGTGTACGTCGTGTGATGAATGTCAGTGAAGCCCGAGTTGTGTGTCAAGATCGCTGTAAATGGAGAAATTTGATACAACAACAGTAAGTCAATAATCAGTTAAAAATTTTCTTGGTGGTTTATATTTCTTTGTGGAGCTAACCTCTGAATTTTGGAGAACAGCTTAGTGATATGTATGTAATTGAATGTTCATTTCCTTTTAACTTGTTGAATATGTCATAGAGAGATGCCACCAGTTTATTTCATTTAGACTTCGAATCAGTGCATGTTGCTGGATCATCTGAATTAAACTTTGAATATTCTATGAAGGTTTGCAACATCACCTTACAGTACATAACTTTTTTTCTTTTCACTGGTGGTTTGGAGGGCACAGCAGAAGCCTGTTTAGTGATTATACTTGTCTGCAATATACAATTTGTCATTCGTGCACTATCCACATAATGCAATTCACTTCTGTTGGAGAACACTGACTTAGCTGGTCAGCTACTAGTTGTTCAATAGTTATGGCCAATTTCCACTTGGAAGGGGATGAAGGTTTCTGAATTCTCTTCACATCAACATTTCAAACCATGTGTTGTCGACCAATGATATTTCATTTTCACTCCCTTGAATTTTTGTGAAATTGGTCATGGTAACATCAGCATCACTTTCATGTCATTTGTGTAGACTCTTACCATAGTAATGCAGCCCATGCTGCAGAAAAACTTCTTTTTTTACTGAGAATTTCTGTTACAAATAAAAAGTGAAAAGAAATCTAAATGGCGTATTAGAAATAAATGCAGTTATGTGACAAACATTTAATGGAGAAAGCAATCATCTTCATTCACTGTGTAAGGCTGATAGAGGTAGAATTTACTGCCGAAATGTTCCTCCATTAAATATTTGTCACATAACTGATATGCATTGATTTCTAATGTCACTTAGAATTCCTTTCCCTTTTCATCTGTTTCTTGTTAAGTGTTTCTGCTACCTTGTTTTTATGGATTCTGTGACTTAAACAATCCTCTGTTAAATGTTTGTCATGTAACTGTTACCTGTTGATTTCTAATATGTCATTTAGAATTCCTTTCATTTTTAATCTGTTTCTTGTTACATGTTTGTGCTACCTTATTTTTATGGATCTCATGACAATGCAACAAATGTAAATTCTGTGATATAATAGGTCACTTTTTATTGTCTAAAAGAAACTTTCTGAAAATTTCATGCATCATTTTGAATGACCCTAATGTATGTCATAAGTTTTTGTTTTTTTCTCCAACCCTCTTTATGAGGATTTCAAACAACTTATGAAAAGTGATTCTTCGCTTTCAGAATACAACTGGCTGATGTACAGTGAAAAATTCCAAGTATGCATAATCATATTTTCAGACGGCATAATGTGTTAATTATTTTTTTATTGTACTGGTTGAAAAGCAGTTTAAACCAAAACAGTGAATAATTTTTGCATCCTTTGAACCTGTTAACATATTTGGATAATAAAAGAGCAAAATCAGTGCAGGATGTTCTTTGAATCTTCCTTCGTTTTGAAAAACTTCCCTTTCCCCTCCCCCTCTTTCATTTAGGGTGACATGTCATAGATCAAAAACCAAGTGGTGTGTTCAAAACTGGAAGAGAAAGTTTGGGAACAAAAGAGAGTCAATGAAATCTAGCTAGTCGTTCATATGGGTTATGGAGATCCTGGAAAAGTTTTGGAATTCCATGTTGTCCTGAAAATGTCCTAACATTCCTTTTACATGCCCAGGAATTTTATCTATTTTCAATTTTGTCTGTGCGAGATGGTTTATAGTTCAGGATTTTTCTAGTGTTATAACTTATACCTGACAGATTTCCCTCCCCTATGCAAAACACAAGGGGGAGAAGTGTTGATTTTGTTTTTTTAGCAATGCTGAAGCTGAGTTGTTTTAGTATCGCCACAGATGTTAGAATGGCCTGCTACACGCAGCATATCATATCATATCGTGCATAACAGCAGCAGTTGCAGCAATAACTCTTGTATGCAGCTCATCAGTATTGGTTGATAGTGGTGGTACATAGTCTTTGCAAAGCCCTGCAAGAAAAATCTAGTGATGTAAGGCCGGGAGAACGATGTGGCCATGCTACACACGCACCTCTATGAATTCACTTACCTGGAAGTCGGGTGTTTAGGTGCAACCTTACGTCGTTTAGGTAATGCAGAGGTGCTCCATCTTGTTGGAAGTGTAAGCGTCTGTCGTGGTCATCGAACATGTTCTGTGGTGGCATGTGGATGTTCACTTCCCCAATTCTGAAGTTATGGGTGTTGAATTGACCATTTATATGAGAAGTGCGCTCATCACAGAAAATGATAGTCTTAAGAAAGTCCTTATTTTCTTCTATCTGACTGATCATTTCAGTACAGGGATCTTTGTGTATCTTTCCATCATTTATCTTCAGCTGGTGTACAATGTTAAATTTTTACGGCTTGAAATGCAGACGATGTCTCAAAATGTGCTGTGCAGTCACATACGGAATGACAGTTTCCTGAGATACATGTTTCATTGACTTTTGAGGACTTCTAACGAAACTCTCATTCACTCTGTCCGTAACAGTGTCGAAGGCACATGGCCGACTGCTTGACATTGGATGATGAATAGATCAGCCCATTTCCACAAAATTATTGTGTTACATGTAAATCGTATGCCTACTTGAAGGTTCTTGGCGGTATTGCGTGTGAGACATTCCTCTTGTGTCGCAGATTTTGCTTCCTTGAACCAAAACACACAACACACTCACTCTGCACATTCAAAAGTCTCCATTTTGCAAGCATTTGACATGGAACACCCTCCCATGGCGGAATTCTGTAATCCAGTGACATGGCAGAAACTTTTGTTGTGTTCCACTTATGCGACTAGCTCAGCTTCTGTATGTCTTCAGAGTTATTACCTATACCCCTGCAGAGTTGTAAACCCCCTTTTGAAACACCCTGCATACTTGCTCTTGTAGTGTTGGTTTGAAGGGGAAGAAAAAGCATGGCACCTTCTTTTCATAACCTTATATTGACCTGTATATGACAAGGTTATGAAAACAAGAGGTGGACTATCACTATTGTACAAATGTTTCAAACCGAGTCACATGACCAATTATCAACACTTTCTCTGTGGAATACAAATGGAGAAGGATTGGATATTATCTCCCACGAAATTGGCCGTTGAAGACAGGTTATTTGTAACTGAAATTATACTTCTTATTTTATCCATTGATGTTTCTACAGGCTGAAACATTTGTTAGTTGTTGTTTTTTTCCCCTTCAGGATCTTATAACCCTCAGCGACAGTCCATCCGTTGTGGTTCCTCATACAAGTCCTCAACAATTTAGTATTGGGGATGACGATGGGTTCCCTAGTGAAACAAGTACTCCTCAAAGAACACAAGTAATAATTAGCTTTGATGTTAATGTTTATGTATTGTCTTTGTATTTTCTTTATTGGTATTAATGCTTATTTGTATGATCCTGTGTGCCTATGTTACAAGGTTAGGAGGTTTAATTCAGATTAGAGGCAAGGTCTTCAGTTTAAAGGTAGGTCTTCAGTTAAATGTTGAGAATTTCCGTAGTGTAAGCAAGTAATGAAGGTAGGAAGAAGGGGTGAGGTTTAATACCTGTTCACAGAGCACTTGGTAAGATGTATTTAACCTCCAACCAGGTGCAAAATAACAGAAATTGTTGGGGGGGGGGGAACTCGTATGAAAATGGGAGACTTTTAATAGCTTGGAGGTTCACCTTGCAAAAACCTTTTTGTCTTTCTTCTTGGAAAATGTTACTCAATGTAGCATGAAGTTCAAAGCCCTATCTCCCCACATACAGTTCTGTCACCCCTGCTACCAATCATTTGTGTGAGTAATCTAGCATTAGGTTATCGAGGTAGGTGAAATTCTGTGTTAGATTATTTGTTTAACATTTGTTTGCTTGTAGTGCAAAACAAGACCCCCCCCCTCCCCAAAAGTAGTTTGTGTAAGTTATAATGTTTTTTTTAGTCATTTGTTAGGTTATGTTAATGTGCTTGGTACCCTATAGGATGTTCATGATACTATACAGTTTAGTATTCAGAATATATTACTCAGTGGCGTATCTTGGGCCTGAGACCTGGGCTATCTACCCTATTATTGTTTTTTTAAAATTGCGAAGTTTATTTTCTAATTGTTAAGTAATAGAAGTAACATTTTTTCTCTAAATTTTAGGTACATGCTGTTGCTAACATGATATCAAATAATTATGAGGATTAGAATTTGAACACTTATTTGTACACTAACTCCATTCTTCTTTCCTTTTGTGTGAACTTGAGTGTTACGTTTTCACAAAAATGTTTCTTCAGTGTACTTTTTCATATTTAAAAGTGTTTTCCCCTATTAACAAACTAGCCAAGTTGCTCGAACGTGCATGTCCTTGTGTGGCTCTAAGATATACCTTGATTCTTTTTAATATGGAAAAACTTCTTTCGGCAGTTGCAGAACAGTTTAATATTGATCTGCTAATTTGTACACCTCAATAAACACAATGTCCAATTATTCAACTTTATGTAACAAGTAATGTTCCTTACTGATTTGTTTTGTATTCATCAAGGGAATTAAACACCTTCAGTTCATTTTTTAATCGAGCTGTATCAAAATTTTGAAGCATAGAGTTCTTTAAGCTCTGATAGATGTTCAGGAAAGCTTTCACAAAATTTATCAAAACAGTTCAAATACAACAAAGCCACGAATTTAAGATATAATATCACTGATTTTAATTCATTGACACCTCACACAAACTGAAACAACTCTCGTGAAACACGCGCTGGAAGCGTGGCGGGACTGAGGTAGTCTGAAGTCTTCGTTTTTTCAGAGCAAACCCTTCGCCAAAGCAATGAACACTCACGAGCTCCGTAGCTCATTCAAGTTGTCATGGAAACGCTAGCAGGAGATAGCATTGAAGCTCTTCGCATCAGAACAGTGAAGTCTCTCGAAGACCTACTTGCGTTACGTTGATGCCGTTGATCATTGCTCGCCAGACTGATTCTCATAATTGAAAGAAGCGAATCCGCTCATGTTTTTTTCACACAGAAATCATTGACATATCTTAATACCATCGATAATTTACTTTTATTTGTGTATATTTAATTAACTTTTATTTGTGTATATTTAATTAACTTTTATTTGTGCATTCCCTAGGCTTAGCAGCTAGCCTAGCTAGCATCACATATACGCCACTGATATTACTGTAGTTCGGGTGTGCATTGAATAAGGTAGGATTTGTTAAACAAAACTTGTTATCAAACTTTAAAAGTTTGTGTACACTAAGCCAAAAGAAAATATGGAAGTGGAACTTTTTGCAATTTTTGGCTCAAAGAGAACTAACTACACCATAAAGTGAGAAGAACCATTACAATACAGTCTCTGTAGCTGTGTATGTATGTGTAAGTTATGTGTATGTATAAGTTGCAATGTTTTTGTTAGTCATTTGTGTAAGTTATGTTAATGTGCTTGGGTATTCTATAGGACTTTCTTCATCATACAATACAGTTTGTTATTAGAAATATTATTGTAGTTCAGGTTTGCATTGAATAAGGTAGGATTTGATAAACAAAACTTTTGTTTGTTATCAAACATCGAAACTTTGTGTACACTAAGCAGAAGGGGGGCGGGGGGGAGTGGAAATATGGAAGTGAACTTTTTGCAATTTTTGACTCAAAGTGAGCAGAACCATTACATGCAGTCTGTGTGCAGCAGCAAATGCAGATTGGTTCATTTCATTATCCAGAATGACATTGATTATGTGATTCTGAATCACATTATCCAGAATGACATTTCATTATGTGATTCTAATCTCTTTTGTTAGCAGATTTCTTCCACTTAATATTTGGTCAAAGCCTATGTCTGTGTTAATAGTTCTTGTTGAGACATATAAGTAATGTGCAATCCATTCTATTGTTATTTTTTACTGTATGTAAGAATGCTTATCAAGCAATGTAATGTATGCTAGGAGATAAAAGTCGGTATTGCTTATTTCTTAACTCTATTCAGTATCATCGAGGCCCATTAATCAGTGGTGTGTTGAAGTACATAAAATGTCTCAAAATTGATGGTTAATGGTTTGACATAATGTGGTTTCTCCTAATAAAGGCAAAATTCAGTTTAGATTTGTGTTCTCATTATAGTGTAAAATGGGGGGGGGTGATTAAAGTTCTGGTAGTTCTGGTATGTTTTATGTAGTTCAGAAATGCAACGTGAAGTTCCCAGAAATTTTGAACGAAAGTTTGTCTGAAAATTACTGGATGTTTTTGACATTTTTGATAAAACATCTTTTGGTCATACCATAATGGCGTGTAACATTAACTTGAGCTGGATGTGACATCACAAAAGTCAGTTGCATTTTTCCTGGTAGTCAGATAAAAACTTGAATTTCTGATTTTCTGACAAAAGATGTCAGAATTAACTTCTATCCATGTAGATGCCTCTTCAGAACAATTGAAAATCACATTGTCATAGAGTAAGAATCAAACTCATATCCCCTGAGCCGCCCCGGTGGCGCAGTGGTCTAAGCGATGGCTTCTGATCGTTCGTCCGAATGGGGTCCGGGTTCGAATCCCGGTCAGGCATGGATGTTGTGTTTGTCTTACGGCACTGGCTCTCTCCCTTCCCTGGAACCAGTGACCCTAAATTAGGGACGGGCGACTGCTTATAGCTCATTGAGTTGCTCACGGTGGTCGTTAAACCTCCAATCCAAAAAAAAAAAAAAACATATCCCCTGATTTCTGAGCATGCCATCATCACATCACCCAGGGAAGTCTAGTTTCAACGACATGAAGCATAGCGTATAGGGTATCTGGCAAGCTTTCATTTTGTTCTAGTTAAGATGCCTGCTTGCTTGTAGCAGAGATTGCCACTTGAAACGAGGATCTACATTCAATACCAGCAGTTCTCAGATGCAAACATCAGCAAAAATTGGGAAGCAATAATCTCCAGCTCACATGGAAGTTGCTGAAAGTAATTGTTTTTATTGCATGCAGATGCAAGAAAACTTTGACCAACTATTTTCTGTGCCCATAACAATTCCCATTATGGATGATTTAATAATGCAAAATGAATTTTTCCAGTCCATCATCTGAAAGCAAAGATTTCCTGCCCATAGGTGGACAGTGTGTCATTTTTATTATGTATGTATGTATATATCAGAATGAGAAAAATTGTGAATATACTAAATTATTTAGTTATTGGCACAGGTTTTTGGTCTCTTGCTGGCATTTTCAATGTCTGTTCTTAATTTGATGACAGCTGTAAACAACACCTGCAAAAGTCATCAGGAGGCCAGAAATGTCTGCCATTTTCTTAGTGCTTCCCTGGTGGCTCGCTGGCTTCTGACCATTCGTCCACAATGGGACTAGGTTTGAATCCCCATGAGGCATGGAAGTTGTTTGTCTTACAGCACTGTCTCTCTCTCCCTTTCCTGGAACCAATGGCCCTAGATTAAAGATGGGTGACTGCTTATAGCCTGTAGAGTTGCGCACAGTTGTAGTTACACCACCAAATTAAAAGAAAAGTTTAAAAAGTTAGTAACTTGGAGAATACTGTTATTAATGTAAAATCATTATTGATGAAATCAATTATGGGGTACAATGTTATGCAGTTCTTGTATTGGATACTACTCAGAACTGTGGAAAGACAAGCATAATTTTTGCTGATGTTTAGCATAGTTGGCATCAGTTTGCTTGTGATTGAACATCTTTATAAAACCATGTATTTGCAAAAGCTAAGAAAGTTTAATAATTTATTTGTTAAAATGGATTTGTTTTTATGCCTTCTATGTTCATTAATAGATCTTAGTGTATTTTAGTATAATTTGTGTTGTTTAGTCTCTTCCAGTGGAACATGGTTGCTCAAATAATTCAGGATACTCGTGTTTATGATACACTGTGCTAGAATCACAATGAGTTGTATAGATTATAAAGTTCAACAATCATTTAAGTAGACTGGCATTATAAATGTTAGATTTCATCAACAACCTTCAGCAGATGTGGTCATCCTTCAAGTTTCTCCCTGTTGTCTGTCTAACTTTATGTAGACATTTTTATGTCTATGAAGTGTTTTGAAACTTTTGTGGATAGTATTTTCTTCAAGTTCTTTGCACATCGCTCTAAATGTTTGTTTCACTTAGCCCACACTGCTAAAAATTGAGGACTCCCCTACCCAAAAAAAATTACAGGTGCCTGTTTCTAAGACTACATTATTAATGTTTATACCATTTGAATTTTGTGGTTGACAAGTAAGGAAAGGATTGGAAATATATGTATAAAAAGATGTGGTTCATTGGAATCATTTGTGTCTTTTCTCATTGATGTTACATATTTATTAATTGGAACTGGTTCTGTTCTGTATATTTTATGATATGCATTTAGAATTTTTTGTTTCAACATCACAAATTTTTCTCTTCAAGGCTAACAATTCTGATACAGATCAGTACTACACACCTTCGTCTTCAGAGCAGCAGAGTGCTACATCTTTAACTGAAGGGCAGAACATTTTACCAACATATACCCCATCTAGGAAAACCTATTATGTTCCTCAATCAGATATTGAAAGTGAAGTTGAAGAGCCACCAACACTCAAGCTGGATGTCTCGATGGACCAGTTGTGTGCTGCAAATGAATTACTTCAAGCCAAACTGTATAAATATAAGGACAAGTATTCCAAGGTTAGTTATTATATCCATTTGTGATAAATGTTTTGATTCATTTCAGTGATTTTGAGTGTTGTGTGGGTTTTATAAGTAATACCTCATTTTAATAATTTTAAGTTAGCTATTGTGTCTTTTTGTAGTTAAGCAGTATTTTGTATTGGTTTGGTTCGAATGAAATGTCCGGCAAAGGACCAGCACACGTGGATGGTGAGAACGGAAAAGTAGGGCACGTACCTAGGCAAAATAATCCCCCTCAGCATCGACACATAGTTGCCATCTGTCTGGCAAGGCCATGATCCCGGAACGTAAAAAGTCTTGTGGCTGGGACCTGAAGAAGTAATCAACTGCACGTTTAACCTAGTCTGTCGTGAACTGCTTCCCAGACAGGAAGTGATCCAGGCAATGAAACAGATAAGTCTGTTGGAGACAAGTCCAGGAAATCGGTAGGATGAGGCAGTGCTTCATAGCCCAAGGCACTTGGTGTCAGCATCGTTCATTGTGCAACATGAGGGCGAGCATTGTCCTGGAGCAGAAGAGCTTCACGTTTGTTGACCAAAGCAAGTTGTTTCTGTGGCAATTTCTGGTGTAATTCAGCACAATAATGTTCTGCAGTGATGGGTTTGGCCTCTTGCCAAGAAACTCCGATGAATTATCCCGGCTGTGGACCACCAGACAAAGATCACCATCTTCTTGGTGTGTAGGGTGGCTTAAAATGCCATCCAGCAGGCTGTGCCTTGCTTAACCATTGTGCAGATTACTTCAGATTATCATAAACAACCCACTTCTCGTCGCAGGTGACGATGCGATGCAGTAGAGGTTCCCGTTTATTCCTGGCAAGCAGCGACGTGCGGACTTCCAAATGCCTAGTCTTGTTGGCAGTTGTCAACTCATGCGGCAGCCACATGTCCAGCTTTTTTACCTTACCCAGCGCAGCCATTCATCGAACAACTGTCGTGTGGTGGACACCTGCCTCTGCCGCTGTCTCACAACACGTTTTTCGGGGGTCCGCTTCAACCACATGTAACAGAACATCGTCAAAAATAGCAACAGGTCAGTGACCACGTGCTTAGTTTTGCCGGTCTGTATCTCCGCTTCGAAACTTCACAAACCATCATCAAATGGTTCATTCGTTGGCTGTATTCTCCCCAAATGCTTTGTTAATGTTTCCAGCGGCAATTTTTGCAGAATGGCCCAGTTTAAATTCATACAGGAAGATGACTCTCAAATCCGGCATCTGCATGTTTCTTTTGCAAGCCACGTTACGTCCAAACAAACCACGCCTGAACCTTGTTCTTCACACATGTGCTAGCTATTTATAGTCATTCTGTGACGTAATACCTGCAACACTTGTGTGTGGTTCCCTTCTGCTATGGAGGAGGCCTGTCTCCACTGCTCATTTGCGCCAGACATTTCATTCGCACCACCCCAATATTTTCTGATGATCTGGCATGTAAAGGAATTTTAAAATATCAAAAATGGGCTAAACGTTGTAAAGGTGGTGCTAACCATAGTTTATTGTGGATTTTTGGGAATTGGTGTCAGTGAGTTTCAAATTACGATAGTGATTACTGCTACAGTGCCTGGAAAATGGTTCACATGAGAAAGATATAAAAGCTGTTTGTGGTGTGGAGTGAGGCCTTTTGTCATTTTCCCTGTAAATGTTATGTCTGTGAATAGTGCAATAACTAGTATATTCCAATTTCAGCAAATAGTGGATATGCTAGAGTATTTAACATGTAACCATGAAAATTTCGCACCTACCGGCCTGAAGATATTCAGGTCTGTGAAGCACAAAATATTCACACAGTCTGTCAGAAGAAAAAATTTCAAATTTGCATCCAAAACTCAGTCATTAATATAAATTTGTAAGTGTTATCCAGTTATTGTGGGAATGTGGATTGCTGAGTAGAATAAAAAAATGTGATATGTTGTCTTCCTGTAAAATTGAAAAACATAAGTGCGGAACAACAAACTTTGTCTATTCGGGTAGTACTGTACATAATTGTATCCTCCCTTTTTTAATTCTTTTCCTTTCACTGTTATTTTCAGGCCTTGTGCTGTTTCCGATTTTGCTACATTAATAAAATTAGCAAGAAATTCATTCGAACACTGAGCATTGAAATAAGTCAGCCATGTATGTGTTATAGATAATTTATATCTTAGACTAAAAATGTAAGAGTTTAATATTTTACAGGACATGTGTTATGTGATATATACATAAAAAAACAACAACCAGGATCTTCATAGTTTAAGAAATAATTACAAATGAAAAATGAATTGTTTAAGTGTGATGTGTAATCAGACTGGAGGGATACCCACTGAAACTCAGGAAATTATAGAATTGCTCAGTTTTGTCAGCTAGAATCCTGCTGTATCTCTTCATAGTGTAGAGTTGAAGCTCTGTTTATAGTATAGAGAGATTTAAGAAATGATTTGATACACTGTAGACTGCTTCTTTCACGGTAAACAGATAAAAATGTGTACTGGCTGAAGGGCTACCCAGGTCAAAAAGCTCCCTTCCAACTGAGTAGTTAATTTAGATAAAAAAACAACAACAACAAAAAAACCCTGCAATTTCAAGAGCATCATAGGGTAAATGTTACACCACATAGTAGACACATTGAATAGAATAATTTTGCAGGTAGTCGTGGAAAGGTGAAGCTTTGATATGTCAGTATTAGAAGTGCTTCAAAATAAGCACTTGAAATATTGTTGATGTTCAAATGTGAAAAAGTTCAGAAACTCAAGCTTGGAGGAATTTCGGATAAAAAAAACAACTGCTTTATCAGTCTTCACTGAAGTAACAAGGTATTAGGAACATCCAGTAGCAATTGGATATGAACCATTCTCACTTAATATGCAACTATGATGTTGAGATGGCTTTACAGATAGCTCACTTCAAAGGATTCAGACATCTACAAAACATGGATAGCAGGAATATGGAAAAGGCTCATGATTTAAGTGAATTTGAAAGAGGTGTAATAGTGTGCATTAGGTGGGCAAGCATCTCAGAAATGTAAAACCTTCTTTGCTATGCAATATCAACTATATTAAGAGTGTACAATGAATAGAACAAAGACAACAAAACAAGCAGTCAGCAGTGTTCCTGTAGGCAGAAATGACTGGTTGGTGTTAGAGGGTAGTGGTGGCTGGAGAGGATTGTACAAAGTAACAGACGAGCCTTATTGTGTGAGGTAACCATGCTGTACAGCATCAGTATCAAGAGTAAAATTTCAACATACACAGTCTGCTGCACATTGATATGAATGGGCTACAACAGCAGACATCCGCTTTGCATACCTCGTCTCTGCTAAAACCAACAAATTAGTCTTCAGTCAGCGTGGGACTACCAAAAAACTGGACACTTGAGGACTGGAAAAGATCGCCTGATCTAGTGAATCATGTTTTCAGTCAATAGACACTGGTAGACAGGCCAGAATGTGGCATCAACAGCACAAATCAATGGACCACAACTGTGTAGCATTAACTGTGCAAGTGGAATCCATATAATGGTCTGGGATCTGTTTTCATGGTGGCTATTGGGTTCCATAATATCTCTAACAGCATTTGGATGCCATAGGGTATTTTAACATAATTGCAGACCAGGCAGTGGTGGCTGGAGACTACGTGCTACTGTGCTGTAGCACGCTAAAAAATTTTGAATTGAGATTCATATTGTTTATTGTAGCTGAAAGTGCATGCATATGATTTGCTGCCTGCACAAAATCTGATTTTTAGATAGGCCGTAATGAAGGCTCCTGTTCGCCATTCGATCTGTGTGTCGATTAGCATGGGTGTAACAGCGTGGTTCTGCTGCTGCTGCCTACGCGTTTTGGTCTTTTGTACTGTTTACCAAACAGGCTCCAAAAGTGTGTAATTCCTGCTGCTTATGCCCCCCACTCCTCATGGGTCTTCTCCAGCTGGCTGTGAAGGTCTTCTACCTTGAATTTCTCTGAGCATGATATAGGATAACCAGTAGCCAACGGCTTTGAGACCCTCTTCCCCCATCGGAACTGGGGGCAGTGCAAAGGGTAGGTATTTTACCCACAATTTGTACAGTGCGGTAGTTGACCAAATAGAGTGAAAACTTATCTTTTCTGCACTCTCATTACGTTTTCTCAATCAGTTAGTTAAAATCTATCTGTTCTTCTATTTTTTTTTTATTCTGTGGTTTTAGTAATCTTTTAATTCCTTTAATGGTGACTGCAGTTAATTCACTAGATTCTTTGTTGAAACAACCTTTTTGTACAAGAACTTCAGATGGGGGAAAAAAATGACATAAAATCCTTAGGATCCTAAGTTAAAGTAAAAATAAGTATTAAGTAAAATCCTTTGGATTCATGATGTTCGGGGAGAGGGTAAAAAAAAAAACCGCTTTATCCATGTGCAGTTATTTATACTTTTTGCATTTCATAAACTTTGTTATAATATGTAGAGTAATTTAATTCATATTTAAACTCTTCAAAAGTGCATTGAAAATTACAATCAGATTAAAAGGTTGATTTTGTATATTGAACAAACACCACAAAATTAAATTTAGAAGAAGGTAGTGTAGAACACGCTTTTTATCACCACAAAATATTTCCTAATTCCCATTAAAAATACAAAAATAAATAAAAACGTATTTTTGGAAAAACATGAGTAAATCTTTTTAGATGATCCATAGCTGAATATGTTTTAATAAATCTGTATATTCTGAAAAATATTAGGCATTAATATTTTTTCAAGTATATGGTTATAAATTTAACCACTAACACCAAAAAGGGGATTAATGTAATTACTGACCCTGAAAAGGTGAAGAAAATTATTAACAATTCTTGTAATTTTGCATATAATTAAGGAAAACATCTGGAGTTTCCTTTCATTTTACTTTATTAATCCTTTTTAATTTTTTTTTATGGCGGATGGTGAAGCTAAGCCCGTTGAATTCCAAGATCTTTGCTTGAAAGGGAAGGGGGGGGAGTGTAAGTCGTAGCACGATCGGCCACTGTGACCAGACACACCTTTACATGCGCATGGTGTTTCCTGACGGAGAGGACTACTTTCAGCAAGATAATGTGCAGACAGTTGCATCAAAGAGCTGAAATTTTGTCCACATTCCACAGCTCAATTGAACACCTGTGGGAGGATATTGAGAGAGCCATTCATATGTGCAGTATTTTTAGCCATTAATAAGTTCTGTATTTTACCTTTACTGAAATTTTGTAATGAATACTTTATATAAAAATTTGCCATAAAATCAGATTGCTTTCTAATATCACAAACTTAAATCTAGTTGGTTCTTAGTATTTTCTGAGCTTCTATAATTAGTTTTTTAATCATGCACAGTTAAATTGCCATGATCACTAATGAATGCAATTGCACATAGTCCTTGGACATAAGGTTTTCCCATTATTCTCTTTCATTTCACATTGGAAATTTTTGTGCATACGTTGTTTACTGGCGAGTAAAAATTTAAAACATAGCTACAGCATCGATATTATGTTGAAAATTCCTTCCATAAATAAAATGTAACACAAATACTTGCTCCCATGATTATGTGTTTAAGAAATAACAATCCCTTTGGTCCTTTGAAAAAGTTCTAGATATTTCACCTTTCCTTACTTTTAAATTTCCAGTGTAAGCATTATTTCAAAATAATTAAATACAAATAGTATTTTATGTATTGATTGTGTGGTATATGAAAGAATTTCAAAAGAAATGCCACATATTTATGTATTTTTGAGTTTTATGGGGTTTTTTTTATTGTAATTTGCATCAATAAATGAACTAAAGCCAAAGTAGGAAAATAAAGTTTTCTCAAAATCAGTGTAGTATACTGTATATAAAAGTTTAGTAGATATTAAACCTAGTCACATTTTCAGTGTCAGTTTTAGTATTTCAGTATTTATCTGTAATTCTAAGTTTCTGATTAGCTGCAGCAGACCTCATTTTTAGCATTCTGTATTAAGTTTGCCCAAGCGTGTAGGAAGTTGTTTGTTGTAGGTTACAGGTTGAACAGACTTATGGTTTCACTGTATTTTAAGTAAGAGCATTTGGATCGTATGTCCTGGAAAAGTTCTGGAATTTTGTGGTTGAAAAAGCGTATGAACCATGCAAATCGATATGTCTTGTTCGGTTTATTGCTTTCTGCTTTATTGCAAATATGATGGAGGAAAGTCAATGGCAAGTATAGACTAGGCCCACATGTGATTAAAGGAACGACCTACTCAAATCAAGATATTCCGCCGAAAAAGTGTCCCTTTTTTCTGTTTGGAATACGGCAGAGATTGCCGTACGGCAATGCCAAGAGCGAGCACGTATCTTGCCTTCTCCATATTAAAGACTGTTGTTTTCTGTGCTTACTGAAGTTTATTTGCAGTTAAACGTATCAATTTGAAGTCGAAAATTTTGTACCTAGAATTTCATGAAATGTTCATTGAAATAAATTTGTGCGATTGTTTTTACAGCTTTATTTTCCGAATGGCACGGAAAATGCATGTTTTCACAAACAGACATTTAAACTCATTTTACATTATCTACAAACTATTTAATATAAATTAGGAATTGTTCATAACGAAAAAATTAAGTGGCAATTGAAAAAACGCCTGGTGAGACATTTCTGCGTATCTGTTTAAAATAATGAGACTGTACTTTTTGTCATTTGAGTAGGCCATTCCTCTAATCACGTGGGTCTAGGTATAAATGTACTTGTATGTATAATAATTATTCCAAACAGCGAAATTAGGATTGATCATTTTTGGAGAGAGACATTGTATCAAAAGACATTTGGAGACAGGAAATATCCATCTTTGGCTAAAGTTGTGAAAGCATGCCTTGCTTTATCGCATGGCAACTTCGATGTAGAGAGAGGTTCTTCTGTATCAAGAAGAGTTCTTTCGTCAAATAGAAGTCACCGCTCTTTCCGCTTTTATAAGTGAGTCGTGAGAAAATTCTAATCGGCTGCCACCGGGAATCGAACCCAGGGTCTTCCAGTTGTGCCCCGGACATGTTTCTACAGCACCACAGCGGTCTTGAAATTCTCCAGACTCACGACAAACTGCCAAACCACCTGGCAGGTTGCTTTTTTGGAGCCCCACACAATGCTAGGGATTCACCAAAGATTAACAGCAGCAACTGAACAAATAACTGGAAGGTGAATGAATAATAAATACACAGTTGAAGTGGATTAGGAACATCAAATAGAAGTCATCGCTCCTTCCACGTTTATAAGTGAGTCACAGAAAAATTTCAGATGAGAAGGCATCTGTGTCTGAGAAGATGTTGAATGAGAGACTAACAATTCGAGATGCATTAAAAATGTATAACAACCAAGTTGCAAAGGTGCCGATAACCAAAGAACTAATAAAATTAGCACTTAATGCACATGGGTCATATAGCAACCATTTGGAAGAGGAGCAGATATTAAAGGCACAGCAACTGAAAGCAGAGAAAGAAAGTGCTGAGAGATTGAAACAAGAATTGCTAAATAAAGGATTTGAAGAGCAGAAAGCAAACTATAGAAAACATGGAAAGCAAGATAAAAATTCTTCTTCAAGAAAAAGAGAAGTACATGAATCATCAGACTCTGTGCTTAAAGAAGCCAGTGAGAGACTAAAGCAAGCATTAAAAAAACAACATACCTGCAATGCGAGTTGCACATGGCATTCTAAAAGGATCAGAGAAACTCCGACAAAAGGTAATACAACATGAACTTGAAGCATTAAAAATGAATAGGGTAGTTCATAAAAGAAAATCCCATCTAATTGATGCATTTATGCAGAAAACCTCAAAAAAGGAATAAATCTAAGGTTAACGAGGAAGCTTTTTTGTTAAACCTACCCTTATATGCACTGATGGCAGTGGTATAAATTCACTCAATTTTTTGAAATAATTTACTGCGTATAACTCCTCCAAATTGCTACCATGGTATAAGAATAATATAAACTTTAAAGAGGACTCCCCTCCCACCAAAAATTGCTTAATGATAAAAAAGTTTGTTTATACATTGGGGGGGGGACATGTAAAAGTTTTTTGATGTCCCATGACAATAATTTTCAGAAGAGTTGTAATCATTTCAAAAAATTTTTAGCTTTGGTTTTATTATTGTCATCAGTGGGTGTAAGGATAATCTTAGTTTTACTGTTGTTAAAGCTAGCTTTGAAAATCGATCATGGTTAACATCTAGGGATTTTAACTGTCTGCTGTTATAAAAGTAACCCAAATTAGAAAAAAAAATCAAGTTTTTTGTTTTCTTATTTCTGTAATTATGAGTTGGAATAATTTTACAGGATAAAGTAATTTCTTTATACATGTATTTGTCTCAAAAGCATCAAGGACACTGTGAAGAATGACTGTAACATTATCAAGGCAGGTGTATATCAGTGTAACGCTTCATATCAATTATACCTGACAGTGTTCTAATTACCCAGTGGTCTGCTGGCCATTGGCCAATAAAACTTCTGTTGGACCACTGAACTGTTGATTTTACTGGCCCAGATGGCCAGGAAGTTTTTTTTTTTTCTAAGTTGTCACAAGTTAAAAAATGAATTTGTTTCTTTTACCTTGCTGTACAGTTTTCTTTTCAGGCTGCAAAGTAGTGATACTTTCATGAAATGCTAAAGGACAACAGCTATTTTATATCACTCATGATTTGTAAAGAGTGGAAGAAACAAAATATACAGAAAGGCAGTTTCTCAGTCCTTGTCTTGTAATGACAACAGCCTTTTTTTCATATCTTTACCCACCCTGGTGAATGCAGCAGATACTGACACCAGACACAAGCCAGTTTTTGTTTGTGGCCCAAAAAAACACACTAGCAGGGGAGGTCAATTGGATGTGTGAAGGTAATTTTTGCAAAAGAGCAATTCACATGAAACAGTGTTTGGATGAGCAATAACACTAAAAATAAGGAAGAGGAAGCTAAACCCTAAACAATAAAACATATAAAAAAAAGGCTGCTAATGTATAAGATTTTTTTTTGTACCCTTTGAGTGTCCTTGTTCCTTCTTACTTAAAAACAGATCGGGAATGCACTCTTACTCTGTTATATCGCCAATCCATTGGAATCTCATTTTGGAAAGTTCTTTGTCCTGTCAGTTACACTTTCAAATTAGATGTTTTAAAAACAAATATTGGAGATAATTCCATTAAAATGACACATTATTTTCTACATATATTGTAAATGTCTTAATTTTTTTTCAATTTGTTACAGGCCAGTGGGCATTTTGGTGGACCAGCAGTTTACAAATTCTAGTGGTCCACTGGGCCAGTAGAAAATTTATTTCTAATTCTAACACTGCCTGACCTACACAGACTTGAGCTTGAATCTTAAGACAGTTGTCTATGCCCTAATGAAATGAAGACGTTTCAGACAGGTTTTTCACATTTAGTTTTCAAATATGGGAATCAAAATAAAATGTACTCTTTTACAATATAATTCAAAATCATGTTAAGCACCATTATTATTATTATTATTATTATTATTATTATTATTACTACTACTACTACTACTTATGAGTTGGAGTTTCCATTAGTGAAGAGGGAGATTACACTATACCCATTCCATTCCTGAAGATAATAAACTGCAAGTTTTAATTTTTTTAGTTCTAGGCTTCGTGTTTTTTTTTTCCATACTATACGCATTCACAGTGTTTGATATTTATTGTCATAGCTGTACAAAAGACAAGTTTGAAATATTTCCAAATGTTCATCTATTTGAATGAAATTCTTGATATACCTCATATCAGATAGCTACGACTATTATGTGTACAGAACAAAACAAGTGATCATAACACTGAATGACCACAACTATGGCCTTTGAAAGAAGAAATACACAACAATTTTTTTAGTACAGTGTATGAAACCCTCTTGGAAAATCTTATATTTTTTTTACCAACCACAAATGCAGAAGAAAGCTCTCCATACTGGCTTAGTACAGATGAGAACATATGACCTCCAGAACAATGACAAAGAAAGGTTTTGTAATTCCAAAGTTTGTATCAGAGTAGTTTTTGATATATAATTGAATATTTTTTTTTGGGGGGGGGAGGATTGTAATTTCCATAACCTTTATAGTTCTGAGTGTCTTGAGTAACATTATATTGAAACTAAAAATGCCCTTTTTATAGTGTATGGATGTGTGTGTCTATATATATTATCCCCCCCCCCCCCCCACCAAAATGTGAACATGTGTTAATTTTGTTGCTATGGTTTGAAATAAATAATAAAAATTAAAAAATATATTTTTGGTGTGTAAAACTCATACACTTATTTGGGCAACTATTTTAGTCATTAACATAAGTTGTTAAGGCTACTATTTAGGCTGCTATTTTTACCATTAGTGGCTACTAAAGCAACTATTTTCTTGGGTGTGATAGGCTGGCAGCCATGTAAGTGAGATCCTCCTCCAACAAACATTCAACAGCTGATGAATGCCATCACATTGGCTTGGCTGAACAAACCTGTCTAGCAACATCGTCTCCTTGTTGAATCCATGCCACATTGAATCAAGGCTATTTTGAAGTCCCAGGTGTGACCTAACACATTATTTGGTGTGTGTTCCTTAAAATTCAGTGCTTCAGTGGATATTATTTCTAAATTATAACCATGCTTTGAGTGCTAATGCTGGTCATAGATGATGGCATGGAGTTGCAGCTGACATTATACTGAAGCAATGTAACACCTTCTCTTTCTCTCTCGAGATATTTTGAGCATGTTGTTGTAACACAAGATTTGCAGATGTGGAAGCTGGCTCTCTCCTGATTATAAAAAGTATTAACACTAGTATTTCAACTGCTGTGTAAGTGTGTGCTGCCTTGTCTTTAATAGTCCATTCCATAACTACAGTCCCTCTGGCAGGTCATAGCTAGTCAGGGTGGTACAGTGTGATTGGGAGACCTTAGCCAGACATTACTAATGAATCATGATGAGTGCTTGTGCAATAATCTTTCCTTACCATCCAAAAGATAAAAAAATCAAATTATGACAGGATTACATGTGTATGAATTGAATTCACTATAGCAGTGTGGACACACCCTCAGTTTTTGTCAACCATAAAACTGTTTAAACATTTGTGCCTTTCTTGGCCTTTAGTAATTGACTAACCTTAGGGGGCTTTTTGAAACTGTGTGTACTAAGTTTTCTAAGTGTTGCATTGTATATCATCAACATTTTTAAAAATTAGTCTTAAGTGTTTTGTTAATCATCTATATTGCACATGCAAAAGATTTTCTACTTTTTGATGTTTTTTTGTATTGTGTTCTGATAGTTGAGGTTTGGTCATGACTTTTGATATGGTCTTAGCAAACTAATTGTTGTTATCAATTGGAAATCTACATGTTGATCTTCAGTATTTTATTTGCTAACAATATGTTTCTGTCGTTCAGTGTTTTAATCAAAGTCAAATAATTCTACAGGATTTTCAGAAAGTAGCTGCATGCCTATTTCAAAGCAAAGCAAAATGTAACTTACCATTAAAATTCATTTGTTGTTGTGCATTTTTACCCACAATAACTGTACAGCTATTTAAAAGCAATGTACGAGTATTACCTGAATATTGTAATTTGTTTGTTATTGACCATTATTACTTAATGTAAGAATAGATATTTTAGGTGACCTCCATGAACAACCAAACAAGCTTGAACTTGTTTCATTTTATTGGGTTGGTGCGAATGTGCGCTGGTATTATGTCACAAAGTTACTATACATAGCTAGCACATGTATGAACAACAAAGTTCAGGTGTGGTTTGTTCGGACGTAATGTCGCTTGCAATGGAAACATACTGGTGTTGGATGTGAGAGTCATCTTCCTGTATGAATTTAAACTGGGCCATTCTACAGGAATTGCCTCTCAAAATGTTAACTAAGTGTTTGGAGAGAATACAGCCAATGACCAAACCATTCAGTGATGGCTTGCGAAGTTTTGAAACGGAGATACGGACCTGCAAAATGAAGCATGTGGTTACCGACCTGTTGCTGTCGATGTTCTGCTACGTGTGGTTGAAGCGGACCCCCGAAAAACATGTCTTGAGATAGCGGCAGAGGTAGGTGTCCACCACGCGACAGTTGTTCTGTGTCTGGCTGCACTGGGTAAGGTCAAAAAGCTGGACATGTGGCTGCCGCATGAGTTGACAACTGCCAACAAGCCTAGGCGTTTGGATGGCTACATGTCGCAGCATACCAGGAATGAGCAGGAACCTCTACTGCATCGAATCGTCAGCTTCAACGAGAAGTGGGTCCTTTTATGATTATTGGAAGCGATCTGCACAATGGTTAAGCAAGGCACAGCCTGCTGGATGGCATCCTAAGCTGCCCCTATGCACCAAGAAGATGATGCGCCTTGTGTGGTGGTCCACAGCTGGGATAATTGATCAGAGTTTCTTGGCTAGAGGCCAAAACATCACTGCAGAACGTTATTGTGCTGAATTACACGAGATGCACCAGAAATTGCTGCAGAAACAACTGGCTTTGGTCAACAGAATGGTGTTCTGCTCCAGGACAACGCTCGCCCTCATGTCGCAGAACGAATGATGCTGACACTAAGTGCCTTGGGCTCTGAAGCACTGCCTCATCCTGTCTATTTACCGGACTTGTCTCTGACAGACTATCATCTGTTTAGTTGCCTGGATCACTTCCTGTCTGGGAAACAGTTCACGGCAGACAACAAGGTTCAACATGCAGTTGATGACTTCTTCGGATCCCAGCCACAAGACTTTTCTCATTCCAGGATCATGACCTTGCAGGACAGATGGTGATTATGTGCCGATTCCAAGGGAGATTATTTTGCCTAGGTAAGTTGTCTTACTTTTCTGTTCTTGCCATCCATATGTGCTGGCCAGACTTCCATTCACACCAACCAATAATTTCAAAAACCTTATCAGTTTCTCTTGTGATATTCTGCTGATGTACAGGGTTTGCACAGCCATGGAATGTTGAAAACATCCTGAAATTTGATTTCCATTTCTTGTAGGTGCTCTATTCCCCCCCCCCCCCATATTTCTGTGAAATGTTCTAGAATAATCCTGAGTTTTTCCTTGCAATAAAAAAAGGATCAAAATGTTTGAATTGATTGCATCACTTCCGAGACAAGATGGCTGTTCTTTCAAGTACACCCTCTCGTCACTGAAAGCTGTTGACGTCTAGCCTCCTGCAGCCAATGTATAGTCAACAGTAGTCTCACTGGTAAATTCTGTTAGATGCTCGCACATTATTTTGCCACAGTTGTACAAATTTATGGCAGAGAATGATGTGAAGCCAATGCCGACTTGAACAATAGATGCCATTATTTTGGTCAAATCTCGTCAGGGGTATTGTAGAATGTAGATGTATGCAGATAGTTCCCAAATTGTTAGCAGATTAATTTTTTTTTTTTCACAAGATTTCCTTTTTACTTTGTTTTTCCTGGGGTCTACCAGATCATGGAAGTTACAAAAAGACTGCAAAATGAGGAAAAGGTATAGAATTAAGTCTTGGATCACAAGGTTTTCCCTGGAATGTGAATGTACCATAATTTTTCACATTTTGAATTTTTCTGGCAAAGTTACTTCTTTAAATTTTATTTCCTGATCAGTATTCCTCATTTTCTGATAATATTCCTCATTTTTTACATTTATGTTGTGCAAATGAGCTACTTTGTATTTTTAAGAATGTTTCCCAATGAAATGCACATTTTCCTATTGCTAACAGCCTCTTCAAAATCAATAGACAGATCAGGCATTTTCCCCATTTTCCTTTTTTTCAGATAAAATTAAATTTCAAAATCAGTACTATCTGTCAGTGATGGAATCAGTGCCATTTCCATTACCCCCCCCAATTATTTTCATGGCAGAGTGAGCAATGGCAATGCCAATTTTTTAAATTTAATTTTGTGCAGAAGAAAGTTTTTCCATTTATTAGTCCCATTGTCCTATATCAAGCAACAAAGCAAGCATTTTTCCTTTGTTTAAAGCAAAATTAAAGGTCAAAAAACTTAACTGGCCAGTCAATTTGTTGAGAAAATGACTTTGTGGGTAAAGAAAGACAGCAATGGACAGTTCTGATTTTGAACTATTCAAACAAAAGGGAAAATGCTTGCTCTTTTTATTCTTCATATATAGCAAGAAGTGATTGATTAAAAAACATACATTTTAAGGGAAATTAAATTTAATCTGTCTCATTTGTGGTAAGCAACAAACTGTAAATCTAGTCATTTCTTTGCTGCTTATTCAGTCATAAGGTACTGCTTTTGTCATAACCGGAATCTCTAATAATATCGAAGGGAAAAATTTTTTTCTAAGAATTTCGTGATCTACATATCATATGCTGCCGCTGACCACACGTAAGATTTTTTTTTTTTTTCACGGCCTGTCCTTCCCGATATCCGCCGTTTTTTTTTTTTTCTGAATTTTATGGTCTGCAGATTATACGAAGAAAAAAAAATACGGTCCTTTGAATTAATATGTTCAAAATATGGCATCTGCAAATAGTGTTTTTAATAAAATCAAAATCTAATTTTTTTCTTTTTATTTTGAGATATGTACTGGGAGAATAAAAAAAGAAAATTATGAAGCAACTTGGAAATTTATTTTGCAATAAGCAGTTTGGTAAATAAAAAAAAAAAAAATATTGACAACAAATATAGTTTACCAGTTTTTGTTGCAGCAGCATCATCACCAAACATGTTTTTGTTCATGAATTATTGACTTTGTTTCTCCTGGAGCTTAAATTTAGGGAGCTGGCTCCTAGATCTAAAACATATTTGTTGAGCCCTGGTCTTTCCTTCCCCTGCTCCTGTCAGCCTGAAAGTTTTAAATATTGCTTACATACAGGCTTGTTTGGATGTTCGTGGAGGTCACTTTTACCATCAATTGTATTGGCTAATTGTGTAAGTAAAAATGGTTAAGAAAGCAAATGAATTGTAATAATAAGATAATGCATTATTTTGCTTTGAAATAGACAAGTAAACAGTTACTGTAAATAAACAGGTCACAATAGCAAACAAATTGTAAGATTATGATCTTTTTTTAATATAGGTGTATTATTTTTAAAATGCCAATGTGTCGTTTGCTGTCTGATTAGAAAAGAAATAGAATTATGCAGGTTGGAAAATATTACTAGATTTTGACATTCTAGTTTTATTACTGTTTATGAACTAGTATCTTTAAAGCTTGTTTCTTGCTGTCATTGATGTATTAACCCCTTTACTGGGTATGATGTCTTTAGACGTTTTCGCATTGGACTTCTGCAGTGGGTATGACAGCATAAGTTGATCATCAAATTTCTCGCGGATTTCTCTTGAGAGTGACTGTATAAGACGTCGCCATAGAGTCTACCATATTAGTTGATATGTTTTCCACGAGATCGTGCCTCCATACAGCCTCACACAGCAGTCGTGGAAACTGTATTTGTTTTAGCGCTGCATAAAGCTCCCACATGGCTTCCAAACGTAAAGTAGATCAGCTTGATCGTGCGAATATTTTGAGAATTTTAGAAGGGGATAGTGATGAGGTATTTTCTTTATCAGATGATGATGAGTGGATACATACTGACGAGGAGAACAGTGAAAGTAACACTGGAGTTGTTCCAGATGAAGCAAGTGATGAGGAAGTGGACGATGTAACTCAGCCTCTTCAGTTCGTTCCGAAGGGTGCACCAAGACCAAGATTTGCTTATACAGGGGTAAATATGATAAATAAGGCCATTAGTGATGTAAATAGTGTTGACAAATACTTCAGCATGTTCGTAGATGATGATATATTCCTGTTATTAGCCGAGCAGACTAACCTGTATGCAAGCCAATTTTTAGCTGCCAACCCTAACCTAAAATCACGATCCCGAGCCAGAAGCTGGACAGCCCAAAATGCTGCTGAAATGAAAACTCTCTTTGGACTGCTCCTTCTACAGGGTGTTCTTCACAAACCCGAAAATGGTCTCTACTTCACAAAATGGAAAAGTATAGCTACTTACTCCCTATTTCTCTAAAATTATGTCTGAAAAGCAATTCCACCTGCTTTTGAAATTCCTTCACTTCGCAGATAATTCTAAGTTTGATCCTCAGACCCACAATAAGAAACTCTACAACATACTGCCAATCCTGAACAATCTCTAAAACAAATTTCTTCCATCTATACTCCTGAGCAAAATGTTTGTGTAGATGAATCTCTTCTCCTCTGGAGGGGACTACTGAGTTAGGTACAGTACCTACCCTCAAAACGCAGCAAATTTGGCATGAAGCTGTACAAACTGTGTGAGTGTAGTTCAGGATATGTTTGGAAGTTCACTGTGTACACTGGCAAGGATACTGTTCACAGTCAGAACCATCCAAGAGAGAGTACAACTGCAAGAATAGTTCTTGAACTTAGTAATGATCTACTAGACAAGGGATATTGTGTGTACCTTGATAATTGGTGGATAAGCTTTGTGAGAGGGGAACTGATGTTGTGGGGACCATGAGGAATAACTGAAAGGAGTTTCCACAATTTGTGAAGAAGGCAAAATTACAGAAAGGCGAAACAGTTGTAGGCTATCGAAAGAAGATGGTGATAATGAAATGGAAAGATAAGCGTGATGTAACTCTTGTAAGCACTATTCACGATGATTCAATGGAGAAGATAAACACAAGAAAGGGAGTCTTCAAAAACCAGCTGTAGTCCTGGACTATAATAAGAATATGAGAGGGGTGGATAAGAATGACAGTCAACTCCACAGCTACAAAAGCAGTTGGGAACGTCTCAAGAAGTATTGCCAGAAGATGTTACGGTACTTGATTGACTTGGTTTACCTAAATGCCTTTGTCCTCTACAAGAAGCAAGGTGGAAAACTTCAAGAGTGGATTTTCAAATAACACTCGGTGAGAACTTGTCATCATCTGGGGGTGTGATCCAGCGTACAATAGGTCGACCTAAATCTCCAAGACCTTCTCGTCTCCTCAGTCGCTGCTTCCCAAAAGATATTCCCAGCACAGCTTCAAGGGAAAAAACCTCTCCGGAGATGTGTTGTGTGTTGGTCCAAGGGAAAGAGAAAAGAAACATCATACTGGTGTCCTGACTGCGAAAAGGCCTTATGTGTAACACCCTGCTTCCACCTATATCACACTGAGAATAATCATATTATTTGCATCTTTAAAGGTATTAAATACCAACAAAGTGTGCATATTTACGTGCAAGTCATTAATGTCATATCAATCCAAAAAAAAAAAAAAAAAAAAAAAAAGCCTTAATAAAAATTGAATAAGAAAGCCTTAATAAAAATTGAACAACAATTAAGAGAGAAGAAAAGAAAAGAGAGCAGCACTGACAATAGATGGCGCCAGAGACACAAAGATGCAGAGATTGCGACTGAAGCCGGAACCTCAATGACTTTGCTCACTTGAGCTGTGGTTGGCAGAGAGACACATTGGCCTCCTGAGGACGACAGAGATTCTGTTGAAAGCTCTAGAGGATTGTGTATGACAGGCTGAATGAGGTTGGCATTTGCTGTAGGGTTTGTGCGGTGTATGAGGCAGATGGAGCACTACATTAGTCACAGTTGACAACAGTTTGACTGCCAGGGAATGTAAATAGTGTAATTACGTACTTAGTGGTTTTAATTGAGTGTATGAATGTGTTGTATGTTGTGTACCTTTGAGTGTTTTTTATGGGGAGTATAAATGGTTGAGAGTACTATATATGAGTATTTATTAAGTGGGTGAATAAGTGTTTTTGAAGTGAGTAACATTTTTCGAATTGTGAATTTTAAGGCCATGTTGCATATGGGGGAGTGAAAGAAGAATACAATAAAAAAAATGGCATAATTAAAGTTCACAACACTCACGTTATAGTGAGTATACACCTTGTGATGACGAGCTATGTTACATCTCAGATGTCAGACTGAAGTCAGTGGTTTTGTCCTGTGAATAAAAATGCGATGTTTCATGACCGGAAGAACGAATATAAAACAGCGCCCTATAAGCAAGGAGTTTTTCAACCTTTGAAGGCCAGCTACATAACATGATGTTATAATCAACGTGCATGAAGTGTATAGCAAAAAAGTAACCAAGAGCTTTTAGGTAAGTGTTTTTTTTTTTTTATTGATATGTAAAATAATGTTCGTAACCCATTATTGATGTTTAGTAATCACTATTGTTTTTAACCTATTGTTAAAATTTAATAAACCCTATTATGTCACTTTAAAATAATACTGTACAGATTTCTGTAGACAATATTTAAGTATCGCAAAGTAAGAAAAAATGTACCTAGGGCAGGTTACGTATGTGGAGTATTTTATACACAGTTAATGGGTTAAAGATTGATATTCACTTTTTTTTTTTTTATGCAGGTGGTGCAAGTATACAGAGAAATGCACGAAGAAAAGAAGAAAATTGAAGTATGCTTATGTATTCATTCTTCAGAATTTAAAAAATATATATTATAGATGTATTTCATTTCTTAATTCAGAGTATTATAATCCCATTTTGCTTTAAAATATCAGTGCTTTAGAACAGGTAAGATATTGTTTAGCAGAGTATTATAATCCCATTTTGCTTTAAAATATCAGTGCTTTAGGACAGGTAAGATATTGTTTAGCATGTCTTTTGTAAAAAAAGATTGTGCTTATTATCGGCTTGTCCGTCCGTCTGTCCATCTGTCTGTCTGTGGGCACCATATCTCTGCAACTATTACTCCGATTTAAAAAAAACTTTCTGCATTGCAAAACTTGCAATGTGCAAATGATGATTGATGGACAAACTGATAACATAAACGCAATCTTTTGTTACAAAAGACATGCTAAAAAGGTCTTGCCTATTCTAAAGTACTGATATCCCCCATATCTATGCTTCTAAAAGTCAGATTTGAAAAATTCTTCCTGCATCAGAAACAGCTCCTCATGGGAAATTTGTTGAATATAATTTCTAAGTTTTGGGAGGGAACAGTTTGGCCACCAGAGGGTAAGCTTTATTTCTGCTTCTGATGTATTTGCAACAAAAATCTGAGCTCCTGAAAACTCGATTAAATAAGTTATTTTGTGGACAGTTACCTACCTCTCACTTTAGAAAACCTTTCAAGAATACCTCTTGTTTAAAGTAGTGCATACTTTTCCTGCCAGGGGGCATAAATGTGTATCTTAATTTTGTAGATATCTCTGCTTCTAAGAGTCTGATTTGAAAAATTCTTCCTTTGTTGGAGAGCGTTTCCAGTGCAAAATGTTTCTCATATACACTATCTACCAAAAAGTCATTGGACACCTGTGATAGCAAAGGAAAACGAAGTTTATTCACCTTCAATAGTTGGTGGAGCCTCCGCGAGCAGCGATTACAGCTGCGACCCTCCGGGGCATACTCTCAACCAGGCGTTGTACGACGGCTAGCGGTATTTTCTTCTACTCGGCTTGGAGAAAACAGGTCAGTTCCTTCACTGATTTCGGACGGTGGGGACACTCCTTAAGTCGACGCTCCAACTCGTCCCAGAGCTGCTCGATAGGGTTAAGGTCCAGGCTCTGCGCAGGCCAGTCCATTCGATTAACCCCATTGTCACCACCATACCAAGCCATGGTGGACCTCGCAACATGACAGGTGGCATTGTCATCCTGAAAGTAACATGGGTTCACCCCGTAAAACTGCCACAACGTAGGAAGCGCATGGTCATCCAAAATAGTGCAGTAGGTCTCGGTGTTGAGTCTACCAGGAATTGCGACCAAGGGTCCGGTGCCATACCAGGAGAAACTCCCCCATAGCATAATTCCACCACCGCCGAACTTCACAGTTGGCACAATACATTCCGGCAGGAGACGTTCTCCAGGCAGACACCAAACCCAGACCCTGCCATCCGAACGGTAGAGGGTGAACCTTGATTCGTCGCTCCAGAGAACCTGTTTCCACTGTTCAACGGTCCACTGTCGACGTTCTTTGCACCACGTTAGCCGAGCAGCGCTATTGGACTTGGTGATCAAAGGCTTGTGGGCAGCAGCACGTCCATGATAACTGAGCAGATGGGATTCCTTACGGATGGTATTCATCGAAAGAACACTCCTGGATGCCTGTTGAAACTCCTCGCGGATGTGGCCCATCGATTTGATGCGGTTCTTTCGAATTTCTCTGGCCAGCACCCGTCGGTCTCCAACTCCCAGTTTTGTAGGTCTGCCGGGTCGGGGCACATTCCGACAGTCACCTCTCATCTTCCGCTTGCCAATCACGTAGGCCACTGTCGATTTTGGGTACTTCAACTCGCTGGATATGTCACGTATGGATCGGCCATTTCTGTGGTATCCGACGATTACACCTTTCTCGAAATCGGAGAGCTCCGAACTTTGTGGCATCTTGCATGCGACTGGTTGCATTGTTGTTTCCCACACGATATTTAACGGCGGCGGCCGTGACGTGTATCAGGACCACAGATATCGTCGATTGCAAGGGTGTCCAATTACTTGTCAGTAGACAGTGTAGTTTCAAAATTCTAAAGTAATCCATAGATTTTCTGCTAAGGGGCGTAAGGATAAATGGCATTTCCCCCAATATCTCTGTTTCTAAAACTTTGATTTGAAAAATTCTTGCGTCAGGTATAGCTCCTGATGAAAAATGTTTTTTATATAATTTCTAATCTTTGATAAAGAATGGTTTGACTACCAGGGGCGTAAGTGCTTATTTCTGCTTTCAATGTATTTACTGAAAAATCGATTTGAAAAAATTTTGTGAACCCGCTCACCTCAGAAAATTTTTTTAGAAAACTTTATTTTTAAAATATATAGTTTTTTCTTCCAGGGGGTGTATATGTACATCTTATTTTGTTGATATCTCTGCTTCTAAGCGTTGGATTTGAAAAAGTCTTTCTTTTTTTTAAGAGCCTTTCTGCTGTGAAATATTTCTCATTTGATTTTGAATTTTTTCTTTAATGCACAAGTTTGCCACTAGAGGGCATACGTTCACATTTCCGTTTACAGCAATATCTGTAAGACTAAAAACCTGATTGAGAAAATTCTTTCTCTGTGGGATACTATCAATACTAGGTATGGAAATGGTTTGTGTATTTTCCTCCACAAAATAATGCACAATTTTGCCGCTATGTGGCGCCAATGTTTAATGTTTCTCTCAATATCTGCGCTTCTATGTGTGCAATTTAAAAGATTCTTTCAACACCGGATGTCATTCACCTTGTGGAACACTTTAGGTTAGTATTTGAAGAGTTTTGTAGATAGTCTTGTCGCTAAGTGATGTTTGTGTACTTTTGTTTGCAGTTGTACCTCTGCTTTTAAAACCTTATGAGAAATGTCTTTTTAACTGTATGCCATTCACTACAATACAGATGTGGAGCATTATCCTCTTTAAATAATGCACATATTTCCTGCTAGGGGCATGAAGGTCAAAACCTTTTTCTCAAGTCTTCTTCCAGGAAATGTATTTGAAGTTTTTTTGTTTTGTTTTTAACATAGCTTTTTCCATGAAGAATATTCTTTGCTTATTTTCAACTTTCCCGTAATGAAAAATTCTTCTGATAGAAGGCATAGATTTATAATGGGAATCTTGGCCCTCTACAGAATATTGAAATCATCGATTATACTACGGAAATCGAAAATTTCAATGAATTAATGTTTTTCAACATCTGTGTAAAGTTTATTTTCTTATTTTCATGTTTCAAAATTCTAACATTTATTAAATATTTTTGGGATTGTTTATTGGATGTTTTTAATATGGCATTTCTTCAATGTTTTTTTTTTTTTTTTTTGAGATTTTTTCAACACTTTCATGCTGTCCACTGGCTGAAAATGTTTGGGGCAGCAAGAAATGATTTCTCAAGCAGGATTGAGAAAGTAATTTGATTTTCAGAAATTTTGCAACATTTTCTGACCAAGCTGTTATTTTTTTACCCCATTTTGCTTCCTGATTCATTTTTGCCTTTAGCATGGTAAGTTTGAGAATTTTGTCAAAATGCATCTTTGTAAATCTTGAATTTTTTTTTTTTTTGGTAATATTGTATCTGCTTTTCTACAGTTTACATTTGCATTGCTTCAATGTAGACACTTTTATGTATGCAAGCATGAAAAGACCATGAAATATTTGTAGTGCTGAATTTTTTTTTTTTTTTTGAGAATTAACCTCGTATTTTTTAAAGTAAAATATCTTGCTTTCTTAAAAATTCAGTCCAAATATTCTTTGATCATCCATCGCATGACAAGATTTTGAAAAAAATTATAGACTTTACACATTTATAAATTTAGACTTTACACATTTATAATGAAAGACCCAGAAGAAGACCACATGGGAGATGGGTGGATGAAATTCGAAAGTATGCAGGGGTGACATGGAGGAGACTGGCACAAGACAGACCGTTGTGGAGGAAACTTGGGGAGACCTTCGTCCAGCAGTGGATTGATAATGGTTGATGATGATGATGAAATGAAGTAAAAGTATTTGTAATATTAAAAAAATGAAATGTCATGAATTACTTTAGTAATATGAATCAACAATGTTCATAAATCAGTATGCAGTAAAAAATGTATGTGAATATAACTTAAATATTTTTGTATTGCAAGGGTGACCAAAATAGCTTAAGCCTCACTACGAAAGTGAGGAATAAAAATCCAATTTATCAAAGCTTTCTATGTTTGCCTACAGAACTTCAAGATGTTTGGTAATATATCTGTAAATAATTATATGAGGTCATATCAAAAAGTAATGAAAATATTTTTAGAAGGGGAATCGTGATGTACCATTGTGGCAGCAGTAGGTAAGGATTTGAAGTTCAAGTTGTTCACCGGTACGTGTCGATGTTTTGTCCATATTGGTTTAGATTCACTCCAACTAGAGTGCTAGTTAGATAACTGTGATTACAAGTGCCTACAGGTAAATAATGTAACAGAATTAAAAAAATGATGTACAGTTAAGTTTTGCAGCTATTTAAGAAAAGTCTGTGTCAGAAACATTTAATTTACCGCAACAGCCATTTGGTGAAGAGTGTATGCCACATGTTAGTGCATATCGGCAGTTTTTATAAAACAGTCCCAAGTAGGGAGAGAAGTCACTGTGGGCAAGCGGAAAGCTGGGTGCCTTTCCACTTCATATTAATGAAGCAATGGTGATTGCAGCATCTGTTGTGCATGAAGACAGTCTTAATGTAATTTGTGAACTGGCAGCAAAGGTAAACATTTTGTATGGTAGTTATCAGACCATTCTAATCCAGATTTAGGAATGAAATGTGTGTCCTGTTGATAGATCCTCTGTGTCTTGTCACATAATGTAATATAGTATCATATTACTGTTTTCCAAGAACTGTGAAGACTGGTTCAAAGTGAATATAATTGCTTTCTTCATAAGATCAGGACTATTAACAAGTCTGGGATGTTCCACTGTGACTCTAAAACAAAAATTCTTCACTTGATACCACTGTTGTACAGTGCTGTTACTTGACTCAGTGGAGCTTGTACAATTCTCTCCAGCTGCCATTGTCCTCAAACATCAACCAGTTGTTTCTGCCCACAGGAAGACTACTTGTTTTGTTGTTTGTGCACCACACACTGTACATTAACAATACAGTTATTCTTTCATAGCCAAGAAGGCTTGTCATTTCTGAGATAATTGCACCTGCCTGCCTATTTCCCACAATCACACCTCTTTCAAAGACATTTAAATTAAGTCTTTCCCTTATTGTCACTATTGATCGCTTGATACATGTGTGAATCTTTCACAGTGAGCTGTTTGTTTAATCATCTCAATGTCATAGGTTTGCATGTAAGTGGGAATATCATGTCTAATTGTTATTGGGTGTTCCTAATAATTTGCTACTTCAGTGTATAAGAGTTGCAGGTGTGTATTACCTCATAGTTTTCAGCACAGTGCTACAGCATTTTTGAATAAACATCCACAACAGATTGAAGAGCTGTTGCTGCATTAGCATATTGCATGTCCACATGTTTATGTTGTTGTGTATACTTTTTAAAGAGAAAAGGGTCCATGGTCAATACCCATCTCCATTACTTTTGGCTCTTTGTGGAAGTGATAAAAGGAATCCAAAGTGAATGTTTTACATTGGTTAAGGATGTGATAAAAGCTGTTGAGACAGCTTTAAAATGTTTGGATTTCACATTTTAAACATTGCAGTGTAAGTGGGAGTATCATTTCATTGCAGTAGAACTATGATAAAAATGTTTGTGTAAAATTGGATAATTAAGTACTTATTTTCTTAAGAATAGATGTCATTTTAATGCTGTTTGGAAGATTTTTTTTTTTAATTTTAATACAAAGATATCCATAATAAAATAGTGAATGCATCTGGAATCCTTGCTGATTTGTATGTACCACTGCAGTGGACTTAGTAATTTGAGAGGATGCCTTATGACCATTTGTCCAAGATATGCCCAGGTTCAAGTCCCAGATGAGACATGGATGGTGTGCTTGTCTAATGGCATTAACTCTCTCCCTTTCCTGGAACCAGTGGCCCTAAATTAGGAATGGCAACTGCTTATAGCCCTACGCATTGGTCATAGTGATCATTAAGCCCTGTATAAAAAAAAAAAAAAAAAAAAAGATTCATGTGTAGTAGTTAAGAAGTGGTTGTGAGAATTGAAGCATGAATATAGCAAGTTAGTTTTGACCCCAGAGCAGAAGAAACAATCAACTTGATTTTCACTGGCACATGAAGTGGTGGGATCTGTGGCAATTGGTATTGATGAAATTTCTGTAGAGTGGATTCTTCTGAGGCAGTGTTTTCAGCAGAGATTTGGGCTTGTTTACTTTGCACTTTGTCACATTCATTTGAGCTCGCATCACAGTGCCATGGTGAATTTGGATTTGTTGAGTGTTTTGAAGTTTCTTTCCTCTGCAGATTTTGGTGACCATCCTTTTCTTTCTTCCGTTGATTTCATGAGGCTGGTTTTCAGATCTCTTTCTACTGGATCCTTAGCTATGTTGGGATCCATGAAAATGAGTCATCTGATGGTGCTGCCAGATCAGTTTCCTCGTTGAAGTCTGCCACCTGGCCACTGTACCACCAAGATGTAAGTTTTCTTGTTTGGGGCATGTTAAATGTATGTGGTAGGCTCTGTGGTACTGACGGGTAGGGAACATATTTCATCATATCAAGCTAATTGTTGGAGTGTGGACTTCTTCTTTTTGCTGAAAACTTAGGCAGGAAGTTGTACTGGCTCATCTTCACGTTAAGCATTGTGGTTTGGCAACATTAACATTGTCCCTATGTGTGACATGTGTAATGTACCTCTGACTGTTATGCCTGTTTTATGTTTTTGTTGCTATTTTGTTTTCAATGTGCTCATTTTTTGCTTTTACCCACTCTACCAGATGAAAACCCTGGATCGCCTTTTAAACAATCATTGTTTGTGATGTGTCTTCTGTGTTGTATTTCCGACATTGTACCAGTGTTTTTCTTTTTGTGTAGTCCATTGTCTTATGTCAGCCATTTACACTGTTTCATGTGTTTCTCCTTTGGTACATACTTAGTTATGATTTTAATGTTTTTGTAAACTGTGGGACTTGAGCCCATTGAGGCTCATGCTTCATTAAACTCCAACCAACCAGGGCAGAAGAGTTTCATCTGAATGGGAAGCAGAAAATTGACTTGAGAGGTATACTGCCAGTATGGTGCAGATGTCATAAGAAAGGGTTCAACACAACCCCTAAATTTTGGGAATGGTCTCAGTACATTAGTTCCCCAGATGATTTCATTAGAAAATGCTGTTGTGCAAGCTTCTCAGGTAACATTTACTCATTTCAAGTAAAGCATCAATTGCTTATCATTACCCATTCCAAGTAAAGTGAATTCTGTTCATCTGGCAAAATGATGGACTCCATGTTTTAAGGTTTTATGAAATTTCTGATGGTTGACCATTTTAAAGAAAGTGTAGGCAGTTATTGATGAATACTATTCTAGACTTCTGAGGCAGTTAAATTAAAATATCAAGAGAAAAGAGCTTTGCAAATGCATCTTTCCCACCAGGATAATGCCACGATACACAGATTGTCAGTTCCATGGCTACAATTGCGAATTGTGAAAATGCACTTTGACATGCCAATTATATTCACCTGACTGACACAATTGGAGTACCACATGTTGAAAAAAAAAATATGCTTCATGCTTATTTCATCTCCAGTGATGACATTAATGACAAAGGCTATTTGTGAATTTTTAGAAGTGTTGCACAATTTCTTCAAGGCCAGGGTAAAAACTTTGTACAGTCAGCAAAAGGATGTCCAAGTCCTAGAGGACTTTCACAAAAAATAAAAAAATCATTTTGATGGTAAGGTTCAAAACTTTTGTCACCCCATTGGATTCTGCTTAAACTTTCTTGCATCATTAATTTCTATGTTTAAATCTCAGTTTGCATATACAGTAGAACCTCATTTATACATTTTACTTATACCTTTTCCTCATGTATATTTAAAATGTCGCTGATCCAAAAATTCTGAATTTCACTTGATGTTATTAAACTTTCCTAGTTTCATTTTTACATGTTTTTTCAATTATATGTTAATTTTACTTGGTCCCTTGAAAAACGTATGAATGATGTTCCATTGTATACATTGTAGCATACCTTAACTGACTGCCAGGACAAGGCACTTAGGCGAATTGCTGAACTGAAAGAGCAGTGCCAACTAGAGCAGAAGGCAAAGGCTCATCTTGAGGAAAATTTAAGGATTTATTTAGAAGAAAAAGAGGAAATGATTAATGTCCTGCAAACTAAGGTGAGATGCTTTCACTTTTTAATGCCTTTTATACCTGCTTTTTATTGCTTTTAATGACTCTTCAACTCTGCATTTTAATAGGTTACATGATTAATAGCATTTATTGAGTGAGTGATATTTTTGTGCTTCTGTAAACAGCTGATACATGCTTTAGAATATGCTTTCATTTATTTAATCATGTTTTGTAATTGCAGTTTATTTGTGTAGAAATATACAAATTAGCATTATTTTAGTAATACAAAATACATGGCTCTTCTCCAGAAACTTACTTTAGAAAATAAGAAATTATTACAACTGTTTGTTTGAATGTTCTGTGAAAGAAAAAAAAAAAAAGCATTTACAGCAAATTTTGGAGGTAAATCCCATCCCATCTTCATTTAAATTATGGTTACAGCAGTTAACTGTCATAATCTGTTCTAGAGGAGGGGTCCAATTCATACAATCACTGATGGTGGGTTGTTTTCTCTTTTTTATTTTTTAATGGTCTCTCTCTCTCTCTCTCTCTCTCTCTCTCTCTCTCTCTCTCTCTCTCTCTCTCTCTCTCTCTCTCTCTCTCTCTCTCTCTCTCTCTCTCTCTCTCTCTCTCTCTCTCTCACACACATACATACATTTTTAACAGCTGAACTAATGTTCCATCAGATGGGTGTGCAAAAACCATGAATTTTTAAGTTTCTCTTTTTTTAACTAACTAATTGCCATAGTTATTTAATCTTTTATATGTCACAAGATGCAAAATCTAATGGAGATTTCAAAAATATCTTGGTTTTTGCTGTAGCTACTTCTGTTCTTAAAGTACATTACAAAAATCATGACCAAGTCAAAATTATTATGAAAAGCATCATTTATCCAATACTTAAGTTTACACCAATAAATCGTTTTTTTTTTGTAATTCATAAGGAATGAAATAACATTTAAATACAGAAATATAATGAAGCAAAATAATAAAATGTACCTAATATTTTGTTGCCCAGCCTTTAGTTTGCATCTTGCTGGCATACTGGGAACAAGGTTTTGTAAAAGATTGGGTTGAACAATAAGATTCCAAATTTGAATTACATCTTCAATGAGTTGAATTTTGGTTGTTGGCTTCTTTTTTGATAGTTCATATGACACTTTAAAGTACAAAATTTTGATCAAGTTTAAGTCCAGTGACTGTGGTGGCCGATCAAGATGCTGAACATTTTTTTCCTGAAACCACTTTTTCACTACTTTAGCATGATGAAAGGGAGCATTGTCATCTGGAAAAATAAAATTGCCATCATAAAGTCTTCTAGATGATGGTAGCATCTTGTTTTCTAATATCCAGATGATGTATATCTGGGCATTTACCATATCATCAACAATATGGATGTTCCAATGCCATGTGCACACATGCAGCTCCAAACAATGACCTTCACCGGATGCTTAACAGTAGTCACTAAGCAGCTTGGATGGAATTCTTCATGCTTGAATATTCCTACATAGGCCACGCTGATTCCCATTAAAGCAGAATTCTGATTCATCACTGAAAAGAACATTTTCCCATTACTTAGTTGTCCATGAGACATGCTGTTTTTCTCCCACTGAAGTCAATGCAGTCTTTGATTTGCAGTTAATAGTGGTTTATGCCTGCCTTTGCAGCCACATAAGTCATAGTGAAGCAGCCTCATCCTAACAGTAACATCAGTCACTTCAGACCATCTTTAAAGCAATTCAGGTGAATTGGGCCTCTTGTCTGCCAAGATTAGCTTTCTGAGCGCTCTGTCCTGCCTGGTTGTAGTCGATCTGGGCCTTCCACTGCGACACATAGTTTTAATATCGCCAGTGTCTTTACTTTCTTCAGTAGTCTAATAACTGTAAATTCATTACAGCCCACTCTTTCAGCGATTTTGCCTTGAAGAATATCCCTCTTCATGAAGAACAACTCTTTTTACCCTGTCCGCTGTGGAACATTCTGCAGTTTTAACCATTATTGAGAATGTACACAAATTGCACTCTAATAACAACAAGAAGCAGCCACTAAATGCTCTAGTAGCTCTGTGTCAACCCTTATAAAGGCTGGAGTATAATTAGGATAGCATTAGGAACCAACCAATCAGGTAAAATAATGTCTATGATTGGCTGTAACAACTGATCCACAGCTGACGTAAATTTCAGTGCATTTGTCAAAACCCCATATTTTATATATTGATTATCTTCAATTATTTGAAAATTCTTAGCGTTCGCTTTTGCCATGTTATATTCTGGATGTCGGAAGTTAAAAATTCCTTGCATTTGAAACATATTACTATAAAATAGAATAAAAAAGGCTTTACTCACAATGTTTTTTGGTGGTCCTCTTCCTTTATTGCTTTAAATTTTTGAAGCTAAAATTTTATGCCATTATTATTTATGCCAAAAATTTGGTAACATGTTCACACTTGCAGGTACCCTGTTGGTGAGTATGGCTTTAAAAAAATGAAGTTTTGGTTCTTCTAAGGTGAGTATGGCTTAAAAACGAAGTCTTGGTTAAAAACTCAATGAACAAACGAAGTCTTAGTTAAAACCTAATGACCAAATGAAAATATTCGAAAAACCTGGCCCTATATTGACTTTAAGTATTTTTCATAGAAAATCACAAAGGTGAGCATTCAAGCCTTGAGAAGCAAAGAAATTCTGGTCAGAAATCCTAATGAAACAGATAAAAAGTTAAAAAAATCTTAAAAACCTTGGGATCTTTGTCTCTCAACCTTTCAAACACTTCCGGCCGTCCTCCTCGCTCTTCGTGCTGTGTCGTAAAGGACACCCACACTGGGGTGTCCTTTACGACACAGCACTGATGATGGAATTTTGATTTTCCTCAATCTTTTAGTACAAAACGACATTTGTTTCACACGGATAAGATAAATTGTCGCCTGAATACCCAAAAATGTCAGACATCGATGCGCGACGATTCGAATCTGCATATTCACATTTCGCAAATGTAGCCGAATGCAAATGCAGATTGTGACGTTGTACCATACCTACAATATAAAAACCAGTAGCAGGATGTACCCTGATCAGAAGTTCAGGTCTACGTACGCTGTGCGAGAATGGAGAGCTTCACTCGCTCCCAATATTGCGAGATGGTGCTTATTCATGGCGAATGCCAACGAAACACGGCGCTAGCTGTACAGGAATATGTTGTGTTACAGATGCTTGCAATAGTGTGACACCTTCCATGCTGAGGAATGTGCATACAGAGTTACTTTCACGAATACAAATGTGTATCGTGGGCAATGGCGAACTCTTCGAACATACTAGACATTAACTTTTTATCACTGTGCGCCAGTTTGCCTTTTTTGTTTTTGTTTTGTCTGACGTCATCAAACTGTATTGACATAAATACACATTTATGCAATAAATTGTGTGTATTTGCTCATACATATGCCTGTTCCCTTCAAACGTTCACACAAAAGGTTGCGCATCGATTTTGAACATTTTAGGGTATTCAGGCGACAATTTATCTTATCCATGTGAAACAAATGTTGTTTTGTACTAATTAATTGATGATCTGCAACTTTGTAATTGGAAATTTTGCTCTATCTCTTTTCATTTTCGATTTGCAATGGCTAACTTCCGCATTTCGGCACTAGGGCCGCTGCTACTGGTTGCATTCGATCGGGCGTAGTCTCTTTACTATACCGTTATCTCACTTGCATAACTATACCTCTTTCCGTTCACAAGTTATTTCAGGCTAAAGGGACTTTCCCATGCACCCTGTATAGTCAGAAGTTTGTGGGTTGAACTAGTATCATCTCTTCTAGTTTTCCCCAAACTACTTTCAATTGGAGAAAAACAATTTCATTCAAAAATCTGGTCTCGCTATGGGCTCCCCACTCTCGGCTAACTATTATGTGGGAAAACTAGAATAGAAGATACTAGTTCAACCCACATACTTCTGCCTATATAGCAGATACATGGGTGACATCTTATTTATAATAGATAGCTCAGAAATTGTTCCAGAAAGAATTCTAGACTCATTCAATGAATTAGATGATTCCCTAAAGTTCACCATAGAACTTCAAAAAGAAAGAATTACCTTCTTAGATATTACTATCTATTATGAAGATGGAAAATTCCTCACTAGATGGTATAAAAAACCAATGAATACTAATAAACTATTGGATTTCAATTCTTATCATCCAGTTTCTATTAAGAAGAATGTGGCAAGTCAGTTTTTAGAAAAAAAATAATAAAATAGTATCTACAGCAGATAAGAAAGAAGCCCATAAAGAAGAACTTAAAGTCATACTTGCAGAAAATAACTATCCTAAAGGAGAAATTGAGAAGCTTCTGAATTTTAATGGTACAAAGAACCTGCAAAAACAACTAGTAAATTCACTAAAAACTTTTCTTATCATAAAGGTTTATTTGAGTCCTTAAAAAGAATTAGTAAGAAGTACAATATTAGGCTTAGAGAACAAGGTTAAAAAAATTTTCCCCTCCAAGTTTAGAGAACAAGGTTAAAAAAATTTTCTCTAAAATAGTTCAAAGAGAAGAAGATATTTTAAAAATGCAAGGTGCAGTCTATGAAGTAAAATGTTGTTGTGGACTGACTATCTTACATAGGTGAGACAGGTCGCAGACTAGAAACTCGTATAGCCGAGCATAAAGCTGCTATAATTTTTTTTTTTTTAAATTGCTCCAACAAGACTGGTTTAGATAGACATGTTAGAGAAACTGATCACAGCATGGATTGGAGTTCCCTTAAAGTCGTCAGTTTCCAAAGCAATTTTCAAAAAGAAAGCTAAAAGAAGGAATAGAGATTGAGGAAAATCAAAATTCCATCATCAGTGACTGCAGAGGATTTTCCCTGTCTAACATCTGGCAGGATTTGATGAAAAATAACAGCAATAGTGACGGGAGTAAGTGACAGCAAAAGACAGCCTGAAAAAGGAGATGAGTTTTCTCCGAAAATTTGCAATTAAATTAAAAAATTTCGTAGTGAGAATTCCCATAATAGTAGTTTTTGATTAGTAATACCATGAATCTTTCAAATTGCAACTGAGAAACTGATTCTCAGCACTAGAAGCTCTAACAACAGAAAAAATAGAAATCTCGAAAATTACCAAGGCCTTCTTATGGAAGCGGTGACAAAAATAGGTGGTAAAAAAATGTGAGCAAAGTATCGGAGCAAACAAAAATGTTGATGCAAAACGGAAAGGAGATGAAGATAAAGAAAATGTACTTTCCAAAGTGGAATATGTAGAACTATGCAAGACAATTCCAAAAAGTATCACTGAAGGCATATGGGAATTCAGTTTTGAACTGGAGTTGAAAAAAACAAATGAGAACAAGCAAAGACTGAAGGAAACTAAGTGTTATCTCAGCAATGGAATACACAGAAAATATGTTACTGTAACAAGAAATAGAGACAAAAGTTTGATTAGAGTTCTTTCTGCACAAAATTATGTGAAAGAGACTCAAAGGTGTCTCCAGTTTACCTGACAGTTGTCCATGCAATTAAAAACATGAAACAGGGAAGAATTCCAGTGAGAGATAGAATTACCATGAACATGGCACAAGAAGCCAGTGCAGAAATGGAAACTACTTTTGCCCAAGTTTTCACTAGATGCTTCAATGAACGGAAAATTCTTGACAACTGAAATAATGCTGCAGTAGTTCTGCTGCATAAAAGAGGGGACCTTAAAGATTTTGGGTACTACAGACCCATCTACCACCTATCAACTGTATACAAAATTTTCTCTAAGGTACTGCCATATTGCTTGAAAAAAACACTGATCATGGCTCAACCAAGATAGATTCAGGAGTGGCTACAGCACTATAGATCATATCCATGCACTGAGAGAAAAAATTGAAAGAGTGAATGAATGTGAACTTCCACTATGTATGGCTTGTAATGATTATGAAAAGGCTTTTGATTCCATGAGACCATCAGTTCTAATGTCTTTAAAATCCTGCTGTATGGAAGGTGTATACATTAATATTATTGATAATATCTATGAAAATTTCAAGTTCAAAGGTTAGATTGTTTGAGAAATCAGCATAAATAAAAATTGGAAATTGAGTGAGAAAAGATGACACTAAAACTCCCAAGCTTGTCAGTGCCACATTGCAGATTGTCTTTCAGTTATTAAACAAGGGAGGTAAGGGGGATAAAGATTTAGTAGAAATTATTTAACCCACCTTCATTTTGCCAGAGGCAGAGTATATTCCAGGAACTTGTTGACAAGAATAAAGAAGTGGGATTAAAGAAGATGCAATTACAAGAAACAAATTCGATATGCAATACTTTTACAAGAACTGTAGATTTTGAGGTTGATGGGTCAAATCTAAAAGAAACTTATGCTTACATTGACCTTGGACAATAGGTATCAAGCGAGAGCCACAGCAAAGAAATTAATACAGAGGGTGTTCAGGAAGTAGTGCCTCCAAATTTATATACAAGCCCAGTGGCAAGGTATCAAATTGAAACAAAACAAGAACAAAGCTTCCAGAATTTCTACTTTAATTCACATATTTTATTTTTCTACATAGTCCCGCTCATGCTAGATATGGATACACCAATGTTTAACAAGTTTTTTAAACCTGTCTCTGTAAAAATCTTCAGGCTGTTCTCAGAACCATTTCCTCATAGTAGCTTGAACAGCATTGTCAGAGGTGAACTGAATTCCTTTCATATATCCCTTGAGAGCAGAAAACAAGGCAAAAGTTGGACAGCATCAAATCTGGTCTGTAGGTTTGGTGTTCAAGAACTTCAAACCCGATTTTCTGTGTGGCCTCTGAAGTGGTGTGGGGTTTGGTGCTGTCGTGTTGCAGAATCACTGCCCCCCCCCATCATGCAGTTTATTCTTTGCTTTAACTGTTTTAAGGCAGGCACGTAACTCTGAGTTTATAGTTGTACCTTTGACAATGTACTCCTGATGAATAATGTCTCCGTAGTCCCAAAACACAATGAGCATGCACTTACCAGCAAAACTTTGAGTTTTGAATTTTTTCATTCGAGGAGAAAATAGGTGTCAGTATTTCAATGATCGTGTAGGGGCGAGAAATTACTCCCCTATATAAATTGTGTGATGGACTTTAAATCCCATCGATCATTCCGGATATTAACATTTCAGAATAAATATTTACATGTGTATTATTTGGAAACGAGTGTAACACGTGGTAATGCACCAGACTAGGGGACATTCCGATGTGCCTGTTTGTCAGGTCTATTGTATTCACAGAAGGCACAGCTATTGTTCCTGGCCAGAGGGAAATGTAAGCTGCAGGGCACCCGTGAGCTGGAGGTCAACGAAGGGATTAGGTCAAGGTCACCGGCAGAAGACACAGGTCAGGAGAGAAAGGTAGTAGGGGGGGCACCAAGAAGAGCGGGGGTCGCCTGCTCTTGGAGGGCTCCGACTAGGGAGAGAGAGGACGCCTCAGGCGAGTGAGGCAGGAGCCAATCAGAAAGGCTAGTGAAGTTAGGGGGAAAGACTTCAGGGTAGGAGTAGAAGGAAAAACGGGACAGTCAACAGGGAGCGAGCGTGAGTGACTGTCGACGACACAGCGTGTGCTGTGAACGGTTAGGAGGTGCTGGGTGACAGCGCTGGGTAGAAGAAAGTTTGGTGATAAAAACGTGCCGGTTAGGGCACGGGGAAAGCGAACGTAGTTTGAATCGGACACGTGGGTCTGGAACGACGTATGGAGAAAGCGTTTTGAGAGAACACTTGTTCAGGACAGAACACGAAGCATAGCTTCCGTAACAAAGCAAGGGAGACGACGATTAAAACCTTTCACGTATGTGATAGAAAAAAGAACGGGCAAAGAGTATTGGCAGGAAAGGGTATTCTGGAATAATTAGATACCCGGATCATTTTTCACGTGGAACTGCAGTTACAGGAACTCAAGGTCAAGGAACAATAGCTGCCGAACAATTTTCTGTTGATTAAATTCTTTTCTTAAGTTTGCAACAAGCTTGAGAGTGAATTCGTGTATGTAGTGTCTTGCCATTATTTTTACTTCCCCTCTCCTGAATAGCAGATTTATAGTAAAGCTGGGAGAGAGAGAACGCCGGGCTGTCTTCAACTTTCGTTGATAGACAGTCTCTAGACAACGAACCTTATAAATGATTTTCCTTCCTGCTGTGGGGAAATTTTGATCAGCGCTGGAAGCCAGTGGGTGTTTGGCCGAGGAGCCATTAATTAACATAATGAGCTTCCACCCCTACAGCAGATATATAGGAAATGGCGCAGTCGGTAGGATCATGATATGTTAGGCGAGTTCAGTGGAAGTAACTAGGGCAATTCTATTCAGCGAAATAGAGACTGTGTTCGAGGACTCTGACAAAGAGAACGCAAATGTAACAGAAGCACGTGGCGGGAAAGTGGTGAAACAACGTGAACTTCAAAGTGTGGCTGTAGCACGTGGCCGGAAAACGGCGAGATAAACAAAGGACTGTGCTACAATAAAGGACTATTGTGCAACAGAACCGGTGGACTAGAGAAGTCTACAAATAACGCTCGTAACCAGAGCAAGGATTGGAAGTGCCAGGAAAAATCCCGTAACCAGGGGACGGACGATTACGTCTCACGAGACCGGGCGACATTCCTGTTTAGGACGCTCCTTCACGGGTCGCGGTCGAAGCCGCTACAGAGAAGCTGAAGGGGGCCCGAGGTGCTGCAGTAAGTACCACTTTGTTGCCGAAATTTATATTCCTGGGTCGATACTGAGTAAAAGAAAAATTTTAGTAGGAAGTTAGGGGCCTATTAAGAAAAATGTAGCAAGTCAGTGTTTAGAAAAAATTAATAAAATAGTTTCTACTGCAGATAAAAAAGAAGCCCATAAAGAAGAGCTTAAAGTCATACTTGCAGAGAATAACTATCCTAAAGAAGAAATTGAGAAGCTTCTGAATTTTAATGGTTCGAAGAACCCACAAAAGCAACAAGTAAAATTCACTAGAAAAATTTCTTATCACAAAGGTTTATTTGAAGCTTTAAAGAGAATTAGTAAAAAATACAATATTAGGCTAGCTCCAAGTTTAGAGAACAAAGTTAAAAATTTTTTCCCTAAAATAGTTCAAAAAGAAGAAGATATTTTAAAAATGCAAGGAGTAGTTTATGAAGTAAATTGTAGTTGTGGACTATCTTACATAGGTGAAACAGGTCGAAGACTAGAAACTCGTATAGCTGAGCATAAAGCAGCTATAAAAAATTGCTCCAACAAGACTGGATTAGATAGGCATGTTAGAGAAACTGGGCACAGCATGGATTGGAATTCCCTTAAAGTAATCAGTTTCCAAAGCAATTTCCAAAAAAGAAAACTGAAAGAAGGAATAGAGATTGAGAAAAAACAAAATTCCATCATCAATGACTGCAAAGGATTTTCCCTGCCTAACATCTGGCAGGATTTGTTGAAAAATAACCTAAACCGTCAAGGTTAACCGTAACCGTCAAGGTAAACCGTGACCGTGATAGTGTCAAGTAAAAAGTGACAACAAGTCAGCCTGAAGAAGGAGAAGAGTTTTCTCCGAAAATTTGCTATTAATGTAAAAATTTCCTAGTAAATTCCCATAAGTTGCTTTAGATTATTAATTCAATTAAACTAGGAAGCCATTTCTCAACATGAGCTTTATTCAAAGAAAAAATTTTTTTTTCTTTTCAGTTTCGTAAATGAATAGGTTACGGTAATTTTTAGAAAACTCAGTATCAAAATTAATGCCTAAAGTGAATAGGAATTGTAAAGTGTTTTGTTATGTAAAGAAAGGAAATAAGTAATATTACTAGGAATTTATTACATTACAAAAAAAAAATGTCAGATATTAGTACTTCAAGGTTGAGAGCAAAGGCTATCGTCGGGAAATTGTAAAGGGTCATTATATATTGTTGCATGTGTATTGTGTATATATATATATATATATATATATATATATATATCATCATCATCATCATCATTGTCAACCATTATCAATCCACTGCTGGACGAAGGTCTCCCCAAGTTTCCTCCACAACGGTCTGTCTTGTGCCAGTCTCCTCCATGTCACCCCTGCATACTTTCGAATTTCATCCACCCATCTCCCATGTGGTCTTCTTCTGGGTCTTTTCCTGTCCCTTGGAATCCAATCTAAAATTTCAGCTGTCCATCGATGATCTGTCCTTCTGGCAGTATGTCCAGCCCATTGCCATTTCAGGGATTTAACTCTGATCATGATGTCTTCCACTCTTGTCATTTTTCGGATCCACGAGTTCCTCTTCTTATCTCTCCTGGTTACACCAAGCATGCACCTCTCCATGCTTCTTTGAGTTGTCTGCAGCCTTTGTATGTCTCTTTTAGTTAAGGTCCACGTCTCCGCACCATACGTAAGCACTGGAAGGATGCATTGATCAAACACTTTTCTTTTAAGACATAATGGCATATTGCTCTTGAAAATTATGCTGTTTCTTCCAAAATCTCTCCAGGCAAGTTTTGTACGCCGATTAATTTCTTCATCAATGTGACCCTCACTTGATATCTGCTGTCCAAGATAAACGTACGTGTCTGTTATCTCCAGCTTTTCTCCATCAATCGATAAATCTTCATTTCTTGTAAAAGCATTGAACATCACTTTTGTCTTCTGAAAGTTCATTTTTAATCCCACTTCTTTACTCTTGTCAGCAAGTTCCTGGATCATACTCTGCAGCTCTGATGGGGTAGTTGCAAAAATGACTACGTCATCAGCAAAACGAAGGTGGGTTAGATAATCTCCATTAATCTTTATCCCCTTGTTTTCCCAGCTCATTGACTGAAAAACACCCTCCAATGTGGCATTAAAGAGCTTCGGAGATATGGTGTCACCTTGTCTCACTCCCTTTCCAATTTTTACGTATGTTGTATTTTCAAACAGCCTAATCTTTGCACTTGCATTTTCATAGATGTTATTAATAATATTAATGTATGCATCTTCAATACCGCAGGTTTTCAGAGCCATTGTAACTGCTGATGGTTTCACCGAATCAAAGGCTTTTTCATAATCGATAAAAGCCATGCACAATGGAAGTTCATATTCCCTCGCTCTTTCAATTAGTTCTCTCAGCACATGGATATGATCTATTGTGCTGTAGCCACTCCTGAATCCAGCTTGTTCTCTCGGTTGAGCCATGTCCAGTGTTACCTTCAAGCGGTGTGAAAGAACTTTAGTGAAGATTTTATAAACTACTGATAGCAGGCTGATAGGTCTGTAGTTTCCGAGATCCTCAATGTCACCTTTCTTATGTAGCAGGATCATTGTAGCGGTGTTCCAATCCTCAGGAATCTTTCCTTCATTAAGGCATCGAGTGAAAATTTGGGCGAGTACTGTTTCGATTTCTCCACTTGCTTCTTGTATGATGTCTACAGTAATTCCATCTTCTCCTGGAGCTTTTCCTCGCTTCATGTTCTTGATTGCATGTGCAACTTCTGCTGGAAGGACTGGAGGAACTCTGGTACTGGTATCTTTCATGATGTCTGGAGTGCATGTATCATCCCTTTCATATAATTTGGAGTAGAAATCTTTCACTCTTGTCAAAATTTCGCCTCTATTTCTTGTTACAGAACCATCTTCTTTTCTCAGTGCCATAATCTGTTTTCTTCCCTTACTGAGATGTCCCTTTGCTATCTTTAGGCTTTGGTTGTTTTCAATTGCTTTCCTCACTAGTTCACAGTTGAATTTCCTTACGTCTTCAGTGATACTTTTTCTTACTGTCTTGCATAGCTCTATATATTCCACTTTGGAAGTCACATCTTCTTTAGTTGTCCTCATCTCTCTTCTTTTTTGCATCAACATTTTGGTTTTTCCTGATAATTTGTTCACATGCAACTTGTTCTTAGACCCAGCTAATTTTGTTGCTGTTTCCATAAGAGCTTTGGTTACTTTTCTGTTAACTTCAGAGATGTCCACTTCTTCCGATGTTAGGCCTTCTAAAGCAGAGAACCTGTTCTTCAGTTCTAACTTGAAGGTATTATGGTGTTTTTTAAGGTTGGTTATGTCAATAGATTTTGTTTGTCCTATGAGCTTGCCACGTTCAAGTTTAGTGTTGAGGTGCATCTTACATCTCACCAATCTATGGTCACTACCTGTGTTGAACTTGTTTAGCACACTGCAGTCTTCTATGACGAATTTTTTGTTACACATAATAAAATCAATTTCACTTGTCGTCCCATTTGGATGTCTCCATGTCCATTTCCTGTGTGGCTTTTTCTTGAAGAAGGAGTTCAAGATGAAAAACCCTTCTGCCTCTGCAAACTCAACGAGAGTATTTCCACGCTGGTTTCTGTTGCCATGACCGAATTTACCTACCGAAGTTTCATTCTGTTGCCGTTGCCCTATTTTTGCATTGAAATCTCCCATAATTATTTTCAAGTGCTGCTTACCTTTATTATTTAGATGACAAATTTCCTCATAAAATTCTTCAATTTCTTCTTCAGGATGACTTGTGGTGGGTGCATAAGTTTGAATAATCTGAGCCTGGTATCTTTTCGAGAGTTGGATAACAAGTCGTGCAGCTCTGTCAGAGGAACTTTCAACTTCTACAACTTTATCCTTCAGTTTCTTGTTTATTATAAATCCAACACCACTAGTTCTGCCAGTATCTGTCCCACGATAGTAGAAGAGATGTCCACTTTTCAGTTCGATGAGATCTTCTCCTTTTCTCCTTACCTCACTTAGCCCCACGATGTCCCACTTGATCCTTTGTAGTTCCTCTTCCAATTCAAGAAGCCTTGAATCAGAAGATAGGGAGCGTCCATTGTAAGTAGCCAAGGTCAGCATCAGATGGCAGCCTAGTCCGGTCCTCCGGGATTCTTAGCACCCTCTGCCTTCATGTCGCACTGGCCGCTGCCTTGGCCAGGTACATTCCAGCTGCCGGAGACTGAGGGCCAAGATTTAAGTTGTGGAATCATTTTGGAGGGGTTTGGCCATAACTCACCACGCTGGCCAAGCGGGTTGGTGAGTGTGGGATAGCATTTCCTCTGATCCCGATGGTATAGTTATACCGCTATGGGCGGTCGTCAGAGCTCCTTTAGTGGGAACAGGATGCACCACGAGAAGGCGGGGTTGACATTTGTCAAGGAGAGGCTGTGATGTTACGCATCACCTGACCTTAAATATATATATATATATATATATATATATATATATATATATTTAGTGCATAACAATGGATGAGCTTTTGGATGGGAAAAAGAGTGAAAAAGCAGAGGACACGTGGTCCGAAGGGAAGGAAGAAGAGGATAATGATAGGAAAAATGAATTAAATTCTAGTAATGAAGTGTCTATTAACGTAAGAAAAGTGCAAGAGGATACAGTTGATATGGAATGGAAATATAAGATTAAATTGTTAGAATGGGAGGAAAAGAAATTAGCAGTAGAGGCACAAAGGGAACTAGAAAATATGAAATTGGAGGTTCAGCTCTTAGATAAAAGAGAAGAGAGAGTCAGCTCTTAGATAAAAGGGAAGAAAGGGAGTTCCAGCTTAAGAAACTACAGTTAACTCAGGAAAAGGAAGAGGCGTTGGCACAAGGAAAAAAATCAAATGAAGTTAGCCGATTACATGAGGATACTAGAAAAAACCTTACCCAAAAGTCCTAGTAAACCAGAAGAGGTTTTAGACTGTTTTGATTCCTTAGAAAGAGCTTTCATTTTACATACAGTCCCAGAAAACATGCAAGGAAGATTAGTCATAGCACTATTTAACTCTGATTGTGTCAATCATTTATTCCAGAGACTTACGGTCGAGCAATACGATTGCTACGAAACCGTCAAAGAGGCCATTTTGGGGGAATGTCATCTAACCCCAGACATTTACCTACGACAATTTGAGGCCCTCTGTAGGAATAAGGGAGAGAGTTACCAGCAATTGGCGGGATGCATGGGAAGAAGTCTCAAATATTATGTAATGAACAGTGGGATAACTACTTTTGATGAACTAATGAACCTTTTAGTTTGTGATAAGTTCAAAGGATTGTTATCACCCAGTTTAAAAACTTATCTACTTCAGAGAGGATCTCTGGGAAAGCTAGTGCTAGCGAAGGATTTAGGGGAACTGTGTGATGAATACGAGTGCCATGTGGAAGCGTTAGAGTGGGGAGAAGGAAAAGAGAAGGGAAATTTTCGGGTAGGCTCTAACAGTAAGGGGCAGCATTATAGCCCGGAAGGAATGGGAACTGCGAAGAAAGAATTTAGTGGAGGTCCATTTCAAAAAGGGAAATTTCCAACGACAGGTCAGGAATTCCAAAGTAGAGTGGGAAACAGTAGACCACCAGGGAAGCCGGGAAATTCCTATTTTGATGCAGGAATGAGATGCTTTAGATGTGGACAGATGGGTCACCGAAAATTTGACTGTAAGCAGAAGATACCCCAGGGACAGGACAGTAAACACACTCCGTATAATTGGAGAAGTGAGGCAGCTAAGAAAGTGAGCCGGGTAGCGGCAAAAGAGAAGGAAAGCATTGTAAGAGAGACAAGGAGAACCCAAGCAAGACCTTGTCCAGGATGCGAGAAAGGTTAGTGCGAAAATGGGGAGAGTATTGGGTACCGCATGTAGAAGCATGGAAGTAATGAAAATACCCGTAGGTGAGCAATTAGTGGTAGCCACAGAGCAATGGCACCAGGCAAAAATTTTGGTAGACAGCCGAGCGGAGTTCAATTGTGTGAGACAAGGCCTATTAGGAGAAGAACAGATGGAAGAAGTGGGGAAAGTGACTTTGTCAGGGTTTGATGGACGTACCGCGGTTTTCCCAATTAAGAGGTTACAGGTTAAGATTGTGGAGACTGGATTGGAGAAGGCCGGGGACGCATCTTTAGGGACGAGTGAGATGATTTGCGCTATTGTGCCGAATCTCGCCAACGAGGTCATAGTTACCCTACAGGATTATGCTAACATGACCACGTTGAGATATTCTAGTCCAGAGTGAGCCACCGATAATGGGAAGGCGTTATGTGAAGAGGATTCAGTCCAGGAGGAGAAACCAACGAGACCCCAGGAGTTAGGGACTCAAGGAACTAGCGCCAGTATAGGGGCGAACAGGATTAAAGGGAAAGCTTGTGGAGAAATGCTGGAGACAGGAGCAACACCGGGAGAAGTAGGCGGAGCTGTAAGATCGGAAGGGTCAAGCAGCCAATCAGGGCCAGGCGCGCTTGACGAGGAGACCAGCGAGCAGGTGACGGCGTTTGGAGGTAATACATGCCGTGAGGAGGAAGAGAGTAGCCGGGACAGTGAGGCGTCAGACCACAGCAAATTTAAAGTGCAGCAGCAGAAGGAGGAGGAGGAGGAGGAGGAGGAGGACGACGACGACGACGACGTAACCCTAGCAGAGACACGCGAGTGGGCGAAGGAAGGAAAAGGAGGGTATGTCTATGTGGAAGGATTACTATATCATAAAGAAAAAGTGTTAGGGCAAAACACCAATCAGTTAGTAGTTCCCGAGAGTAGGAGGGGACAGATATTAAAGCTAGCCCATGATTCTGTGTTCGGAGCACACTTGGGACATTAGAAGACATTAGAAAGAATAAGATACTCATTCTATTGGCCTTCCATTAAGAGAGACGTACGCACATACTGTGATGCATGTGAGGCGTGTCAGTTACGACGTCCCGTCACAAGAGGTGACCGGGTACCGATAACTGCAGTTAGGAGGCCCGCGTTACCTTTTCAGACATAAAATGTCAATCTTATTGGGCCGATAGACCCACCATCAAGTAAGGGGCATCGGTGGAAAGTAGTAAGAATGGACCAGCATACGAGGGGTCCGGCGGCCGTATTTTCAGAAGAGTGGGAGGAACCCAGGCAGACGGTCATAAAAAGTCTAGAGGAGGCGGGGTTCGCAGGAAATTTGGAAATATGTTGCTTAGCCAAAGAGGAAATTGATTATTTGGGACAGGTGGTCGGCTTGGGAAGTCACCAGCCGGACCACGGGAAAATTACAGGCGGTTAGAGACCTGGATCCCACAAAAACCAAGAGGGGAGGTACATAAGTTACTAGGGTTATGCAACCACTATAAGGAGGGCGTACCCAGATTCGCCGAAATAGCGAAGTCACTGTCGGATTTGACAGGGAAATAGGCAGCAGGAAAAGTTAAGTGGACACCAGCGCTCGGAGGAGCTTTCGAGTCGCTGAAGCAGAAATTATGTACAGCACCTGTACTGTCCACACCCAAATTTGACAAGCCGTTCGTGTTACATACGGACGCGTGTTCTTTTGCAGTCGCGTGTTGCCTAGGTCAGCGGGATGATAGGGGGAGGATCAGGCCCGTGGCTTACACGAGCAAGAAATTAAATGACACACAAGCAAGGTGGGCAGCTAGCCACAAGGAGGCATATGCTATTGTTTGGGCTCTACAGAAATTTGAAGGGTGGGTTTTTGGCCATCAAGTAGAGATCTTGTCGGATCATAACCCCTTGATATTTTTAACTAGTGCGGTTTTACAAAGCTCAAAATTACAGAGGTGGAGTCTAGCCATTGCCCAATTCAACCTCACGATTTCTCACGTCGCCGGCAAACTCATTCCTCATGCTGACGCTTTATCCAGGTTGAATTTTAAAGAAAATAGCACAAGCTGCTAAAGACAGCATTACCACAGAAAAGGTAGAGACCCAGTGAGGCTACTTAGTGGTACTGACAGTGTAAATATGTGTGTATAAAAAAAGTGTGTTAATGCAGTGAAATCTTGTGTGTGAAAAAAGAAAGAAAAGAACTGAGTGACACTGATTCATCATGCGAGAGGAAGATCCCGCATGTTTCGTCCAGCAGGCAGGGGCCTGTAGGGGCGAGAAATTATGCCCCTATATAAATTGTGTGAGGGACTTTAAATCCCATCGATCATTCCGGATATTAACATTTCAGAATAAATATTTACATGTGTATTATTTGGAAACGAGTGTAACACGTGGTAATGCACCAGACTAGGGGACATTCCGATGTGCCTGTTTGTCAGGTCTATTGTATTCACAGAAGGCACAGCTATTGTTCCTGGCCAGAGGGAAATGTAAGCTGCAGGGCACCCGTGAGCTGGAGGTCAACGAAGGGATTAGGTCAAGGTCACCGGCAGAAGACACGAGTCAGGAGAGAAAGGTAGTAGGGGGGCACCAAGAAGAGGGAGGGGAGTCGCCTGCTCTTGGAGGGCTCCGACTAGGGAGAGAGAGGGCGCCTCAGGCGAGTGAGGCAGGAGCCAATCAGGAAGGCTAGTGAAGTTAGGGGGAAAGACTTCAGGGTAGGAGTAGAAGGAAAAACGGGACAGTCGACAGGGAGCGAGCGTGAGAGACAGTCGACGGGGAGCGAGCGTGAGAGACAGTCGACGGGGAGCGAGCGTGAGAGACAGTCGACAGGGAGCGAGCGTGAGAGACAGTCGACGGGGAGCGAGCGTGAGAGACAGTTGACAGAGAGGGAGTGTGGAGGACGGTCGACGACGCAGCTTGTGCTGTGAACGGTTAGGAGGTGCAGGGTGACAGCGCTGGGTAAAAGAAAATTTGGTGATAGAAACGTGCCGGTTAGGGCACGGGGAAAGCGAACGTAGTTGGAATCGGACACGTGGGTCTCGAACGGCGTACGGAGAAAGCGTTTTGAGAGAACACGTGTTCGGGATGGAACGCGAAGCATAGCTTCCAGAACAAAGGAAGGGAGACGACGATTAAAACCTTTCACGTATGTGATAGAAAAAAGAAAGGGCAAAAAGTATTGGCAGGAAAGGGTATTCTGGAATAATTAGATACCCGGATCATTTTTCACGTGGAACTGCATTTACAGGAACTCGAGGTCAAGGAACAATAGCTGCCGAACAATTTTCTGTTGATTAAATTCGTTTGTTAAGTTTGAAACAAGCTTGAGAGTGAATTCATGCTTGTAGTGTCTTGCCATTATTTTTACTTCCCCTCTCCTGAATAGCAGATTTATAGTAAAGCTGGGAGAGAAAGAACGCCGGGCTGTCTTCAACTTTCGTTGATAGACAGTCTCTAGACAACGAACCTTATAAATGATTTTCCTTCCTGCTGTGGGGAAATTTTGATCAGCGCTGGAAGCCAGTGGGTGTTTGGCCGAGGAGCCATTAATTAACATAATGAGCTTCCACCCCTACAGATTGATTTTTCATTTCTGGGTCATAATGGTAAACCCAACTCTCATCTGTCACAATGCTTTGGAGAAAATCACTTCCATATTTTTCATAGCGAGCAAGCAACCTTTGGCATGTTTCAAGTCTTGACTTCTTCATTTCAATCGTTGGGGACCTGGTACCCAACAAGCACACACTTTGTTGTATCTTAAAACCAATGGTGTAACTCCCACCTCCGCAGCTGCAGGGGGTGTGGGGGAGAGAGGTAACGAAAGAGCATACTGCAGCTGCAAGTTATAGTTTTATGTAAAATCCAAACATGAACCAAAAACAAACAAATAATTAACCCAAAGATTCATATTTTCCTTTAAGATATGTTTAGCTTTGCCTAAATAAATGTCAAGTTTCACCTTTAAAACACTGGATGTCCTACAAATTGAAACGATTCAGTCTTCTAGTTGTAATATAATCACTGCAGTGGGTTGTAAATAATACAATGCGCTGCTGAGGAAAAGTGTGTGGCCACATGGGAATTCCTCACTGAGGATGTGGGAAAACAGTCAGACACATGGGATTACATACACGACAGGCGCCAACATTTATTCACCGCAGCCGCAGATCTCCTATGTATAATAGTGATTTTTCCAAGTGATTTATTTTAGTTTTGGACAAAACAATTGCACATTGCTATTGCTTTTAGATTTTCCTTATAGTAAGTATGTCTATCTCGTTCACTGTCTGAAAACTTTAATATACAAATGAATGACATCCATTTGCAAAATGTCACAAAAGTGTCCAAGTAAAGCACAGTACCTACAAAAGAAGAGCCATGAAGAAACTCCCAAAATTTGACTAGTTCTTTTGGCCACAGGGTCAATTAAGCTGAAATACCATTTCTGATGAAAGGAATAATGATTTATTTAGTATGTCAGCTGTTCAAATTTTAAAAGCAGACATTTTACAAAAACCAAGCACTTCAAAAACAAGTGAAAGTACAATGGGTGATTATGAAATTGCAAAACCCAGTGAAAATTGTCTTGTTATGGACTGCTTCCTGCGACACTTGTACCATTGGTCATGAAAGTGTTCACTGCCTACTAGTCGCTGTGAAATACCCAGCAGACATGGGGCATTACACTGCTGGTGTTCTTGATTCAAAAGTAAAGTCCTTCATTATTGAAAGTGTTTCTTGTTGGCCTTAGAGCCCATTTCCACAAGATAAAAACAACCACTGTTTTTCAGCGTCTTACTATGAAATATTGACCAAAACTGGAATGAAAGTGCCTAGAACATGGCTGTTACTCTCCCCAACCTGCTGGATTTTTGCTCATCACATGAAATAAAGAATTGGGCAAAAGGTATTTGTTACTAAAAGGGTTTATCTCGAAAAATTACTGAACACAAAAGTATTAATTACCACAGAAATGCTTGTGTTATGTATTTGTTCAGTGAAAATTGCGTGGGAGATTTGTCAGGGATATTGAAAACCAAATATAAAGGAGAAAAGTTTGAGATCGTCTGTTGAAGAAAGGTGTTAGAGAAAAGTTTATATTGTTGTTGGAGAAAAGTTCTAGGTAGTCTGTTGAGCATCACGCTGACGTTAGCTGTTTGCAATGTACCTTTCAGTGGGCATCGTGAATCAGTTGGAGAAATAAAAAACAGTAATTTTTGGGCTATCGTAGAACTATTGGCAGAATACGATCCAACATTAAAGGAGTTGTTGGAAAAGCCCCTGGTGTAGTAAGATACCGAAGTCCAGCTATTCAGAATGATCAATTCATGTGCTTGAAACACATTTGAAAAGGAATATTCTTGATGAAGTGACTTTAGCATCATTCTTCTCCATGACACAATAAAGGATCTTACAAAACAGGATCAAATGAGTGAAATCGTCCGATACGTAGCGTTGCCAGTGGATGAAAATGATCGGCCGACTGAAGTAAAGATAAATAAATCATTTCTGGGATTTCGGGATATTGAAGATCTGATATCTGCCGGCCTGGAGAAAGCAATACTTTTTCAGACACTGTCCCATTGTTAACGTTTTTAGGCAGTGTTGTAACTAGCACATTGTGCTAGTTTTGCCACTGCCTAAAATGTTAAGTGTCATTGACACTACTTAATGTTCAGCTTACTTCTTATGGTTGTCTGAGTTGTTTTTTTATTTTCCCTGATCTCATTGACTTCATGGTTCGTATGTGTCCTGGAAAAGTCCTGGAAATGTCCTAAAATTCTGTTGCGTGTCCTGGAATTTTATCCATTCCAGCCTTTTTGTCCCTGCGCAATGTTTTCTAGTTGAAGATTTTTCTACTGACATAACTTATGTCTGAAAATTTTTCTTCCCCACCCCCTGCAAAATGTGGGGGGAAGGGGGGTTGTTGGTTTTCTTGTCTGTTAGGAGGACTGAAGCTGCGTTATCGTCTTTTGGCGTCTTGCTTGTGTTATCACTTTGTCTGTTCGACCAGAAAGACCATATCTCTGCAATTATTAGTTCAATTTGTAAAATTCTTTTTGTATTGGGAAGCTTAAAATGTGAAAATGATGATCCATTTCTTCCGGGTTTTTTTTCTGATGCACAACTTCGCCGCTAGGGGGCGCAAATGAAGATCATATCGAATTTAAAATGCATTTTATTTCATACATTTGCTTCTAAATATCCAATTGAAAAAAATTCTTTTTCCTTTTAGTGACATTTATATCTAAGAATATTTCAGTTACTGTCCCTTTTTCAAATAAAGCATAAATTTTCCGCTAGGGGGCATAACTATAAATCGCGATTTTTTCAAATATCTCCGCTTCTAATGGTCAGATTTGAAAAATTCTTCCTGCGTTAGATACAGCTCTTGAGGGGAAATGTTTTGCATATAATTTCACATTTTTGATAAAAAATGTTTTGGCCGCCAGGGTTCGAAAATGTTTATTTTTGCTGCTGATGCATTTGCAATAAAATTTGAGCTCGAAACTCTAATTAAAAAAATTCCTCCGTGGACAGATACCGCTCACCTCCAACAACTTTTTGAGAATACTTCCTGCTTAAATAATGCATAATTTTTCCAGCAGGGGCGTACACTTATATCTTATTTTTGTCCATATCTCTGTTTCTAGGAGTACAATTTGAAAAATTATTTCTTTGTTGAAAATTTTGTGCGAAATGTTTCTCATACGATTTCAAATATTTCTTAACGCCCAAGTGCGCCGCTAAAGGGCATAAGTTCACGTTTCCGTTTACAACAATATCTACGGGACTAATAAATTTCCGCTAGGGGGCGTAATGGTAAATCATAATTTTCCCAATATCTCTGTTTCTAAAAGTCTGATTTGAAACATTCTTCCTCCGTTGGATACAGCTCTTGAGGGGAAATGTTTTGCATATAATTCTTCATTTTTGGCAAAGAATGGTTTGCCCACCAGGGGGCATAAATGTTTATTTTTGCTCCTGATGTATTTGCAATAAAATCTGAGCTAGAAACTTGATTGAAAAAATTCCTCTGTGGACCGATACCGCTCACCTCCAAAAACTTTTTGAGAATACTTCCTGCTTAAATAGTGCATAATTTTTCCACCAGGGGCGTATATGTATGTCTTATTTTTGTCCATATCCCTGTTTCTAAGATGGTGTACGATTTGAAAAATTCTTTCTTTGTTGGAGAACATTTTTGGTGCGAAATGTTTCTCATATAATTTCAAATATTTCTTAACGCACAAGTGCGCCACTAGAGGGTGTATATTCACGTTTCCGTTTACAGCAATATCTACGGGACTAATAACCCGATTGAAAAATATTCTCTTTCGACCAGGTACTATTAACTATGAAAACTCCTTGTGTGTATTTTCTTCCCAATATAATGCACAATTTTGCCGCTAGGGGACGCAAATATTTAATCTATTTTTCTCAATATCTGTACTTCTAAATGTCAGATTTAAAACATTCTTTTAACACTAGATACCATTTACCTTATGGAACACTTTAGGTTTGTATTTGAGAGGTTTGTGGTTCACAATTCTGCCACTAGGTGATGTTTATGTACTTCAGTTTGCAGTCGAGTCTCTGCTTCTAAACACTCTATTGAGAAATTTCTTTTTTTTTTTACTGTGTGCCATTCGCTATAATAAAGATGTAGAGTGAATAAGATGTTTGTTACAATAAGAAAATCCTCTTCAAATAATGTGTGTAACTTTTTCTCTAGGGGTTGTAAAGGTCAAAACGTTTTTCTTGCTATCTCTGCTTCTGGGAGACATATTTCAAAAGTTCTGTTTCCTTAGCATAGCTTTTGTTAAGAGGAATACTTTTAGCCTGTTTCAACTTTTCCACTGTGCAAAATTCTCCCGCTAAAAGGCATACAGTTATATCATGTTTCCTTCTCTATTTCTTCCTTTAACTGTTGTTAATTGATTTGAACTGTGATTTGAAAATCGTTTTGTCTCTAATACCATGCTTTTGCTATGCGAAACGTTTTTTTGCGACATTTGTTAATTTCCGTGACATACTTTGTAGCCACTGGTGGAAGTAAGTAGCTGATTGGGGGAGGGGTGTGTGTATTTTGACCTTTACTGAAATTTGCTAATGAATGCTTTATGTGAAAATTTGCCATAAAATTAAATTGCTTTCTAATATAAGAAACTTAAATCTAGTTGTTTCTTAGCATGAGAAAAAGATTGAGTATGAAGTATAAAAGATCTTGTGTACGGCGTGTAATGGTAGTGAAGCACGAGTTGTATGTCAAGATCGCTGTAAATGGTGAAGTTTGATACGACAACAATAAGTAAAAATATCTGGAAGTTTGTATTTCTTTTTGGAGCTAACCTCTGAATCTCAGAGAACAGCTTAGTGATATGAATGTATGTATGTATATATGTACGTACGTACTAATCACTTTGCATCTTCTGTAATTAGTTTTCTAATCATGCCCAGTTAAATTGCCTTGATCACTTATGAATACAGTTGTACACAGCCCTTGGATTTGAGGTTTTCCCATTATTCCCTTTCATTTCATGTTGGAAATTTTTGTGCATACTTTGTTTTCTGGCGAGTACAAATTTAAAACTTAGCTACAGCATCAATATTATGTTGAAAATTCCTCCCCTAAATAAAATGTAACACAAGTACTTGCTCCCGTGATTATGTGTTTAAGAAATAACAATCCCTTTGCAGTGATGGAAAGTTTGCGCCGAACTGCGGCAATTTCATTATCTTGCGCCAAACTGCTACAAATTACGAAAAAATGTAATATTTGCGCCCAACTGTGCCGAAACGGCAATCCACAGCAAAAATTGAAGAAACGAAAAAAAATTCACGGCAATAAATGCCGTTTTAAACATCGAATCGAATGATGCTTTTTTAAGGTCTACACGTAATTTGGTGAAAGCGACGCTTAACCAACACCCGTACCGCAAATCCCAAAATTTCGGAATGTTTTTCACCAACCTTCTAATTTGTTGTTTTTCGGCCAAAGTGACGAAAAAACAACGATTTTCGCGATGTAGGAAATTATTATTATTTTTTTTTTTTTTGGGGGGGGGGGGGGCTTATGGAGGAAGAGTTTTGTTGTAATCACGTGGTATGTAGGAGAAATGATGCTGTACGTTATGAAATCCTGATGAAGATTGTTTACTGATAGTTTGGTGGTCTTTCGGAGGGCTGTGCAATTGAGATTGTTTATATGTCGTTCCCTGCTCTTTGGGATAGCGCAGTTATTTCATTCCGGGCGAGGTGCGCGATTACGTAAATACAGCATAAGGTCAGTCATTAGCTATTTCGTTGACGTGGAGGGCGACTGAAAATGGCTCTCCCATGGCAGGATACAATGGTTCTGTTTCTAAAGGTTTATTAGGTATTCAGAGATGCCAACTTTTGCGGATTTTCACTCCATCTTACGGTTTTACGGAAGTCACCCAAAAAAACTACGGAAAAGCCCTCGCAAAGATCCCTGCACGCAATTTCTATTTTTTTACCGTCTTTTGGTCGAAAAAACGCACTTTACAGGTAGTCCCTTATGCGCCTTCGTTGTTCTGACTTCCCCCACCAACGGAGGCGGAGTTTGTCACGTTATTCCTCGTACAGCCATTTAAGAGTACCGTGCGCAAAAGTCAAGAGGGAACTCAGCTCAGCGCCTTTTGCCAACTCTTTACATTGATTGCATGTGGCTTTGTGCTTGTGAAAATTTCGGTGCAAACGTTTTAACCCTTTCCACTCGACTGTCAGGTGACACCCGACATTACGAAATCGCCGAATAGCTCACCCGCCACTCTGATGACGCCTCTATAGCTTGCATGTCGGTGGCCGCCCTTATATCTCGATGTCGGGGCTCGCGAGACGTTTCTTTTTCACCGTATAAAGAAAAAGAAACTTCATCTTCATGTTGGGTGTCACCCACCATGCCGATGACGCCACTGTGGCTCGCATGTAGGCGCTCGCGAGGAATTTCGTTTTCACCGAATAGCTTGTGTGTAACACCCGTGTTATCCGCGACGCCTCTCGCAAGGAATTTCTTTTTCGCCGAATAGGTCGGGTGTCATCCGCCACATCTATGACGCCTCTATAGCTTGTATGTCAGGGCTTGTGAGACATTTCGTTTTCGCCGAATATGTCTGGTGTCACCCTCCATGCCAATGATGCCTCTGTATCTCGCATGTTGGCACTCGCGAGACATTTCTTTTTCGCCGAATTGCTTGCGTGTCGGGTGTCATACGCCGCGCTCATTACGCCTCTATGGGTCGGGGCTTGCGAGACATTTCTTTTTCGCCGAATATTGCACGTGTATGGTGGCACAATCCATGCCGATGACTCCTCTATAGCTCACATGTCGGTGCTCGCGAGACATTAATTTTTCGTCGAATAGGTCGGGCGTAACTCGCCACGGCGATGACGCCTCTATAGCTCGCGATACATTTCTTTTTCACCAGATAAAGAAACATCTGGGTGTCACCCGCCATGCCGATGACGCCTCAATGGCTCTCATGTCGGTGATCGCTAGGAATTTCGTTTTCACCGAATAGCTCCGGTGTCACCCGCCATGCCGATGACTCCTCCACGGCTCGCATGTCAGCGCTCGCGAGGAATTTCGTTTTCACCGAATAGCTCGCGTGTCGGTTGTTATCTGACATGCCTATGACGCCTCTTTAGCTCAGATGTCGGCGCTCGCGAGAAATTTCTTTTTGCCGAATAGGTCGGGTGTCATCCGCCACGTCTATGACGCTTCTATAGCTCGTATGTCGGGGCTTGCGAGGAATTTCGTTTTCACCGAATATCTCCGATGATGCCTTTATGGCTCGCATGTCAGCGCTCGCGAGGAATTTTGTTTTCACCGAATAGCTTGCATGTAGGGTATCACCCTCCATGCCAATGATGCCTCTATAGCCCGCATGTTGGCGCTCGCGAGACATTTCTTTTTGCCGAATAGCTAGCATGTCGGGTGTCATTCTCTGTGCTCATTATGACTCTATAGCTCGTGGGTCGGGGCTTGCGAGGCATTTCTTTTTCGCCGAATATTCACACGTATCGGGTGACGCCCTCCATGCCGATGACGCCTCTGTAGCTCGCATGTCGACGCTCGTGAGACATTTCTTTTTGCCGAATAGGTCAGGTGTCAGCCACCACGCTGATGATGTCTCTATAGCTCGTATGTTGGGGCTGGCGAGCTAAAGCTGAGCTTTCATTGCTAAGTTGTGGCCTCTACTGCAGAAAAGAAAAAAAAAATGCGAGTTCTGTGTGAGTATGGGTGAAAAGTTATTCGAGTGGAAAGGGTTAATTTAGATTAAAACAAAACAAAACGTAGCAGTGAAACAGCTATGACAACAAAAAGAATGAAGTCAGATAAAACTTATCGTCAAGTGCATCGCGGTATGTATAGTAAAGAATGGCCTTTTTATGAGGTTATCTAAAGTTTTGCTGAATCACGTTTTATAAGCCATGTGGCTGCGATTTTAGCCTGTCGCAAGGCGGCCGCGATGATTGTAGGCGTCATGCGGAAAGCAAGAAGCACAAAGATCATGTCAAAAGATTAAATGGAGATGTGAGTAAAATTAATGTAACCAAAAAACTTCTGACAGCTTATAAAGAATCTTGGAAAAAAATATCAAGAGCACTAGAAAAAAATATCAAGAGTACTGGAAAAATGCAGCAAAACAAGCAAAAAAGAGAAGAAATTTAATGTTCACAAGGTGATTTGAAATGGGAAGAAGCTGAACATTTGCAGCAGTTGGATTCCCTTATAAAATGTTAAACAATGCTGAGATGAACATTGAATGTGGCATAAAAAAGACATTAGTGAAATAGAAAGTGGACAGATACTATTAAAAGAAACAAAACATTGCTAACTATCTTAAAAAATTAGAAAAGAATAGAAGTGAGCAATTAAATATTGAGAAAAGCAGCGAAAAATTGAACATTTTTTGTAAAATAAATGATTAATAATAGAATCCTGCTATGGTTACAAATTTTTTGATCTATTTGAAAACTAAAATGTTTGCATATGTGTGTGTGTATTTCAATGCAAGATGTTTTAAATTTGAGTAGGGTGCATCTATTTCCAAAACATTTTTTGCTTAAGAGTTTGTTCTATCTACTAATATTTTACCTGCTCTAAAAAATGTTTTCTTACACCAAAAATGTATTTTATCTGCTCCAAAAATGCATTTTGTTGCTCCAAAAATGTATTTCACCTGCTCCAAAGATGCATTTACCTGCTCCAAAAATGTATTTTACCTGCTCCAAAAATGCATTTTGCTGCTCCAAAAATGGTTTTGCAACTTTCTATCACTGCCTTTGGTTCTTTGAAAAAGTTCCAAATATTTCATCTTTCCTTAAAGCCCTTAAATTTCCAATGTAAACATTATTTCAAAATAGTTAAATATAAATAGTATTTTATGTATTGATTGTGTGGTATATGAAAGCATTTTAAGAGTAATGTCACATACCCATGTATTTTCGAGTTTTATGGGAGTTTTTTTATTCTATAATTTGCTTCAATAATAATTGAACTAAAGCCAAAGTAGAAAAATAAGTTTCTCAAAATCAGTGTAGTATAGTGTACAAAAATTTAGTAGATATTAAACCTGGCCACATTTTCAGTGACAGTTTTGGTATTTCAGTTATTTATCCGTGATTCTAAGTTTCTGATTAGCTGCAGCTGACAACATTTTTAACATTCTGCATTAATTTAAGTTTGCCCAAACATGTAAGAAGTTATTTGTTGTAGTTTACAGGTTGAACAGACCTATGGTTTCAATATATTTTAAATAAGAGCGTTTGGATCGTATGACCTGGGGAAAAAATCCAAAAGTCCTGGAATTTTGTGATTGAAAAAGCGTATGAACCATGTGACTTTTTTCTTGTTCAAATCGCAAGTTGCGATTTACAGGCTCCCACTCCGCTGCTGATCCTTTATGATCAACATTCCTTCCCTGTTCTTTGATTTTCTTACTGAATGAAGAACAGTGCTTGTGTCCAAAGTTTTGGAACCATAAACTGCCACTAATATAGCATAAATTTCTTTGGGTGGTACTCTTTCAAGAGTTAAAAACTTTATAACTGATGTTGTTTGACACCCATTGACACAGCTGAAAAAGAATTGTCCATTTTGAACACAATTAAATATGAACTAATAGATATATGGAGTTGTATTACACAGTAAAATGAAGCTAATGACACAAAGAATTGCTTGCCATCTGACTGGTTGCTAGGCAACAAGACATGTGGGAGACACCTGCATGGAGCCATTGCTTATTGAGCATGCCTCGTAGGTGTATAAAACTTGGCTGGAGAGCAATTGGGAGAAATGGTACAATTTTTACATACATACATATTAGTAAGCTGTTCTCTGAGATTCAGAGGGTAGCTCCGCAAAAAAATACAAACCATCAGATAAATTGTTAACTGATTATTTACTTTACTGTTGCTGTATTAAATTTCTCCATTTACAAAAGATCTTGATACACAACTCGGGCTTTACTGACATCCCTCACATGACGTACACAAGCCCTTCTATATTTCATACACATAATCTTTTTCTCATGCAGACACTCCTGAATTGAATCCTCCCATGACTTCCTTGGCTTTCCTGTGCTTTCTTTCCTACAACTTGGTTTGAAATTTTTTTCTTAGTAAACATCTCATCACTCATGCTTTCAACATGGCCAAACCACCTAAGAATATTAGTCTCCACTTTACTAACAACATTCTGCCTCACATTACACAGCTGCAACACATCTTCATACCTCACACAATCGGAGAGTGTCTTGCCACAAACTGCTAGTAAGTAATGCATCTCTCCAGCACACAAAAGACTCCTATGATTTTCTGCAATACCCAGGTTTCACTGCCATACATCAGAGTAAAAACAATTAAACTTTCATACTCTGCCATTTGAAACTCTCTTGATAACCCATCATTCCTGTGAAAACCTCCTAAAGCAGCTATGACTTTCAATGAAGAATTCACTTGCCTACTTATTTCACCATCTAATTTGTGTATTTAGGAAGCATGTGTTTGACAGAGAGAGCAAACTTATTCAACTGTTCAATCACTTTCCATTTAAAACCATTTTGATACGCCATCTTTCATTCAGTACTAACAGTTCCTCGCTCAAAAACCATAACTTTGCTTTTTCTCTTATTTGTACTCAGTTTGAATTTCATACAAACTTTGTACATCCGGTACAAACATACTCTGCAACTCACTTTTGTTCTCTGCCAACGAGACTGTGTCATCAGCATACAGCAATCTGCACACATGTATATTACCAAGACCAAGACCTAAACCAGTATTTGCTGCCCCAGTGACAGTGTTCTAAGTGATGGCTTCTGATCATTCATCTGAAAGGGGTCCGGGTTTGAATCCCGGGAAGGTATGGATGTTGCGTTTGTCTTACGACACTGATAGTTCTGTGTCTGGCGCTCTTTGGCCATGCCTGGCCCTTGCGCCACAAAAATCAATTAACTAACTAACTAACTAACTAACCCTCTCCCTTCCCTGGAACCAGTGGCCCTAAATTAGGGACAGGTGACTGCTTATAGCCCATTGAGTTGCTCACAGTGGTCATAAACCTCATGACTCCCGCCACAGGCATTCATACATACGTGTATGTTAATATGCTAAACAGCCATGGTGACATTACACAACCTTGTCTGACTCCTGCACCAAAAGAAAACCATTTTGATACGCCATTCACTTTTACACAAGCTCTACTGCCAGCATACATGGCTTTTACACTGTTAAGTAGGTTCCCAGTTGCACCATATTTATTCAGTACCTTCCACAGAAGTATCCTATTTACACAGTCGTAAGCTTTCTCTAAATCTATGAAGGCAGCAAAAACTTTCTTGCAAACAGCCAAATACTTTTCGATCATCATGCGTAATGCAGAAATTCGGTTAGTGCAGCCTTTACCTGGCATAAAATCACTGAACATCCCACACTTTCTCTGATGCAAGACCTCGTACCTTTTCAATAATGACCTTACCAACCACTTTCCCTGGAACACTCGATAAGCTAATACCACGATAGTTCTTGCAGTCAGTCTGATCACCTTTTCCCTTACACAAGGGAACAATAATAGCATCTCTCCAATTTCGAGGGACCTTTTCAGCATAACTGGGAAATTTCAGTTAACCAGTCAATTACAGTCACCACCCTATTTTAACATCTCGGCAGTCATGCCATCTACTCCCAGAGCCCTACCCTTCTGAAGAGATTTTAGAGCTTTACACACCTCTTCTCGTGAGATCCCTCCTGTGCTTCCATCTCTCACTGTGACATCTTCCTCGGAATCACTTTTGCTTTCTTGATCTAATAACTCGCAGAAGTATTCACCTCATCTTTCACTTACCTCATTGGGCTCCCATATCAATTATCTGATCCTATTCTTCAAACAACTTAGAATTTCTGTTTTCCCTCTTTTACCTATGTCTCGTGTACTTCTAGAAAGTTTTTCTATCTTTCGAAAAACCCAATTCCTGTCTTCCTACCTTTCCTTCCTACCTTTTGCCTTACTCTAGTGAACCAGCTTAGCTGCCTCACACTTATTATAGCGATATTCATTCTCAGTAACTCTACCTTGTAACATCCCCAAATATGTTTCCTCTTTCTCTTAACTGCTTTTTAATCCCACTGTTCCACCAAGCATCATCTCTAACGTTACCCACTATTGTGATGCCACAGACCTCTTAAACGGCAGTAACAACACAGTTCTTAAAACATGTCCACTTCTTTTCTACATCCCTCTCACATGACTTCAGCTCCTTTAGTCATTCTCTGAGTAAGTTAGAGTAATGCTGATGATCTTCAGGGAGCTGTTCAACCTTTGTTCTTTCCATCCTAGGCCTATTCTTTTTCCTCCAACCAACATTCAGTTTCACTCGTGACACTACCAAGTAATGATCGGAGCCAACATCTGCAGCTCTCGTCACGCGAGTGTCAACAACTAAGTGTTTCAGACGCTGATTGTAAACCAAATCTATTACTCTTTTGTCCCAGAGTATGATTTTCCCAAGTATGTGTGTGCATATACTTGTGGTTGAAAAACATGTTAGATACCCACAAACCACTCTCAATGCAGAACTCAATTAATCTTTCACTATTATCATTCACACAAGGATGATTAAACTTACCCAGAACGTTACCAGAAATTGCATTCTGCACACCTACTCTGGCATTGAAATCCCCTGCTATTATAACTTTCTCTTTAGTGCAAAACTGGCTCGAAACAGCTTTTAGCTCATTCCAGAAATCTTCCTTCCTATCGGAAGGTTTCGAGTCTCATTGAGGATATACTATGACAGTTGCTATTCTGTGAAGTTTCACTTTCTAACGAATCCAAAGAATTCTCTCAGGTATAGTGAATCAAGTTGTTCTTCATCTTTTCACTTAAAATCACACCTACGGCAGCCTGTCCTCTTAGATTATCCAATACTCCAGACCACACACTCACCGTTCTGTTCACTTCTCATATCCCAATTTTCTTCTTTTTGGTTTCACTTACACACCACACATCCAATCTGTACTTATTCATTTCTTCAATTACCTTATTCATCTTTCCATTTATTCCTCTGGTATTCTATACACCAATCTTGCATTCACTCATTTGATCTCTTTCGCATACGCCATTTCCTTGTCGTTTCCGTCAGGTGTGGTAGGTCCACCTTTTGTGTCTTTTTATCAGGAATAAGTGTGGCAGGTCCATCTTTGTGTCTTTTTATCAGGAAATTGTAAGATCGGTACAATTTTTAAAAGCAATTTAATATTGTTTTAAAAGGAAAGTATGTTTCCAGTTCTTACGTATAGATTAGTGACGTGGACCTTAACAAAAAAAGACATACAGAGGCTGTAGACAACACAATGAAGCATGGAGAAATGCAGGCTTGGTGTAGTCAGAAGAGGTAGGGTAAGGAACTCGTGGATCAGGAAAATGACAAGAGATTACATGTTCAAAGTAAAAACAATCTAGTTGTGGTTGGCTGAACATATTGCTAGAACTGAGCACCATTGGCTGAGTGAAATTTTAGGCTAGATACCAAGGGGCAGGAAAAGACTCAGAAGATGGGAGGTGGGTGGATGAATAAAATATGAAAGCATGCTGTAGTGATGTGGAATAGTGTGGCTTGATGACATATAGTTGTGTAAGAGCCTTTGGGAGATCATCCAGCAGTGTGTGTTTGTGTATTGAGAATAGTTGATTGTGTGTGTGTATAAAAATGTGAATTTTTAAGAGCAATTTAATAACTAGGTTTGTTTTGTTTTCTTCTCCTTTTGTGTTTTTTTATTTTTATTATTTTTGTTTTGGTTTTCCAAAAGCAAAAATTTTCATTTTTTTTTTTGGTTAAGTTTTTTGGAGCTGCAGTTACCTGTGGCGGGAGTTCAGTGTAGGAAGCATCATTTGGCTGGTCCTTTTGCTGGCAGAATGTGTTCTTGGCTTTTGACAATGATAGGGGTGGAGTCCGAGTCAGATATCTTAATACTCCCACTTGCGCAGGCTAGCTCCCTAACCCTATGTGTACTCAAAAGCTGGCAAAAAGAATCTTATTTTATGCAAAGATAAAAGGTGACTCACCTGCAAGTCGGCAAATCCTAAGCTATTTGAGAATATTCAACATGAAACAGGTCATAAGTTTTGAAAAGTTTTTAATTCCATCTATAAACTTACTTGCACCATTTGTTATTTGGTGTACATTGGGCAATCCAAGAACCCCTTGCGCCTTAGAATTAATGGGCACAGGTCGCTGGTTAGCAAATTTAAGCCTGATAGTGAAAGTGGGCATAGCAGTGATTCGAGACTTTCCGCCCATGAACTCTAACACTTCCATTTTCATGGGTTTGATAATGTGCACATTATTCCTAACTTGTAATACAGGCTGGCCACAGAATCAGTTGAGATTCTTAAACAGCAGGCCTTGTACCCATATGGGTTGAATTCTACCATTGCAGATAACAAACACTCTTGGTTTAAGGTGGCCGTTAGAGAGCTTTTCTCCTTGTATCCACAACAAGCCTGCAGCAGAGGAAATAGAGGGAAGAGGCTAGTTTAAATCTTCCAAAATAGTTAACTTTGATATTTTAAAACAGACTCTTCTTGATTTCAAAAATTACAACAATTTTGTGAAAAACTCTGTATCCTTTCTTAAAACTTTTAAGTATACTGTGCTTTTAAAGCCTTCATCAGCTTCTGGAATTCTCAAGCTGGTAATATAGATTCACACATTTTCTCTCTTGTGTTAGACTTAGGGTTAATTTTATCTTTAAGAATAAATTTCAAAATATCTAACTCCAAAAACTATATTACCATTAGGTTCCTTAATATATTCTATGACTCTCTCAAAATTAGAAAATTGTTCTGCAATGGTTCTAGCAGCTTCCCTATTCCCTATCACCAAACAGTAGTAAGTTTCAAATATGTCAATATGTTAGGTTCTTACGTTAAGAATTAAAAGTCTCTTCCCAACCTTAACACATTGGCAAATTTCAACTGTAAGTGTTGTGAATTTCAAGATACAGTTTTTATAACTTTCATAAGCACATAATTACTGGTAATTTAGATTTCATTGAAAATCCTGATTTAAGAAGGATCTTAAGGTTTGGGGCCAAGTTCAGACCTACATTCTACCTCTCGAAAGATAGAATAAAGTACGATTTTTATCAAGATTTAGGTAAATATATTGTTAAAACTGGCTTAGCCTACAGCATGCCAATCGTAGCCTTTGCTGAATGGAAATGCAAAATTTTTCAAGAATTTAAACAGAATCTAGCAATTCAAAATATTTTTTACAATAACAGTCTGGCATTATCTCCTGATTTAAAAAAATCATTTTCTAAATTACAGGAAAACTTCATCTTTACCACGACAGACAAAGCAAATAATAATTTTGCAATTACTACTTTGAATTAATTTCGGAAGAACTACATAATAAAGTCACCTATAAGCCTACTTCAGCTTCCAGTAAGGAACTCACCAATAAATTTAAAGCATTTCACAGACAGTTGGGGCTTAAAACGGATTTCCTTATTTTTTGCTACTGCAAAATTTCATAAGGAACCGGTGAAATTCAGATTCATAGCTAGTGGTACCAAAAGTCCTAAAAAAGTAATGGATCAGTATTTTGAATCAGTTTTGAAAAAGGTTTTAAACATTATTAAATCCAAAGTAAACCTAACATGTAAGAACTTCTGGATTATTAAAAGCAATGCTGAGGTCATTTCGGAAATTCTTGATAACACGCCAGCAGAGGCTTTATGCTATGACTTTGAAAACCTGTATACCAGCATTCCGCTAGAAGACATTATCAGTACCCTCAAGTTACTCTTTAATGAATTTCAAATCTCCAACATCATTTCGGAAAGTTCTTGGCATACGCTTCTAAATTGCTGTATTAAAAATAACTATCCTCTATAATAACAAGTTTTTCAAACAGGTTAATGGAATACCTATGGGGTGTTCACATTTCACGAGCGTATGCAACTTGTTCTTGTTCTTCAAAGAATTTCAATTCATGAAGTTTAAATTCATCCAGTCAAGAAAGTTACTCTCATACCTACAGGTACATTGATGACCTACTTTGCTTTAATAATTCAGGAAACATCGAAAAAGACTTTGCAGCTATTTATCCTATATGCCTTAAACTTAATAAAGCCAATGATAATAACCAAATCCTTGATTTTTTGGATTTAGCTATAAATCCCAATGCAGGTAACCCAATCATAAGCCTTTATGATAAGAGAAATCAGTTTAAATTTAAAATTGTCAGATATGATATGCGGTGGAACAATATTTCCAATAAAGTAATAGAAAATGTATTTATATCACAAGTACTAAGGCTTTCTAGAATATGTAGTTTAAACTCTGAACTAGAAAAACATGTTATCATTTTAATCAAACAGTTTCTCGAAAACCAAGTACCTAGAAACTTCTTAAAAATCGCATTAAGAAAAATAGTTCTCGTGCATAGAATTAGGATGAAAGGCTTAATTTAATTTAAATCTTGTTGACCGAATGAATTGTCTAAATTAAAGCTAATTTTTAGAGGTTTCGGTAATGATATTGTCAACAATCAATTAAGAACCTATAGTACAATATTCTTTCCCTCTCCTTTGATTGTCAAAAAAAGGTTATAATTAAAAAATTTACACAAAAAAAGCATTAAACCCCTAAGAAAAAAAATTCTTAAAAATATTTATAAAAATAAAAGCCAAAAAAATAGTAATACTTAAATTTAAAAGGTTTGGGAGGAATGCTGCTAATTAGGTTATATAAATACTCTTTGAACTCTTGGAGCAGAGATAAAATTTCCCTGCTCCCAGGAAGAGCATTTTAGTATTTTGGTCTACATTGAAAACTCGTAGTGGTTTTTTCAGCGCATTAAATCTGCTTTTTGAAGTTTACTCAGGGTACTTCACTAGTTACCCCCCCAGGAAGGTTCTAAAGTTGGCCGCTAGATGGCGCTGCAATGGACATGTCCCTGCAGTTAGTTTCTTGCACTCCAAAGGTGAAGATGGTTTGTACCATGCAGTTCTCAGGCATGGTAAGTCGTTTTTTTTTTTTTTTGCTTCATTCTTTTAATTTAACTTTTATTTTTTCTAGGAATTATTTTTTGGGGGGCTGTTTTCATTCTTTGAAAGTTGGTTATTTGCTTTGGCCACGCTTCAAGTTTCCCACGAAACTTTTAGTAGCATTTTGTGTCCCTTTGTAGGTTCTATAAAAGTTTATTTTAGTGGTTCTGAGCCTCCTTGTGGGCTATAAAAGATTAGTACAATATTTTGTAAATATGTGAACTTGTAACAGCAAAGCAACACCTCACATGTAATCTCATCTTTTAACTATATGCAAGTTTTTTTTTTCTTTATTATTATTTTTGTAGGAATAAGTGAACTTTCGTTTTTTATAAATTTGCACTAAAATTAATTTTTTATGTTTTCTTGTGTGTCTTGGTTATATAATTTGCTTCTCTGTGACTTGCAACCTAGCACTTTGGTATTAAACTTTTATTTTTCTAAAAAAAATATTATTTTCTTAAAGAATTTTTTTGCTGTGAGTATTGGGCATTTACCTTGCCATTCTGAGACATGCAACTTGGTTATTTGGGTTCACTCTCGGGATTTGCAACTGAAATTGCTCCTTGTGCAACTTTTGCTTCCTTTTTTCCTAAATTTGTTGCTTGGTTCCTTTCTTTTTCAAAATTGTAATGTTGCTATTTTTGTTTTAATTTATTTTTGATTATATTTTATTTTTTTCTGATGTTTCCTGTTTTTCTTTTTATCTGGCAGGATTAAGGTTTCACTTTTTCTGTGACAAGTTTAAAGATATCCTTTCAGTACCTTTCATTGGTTGGGTTTTTCTTGATTTTTTTAATACTAATTTCTTACCTGGTTTTTTTTGGGGGGGGGGGGGTGCTCGGCTCCCTTTCTTTTTATTTTATGTGTAATTATCTTGGCTGTTGTGCGGTCGGGCAACATGTTTTAGTTTGCTGGGTTTGGGTTTTTTTAGAAATCCCTTTTATTTTGACAATTTTACCCCTAAATTTAATCGGTCCTTATAGCAAACTGAAATAGTAGAAACCCACAATTCTCTGGTCTCAGTAGATTAATGAGTGATTTTCTTATTGCTTGCCCTTGACGAAGCCAGCACAGAGTCAGTCATTAATATGCTTCCCTGCATTCTTCTGTTCATTAAATGTCCATTGTTTAAAGCTCGCCTGCTTCGGGTGGTTGGAAAAAGTGGCGATTGTTGTTCTACATCTCATTCTCCGAATTTTTGTTTTTTTCTCTTTATTCAAAATTTGCTCTTCAGTTTCACATTTTTATATTATTTGATCTTTCTTCTATGCAGCCTCTGGCGCTTTGGAATTTCAAATTTGTTCTTGGTTTTTTGCTTTTTTCCTTTATATGTTTTTGCTATATGTGTGTGTGTGTGTGTGTGTGTGTGTACTTCAAAAGCCACACACACATTGCTAAATTGTAAGATCTGTAACTTTCGATCATTTTTGAAAACTTTTGTTTCTTTGCTGCTGCATTGTCACATTATGTTCAGAGTCCCATTGACTTGTGTACCCTGACAAAGTGTCAACGCATAAATATGCCATAGTGCAATTTGCATACATATTAATTTATTTTTCTTTGATCTCTTTAGTTTGTGTCTCTGTAGCAGTAATGGAGTCTCCATCACCCATTTGTGAAAAGCCTGGTTCATGAGGCACTTTGTCATCATTAATTAGGATTTGCTTTTGGTATTTTCAGTATCTCAGTTTTTCTCTGCAGCGGTTAAGGCCACTCCCTTTCATGCTTCATCATCAGTTTCTGTTTTTAGAAGAAATTTCCCCCATAAGCAAAGAGCTGTAATTGGTGTTACAATGGACTTTGCGTGAGAGATACCACATATATAGCATCTAGTGCAGCTATTTTGAATTGGTATAAATGATCATGTAATTCATTGGCAGAAATACTTTTAATTCAATTGACTGTATTTTAATTAATAAGCAGTCCTTTGAGCTGAAACATCTTCACTGTATTTTGTTGTAGATGTCAGTCACTGAATTTGCAGCAATGTAATAAGTTATGTAAGTAAGGTATTAAGTTCTCATGCCACACATGTGTAAAATGAATCTTTTTTTCTTTTTTTTTTTTTTTGTTCTGTCATCTAATCTTTTTTCTGCCATGCTTATTTGAAAAGGGTCTGACATCACTTGTCAGAACCATCATAGGCATGTTTTGTATTCATTTCTGTATTCATCTACCATTTGCTGTTAACATACGTACTTCATCTTTATTTTAGTGTTAATGATTTGTGTATAACTTTGTGTGAATCTTGCACTGCATATTGGCTTGTAGCCACATATTTTATAAAGATTTTGAAAATATGACATTCACAGAGACAGTTGAATTAAGATTAATAAATTAAGTATAATAGTCAGGGGTCCAAAATTACACTCTTCCATGACGAGTCAAAAATTATAGCTCACAAGTAACGCCACAAGGCAAGCATTTTTCTTTTAATTTCCCAGCCAAGTTAAACCCATTGGTTTTAATCATAATTTTTTAAAAAATTTCCCACTTTTCTTCCATAACATGCATCAGAACAAGAATGTAATTAGTCATTATATGTGACTAATTACATTCTTGTTCTGCATTTTTGAGAATAGACAAGTGTATTCTCAATAACCCTTTAAGCAGCCTGACTATATAGTGCCCCAAATTTTCTGCACTTTCCAAACAAAAAGGTTCACGAAGCGACCAAGTTTTACGAAAACTATGGCAAAATTATTCCTTTCTCCACTCTTCTCATTGGTATGGTCCATAAACCTGTCATTTGTTAGAAGTTATCCCCTCTAGTCCCATACATATTCTCTGCTCCATGATCCAAGGCATGATGGGGAAGGGATAGTGTCTTTCGCACGAACATCATGCCACTGGGCAGAAGCAAGGGACTGGAAGTCTTCTCTCTCCTTTCGTAGGTTTGTCACCATTGTTATAGCCCTTTTTAGTAGGTAATCAGTCAGAAAGAATTACTGTCGATCATCCCCATAAACAATCATTTTTTTTAACAACAAAGCTGAGGGGAAAACAGCATTTTCTGATGCGCAGGTTTAGTTGTTGCAGTCACTTTTTATGCAGCGAATATATTCGTTGGAGCTGTTTTCAGTCCATTTTGTTAACCCCAAGTTAATTTGTTCCAGCTGGTTAGAGGGTTAAGTCAAAGATAAAAAGTGAAAGCTCTGTTTTCCAAATAACATCTATGCCACGAGAGCCAGCGAGTTGTCCTGAGCTGTGCAAGTGGGAGTGGAGACAGGTGTGAAGTGGTGGGGGTAAGTCCTAGAATATAGAATAAAGAGCACGCACAGGAAATGTTAAGGTGGGTGCCATGGGAGGATTGGGGAATGCAAGGAGTTGATAGGAAGGGCAGTCTTGCTACTAAGGAGGGAAATGCTAAAATCTCTGAGTAGGGATATTTTCTGCTGACTGGTAAACAATTATCATATTTCTTACATACATACATATCACTAAGCTGTACTCTGAGATTCAAAGGTTAGCTCCAAAAAGAAATGCAAACTACCAGATAATTTTTTCTTACTGTTGCCATATCAAACTTCTCCATTTACAGCGATCTTGACATACAACTCGGGCTTCACTGATATCCATCACACGCCATACACAAGATCTTCTATATTTCATACTCATAATCTTTTTCTCATGCAGACACTCTTGAATCTGATCCCCCCCCCCCCCCCCATGACTTCCTTGGCGTTCCTCTGCCTTTCCTTCCTGCCACTTGAGCTAAGAGTTTTAATTAGCATCTCATCACTCATTCTTTCAACATGGCCAAACCACCGAAGCACATTAGTCTCCACCTTGCTAACAAAGATTTTTCTTCACATCACACAACTGCAACACATCTTCATTCCTCACACAATCTGAACGTGTCTTGCCACAAACCTGTCGTAAGTAGCGCATTTCTCCAGCACACAAACAACTTCTATGTTTCTTCTGTAGTACCCAGGTTGTACTGTCATGCATCAGAGTAGGAACAATTACACTTTCATACACAGCCACGCGGGACTCTCTTGAGAACCCATCATTCCCGTGAAAACCTCCCTGAGCAGCTATGACTTTCAATGAAGAATTCACTCTCCTAGTAATTTCACCATCCAATTTGTTCTTTCTGTCAAATATGCTTCCTAAATACACAAACTCATTCACCTGGTCAATCACTGTGCCATTTAGACATGCATTACATTCAATGTGACCAGTTCCTCTCTCAAAACCCATAACTTTGGTTTTACCCTTATTTTACTCGGTTTGAATTTCATGCAAACTTTCGTACATCTGAGACAACATACTCTGCAACTAACTTTTGCTCTTTGCCAACAGGACAGTGTCATTAGCATACAGCAATGTGCACACACGAATATCACCAAGACATAAACCAGTACTATCTATTTTGGCATCATGCATGCATCCATAAATATATATTAAACAGCCATGGTAACATTATACAACCTTGTCTTGACTCCTGCATTAATAGAAAACCATTTTGTTAAAACACCATTCAATCATACACAAGCTCTACTGCCAGCATACGTGGCTTTTACACTGTTAAGTAAATTCCCAGTAACACCATATTCATTCAATACCTTCCACAAAAGTGTCCTATTTACTCAGTCGTAAGCTTTTTCTCTAAATCTACGAGGGCAGCAAAACATTCCTTACCAACAGACAGATGCTTTTCGAACATCTAACATAATGCAAAAATTTGGATAGTGCAGCCCTTACCAGGCATAAAACTGCTCTGTACATCCCACACTTCCTCTGATGTAAGACCTCATACCGTATCAGTAACAGCCTTTCCAAATACTTTCACTTGCACACTCAGCAAACTGATACCACGATAGTTCTTTCATTCAGTCTGATCACCTTTTCCATTATACAAGGGAGTAATGATAGCATCCCTCCAATCCTGAGGGTCCATTCCTAACTCCCAGCACAACTGGCAAATTTCAGTTAACTAGTCAATTACAGTGTCGCCACCATATTTCAACATTTCACCAGTTGTGCCATCAATTCCCGGAGCCTTACCACTCTGAAGAGATTTTAGAGCTTTACACACTTCTCTTGAGATTTCTCCTGTGCTTCCATCCTTCACTGTGACATCATCTGCATCTGTCTCGGAATAATCTTTGCTCTCCTGATCTAATAACTCACGGAAGTATTCACCCCATCTTTCACTTAACTCATTAGGCTCCCATATAATTTCCCCAACCCTGTTCTTCACACAACTTAAGACTTTGTTTCCCCTATTTTTCCTGAGTCTCGTGTACTTCCAGAAAGTCTTCCTATTTTTCCAAAAAGCAAATTCATGACTTTCCTCAATCTCCTTCCTATCTTTTGCCTTACTCTGGCAAACCAGCTTAGCGGCTTCAAGCTTCTTACAGCGATATTCATCCACAGAAACTCTACCTTGCAACATCCCCAAATAGGCTTCTTTCTTTACCTTTACTGCCTCTTCAATGTCACTATTCCACCCAGCATCACCTCTATTATTACCCACTATTGTGGTGCCACAGACCTCTACAGCAGCAGTGACAACACAATTCTTAAAACATTCTTACTTCTTATCTACAACCCTCTCACATGACTTCAGCTCCTTCATTCTCTGAGTAAATTAGAATAATACTGATCTTCAGGGAGCCTTTCAACCTTTATTGTTTCCATCCTAGGCCTCTTCCTATTCCTTTTCCTCTAACCAACATTCAGTTTCACTCGTGACACTACCAAGTAATGATCAGAACCAACATCCACACCTCTCATCACACGATTGTCAACAACTAAGTGTTTCAGATGCTGATCGTAGACAACAAAATCTATCATACTCTTTTGACCAAGAGTATGATTTTCCCAAGTATATGTAATGTATGGATATACTTGTGGTTGAAAAAATGCATTAGATTCGCACAAACCATTCTCAATTCAGAGTTCAATTCATCTTTCACCATTATCATTCACACAAGAATCATTAAACTTACCCAGAACATTGTCAGAAGTTGCATTCTGCTCACCTACTCTAGCATTGAAATTCTCTGCTATTATTACTTTTTCTTTAGCACCAAACTGGCTCAAAACAGCTTTTAGCTCATTCCATAAATCTTCCTTCCTATAAGAAGGTTCTGAGTCACAAGGAGCATACACTACAACAAATACTGTTCTCTGAAGTTTCACTTTCAAATGAATCCAGAGAATTCTCTCACTTCTGCAACTATAGTGAATCAAGTTGTTCTTGATCTTTTGACTTAAAATCACACCTACAGCAGCCTGTCTTCTTGCATTATCCAATACTCCAGACCACACACTCACCATTCCATTCACTTCTTCTATCCCAATTTCCTTCTTTTTTGTTTAACTTACACACAGTGCATCCAATCTATACTTATTCATCTGTCCAATCACCTCATTCATCTTGCCATTTATACCTCTAGTATTCCATACACCAATCTTGCACTCACTCAGTCGAGATCTCTTTCTCATATGCCGTTTAGATAGTCCAGGTTGATTCCGTGGTGGACCATCCTTCTCAAGTGTGGTAGGTCCATCATATCCCACACTTCAGTCCATTTTTGTATTTCTTTTTGTCTTTTTAATCAGGTAAGTACACCAGTGTGAGGGATTAACCCACAGCTGACAGTTCCAGTTGGTCATCAATTTAAGGATTCTGGAACAAAACCCAATGAGTTTGGGTCTTTTTGCCAATGTCACACAGAACTAGATAGCACCTTTCCAAGATTCAGAGGCCTTGGCTTCTGTTGTGTGTGCCATTGTTACCGCGTAGCGTCCCGAGGAGGAAAACCTATTTTTCACTTAGATCGCCTGCTTATATTTTTTGACCCCTGATAATAGTAGTACTGACATTTAAGTGTTTTTTTGTTGTTGTTTTTATCTTAATTTTAAATCCCATGAACTATCTCTAAATAAGATAGTCACGGGGGTTTATTAAGATTCAAGTATACCCATTTCACTGGGTAGGGGCTGGGAATATTGTAAGTTGCAAAATTTTTCACATAAAAAGAAATACTTTTTGTCCACATACATTATTTTACATTTTTTTTTTTTTTACATGTTTGATTTTGGGTTTATGGTAACACAAATAGAAACATATTTTTCCCTTTTGTTGTATAGATTGGGCTGTTGAAAGAAGGGAGAAATACAGATGCTATTGAAGTTCCTGTTCCCAAAAGTGATACTTATGAAGATAGGGCTAAGAGTGAGAGCTTGTCAGAGCTTGCAAATCAGGCTCTAGCAATGACAGATAAGGTATGTATCACATCAGAAATGCTTTTACATTTTGTTTTTGCATGAAAATGTGGGTTTTTTGGTTAACTTTGAGAAACAGATATAACATATAATTTGTGTACTATATTATAAATGTTGTAAGCTTTAGTTGTGAAGCTTATTACTGGCTACATTTGTCCTCATAACATATGTAGACATTTTGTGATCTCTATAAAATGTTTATTATGACAAGGTATCTGGTGACAAAGTGTACAGAAAACAGTGTGAATTAATTATGTTTTTCAAAAGAACTTGGCTTATGGATAGCTTGATATAATTTTGATTGGATATAGTAGATATGCTCTCACTGTGACATTTGATGCTTAGAGCAACCAGTTGTTTCCACAAATGATACATTGTATGTATGAGTTTTATATTATAATGGCATTCACAGGGTTGAGTTACCATCTGCTCAACATTTTCCAGACATTATTTTGATACTCGTCACAAGTATGCAATATTTTCACAAAATAAATGTGAATTTTCCGTAAGTATTAGAAAATTTCCTCTGACAGCTGAATTTTCCTTTCTTTGCACAACATCCCCCCCCCCATGATATTTTTCTCTACACAACTCAAGAACGAGGCTTTGACATCACATGTCTTAACAAGGTTTGATTGCTTTCAAAAGCAGTCTTCACTTGGTGAGTTAGTTGTGATATCATCCTATAGATTAATAGGCAGAATACACAGAACAGTTCATGTTAAGTGACGTGTATCGCGATGCACCGTGTATAACCAGTGTGTACATTTCTAAACACTCTTTGGTTTGAAGTCACTGTAGCATGTGAGATCATATTCATTTCATTGTTTTAAGTAAAAAAATAAATGTACGAAGCATGTTGGACCAAAACAGGAAGCATTCACAGTGTCTTAAAAAAGAGTATGAAATATCATGGCCATCACTTAAGTATTCATAGAATTGGTGCAGCCTAATTTTGCACAGTGTAGACTGTTGTTTTGCACACGTTGGCAGATTTGATTCCTGAGTACAGATGGTAGGCTCATGTCACTTGGAGAATTTGACAATGAAAACTTCAAATAAAGTGCTTCCTGGATCAAACTGTTTAATTATTATTTGAGCCAAAGTTCTGTTTACAGCATTTTTAACCGAGCACAATTTTCCATTAACAGTTTCAAATTAATAGAATGTTTCAAAAGTTAACTGTTCCTCTTTTTAAAATGTTACCTGATGCTGAGATGGCAAAAAAAAAAAAAAAAAAAAAAAGTACAGTTGTGCATGTACTAAAATAACTATAGTGAAAAGCTTTGTATTGTCATTGCAACACTACTTGACTGTTTTATTCAGAAAAAACAAGTTTACTTTAGAGTCTGATGAGTTACTCAGTTGTGGATACAAAACTGTTTCTTGTCTTAGTATCATCATCATTAGTGTTGTATCTTTCGACAGGTTTAACGGCAACTCAACAAGTTCTCTTCCTCCAGTTTTTTTCTGTCCCTTGTTTCCTCCTTCAATACTTGATAGCTTCTTGTGCCCGTGATATCATCAAGCATCATTAGCAGTCTCCTTGCTATCATTCTTTTCAATAAGCTGTCTCCTTTTAACACATGTTCTATCCAGTTATATTTTCTTTTTCTTATGGTCTTTAGAATATTTCTTTCTTCCTCAACTCTTTGCAACACTTCATCATTGGTAATTTTTTCAATCCACTTTATTTTTTCCATTCTTCTCCATAACCGCTTAGTATCATATCTTAATCAAAATAAAAAGTTTGTGATGTATTATTGTGGCTTTCATGTTTGAAAGAAGACCAAACGGGTAAATACATTTTCAACCTTTTGAGCAATGAACTACAGAAAGGGCTGTGTGTGAAAATACTGTGTAGCATTCTATGCAGATAACGAGTCTGAATTACAATTTAAAGCAGTAAGTTATTTTCACAAAGCTTTGTAATCCTAACATAATAAAACACACACACACACACACACACACTCTCTCTCTCTCTCTCTCTCTCTCTCTCTCTCTCTCTCTCTCTCTCTCTCTCTCTCTCTCCTTCAGTTACTGAAGATTTGTATGGTGTGGTAGAGCACAGAATAATGGAATATGGATCTACAAGATGGGTTTCTATACATACATATCATTAAACTATTCTCTGATATTCAGAGGTTAGCTCCTCAAAGAAAGAACTTGCTGTTGCCATATCAAATGTCTCCATTTACAGTGATTTTGGCACACAGCTCGAGCTTCTCTAACATCAGTCACATGATGCACACAAGACCTTTTGTACTTCATACTCATCATCTTTTTCATATGCAGGTATTCCTGAATCTGGTCCTCCATGATTTCCCTGGCCTTCCTCTACCTTTCTTTCCTGAAACTTGGTGGGCTGAAAAAAATTCTCTTAATAAGCATTTCATTACTCATTCGTTCAATATGGCCAAACCACTTAAGAATATTAGTTTCCACGTTGCTAACAATATTTTGCCTCGCATTACACAACTGCAGCACATCTTCATTCCTCACATGATCACAGCATTTCTTGCCACAAAAGCCCCATAAGTAATGCCTCTCTCCAGCACTCAAATGACTTCAATGTTTCTTCTGTAGTACCCAGGTTTCACTGCTATACATCAGAGTAGGAACAATTACACTTTCATATACAGCCACTTAGGACTTTCTTGAGAACCCACCATTTCTGTGAAATCCTTCTAAAGCAGCTATGACTTTCAATGAAGAATTCGCTTTCCTACTAATATTGCCATGTAATTTGTTCTCTCTGTCAAACATGCTTCCGAAATATACAAACTCGTTGACGTGGTCAATAACTGTGCCATTTAGACATATTCTGTATTCAGTACTAACAGTTCCTCACTGAAAAACCCTAACTTTGGTTTTCCCCTTGTACTCAGTTTGAATTTCATACGAACTTTGTACATCTGGGCCAACATACTCTGCAACTCACTCTTGCTCTCTGCCAACAGGACTTCGATATCAGCATACAGCAATCTGCACACCCACACACGGATATTACAAAGACCTAAACCAGTATTGTCCATTTTTGCATCATGCATGCATCATAAAAATATTTTAAAATGCAATGGTGACATAACACAACCTTGTCTGACTCCGGCACCAACAGAAAACCATTTCGATACACCATTTACTTGTACGCATGCTCTACTGCCAGCATACATGGCTTTCAAGTACCCAGTAATACAATATTTATTCAGTTCCTTCCACAGAAGAAGCCCTATTTACTCGATCATAAGCTTTCTCTAAACCTATGAGGGCAGCAAAACCTTTCTTACCAACAGACAAATGTTTTTCAAACATCTAACATAATGCAAAAATTTGGATAGTGCAGCCCTTACCAGGCATAAAACCACTCTATACATCCCACACTTCCTCTGATGTAAGGCCTCGTACCTTATCAGTAACAACCTTTCCAAATACTTTCACTTCACACTCAGCAAACTGATACCACGATAGTTCTTGCATTCAGTCTGATCACCTTTTTCATTATACAAGGGAGCAATGATAGCATCGCTCCAATCCTGAGGGTCCATTCCTAAATCCCAGCACAACTGGCAAATTTCAGTTAACTAGTCAATTACAGAGTCAGGGCACGAAATTTCCGCTCGCCAGCTCGCCATTGGCGAGTGAAGAATTGTCATTGTCGAGTAAAACTTTTCTCATTGAATTACCGCAATTTCGTTGCTAACAGCCGCGGCTATTATGATGATAAAAGTTTTTTTTTTTTTAATATGCGGCACATATGTGGTGCTGCTGATATGCCGATTTTGTTTTCTGCAATTACTTTTTTCCGCCCCTCTGAAATTTCCACACTGATGGAGTAAACCTTTTCAAAGCATTTTTTGTTTTCTCTTTCATAAACTGCCGGGTTCTCGGCGCTCGTATTGCTTGTTTGAAGTCTGTAAAGATCACTCTGCAGGCTTGTTTATGTGCCATTACTGGGAACTGACTCACTCGAATGAACTTCGACCAGCAGGGGGAGGGGGTGAATCCCATCAAAAGATGCAGGCAGGCCACAGCAGAGACAATCCCTCAAACAAAGAAAGAAAAGCAAAAAATAAACAAGCTTCCCTCAGATTTATGACACCCGCAATTGAGCTACTAGAACAAACTTTTAAGCAGTGCGCGAAAACGCAAAACACCGCGTCTTCGGCACTGCATTTTTCTTTCTTTACTTTTGATAGCAAAAACATAACTGAGAAACTTCATTTACGGGGAAAAAATAAAAATATGCACTATTTTAATCGTATAGAAACTGGGAAGAGCAATGTTTTTTCTTTACGAAAACAATTTTTGTAAGTATTTTACTGTTAAAAAAAGTGTGAATCGGTGTAGATACTAATTTTCTAAGAAAACTGCTCACTGTCAATGGTTGATCGGAGGATTTTCACTGTCATCGTTAAATTCATGAAATGTTTACCTAATAGAAAAAATATTTGGAAGACGTGAATGAATAATAAAAAATTTTAGTAGGATAAAAATGTGAATTTAAACACAGTATTTCTATCCTATGTAACCAAATGGTTTAACTTTAGGGATCGGTTTATAAAATAACTGTTTTCTACGCGTCCCCAGTTTAATAGGGCTACAGCTGTTAATGCGTGTGCAGCACATACGGCAACGTTTGCTCCCAAGATTACTAAATTAACACTTCGGTAAAACCTTAAAATTTAATTATAAATACCATAAATACTCGTGTAAAAGCCTAAAGTTTTTAGAAGAAATTCTTTTTTTTTTTTTTTTAATTAAGTGAAAGTGTCTGCTTATATGCAGGTCCCGGTTTTTTGCCAATTTCTAGCTGTTGAACTATGGGGCTCAGTTTATACGCGAGTATATACGGTATGTAAAATGCTGTTTTTTTTTTCCCTGCAGCATTCTCCTTTCTTGTGATGTCATGATCTTTGATTGGAGATCACAACCTTTGCGAAGCCTTCACGCATTGTGAGCTATCAAAGTTCTTTCTGAATTGGTGGAATCCTTAAAAAAAAATTGACAGTGATGTATATTATTGGATTATTCTTATGAAACCATGCTTATATAATTGCATAAACCAATACTATCTGTTGTTTGGGGGACAAGGGTTCAAAATGCTAAAATACCTGCCAGGTTTTATGATTTACCCGTAAAATTTTCGGAAATGCAACTTGCTTTACCGGCATAGTGTTAATTTTACAGATTTGATTCTTCCAGATTTTTTTTTTTTTCTGATGATTTTGCACCCAGCATTAAGACTTTTTATTTACCATAATCCATTTAAATTGAAGCACCAATGTAAGTTACAAATAAACTTCTCAGTTACTTGGGAACATTTGTCTGCAGTTTTCCCACATGTTGTTTTGGGTTGTTTCAAACATTAAAGAACTTACACCGCACGTAAACGGTATGTAAACAGCTGCAGCTGGGCTTGTTTATCTCTCGACATGTTGACAGACAGACAGACAGGCGGGCGGGCGGGCGTCCTCCATTGGAACAAGTCTTTATTACTCCTAGTTTGAAATGCTATCTCAGAATGTAGTTATCGCAGAAAAATAATTCAAGCGGATTTTTAATCTGTGGGATTTTTGAGCCCAGATTGATACCCAACATGACGAAATTAAACAAAAGCTGCCAGTTTTGTGAAATTAAAAAACCATTTGGGGCATGGTTTCTTAACTTCTCTGGCAATAACTAACGAAAGAATGCAGTATTATAGGAAGTTAAAAAAATCCAATGCTCATTCGACCCTGTGCTTCTCCAGCAATGATTTATTTTGTTGGTCCTTTAGTCAGCAAGTTTTCTACGCTTTCCAACCGTAGATTGAGGAAGTGTAATATGTTCCAGATTTGTCTGTCCGTACGATAATTTGCATGTCTTGGCTGGATTCAACGAAATTAGAATGTTGGGGTCCGTACTAATTCGTCTTACTCCTATTGAAAATGGTGAAAGGTTAGGACATAGGAGCGGGGCTTATTCTTCCGCCCTTTTGCATGAAGACTTGCATAAAATCAAAGCATGTTTGCGATGAATTTTCGGTATACTGTTCAGCACCCATAGATCAACCTATTCAAAATGGTTGTTATCGGCACTCATGGGAACAGTGCGCACATGTGCAAGATTTGTTCGTCAGAATTTTTGCACAATAACTTCCGTGGAAATTCACCAGTTTGGATGGAATTCTTAATTATAAAACGATTGTGCGTGTTTTTTTTGTTTTTTTTGGAAATTAAGTCCCCAAAAAATGTTCTATAATAAAGCAAGAACACACAAAACATACTGCCTATCAATTAATTCATACTAAGGGATCCGTAAAGAAAACAACAAAGTATAGAGAGCACTGTCTTTTGCAAACCCACACTTTTTATGCGTACGAATTTTGGGCTTTTAGAAAAGAACTCTGAATTTTAAAATATCCGGATTTTGACAGCACGAGTTTAATCTAGGAACGGAGTACACTTTTTTTTTTTTTTTTACTTTATAGGTTTGAAAAAAAAACAAAAAACTATTGGTTTCGTAACTTCTATCAAACAGAATTGCGTGATACAGATTTTCATTTTCTAAAACAAAATACATATGTATTTCAAATTTTGTCATGTTAGAGGCAGTTTTTTTAATTTTTTCAGAGAGATAAGATTGGAATTAAAACCGAGGTTCCAACTTTTTGTGTCGTGGCTACACCGCAGAGGGAGCAGGGGACGAGATGGAGAGGAAATCACCGACAAAGTGACTGCATCATTTCCCATGACGCCTGATGTTAAAAGTCAGCGTTGGTCTTGTTCCTGTGAAACACGTTGTGTTAGTTTACTGCAGGAGAAAGGGTGTGGTCCAGTTGGAGGAGAGAAGGGGTTTTTCCCAGATTGTTTTTGTAAAGGAATAACTAAAGGGCCTCTATTCGGTAAGATGGGGGCGGGGAGGGCAGATGGGGGCGGGGAAGACAGAACTATAAAATCAGTGTCATTTGGAAGTATAAAGGATGCTGCTAACTAAAGGGGTCAGATTTAGTAAAACTTATTACGCTGCTGCAAAGCATTGATCGGCCTATGATAAATAGTGGGGAGGGAGAGAAAAGGAGGCCCAGAGGAGAGAGAGATGACATTCGTAACTAAAATCTAAACCTTTATTTCTTGATGATAACTTTCAATTGATCTTGGCTTTCTTAGCTGACCAGCTCGATCGGATAACTCGGTAGTCGGCAACATTCCGTGATGCGAATTCTGTAAAATTCCTGTATATTGCAAAATCTTCAAAAAATTAAAAATGTGCATTTTGCACTACGTGTCGATTAATTTCAGTGTTTCGCGTGGTGGAATGATATTACTAATCATATTTCTAGTACCAAGCATAAATCTAATGTCGACTGCGTGAGGAAAAAATACAAAATTAACTTCCTTTGTTAAAAGTTATTATGAACTGGATGCAATTCACGCAAAATGTTTACTTTGTTTTCAGTTGAGCATAATTTACCAATTAGTGTCCCTCAGTCATTTATTTCATTTGACTGTCTCATTGTCCGTCACTCCGTAAGATAAACCTAGTATGAAAATGGTTCGTTTTTGAAAACATTTTAGTTTGTTCCGTGACGGCGTGGGATGCAATCCTATTAGATTTGGGGGTCAAAGGGTGGAACTTCCATAAAAATAAGTTTTTACCTCTTTATAGATCAAAATGATAGCATAGTAATGAGAAATTATGTATAGATTCTATTTTAATCGAAATAAATGTGCAGATAAATTCAAACATCTGTAGTCATATCATATCATTACCATATCGTTTTTTAATTGATATGTTCGATATATTTCATCCATAAGCACAACAAGTAATTTCATCGAATAAATCGATTAATTTTTTTATGGATTTCGGTTTCTGAAAGTTCGCAGGTATGCGCTAAGAGTGGCGAGTGGTTTTTTTTTGGCGAGTGCATTTGATCTCAAAATTTCTCCCCTGACAGAGTCACCACCATATTTTAGCATCTCAGCGGTTATGTCATCTACTCCCAGAGCCTTAGACTTAGATTTTAGAGCTTTACGCACCTCTTCTCTTGAGATCCGTATTGTGCTTCCATCTCTCACTGTGACGTCATCTGCTTCTGCCACAGAATAACCTTTGCTTTCAAGCTCTAAGAACTCGCAGAAGTATTCACCCTATCTTTTACTTAACTTATTGGGCTCCTATGTCATATCTCTCATCCTATTCTTCACAAAATATACATATATGAGGAAAAATAGGGAAAAGAACTTAGAATTTTGTTTCCTTATTTTTGCTATAACATGAATTGGCTTTTTGGAAAAATAGGAAGACTTCCTGGAAGTACACGAGACTCAGGGAAAATAGGGGAAACAAAGTTGTAAGTTGTGTGAAGAATAGGATCGGGGAAATTATATGGGAGTCAAATGAGTTTAGTGAAAGATGGGGTGAATAATTTAAAGCAAAGGTGATTCTGAGGCACAAACAGATGATGGCACAGTGAAGGATGTGAAAGCACAAGAGGGATCTCAAGAAAAGAGGTGTGTAAAGCTCTAAAATCTCTTCAGAATGGTAAGTCTCTGGGAGTTGATGGCATAACTGCTGAGGTGTTGAAATACGGTGGTGATTCTGTAATTGATTGGCTAACTGAAATTTGCCAGTTGTGCTTTGATTTAGGAATGGTCCCTCGGGATTGGAAGGTTGCTATCATTGTTCTCTTGTATAAGGGAATAGGTGATCAGACTGACTGCAAGAACTATCATGGTATTAGCCTAACTAAGTGTGCCAGGGAAAGTGTTTGGTAAGGTCATTATTGAAAAATTACAGGGTCTTTCTTGCATCAGAGAAAGTGTGGGATGTTAAGAGTGGTTTTATGCCTGATAAAGGCTGCACTAACCAAATTTTTGCATTACGCATGATGATTGAAAAGTATCTGGCTCTTAGTAAGAAAGTTTTTGCTGTTTTCATAGATTTAGAGGAAGCTTATGACCGAGTAAATAGGACACTTTTGTGGAAGGTATTGAATGGTGTTACTGGGAATCTACTTAACAGGGCAAAAGCCATGTATGCTGGCATTAGAGCTTGTATACGAGTGAATGGTGTTTTATCGAAATGGTTTTCTATTGGTGCAGGAGTCGGACAAGGTTGTGTAATGTCACCATGGCTGTTGAATATATTTATGAATGCATGCATGTATAATGCCAAAATAGATAATACTGGTTTATATCTTGGCAATATTCATGTGTGCAGATTGCTGTAAGCTTATGACACTGTCCTGTTCAGAGAGCAAAAGTGTGTTGCAGAGTATGTTGTCCTGGATGTATGAAGTTTGTATGAAATTCAAACTGAGTGTAAATAAATGAAAAACCAAAGTTATGGTTTTTGAGAGAGGAACTGGTAGCATTGAATGTAATGCAAATCTTAATGGCACAGTGATTGACCAGGTGAGTGAGTTTGTATATTTAGGAAGCATGTTTGACAGAAAGAACAAATTGGATGGGGAAATTAGTAGGAGAGTGAATTCTTAATTGAAAGTCATAGCTGCTCTTGGAGGTTTTCACAGGAATGATGGGTTCTCAAGAGAGTCCCGCATTGCTGTCTGTGAAAGTGAAATTGTTGCTACTCTGATGTACGGCAGTGAAACCTGGGTACTACAGAAGATTCATAGGAGTTGTTTGTGTGCTGAAGAAATGTGTTACTTATGAGGGGTTTGTGGCAAGATACGTTCTGATTGTGTGAGTAATGAAGATGTGGTGCAGTTGTATAATGTGAAGCAAAATGTTGTTAGAAAGCGGAGACTAATGTGCTTTGGTCATGTTGAAAGAATGAGTGATGAGATGCTTACTAAGAAAATCTTTTTAGCCCAAGTGGCAGGAAGGAAAGGCAGAGGAAGGCCAAGGAAGTCATGGGAGGATCAGATTCAAGAGTGTCTGCATGAGAAAAAGTTTGAGTATGAAGTATAGAAGATTTTGTGTATGGTGTGTGATGGACGTCAGTGAAGCCCGAGTTATATGTCAAGATCGCTGTAAAATGGAAAAGTTTGATACGGCAACAGTAAGTAAAAATTATCTGGTAGTTTGCATTTCTTTGTGTTTGTTCCTCTGTATCTTGGAGAACAACTTAGTGATATGAATATGTGTTATCGTCTACTCCCTCCAAAAAACTGATAAATTGATGGAGAGGCATTTGGTGAATATGGTAGAAGGGTGTAAAACTTGCTCCACCCACCCAAGGCTGTGGATCATTTCTTAAGTTATTCTTGTCATATGAGTTCTTGTGGTGTTTTGCAAAAACACACCTAGGTGAAGACCTAATGCAGGTTATTTATTCAGCAGTTAACCCTGTACCCACTGAAGCTGAGTAGAGTCAGGGTTTGAATCTGTCATGAAATTTTATTTGCAGTATTTCATGCCTGTTGAAAGTTCTTGTTCTGTTCTTTTCAAGGATTGTGGAATAATCGTGGGATTTTCTGTTTGGATGGAAAAGTTTAACTTTTGCTGATGACTTGAGTAATGTGCTACCTGTAAAGGCTTCTCTAATTATTACTCTATCAGTAGCAGAGTGAGGGAGAGGAACTGTGTCATTTCTGTCCTTTGTTGTAGTGCTGATTGGGATGCTCATGATAATGGCACTTCCTTCCATTTATGTGGAGCACAGATGTATGTGACGTTTCTTTTATTACATGCAGCACTGCAGAGCACGGGTGTCAGTTGAAGGATAGTAGCCATGTATAGCTACAGTCACAACAGCATCTGGTAACTTTTCCAAAAAAACCACTGTCATAGCTGTTCCATCTTTTGTGCTTTCCTCTCCCCAGGCTTGGCTTCATTTACTTGCATGATCAGTGGATTGCAGCTTCACAGTGCAAAGCTCATCTTGTACCCTTGTATTGTTCAGATAAAATTTATGGTGAAGAGTGACTGATGCCCATATTGCTATGTTTAAAAAAAAAATTCTGATATTGATTGATTTTGAACTTACGAAACACGGATTTGTAACACCTTGGTCTCGTTATTCCGTGATTCATTGGGGAATTTGCTACTAGAAATTGAAGTATGTGAATTTGCATAAAGTGGTGTGAGAATTGTAATAATGAAGTGCGTTTGGGAAATATTTAGCTTGGAATTTTCCTGCAGGTGTGCCATTGCTACCTTCTCACATTTCTGCAGGGTGCACCACTGCACTGAAAGGAAGCTAGGTGGGGGATGGAAGGTAAAAATTGCTTTGCTTTATTTCGGGACTTTAATAGCTCCAGTAAGCATCAAAGCTTTAAGGAGTAGCCCATCTATGATTTACAAGTACTCGTTCCAAGGAAAAACTAGTGCAGCACATTTTTTAACCTCGCCAAGCCTAAAATTGAAGTGGAGTGGGTGACAAGATATCATATATTGCCCAACAGAGTGATGGAGGTATAGGGGTACTTAACATACATGAGATTCTTCCGCGGATCTGCGGAATTCCGTTTTTTTTTTTTGGGGGGGGGGTCATCATTTGGGTCAGTCTCGAGATCGATGAAGAGAAGGGGGGGCATTTTCCGTCTGGAGATGGTATTTCGTCTTTCAAAACTTTCGAAAACTGAAGTTAAACGGAGTAAGGATTTTTCCCGTAATTGTAATTTCTTTTTTCTCACGATGTTGCCTGTTCCCAATATTGTTATTAAATGTAATTTTATTGCATAAATCTTTGTGTTTCAGCAAGAAACTGTGGGCAACGATTTCCAAAAACGGAAGTTAAGACGGCGTGAAGATTTCCCTGTTGTGTTTCAGCAAGAAACTGTGGGCAACGATTTCCAAAAAACGGAAGTTAAGACGGCGTGAAGATTTCCCTGTTGTCTTCAGGCAAATATTCTTCCGTGGATTCGAAGAATTGCGCCATTTCCATTATCATTTTGAGCATCTCGAGATCATTGCACAACTGAACAGACATTTTGGGGGAGTAATGGTGGGGGAGAGATATTCGTTGTTCGTTTGATGACGGGATTCCGTCTTACGAAACTTTCAAAAACGGAAGTTGGATGCAGCGAAGATTTCTCCCGTAATTTTTTTTTCTCGCAATGTTCCTTCTGCCCATCGTTGTTCTTAAATATCCTTTTATTCCACAAATACTGCATTTCAACCTAAAAATGGTGGAAGAAGTTTCCGAAAACGGAAGTCGTTCGGAGCGAAGATTTCTCCCAAAATTGCATTTTGTCCCCTTCCTGCAATGTTCTCACTATCACGTGTTGTTGTTAAGTGTTACTTTCCCCAATAAATGTCTGCACTTAAGCTTGATAAGGGAGGGAAAATTTCCCAAAACGGAAGTGACTGAGTTTGCAAATTAGTTATAATTGATGCATGGTGTTCAAAAGTATTCATATTCTGAAAGTCACACCATTTATCTAAAGTAACGAAAGCTTTGATATCATGCATCCGTGGTCCTCAGGCTGAAAGTTCTTTCAGCATGATTGATAAATTGTCATCTGAGGGAATAAAACGGGAGGAGGAAAGAAAAGTGGTGAAGAAATAGGAAGGAAATTATATCAACAGAAAGAAAAACTAAGCAAAGATTGCTGTGCAGCTGCAGAGTCAAGAAAGGACAAATATGGCCATTGAACTTGCTGAAAAGAAAGCAACACAAGGGGAAAATTGAGCAGATGTTCTAGCAAGTACAAAAAAAAAAAAAAAAAAAAAAAAAAAGAGGGCGACTTGTTTGAAGCAGTGTCTTTTAAAATCACTTTATTTTGTTTTGAATTCAGTAATTTTATATTCTGAATACAGTGAACAGTTCCATCTTGCTCATGCTACTTTATATTCACACTTTCTTGTCGCATGTTCTGATTTTTTTTGCTCGATTAAAAAGTTCAGCTTTTTTGTTCCTTGGTCAGTCTCATATATGACTTAAGTGTCAGTTTTGTGGTGGAAATTTTGAGATGAGTTCTACTGCTGTTATTTTTGCTTCAATTTGCATACTTCAGTACCTTGAAGTGTCTGGGTTATTTGCCTCAATTTACATATTTCAGTCCCATGAAGTGTGTATTTATTTTTTCAAGTTTTTGCTATGATTTCCTGCCAGTATTTTATAACTAAGTTGCAATGAATTACCCACAGATTTTATCAGTGAATTGCTGCTCTATATGATCGTTCCGGTTTTATGTTTCTCATTTTCTACGGCCATGTTTTCTCTTGTCCACAATAGCAGCCAGTGTTTCTTCAGACCATCGCCCTGTTTGTTTTTAGTTTATTTTATGTTCTTCCTGCTTGCCTCCCTCTTGTGTCTGGACCATCACTGAACAGTGTCTACAAGATGACCAATTCCAAGCTGAAGTCTGTTCTATTCTTACCAATGCTGTTTCCATAATTTCCAGTTTTGTTGACCCGCTTGCTCTGTGGCTTTCAACTAAAACTAAGATTATTGCTTCAGCAAAACGTTTTTCATTTCAACTCAAAATACGACAGCAACTGGACATCTGCGACGTCAGCTGGCAGCAACTGCTCCAACTTCGTCTACCTATCAAACCTACCCAGAACTATTATATCAAAGAATGCGTACCATTGCCAGTGAAGCCATCTCTCATCTCAAGTTGCAGTTCTTACATTTTCATGATAATCTATTAGAAACCCTTCGTTATCTTGAAGCTCATTATTTTAAAACTAATACCATATCTCAACTCCAACTTCCCGATGGCTCTTGCACTACTGACCAGAGTCAAAGTTGTTCATCTGTGTACTCTAATTATCAACGACACTTTCATTTAAATCCTACTTCTACAAGTTGAACGACCAATCTTAATCATCCACCTCAAGTTCAGATTCTTTTACTCCTCTCTTAGTGAACCAATTTCTTCAGCCAAAATTCGCCAGTCCGTATGTTCTTTGAATGCTCAAAGTGCACCAGGCTCAAATGGTCTCACTCTTCCTTTCTATAAGTTGTTTCTTCCTTCACTCTTTCCACTTCTTCATACATCACCATTTGGTAGTTCATTTATTCCGTTGGTACTGCTTTACTTGTATCAGGAGCAATGGATCATTTTCCTTGCTTTGTGGGTCTTTGCAAATTGCCATTGTTATGTGTGCACTGTCACAAGAAACACTTCAAGGGAGACCTCCTGATGCTCTTTTCCCTCTTTAGATGATTTCATATTTCACAATGAAAACTGTCCATTCTGTTTTGGTTTTGTATTTTGTTTTTTTGTATGTACAGTTCTTGAATTTGGAAGTATAAACAAAAAAAAAAACAATAAAAAATAACAATGGGCAAATGTTTATGATAATCCAAGAAAAAATGCATTGTTTGGATATGATGTTAGTCTGTAAGGAAAAACATACTTAGGGAAACTTGCATCTCTAACATGTTTATCATATTTCATTGTACACAGGGCTGTGAACATGGTATAGACACTGTAACTGTGATAATGAAGTTTGTGATCTGAAGAAACAAAACGAAACAAAGTGCTTATGCTTTCTGCAGGTATTTTTGGCCATTTATTGAAGAAAGTGGAATTTACCTGCTAAATACATTTTTTTCGTTCAGTCATAAGGCATGGTTTCACCTTAACTGGACTGGTAGTAGTAGGATTTAGTCAAGTGAAAATACTTATATACTACACCCATAGTAGTAGGATTTAGTCAAGTGAAAATACTTATTTGCTCTATGGGAAGGAAGTGATGTTGCAGTTGCTTCTATGCAACAGTCAGCATGGAGGTAAGTTCTAGTGAGTGGCTTGAGACTGGTACTGTGACAAGAGGTCATGTAGGCTGTTGTCTTTTTTGTTTATGTAATAAAAACCTCGAAATATGTTGGCAACATTTTGTTTGAGCTAACAATTGATGGTTAAATGTAGTGGGATTCTCTTTCCAGCTAGCTCATTTTGCTCCCTGACGTAGATAAACATGATGATGATAGGCATTAACACATAATGAGAGAGAACTAAATTAAGGAAAATGAATCGCGCTTTGTTACGTTAGGAGAATAAAACTTTTTTGACAAAAATTCAAAAGTTGGGAGCTTTCAACCTTTTCTTAGGTCTTCATCACGCCAATGAAGAACTAAGATTGTTTCCAGATTCTAAGTTTAAATTAGTGTTGACATTTTTGTTGCCAGAATCTAGAGTAGATCGACTGATCATTGGGATGTAGAGTAGAGATTCTGAATTGCAAGTCTTAGGTGTAAAAAGAATTTTCAGGCTTTCACGGTAGTGGAGGGCATACCGATTATCAAAAGGAATAATATGATTTGCTTCATTCTAGCTGGGAATTGCAGAAGTCAAGATCTATTCTAGATTTTGGCAACAAAAACATCAACACTAATTTAAACCTAGAATCTGGAAGCAATCTTGGTTCTCCATTGGTGTGACTAAGACCTAAAACAAGTTTGAAAGTTCCCAACTTTTGAACTTAAGAAGAAAAAAGTTCTAATCTCCTAAAGTAACAAAGTGTGATCCATTTTCCTTAATTTAGTAGACAAATATGATCGCTGATTTCAACTAAAAGAATTCTTTGTACCGCATATTTAATAAAACCATTTGAACACATTGCCTTCTCTCCAAAAGTAGACAGCAGCCATTGCAAAATGTCTGAAGAAACTATTCCTTCTGTTAGGAATTGCTGAGTAATTGTTCTTTCCAAAATCATGTGGCCTCCAAGAAAAATGTTTTTTTTTATTTTATTTTTTTTATGTTTGCATGTCTTGTATTTTAGTGTAGTTTTTTTGAACACCAGTTTCCAAACTGGCCACAGGTTTAGCATAATTTATTAAGAGGTAAGGAAAGATTGACATTGGCCTATGGTAATAAAATGACTCTGAGTCCGTTAGGTAGGAACTTGTACGAGATCCCATTTGCGGACTGTTTTTAAACTGAATTAAACATTATGGCACTCTGTGAACCAGTAAAAGGCTCCAGTTTATAGGAGGTGGATTCCATTCATAAGGATTTAGATGCTGTCGTTAAAAACAGACAGGAAAAAGTTCATTATCCATGGGGAGTTGAATAGTAAAGATGAGAATAGCAGCAGAAAGGAGTCAAACATGTAATGTGTAAATTTAGAGAATTTCTTTTGGCTAGTACAAATAACACCAGTTGTGTTGGCTTATGTTTAGGCAATGGACTCTTTATAACTAACACAATCTTTAGGCACAAAATCATCCACAAATGTATTTGGTAGGGGAAAAAAAGTCATATATAGTAAGAAAAGGTCTGTTTAATATTTTTTTTTCAAATACTGAACTGGATTGTAGTTTTTGAAACATGGTTATAGTATAGAACATTTCATTGTTATTAATCTATCTTTTGCTGAAGTTAATAAAAAGATAAATTTTGTTCAGATACTATTTCAATTTTGGAATATCAAAATATTTATTACAGGTAAAAAAATTACAAGTTCTTTTGGAAAAGTGTAAGGATACTATTGTGAGTAACAAAGATCAAATGACTGCACTTCAAAAAGAAAAGGAGAATATGTTGCAGATGCTTGAAGCAAAGTCCAAAGAACTTGAAGATATAAAGGTATGTTCTTAAAGATTTTAGTGATCACCATATTGTTCCATGTAATATGTATATTATGTTAAGTCAGAGGATAAGACTTGGGTGGCATTATCATACTTGGAATATGTAGTTATTTGTGACATATGCTGATATTTTTAACTTATGTACGTACGTTTATCTTGGACAGCAGATATCAAGTGAGGGTCACATTGGTGAAGAAATTAATCGGCGTACAAAACTTGCCTGGAGAGCTTTTGGAAGAAACAGCATAATTTTCAAGAGCAATATGCCATTATGTCTTAAAAGAAAAGTGTTTGATCAATGCATCCTTCCAGTGCTTACGTATGGTGCAGAGACGTGGACCTTAGCTAAAAGAGACATACAAAGGCTGCAGACAACTCAAAGCAGCATGGAGAGGTGCATGCTTGGTGTAACCAGGAGAGATAAGAAGAGGAACACGTGGATCCGAAAAATGACAAGAGTGGAAGACATCATGATCAGAGTTAAATCCCTGAAATGGCAATGGGCTGGACATACTGCCAGAAGAACAGACCATCGATGGACAGCCGAAATTTTAGATTGGATTCCAAGGGACAGGAAAAGACCCAGAAGAAGACCACATGGAAGATGGGTGGATGAAATTCGAAAGTATGCGGGAGTGACATGGAGGAGACTGGCACAAGACAGACCGTTGTGGAGGAAACTTGGGGAGACCTTCGTCCAGCAGTGGATTGATAATGGTTGACAATGATGATGATGATATACACTCAGTAGACCAAACATCAGAGATATAAGGGTGATGGGCAGTTGACATGAGCATCCCCTGCGCAGAATGGAACAGAATGCAGGTGATAAATAGGCAGATAGCAAGAATTATCAGCAGAATATCGCAATCGATGAACATCAATAAACATGGTGATCTGAGTGACTTTGATTGTTAACACATTGTCAGCACCAGACAGATAGGTCATTCTCTAAACCAAGTGATCAGAACCCTAGGACTCCTGAGGGCAACCATATCAAGGGTGTACTGCAAATATACCATCAACTGACATAACAGCACACAGAGAGCAAGCAGTTACTGACCACATACCATTGATGATCAGGGTTGACATAGACTATCCAGGCTCATACAGATCGACTGCTTGGCAATGGCAGTGTAAATCATATCCAGGTTAAATTTTAACAGGCAAAGAAGCATCAGCGAGTGAATGGTACAATGCATGCTGCATACCCTGGGCTACGGGAGCCAATGCCCTGCTAGTGTGCCACTGTTGACTGCTCATCATTAGAAATTATGCCTTGCCTGGTGACAGGAACATCAAAACTGGACCTCTGCAGAGTATCTCCATGTCGTGTTGTCAGATGAATCCCATTTTCAGCTGCACTGAGCTGAAGGGAGGGTGTGGGTGTGGCCTCAACAGCATGAGGTCATGTCAGTTCGGCTTTGTTCAGGTAGTGATGGCTCTGTCATGATTTGAGGAGCCTTCTTGTGGTACACAGTAGGTTCCTTAGTGTGTCTGGAAAGGTCCTTATAGTTTCATGCAACCTGAATGTGCTGGCTGATCACCTACATGCTTTTGTGGCCTTTGCACATTTTTCAGCCATTGGTCTGTTCCAGCAGGACAATGCACTGCCCCACCAAGCTTCTTCCACCCAGGCATGGCTCAAGGAACACTCGTTTGAGTTAGAAACCATCCAGTGGCCGCCAAGGTCCCCGGCTTTAAACCCTGTGGAAGCTCTGTGGGATGCAGTGAAGCAGAACATCAGGTCCATGGATCCTGGACTGATGTCGAAGTTGTGGGCAAAGCTGCGACAGGCATGGCTAGCATTACCTGCGGAAACCCTCTGGCATCTCGTGGAGTTGATGCTTTGGCGTGCACAGGCTCTTGTTCGCGCTAGAGGAGGACCAACACACTATTAGGTAGACAGCTCTAATGTTTTGTCCATTGAGTGTATATATTATTTATGAAGGGTGTTGAAAAGTTTTTACCTGAAATATTGCCAATCTGTGTTGTGATTTCCCTTCTGTTCACCCAAAATTTCAGGATTGTAGCTCTTTTCTTTACATAGATTGTTGAAATGGGAAAGGTGAGTGAAGATGGTTACTGTCAAAAGAATCTAGCAACATACAAGTCTTTGAGAACCTGCATTTAAAGGGAATGTCACTGAAAGGAAATCATAATATAAGGACATGAAGGAAACATTGGGGTGGGAGTGATTTTGCCCTTAATACACAGTAGTCAAACCAGTGTTGTGTATTACTATATTAACGTATAAATGTTAAACATTTACTGTTCATCACGTTGCTCTTGGTGTAAATATAGCCCTCCGACGCGACTTCCAACATGTAATGTACCGTAAAAGTTATTCATATCTACATACACTGAACATTGTATGATCTGTAAAAGTTATTCTATAGACATACCAAGCAGCTCACTCCGAATTACATATATATAAAAAAAGTGCTCTACCTTCGATGTCGATGAGTTTGTCCCAAAAAACATCCACGGCCAGTGCTCAATGTAGGCCTAGTCAGATATTCCTCTTTCTTTCAACACCCAGGAACGCTGGTGGTGAAATCGTACGTGTGATAAAAAAAAAGGTCCTTTCACTGTACGATGTCAGAATTAAAATGAGACACTATAAACCATTAAAAGAATTCTTAAAATCGTAATCACACGTGTAAGTTACGTTGAAAAATTATGAGCGGGACATTTCGGTAGCGACTTCTACCTTAATCAGCCATGGAATGAGACACGTGGTAAAAGCGTCAGTTGTTGCCAGATTTCAAAATCGTTTTCCAAATAATAGGGATGTTAAAAGGTGCGTCAGTATTGCAGGTGTTAGGGGAAAGGTAGATTTCATTCAATGCTTTCGCGGTATCTGAGGGCATGCCGGTTGCTGAACAGGGCGATTTGCTTAACATTGTGCCAATCGGGAGCCGCGGACATATCGCTGATGATTAAAATTGAAAGGGAGGTGGAAGAGCTACCTTTCTTAACATCAGCGATATGCTCCATCAAACGCAGGTTTATGCTGCGGTAAGTAAAACCAATATAGTGGGTAACGCCTGTGGAAGTGTTGATAGGGATAGAGTAGACACCTTGTAAATCTAGGGGTTTATTGATATCTCTGTCCTTAAGGATAAGTTTGAGAAGTTGTGGAGGTGGTTTGACTGCAATCCTGTAGCCAAAAGACTTAAAAATAGAGCAAACTTAGTGAGTGAAGGACAGGCTAAAGGGCAAAGTGCCAACAAACTGATGGGTGGTGGAAGGTTCAAGCAGTAAACTAGATCTATTCTGTGATTCAAAACTCTTGATAAGTATATGTAATAAGATATGAACCTTCCACCATCCATCAGTTTGTTGGCACTTTACCCTTTAGCCTGTCCTTCACTCATAAAGTTTGCTGTATTCTAAAGTCTTTTGGCTACAGGATTGCAGTCAAACCACCTCCACATCTTCTCAAACTCATCCTTAAGGACAGAGATCTCAATAAACCCCTAGATTTACAAGGTGTCTACTCTATCCCTATCAACAATTTCACAGGCGTTACCCACTATATTGGTTGTACTTACCGCAGCATAAACCGGCGTTTGATGGAGCATATCATGGATGTTAAGAAAGGTAGCCCTTCCACCTCCCTTTCAATTTTAACCATCAGTGATACGTCCGCGGCTCCCGATTGGCACAATGTTAAGCGAATCGCCCCGTTCAGCAACCGGCATGCCCTCAGATACCGCGAAAGCATTGAAATCTACCTTACCCCTAACACCTGCAATACTGACGCACCTTTTAACATCCCTAGTATTTGGAAAGCGATTTTGAAATCTGGCAACAACTGACGCTTTTACCACATGTCTCATTCCATGGCTGGTGAAGGTAGAAGTCGCTACCGAAACGTCCCGCTCATAATTTTTCAACGTAACTTTATACGTGTGATTACGATTTCAAGAATTATTTTAATGTTTTGAGTGTTACGTGTTTTCTTGCCAATTCTTCTCACTATGGCACTACAAATGACCACAAGACAAACAAAGACCTAACAATATAAAATGGAACCAAGATTAAAATGAATTAAAAGCAGATGGACGGTCACAGTCGTCAAACCACATCACCAGACCGGTTTCGGCAAGTTTCATGCTATCCTTAGTGGTACTCCCAACAGTGCTTCTTCGTCGTATGAACAAACATGCACACATCAATGCCGAACTCGTCAGACATGGAGGCCACTCCCTTGGTCTTCTAAACACAAAGTATCCTGGGATCACAACACCCATGGCACCATCTATGGTGAGATCAAGGCCTTATTTTCTTCTGGGTCTTTGCATTCATTGCTTTAGATGAGTCATTCATTGCTTCAGTGTTGCGTATAACATCCTTGGACAACTTGGCAAAGCAACTTTTCAATCAGCTGTCCATTCACTTAGGAATTGATAGATGAGGGCTTTTACTTTCATCTGTTCATTCACTGCTCATGGATAAAAATTATTTCTAAAATATATCTTGTGCACAGGGAAAAAATACCTGTAAAATTTCAAAGTATGAGGATATGAGGTTGGGTACAGAGATGTACAAGGAGTGAATGGAAAAATAGTAGAATTTGCAAATGAGTTAGAAAAATTCAATGTAAAGTGAAGGGACATACACACATAAATCCAATGTAACATTATCTTCTGATAGTATAACAGCTTGTATCTTTTTTCAGGAAATTTTAATAAGGTTTGTAAAACCTTCTGCAATAATAAGTGCATAGTCTGTAATGGATGTCACATCTTCTGACCACGAAAATCAGGAAGACAATGTGGGACTTCCCATCAGAAGTGAAATGGCTAAAATAGTCAGAACATTATCTTCCAATGAACAGAAACTGTTTTGTTATACTGTTTGTAAGTATTTTATAAAAGTGTGCGACAATATACAGTCTTCTTTTCCACCAAGTTTGAAGCTATTAAAACATGCTGAGATCTGCGAGCAGTTATTACAAAACAAGTAAAAGGACAGTTCATCAATCAAATAGCTCATTAACAAGTTTGTTTTTCACTTAAGGAAAAGAAAAAAAAAGATGCTTGAAGTGCATTCATTGCTTTAGATGAACTGGAAGCTGAATTTTTTTCTAGATTTTAGAGTCTTGTGCATGCCAAGAAGCATAATGAACATTCGAAGAGTTGATAAAAAATGGGCTATCCTTGAAGAAGAGAAAGGACCATGTGGCAAACCATTATATAGCAGACTTATGCAATGTGATGTTAGTTGTACTAGTTTCACCTCATAGTAATGCTTCATGTGAACATATTTTTAGCCTAGTGCAAAGAAATAAAAAAACTGATTTCTAAGATTGTATGAGCACTTTGTCTCAAGTCATTTTGATTGTAAAATCAAGTGAAAGGTGAATGTTTTTTTTACAAAAATATGGTGATAATTTTTTGAGAAAAGCCAAATGTGCAACTACAGTGGCTCTTAATAAAATCATAAAAAAACAACAAAAAAAAACAGTGTTTATAAAGATATTCTGAAAGTCAGTGTTTGAAAATATATTCAGAAAATCAGTGTTTCTTATGAGTAATTCGGAAAACTGTTATTTACAATAAAGAAAATTGGAAAGATGTGCCGTTTTTACCTAATGTAGCAGTATTGGGTCGTTTCATAATTATTGGCCAATGCCGACAAGGCGAATTTGCGTAGCCGGTTACAAGGGACGCCTCGCAGGAGGAACTACCAAAACACCCATGCAAATTGAATCGGTTCAGTCCACGTGTATGAAATAGTATTTGAGACAGATCTCAGCAGTTGGGGACGTGATGGAGCAACCCTACGTGAGATCAGCGATTTTGCACGAATTCAAACTTGGCCAGAATGTGTCTGAAATGGTCGCAAATGTCAATAGAGCATGGGTTGTCAGAACAACGAGTGACAGAACTGTCCATAGACTGTTTTCCAAGTTCCATGCCAGTGATGTTGCCATCGACCATAAGCCAGGAGCCGGTCGTCCGGTTCTGTGTGACACTGTACATTTAAGATGGAAAGTGGAAGAAAAACCAACTTCCACAGTACATGAGCTCAGTGCCGAACTTGTTGTATCATCAGCGACAGTTTCCAGTTACCTGGCAGCTATGGGCAAGGTTAAAAACTAGATACCTGGGTCCCACACTAACTCAACGAACAGCAGCAGATACAGCATCTGGAAACATGGATTGCCCTCCAAAAATGTGAGGCTAGTGCTCCCTTTCTGCATCGTATCCTTACGGTTGGTGAAAAATGGGTGCTTTATGACAAAAGGAAGCGAACAGCGCCATGGCTCGATAAAGGGGAACCACCCAAACACATGTCCAAACCAGAGTTGCACCCACAGAAGGTTCTGATCTCTGTGTGGTGGACTGCCAAGACTGTGATTCATTATGAGTTTTTGCTGCGAGGTCAAACAATCGCAACGGACGTTTGCTGCCGTCAGACAAACGAATGTCACCAGAAATTATGCAGCAAACAACCATCGCTCGCCAATCGTTTGGGTCCCATACTGTTTCAGGATGGCACACGACCGCACGTGTCTATTGGAAGCATGCGAAAAATCGTCTTGGGGTACAAGGTCCTCTCTCACCCTGTTTACTCACCTGACTAGCCCCCCCCTCAGACTTTCACATGTTTCGTCATTTGAACCACTTCTTGAGGGGCAAACTGTTCGCTAACAAGGATACTGTGATTTCTGCCGTTAGCAATTCCTCGTACCACTGTCATGCCAGTTTCTGCCACCGTGGCATTTTTGCACTAAAAACACTTTGGGCACAGTGTATTGCTGCCGAGGGCAGAAATTTTTCGGAATAAAATGCATTTCGTCGTCTGTTACTGCAGTTTGATTATATGTACGTTTATATTGGGTTGTTTCATAATTATTGGCCGATTCGGACACAAACTTCCACATTGAATGTAATAGGATTCCATGGTAAAAAAAAAAAAAGTAATTTTGAATTCAAATTTTTGTTTGAATAACTTTGTTATAATCTTATTATTGTTGTTGTAAGATCATCAACCATATATATTACATGGTATTGTATTTTCTTTCGAACAACATTATGTTATTGCTCTAAAAATTACTGTTTTACACGTTGTAAGTGATAATGTCATTTGGTACTGGATGCATTGCTATAACTGTTATATAATAGAATAATTTAGTATAGTATCAAAATTAAGTCATAAGATACTGTCTTAGGTTGTCATTTTTATTTGTTGAATAATTCATTCATGCATTTGGTTTATGTATTCAGATTTTTCTCTTCTTATTTTCCCAAAAAATATCCAACTGCCTTTGTCATTCAATCTGGTGCGTAAACGGCATCCTTTGTTGATCTTGACAAGCTACGTTCAGAATATGTTGATTTATCATTCAATTCTTCATGATCCAAGGTTCAAATGGTTCGTTGTACATTCACGGCTGAGCATTTGGTTCCTTTAATCATAGTTCTTTTTCGTTTTATTTTCAACAAAGGCCGATTGTCCTTGTTATTTGATCTGGTGTGTAAACGGTATTCTTTGATAACTTTGATCTATTTTCTGAATATGTTGATTTAGTATTCAGTTATTTGTGATCCAAGGTTCAAATAGTTTGTTGTAAGTTCAAGACGAAGTTTTTTTACCAAAACCAATTATTAGAATTTATAAAACGAAGTCTACCTCATAAAATTGCTGTTTCATGATTATATGAGGTAGACTTCGTTTTATAAATTCTAATCATTGGTTTTGGTAAAGAAACTTCTCTTCGTCTTGAACTTACAACAAACTATTGGAACCTTGTATTACAAATAACTGAATACTAAATGAACATATTCAGAAAATAGATCATCAAAGTCATCAAAGGATACCGTTTACACACCAGATCGAATGACAAGGACAATTAGCCTTTGTTGAAAACAAGACGAAAAAGAACTAAGGCCAATTGTCCTTGTCATTCGATCTGGTGTGTAAACGGTATCCTTTGATGACTTTGATCTATTTTCTGAATATGTTGATTTAGTATTCAGTTATTTGTGATCCAAGGTTCAAATAGTTTGTTGTAAGTTCAAGACTAAGAGTTTTTTACCAAAACCAATGATTAGAATTTATAAAACGAAGCCTACCTCATAAAATCATGTAACAGCAATTTGAAGCAAAGGAATCTTATCAGTCCTTTGCTTCAAATTGCTGTTACACAATTTTATGAGGTAGACTTTGCTTTATAAATTCTAATCATTGGTTTTGGTAAAAAAAAACTTCGTCTTGAACTTACAACAAATTATTTGAACCTTGGATCACAAATAACTGAATACTAAATCAACATATTCAGAAAATAGATCATCAAAGTCATCAAAGAATACCGTTTACACACCAGATTAAATAACAAGGACAATCGGCCTTTGTTGAAAATAAAACGAAAAAGAACTATGATTAAAGGAACCAAATGCTCAGCCGTGAATGTACAACGAACCATTTGAACCTTGGATCATGAAGAATTGAATGATAAATCAACATATTCTGAACGTAGCTTGTCAAGATCAACAAAGGATGCCGTTTACGCACGAGATTGAATGACAAAGGCAGTTGGATATTTTTTGGGAAAATAAGAAGAGAAAAATCTGAATACATAAACCAAATGCATGAATGAATTATTCAACAAATAAAAATGACAACCTAAGACAGTATCTTATGACTTAATTTTGATACTATACTAAATTATTCTATTATATAACAGTTATAGCAATGCATCCAGTACCAAATAACATTATCACTTACAACGTGTAAAATAGTAATTTTTAGAGCAATAACATAATGTTGTTCGAAAGAAAAACTTTGTTATTATGGACTAATATTTTTTTTCTTACATTGGACGATGCCAAATTTTAATTCAGTTGTAATTGTTCATTTGTGTGTCAGTGTGTCCCAGTTTTTGATTTTGGAAGGTTTGCTGCAGTGCTATGTGAAACCCTAAAAATTAATGGTTCGGTACTCAGGGAGGCTTAATGAAGAACTAGATAGCAAAATCAACAAAGCAGGGAAAGTTACCCTCCTCCACATGTAGAAAAGCCATGTTTGCTAAGTACGAGGTTGTCCAAAGAACAAAATTTGTTGTATACGAAGCAATATTTTGATATACCCATTTTTTGGGCTTTAAGAATTATGTGCAAAGTAAAGGGATATGTTAGAAGGTTTGATACTTCTGACATAAAAATGGGATGTGGAATATCAGAGATAAATATATGGATTCAGTGGCAGTGAAAAATTAATACTGGAAGCATTTGAACTGAGTTGGAAATGTTTTGGGTAGATGGATTTCAGATCTTGTGATTTTGTTTACTGTAACAGAGCTTGAAATGAGATGTATAACAGGTTTGTAGCCCATTTATTCAGAAATAATTTGCTGTGGATTTTGTATAGTTCTGGCCAATATTTACTAGAGTTGTTTGTGGGAAAACTTATTTTTCTTTCCAATTTTTTTTCTGTGTTAGTCCAAATTCTTGTATCCATAAATTATTCTAAAGTATTCTTTTTATCACATCTTTTAGTGTGAATATGTATGTTTAAATATGATATGCTTATTACTCTCACTTTTACTTGCCATCTTTATGCAAACAATATCTCCACATCTATGGATTAGATTCTGAAACATTCTTTTATCACACATTGCTGTGATCCTGTATTTTCCCTTTTCCCAATGCATAGTGTTTCTGTTAGAAGGCCTGATTGTATTTTGCATTATATCTACAATGTATTTGTATTTAGCATATTTTGTGTGAAGTTGAATTGAGAAGTTCCTTTTGAAACAGCAGACATATAGTGGCCAATATTACACACAAATTTTCTCCCTGTTTTTGAAATTTTTTTCCTGCTAAGTGGCATAAATGTACATTTGTGTTAGGCACCATATATGTATTTCTAATTGTCAGATGGGGAATATATATATATATATATATATATATATTTTTTCACCAGACAGCTGTAACCATTACTAAGATTCCCTATGCATGCTCCATCATCATTTAGTCTGAAAATTTTCACTTGATGACATATTTGTGCATTCACATTTAGTGTGACTTTCTCCTCTCCTGCTGCAAGTTAGATTTTTTATCATCATACTTCAGGAAACAGTGCCCATGTTTATCCATATGCTGTGCAGAAAATCTTCAAATTTTAAAATAACCTAACGTACACCCACGTTCCATTGCATGACAACCAACTACCTAATAGTGTGTTGGGCCACCTTTCATTGCAATAACTTCGTGCACTGTGCACAGCATTGATTGCACTAGATTGCAGGTGTCCACAAGTATTTTCTACCAACTAAACAGAATTACATCCTGGAATTTGATGACAGAGCTAGGCACTAACATGAAACAGTGTATGCTGTGTTCTACCTGCATCCCACAAGTGTTCAATGGGATTGAAGTCGGGGTATCTGATCTAACCATCCAGTCTGGTTGCAGGTGTTCTCCTACATGGCCTTGAATCTGGACCCATCTATTGTTCAGTCCACGGCTGGTGGAACTATCAATGGCAGTTGATCTGTATTTGTGCACGAACAGGCTGGTGACTTTTGGGGCCCTTCTGCAAGAATGTGTACTCAATTGTGTGCTGAAAAACATTTCTCTGTGCACACAGGTTTATTCTATCATTAATTGAGGGATTGTGAGCTGTCTGTTGTCCCAGGTAGCTTGTGCCAACCAGCTTTCACCTCGATTTTCAACCCATGGTTTCCTCCCATTTATACAACATTAGGTGGACACATGTGTGACCCTCTTTGCAGCATGCTTGTCGCACCTTCATTTCAATGGCGTTCGGACAGCTAATAATGCCTGCAGTTGCTCATATTTTTGCCCTCTACCTTCCTAGCATCAAAATAATCATTCCTCATTCAACATCTGACAAGTCCTTTTGCCGCCCCGATGGCGCAGTGGTCTAAGCAATGGCTTCTGATCATTAGTCCGAGATGGGTTCAGGTTCGTATTCCAGTGAGGCATGGATGTTGTGTTTGTCTTACAGCACTGGCCCTCTCCCTTTCCTGGAACCAGTAGCCCTAAATTAAGGACAGACGACTGCTTATAGCCCACTGAGTTGCTCACTGTGGTCGTTAAGCCTCCAACAACAAAAAAAATAGTCCTTTTCTCATTGCACAGGCTTCCTACCAGCAAACTGAAGTGCCCTACCTATACTTTCTATGCATATTCCACACAAATGGATGCTGTGTTGTAGAACATGGGTGGTCATGTTGATTGAGCTCACGAATCTGCCAAAGCTTATTGGTGTAAGACTGTTATTGAAATATGTAGTTCTTTCATTAAAAAAATTGTTGGTATAATTTTTTGTTTCCCATTTTAATGTTTTGCTTGTTATATTCTTTCTTTATTGCACACTTTTTTTTTTTTTTTTTTTTTGACTCAGCATGCTGAAATCACAGTTTGCACTTTCAGTGAATTCTCTGTCTGTTGTGTCTGGGGGAAAAAAATTCATTTTGGCATCTAATTTGAACACTATCTTCAGCAAGTGGTTTGTCAATTAAATTTCTTATAGATTTTGTAGATATTACTTGTCTTCTAGAGCCATCTATTGAACTATTAGTGATTTGTTTATTTTTTATACATTTTTCCAAATTTCTCTTTTGTGTTAGGTTGTATGTTTGTGGAACCAAAACCACTGCTTTAATACAGTGGTGTGTTAAAATAGCCCTTTTCCTGTTTGAATATATATATATAACAATGATAAGGTATAAAAGAATTTAGGAAATTTTGGCTGCTAAAGCAGTATACACAAAATAAATTACATCTAAGGCACAGTCTCAACATTCTTTATGTCTAGTAACTTATAATATCAAAGTAGAAAAGAAGGAAATTGGAACAAATCACTCATTGCTTTACAGATAATTGCTCAAATAAAAACTCAAAAAACATGGATCCTTTATTTGCTCCTCTAAAGAGTAATACATTTTTTCATTCACATTATGAAAATTAGTTTCAGCTAATAAAAGTACATCAGACTAGTAAGGATAAGTTCAGCTGTGAAAATTGGTTATGGCAAAACACAGAACGAATAGTTTTGTGATTTTTTTATTACCATTTTCTTTCTTTTTTGGAATGATGTACAGATTTAGCATGTACATGAATATACACTAAAGTGCCAAAAGTCATGGGACACGTACCTAGTATCTTGTAGGACCTCTAGCCTGGCAAAGCGCAGCAACTCAACGTGGCATCGATTCCACAAGTGGCCGGAAGACTTCTGGAGAGATGTTGAACCACGCCATCTGAATAGTCACCCAGTTCCCTGGTATTTTTGGTGCAGGATCTTGGGTGTGAATAAACTTTTCCACCACTTCCCATAAGTGCTCTTTTGGGTTCATGTCTGGCAAACGCAGTGGCCACACCATCCGATGGAACTGTCGAGAATGCTCCTCGAACCAGTTTTGGACAATTTGGTCCCAATGACATGGTGCATTGTTTGCCTGGAAGATCCCATCGTTGTTGGGGTACATGAAGTCCATGAAGGGCTGCAAATGGTCATCCAGCAGAGCAACAAAGTGACTACCGGTTAAAGACGTATTTACAAGGACCAAAGGACCCAAATCGTGCCACGTAAAGATACCCCACACATGTATGGAAACACCACCCAGCTTGCATAATACCTTGTTGACAGCTTGGGTCCATGGGCTCCTGGGGTCTGCACCACACCTGAACCCTACCACAGCTTGTAACAACTAGTAGCATGACTCGTCAGACCACTCCACATTTTGCCAGTCTTCCAGGGTTCAGTTACAATGTTCACAAGCCCAGGTGAGGGACTGCGTCAGACGTCATGGTGTTAACAAAAGGCATTCTGGTGGGTCTTCTGCTTCCATACCTCATGGGCACTAAATTACGCTGCACTGACCTGATGGATATGTCTCTGGTACCTCCTGCATTAAATGTGGATGTTATTTGAGCCAGTGTCGTTTGTCTGTTAGCATGGACAATCCTGATCAGACGCCACTGGTGACAGTCATTTAGTACCCATGGTCTGCCACTGTGTTGTCCATGTGGGTGGTAATGCCTTCCGTGAGGTATTCTCTGTACACACTTGACACTGTGGATCGAGGAATGTTGAATGTTCGCACAACTTTGGAAATTGACTGTCCCATCCATCTGGCTCCCACTAGCATGCCTCGTTCAAACTCTGATAATTCATGTTGGCTTGCCATATTCCTGCTGGCAGTTGTTCAACCTGACTCACGAGATTACACCTCGCAACTGATAAAAATCATGGTGTGCACGTCGATGCCTTTATATGATGGCAGCACCAGTTAAAAATTTGCATACTGCTATCTCATGACTTTTGGCACTTCAGTGTAAATATCTTTGACACTCTGTAAATAAATAAAGTAATAAAGAGTCTGTTTGGCAATTGAAAACTAATTTGGCAGAACATAATCAATCTGAGTAGGTCTAGCATGTAAGAAGAGAAACAGTATAAAATTAGCTGGGAATCAGTTGCAACTATTAAATCCCAGAAGGATATCATAAAATGGAAATCAAAATTGGAAGATGAGAAGAATCTGATGAGTTGACCTAATTTTATTAAATTCCTAAGGTTATGTCAGCAATACATAGAGTATGAAATTTAAAGATGGTGGTGGGTGTTGCATTGTCTACATGTTCTAGTAGGATTTCCCGTGGATTGATCTGGCTTGGTATAAAACTAAGAAAGCCTTAAGAATTGGTGGTGAAAATTTGCCTTCAAAGCAATTCTGTCTGCCTTATGAGTTATTGATTAATCTTCAATCTGTATGAATGTCTATTAATACAAACAAGTAGAAAAAAAGCGAGTTAATTTTTTCAGTAACAACTCCTAAACGTGATTTGTTTTTATGCTCCCCTCACCAAAACAGCTTCTTTTCAGTTAGACTTCAATTTAGAAAAAGTAGACTTTCAATTTAGAACATAAGAGAAAAAAATTTAACTCAGTTTTAATTTATCCCCCTCCCCTCCCCCCCCACTCAATCATTAAAAGGCACTTTGGTAGCTTGCTGCAGACACAATACATGGCTTTGTAGCTTTGTCTACATTAGATCTACTATTTTCTTTTAGTTTTTGGATGGAGAACAAAAGAAATTTTCATGAACCTTAATATTTTGTTTCATTTCTGCACTGCAGCAGTCTGGAAAAGAATGGCTCCTTCACTGAAGAAATGAGCATAGTTTTTATGCACATTTAAACTTTTGGTCTTCTGTGTATTGTTTTTAAAGTATTTACATGAAAGTTTTGGATTTTTTTAAATTGTGCGACACTGATTACTAAATAAATAAAACTGAAGAATTTTTGCCCTCTTTGTTTAAAAAGCGCATTTTTTGTTATCTGCATTATGCTCTTTTTGTGATTGCAGAATGAATCTATATACTCTAAGCCATACATTTTTACTCTTGTATGTTCATATTTCTTGAAATACACTGACTAGAGGTTTCAAGTTATTACCATTAAGGTTTATTGATGAATCTAATATGTTGGTGCTGTGCAGTTATTGAATATTTGAGAAATGTTTTTGCCCTTACCTGTGCTGCCTCGTTTTCATTATTATATATTGGAGCTTGAAACTCTGTTAAGAAATCACTGCATTTTGAACACAGTTGCAGCTTCATGGTGGGTAGCATATTTTAATATCGCAATTGCTAAAAATGCTGACCACCATGAAGTTGCAGCTGTAATTTATCATCAGCACATAGCTAGTGGAGATACAGTTGTTGTAGTTAACCTACGTCTTAATGCAACTGTGGTACATCAGCCCTTAGTTGATACAGCTAAAATAGATTCCAATTAGTAGTTCTAATTCTGACTATTATATAGCTCTAATTATTCTACTATTCTCTTTTACGTGCGATATTTCAAAGTAACTTGTACAAAAATCTAGCGGATAATGCTTACCTTGGCATTCCTTTCTAGCGATGGGAACATTTCACGCACTTGTTTTCCGGTCTTTGTTGATGTTATTGTCCTAAAGTCCGTTGTATGCGATGACTAGCTTTACTTCTCACACTTTTCGCAGGGTATACTCATTGTACTAGGGGTGTTCAAATGAAAAGGTACGAAACGACACTGTGGGTATAAATGAAGACTTTTTCAAAGTATACACCATAGGCCGTAGCACAACTATCCCATTGATCAACGAGCCGAAGGATTCCTTGTTCCCAGAATTCCTGTGGCCGTGACGAGACCCAGTCCTGCACAGCGTCCTTGAGTTCGTCGTCCGAGTGGAAGCGCTTCCCTTTCAGATGTTTTTTCAGGGGACCAAACACATGGAAATCGCAGGGCGACATGTCCGGGCTGTAGGGCGGATGGTCAAGCTGCTCCCACTAGAACTTGGCCAGTTCTGCGTGTGTGACCCTGGAGACATGTGGACGCGCGTTATCATGGAGCAGAACCACACCCTCCGGGAGCAGCCCCGGTCTTTTGTTCTTGATGGACCTGCGTAGGCTTCGGAGTGTCTCACAGTACACATCGGAGTTAATGGTTCGTCTGTGCTGGAGGAATTCAACAAGTAGTCAATTGGACGGCGCTCTTTATAAGAGCCTCTGCTCTCTCCTGCGCATGCGGGCGCTCGCGCATGCTCCGATCCACGCCGGCGACTCCAATCGCATCCCTAGATGTGTCGCTACGTTCTCCCATAGCGGCATAGGCAAATATGTTAACGGTTACGTTCTTATGACGTTTCGTACCTTTTCATTTGAACACCCCTAGTATCTTTGCCTTAGGATTCAAACACATCAATTTTTACAGTTCTTTATACTCGAAATTTTCGCCCATACTCTGGGCATCCTCAGGAGCGTGGCGACTTTACCACCAATGTTCGTGGTTAACTTCTTCGCGCTAATGGAGTCCGATACTTCTTGTTGCCATTCGTCAGATATACTTTCCTGGATATATTTCGTCATCAAGCCCGGCTGGCGCCATCTATGTTTCATTAAAACACTTTTTTTTTCTTCTCCTCCTATCCTGGTTTTCTTGTCTTTTTTGCCGGTTTTTCTTTTGTTGTTGTTTTTCTTGTCTTATTAGTTCTTTCCACAGGCCCGATAATGTGCTAGGGTCGTTCTGGTTACATACCCTTGCTTTATTTTTATAGATTAATATTGCTTCTTCCCTTCTCATTTGCCTTTCAGATTTCTTATTCTTTTTTAGCATTTTAACTTCATCGAATTTTGGGAATGTCCGGTTTTCCATGCAGAATTGCACTAAAGCAGTTTTGGCTTCTTTTTGCCAGGTAGATATGTGTTGTTAAAGTCTTTTTTTTAATCTGTTTTTCGTACTTCCAATGTACGATATTGGGGGTATGTGTGGAATTGGAATTTCATAAATGTGACTTACAACTAGGAAGCTTAGTGCACACAGTGAAAAGTATGACTGTCAACAAAAAAACAGAGGAAAAAATGCTAGAAGAATCTGGAACCTACGAAATTCCAATTGCACACATACCCCCAATATCGTACATTGGAAGTACGAAAAACAGATTAAAAAAAAGACTTAAACAACACATATCTAACTGGCAAAAAGAAGCCAAAACTGCTTTAGTGCAATTCTGCATGGAAAACCGGACATTCCCAAAATTCGATGAAATTAAAATGCTAAAAAAGAATAAAAAATCTGAAAGGCAAATGAGGAGGGAAGAAGCAATATTAATCTATAAAAATAAAGCAAGGGTATGTAACCAGAACGACCCTAGCATATTATCGGGCCTGTGGAAAGAACTAATAAGACAAGAAAAACGACAACAAAAGAAAAACCGGTAAAAAAGACAAGAAAACCAGGATAGGAGAAGGAAAAAAAAAAAAAAGTGTTTTAATGAAACATAGATGGCGCCAGCCGGGCTTGATAACGAAATATATCCAGGAAAGTATATCTGACGAATGGCAACAAGGAGTATCGGACTCCATTAGCGCGAAGTTAACCACGAACATCGGTGGTAAAGTCGCCACGCTCCTGAGGATGCCCAGAGTATGGGCGAAAATTTCGAGTACAAAGAATGGTAAAAATTGATGTGTTTGAATCCTAAGGCATCCAATGAGTATACCCAGCGAAAAGTGAGAGAAGTAAAGCCAGTCGTCGCATACAACGGACTTTAGGACAATAACATCAACAAAGACCGGAAAACACATGCGTGAAATGTTCCCACTGCTAGAAAGGAATGCCAAGGTAAGCATTATCCGCTAGATTTTTGTACAAGTTAGCTAAAATAGTTTTGTCAACATGTGACACATTTATAGCTATGACCAGGGTTGTGCAATTATGTGTAAAAAAAGGTTTTCTACGTGATACATACGTTACGCATTAAAAAAAAAACCCGCGTAAAATATGTAAAAAATGCGTAAAATACGTAAAAAAATTAAAAAACCTGGCTTTGTGCTGGTAATTAACTTGCTATGTACGAATACCACAAAAAACGGAGATCCTATAAAAACCAACATACCCTTCGGTATTTTCATATGATCTTATTGGAACAGTGCAAACTGCTATGTCTACGTGACATACCATCAGGATACCACGTACACATTAGTATCACGTCATATTGTTTTTTGTTTGTTTTTTTCCTTAGCCTTCATATTCACACTGGGAAATCCTTTTCTTTATTATAATTAGTATGGGGCCCACTTTAAACTATTATGTTTGGCAAAGGAAGTCGGAAGCCACGCCGCGGTGTAGTTTAAAGTGAAACGAGACTATAGAAACAATCAAAATGAGACATTGCCTCGTGACTCGCCTTTGATATCCATGCGCGTGCTGCTGGCTGGCAGCTCCTGTCTCTACAGTGATTCACTGCTGGGCAGACTCAAAAGTTCAACAGCATCGGCAACTTCTCGTTGACTTGGCGGTAAAACTATAACTATGCGAACTACAAATGTTTTCTGTTATTTAAATGTGGGAGGTTTTAGTGTTGACTTCAATTCAAAGCTGAGAACGTTCTTAATAAACACAGTTCCCCCCCCCCCATCCTCACTAGTCGTTGGAGGTTCAACATTCTAATTGAAGACTCTTCCCACTATGAATCGCGGGGGTTGACCTCTTCATAATGTGTACGAGGAACTCTGATTTATTCCACTTAAACTGGAACACAAGAACTGTGCCCAGTGTTGTGAATGTGGATGAACTGTCAAGAATACAGCAAGGGAGCGTCTGAAAGCCCACAAGAAGGTCTGCGCCCAGACTTCTGCCAAAGCTCTTGAACCACTGCCACCACCACCACTTCCGCCGAGTTCCAGTTCTACCCTGCATCGATCGGACTCGGAAATGTCGATAGACATTGACGATCTTCTGGTTCCAGTTGCAAGCCCCAGCCCCTGCTCAACCTTGTCCATGGTGATAAGTGTACCCTCCTCTTCTCATGAAGAGGAAGACAGTTTCTACCTTGAATCACCCATCACTGTAAGTTCTAGACCTTCCATGGTTAAACGACAGATAACAGATTTTTTGGACAGGATGAATGCCTCCACAAAGCAGGAAATAGATCTTGCTATTGCCAAGGTTTTCTATGGTTGCAGCATCCCATTTAGTGTGGTAGAATTGATGCATTTTAAACAGTTCTGTCAAAAAATGTGGCCTGTCTATAAACCAACAACAACAAAAGCATTTTCTTTAAACTTCTGTATGAAGTGTATGATGAAGTTACCAAGATCACCATCAGTGCTGCAGACACAGACTCTGTTTTTCTCATAGACTGTTGGAAAACTGAATCGAACAACACAAAAATGTTGTAACACTTCTTCACAATCCCTGTGGAAGTAGTGGCAAAGCTGAAATTGTTTTTCTTGATGCTTTTGACATGTCTGGTTCGTCAGAAACAGATGAAGCACTTTGTGATGTATTCAGTGAATCAAAAAGCTAGCTAAAGAACGACACAATGTGAATATTTATTGTACAGTTTCCAACAATGGCGGTAACATGGTTAAAATGGGTAAAAATCGTGGCCTGTGGCATTCTGCCTGCAATGCCCATACTGGAAATCTTCTAGCTAAGGATCTTCTCTGGAAAAACATTGTATCTCGTGTGAACATGGTGTTGAAGTCTTTCAAGCACCCTGATCGAGAACATAAACTGACAGAAAATGGTAGCTCTAAAGTATGCCTCGCTGCAGACACTCGCTGGTGTTCTCAGAGGGATGCCTATTTGTCCTTGACTAACAGTTTAAGTTCAATGAGAAAAGTTGCTGCCACTGATGAAGCTGAGAAATTGTCTTCTCAAATTAAGTCCCTCCTCTATGATAGTGCCTTTCTCAAAGAAGTTGCTGATACAATTGCAGTGCTTAATCCAGTAAGTCAGCTAATAAATATATTCCAGAAAAAGAAGCAACTGCTGTAGATGCAGTTGAATTGTAGTTGGACTTACGTCTACCTGGACCGGTCAGTCTGATACCGACCGGGTGAGAGTTTCTGTGTGTGTTTGTTTGAGCTGAACTGCGCTACTGAGCAGAACTGAAGATTCCAACCGCGAGACGGGTTTCGATCCCGATCTCGCGATTTTTGTTTTAATTGATCTGGGTAGTATACGCAGCCCACGATTTAGAGCAGTGACGGGACTTAGTAAAAACGCCCTTGTGAGGGCGAAGTTCCGATCAGCTTGCATAGAGACTCTGGTATCAGTCATCGGGTACGTCGTCGCCGTACCGGTCCCGCGGACGAGGGTCCCTCGCCCGCCCAAAGCCCGAGCGCCCGGTTTCTAAGGTTAGACTAGAGTGGGAGAACCTCCGGGTGCCCACTCAGTACTTAGAAGAAATTTTTGTGTTTTTTCATCTCTCCCACAGAGATGCCAACTACCCAGAAGGGTAGAGTGAAGTCCAAGGGGCCCGTCCCCAAATCGTCCGGGTCAACCCGGACGCGGAAGGTAGCGGCAGAAGCACTACCATGCCCTGTCGGCAGTGCTAAAGGGGTCAGCCCCTCTTCCGAGAGCAGCCGGAAGGTAGAGCCTATTGCTGGGGGGAAACTGTCGAAGACGATTCCCCAGGCGAGGGGCTCTAAAGCCGCTATGCCCACGAAGGGTGTGAGCACCCCCTTGCCAGTTCCGCCCATGGCAAGGAAGGGGAAAACAACACCCCAGCCCGAATCTCGGGCTCCTGAGGGGTCGTCCGCGGGTGCCCAGAGGTACCTTCGGTGGGAGGTACGCATCCCGGGACACCCCCGGTGCTTACACCCGAGGAGTTGTTTTTGAAACGCATCTCCCAGCTCACCTCGGAAGTACAGTCCGTTATCTTGGACTCGCGGGTCACTTCCTCAGGGAGGGAGAAGGTGTTTGCTGCCTTGAGCAGTATTAGCGACGCTTGTTTTGAGCAAGCAGCACGGGTGGCCTATGTCGAGGGCATGCTGTCCGTGCGGGATGAGTTGCTCGGTGAAGCCGAAGTGAAAGCGGCTTCCTACGCCGAAGTGGCTAGGAAGGGGGCTATCAAGGCGAAAGGGCCTTCGCCCGCCCCGATTGAGAATAGAAAGAAGGGTAAGTCGGTAGACAGGAGACACGTGCTTTTAGTCTACCCGACAGTCGAGAGTGCGTCCTCAGAGGACACGAAGAAGACCCTGAAAACTGCAGTAAACCCAACTAAACTGCAGATAGGGGTCAAGAGCATTCGGAGCATCCGGAAAGGAGGGGTTGCGGTGGAATGTTCCCACCCCGGGGAGCTCGACCGCCTTGCTCAGGAGTTGAGAAGCAATCCTATGACCAAGGATTGCACACTCCCCACATCCCCACGAAAGAGAAACCCCCGGTTGATTGTGTACGGTGTCGACGGAGGACTCTCAGGGAAAGAGTTCGAGCAGATGGTTTGTGGGCAGAACCCAGAGCTCGAGAACGGGTTCAAAGCCTGTTTCCCCATCAAGTGCAAGGGAGGTAGGGTCCACTGGGTGGCAGACGTGGATCCCAAGGCCTTCAAGCACTTGGTGAGGCGGAAGACACTGAACTTGGGTTGGTCAGTGCTCCGTCTAAAGGAATTTTTGAGGGAGGTCAGGTGCTTTCGGTGTAATGGCTTCGGCCATTTCCGAGGCAACTGCCCCGAGACAGATGCAAGGTGCGGCAATTGTGGTGAAGTTGGGCACCAGCACCACCAGTGTGCTGCCGCACCGAACTGCAGCAACTGCACCGCTGCAAATGCCAAGTTCCGCCTGGGGCTGGACGTCTCACACTCCAGCTTCAGCAAGACATGCCCTAGTCTTGTTAGGGAACTTGAGCAAAGGAAGAGCCGGGTCAACTATCGTTGACGGACGGGAGTACCCTTGGAGGTACGCAGCTCTCGATAAAGAGTTTTCCGGTCTTTTGACCAAGGTGTTTGAGCTGACCCTGGCCCGGGGTCTTCACCACTGCACTGGCCCTAGTGCGGTGATCAATGTAAATAATTCAATGTTGTAATGTGATTGTTGTTTGTTTGACTATTGTGAGAGGGGTGCATGCGACCCTCATAGTGAATGTGTTTGTACTATGCTGAGTTTCTGAATAAAGGACAGTAGTCCCAAAAACTCGCGTTGGCGGGCGATCTCCCGGCCACGAGATGAGATATTTTGAAAAAGTTGCTAGCCCCAACTGCCCATAGCACGTCGCACACACGGGTTGTGACAGGGGGTGTAAGGTACCAGTCCCGTGGGGGAGGCAGATCCCCACAGGTCTTTAGACCGAATCTGTCCGAGTAGAAGACCGTGGTTTCCGGTGACTGACAGGCTGGCTGTCGGAACGCCGTCAAGGGATACCATCTATCCCAAAACTATTCGAGAGAGTTCCGCATTTCCCTGCGAAGTCAGCACTTTGACGGTGCAGGTAGAGTCATCAGCTAGTGTTACGTCTACCTGAGGACCACAAGGACTTCATGTCATATGTAGAAAAAAGGAGAAACCAATCGCTAAATGTATACAGCCTTGCAGCCAATGTTCTCCTTCCTATGTACCAGGGGCAGAAAATGAATGAGAAACATCATTAACAAGTAGAGGAGTTTATTTTAGAGAACCTCGATCCCTCGGGGATAACCAGTTTTCAACAGTATCGAGAAAAATCTGGAAAGTTTGGAGCACTAATAAAGAAGGGTGTTAAATCACCACGGACATTCTGGTACTTTGCCAGTCTGCACTATAATGAGTTGGCAGCAGTTGCTTTGAAGTTAATCAACATCCCAGCATCTTCAGCCCAACTTGAAAGACTTTTCTCTAATTGGTCTTTTGTCCATAATACTACAAGAAATCGGCTCAGCTTCGAACGTTCGAAGAAATTGGTTCAAATACACTGACGGAAAAAAAAAATCCCAACTCCAAGAAGGGGTTGTGTTAGATAAACGACAGTTGGTAGGGGGTGAGAGTACATCTGTAAGATGACGTCTATGCAAATTTCGCACTCGGCGCATACGTGTGGTGCTAGTAGCGCCTCGGAACATGCAAAGCAGGTTTGCTGTAAATATGCGCTGTAACGTTCGTGAGCGTTAGTTATCATTGAGATTCAATGTAGTGTGTTGATGTTAGTCAAGAATGCCTTTAAGAAGAGGAAGAAGCCATTATCAACAGCTCACGGAGTTTGAACGAGGTCGTGTAATAGGGCTACGAGAAGGTGGATTTTCTTTCCGCAATATTGCAGAACGGCTTGGCAGGAATGTAGCCGCTGTGCATGATTGTTGGCAGCGGTGGTCAAGGAAAGGTACTGCCTCAAGAAGACCGGGTTCCGGCCGGCCACGTGGCACTACTAAGAGGTAAGACTGCCGTGTATGGCGTATGGGCGTGGCGTACCGTACCACGTCTGCGGCAGCAATTCGAGCTGCAGTTGCCACCACATTGACACAACGAACTGTTACAAATCGGTTACTTGAAGGACAGCTCCGAGCCAGACACCCTGTAGCGTGCATTCCACTTACTCCAAACCACTGCCGTTTGCGACGTCAATGGTGTCAAGCTAGAGCTCATTAGAGGACGGAATGGAGATCTGTTGTGTTTTCTGATGAAAGCCGGTTCTGCCTGGGTGCCAGTGATGGCCGTGTGTTGGTTAGAAGGAGGCCAGATGAGCTCCTGCAACCAACCTGTCTGCGGCCGAGACACACTGGACCTACACCTGGAGTTATGGTCTGGGGAGCAATTTCCTATGACAGCAGGAGCACTCTCTTGGTTATCCCACGCACCCTGACGGCACAGTTGTACGTCGGTCTGGTGATTCAACCTGTTGTGCTGCCATTCATGAACAGCATTCCAGGGGGTGTTTTCCAACAGGATAACGCTCGCCCGCATACTGCTGTTGTAACCCAACATGCTCTACATAGTGTCGACATGTTACCGTGGCCCTAGATCACCAGATCTTTCACCAATCGAGCATGTATGAGACATCATTGGACGACAACTCCAGTGTCGCCCCCAACCAGCATTAACCGTCCCTGTATTGACCGACCAAGTGCAACAGGCATGGAACTCCATCCCACAAACTGACATCCAGCACCTGTACGACACAATGCATGAACGTTTGCGTGCTTGCATTCAACATTTTGGCGGTTACACTTATTATTAATGTACCAGCATTTCATATTTAAAATGGCTCTTCTCGCGCTTACATTAAGCTGTGATCTTGAAACCTTAATCGATTAAATATGTTACCTATACAAAAATGTATTGCTGCCATTTCATTCCTCTACAACTATTTTTTCGTGGTGTTGGGATTTTTTTCCGTCAGTGTATATTATACTTTTAAGTTACAAGATCATAACAGTGAGGATTATTAGTGTGATTAAGGGTGTGAAAACTAAGTGACAATTATAAACATTTAAAGAGTTACATTTAAAACAAGTAGTTTAATGTTTTGTCAAATCTACAGTTTTTTCCTTTATGAGTATAAGTATAGCACAATCAATATGAAAAATGTATAGTTTTAAAAGAGTAAAATTATGATTTTAAAGTGTACACCTGGATAATATGTCAATAATAAATATTATTAAATGAAAATGTACAATATTTTGCAATATAGACATGCCATAGACATTCATGTCAAAATATTATCTTTGGTGAACAAACTGAACATAAAATTGTTTATTTTATAGAATTACATAAATATGAAAATACACTCAACAAATTTGAAGCTGTTAATAAAATCTTGAATTCTATTCAATATACATTGTGATTTTTATCAATGCTAGTGCAAGAGGTAGAATATTTTCTCCATTTTTAATATATAAGAAAGAACAGGTACATTATAATTTCTAAAAAGAAATCTGTTAATAGGTGGCTGAGCTGTATGAACAATCTTAAGAGAATAATGATTTCGTAGTGAAATATACAAGAAATTTTAAGTTTAAAATGTAATATAATTAAAGTGGTTTTTATATTATATTATTTATACACACACGTGAAGGAAAATTAGTTTTTTTACATCTGCGTAAAAAAACTGGTTTTCTACGCCTAGTAAATTAACTGTATATTACCCATAATTTACGTAAAATATGTAACGAGTAAATTACCTTGGCAACCCTGGCTATGGCTCATCAGAAATTAACTGGTGTAGAGCTGTTATAGTATAAGGGTCATTCAAACGAAAACAAGTCAATGGACATAGCAAACTGCTGAATGGGTTTACCGCAGCAGCGGCAACACAAAACATAGGTGGCAGCACTGTAGTGTTATGATGCAGTGAAATGTGGCGCTGTGATCAAAGCAACGGAAGCAGTTGGCCTTTGGTCAGGACCTCTTGCAGGTGTTTGGTCCAACCAGTAATAATTGAAGCAATGAACATTGAACAGAGAGCAGTTATCCAGTTTTTGACCATGGATGGTGTTGGGAGTTCAGAAATTCATTGCTGCATGCACAACATGTAGGATAATTGCATGCCTTCATCACATATGAAAGTCTGGTGGGGTAAGCTGTTCCAATAGGGGCAGTCATTGTTGACTTATGATTAGAGGCCAGAGCAAGTGCACCGTGTGATCACCAATATTTCTGTCGCTGAAGTAGATAGTCTCATTCCGGAAGACAGAAGAGTCTCAGAGGAAGCACTTGCTGACAAAGTTGGAATCAGTGTAGGGAATGTGCTCACCATTATCCAGGATCATCTGCAGTACCAGAAGATTTGCGCGCAGTTAGTGCCACACAACTTGCAATTTGTGTAGAAAGACATTCGCATGGGTGTGTCCTTGGAACATTTACTGAGGTATCGTGAGGAATATCGCCATTTCATTGACAGAATCATTGCGAGAGATGAAACGTGGTGTGTTCATTATCAACCTGAAAGCAAAAGACAAAGCAGCCAATAGAAGCACTCGTAGTCTCCACTGCCAAAGAAGTCAAAGGGAATGCAGACAAATGCACAAAAGGTCATGTTGACCTTTTCGATCACAAGGGTCCCCTCTGGATCAAGTTTCTCACCACCAGAAACCCCATGAACGCTGCCCGTTATGCGAATGTACTGAAATCTTTACAAGAATCACTCAAATCCAAGTGGCCGCCTGGGCTGCTCACCACAGAAGTCATTCTTCTTCATGACAACACCTGCCCCCACACTGCAAAAATCGCACCTTTCCAAATTCAGGTGGGAAACACTCCAGCATACAGCACAGATTTGTCCCCTTGTGACTTTCATATTTTCAGGAAGCTGAGGAAGCATCTGTGGGGTTACAGATTTCACTAGGACAAAGAGGTACAGGACGCTGTTCAGAAATGGTTACACCAGCAAACCCACCACCATCTGCACACGAGGAATAGAACCTCTAGGGTCACAGTGGGATAAATGTCTTAATAACCAAGAGGATTATTTTTCAGTTAAGTCACAATATCTTTCTCACATGCTTTTTGGCTTGTTTTCATTTGAATGACCCTTATAAAATGTTTGATCAATTATAGCACAGTGTTTATGATCTGATTCCAGGCCTAGAACATTAAGTTTTCAAAACTTTTTCTGGCATAGAAATGCAGTCAGCTGTACTTTATGCAAGTGTTATCCATGTGAATCTTTTCATAAAACTAGAAAATTATGCTCCAGAAATTTCAATATTTCTGAAGAACTTTCACTTAGATGATGTTTTTGTGAGGCTTTACTGAATATTTTTCTGTACCAGAAATAATCATCAAATCATGTGTCAGAGAATGATACATATATTAATTCTCAGGGTGTTTAAAAATTATCAGAAAAGGTAATGCAAAATATGGTGAGTATGCATACTACTGTTCATTTTTACCATGCCTTCAGAAAACATTAGTTTGGAGTGCTGTGAAGTATTAAGCACAAAAATGCTTTCCATAACTGTGTTCCATATGATTTGAAGTTTGTTCCTACCTAGAGCAGGAATTTAACTTGCATCTCCAGATACTTGTCAAGTTATGTTTGATATTACACTGTTTTGCAGTTGCTTTGAAATGCATTTGATTTCCATTGGCTGACATACCCAGAAAAAAATGGATGTTAATTTTGGCTCCAAAACAATAAGTTTTTTGAAGTGTTTCTGTGGCAATTATGTATCAATTTAAGAATATAAGTTTTAAAAATTAGAGAATGATTTCCAAGCTTCTGTACAAGAAAACTAATTTTTGAGAAAATTTTCTGCTCATTTATTTTTTAATTTGATCTCGGTTTTTAACTATTTTGAAAGGGAAGAGATGGTTCCCCTCAATCTGAGGTTGTAGAGCAGCTGCAAAATTTAAAGTCTCGGCTGATTGAGTTGGAACAACAGCAAGCAGAGAGTGCGATGTCTATGGCTGAGACCAAAAAGAATATGCATGAAGAATTGGAAATCAAAGAGCAGCAACTCAGTAAAGCAAAAGAAGACATCAAGCAACTTCAGCATAGTGGTTAGTTTTATTCTTTTTCTTTTGTAACTGTTTTTTCCTTCTTTCAGTGTTCCTTATTTTACATTTCATTCATTCATTTATTATTATTATTATTAATTTTTTTCATCTACAGCAATGGCATCTGTAGCATGGTCCACTTGTCAGTACGGACATAAAGACAAGTAAAGATGTAGTCACTTGTGGTTTAAAAATTGTACGATGTGGCATGTATCAAGAATTACTGCTTCTTGGATTTTGGGCCCTTAGGTGTTGTAGACCGAAAGCATCAAACTAAGTTATAAGAGTCTGAGGAATTATACCAGTTGCAGAGATAATCAATGGATGTATGTTTTCAGCTTCCACATCTGTTTAATCTCTGTAGCTAGTTCCACATACTTGATTTTTGTTGCATAGGTATTCTGAATATGACAGTCCAATGGCACCGATATGTCGATAATGACTGCTTCCTTCTGCCTTTTGTCATATAGTACTATGTCTGGACAATTGGCAGAGATGATTATATTTAGTATTATTATTATTATTTCCTTTATTTGAAATATACAAAGCATAGCCTATGACAATCAAAGATAAAGAACAAAATTATCATTGACTGGTATTGTTGAGCTGATTTGAGTTTCCACCGGAGACTTTGGTATCAGTCAAGAATAGTCTTAAAATATATGATGTCCCGAGTAAAGCTGTCTTCTGTAGTTCTCTAGGTGGTATATCAGAAAGCTGCAATTTTTTGAAATGATTCATAAAAGTTTTTGACATTGTTCCAAGTGCCTCGATGACAGTGGGGACTACCATTGTGTGTTTAGTCCATAATTGGGTAACTTCTCTCTCTGGCCAGGTTTCTATATTTAGTCATTTTTTCCTGTTCTTTTTTCGACTCTGTCATCTTCAGGAATCGCTATATCAATTATCCAGGCTTTCAATTTTCTGACTTATATCTGGTGTATTATGTTCTACGTGCTGATCAGTTTGAATTCAAAAATCCCACAAGATCTTGACTTGATCTTTTTCTATGACTTTCTCAGCCTGATGTTCCCATGAGTTTTTCGATGCTGGCGGGAACATCAGGCTAACAAAGTCATAGAAAAATATTATTATTATTGTTATATTATAAAAAAAAAATATGGAAAGACTATTCCATCTCTTTCTGAGGTTTCCTTCTCTTCCTTCCGGGACGTGTACGACGTACCAAGTCTGAGAAGTAGTATTTCTTTCTCTCAGTTGTCCAGGAACTTCCTTACTATCCTACAAGTGTTCAGGATAGCTGCCTTCTGTAGTTCCATGTAGGTGTTAGGTTGAAGATCTAGTGTCTGTATAGAGCTGTGACTGGTCTTAGGTGCAACTCCTGTGGATGATATTACTATGGTGACGGTGGTGACGTTCTCCATATGCCACATTTCGTTGACTTTGCATCGTAGGTCTTTATACTTTGACAGCTTCTCTCCGTGCATCTTCTGGATGTTGCATGTGTTTGGCACGGTTATGTCAGTGAGGTATGTTGACTTATTCTCCTTGTCGACCAGGATGATGTCTGGCCGATTGTGGGGGATAGTCTTATCTATTCTGATCGATCTGTCCCAGTACATCTTGTGGGTGTTGTTCTCTAGAAGTGTTGTAGGCTCATACTTGTAGTAGGGGACAGGCTCTTGCCAATTTCTGATGCTTTCTTGCCAATTTCTGATGGACAGTCTTGGCGACTTGATTGTGCCTGTTCATGTACTGTGTTTGTGTGAGGACTCTGCACCCTGCTGTGATATGTGGGATGGTCTCTTGTGCTTGATGGCATTGCTGACATGTGTCTCTTTCCACTGACGTGTCCTTCAGGATATGCTTCCGGTGGTTTCTGGTGTTTACAACTTGATCTTGTATAGCCATCAGGAACCCTTCGGTCTTGGGGAAGAGTGATCTATTTGTTAGCCATGCATTGGAGGCCATCTTATCCACATGGTCCGATTGCAGATCGTTCTGGTGTCTTTCGTGTAGGACTTTCTTGTCCCAAGCTTCTTCTTTTTGCTGCCTCATTCCACTCTCGATGTTCTGAGTAGAGAGGTCTAGGGCTATGTACTTCTTGTCACTTTGGTTTATCACTTGGTGAAGGGGCCTCTTGCTCTGATGGAAGTATTTTCTGAGGCTGCTGATTTCTATGTCTCAGTGTTCCAGGAGATCAATCATCCCCTGTCCTCCTTCTGCCCGTCCAATGCTCAGCCTTTCTACTGCTTACTTCGGTTGGTGCTGGCGATGTTTAGTGAGGGTTGTCCTGGTATTACACATTATTTCCTCAAGCTCTGTTGAGGTCCACTTGATGATTCCGAAGGAATACGAGAGGACTGGAACTGCGTGTGTGTTGATAGCCCTAGTGATATGGCGAGCATTGAGCTTGGTCTTAAACTCCTCAGCCTTTGGTTGTATTCGGCGGCTAGATTGTTTTTGATTTCTTTGTGTTCTAGGCGTTGTGCTTGAAGCATACCAAGGTACTTATAGGCTTCTCCTTCCTCCATAGCTGTGATCTGTTCTCCGGTCTTCAATTAGTAGCTATGTGCATCATGCTTTCCTTGGTTCATACCTTGTGTCTTGCATTTCTCTAGGCCAAATTACATCCCAATGTTTTGCTGAAGCCCTCAGTGATCCAGATTAGCTGCTGGAGTTGGTTCTGCAATGATGTGTACAGCTTGATGTCATCCATATACATGAGGTGGGAGAGCTTGTATTTGTTGGTTTTGTTGCACTTGATGGTAAACCCATACTTGCTTTTGTTGAGTATCGTTGACAGCGGTTTGAGTGCTATACAGAACCATAGTGGGCTAAGTGATCTTCCTGGAAGATGCCTCTCCTTATGTGAATGAGCTTGGTCGTTATGTTCTCGACTTTGATTGTTGTCTTCCATCCTGCCATGGCCACCTTAAGGAAGTTGATGACTACAGGACTTACTCTGTAGATCGATCGCAAGGACCTCTATTAGCCAGCTGTGGGGTACGGAATCGTAGGCTTTACGGTAAACGATGTATGCTGTGTACATGTTGTGGCGCATCTTGAAAGCTTGCTCCATTACAACAGTGTCAGTGGTAAGCTGTTCCTTGCACTCTCTACAGTCCTGTATTATTATTATTATTATTTTGCTTCTTGTGATACGACTGTCTAATGTTGTTTAAGTATGTAAGAAAACTACACTGGTGAAATTTCAGTACTTCTTAATAATACTTAGAGGTAGCTTAAAAGGTTTAGATTTAAGGCCAAAACAGATGTTAAGCAGATACATAAGAAAAGATACTAAAGATATGGCACCATGTAATCAACAAAATATGTTAAAAGGACACAGCCGCCCTGTTGGTGCAATGGTCTAAGCTCTGGCTTATGACCATTCGTCTGTGAAGGGTCCGGGTTCAAATCCCAGTGAGGCATGGATGTTGTGTTTGTCTTACAGCACTGGTCCTCTCCCTTCTCTAGAACAAGTGACCCTAAATTAGTGACTGGCGACTGCTCATGCTCTGACAGTGACATCACTGATTTCATTCTGTCTCACTCAGTAGATGTATAGTGCATGACAATTGGTACCTTTTTATGCAGTTTGGAAGCTTACATAGATTGTTTCACAGCATAAAGCTAGTACTATTTTTGATGTAGATCAGCAGCTATAACTCAGTTATATTCTTGCATGAGTGCTACACCTGTTTCAGCATTGTTGGTTACAACATATAATTTTTATACAATTTCATTTGCTTGCACATAATCATCTCTGTGAGACCAAGTTCCTGAACATCAAAGGTCTTAAAGAATCTCATTGTCTTCATTGTGACAAAATCTCGAATATTCATTCCAGTTGATGTGCTAGTGTTTAGCTGAATGCCGATTGGTGGTTCATCCGGTCCGTCCTTCTCTTCAGATTTTCCAGCACTGCATGCTTTGACTTCATTAACACCTCCTTATCACAAAAATGTCAATCCAACAAATTCTTCACTTAAAAACCACAAGTGTTGTTTAATTTTATTTATTTAGTTTTGCTGGAAACTTTATAGGTTATCTGGTTTATGGTTTCATAGGCACATAGTTTTTGAATCAATTTTTGAGTTATTATTTGGAGAAGAAATTTAGAGAGTTGCTGTAAAGCATGACTTCAAGTGGACATGGAAATGCACATGCCACAAAATTTTCCTTTGTTTTGTATTGAAAGCTTCAGCTGGCTTCTAAATTTCTATATTTTGAAAGTGCACAAAGCTTTGCCTGTCTATTGTGCATGGTGAAACACTCCAAGTATCTTAAATCACGCTCCCTGTGGTGGAATTCCACCAAAGAAAGGAACTGACTGTTCCGGGAATTCTCAGTAGTCATGTCCGTTTGTTTCAGTTGAAGCTGGCTAAACGTAAAAGCCAAAGGAACATCTTTTAAGGATTCATAGCAACCATAACTTTTTCACAGGTGGCTCCATTTCAAACTGGGCATTATCAGTTTTGGGCAATCAATGATTATGTGAAACTGAAAATTGCTGCTTTTGGACTAGATGTCATCAGTCCCATGCCTCCACTAAAAACACCTTCCCACACAGTTTCTAACACATGGTGATGACCAGGGCTCGACAAATCCAGGGCACCCAGGCACCTAAAAATCTGACCTTGGCATCCAATTTTTTTTTAAAATACAGATTTCGTAATTTGCATTAAATACTTTAGTTTCTGTTATATAAGCCATGGATTATCTATTAAAAAGTTATAAATTTAAGTTCACCCGATAACATACTGGTAAAAGAGAATAATTAAAAAAGAAACGTTTCTGCGGCGTTTTAAAAAATCTGCGTGGGAATTGTTGGGAGAAATGGTGTTATTGAAAAGTACTGAAATTGCAGTAACAGAAAAAATGTAAAGCAGTATGGTGATAGAGGAAAACAAAGAGATTGAAAGAATATTTTTTTTTCTTATGAGCATTCCAACAGAAAATATGATGCAACGAATGCAGTACTATTGTGCTCGCAGAACCCTACATGTTGTGAAAAGCCTGCAGAGCTAATCCCATGGCACCTAATTATTTTGAGAATCACATTCGTTAGTTTTGGTGTGGTAATCATTTTATTTATGGTTTTATTTTGCTATTCAGTTGAAACATATTCAGAAAAGAGACAATTGCTATGGATTGTTCATAATTCGCACGGATATTTTAGGTTTAACTCGTGAACTACGGTAATGCAAAAGCCAGGAATTTTAGTTCTTTGTTTAATTAAAAGTAATACAAAAGAGTACTTAAAATAACAGTGCTTTTTTAATAAGATAATTGTTTCTTTCTTACTTTTTTGGACTTCTGGGTCAGTCATCCTAAGAATCGCGGTTTTTCTGTCTGAAATTATGGTTCAAGATTAACCTGACATGACAGCTGTGGATTATACGACAATATTTTTTTTTCTGAAATTCATGGTCTACGGACATGCTGCTGAGGACAATACAGAGGGGGGGGGGTCTCAAAATTTTAGGATCTATGAAATTTTAGGATCCGATTATGAGTCTGAATTTTTTTTTTTTTTTTTAATTTTATTTCCCAGCCTGTGAGTTATATGCTGCTGCGAATCTTAGGAAGGATTCTTTTTTCTGAATTTTATGGTCTGCAGATTAAACAAAGGAAAATGCTGTACTTTGAACTAATATGTACAAAATATGACTTCTACAAATTGTGTTTTAATAAAATCAAAATCCAAAATTTTAATTTTTGAGAGCAACAGCTGGAAGAATGGGAAAAGAAAATTATGGAGTAAATTGGAACTTTATTTCTCAGTGGTTTGGGTGAAAAGAAAAAAAAATGACAGCAAATATACTTGATTACTTTTTCTTCCAGCATCAACACAAATTAGTTCGTGTGTTATTCTTTGAAATTTGATTTCGTATCACTGGGCTCCTAAATTTTGAGAGCTGGCTCCTAGATCTGGAGCATATTTTTCGAGCCCTGGTGATGACATGTAAATATAAATATCATTGTTGGCACAAATGTGTCGTATTTTTACTGTTTACCACATGTAGCCACCTCTTCAGAAAAATTTAAAATTACATCATCCTGGGCAGGAATCGAACCCGCATCTCCTGACATTTGAGCATGCTATCTGTTACACCACCCAGAACAGTGAAGTTCCAAGTAACTGGAGCTAAGCAGATGTAGCTTGAAAATCTGACTGCTGTTCACATTTGCACTTGTCAAAGCAATTTGGTGCTTCCTCATAGCATCAACACAACCTTTTCTCACATCCAGGTACTGATGTGGGTCTCAAGTTCCAGTGCTTCAGAAAACATCTTACATTTCAGTGGGAAATCAATCTTCCTGAAGAAATAATTCTTCACATATACATAGAAAACAGTGCAAATATCATTGTAGGATTGCTATATTTGTAGTACTTTCAGTGTATATGTAAAGAATTATTTCTTCAGAGACAATGTGTTCCCACTGAAATGTAAGATGTAAATATGCACTCATTGTCATAAAAACCCACGCACCAAGGAGGCATCGAATTGAAATGAGATTTTTGTAGTGAGATGGTACATACCAAGGACAGAAGTGATTACAATAACACGGCAGCAGGATGTTTTCCCACGGACATACGGTACACATTCCGGTCAGCATTAGTACCACGTCGGACTGCCCCGTGCTCAGATACATGTGATGATATGGTCTGCATGGAGTCAAAGAGATGCTGTATGTTATCCTGGGACAGATTGGCCCACACTTCTTGCAACTGATGCTCTAAATCACAAACACTGGGACATGGAAAAAGCTGACATCCCATCTGGTCCCACATGTGCTCGATGGGCGGGAGATCAGGCATTCTGGCAGGCCACGGAAGCATCAAAGCATGACGTAGACAGTTCTGGGAAACCTGAGATATGTGCGGACGGGCGTTATCTTGTTGGAAAATGGTTCCAGGCCGCCCCGCCAGGAATGGTAGCACATGGGTATCTCCTGTACGTAGTGCTGGGCTGTCAATGTCCCTTGGATCACTGCGAGGGAAGTCCAGCTGTCATACATGATGGCTACAAAGACCATCGTGCCTGCAGTTCAGGATGTGTGCCGCTGTACAGTGAGGTTGGGATTGTAGCGCTAACCTGCGGTCCTTCACACTCTGCACGGTGGTCGTCCGTTCCCATACAGAAGCGGGATTCGTCGCTGAACACTATGTCACCAGTCTGTAGCATTCCACATTGCTTGCTGCTGACACCACTGCAATCGACACCAACGATGGTCAGGTGTTAATGGCAGGAAACGTAAGGGCCATCAAGAGTGCAGATTCACCTCTGCCACGCGTCTGGAAATAGTTCTAGTGAACACAGGAGTCCCTTGTAGAGCCGCCACGTGTCTCTGGATATTGGACAAGGACGCCGTTGCATCTGTGCGTGCCACTCTCACGATCCCGCGATCCTCTCTGCTGGTGGTGTGTCTGGGTCATCCAGAGGCAGTCCGCCTTATCTGGGTTGCTTCCGGTGTCCATTGCTCTCAACATGATCGCACTGTACTGTCCGACCGGCCCAAATAGCGGCAGATTCGGTGCGCAGGGCACCCTGCCTCTCTCATCCCGACGATGCAGCTTTGTTCGAACTCGGTCAGTTGCCCGTACGCACATCTACGGCGGCTTCTCAGCATGTCTATTGCTCAGGGATCCCACCTGACTCTTACTGTGCACTTTGGCACGAATGTGGAGTCCCCTGTGGGGCGCCTTATAAGCCCCAAGGATTGTGATTGCCAGTCTTGGACACTTGGGCGTTCGAAATTGCACGAAACCTTAATCATTTGCATGTCTGCCCTCCCCGTAGCTATTCGCCAAGTTTCGCATTAATTGGTGCGTGGATTTTTATGACAATGAGTGTAATAAATCCTTTTCACGCTTCTGTTCTAAGGAAATACATGATCCATTTTCTATGTCTTGCTGTTTAAATAACAATAATAATGATGATAATAATTTGGAGCTGTCATTTCCAATAGTTGCTTTTTTCTGCAAATTATAAGTTTCAGTGTTATTTCCCATGTGCCACTCAGAGTGTGAGGGCAGTAATCAAATGCAAGAAAAATGTAGTTTGTTAAATGTCCTTCCAAGCAGAAAAAAAATATATATATATATATTCTATAAAGAAGATACCTAAGCAAAAAAATACATATATAATTTTGACTCACACCTAATACAACATAGAAAAGGTTATGTATCTACCTGTGTGAGTAAAAGGAGAAAAGATAAAAAAATAAAATAAAACAACTGAATGTAGAAGGTGTCGAGAATACTGAGCCTTGGCTTTATCAAGGACCAGCAAAAAACTCTGCATTTTCTCACTTCCACAAAGACCTAATTGGAAATGGGTTTCTGCAAGGCCATAGATGCAAGTAACATTCCCACCAAAAATAGTTAAAAAATATATATATATAAGTCATGTCCTCCGTAGAGTAGCATGACCTAGCACTAGTTAACAATTTCGCTTGCATCCATTAACCTTCATGGCCCGACCCATGCTCTTCAGCTGTTACTATTAAACAGAGAGAAGAAGATTAAAGAGAACTCAAGCTGTGAGAGTGACATAATAAATGGAAATGATTTTCAGAATTACAACCATATTATCACCGGAAACTTGAGTTATGTTGAAAATGAAAAGCTTAGGAATTTATTAAAGTATGGCTCTAAATTCAGACCTTCCTTCACAATTTCCAAAGAAAGGATTCTTGAGAGCTTCACTCAAGATGTAAATAAGTACATCGTAAAAACCAGTTTGACGTACAATCAGCCTATTGAGGCCTTCGCAGAATGGAAATATAATATAATCAATAGCTTCACCGGTGAGTTGGCAGGTCTGGACTTTTGTTTCGACAGAAATCTCTTTTTCTCTGGAGAAGCTAAAAGGTCACTCTCCAAACTACAAGACCAATTTATTTTTACCACTACGGATAAAGCTAGCAATAATTTTGCAATTATCTGTAAGAAGTTCTATTTTGAATTGTTAACTATGGAACTCAATAATAGAGTAACATACGAGCCCGTAAGTTATTCTACCAAGCAGTTAGAAAATCGGTTTAAGGCATTCTTCAAGAAACTTAAAATTCCACAAACTAGAAGATATGGGCCTGAATTTCCATTTCTTTTTGCAACGGTTAAGTTTCATAAGGATCCTGTGAAGTTCAGGTTCATAGCTAGTGGAGTAAGGAGTCATAAAAAGAAAATAGATCTTGCTTTTGAAGATGTCTTAAAGAAGGTTTTGAAACACATTAGAAACTGTTCTAACATGATGTACAGAGATTTTTGGATAATTAATAATAATGCAGAAGTAATTTCTACTATACTCAAAGTTTGTCCCCTAGATATTAATAGTTATGATTTTGAAAACCTATATACTAATCTGCCTCTATCAGATATAATCACTACATTTAAGGAGCTGTATGCAGAATTTAAACTTAACCAATTTGTTGATGTAGGAACTTGGAACTCTTATCTCAATTGCTGCATAAAAAATAACCATATCTTATATAATAATACTCTCTATAAGCAAGTGAACGGTATTCCAATGGGAACATCAATGTCCACAAATATCGCTAATCTATTCCTGTTCTTTAAGGAATATAAATTCATTAAAAATCACCCCACCTGCTCAGATAACTACCTTTACACTTTTAGATATATTGATGATCTGCTGTGTATCAATAATTCAGAAGTTATAGAGAGTGATTTTGATAATATCTATCCTAGCTCTCTTAACTTATGTAAAACAAACCACAGTAATCAGGAACTTGAGTTCCTAGACTTAAGCATTAAGCTCAACAGAGGTAACCCATCTATTAGCCTCTTTGATAAAAGAGTTAATTTTCCTTTCAAAGTAATTAAATATCTACACTGGAATAATAACATTTCAACCAAAGTAATTGAGAATGTACTAATTTCTCAGGTCCTAAGAATTTCAAGAATTTGCAGCAACAATTTGGATTTCAATTACCACATTAATATACTATTAGAAAGTTTTCTAGAGAACGAAATTCCTTCTTCTTTCATCAAAAGAACTTTAAGAAAAATTATTCTGAATAATAGAGTAAGGTTGGCAGATCTGCTTTAATTTTCTACACAGTTAATAATATGATTCTGACCAATCAAAGCCGTAAGGAAGTTGGCTAGAGGATGCCTATTAACTACCTAAAGGAACCTTAGTGCTATGGATATGACGGTCCTATTAAAACAAAAAATTAAATAATATAAACAAAATCACAAAAAAAGCTTAAAAATCTGTTTATAAAAGAAAATAAAAACAAATAAAAAAGAAAACTAGTTATTCATCACTAGGATAGCTATACTAAAAATAGTAAAACCAACATTAAAATTGATAAGATTCTGATTAATCTATAGAAGCTCACTAAGGTGATTTAATACATGCAAAGATTATTAAATAAACTGCTCGTGTATTTCATAATATTTCTCATGTATTCTGGAGAGTTAATTCTGCTCATTCTGATCATACAGATCCACAGTCTTAAGTTTATATATTCTTTTCTCTGGTTAAAATCTCCGCGCGTTGTTTTCTTGCTGTATGAGGAGGCCATCAGCCCCACCCTCACTGCCCCCCAGCGTCTAGGGAGTGGCAGAAGGGGTCAGCCATGTTCTCCTCTTGTGTGGAGAAAAGTTTTTGTTGCACAAGAGGTAAGCTCTCTTCCTTGTTTTTGGGTTCTAGGTTTTATAAGTTCAATGTTTGTACTTTATATACCTTTTCTCTGTCGTTTTTTAGCTTTTCAGCTTTTAAGCATTGGTTTGTCTGTTAACATTTTTGCGGGTTTTAACTCTTACTTTTCTTTGTAACTTTGAGCGTCTTTTGAGGTACCTAGGAACAGAAGAAGGCTAAGCCTGTTCCTTTTCTATGCGCTGTCTATGCGCTGTTTTTTCAAAGTAGTTAAGTTCTTAATAACTAATTAATTATGCACTTAAAGCACTGCTGAAATACTTTGTACATATTGCAACTAACTGTTTAAGGTATATAACTTTCACAAAGTTTTCTTTAGTTAATATTTATCTTTAACTTATTCTCGTTTTCGTGCTGTCATAAGTTGTAGAGTAGGGGTTTTAGACTCAAGTTTTCTTTCAAAAATCTGTTCGGTATAAATTAACATTTCCTTTTTTTAATTGCAATGTAAAATTTGGATTCCTTTGCATTATTTTTCAGGTTTAACTTCTCTCTCAAACGAACTTGGAATTTCGTTATAGCTGAAAATCATTTCCATTTATTATGTCACTCTCACAGCTTGAGTTCTCTTTAATCTTCTTCTCTCTGTTTAATAGTAACAGATGAAGAGCATGGGTCGGGCCATGAAGGTTAATGGATGCAAGCGAAATTGTTAACTAGTGCTAGGTCATGCTACTCTACGGAGGACATGACTTATATATATATATTTTTTAACTATTTTTGGTGGGAATGTTACTTGCATCTATGGCCTTGCAGAAACCCATTTCCAATTAGGTCTTTGTGGAAGTGAGAAAATGCAGAGTTTTTTGCTGGTCCTTGATAAAGCCAAGGCTCAGTATTCTCGACACCTTCTACATTCAGTTGTTTTATTTTATTTTTTTATCTTTTCTCCTTTTACTCACACAGGTAGATACATAACCTTTTCTATGTTGTATTAGGTGTGAGTCAAAATTATATATGTATTTTTTTGCTTAGGTATCTTCTTTATAGAATGTGTATTCTGAATTTTCAAAACTGCTGCGTTGCGCGTTTTGATTTTCAGGTTATTTTGCACCCTTCGTTTTAAATTCTAAAATTGTTTCCTTAGTCTTCAGTTTTGCTCTTAAGTATATATATATATATATATATATATATATACTTAAGAGCAAAACTAAAGACTAAGGAAAACCTTTAGAATTTAAAACGAAGGTTGCAAAATAACCTGAAGATCAAAACGCGCAACGCAGCAGTTTTGAAAATTCAGAATTCACATTCTATAAAGAAGATACCTAAGCAAAAAAATACATATATAATTTTGACTCACACCTAGTACAACATAGAAAAGGTTATGTATCTACCTGTGTGAGTAAAAGGAGAAAAGATAAAAAAATAAAATAAAACTACTGAATGTAGAAGGTGTCGAGAATACTGAGCCTTGGCTTTATCAAGGACCAGCAAAAACTCTGCATTTTCTCACTTCCACAAAGACCTAGTTGGAAATGGGTTTCTGCAAGGCCATAGATGCAAGTAACATTCCCACCTAAAATAGTTTAAAATATATATATATGTCATGTCCTCCGTAGAGTTGCATGACCTAGCACTAGTTAACAATTTCGCTTGCATCCATTAACCTTCCTGGCCCGACCCATGCTCTTCATCTGTTACTATTAAACAGAGAGAAGAAGATTAAAGAGAACTCAAGCTGTGAGAGTGACATAATAATTAGAAATGATTTTCAGCCATAACGAAATGCCAAGTTCGTTTGAGAGAGAATTTAAACCTGAAAATCAATGCAAAAGAAATCCAAATTTTTACATTGCAATTAAAAAAGGAAATATTAATTTTTAACGAACAGATTTTTGAAAGAAAACTTGAGTCTAAAACCCCTACTCTACAACTTATGACAGCACGAAAACGAGAATAAGTTAAAGATAATAATTAACTAAAGAAAACTTTGTGAAAGTTATATACCTTAAACAGTTAGTTGCAATATGTACAAAGTATTTCAGCAGTGCTTTAAGTGCATAATTAATTAGTTATTAATAACTTAACTACTTTGAAAAAACAGCGCATAGAAAAGGAACAAGCTTAGCCATCTTCTGTTCCTAGGTACCCCAAAAGACGCTCAAAGTTACAAAGAAAAGAAAGAGTTAAAACCCGCAAAAATGTTAACAGACAAACCAATGCCTAAAAGCTGAAAAGCTAAAAAACAACAGAGAAAAAGTACATGAAGTACAAACATTGAACTTATAAAACCTAGAACCCAAAAACAAGGAAGAGAGCTTACCTCTTGTGTGACAAAAACTTTTCTCCTCACAAGAGAAGAACATGGCTGACCTCTTCCGCCACTCCCTAGTTGCTGGGGGCAGTGAGGGTGGGGCTGATGGCCTCCTCATACAGCAAGAAACCAACGCGCGGATATTTTAACCAGAGAAAAAAATATATATAAACTTAAGACTGTGGATCTGTATGATCAGAAAGAGCAGAATTAACTCTCCAGAATACATGAGAAATATTATAAAATACACGAGCAGTGTATTTAATAATCTTTGCATGTATTAAATCACCTTAGTGAGCTTCTATAGATTAATCAGAATCTTATTAATTTTAATGTTGGTTTTACTATTTTTAGTATAGCTATCCTAGTGATGAATAACTAGTTTTCTTTTTTATTTGTTTTTATTTTCTTTTATAAACAGATTTTTAAGCTTTTTTTGTGATTTTGTTTATATTATTTAATTTTTTGTTTTAATAGGACCGTCATATCCATAGCACTAAGGTTCCTTTAGGTAGTTAATAGGCATCCTCTAGCCAACTTCCTTACGGCTTTGATTGGTCAGAATCATATTATTAACTGTGTAGAAAATTAAAGCAGATCTGCCAACCTTACTCTATTATTCAGAATAATTTTTCTTAAAGTTCTTTTGATGAAAGAAGAAGGAATTTCGTTCTCTAGAAAACTTTCTAATAGTATATTAATGTGGTAATTGAAGTCCAAATTGTTGCTGCAAATTCTTGAAATTCTTAGGACCTGAGAAATTAGTACATTCTCAATTACTTTGGTTGAAATGTTATTATTCCAGTGTAGATATTTAATTACTTTGAAAGGAAAATTAACTCTTTTATCAAAGAGGCTAATAGATGGGTTACCTCTGTTGAGCTTAATGCTTAAGTCTAGGAACTCAAGTTCCTGATTACTGTGGTTGGTTTTACATAAGTTAAGAGAGCTAGGATAGATATTATCAAAATCACTCTCTATAACTTCTGAATTATTGATACACAGCAGATCATCAATATATCTAAAAGTGTAAAGGTAGTTATCTGAGCAGGTGGGGTGATTTTTAATGAATTTATATTCCTTAAAGAACAGGAATAGATTAGCGATATTCGTGGACGTTGATGTTCCCATGGGAATACCGTTCACTTGCTTATAGAGAGTATTATTATATAAGATATGGTTATTTTCTATGCAGCAATTGAGATAAGAGTTCCAAGTTCCTACATTAACAAATTGGTTAAGTTTAAATTCTGCATACAGCTCTTTAAAGGTAGTGATTATATCTGATAGAGGCAGATTAGTATATAGGTTTTCAAAATCATAACTATTAATATCTAGGGGACAAACTTTGAGTATAGTAGAAATTACTTCTGCATTATTATTAATTATCCAAAAATCTCTGTACATCAAGTTAGAACAGTTTCTAATGTGCTTCAAAACCTTCTTTAAGACATCTTCAAAAGCAAGATCTATTTTCTTTTTATGACTCCTTACTCCACTATATATATATATATATAAGGCTCACTATAGAAATCTGAGATGCTTAGAAGCAAATTATACAGTGCTGATAAAGGTGCTGTAACAGAACAAGAAATGATATACAGGAAAAGTAGGATTATTTCTCACAGCAAAGTTATTTGACTGTAGACATTTTACAAATTGTATGATGATTTCTATTTTTAATTCAAGGTTTTTTTGTTTTTTTTTTTTTGAGAGAGATGGATAACTTCTTGTTTCCAAGATTGCATTAAATTAAATTTTGCTGAAGGAGAAACATTGTGTGATCTGTGATATGTTGTTTTAATGTGTTGATACTAATTATGATTTGTGGATACTTGAGGTAGTTATCCCCATTGTTAATTACTATTTAAACAATGTTTGCAAAAGCCTATACAATTGCAAAGCAATATACACTGAAGTAGCAAATTATTGTGAACACCTACGTAATAACGTATTGGGCTACCCTTGGCATTCAAAACAGCCTCTATATGCTGTTGTATGGATTCAGGGAGGTGCTGAAGTTGTTCTACTGGTATGTTTAGCCAAGCAAGTGTAATGGTGTTTGTGAGTTACCAATGCTTGTTGGAGAAGGATCTCTCTTACAAATGGATCTCTCAATCTCATTCCACAGGTGTTCAGTTAAGTTAAGTTCTAAGGGCTGTAAGGGCCATTTTAGCACTTTAAAGTCATTGTTGTTCTCCCGGAACCACTGTGACAATCTGAGTCTTGTGGCATGGTGTGTTATCATGCTAGAAGTAACCCTCTGCATCAAGAAACTCCATCCACATACAGTCGGACTTCTATATATCGAAGTCGATGATTTAATGAAAAAAAAAAATAGATATATAGAAACTATCTTCTTATACATACGTATTGTGTAGTATGTTGCATTTAGAAACAAATTTCCTAATCAATGCACTCTTTCTTATAAATAACTTTAAAAAATATAAATCACATGATGTACAAGTTATGTTTCATATAATAATTAGAAACAAGAATTAACAATTAAATTAATGTGTGAAACAGTAAATGCCGTACAACAAAACTGTTGTATAAACTTTAACGATTTATAGAGCCACGTAATATGGTTCAAAGTTTTTGAACAAAGAATAAAGAAAAAAATATGTTGGACATACCTTGAAAAAACATAAATACTTATGTAGTATCCATATGCATTTACATTTGTGTAGAAAAACTTTCTACTGTCTTGCTGCGCAACAAATTTTGATGATTCATCATAAAAGTGTATTATATCCGTGAAATACGTCATCAAGAACTTTTTGGCAAACTGAAGACCACGACATATTGTATCAAGTGCGCCCAACATTTCTTTTTGAAGGCTTAGGGGGTCATTCTCTTTAGCCCCTTCAATGTCAGCCTGTTCTGTCTGAAGTGAGCTTACTATGTCGTCATCCGCCGGGTATTCGGAAACAATTATGTCTTCATCAATGTCAAGGAACTTGTCAAGGGAACTTCCTTCCCTGATAAGACCTTTCGTCTGCAAGTCCTTCAACATTACTCAAATTGTGGCAACACATTTTCTTCTTCGATTTGAGGTGACACCATGAAGCCAGCTTTTGCAAAGCAATTTTTTACTGTCAATTTTGAAACCTCATTTTGACATACCTTAGCTAGTTCAGCTATGCAAATCCAGATCAATCACTTTATCTGTTGATTGCTCATTTTCTAAGGCCCAGGTAAGTCTTCTGTGAATGCGTTTTTGATAATAATTTTTAGATTTTTTACAGCTCCCTGGTCCATTGACTGCACTTTTAAAGTGGTGTTTCGCGGGAGAAAAATCAAATTCACATTTCATAGTTTTGATTCTACATTAGGATGGGCTGAGCAGTTGTCTACAAAGAGAACAATTTTTCTTTTCTGCCTAATTATTTTTTTATTGAAATTTAAAGTCCACTCCTCAAAAATATCACTTGTCATCCATGCCTATTCTATTATAACAGTAGTCAACTTCTAAAGACTTCACGCCTTTGAAGCATCTACATTGCTTACTTTTTCCGATCACCAATAATCTGTTTTTCTTTGCCATTCATGTTAGCCCCTCCAAAACTGTTAGCCTCTCCTTGCTGTTTTTATCTCTGTGATAATCATCATCTTTAAAAGTACAACTTTTGTTTGGCAAACATTTAAAAAAAGTCCTGTTTCGTTGACCTTAAAATTGTTATCTCTCAGGAGTGTACTCTTCTAAAATATTCTTCAAAACAGTGTTTTTCCATTTGTCACAGTCGGCATCACACACATTTCCACTTTCCCCTGAAACAATATTTTCTTTTATGCCATGTCACTTCTTCAATTTATACAACCAACCTGAACTAGCTTTGGAAATCCACATGTCCCAAATGACTGGCAAACTCCAGTGCCTTTTCTTCTTTTCTTTTATCAGAGGACCTGAGGTTGGCAAATTTTGTCACAAACAATTTTAATTCACTTTAAAACAGTGTCTTCTACCTTCCCAAAATGACACATTTTAGAACATTTCCTGTCAGGTCCGACATCTTCAGAGGGTTTTCATGACTAATTCCCAGTCTTTTATAATTGTCAGCACTGTACTTGGGGGAACACCAGATTTAACCCAAATATCTTTTTTGCACATTCCACTGTCCACATTCTTCAACAACTCCACCTTTTCCACAACAGTGAGGAATTTCTTTTTGACATTGCGAACACACACTATCGGTTCGAGAGAGACTAGACAAACTGAACCTGCTTTACAGAGGAAGAAGGTTACATGAGAGGGGTAAGAGGAGTGTTGAGACAATACCCCCACACCGCAATGACCATGACCACTCTTTCCTTCTTCCTTTGACGATTATGGGCAAAACACGTAACAATATTAACAAAGAAAGGTGGCTTGATCACGCTAGTTACGTTAACTAAAACTTTTACAAAAAGTTCGTAAGTTGGAAGCTTTCGACCTTATCTTAGGTCTTCATCACGCCAATGGAGGACTAAGATTGTTGCCAGATTCTACATTTGAATTTTTCCTATTTTTGTTGCCAAAACTTAGAATTGATCTCCAGATTAACGGAATGTAGAGAGGAGATTCGGAGTTGCAAGTCATTGAGTTGAAAATAATTTCTATGCTTTCACGGTAACGGAGGGCAAAACGATTGTCAAACGAAGCAATTCGTTTTGCTTCGTTCCAGTGGGGAACTGCAGATGTGTCTTCCATTGTCAAAATAGACAAGGCAGTGTTGGGATTGCCTTTCGAAACATCTTTTCTGTGTTCTAAAATTCTATGGCTTATGCTCCTGTATGTGCTTCCAATGTATAAGTTATCCCCAGTAGAAGAAGAGATAGGAATGCAGTAAACTCCTGGGAGGTTTCGAAAGGCAATCCCAACACTGCCTTGTCTATTTTGACAATGGAAGACACATCTGCAGTTCCCCACTGGAACGAAGCAAAACGAATTGCTTTGTTTGACAATCGTTTTGCCCTCCGTTACCGTGAAAGCATAGAAATTATTTTCAACTCAATGACTTGCAACTCCGAATCTCCTCTCTACATTCCGTTAATCTGGAGATCAATTCTAAGTTTTGGCAACAAAAATAGGAAAAATTCAAATGTAGAATCTGGCAACAATCTTAGTCCTCCATTGGCGTGATGAAGACCTAAGATAAGGTCGAAAGCTTCCAACTTACGAACTTTTTGTAAAAGTTTTAGTTAACGTAACTAGCGTGATCAAGCCACCTTTCTTTGTTTCCTTCTTCCTCTCGCGACATCTCCATTCTATTTTTTCTCGCTTGTTTTGCTTATAACATCGTCATTACAGGAGGAAAACCCCGATTTGTCATGAAAAAAAATTGATGTATAGACATTTTTTTTAATATATGGAAACAGTTTTTCTATGTAATGGTCACGAGGACTCATAAAACTTTAATATATAGAGAAGTTCGATATATGGAGGTCAGACTGTGTATGGCTATGCCTGGTTCACAGTGGTGTTAAAATACCTTGTGGCATCCAAATGCTATCCCAGTGGTTACTGAGGAACCATTGCCCTTCTTGAAAACAGATCCCAGACCATTTCAGCACTTCCACCAGCTTCTACAGTTAATGCTAGGCAGCTGGAATCCATCAATTTATGCTGTTGATGCCATATTATGGACCATCCATTGGCTTGTACCATCAGTAGACAAAACATTAGAGATAGGGGTGATGGGAAGTTGGCATGGGCATCCCCTGCACAGAGTGGAACAAACCCAAACCGAATGCAGGCGATAAATGGGTGGACAGCAGGGCTTCCCAACAGTGTATCACAATCAATAACATGGGTAAACGTGGTGATCTGAATGACTTTCATCATGGATGTGTTGTCCCCGCAAGACAAAGGGGTTGTTCTGTTGCCCAAGTGGCAAGAACCCTGAAGTTTTCTGAGGGCAATCGTATCAAGGGGTACTGCGAGTATACCATTGAAGGATGTACCAGCGCCCAAAGAGCAAGCGATGACCAACCACACACCATTCGTGACCGGAGTCGACATAGACTATCCAGGCTCATACAGACCAACTGCTTGGCAACGGCAGCTCAAATAACACCCACGTTAAATGTCAGAGGCTCAAACAGCATCGGCAAGCAAATGGTATAGCTCATGCTTCATACCCTGGGCTATGGAAGCTGACTCCCTACTTGTGTGCCACTGTTGACTGCTCATCATTGAATATTATGCCTTGCCTGTTGCCAGAACCAACAAAACTAGACCTCTGTAGAGCAGCACTATGTCGTGTGGTCAAATGAATCCTGTTTTAACCTGCATCGAGCTGACGGGAGGGTGCGGGTGTGGCATCTACAGCATGAGGCCAGAGCCCTGTCATGCCAGGTCATCTTTGTTGAGGGCAGTGGTGGCTCTGTGATGGATTAGGGAACCTTCTCATGGTACACATTAGGTCCCTTTTTGTGTCTGGAGAGGTCCTTAACTGCTGCACATGATTAGCATTTGCTGGCTGATGATCTGTTTCAGCAGACAATGTGCCACCCCACTGGGCTGCAACCACCCCATGCCTGGCTTTAGGAACACTCATCTGAGTTTGGAACCATCAAGTTGCCAGTGGCTCCCCCAAGGTCCCCAGATTTAAACCCTGTGGAAGCTCTCTGGGATGCCGTGAAGTGGAACATCAAATCCGTGGATCCTGGACCGACATCTCTGTTGGAGTTGTGAACAGTGCTGCAACAGGCATGACTGGTATTACCTCTGGAAACCCTCTGGCATCTGGGGAGTTGATATCTCAATATGTACAGGCTGTTATTTGTGCTAGAGGAGGATCAACACGCTGTTAAGTAGGTATCTCTAATATTTTGTCCATTGATTGTATTAACCAAAACTGTGATTCATCAGACAAGGTGGCCTTTTCCAGTCCTCAAAGGTTCAGTTTTTGTGCTTCCATGTCAACTGCAGACAAATTTGTCAGTTTTCAGCAGATATGAGTAGTACACGAAGGGCATGTCTACTGTTATCCTATTTGTGCCTATGTGGGGTGGGCTGTGTGTGCTGAAATTCTCTTCTCAATACAGCTGTTGTGCTGTGTGGTTACTTAACGTAATGGGGCTCATCTGTTAGCTCAAATAATGCTCTCCAACCACAATTGCTCTCGAATATCGACCAGTCATTTCCACTCACAGGAAGATCACTGACTCCTTGTTTTGTTTATTTGTGTGCCACTCATTATACACTTTTGATACAGTTTTCCTTGCATAGCCAAGAAAGCTTGATATTTCTGAGGGGCTTGCTGCACTTGCTGCCAAGTGCCCGCAATCAAGCCTTTTTCAAAGTTGCTTAAATCGCGAGTCTTTCTCATATTGCTGCTATCTACACTTTGTATACATCTCAACCCTTTGCAGTGAGCTGTTGCTAATTGGTGTTCCTGATAATTTGTTACTTCAGTGTATATTGCCATGACTGATCAGTGCACCATGAAATTAGAGTTACACAATACATATATAGGACAATAAATGTCCCCGGGGGGGGGGCTAATCTTGTTCATGTAGTATGTGTACAGTAAATAATTCATACCAAAACAATTAGCCATCACCACATAAAAGACACTTATATGAAAAATATTTTTTAAATGTTAAAGTCCATAGGAAATCAGTTGTTGACAAATCATAGATATGCAAAATTATAAAACTAAAGGAATCCACTCAACACTGAGTTCTGGGGAAAGTGCATCAATCAATTCCCCTATTGAACAAACAATGGACAGATTGATATAACGTAAAATAACTAACATTGAAGCTAGGAAACCATAAAATCCAGCAGTACAATTGAAGAGTAGTGCCCAGTCCCCTCTCCCACCTCATGTCCAGTCTACAGAAAACACATCCTAAAGAGCAAAATTGATGACAACTCTCATACAAGGTGCACAAATAAATACCATAAAATAGTTATATAAATATGCTTTTAATTAAAATATATACAATAACAAACTACACAATACATTATTGTGATTTGTGGATATTTGATATTGCTGGGTATAGATACTAAATGATTCAATAAATTAAATGCTGACATTAGAAATGATGTTTAGATATTATATATAATAGTAACTTTCAAAATTTATGTCATCAACCTGTATCAATCCACTGCTTGATTAAGGTCTCCCAAAGTTTCTTCTATGACTATTTGTCTTGAGCCCTATAATGTATGCATGTATAGGTCTGTTTTAGTCTTTTTCACAGCTTTCTGTCTTGAGCATTTTACTTCTATGTCACTCCCATATGTTTTTATATTTCATCCACCCATCTCCCGTGTGGTCTATTTTAGGTGTTTCCCCACACCTTGGTATCCAGTCTAGAATTTTAGTTGTCTAATCTTGGTTACTTGTTCAACTATGCTAGCAATATGTCCAGCCCATTGCCATTTGAGGGTCTTTACTTTGATTATGATGTCATCAACACTTAACATTTTGCTGAGCCACGAGTTTCCTTTCCCATTTTTCTTGGTTACACCATGCATGTATCTCTACTTGCTTTTTCGAATTGTCCACAGCCCTCGTATCATTTTCAGTTAACGTTTATGTCTCTGATCCTTAAGGAAGAACTGGAATGTTGCATTGATTAAGCAAATTTCTTGTAAGACATAACATTAAATCGCACTTGAAAATTGTATTGTTTCTTCCAAATGCAAGTCAGCCAATTTTTGCATGCCTATTAATTTCTTTGATGTAGCCCTTGCTTGGTATGTCATCCAAGGTAGGTGTAAACATCAGCTACTGCTGAAGTTGCTCCATCAACTTCTAATTCTTCAGTTCTTATAGAAGAGCTTTGTACACCAGTTTTGTTTTCTGCAAGTTCATCTTTAATCCCACTTGACACCTGTCGGCAAGTTCGTAGATCATGCTCTGCAGTTGTGATGTGGTACTATGACTATCAGCAAAAGGAAGGTGGATTAAATTATCTCCATTAATCAATTATACCCTTTTCTCCCCAATTCAGTGACTGAAAGCCCATTATACAATGGGGCATTGAAAAGTTTGGGAGATATGTCTCCTTGTCTTCCTCCCTTTCCAATTTCTTATATGTGCTGTGTACTGTTATATGTTGGTATTAAATTTTAAGTTTTGTAAAAATATTTCTGTGAAACAAGACTACATAAGTGTTAAACATTTTTTAAATGTATTTGAAGAAAAGTGTTTTGCTTGGGTGAAAATGTTTAATAAAAAAGTAATGGTTAAACATTTATTTTATTAAATTATGTTGTAGTTGAGGAAGAAAGGCATGCCTCAGTTGAGATGAAGAAACAACATGAGGAAACCATAGCCAAACTTCAAGATAAACTTAATATAACAGAAAAGCTGATGGAAGAAGAAAAGCAGAATCTCATGCAAGAGTTGTCACGAGGCAAGGCAGCTGCTGTGGCTTTAATGCAGGTATTCTTCATAAAGCATAATGTTTTGAAAACTGTAGTGTTTTGTATTTTCATGACTGAGCAGTCTGTCTAATGTAGGTATGCAGGTAGGTGTATATGTGACCTCTATGAAGTCATGTGAAAAAAATTGGTTTGCCATATATTGTCTCAGTGGTTTTTGTGAAATTAGTTTGAGATTTTTTGGGATTTTTGTCTTGCAGAAACAACTTGTTTATATTTATTTTACCTTCCACCCCACCCCAGAACAAAATGATTCATACGCCTTCAACAATTGTTCCATAGTATGGCATTTGTTCTGTTCCAAGTAATGGAAAATGCAATAAGGTTCTGACATCATGTTTGTCCAGACTTGATGTCAGCCCTCAGTTAAGGGCATTAACTTAGCCAAATTATGGAGGGGGATGGGGGCAGACTTAAAGAAATCTGACAAGGGAAAGGGTGTCACCTCTCCTGTTGTCATGAATAACATATTAAAAAGAGAAAAGGGTAAACTGCAAGATTTCGTGTGTGTTATAAAACTTGTAAATGCAATTATGATTTTTAAACACTTAAGGTACAGGCAACAGCTTACTTTCTGCAAGCTCAGTTGCATCTCAAATTAACATTTTTGCACCACATATTTTAAGATAGACTTTGATACATAGATGTTGTTACTCTCTGATAGACATTGTCACCCTCTGTGCTTATTTAACTTATATATCATGATTTAAAATAATTTAAAATGCATTAAAAAGCTAAAAAGTTATTCTTGTTTTTCTTGTTAAAGTTATGTATACCATATGTATAACTTTAACTAAAAGAAAAGTGAGAATAACTTTTTAATGTACTTTAAATGCTTTTCAATTATAAAATATAAGTTAAATAAGAGCAAAGGTAACATTCTGTGTCAGTCTATCTTAAAATATATGCTGCAAAAATATTAATTCAAAATATGACTGGGCTTACACAGGGTAAGCTTTAGGTTGTGCCTTACATGTTTAAATGTACACTGAAGTGCCAAAAAAAAAAAAAAAAAAAGCAAGTGGGAAGGGCACTATACAATTTCCATTACATGCCTCCATATGGTAAATGATGTAATCTGTAAACGATGTGTATATATAGAGGCAGATATCTCCACAAGCTTAAGTAGTAGCATTCGCAGTTCAGATGTCAGCTTATCAGGATTTAAGCGATTTTGAATGTGGTATGATAGTTGGCACTCCATATTGGAAATTATCATGAAATTTGGATTTACATGGTCAGCAATTTCAGGGGAGTACCTAGATTACACAAATTTAGAGGGGGAATCGAGAGTGCGAGACTTGTGTGGTCGTAGGAAAGGCCTTGAACGATCGTGAACAGTGGCGTCAGGCATGCATTGTAACATCTACCCGGTGTGCAACATTACCACAAATCACAGGGCAATTCAATGCTGGAGCCAGTAGTAGCATCAGTCTTCGGACAGTGCAACATTCCCTGTATTCTATGGGGTTCCGGAGCTGATGGCTCACCCCGGTGCCATTGCTAACCCGACACAAGGCTGTGTCCGGTGAATAATGGGCAAAATTCCCCCTTGCCCTTCATGGGCTGTGCCTCTGCCATCAGTGTTGTTTTCATCCAAGTTAATCAAATGGCAGATCATCAAATGGGTTTTCACATGTGTTACTAAGATGAAATTTTGTGAAACCGTATCTTATAGCACCTGATATTACAGAGGCATTTGGTCAAATCTGGAATTGAGGTGTTTTGAACAAACTCCATTTATGATTTTGATCCTGCCTTTTTGTTGATGGGTTTCCAGCTTCCCTTCAGGTCATAGCATGCATATTGTTCTTAAGGGTGCATATCCTGATGCACTTTCTAGTGAGATTAGGGTACTACACTAATCAGTGATGTCACATACACTGTAATGTCAATTACTCAGCATTCCAGTTAATCCAGTCTATAATTTTACTTCTAGCAGGAATCTTGATGCACCTTATGTGAAGGCTTCTTCATGTAGTACTAACAACACCAACAGTTGCACTGTGAGATGGCCTTCTGCGATAATCCTGCTACTGATACTATTTTTTGGCTAGGTGAGAATGACTTCATGAAGTTTAAGTCATTTATCATAAATAAGAAAAAAGATTAAAAGTAAAAGATGTTTAGTGCATTAACATTTCAAATAATTCATCAACAGAAAGCAGTCCTCTGTCCAATATCTCTCCAACTTCCTGTAATGTAAGCACACATACACTGCCCTTCCATTAATATCTGGACACTTCTCTCCTGATTGTGAATTAGGTCCTATGTAAGCACCACGTCATAGACACAGCTATACATGTGCTCTTAGGGGTATGATGAGATAATAGCGAGATTGTGAATGCATGGTGCCTCAATTGACAGAGTTAACTGATTTCCAATACAGATTGATAATAGGGTGCCACATAAGCAATCGCTCTGTATGTGACATTTCAACGGCATTGAAGGTCCTTAGGTCAGTGATTTGTGATGTGATATGGGATGGAAGTGGACTGGTTGCTGCCGTGGTGGTACAGTGGTCCAAGTGCTGGCTTATATAAGACCTTTGATTTCACTCATTCATAATATATCATACCGAGCTTATTAATTTGATGATACTGAAAACAATATATAATTAGAGATACCGAAAACAATATGCATAAAAAACAATAAAAACTTTGGTATTACAGTTCAAGACATTAAGTCATTACTTACCGTAAATCAAGATAATAAATCAATTCTTAAAAAAGCAAGAGTATACAGGATACCAATTATGGATAATAAGGGCACTGTTATCAGTACATACACACAAGAAATATTGAAAAAAGATTATTCAAACATTTAGCAAACTGAAATAAAAATTAATAAAACCTCACTTATAGATTTTTGTCTTATAAATCGAGCAATACCTATGTGGGAGGAAATTGAATTATTAGCTCAACAGAAAAATTGGAAAATGATCCTCACAGCTGAATCTGTATGTATAGAAAAAACAAAAAATCAAAATTGTAATAACAACAGCCCGACAAATTTATCATATGCGTGGAAACACCTTATTGCAATAGAGAATTAACTAGAACAAGAGAGAAAAAGGAAATGCAAAGATTCTAAAATTTACGAACGGAATTATCGATAGATGGAGCCAAATACATCATGATGTCAGTGACCAATGGTAGTGGCATGATTTTCGGAAGCTCAGCACTACCACGACGTTGTGTTATTGACCGTTGAAAATGCCAGCGAGATAGGCTGTGCGAAACGCGTCCGGCGTGATACTTCGGTTTGCTAGGAAAGGCACTTCGAGATTGAGCAGATTTCAACCAAACGACTCTTCGTTGGATGATATCCATTGCTATTTTAGACATTCTTCACTTCAAATGATTTTACATATTCAGCTTTTGTGGGTGTACATAGAAAATGACAAACTTTTGGGAACCTAGGCTTCAACAATGTTTGCAGCTGTAACAAAGGAGGGGCGAGACTGCAACGCGAGTTACAAGGATAGCACTTTGAGATTATACAGGTTTCAACCGAGTGACTTTTCAGTGGATGACATCCAGTGCTGTTTTAGACACTCCGTAGAATGACACCCATTGCTGTTTTTACACCGACGCGATACACCGAGTTACGAAGAAAGCACTTCCAGAAAGTACATTGTTCAACTGAGTGACTCTTCGTTGGACGACATCGATTGCCGCTGTAGACATTCTTCATTTATAAAGATTTTATACATTCAGTTATTTTAAGTGTACACAGATAATGACAAATTTTCAGGAACCAGGGTTGCAACAGAGTCGGCAGCTGTAACAAAAGAGGGGCATAACCACAACGCCAAATATGGCCTACTACTTCGTGAATCATGAGAGGATAAAACTTATGAACATTTGACTGGAAAGGCGGGGATTATCTTTTGACTGTGAGTAATTTCATTTGTGTTTTTATGTATAATGAGAAAGATTTTAATAGGCAGTTAATTTTATATTGTATTTTAATCTCAAAAACTACAGATTCTTCCTCTCAGAGTGTTTTAATTTGCACCCGAAGATACAAAAAAGAACGTGTATAACAGAAAATATAGTAATAAGAAATCTTTACTATTGAACAACTTAAAGACCATTCGTCCGAGATGGGTCCGGGTTTGAATCGTGGTGAGGCATGGATATTGTGTTTGTCTTAAGGCACTGGCTCCCTTCCTTCCCTGGAACCAGTGACCCTAAATTAGGGGTAGGTGACTGCTTTAGCCCATTAAGTTGCTCATGGTGGTATTAAACCCCAAGAAAAAAAGTGGACTGGTTTTGAATCTACCAACAAATGGTGTGGTAAACCTCTGAAGCTAACAGAACTTGACAGGAGAGCTCTCTGCAAACGACTTTCTGCTGAGAACACAAATGAACATTGTCTCAAATCATGCATACTCTGTGTGAGACTATTGGGACTGATGCTAGCATCCGTACAATGCACAGGACGCTACATAGTGTGGGTTACCACCATCGAGCAGATGTCTGCAAGCTGCTAACGATACACAGAAATTGGTATGGTGTAAAGAATATCAGTTTTGTACTTTGGACTGTTGACCAATGGAAAACTGTGCTTTGGAATGACTAGTTACAGTACATAGTCTACCGCCCCGCACGGGGATAACTGGTTTTCCAGTTATTTGGGGAGCGGCGCCCCCACGGCCCGAGCTGACCTTGTGACTGGTCAACATCTGATGTCATGCCACCGCTTGTTTTTTGTTTCGGTGCTGTTGGTGTTTGCAGGGACGGCTGTTCATCCAGCTGTTGGGGAGTCGCGTCCCCACGATCCCGAGCTGGTCTTGTGTCTCGCTTTTTTGTTTTTCTTTATTTTCTCCACTGGCTAGTTGCCCGTGTTGTATTCTCCCTAATCGCTACCACGTTATGTACTAACACCCCGGTCTTGTGGTTTTGTTACCCTCCACCACTAACTGATTTATATTAACCGCTCAGTTCGTAGGTTGCTGAGATTCCGTTTAGGTTCCCAGCCAGGATTTGTCTTCTTTGGATTTCTTTTTTTCCTTTTAGCTGGTTTGGGTGCTAGGCCTACCTGCATGTTTGCCGCGTGCGGAGACCCGTGAGGCGGAAATGGGATGTCTGGCGGCTGAGGTCGCAGGAGACCGGATAAGTGCCTCCTGTGTACCAACACTCCTCTTCGACCCCGGCTTCGCTGTAAACGGGAGGCTAGAGACTAACCCACCTCTAGTCAGAAGTCTTGTACCAAGTTGTGTACAGGGCTTTAGCGGCTTTTGTCGTATGGCACGGCAGGGTGAGCCCGGGGGCTGTGGGATCATGCCAAAGGCGTTGGCATGACGGTACCCGGAGGCCGAAGTGTCCGCCGAGTGCGTGTGATCACAGCCAACGGACTATATCTGCAACGTATAAGCTCCAGAACTGTGTCCAGCGTCATTTTCTTGGCTTGCAGACCTCCAGTTCTCCCTTGTAGGGCTCGGTGGTGGGTGGAGTAGTCTGCAGACGAATCTTCCTCCTTTTTTCCATGGGTAAAAAGAACAAAAACTCCAAATTTAAGTCACCTGACAAAATGATAGTTGACAACGACTGTCCTTCGTCTTCTCAACCTACCAAGTCTCATACCCTTAAACGGTCTTTAGACCTTGACCTGGACCAAGAATGTGGAACCTCTTCTTCGGCAGCTGCACCAGTCGCTCCGAAGCGTCGTCTCCCCTCGATTGCTGTGACTACGCATGCTACTCACTTGCTTGTAGAATCCATCGATCCGCATGAGAGACTGTCCACCAGATCTCCCTTTTTCATTTCTAAAGCTTTGGACGCTGCGGTTGGCCCCTTGAAGTCTGTGAGGAAGCTTCGCTCTGGGGACCTGCTTGTCCAAACTTGCAGTGTTTCTCAGAGTAACACTTTTCTGAACCTCACTAGTCTTCAAGGCATTCCTGTAAAAGTGACACCTCACCCGTTTCTTAACACCTCTCGGGGTGTTATTTCGGAGTTTGATCTCTTGCCATGCAGTGAAGACGAATTCGTGACTGAACTTGCTGATCAAGGTGTTATTGCTGCACGTCGTATGATGTTCCGGCGTGATGGTTCCATGATTAAGTCAAAAAATGTCATCTTGACTTTTAACTCCCCGAAAGTTCCGACCGAAATCAAGGCTGGCTACTTGGTCTGTGGAGTTCGCCCGTACATTCCCAGTCCTCTGCGCTGTTTCAGGTGCCAGAGGTACGGGCATTCACAACGTTTCTGTAAGAGTTCCGCTCGTTGCGCAAATTGTGGCTCCAGTGAACATGACGGGGAAGGTTGCACTTCTGCGGCCTGCTGTGTTAACTGCGGTGAGGCCCATGCAGCTTACTCCCGCAACTGTATGAAATGGAAGGACGAGATGGCGATCCAGCGGCTCAAGACCCTGGAAGGCCTCTCGTACCCTGCTGCCAAGGCCAAGTTGGGTATACCCACCACCCGACAGCGTACTTTTGCCGCAGTAGTTCAGTCTCTGCCACAACCCGTGCAGCCCTTTGTTCCGCGCCCTGTAGCTCTCGCCGCCCTTGCCAAGCGATCTACAGCTGACCCAGCGACACAGGTGTTTTTCCCCGATCTCGAGATTTTTCGAATACCTGATTCTGGGCCTTCTCTTTTGCTGCCGACCGTCTCTTCCAGTTTCCAGTCGAAAGCCTGCACGTGCGGAAGACCCGGCCCTCAATCCGCAAAGGTGTGCAGTGTCCATCCAACTGTCTCGGCCTCAGCGAGGTCCCCACCCTCAACCAACATTATAGAGGAACATAGGGGGAGGAGAGTGACAGTTCGTCCCCAGCCTCAAACAACATTGCAGAGGAACATGGGGGGAAGAGAGTGACAGTTCGTCCCCGCCCTCTGCCAGCATTGCAGAGGAGTGTGGGGGGAGGAGAGTGACTCATCCTTTGTGTAGTTGTGTTTAAAGAAAAAAAAAATTATAATAGTAAATTAATAAATTTTTATATAAACCTAATTAACTACCTTGTCTTCACAGCTTTCATCATACTCTTTTTCAACTTTTACCACGCCTGTCTGCTCTTAATCATTTTCCACGTTTTTAAAAATCTGTGGCTGATAGTTCTTTGTCTGGCGCTCTTTGGCCAAACCTGGCCCTTGCGCCAATAAAATCCAACAACCAACCAACCAACCATAGTCTACCGTTTTTGTCATCAAGTAATGCTCAATTTTCCTGCTAGGGTGCATGAAGTGATATTGCATTTTCTTCCACATCTTTATTTGTAATTACTGAATTTGAAGTATTTCTTTTGCTTCTGATATCTTCCAGTATGAGGGAGATTTTGAAACAGTATATTTGTTTTTGTAACATTCCTTTCTGCCTTTTTTTTCCCCCTCCAGTAGGTGCATATCACAATTTCTGTTTACAAATATTTTACTGATTATGGGAATGTAGTTGAATGTTTTTATAACTTGGTCAGATATTATGAAGAAAACTGTGTTTGCCATGTATTTAATTAATTTGCGGTTTTTCTGCAAGGAGGCATAAATGTGTTTTATTTTTCATTGATTTTCTACATTTCTAAAATCCCCTTTGAAAAATTAATTTTGTGTCATGAAGGATTCAAAAAAACTCATTGATTACACCTGAGAATTTGGTGTATTCTTTTTTCTAAACTGGTCATTTAAAGAACATAGAACTTGTTATCCATTAAATATGAAGTAAAAGACCTAACACAGTACTGTTTTGATTAACACATTAATATCTCCTTGTGTCTATGATAATGCAATAAGAAGAAAATTATTCTGGTATATATCAATCAGCTGTGTTTTTGCTTTTGGATTTTACATTCTTAAAGCATGAGAAAAGTTATTCATATGATTACATGTTCCTGAAAAAAGGGAACATGAGTAACTTAAGCCATGTCTCTTGATACACTTTTACCTAAAAGTAGTTAAAAATTAAAATTCTGTGGAGGTGCAAGAAACTAAAGCTACAAAACAAATTTTTTTTGGTTGTTTTTGTTTTATACAGTATACAGTGGTGGCCAAAATTATAGACACTTTGAAAATTTCATGATTTGCAATTTTGCAGGCTTATAGAAAATGTTATGTTTCTCTAAATGCAAATGTTTATATATCAATTGAAAGAGAATTTAATGCTGAATTCAATACAAAAAAAATTCAAAAATCTGCAGTACAAAAAAGTTATGCCTACTTTTGTCTAAAAATCAAATACAGGTGTGATTCAGTTAAGAATCACACCTGTGTTTGATTTTTAGACAAAAGTATGCATACTGGACAGTTGCTGTCCTTGTTCTGGGGACCAATCAAAATGACCGTAGCTGCAATGCATCATGTGTCAAGTTGGGGAAAGTCAGTTTTGCTGTTAGTTCTGTAGAAGAAAGATGGTTGTCAGTTTAGGTGATGTGCAATTGGAGATTGTGTGCATACTTTCAGTATTTAAAGCGAGTGTGGGTGGCTTTGTGAGAGATGAGTTTCCCTCCTTGATGTGCTCCATGGGCAACAATCGCACACAGAACAGCAAAAAGGCCCTCTGTGAATCTTGGAGAGGTACCAGCTAGTTCTGTGTGACATTAGCAAAAAGACCCCAACTCACTGGGTTATGTTCCAGAATCCTTAGGTGGAACGACCAACTGGAACCTTTAGCTGTGGTCTGATCACTTACACTGATGTACTTTTAGGATTTCTATGACTCAAAGAAAAATTTTATAACAAATAAAATTTTAAAGTGTGGGATATGGTGGGCCTACCACACTTGGGAAGGATGGTCCACCACAGAAACAATTTGGTCACGGAAAAAGGAGAATGAGAAAGAGATCTCAGCCGAGTGACTGTAAGATTGGTGTATAGAATAATAGAGATATAAATGGCAAGATGAATGAGGTGATTGAAGAGATGAATAAGTATAGATTGAATGTGCTGTGTGTAAGTGGAACCCGAAAGAAAGGAATTGGAATAGAAGTAAATGGAACGGTGAGTGTGTGGTCTGGGGTATTGGATAATGTGAGAGGACAGGTGTGATTTTAAGTGAAAAGATGAACAACAACTGGATTCATTACAGCTGCACGAGTGAGAAAATTCTCTGGATTTGTTTGAAAGTGAAACTTCAGAGAATAGTAATTGTTGTAGTGTATGCTGCTTGTGGTTCAGATCCCTCTGATAAGAAGGAAGATTTTTGGAATAAGCTAAAAACTGTTTTGAGCCAGTTTGGTGCTAAAGAGAAAGTTATTATAGCAGGGGATTTCAGTGCTAGAGTGGGTGTTCAGAATGGGATTTCTGATAATGTTTTCAGTAAGTTTAATGATTCTGGTGTGAATGATAATGGTGAAAGATTAATTGAACTCTGCATTGAAAATTGATTGTGGGTATCTAATACATTTTTCAGGCGCAAGTATATCCACACGTGCACTTCGGAAAATTTACTCTGGGATTAAAGAATGTAATAGATTTTGTTGTTTATGATCAGCGTCTGAAACAGTTGTTGATACCTGTGTAATGAGAGGTGCAGATGTTGGCTCTGATCATCACCTGTTAGTGTCACGTGTGAAACTGAATGTTGGTTGGAGGAGGTACAAGAAGATGCCTGTGGTAAAAAGAATAAAGGTTGAAAGACTGTCTGAAGAACATCAGCATTACTCTGATTTACTCAGTGAATGTCTGACATGTTTAAAGAACTGTGCTGTCACTGCTGCTGCTGAAGAGGTCTGCGATACTGCAACAGTGGGTAACTTTGAAGGTGATGCTTGGTGGAACAGTGAGGTTAAAGTAGTAGTAAAGAGAAAGAAGGAAGCGTACTTGGAGATGTTGCAAGATAGTTTCTGAGGAGGAATATCGCTGTAAGAAGTGTGAGGCAGCAAAGTTGGTTCACCAGCGTAAGGCAAAAGATAGGAAGAAAAAGGAAGAAAGCCATGATTTGGCTTTTTGGAAAGAGAAAAAATTCTGGAAGTACATAAGACATAGGAAAAAGAGAGAAAATTAAAATTTTAAGTTGTGAAAAGAATAGGGTCGGAGAAATAACATGGGAGCACAATGAGCTAAGTGAAAAATGGGGTGAGTACTTCTGTGATTTATTAGACCATGAAAGCAAAGGTGATTCTGAGGCAGAAGCAGATGATGTCATAGTGAGAGATAGAAGCACTGGTGGGATCTCAAGAGAAGAGGTGTGTAAAGCTGTAAAATCTCTTCAGAATGGTAAGGCTTCGGGAATAGATGGCATATCTGCTGAGATTCTAAAATATGGTGGTGACTCTGCGATTGACTTGTTAACTGACATTTGCCCATTATGTTGGGAGTTATGAATGGTCACTCAGGATTGGAGGGATGCTATCATTGTTCCCTTGTACAAGGGTAAAGGTGATCAAACTGAATGCAAGAACTATCATGGTATCAGGTTGCTAAGTGTGCCAGGAAAAGTGTTTGGGAAAATCATTATTGATAAGGTACGAGGTCTTACATCAGAGAAAGTGTGGGATGTACAGTGTGGTTTTATGCCTGGTAAGGGCTGCACTAATAAAATTTTTGCATTATGTGTGATGATTAAAAAGCATCTGTCTGTTGGTGAAAAAGTGTTTGCTGCCTTCATAGATTTAGAGAAAGCTTATGACAAAGTAAATAGGACACTTTTGTGGAAGGTCCTGAATAAATATGATATTATTGAGAATATACTTTATAGTGTGAAAGCCATGTATGCTGGCAATTGAGCATGTGTACGAGTGAATGGTGTTTTGTTAAAATAGTTTTCTATTGGTGCAGGAGTCCAACAAGGTTGTATAGTATTGCCCTGGCTGTTTAATATATTTATGGATGCATGCATGCATGATGCCAAAGTGAATAATACTGGTTTATGTCTTGGGAATATGCATGTGTGCAGATTGTTCTATGCTGATGACACAGCCCTGTTGGCAGAGAGTAAAAGTGAGTTGCAGAGTAGTTGTCCCGGATGTTTGAAGCTTGTATGAAATTCAAACTGAGTATAAATAAAGGAAAAGGCAAAGTTATGGTTTTTGAGCAAGGAACTGTTTGCAGTGAATGCAAGGTAAGTCTTAATGGCACAGTGATTTGTCAGGTGAATGAGTTTGTATATTTAGGAAGTATGTTTGATAGAGAGAACAAATTAGATGGCAAACTTAGTAGGTGAGTGAATTCTTCATTGTAAGCCATAGCTGCCTTAGGAGGATTTCACAGGAATGATGGTTTCTCAAGGAAGTCCTGAATGGCTGTGTGTGAAAGCATAATTGTTATTACTCTGATGTATGGCAGTGAAACCTGGGTACTGCAGAAAACACTTGTGAGTTGTTTGTGTGCTGGGGAGATGCATTACTTACGGGGAGGTTGGGGGGGATAAGATGATAAGATACGCTGATCATGTGAGGATCGGGGATGTGTTGCAGATATGTAATGTGAGGCAAAATGTTGTTAGTAAAGTGGAGGCTAATATTCTTAGGTGGTTTGGCCTTGTTGAAAGAATGAGTGAGGTACTGAGGTACTAACTAAAAGAATTTTTTCAGCCCAAGTAGCAGGATAGAAAAGTAGAGGAAAGCCAAAGAAATTGTGGGAGGACTATATTCAGGAATGCCTGCTTGAAAAAAGATAGAGTATGAAGTACAAAAGGTCTTGTGTGCAGTGTGTGGTGGATGTTAATGGAGCTCGAGCTGTCTGCCGATATTTTTTGATACACCAACAGTAAGTAAATTCTAGTGCTATCAGTTAAATGTGTACTTGGTGCATGGTCTTTGAGGAGCTAACTTCTGAATCTCAGAGAATAGCTCGTGAGTGAGTGAGTGAGTGAGTGAGTGAGTGAGTGAGTGAGTGAGTGAGTGAGTGAGTGAGTGAGTGAGTGAGTGAGTGAGTGAGTGAGTGAGTGAGTGAGTGAGTGAGTGAGTGAGTGAGTGAGTGAGTGAGTGAGTGAGTGAGTGAGTGAGTGAGTGAGTGAGTGAGTGAGTGAGTGAGTGAGTGGTGAGTGAGTGAGTGAGTGGTGAGTGAGTGGTGGTGGTGAGTGAGTGAGTGAGTGAGTGAGTGAGTGAGTGAGTGAGTGAGTGAGTGAGTGAGTGAGTGAGTGAGTGAGTGAGTGAGTGAGTGAGTGAGTGAGTGAGTGAGTGAGTGAGTGAGTGAGTGAGTGAGTGAGTGAGTGAGTGAGTGAGTGAGTGAGTGAGTGAGTGAGTGAGTGAGTGAGTGAGTGAGTGAGTGAGTGAGTGAGTGAGTGAGTGAGTGAGTGAGTGAGTGAGTGAGTGAGTGAGTGAGTGAGTGAGTGAGTGAGTGAGTGAGTGAGTGAGTGAGTGAGTGAGTGAGTGAGTGAGTGAGTGAGTGAGTGAGTGAGTGAGTGAGTGAGTGAGTGAGTGAGTGAGTGGTGAGTGAGTGGTGAGTGAGTGAGTGAGTGAGTGAGTGAGTGGTGAGTGGTGAGTGAGTGAGTGGTGGTGGTGAGTGGTGGTGAGTGAGTGAGTGAGTGAGTGAGTGGTGAGTGAGTGAGTGAGTGAGTGAGTGAGTGAGTGGTGAGTGGTGAGTGGTGAGTGAGTGAGTGAGTGAGTGAGTGAGTGAGTGAGTGAGTGAGTGAGTGAGTGAGTGAGTGGTGGTGAGTGAGTGAGTGAGTGAGTGAGTGAGTGAGTGAGTGGTGAGTGAGTGAGTGAGTGAGTGAGTGAGTGAGTGAGTGAGTGAGTGAGTGAGTGAGTGAGTGAGTGAGTGAGTGAGTGAGTGAGTGAGTGAGTGGTGGTGAGTGAGTGAGTGAGTGAGTGAGTGAGTGAGTGAGTGAGTGAGTGAGTGAGTGAGTGAGTGAGTGAGTGAGTGAGTGAGTGAGTGAGTGAGTGAGTGAGTGAGTGAGTGAGTGAGTGAGTGAGTGAGTGAGTGAGTGAGTGAGTGAGTGAGTGAGTGAGTGAGTGAGTGAGTGAGTGAGTGAGTGAGTGAGTGAGTGAGTGAGTGAGTGAGTGAGTGAGTGAGTGAGTGGTGTGAGTGAGTGAGTGAGTGAGTGAGTGAGTGAGTGAGTGAGTGAGTGAGTGAGTGAGTGAGTGAGTGAGTGAGTGAGTGACGTTGATTGGACACCCACAAAAAGAAGCAGAATTGTTGTATTATGTGAAACGGGTCTTTCCTATGCTGAAATTGCAAAGCAAGTAGGTGGGACAGTGACGATATCTGGAGTAAAAAAGTTTTGTTCACGTTATGGAGAAACAGTCGCTGAAAACCAAAGCTGGAAAATGCCGAGAAAAGTTCACAAAATCTGTTATGACAGAAGAATAAAAAGGCTGTGTCTCAAGGACTGAAGAATTTGATCTGAGGCCATCAGAGGTGAATGAGGTGCAACTGGTGTTTCTGTCAGTTCAAGAATGATAAGAAGACTATCAAATATGGGACTAAGAGGTAGGATTCTGAGAAAAAAGTCGTATCTGAATCTATAGCAGCACAAGAAACAACTACAGTCGGCAGAAGATCAGTGGAAGCAAATTATTTGGAGTGATGAAAGTAAGATATCCTTATGTAGTGATGGGCGAGTATGTGAGATGTCTAGTGGGAGAAGAGCTACATCATGACTGCATGAAGGCAAATGTAAAGCACTGAATGAGCATTATGATTTAGGCATGTATGGCAGCAGATGGTTTGGGCCACTTTCACGTGATCGACGGCACGCTGAGCGCAAGAAAAGAAAATACACCATCCTGGAACCAAAACTGCTACCTTCCATTATGGATCTCCTTCCCAACAATGCACCATTTCTTTTTCAGAGGGATCCAGCTCCCTGCCACATAGTGCAAATATGCAAACAGTGGTTCACAGCAAAGGGCATTCCATTGTTGACCTGGCCAGGAAACAGCCCCGACTTGAACCTGATAGAAAATTTGTAGCACCATTTGAAAAAAGCGTGTACGAATGAGAATGAGGCGTCCACCCCCCCCCCCCCCGGGCAATTAATTATTAATTGAGGTTATAAAGTGTTGCGTCCTGGCACCATGCAGCAAAGGTAGAGTTTCAAATACGTGTTGGCTCAATGAGACGTCGTCGTGCTGCTGTTTTAAACAATAAAGGCTACCCTACTAAATACTGATAGTACATTGCAGTTGTAAGTATCTGATATCATTTTATCGGATTTTAATATAGTTTGATCATGATTGCAGTATTCGCAGCATAACTTTTTATGCACTGCAGATATTTGAATTCTGTTTTTTGTATTGAATTCAGCATGAAATTCTCTTTCAATTGATATATAAACATTTGCATTTAGTGAAACATAACATTTCCTATATATAAGCCTACAAAGTTACAAAACATGAAATTTTCAAAAAGCGTCCACAATTTTGGTTCCCACTGTAGGTGTTTTTAATGACACAATTGGTATGGACCACAATTTTTTTATATATATTTGTGCTGTTAGTTAACTATATAGTTTAGGTGAATTTTCATTTACTGTTCATGAATTAATTATCAAACATTATGTGTTTCTAATTTATGTTTATTTCAGTATAGTTCCTCTAGTTTTAAGATTTTATATGTGAAATTTTTGTATGTCTAAATTGGTACATATGCAAAAATGTTGCTTTTACACTTCTATTTCATTTTTGTAGCAAGAATGTGCTAAAAAATTACATGCTGTTGAAGCAGAGTGGAAAGAGAAACTGAGAGAGTGTGGAGTGCACAGCGAAAAGACCTTGCTTGAGAAGGTAACATTTATATGCCTTTTGGAAAACAAAACAAATTGTATAATAGTAAATTTTTTTATTCATGTAAAGATTTTTTTTTTTTTTTTGATGAAAATGTTCTTTCTGATTTGCCATACAACTTGTGTCTTAACACCTGTAAAAAAAATTCCTTTATAGAGAAAAGAAAATTAGGAAAGATGGGTTCTTCGAAAATTTTTATCAGTGTTTTTGGAAATACTATTTATTAACATCTGTGCGCACTATTCAAGCATATTTGTGGTGCAGACCACATAATAAAAAAAATATACATTCTTAATAGTGAATTTCTCAGTCTGTTCTGTCCGTTGAGAGAATTTTTGCCTGTACTATATTGCTTTTTCAAAAGTGCAGATTTACACTGTCAGTTCACCTTATTGTAGATCTACTGCTTGGTCTTAGATTTGTCACACATACACTGAAGTAGAAAATTATTAGGAACACCCAATAGTTAAATTATATTTTAACTTGAAGAGCTTTCCATTAATCTTCATATTTTCTTAGTTCTTTTGCATTTTCAGATGTTTCTGGCCTCCAGATCTTTATCAAGGCCTGTTCTCAATTATTAGAAACTGTATCAAAGGTTTTGTTTACTCTGAAATAATTTCTTTTTGAGTAAACAAAACCTTTGATACAGTTTCTAATCACTGAGTTGCATGGATGGTTTCACAGTATGTACAGTAACACTTCATATTACTAAAAGATTTTCCATTCATTGCTTTATGTGCACAAAGCAAGTATTTTTAATTTTGTTTTGTAGTCCAGGAAGTATTGGCGCTGGAGTAACAACACCTAGACGAGACACAAGAAAAGCATGTTTAGCCAAGTGGATGTGATGGCATCTGTCAATTGCTGAATGTTTGCTAGAGGATGATCGCTGTTAATAATGACTCTCAATTTCATCCCACAGATGTTCAAGTGTGTTAAATACTGGAGACCGCAGGGGCCATTTTAACACTTTGAAGCCACAGTTTTGCTTAGAGCCATAGTTAGCAACAAATTCTAGGGGAAGCTCCTAGTAATATAGGGTAGGCTAGAAAAATTTTAGTTAATTTGTTACATTAATTCATATCTAATCAAGGAAAACCATCCAGTAAAGGCCAAAGACAACATACTGATTACTTTCTTATATGATTAGTTGTTAATTAACTATTAATTTAAAATTGTATTTTTAGCACCTTCAGTATCCAATGTGATCAAATCAATGTAATAATAAAGGGGGGGCTAAAAGCACCTCAAAATAGTTGCAACCATGCAAGTAGAGTCATATTTTCCATTCATTGGTGATATACACTGAAGTGCCAGAAAAACTGGTACAGACGAGCGTAAGCAAAATACATAGCAACGTCACCTATGCGCGTACTCGGTTGCGTCCGCCAGTGCGTATATAAAGCGATAGACATCCTTGCCAGCTGTCAGAGCTGTTTTCGGCAGGAGAATGACAAGTAATAACGATTTAAGCGATTTTCAACGCGGTGCCATAGTTGGCGCTCGTGAGATAGGCCATAGTATTTCGGAGGTAGAAACGAAGTTTGGATTTTCACGGACGACCATTGCAAGGGTGTACCGTGACTACAAGAATTCCGGCAAAACCTCCAACCTACGATACCAGTGTGGCCGTAAAAAGACATTAGGTGAACGTGACCATCGTTGGCTGTCAAGAATCGTTTCACGCGATAGGCGTGCAACACTCTTGCAGGTATCATCGGAATTCAATGCTGGAGCCTCAACAAGCATCAGCGTCTGGACTGTGCAACGTACCCTGCACGATATGGGCTTTGGGAGTTGATTCCCAAATCGAGTCCCCTTGATGGGTGCATGACACAGAGCTATGCGCCTCGCTTGGGCATGGCAACACTGCAATTGGACATTTGATGACTGGAAACAAGTGGCCTGGTCTGATGAGTCGTGTTTCCAACTGTATCGGGCAAATGGAAGGATTAGTGTGTGTTGCAAACCACATGAAGCCATGGATCCCGCCTGTCAACACGGAACTGTACCGGCTGGTGGGGGGTCCATAATGGTATGGGGTGTGTTTAGCTGGACTTCACTGGGACCCCTGGTACGCCTACAAATGTCTGTAACCGGCCAACGCTATGTGTGCATCCTTTCTGATGAGGTACACCCGTTGATGTCCTGCATTCATGCTGATGGGTTGGGCCTGTTCTAACAGGACAATGCACCTCCACACAAGTAATGGGACACCACATTATGGTTAGAGGAGCATTCATCTGAGTTTGGGGTGTTGCCATCCCACCCATGTCCCCAGATCTGAACGTGATAGAACACATTTGGGATGCCATGCAACGCGCTATCGAACACAGGAATCGGAGACCTCGGAATACACCCGAATTGTGTAATGCTCTGCAGGAAGTATGGTGTGCATTGCCTACAGTATATTTCTAGAAGCTAGTGGAGTCCATACCCCATCGTATTTCTGCAGTCCTGCACTTCCGTGGGGGACCTACCAAGTATTGGACTGGTGTACTAGTTTTTCTGGCACTTCAGTGTATATTGACAATCCTTGTGGACCGTTTTTGTTTTTTTTTTTAATGAAAAGGCTGGTGTGTTATATATACTTCTGTGAGAGGTACCTATACGTTACTCCCATCAAGTGTTTCTATTACGTGGTATATAGGTTTTAATGTTTTGACATAACTGCCATAAATTATTCTGTTCACATTTTTAAGCCTTCGCTAGAGGAGCTCCACATATTTTGCTAGTTCTTATTGCTCATATGTTGTTATTGTTTTAAATAAAGAAAGTTAATTTACTTTGAGTCCTGCCTCTTGTTGTTCGTAGTCTTTTATATATGTCACTAATTCGATGAAACGAAACACTTTTTCATTGAAGGACATATCTTTCTTACATACATTACTAATTCCATGAAGACATTAGAAGGTTAAAAGGAAGAATGTTTCACCTTATTTACACTGTGGAAAATGCTAAAGCTTAAAATTAAAATTTTCCTATTGTAGTTAAAAACTTCGTAACCATACATTTTCATCACCCGAGGCCAATGAAAGGTTTAGTCCATGTCTTCAAAAAATCTTCATAAGACTCGTGTCTAGCTGTCATTAAAAGTTTTAAGGTTAAAAGAAAGTTTAAAATTTAGGCTATTTGCATTGAAACGTGCACTATGAGGAAACAAAATGACTCAGAAAATCAAATTTTTACATCTACTAAAACAAAATAGTCATAAACTTCAGCTGTGTGTACACGCATGCTGCCATTGATTTGGTGTTCATAGTAATTCCATACTGCCAAAGTCCAGCAGTCGTTGAACTTCATCTTAATGTCCTTCATAAACTGTATAACATATAAAAAGTTTGTTTTAGTAGATGACATAAAGACTCGCGCATTTCTATCTCTTAACAAATCACTGCTTATCAGCTCTCACCAGCTTAGGCCTACACATCATCATTTGCTAAGCTCGTTAGTAAATGACTATGCATAGGCCTAAGCTGGTGGGAGCTGATAAGCAGTGGTTTGTTAGGAGATAGAAATGCGGGAGTCTTTATGTCACCTACTAAAACAAAAATTTTATATGTTATACAGTTTATGAAGGACATTAAGATGAAGTTCAACGACTGCTGGACTTTTGCAGTACGGAATTACTATGAATAAGGAATAAACGGCAGCATGCGTGTGCATACAGCTGAAGTTTGCGACTACGGTTGTAAAAATGTGATTTTCTGAGTCATTTTGTTTTTTCATAGTGCATGTTTCAATGTAAATAACCTAAATTTTAAACTTTCTTTTAACCTTAAAACTTTTAATGACAGCTAGACTTGAGTCTTATGAAGAATTTTTGAAGACATGGACTAAACCTTTCATTGGCCTCGGGTGATGAAGATGTATGGTTACGAAGTTTTTTAATTACAAGAAGATTTTAATTTTAAACTTGAACATTTTCCACAGTGTGAATAAGGTGAAACATTCTTCCTTTCAACCTTCTAATGTCTTCATGGAACTAGTAACGTATGTAAGAAAGATATGTCCTTCAACGAAAATGTGTGTCATTTCATTAAATTAGTGACATATATAAGAGACTATGAACAAGAAGAATCAAGGTAAATGAACTTTCTTTATTTAAAACAATAACATGTGAGCAATAAGAACTAACAAAATACGTGGAGCTCCCCTATCGAAGGCTTAAAAACGTGATGAGCAGAATAATTTAAGACAGTTTAGGCTGGTTTGTGTGTAGGAGTGCTGCATCCAAATGTTTTGTAGTTGCCAGTAAATTATATAGGTTTCTTCAAAAGCAACCTATGGTTAAAAAATTTCATGATTAGCCACAATGTGTTTTCTTTTCAGCTTGGTTTTTTTTCAGAAAACTGTTGACAATTGATAATTTTATGTGATGTAAGTTTAATGTTGAAGGTATCCAAATATTTCATTTTTTCCATAACTGTTTCTCAGAAAACTGTTGACAATTGATAATTTTATGTGATGTAAGTTTAATGTTGAAGGTATCCAAATATTTCATTTTTTCCATAACTGTTTCAGCTTCTTCCCTAGAGATATAGCAACTAGAAATTTGTCATTATAATCAAATCTTTGTTTCATATAAGAAAAAACATCAATGATTTGATAGAATACTACTTTTAAATACTCACTTTGTCTACAACCCACTTCTGATGTTGCCCCTATGCTACCTGTAATCAGAGAACTTGTATGCCTTTCACTAATTTTCCTTCTGCAGCCTTTAATTGAGTAAATTTTTCTTTCTCAACATCAAATTCAGTATTTATTTAATTTATAGTTTCTGCATAAATTTCATCATTTTTAAAATTTTCACAGCATCCACAACTGATTCCACAATCATTAATGTCTTTAACTAGATTTCCAACACTGAAGTAATTTGTTAGCAGGTGAAATTGTTTCTAATAAATTTTTCATAAATATTGTGTGAAAATGAAATTGAAAGCTTCTTACAACAACTTGTAAACTGGTGCTTTCTACAGTATGCTTGTCATTGAGTTGTTTAATGATTTTCATTATTTGGAATGCATTAACAATTTGCTTATAATTAGCAAAAATAATCCTTGTCACACCCAAAACTCAACATACTTCTTTTTACTACTTTTATGAGAAGAAATAAGCATTGAGTTTGATGTTACCCATGTGAATTTAGTTGTCGTTGTTTGCTGACTTTAATTAGAAACCTATCCATTTCTACAAGGACACGTAGGAAATTGTAGTTCTTGGAATAAATCAAAGTGCCTCTTTGACTACATTGAAAAAAAAAATCGCATCTTACAGTTTGCAAAGATCTGCAATTCATAAGAAATAGCTAGGCCAGCCAGCACTATACAAATATTTAGTTACTGGGAATTCACTCTTTTAACTGTATAGCTCAAAGTATCTAAAGGTTGAACTTTGGCTAAAATTGAGGATAGAGCAGAGCAACAGCCACAACGGTGCTATTAGTCTTTCATGTTTCCGAACGATCTCGTGCACGTGATTGCAAAGGTGGAATGGGTGTGATCGAATTACTCAAAAAACGCTTAAAGTGTAGTAAATCCATTTATTTTTCATGGTGTAATATGCATAAAGATTTGCCAAGCTTTCACTCTCCACTGGGAGGATTTTTCAAGGCAATGGTAGACATAAAATGCATTTATTTATTTAAAATAACACATGTTATTTTATTTAAAATAATGTGTGATAGAAAAATTTGCAATGTGTTTCTCAGTATAATATATAGAGATTCAGTACCACTTTTAGAATTGCTATTACACACGTTAAAATATGGACATGTGATTATGGTGGTGCAGTTAATTATGACGTTTATTATTTCAAAAATTAAAGACTAAAAGAAGGTAAGAGCAATTACTCGTATATATTCGTCCAGAGGTTGCCTTCATTCGCATACCATCACAGTTCCACAAGTTGTTTGGTCTCAGATGTTCAGCGGCTATGCATTGCAAAAAGTACAATGGTGACTATAATAAAGTGATTAACAATGCAAAGGTAGTAGTCGACCTAAAGAAACTTGCTATATATTGTATCGTAAGCTCAAAGAATATTACAACTGAAGATAAAAAAGTAATGTAATTACCTGTGCCACAGGCAGGTTAAAAGGCTAACAATGAACAAGTCCAAAAAACTATAATGAACAAGTCTAAAAGGCTGATAGTGAAGGAATTTAAAAGAACAAAATAAAATATAAATGGCCAGAAGGAACAATGAGTGAACTATTTACATAATTCGTGCACCACATCCTAACGTCCACCAGCGTCCCCGGACGCGTTTCGCCTAGCCTCCTAGGAGTTTTCAACGGGAAATGAAACTTCTGTTGGCAAGTGACAACGTTTCGTACCTCCGAAAGTCATGCTGTACATTGTGCATGAGTCAGTTTTTCTCCTATATGGTGGTGCCATCTGGTGTCATTTTGATTTTCCCTGTATTTGTAGTCTTTTAATTTTATTTTTATGCTCCTCTTTCAATCTTTCTTCGGTGTCCACTAAATTCCTCCAGGTATATACACTGGCGTGCAAAAATTAAGGACGAGACTGTTTTTGAATGTAACATCATGTAGACATGCTCCACATAGACTGAAATCATACCATAAGATCCCCAAGATGTAAGAATATGGGACAAGTGAGCAAAACCATCCAAACAAGGAATCCAAAGGATACAAAGGCACTTTATCGAAAAGGTAGCTTCGAGCACAACTGGACAGAAGACCGAAACGTCCATGTGACAGGAGGCTGCCAAGAAAAATCCAGTCTTTAGTAGGGGATATGGTCACCCCTAACTGCATTGCAGGATTTACGATGTCTGTCCATGCTGATGACGAGGTTGTCAAGGAACTGTTGAGGCATCGCGGCCCATTCCTCTTGTAGTGCCAGTCGCAGCTGCAGAATCGTTGCTGGCGGCTGGTGACGTGCTGCCAAGCGTCTCCCGAGGAGGTACCACACGTGTTCGATTGGATTTAGGTCCGGGGACCTCGCGTGCCGATCCCTGCGTTGAATATCTTCACTCTCCAACAGCTCTGCGACAGCCACTGTACGATAAGGTGTAGCATTGTCGTCCATGAAGAGGAACTCAGGACCCCACAGCACCTCTAAACAGAAGCACGCGAGGCAGGAGAACCTCGGTACTGTAGTGGACACCAGTGACTGAACCTCCTTGGAAGATGTGGAGGTCAGTACGGCTACCAAGCATGATACCACCCCAAACGAGAACTCTGCCGCCTCCAAACCGGTCTCTTTCGATGATGTTGGATGTAGCTTGCGTGTTCTCTGCTCTCTCCAGATGTGTATACGTCCAGAATCGCTCGTCAGACTAAATTGGCTCTCGTCCGTAAGGAGAACTTTACCCCATTGCTGATGTGTCCAGTTCTTGTGTTCCTGGCACCACAGAAACTGCCATTTCCGATGAGCAGGCGTTAATGGCACACACCGTACTGGTCATCGTGCAAATAGACCACTTTTGTGCAGCCTCCTAGCCACAGTAAAATGCGATAACGGACATCTAGTTGTCTGTTGCATGTGCCTTGCGATTTCTTCCGCTGTCTGCCGTGTCTCTTCTCGCCTGTAGGACAATATACCGGTCGTCCGCCGCCGTAGTTGCTCGTGGATGACCACGGCTAAACTCTCAAACAGCTGTTCCTGTCGTTTGAAATGCTCTCCAAGCTCGTGAAACGATGCTGTGAGCGATCCCGAACTCCTCGGCCACATTAGTCATACTTCGACCTTCTTCCCAAGGACGCGACCTCAGGTAAAGTCATCCAGATGTGGTCTACTGGATTGCCTGTTGCCCATATCACACGGTGGCAGCAACTCGACGTCGTTCAAACCGATGTACACCGTGCAATAGCTTTCACCGAATTGCTAAGTGTACGCTGCCCGTGTGCTTTATACCCTTCCAACACCCCCCCCTCATGCTGCATATATGGGCATGCCCTACCGTACCGGACCCTAGTCTATCTCCTGAGTGGTCTTTCGGTCCGTTCTGCCTGGTTGTTCTGCTGTTATGCTAATTTCTCCTCTTCGTCCTTAATTTTTGCACACCAGTGTATGAAAGGTCATATGGTGAATTGCTATTGCAGTTTGATGATTTAGTCTTCTCTATTAAGATGGATTCATCAATCTGTATGGTCCTCCAGCTTTTTTGCTGATTTATCAATTTAATTTCCTCCCATAGTGGTGTGCATTGATTATTTATACAAAAGTCGATAAGTGCAGTTTTATTTTATTTTCTGAACCAATTGCCGACGTGTTCCGATAGTCTTATTCTGATATTTCTTTTGGTGCTTCCTATATATTGGCTGACAATTTTGTTTTGGCTTTCCCTAATTGGAATTGAGTAAACACCCGCTTTCTGCAATATCGGCATGTTTTCTTGATCAGAAGTTAATGTGTCCTCAATATTTTTGGTTTTTATGCCAAAGCCCAACTAAAATTCTTTGCATGCTTCTTTCAATATACTATTAATTTCATGGTTGTAAGATATTGATCCACAATATTTCATTTCCTTTTTATCAGTTGGTATTCTGAAATGATCATTTCTTGTCTTCTTTGTTACTTTCTTTATAAGATTGTTTATTATTTTGAGGTCATATCCAAAAGCAGAAGCCACATTTCTGATCCAATTGATCTTCAGGAAGACGCTTCGACATCTGTAAATTCTGTTTTACACGTTCTGTAAAGTGGATACAGTCTGTGGTGGTGCATTAACTTATTCAATTAAAATATAAATCGTTTAAAAGTCCTAAAAATGTTACTCATGGAAGTGCGTGTTCAGTCAGACATCAGTAGTTATTGAGAGTTTCTTTGTCCAAAGTTGTATCTTGCTTCAATATGGTCAGTTGTTAGGGTTAGGTCGAGAGCCATTTCGTCATAAGTTGTACCCTACTTTGGTTATGTCCAGATGTTAGGGTTAACTCCGTTCTGCTTGTGTCGACATCATATTGAATGGGTTAAGGTTTCCAGATAATAATTAAAGATTCTTGAGTTAAGAGTTACTATTTACATACCACTTGAAGTTCCACGTCGTACTTGGCCATTAGGGCTATCTCGTCAATGCTGCACTCTCGTAGAATTGCTGAGGAAGTCTTCAAGTTAGGTCAGGTTCATTAAAAATTAAAAAGCTTTAAAAGATTCCAGTTAAAATCATTATATACACCACCCCATGCCGTCCACAGTTTCAATCGCCGGACGCGCGTTTCACCTAGGCTCTACCCTGGCGTTTTCAACGGAGGCTTCACACCCTCTGTCGAAGTCTGCTATCTGAAAGTCTCGTGTCCACAGTGCGCATGTTCCTCATGTAACCCGTTGACAATGCCATCTAGTGTCAGGTCACATCAACTTTATCTTCATCTATGCCATTCTCACCCTTCCTTTTTCTCTTCCTCTCTCTCCGCTCCCTATTCAATTTCTTCTCAGTTTCGATCAGGTTCCTCCAAGTGTACGAAAGGTCATATGGACTGTTATTATTGCAGTTAAATGGTTTGGTCTTATTTATTAATACTGCTTCTGCTACTTGTATTGTTCTCATATTATTCTGCTGGTTTAATATTGCAATTTCTTCCCAATAGGGTACACATTGATTATCCAAACAGAAGTCAATAAGTGCTGTTTTATTCTCTCTTCTGCTCCAGTTCTTCACGTGTTCAGTCAATCTGACTTTAATATTTCTTTTTGTACTGCCTATATTTTGGTTGACAATTTGATTTTGATTATTTATTATTGGTATAGAGTAGACACCCGCTTTTTGTAAGATTGGGGTCTTTCTGTGATAGTTACTAAGAGATTTTGTTATATCTCTCGTTTGTACACCAAAATCTAGGTCAAATTTTTTACATGTTTTCTTCATAATAGTCGTGATCTCCGGTATATATGGTAATGATCCACAAAATTTTATTACCTGTTGAGTCTGTGTACTCCTTTGTTGTTTATTTCTAGGGTTGCATCTATTAATAAGGTTATTTATTTTTTTCACATCATATCCGAAGTTTACTGACGTGTTCTTTATCCAATTTAATTCATTTTTTAGTAGTTGGGCGTTAGATGTATGAGTAAACGCTCTATTAATATATGATCAGAAAGCTGCAAATTTGTAAGATGCTGGGTGGTGAGAGTTCTCAGGAATGATATTAATGATGATGTCAGGTTTTCTATATACTTGGAATTCGATGTTGTTTTGTTTATGAGATAGTAATATGTCTAAGTATGGTAAGGCTCCATCCTTTTCACGCTCCACGGTAACATTAATTGTTTCGTAATAGTTATTATATTCATCTATGTACATCTGTAGCTGGTTATCATCATGCTGCCATACCATAAGGATGTCATCCACGTACCTGCAAAACATCGATGGTTGTGGTATATCAGTTTTCCGTCTCGTAGATTTTTCGATGTTCTGCAAAATCACCTCTGCCAACAAACCTGAAATCGGCGATCCCATCGGTGTTCCCGATAATTGTCGATATATTTTGCCTTCATAACTGAAATAATTGTTTTGATCAATAAAAAGAAGTGCTCTTTTTATATCTTCAATTTGCTGTGTTGGTATTCACCACCCAGCATCTTACAAATTGCAGCTTTCCGATCATATATTAATAGAGCGTTGACTCATACATCTAACGCCCAACTACTAAAAAATGAATAAAATTGGATAAAGAACACGGCAGTAAACTTCGGATATGATGTGAAAAAATAAATAACCTTATTAATAGATGTTACCCTAGAAATAAACAACAAAGGAGTACACAGACTGAACAGGTAATAAAATTTTGTGGATCATTACCATATATACCGGAGATCACAACTATTATGAAGAAAACGTGTAAAATATTTGACCTAGATTTTGGTGTACGAACGAGAGATATAACGAAATCTCTTAGTAACTATCACAGAAAGACCCCAATCTTACAAAAAGCGGGTGCCTACTCTATACCAATAATAAATAATCAAAATCAAATTGTTAGCCAATATATAGGCAGTACAAAAAGAAATATTAAAATCAGATTGACTGAACACGTGAAGAACTGGAGCAGAAGAGAGAATAAAACAGCACTTATTGACTTCTGTTTGGATAATCAATGTGTACCCTATTGGGAAGAAATTGCAATATTAAACCAGCAGAATAATATGAGACCAATACAAGTAGCAGAAGCAGTATTAATAAATAAGACCAAACCATTTAACTGCAATAATAACAGTCCATATGACCTTTCATACTCTTGGAGGAACGTGATCGAAACTGAGAAGAAATTGAATAGGGAGCGGAGAGAGAGGAAGAGAAAAAGGAAGGGTGAGAATGGCATAGATGAAGATAAAGTGGATGTGACCTGACACTAGATGGCATTGGCAACGGGTTACATGAGGAGTATGTGCACTGTGGACACGAGACTTTCAGATAGCAGACTTCGACAGAGGGTGTGAAGCCTCCGTTGAAAACGCCAGGGTAGAGCCTAGGTGAAACGCGCGTCCGGCGATTGAAACTGTGGACGGTATGGGGTGGTGTATATAATGATTTTAACTGGAATCTTTTAAAGCTTTTTTAATTTTTAATGAACCTGACCTAACTTGAAGACTTCCTCAGCAATTCTACGAGAGTGCAGCATTGACGAGATAGCCCTAATGGCCAAGTACGACGTGGAACTTCAAGTGGTATGTAAATAGTAACTCTTAACTCAAGAATCTTTAACTATTATCTGGAAACCTTTACCCATTCAATATGATGTCGACACAAGCAGAACGGAGTTAACCCTAACATCTGGACATAACCAAAGTAGGGTACAACTTATGACGAAATGGCTCTCGACCTAACCCTAACAACTGACCATATTGAAGCAAGATACAACTTTGGACAAAGAAACTCTCAATAACTACTGATGTCTGACTGAACACGCACTTCCATGAGTAACATTTTTAGGACTTTTAAACGATTTATATTTTAATTGAATAAGTTAATGCACCACCACAGACTGTATCCACTTTACAGAACGTGTAAAACAGAATTTACAGACATCAAAGCGTCTTCCTGAAGAACCTTGTGGTCATGTAATGGTATGTGAACTTTATGATAGAATCACATGAGATATAATGATCCAATTGAGTTCTTTATTTTACAATCTGTTATTGGAGGTATGGGTTATCGCTCTATTGATGTATGACCTGGAGGCTGAGTATTTATATGATACAGTATGGTGAGAATTTGCTGGACCATCCAACTGAAAAAAGAAAATGAAATATTGTGGATCAATATCTTACAACCATGAAATTAATAGTATATTGAAAGAAGCATGCAAAAAAATTTAACTTGTGCTTTGGGCATAAAAACAAAAATATCGAGGACACATTATCTTCTGATCACGGAAACACGCCGATCATGCAGAAAGTGGGCGTTTACTCAATTGCAATAGGGGACAGCCAAAACAAAATTGTCTGCCAATATATAGGAAGCACCAAAAGAAATATCAGAATAAGACTATCGGAACACGTCGGCAATTGGTTCAGAAAATAAAATAAAACTGCACTTATCGACTTTTGTATACATAATCAATGCACACCACTATGGGAGGAAATAAAATTGATAAATCAGCAAAAAAGCTGGAGGACCATACAGATTGATGAATCCATCTTAATAGAGAAGACTAAATTATCAAACTGCAATAGTAATTCACCATATGACCTTTCATATGCCTGGAGGAATTTAGTGGACACCAAAAAAAGATTAAAAGAGGAGTATAAAAATAAAATTAAAAGACAATGACAAATACAGGAAAATCAAACTATAGCACCAGATGGTACCACCATATAGGAGGAAAACTGACCCATGCACAATGTACAGCATGACTTCCAGAGGTACGAAACGTTGTCACTTGCCAACAGACATTTCATTTCCCATTAAAAATGCCTAAGAGACTAGGCGAAACATTCCAAGGATGCTGGTGGACATGAGGATGTGGTACACGCATCATGTAAATAGTTCACTCATCGTTCCTTCTGGCCATTCATATTTTATTTTGTTCTTTTAAATTCGTTCACTATCAGCCTTTTAGACTCGTTCATTATAGTTTTTTGGATTTTTTCATTGTTAGCCTTTTAACCTGCCTGTGGCATAGGTAATTACATTATTTTTTTATCTTCAGCTGTATTATTCTTTGAGTTTACGATACAATATATAGCAAGTTTCTTTAGGTTGACTACTACCTTTGCATTGCTAATCACTTTATTATAGTCACCATCGTACTTTTTGCAATGCATAGCCAGTGAACATCTGAGACCAAACAACTTGTGGAACTGTGGTGATATGGGAACGAAGGCGACCTCTGGATGAATATATGTGAGTAATTGCTCCTACCTTCTTTTAGTCTTTATTTTTTAAATAATAAACGTCATAATTAACTGCACCACCATAATCACATGTCCATATTTTGACGTGTGTAATAGCAATTCTAAAAGAGGTACTGAATCTCTATATATTTTAACCACGTATAACTTGTGACTTCCTTATACGGAAGGTATATGTGAAGTATCTGTGTTTCTCAGTGTTTTAATATTTCTCAGTATCATTTTCTTTGGATGATGGATACTCCTGCACCTTTGTGTTTGACCTTTACTCTGGTTTGTTCTTCTTGATAAATATATCACTTCAAACAAATACAGCCCATATGCATTTTCTGATGACCACAGATGACATAACAAATTTTCTCTCCTACAGAAACAGGCACTTTAGTAATTGTTGCTCATTTTATGTTTGGCTTGATGGTGCCCTGAGTAAGAATTAATTAACTGTAGCTGTCGAGAAAATAAAGTCTGTTAAAAACTTTTTTGCCATCTGATTGCAAAAGCATATAAAAAATGAGTAATTGTAATGAGTGCAGGAAAATAGATGGGAATATGATGTTCAATTGGGATCTTTTTCGTGAAAGTCGGAGAGGTGAATTGCTCTAGAAACTGTATTGCAGGGTCTTGCACAAGCTTCTGTAAGCACACTTCAGTTTATCAAACTTTTGATTTTCATATTGAAGGCTTGACAGACAATCTTGAATAAGCTGATTTACAGGTTTTTCCACTCGGAGTGCTTTTAAGTGTGATATTGATTTGATGTTGATTTTTTGTTTTCAAATATGGCATGTGCTAATTATTACTATGTTCATTAAGTATTTCTCAGGGGATGATCAGCCTCCCTTGGCAGCCCCTAGCTACAGCAGTGGTTGTGCTGTTGGAACCACTGTAATGATCTAAGCCTTGTGACATGGCATGTTATCCTGCTAGAAGTAGCCCTCTCCATCAGGAAACATCATGCACATGTTCATGTCTGCCTGTTCCACAGTGATGTTAAGATGCCTTGTGGCAACCAAGTGCTGTTCCAGAGGTATTAAGAAACTCTATGTCTGTCATGAAAACAGACCCCAGATCATTGTACCACTTCAACCAGTTTGAGCAGTTAATACTAGATGGATGGGATCAACCAATTTGTGCTGTTAATTCCATATTCTGGCTCATCCTTTAGAGTGTATTAGGTGAAAATGTGATTCATGGGAGCAGGTGGCTTTTTTCCAGTCCTCAAGGATCCAGTTTTGGTGCTTTTATGCGGACTCCAGACAAATTTATTGGTATTTAGTAGATTCAAAGGGGATGTCTGCTGTTATTGTCCATCAGTGGGTTATGTGTGATGACATTCCCCTCTTCATATTGCTGTTGTACAGCATGGTTACTTGATGAAGTGGAGCTCATCTGTTCCTTATATAATCCTCTCCAGCTGCCATTGCCCTTGAATATCGACCAGTTGTTTCTGTCCACAAGACCACTGACTGCTAGTTTTTTTTTTTTTTTTTTTTTTTTTGTGGTTTGTGTTCCACTGATTTTCAATATAGTTATTCATGCATAGCCGAGAAGGGTTTGATGTTTCTAAAATGCTTGCACCTGCCCTTCCAGTGTCCACTATCATGCCTCTTTCAAAGTAACTTAAACGAAGAGTCTTTTCCATATATCTGCTATCTATGCTTTGTACACATCTGAATCCTTTGCAGTGAGCTGTTTATGAATTCCTCTTAATGTCATAGTTGCATACGTAAGTGAAGATGGCACTTGTCTGATTGCTATTGGGTGTTTCTAATAATTTGCTACTTCAGTGTATTATAAACTGGTTGACAATATTCTGTAGGGCACTACTGTATTTAGGCCAAAGATGGACCTTCACATAATTGATTTCTTTGATAAAAATTCATTTTTTTTTCAATTTTACTCTGTTCTAAATATTTTTTAGAGGATTGTGTAGATTCACTGTCACTTTTTTTTTCTTTTGCTTTTAACTGATGTGACTGTTCCTTCTGAACTTCTGAATCCACTACTGGGATTATATAATATGCCATTATTATCTCTGTTCAGAAAATAATACATGAAATATTTCTATGCATTGTGTGGCTACAGTATTTTACATATCATCCAGACATTTCGATCACTATCTCTTGTCTTTGTCTTCCATATTTTACTTCATCCAGCATAGTCTTTCTTTTTCATATTTTCAGATGTCTCCTTCTCCCACTTGTGAACAGTTTGTAAACATTTTTCAGATGTTTGTGGGTATTGCACTATTTTCCCTTCTCAGTAATTAACAACACTGTAACAGGCATTTTACTTATGACCAGCTTTACTACCATGTGCCATTATATGAAGTGTTTGTTCCAAAATCTTATTTTTTTTTATTTTTTTTTTTTTTTGATAAAAATTTCAGAAACTGTTTTCCAAGATTGGAGAGCCCAAAGAACATACTGTATGCTGAATTTAATTTCTTCTTCATAATTTTCTTTTCAGAAAACAAAACACAAGGAAACACTTTTGGAGTGATACATTGTTCATTATAAGTTATGTGTAAAGTAACTTATTAACAATAAAAAACAATTTTCTCATTGCTGTGTAGGATTACCTATTTTTTATCTCGACCAGGGACATGGCCAAGGAAAGGGTCCTTAAGCTACGGACCTCTCTCAGATATTTTCACATTTCTGTTTCCATTTCTCACATAAAATGAGGATGTGCAAAACAGAAATTCCCCAGAAAAATTAGTACCTGTCAACATTATCACAGCTCTTGTTGCCTGTGAACTGGAATTCTGTCCATGTATGAGGGCTGATCAAAAAGTAATGAGAGTAATGCTCCCACAGGTGCAACATGAAGCTCAGAAGTAAAATGTTTGTGTGAAACAAAGCTTTGTCATGTTTTTTAAGGGAAAAACTTAATAGATGGCATAACTTGTAGCTTGTTTCTCCATGTCACTTTATGAAACGCAGCCTCGTTGAGCGTCACCTAAGAGAAGCTACCTGTTGGTCAGTCAGCTGTTTGCAATGGAAGCATCATTGGAACAGCACTATGCAATCAAATTTTGTGTAATTTTAGGGAAATCAGAATCAGAAATGACATGCTCCATGTTATGCCAGGCTTTTCAAAATGAAATGATAGCATAAGTAAGTGTTTTTCACTGCCAATAAAGCTTGTAAAGATGGACTGAAAATTGTGGAAGATCATTCACGTGAAGGAAGACCTTCAATATCAGCAGCAGAAGTGGTGATTAACACAACTGCAAGTATTGTCAAGGAAGACCATAGAATAAGCATTACGGCAACTGCAAACAATTCTAGGTATTCCCTATAAAAGCATGCAAGCAATCATGGCTACACATTTAAGCTTTACTCGTGTTTGTGTTCATTGGATCCAAAAACTGTTGACATCTTTGCAAATGCAGCTTCGAGTGGATGCGTGTATGGAACTGAAAGCCAGACTTCACGTAGAAGGTGAAACTTTCTGAAAACCACATTATTTGTATCCTTTTTGGCAATAATTATCAATTAAGTGCACTATTTTTGCGTGCAAGTCTAATGACTTTGCAATCGGAAAGACCAAACTTACCTCTAAGGTCTTGGCTTTGTTCCTTTAATTCACTTCATGCACGTTATCCAGAATAGTTGTTATGCAGCTGGCCTTTTGGGTTTAGACTTCCTTCATATCTGCACGCAGGTTGCTGTTGTTATTCCTCAGGTCATGAACATTGTTTTCATTCGCTCCACGCTACAACATGTTGAATTCTTAGTTGTTTGACGTACGTGATATCTCGTTTATATTAGATGCATACTCGCTAGTATGCGAGTGTTGTCGACATTCATTCAGCCTTTCCCCCCACCCCACTTCAATAACTTTCTGTTCAAATTCACACTTCTAAAAACAGTACTCCATTCAAATACACAGTTACATACAGAATAAATACCCACTTATACACTGCTGGACAATTGCTAAGGACGGATCATAAACGGCTATATAGCGCATAAAAAAGTAAGTGTGGTTGGATGCCAAGTGAAATAAAATAATGTCAGAATGCCAGGACATTACAAGAAAGACAATTTATTGTGCTCTGAAATCCAGAAGGCTTTGGAACGTGTTCAAGGAACAAACAGGCCATTTTGTGCAGAATACGTAAACGTGAAAAAATGCAATTACCGTCCGCAGGCGTTCCGGCGTAAGATGTCAATACGGGATATGGTCACCATGGAGGGCGATGCAAGATTCCACACGTCGTGTCATGCTTTGCACAACATTATCAAGCAGCTGTTGGGGTAATTTATCCCATTCCTCTGTCAGTGCACGGATGAGGGTGTCCTTGTTTATTGGAGGGTATTGGCGACCAGCAAGACTCCTCCCTAAAGCATCCCACACATTTTCAATGGGATTCAGATCTGGAGAACGTGCTGGCCATACGAGGCGTTGAATATCCTTGCTCTCAAGACACTCCTGGACAGCGACTGTTCGATGACATGTTGCGTTGTCGTCCATGAAAATGAATCTATCACCGACAGCACCACGGAACATGCGAACATGAGGTAGCAGAACATCATTAATGTATCGTTGGCCAGTCATAGTCGCAGTTGGAAGCACATAGATGGACGTACGGCCATTAATCATGATGCCAGCCCATACCATGACATTACATGTCGGATATCGGTCCCTTTCCTGAATGTTTGCTGGACAATATGCAGTACCACTATCACGCCAGATCAGTTGTCGTCGACAATCAGACGATAGACTGTATCTACTCTCATCTGAGAAGAGGACAGCAGACCAGTCGTTATCAGTCCAATTGCGATGTTGATGGCACCATTGCAAACGGGCGGTACGGTGACGTCTGGACAATAGGATGCACACAACAGGACGGCAGGCGTATAGTCCTCCTTCATGCAAACGTCTGGCGACAGTTTTTAGGTAGATCCGCTTGCCAGTAGCAGCCATAAACTGATTTGCTACCTCACTCGCTGTGCTACGCCGGTGTCTTTTTGTTGATAGAACTATGTACCGATCTTCTGCAGGTGTCGTACTGCGAATACGACCTCCCCGTGACGTTTGCTGCACTCTCCATTTGTTTGAAATGATTTCCAAAGCCTTGAAACAACACTGTGGCTGACGTCGAACTCCCTGGCAACATCTGTCAATTTTCGCCCTTCTTCAATCTTGCCAATAATACGGCCACGCGTAAAATCATCTAGGTGATGTCGCGAAGACATACTGAAAATTGCAAGTTCGTCAATTGATTCTTTCCCTTTCAACTTTGCGTTTGAACAACAACGGTCAATACGCGTCAAATCCTTTATATCTCTTATCAGCGCTATGACGTCACGAACAAGTTCGGGAATCCAAAATTTGCATACGCACAACACGTCTTACTGTATCCCGCACTTATGCTAATTTCCACATTTTCCTGCCTTCCATTTTATGATTGCTATCGTTGCTACTGTCATCCGTCCTTAGCAATTGTCTGGCAGTGTATCACACCTATATTCTATTCTGTACAAACACTATTACGTACTGTTTACACACCACATACAAACACTATTACGTACTATTTACACACCACATTCAGACCACTCAATTTAAAACCACTATCTACATAACTTATATTACACTATTTACATTTCACGCCAGTCAAACCTCCGTCAACTGTGATTTATGTAGCGCTCCACCTGCCCCATATCTTGCAATACCCCGCAGCAAACGCTAACCCTACTTGGCCAGTCACAACATTCCCCAAGTACTTTCAACAGTATCACTGCCATCTTCAGGAGGTCTATGTACCCTTCTGCTATGCTAACCACAGATCAAGTGAGCAAATTCGTCGAGATTCCAGCTTCAGTCATGAACTCCGCATAGCCTGAAGAAATAAAGAAGGCATATCCACCTATGGGTACAGGGATTCCAAGAATGTTTACAAAAATGAAAACTCATGAGCCTGATACCCCTATGAGAGTGATCGTATCTAAAAGGAATTCCCCATTAATAATGTTGAGAAAAAAATATTTGCAAGTATTTGGCACCCATATTTATGAAGACCAAATTCACTGTGAAGAATACTTATGAATTCATTGAAAAAATTAGAGAGATTAAACAAGATTTATGTGAATATCATATGGCTAGTATGGATGTACGTGCCCTTTTTCATAGCACCCCAGTACCTCAATCGATTGACATAATGGCTTAAAATTTATATCAGTTACACTTATAATGAATGAAGTACAAATTGAAGAATTAAAATAAATTTTATTTTACATATTGAAAATAACATTTTTATTTTCAATGACCAGATTTACAAACAAAATTACGGTGGACCTATGGGGTCACTTTTGTCAACCTTGTTTGCTGAAATAATGAGTGACATAGAAACAAAAATAATTAATAAACTTGAAGATCCACCATTAATATACTGCAGGTACGTTGATATTTTTCTGTTATCCAGGCTAAAAAAATGAGGAACTAGAAGATTTTACAAAAAAATATAAAGAAATCTATCTATCCATCGAATTAACAGTTGAACAAGAACAAAAATAATACATTGGCATTTTTGGATATCAAAACAAAAGACAATTTACAATATAGAGTTAATCGAAAATCATCATATATTCCTGTGTTGATAGCATTTCAGTCATTGCACCCAATAACGCATAAAAGAAATAGTATTAAAACACTAATTAAAAGAGCTATAACATATTCATCAGAAGAACAATGTCAAAAAGAAGAATTGGAATATATTGAAAAAATTGCACATGATTTTGGATATCCTAGACAGGTATTAAGGAAATGGATTAATGAAGTAACTCAAGCAAATAATAAAAATAGTACAAATTATAAAAAACCATTAAGATATGTAGAGTGATCCCATATGTTGAAGGTATTTCTGCTGAAATTAATAAGCTTTGTGGCAAATATGACCTACAAGTAGGAAATCAAATACATACTATAAAAAAATAATGAAAAGATCAGCTAACTTCATAGAGCTGGTGTATACGAGATACCTATAAATAAGAAACCACCTATGTCATATATAGGCAGCACTAAGAACAAGTTAAAATATAGATAAAACCAACATCTGAATAATTGGAATAAAAAGAAGCTAAAACAGCCTTAACCCAGTACTGTCTAGAAAACCATCAATGTCCGAAATTCGAAGATATTAAAATCATTAAGAGCTGTAAAAATGAAAGGCAATTGAGAGTTGCAGAGTCAGTGTTAATCGAAAAAAACAGATCAAGAGTATGTAATATTAACGACCCAAACAACTTAAATGACCTTTGGAAAGCTTTAATTAAATTAGAACAACAATCAAGGAGGGGGAAAAGGGAACAGAACTGACAAATAGATGGCGCCAGAGAAGCAGCTATGCAGAATTCACGACTGAAGCTGAAACCTTGATGAATTTGTTCACTTGATCTACGGTTAGCAGAGCAGAAAGGTACATCGACCTCCTGAAAATGGCAGTGATACTGTTGAAAGTACTTGGGGAATGTTGTGACTGGCCGAGTAGGGTTAGCGTTTGCTGCAGAGTATTGCAAGATATGGGGCAGGTGGAGAGCTACATAAATCACAGTTGACGGAGGTTTGACTGGCGTGAAATGTAAATAGTGTAATATAAGTTATGTAGATAGTGGTTTTAAATTGAGTGGTCTGAATGTGGTGTGTAAATAGTATGTAATAGTGTTTGTATGTAGTGTGTAAATAGTATGTAATAGTGTTTGTATAGAATAGAATATAGGTGTGATATAAGTGGGTATTTATTCTGTATGCAAGTGTGTATTTGAATGGAGTACTGTTTTTAGAAATGTGAATTTGAACGGAAAGTTAATTGAAAAGGGAAAAAAAAAAAAAAAAAGGCTGAATGAATGTTGACAACACTCACATACTAGTGAGTATGCATCTAATATAAACGAGATATCACGTACGTCAAACATCTGTAAGAATTCAACATGTTGTAGCATCCTGCAAATGAAAACAAGAATGTTCATGACCTGAGGAATAACAACAGCAACCTGCATGCAGATATGAAGAAAATCTAAACCCAAAAGTCCAGCTGCATAACAGCTCTTCTGGATAACGTGCATGAAGTGTATTAAAGGAAAGAAACCAAGACCTTGGAAGTAAGTTTGGTCTTTCTGATTGCAAAGTCATTTCTGAAAACCATCACCACAGCAGATGAAGCATGGCTGTACTATTACGATCCCACAGCAAAGCAGTGAATGGAAATATCCTTCTTCACCACTTCCAAAGAAGGTGAAAGCTTTGAGGTATGCTGGTAAGGTGATGAATATTGTGTTCTTTGATCATGAGGTTATTGTTAACCAACATGCTATGGAACATGGTAACATCTTAAATGGCTCATATTACGCAAATGTGTTACGTTGCTTGTGGCGGCACGTTCAAAACAGGGCCAGTGGCCTTAAATCAGGGAAGGGCGACTGCTTATAGCCCATAGAGTTGCTCACGGTGGTCGTTAAACCGCCAATCAAAAAATAAAAATGTTCAAAACAGGGGTGACCACAGCTGAAGCATGGTTTCAATCTTCATTACTACAGCGTGAGGTTGCATATTGCCTGTGAGATGCACCATGTTCTGTACAGACACAACAAAGAGATCATCCCCCTCACCCTTCCTGTGGTCCTGATCTTTCCCCCTGTGACTTTTGGCTTTTTCCAGAACTCAAGAAATTAAGTGGCCATCATTTCACCACTGAACAGTAGTGTATCAAAGCTGCGTAGGCGGTTTTGAAGAACCTTTTGATGAATGGCATTTTGCATGTCTTCCACAAGTGAGTGCAACACTGGGACAAGTGTATTGTGTGTGGAGGATTTTATTTTAAAGGAGCATGTAAATGATGTCTTTTTTTAACTAATTTGTTGTTTCTGTGTGTGTAGTCTAATTACTTTTTGATCAGCCTACATATTTGGAGACTATTATAATATAAGTTCTGATTTAGCTACCCTTCTCAAGAGCAATCCTTTTTGATGACGAAGAGAGTGAAATCAGTATTAAGAAACAAAAACTGACAGCAGTAACTGAATGGTTTGACCCCCATTCAATGCATATATATATATATATCTCATTGTCTACCATTATAAACTGCTGGATGAAGGTCTCCAAGTTTCTTCCACAATAATCTATCTTGTGCCAGTCTCCTCCATGTCACTCCCACATGCTTTCGAATTTCATCCACCCATCTCCCATATGGTCTTCCATTGGGTCTTTTCCTGTCCCTTGGAATCCAGTCAAAAATTTTGGTTGTACATCGTGGTCCGTTCTTCTGGCAACATGTCCAGCACGTTGCCTTTTCAGGGATTTTGCTTCGATCATGATGCCTTCCACTCTTGTCATTTTTCTTATCCATGAGTTCTTCTTATCTCTCCTGGTTATGCCAAGCATGCATCTCTCTATGCTTCTTTCAGTTGCCTGCAGTCTTTGTATGACTTTTTTTTTTTTTTTTTTTTTGTGGAGGTTTAACGACCACCGTGAGCAACTCAATGGGCTATAAGCAGTCGCCCGTCCCTAATTTGGGGTCACTGGTTCCAGGGAAGGGAGAGAGCCAGTGCCGTAAGACAAAGACAACATCCATGCCTGACCGGGATTCGAACCCGGACCCCTTACGAACGAATGATCAGAGGCCAGCGCCTTAGACCACTGCGCCACCGGGTTAGTTAAGTTCCATGTTGGAAGGATGCATTGATTAAACATTTTGCTTTTAAGACATAATGGCATACTGCTCTTAAAAATTGTACTGTTTCCGCCAAAAGCTCTCCAAGTTTTATGTGCCGATTAATTTCTTCATCAATGTGACCTTTGCTTGAAATCTGCTGTCCAAGGTAAATGTAGGTATTGGTATCTCCAGCTTTTCCGCATCAATCGACAAATCTTCTTTTCTTGTAAAAGCATTGTACATCACTTTTGTCTTCTGAAAGTTCATTTTTAATCCCACTTCTTTACTCTTGTTAGCAATTTCCTGGATAATACTCTGCAGCTCTGAAGGAGCAGTTGCAAAAATGACTGTCATCAGCAAAATGAAGGTGAGGTAAATAATTTCCATTTATCTTTTTATCCGTTTGTTTTTACAGTTCAGTGATTGAAAGAAGTTTTGCGATGTGGCATTCAAGAGTTTGGGAGATATGGTGTCACCTTGTCTCACTACAATTTTTATTGGTGCTGTGTTCCCAAATTACCAAACTTTTGCACTTGCATTTTCATAGATGTTATTAATATCACTAATGTATGCATCTTCAATACTGCAGGATTTCGAAGCCATTGTAACTACTGATGGTTTTACGGAATCAAAGGTCTTTTCATAATCGACAAAAGCCATACATAATGGGAATGCATATTCCCTTGTTATTTCAATCAGCTCTCTCAGCACATGAATGTAATATATATATAATATTAATGTATTAATTGGAAATTAAATTAATGGCCGCCTTGGTGGTGCAGTGGTCTAAGCACGGCTTGTGACCATTCGTCAGAGTTGGGTTCAGGTTTGAGTCCCAGAGAAGCATGGATGTTGTGTTTGTCTTGTGGCGCTGGCTATCTCTCCCTTCCCTGGAACCACTGGCTCTAAATTAGGGATGGGCGACTGCTTATAGCCCATTGAGTTGCTCATGGTAGCCGTTAAACTTAAAAAAAAAAAAAAGGAACTTAATTTGAATTATATATGATTTAAATTAATTTAAATAAATATATACACTGAGTGGCCACTTTATTATGACCACTCCCTCAGTACTTCGTTGGGCCTCCTTTTGCCTTTAATACTGTGTCGATTCTTCGTAGCATGGACTCCACGAGATGTTGATAGGTGGTTTGTGGAATCTGAGACCATGCTTGATGAATAGCACTTTCCAGGAGTGTGAGATTGCAGGGTTGTGGATTCAGCTGTCTGGTGGCTCGTTCAACTTCATCCCACAAATTCTCAATGGGGTTTGAGATCTGGAGATTGTGGGGGCCACCTAAGCAAAGTAAACTCAACGGCATGTTTCCGAAACCAATCCTGTACAATATGAGCACTATAGCAGGACTCATTATCTTGTTGAAAGTAGCCATTGGGATAAACCATCCATATGACAGGATGCACTTGGTCCGCAGCGATGTTTAGATATGATGTGCCAGTCAGACGTTGATCAACACGAATTAAAGGGCCCAAAGCATGCCAGGAAAACATTCCCCAAACCATAATGTTGCCTCCACCAGCTTGAAAGGTTGTAGCAATGCATTTGGGGTCCATGCTTTCATGCTGTTTTTGCCAAATTCTCACTCTGCCATCGGCATGGTGCAACTGAAAATGTGATTCATCGGACCACATAATTTGTTTCCAATTATCGACTGTCGAATCCTTGTGCTCCTGTGCGAACTGGAGACGTTTTCTCTTGTTAACTACAGACAGCAAAGGTGTTTGAACAGGCCTTCGGCTGCCATATCCCATCCGATGCAGTGTACGGCGAACAGTGCGTGCAGAGATCATTTGAGGGGATCCTTGGTTAAGATGGTCTCTAATTTGCTGCACTGTTGCCCTTCTGTTGTCTGTTACCAGTCTGGACATTCTCCGTTCTGCCCGAACAGTCACTAGTCAATGACGACCACACGTTGCACATAGAGACCCAGTTTTTTGGCTGACAGTCCAGTCTTTAAACACTTTAACAACAGCTGCTCTGGAACATTTCACGAGTGTGGCGGTTTCTGTGATACTCGCTCCATAGCTCCGAGCTCCTACAATCATCCCACGTTGAAAGTCCGTCAAATCGCATTTTTTACCCATCTCGTCACCCAAAAATCACTTCTACTACTGTCGCAAGCACTAAGCTTTCCCTTTTTATACTACCCTCGCCCTCTGGCAGCAACAGCGTGCTGCCATAGCTCATTTACTTAAAACTGTCATGTGGCCATAATAAAGTGGCCACTCAGTGTGTATATATAATCACATGAAGGTAACACTGGTCATATGGCTCAACGGAGAGAATAAGCTGGATTCAGAAGTGGCTGCAGCACTATAGATCATATCCATGTTCTGAGAGAACTAATTGAAAGAGGGGAGAATGAGGGAATAAGGGAATTTGAACTACCAGTATGTATGGCTCTTATTGAATATGAAAAGGCCTTTGATTGCGTGAAACCATTGCCAGTTGTAATGCCTTTGAAATCCTGCAGTATTGAAGATGCATACATTAGCATTATTAATAACATCTATGAAAATGCAAGTGCAAAGATATGGCTATTTGAGGATATAGCACCAATAAAAATTGGCAAGGGGGTGAAACAAGGTGACACCGTATCTCCCAAGTTCTTCAATGCCACATTGCAGAATGTCTTTCAATCATTGAACTGGAAAGACAAGGAATTAAAGATTAATGGAGGTTATTTGACTCACCTTTGTTTTGCTGATGACAGTTGTTTTTGCAACTATCCCTTTCAGAGCTGTAGAGTATGATCCAGGAACTTGCTGACAAGAGTAAAGGAGTGGGATTAAAAATGAACTTTCAGAAAACAAAATTGATGTACAATGCTTTTACAAGAAATGAAGGTTCAGCAATTGAGATGGGAAAAATCTAAAGCTAACTTACTAATGCCTACATTTACCTTGGGCAACAGATATCAAGTGAGGGCCACATTGATGAAGAAATTAATCAGTGAATAAAACTTGGTTGGAGAGCCTTTGGAAGAAACAATAAAATTTTCATGTCTTAAAAGAAACTTATTTAATAAATACATCCTTCCAGTTCATGCATACGGAGCAGAGACATGGGCCTCAACTAAAAAAGGGAGGGGGAGGCTATAGACAACTAACAGAAGCCTGGATAGACGGAGAGATTCATGTTTGGTGTAACCAGGAAAGATAAGAAGAGGAACTCATGGATCAGGAAAATGACAAAGGTAGAAGATATGATCAAAGTAAAATATCTGAAATAGCAATGGGCAGAACATGTTGCTAGAAGAACTAACCAACAATGGATAACTGAAATATTAACCTGAATACTCAGACAGAAAAAGGCCAGAAAACAACCACGTGGAAGGTGGGTGGATGAAATTCGAAAGCATGTCAGAATGACATGGAGGAGACTGGCTGAAGATTGACCATTGTGCAAGAAACTTGAACACTTTAATCAGCAGTAGATGGATAATGGTTGATAACGAATAATATATGTATCTATCTATCTATCTATCTCTCTCTCTCACACAGAGAGAGAGAGAGAGAGAGAGAGAGTGTGTGAATTTTTAAGAATTAATAAAATTTAAAGAAAATTTTTTAGAAAATACAAAATTGAATTCATAATTAAAGTTCAAAATTGAAAACCAAAAAAAAAAATAAAAACAGGTTGCCTTCGTCAGGAGAGCATCAACCTGCTGGAGTGGCGTTTCTAGTACCAACAAACGACAAAGAGAACCAAAAATATATGTTGGTCATGCTCACCAGACCTAAGAACTCATAAAGCAATAATGTAAACAAAGGTAAAAAAAAAAAAAAAAAAAAGGCTTACCAGCAGACCAAAGAGGTCAACGCCACGAATGAAAGCTAAAAGTAGAAAATATATACCTCACCTTAGAAAAAAACCAATAGCTCATCTACTTGCATTTGTTACCTTGATTTGGAGGTGCAGATGGACGAGGTGGAGGGTGTGGTGAATCTTTACAATAAAAGAAATGCTTTTGATTTCGATATCGTTCACTACACACATTGGTCCTCAAACATTTCTAAAGAAGTACATCGTAACTTACTTCTTTATCAATTCCACCGAATAGCAAAAATATGTTCAACTCAAGTTTTTAATGATAAAGCATCTTAAAACACTTCTAACTAAATTGCAATTTAACAACTTTCCCATAATTTTTTTTAAAACATGATTTAAAACATTTCATTCTGAATTTCAATTTAGTTTTAAAGAGTTTCAAATTACACACCGACATGCTTTATACTAATCCAGGACTTAACAATATTAAGTGTGTGTGTACACACACACACACACACTGAAGAGCAATTGAATTAGATAGAGACAGCTGGCGTTATGCAAATGTGGCGCTGTGGGCGGCCCTGTAAATGGAAACGACATTACGTGTGTAGTGATCCGACAATATCGCAGTATGGATAAGACGAAGGATCTAAGCACATTTGATCGTGGGCAAATTGTCGGAGCCCGACGAATGGGTCACTCCATGTCTGAAGTAGTGCAGGCACTAAGAATTTCACGAGCCACTGTGTCACGGGTGCACCGTGAGTACATCGAATCCAGTAAAACCATCTCTGCAAGGGCCAACTGCCGTGGACAACAGCGTGTGGATGAGCAGGGTCATCATCAGCTAGCTCGCATTGTAACAGCGGATAGACGGACCACAGTGCAAGAAATCACTCTGCAATTTAACGCTGGTGCACAAAAACTTATAAGCAGCTTACCATCCAGAACCATCTCCTCGCTATGGGGTACAGAAACCATCGTCCCACGAGGGTACCGCTGCTGACCACACATCACAGGGTGCAAAGATTATCATGGCCGCAGGAACATCGCCTCTGGACCCTAGACATTAGGAAAACTGTTGCCTGGACTGATGAGTCGAGATTCACGTTGGTACATGCGGATGGCAGGATACGAGTATGGCGCAAACCACATGAAGCGAAGGATCCTTCTTGCTAGCAGGGTACTCTTCAAGCTGGTGGGGGTGGCATTCTCGTCTGGGGACTGTTTACGTGGACTGAAATGGGACCCCTGGTACGTGGGACATCCTCCCTCACAGGTCAACGTTACCGGGATATCCTGGACGACCATTTGCTCCTGTTTGTGCGTCTTCAACATCCCACTGGGGACCTCATCCTGCAACAAGACAATGCACCGTGCGATCGCTCCCGAATTGTATCCGAATGGTTGGATGAACACTCCACCGACGTGACCTCGCTTCCTTGGCCAGCTAGGTCACCTGACCTCAATCTCATCGAGCACATCTGGGATGCCATCGAGAGAGATGTTCTAGGCTCTGACCCCCTCCATCAAATCTTCGTGAACTGTGGGAGCTTGTTCAGGGGTCGTGGACCCGGATGGCTTCCCAACGCTTCTGGTGTCTTGTAGAGTCCATGCCGAGATGAATCGCCACCATCATCAGGGCGAAAGGTGGTGCTACACGTTCTAGACAGATATCTCTAATTCAATTGCTCTTCAGTGCACACACACACACACACACACACACACACACACACACACAGAGTTATATGTATATATAGACACTAAGAATGTGAAATAGAATCCCCCCACACCCCTGAAATAAAAAGCTGGTTACATCACTGAGCTCACTCTGGATTAAACTGAAGTGATGCTTTCCAAAAAATTTTAACATTTGACAATTTTTATCAGCAAAAATTATTTCGTATGGCTCAAACATGTTGTGATGAAGACAGTGCAGATGGTTGTCTGATTTAATGTGTAAAGTTCAACTCATCAGAATTTTTTTTTATTCAGTATTTCAAAATATATAATTCCCAGTGTAGCATCATAGTTGTGTAGCTTCATTAAGTATGTGGTATGTAATATAAGAGTATGTTAATTTTATTTGTGAAATAGTTATGATGGGTATTTATTGCAGGAGAAAGAATTTAACCAGGCAGTAGCTCAGAAGGACATTGAGTTGCAAAATCTGCAATATGACTTGGACAAGGAGAAGATAGTTGCAGAAGAACTGGAAAGGCAAAATGAGAAGCTAGGTGAAACAATTCAGAGTGTTAGAGATGTAAGTATTGAACATGCATAGTAAATATGTACAGTCAAATTTTTCTGTAGCATACCATGTCTTATAATGATCCCTCTGTCACTGGTCCTAACAAAAATCCTATTGAAATGATGGCAATTTAGTCCATTATTAATGATCCCATCTATAACAAACACCTGGTCATAGGGACCACATTTCCAATAAGATCGGTGTATTGCTGAAAAACCTGAAGGTTTAAAGAAAAAACTCAGTCTGTTTATAATCAACCTTGGTCATAATAAACTAAAATTCATGTTTTGCCAATGTTCATTTAAGAGAGGTTTGACTATATATACAGAGGCTGTTCCATAAAAACTGAGAGTATTTTTTTTGTTGGCAACAGTGTGAAGGGGAAAAAATAACTAAATTAAGGAAGTATCTATGGCAACAGTTATCAGCCGTGGCAGACGACTCTGGTTTTGTTATTGTGCAGTTGTTTAAGGTACATCTGCATTTTGCTATACAGCTATGGAGGCGAGTGATTCAGAGTTGAGTGAAATGCGTTGTGCGATAAAATTTTGCTATCGTTTGGGTAAAATGGCTCCAGAAACAGTTGATTTTTTTAAAAAAGCTTGCAAAGATAAATGTTTGGGCGAGTCAACAATTTTTAAGTGGCACCATAATTTCAAAAAAGGGCGCTTGTCCGCAGAACTCGCTCCTAGGCTTGGTCGATCTGTAAGTGTTGTTACGGAGCGTAACACCATTAAACACCACTTGGGCAATCCTGCAAGAAGATAGACAAATGACAAGTGAAGACGTAGCTGTGTCAACTAATATTTAAAAAATGTTGGCATTCCTCATTCTACGCAACAAATTACTGCTGCGTTGTGTGTGTTTCAGATGGGTACCTCTTCACCTGACAAGAGAACAATTGTCAAGCAGAGTTCAGGTGAGTCATGAGTAGAAACAAATTATTGCAAAGGATCCAAACTTTCTAAACACAGTTACAACTGCTGATTGAACATGGGTCCACTATTTCAACTCCCTTACGAAGTACGCAGTGAGTGTCTGGGAACACACAGGCTCGCCCTCTTCCAAAAAAGGTCCACCAAACCAAATTAGCTGGGAAGGTGATAATTTTCTTTGATCATAAAGGTGTAGTCTACCAGCATGCTGCTCCTCCACAAATTACTGTCAATGCTGAGTATTAAGTTTCAGTCTTTTGAAGCATCGGCGACAACACATATATCGATTAAGCGACCGGAACGAGTGGGCAAATGGCCCCTACGCCATGATAACACCAGCCCATATGTGGCTGCTTGTGTTCAACAGTTTCTTATGAAATGCAGTATTGAAAGCCTGCCTACAGTCCTGACCTTGCCTCGTGCAATTTCTGATTGTTTCCAACAATGAAGGAGAAGTTCCGTGGCGCAACATTCAACCCAGATGCTGACTTTATTCAAGCTGTACAAGGGGTCGCTAAAGCAGCTTCCACAAAATGCCTTCACCACATGCTTTGAAAAGTAGACTGAATGATGGGACCATTGCATATCATCCGAGGGAAGATACTTTGAGAATGAATAAGGAATATTTTGCTGTACCTATATTTCTTCATTTTGTGGGATTTTACTCTGTTTTTATGGAATGGCCATTGTGTGGCCGTTCATAAAAATTCACCCTGTATATATGTAAAATATATATATATACACATATACACAGGGCGAGTCAAAAGTTGCTGGACACCCTCGTATTTCAGAAACTGAAGGGAAAATGAAATAAAATATCTGAATACCTCAGCAAAGAATCATTGAGGGGGGGGGGGGCTATCTTTTTTTTAGGCTATTTCTGGAACATGGTCGCCATCTTGAAATCCGCCATATTGTATCAAGGTCAAATTTTTCAAATGGTAATGGGTTATATTGCACATCAAACAAGACCAGAATTTTTTCAGAAATTGATTGCCGTAATCAGATTTGACATGCGTTATGGTTCACAAGTTATCAACACAAAGTTGAAATAACCATTGTTTGTTGCAGGTAATTGAAGATGGCATGGATGAAAGAGGAGAGGATTGCGGTGATCCTAATGTCTGGTGAATGCAGCTGCCATATCATAGCTGCAGACTTCAATAACCAACACCCAGAATGACCACCAGTTTCATACAGCACTGTCATATACCTGATATCCAAATTCTAAGAAACTGGGACTGCGGCCAACAAGCCACGTAGCGGTCTGCCGAAAACTGCTACTGACAAGGAAACCCCAACAATGGTCTTGGCGTCCTTTGCAAAGAGTCCACAACGTAGCACATGTAGTCTCCCAGCAGAATGTGGTGTCAGCCATTGTACAGATCCTTCACACCGTTCATTGGCATCCGTTCAAGATCCAGGAGCAGCAGCAACTATCAGAGGATTACCCTGATAGATGTGTCGAGTTCTGCACCTTGGCTTTAGACAAACAGCAACTGGATCACTCATTTGCATAGGGCATTTTGTTCAGTGATGAGGCCAATTTTTATGTCATTGGTGAGGTTAACCGTCGGAACCACACAGGTACTGGAGTGACAGGAACCCTCACTGGATGGAACCATCCAATGTCATTTTTAATGTAAAGGTTATGGTGTGGTGTGGAATATGGGTAACCCATGTAATCGGACCCATTTTCATCGACAATAACTTAAATGTTCAGTGCTACCTGAAAATGCTGTAGGAAACAGTGTTCCCTTCCCTTCTGAATGAAGATGGTAGTTTCCCCTATCATTTCCAACATGATTGAGCTCCACCACACCACAGAGCAACTGTTAGTCAATGGCTAGATGTTCAATTCCCTGGTCATTGGATTGGCCGGCGTGGCCCTGTCGAATGGCCACCCAGATCCCCCGACCTCACACCACTCAACTTTTATCTGTGGGGTAATCTGAAACACCTGGTGTATGCTGAGAAAATCCCCAACAAACACCACCTTCAGCAACGCATCCTGGAGGCCTGGGCCACTAGTATATCTCCCGATATTCTTGTGCGGGTGCATAACAACTGAAGCAAGCGCCTTCAGCTCTGTGTTCAGCAATGGGGACAACGCATTGAATCACAGGGTACTTTAGAGGTTATTATTTCAAATTTCTGTGTTGATAACTTGTGAACTGCAACACATATGTCAAATCTGATTACATCAATTAATTTCTGAGAAAATTCTGGTCTTGTATTATATGCAACTTTTGCCCCTTACCATTTGAAAAATTTGACCTTGATCCAATATGACTGATTTCAAGATGGCAGCCATGTTCCGGAAATAGTCTAAAAGGTAGGCCCCCTCACCCATTCTTTTCTGGGGTATTCAGATATTTCATTTTATCTTCCATTTCTGAAATACAAGGGTGTCCTGTGACTTTTGACTCACACTGTATATATGTGTGTGTATAATGTTTTTGTATTTGTGCTAAAACACTTTTACTGAATAGTAAAAGATATATTAATCATGACAAAAGTACTTGGGAAATCGTTTTAGAGTTTGTATTGTGGTTTAAATGATGCAAGTGCCATATGTGGCTTTAAAACAGTTCTAGATATAAATAAAAATAACAGAGGTGGGCTTTGCAAGAGAGACACCATTCCCTAGTCAATTTGAATGTCAGTTGACCTCATATGCAGATCATGTAGAAATTACTAAATAAAATGATACGTAAGTAGTGTGAGGAAAAAGGGTATGCAAGACACATGGTTTAATCAAATTCGTTTTATAAGTGATTGGTGCTCACTTTACTTTTCTTTGAAAACTGCACTACTTCTGACCATCAAATAGACTACCATTTTCATCTCTTACTGCTATGTACTGTTTATATTAAATAGTCATTAGCCTGAAGTTCCCCATATAGGTTTTATACACTGCTGGACAATTGCTAAGGACGGATCATAAACGGCTATATAGCGCATAAAAAAGTAAGTGTGGTTGGATGCCAAGTGATATAAAATAATGTCAGAATGCCAGGACATTACAAGAAAGGCAATTTATTGTGCTCTGAAATCCAGAAGGCTTTGGAACGTGTTCAAGGGACAAACAGGCCATTTTGTGCAGAATACGTAAACGTGAAAAATGCAATTACCGTCTGCAGGCGTTCCGGCGTAAGATGTGAATACGGGATATGGCCACCATGGAGGGCGATGCAAGATTCCACACGTCGTGTCATGCTTTGCACAACATTATCAAGCAGCTGTTGGGGTAATTTATCCCATTCCTCTGTCAGTGCACGGATGAGGGTGTCCTTGTTTATTGGAGAGCATTGGCGACTAGCAAGACTCCTCCCCAAAGCATCCCACACATTTTCAATGGGATTCAGATCTGGAGAACGTGCTGGCCATACGAGGCGTTGAATATCCTCGCTCTCAAGACACTCCTGGACAGCGACTGTTCGATGACATGTTGCGTTGTCGTCCATGAAAATGAATCTATCACCGACAGCACCACGGAACATGCGAACATGAGGTAGCAGAACATCATTAATGTATCGTTTGCCAGTCATAGTACCAGTTGGAAGCACATAGAGGGATGTACGGCCATTGATCATGATGCCAGCCCATACCATGACACTGCATGTCGGATATCGGTCCCTTTCCTGTATGTTTGCTGGACAATATGCAGTACCACTATCACGCCAGATCAGTTGTCGTCGACAATCAGACGATAGACTGTATCTACTCTCACCTGAGAAGAGGACAGCAGACCAGTCGTTATCAATCCAATTGCGATGTTGATGGCATCATTGCAAACGGGCGGTACGGTGACGTCTGGACAATGGGATGCACACAACAAGACGGCGGGCGTATAGTCCTCCTTCATGCAAACGTCTGGCGGCAGTTTTTGGGAGATCCGCTTGCCAGTAGCAGCCATAAACTGATTTGCTACCTCACTAGCTCTGCTGTGCCGGTGTCTTTTTGTTGATAGCACTATGTACCAATCTTCTACAGGTGTCATACTGCGAACACGACCTCCCCCGTGACGTTTGCTACACTCTCCATTTGTTTGAAATGATTTCCAAAGCCTTGAAACAACACTGTGGCTGACGTCGAACTCCCTGGCAACATCTGTTATTTTTTGCCCTTCTTCAATTTTGCCAATAATACGGCCACGCGTAAAATCATCTAGGTGATGTCGGGAAGACATACTGAAAATTGCAAGTTCGTCAATTGATTCTTTCCCTTTCAACTTTGTGTTTGAACAACAACTGTCAATACGCGTCAAATCCTTTATATCTCTAATCAGCGCTATGACGTCACGAACAAGTTCGGCAATCCAAAATTTGCATACGCACAACACGTCTTACTGTATCCCGCACTTATGCTAATTTCCACATTTTCCTGCCTTCCATTTTATGGTTGCTATCGTTGCTATTGTCATCCGTCCTTAGCAATTGTCCGGCAGTGTATAAGCCTGCAAACTTCAAAGCTGAAAAAAAAAGTCTGCCTATTTGGTTTCCATATTAGTAAAATATTTGTCTGGTTTAAAAGACTTGATGGATTGTAATCCCATGTCTTGTAAATTTGAGTGTTTTTCCTGCTTTGATCCAAATCCTGGGTTTAAGTCTTGGTTGTAGCATGAGCATTATGCAGTAAGCCCTCATTACAACATGATTTGCTGAATGCTAATTTGCTATAATGCTGTTCTTCTATTTTAATCTGTATCTCACTATTGTACTGCCACAGCTTACTTTAACACTGTTTTACAGGAGCAGGTAGGATGATAAATCTTAAAAATATAAACAACATCAAACAGAGGTCATCGCTTTTCCACGTTTATAAGCGAGTCACGGAAAAATTCTCATCGGCCACCACCGGGAATCAAGCCCCAGAGTCTTCCACTTACGCGCCGGATATGCTTCCACTGCACCACGACGGCCTCTAATTCCTCCAGATTCACACACACTAACTGCCAAGCCACTTTGGCAGGTTGCTTCTTGGCAGTTAGTGTGTGTGAGTCTGAAGGAATTTGAGGCCGCAGTGGTGCAGTGGAAACATATCCGGCGCATAACTTGGAAGACCCTGGGTTCGATTCCCGGTGGCGGCCAATGAGAATTTTTCCGTGACTCACTTGTAAACATGGAAAGAACGATGAACTATATTTGATGTTCCTGGTCTATGTCAAATGTCTGTATTAATTAAATGTAAACAAACTAAAAATAAGCTTTGATTTTTAATCAGGTGCAGGAGAGGTTCCTCTGTGGCCAAGCTCGCATGTGCTGTTACCTTAAAACATACCTGCTTTATAACTAAGGTAAAATTGCACATTGCGTTTGCTTGTGTACGAGTCTCCTGCTTGATCATGATTCATACTCTGCAGCACTGAGTCGCTGATTTCAACACTAAGGAAAATCTTGCTACATGAAGATACATTCAGTAACTTTTGTCAGTACACATTATTGACACAATTTCCCACTTGCCCTTTTGGTTGCAGCTTTAATTATCATGGCATTATTTCTAGTTACAGCCCTTGCAGTTAACAATGGCACATAAAAATTAAATGGCATCGATGTCTGGAGCTGGAACAAAGACTACAAAGGGAGTTTGGAAACTAAATTGGATGTTTTAAAATGAATTGATTCCGATTAACAGCAATAGACATGTGCAATAATTTAAGACTAACAGGTTCAACTGTTAGTTTTAAATTAGCAGCAAGTAAATTGTTAGTCTATTTTAGCAGCAGGAAGTCTGCTTTTCCACTCCACCCAACAAAATTAGATATGACTAAGCCAATGATTATGACTGAAATGAAGAGACTTCTACTGAAAAAAATGCACAATTTAAAATTCTATTAAATTCAATCGTTATTCAAAAAAAGGGGGGCGCATTTGGTGTTTATGAAGATCTCAAGAAAGCTCAGCCTGAAAAACTGTGGAACCATTTAACTTTGGTAAGGGGTGGTTCAATAGATTTAAAAAGCAGTCATTTGCCACAAACTTATTTCAGAAAAGAAAAGAAAAAAAAAAAAAACTTGTTAAAATTATTGAGTTGAGATGTTATACTGCTCAGTAAGTTTTTAACATTGATGAAACAGGACTTATCTGAAAACAAATTCCTAACAGAAATTTCATATAAAAAAAAAAAAAAAAAAAACTGTGCCAGGTTTAAAATGCCAAAGGATCAGCAAGTACATTATCAATTAGTACTCATATTTTATTAGTTCGTGGTTGAATATCTACCATCCTTGAGAAAACTTGAAAATTACATTGCTTCAGAGCAGGAATTGAACCAGCATCTCTCAATTTGCATTTAAGCTGTGGGTTCGATTCCTGCTCTGGGGCAATGTGATTTTCAAGTTTTCTGAAAGAAGGATGGTACATGTTGAACAGTGAACTAGTAATGTACTTGTGCTATGTACTTTCCATGTGTTTGTGAGGAATATTTTTCTTCCTTCATTTCTATTCCAAAGGATCATTTGATGTATTGCTAAGTTGTAACATTGTGGGAGATTTCAAATTAAAATACCTTTTTGTTTATCAATTGGGAAATCCAAGCACTCTTAAAGATTTTGAGAAAAAATGAAGGTACCAGTAATTTGGAAGGCTAATGAGAAAGCTTAAGTAACAAAGTTCCAAGCCTTTTTTTCATTGTCAAAGTATTGAATTCTTCTGTACCAGCAATGGAAAGATAATGTACAAAAAATAATCATGCTTACAAAGCAATTCAGATCGTGGACAGAATGCCATGATATCCATGCAAAGAGAGCTTAAAAGATTTGAACAGTCATATAAAAATTGTTTACATGTCTCCAAACACCACATCTCTGATCCAGTCAATGGTTCAAGGAACTATTGCCACGTTCAAAGCCTACTACATAAGGAAAACCTTTCTCCAAGCTGTTAGAGCCACCAGCACACTGGAGAAAATGCACCCAAGCATAAAGGAATTTTTGGAGTCTTAAACATTTAAATTGGCACCAACATTTCATATATCTTGGATGAAGTAACTCAATGAATGGAGTGTGGAGGAAACATTGGGAGAATTGCATGGAAGATTATCAAGGATCAGGTAAGATCCCCCTATGTGAACATTTAAGAGAAAATTGTTGAGCTCAGAAAAAAGTGGGATTGGATGATATTAACGATATACAAGAACTAATTTGCAGTGACAGGGATGGCATATCTAATGAAACACTCGTGGAAATAACAAATGAAGAATATACAGTTCAGGAAGGTGATGCTCACTCAAGATGCTGTAGATTAATGTCACTCATCATAAAAGGGCAGAGTAAAGCTAAAGAATAAGAATTAAATCCCTTACATGATTTTGTAAGAGAGGAACAGGCCAAAGTATAGTGCTCACTTGACTGTGTTTTCAGTCTGAAAATACACATGACAGCCCAAAGTCATCAAATAAAAAAAATTGATTAAATTAGCACCATACATTTAATTTTAATACGTAAAGTAGTTTATTACCACATAAACATGTGTGTAGAATAATGTATACGTCTTTAAGAAATAAAAAATTTTACCAACATTTGTATGAGTTTTCACTATCATTTCTTATTTATTATATTCACATATACCCCACCAGTAACATAATTAACAAAATATCCTGTCACAGCAGCCAGAACTCACACAAACATGGGTACATCTTATTAAAAAAAAAAGTCCTTTTTTAGTGCTCTGTTTTTCTGAAAGAAATTATATCTTAACTTGGAAATTCCTGTATTTGTTCTTCAGCTGTGCCTCATTTCAATCCCTTGAAACAGTAATTCATGCTCCGATTCCTTATAGATTTTCCATGCTAAAGTGTGATAGTTGAACTGAACCCAACTGTTATACCAATTACTCATGCTCAGCTTTTTTTTTATTTAGATTTTCTACACTTCAGCAGGTTAGTAAAAAGAGAAAAGTAAAACCCTTGCCTTCTCTTCAGTAGTCATTTATTTTTAGACATCCTCCTGCATAGCTTTTGTCTGTGCAACAATTGATTAAGCATATGATTTATGTTCCATCATTTCACAAGCTATTTCATATATGTCAAAATTTAATGCTCCACCCCAAGAATGATTCTTCAATTATATCTGAGATGGAAAGTTTGTGACTTATATTAACTGGCATGTGATGAATAATATTGTGTGTCAGTTTATGTTCAGTATTTGTTGTTCATATCATGTACCAATTGCAAATAAGTATGAAGCCCAGGTGTGAAGTTCGACTCAGTGCCAAGCTAGGTCATATATTGTTCGTTAATTTCTGCAATAATTCTTTCCATTTAGCTTTGCATATACAGGATTCTTAGGAAAGTCCGTTACCCCCCACCCCTCTAACTTTTAAACCGTGTATCGTACTGCCATGGAAGTAACGTGTACTTATAGGAAAGTGACCATGTGCAATCCAAATTGGATGTGCTTGTAGCACCCCTAGTGGAGAAATATGGAACTTATCAAAACTAAAACCACAAGAGATACGCAAAAAGGTCCAATTACAAAATGAAAGAGTGGTGTTTAATTAGTACAAAACTACACTTGGTTCAACAGAAACACTTACAGAAAAGGCAACAAAACGCGAACAAAGCATCGGATATCCTGCTGCTAGCATGCGACAGCAAAAGAAAAGTGGTTACATGTTATAACGTGTAGTTATGCTAATTTCAAGTATGACGTTAAGTGACTCCAGACAGCCGAAGGGCTACAAATGATGGGTGAGAATTGAGAGTGAATCAGAGTATGAGGTCGGCAGGTAGATGGCTATCTTCACGAATGAAGAGTACTGTGGTATGGTCATGCTGTACGGCAAATGTCAGCAGAATGCAAATAAGGCTGCGAGGTTGTATGTACAGACAATTGGCAATGTTGTCTGGCGCCTGCGAGAAACAGGAAGCATTGCTGAGCGGCATCGTTCCGGTCCCGTTGGTGCCGGTGTGCGAGTACATCCTGCGGATGTTTTGGGCTATGTTCTTTCTAATTCCCTAAGTAGTACTACGGCAGTGAGCTGTGTGTGTGGATTATCGGCATCAATGGTGTGGCAAATCTTGAACGAACATGGTGTGCATCCCTACCGTGATGCTGTCATGCAAAACCTGATGCCTGGAGACCTTCAAAGGCGGTGTAACTTTTGTAACTTCATCTTGAACACCTTACAGGAAAAGCCGTGGTTTGTGGACAACGTCCTATGGACTGATGAACCATCATTTACAAGGGGCGGGATCATCAATCGCCAGAACTCCCACTACTGGGATATGAGAAATCCACACATGATGAGACAAGCACACCATCAAGTATGTTGGTCACTTAATGTTTGCCGTGGAATGTGGCAAACATCTGTAATTGGACCTGTGTTCATTGAGGGAAATGTAACAGGTCAGTGTAACTTGCAGCTGTTATGTGGTTCAGTAAGCGATTGGTTGGATGATGTTCCTTTGAATACGTTACCACGCATATGGTTTCAACATGACTGCTGTCCTTCCCACGAAATCTTTCTAGTTCCCTCGTTCTTATCTTGCACGTTTGGCAACAATATTATTGGGTATGGTGGTTGTACGGAATGGCCGATGTGCGTCATCGCTGATGGTGCACACTTCGAACAATGTGTACGGTAGACTACTCGCCAGGTTAGTTGCATTTGTACTACACAACTGTGTGTTGCATCTGTGTTGTTTTGTGTGTGAAGTTTATTACCGTAATTTTCGTTTGTATTATCCGCAGACCACGAAATTCACATATTTTTTTTTTCCTTCGTGTAATCTGCAGACTGTGACATTAAGAGGAAAAAATCGCTGTATAATCCGCACATCATAGATTTTGAATCGGAAGTGGAATTTCCGACAGAAAAGTCGATCACATAATGACCCATGAGTCCAAAGAAGTAAGGGGGAAAAAAACCGATTTTATTAAATGAAGAAATTCATTTTTAAAGGTTACTTTTTCATATTTTTTTTTTATCTCCGGACAGATAAAGGGTGTGGCATCCATAGACATGCCGATGCAGCTCCAGAGTATTGCATTACACCTTGCCAATGACAAAAGGCTGATACAGAACAAGTTATAGAAATACTGTATGTACTCGCGTATAAGTCAAAAGTTTTTGGAGGAAATCCTGCTTTCAGAGTCGGGGGATCGGCTTATATGTGGGCCAATAAATAAAACTTCCGTGAATTCTCCGGCGGAATTTACCTATGGATTTGTTTATGTTCTAAACCGTGAGTGGTACGCCCAGCTTGGGCGGTACACTCACTTTTGCTGCAGTGGCAGAAGAGAAAACATCTAGAACATCTCCTGAAGATAACCCAGTAGAGGGTAGAAAGTGCTTGAGGCAATCTGCGTTGGAATGGCTTAGGGTGTGGTTGGTTGTTCGTGGGGTGTTGAGGAGTCCAAGGAATGAATTGTGTGTAAATATTTGTATATACGTTTTTAACTTTTTCGTTTGGAATTTATATGTTTGTAAATAAGCAGTTTGTATTTGTCCATAATATCAAAAGATTTTGTGTTCAATAATTGGTTTTTAGCAACGAAAGTTAGGTTTTAGAAGCTGGTGGGAAGGGTGGGAAAGGGGGAGGATACAATTTTGCAACCTGGACAACAAGGCACTTCATGGACTAGAGCGTTGGTAGAGCATTTGAAAGAACCTGAAGACCAAAAATAGAACACCGCACCGGAAGCCTAAACCAAGCACGACGGCAGAAAGAATGGAACGTGTAGTGAAATGTTAAAAGAGGTAAGCAACCTTGTAAATATTATATTTGTATGCACGCAAATTTAAGAACAGCTGTGGCTTCCGCTATAGATGTTTTTAACCTGAATTTATATTTAATGGGAAAAGTTGTACTTTAAATTTAAGTGAGCTAAAATAACTGCAATATCAGCAAGCAAGTTTACCTTGATCGTTGTCCTCTTGCTGACGTTGAAGTGCTGAGTAAAGTATTGGTGTTGAATTAGGCTGAAGGCCAGGGTTTCATTGATTTGTCACCTTAGAACATTTGGCATGAAAAGGAGTGTAATTTGTGGTGAACTTGAAGCACAAGATTTAGAAAAAAATGTAAAAGCACAATAAAGAGCTAAAATAGCATGAAAAAGAAACATAAGAAAACTGAGACAGGTATCATCCTACCAAACTCTTGCAAAATACATTTTGGGCCAATGCTGTGGTGCCCATCATCAGAACATTGCCAGTTGTCAATTCCTATTAGTAGTTCTAATTCTGACTATTAGATAGCTCTAATCATTCTACTATTCTCTTTTACGTGCAATATTTCAAAATAACTTGTACAATACTCTGGAGGACAATGCTTACCTTGGCATTCCTTGCTAGCAATGAGAAACATTTCACACACGTGTTTTCCGGTCTTTGTTGATGTTATTGTCCTAAAGTCTGTTGTATGAGATGAATAGCTTTACTTCACACACTTTTTGCTGGGTATACTCGGTGGATCTTCGCTTTAGGATTCAAACACATAAATTTTACCGTTCTTTATACTCTAAATTTTCGCCCAGTCTCTGGGCATCCTCAGGAGCGTGGCGACTTTTCCACTGATGTTCGTGGTTAACTTCGCACTAATGGAGTCCGATACTCCTTGTTGCCATTCGTCGGATATACTTTCTTGGATATATTTCGTTATCAAGCCCTGCTAGCGCCATCTATGTTTCATTAAAATAACTTTTTTTTCACTTTTTTTATTTCTTTTTCTATCCCGGTTTTTTTTTTTTTTTTGTCTTTTTTTCTTTTGTTGTTCTTTTTCTTGTCTTATTAGTTCTTTCCACAGGCTAGATAATCGTTCTGGTTACATACCCTTGCTTTATTTTTATAGATTAAGATTGCTTCTTCCCTCCTCATTTGCCTTTCAGATTTTTTATTCTTTTTAGCATTTTAATTTCAGTGAATTTTGGGAAAGTCTGGTTTTCAATGCAGAACTGCACTAAAGCAGTTTTGGCTTCTTTTTTTTTTTTTTTTTTTGCCAGTTAGATATGTGTTGTTTGTCTTTTTTTTTTTTAATCTGTTTTTCGTACTTCCAATGTACGATATTGGGGGTATGTGTGCAATTGGAAATTCGTAGGATCCTGATTCTTCTAGCATTTTTTCCTGTTTTTTTGTTAAGTCATATTTTTCAAGGTGTGCACTGAGCTTCCTAGTTGTAAGTCATATTTAGCACATTGCCTATTGATTTCTTTACTAATTCCTTCCAAGTATGGGAAAGCACCAATGTATTTCAATTTTTTATTCCTCATTTTCCTTTGGTTGTGCACTTCTTGGCCTTCTTTACTCTGAGTCATATGCTTTTTACTCTCATGTATCCATTTTTTAATTAGATTACTCGGGTAACCATACTCTTGTGATATTTTAGAGATAAACTCTAGCTCTTGATTTTTTAGCCTGTTGTTAGATGTGTGTGTGTGTACGCTCGCCGTATCAAGTTTACTATGCTGTTTTTTTTTTGTATCACTGGGTGGTGCGACGAGTATGGTATCAGTACAGGTATGTAAGTTGCTTTCCTGAACACAGAGTATTCAAAGCTATTTTTGTTTTTCTTTAGCTGAATGTCCAGGAAGGATAGGCGATTATCCTCTTCAAACTCTATAGTGAGCTCTATGGTGTTACAAATTTCGCTCAAACGCTGTGCTAGATCTTGTAGCTCGGCTTTGTTAAGTTTTGACATTATAATAATGTCTTCTACATATCGAGCATAAAGTATTGGTTTTCAGATAGTTTGAATAATTTCTTTTTCGAGGTATGCCATAATCACTCATGCGTATAATGCCGATAATGGGGATCCCATAGGGCCACCTTGTGTTTGTTTATATATATTTCCTTCAAAATGGAAGATATTGTTTCCCTTGATGAAATATAAAGTATTCTTTATTTCTTTCAGTTGGGACATGTTTAGTTCTTTGTTGATGTTTAGTTGTCGCATAATTAATTTGATGGCTAAAATTAATTCAGTACTCCTGTCGAGCTAGCCATCGAATTAATTATGCGACAGCTAAACATCAACATAGAACTAAACATGTCACAACTGAAAGAGTTAAAGAATACTTTATATTTCATCAAGGAAAACAATATCTTCCATTTTGAAGGAAATATATATATAAACAAACACAAGGTGGCCCTATGGGATCCCCATTATCGGCATTATATGCAGAAGTGATTATGGCATACCTCGAAAAAGAAATTATTCAAACTCTACCTGAAAAACCAATACTTTATGCTCAATATGTAGACGACATTATTATAATGTCAAAACTTAACAAAGCCGAGCTACAAGATCTAGCAGAACGTTGTTTTTTTTGTTTTGTTTTTTTTAGCCCCCGCACGGGGATAACTGGTTCTCCAGTTATTTGGGGAGCGGCGCCCCCACGGCTCGAGCTGACCTTGTGACTGGTCAACATCTTGTCATGCCACCGCTTGTTTTTTTTGTTTTTTTTTTTTTTTGTTTTTTTTCTTGAGTTTGCAGGGACGGCTGTTCATCCAGCTGTTGGGGAGTCTCGCCCCTACGATCCCGAGTTGGTCTTGTGCCTCGCTTTTTCGTTTTTATTTATTTTCTGCACTGGCCAGTTGCCCGTGTTGTACACTCTACCTAATCGCTACCACGCTATGTACTAACACCCCGGTCTTGGGATTTTGTTACCCTCCACTACTAACTGTTTATATTAACCGCTCAGTTCGTAGGTTGCTGAGATTCCGTTTAGGTTCCACTCCAGGGTTTTGTCTTCCTTGGATTACTTTTTCCCTTTTAGCTGGTTTGGGTGCTAGACCTACCTGCATGTTTGCAGCGTGTGGAGACCCGTGAGTCAGAAATGGGATGTCTGGTGGCTGAGGTCGCAGGAGACCGGAGAAGTGCCTCCTGTGTACCAACACTCCTCTTCGACCCCGGCTTCGCTGTAAACGGGAGGCTAGAGACTAACCCACCTCTAGTCAGAAGTCTTGTACCAAGTTGTGTACAGTGTTTTAACGGCTTTATTGTCGTATAGCATGGCAGGCTAAGCCCTGGGGCTGTGGGATCATGCCAAAGGCATTGGCATGACGGAACTCTGGAGGCCGAAGTGTCTGCCGAGTGCGTGTGATCACAGCCAACAGACTATATCTGCAGCGTATAAGCTCCAGAACTGTGTCAGCGTCATTTTCTTGGCTTGCAGACCTCCAGTTCTCCCTTGTAGGGCTAGGTGGTGGGTGGAGTAGTCTGCAGACGAATTCTCCTCCTTTTTTCCATGGGTTAAAACAAAAACAAAAACTCCAAACTCAAGTCACCTGAGAAAATGATAGTTGACAACGACTCCCCTTCGTCTTCTCAACCTACCAAGTCCCATAACCTTAAACGTTCTTTAGATCATGACCTGGACCAAGAACGTGGAACCTCTTCTTCGGCAGCTGTACCAGTCTCTCTGAAGCGTCGTCTCCCTCGATTGCTGTGAATACGCATGCTACACACTTAGTTGTAGAATCCATCGATCCGAATGAGAGACTGTCCACCAGATCTCCCTTTTTCATTTCTAAAGCTTTGGACGCTGCGGCTGGCTCCTTGAAGTCTGTGAGGAAGCTTTGCTCTGGGGACCTGCTTGTCCAAACTTGCAGTGTTTCTCAGAGTAACACTCTTCTGCACCTCACTAGTCTTCAAGGCATTCCTGTCAAAGTGACACCTCACCCGTTTTTTAACACCTCTCGGGGTGTTATTTCGGAGTTTGATCTCTTAGCGTGCAGTGAGGACTAATTGGTGAGTGAACTGGCAAATCAGGGTGTTATTGCTGCACGTCGTATGATGTTCCGGCGCGATGGTTCTTTGATTAAGTCTAAAAATGTAATCTTGACCTTTAACTCCCCGAAAGTTCCGACCGAAATCAAGGCTGGCTACTTGGTCTGTGGAGCTCGCCCGTACATTCCCAGTCCTCTGCGCTGTTTCAGGTGCCAGAGGTACGGGCATTCACAACGTTCCTGTAACAGTTTCGCTCGTTGCGCAAATTGTGGCTCTAGTGAAAATGACTGGGAAGGTTGCACTTCTGCGGCCTGCTGTGTTAACTGTGGTGAGGCCCATGCAGCTTACTCCCACAACTGTGTATGAAATGGAAGGACGAGATGGCGATCCAGCGCCTCAAGACCCTGGAAGTCCTCTCGTACCCTGCTGCCAAGGCCAAGTTGGGTATTCCCAACAACCGACAGCGTACTTTTTCCGCAGTAGTTCAGTCTCTGCCACAACCTGTGCAGCCCTTTGTCCCGCGCCCTGTAGCTCTCGCCGGACTTGCCAAAAGATCTACAGCTGAAGAAGCGACACAGGTGGATTTCTCCGAGCACCAGCTTATTCGACCAGCTGACTCTGCGCCTTCTCTTTTGAAGACTACCGACTCTTCCAGTTCCCAGCAGAAAGCTTGCACGTGTGGAAGAGCCGGCCCTAAATCCACAAAGGTGTTCAGTGTCCATCCAACCCATCCAACTGTCGCGGTCCAACTGACCAACATTGCAACTGTCCCAGACTCAGCAAGGTCCCCACCCTCAACTAACATTATGGAGGAACATAAGGGGGAGGAGAGTGACAGTTCGTCCCTGTCCTGTGACTCATCTTTTGTGTAGTTGTGTTCGTTTTCGTGATGTGCGTTTTCATTTTTTTTTTCATTCTCATTTGTTGATCGGGGACGCCGCTGCACTGCAGCGGCTCCTAAATGACCACTGCGATACTGCTGCTGTGTTTTCATTTTTTTTTTTTAAATAAATTGACTTTTGTAAACGTATCTGGATTTTGGCCCTATCGTCACTCTCATTCCTCAGTTTTACTTAATCAGCTAGTTTCTAACCATTGTACCATGTTTTTAATACTGTTTGTTTCATTGTCTTTTTCGGCCCTTCCATCATTCTCATGGTTCGGTTTTACTTGGTCAGCCAGATTTTGGGATTTATGCCACGTTTTTAATACTGTTTGTTTGTCTTGTGTCTGGCGCTCTTTGGCCAAACATGGCCCTTGCGCCATAAAAATCAATCAACCAACCAACCAACAGCGTTTTAGCGAAATTTGTAACACCAGAGAGCTAACTATAGAATTTGAAGAGGATAATCGCCTATCCTTCCTGGACATTCAGCTAAAGAAAAACAAAAATAGCTTTGAATACTCTGTGTTCAGGAAAGCAACTTACATACCTGTACTGATACCATACTCGTCGCACCATCCAGTGATACATAAAAAAAACAGCATAGTAAACTTGATACGGCGAGCGTACACACACACATCTAACAACAGGCTAAAAAATCAAGAGCTAGAGTTTATCTCTAAAATATCACAAGAGTATGGTTACCCGAGTAATCTAATTAAAAAATGGATACATGAGAGTAAAAAGCATATGACTCAGAGTAAAGAAGGCCAAGAAGTGCATAACCAAAGGAACATGAGGAATAAAAAATTGGAAATACATTGGTGCTTTCCCATACTTGGAAGGAATTAGTAAAGAAATCAATAGGCAATGTGCTAAATATGACTTACAATTAGGAAGCCCAGTGCACACCTTGAAATATATGACTGTCAAAAAAAAAAAAAACAGGAAAAAATGCTAGAAGAATCAGGATCCTACGAAATTCCAATTGCACACATACCCCCAATATCGTACATTGGAAGTACGAAAAACAGATTAAAAAAAAAAAAGACTTAAACAACACATATCTAACTGGCAAAAAAAAAAAAAAAAAAAAAAAAGCCAAAACTGCTTTAGTGCAGTTCTGCATTGAAAACCAGACCTTCCCAAAATTCGATGAAATAAAAATGCTAAAAAAGAATTAAAAATCTGAAAGGCAAATGAGAAGGGAAGAAGCAATCTTAATCTATAAAAATAAAGCAAGGGTATGTAACCAGAACGACCCTAGCACATTATCTAGCCTGTGGAAAGAACTAATAAGACAAGAAAAAGAACAACAAAAGAAAAACAGACAAAAAAGACAAGAAAACCGGGATAGAAAAAGAAATTTAAAAAAAAAGTTATTTTAATGAAACATAGATGGCGCTAGCAGGGCTTGATAATGAAATATATCCAAGAAAGTATATCCGACGAATGGCAACAAGGAGTATCGGACTCCATTAGCGCGAAGTTAACCACGAACATCGGTGGAAAAGTCGCCACGCTCCTGAGGATGCCCAGAGACTGGGCAAGAATTTAGAGTATAAAGAATGGTAAAAATTGATGTGTTTGAATCCTAAAGCAAAGATCCACTGAGTATACCCAGCGAAAAGTGTGTGAAGTAAAGCTATTCATCTCATACAACGGACTTTAGGACAATAACATCAACAAAGACCGGAAAACATGAGTGTGAAATGTTTCTCATCACTAGCAAGGAATGCCAAGGTAATCATTGTCCTCTAGAGTATTGTACAAATTGCCAGTTGTGCTGCTATTGTGGCCAGCGAACCTTTTGTTATTTGAATTGCCACTAGTGATTACTCCATTCGTATAGATTCTCATAAAGTTTGTAATGTACTTCTCATAATGTTCAAAGCACTTGTGTATGGATGTCCCTTTTTAAAATTTTGAGAATGAAACAAGATGCTAATGATCCTATTGTGTTCAAAGAATCAGAAGTATTAGTTAGCACTTTTTTAAAATAGGATAATGGGAATTTTCAGACCATCTATCCCATTATAGAAAAATCATGCTGTGATAACCAGTGATTTAATTGAGATGAAATGTTTACAGAGTAAATGGTTTGGTGGATAGTGGCTGGAAGGTGTATGATTAAAATTTTCATGCACACAGTTTTTTCATTATTATTAGTTATGTGTTTTATAGCACTGGAATAATATTTTAATATAGCAATATTAATTAATAAAAAACCATGGAAAAATGAGAGATCAAGATTGCACGATCTGGGACAGTTTTCATCCATAGGCAGTTGAAAATAAAGCAGTGGAGAAGAAAAAGAAATTGCTGATGGAATGAGAGGTGAACAATCTGAAGAGCATAACTAGTGGAAAAATAATTTAAATTACGGGTTGTGTAGAGGTAATTTGTATATATTTGGTGGTCAAAATTTCAAACTAGAGCTTAGTTCACTAACTGGAGCTTACCTCACTGGAGTAGTTGTAACACCTTGAAACAATAGGTGTTACGCACCTAATATGGTGTGGGAGCACCCTTGGCATTTAAAACTGCTTGAATCCTCCCTGGAATGGATTCATACAAGTCCTGGATGGTGGTAAGTGGTATGTTATACCATTCTTCCTGCAGAAACTGCTCCAATTCCTTGAGGATAATGGGATCACACTTTGTTTTCCAACACAGACCACAGGGGCTCAATGATGTTTAAGTCCTGTGATTCTGCAGGCCAAAGAAGGTGTGCAACTTCATCCTCATGTTCCTCAAACCATGATTGAACAGTTCGACTTCTGTGAACCGGGGCATTATCATCTTGAAAGATGCAATCCCCTGATGAAAACAATGTCTGCGCAATTGAATGCACATGGTCGGCCAAAAGAGTGACATAGTCACAGCTAGTGATCCGTCCGTGTAAGGTGATAATGGGAGCTGCTGCAAACCATGAGATCATGGCTCAAGCCATTACGGAACCACCCCCCATGCTTCACTGTAGGAAGGAGACAGTCTGGGTTGTATGCTTCTGCGTGGGTTCTCCACACGTGAACCCGTCCTGTGGTGGGGAATAGTGAGAAACTTGATTCATCAGAAAACAAGACATGTTTCCAGTGATTCGCCGTCCACGTTTTTATGTTCCTGGCACCAGTGTAGTCTCAGTTTCATTGCACCTGTGACACCAGGGATTTTGCAATTGCAGCTCTGCCATAGTTTGGAACCAAGGCCTACTACTAAGCAACAGTTATGCAATTCCCTTCGTACGGTATGGGTCAACACTGGGTTTTGGAGATGTGCATTCAGCTCAGTAGTCACTTTCATCGCCATGGTCTCCCTCCTTGTGGTCACAATCCTCTTTAATGTCCTCCTGTCTCTCGCAGTGAGTTTGGTTTTCCTTCCACAGTTGTGTCTCGCAAATGATGATGTGCCGTGAACATTGTATGCTGTCATGACCTACGATCTGCCCTCTTTGGACCTCCAACAGGTCACTCATTGTGTCTTCACCTGGAACAAAATTATGCAAACACCAATTTACAATGCAATTACACAGACCCTTGAGACTATAAGCAACACTTTTTAATAAAAAAAATTGTAGCTACATGTTCGTTTTACGACCCTTTCCATCTCAATTCAGGCAGGGGGTGTCAGTTGACCACCGCCAATGTTTTTGAAAAAATTATGGTAGCTACTCCTAATAGAGATATAAAGAACTGCAAAAGGATTCTTCATAAAAAAAAAAAAAATTTGGTCGAGCTACAGCATTTTGAAAATAGGCAAAAAATACACTCGTGACGAAAATCATGTGAAACGCCAAATTTTTAAGTGCACACTGCTCCTGAACTATAACAGGTAGAGACTCGAATTTTTTTTTATTTTGAAGCTATTGAATTGGCCTTTCTTCAAATTTACAGAAATTGGTCAAACAAATGTTACCAGATGGCAAAAAAAAATTATATTTATTACAAAAAAAATTAATTTTCCACAAATTTAGGATTTTTTTTTTTTTTTAAGAAAAAGACTTATCAGGTGGGTAGGTGTGCCAACCTGCACCCCTACTAGGGTGGTTTTAGCAGTAATTTTATTTTTATCCTCTGATGCTTGTAACTCATAAAATTAATTTTTAAAATATGCAAAATTTCAAAAATCAACATTTTTAAATTGCAATATCTCAAAAACCAATTTTTTTTTAATTCTGAAATTTTGTCCAAACGATGTCCTAATGGTAGGTAGTTAACTGGGGGAATCAAGTTACTGGATTTTTGCCTTGAAATTTTCCTACAAATTTTTGAAAATTCGCTTCTCTCCTGCTCGAACTTCACGGTTGGGTTATTATCAAAAAAAAAAAAAAAAAAAAAATTCGAAAGATATTTCTGAAAAGTTTACCCGAGTGTGTATATATATATTCCAAATTGCAGTGTCAATCTATATTTTAAAGTCATTTTTATGATTTTCAATAATTGTCACCCATGTACATGTTTAATTTTTTTTATCCATAGTCTTTACACATACAATACTTTATCTCAGTTGCAGTTAAGATTCAATTTCTATTTACATAAAAAAAAGCCTCAAAAAAAGAAAATTATGAGCCTACCATCATAACTACAAATTATTCAAACTGAGAAAAGCTGCTGGATTTTATCAATTTCCTTCTCATCAAAGGTATGAAATCGTGCAGAACATCCAACAGGAGTTGGGGCATTCACCTTTAGAAGTACATTTTTAAGGACACTAGACACTTGACCTGTTTTCTTGCCACATTCTTCTGGCCACCAAAAACCTCTGGCTGGTCCATGAAAGATACTGTTATATCCTCGAATTCTTTAGATATGTTTGTAATCTGTCCCATCCATCCACCAGTTATCGTCATAAATGCATCCTATAAATTCTCCTATTTGAAAATCATTCACAGAAAATGTTTCTTTTTTGTTGGCTTGAAAATTGCACTGCTTTATGTGGGTGCCAGACTGTTCTGGCCATTGATGGTTTATTTCCTTGTACTAACCAGGAATGCTGTGACTGTATTTCAATAACAGATTTTACTGTATCCCACTCTTCTACTTTGCTGGTTCGATAGGATTGAACTTCACAAGTTGTGAGGAGTAGAAATTTAGTCTTTGGGATCAAGGGGGAGACAGTTTCAACAAATGAAGGTGCATGTCTTATAGCTTGTAAAGCTTCTTTCTGTAAGTTGAATTTAGTAGCAAAACCTTTGCACAGGCCACCTACACCATCACATGCACTCTTGCATTGGCCTGTGGCTGAGAAGATACACTTCCTTGTTACATTTGGGTCCCCCTTCATAAGTTCGTAGAACTGATATTTGCTTTTGAAGTGAAGTGCCCAGCTGCTCCATCCGAGACGAAAACCATTGTTTTAAATTCTTCCAAAGGACAAGTCTTAGCAATTTCACTTTTTGTGAGCAGAATGGCACGCAGAGCATGTGCTGTGTCATGGCTTATATCATTGCATGCTACCACAAAAGACTTAGTCTCATTTGGAAAGTATACAATGCATGTAAAGAGTGAGATCTGGACATTGTTTGCCAGTAGTAACTTTGCACTTCATCAGGTAGAATTACAGATCAGTTCTGAGCAAAGTCAAAGTGCTGTTAACACCAACACTGTACTATGTGCTGCAGACTGTTTAATCTCTGATATCCCATTTCTCTGGATCCGCTCATTATAACTTATGGAAGAGTTTCTTTTTCTCGATATACCCCACCTTCAGTAGCTCTTATTTTCATTGACTCCCCCAATGACTCTCAAGCAGCCTTAATAGGTGTTTCACAGTACTCCATAAAAATTGCCCAAGTTTCATAAAATCATGCACCACCATTTTCACTGTTACTAATTTTTTCTTGCCATTTTCGGATTTAGTCACATTTGACTACTTGGTGAATGCTTAGTGCGAGCCCTGCCAGTAATTGTGTTCTCCTGCTATTAAAAATTTACTAAATGTTTACAGTTCTCATTTTTTCACTTAATTCAAAAATTTGAAAAAAATGCCATTTTTCAAAAATTGGAAAAAAAATTGAAAAAGTGTCATTTTCAAAAATATGTAAGAAATTTTTAAGGCAAAAATCCAGTAACCTGACTCCCCAGTAAACTATCTACCATTAGGACATTGTTTGGACAAAATTTCAGAATTTTAAAAAATGGGGTTTTTGAGATATAGCAATTTAAAAATGTTGATTTTTTGAAATTTTGTATATTTTAAAAATTAATTTTATGAGTTACAAACATCACAGGATAAAAATAAAATTTCTGCTAAAAACAACCCTAGTAGGGATGCAGGTTGGCACACTTACCCACCTGATAAGTCTTTTCTTAAGAAAAAAAAACAACATACACATACATACATACATACATACATACATACATACATACATACATACATACATACATACATACATATCACTAGGCTGTTCTCTGAGATTCAGAGGTTAGCTCCAAAAGAAATACAAACTACCAGATATTTTACTTATTGCTGTCGTATCAAACTTCTCCATTTACAGCGATTTTGACATACAACTCGTGCTTCACTAATATCCATTACACGCCGTACACAAGATCTTTTATACTTCATACTCATAATCTTTTTCTCATGCAGACACTCCTGAATCTGATCCACCCATGTCTTCTTTGGCCTTCCTCTGCCTTTCCTTCCTGCCACTTGGGCTGAAAATATTTTCTTAGTAAGCATTTCATCACTCATTCTTTCAACATGGCCAAACCACCAAAGCATATTGGTCTCCACCTTGCTAACAACATTTTGCTTCACATCACACAACTGCAATACATCTTCATTTCTCACACAATCATATCGTGTCTTCCCACAAACCCCACGTAAATAACGCATTTCTCCAGCACACAAACGTCTCCTATGTTTCTTCTGCAGTACCCAGGTTTCACTACCATACATCAGAGTAGGAACAATTGCACTTTCATACACAGCCATGCGAGACTTTCTAGAGAACCCATCATTCCTGTGAAAACCTCCCAGAGCAGCTATGACTTTCAAAGAAGAATTCACTCTCCTATTGATTTCACCATCCAACTTGTTCTCTCTGTCAAACATGCTTCCTAAATACACAAACTCACTCACCTGGTCAATCACAGTGCCATTTATACTTACATTACATTCAGTGCTACCTGTTCTTCTCTCAAACACCATAACTTTGGTTTTTCCCTTATTTATACTCAGTTTGAATTTCATGCGAACTTCTAGCATCCGAGTCAACATACTCTGCAACTCACTTTTGCTCTCTGCCAACAGGACAGTGTCATCAGCATGTACAGCAATCTGCACACACGGATATCACCAAGACATAAACCACTATTATCTATTTTGGCCTCACGCATGCATGCATCCATAAATATATTAAACAGCCATGGTGACATTACACAACCTTGTCTAACTCCTGCACCAATGGAAAGCCATTTTGATAAAACACCATTCACTCGTACACAAGCTCTGCCAGCATACATGGCTTTTACACTATTAAGTAGATTACCAGTAACACCATATTCATTCAATACCTTCCACAAAAGTGTCCTATTCACTCGGTCATAAGCTTTCTCTAAATCTATGAAGGCAGTAAAAACTTTCTTCCCAACAGCCAGATACTTTTCAATCATGGTGCGTAATGCAAAAATCTGGTTAGTGCAGCCTTTACCAGGCATAAAACCACTCTGAACATCACACACTTTCAATGATGTAAGACCCCGTACTTTTTCAATAACATCCTTACCTTGCACACTCAGTAGCACTTTCCCTGGCACACTCAGTAGGCTAATACCACGATAGTTCTTGCATTCAGTCTGATCACCTTTTCCCTTATACAAGGGAACAATGATAGCATCCTTCCAATCCCGAGGGACCATTCCTAACTCCCAGCACAACTGGCAAAATTCAGTTAACCAGTCAATTATAGAGTCTCCACCATATTTCAACATCTCTGCAGTTATGCCATCAACTCCCGGAGCCTTACCATTCCGAAGAGATTTTAGAGCTGTACACACTTCTTCTCTTGAGATCCCTCACTGTGACACCATCTGCGTCTGTCTCAGAATCATCTTTGCTTTCCTGATCTAATAACTCACAGAAGTATTCACCACATCTGTCACTTAACTCATTGGGCTTCCATAACATTTCCCCAATCTCATTCATCATACATCTTACAACTTTGTTTCCCCTATTTTTCCTGAGTCTCATGTACTTCCAAAAGGACTTCTTATCTTTCCAAAAAGCCAGTTCATGCCTTTCCACCTTCTCCTTCCTATCTTTTGCCTTACTGTGGCGAACCAGCTTAGCAGCTTCACACTTCTTACAGCAATATTCATCCACAGAGACTCTACCTTGCAACATCCCCAAATAGGCTTCCTTCTTTCTCTTTACTGCCTCTTCAATCTCACTATTCCACCAAGCATCACCTCTATTGTTACCCACTATTGTGGTGCCACAGACCTCTTTAGCAGCAGTGACAACACAGTTCTTAAAACATTCCCACTTCTTTTCTACATCCCTCTCACCAGACTTCAGATCCTTCAGTCGTTCTCTGAGTAAGTCAGAATACCGCTGATGATCTTCAAGGAGCCTATCAACCTTTATTCTTTCTATCCTGGGTCTCTTCCTATTCCTTTTCCTCCAACCAACATTAAGTTTCACTCGTGACACTACCAAGTAATGATCAGAACCAACATCCTCACCTCTCATCACACGGGTGTCAACAACTAAGTGTTTCAAACGCTGATTGTAGACAACAAAATCTATCACACTCTTTTGACCAAGAGTACGATTTTCCCAAGTATATGTGTGGATATACTTGTGGTTGAAAAATGTATTAGATACACATAAACCATTTTCAATGCAGAGTTCAATTAATCTTTCACCATTATCATTCACACAAGGATCATTAAACTTACCCAGAACATTGCCAGAAATTGCATTCTGCACACCTACTCTAGCATTGAAATCCCCTGCTATTATAACTTTTTCTTTAGCACCAAACTGGCACAAAACAGCTTTTAGCTCATTCCAGAAATCTTCCTTCTTATCAGAAGGTTCAGAGTCACAAGGCGCATACACTACAACAATTACAATTCTCTGAAGTTTCACTTTCAAATGAATCCAGAGAATTCTCTCACTTACGCAACTATAGTGAATAAAGTTGTTCATCTTTTCACTTAAAATCACACCTACACTCGCCTGTCCTCTCATATTATCCAATACTCCAGACCACACACTCGCCGTGCCATTCACTTCTTCTACCCCAATTTCCTTCTATTTGGTTTCACTTACACATAGCACATCCAGTCTATACTTATTCATCTCTTCAATCACCTCACTCATCTTGCCATTTATACCTCTAGTATTCCATACACCAATCTTACATTCACTCAGCCGAGATCTCTTTCTCATACGCTGTTTAGAAAGTCCAGGTCGATTCCGTGGTTGACCGTCCTCAAGTGTGGTAGGTCCACCATATCCCACGCTTGAGTCATTCCTAATATTTCTTTTTGTCTTTTTAATCAGGTAAGTACATCAGTGTGGGGGATTAGCCCACAGCTGAGAGTTCCAGTTGGTCATTCAACCTAAGGATTCTGGAACAAAACCCAGTGAGTTGAAGGTCTTTTCGCCAATGTCACACAGAACTAGCTTGCACCTCTCCAAGATTCACAGAGGTCCTAGTTGCTGTTGTGTGCCATTGTTACCACGGAGCGCCTCGAGGAGGCAAACCCATCGCTCACTACGCCATCTAAAGAAAAAAAAAACCCTAAATTTGTGGAAAATTAAAATTTTTTGTAATAAATATATATATATATATATATATATATATATATATAGAGCAAAACTGAAGACTAAGGAAAAAATTTTAGAATTTAAAACGAAGGGTGCAAAATAACCTGAAAATCAAAACGCGCAACGCAGCAGTTTTGAAAATTCAGAATTCACATTCTATAAAGAAGATACCTAAGCAAAAAAATACATATATAATTTTGACTCACACCTAGTACAACATAGAAAAGGTTATGTATCTACCTGTGTGATCAAAAGGAAAAAAGATAAAAAAATAAAATAAAACAACTGAATGTAGAAGGTGTCGAGAATACTGAGCCTTGGCTTTATCAAGGACCAGCAAAAACTCTGCATTTTCTCACTTCCACAAAGACCTAGTTGGAAATGGGTTTCTGCAAGGCCATAGATGCAAGTAACATTTCCACCTAAAATAGTTTAAAAAATATATATATAAGTCATGTCCTCCTTAGAGTTGCAATTTCTCTTAAAGAATTTTCTAGTAATTTTGTTACCATCAGGTTCCTAAATAAAGCCTACGATAATCTCAATGTAAGGAAGCTGTTCTACAATAATGCAATTTTTTTCCCATCCACAGGCACCAGTCTATTGTAAGTTTTAAATATGTTAAGACCTTAGGGTCAATAGTTAAAAACTACAAACTTAACTCTTCGAGCTACATTCCTGTAATTACTACTTGTTCTTGTGATGAACATAAAGAAACAGTTCACTTTGATAAGAATTACAACCATATTATCACCGGAAACTTGAGTTTTGTTGAAAATGAAAAGCTTAGGAATTTATTAGAGTATGGCTCTAAATTCAGACCTTCCTTCACAATTTCCAAAGAAAGGATTCTTGAGAGCTTCACTCAAGATGTAAATAAATACATCATAAAAACCAGTTTAACGTACAATCAGCCTATTGAGGCCTTCGCAGAATGGAAATATAATATAATCAATAGCTTCACCGGTGAGTTGGCAGGTCTGGACTTTTGTTTCGACAGAAATCTCTTTTTCTCTGGAGAAGCTAAAAGGTCACTCTCCAAACTGCAAGACCAATTTATTTTTACCACTACGGATAAAGCTAGCAATAATTTTGCAATTATCTGTAAGAAGTTCTATTTTGAATTGTTAACTATGGAACTCAATAATAGAGTAACATACGAGCCCGTAAGTTATTCTACCAAGCAGTTAGAAAATCGGTTTAAGGCATTCTTCAAGAAACTTAAAATTCCACAAACTAGAAGATATGAGCCTGAATTTCCATTTCTTTTTGCAACGGTTAAGTTTCATAGGGATCCTGTGAAATTCAGGTTCATAGCTAGTGGAGTAAGGAGTCATAAAAAGAAAATAGATCTTGCTTTTGAAGATGTCTTAAAGAAGGTTTTGAAACACATTAGAAACTGTTCTAACTTGATGTACAGAGATTTTTGGATAATTAATAATAATGCAGAAGTAATTTCTACTATACTCAAAGTTTGTCCCCTAGATATTAATAGTTATGATTTTGAAAACCTATATACTAATCTGCCTCTATCAGATATAATCACTACCTTTAAAGAGCTGTATGCAGAATTTAAACTTAACCAATTTGTTGATGTAGGAACTTGGAACTCTTATCTCAATTGCTGCATAATAAATAACCATATCTTACATAATAATACTCTCTATAAGCAAGTGAACGGTATTCCAATGGGAACATCAACGTCCACGCATATCGCTAATCTATTCCTGTTCTTTAAGGAATATAAATTCATTAAAAATCACCCCACCTGCTCAGATAACTACCTTTACACTTTTAGATATATTGATGATCTGCTGTGTATCAATAATTCAGAAGTTATAGAGAGTGATTTTGATAATATCTATCCTAGCTCTCTTAACTTATGTAAAACCAACCACAGTAATCAGGAACTTGAGTTCCTAGACTTAAGCATTAAGCTCAACAGAGGTAACCCATCTATTAGCCTCTATGATAAAAGAGTTAATTTTCCTTTCAAAGTAATTAAATATCTACACTGGAATAATAACATTTCAACCAAAGTAATTGAGAATGTACTAATTTCTCAGGTCCTAAGAATTTCAAGAATTTGCAGCAACAATTTGGACTTCAATTACCACATTAATATACTATTAGAAAGTTTTCTAGAGAACGAAATTCCTTCTTCTTTCATCAAAAGAACTTTAAGAAAAATTATTCTGAATAATAGAGTAAGGTTGGCAGATCTGCTTTAATTTTCTACACAGTTAATAATATGATTCTGACCAATCAAAGCCGTAAGGAAGTTGGCTAGAGGATGCCTATTAACTACCTAAAGGAACCTTAGTGCTATGGATATGACGGTCCTATTAAAACAAAAAATTAAATAATATAAACAAAATCACAAAAAAAGCTTAAAAATCCGTTTATAAAAGAAAATAAAAACAAATAAAAAATAAAAAAGAAAACTAGTTATTCATCACTAGGATAGCTATACTAAAAATAGTAAAACCAACATTAATATTAATAAGATTCTGATTAATCTATAGAAGCTCACTAAGGTGATTTAATACATGCAAAGATTATTAAATAAACTGCTCGTGTATTTTATAATATTTCTCATGTATTCTGGAGAGTTAATTCTGCTCTTTCTGATCATACAGATCCACAGTCTTATGTTTATATATTTTTTTTTTCTCTGGTTAAAATCTCCGCGCGTTGGTTTCTTGCTGTATGAGGAGGCCATCAGCCCCACCCTCACTGCCCCCCAGCTGTCTAGGGAGTGGCAGAAGAGGTCAGCCATGTTCTTCTCTTGTGAGGAGAAAAGTTTTTGTCACACAAGAGGTAAGCTCTCTTCCTTGTTTTCGGGTTCTAGGTTTTATAAGTTCAATGTTTGTACTTCATGTACCTTTTCTCTGTCGTTTTTTAGCTTTTCAACTTTTAGGCATTGGTTTGTCTGTTAACATTTTTGCGGGTTTTAACTCTTTCTTTTCTTTGTAACTTTGAGCGTCTTTTGGGGTACCTAGGAACAGAAGATGGCTTAGCTTGTTCCTTTTCTATGCGCTGTCTATGCGCTGTTTTTTCAAAGTAGTTAAGTTCTTAATAACTAATTAATTATGCACTTAAAGCACTGCTGAAATACTTTGTACATATTGCAACTAACTGTTTAAGGTATATAACTTTCACAAAGTTTTCTTTAGTTAATTATTATCTTTAACTTATTCTCGTTTTCGTGTTGTCATAAGTTGTAGAGTAGGGGGTTTTAGACTCAAGTTTTCTTTCAAAAATCTGTTCGTTATAAATTAACATTTCCTTTTTTAATTGCAATGTAAAATTTGGATTTCTTTTGCATTGTTTTTCAGGTTTAAATTCTCTCTCAAACGAACTTGGAATTTCGTTATGGCTGAAAATCATTTCTAATTATTATGTCACTCTCACAGCTTGAGTTCTCTTTAATCTTCTTCTCTCTGTTTAATAGTAACAGATGAAGAGTATGGGTCGGGCCAGGAAGGTTAATGGATGCAAGCGAAATTGTTAACTAGTGCTAGGTCATGCAACTCTAAGGAGGACATGACTTATATATATATTTTTTAAACTATTTTAGGTGGAAATGTTACTTGCATCTATGGCCTTGCAGAAACCCATTTCCAACTAGGTCTTTGTGGAAGTGAGAAAATGCAGAGTTTTTGCTGGTCCTTGATAAAGCCAAGGCTCAGTATTCTCGAAACCTTCTACATTCAGTTGTTTTATTTTATTTTTTTATCTTTTTTCCTTTTGATCACACAGGTAGATACATAACCTTTTCTATGTTGTACTAGGTGTGAGTCAAAATTATATATGTATTTTTTTGCTTAGGTATCTTCTTTATAGAATATATATATATATATATATATATATATATATATATATATATATATATATATATTTTTTTTTTTTTTTTTTTTTGCCATCTAGTAACATTCGTTTGACCAATTTCTGTGAATTTGAAGAAAGGCCAATTCAATAGCTTCAAAATTAAAAAAAAATTCAAGTCTCTACCTGTTATAGTTCTGGAGCAGTGTGCACTTAAAAATTTGGTGTTTCACATGATTTCCGTCACAAGTGTATTTTTTGCCTATTTTCAAAATGCTGTAGCTCGACCAAAATTTTTTTTTAATGAAAAATCCTTTTGCAGTACTTTATATCTCTATTAGGAGTAGCTACCATAACTTTTAAAAAAAAAATTGGAGGTGGTCAACTGCACATGTTGGTCATGCCTGCCTGAATTGAGATGGAAATGGTCTTACTCAAAAAGCAGCGCATACCAAAGTCACTGTTTTCAGCGAGGTGTTTCCATTACTTTGGACAACCCCTGTATATGTCTGTCTAACCCTGTCTTGTCTGCAATGTTTCTAATAGCTGCCTTATGTTCTTCCATACAGACTTCTATACTTCTCCCCATTTCATTTACATATCTTAGTCTGCAGATACAGTCTATGCTATGCACTATCCCTTCTTGTAATTGGATGTCTTCTTGCTGTTTTAGGAATGGAAAGAAATTTAACTTGTTATTCAGATCTGGGGCAAGCTTGATTTCATATTTTTCACTAATCTTTTTTTAGTTTTTTAAAAAGTTCTTTGTGGTAAGTAATTTTGCTGGTGAATATGAAGAAATTTTCTGCTACTTCTTTTTTACATTATTCCTGAAAATATTCTTCATGAATGAGGAGGAAAAATAATTTTTCCTCCTCATTATTTATTTTCCAGCAAGATTCCTTTTAGTTTTTTTTTTTTTCCTGTGGGTGTCTTTTTGGGCTTCTGTAGAGACTGGGAAGATGATTTTTTCCAGAAACTTTCATGCACACAGTTTTTCATTATTTAGTTTTCTAAATAATGTCTTGCAGTATTAGATTTTTTGTAGTCAGAATGGTATGAGATGTAGTCTAATACCTTGTCTGTGTTAGTGTTTTTTTTTTGGGGTTTTTTTTTTTTTTTTTTTGAGATCTGTTTTAAAATATTTTTTTCTTAAAAGATCAGGGTTAAATCCAGGTAGTTGAAGCTATGATCTTTTTGGAGCTCTAAGGTGAATTTTGTGGAATCTTCCAGTGAGTTAAACTGTGCTAATTTGTGGGAGGGAGGAAATAAATTTTCACTATACACTATAAATATGTCATCCATGTATTGGACACAGAATGGATATTGAGGGCTGTACCAGGATCTTAGCTTCTATGAGAGGAAGTCAATAAGTCACAAACAGTTATTTAAAAACAATACCAAGTGAGATATGAACTTGAAAATCATTTATTACTACCTTTGCATTTCCCCTTATTTCTTGGCATAATTTCCACCAATATTGATATTTATCTCATCACTTTATCAGTGAGTTGAAACCTGCAACATAGAAGTCGTGGATCTAGTATATCAGCCACATTCACACTGCACGTTCAACCTCTTTGTCATCCACGAAACGTTTTTTGCCAAGGCTAGTTTTTAGCGGACCAAACAGGTGAGAATCATTCAGGGCAAAGTCGGGGCTGTAAAGTGGATATTCAAAAGTTGTCAGCCAAGTTGTTCAATTTTCTCCTGGGTTAATCAAGATGTATGAGGTCTGGCATTATCATGACTGAGGAGTAGTCCTCTATTTGTTGCTTTGGGATACAATTTTTTTTAATTGCATCCCAAAGCTGCAACAGGATTTCACAGTGTGGTGCAGCATTCACATTCTCACCTTGCCTCTGGAAATGTGCTAACACCACTCCTTGAAAATTTCAAAACACTGTAAGCATAACCTTCCCCTGCTGATTGCAAAATGTGGAATTTCTTGGTTGATGGTGAAGGGGGATGTTTTCATTACACTGAAGCACACTTTGATTCGGGTTAGTAGTGATGCACTCATGATTCATCCCCAGTAACTATCCTCTTAAGCATTTTTTCTCCTTCACGAGCATACAGAAAGAGATGTTGTGAGGACAAGCCCATTTGTGTTCCTGAGTCCATTCTCTGGGCATCCACCATGTGCACACTTTCCAAAAATTCAAACAATCTTGCATTGTGCTGTAGTCTAAATCATAAGAACACCTATTGCAGTTTCTACATTGTCTATTATTACTCACCTGTCAGCTTGAATCATCTCCTTCACCTGCCTCACAGTTGCTGCTGTCACAGTCTGAAGAGGAAGACCAGGTCAGTTTTCATCAGCAACTTTTGAATGTCCTTGAAAGAATTTATTGACCCAGTTGTGTACCGTTTTATGCAATAAGCATTTCCCTATGAATATCTTCTGCAGGAAGTCCTTTTACCCAAAGAAGACTCGCGACAGTATCCTTCCCTCAGTCATACACTCCTCGAGCACGCTCACCATTTGCAGTCTGAGCTGAGCATGTGTTTGCAATACCTGGTGTCTGCTACATTGAACTACAAGTAAGTTTGATTGTGCTGCCACCTAAAGATACCTTTAGAAAATAATACCTACCATTATCAGCTATCTCATAACTGTTTGACTTATTTACTGACTTTGCCTTATAGTTTATTCACAAAGTAGTTTTTCTGTAGAGGTGCTAGTGGGGATCCCATTGCAAGTCCCAGTGATGGAAAGTTTGCGCCAATTCTGCCGAACTGCGCCAATTTCATTATCTTGCTCCAAACTGCTACAAATTACGACAAATTTTAATGTTTGCGCCCAAATGCGCTGAAAAGGCAATCCACAGCAAAAATTAGAGCGAAAAAAATGTTTTCCCGGCAAAAAATTCCGTTTTAAACGTCGAATCGAATGACGCTTTTTTAAGGTCTACGCGTAATTTGGTGAAAACTACGCTTCGTCAAACCGCCAATCCCAAAATTTCGGAATGTTTTTCACCTACCTTCTAATTCGTTGTTTTTTGGCAAAAGTAACGAAAAAACAACGATTTTCGCGATGTAGGAAATTAAATTGTTTTTGCTTATGGAGCAGGTGTTTTGTTGTAATCACGTGGTATGTAGGAGAAACGATGCTGTACGTTATGAAATCCTGATGATTGTTTACTGATAGTTTGGTGGTCTTTCAGAGTGCTGTGCAGTTGAGATTGTTTATATGTCGTTCCCTGCTTTTTGGGATAGCGCAGTTATTTTATTCCGGGTGAGGTGCGTGATTACGTAAATACAGCGTAGGGTCAGTCATTAGCTATTTCATTGACGCAGGGGATGACTGAAAATGGCTCTCCCGTGGCAGGATACAATGGTTCTGTTTCTAAAGAATTCATAGGTATTCAGAGGTGCCAACTTTTACGGAAGTCACCCAAAAAAACTACGGAAAAGCCCTTGCAAGATTCCTGCACGCAATTTCTATTTTTTTACCGTCTTTTGGTCGAAAAAATGCACTTTACAGATAGTCCCTTATTCGCCTTCGATGTTCTGACTTCCCCTGCCAACGGAGGCACAGTTTGTCACGTGATTCCCCATACAGCCATTTGAGAGTACTGTGCGCAAAAGTAGAGCGGGAACTCAGCTCAGCGCCTTTTGCCAACTCTTACATTGATTGCATGTGGCTTTGTGCTTGTGAAAATTTCGGTGCAAACGTTATAACCCTTTCCACTCGACTGTCGGGTGACACCCGACATTACGAAATTGCCGAATATCTCACCCGCCACACCGATGACGCCTCTATAGCTCGCATGTCGGTGGTCGCAAGACATTTCTTTTTCATCGAATAGGTCGCCTGTCACTCGCCACGCCAATGACGCCCCTATAGTTTGCATGTCGGGGCTCGCGACACGTTTCTTTTTCACCAGATAAAGAAAAGGAAACTTCACCCGCATGTCGGGTGTCACCCGGCATGGCGATGGTGCCTCTATGACTCGCATGTCGGTGCTCGCGAGGAATTTTGTTTTCACCGAATAGCTCGGGTGTTATCCGTGACGCCTATGACACCTCTATAGCTCAGATGTCGGCGCTCGCGAGGAATTTCGTTTTCGCCGAATAGGTCGGGTGTCATCTGCCACGTCTATGACGCCTCTATAGCTCGTATGTCGGGGCTTGCGAGACATTTCTTTTTCGCTGAATATCTCTCGTGTTGGGTGTCACCCTACATGTCAATGATGCCTCTATATCTCGTATGTCGGTGGTCGCGAGACATTTCTTTTTCGTCAAATAGGTCGGGTGTCACTCGCCACGCCGATGACGCCCCTATAGCTCGCAAGACGTTTCTTTTTCGTCGGATAAAGAAAAAGAAACTTCATCTGCGTATCGGGTGTCACCCGTTATGCCGATGACACCTGTATGGCTCGCATGTCGGCGCTCGCGAGGAAATTCGTTTTCACCGAATAGCTCCGGTGTCACCCGCCATACCGATGACGTCCCTATGGCTTGCATGTCGGCGCTCGCGAGGAATTTCGTTTTCACCGAATAGCTCGCGTGTCTGGTGTTATCTGCCGCGCCTATGACGCCTCGGATGTCGGCGCTCACGAGGAATTTCTTTTTTCGCCGCATAGGTCGGGACGTTATAGACGTGTCATCGTTATAGACGTGTCATCCACCACGTCTATAACACTTCTATAGCTCGTATGTCGAGGCATGCCAGACATTTCTTTTTTGCCGAATATCTCGCGTATCGGGTGTCACCCTCCATGCCAATATGCCTCTATAGCTCGCATGTTGGCGCTCGCGAGACATTTCTTTTGCCGAATTGTTTGCGTGTCGGGTGTCATCCTCTGTGCTCATTATGCCTCTATAGCTCGTGGGTCGGGGCTAGCGAGACATTTCTTTTTCGCCGAATATTGCACGTGTCGGGTGGCACCCTCCATACCGATGACGCTTCTGTAGTTTGCATGTCGACGCTCGCGAGACATTTCTTTTTTGGCGAATAGGTCGGGTGTCGGCCGCCACGCTGATGATGCCTCTATAGCTCATATGTCGGGGCTGATGAGCTAAAGCTGAACTTTCACTGCTAAGTTGTGGCCTCTACTGCAGAAAAGGAAAAAAAATGCGAGTTCTGTGTGAGTATGGGTGAAATTATTTGAGTGGAAAGGGTTAATTTAGATTAAAACGAAACACATAGCAGTGAAACAGCTATGACAACAAAACGAACTAAGTCCGGTAAAACTTATTGTCAAGTGTATTGCGTTATGTATAGTAAAGAATGGCCTTTTTATGAAGCATCTAAAGTTTTGCTGAATCATGTTTTATAAGCCATGTGGCTGCGATTTTAACCTGTCGCAAGGTGGCCACAATGATTGTAGGCGTCATGCGGAGAGCAAAAGATCATGTCAAAAGATTAAATGGAGATGTGAGTAAAATTAATGTAACCAAAAAACTTCTGACAGCTTATAAAGAATCCTGGCAAAAATATCAAGAGCAGATTAGTCTGGAAAAATTCAGCAAAAAAGAGAAGAAATTTAATGTTCACAAGGTGACTTGAAATGGGAAGAAGCTGAGCATTTGCAGCAGTTGGATTCCCTCATAAAATGTTAAACAATGCTGAGATGAACATTGGATGTGGCATAAAAAAAAAAAAAAAAAGACATGAGTGCAATAAAAAGTGGACAGATACTATTAAAAGAAACAAAACATTGCTAACTATCTTAAAAAATTAGAAAAGAATAGAAGTGAGCAATTAAATATTGAGAAAAGCAGCAAAAAATTAAATAAATGATTAATAATAGAATCCTGCTATGGTTACAAATTTTTTGATCTATTTGACTACTAAAATGTTTGCATATGTGTGTGTGTATTTCAATGCAAGATGTTTTAAATTTGAGTAGGGTGCATCTATTTCCAAAAAAATTTTTGCTTAAGAGTTTGTTGTATCTACTAATATTTTACGTGCTGTAAAAAATGTTTTCTTACACCAAAAATGTATTTTATCTGCTCCAAAAATGTGTTTCACCTGCTCCAAAAATGTATTTTACCTGCTCCAAAAATGTATTTTACCTGCTCTAAAAATATATTTTACCTGCTCTAAAAATGCCTTTTGTTGCTCCAAAAATGTATTTCACCTGCTCCAAAAACGCATTTTGCTGCTCCAAAAATGTATTTTACCTGCTCCAAAAATGGTTTTGCTACTTTCCATCACTGAAGTCCTGATGTCTGGTTTTTTTTTTAGTGTGTTTTTTTTTCCCCAAATTGGAAGAAATTATTTTTAAATGAAAATAGAAGCAGCTCATATAGGCCTAATAATACTTCTCTATTATGGTAAATTATTTTCTATGCAAAGTCATCTGCTACACATTCTATCAGGAGATTTAGGTTGTTGTTCATATATTGATATTTCATTGTGTCAAGCATAGAATTCCTGCTTGTGGTTGTACTCTTTTGTATTGGAGTTATCGTATTTTTGATATTCTGTCTGTATATTCTTTGGACAGTTTATATAGTCTATTTTTTACTTTTATTTGTTGGTGTTTTCGAATTGTTTTTTTTTTTCCTGCTAAGCGTTTGTTCTAAACAGATAAATCAACAATGCAATACTAACTAGAAGCATAATTCAACACCTGGTAAGGGCATATTTAGATGGGGGCCTCCCCCCCAAAGTATTTCATTTTTTAAGTTTTTGGTAAAAATGCAACTTACATTAATTAGAAAAGAATGCCTTAATTTAATAAAAATGCATCAATTTACATTTGAAAAAAAAGCTTTAATTTTCTTCCATTTTTCATTGACTTTAATTTTACTCTGGTGGATTTCAAAAACTTCCATTTTTGTCCCCCCATATTTGTTTCCCTGAAAAAAATTCTATACCCTGTCACCTGGGTTTCAGTTGTTACGGCAGAGAAAAGAACACATCAAGGTAAAGTTTATTGTTGCAACTGAAGTTATTTTAGCTCATTTAACTTAAAGTACATTTTTTGTCAATTTTTATTTTTTGTTTTTCAATCTAAGGGATGTGGGAATGTCTTACATTGGGAACAAACTGTGATGAGAGTTATCAAATAAGTGCAAGAGTGCTGACCAACCTAGTTGCACCAGTAAAACTGGTGTTCATATTTGTTTTTTTGACAAATTTTTATCTGCAGAAATCTATTTCCTTTAAAGTCTAAGAATTCAGTATTATTTTTTTTATTAGTAAAAGGCTTTTGGCTATTTTTATACATCCTGTCAAAGAGAGAAAAAAAAAGTGACACCAGGAAGTAGTGCTGTGATATGCATCAAAATTGGCAGGCAAGACAGCATGATGTATAGATATGCAAATGATTTCACTATCAAAGCCATGTGTTAAAAGCCAAAGCTGTTATAATAGCATAAACTTGGTGATCCATGAGTAACAGATAAAAGATAGACATGTCTTTCCAAGTAACATTACCACTGGTTGTTAAGTGACTTCTGTGAAGGTAAACCATCACAGGTAGAATAATGAGAACCTGTCAGCATCATGATTATCATGAGCTAACAAAGTTTAAAAGAGGACAAGTTATTTGCTTGTATGAAGTCTGCTGGCTGAATCAGTGTATTGCATCACATGTTGGCCACCACAATTCCACAGTCCATTGTTGCTGTACATGGTGGATAAGAGAAGGTCTGCAAGTGGTCAGCCTAGAGCAACCACATAGGAAGACTATTTGATCTGGTGACAGGCCCTTACAGAACTGATAGCCTCACTCTCAGGCATAAAAAGAGCTGTGATAAGGAGCATCAGTTACATAGCAAACAATTTCAAACTGTAAATAAGTAGCAGACTTGCACACTCAACTTCCAATAAAGTCTCCACCTGCCTCTGACAACTACCCAACATAATCAGCACTCGCAGTTGTGCCGCTCCCAACCAACGTGGTTTGAACAATGGCATTGTGTAGTGTACAGTGATGAATCTTGCTTTAGTCTTCATCCAGATAGTCATTGAATACATGTGTGGCACTGATGTTGTCGTCATAACAGTCCAGCAAATGTCATTGAATGATACACAACCAGAATAGTGATCGCATTGTTTGGGGAGCTATATCCAATAATTAGTGCTCTAGTTTACTTTTCATTACAGAAACTCTTGATGGCTCATCACTGTCAAAGAAATACTGAAACATATTGTGCTAGTGTTTGTGGCAGGGTTAAACAATGCATTGTTTCAGCAAGATAATGCCAGTCCTCATACTTCAAATGTATCTAGGTAATGTAAAGGGGTCAACATGTTACCTTGACTAGCCCCATCCCCAGATTTGTCACTGAGAGAGCATATCTGGGACTTGTTTGTCTCAGATTCAGCATGTCTGCATCAACCACCACTGATAATAGTTGCTCTGCAGCACTGTTTTGACAATGTATGGTGGTCAGTGTGTGGGTCCCTCAGGACTCTATAGGATGTCAGTAATGCTGTGCTATGCAGAAGGTGGCCAAATGCATTGCTCATCAAGGAGGATTTTTTTGTACTAGTATGGCCCTGTAAGCCTTCTTTGTGAACGTTACTTTTCTTTCTTTTTATCTACAAATGTTATTTCTTACATACCTACTGTTTTGTGTATCCAGTAAGTTTTGCTACATTTGCGACACTATTTCTTGGTGTTGATTTAGGGGGGGCTTTAATTAACAAGTAATTCACATAAATTTAAAAGTACACCAGACCGTTCACACTCAAGAAACACTTATAGCATAGTAAATCCGCTTGTGTTCACTGGTGTAAATATGCATAAAGTTTCACCAAGCTTTTGCACTCCACTGGGAGGCCTTTTCAAGGCAACGGTAGACATAAAAATGCAGGGAATTAGAATATGTACGAAACAAAGATTATTTCTTTTTAATAATGTGGGTGATATCCTTTGTAGTATTACATGAATTTTTATCGCACCATTATACAGTGTGCTGCAATGTGTGTCCATCTTTCAATAACGCATGCCAAACCATTGGTAGTTTGATAGAGACCAGCACACTGTATAATTGTTTGATAAAAATTCACGTAATACTACTCATGATATCGCCTGCGTTATTTAAAAAAAAATCTTTGTTTTTTTTTACGTGTACTGATTCTATGCATTTTTATGTCTACCATTGCCTTGAAAAATCCTCCCATTGGAGTGAAAAAGCTTGGCAAAACTTTATGCGCATTTACACCAGTGAATAAACATATTTAGTATGCTATAAGTGTTTTTTAAGAAACATATATACTCTCATATAAGCCGGTTTTCTGTATAAGTCAATCCCCCCCCAACTTCTGCAGCAAAATATTGGTTAAAATCCTTGACCCGCATATAAGCTGATCTTAAATTTCAAGATTTTGGGAAACTTATTTATTCTTATAAAATATGTAAGTAAGTTTCTGAGATTACCTTCTTCAAAATTCTTTGAAGTCTGATTCACTATCGAAGTTTCCAAATAATTCCTGTAAATCCACTTCTGTTGCCCTTGAGTCGTCAGTATAAACATTGTCACCAAATTCATCGTTGTTCCTGTTTTCTCCACCTCATGGTTCGTACGGGTCCTGGAAATACTGGAAAAGTCATAGAATTCCATTTTGTCTTGGGAAAGTCCTGGAAATGTCCTAAAATTCTGTTACATGTCCTGGAATTTTATCCATTCCTGCCTTTTTGTCCCTGCGTGGTGTTTTGTAGTTGAGGATTTTTCTACTGACATAACTTATGTCTGATAAATTCCCTCCCACTCCCCTGCAAAATGCAGGGGGGGGGGGCTTTTGGTTTTCTTGTCTGTTAGGAAGAATGAAGCTGCATCTTTTGCATCGTGCTTATGTTATCACTTTGTCTGTCCGGCCTGGGAGACCATATCTTTGCAATTATTAGTTCAATTTGTAAAATTATTTTTGTATTGGGAAGCTGAAAATGTGAGAATGATGATCCATTCGTTCTGTTGTTTCCCCGATGCACAACTTCGCCGCTAGAGGGCGCAAATGGAGATTGTGTCGAATTTGAAATGCATTTTGTTTCATATATTTGCTTCTAAATATCCAATTGGGGGGGGGGGGACGTTTTACCTTTCAATGCCATTTATATCGAAGATTATTTTAGTTAAGTCCCTTTTTCAAATAATGCATAATTTTGCCATTAGGGGCATGAAGGTGAAGCGCAATTTTCCCAATATCTCTGCTTCTAAAAGTCCAATTTGAAAAATTCTTCCAGAGTCGGATACAGCTTTTGAGGGAAAATGTTTTGCACATAAATTCTCATTTTTGGTAAAGAATGGTTGGCCACCAGGGAATGTAAAACTTAAGCAACAACTTCGTTTGACAGCATACAGTCATGACAGGGGAGACAAGGGCGATTTGTGGGTTGTACTAGGGAACAACAACTCATGACAAAGGTGATGCATATGCAAATAGCAGGAGCTCGACGTCAGAGGTGACGTGAGGGCACGTAAACTGCGTGGAGGCAGCGCGCGCAGTGCCAGCCGACTACAAAAGACGGCGGACAGAGGCATTTCCAGACATTCGCTGCAAGTGAAAGTGAGATCGATCGTGCAATGTGGCTAGGAGAAACCATCGGGATGCCTTTACACGTGGTAGAATGATCGGCAAGCTGGAGGAGGGGCGTACCGTGATGAGTGTTGCCCAAGAGTTTGGAATCGATAAAAGTGTAGTGTCACGAGCTTGGAAAGCCTACCGAACGACAGGTACAGCTGTACGAAAGGTAGGTGGTGGTCGCCCCAGGAAAACAACGGCGAGTGACGACCGATATCTCGTCGTGCAAGCGAAAAGAGACCGGAACCAGACAGCTGGCAGCATGGCGCAGCGGTTGCGTACAGCAACCAGACGACAGGTATCCCGGTTTACTGTGGCCAGACGCCTTCATAAGGGTGGGCTATATGCCCGCCGGCCAGAACGCTGCATACCATTGACAGCAGCCCATCGGCGGCACCGTTTACAGTGGTGTCGCGAACATGCACACTGGACACCTAATCAATGGAGTCACGTCCTCTTTACCGATGAGAGTCGTTTCAGTCGGACAAACGATTCTCAGCGCCAGTTGATCTGGCGAGAGGTAGGGACACGCTTTCATCCCACGAACATCAGGGAACGAGACCGTTGGGGTGGTCCTGGCGTACTTGTGTGGGGTGGCATTATGCTGAACGGTTGGACGGAGCTCCACATTTTCGACACAGGTTCCGTAACCGGAGCGCGTTACTGTGATGAGATCATCCACCCCCACGTGCGTCTGTTCCGAGGTGCCATTGGTCCAGACTTTGTTTTTATGGACGATAACGCTCGCCCACACAGGTCCCAAGCAGTTGAGGACCTGTTAGATTCTGAAGATATTCGCAGAATGGAGTGGCCAGCATGCTCCCCTGATTTAAATCCCATCGAACATGTGTGGGATGTTTTGGGGAGACGCCTGGCGGCACGATCGTTTCCCCGGAGAACACCAGACAACTGATACAGATGCTCATCGAGGAGTGGGAACTGTTGCCTCAAGAACTGTTGGATCATCTGGTGTTGAGTATGGCCAGACGGTGCCACGCAACCATTGCACTTCGGGGAGGTCATATCTCGTACTAAGGGACTTTGGATTGTTGTTCTCCCTCATGGACTGTCGGTTAGGTGTACGAATGCCGTGCTGTCAATAAACCATTTTCTGCTGCCTGCCTTCGTGTATGCGTTCTATTCATTTGTTTGCTACCCTGCTTTCGTCATCCTTTAGGTACTGCATTGTGAAAATTATTATTTACTGCATTGTGCCTCTATAGTGTGAATTTCGTGTCTCACAGGTGAGTTTTCGCGGAATTACACCAAAATCAATAAAGTTGCTTAAGTTTTGCACACTAGTGTATTTGCAACAAAGTCTGAGCTGGAAACTCGATTGAAAAAATTCTTCCTTGAACTGATGCCACTCACCTTGAAAAACTTTTTGAGAATACCTCCTACTTAAAATAGTGTGTAATTTTCCCCCAGGGGGCGTACACGTATATCTTACTTTTGTCCATATCTGTTTCTAGGAGTCCAATTTGAAAAATTATTTCTTTGTTAGCGAACATTTCTGGTGCGAAATGTTTCTCATATAATTTCTAATATTTATTAACGCACAAGTGTGCTACTAAAGGGTGTAAGTTCACATTTCCATTTACAGCAATATCATACCTGTCAACCTGTACGGTTTGCCCGTACTTTGTACGTTTTTTTACATTTTCGTTCGTGTACGGCCGTACAAACGTTTTGTACATTTTTTTAATCTCTGAAAAGCTTTTTTGTTAATTATTTACATTAACTGGCCCTATTCTAAAACTTTTTTGCGGATATAATGCCAAACGTTTTACGTTCATTCCATGGCTCGCGCAACCGTAGCAGAATCACAGCGAGGGGTGATGTACGTCGTAGATTTTATTTTGGTTCTGCATACAAAAATGATATCTCCAGAACTTAATTGAATCTCCTCTTGCGGACTTCCGTTCAGTTTTCAAAACTTTCCGGAAACGAAGTGAAGATTTCTCCCATAATGTTTTTTTTTACTTTTTTTTTTTCCTCACGGTGTTTCCTTTTCCGATATTGCTAAATATCATTTTATTCCATTGTGTTTCAGTCTGAAAACGGAAGTTAGATGCAGCCTCGTAATCTTACATTCCTTTTCTGCGATATTCCCTCTGTCCCGTATGTTAAGTATAATTTTGTTACATAAATGTTTATATTTAAAACTGAAAACAATTTTCCGAAAACAAAAGTTTAACGGAACAGAAATTTATCCCATAATCGTAAATTAGAAGCACAAAAAAATTTCGACAAAGGATGATAAAAGCAGCGAAGGGTTCTTCCGAACTCAATTTTTTTTTGTGGTGTTTCCCCTGCCCTGTATTATTGTTTAAACATCCTTTAATATGTAAGATCGAAAATGAAGAAAAATATCCCGAAAAGGGAAGTGGGACGGAGTGAAAGTTTTTTCCCTTAATCGTAGTTTTTTTTTTTCTAGCGATGTTCCTTTGTTCTGTATTTTTAAATAAAATTTTATTCCATAAATCTCTAAACATAATTATATTCCATAATCAAAACAAGCAGCTGATTTGAGGCAAATCAAATTCAATAATCGCGAGGTGCAGCACGATGACATCACACTAACAGTAGGCCTCTCCAACAGGACATTAATGGGAGAAATGGAACTTAATGGTGCAGATAAAAAATTATTTTTCGCAGATGTGAGAAACTTTTATGTAGCAGTAGCATACCTGCCAACTTTTGCGCATTACGTGTAAAATTTACGCATTTTAACTGTTCTTTACGATTTTACGCATAGATCGCTTTTTTTCGCATTTCCGTATATTTAAAAAACATTTTTTTTTAAATCTTCCTTGAGAAATATTTGTTAATGTTTCAGTTAAATCATACCTGCCAACCCTTCCGGAATTTGCGGAAATTTTCTGGGTTTTTTTTTATACGGTCTTCTGGTTTTCCGGCCGGAAGAACTTTTTCCGGATTTTTAAAATTTTCTGTATTTTTTGTTAAAAATATCCCTATAAATAAAATATATAACAGAGATGGAATTTTGTGCCTTTGTGCGCCAGAACACCCGTACCCTGTCGTCATCGTCGGGACTTCGGCACAGTAAATTCTCCGTGCACACTGTTATGCTTGATGCTGAATAAAGATTATGCGGTGGAAGAAGGATTCAGAGACTCCAACTACTGCGGATTTTACGTAGTTACTATGGAAATAGTCTGTCCTCTATGGACGACGGGAAACATAGAGTATGGTATGATAATCGTAGGTCCACTACGGACGACAGAAAACATCGTGTATGCTATGGAAATCGTCGGTCCGCTACGGACGACAGAAAATGTTAAGTATGCTGTGAAAATCGTCGGTCCACTGCGGACGACAGAAAACATCGCGTGCTATGGAAATCGTCGGTCCGCTACGGACGACGGAAAACCACGAGTATGCTATGGAAATCGTCGGTCCGCTATGGAGAATGGAAAACATCAAGCATGCTGTGATAATCCTCGGTCCGCTACGGATGACGGAAAACATAGTGTGCTATGGAAATCGTCGGTCCACTACGGACTACGGAAAACATAGAGTATACTATGGAAATTGTCGGTCCGCTACATACGATGGAAAACATCAAGCATGCTATGATAATCGTCGGTCCGCTGCAGACGACGGAAAACATCGAGTGTGCTATGGAAATCGTCAGTCCGCTACGGAGGACGGAAAACGTTGAGTATGGTATCAAAATGTGATATAATTTGTTTATATTATAAACTTCTAAAAATTATAAAATGCACAAATATTTGCATTTATTTTTACTTGTACATAGCTAAATTCATTATAAATGTTGTTTGTGCATAGTTAAAAAAATCATTATAAATGTTGTTTGTGCATAGTTTAAAAAAAAATCATTAGAAATGTTATCTGCGTGCAATTTTACACATTTGAATTTTCTCAGGTATGCAGTAGTGAGAAAGATGGTGGATAAATTTCCATTTGAAAATCAGGTGCTGAAAGACCTTAAGTACTTGACCCAACCCTCAAAAACAGCCTGAAGTACACACATGTTTGTAGATTAGCAAACACCTTTGCTCCACACTTTGATCAGGAAGCCCTAAATGATGAGTTTAGTAACTATTATATGATCTCTGATGACTGTGTGCCTGTACTTATAGACAGTGGCCAGAAAAAGAGCTTTTGTAGCTACTAGCTGGATATTATAAGCCTGAGAACAAGTACTGGTGGCATCTGCTTCCCAAATCTTAAGTTAGTATTCAGTGACTACTTACTTTGCCTCACAATAATGCTGGCTGTAAAAGATCTTTCTCCATGATGAAGAAAATCCATACATGCTGTAGGAAGTCCCTGAATGCAGATACACTGACATCTTTTTTACATTATAAAATAAACATCGACACTTGTTTCATTGGCTTTAAACCCACTGATTGCATTTTGGAAAAAAGCAAAACATAGATGTGTTGAATATAATACAACACACTAAGATTAAATTGTTTAAATATGAAAAAAATTAATACACGTACATTAGTTGATGTTATAAAATTGTTGAGCTTGTAAAATTTGTGTAATAAATTTTGTGTGTAAGGGTTATTTAGTCTTTGTAAGGTTTTTATTGGTCCAGTGTACAGGTTATCACCTCAAGAGGTTGACAGGTATGAGCAATATCTGTGGGACTAAAAACCTGATTGAAAAATATTCTCTTTTGATGAGATACTACTAACTATGGAAACTTTTTATGTGCATTTTCTTCCCAAAATAATGCACAATTTTGCCGCTAGGGTCACAAATATTTAATCAAATATACGATGTCATCACTATGTCCACATTATTTTTATAAACAATGAATAACAACTGAAAAATTGTACATCCGACACCGCTGGGATCGAACCCCAGCGGTGACGGATGTACAATTTTTAGTTGCTATTCATTGTTTATAAAAAAAATAACGTGGACAGAGTGATGACATCGTATATTTACATTATCTCCACGTATTTAAAATATATTCAATATTTAATCTATTTTCCTCAATATCTGTACTTCTAAATGTCCGATTTAAAAAATTATTTTAACACCGTATACTATTTACCTTATGGAACACTTTAGGTTTGTATTTGAGGAGGTTTGTGGTTCAAAATTCTGCCACTAGGTTGTGTTTGTGTACTTCTGTTTGCAGCCTTTCTCTGCCTCTAAAACCCTAATTGAGAAACTTCTTTTTCTACTGTATGCCATTCGTAATAATAAAGATGGAGAGTGAATGGGATTTTTGCTACAATAAGATCCTCTTCAAATGTACAACTTTCCCCCTAGGTATTGTAAACGTCAAAACATTTTTCTTGCTATCTCTGCTTCCAGGAGACGTATTTGAAAAGTTATTTTTCTTTTGCATAACTTTCGCTATGAAGAATGCTTTTTCTCTGTTTTAAACTTTTCCATTATGCAAAATCCTTCCACTAAAAGTCATTTAGTTATATCATGTTTCCTTCTATATCTCTTCTTTTAACTGTTTGATTTGAAAATATTTTTTTCTCTAATACCTTCCTTCTGCTATGGGAAATGTTTTTTGTGCCATTTGTTAATTTTTGTAACATACTTTTTAGCCACTGGTGGGAGTAAATAGCTGATTTTGTTGTTGTTGTTGTGTGTGTGTGTGTACACACACACATTATTTTGACCTTTAGTGATAATTACTTTATATAAAAATTTGCTATAAAATCAGATTGCTTTCTAATATCAGAAACTTAAATATAGTTGTTTTTTAATATTTTCTGAGCTAAGTAATCACTTTAGAAAACTAATTATAGAAGATGCAATCATGCCCAATTAAACTCTCTTGATCACCAATGAATGCAGTTGTATACAGTCCTTGGACTTAAGGTTTACCCGTTATTCGCTTTCATTTAATTTTGAGTAATTTTTGTGCTGACTTTGCTTGCTGGTGAGTACAAATTTAAAACATAGATACAGCATCAATATTATGTTGAAAATTCCTTCCCTAAATAAAATGTAACACAAATACTATAAGAAATAACAATCCCTTTAGTCCTTTGAAAAAGTTCCAAATATTTCACCTTTCCTTACCCTTAAATTTCCAATGTAAGCATTATTGAAGAATAATTAAATGTAAATAGTATTTTATGTATTGATTGTGTGGTATATACAGAGATGCCAACAACTATGGGAAAAGCTCTTGTACTACGGAATACGGAAAACCGTGATTTTTCTACGGAAAATTAACGGAAGTTATTAATTTTTATTTTGCTTGTTCCCCTTCCCAACGCAACAGCGGCCACTTGACAATCCGTCATGCTTGCGATGCTGCCTGCACTTCCAGTTCTGCCTCTCGAAGCTGCTTGGATCTTAGCGCGAGCGGCCGGCACTCGACTCGATGAGTGTGGTCTTGCGCCGAGTCATTCTAAGTGAAAACCCTCCCTCCCCAGCATGCAACATTCTGGGGACGTTGAGCGTAGCTTGCTTTGGTGGTGGACGTGGGCGGAGTTCAGCCTGAAGCTCTTTCGCAGTGCAGCGGCAAGCTGTTGAAAATCGTTTGGTGCAGAACGTGAGTGCCATTGCCTGGCATCGGAGGTTGTTTTTTTTTAAATCGTGCGTCGACCATTCATGTCAGTAATTAATATTTTTTTTTCTTGCGTTGCAGAGTTTACCAAAATGCGTAATTACACGTCTAGTACGCATCGAAATTTTACCAACGTGTAAAAATATGCATCAGAAATTTTTACGACGCGTAGAAATACACGTCGTGAAGCGCGTAAAGTACATATCAACACGTAAAAATCGCATCGAGAAACGCACAAAATACACATCAACGCACAAAAATACATCAAGAAACGCGTAAAACTATGCATCGAAGAATTTTACCAACGCGTAAAAATACGCATCGGGACAGCATTTCGCCTTTCAAAAACGAAAGTGAACGAAATAAAGATTTCTTTCGTAATCATAATTTCATTTTCCTGTGATGTTGCCTCTGTCCAGTATTGTTGTTATACGTAATTTTATTCCATAAATCTTCGTATTTCACTTTGAAAATGGAGGGGATATTTCCGAAAACAGAAATTCGGCTGCGCAAAAAGTCCTGTGTAATCTTCTGCTTCGAGGAATTTCTGCTTTTTGCTTTTTCATCGTAATTTGGGTTATCCTCAAGATCGATGCATAATTGAACAGAAATTTTGGGGCAATTGGTAGTGGTGAAGGATGCTTTCCGCCTGAAACTTTCAAAAACGGAAATTTCGTCTTTCAAAACTTTTGGAAACAGTGAAGATTTCTCCCGTAATAGTAATTTTATTTTTCACGCAATGTTTCCTTTGCCTAGTATTGTTGTTAAATTTCATTTCATTTCGTAAATATTTGTATTTCACCTTGAATATGAAGGGAAATGTCCGAAAACGGAAATCGGACATAGCAAAGGTTTCTCCTGTAACTGTGATCCCCCCCCCCCAACGATGTTCCGAACGTGTATCCTGTGTTCTTGCACATTCCCCAAAAAAGGTTTGCATTTCAGCTTGATAAAGGGGGGAGAGTCCGAAAACGAGAGTGACTAAGCTGAAAAATTTGTAAGAATTGATGCATGATATTCAAAAGCATTCATATTCTCCAAGTTACACTACCTTTTATCTATAATAGCGAAAGCTATCATGCATTCATGGTCCTCAAACTGAAAGTTCTTTCAACATGATGGATAAAATTGTCATAGCATCCAAGAGGTTTGTGAAGCCTACTGTCGTAGCTGATGGTGATGTTGAGCTTAATTTTTCAAATAAGTTTTTCAAAAAAGAAAAATCGGAAAGGACACAACTGGTAATTGGAGTAAAACAAGAATGTATTAAAGTGAAATCATTTTAAGTGAAAATGAACTTTTTAAGTTCTATACATCTGTCGGAAAATTTCACATTGAAGAATGTTCTTGTATTCAAGAAAAGATAATGATCTATGATGAATTCTTAAAACATGCAAAGTAGTAGATCCTGCACTTGAGCCATAACTTCATTTACTTCTATATTACTCATAGTCAAATGCCTTCCATTAATAATAACTGAAAATGAACTTGATACACTGGAAGCAGAATTCCTTGTTATCAAGCTGACAAATTAGGGACCATAGCAGTAACAGATAGAGTAGATGTCACTTGGTCAGAAATCTCAAAATTAAGAGGCTGTAATGGAGCGGTTAAAGTATACTATTCTCTCGAAAGTAATGTTTGCAATACTTGTAGTTCCACACTCGAATACTGTGAGTAAGAGAGATTTTAGTTTAGTGCGTTCATTTGCGTGGTCAATTGCTGCACTGTTGCGCGTCGATTGCCCTTTACCAGTCGACGGAAGTAACGTTCTCCTCTGGGGTCGATAGCCTTTGGGGCTCCACAGTTAAAACGTTGGGAGGTACTTAGTGTGCCAGCGGTCCATTCTTGGTACACCATTACTACAGCGCCTCACAAACAGCCCACAAAATCTACTGTTTCTGAGATGCTTCCATTCTTGTCACAGTAGCTGATGATCATTCCTCTTTTAATGTCCATCAAATCGCTACCTCTGCCCATTGTGCTTATGTAACACACTATGGCTCATCTGTCTTGGCCAGCCGCATATAACTTCGTGTGGTCGACCATGTTGCGTGCACTCTGTGACGCTCCTGGGTGGATACACTGTGATTCCGAGGATTTTCATATTATTCAGATACGACCGTGTACACAATTGTGTATGATAATTTACGATCTTTCCAACACTGGAATATGTGAACACAAGAAATTGACAGTTATTCCCATGTGTGTAATTAACAATCTGCACATTAGTTGTGGCACTGTACTTCTCCTACAAGGTTTGCTGAAACTTGGTAATTCTGATTCAATTCATACTCGTCAGAATTTTTGGTACCCTGGCGTGCAAAAATTAAGGACGAGACGGTTTTTTTAATGTAACGTCGTGCTGAAATGCTCCACAGCGACTCAAATCATACAATAAGATCCCCAAGATGTAAGAATATGGGACAAGTGAGCAAAACCGTCCAAACAAGGAATCCAAAGGATACAAAGGCACTTTATTGAAAAGGTAGCTTCGAGCACAACTGGACAGAAGACAGAAACGTCCATGTGACAGGAGGCTGCCAAGAAAAATCCAGTCTTTAGTAGGGGATATGATCACCCCTGACAGCGTTGCAGGATTTACAATGTTTGTCCATGCCGAGGACGAGGTTGTCAAGGAGCTGTTAAGGCATCGCGGCCCATTCCTCTTGTAGCGCCGATCACAGCTGCGGAATCGTTGCTGGCGGCTGGTGACATGCTGCCAAGCATCTCCCGGTCCCACACGTGTTCGATTGGAATTAGGTCAGGGGACCTTGCGGGCCAATCCATGCGTTGAATATCTTCACTCTCCAACAGCTCTGCGACAGCCACTGTACGATGAGGTGTAGCATTGTCGTCCATGAAGAGGAACTCAGGACCCACAGCACCTCTAAACAGACGCACGTGAAGCAGGAGAACCTCAGTACAATAGCTGACACCAGTGACTGAACCTCCTTGGAAGATGTGGAGGTCAGTATGGCTACCAAGCATGATACCGCCCCAAACGAGAACTCCGCCACCTCCAAACCGGTCCCTTTCGATGATGTTGGAGGTGTGGTTGCGTGTTCCCTGCTCTCTCCAGATGTGTATACGTCCAGAACCGCTGGTCAGACTAAATCGGCTCTCATCCGTAAAGCGAACTCGACCGCATTGCTAATGTGTCCAGTTCTTGTGTTCCTGGCACCACAGAAACCGCCGTCTCCGATGAGCATGCGTTAATGGCACACACCGTACTGGTCGTTGTGCAAATAGACCACCTTTGTGCAGCCTCCTGGCCACGGTAAAACGCGATAATGGACGTCCATTTGTCTGTTGCATGTGCCTTGCGATTTCTCCCGCTGTCTGACGTCTGTCTCTTCTCGCCTGTAGGACAATATACCGGTCGTCAGCCGCCGTGGTTGCTCGTGGACGACCACTGGTAAACTCTCGGACAGCTGTTCCTGTCGTTTGAAATGCTCTCCAAGCTCGTGAAATGATGCTATGAGTGATCCCGAACTCCTCGGCCACATTAGTCACACTTCCACCTTCTTCTAACTTCCCAATGACGCGACCTCGGGTAAAGTCATCCAGATGTCATCTACTGAATTGCCTGTTGGCCATATCACACGGTGGCAGCAACTCGACGTCGTACAAATCGATCTACACCGTGAAATAGCTTTCACCGAATTGCTGAGCGTACACCGCCGGTGTGCTTTATACCCTTCTGACCCTCCCCCTCCCTACGTCATGCTGCATATATGCGCATGCCCTACCGTACCGGACCCTAGTCTATCTCCTGAGTGGTCTTTTGGTCTGTTCTGCCTGCTCGTTCCGCTGTTATGCTAATTTCTCCTCTTCGTCCTTAATTTTTGCACACCAGTGTATGTTTGTAGAATAATTTCATTTAGAATGCCACCGGAGTAGAAATAAGATTGCAAAGGGGAAAAAATCATAACGCAGAGTTAGGAATAGTAAAAGTACAGTAGTTTGTTATGCTGTTTCACGCTGCCTCGGGTTTTGATCACAGAAGAAATAATAAAGAAACCATTTTCAATCAACAAACTTATTACTTGCAGTATAAAATGTGTTTGTGACAGACTGATGTGCAGTATGAAAATGTGTATCTTATCATACATCAGTATTGCAGGAGCTAAAAATATAACCTTTTGGGATAAAGGTGGAGAAATTTCTCTAATGGAAGATATCCACACCTGAATTACGAATTTCCATTTTCAGTGAGCTTATATGCAAGGGAAAAAAAGCCTTAGCACTAGAACCGGTTCAGCAGTTAATATTTCCACTGCCATGGTTTTACTAAATACCCTGTCTACATTTTTTAGATCTACATGCTGTTACTGCATGACTTTTTCCTAAAATCTGATGAATTTGTCTTTTTTTTTTTTTTTTTTTTTTTTTTTATAAATTTGTTTTTGTAAGAAACTGAGTTATTAACCATGTATACCTAGAACCACAGTTCCACTCAATTTGACCACAACAGAGACATGAAATATGATAGATACAGGAGTTAATACCTCTGCACATAATGTAACATGACTTCTTTTCTGAGAGTGGTTATATAAAGAAAACTTCAGGACTGTAACATGCAATTTTATTTTCCAAAACGGATTCATATAAACAGAATTTGTAGCTCTGCCAAACAGAAAAGCTGATTTTTTTTTTTTTTTTTTGCAGTTTTTTGTTCATAGAACAATTGGAATTAAGAAGAGCTTTTTTAGCATTGATCTTATTATACAGATATTTATCTATATACTATTATCTTATTATATAGATATTTTATCTTATACTAAAGTGCATTCCCTAGATCTATAACTTCATTACCTGCTGTTTTGTGGATTGAGGTAATCTTATTATACTAAGTGCATTCCCCAGATCTATAACTTCATTACCTGCTATATTGAAAATGCAGTACAGTTTATGGACAGCTTTTCTAAAAATGGCTCATTTCAGGTATATGTTATGTATTGTTGATAAACCAGATAAGTTTGGAATAAAAAGTTGACTCCTAGCTAATAATGATGCAACATAACATATATTGAATGGATTTTGCTATTTTGGGAAAAGATAAACATTCATCTGCAAACAAGAATCTTTCTGAAAATGTTGTGAGTCAACTCTTAGATCCTTTTCTAAATAAAAGCAGAGTAGTTACAATAAGTGGCTTCTTTATCTCTATACAATTAGTTGAAAGGTTGAGAGCAAAAGGAACAAGTACAGATGACACTGTAAATTGCTCATGAAGGGAACTGTTCCATTGATAAAAAAACAGTTGTCACTTATGCAGCTTCAATGATGAAACATGGGGAAATGACTGTTATTTACCTGAGACAAACAAATAAGTGTTCTTGTTCTAGGTGCACTTGATTTGAGTGCAAAAGTTGGAAATTATTCTAACGTACTTCCTAACACTTTGTAACCCAATGTAAAATGTTGTAGATATTCATAAACCAGAATAACAAAGAAAAAATTATACTTTTAGGGTCGTCATTCAAATGCAAACAAGCCAAAGAGTATATGAGAAAGATATTGTGACTTACCTTTAAAAAAATTACAAAAAAAATACCCATGGCTATAAAGGCACTTATCCCACTGTGACACTAGACATTCAAAGGTAATCCTGGATGATTTTTGCAGTGTGAGGGTGAACATTGTCATGAAGGGCTCCCAAGGTGAGCAGCCCTGACTGCTCGGACTTCAGTAATGCTCGTAGAGATTTGAGTATGTCTACATTCTGGGCTGGTGAGAAACTCCATCAACAGGTGGCTCTTGTGGTCGAAAAAGGTCAACATGACCTTTTGTGCACTTATCTGCATTCTCTTTAACTTCTTTGGTGGTGGAGACAATGTGTGCTTCCATTGACTGCTTTGTCTTTTGTTTTCAGGTTGATAATGAAAGCACCGCGTTTCATCTCCCGCAATGATTCTGTCAATGAAACGGTGACCTTCCTCATGATACCTCAGTAAATGTTACAAGAACCCACCCACCCACCCATGCAAATGTCTTTCTTCACAGATTTCAAGTTGTGTGGCATCCACTGTGCGCAAATCTTCCGGTACTGCAGACAATCCCAGATAATGTTGTGCGCATTCTCTGCACTGATTCCAACTTTATCGGCAAATGCTTCCACCATGATTCTTCTGTCTTCCCAAATGAGACTCCACTTCAGCATTGGAAACATTGGTGTTCACCCAGTGTGCTTGCCCTGGCCTCAAATCCTCAGTCAGCGATGACCGTCCCTCTCAGAACCAATTACTCTAGTCTTTAACACATGACAAAGACTTGAAGTTTTCGTACACGTTACTCATACTGCAATGAATTTCTGTACTCTCGATGACAAAGATTTGAAGTTTTCGTACACGTTACTCGTGCGGCAAGGAATTTCTGTACTCTCGACACCTTCCATGGCTAAAAAGTGGATAACTGCTCTCTGCTCAACGTTTGTTGTTTCAATCGTGACTGGTTGGACCGAACACTTGTATGAGGCCAACTGCTTCTGTTGTCGCATGATCACAGCACCACATTTCACTATGTCATAACACAGCAGTAGTACCATCTACATTTCTTGTCAACACTGTCGCGGTAAACCCATTCAGCAATTTGCTCTGTCCTTTGGTTCATTTTCATTTGAATGACCCTTTATGTAAGATCTGTATCTCGCTGTTGGCTGGGGCAGATATCTTGAAGCATACAGTGGAGTCTTGGTGATCCGACACATATCAAACTGGCGGGGCCGCCCCAGTGGCGCAGTGGTCTAAGCGATGGCCTCTGATCATTCGTCCGAAAGGGGTCTGTGTTCGAATCCCGGTGAGGCGTGGATGTTATGTTTGTCTTATGGCACTGGCTCTCTCCCTTCCCTGGAACCAGTGACCTTAAATTAGGGACGGGCGACCGCTTATAGCCCATTGAGTTGCTCACGGTAGTCGTTAAACCTCCAATAAAAAAAACCAAAAAAAAAAACCGGCGGGTGTCGAATTACTGGATTTTGAATAAAAAATAGAACTACAGTACGTACTGTACATAGATTGTACAGGAACAAATCACTGATTATTAATATACTTACGTACAAGTTAGCAAAATACACAGTTAGTTAATCACACAGTAGAGGGTACAAGAAACTAGTCAATTTTTTTTTATTTATTTTTTTTTTTTTGCTTTTAAAGACAGTTTTATAACTTGTTCTTGCAGTCTTTTTAAAACCAGTATGTCAGCAGCTGCTACATCATTTTCCTCGGCCCGCATGACACATGTGGTAAATGCATTTACTGCACTACTGTGCTGTATGGCATGAATTTGTTGTACAGTTGGCCCCTCTTGTTCCTCGTCATTGTCATCTAAAACATCTAGGATGATCTCTTCATCAGTTGTAAATTTTCTTCATTCCCAATGAGCCAATCGTTTACGTCGATTACAGTCAGGCTTTCAGATTCATCACTGCACAGCATGGCGATGACTTCTTGGAGGTCTGTAACAGCCGAATCATCACTGTTGGGAACTTCTTGAACTTTATTTTTAGTTTTTTTTTGTACTGAGCTAACAATGGCAGTGTAGGCCATAATTTGCCCCACGAGGTGACCAATACATTAGTAGATACATTTTCCCCATGCATGAGCAAGATTGTAAACAACACCTTTGACGTTAATGGCCTTCAGAGAATCGAGGATGCTTTCCTCTTTGCTTATCGCATTGTAGAGTAGACTTTTTTGTATTGGATCTTAACAGTTAGTATCACATTTTGATCCATTCGTTGTAACAAAGGTGTTACGTTTGGTGGTAAGAACATCACTTTTACAAAACCATCTGTAGATGCTAGTTCATCTTCTGGATGGCCCGGGCAATTATCTAAAATTAACAAAGCTTTCTGTGGCAAATTTTTCTGTCGAAGAAATTTCTTAACTGATGGGACAAATTGCTCCTGAAACCAGTTGATGAACAATTCTTTTGTCATCCAAGCCTGGCGTTGATTTTTGTACAAAACCAGAAGATTTTTTACATTTTTAAACCCCCTTGGATTTTTAGACTTGCCTATAACTAATAACGGAAGCTTATGTGTACCGCTAGCATTTGAACACAGCATAAACGTGATTCGATCTTTTGCCATTTTCCAACCAGGAGCAGAATTTGGCCGAAAAAAAAAAAAGCAATGTTTTTTTCGGCAAAATTCTCCAAAATAATCCACTCTCATCAGCATTATAGATTTGATCGGGGCTAAGATTTAACTCTTGTACCAACTTGATAATTTTTTTCTTTATAAGGTTCAATGGCTTCAAAGTCACAAGAGTTTCTCACCTGTCGTTCTTAGTAAACGAATTCCAAATCATTTTTAAATTTATCAAACTAGCCAGTACTGGCGTGAAAATAGTCTTTTTTCGTGATTTCCTTATACACTGTTGGCCACACAAAATGCAACACCAAGAAGGAAGCATCCGATTGGCCTGAAATTCGCAGCATGCGTCGCCCGCGAGAGGACATGCAACCGATTAGCATTGCAGGGCATGTGCAAATCATGTGCGCCCGGCATGCCACCGAGAAGCACTATAAGAAGGGTGCACAGAAGTTGGGATGTAAGTAGTGGAAGTGTGTTGTGCTGCCGGACCTGTGCGTGGGAAGCTTCCTAGTGCCTTGTCGCAGAATACGGCAGTCATTCCAGCACGTTTTGGAGTTCGACAGAGGACGAATCGTGGCTTATCGCGACAGCGGTTTATCGTACCGAGACATCGGCGCCCGTGTGGGACGAGATCCAGCCACAGTGAGGCGAGTATAGATTCGTTGGGTGCAGGAGGGACGGACGGACCGACGTGAGCAATTGCTGCAGCCGCGGCACACTACCAAACGAGAGGACCGGCATGTTGTGCTGCGGGCATTGACGGCTCACACCGCCACATCACGAATGCTAGCACAGGAATTATGGTGTGTTGCGCAACAACCTATGCCAGCACATGCCATTCGACGTCGTCTGCAGGAGCGGGGACTTGTCACACGGCGGCCATTTTTCCCGATCACCATTGACGTTACACCACCGGCGAGGGCAGTGGGCCGTTGAACGCCGCACCTGGACTACGGAATGGCACGACATTGTCTTCTCCGACAAATCCCGCTTCTGCCTGCAACACCACGATTTTCCAATCTGAGTGTGGTGGCACCGCAGCGAGAGACTGTACGACACTTGCATTATGCATCACCATACCGGTCTGTCGCCTGGCATTATGGTTTGGGGCGCAATTGGATATGACACCCCAACCCTCTGGTACGCATCGCCGGTACACTCAACAGCCACCGCTACATCTCCGACGTATTGGAGCCTGTTGTCCTCCCTTACCTGCAGGACCTGCCAACGGCAACGTTTCAACAGGACAATGAGCGCCCGCACGTGGCACGCATCGTACAACAATTCTTCGCGGCCCACCAGGTGTCACTGCTGCCGTGGCCTGCATGTTCTCCTGATATGTCTCCCATCGAACACGTCTGGTCGTTGATCGGCAACAGAGTGGCCCGGCAAGCACCACCCGCGACTACGCCTGATGAACTATGGCAACGTGTGGAAGCAGCCTGGACCGACATACCCGAAGCCCACATCCAAAGCCTCTTTTGTTTGATGCTGCGGCATGTAGCGGCCGTTATTGCCAGCCATGGGGGCCACACGAACTATTGATGTCTGCGTGTTCTGCAAGTCGCACCGGCCTGTAAGCTCAATCGTTTCATCTTTGTATCTGTTGTTATGTGTCCAGTAAATCTGGCTTTGCTATCTCGTGTCCTTTTTGGTGTTGCATTTTGGGTGGCCAGCAGTGTAGAAGAATTTTGCTTTCTTTTTAATAATTTCACCAGTAATGGGAGTGTGTCTGTTACGCTCCTAGAGAAACCATGTGTGAAGAGCATCTTCAACTAAATAGTACTCACCAGATCTTACAACTGTCCTATCACTGGTCATGCTGTCCAAATCTAGAACAAATTCCTTGATTTTGTTCCGGTTTTTGTTGATGCCATAAATCGTGGCACGTCCAACACCATAAAATGCAGCCAAATCACCAGACTTTTCACCCTTTTCAATTTTCTTAATGATTTCCGCCTTTTCAATCAAAGTTAAAGTTTTGGGCTTACTTTTAACAGATTGAGACATTTTGAACAATACAGTATGTAAACAAACACTGTGACTGCTTTGCCGACCGCACATGCAATAAACAACTAGCGACTGAAGGAAGGTGTTGCTCACACATCCGTTTTTCCAGTTTTTGGCACATGCGTGAAGAACGTCACATTTCCGGTACACATGTACTCGCACGCGCCTTCCGATCAGTTGCCACAAGTGTTGGATTACTGGACGTGTCAGTCTGACAAAGTGTCGAATTGACGAGACTCTACTGTACTGTATTTAGTGTTCATAAATGTGCTAAATTCAGTACACTAGTGCAAAACACAAGTGCTGTCAGTCCTATACGTGAAAATGCAGAAATAAAAGAGTAGACAAACAAGATTTTCATAAGAAACAAACTTGCAAAAATATACAATGGCAATAATAACAAGACTGTTCTGATTTCAGTGGGTAAGGTGCATTCATAAATGATACGCTCGTAAATGATTTTTTTATTGAATGTATGCATGTATTATTATATTTCCATTTTGCATTCATTTGGAACTGTGTGATATGATAATGTAACAGTTTTGATATAGCAAGTCCATAATATTTAGTTTTGTGTAATTTTTACAACATGAAATGTGTTTATGTAAACATTTTTTTTACTCTTTTCCCAATGGTTTAACATAGGCATTTTTTTTTCATAAATAATTTTAAAAAATCAGTTTCTTGATGCTTATTCTTTAAAGTTTAGTTAAGTATTGCAATCAGTTTCCTTTAAACATATCTTCTGGGAGCAGTGTTTTCAATGAAACTTAACTTTTTCTGTAGAAAGTGGTCAAATTGATTGCTTAGCTATGTAAAAAATCCCACAGTTTTAGTGTTTAGGAAATGTTCTTATGCAGATGGCCTGTTCAAGGGTCTCTAGAACTAGTTGCGTCATGGGTGATTAACATTATTAACCCTTTAACCACCTGGAACAAATGAACTCTGGGTTAGAATAATGGTCTGAAGTGAGCTCAAACAAATATATTCACTGTTGAAGTGGGCCAAATGAGACTGGAATGAGTGAACCTGTGCATCAGAAAGTACTGCTTTCGTCTCAGTTTTTTATTCAAGGTGATCATATACGGGAAATGGTTAACACCAACCTTTCGGACCAGTTACCCGCTGAAAGGGCTACGACAATGGCGATGAACCTAAGAAATGAGAGAGATAATGTAGTCACTTGTTTCTGCCCAGTGACATGTCAGTGTCACAAACATTTTGACACAGGGCAAAAACAAACCCTTCTCCATCATTCTTTAGCTCATAGAGCAAATGACTAGAAGGGAGAAATTATCACCAGTTACAGGTTTGTTTGGTACTACTCAGATGAGAAAGGAATTCTTTTGCCGTATCACTTGTAAAACCCAGCTGCTACGTGCACATTTCTGATTGGGGAATGCAGCACCAGGGTGAGTCATAAGTTTGTAGCATTTTGGGGTACAGTGTTTAATCCGGTACCACATGCTGACCGTATATGGCTATTCGGCAAAATACAGCCTATCAGTCTATGGTCCTTTGCCAACGTTCAGCCCAAGATGCAATCCGTTGCGATACCAGGCAGTGGGCTTGGATGCAAAAACTCAATGATGCCATCTTTCACAGCCTCCAAGGAATGGACCTGTCTGCTGGCCAAGAAGTGTGCCATGGAATGAAACTGGTGAAAATCTGAGGGAGCAAAATCTGGGCTAAAGGCTGGGATTTCGACGCCATCCAAATTCTGAATTTTCTGGCAGACAATCTGTGACTTATGGCATGGGGCATTTTCGGATTGCAGGAGGACCTTCTTTTGGTTCACCATTGCAGGAGAGCTCTGGTGTAGAACGTCTTATACGTGTTGCAGCTGGTCAGCATACAGGTTCCCATTAACGGTCTGACCATGTGGCACAAGCTCCCAGTGGACAGGACCTTTGAAATTCTACCATACACACAACATTGCGTTCACTTCAAAATGCCCTGTTTGAACCACTGCTTGAGCCTCATCCCCTGGCCGCAGCCATTGGTTTCTGGTATCAGGATCACATAGAAAGACCCACTTCTCATCATGCGTTACGATTCTCCACCTAAACTAGTCGTCACATGGATTTTGCAGCAATTATCGAAACAGAGGGACATGTTCCTCAGCTTGTTTTGGGCTCAACTCATGGGGAACCATTCGCAAATGTCTGGAGTGAAAATCGAGCTGGTGTAGGTGACAAATGATGGTGGTTTGTTATGTATGGACCTCCGCTGCCAATTGTCTGATGCTAGTTCCTGGGTGCTGTTTAACAGCTAGACCCAGGGCTTCAGTGTCGGTGGTGACTGGTCTCCCACACCTCGCTTTGTCTCCGGATCGGAAGCATCAGAACCATTTTCTTGCTGTCGCATGGTGCACTGTCCACTTACCTTCTACACTACAAATTTCCATTGCGGCAGCTGTCACGTTCAACCCTTTTTTCCAATAATGGCGTAAAAGCACATGAACAACAAGTTTCACCTTCGACATTCTCTTCTCGTATCAACAGCACATACATGTTGGGCCCAGCACATGCCTACTTATCTGAGCAGCAGAGCACATCACCCAATCAGGTGTGGGACACATTCCACCTTACTGCGCATGTCCCACCTGTTCAGCGGAGCTTCTCCATCTGTACCGCAAAATGCTATGAACTTATGATTCACCCTAGTAAGTTTTGAGCACCATTTTGTTCAGGTAAATCAGCTGCTTAAAGGGTTAAAACTGAATATTGTTCAAAATATGTGTTTGAGGTTACAAATCGCTGAAAACTGTCATGATTTACAAAACAGAACAGTTTTTTATACAGAAATTTAGGTACACAGTATCATGGCAAATACATCTTAAATAAATTTTACTAAAGCATCGAAATTGTGTTCACACACAGTTTGTTGGTAGTCTGAAATTCTAATAAAATATCAGAACCTGGGGAAAAGAAGTTTTTGAAAGTGCAAAACAAAGAAGGAAAAATAGAAGTATCTTGAGAACAGTCAGTGTGAGGTAGCAGAGGTGGTACAAGAATGGCATCAGCGTAAGCGCTTGCAGGTCACAGAATCCTTTTTTTTTTTTTTCTTTAACGTAAGAGCTGCAGTTCTTAGCCGCAAAATTATGGTGTATATATAATAATTATTATTATTAGAAGGACAGACATATGACTGTCAACTTAACCTTTTGGAAGAACAGGATAGAAAAGTTATTATCTGTAGTTAAGTCTCACAAATGTCACTAAACCAGTATTCAGGAAAAGTTTTATGTGCAGTGACATGTTATTCACTTTTTATTTATCCATAGTATTGCAAGAACTACAGAATTACAAATGAAGAATGTCATGCCATCTCTAATGGCATGAAATGGAAAAGCCAATTATAATATTGTTTTGTGGTTGACATTGGCTCTTCGTGTGAGCTTACAGGTATTTTGCTTATTGCTTAGACACATACACACTAGCATGTCTGCCTGAGAGGTTCCTTTATTTTCATCTTTCTGAAGTTAAATGATCAAATTGCATTGTTTGTTACTGTTTTCCTAGACACCTGCTTGGAATGTGATCTGCAACCATAGGTCACAGTTGTACGATCAGAAAGCAATTTTTACATTATGATATTTCCACTAAACAAACTGAGATTGCAGTTTATTCCATCACCTATGTTCAGACTTTCCACTTCTTGGTAAAGGTTTAGAGTGTTTGTCAGCTAGCATATACCTTTACAGTATTCAAAATTTTTAAGTTTTTTCCAAATGGTATTTATCTCATCAGTGTGTTTAGTTTTTGCACTCATTCCTTCATGATCCGCTAGAATGATGCATGGCATGTTGTCTTCATAGATTGTTTTTAATTGTTGGGGAAAACAGTGCATGTTTTTTAACAGTGGATGTCACTGTATTAGTCCCATGGATATTTATTCTGCTTCTGTTGATGAAAACATTCTGCTTTGTTGCTACTCACTAACCCAATATAGATGCCACTGTTACCTTAATGGAAAAAATTACAGTCTAACTTTTTATCTGTGGTATCATCTACCCATTTAGGATCTGCAAAACCCTTTCAAACTTAGCTGCTGCTTTGCATTCAATGGAACTTAATGAGAGTTGCAGACAACCCTTAAATACCTGATAACTTTTTGAATAGCTTTCCAAATGTTTTTTGATGTTAGATTCATTTTTTAACCCAACATTCATTTACGTGTATTACAGTAAACACAGTTAATTTGGGGATGTCCAATTTCTGTGTTAATCAGGGTTCGTATGCCTCCTGGATTTCCTGGAAAACTCCTTGAATTATTGTATTTCTTTTTATGCTGAACTAGTTTGATTAAAAGATTTGCAGCCAGTGTTGCATCAGAAATGTTAGCTCTTCTCCAGCTATGAAATGGAGGAAGAGAGTGGGGGAAGGAAGGGAGTTGCAGAAACTTCCTTGCCTAAACAAGTGCACGAGACCAGCGGCCCGTTGACTCTCATTTTTATCCCAGTAGCGTGCAGGAGATGCCCTGCACGCTACTGGGATAAAAAATGTGATTCTCTATCTTCGCAGAATTTCGACAAAACTGGCTGAAAATTTCATGCGCCTAATAAATTGCTAAAAAGGAACAAACCCATCAAATTTCGTGTGAAGCGGATGAAAATTGTGAAAATTAGCCACTAAAATTTTTAATCAAGTTTCCATTTGCTGGCAGTACATCGTCATAAAACTTTTTATGCACAGTTCAAAAAGTTTTCATTTGATTGTAATGAAATTTCCAGTGTAACCTTATGACCCAGTTATGACATCTGTGAAAAATTCAGATATTTTAATGGAAAATTAAATTTTCCACACTTTTTTGCTCGTCTTTTGTAAGAAAGGCCGTGCTGATGTCCTCCGTCCATCTGTCCGTTCGTCTGTGGACACCATATCTGTGCAACTAATAGTCTGATTTGAAAAATTTGTTTACATTTGTAAGCTTTAAATGTGCGGATGATGATCCTTTATTTCGTTTTTATTTTTGTTTTTCATGATGCGCAATTTGTCGTTAGGGAGCGCTAATGCAGGTGTCAAATTCAAAATATCCACATATTTGCTTCTAAATGTCTGATTGAAAAAATTCTTTTACCTTTCGATTCCACTTATATCGAAGACTATTTTAGGAATAGTCACTTTTCAAGTTACACATAGATTTTCCACTAGAGGGCGTAAGATTTAGATTTTACACTGCGTTTTCCCCAGTATCTCTGCTTCTAAAACTCAAATTGAAAAATTCTTTTTCCAGAGGATACAGCTCCTGATGGGAAATCTTTTGCGTATAATTTCTAACTTCTGGTAAAAAAGGGTTTGGCCACCAAGGGGCACAAGTGTTAATTTCTGCATCTGTTGCATTTGCAGCAAAACCTGAGCTTCTAAAATCACGATTGAAAAAATTCATTTGTGGACAGATACCACTTATGTCGATAAACTTTTTCCGAATATTTTCTTAAAATAATGCATTGTTTCTCCGCCAGGGGGCGTAGATGTATATCTTATTTTTGTCGATATCTCTGCTTCTAAGAGACCGATTTGAAAAACTCTTTGTTGGATAGTTTCCATTGCAAAATGTTTTCTATATAATTTCAAAATTTTCAAGTAATTCGGACTTTCCACTAGGGGGTGTAAAGGTAAATTGCATTTCTACCCAATATCTCTGTTTCTAAAACTTCGATTTGAAATTTTTTTCTGCACCAGATACAGCTTCTGATGGAAAATGCTTTGCATATAATTTTTAATATTTGGTAAAGAATGGTTTGGCCACGAGGGGGCATATGTAAGTGTTTATTTCTGCTTCTGATGCATTTGCAGCAAAATCTGAGCTCCTGAAAACTCGATTGAAAAAATTCTTCCATGGACCCATATCACTCGCATCGAAAAACCTTTTGAAAATACTTTCTTTTTAAAATAATGCATGGTTTTTCCGCCAGGGAGCATAGATGTATATCTTATTTTTGTCAATATCTCTTCTTCTAGGAGTCCAATTTGAAAAATTATTTCATTCTTGCAGAGCATTTCCACTGTGAAATGTTTCTCATATGATTTCAAATTTTTCTTAATGCACAAGTCTGCCATCTGAGGGTATAAGTTCATGTTTCCGTTTACAGCAATATCTGTGGGACTAAAAACCAGATTGAAAAACTTCTTTCTTTGGTCAGATGCTACTAACTATGCAAACTCTGTGTGCATATTTTTTTCCCAAAATAATACACAATTTTGCCGCTAGGGGACGCAAATTCTTAAACTTTTTTTTTCAATATCTCTGCTTCTTCTACATTTGCGATTTAAAAATTCTTTCAACACCGGATGCCATTTATCTTGTAGAACACTTTAGGCTAGTATATGAGAAATTTTGTAGGTCACAGTTCTGTCGGTATGTGGTGTTTGTGTATTTCGGTTTGCAGCTGTATTGCCGCTTCTGAAAACCCTGTTGAGAAATTTCTTCTTTACTGTATGCCATTCGCTATGCTAGAGATGTGGTGTTAACCTCTTTAAGTAATACACAGATTTACCGCTACAGACGTAAAGCTCAAAAACCTTTTTCTCGCTATTTCTGCGTCCGCGAGATGTATTTGAAAAGTTCTTTTTCCTTGGGATAGCTTTTTCCATGCAGAATATTTTTTGCCTATTTTCAACTTTTCCATTATGCAAAATTCTTCTGCTAGAAGTCAGTTATATAATGTTTCCTTCTCTTGTATATTTCTTCTTTTAACTGTTCGATACGAAAATCTTTTTGTCTTTGATACCTTCCTTGTGCTATGAGACACTTTTGTGTGCCATTTGTTAATTTTCGTGACATGCTTTTTAGCCGCTGGTAGAACTAAGTTGATATTTCTGTTTCAGGATCTTTCATCGATTGTTGAAACCTCTTGATTATTTTCCTAGCTTGTTCCATTGACTTTGAATAGCTTTGATAAATTTAATTTGCGTCAGAACAGATTCAAAAGACATGTTCATTACAAATGAAAATTCGGTGTCATCTTTCTTGTTGTTTTTTTAGTTCCTGGTTCCCCAAAGGGTTAGCATTCAAGCTTTTCGGGTTCTTATTTCTAGTTTCTGGAATTCTGCCTTTTAGGTTTGTATCAAAGTGGATAAAAAAACAACTAAATTCTGTAAAGCTTGGTGATGCACAGTGTCATTATTGAGGTTTACATGATTTGTGCTCTGCGAATGCTTTGGGGTCTTTCACTTTAGCTCAATACCTGCACTCTGATATGTAGGCACTGCAAAAAAATATGGGTTACAGGGAAGAAAATTATCAGTATTGTGCATGTATTTTATTTTGTTTGTTTCAGAAATGCAAGGAAGCCTGTTGAAGGTTTTAATGAATCAGAATGTCCCATCTTAACTAATGTGTATATATGTTTTCTGCTTTCAGTCGATGTATTGTAAATGTGTAGTGAAGAACATTTAAATTGCATCAGACCATTTGGCCCCAATGGCCAAATGGTCTGATGCAATTCCTCTAACCATTCGCCAGAGGTGGGTCTGGTTTCGAGTCCCATATGAGATATGGGTGGTGTATTTGTCTGGTTGCATTGGCTGTGTCCCTTCTCTGCAACAAGTGGCCCTAAATTAGAGATGTGTAACTGCTTATAGGACCCATAGTTGCACATGGAGGTCAATTGACCCTGAATCACACACACTAAAATAAAAAAAAAAGTCTTAAACTTCACTGCAGTTTACAATATAGGCAACAAAGCAAAGCACTGTGATTGTAGCAAAAGTTTGGGCTACTGGAATTTTTTTATAGACTCCTGGAAAAGTCCTGGAATTTATTTTCTGTAAAAGTGTATGAACCCTGGTTAATTCTTATGCCGACATTCAAGTTGAAGTGGCTCCGTCAGGCCTCTTGTTATTGTAGGAACATACAATAAGTAAAGTTCTTCCTATTTCTCAATATCTGTTATTTTTCCCTTTTTGATTTTTACCAAATTCTGTTGCCACTATGTGCAACTCTTTTTCTTTACATTCACATACTGGCCACTGAGTTAGAAATTTTATTCAATACAGGGTTGGACCTCCTTTACCCTGAATTATAGCATGAATGTGGTTTGGCACAAATTCCACAAGGTGTTGGAGTGTATCTACAGCATATTAGGCATTCACCAGATAGTCCTTTAACTGGCTCAGATTTGACGAAAGAGGACTTTGCTTCTTGATCTGTTTTTCTAACATTCCCCATACATTCTCAATGGGTTTCAGATCTGGGCTTTGTGGTAGCCAGGGAAGATGGTGGGAGTCACAGTCATGCTCACTGAACACATCTTGCTCGTTGAAAAGTAGCGTTGTTGTCCATGAAACAGCAGTTACTTGCTGAATAAAAAGTCAACGTTGCAGGATGGACTTAATTGGCAACAATGTTAGGAAATCCTTGTTGGACGGCCGACCTTCCAGCAATATCAGGGGACCAGTTCTGTACCAACAGAGTGTGCCCTACACATACTATGACACCACCTCCTGAACCTTGAGTTGTGTTTACAAAGCAGGCTGGGTGCATTGCTTTATGGGACTCCCGCCAAAATCTCTGCCTATTGTTTCACCACATGACTTATCCAGAATTCCAGGGTCCAGTCACAGTGTTCCTGATACCACTGTAGACAAACTTTCTGGTTCTTCACAGAAATCTGTTGTTTCCTTATAGCATACATGAGATTCTTCGGCGGATTTGCAGAATTCTTTTTTTTTTTTTTTTTAATCTGTTGGGTCATTCTCGAGATCGATGCAGAACTGAAGAGAAAGGGAGGGGTCGTTTTCTGTCTTTGATGGTATTTCGTCTTTCAAAACTTTCAAAAACTAAAGTTAAACAAAATGACAATTTTTCCCGCAATCGCAATTTCTTTTTCTCATGATGTTCTCTGTTCCCAGTATTGTTATTAAATATCATTTTACTGCATAAATGTTAGTTATCCACAGTTTCATGCCAAAATACAATTTCCAAAAATGGAAGTTAAGGCAGCGCAAAGATTTCCCTGTGGTCTTCAGACATGAGATTCTTCCGTGGATTCAAAGAATTCCGCCATTTTCGTTATCATTTTGGGCGTTCTTGAGATCAATGCACAGCTGAACAGAAATTTGGGCGGGAATAGGGGGAGGGGATTCGTTTTTTGTTTGATGATGGGATTCCATCTTTCAAAAACAGAAGTTAGACGCAGCAAAGATTTCTCCCGTAATCTTTTTTTTTTTTTTTCTCGCGATGTCCCTTCTGCCCAGTGTTGTTCTTAAATATCCTTTTATTCCACAAATACTGTATTTCAACCAAAAAATGGAAGAAGTTTCCAAAAACGGAAGTCGGTCAGAGCGAAGATATCTCTCGAAATCGCTTTTTTTTTCTTCCCACGACGTTCTCACTATCCTGTGTTGTTGTTAAGTGTTACTTTCCCCCATAAATGTCTGCACTTAAGCTTGATAAGGGAGGGGAAATTTTCCAAAAACGGAAGTGACAGAGTTTGAGAGTTTGTTAGAATTGATGCATGGTGTTCAAAAGTATTTATCTAAAGTAGCAAAAGCTTTGATATCATGCTTTCGTGGTCCTCAGGCTGAAAGTTCTTTCAGCATGATGGATAAATTATTGTCATCTGAATGAATAAAAGGGGAGGAGAAAAGAAAAGTGGTGAAGAAATAGGAAGAGAATGATATCAACAGAAAGAAAAACTAAGATATCAACAGAAAGAAAAACTAAGCAAAGATTGCTGTGCAACTGCAAAGTCAACAAAAGACAAATATGGCCATGGAACTTGCTGATGGGAAAGCAACAAAAGAGGAAAATTGAGCTGATGTTCTAGCAAGTACAAAGAAAAAAATGTGTTTGAAGCAGTGTTTTTTAAAATCACTTTATTTTGTTTTGAATTTATTTTTCTGATTTTTTTCTCCCGATTAAAAAGTTCAGCTTTTTTATTCCTTGGTCAGTCTCGTATGTTATAGGCATGCAACTGCCTATACCAATTCTCTTCAATTCTCTGTGTTATAGTCGCTAGGATGTGGGTTGAGAACAGCCTTCACTGAGCTTTGGTCAATTGCTGCAGGAAGTCCTGTTTCTCCGTACAAGCCTTCTCAGACATGGCAATCTCGTTCCTGATAGATTGTCGTTGCTCCTCTTAGACAAGCAATGTGAATTACACCTCTCAGACAAGCAATGCAAGTTATTTTTCCACTGATTAAAGACCCGAAATATCTTGAGAAACCAGTCAGCTCTGCTGTTTTCAAAATCATTGATCTAATCAGACGGGCATTCACAATGATAAGCCTTTTATCAAACTCCAAAAGATTCTTTGTTTTTCCCCCATTGTCATCAATACTGCTGATGATTACTTATGAGCAGCACTCTTTAATAGTTGCTTAGATCACGTAATGACCAGTGGCGTAACTAGCACAACACCCCCCCCCTTTATTTCAGCATCCCTAAGCACAGTAATTTTCCCAGGATTTCAAACACAAGGGAGGATATGTGTTTTGGAGTATGTCTGGGGGGAGGGGGTATCAGAAAGACAGAGTGTCTGGAAAAGTAAGGAAGGTACCTAAAGATTCTTTATTTTTTCCCGTTGTCATCAGAAGTTGCCCTGTAGTTTTAAATTTCTAAGTGATATTTGGAGCAGAAATACATAATGCAAGGTATCAGCCAATCAGGATTAACAGGGTGTGCTGATCGATGCATGAACATGAATATACATTTTATCACAAGGAATGAATTTGGCAAAATATATTTAAATGGTTAAGGTTAATAATTTTAAGGCTTCATAATCACCCATGTTATTTTCACTTGTTTCTGAAGTGCTTGGTTTTTGTAAAAGGACTGCTTTTAAACTCTGAACACTTGATATGCTAAGCAAATTGTCATTCTTTTAATCAGAAACGGCATTTCAGCGTAATTGACTCTGTGCAAAAAGAACTGGTCGAGCTTTGGAAATTTTCTCCCATGCTCTCCTTTGCATTTTCTTTCGCTGATATTGTTCCACTTGGACACTTTTGTGTCATTTTGCAAATGGATGTTCACTTGTATATTAAAGTTTCCATGTATGCTTGAGCTAGATATACTTACAAAAAAAAAAGAACTAAAAGCAATGGCAATGTTTAATTGTTTTGTCCAAAACTAAAATAAATAACTTGAAGAAATCGCCCTCTTATACAGGGTATCCGAATAATGACTGTGCACTGAATGTACGAATTGCAGTAAAAGTAACCGCCACGTGGAAGTGCTCTATGTCTGGTAACCTTCACGTCTCTCCACCCCCGAGGCATGCGCAGCTGTCATTTCGAGCGACGGTCATTCCCGAACGCTTGGTCGATGGAGCAGACATGTCGATTGATCACTCAACTTGGCATAAGGTCAGTGGTCTTGAAGGTTGAACAGAGAGTGTTTTTGGTGAACATGTCTTCACGATGACGACAAATGCACGGACGAAGTGCAAAAACATTGCGCTAGGAAATTTCGTGATGCAGACATCCCTCACCGTAATGTGATATGTCAGCTCATAGCAAAGTTTGGGGAAACTGGCAATATTCTGGATGCCACCCGCCCCGGTAGGCTATCCACGGCCGACAAGACCTAACAGGGTATCCAGGACAAGATACAGAGGACTTTGTACAAGCCCAAGAGGCAGCTGTCACAACAAGCTAATGTGCCACGATATTCTAAAAAGGAAGTTGCGTTTTCACCCATACAAAGTGTCTGTCATGCATCAGCTGAAAGAAACAGACCACAAAGCCCGTATTTGGTACTACAGGTGGTTCTAAGAGTTCCTGTCTAAAGAAGGTGAGGATTTCCTGTCTGAAGAAGAGTCCTGGGGTGTCAACAGCAAAAACACTCGTCTGTGGGGTACTGAAAATCCCCACGAATTTAAGGAAGTGCCTCTCCACAAACAGAAGGTCGGTGTTTGGTGTGCCATGACTTGTACATGCATTATTGAGCCCATTTTCTTCCGTGAAAACCATTAACTCAGAATCGTACCGTGCCCAGATTATCCAACCATTCATATCCGAACTCACGGAACAAGAAATCAATAAGGGATGGTTCCAGCTAGACAGTGCAACTGCTCACACCACTGGTGCATCAATACAGCTTCTGGAGGAATTCTTTGGAAATCGCATCACCTCCTGAGGACTGTGGGGAGCACTGAAGGTGAAGGTGTACGTAAGTAATCTACATACACTTCAAGAGCTACAGGCTTAAATAACAACCCACATGTAACAAATTACTACACATATCCTGAGAAAGGTCTTCACCAACATGCAGAAGTGTGTGCAGTCATGTCTGGACGTCGGAGGGGCCCATTTCCTACACCTCTTGTAGGAACCAGTTCGACATGGTGTTACTTTCAATGCTCGGTTATTTTTCGGACACCCTGTAGATGGCATATCTGCAGCTGCTCTGAGCAAATGTTGGCACCTGTCATGAAAGGAGACTGATTTCAGTCTCCTTACACCACAGGCACCAACATTTATTCACAGCAGCCACAGATCTGCCATGTCCAGTATCGAACCAATTATCCGGACAGGTCTGGCCCAGCGGCAGTCTGGTTTCGGGATTTTTCTGGTTTTTAGAACCGTTAAAAAAGATTTCCCTCTCCCCTGAAGTCGCTACTGCCGTTATTTCTCCAATAAAAAGCTGTATTGTTCACGTAAATATGCAGCAAACTCCGCCTGGCGTCCGATCGTGCATTGTACAAGAATCAACTCGCAAAACTGCGAACAAGTTATAAGAAAGAAAGAAAAAGTCTAAACAATAAAAACGGTAGAAGAAAGAGCCTAAATTAAGAAATATGCATATAGGCATTTTTTTTTTACTTAAGTTTCTAGAATGATTATGTATTTTATATTTAATGAGTGAGATTTGCAAACATATCTTTTAATTTTAATTGCTTCATATGTTTTGGCTGTTCTGTTAGCAACACTTGTTTTATAAACAGACATGATGTGCTGTTCTGTGACGAATTTCTTTTGTACCATCCCACGTATCAGTTCTTCAGTAAGATGTTTACACCTTTCAATGGAATTTGTTTCGTCATCATCACTTTCATCCAATACATTGTCCTCTTCATGATTCATGACCATTTCAATTATCTCACCATCAGTGAGTTTCAAAGCAACTGTAGCATCGTTGTCGATGTTAATGTATTCTTCTATGGTCTCTTCGTCGAAGAACCTCACTTCTTCACACGGCAATCCTTTTGCATAACGCAATAAATCCTGTAGGATTACCTTCTCCTGCAAAATACAGAAGCCGCTGAATTCGTGTTCGACCTCTTTTTTGTCTAGTACGATCGTAGATGGGCAAAGATTGTGCCAGGCATTCATCAAGGTGTCTTGAGATACCTAACCCAAGAACTTGGGGGAAATATTCAAAAGGGCATCTCTAACGTTGAATTCTTTTTAAAATTGCTTTATACCAGTTCCGTTATTGCATGCATTCAATAACTTTCGAATAAAAGCTGATTTGTAGTGGCATTTTAATGAGCGCAATATGCCCTGATCCATCAGCTGAAGAAGCAAGGTGCAGTTAGGTTGCGAGTTGGCAACACATGCATTACACAGGTCTGCGAAATAATACTTTTTTTTTTTTACTGCACCATTTTAGGTGTTTCTAATGTTTTTCGATACGCTGAGTTCAGAAATGGAGCTTTTCCCTGTATCACGTAAGGTTTTTCCACAAAGTGAGGATGAAGATCCAGGTAAATCACACAAAAGATTTAGCAGAGTCAAAAAACTTTTTTTTTACAAAAAAAAACTTAAAAGTAAGTTTTATTTTGCATTTTATTAATTTATGTTTGTTATAGCTACCACAAAGTCAAAAATCTTTATAATGTCTCTTCTTCTTCCCCTCGAAGCTCAGTTTAGAACTTTTTCTCCTGTGCACTGCTTGCTGCTCCTCCCTATTCAGCATCCAGCAGCAGTCTGCTATCATGTTCACATTCCATCAGCCCTGATACCTCTGTTCCACTTCCTTTTATGTCCTGGTGGAATCTCTCACCTTATTCTTCACTCACAGTTCCTAGATTTTCTAGGAAATAGCCTAGATGGGAGTTCAAAAAGTGGAGCTTCAAGCTCATTGAGCAGCCCAAGACTTTGAAGTTCTCCAGCATGTTTCCTATGATGTTCCTGAAGTCAGGATCTTTCTGGTTGCCAAGAAACTTTTTTACAACTTCTTTAAAGGATGTCCAAGCCGATATCTCAATGTCATCCATTTTGGTTTCAAAGATTTCGTCTTTCATGAGTTTTCGAATGTCAGAACCAAAAAAAAAACCCTTCTTTCAGCTTCACTTCTGACAGCCGTGGAAACTTACTTGCCAGGTACTTGAAAGTATCACGATCTTATGGCAGGGCTTTCACAAACTGCTTCGTGATGCCAAGTTTGATGTGAAGTGGAGGCAGGAGTATTTTTTGGGGGGGAGGGGGTCCACCAAAAACTCGAAGTGCACGTTCTTTTCCCCACTTTTAGCGTCCTGCTTGGCCACACCTTCTGAGTCCAGTGCTTGGCTTTAGCACGACTGTCCCATTCGCAGAGGAAACAGGGGTACTTGGTGTAGCCACCCTGTTCACCAAGGATCATAGAGAGTACTTTCAGATCGCCACAGGTGGTCCATTCGTATTCATTGTAGTTAAGCTTGATCAGGATCAAGGCTAAATTCTCATACCTCTCTTTCAAATGAACGGAATGTCCAACCGGTATAGAGGCGTATTTGTTGCCGTTGTGAAGAAGTACAGCTTTCAGAATTCTTTGTGATTCGTCCATGAAGAGTCTCCAATCTTCCGCCTCATGCGGAATTTTGAACATTTGCATCAAACCGGGGACATCGGAGCAGTAAATGAGTTCACCGTCTTGAGAAAAGTAAGGCATGTAGTCTTTCTCTCGGTTTCGAAACCAATAGAAAAGTTCCAGGGGTTAACAAGTCCTTCTCCTTAGAGTCTAGAGCCTAGCAACTGAGCAGAATCTTTTGGAAGGGCCAGATTTCGGATCAAGTTGTTCAGTTCTGATTGTGAAAACAGCTGGGGCTCACTGCAGTCGTCGACTTGAAAACAGTCATCAGCATTGTCGTCTGACTCGCTCCCTGAGGGTGCAGGCACATCCTCTAGCCTTTCTGGAGGCAAAGGTATGGGAATATCAGGTCCGTGAGGCACAGGGCGCAGTGCAGATTCAAGGTTCGGGTAGAAGGTTTCTTTTTTTTTTCAGCTGTACCCCTGTATGTTGCACGAACAAAAGTAGCAGTCATCGCTGTGGTTTCGGGGCTCCCTCCAAATCATAGGCACTCCAAAACGAAAAGATTTCACCTTACCCTTAGACCACATGCGGAGTCCTTCCACGCAACTTGAACACACTTGATGCGGGGCCCATGACTTGTCTTGGTCTCAAACTCTTACACCGAAGTATGCAAAATACACTTTTCCAACAAAGTCCGTGATCTTCCGCTGTTGCTTTTTCACCACAAGTTCGCCACAGATATAGCAAAAGATATCAGGAGAATTGACACAACCTCTTGAAGCCATGACAGTCTTAAATGCACACATCTTATTTCTTTCAGGCCCATGTTTGCCTTCAACACCATGTTTAAATATATATAAGAAAATATTACAACAATATTCTGATGACAAAAATTCCAGACAGAAATTCTCGATTTCTGTCGAAATTGTATGCGATAGAATTTTTTGAGTATTTTTCCAGAAATCTGCATAAAAAAATACATAAGAAACGCCATTCACTTTGAAGAAAAAAATTTTCATCGGACCTGTGAATTAACCTTCATGAGAAGCTTCACTTCAGGATGCGCTGGGCAGTTATTCAAAGTTAGTAAAATTTTGCAGTCATCGGGCAAACCAACATTGCTTCAGGTACAAAATGGTTTTGGAACCAATCCATGCAAAACTCTCTTGTGATCCAGGCCCATTTATGCACCCTGTAAATCAAAGGAAAAACTTTTAACACTTTTAAAGCATCTGGACCTAGCAATTTTTCCGATCACCGACAATTTGCATTTGTGAGTTCCAGCTGCGTTGGCACATGCGAGAAGTGTAAATCATTCTTTTGAGTCCTTTAGACTGGAGGGTGCCATCTCTTCTACTGTAACAAATGTTTTCCTCGGGATGTATCTCCAAAGTAGGGAAGTTTCGTCCGCATTATAGACCTCTTCTGGCTTTACTTTTCATTCAAAATCACATCTGCAAATTCTTCCACAAAAATCTCTGCACTTTCATGGTCAGAAGAAGCCTTTTCGCTGCAAATATTCAGAAGTCGTAAACCATGATGCTTCTTAAATTTATTGAACCAACCTGCTGAATAATCAGAAGATGTTTAAATTGAGAGTTGCTCATGAAAAACTCTGGCCTGGGCCATGATTATGGAGCGATACAGAGGTACCCTTTCACTACGCCGCTGCCTTATCCATTCCATTAAAACCTTGTCTACATCCTTATTCTTTGATGTAAAGTTTTTCGCTGGCTCCTTAGACTAGGCACATCACTGTCCGCAAAAAAACTTTAATATTGATGCCTTTTGTTTTATGAGGTCATAAATTGTGGATTTTCCAATTCCATATTCTTCGATCAATCTCTTTACTAGTGTACTGCTGTCCAGCTTTTTCAACAGTTTGACCTTTTTCTGGATGCTTAAAGATAGATGTTTCCTCTTGCGTCCACCTGCATCCTGATCTCCTGGCCTTTTTGACGTTACATGTGAGATTTTTGCAGCACTGCAGAATAAGCACGAACCACATGAGCACTGACCGACGAAACAATAAAGTGATTGACCTAATTTTCCAAAATGAAGTGGGTCTCCGTACTCTTTCTTCCTCTCTTCACACAGAGGAGTTGCGAGTATTCTCGACCAGCCTATAACGTTGCACCGATGATCAATGAATAGTGTGGTGAAGATTTTTTGGCTCTCTTCCAAAAGCAGGTTCACGGAGATCACCAGCTCAAGGGAGAATAGTGACGTCATCAGCTGAAAAGGAAAATGCTTCTCTTTTCTTTTGAGGAAACTGGTCATAGACTCTGCAGCGTGCCCTTACGGACAATAATGCCTCCGTTATTCTGGAAAAAGGTTCTGGGTTTCTGCTGACTGTTCGTTTTGGGGGAACATGGGAGGGGGGGGTTGGATGTTTGCCTCAAATGGTGGGAAAAGAAAATGTATGCTGAATTAATGTTCTAGAATGCTGTTTTGAGTATGAACACTGCTGGCCACCCAAAATGCAACACCAAGAAGGACACGAGATAGCAAAGCCAGATTTACTGAACAAATAACAACAGATACAAAGATGAAACGATTGAGCTTATAGGTCCGTGTGACTTGCGGAACACGCAGACATCAATAGTTCGTGTGGCCCCCATGGCTGGCAATAACGACCGCTACACGCCGCTGCATCGAACGAAAGAGGCTTTGGATGTGGGCTTGGTGTCAATCCAGGCTGCTTCCACACGTTGCCACAGTTTATCAGGCGTAGTCGCGGGTGGTGCTTGCCGGGCCACTCGGTTGCCGATCAGCGACCAGACGTGTTCGATGGGCGACATATCGGGAGAACGGGTGGGCCACTGTAGCAGTGACACCTGGTGGGCCGCGAAGAATTGTTGCACGATGCGTGCCACGTGTGGGCGCGCATTGTCCTGTTGAAACGTGGCCGTTGGCAGGTCCTGCAGGTAAGAGAGGACTACAGGCTCCAAAGCATCGGAGATGTAGCGGTGGCTGTTGAGTGTACTGGCGATGCGTACCAGAGGGTTGCGGGTGTCATATCAAATTGTGCCCCAAACCATAACGCCAGGCGACGGACCGGTATGGTGATGCATAATGCAAGTGTCGTACAGTCTCTCGCAGCGGTTTCCGCCACACTCGGATCTGATAATCGTGGTGTTGCAGGCAGAAGCGGGATTTGTCGGAGAAGACTAGGTCATGCCATTCTGTAGTCCAGGTGCGGCGTTCAACGGCTCACTGCCGCCGCTCTCGCCGGTGGTCTAACGTCAATGGTAATCAGAGCAATGAGCACTGGGCGACAAGTCCCCGCTCCTGCTGACGACGTCGAACGGTACGTGCTGGCATAGGTTGTTGTGCAACACACCCTAATTCCTGTGCTAGCGTTTGTGATGTGGCAGTGTGAGCCGTCAATGCCCGCAGCACAACATGCCGGTCCTCTCGTTCGGTGGTGTGCCGCGGCTGCGGCAATCGCTCACGTCGGTCCGTCCATCCCTCCTGCACCCACCAAATCCATACTCGCCTCACTGTGGGTGGATGTTGTCCCACACGGGCGCCAATGTCTTGGTACGAAAAACTGCTGTCGCGATAAGCCACTATTCGTCCTCTGTCGAACTCCGAAACGTGCTGGAATGACTGCCGTATTCTGTGATGAGGCATCAGGAAGCTTCCCACGCACAGGTCTGGCAGCGCAACACACTTCCACTACTTACACCCCTCCTTCTGTGCTCCATTCTTGTAGAGCTTCTCGGTGGCGTGCCGGGCGCACATGATTTGCATATGCCCTGCAATGCTAATCGTTCGCATGTCCCCTAGCGGGTGAAACGTGCTGCGAATTTCAGGCCAATCGGATGCTTCCATCTTGGTGTTGCATTTTGGGTGGCCAGCAGTGTATATGTACATACGATGGGGAGATTAAAGGGGGTGGACGGTCAGCTGGGGATGACTTAAATATGAGGCTGAGCTTCAGCACGGAACACCTTGACCTTAAGGTCAAGAAATATTGCTAAAATTCCAATTATACAAAAAGGTTCGGTTTTCAGCAGTCCAGATAATTGGTTCAATACTGTATTATAATCCTAGGAGGCTGATAGTTTCCCACATCCTCCATGGGGAATTCCCATGTGGCCTCGCATTTTTCCTCAGCAGCGTAGAGATAGGGCATTTGGAGAGCGATCATATTATAACCTGGAGCCGAAGGGCCGAATAACTTCAATCTGTAGGGCATCCAGTGTTTTAAAAGTGAAACTTGACATTTGTTTAGGCAAAGCTAAATATATCTTAAAGGAAAATACAAATCTTTGGGTTAATTATTTGTTTTTGTGCATGTTCGGATTTTTTCATAAAACTATAGCTGTAAGCTGCAGTACTCCTCTTCATTGCCTGCACCCCATGCAGCTGTGGGGTTGGTAGTTATGCCACTGGTAGTGACACATGTGACCACATATTTTGCATATATGCTGTGTGACATTCGTGTACATCTGTATAAAAGTTTCTAATTCAGTGGCCAGTGTGTGTGTATGTATTATTTATCTTATTGTGGTAGATTGATGCTGCTGCCATCTTTTTTGTCAATTTAATCCTCCAGGTAATTGATCTACCAAAACAAATTCTAAGCATTTAATTGTTTTGTTAATGTTCTTTTTTGCATATGATAAGTACATTACTGTGTATGTTACAAACATAAGTTGATAGTGCAGGGGATATATACATCTTTCTTTGTGAAGTAGCATAGGTAAGCTTTGCTTTGCTGTAATCATTCTTGAGTAGATACTGGGAAATTGTTTTATTCTACACCCTTGTAGGTTGTTTTCAGTCTTCAGATAGAATTCTAGAGTTTGTAGGCTTCTTTCTCATTTCCTGATTTTCCCTATGTTTCAGTCTGAGCCATACACTGTATGAGCAAATTATTATATACACCCCAGTAAGGATATGCAAAGCAGAAGTATTGCTCCCAGTCACGTGAGATGATGAAACTGGCAATGCCTATACTTAGAGTAGGTCTGTACAAATTGGAAACCAATCGTGGAAAAGTAATCCTGAGTAAAGACAGCTACACAAATGAGTTTGTCCGTGGCCAGGTAGTAGCTGCAAGGAAGGCCAGTTGTTCAATCACCATAATTGTTGGGGTACTTGTATACCAAAACTATGTGAAATACTGCAAAATGCCCAACCAATGGGAGAAATGTGGCTGTAAATGTTCAATTGACTCTTTAGGTGAGAGCTGATTGTCCCACATTGTCTTATTTATGCACAAAAACAATCCATTGTACCATGGGAAAAAAATGGCATTGGCAGCCAATATCCACATTGTGTTTCCTTGTTGACTGCAGGGCACTGCAGGATTAGGCTACAGTTTACAATGCCCTGTCACAACTGGAGTTCAGAGGACTGGAAACAAGTCATCTGATCTGATGAATCACTGTTTCTGTTATGCTGATGGAAGGGTACATGAAGGTGTAAACCACATGAAGTGATGGGCCCAGCTTGCCAAGTTAGGGTCATACATAGGCAGGTAAAGGCTGTGTAACAGTTTGGGGAGCATTTACGTGGACTTCCTTGGGGCCCCCTCAGACTCGTTGAGATCTCAGTTACTGATAACGAGGTATGCGAACATTCTCTCCAACCATCTGAACCTGCTTGTAACGATTCCTTTTCCACATCAAGAGACCATCTTTCAACAGGACAATGCCACACTGCCTGAGTGGCAACCAATTTGCACCAGGAGCATTAAAGTGAGTTTACCACACTTTAACCCCCCCCCTCCACCCGATTACTGGATTTCAAAACCATTGAGAATTTGGGCCACAAATTGAAAAGATTTATTCAAGCCCCTCCAGCCCCCACCACCAACTGTGGCTGCTCTATGACAGGTTATTCTCACTTTGTGGGCAGCAGTACCACCACTATGTTTTCTACACCTCATTGAGTACTTACCAAGACATGTGACTGCTGTTAGGACAAAAGGTGGAGCAACACGCTATTAGGTAGTTGTATATAACAATTTGTCCATTCAGTTTATATAACTTTTCCTCAAAATTTCTATAAAGGAATGTAGTCTTGAATGCCAAGACTATCTGCATCTTTAAGTATGTTTTCATTAGTAGTAATTTTCAGCACTAGTCACTGTTGGTAAGTATGTTTTTTCATAATCTTCATTTGTTTTTCTGGCTGTAACTCATTGCTACCCAATGTTATTTCTATCAGTCACATATACGGAGTAAGATCCAAAAGTTCGAGGACAGCACCTACCGGTGACAATGCAAGCATGTAATTAAAGTTAAGGCGTCTGAAACGCATTCCGCCATCCCTTCCCTCCATAGCCAGAATGGTTTGGCCCATGGAAAGTGATCGGAATACGCACTCGTAAGTTTGCTGCTGTGGTTAGTAATCTGTTTTCTGCGATGTGAGAAACATGGCTTTTGAAGAGCAACATTGTAACATTAAATTTTATCAGTGTTTGGGTACCTCGTTGAGGTTTTACCAGTCACAGCTGCAGAGACTTTAGAAATGCTTTTGAAGGTGTGTGGTCACTCTACAATGACGAGATCGAAGGTGTTCAAGTAGTATCTGCATTTCAAAGAGGGCCAAGAATCCATTGCAGGTAATGAGCGCTGTTGTTGACCTGTGACTGCACGGAGTGAGGAAAACAATTAAGATGGTGGTGCAGTGTAGTCGTCAGGATTGTTGCTGAACCACTGAGGAAATTTCTGACACAATTAACTTATTGGAGACCACATGCCAGCGCATTTTGATAAAGAATCTTAACGTGCACCGCGTGTGTCAGCACATTGTCCCTCGCCTTTTGACCTCTGAACAGAAGGATGAACGGATGCAGGTATCGAGCAAATTAATCGACAAAGCCGATAGTGATCCTACATTTTTGGATAACGTCATCACAGGTGGTGAAATGAGGTGCTACTTGTTTGATATTTAGCCAAAGCGTGCTTCTTCAACATGGAAATCACTGTCTTCATTGATCAGAGAAATTCAGGCAGAATCGCAGCAAAGGGAAAGTCATGCTGGAGATCTTTTTTTATTCTCACGGCAGTGTCCATTCCAAATTTATTTCTGAGGGCACAACAGTTAACAAAGAACATTATCTGGGCACTTTACCTTGCTTATGGGAGTCAATCCATCTTAAACGGCCGGAGATGTAGCGAAGTGGACAATGGTACCTTCTCCATGACAAACACACCTACACATCAATCCCTACTGGTCACAGAGTTACTCGCCAGAAATCATACTAATGTGCTTTCACATCCCACCTATTCACCTGACTTAACCCCCTGCGATTTTTACCTCTTTCCACTGATGAAACAAAATCTGCAGGGACATAGTTTTGTGTCAACAAATGAGGTAAAATCAGCAACACAGGAGGCATTATGAGGGGCTGCAAAACATGGCTTTCGGCAATGCTTCCAGAAGCTTTACAAGCGCTGACAAAAGTGTGTCATCACCAAAGGGGATTATTTTGAAGGTGGTTGTGCATTGGTGTTTTAAAGTATTCAAGGTAAGGAATTATACGCCAAGTCCCCAAACTTTTAGATCGTACCTCGTATATTGTTAGCATGGGATCTGGTATGATGGCACATCGCAAACTGGTAATAACATGGTGTGATGGTATGTCATCACTGATGACTGCTGCTCCAGCGGTGCTTTGATGGTCGCATCGCGTAGTTCTGGGATTGATATATCATTGAATCAACATGTGGATTATTATTTACTTATTTAGTTGTTTTTTTTTATTTCTGCTGGGACTTCATTTGCATTATAATATCCTTCGTTGCTTTGCTAGTGGATTTTACTGTTAACTTTCTGATGATTAACCTAGTTCATTTCAAAAAATTTTTTTAATCCCATTAATGTGATATCCCCGGTGTTTATGTCGATTTGTGATTCCTACTAATTCTTTAAATACATTTTTTTCCTACTTGTTCATTTTTTTCTTTACCAATAATTGAATGCAGTGTGAATATTACTCATTACAAAATTTCAATCACCTGTTAACGACTTATTCACTCAACAGCCTAATTTTAATCCATATCAATGCTAGATCATCAATTAACAAAATTACCTTATTGGAATCACTAATTCAACTAATAAATTTAAATCTTGATATATACTGGCGTAAAGTGAAAAAAGAACACCAAGAAGGAATTGGCCAACGATCATGAAATTTACATATGTTAATGGGGTCGAGTTTACGTAGGTGGGATGTTAATTTCAGGACCAACCGGTGAGCGCTTATGCCACAGCATGGCATAATATGCAAATTATAGTCAGTGGTATTTAAGGAGTACGGCGAAGTGAATGTAATCAGTCGTCGGCGTACGGACACGTGCGAAGACCCTGAAGAAGCTGCAATGCCTGGACATGGAAGACTTGTACAATTTCAGCAGTTATCGGACTTTAAGCGAGGTCGTCTAGTCGGACTCCGCGAGGCCAGGTGGTCGTATCGTCGTATTGCAGAGCAAATTGGACGAGAAGTATCGGTGGTGGTACGATGGTTGCGTAGATGGTCCGAGGAACATTCCCACACGAGAAGACGTGGAATCGGGAGTCGCAGGCGGACTGATGAGCGAACCGATCGATGCATCAGAAAAGCGGCGTTGTCAAGCAGAACATCCACTGCGATGCAAATCCGAGCTGCCGTTGCACCTGAGGTGACTGTGCGAACAATCCGCAACCATCTACTGGATGCAGGACTACGTGCATGTGTACCTCTGACTCCAGCCCACCGTCAGGAACGTCTGCAGTGGTGTCGCCAACGTCTGCACTGGAGAACGCCATGGCGATCTGTCGTGTTCAGCGATGAAAGCAGACTCTGCTTGGGAGCCTCCAAGGGCCGTATGCGTGTTCACAGATGCACACTGGAGCGTCTCCACCCTTCTCGCATCTGCCAGCGACACACAGGGCTTACACCTGGTCTCCTGGTGTGGGGAGCGATCAGCTATCACTCCCGTACACAACTGGTGTTTGTACCGGGTACGTTAAACAGCACCTCCTACATTAACAACATCATTCAGCCCGTTGTTGTGCCATTTCATTTGTAAGGTCGGGCCATCGAGGTGTTTTCCAGCAAGATAACGCACGCCCACACACGGCACGTGCAACGCAACATGCACTTCAGGGTGTGAGACAACTTCCATGGCCTGCACGTTCACCGGATTTGTCCCCCATTGAGCATGTGTGGGATTTTATGGGACAAAGACTTATCCGGTCTCCACGGCCAGCCACGACCATCCCTGATTTACGCGTCCAGGTTGAGGATGCTTGGAACTCAATATCCCAAACTTACATCCAACATCTGTATGACAGACTCCATGCCAGAATTGCACAGTGTGACACAGTTCATGGCGGTTCAACCTCGTACTAACCATGTTACATGGAAATGTTATTTTTCAGTTTACCAGCAAATACAGCTGTATTTTGCCATAATGTTTTGATCATGTTATCCTCTGTATTCCATTATTATGCTGTATAAATTTCGTTGGTATCAGACGTCTTCTTTTTGGTGTTCTTTTTTCACTTTCCGCCAGTGTAATTTGTATCTCTGAGACTTGGTTTACTTCACATTGTTACTCATTGCAAATTGCTAACTACAAAAGTTTCCACTTAAACAGAACTTTACACAACTGGTGGAGGGGTTGCAATTTTTGTAAAGGATATTTATAACAACTTATCAATTATTCCAAATTTCACAGTATTGAATCAAAATGCAGAAATTCTAACTATTTATAACCAATTTTATGTAATTACTGTTTGCTATGGGCCACCCAACTCAGACCTTACAGCTTTTCTATCATTACTTACTGAATTACTTAACTACTCTAACCTTTCAAAGAAAAAAACGTTTCTTATGAGGGATATGAATGCCGACTTATTACAAAACACCAGTCATCTTTTCAACGTTTACAAATCACTTAATGCTACTTGACACAAAAACATGATTTCAGTCACAACTCGTATAATATCCACCTCACAGACATTGATTGATCTCTTTATAACAAATATATTAACTGAGATTACCATTTCAGGGGCTTTACAGAATGATTTTAGTGATCAACTCCCTATATTTACAATTTATCCTCTTAAACAACAAACTACTATACCTGAAGCCTACTACACTTTCAGACAAATTAATAATACAAATCTGGAAAGTTTTAAAATTCAATTAGAAAACATTAACTGGAGCACTATTTTGGTTCATGGTTCTGCAAACAAAAATTATGAGTCATTCATCACAACTATTACACCACTATATAATCAATCTTTTCCAAAAATTCTAAAACAAAACAAACTGAAAAAAATTTTTTTGTATGCCATGGATTACCAATGCTCTATTAAAAAGAGTAAAAAAAAAAAAAATCTCTTTTCGAAATTCATAAAAAGTAACCTACGCCTGGACTTCCAAAATTTAAAAATTTTTCGTAATAAACTAAACAGCGATATTCGGTACACTAAGCGTAACTACTATCTCAGCATTTTTTCACATAACTCTTCAAAACTAACATGGAAACATTTAAACTTGCTAATGGGTAAAAATACAGATTTAACGGCTCCTCAATACTTAACAGATTCTAATAACTTTCAGCTTACAGACAAACAAGATATTACAAAAGGATTAAATGAACATTTTACCTTATTTCCACAAACACTAAAAAAATAGTCTAACTACCCCAAAAATTCCATTCACTAACTACCTAGGGAGCACACACAGGTCTAATAATTTTTATCTTACTGAAATTACCGAAATAGAACTATTAGAAGAATTTAACAATATAAATTCCATGTCTGGCCTTGGATATGATGATCTTCAACCATTCATTATTAAAAATTTCACTAATCTTATTCTTGATCCTCTATTTTTTAAATTTAATGATACATTCCAATCTGGTGAATTTCCTGATCTACTTAAAATCACAAAAATAATCCCAAAATACAAATCTGGATCAATAAACGATGCTAACAACTACTGCCCTATAGCCAGTTTATCAATTTTTGCTAAAATTTTGAAGAGATTAATTTACAATAGACTAATCTCATACATTCATAATCTAAAAATCATCCTTCCAAATCAACATGGTTTTCAATCTGGAAAGTCAACAGAATCATCCTTATTATACCTACAACAAACAGTCCAGCATAATTTTGAACTCAACTTATATACCATAGCATTATTTTTAGACCTATCCAAAGCTTTTGATACCATAAATCATAATATCTTGCTACACAAATTACACACGATAGGAATTAGGAACAATGAACATTCTCTTTTTAAAAGTTATTTATCAAATAGGCAGCAATATACACAAATTAACCAACATCAATCCACTCTTCAACTCATATCAACTGGTGTTCCACAGGGTTCAATTTTGGGACCTGTACTTTTCAGTATATGCATTAACGATATCTTTATTTCAATAAGTGATATAGACCTACTCCTCTATGCAGACGACATAACCATCCTCACCTCATTTAATTTAACGACTGACACTATTATGAATATTAATACTCAAATTAATAACATCTCAGATTGGCTAAATTCCAATGAATCTCTCTCTATATAAAACAGACTGTGTGTGTCTGTCGGTCAGATTTCACATAGAATTAGGCGACCTAGAGTGACGAAATTTGTTTTGAAGGTACCTGTAGACATCTTCTGGTGCACCTCAAAGCGATTTTTTTGACATTTGAATTTTAGTTATTTAATGTTACGTGTTTCTACCCGATCTGAGTGTCTTTCTGCTTTGTTGACATCAACCTGATCGCACTGAACGTTAAGGCGTGCAGAAAAGTAGTTCACCATAAATTTTAGGAGTTTCTTTTTTAGAATTCCGTTACTATTTTCATTCGTAAATACATTTATTACGCCCTTTTTTGTAAGCGTTATTTGCCGATTGTATTATGACCTTGAGGGCGGAGAAGAAAAAAAGAAAATGGAACGTTGTTTTTCAATCTGCGTTATTAATTCAAAAGTGTCATACGTCAGAAGGTCATCGTACTGTGACGACGTTGTGAGCTAGAAAATAGAATGTTGTTTTAACGAAATTCTGAAAAAAGAAGTGTCTCAAATTTATTGTGAACTACTTATCTTCGCGTTGGGTGTGATCAGGTTGCATGTAAAGAAAGCGTCTGTCGGTCGGATTTCACATATAATTACAATTTAAACGTCTTCAATTCCCGATTTGTTTGAGTTTCGCCATGAGCACCAATAAGGCACAAGGGCAGTCTCTAAAAGTTGTTGGGTTGGATCTACAAAGTCCATGTTTTTCTCATGGTCAACTGTACGTTGGTTGTTCCAGAGTCGGAAATGGGGAAAATCTTTACATCTGTGCTCCGAATGGAAGGACTGTTAATATTGTTTATCCTGAGGCTCTACAAGAATAAGGTACTTTCCATCTCAATCAATTTCATTGCATAAGCCTTCTACTTTCAAACGTTTTGAATTATTTACATTGGACGTGACAACTACTAAATAATTCAAATACATTTTTTATCCTAATATGATATTCTGGGAAGTTGTACTACAAAGTTGTATAAACCTTGATTTACCAGTCTTAATTTAATTGCTGATATAGGTTTTACTTTATACTATCACTACCCCAGCAACGACTGGTACAACAGGCTAGTTAATAATAAATACTACCAAAACAAAATCTTTAATTTTCTTAAAACAAAATGTTTCACAACCTCCTTTTATCACATTGTTTATTAATGATACAAACATAGAAGAGGTTAACTCCATACTTTATTTGGGGATTACCTTACATAGGGACCTTAGATGGAGCCAACATGTGGACTCTTCTTCTCAAACTGTCGAAAAACATTGGAGTTATCAGCTTGGTATTTACAAACCTTACCTATAAAACACTAGTTCATTTATATTATACCATGTTTCAGACTCATATTAATTATGCTATTTTATCGTGGGGACAGACAACTAAATATAATTTCATAAAACTTCAAACTCTTCAAAACAAATATATAAGATTAATTGACTTAAAATTTGATAGAAATACACAACTAACACTATATAATACCACAAGAATCTTCCCAAACAAATATAACATTCTTACGATTAACCAATTATATTACTTTAATTTCGGGAAAATTATGTTCAAACGCATTAAGAATAATTTACACGCCAACATCATACAAATTATACCCCAGATACACACACATGACACACGCACTAAATCACATAATCGGCCTATTCATCCGAAAACTGAGACCATGAAGCAAAGTTTAAATTACATTGGCCCACACTACTGGAACTCATTACCTACAGAATTAACTTCTTTAAATAATTTTAACCTTTTTTTAAAAAAAACTAAAAAACTTGATAGTGAATTGCAGCTCCCCAAATTAATGATTACAGTGGATGGGAACTATGACTAATATTATGACTTGTATATCGTGATGTAAATTGCTTTTTCAATGGTATTGTCTGTAATGTTTATTATCTGCTCATATATCATTACCTTTTTTTTTTGTTACTATGATATTCTTGTTTGTAATTACACCTACTGACCTCAGTATAAAACTAGCCTAGGGAGCATGGGACCCTGTCGGGCCTGGCTGGCCTTTTCCCCCTGCTTCCTTGCTGTGCATTGTTTCAACTATTTGTGTAACACTGATGTTTATTTTTAATTTTTATTTTATTTTTTATTTTTTTTATTTTTATTTTTTTTTTTTTTTTTTTGCTCAGCAAAATAAATGAATTGAATTCATTCAATGACAACTGTTCCAATGCTGATTTGACCAATGGTATGACTGGTTCAATCTTAATTGGTCCAATGAACTTTTGTGCGGAATACAGAAAAAGTGTTTGGTTTTTCCATATTTATGTCATGAATTGCTGAGCTCTGGCGATGGGGGTGGGGGTTTCACATGGAAAAAAATATTGTATTTTCAGTTAGGATAATTAAGATTAAAATATGTAAAAGAAATGGGCTTTCTCATTTGTCCTGGAAATTTTTTCCTCCTTTTCTCAACTCCCCTATATGGTTTCTCAAATGTATTTATGAGTATTTAAATTTCTTTGTTCATAATTTTTTTCTCTTGGGTTATGCAGGGGCAGAATCAATTTTCTAGTTCACCAGAAAAAAAGTGTGTGTTATGTCACCATACTTTTATTAAGAACAGTAGCAGCATTTCCATTGCAAAATTATGTTTGCATTTCTATGCTTTTTCCATTAAATACAGAAAATAGGTCTGATATTTTTTAATGTATTGAAAAAAATTCTGTTTTGTGTGAGATGCAGTTAACTATGATAAAAAAAATTGCACACGTAATTAATTCTTTAGCAGAAGTCATTCTTTAGGACAAAAAATTTTTGTATTATCATAAACCTCTTAATGTAAGATTTTACATGCCAATAAATGTTTAATTATTGCTACATTTTACATTATCACACTTTCTTTGGTTCATTGTACTCAAAAATCCCATTTTGCTTTTGCTGTTTGCTTAATAGATTTGTTCATTAATGGACCAAAGCTTTTTGAAGTGAACTAGTGAGTTAAAAATAAGAAAAAAAGTTAAGAAAATAAATGAACAAAAGCAACTAATCCTTGTGTAAAGTATATAAATTTGTATTTAGCTTTTATTTTAATCCCCCTTTTCAATCTTGTATGAGAAACAGCCTTTACGATTGTATACTACTATTAAAAACTTTGGCAACTGAACTGCAGAAATACTTCCAGCTAGTTATTTAAACCCTGTTTTCAACACCTCTCCATATTTATATTTGGCATTGGATGTGGAAGGCCTGATACCTACAAAAAAAAAATCCTTAGAGAAAAGAATGAAAAATTTTGAGTTATAAAACAGTACATGCGATTAGCAACTATTAGCAAGGACAAGCAAAGCTTTTAATACCAGTGAAAACACTTTGATATTATTATACAATCTAGAACTGTTATATTATCTAGAACCTAGAGTATATAAAACCTAGAAAACAATAAGTGTAAACTTATTATTCATTTCATAAAAATTGAAAAAAAAAATGGCCATTCATGAGACCATACCATTGAACAAATTGTCATTGGGCCAGTCGTACCATTGGATGAATTGGCATTGGACCAATCTGGATTGGACTAAATCAGTATTGGATGAATTGTTAGGAATGTGTGCATATTTGACCTTATCTATTTTGATGCAGTTACCTTTTGTTGTTTGGTCAACAAATTTCTAAGTTTCACTCTGTTTTGATAACTGAATCTCTGCTTTGACACTTCCAAACCATATATATTTCTTTTCTTGATTCTGCCATTTACTTATTTTCTTCTTAACATTTTGTGTGCTATTGGATCTGTTTTGTACATACAAACACCTCTGCTGGCTTGTCCTTTGTGTACCTAGTTGATGCAATTGGTTCACTTTTTTCCATGTACATCTATGCTCTTTGATTCAAGATTTAATCTTCCAAAAAGAATGTCTTACATACTTGCTCTTTTAGCTTAAATTTGTTTACCTTTTTCTTAAGATTTTGGATTTCTCCAAATCTTACATTCCTGCTGAATGCAGTTCTGCTTCTTTTAGTAATAAGGATTTCATAGCATTTGCTCTTGTAGATTACTTCCCTTCCCCAGAATTTGTTATTATTATTTGGGAGGAGGGCATGATCATTAAATTTTCTTCTGATTTGCTTAAGTACATGAATGTACACCCCCTTTTATCCAAATATTGTGGCTTGTCATGTATACGAAGTGTATCGATTTCATAATTTTGAATGGTTGAGGCTTGCAGTGTGAAATTCACCCTGTCATTTTCTTTTAACACCTTTATGATTTATGAGAAAATGCAAATGGAAATTTATAGTGTAGAGCTAGATATTGGAAATATTGAAACTTGACATGGAGTTAAAATAATAGATTAGGCTTACCTAAGGTTCTTGGCATTCCATCTTGTTATCGAATGAGCCTAATGTCAAATCTCCGATTTTCAACAGCTGTTGATAACGAAATCAAAAAAGAATTCTTCAAATGGTCAGGTTAAAAGACAATTCGATTCAGCTGAAACAAGAGTTAAAATTCAAAGAAATCTGGTGGAAATTAAAACCCTATGAAGGCATTTAGCTAAAAGAATGCAGAGATAAAATTCAAAGGAATCTGATGACAATTAAAACCATGTATGACCTTACAAAAATTCCCAAGGTGAAAAGCACTGCTTCATACTATTAATGTTGTCTAACTTGATACTATGGATGCATTTTTCTCAGAATGTTGCTTGCATTTTCAATGACACTGTGGGAAACTGTTTATTTTGTAATAGGGACAAGACAAGTTCAGGGCTCCTCTATTGCCACACCATTTGTCATCATAGGGTCAGTGTTGCCATCTATCCCTCCATGTTGTCCATTTATCGTACAATTTCTCTTACCTTGTTTACTTTTTTTTTTTATTTTGCAGTTTCTTCAATAATATGCCTCCTTGAATAAGATAGGGTCAGTAGTGTTACAGTTCATATCCTTAGTCTTCTTGATACAGATTGGCTCAGCCATTAATATCTTGCACCATTTATTACATTGAGCAATATAGCTACATTTTCCCCAAAACATGTTGAACAGTAAAGGACAGTATGAATTTCATATGCAAGCCTCCATGAATAATGCCACTTATTAGAGCAAATTAAGCTTAAGCCTATGTGCAGTTCTGCTGAATATTTTAAATGTTGTTTTACTGTGTAAATCTGACAGACAACCTATTCTTAAAGCATGTAGCAGTGCTGACAGTGTTCCTCAGTATTTATTATCTGTGTAGACTTTTATCCAGCAACACTGCATTACTTTTTTCTTCTAAATAGCTGTCTTGACTGCCTGAATGAAACAGCATTGTGCTGGAGTGAGTAGTAGCACTTGAAATTCTTCAAGTATTGACAAGCATTTTCACCACTGTTTCCAGCATATTGAATTTTAAGCATTTTGAATTAGTTAAATTTCCTATTGTGGAGTGTTGCAGTTTTTAACCTTCTAAATAGCAGTCTTGACTACCTAACTGAAACAGCGTTTTGCTGGAGTGAATAGTAGCACTTGAAATTCTTCAAGTTTTGATAGATATTTTCACCACTGTTTCCAGCATTTTGAATTTTAAGTATTCTTTTGAATTAGTTAAATTTCCTATTGTGGAGTGTTGCAGTTTTTAAGTTTCCTAAAGGAAGACAACTGAGATGAAAGTTTATTCTAGCATCTCTATGGCAAAAAAAAAAAAAAAATCTGTACCTTTTGTGTGAATAGAGAATCATTTCTTCATGGTTTGCTGCAGTCCTTATAATTGAGAGCTTTATTGTTTGATCTTGATCCGTGATAGTCTGCTACAGTATAGCAGGTGGAGATAGCTTGACTAGTGCAGACTTTCTCAAAGGTAGCTTATATTCTTATATGTAGGCTTCACTTGCTTGGAACTGCAGTGTCCTGGGTGAAAATCAGGAAATGCAGTTTTCAAGTTTTCTGAAGGGTTGGCCACACAGACGAAAGTTAATTCCTGCATCTTTATATAATGAGTTACTGACATGTTTTATTAAAATTTGGCAATGGTGTAGCATGTGTCCAGATGCTAATTACTTTTTACTTCTTTTAGTTTTGTTTGTTTAAATCGCCCAAATAACAGCTTTGCGTGTCTTGCTCATTTTTTTTAATAGGATTCCATGCATGAAAGTGAATTACATGAAAAAATGAAATGTCTGAAAGCTGATTATGCACGTGATATTGAAGAAAAACATTTGCTGATTTCAAGTCTTGAATCAGATAAAAACAACTTGCAAGTTGAGTTAGATAATCTTATCTCTAAAAGTAGTGGATTTCAAAGTGAAATAATGGAAGTACAACAAAGCATTGTACAACTGAAAGAAGAGCTGAAAAATAGTGAAAGCATGATATGCGAAAAAGATGTTCATATTGAAGATCTGAATGGTATAATTAGGAATGCTGAGGAAAGCTTAAGAAAAACATTCGGTTTTGCTTCAGCCAAGGCAGAGCTATCACTTGAGCAGCATACAAACAGTGGAAGTCATAACACTTTAAATCAGTTATTATGTGATAATGACAATGTTGTTAAATTGATGTTGAAGTACAATTGTGAAATGAAGGAAAAAATGAATGCATTGCTAAAAGAAAAGGAATCAGTGGAAGAAAAATTTGACATTATGATTAGTTCTTTCTCTAAAACCAAAGAAACTTTATCAAACACTGAATTTCAGTTAAGACATTCTCAAGACCAGTATGACAAGTTGACTCAGGATTTGGAAAAAAAATCAGGACATATATTAATTTTACAAGAAGCTCAGCAACATTTAGAGCTAGAAAATTCCAGATTGCACCAGAAGCATTTTGAGCTTGAAGAAAAGTTTAGAGTGCTACAACAGAATGAAAATCTTGTAAAAGAACTTGAATGCAAATTAGGGGAAGAAATGGAAAAGGGGATAAAAATGCTTCAAAACATTCTAAATTGTTACACTCCTTCTTAAATACTGTCCAACAATTAGAGGATGAACTGCACATTAGTGCTTCTGGAAAACATACTAAAAATCACGAGCTTCAGAATCGATGTGAAAATGAAGAACATGTTTCTAGTAAGGGGCATTGCAATGATAAAGAGCCAAACACAGATTATGTTCTACCATGCAATGAATTAGAAGAAATATTATGTGAAAGACTGACTCAAGTAGTAGTCCTTTGTAAGACACTGAAAAGCCATGAAAATGAAATTTTTCATTTAAAGTCTGAGATTAAAAAAGGGGAAAACATGAATAACGAGATGAGGAAAAAAGTTGATGAATCAGAAAATTTGCGTTCTAAGATGGTAACTGAGAAAGAATCTGCTCTTTTAGAAATTTCAAAGCTTCATGAGCTTCTTAGTTCTGCAGAGGAAAAAAAAACAGCATTTTGCAGCAATATTCAAGAACTCAGTAGTTGTCTTGAAGAAGTAAAATGTAAACTTAACTCCACTGAAGAAGAAAACAAGAACCTTGTTGAGGAATTAAAAAGTTTTAATGATTTGAAACTTCAGAATGAAAGTTTAATGTCAGAGTTAGATTTGCTTAAAAATACTTCTGATTCTAAGTTTACTTCTTACATTTCAGAGATCTCATGTCTTCAACAGTCCTTAATGAAAGTAGAGGAAGAACGCAACAATCTTAGTGAAGTTTTAATAAGCATTGAACAAGAAATAGGCTTGAATAATAATAGTAGTACATGTGCTACCGAAAAACATACTCTTAAGGATTTTCCTTGCAGTGATCAAAGTGATGCAGATTATGCAATAAGATTTGAAAAAATGAAAGCACTAATTAAAGATTTACAGTACCGGGAAACAGAGCAGAGTAATCTGCTTGAGAAGACAAGAAATGACTATGAAAACCAAATAAAGCAAATAAATATGAAGGTTCAAGATGAAATTAAAACTCTCAATTCATTAACTGAAAGGTCAAGTAATGAGATAAAATGTCTGAAAGAACAGTTTGCTGACTCCCTTAAAGAATATGAAGATAAGATAGAACACTTAAATAACAAATTAAATTCAAAATCTGATGAACTTACAGCGTTAACAGAGGATCTGTCTTCTAAACAAGCTCATGTGGTGCAGTTGGATAAAGAAGTGGAACAGCTAAAAAACACTTTAGCAGCAAAAGAAGCTCTTGTATCAGTTTTGTGCAGTGATAAGAATGACCTTGAGAGGAAAATTGTAGAAATGAAGGAAAATTTTGAGCATCAAGAGTATGAATTAAAGAGTCATCACAATCATATACTCACCACCCTCCGTGACCAAACGAAACAAACAATTGAAAGCTTAAATGCACAGATCAAAGAGTTTAAGGAATTGTCAGAAGATGAAACTAACAAAAGTGAATTATTAATTGCTGAAATTAAGACTCAGCACCAAGTAGAGATTGAGGATATTAAAAGTGAGCTAAAAAGACTGGAAAGTGATAAAAAATGTATTGTGGATGCAGAAAAAAATTGAAGACCTGCAAAGTCACATTGATGCAATGGCAATTCAGCTTGAAGAAAGTAACTTGGAGAAAGAACTGTTTGTTAAAGAAAAGACAATAGAATGGGAAACCAAGTCCATGGCATTATCTTTGCAGATATCTAGTTTATCTGTAAAGCATAAAGACGAATGCAGGGCATTGCAGTCTAAAATAGATCTTAAAGAGAAACATATAAAAAAGTGTAAAGCAAGTCTTTGTACTATTAATTTGCAACTTCAGTTTTTACGTGCAAAACTAATGGATTTGTCCGCTAAGTTTGACCTTGAGCGACAAAAGCATAAATTGAACATGCAGCAGTTAGCAAATTGGGTCAAACAAATTGAGCCTGTTGCGAGGGAATTGCAAAATGTTTCAGACACTAAAAATGATTTGGTGCATAAAATTGCTGCCTTACAAAAACTAAATGAAGAAAATGAAATGAAGTGGGAAAACAAAATTTCTAAGGTAAGACAGAAATTTATTTTTCAACTGAAAAATCAGCAAGAAAAACATGGGGGAAAATTGCAGGAACTTCAGCTTTTGATGACAGAAAATTCTATTTTGAAATCAGCTTTCAAGGAGAAAGAAAGCACTTTAAACCAAGTAGAAAATAGTGTTCAAGAACTTCATACACAGGTATGTTTGAAAGATCAAGAAATTGAAGCAATGAAATATGCATTAGTTCAAAAGGAAGAAGCTATTTCTTGTAGTACTCAAGAAAAGGAAGATTTTTCTAAAAACTTCAGAAGTATAGAAAATGAAATTTCTTCTTTAAAACAAATTTTTGTAGAATTTCAAAACCTTCATAAATGTTATGCTTCTGATGAGTTATCACCAGCAACATTATCAACTTTATTAACTAATTTAAGTGTGAAGTGCAGTGATTACAAAAAAAAATGTACTGATTTAGAAAACCTGGTGTCATCCTTAAAGTCAGATATTTCTAATGAATTTAAAGCTAAAAATCAGTGTGTTGAAGAGATGAAAAATGATATGAACAGTATGATGAAAGAGATTGACAATTTACAGGAACAATTTAGTAGCTTAAAAAAGTGTAACGAAGAATTGCTCATAGAAAAGGAAAAACACTGTGTAGAATCAAAAGAAATAATTTCAAAGTTGAAAATATTTGAAGATGAATCTTCAAAAAGGGAAAATAATTTGCAGAAAAGGATTTGTAATCTTGCCTCAGAAAATAAGAGAATTCTTAAAGAAAAGCAACTGGTTCAAGTAGAATACAAAAAGAAATTTGCTGACCTGAAGAAGAGTGCTGAAGTAAAGCTGGAAGTAATCAAGGTATTAAAAGTTTCACATTTGTTTTACCATGATTTTTGTGTACTTTATTTTATTTTTTAAAATTTTTTTGCCATTTTCAGAGATGCCGACCAATATGGATTTCCCCAAATGTTACGTGTTTGTGATTGACATGACGGACATGTCCACAAAATCCCAGAACATCCCCATTTCATATTTCTGTAGAAAGCCTAAAGTACTTAATTAATTGACAGCTAGCTTGAATTATGACTTTTTTTTTTTTTTTTACTTTTTTGGTAAAACTGTTAAAGTAATTTACATTTTGTCTTGGAAGACCAGATTTTTTCCACCAAACCAATGAAGAAAAATAAAAAAAATCATTGGCTTTGAAGTAACATAATATAGCTTCAATATCAACTGTGTGAGTCACAACAATTGCTGGGTGGGGTTCATGGAGGCAATTTTTTTATAACCTCAATTTTTCAAATAGCTTAATTTTAATGTTGATCAAGTTTTTTATTTCCTTTCATTTTGGAGCAGGGAACCGAAATTTTTAGGCACTTTAAATGTTTATTCCTCTATTCTTTTTATACCTTGGCAGTCTGTTGGAAGAAAATCTGCCACCTGCATTGTGTTAAGATGTTTGATTGTCAGATCCATTATTCCCATGAATGGCCTGTTTCTGGTATGTATGATTTTTCTGTTTTGACCAAGCTTGTTTTTTTTTATTGTAAAATTCTAAATTCTTTCAGCATTGGGATGAAAATGTAAGAACAGTGATCTGTAGCTTCTGGTCTTCTTTTATCAATGCATAACTTCATTTCTAAGGGTGTAAATGCAGATGCTATTAAATTCAAAATGTGTTTTGTTCTATATCATTGCTTCTGCAAATTTGATTGAAGCAATTCTTTTTTTCTTCGATATCCTTTTAATGAAGACAGTTTTCCCACAAGGGAGAATAAATGTATATTCCATTTTTTCATATCTCTGCTTGTAAAGGTCCAATTTGAAAAAATATTTTTGCATCAGATAGTGTTAAGGAATATTGTGTATGATGTATATTTTTTTTATTACACAATTTTGGATACCAGGGGCATAAATGCTTATTTCTATTTCCGATATATTTGCTGCAAAATCTGCAGTTCTACAAATGCAATAAAAGAAAATTAGTTTGTCTAATAGCACTTACCAAGAAAAACTTTTTGTGCATATTTGCTGCTCAAAATAAGTTTTTCTGGGGGGAGGGGGGGCATAAAAGTGTTTTCTTATTTTTCTCTGTGTCTCTACTATAAAGAGTGTGATTTAAAAAATTATTTTTGTATTTGAGAGCATTCATGGAGAAAAATATTTTGCATATAGAGTAAAACATACCATTTCTGCCATTAGAGAGCATGAGTAAATTTTTCTAGTTATATCATATCTGCAGTGGTATCTGCTTGTCTAAAAGCCCGATTGAAAGAAATTCCTTTTTGCTAAGATATTTTATTTTAGATGTATTTTCTGCCCAAAGTATACACAATTTACCCACCAGGAGATGCAAATACATATTCCATTTTTTTTTTAAATCTTTGCTTCTAAAAGTCCAGTTTGAAAAAATATTTTTACATTGGATAATTTATTATGGGGAACATTTTATATATACAGTAGATTTCGATTGAGATGCATGATGGAACACTTTGGCGCAATTAAACAGCTACACCAATTATACGAAGCTGTATCCCAAAGAGCTAATTTGGGATGTTCATCAAGAATTGTCCCAAATAAACTGCTGCCCCAGTAAACCAGAATCTACTGTACTCTTGGATTTCTCATAATTCATGTTCTCACATTAGGTGGCATTAATGTGTATTTCTATTTGCAACTGTATCTCTGCTTCTAAAAATCCTATTGATTTTTATTTATTTACTCTATGTGCCATTTGCTGTGGTAAAGATTATGAACATTAATCTTTTAAAATTATGCGCAGTTTTTTCACCAAGGGGTGTATGTAAAAGAAAGAAAATTTCAGGTTCTAAAAATCCATTGGGGAAATTTTTTTTTCCTGGTAGGATAATCTTTATTATAAAGAATATTTTGCACCTATTTTCTTCTTCAGTTAAAGTACAGTTTTTCCACTGAGGGTGTAAAGTTATATAAAAAATATCCTCCATGCTTTTCTTCTAATTGTTCAATTTGAAAAGTTTCTTTTGCTCCAAATATCAGTCATTATAACAAACATTTTGTGAGCAATTTTTGATTTTTCATTACTCACATTTCTACAACAATGGGCATAAGTAGCTATTTATGTTTGTGGATGTTTTACCAATTCTAGAATTTCGGTTCTAAAAAAATTGTAACTGGTTCCATTCCATGTGAAAAACACTGTGCACATTGTTTTAAATAAAGTGCAGTTTTTCCACTTGGGGTTGTAAATGTATTTTCATTTGTTCGTTCATTTGTTTTTCTGACCTCTTTTCCTTTTCTAGAAAGGCTTCAGAAAATATTTTCTGTTGGAGAGGATTCATAAGGCACATCATTGCACCCAAGAATTCAATTTCATCTTTCTTGTTTGCTGCATGTTTGCATTCATTGCCGTGTGCTCTTTCAGAAAGTCCTGCCACACTCAGAAATCTATCCTTATCCATGTGCCTATCACACCAAGGCATCAATACACATGTAAGATTTTCTATCTAGCCCCCGAGTCATAAAAATATAATTGTAAATATGTATGTATATATTCATTTCCTCTTGGAATTTCCTTGTTCGTGCCGTTTTTGGGTGGAGTGGACAAAATCAACATGCTTAAAGCTGTTACTGTCAGATACACGCGGTTAGCCACATTACAATCGTAAGTGTTTGAAGTGTATTGGGCCTGTCTTGTGTGGCAATGGAATTATCTCAAGGTTGCATTAATGAAAGAAATGCAAGCTCAACAGTTGTTTGCAGGTAGTCCAAAGAAGGTGAGGATTAAACCCGATTAAGTGGGGAGTGGAAATTTTCTGAAGTTTAAGGGGGAAAAAAGAGTCACTTTGGAAGTGAAAGAAAGGGAGAGATGGGACCTTAGGTTTGGAGAGAGAGGTCGAGTCATGAAAACCAGGGAGAATGAGATGTTTTCGGAGAGTGTGGTTAGTTTTGGCATCAATAGCAGCTGCGTCCAGTGTGCAGAAAAACGGTGTCGGTCTAGGTACCATATAGCAGTGGATGGAGACCAAGTCAGTGGAGTATTCCCTTAACCTGCCCTTCGAGAAGTCCCAAGCCACGTCATTTTAGTGGAATAAACTGTCTTGTTACAAAGGTTCCAGACGCTATATTTTTTCTTCCTGAAACAGCGATTTTTTTCAGGAATGAACCAACAAAATTATGTGACGGCTCTCACTGGATCGCGGCTATGTTGAGTAAGAGCTAGAAAGGAGTGAGGGTTGTTACACATGTAGCATTAGACTTCTTTTTGCTTCTAGATGTCTTCATCTTGCTTAATGCTTGGGAAGAATCTTTTCCTTAAATAATGGAGTTGGTCACATTAAATTTCTTGGTAATTTTCTCAAATTTTTCAAATTGCCCTCTGTGGTAGGTAATCAGTGCATTTCATTTTGTATTAAAAGGTTTGTTTTTTTCTTTTGATTTTCATTATTTCATTAAGTAACTTATTAATTACTAAATTAGGTAAGTAGATTTTTCTTCCTGATTAACTCTTCCATGTGTAATTTCAAATGAACATATAAGTTTTAGTAAAGCAGGCAACTTAAGTTGTTTTTTGTCTTCAGAATCCTCTGAAAAAGTAGAGATGGGGATATTAATACGTTACAAAGAGGAGATTCAGAAGAGCTGCTCGTATGCTGAAAAGTGAATGCTGCAGTTATCTTAAGATTTTATGGTAAGATTAAAGCATAAAAACCTTTGAAAATAACCTCTGAAAGATTTCAAAGAATTCCTTTCTGAAGAAGATTTGTAACAGTAAAAACACATAAAAGCAAAGTATTAACCATCATGTATACAAAGAGAAAGCTATCCTGAAAAACGAAAGACTGAAAAATTATTTGTATGAGGAGCTTTTAGTCAAGCAAAAAGTTACTTCTTTTCAATGTAAACTGTTCTGTACAGAAGCATTTTCACTCATCAAAAATTCAAAACAGGTAAAAAAGAAATGAACTCTCTCATAAGTGGATTCTTCTTATAATGGGAAGATTATTTATAATATCAGTGTATACATGTATTAATTTAAATCCTTTGGTAGAATATCTTGCAAAAAGCTTAGCAGATAAGTGTTTCACAAATCAGGAGAAAAAAATGAATTGGAATATATGAGTTGCTGATTTTTCTCAGGTTTTTTGAAATCAGGTTCTGAAAAGAATTTAAGCTTAGCAACAGAAAAGAGGCAAATCCAGAAAATCAATTACTTTTTTTAATGCTGGCAAGTAAAATGCTTTGTCCAGTTTTGTTTGAGAAAAACATTTACACAAATGAACTTCACTTCATACTCCTATTTTGTATTAGCACAAATATAGCCAAATAATTTACAGAGCAATAAATGAACTGAACTCAATAGAAGAGTTATAGATTTGACATAATGAAGATTTAAAGGCATGAAGAAAATAAGTATTCTAATTCAGTGCTTTACTAATTATTTGGTGAAGAGAAAGAAAAAATTTCCTAATAAAGAAATGAAATTGACAACCCCTGGGACTCCAAAGAATATTCTGATGAAAAACTCCAGAAATTAATAAAAACTTGAGACAAGCTCTTCATAATTAACTATAAAAATTGTTGCAAGACATTAAACAGGAAGGATGCCACCAAATTGATCTGAATGAATACTTAGTATGCCTAATGATGTAGGTTTTTTAAGTGTATGTAATCACTAATTTTCTGGCAAAAAAATCGAATTTTGTTCCTTCTAACTATCAGAAAAAATGCCTACCCAAAAATCTGGAAAACATATAAGAAATCATATTTGGTCTTAATTTCAGTATTCTGATACCAAAAAGAATTCATAAATTATTGCATTTAAAAATTCAGACATGGTATCATATGCCCATTGGGGGAAAACAGTGCATCTGGTAAATCAAGAAGGCCTATGTGTAATATGAACCAGCTGTCTGATGTTAAAAGAATGTTTTCATTCTGACACGTGAAAGGTGAGCTATTGTCAAACTAAAAGTCAGAATTTACCTTTCATAACTAGAACATTTTACATGTCAAAAGGCTGAAAATGCATAAAAAAATTTACAATCCTAAATACAGCTGTCTAAATTAAAAAGAATTTTTCAACTCAAATTTTAGAAGCAGAGATACTGTGGCAAATACAGATATGTTTGATATGTTTTACTGCCTAGCTGTAAAATGCAAGGGAAGTTGTGCTCAAAATGCAAAAACAAGAAATGCAAGGGAAGAAATGCAAGGAAGTCTAGCTGTCAAATGAAAATAAAAAATAAAAGAAAGAAAAAAAGAATCATACTTTTAAAAGTATAGACATCAATGTCAAACAAAATACATTTTTTGCCTCTCAGCACAAAAGTTTTTCATTGCAGATATTCAAGTGTGTAGATCCCATTATTCATGGTCAGCACTATCCAACACAAAAATAATTTTGTGTGTGTGTGTGTGTGTGTTTGAGAATTTTTTACAGGATATTTAGCAGATTTTAGAGATGGATGTTCAAAGTAACTAGCACTTCATCAATGTTCTACTTGTTTACTTTTTTCACAGTCAGCAGCAAATACTCAGGTAGCAACTCAGCCATGTAATCATTAATAAGATACTATTTTAATGGTCTCTAATTAGGGTCATACATCTAATAGGACTCATTTTATGAAATTGAACTTGAGTCATGATGTAAAGCCAAAATGCCACTAGATTATATTAGTAACATTTGCAGTGCAGACTTACCTAAGTGGAGCTACCAAAAACATAGCCATGAATAAAAATCCTGCTATGCGTGCATTATGGTTTTTAGTGATGGAGTGTACATAAGTTTATTAGATTGTATGAATGTGCCATGTATTTTCCCCATATATATTTCATATACAGTGAAATAAGCATTTGAGATCATGTACCACCATACGATATCAAATTTGTACATCAGTTTTTTTAACTGCATGTCATGACGTATGACCAGCTGTCTACCACATAAAAGCATGGGAATTATGTAATGCATTTTTACTCTAACAGAATAAATTAGATATGTCATCTGTTGTTATTCACAATTTACTCATAGTTTTGTTTATGTACTGTATTTGGTTTCATTTCAAATCCTTCTTCCAGCTTTCCTTTTAAATCCTTTGTAGGTGATGACTAAACAAAATAAAAATTCAGAATCACTAAAAATAATTATTTCATCATTTTTTTATGTGTTGTCCCGTCTTGTTTTATTGTTTATGTTTTTACTGCTGCCCTGTTCATCATAAATGCTAGTCTCTCTTTAATTTATTGAAATGTTCTCTTAGATTTGATACACGATATTTCTCAGAATTGAATTTGTGTGGCTTACCTATTCAAAGAGAAATCATAGCGTTTTATGCACCTCCTTGGCAGCTGTACACAAATCAGACTTCATCTTTTTTACTTCCCTCTTTAGACTCAAATTTTGAAATTAAAAACACTTTAAATCATTTTAACCATTAAAAGATTTTGAAAGTTCTTATGTACAGGCTGTTTTCTGATCTGAAATACCTTGCCTGGAAAAAACTGCTTAGTGTCCACTTTTTATATACTATCTATAGGGTCATTGTTGGATGCTGAAAATATTTCCAAACAGATGCATTTTTAACCCAAATGCATTTATTTGAAAAGATTTTCAGTGTATGACAATGACCCCAAAGACAGCATATTAAAAAATACTGACACTAAACTGTTTTTCCTTGACTTTTAAGGTCATTAACACAAAGAACCCAAAAAAACAAGATGGGGGGGGAATAGCCCGTATGGCATGATTTTTAAACTTTGAAGGAATCAGAATGAGAATTATTAAAAATCTGTGTTTTATATGAATCTTATGTAATTGCAGTTCTTCTTATGTTGGAAAGTTCACAGTTGCCATCAGGTTGCCAAGTACTTCTAGCTAAAGACATTAGTTTTTTTTTTTTTAATTGATTTGGAAATTTGTCTAAAGGCAGTGGCTTGGTGGTCATTTTCCCATGAAGGAACTTCTCTGATTTCAAATGTTATGAAACACTAAGAGTAATCGGGTCGTGCTGTCGATCTCAGTCTTTGCAATTTGTGAAAAAGAAATCATTTTGGCGATGCAAAAAAAGTTTGTGATTACCTTTTTGTACTGTTATAATACTTTGTCGAAAAAGAATTTGAATTTGGCAAATAAGTTGGTGAAAACTCTAAAAAAGCCAGAGCAACTGCTGAGTAATCTTACAATCCTTCATTACTACAATGATATATTTTTACTCTGTATTAAAAGCATGCTATTCTGACAAAGTATTCCCTACCTCAGTACAAGCTAGAAAGCTAAAAATTTGCACACACTCACTGTTTATAACTTTAGAAAGGGAGGGGGGAGAAACCGTCAAAATGCTTTCAACCCTTATTGTTCATGGCTTGACAAACAAATTTTCCCCACTGGATTGTACATGACTCAAAGAAAAGGAAGACTATAAAAAAAAACAACTCAAGTTTTAGATACAAGCAAAATAATAATTTGAGTATAATGAGGCTTTTTCACTGTTTACTTATCTTGAATGCATGTGTTGTGAAGTGTCACTTTGGTAGTGAAACATGTCATGTTATGCATGTAGGTGATTACAGAAACTGATAAAACAGAGAATTGTGCAGTGATTTGCAGACACACGCGTTGAAGATCTTTTGTGTAATGGCACTTGAATGTTTGAATGCAAGATTTAAAAACAAATAGTATTCTGCACTACTGATAGAAATTATGCATCACTTTTTAAAAAATAAAAATAGATACTGTAGTGCCAAACCATACATGAGTCACTGAAACTGTGAAAGACATGACAAGAAAGCAGAATTAAAAATAGGAAAAAGTATTAAAACATCAAGAGAGTACAATAGTAAAAGACAGAGGAAAAGTTGTATTTTTAATATAGCGGGAGTTTATAAACTGCTTATGAAATGAAGCAACAAAATAAGAAAAATCTCCCTCTTTTTATATTGGAAGAAGCAAAAACAAAGGAAAACCACATTAATTCAATTTTGTTTAGATAATAACAGAGAACCTTTATGTGAAGATATTACAGAAAATAAAAATGAAACTGAGGAACTAAATCTCAGGAACCATCACAACTGAGAAAACAAAAAACAAAAGTGGTAACAATAGTACAGTAAACCTGTCATATTCATGGAAACATGCTATTCAACAAGAAGAGAAAATGAAACAACTTTGTGCTAAAAAGAACAGAAATTACACACACACACACAATAAATAAAAGTCCAAAAGAACAAACAGGTGGCAGCATGAACTAACCAGCAAGCAAATTTGAAATCATTCCAGAAGATCAGTGCAGCAGAGATAATGATGACAAAACATGGTGGAAGCCTGAAGAAGCAGACCGATGTTCAAGACAACCGCAAGACAACAAAAAATCAAGGTAAATACAGAATATTTTTAAGCAGTTATATTTCTTAAAATTTTAATAAGCAGTAAGGTATGATGATAAAAAAAAAGAAATTCAAATGTGTTATATATATATATGGGATGTAAGGTCAGGTGATGCGTAACGTCACAGCCTCTCCTTGACAAATGTCAACCATACAAGTACAGAAAAAAAGCAGCAGAAATTATTCCTTGCTGACTTAGCTTTTGGTATGATACTTTGTAGTGGCAAAAGCCAAATCAAGACGGTGTGTTACAATTCAAGTCTATGCAATAAAACTGAAAATGAAAAACTGTAAAACTTTATTCATGGCAGAATTCTCTGTATTTAGACTATCTAAACATAATATTTGAAGCTTATGGAAGTTCATATAGACCTTGGAAATCCTTGCAAGTCATTCATAATCAGAAAGGAACAAGTTTAACAACCATAAACTTTTGAGTTTAAATGCCTCAAAAGACATTCAACAAATTTGCATGTGTAGAAGAGTTACATGCAATTAAAACCGATAGTGGACAAACATTTCTTTTAGCAGAGATTATGCTTTCACTGGGATTATTATTATTATATGTAAAGTTTTAATGTGAGTTTATACAAAGATTAAATTAATATTTGTTGGATGTTTAAACCAAATCTTATATGTAAGGCAATTTTTAAATCAATCATTCTGGCAAGAAGAGTTCACTCCTCTCCTATGAGGTAAGAATAAAAAAAGCAAGATCAAAGCCTTCTTGTTTAATTCTGGAAGTATGTATATATGAAATTATAGAAAACTGGTAACTTTCTACACATAATTTTATGTATATGCAAAACTTGGTTGTTTCTTTTAAATTGAGATATACAAACTTTACAGAGTTTCTCATTATAGTCTGTTCACTGTAAAATTGCAACTTACGATTGCAGGCTTCATACACCCCTTGGGAGGAATTTAAAACAAACCCCTCATATGTGCCTTTTTCTCCTTATTTCTCCTCAGACTCCTGGAAAAGTCCTTTAAATCTTATTTTGAATCCTGGAAATTATAGTACTTTGAACTTTTTTTTCAGTATCTTCCTTGTTTATTTAGCAGGTGGAAGGTGATCTTTTAAACTTTTGTTTTCCTTTGAAATTCACGATTTCCTTTGATCTGTTGGAAGCTGTTTTTTTGTTCGCATTTCTCACCTAGTGTGTGCTTAGTCCTCTCCTGATGGAGTGAGCAACAGGCGTGATTGGATAAACTTCATCTAATGCTTCTGCATTGCTTTGGAGAAAACCCAGACACTCTGAGGGCTATAAATTCTCTGTTGTCACTACAGAAATTGCTGGGCTGCTACTGAGTACAGGAAACCAAAGCATACTACAGAAATCAAAAATCTTAGTGGAATAACGTTGTTCAACATTTTTGTGAAGTTTATTTTCATTTTTGAATTCATTTGATTCACCAAATTGTCTAGTGACTGTGTTAATTACGTGGTTATATGTTCAATAAGTAATATAGTGACACTTGCCACCATTTAACATTCTGTTCAACACATAGTTATTAAACTTTCAGAAAAAGGACGAGCATGTCTATATTGATCAGAGTCTACTTCAACAAACAGTTAGTGACATAAAATGTACATGAATTACAAAGTGATATAGCATTTTCAATTTGAAATAAATATCAATTTAACTCACCACTTCCTGTAGTGTTGCGATTGAATCGCATTATACACTGATCAGTCAAAACATTAAAACCACCTACCTAATATGATGCAGGTCCTTTTCTCACCACCAAAAGAGCTCTTGCCCGATAAAGCATAGATTCAACAAGGTGTTGTTAGGTGTCTCTTTGGTACCATGACTGCAACAGAAGATCATGCAGTTCCAGTAAATTACATGGTTAGGGTGATGCTGCTTGGACCTGTTTCTCCAACTCGAACTACAAATGCTAGATAAGAATAATGTCCGGCAAATTTGGGGGCCATGGCAATAAATGCAATTCCTTTTCAAGTTCTTGGAAACATTCCTGAACCTTCTTCACAGTGTGGCATGGAGCATTGTCTTGTTGAAAGACACCATCTTGGCCAGGGAATACAGTTGCTATAGAAGGGTGTACTTGGTCAGCCACAATGTTCAGGTACATGACAGCTGTCAGAGTTCGCTTTACGGGGATAATAGCTCCAAGTATTTCCCAAGAAAATATTATCCAGCCCATCACACTCCCTTCCATCTGTCTAGATCCGCCCCACAGTGCATCCAGGTGAGAAGGCTTCTTTATGTAAATGTCACACACGAGCTCATCTGTTGACATGATGTAACAGAAAACGGGATTCACTGACTGTGAGACCCTCTTCCTGTCTTCTATGGCTCAATGTCTGTGATTATGTGCCCACTGTAGGCATTGACGATAGTGAACAGCTGTGAGCATAGGCACACAACTGGGTCTGCGCCTGTGGTAACCATATCCAAGAATGTACAATGAACTTCTTGATGTGTTCAAACACATTGGGCTCTTCACCACAATTGAAGTTATGGGTAATGTCAGTCGCAGTAGCCCTCCTGTTGCTGCAGACAAGACGAAATAGCCTGCTCTGGCATCAATGAGGTGTAGCCTGTCCATGCCTTGTTGATTGCTCGAAGTGTCACATATTTTAGACCATCTGCAGTAGGTGCTAACTACTGCATAGCATGAGCAGCCTACCATCATCACTGTTTTGGAGATACTTTTACCAAGGTGTCTTGTCATAATAATCTGGCCTTTGTTGAAATCAGATAAACCCTTTGCTTTTCCCATGTTAAGATGAAATGAAATACTGACTGAGAAAGCTCTGACCGAGGTATTATATATATCACTTGCGATCTTGGCATGTGATGCTGATTGGCTGCATGTGCTCTTATTTGTATAATGCTGAGGTGGTTTTAATGTTTCTGCTGATCGGTGTATGGTGTTCGAGTTGGTAATGAATGGTTTTACATAACATGCTCCCTTGGCTATATATCTTCATATGTAATTGGCTGAAACTCCACTCATTTTATATTCACAGGATGCTTGAACAATTCTTTTAAGGTTGCAGGCAAGTGTTGATAAGTAATAATTCAATCACCGGATTTTTAGCATTGCAAAGTAGTCCTTCATGAGGCATGTTTTCAGGCAGAAGAGATATAATTTGAATGTTTTTGTCAGAAATGAGATCTTGAGCATTTAATAAAGAAATTTATTCAAAACACTAAATCTATGAAACAAGGCTTAGCCCTCAAACTCGAGGACAACAAAGTAGCAAACAGGTAAAAGACAAAGTTTAAAAAGTGATGGGATATTAAAATATGAACTAAAAGAGCCGTTACAATTTTGACTAGAAGAAAGTTCACCAAAAGAAACGAAGGAAGTTAAGTAGAAAATTATCAATCTCAGAGTTACAATATCCTGACAACAAATCCAAAGTCTCAGCCAGCCTAAACACCCATTGGATGCATTTCATTTGGTTTACATCACTGGCATTTTCAACAGAGTAGTGATTATCATTTTAGGAATGCTGCACTTTTAGCTTACCTGACTTTTGCACCCTGAAATTAAACTTTGTGTAGCTGCAAAACTCCCTTTGAGGATTTGCTATTGCCTGTTGGTATAAAGCTATTGTGATAGCAAATAAATATACTTTTGGCAAGAAAACAAAATTCAAACCTAAAATATTTTACACATTTTGACTATGAACAAACAGTTTATTGCTTTCAACCAGTGGCATGAATAAAAGCCCTCACAGACCCCTGTGGCATGGAGCTAGAGCTGAGACAGGCTGTAAAATATTTACTGCGGCTCGGGCGGGCTCGGGCTCTTGGAGAGAAGGAGAGAGAGAGAGATTTTTTTATATATATATAAATGTGATTTTATATGATTTAGCACATGAGGCACTTTATAATCGGTAAATGGAATTCTTCGGCAACTGGTTCTGGTTAGGGAGCGGGCATTCGAGATGGCTATTTAATCCGGAATTGGGTAAAAAATGCCATAGGCCGCGCATTAGTGTGTTTCTGCAATGAAGAAAAGGTTTTTTTAAGAACTACAAATATTGGATAGTTGATAGCATGCCGACTATCATTTACCACTTCTCTCCACGCAGTAGCTCCCTGCTAATTCTATTTAGCAATATACATATTGTAGCGCATTATGGTGCGATAATATTAGCATTATTTTAGCAACATACAATTGTGACACCTCCCGATCCTTTTGGCCGCCCGGCCGCCCGAAGCACTTCAGGTGGAAACGAACGGTCAAAGAAAATTTTCCAGTTACACTGTAAAAATAGATAGAGGTCCCTTCCAACCATTCCTTATTTGAGAAATACAATGGTTAATTGCAGGAGGAGAAGAGAGTGGAAGTGTGGAAAAGGAGATTTTTTTATTGATAGTTGAACAGTTAGCCAGTTTTCGGGCTCTATCTTGCAATATAAAATTTGTGCTCGGATGGGCTCGGGCTGATATACCACAGGCTCGGGCTGATATACCACAGGCTCGGATGGGCTCGGGCTCCGAAAATTGAGCCCAAACTCGGCTCTACATGGAGCCCCCAAAAGAACTCTTATTTAATTCTTAGTAAACTTAATATTGCTTACCAGCAAGAAACACAGAGTGTAAAAATTACATTATTAGCAGAAATCTGGGACAGACATATTTTGGGTTTTTATGCCTCCTGGAATTTAAGAACTTCTTAAATGGGCCTTTTTCTCCTCCTCCTAAAAAAGTCCTTAAATTTAATTTTGACTTCTGGTAAAAAAAAAAAAAAATGATTCCTGGAAGTTATTGTATTTCAGACTTTTTCAAAGTAGTCTATTGCTAATTTAGTGGCAGAAGGTGAAATCTTCCTTTTTCTTTTTTTTTTTTTTTTAAATTCGCAATTTTCCTTTTTCTGCTGGAAGCAATTTTGAGTCCACCGTTCTCAGCTGACAGACATGCACATGGTTTCCTCCTGATGGGGTGATTGGACAACAACAGGAGTGATTGAATAAACTTCATTACATGACTCTAAATGGGTGCATAGAATTGTCTCAAACAATGGATGGAAGTATGTAAAACAACATGCAGATATGCCTGACCTCCGTGACCTTTCCGAATACATTGTAGGGATGAAGTGCTAATTAGTCATTTGTGCTCTGTTACAGAAAGTTCCTTTGAGCATTTAACCTTGAACAGAATTTTTCAAGCCCTACTCCGAATTTCCTATTGTTACATTTGCTATCTAATACTCATTCGTCCTGTGCTGGTTTGTTTTCATTCTGCATTTCTTGCACGTGTTGTGTTGTCGGTGTTCACATAACTTTTATGTTTCATTTTATATTTAAAACCTTTTGGCTTTTGAGTATTTATTCACCTAATTTTTCAGTTTTGAGTAAAATTATGTCCAAAACTGGAAGTGAGATTTTTTAGCGATCATTATACTTTCCTACATATAACGAAGGTATGAGAAAGTAAGAACTGCTTACTATTTAGGTGGAAGTAAGAAACTTTTGAACACAAAAGGGGGTAATTTCAAATCTTGCCCTCTTAGATAAGAAAAGCTTGCTACGTTCCTGCTTTGCGGTCATTGATGATGAAAATTCTTATTCTTCTCAGTTTCTGTTCGTTCTTTTTTTGTTTTTGGAAGTTGCTTTGAAAACTGTTGACTTTAAGAGAATTCCAGTCCATGTTATGACCAGTTTTTGTAACGTGCCTGTCTAAACCTGTTTTGTTGGAGCAAATTTTCTTAGCTGCTTTAGTTCTGCTATTAACGTTTCTGGTCTGTGACCTGTCTCTCCTATGTAAGATAGTCCACAACATCTTATTTCATGGATTACTCCTTGCATTTTTTAAATATCTTCCTCTCTTTGAGCTATCTTAGGGAAAATAATTTTAACTTTGTTCTCTAAACTTGGAGCTGGGCTTATATTATATTTCTTGCTAATTATCTTTAATAATTTGAATAAACCTCTGTGATAAGTAATGTTTTTAGTGAATTTTGTTTGCTGCTGTTGAGTGCTGTTCTTCTTAATTGAATTATGTAGAAGTTTTTCAGTTTCATTTTTAGGATAGTTATTTTCTGTAAAGATGTCTGTAAGTTCTTCTTTGTAGGCTTTTTACATCTCTGCTGTGGATACTACACAGTCGAGTCACATTATTATGACCACCTCCTACTTTTGACGTCAACAGCGCGTAGCCAATGAAAGAAGGCACATGTCATGAGCTAGTTTGGAGAGTATATAAGGTGTGATGTAGGCATTCTGAAAACATATTACTTGTTGCTGTCATGGATAAAAGGAGCAATTTATCAGATTTGCAAAAAGGGATGATTATCAGCTTTCGGGCCAAGGGTAGCAGCATTTCTGAAACAGCACAGTTTGTGAACTGTTCGCATGCTGCCATGGTTAAAGTGTATCGTGATTGGAAAAATGGCACCATTTCGAATAAGTGATGGGGAAACTGTGGATCACCACATGCCATTAATGTGAGAGGTGAACGTCGGCTTCAAAGGTGCGCGAGGGCCGATGGACACATTATATTGGAGCAACTCACTAGCCGAATGAACCAGGGGGCTACCAGAAGTGTGTCTAAAATGACAGTTCAGCGAACTCTACTGCGTATGGGGCTCCGATGCAGATGGGTGGTCACTGTACCTATGCTAATGAAGGTGCATCGGTAGAAAAGGCTTGCATTTGCACGGCAGTATCAGAATTGGACCTCCTCTGATTGGCAAAGGATTGCCTTCTCCGATGAGGCACGTTTTCTGCTTCATCGAACAGATGGACGTTGGTATATAAGGTGAGATACATCAGAGAACAAACTCTTCAACCATTGCTAGAAGAGCACAAGCTGGTGGGGGCAGTGTTATGGTCTGGGGAATAATTTCATGGCATTCTCTGGGTCATTTCATACTTGTGAAAGGCACTATGGACCGAATTCGGTATGAATCCATCCTTGCATTCCATGTGCACCCATACCTGCTGATGTGATGTCTTCCCTGGGGCGGATGGAATATTCCAGCACGACAATGCGATGTGTCACAAAGCTAGAAATGTCCAAGACTGGTTGGAAGAGCATGATGAAGACTTCAAAGTACTTCTCTGACCCCCTAATTCCCCAGACTTAAATCCAATTGAGCATTCATGGGACCTCCTCGATCGTGTTGTTCACTCTATGAGCATTTGTGGGACCACCTCAATTGTGTTGTTCGCTCTATAAGCATTTGTGGGACCACCTCGATCTTGTTCAGTCCTCCAGCAGCTGTCAGATGCACTGCAGTCAGCTTGGCTCCATATACCTGTGAACACCTTCCAGCACCTTATTGAGTCACTCCCATCCGGTCTAGCTGCTCTCCACACTGCACACGGCGGTTACTCTGGATATTAGCTGGTCATCACAATGTGACTTGCCCGTGTGTTTTATTCATTTTTTTCTAAAAATTGACTGGCCACATTTTTCTTAATAGAATTTGGATGGTACAAATTGAAATCCAATAATTTATTTGTATTCATACATACATGTTCTCTGAGATTCAGAGGTTAGCTCCACGAAGAAATACAAACTACCAGGTAAATTTTTAGCTGATTATTTACTTACTGTTGCTGTATCAAGCTTCTCCATTTACAGCTGCAGCAGCTTCTAGATGACTACTGTGATACATTCGCAGTCTTTTCATTTTTAAAACAAATTGAATTTTTTAAACTTTTGATCATTCTCATTTTTCACTTTTACTGAATCAGCCTGATTTTAACCATAAATTATACCACATTTTTAAAACTGTTTGCCAAATAATGCCCTTTTGCTATAAAAATCCACCAACCACCACCACCATTTACAACTCGGGCTTCACTGATGTCCATCACACGCTGTACACAAGACCTTCTATACTTGCATACATACATACATATCACTAAGCCGTTCTCTGAGATTCGGAGGTTAGCTCCAAAACGAAATACAAACTTCCAGATATTTTTACTTATTGTTGTCGTATCAAACTTCTCCATTTACAGCGATCTTGACATACAAATCGTGCTTCTTACATTCACTCAGCCGAGATCTCTTGATATGCATAATCTTTTTCTCATGCAGACACTCCTGCATCTAATCCTCTCATGACTTCCTTGGCCTTGCACTGCCTTTCCTTCCTGCCACTTGCACTAAAAAAATTTTTTTAGTGAGCATCTCATCACTTATTCTTTAAACATGGCCAAACCACCGAAGCATATTTGTCACCACCTTGCTAACAACATTTTGCTTCACATTGCACAACTGCAACACTTCTTCATTTCTCACACGATCAGAACGGGTCTTGCCACAAAACCCCTCATAAGTAATGCATTTCTCCAGCACGCAAATGACTCCTATGTTTCTTCTGTAGCTACCAGGTTTCACTACCATACTTCAGAGTAGGAACAATTACACTTTCATGCATAGCTATGCGGGACTCTCTTGAGCACCCATCGTTCCTGTGAAAATCTTCCAAAGCAGCAATGACTTTCAATGAAGAATTCACTCTCCTACTAATTTCCCATCCAATTTGTTCTCTGTCAAACATGCTTCCTAAATATGCAAACTCATTCCCCTGGTCAATCACTGTGCCATTTAGACTTATATTACATTCAGTGCTAACAGTTTCTTGCTGAAAAACCATAACTTTGGTTTTTTCCTTATTTATACTCAGTTTGAATTTCATGCAAACTTCGTACATCAGGGACAACATTCATTTCCATATCGTTTCCATGGTGGACCTTCGTTCTCAAGCATAGTAGGTCCTCCACCATATCCCACACTAGTTCTTTAATTTCTTTCTTTGTGTTTTTTTTTAATCAGGTAAGTACACCAATGTGGGGGTTTAGCCCACAGCTGATGGTTCCAGGTGATCATTCAAAGGGTTTTTTATACAATTTTGTAAGGAATTTTCCATCTATGTGATATACTGTAATATCTTAGAAGTTAATTTTTCTTTCTTTTGAAGTTATAATGTGAACTTGGGGAAATAATCTAATTCATTGAAAGAATAAAAAAAAATGTGGAAAATCTTTTTCTGAATTATCTGTTATAAATAAAATGCCATCCATGTACCTACTATATAGGGAAAAATGTGGGTTGTATTAGGATCTTCTCTTCAAGTTTTCCCATGTAATAATTTGCTAAGAGTGTGGGGAGCCCATAGGAAGTCCAAATTTTGGAATGAAAAACTTCTCAAATTGAAAGTAGTTGTTTTGCAAAGAGATAAGCATTTCAAATATTCCCACTAATATGTTTCTATCTTTGTTATGAAAAACTATTAGGTCTGCCAGGTCTTGTTCTTTCTTACCTGTTGATATAACAAGAAGTGATTAAGCAATTAGAAATCTTGCATTTTCAGAAAAATGGAATTTAAAAAAGTTCTGATATCATTGTTGACTCCTGGAAAACTCCTTAAATGGATTTCTAAAAAACAGTATGAACTGTGTTGTACACAATTCCCTAAGAAAGAAAGATTTTATTATCTCATTATTTACTGTTTATTGAGTTTCTTCATGTTCAGTACTGAAAATATTGTCAGTGAACAAGAGCATGATTCACTCATCCTATTTCTTAAATAGTTTGTAATGAATTTCAATGAATTTATGGCACCTCTATTCATATTGTACTGTGGAATTAACTTTTTTATGGGTCTTATAGAGGTTATTATTCAAAAAGTCGGTGGTCAAATTTTTGAACTAAAGCCTAGTTCGTCATCAGGACTACGTCACTGGAGTAGTTGCTGCCACTCAGTTGGAAGAGTCTAGCGGCAATTATCGTTAATTGTGGTACTTCTTTTTCTTGCTATTTCGACCCCTTCTTCTAGTTTCCTCTTTACTAAGTTTGACTGGTGGGTGATTATTCTTACTGAGTCCCAATTTATGGAGTGTACACTTGCTTGTATATGTCTGTCTAGCCCTATTTTGTTACTTATGTTCCTAATAGCTGCTTGGTGTTCTTTGATTCAGACTTTAATACTTCTCCCTGTTTCTCCTATGTAGCTGAGTCCAGAAGTATTAAAGTCCGAATGAAAGAACACCAAGCAGCTATTAGGAACAAAACAGGGCTAGACAGACATATACAAGCAAGTGGACACTCCATAAATTAGGACTCAGTAAGAATAATCAAACTTAGTAAAGAGGAGAAACTAGAAGAAGAGATCGAAATAGCAAGAAGAAGTAGTACCACAATTAACGATAATTGCGGTTGGACTCTTCCAACTGAGTGGCAGCAACTACTCCAGTGACGTAGTCCTGATGACGAACTAGGCTTTAGTTCGAAAATTTGACCACCAACTTTTTTGAATAATAATCTCTATAAGACCCGTAAAAAAGTTAATTCCACAGTACAATATGAATTTCAATTTGACGAATATATTTTAGCTGAATTTGTTGCCACAGGAAGGATCAAATATTACAGAAGAGAGCACAATGCAAGTCAGATTGTTTTCAGTTCAACTGTTCTGCACCACCAAAAGCAAAGCATTGTCACTTTTTTGTCTAACTTTGTTAAAAAGTTTCTGAAAGTAATGACTTGGCAATGACAGGTGACAGGTCTGATTTCTGTTTTCCCAAGAATTTCACACCATTGATGTCATGCAGTTGGCTAAAATGCATGCCTCATGGCTGTGTGACGAGCAATGTGTGTTAGGGTTTGAAATCTCTTTATTGATCATCTAGTTCACAATTTTCCAGGTTTCGATGAATTGTAACATGAATATGTGGGTGGATCATCAAAATCAGCCCTGGATGCATTGCGCCATTTTTGGCAGTTGCTCCTTTGGATCATCATATGCATAGTTGGGTCAGAGTGAAAGTCATTAGATGGCAACACTAGTGAAGTGTGGCAGGTTGCCTATCCTGCTTCAGAAGGTGCCACAGGCATGAACATGAAACCTGATTCCCATATCCATATACACTGGCATGCAAAAATTAAGGACGAAACTGTTTTTCTAATGTAACGTGGTGCAGAAGTGCTCCACATTGACTCAAATCATACCATAAGATCCCCAAGATGTAAGAATATGGGACAAGTGAGCAAAACCGTCCAAACAAGGAATCCAAAAAATACAAAGGCACTTTATTGAAAAGGTAGCTTTGAGCACAACTGGACAGAAGACAGAAACGTCCATGTTACAGGCGACTGCCAAGAAAAATCCAGTCTTTAGTAGGGGATATGGTCACCCCTGACTGCGTTGCAGGATTTACGTCTGTCCATGCTGAGGACGAGGTTGTCAAGAAGCTGTTGAGGCATCGAGGCCCATTCCTCTTGTAGCGCCAATCGCAGCTGCGGAATCGTTGCTGGCTGCTGGTGACGTGCTGCCAAGCGTCTCCCGAGAAGGTCCCACCCGTGTTAGATTGGATTTAGGTCCGGGGACCTTGCGGGCCAATCCATGCGTTGAATATCTTCACTCTCAAACAGCTCTGCGACAGCCACTGTACGATGAGGTGTAGCATTGTCGTCCATGAAGAGGAACTCAGGACCCACAGCACCTCTAAACAGACGCACATGAGGCAGGAGAACCTCGGTACAATAACGGATACCTGTGACTGAACCTCCTTGGAAGATGTGGAGGTCAGTATGGTTACCCAGCATAATACCGCCCTAAACGAAAACTCTGCCGCCTCCAAACCGGTCCCTTTCGATGATGTTGGAGGCGTGATTGCGTGTTCCCTGCTCTCTCCAGATGTGTATATGTCCAGAATCGCTCATCAGACTAAATCTGCTCTCATCCGTAAAGAGAACTCTACCCCATTGCTGATGTGTCGAGGCACCACAGAAACTGCTGTCTCCGATGAGCAGGCGTTAATGGCACACACCGTACTGGTCGTCGAGCAAATAGACCACCTTTGTGCTGCCTCCTGGCCACGGTAAAACGCGATAACGGACGTCCAGTTGTCTGTTGCATGTGCTTTGCGATTTCTCCCGCTGTCTGCCATCTGTCTCTTCTCGCCTGTAGGACAATATACCAGTCGTCCGCCGCCATGGTTGCTCATGGGCGACCACTGTTAAACTCTCGGACAGCTGTTCCTGTCGTTTGAAATGCTCTCAAAGCTCGTGAAACGATGCTGTGAGCGATCCCAAACTCTTCGGCCACACTAGTCACACTTCGACCTTCTTCCAACTTCCCAATGGCGTGACCTCGGATAAAGTCATCCAAATGTCGTCTACTGGATTGCCTGTTGGCCATATCACACGGTGGCAGCAACTAAACGTCGTTCAAACCGATGTACACCGTGCAATAGCTTTCACTGAATTGCTGAGTGTACACCGCCCGTATGCTTTATACCCTTCAGAACACACACACACCCCCCACCCCCCACGTTTTGCGGCATATATGCGCATGCCCTGCCGTACTGGACCCTAGTCTATCTCCTGAGTGGTTTTTCAGTCCGTTCGGCCTGCTCGTTCCACTGTTATGCTAATTTTTCCTCTTCATCCTTAATTTTTGCACAACAGTGTATTATCTGCCGTATATATTTTTCTATTTTTTCACTTTCTCATTTTTAATTATTTTCTGTTTTCAAATAATTACAACATTTTCATATTTCAAAAACTCTTCACGGCCCACCAATCGGCTCATAACCCACAGTTTGGGAAACGCGGATCTAGTTAGTAATTTTATGTAAAAATGTGTTTAAATGTATATTTGGTACTTAGTATCATTCGCAGTTCTGTTCAACATATAATAATACACTGGCGGAAAGTGAAAAAAGAACAAGAAGGAATTGGCGGACGATCATGAAATTTACATATGTTAATGGGTCGAGTTATGTAGGTGTGATGTTAATTTTGGGACCAACCGCTGAGCGCTTACGCCACAGCATGGCATAATATGCAAATTATCGTCGGTGGTATTTAAGGAGTATGGCGAAGTGAATGTAATCGGTCGTCGGCGTACGGACACGTGCGAAGACCCTGAAGAAGTTGCAATGTCTGGACATGGAAGACGTGTACGATTTCAGCAGTTATTGGACTTTGAGCGAAGTCATCTAGTCGGACTCCGCGAGGCCGGGTGGTCGTATCGTTGTATTGCGGAGCGAATTGGACGGGAAGTATCGGTGGTGGTACGATGGTGGCGTAGATGGTCCGAGGAACATTCCCACACGAGAAGACGTGGAACCGGGAGTCGCAGATGGACTGATGAGCGGACCGATCAACACATAAGAAGAGCGGCGTTGTGAAGCAGAGCATCCACTGCGACACAAATCTGAGCTGCCGTTGCACCTGAGGTGACTGTGCGAACAATCCGCAATCGTCTACTGGATGCAGGACTACGTGCACGTGCCTCTGGCATGTGTACCTCTGACTCCAGCCCACCGTCAGGAACGGCTGCAGTGGTGTCGCCAACGTCTGCACTGGAGAACGCAATGGCGATCTGTCGTGTTGAGCGATGAAAGCAGGTTCTGCTTGGGAGCCTCCGATGGCCGTATGCATGTTCGCAGACGCACAGGGGAGCGTCTTCACCCTTCTTGCATTCGCCAGCGACACACAGGGCCTACTCCTGGTGTGGGGAGCGATCAGCTATCACTCCCGTACACAACTAGTGTTTGTACCAGGTACGTTAAACAGCACCTCCTACATCAACAACATCATTCAGCCCGTTGTTGTGCCATTTGTAAGGTCGGTCCATCGTGGTGTTTTCCAGCAAGATAACGCACTCCCACACATGGCACGTGCAACGCAACATGCACTTCAGGGTGTGAGACAACTTCCATGGCCTGCATGTTCACCAGATTTGTCCCTGATTTACGCGTCCAGGTTGAGGATGCTTGGAACTCAATACCCCAAACTTACATCCAGCATCTGTACGACAGACTCCATGCCAGAATTGCACAGTGTGACGTAGTTCATGGCGGTTCAACCTCGTACTAACCATGTTACATGGAAATGTTATTTTTCAGTTTACCAGCAAATACAGCTGTATTTTTCCATAATGTTTTGATCACGTTATCCTCTGTATTCCGTTATTATGCTGTATAAATTTCGTTGGTATCAGATGTCTCCTTCTTGGTGTTCTTTTTTCACTTTCCGGCCGTGTATTATGGGTACCACTAAAATGTGTCCACAGCTTTGGTGAAAAAGTTGTAGACGCCTTTGATTTTTATTATAAAGTTATTAAAAAAAAAAAGGTTCTACAAATTTTTGGCTTTTTGGCATACCTATTACATTTCTGACAATCTTTGAAGTAAATGATGTTCAGCTGTGTCATGCATCAGTTTCACATTTACCATTGTAGTTTAGACTTGATGAGGATATTGCATCACAAGCCTAATGATGGTGTTGTAGTGAAAACTGTCTGTATGTAAAGTCACTAAATTGTATAGTAGATAATTTTTAAGAATAACTCTGATCCTTAACAGTGTAATGACTATGAAATGGCAAAGTGTGCTATTTAAACCATTTGTAGTAATTAAAAGCTTGATCCTGGGTATTAATTAGATTATCAGAATAATATTGCAATGAAAGATTAATCATTAAAATGGAGGATTGAAAGAAAAACAGCAATTAAAAGACAATGAGAATTAAAACCTTTAAAACTATTAAAAACAAATTAAAATGCTGATTCTCAAAGATAGCCAAACATATCATGAAACTGTCATGTTTGTAAATCTGCCAGGTAACATTGCCATCATTATCAGCAATGTTAAAGTAAAATACATTTGCTGCTGAAGAAAGTATATCTACACACCCGCATCATACATCATTTTGTATCACTGCCTGCTGCACCATCTTTGACCAGAGATAATCGTCAAAAGTTGTCTACTGTACAGCTCAGCGACCTTGCATATAAAGGAAGTTGTCACTGCAGCATCGTTGTTAGGCTTACGATGCAACATCATCAATAGGCTTAAAATACAACAGCAAATGTGATACTGATTCATGCTAGCGGAGCATCATTTATTTTGAAGATTGTTATGAATGAAGTATGCAAGTCAAAAAAACTTTAGAACTTTTATTTTTATTATAAACGTGTTTTCACTTATTAGGGATATAACTGCACCTGGTCCCTTATTATTTGTTCAAAGAGACAATTGGTCTAACGAACTTTTCATCTAATGGTACCATTGGTCCAATGCCAATTTGTTCAGTGGTACAGTTGGTCCAGTGCTGATTCATCCAATGGTATGACTGGTACAATGCTGATTCATCCAATGGTATAATCTGCCCTTCAGGCATTTTTCTGTTTTAAGAAATGAATAATAAGTTGAGTTACACTCCTTTTTATCAGTGTTTCTCAAAATTATTTCCACCCTCAGAATTTGTTTTAATCAGATTTTATTGGTTACTGTCCATAATTTAGCAAATATTCAAGGTCTGAAGTTTAACACCTTGTAATTATTTTAATAATCGGATAAATTTTGTAAACTTTAAGGAAAAATAGAAATGGTGAGATTTGGAAACTTGAAGAGATAGAAATAGTGAGAAGTACCACCCTTATAATGACAAATGCTATTGGGCACTCATGACTGAATGGCAGCTACTACTTCAATGATGTAGTCCTGATGATGAACTAGGTTCTAGTTCAAAGATTCATTGACCAAATATATTAAGTCACCTCTATAAAATCTGTAATCAAAAAATTTTCACTGTAGATTAATGTAATTAGAGGTGCCATGATGTCATTAATTACTATGGTAATATCTTGTAGAACATAAGTAAATGCTAGACAATTTTTTTTTTCATTTTTTTTTTTTTGTTCTATTCACCGTATGCATTCTTTAGTTCATTTGTTTCTGATATTTGCACTGCAATAGATACTCAAAAGTTTGTTATTTGCATTATAATGAAATATCCCCATTGCAATATAAACTGTGAGTGAACCTTTTAAGGAAATGGAAGACAATCTACAATAACAACAAAGAGAGAGGGGGTAGGCTGGAAGAGAGAAAGGGGAAAATTCCTGCCTTCCAGGGCAAATGAAAAAGCTCTTGTTTTGTTGTTCTATTTTACTGAGCTATCCTAACTGAAGGTGTGTGTGTGTGTGTGTCTGTCTGTCTGTCTGTCTGTCTCTCCTCTACCTTCCCTTGTTGCTGGAGCTCAGGTATTCAAGATATGAACATGCAAAAAAAAAAAAAAAAAACTGTTTCCTCCATTCTGTGCAGAAGTTACAAACGAAATGTTTTCATTATTTCTAAAGACATTGCCTGCACAGACAAACAAAAAATAAAAACTTGTGTTTTCCATTTCTTAATGCCGAAAAAAGAACTGTCAGTGTGAGTTTAATGGTTCATACATCATTACTTTCAGACAGCGTGAACACTTTTTTTTAAACAGAAAACAAGCAAAAAAACGAATCTGGGAGGGGGGGGGGTTATAACCGCTATATTATGTATGGAAGGTAACATTCTTTAGACTACTGATATTTAATAGGTATTTATTTACTACTGATAGCAAAGACCACATCAGAATGGATTAGATTTGTTTTGAGTGAGTAGTACCCCTTTGGACAGATCGGTATTAGACTAGTCGTACTATTAGACAAAATCGGCATTGGACCAATTTTACCATTTGACAAATCAGTATTGGACCAATCATACTTTTGGACCAATTGTCCATTGGACTAATTGGCATGGGACCTGACATCGTTAGAAGAATTGTACCAGAACCAATTGCACCACATGCGTTACAATTAGTCAAAACCTATACTATAGGAAATGTGTGTTTTTTCACAGTGAAGTCATTTTCATTCCACATAGACAATTAAAGATAATTATTAAAACACTGCTGACTAGAATTAAAGCATGATATTCTTAGTTACCACAAACTTGTAAAATGTTTATTTTTTATTGCAAGCATGCTTAAGTATTTCATGCTGTTTGAGAAGCTACAAAGGTTTTCCCTGAAGAAACTATTTTCTCTGTTCTATCTGCCCACTCCCCTCACTCTCCATGCTGTACTCCATGATTTTGCTTCTTGTCAACCAAAGTTTTGGTAAAATTAAGTAAAAACAATGTTGAGCTTGTGGCAAAACCCAGATCCATTAAAGCAATTGTACATATAATCAGTTAGGATTTCTATTCTGTCTTCAGGAATAATGAAGCTACCTGATTGGTATTGGTAAGGTCATTATTGAAAAGGTACGAAGTCTTACATCAGAGAAAGTGTGGGATGTTCAGAGTGGTTTTTTATGCCTGGTGAAGGCTGCACTAACAAATTTTTGCGTTATGCACGATGATTGAAAAGTATCTGGTTGTTGGAAAGTTTTTGCTGCCTTTGTAGACTTAGAGAAAGCTTACGAGCGAGTAAATAGGACACTTTTGTGGAAGGTATTGAATGAATATAGTGTTACTGGGAATCTACTTAACAGTGTAAAAGCCATGAATGCTGGCAGTAGAGCTTGCGTACGAGTGAATGGTGTTTTATCAAAATAGTTTTCTTTTGGTACAGGAGTCAGACAAGATTGTATAATGTCACCATGGCTGTTTAATATATTTATAGATGCGTGCATGCGTGATGCCAAAATAGATAATACTGGTTTATGTCTCGGTGATATTAGTGTGTGCAGATTGCTGTATGCTGATATCACAGTCCTGTTGGCGGAGAGCAAAAGTGAGTTGCAGAGTACGTTGTCCTGGATGTACGAAGTTTGTATGAAATTCAAACTTAGTGTAAATAAGGGAAAAGCCAAAGTTATGGTTTTTGAGTGAGGAACTGTTTGTACTGAATGCAGGGTAAGTCTAAATGGCACAGTGATTGACCAGGTAAATGAGTTTGTATATTTGGGAAGCTTGTTTGACAGAGAGGACGTCAAAATTAGGAGAGTGAATTCTTTGTTGAAAGTCATGGCTGCTTTGGGAGGTGTTCACAAGAATAATGGAGAATCCTGAATGGCTGTGTATGAAAGTGTAATTGTTCCTACTCTGATCTATTGCAGTAAAACCTGCGTACTACAGAAGAGACATAGGAGTAGTTTGTGTGCCGGAGAAATGCATTACTTATGGGGTTTGTGGGAAGATACATTCTGATCATGTGAAGAATGAAGATGTGTTGCAGTTGTGTAATGTGAAGCAAAATGTTGTTAGCAAGGTGGAGACTAATATTCTTAGGTGGTTTGGCCATGCTGAATGAGTGACGAGATGCTTACTAAGAAAACTTTTTCGGCCCAAGTGGCAGGGGGAAAAGGCAGAGAGAGGCCAAGGAAGTCATTGGAGATTCAAAAGTGTCTGTATGAGAAAAAGATTATGGGTATGAAGTATAGAAGGTCTCGTGTACGTCATGTGATATATGTCAACGAAGCCCGTGTTGTGTGTCCAGATCGCTGTAAATGGAGAAGTTTGATACGGCAACAGTAAGTAATTAATCAGTTAGAAATTTATATGGTGGTTTGTATTTCTTTGTGGAGCTAATTTCGGAGAAGCCTTAGGGATATGTATTATCAATTAAATATTTATTTGTCAGATGGTTTTTCTTTAAGAAGCTAACCTCTCAATATCAGAAAATAACTTAATGTATGTATCTTCAGAAATTCCTGCATAGTTCTAAAGACTATAACCTTCCTTCCCTTTCTCATCTCCCAAACTGAAGTGGAAGTTTGCAGATACTAAATCAGGTGCATCTGTCATGCTCACATTAATGTCAACAGCTAGTTGTATTTTTCATCTACTACGAGAGTGGAGAATTTTTTTTATGTGTGTCTATTAAAAGCTTGAGGTATGAGCAAAACTAATACTTTCAGTAATAAAATTTGAAACTTTTGAACAAAATGCAAGTTATGACTTATTTAATATTATGAAGATAACTTATTCTTAAGTAAGTTAAATTTTATCTATTTTGACTTCAAACGCTTTATTTTTCTTTCTCTTTACCCTGTGGAAAAGGAAAAAAATGCACATATGTCCCAACTCTGAATAAATACATTTGTCAGGTTTTGTTTCTCTTATTAGGACTGACATAGTGGTAAATCTATAAGTATGCCTGTACCAATTCAATCAAAACTTGTCTTCATTTGCAGTTGAATTTTTAATTTCACAATTTAAGCTAATTACTAGAAAATATAGTAACCAGCATTCCAAAAGTAATTTTAGCGATTAACAGGTGCTGTAAAATAAACTCATAATACACTGTCTACCAACAAGTAATTGGACACCTGTGATAGCAAAGAAAAACAAAGTTTATTCATCTTCAATAGTTGGTGGAGCCTCCACGAGTGGCAATTACAGCTGCGACCCTCCGGGGCATACTCTCAACCAGGCGTTGTACGACGGCTAGCGGTATTGTCTTCCACTCGGCTTGGAGTAGACAGGTCAGTTCCTTCACCGATTTCAGACGGTGGGGGCACCCCATAAGTAGGCATTCCAACTCGTCCCAGAGATGCTCGATAGGGTTAAGGTCCAGGCTCTGCGCAGGCCAGTCCGTTCGATTAACCCCATTGTCACCATACCAAGCCATGGTGGACCTCACAACATGACAGGTGGAATTGTCATCCTGAAAGTAACATGGGTCCAGCCCGTAAAACTGCCACAACGTAGGAAGCGCACGGTCATCCAAAATGGTGCAGTAGGTCCCGGCATTGAGTCTACCAGGAATTGCGACCAAGGGTCAAGTGCCATACCAGGAGAAACTCCCCCATAGTATAATTTCACCGCCGCCGAACTTCACAGTTGGCACAATACATTCCGGCAGGAGGCGTTCTCCAGGCAGATGCCAAACCCAGACCCTGCCATCCGAACGGTAGAGAGTGAACCTTGATTCGGCACTCCAGAGAACCTGTTTCCACTGTTCAACGGTCCACTGTCGACGTTCTTTGCACCACATTAGCCGAGCAGCGCTATTGGACTTGCTGATCAAAGACTTGTGGGTGGCAGCACATCCATCATAACCGAGCAGATGGGCTTTCTTATGGATGGTATTCATCGAAAGAACACTCCCGGATGCCTGTTGAAACTCCTCGCGGATGGGGCCCATCAATTTGGTGCGGATCTTCTGAATTTCTCTGGCCAGCACCCCTCGGTCTCTAACTCCCAGTTTTGTGGGTCTGCCTAGTCGGGGCACATTCCGATAGTCACCTCTCATCTTCCACTTTCCAATCACGTAAGCCACTGTCAATTTTGGGTACTTCAACTCGCTGGATATGTCGCGTATGGATCGGCCATTTCTGTGATACCCGACGATTACACCTTTCTCAAAATCAGAGAGCTCCGAACTGCGTGGCATCTTGCATGCGACTGGTTGGGTTGTTGTTTCCCACACGATATTTAACAGCGGCGGCTGTGACGCGTATCAGGACCGCAGATATCGTCGATTGCTGGGGTGTCCAATTACTTGTTGGTAGATAGTGTATATTTTTATATACTTTTATATTTTAAAATGACATATCAACTAGAGCTCTGTTCCCATATTTTATGAAGTAACTAATTTTACTTAACACACTGTCACACAAAAATCTGTGTGTGTTATTTATAATAAATGCATATTTTATGCTATTTTTTGTGTTTCATACATAAAATTTTATAACACTAGAATTATTTTTAAAGAAAAGGGCAATTTAATATATGTTTTTATGGACTTTTTGTGGGCTTTCTCCCTTAAATTGCATTTATTTTTATATTCAAGGTGAATTTCATAATCATACCATTTATGTTAAATCATTTTTAAATGTTAGATATTCCATGTTATTTCATAATTTTTTTTTTCATTTTTCAGAGAGAAACATGCCTTGAAAAGAATCAAGCAACACAACTTGTTACTGTTATGTATGAAGATGAGCTTGCAGAATTGAAGAATAAGATTATTGCACTGGCATCAGAGAAGGAAATTTTTGAGAATCAAGTTCAAGCAAACAGTAGGGAGAAAGTAGCGATGACTCAGAAACTTGGTGAACTTCAGGCCAAAATATCATTATTGCAAGCAAATGATGAGAAGTGTGAAACTTTCCTGTTACAGATAAATCAGTTGCAAAATAATTGTTCAGTCTTGCAGGAAAGCCTGAAAGAAAAGGATAATATAATTTTACAATTAGAAAGTGCTACATCTATCTTAGAAACAGATCATCAGTATAGTGTAGAACAGATGAATGATACTATAAAACAGTTACGAGTAGAAAGAGAGCAGTTGATGTTGCAAGCTCAAGAACGAGTGGCTGCTACTGAAGCCAAGTGTAGAGAAAACACTCTTAGCTTGAATGAAAAAATTAGTGAACTGCAGTCTAAAGAGACTGAAATAGTAAGTAGTGCTCTCAATGTTTTGAGATGTATTACCTGTTAATACCACTTAACTAAGAAATTGCTTTTTAAACACCAATATGCCGCCCTGGTGGTACAGAGGTCTAAGCATTAGCTTCTGACCATTTGTCCGAGATGGGTCCGGGTTCAAATCCTGGGTGAGGCATGGATGGTGTGTTTGTCATATGGCGCACTGGCTCTATCCCTTCCCTGGAACCAGTGACCGCAAAATAGGGATGGGCGACTGCTTATAGCCTGTTGAGTTGCTCACTGTGGTCGTTAAACCCCCAAAGAAAAGGGAAAAAAACAAAACTGCAGTACTTCCCAGTTTATATAATTATAAATTATATTGTTTCAGTATGACATAATTAACAAATGTATAATTGTTTTAAGTTTTATGTTATTATATATGTGATATGGCATATAAATTGTGTGTTCCTAAAGAGACTTTCTCTGCATAGGATTTGTTAGTCAATATATCAGATCTACTTGGGATACAGTATCTGAATAATTGTTATAGATTTTTCAAGTAATGTGCAAATTCTTCAGAATATTCAGATGGTTCAGACCAAGTTTTTGAAGTCACTGCTCACTATGACAAGCCATATGACATCTGACTTATGCATACCTACTTAATATCTTACGTGGAGACTAGCAATTTTGTCCTGAAAATACAAAGTTTCGTTCATCAATATACTCAAAAAGTTTTTGATTAACCACACTACCCAACTTACAATTTCATAAATTTTATCCAACTATTTTAAATTGTGAATAATGCTCTTCAAAATGTTAGCCTAGGCCTTGAGAGGAGACGGCATAACAGCTGAGATGTCAAAACATGTGTTTGTTATATTGACTGTTTAGCTGAAATTTGTCTATTGTGTTGGGTGCTAGAAGTTGTCCCTCAGGATTGGAGAAATGCTATTACTGTGTTTGTATAAGTGAAAAGGTAATCAGACTGAATGTAAAAAATATCATGGTATCAGCCTGCTGAGTGTGCTAGGGAAAGTATTAGGGAAAGTTATTGTTGTGAGGCACACAGTTTTGTATCAGGATATACAGAGCTGCTGTGTATGTCTGGTAAGAACTGCACTTACCAATTTTTTCATTATGTTTGATGATTGAAAAAGTTCCTGTATGATAGTAAGAAAGTTTTCTCTGCCATTGTAGATTTGGAGAAAACATATGACCAAGTATACTAGTCTTGAACAATGATGGTATGACTTGGAATCTGCTTGAATATGTAAAAACTAAGTATGCTGGCAGTAGACCAATGTGTATGTAAGAATGGTATTTTATTGAAATGTTTTTTATTTGTGCAGGAATCATGCAAAGGTATGTTATGGTCACCATAGCTGTTCAATATTTTTTGTGGATGCATGCATGCATGTATTATGATGCCAAAATAGACAGTACTGGTTTATGCCGTGGAAAGTTCTGTGCGCAGGTTGCTGCATGCTCACGACAGTCTTGCTGGTGGAGAACAAAACTAAATTTCATAGTATGTTATCCTAGATGTACAAAGTTTGTATAAAATTTAAACTGAGTACAAATAAGGGGGTAAATGAAGTTCTGGTTTCTGAGCAACCAACTGCTAGTACTGAATGCAAGCTCAGTCTATATGGTACAGAGTTAGTAGACCACATGAATGAGTTTTCACATTTAGGAAGCTTGTTTGAGAGAGATAACCATTTACATGGTGAAATCGGTAAGTGCGTGAGTGCAGCTTTTAAAATCATAGCTGCTGTAGGAGGATTGCACAGAGTTGATGGCTTCTAAAAAAAGTCTCAAATAACTGTGTATGAAAGTGCAATTGTTCATACTCTGATGTGTGGCAGTAAAACTTGGTACTGCAGAAGAAACACAGGAGTTGGTTGTATGCTGGAGAGTTTCGTTACTCAAGGGGAATTTTGGGGCAAGATGTGTTCAGATCAAGTGAATAACAAAGATGGGTTGCTGATATGTAATGTGAAGCAAAATGTTAGTAGAATGGAAACAAATATTGTGAGGTGGTTTAGCCGTGCTGAAAGAATGAATGATGATGTGCTAACTAAGAGAATTTATTCAGTCCAAAAGGCAGGAAAGGAAAGTAGAGGAAGGCCAACGAAATCACTGGAAGTCCAAATTCAGGAATGCATGCAAAGAGAAAAAATATAATGTGTATTAAATTCAAAAGTTCTTGTGTGAGATGTGTGATGGATGTCAGTGAAGCTTAAGTTGTGTATCAAGATGTCTGTAAATGGAGACATTTGGGGCCTCAACAGTAAGTAAAATCTAACACCATCAGTAACTTTGATTTGGGAGATGGTCTTTCTTTGAGGAGCTACTCTTTGAATCTCAGAACAACTTAATGATATGAAATGAAATAATGCTCTTAAGTTATCTAAAAATACATTTATTAGGAAAGCTTTTAGCTGTCTTCAGTCTTTTTCAACCTTAGAAGGGATGGATAATGGCAAGTGTTTTCTAGATCTCTAATGTCATATTCTTTATTATTATTATTATTATTTTTTTTTTTGTTAAAATTGATTTTTACATTAGGGTAATATAAAATGGAGAATTAGTTTCGGGAGGAAAGAATTTTTGAACTTTCTTGATAACAAAGTGAAAAATGATTTGCAGTCATTATGTTACGTCAGTGAAAAAAATATGGGATTGCACCATTGTACAATACAAATTTTGAGTTGTGAATCCGTTAATTGGTGTAAATATGACATGAATGGTAAGTTAGATAATATCCGAAAACTTGATAACTTCATCGTCCTGGAGCGGGAATCGAACCTGCGTCTCCCGGTTTGCGCCTAAGTATGCTACCACTACACCACCCAGAACGACCAAGTCTTAACTTTCCGATTAATTTGAAATGCTGAAAGAATTCAAACTTCATTGTTATGTTTTGTACAAATCTGAAAAATATTCTTAATCCGAGATTTTACAATTTGTTATGTGGAACAGTAGTGCAGATATCTTGTAAACATCAATATATTTTTACAAGACTATTCTGCTCTTCACATATTTTGTTAGATATTGAACAGCTTGGAAGTGCAAATTATAGTGTCTGCAGTAATGTTCTGTATAAGAGACAGGTTACAATCCAGTAAAAGAACTTATATTCTTACTTTAGATTCATAGGGCTGATTTTCCTGTTTCTTTCATTCTGCAGTTGTTTCCCCTTCAAGAGAAATAAGGTTAAAAAGAGGGCCACACATAATTAAAAACGGTTTTGTTCTTCCTTTTTGACAGTTGTTAAAAGTCGATGTTGAGAGGATTAAAATTGATGTTCATTAAAAGTAGGCAGAGAAAAGAAGTTAGATCTTTTGTCACATCACTTAGTGACTTATCGTTGTTCCAATAAAAATGATAGTTACAAATTAAGAAGGTAGTGTAGAACATGCTAAGTTACATATAAAAAGTTTAAGGCAAATATATTTCAGCCATATCAATTTGCCTTAAACTTTTTATACCTAACTTAGCGTGTTCTACACTACCTTCTTCTTAATTTGTTTGTTAGTTATGTGCATTGCCTACCACTCTTTTATGATGATAATTACAGCATTTTGCCCTTATATGCACCAGTCCATGATTCATATGCTGTTCTAAACATCAAACTTGAAATGTCACCATACCCAGTGATGGTCCAACCCAGCAAAAATGCGTACAGTGACATTTCAAGTTCAATTAGTTTAGAACGTAAGGTGTGTTGTAGACTGGTGAAGTATTTCAGATTGTAAGGGAGAAATGCTGTAACTATGATTTTTATTGGAGCAATGACAAGTCGCTTAGTGATGAGAGAGACAAAATACCTTATAACCCATTTTTCTGCATGCTTCTTATAATGAAATCACTTTAAATCTTACTTTCATCAATTGTTAACAACTCTCAAAAAAAAAAAAAAATAACGTTTTTAATTTTACGACCCTCTTTTTAACCTTTTCTCTCTAGGAGGAAAACAAATGCAGAATGAAAAAGCAGAAAAATTCTTGGGAAATCAGCTGTGTGAAACTAAGGTAAAAAGAATATATCTTAAGTTTTGTTAGGTTGTAACTTGTCCATTGTACTGAACATTATTTATTGCAGATGCTGTAATCTGTACTTGTCAAGCTGTTCAATGTCTAACAAAAATGCATGGAGGACAGAATAGTCTTATGAAAATACATTGATGTTATTTAGATATTTGGTTTATCAATCAGTTTTCACTTTGAAAATGGTGTAATTCACTTGATGTCATTCCATTGAGGTTCAGAAATAGTGCTTTCCAAAGTTGAGATGGCCAGCAAAGTATCAGAATTTTTTTGATGGACAACACACACACATTTTTGTGATCCATCGAACAGCTATTGATGTTGTGGCAAGTGCTTCTAATGTCATGTGTTTCACCATTCTTATATTCCTCTTTAAAAGGCTTTTGATTAGTGTAGACGATAGTAACTCTGTAAATAAATGCTTTGATGGCAGCATGTGTGTGATTTTCAGAAGTGAATGTGTGAAAATTGTGGTTGTTCTTTGTTTATAAAGAGGTTGTATAAGTATATGCTCTTATTTTTTTAAATTGTTCACTATAAGATAAATCTCTCTCTCTCTCTCTCTCTCTCTCTCTCTCTCTCTCTCTCTCAAAATAAATAAAAAAATAGGTATCTGTTCTGTGAAAGTTATTTCTATGGGCAGTAATAATAATATATCATCTGATATCAAATAGGGGTTTTCTACCCATATCATACCACCAGCAGTTTAACCACAATGAACCACTGCAGAAACTGTGTTGACTTGGTATTGTAAAGTCTTGCCTTTGTGATATGAGTTCAAGTGGCATGACAGCTGATTACATATTGCCCTGACCCCAGTTAATTACCAATTTGTTATTTTCCATACTGCTGGATTATGTGTGGCACTTGCACCGGGAAACTTCATAATTCACTGGAAAAAAAGAACTAAAGACCAGCTAATATAATAAGATTTTCCTGGGTGAAATAACTTGACACCTTTCCAAAGCAGCAGCACTTTCAACATGTCTTATTTATGCATATTCATTAACAATTTTAATTATTCAATTTTGCTTTTTTTTTTTTTCTAGCAGGTAAAAGATATTTTAAATGGATTGTGTTCCAAAGGACTTTGGTTAAAAACTGTCTTTAATAAGTAGAATATTATTAGCAACCAGCAATGTATGAATTATATGAAATTGAAATACCATATGTACTCAAATATCAGCTGAAAGTTTTGGAAGAAATTCTCTTTTTAAGTGCAAATATTTACTTATAGACCAGTCAGTTAAAAATATAAATGATGGAACATTTTTTAACCTAGTTTCAATTTAAAAAAATTATCCATTATCCATTTGCATCTTACAGAAATAGTTGTCATTAATATGTATGATAAGTGTGAAACCTGATCTCATTTCAAAGTGAGACTGTTAAATTTCTTGCTCCCCAAAAAGCAAGTAATTTCCTCCTTACTTCCCCTGTGAGACTTTGAGCATGTCATCCTACCTCTGGGGAGGAATACAAATAGTGAATATGTGATCCCTCATGTTTTCACAGCAAACATAGTCATCTTTTCTTGCAACTGTCTGCAGTGTTTCTGTTACAGAAATGCAGTGTGATCTTTACAGAAAAAAGAATGGTGTGTAAGTAATGCCATGGATAATACAAAAGATAATTTGGTTTATGATGCAGCTTATAATGAAATTGGACTTATAATAATAACTACCATGGTGAATTCATCCTGTTTGCCACTTAAAAGTTTAATGATGCAAAAGAAGGCATATGCACTCTCCTCATTCTGCAAAGTATGAGCCGTTGTTTTCTATAGTGCTTTGCCAATGTTCCACCAGAGGCACAATCCTAAATCTGAGCCACTCAGCAGGTTTTGAGGACAGAAACTCTTTGATGTCAGAGTCCACATCCACCACTGAAACGAAGTATTATCTTTTTAAGAAATGGGCCATGCAGCAAAACAGGTGGTGGTCAGGTGTTAAAAGATCTGGACTGTGTGGAGGCTGGAGTAAGATCACAACCCCTTTCAATTCCTTTAGTTTTTTGGTGGACCACTCTGGAGATGTAGTTTCAGAGTTTCAGGCATTATCCACTTGTACAGCAATGCCCTCTTCCTATTGATAAGCGCTGAGTAGCACTGGCACAGAGCATCATGGAACCACTGCAACTGCTCTGCATAGAGGTTCAATGTCCACAGTTTGACCATCTGGCATGAGTTCCCAATGTGCACGGGACTTTCACAATTCCACGAAATGCACATGTGACTTTACTCTTGGAACTGCCCTGTTTGTACCACTGGCTGTGCTCCCTGGCTTTGCCTCAGCCACTGGTTCCCAGTGGTAGGATAACATAGGAATATCCACTTTCCATCACCTGTGACAATACAGTGCCAAAACCTATCATCCTGTGGATTTGACAGTAATATGAGACAAGAGCTACACATTTTTCTTGCTGGGGTGTCAATTCAGGAGAACCGTTCAATGGCATCTGGAGAAGAAACTAAGCTAGCATAGGTGATGAACAATGATGAATTGCAAAAACCCCACCTTAGCTGCTAGTTGTCGTGTATTAGTACTGGCGTTCGTTGTCACAGTTTTGACCAGGGTGTCAGTATTGATGGTCATTGAATGTCCTGACTTCAGCTTATCTTCAAGACTGCTGTGCACTGTTTCCTTGACTTCAACTGCACAAATTTCTATCACTGCTGCTGTGTTTAAGCCTTTTTTGCAACAATGGCTTTGGAGCACCCGAAGAGCATGTTTATCGACCTCCAGCCTGTTTTCACCTAACAACACAGTGTGGCTCCGTGCCAATTACATGTCATCAGCCTTATGTGTTCCACATCTTTGTTGTACCCAGTCAATGCTGGCACACATTTTGCACAGGAATGGAGGCTCAATATTATGTGTAGCTCAAAAAAGGGTAAACCTTTGACTCGCCCTGGTTTTTGGAAACTCCGATAGCTAATTGTGTTTTTAAAGGACTTTAAAGAAGTTTTAAGAATTTTGCATAATTTTATTTGAATGAATACCATGCTACAAACACTTGAAATTTAAAGTTGATGTATGTATACAGAGTCCCACTATTTTACCAATTTTTAGTTGTTGAACTAGAGGTGTTGGCTTATACACGAGTATACGTGGTAGATTTTCTTTCCTTTTTTTTTTCGTACTATGGAGGATTTTGTGTTGTTTGATACATCAGTATGAACAACAAAAATGATTAAATTTACATTCTGTAGATCATAAGTATTGTTTTTTCCAGATTAGATGTGCAGTCACTTTGATACTAGGCAAAAAAAATTAGTGCAGATAATACTGTGCCATCAGCCCTTTAATCAAATGCTAAACATCTTGGGTCATATTTATGCAATTTTGATTTTCTTCTTTTTATATATATAGAGAGAAAAGTGGGAGTTCTTTTGTTTTTCTTTTCATTCTAACAAATAATTAAATTTGTCTTAACATAGTTCAGAAATTCGTTAAGACAAATCCAGAATTTTACCCTGTGAACATATCTTTATTTTATTTTTTGTATGACAGTTTGCTATCATTTAATATGCATTGCAGTTGCCTCTAGCACATAAATCAGGAAGTACTCCTTTAAAATGGCAACAAAAAGATATTTTTATTGCTAAAAATGTTAATTGTTTTTGTAGACAGATAATATAGTTAGTAATTGCATTTATTTGTAGAAGATACAATAAATATATCGTTGCAATGCCAAGAAATGTAATTCATATAAAGAAATCCTCACTTGTTTTCCAGCTGCAGTAAATCAGTATCTGATGTGGATTGACAGTACACACAAAAATAACTATGTACAGTTATTTTTTTTGCCAACATCAAAAACTTTTTGTGGTCTGTCAAATTTACTCCCATAGCAATTTGCACATATTATGTGTAAGATTTTTTAGACAGTTTTCCAGAGCATAGTGGTAATTTAAAAGTATGACCTCCATTTTTATTATTGCAAAATAATGATTTTATGCCTTCTACAAAACTTTAAGAGTCATTGTTAAGATAAAAACAAGCAGTTTACTTTAAAAAAAACTGTTAGTTGAAAATTCAGTGCCATGTAGTTTGTGCTGTAGAGTGCATTGTTTTGTTATATCATGAGATTTTGTCTTCAAAGGTGTTTTGCATATGATAGTGTTGAAAAGCTGCAGGGCTGGTGTTAAATTTTCAGTTGGATACACTGAGAACACTTAATCAGTTTCTTGTGACATTGCTGATCTTTTATATGAGAATCAGATTCTGATGAAGAAATAATTATTTACTGGAACATAAGTCACATGAATGTCATTACTGGCACAGAAGAGCCATATTTTCTTTATTTCTCGTGCACATCTGTGCTGTTCTTGTCATCTATAAACTTGCAAACTCCATGAGTTAAATTCTTCAGGCTCACTGTGGTCGTTAAACCTCCAAACAAACAACAAAAAAAAATAAAAAAAATAAAAATCTTCAAATCATTTCTGAAACTTTGTAAGCTGCTTGTAGCAAATCATCTTTCAAGGCTGCTTTCACCTCCTCTTCATCCCTAAAAATATAATTTAGTCAGTCTTTTTAAACATGATTTTAAAGCTAAAAATGATGCTAAGTGAGTCTCTTGGGATATGGAAGTATCCGCAGTGTCGTTTGTTGTGCTGTTGCTTCATAAGACATGGCTGATGCACTTCAGCATTATTGGCATTATTGCATCATCTGCATTTCAGGGTGCTTCATGCCAGTTGTCTCCCGTACATGAGAAAACATTTTAATGTAATATTTGCTTACTGAATGTTGAACTTGTAGTGAACAGTCTTCTGCTAGTCAAAGTAGACTTCTATCTTCTCATTCTCTGTTATTGATTCTGCCAAACGTTTTTTTGGAATTTCTGATGATTGTGGTTTCTATGTAGATAAATATTTACATTGTTTACAAAAAAGAGAGGGAAACCCTGCCTTATCACTTTCATTATTCCTTTAGATAAATTTGGATCATTGTGTGCTCTGTTGCTGTACTCACCTTTAATCCTTGAGCACCCATAGCATTGTGCTTGACTCTGTGATGTATACTCTAATTTAACTTTCATTTTTAGTTACTTTTTCTATGTAAATTTCAGTTCATTCTCTTTTAGCATTTTTCAACCTTAATGTTATATCTTCTCCCGCATGGAATGAGGTTGGCAACACTTCTGAGGTCAAAGTATGACATATACATGTGACTGATTAGAGCTAGAAAAGATATAGTGTAGAAGCAGCAGCCAAAAGTATGAGATGGTGGTATGAAGTTATAATCATGAAAGTGGCGTTGTTTACTTGAAGTTGTGTCTATTTGAAGGTTGCTTGTTGAGTGCTGTTATATGTTTAACGTTTGGAGCTAAAAGTGTTGTGCCGTCTACCGTTTAATTAGTTCTGAAGTGTTAATACCATTGTGATTAATTCAAACATGCTGGAATAGTAATTTTCTGCATGAACAGTATTTCATGACGTGTTTACAAAATAAAGGAAAAGATCTGTAAAGAACTATTTCTTTGGACTATATTTATGTGACTCCTGCTGCATTTTAAGTGAAGTACTTAAGAAGAACTGATTGTATGTAGTGTACAATAAGACATACACTGGTGTGAAGAAATTAAGGACGAAGAAGAGAAATTAGCATAACAGCGGAACGAACAGGCAGAACGGACCGAAAGACCACTCAGGAGATAGACTAGGGTCCGGTACGGTAGGCATGCGCATATATGCAGCATGACATAGGGGGAGTGTCGGAAGGGTATAAAGCACATGGGCGACGTACGCTCAGCAATTCGGTGGGCAGCGGGTGGCCTAGTGGGCAGCGGGTGGCCTAGTGGGCAACGCTCGTGACTGCCATGGAAAGGACCTCAGGTTCGATCCCAGGCAGTTACGAACGCTCGATCCATCCACTAAATATCCACCTTGCGTCAGATGGGCATGTTAAGCCGTCGGACCCCGGGTAACCCCCCCCCGTAATAAATAAAGGCGTCTTCCTCCCCCTTTCTACTTCGCTTCCGTGTCACTTTCCTATCAGGCACCCTAGCCCATATCTCCTAGCTTCCTATTTCTAAGGGTTGTTTAAGACCTGGGGTCAGACACTCCCTTCCTAAAATCCTCTACATATGATCAAGATCAAGCTCAGCAATTCGGTGAAAGCTATTGCACGGTGTACATTGGTTTGAATGACGCTGAGTTGCTGCCACCGTGTGATATGGCCAACAGGCAATCCAGTAGACAACATCTGGATGACTTTACCCGAGGTCGCGTCATTGGGAAGTTGGAAGAAGGTCTAAGTGTGACTTAGTGTGGTCGAGGAGTTCGGGATCGCTCACAGCATCGTTTCACGAGCTTGAAGAGCATTTCAAACGACAGGAACAGCTGTCCGAGAGTTTAGCAGTGGTCGTCCACGAGCAACCACGGCGGCGGACGACCGGTATATTGTCCTACAGGCGAAAAGAGACAGACGGCAGACGGCGGGAGAAATCGCAAGGCACATGCAACAGACAACTGGACGTCCATTATCGCATTTTACCATGGCCAGGAGGCTGCACAAAGGTGGTCTATTTTCAAGACGACCAGTACGGTGTGTGCCATTAACGCCTGCTCATCGGAGATGGCGCTTTCTGTGGTGCCAGGAACACAAGAACTGGACACATCAGCAATGGGGTCGAGTTCTCTTTACGGGCGAGAGCCGATTTAGCCTGACGAGCGATTCTGAACGTATACACATCTGGAGAGAGCTGGAAACAAGAAATCACACCTCCAACATCATCGAAAGGGACCGGTTTGGAGGTGGCGGAGTTCTCGTTTGGGGCGGTATCATGTTTGGTAGCCGTACTGACCTCCACATCTTCCAAGGAGGTTCAGTCACTGGTGTCCGCTTTTGTACCAAGGTTCTCCTGCCTCACGTGCGTCTGTTTAGAGGTGCTGTGGGTCCTGAGTTCCTCTTCATGGACGACAACACTACACCTCATCGTACAGTGGCTGTCGCAGAGTTGTTGGAGAGTGAAGATATTCAACGCATGGATTGGCCCGCAAGGTCCCCGGACCTAAATCCAATCGAACACACGTGGAACCTTCTCGGGAGACGCTTGGCAGCACGTCACCAGCCACCAGCAACTATTCCGCAGCTGCGATTGGCGCTACAAGAGGAATGGGCCGCGATGCCTCAACAGCTCCTTGACAACCTTGTCCTCAGCATGGACAGACGTTGTAAATCTTGCAACGCAGTCAGGGGTGATCATATCCCCTACTAAAGACTGGATTTTTCTTGGCAGCCGCCTGTCACATGGACGTTTCTGTCCAGTTGTGCTCGGAGCTACCTGTTCAATAAGATGCCTTTGTATCCTTTGGATTTTTTGTTTGGATGGTTTTGCTCACTTGTCTATATTCTTACATCTTGGGGATCTTATGGTATGATTTGAGTCTATGTGGAGCACTTCTGCACGACGTTACGTTCGAAAAACCGTCTCGTCCTTAATTTTTGCACGCCAGTGTATAAGGTCAACAGCATGCAAAATATAAAAAAAAATAAAAAATGGTCAAGCAACTAATGGTTTTTTTTGGACCACTTGATATGGATTGACCCAAAAGGAAATGCTTCAGTTACACTGCCGAATTTAAACTTAAAGTGGTGGGCACAGTTGAGGATATGATCGCCCCACTTAGTTTTGAGAAGGTCAGAAAACAAACAAGCAGTAACACTCAGAAAGCCGTTGTGTCACGAGCTAAAACGTAAACAAATTTGTTGGTAAATTCTACGGGAGGATTCACGAGAGTGTAGCCCTATTTTTTATTGTCCCACTTATAAGCCGATCCCCCAACTCTGAAAGCAGGACTTCTTCCAAAAGCTTTCGCTTACACGCGAGTTCATACAGTATTTCTATGACTTGTTCTGTATTGGCCTTTCATCATTGGCAAGATGTAGTGCAATACTCTGGAGCTGCATCGGCATGATCTATGGTTACCATGCCACTGAGCTTTATCTGTCCAGAGATAAAAATATGGAAACGTAACCTTTGAATAAAGCTCATGTTGAAAATTGGTTTCAGAGTTTCTTAATTTAATAACTAGTCAAAAACTACTATTATGGGGAATTTTTACAAGGAATTTGTTTTTATTTTAATTTCAAATTTTCGGAGAACTCTTCTCCTTCTTCAGGCTGTCTTTTTGTTGTCACTTATTCCAGTCACTATCACGGTTATGGTTAACTTTGACGGTTACGGTTATTTTTCATCAAATCCTGCCAGTTGTTAGTCAGGGAAAATCCTCTGCAGTCATTGATGATGAAAGAACTTCTTCCTAAATTAGATTATCCTATTATGGGTAGTTTAGACATAGTGTCTATATATACTCACATCAATATAGATCAACTTATAGACTTTATAGTGGAGAACTTGGCAGACCTAATAGTTTTTCACAACAAAGATAAAAACATATTAGTTGGAATTTTTGAAATGTTTACCTTCTCTTTGCAGAACACTACTTTCAATTTGAGAAAAAAATTTCATTCAAAAATCTGGTCTAGCTATGGGCTCCCCTCTCTTAGCTAACTATTATGTGGGAAAACTAGAAGAAAATATACTAGTACAACCCACATACTTCTGCCTATATAGCAGATACATGGATGGCATCTTATATATAACAGATAGCTCAGAAATTGTTCCAGAAAGAATTCTAGACTCATTCAATGAATTAGATGATTCCCTTAAGTTCACTATTGAACTTCAAAAACAAAGAAAAATTAACTTCTTAGATATTACTATCTATTATGAAGATGGAAAATTCCTCACTAGTTGGTATAAAAATCCAATGAATACTAATAGACTATTAGATTTCAATTCCTGTCATCCAGTTTCTATTAAGAAGAATGTGGCAAGTCAGTTTTTAGAAAAAATTAATAAAATAGTTTCTACAGCAGATAAGAAAAAACCCCATAAAGAAGAACTTAAAGTCATACTTGCAAAAAATAACTATCCTAAAGGAGAAATTGAGAAGCTTCTGAATTTTAATGTTACAAAGAACCCGCAAAAGCAACAAGTAAAATTCACTAAAAAAAATTCTTTTCACAAAGGTTTATTTGAGTCTTTAAAGAGAATTAGTAAGAAGTACAATATTATGCTAGCTCCAAGTTTAGAGAACAAGGTTCACAAATTTTTCCCTAAAATAGTTCAAAGAGAAGAAGATATTCTTAGAATGCAAGGTGTTGTCTGTGAAGTAAAATGTAGTTGTGGACTATCTTACATAGGTGAAACAGGTCGCAGACTAGAAACTCTTATAGCAGAGCATAAAGCTGCTATAAAAAATTGCTCCAACAAGACTGGTTTAGATAGACATGTTAGAGAAACTGGTCACAGCATGGATTGGAATTCCCTTAAAGTCATCAGTTTCCAAAGCAATTTTCAAAAAAGAAAGCTAAAAGAAGGAATAGAGAATGAGAAAAATCAAAATTCCGTCATCAGTGACTGCAGAGGATTTTCCCTGCCTAACATCTGGCAGGATTTGATGAAAAATAACCGTAACCACAATAGTGACGGAGTAAGTGACTACAAAAAGACAGCCTGAAGAAGAGTTCTCTCTGAAAATTTGCAATTAAAATAAAAAAAATACCCATAATAGTAGTTTTTGATTATTAATTAAAGTAACCTTTAAAAATGAATTTCATTTAATAAAATAGTTTTTTCGGACTCCTGGGTCATTATGCGACAGACTTTTCTGTCTGAAATATCGCTTCCGGTTCAACATCAATGATGTGTGGATTATACAACGATTTTTTTTTTCTCTGAATGATGAGTCTGCGGATTATACAAAGGACAAAAAAAAAGTATGTGAATTTCGCGGTCTGCAGATTATATGCTGGTGCAGATAATACGACAAAAATTACGGTGCATTTCAGAGCTGCAGCACAGCATCTAGCTAGAGCTATGTGATCTGCAAAGTGATCCCTTCTTCCAGTCAAGATATAAAACAGGAATTATAAGTTCTGGAAACTGGTTCCAAGTGATAAATTACAAGAACTAAACAGTTTTTCTAAAGGAATTGCTTTCGTGTTTGAAAGTGTTTATATGTGTGAATGTACTGAAGTAGGTTAACTGATGGTGTATAGGGGTCATAGCAAAAGTTCTGCACACTGTCCGTTTTTGAGAAAAGTGTGAAGTAACAGAGAAAACTTACTTTATTGCCGTTCAATGTACTCCTCCCCTCCACTGCCAATGATAGTTTGCCAGCGTTGAGGTAGTTCCTGGATGCCCCGTATTACGCCATCTATGTTCAGCTATCGTATTACTCGGGTCACACCCAATGATAGTTCATCCAGCGATTTGTAGTGGATGCCATGGAGCCGATTTTTTAACTTTGGGAAAAGATCAAAGTCTGGTGGACTGAGATCATGGCTGTATGGTGGGTGGGATAAAGTTTCCCAGCCATATTTCGGCAAAAGTCCCCATACTAACATAGCACCATGACACAATGTGTTTGTCATGCAGCAAGATCGCTCCCGCTTCCAACAAGTTGGGGTGATTTTGATGAATTTTCGGTCTCAACTTTGTCTTCAGAAAGAAATTATGCTTCAATCAAGAGTTCCTTTCCCACAAACTTCTTGCAAGGCAGTGTGGATCTGTGTCGGAGTTTTTCCCCACAGAGTTCCTATTTTCATGTACAAGCGCTGATCTGGCACATGGCTTAACCTGAGAAGCTGCACGCTTCCATCTCCGAACCCTCCCACGCCCACACAGCAAATGATAGCACGTCATTCTGACACCACTGCTTTACTGAGTCTGACCTTGACATGATGCAATCATTTTCCCTGTTGCATCATCCGCTTCCATTTTAGATTAACGTGTGCAGAACTTTTGTTATGACCCTCACATGTAAGGTGAATGCTGTGTATGTATTTTTAAAATAAACAAATATTAACAAACCTTATAAACTTAGTTATCTTCATTGTAAGTTGCTTTAGAAGAACATGTGATCTAATATGAGCCCTTAATGTTTTCATCAGCTCTTTTCATAGGATTCATCAATAAACAACATATTTTTAAGTTAAATTTTATTTCCCTTCAACATTTCTTACACACCTTGCCATTTGCTTTCTAATCACTAATAATTTTAATAGGTGTACAAATATACATTGTGTGTGTGTTCCCTAAATTCGCATTGGCCATAAATCTATGCGCAACCCTTCAAAACTTCAAAATGTTTAATCATGGCCCTCAAAGACATAGTTGGCCATCCTTAACTGTAACAATCCAATCTATTGTTCAAAGTATAGATGTCTTTTTTTTTTTTTTTTTCTTCCTTCTTCTTTTGTAATTTAATGCTCTATTTCTCAAAAGGCAGTAGTTTTTAAGAGAGTGTCATTCTTGCATTTTTGCTGAGTAGGGCTCTTAAAGTAGTCTTTTGTACTAACAATCCATTAATGACTCAGGCAAAATTTGCTCATAGGTTAGCATTTCTAACAATTCTGTGTTACCTTGGAGAACTGCAAATTCTTTAATGTTTAAGACACTTAGTAGAGCATTGAAATGAAATTTTGCAGGCAATTCTTTTTCTGTACTTTTTCCATTAGTGTCTCTAAGTTTGATACCTCTAAATGTCATAAAGTAGTTTTTATTGGAAAGAATAAGTGGGATTTAGGGTGAGGAAAGCAAAAAGCTGCTAGCCACATGACTTTTTAGTCCTTGCATATGATAAAAAGGTAATGTCTTTGTTATACAATATAATACTAATGAAAAGCTTACCTTTAACTAACTTTAAGTTGCTAAAGCTCATTTTATCACATTTCCAGCACATGCAGGCAATTATAAACTTTCTGGTGGCGAGACTTGCTCAGTAATTATAAATAATAATTCTATTCTTATCCTGTGCTCATTAACACATCTTAAAATAATATTTATGTATGGGCTATATATACAGAGGATGGGTCGAATGTTTTGCAATATTTGCATAAATGTATGTGCTGCAGCGGGTATCCCTCCTATATTAAATTGAATGTGGCCTCATGATTCCTGGATTCATCAAAATCTTTAAAAAAATCCTAAAAAAATCCATAAAAATAATTAGTAAAGACTGGCTCAAAATAAATATCTTACTGCAATGATAGTAAAAAAAAAAAAAATCGTAAACAAACTTACTAAAAAGTCCTTACCACAAAGGTCTATTTGAAAAGCTTCAGAGGGTTAGCTTTAAATTCCAGGTTCAACTTGCTCCACCCTTAAACAATAAAATTCAAAAAACTTTCCTTCCCATTAAACAAAAAAAGAAAAATGTTCTGCTACAAGAGGGAGTGGTCTACAGTGTACACTGAAATTGTGGTAACACATATGTAAGAGAAACTAGGAGACAATTCTGCACCCGTGTGGCTGAACATATAGTTGCTATTAGGAACTTTTCCAACAAGACAGGCCTTGACAATCGCATACAGAGTGTCGGACATTTGATTAACTGGGACTCTTTAAAAATTCCCGCACATCAACAGTATTGTGTAAAACAGAAATTGGAACAAAGTCTACAAATTGAAACAAGAGGTGCCACAATTAACGAACTTATATAAAGGCTTGGTATTACCACTTGAGTGGCAGCACCTACTATCTTGAGTCAGACCTGATGTCAGGTTGGTGTGCTACTCGAAAATTTGACAAAAAGCAATTTTTATGTCATCCTAGTAATCTCTGTATTGCATAATTGTAGTCTTAAGGTATTTCATTACTATGATTTTGCCATGACTTCATTAATACACAGATTTAACTAAATATAATGACGTAATTTTAAACTGTAGTTAAGGTTTTTGTAATATGCAATGCTACAGAAACTCTGATAAGTTACAATAGTACATGAATAATCCAGGCTTTGTAATTCATAGTGTATACTATCCTACACTAACTCTGACGTATTTGTAGAAATCTAACAATTTGTCTTTAATCTCACTTTGTTAATTCCTTTCTAGATATAGGAAGTTTAATGTTGTAACACTCGTTTTGACTGTAGTATGTGTTACAGAAGGTGAGTCGAAAGTTTTGCAATATTTGCATAAAAATGTGTAAATATGTGCTGTGGCGGGTATGTCCCGTGTTTAAGCTAGTTCAAGTCATGCACTGCAGTCAGTCAAAAGGGATATATAAAGTGATAGTCATTGCTGTGAACAGCATTGTGTGTCATCATTCTGTCAGTAGTTAAGAAGCCTAAAAGATGAACAGCCACAACCGGCTAATTAGGGATCTTTTGCTTTACGAGTTTGAACTCTGCCATAATGCTGCTCAAGCAACACGAAACATTTGTCTTATGAAAGGGGAAGGTTCTGTAAACCACTGCACCACAACCAGATGGTTCAAGAAATTTCGCTCATGTGACAGAAACCTCGACAATCAGCCATGGTCAGGTAGGACGCAAACCGTGGATTCGGAGGCTATGTGCCAGGCTATAGAGGCAAATCCAACAACCAGCACTTGTCTATTATCAGGCGATCTGGGCATATCACAGGCCACCGTGGTTTGTCACCTTCAGGACCTCGACATGGTCTACAGTAGCAGCCACATTGTCCCTCACGAACTGACACCAGCTGAAACAAACCGAGTGGAAGTGTGCACTAAACTCCTAGAAAACCCACATGATGTATGTTTCATCAAGAGAATTGTTATGTGCAATGAAAAGTGGGTCTATTTCCATAATCCCAACACATAACAACAGTTGTTGAGCCCAGGCCAGCTTCCTGAAACTGTTGCCAAACATGGGCACTTTGAGCACAAGGTGATGCTCTGCATCTGGATGAGTTTCGTGGGGATAATCCATTATGAATTTGTTCCAGATGGTCGGAACATCAGCACCAACCTCTACTCTGAACAACTGGAGTAGATGTATGCCTTTTTGTAGGAGAAGTACCCAGCACTGGTAAACAAAAAGCACACACACTCCTACAGCAGGACAACGCTCGGCCTCATACCACGTAAATGACCCAGGCAAAACTTCAGGAACTTGAAGGCATTGAACTTATGTCACACCCAGCATATAGTCCAGACCTTTCCCCATCGGATTATTACTTGTTCCGGTTCATGACCCACTTCCTTCGCGGGTGGCACTTCAACAACCAGGAGGAGGTGGCAGCTGGGGTGAAGGAGTTCTTAGCCTCAAAGGAAAAGAACTGGTACCGCCGCAGAACCAAAGAACTGGCCGACAGATGTTTAAAGATGGTACAACACGATGGCCTGTACTTTGAATGCTAGTCAGCTTCTGTCATAAAGGTGCATATGAAGATAAAGTGATCCAAATATTGCAAAACTTTTTATTCACCCTCTGTACCGTATATACTCGTGTATAGGTCGACTTTTTTCAATGAAATATTTAGGTCAAAATTAGGGGTCGAACTATACACGGAAAATATTTCTCATAGGTTGAAAACCAAAATTTTGATGCCTTATGGAAATGTGCATACTTAGCCCTTTGCGCCATCAGTTCATTTGCAGTTGTATATTTAGTCATTTTCTGGGTGGTACTGGTACAGAAGAAAATTATTGGTAAGAATTTTCTTGATTTTATATGTAAGAGTTTTTTTATTCACTAATAGAGAAACTCATTTCGCAAGGATGTCTCAAAGTCTGTTTTAGATCTGTCGATATGGCCTGGACTGCCCAGCTGGTAAATCACCCAGAGGAAAGAGGTGAACGCATCTGCCAGTAGTTTAAGTTGCACCGTGCAGTGACCTACGACGGTGCTCAATTCTTGACTGGGGGAATGAAGAGGGAAAAGGACAGACTATTGCAAAAGGAGACCGCTACCCCTGCTTTGTGATGGCGAAGAGAGGTGTGACAATCTACAGAACAGCTGTAACTTGATCAATGCATCCTGAAAACAAAAGTGTTTAAACTTGGCCGATCGCTCAAAATAACACTGCCACTGACAGTAAAAAAGTGCATTGGTTTAACAACCTACTTACGTTTTTTTATTTGAGTGTGCCCCGGCTCTAAAAATCAAACAAACTGTAATCTTTTCTGAAGACTAAGAGAGAGCAAAAAAGGATTGCATCTTTACTGAATGGGGCAATGTTTGGTTTTGTCACTAAAGCTGATGGTTTGGCACAAACACCATGGAGAGGGGGATGAAACTCGGGAGTAGATAAACGACCTCTCTGTCAATCACACACTTGTACAACTCAGCAGTTGACCGACAGCTGCTACGCTGCACAGGGTAGTGGCAGTGGCGGATTTCCAATTAGGCACGGTAGGCACATGCCTATGGGCGTAGCTCCATGAGGGCCGCAAAAATTTCAGTGAGGATGTAAAATTGTGGTGGGACTGGGAACAATGCTAAGCAGAGACATGTTCGAACATAGCAGCGTTCCCTAAAATTTATTTTTGGGGTGTGTGTGTGAGACAACAACACTACCAGCGCCTTTGAGCACCACCGCACCACAACCGTCTGTTTGGGAAGGGGGAGGGAGTTTTCTTTGTCTGAGTGAGTCCTAGCTCACATTCTTGGACGGAACTACTGCTGCAACATAGGAGGCATGGCCGGAAATGATTCGTCCTGATCAAGGAGGTTATATTACTGGAGTCACCACTCCTATCCACGCAGCATTGGCCGCCATAAGTCACCGTCCGTGCTGCAAATGACGTCATGAGCAGGCACGACGCAACCGCAGAAAAGAAGCTGCTTTGAAACCAATAGAACAAAAGCTTCTAAGCGTATAAACAGATAAAATAAGTAATGCAATAATCTTTATCAATGATACACAAGCTTACTGTTTTATCAACGGTATAATTTAGTTCATTTTTGCCTGCTTGTGACGTCACACCACAGATTAGCTGTGACCTATGGCGGCAGATTCAGTGGTGTCTCCAGTAATATAGCCTCCTTGGTCCTGATCATTCCGACCGAAATCCGAACAGGTTGAGGAGAAAAAAAAAGCGACGTATTCGGGGGCGTCTGTCCTTCCCCTCCCTCCCCTGATGGGGACCACGACAAGACATACTTCATTCCCAGGGAGTCTCATGGGAGGAGGCATGGATGTGACCGTGTGAGACCCGTTGACCGTACTACAGTATACGTGGTCAAAGACATGTTTTTAAATTGCTTTCATCTGAATGACTGGGCGTGAGTGTACAGCGTACGTGTACCCCCAATTAGATAAAAATGCGCTTCACAAAGACAAAGCTCAGGGAACTGGAATTGGTCAGAGCTCAGAGCTTTATAAGTGTATCAAAGTGTCATACTCGTAATTAACTTAGCGTTTGCGGCAGTTTCTGTGGTGAGTTGTGCTTTTTTAGATTTTTACTAGGAAGTTTGAACAAGCTTGTTTTAGTGTGTATGGGGTGCTGTGCTGAAATCTCCGTGAGTGATGAGTGCAAAAAAGGGAAAATTCAGTGGGGCTCAGAATCTGAAAATCGCGATTGCAAAAAAAGGAAGGGAAACTAAGCTGCTGAAAAGCCTACTTCTTGGAGAACACCTTAAAGTAACTCGGACTTACCTTTGGGATACGCTTACCAAGATCGATATCATGCCATCTGCTATCATCCTAGAACACCCATACCTCACTGACTGATGTGGGAGTGTATTCCATGCTATGCCATTGGAATATCCGGATGGTACCACCAAACATTACATCGGAATGACAAAATGCTCTTTCGCTCTTCGGCTAGTCGAACACAAGAAAATTGACAACCGCACTATCCGGGGAAGTTGTTACCCATTCCGCCATCCCGAAGTGGAACCAGATCAAGAGAGTGGCTCCTTATACTACCGCCAAAGGCACTGCCCTCAGGGAAATAATCGAGATATTGACTAACCCTGTTTTCTGCAATGATGACGTCTCACTTGAGCTTCCCCAAATATGGCGCACATTTCTTCGCGCTTAGCACGTTTCTGTAGACATCTCTAGTTGTCGCATGCACGCGATGCAACATAGCATGTTCTCATATTCTGTTCATATTTGGGTTTTTTTTAATTTTTCTGTTGTTTAGTTTTCTTGTCTTGCCTATCCACACATAAGTTTGAAGAAAGCACCCGTTGGTGTTAAAAGCTTACGCTTTAATAATCATATTTTTACGGCAATAAATGGATATTTTTGTTCATTTTCTTAATAAAAATTATTTATATTTCTTTGCGGTGTTTCTTTACAAATCACCAATTTCTAATAGTACAATATTATAGCTACATGCATTGTAGATATTTCTGTTGATTTTGAGGAGCTTCATTCCATGGAAAAGAAGGGACATTTTTAAAACTATGGACTTTTATGAACCAAGCTGAAAAAAAGTACTTTTTAGGAATAGGGGCCTGTTGGGAGCACGAAACTACAAAAACTTTTGCCTAGAAAGTGGCGGGGGTGGGGGGATGCAGCGCAGCCACATCTTGCTAAGAACCGGGCCCCAGGCACGTACGCAGAACTTAATTTCGAGGACTGTCCAAGCTCCAAGGGGGTAAGTACAAAATCGTGTATGCTCAGCCAATATATGAATATATATGTTTGACCATGAAGTCGAACATTTAGGAGGGAGTGGGGGGTTCTAGACCACCTGGAGCTGGACCCCCCCACGAGTACGACTCTGTCGGTCCCGATATCAGAACGAGAACAGGTGATGAGCATCTCCGCAGGGGGCGCTTGGAAAATTTGTGCCTATGGGCGCCAAATCTGCAAGTCCGCCACTGGGTAGTGGGAGAAAATTTTATAGAACTTAAATTTTTTAAATAGTTGCGTGCAAATTTTACAATGTCCGCAATACATCAAAATAAAGATTCATTATAAATTTTGAAGAAATCCATTGAAAACTTCAAAAGTTACACATTTATTTTTTACGGCATGCATATTCTTTATGGGATAAAAAAACTATGAAGTTGACATCAAGACCTATTTACGCTTTCCAAATATGTTTCAGGAATTTATTTTTTTTTTTCCTTTTAAATAACGATGTGCCTGCCTTACGACATTTGGTAAATGCATCACGATTTGTTTGCTGCGGGAACAAATGCTTTACTTTCATGAATGAAGTAACTGCAGAAAACTCGCTCGCAAAAAGTGGGAGAATGAGGGGGGGGGACTATGTGCAAAAGTGGGTTGATATATTGTTAAAATGTGTAACCTTCCCCTGAAGACTCTCTAACCAGGGTGGTGAGACATACCATCTTCCCAGAATTGTGCTTCAATTCTGCCCACATTTTGCGGGAAACTGCCTCAAGCAACATTGCGAGAGCCAGCTACAACAATGAGTAGTAGGTTCACATTTCCGCATGCGCGCACATCCTCGGAAAAGAAAAAATAAATTTGTTTATTTATACACAAGATAGATAGGTATACAAAAACTGCAGATATTCACATAAAAATCGGGGGGGGGGGGGTCGACTTATACACGGGATATACAGAAACTGCAAATGTTCAGATAAAAATCGGGGTTCGACCTATGCACGAGTATATACGGTATATAAAATTCTTTTAAAATGTGTTAATGAGCACAGGATAAGAACAGGATTATTATTTATAATTACTGAACACATCTCACCACCAAAAAGTTTTTAATTGCCTGCACATGCTGGAAATGTGATAAAATTAGGTTCAGCAACTATAAGTTGGCTAAAGGTAGGCATATCATTAGTATTATATTGATTTTGAGCTGCACATATTTAACGAAATGTCTAGTTGAGCATTTGAGCTCAACCAGCATATCACATTTTCGAGTCTTTGTTATATTTTTCTTATTAGTAAGAAACTATTAGAAGGTTGTAAATATTTTTTTTCTTAATTGAAATGAATTTCATTAAAAATTGTGAATTAAGGGACTTGGTGACTTAAGGGGAATTTTATTTTATGTACTACTTATGGAAAAAAACAAAAGTTTGTTGAGGTAAGCTCATTCCCTAAGACAGGTTTTTTTTTTTTTTTTAGTGGAAGTAATCCAAGTTCACTCAACAACTTGTGACAAAAGAGGCAAAGCTGGTTTTTGTGAGTTGTGGCATTCTTAATATATAGAGTGCTGGAAACTGCTTCAAAAAAAAAAAAAATACAGATGATGAGTAGTTTCTTATAGTATTTTTGTTTTTCCTCCATCACAGTAAACCTTAAAATGCAAAAGACCAGATATGGAGGAAATTATGATTAATGTGATAGTGGTAACAGATTTTTTTTTCTTTTTTTTTTTAGAAGGAGATAGAGAGTGATAGAAAATCTTCTGACCATGACAGGAATAGGGTTATGTTCATCAAGGGACCAAAATTTAAAAAAGAGAAAAAAAAATTGAGTGAACTTATGAATCTTTTTCTTTTGTCAACAGGAAAGTCGTCCATTCCTGTTACACAACATGTACATGATGAAGTCTTGTAACTAATGAACATACAATCATCTTTCCACTATATGTGCATGCAAAGGGAGGTTATTGTGAAGCAGATAAGACTGCCATCCCTGTCAGTAAAATTGAGTTTTTTCTGGTACAGCTTTTGTACTTCCTGGTCAGACTTAGTTTTCAGTTTCCCCATGAGGTGCACACCATTCATAAATGTTTAATGTTTGTGATGCAGCAGAAGTTGATTTTATGTTTTAATGCCATGCACTGTGTTCCCTGTTCTGATTGCACTAATTAATTTTATGTCCTTGAAATTTGTGAATTTCATTTTGTGTCAAATTAACCTTTTTCATTTTACCCCAGGAAAATCTAAGGATAGATATTGGAAAACTCAGTGCTCAGCTTGATGAAAGCTTAATTGTGGCTGAAGCTAACCAATCGGCTGCTGCCCAAGAGCTGTCAGCCCTTAAAGCATGTGTAAATGCATCCCAGAAGGAATTGGAGGAATGTGTTAAAGCCCACTCTGCAAGAGAAGCAGAACTGGCAAACCAAGTAAAATCACTGAAACAAGAAAATTTGTGTCTTGAGGTGAACAGGAAAAAACTAGAAACTCTGGAAAATGAAAAGAGGACATTGCTTCAGAAGGTTAAAAGTCTAGAAGAGAAAATTGAAAGGGATTCCGCAATTTTAACAGAAATCCAAAGCCTTAAAGAAGAAAAGAAAACCCTCCAAAATGAACTAGAGTCATTAGCTGCCTTACAAAAGGACAATGAATTGCTTCTGTCTAAAGTCCATAGTTTGGCATCAAATGAGAAAGACTTACATGAAAAACTTAATGTGCTGGAATCAACTAATATTGAATTAAGGACTTCCATACCACAAAGTCTGCAACAGAGTTCACAAACAGACAATAGTAGTGTAAATAAGGATGTGACACAACTGCAAGATGAAAACCGTGCCTTGTTAGACAAAATTTCTGTTCTTGAAGAAACTATTTCACAAGATACAGGAAATCAATTTGAAAAATATATAAACCTAATTAAAAGGGACTATGAAGGAAAGCTTGAAGCAAAGGAGGTTGAGATGGAAAGTAAATTAAAACAAATAATTAAAGACTTTGCTGCACAGATTAATCTTAAAGAAAAGGATTATGATGAAATTTTATCTCAAGTTATGGGTAAGTTATTGATCAAATCCAAATATGTGCTAATAATATATTTTAGTAAATGTACATATTCTTGTATGCACTGATAACTAGGGATTATTTCTAAAAATAATTGAGCTAATTTATTTATGCATTCTGTTTCTCGAATTTTGTTTGAACAAGCTTTCATAAGGAGTAAAAAAATTTAAAACCTTCACCCAAAAAATTCTAGAGGTGTACCATTTTTTCCCCCTTGATTGTCTTTTTTTTTTTTTTTTTTCGTCTAAGCATCTGGTTGGTACTTTTAAAGAATATTGTTATATGCCGCTTTATCTAAAAGTATATCTAGTTTATTTGGCAAATAAGTGTTTAAACATAAATTTAATATAAAATGTTATTGTGCATTATGTGTTTCCTTTTGCTCAGCTTTTTTTTTTTTTTTGTGAAATGCTCATTTAATTTGTGTATATTATTTGTGTAACTGCACAAAAGAGCAAAGCTGCTTTTATTTTAATGGAAAAGTATCTTAGGTAATTTCATTTTAAAATTTGCTCACAAAGCTCACTTCACATTTATATTTTGGGTTTTATTATGGTTAGGCTTTGCACACTTCATTGAGCAGTCAACAATTATCAAATAAAATGAATCGACAGCTAAATTAGCAAGTGTATCAAATATGGATACCAAGCATTAATGGAGTCAATTCAGCTTTGTATGCTTTTTTCAGTTCTTGATGGCATTTTTTTTTTCAGTGAATTCACTAGCAGTATCTGATTTTATAAAAGAGGATGGTATGATGTAAAGTGTAATCAGGGGAAGATTGGCCCACCAGAACATCGGAACATTTCTTGGTGGACCACTTGAGAAAAGGCTCACTTTCTCATATTCTCTTTGTCTGGATTCTTTTGGGAGGAACGAATAATTATTTTGGTGCTTACGAATAAGAATCGTTAACTTCATTTGAGATTTATTTTATCTATCTAAAACATTGTCATTAAAAAATTCGTTTCCACCTATCGATACGTGTTTGCTCTAAAATGACAAAGCGAAATTCTCTCTACTTCAGTGAAAAATTTGCCACCGGACCAAGCATGCTTATAAATGAATTAAGCTAACTACGATTAAGCATAGGTTGTTGGACTTGGAACCAAAATGGTATTGGTAGGCCCTACCCTCCTTTTGTAATCTAGGAGGCACTAGTAACAATTTTGGTAGTCCATCATGTCCATACCACGTACAGACATAGAGAGCAGAAAGCCTTTCTGTGGCAGAAATGTTCCGAAATCTGTGTCCCACCCACATTTATCTCAAGGGAAACAACGATTTACTGATACTGGTCGTGGATCAAAATGGCAGTTCACGAGTCAAAATAATGGTTAAACTTTAAAAAGATGTCCATTCCAGGAGGTTGTGTGAATATCATTGCACAGTAGACAATCGGTGACCAAATAAATATAATTATCTAGTACAACACCCCGTTTTGAGTGTGGTTTGATATACTACATTCTATCATGAGTGGATTTTTAAGATGATTTCACCCTTAAATTGCTGTTAAAAATTGTTTATGACAGAATTAATTTTACACTGCATATTTCAGCAATTCCATTTCATCTAGGATATAACAGAATATTTTTTTTATGATGGAATTTAAAAGATATTCCCCTGTAGGTGAACTTCTCTGTAGTGGACCACACAACTAAAATTCCTGGCCAGGTTTCGTCTATCCAATTTGCCAGAGTGTAAAATTCCTTTGATAACTATGGACTTTTTGCGTGATGAAGTTAGAATTTTGCAGTTTTTTGCATAGTTAAATTTTAAAATCTTCACTCTTCAAATTTCAGAGATTTTTCTAAATCATTGAAATTTTTGAAATGTTTTTTCTAGTAAGTCATTTAAAATTATTTCTATGCTGTTGAATATGAAGAGAATGCGCACCATGTATCTTGCATGCAAACTTTTTAACAAGTACATTTTGTCCCAGGAGCAGAAAGTACTTAAAACTGTGACGTACGTCGCAGAACAAAGTCCCCCCTCCCCCTTGCAGAACATTTTCTTTTTAATCTTAAATTTCAATGTCTTGCGGAACATATTTTTTTTATCTTCGATTTCAGTTTTCTTGTAGGATGTTTTTATATGTAGAACATATTTTGTTAAATCTTAAAATTTCAATCCCTTGCAGCGCTCGCATGTCCAATCTGCTGGTAACTCCTCTTGTCTACCCTCCCCGCCCTTCTCCCCGGAGCACCAAACAATCCCTCGCCCTACCCCACACATCCATCCACCCACCCCTTCCATTTGGAATGGTAGCTGATTTTTTTCTCCCTGCACTTTTTAAAGGACCCTTTTCCTTCCTCCCAGCTAGTATGTTGTGAAAGTGTGAGGCACCAAGCCATGTTAAACCACATATTGCTGGGGAGAGTGTTAGGCGTCCATCTTGGAAAAAATCACTTCAAGTCAACAACAGCAGAACACGCGGGATTGCGGGACTCCCTCCCAAAGTTTTAAACTCCCACCGAAGTAAAGTAGCTAGGAAGAAGTCTCCCTCCTTAAAAAATTTTAAGGAAAACAAAAATATTTATATATATATATATATCATCATCATCATCATTGTCAACCATTATCAATCCACTGCTGGACGAAGGTCTCCCCAAGTTTCCTCCACAACGGTCTGTCTTGTGCCAGTCTCCTCCATGTCACCCCTGCATACTTTCAAATTTCATCCACCCATCTCCCATGTGGTCTTCTTCTGGGTCTTTTCCTGTCCCTTGGAATCCAATCTAAAATTTCGGCTGTCCATCGATGATCTGTCCTTCTGGCAGTATGTCCAGCCCATTGCCATTTCAGGGATTTAACTCTGATCATGATGTCTTCCACTCTTGTCATTTTTCGGATCCACGAGTTCCTCTTCTTATCTCTGCTGGTTACACCAAGTATGCACCTCTCCATGCATCTTTGAGTTGTCTGCAGCCTTTGTATGTCTCTTTTAGTTAAGGTCCACGTCTCTGCACCATACGTAAGCACTGGAAGGATGCATTGATCAAACACTTTTCTTTTAAGACATAATGGCATATTGCTCTTGAAAATTATGCTGTTTCTTCCAAAAGCTCTCCAGGCAAGTTTTGTACGCCGATTAATTTCTTCATCAATGTGACCCTCACTTGATATCTGCTGTCCAAGATAAACGTACGTGTCTGTTATCTCCAGCTTTTCTCCATCAATCGATAAATCTTCATTTCTTGTAAAAGCATTGAACATCACTTTTGTCTTCTGAAAGTTCATTTTTAATCCCACTTCTTTACTCTTGTCCGCAAGTTCCTGGATCATACTCTGCAGCTCTGATGGGGTAGTTGCAAAAATGACTACGTCATCAGCAAAACGAAGGTGGGTTAGATAATCTCCATTAATCTTTATCCCCTTGTTTTCCCAGCTCAGCGACTGAAAAACACCCTCCAATGTGGCATTGAAGAGCTTCGGAGATATGGTGTCACCTTGTCTCACTCCCTTTCCAATTTTTACGTGTGTTGTATTTTCAAACAGCCTAATCTTTGCACTTGCATTTTCATAGATGTTATTAATAATATTAATGTATGCATCTTCAATACCGCAGGTTTTCAGAGCCATTGTAACTGCTGATGGTTTCACCGAATCAAAGGCTTTTTCATAATCGATAAAAGCCATGCACAATGGAAGTTCATATTCCCTCGCTCTTTCAATTAGTTCTCTCAGCACGTGGATATGATCTATTGTGCTGTAGCCACTCCTGAATCCAGCTTGTTCTCTCGGTTGAGCCATGTCCAGTGTTACCTTCAAGCGGTGTGAAAGAACTTTAGTGAAGATTTTATAGACTACTGATAGGAGGCTGATAGGTCTGTAGTTTCAGAGATCCTCAATGTCACCTTTCTTATGTAGCAGGATCATTGTAGCGGTGTTCCAATCCTCAGGAATCTTTCCTTCATTAAGGCATCGAGTGAAAATTTGGGCGAGTACTGTTTCGATTTCTCCACTTGCTTCTTGTATGATGTCTACAGTAATTCCATCTTCTCCTGGAGCTTTTCCTCGCTTCATGTTCTTGATTGCATGTGCAACTTCTGCTGGAAGGACTGAAGGAACTCTGGTACTGGTATCTTTCATGATGTCTGGAGTGCATATATCATCCCTTTCATATAATTTGGAGTAGAAATCTTTCACTCTTGTCAAAATTTCGCCTCTATTTCTTGTTACAGAACCATCTTCTTTTCTCAGTGCCATAATCTGTTTTCTTCCCTTACTGAGATGTCCCTTTGCTATCTTTAGGCTTTGGTTGTTTTCAATTGCTTCCCTCACTAGTTCACAGTTGAATTTCCTTACGTCTTCAGTTATACTTTTTCGTACTGTCTTGCATAGCTCTGTGTATTCCACTTTGGAAGTCACATCTTCTTTAGTTGTCCTCATCTCTCTTCTTTTTTGCATCAGCATTTTGGTTTTTCCTGATAATTTGTTCACATGCAACTTGTTCTTAGACCCAGCTAATTTTGTTGCTGTTTCCATAAGAGCTTTGGTTACTTTTCTGTTAACTTCAGAAATATCCACTTCTTCCGATGTTAGGCCTTCTAAAGCAGAGAATCTGTTCTTCAGTTCAACTTGAAGGCATTGTGGTGTTTTTTAAGGTTGGTTATGTCAATACATTTTGTTTGTCTTATGAGCTTGCCACGTTCGAGTTTAGTGTTGAGGTGCATCTTACATCTCCCCAATCTATGTCACTACCTGTGTTGAACTTGTTTAGCACACTGCAGTCTTCTATGACGAATTTTTGTTACACATAATAAAATCAATTTCACTTGTCGTCCCATTTGGATGTCTCCATGTCCATTTCCTGGGCGGCTTTTTCTTGAAAAAGGAGTTCAAGATGAAAAACCCTTCTGCCTCTGCAAACTCTACGAGAGTATTTCTACGCTGGTTTCTGTTGCCGTGACCGAATTTACCTACTGAAGTTTAATTCTGTTTCTGTTGCCCTATTTTTGCATTGAAATCTCCCATAATTATCTTCAAATGCTGCTTACCTTTATTATTTAGATGACGAATTTTCTCATGAAATTCTTCAATTTCTTCTTCAGGATGACTTGTGGTGGGTGCATAAGTTTGAATAATCTGAGCCTTGTATCTTCTCGAGAGTCGGATAACGAGTCGTGCAGCTCTGTCAGAGGAACTTTCAAGTTCTACAACTTTATCCTTCAGTTTCTTGTTTATTATAAATCCAACACCACTAGTTCTGCCAGTATCTGCCCCACGATAGTAGAAGAGATGTCCACTTTTCAGTTCAATGAGATCTTCTCCTTACCTCACTTAGCCCGACGATGTCCCACTTGATCCTTTGTAGTTCCTCTTCCAATTCAAGAAGCCTTGAATCAGAAGATAGGGAGCGCCCATTATACGTAGCCAAAGTCAGCATCAAATGGCAGTCAAGTCCGGTCCTCCGGTGATTCTTAGCACCCTCTGCCTTCATGTCGCACTGGCCGCTGCCTTGGCCAGGTACATTCCAGCTGCCGGAGACTGAGGGCCAAGATTTAAGTTGTGGAGTCATTTTGGAGGGGTTTGGCCATAACTCACCACGCTGGCCAAGCAGGTTGGTGAGTGTGGGATAGCATTTCCTCTAATCCCGATGGTATAGTTATACCGCTATTGGCGGTCGTCAGAGCCCCTTTAGTGGGAACAGGATGCACCACGAGAAGGCGGGGTTGACATTTGTCAAGGAGAGGCTGTGATGTTACGCATCACCTGACCTTACATCCCAGTGTGTGTGTATATATATATATATATAAAAGCATAAAATCTAAAAAAATGGAAAGTAAATAATAAAATTCACCCTGGTGTAGCCAGATCAGAACACAAAAGCTAACACTTTTCATAATAACAGAATGTATACCTCAATCCAAAATACAAATGTACAGAAAATGTTAAATATGAACAGTTCTCTTCACGGAAGCATCTGTTCACCTTGTGACCTTTCGAATGGGACAATAGTCTGACTGTGGCCAAAAGACCATCCCAGTGCTTTCTCGGTCACCAAACAGAACCACCAGACAAAAAAACTTCACCTAACGGAATGAACTTTAATATATCTAAATACTGGTGAACCAAATAGGCTTTGGTGCCATCTGTGTAACTACATGAAAGACTGAATAGTAAGTATGGAAATAGTATAAAGCAGACAGGGTGAAAAGGTTAGTGCTTAAGTCTTCAGCCACTAGCAACCCTTCAAGTGGCACTTAGAAGAAATGTTTAATTAATATTGTTGGGTCTTGTGTTAATAATATTTGTGATGTCAAAATACTTTTGATTGATGAAAAAAATCCTGTATTTGTGTAAAATTTATTTATTTATTTATTTTTTTTTGAAGTATCTAATCAAATATCTGAAAGGATAACCAACTGAATGCAAGGTTTAAACAGTGTTCTAAGATTATAAAGTAATGCTGTAAAATTATTGCAGATATTAATCCACCTGGAAAATTCTGAAAACAAAAGATTACAAAATATGGAGTTTGACACATTTGAATCGCAATTTATGTAGCATTTCACTTCAAAGGTGTAGTGTCTTCTTTTATCAAAAATTGAGACTGTGACTTTATCTTCCGTGAGGTTTATGTCCAAATCTAGGTAATGGAACTTTAAAGTTGTTTTTTCTGCTGTTTAAAGTAGTAAGGTATTAGGATAGATTTCGAGAAGCTGTTTCACCAAAATTATGATGATTGAAAGTAATATCATCTATGTATCGGTAAACTACACAATCGGGACCCTTGTACTTCAAGAGAAATTGTTTTTCATATATATGAAGGTAAATATTAGCTAAAAGGCTGGAAAATTTAGCTCCCTTAGGTATACCCTTTGTCTGCACAAAAAGGTGTTTACCCATGCATATGTAGTTGTTAAATAAGAAGTTCTTCACTGTATTCCAATAATCCTTAGTGACGTCAAGCGAAGCGCAATTGTCTTCGTACAGTGTCAGATTTTATCCAGATCCGAGAAGTCAATGGAAGTGAATAAATTATGAAAATCATAAGTGTTAATGCTTAGTTCAATTCCATTATCATGATGATGTAAAAAATCTGTTATCAGTTGATTATTTTTGATGATCCATGAATCAGAAATACTGGAAGAAATACACAGTCAAGTCACATTATTGTGACCACCTCTTACTTTTGATGTCAATAGCGCATAGCCAATCAAAGAAGGCACGTGTTGTGGGCTGGCTTGGAGGGTATATAAGATGTGCTGTAGGCTATCTGAAAACTTATCGCTCGTTGCTGTCGTGGATAAAAGGAGCAATTTATCAGATTTTCAAAAAGGGATGATTATCAACTTTTGGGCCAAGGGTGGCAGTATTTCTGAAACAGCACAGTTTGTGAACTGTTCACGTGTTGCAGTGGTTATCGTGATTGGAGAAATTTCACCATTACAAATAAGAGACATGGAAACTGCGGTGCACCATGTGCCATTGATGTGAGAGGTGAATGTTGGCTTTGAAGGTGCGTGAGGGCCGATCGACACGCCTCAGTGGAGCAACTCACTGGCCGAATGAACCAGGGGCTACCGGAAGTGTGTCTAAAATGACAGTTTAGCGAACCCTGCTGCGTATGGGGTGCCAATGCAGACTGATGGTCACTGCACCTATGCTAACAAAGGTGCATCGGCAGAAAATGCTTACATTTGCTCTGCAGCATCGGAATTGGACCTCCGCTAATTGGCAAAGGATTGCCTTCTCCGATGAGTCATGTTTTCTGCTTCATCAAACAGATGGACGTTGGTATATAAGGTGAGAAATGTCAGAGAACAAACACTCTTCAACCATTGCTGGAAGAACACAAGCTGGTGGGTGCAGCGTTAGGGTCTGGGGAATGTTTTCGTGGCATTCTCTGGGTCCACTCATACCTGTGGAAGGCACTGTAGACCGAATTCATTATAAATCCATCCTTGCAGACCATATACACCCATACATGCTGATTGTCTTCCCTGGTGCAGATGGGATCTTCCTGCACAGCAATGCGACTTGTGACATAGCTGGAAATGTCCAAGAGTGGATGGAAGAGCACGATGGAGACTTCGAAGTATTTCCCTGACCCCCTAATTTCCCAGAATTTAACCCAAATGAGCATCTGTGGGACCACCTCGATTGTGTTGTTCGCTCTATGGATCCTCCACCACGCACCCTCCAGCAGCTGTCAGATGCACTGCAGTCAACATGGCTCCACATACCTGTGAACACCTTCCAGCACCTTAATGACTCACTCCCAGCCCGTCTAGCTGCTGCACACGGTGGTTACTTCTGGATATTAGCTGGTGGTCACAATTATTTGACTCGACCGTGTGCATATATAGCTGCTTTTTCAGCTAGTACTGTTGCTGCAACAATCTTTGTTCCCAGGCAGTGGCCTGCCAACATAATCAGGGCAAAAAAAGTCTTGCTTCGAATGAGCTGTCTCCTGCCATTAATACCTTTCCTGGCTTTAGGTTTGGAGTTGTTAAATCCCCCCCTCTCCCTCCCTCCCTCCCTCCCTCTCCCTCCCTCTCTCTCTCTCTCTCTCTCTCTCTCTCTCTCTCTCTCTCTCTCTCTCTCTCTCTCTCACACACATACAAGTGGTTTTACCTTCATTGCCATGTAATTTTAAATGCTGAACTCATCCTGTGCGTTTTTGGTAGTACAGTATGTGTAGCTTTTAATCTCTTCACTTTGTATCATTTAACATTTCTTTAAGCTGAACAATAATTTCTGTTTTCAGGTCAGATGTTGGGAGTTCAGCATCAGGAATAGATTAACATAAATTTCTGCTGCAAAAAAACATGTAATTTTTTTTCCCAAATTTGCATACAGATATTTTTGTTCATGTAGTCTCTTCTGTTTCACAGAAATTTAACCTTACTGACTGTAAAGATACATTCAGAATTTCTAATACACTTTCAGAAGTTTCCTTACTTTGCTCAGCTTCAGCAGCAATATGAGTATGAGTTGCAGTCATCAGTTTCAAAGTTCTGTAGCATATTTAGTTTCTAAAAGTTTTTTTCATTACTTTTTGCAGATTGTTTTATGAATAGAAAGTCTAACCACACTCACCCATCCACCCTGAGAAACAGGACATGTATTCTTTTTAGCATTAAAGTGTCCCAGTTCTTGAAGAGAGTTACAACAAAGGGCTTAAGTCTGTGATATTTTAACACTTAAAGAGGGAAAAAAAATTCAACAACAGTTTATCCTGAAAATACAATCGCCATTTTTTTTAAGAAACTACTTATTTATATACAATATGTGTTAGTCATAATACCTTTCAAGACCAGATGAAAAAACAAAGTAAAGAGATCATAGCATATTAGACTTTCTGTAACAAGTAACAAAACAAAACAGGAAGTAATCATAATAGGTTGCGTACCTTTTGTACACATTTCCCTGCACGTTTTATTCTTTTGGTTGTCTAGCTTGGTTCAAGCCTCTGGTGCGGTGGTCCTTTTTCATCTTCTGGTTCATTCAATGCCTGGCGAATGTATAAGTCCTTGAAGTGTACTGCATTAATGACTTTAGGCCCCAACAGCGTCTACTTCCCCTCCAACCACTCTTGCCAATGTGTAAAACCCATCTTTAGTTGGTTGATTGACATTTATAAAAACCAAAATTTGTAAACTCAAAATGAACTGACATGACCAACTAACATAAACTTCCTATTTACATACACACAAAAATTCCAACCAAAAATATTAAAAACATGTATACAGTTATTTACACACAGCTTATCTTATTCCCTTCTATGTCATTCCTTCAATTCTTGTTCCCTACACCTCAAGACAACCAGAGCATTCAGTCACCACACCTCAGCCATTCCCAAGCAGACTGCCTCAAGTACTTTCTACCCCCACCGGGTCATCTTCAGGAGGCATTCCAGATGTTATCTCTCCTGCTACCGCAGTGTGAGTGAGCGACACGATTGTCTTCCTCGCCCCTGCTCCGACGTCACCCAATTTAAAAACTTCTACCATGGCTCCATCTTTTATAAACTTTAGTAAAAACTTCATTTTCTTCTTCTGTGTTTTTGGCTTTTTTGTTCAATTTTTATTAATTCTTTCCATTTTTCAATTTAACAAAAAAGCTAAAAACACAGAAGAAGAAAATGAAGTTTTTACTAAAGTTTATAAAAGATGGAGCCATGGTAGAAGTTTTTCGCAGGTGACGTCGGAGCAGGGCGAGGAAGACGATCGTGTCGCTCACTCACACTGCGGTAGCAGGAGAGATAACATCTGGAACGCCTCCTGAAGATGACCCCAGTAGGGGTAGAAAGTACTTGAGGCAGTCTGCTTGAGAATGGCTGAGGTGTGGTGACTGAATGCTCTAGTTGTCATGAGGTGTAGGGAACGGGAATTGAAGGAATGACATAGAAGGGAATAAGATAAGCTGTGTGTAAATAGTTGTATATATGTTTTTAATATTTTTGGTTGTAATTTTTGTGTGTATGTAAATAGGAAGTTAATGTTAGTTGATCATGTCAGTTCGTTTTGAGTTTACGAATTTTGGTTTTTATAAATGTCAATCAACCAACTAAAGTTGGGTTTTACACGTTGGTAAGAGTGGTTGGAGGGGAAGTAGATGCTGTTGGGGCCTAAAGTCATTAATGCAGTACACTTCAAGGACCACTGCACCAGAGGCTTGAACCAAGCTAGACAATCAAAAGAATAAAACGTGCAGGGAAATGTGTACAAAAGGTAAGCAACCTATTATGATTATAATTGTATGTACGTAAATTACGAACAGTTATGGCATATGCTATAGATGTTCTAACACTGAAAAACAAGAAGCGTGAGAGGTCAATGGGGGAAGGTAGCAAATGTTTGCTAAAAGCAGGAAAAATCAAGGAATTTGTAATCCTATGCTATTAAAGTATACACACAAAACAGTTTGCCACAAAAACCCATTTTCACATTTTAATATTCTAGTCTTAGCACAGCTTTTTCATTTTTACTGGTGGATAAACTTTGTATTTTGTAAATATATCAGGTTAAACATGTTAATTAATTGTAAAACACTTGCAAGATATCATTTCATTGCTTTGAGGGAATTTTTGGTTGAGATTCACTTCAGTTAAATGTTATAAACAATGATTCCACATAGCAGTCCCAACTTAAATCTGGCATACTACATAACAAACTTTTAAGGATGCCATGTATTTTTGTTTATTTTTTTCAAAATTATAAATTTACAGTTTTTCAAAATATTCAAGGTAAAATATTATTTCTGTGGCCTTGGAAAGTTCAACATTTTTTTTCAGCCCATGATATAAAAGCATACATAAAATGCTACAAAAGTATACAAATTTCAACCTTTTAGCTCAATTAGGTAACAAGATATAACTACTCACAGATTTAAAATAGTATAACTATACTAGTTATCCAAATTACTTGGTTTAAAATTAAAATCTAAGATTTCGGACATCAACCAGATGTCTACCTTCCTTGAAAAAGCTATCTGGTTGATGTGCCGAAGCTTAGAAATCTTTTATTTTTATTCTACGCCAAGTAATTCAGATAACTAGTATAGTTATACTATTTTAAGTATAGTTGGTGCACATTTCCTTGTTATTAGTTACTCACAGATTGTCCAGAGGTTACAATTTTCTAATTTTCAAGATCATGTAATGTGAAACCCCATTGTTAGACCAAGCTAAAATTTGTGATTTATGCATAAGTCTACATGGCTAACAATCATACCAAATTTGAAGGAAATCAAGAAAGGCTGGGTTGTGTTCCTACCAATTTTCTACTTTAGGGTAAGTATTTTGGATATTTACTTGTTATGTATCATACCCCTGATAATGATGATGGATAAACATAGCTACCTGAGCTAATTGGATCTTGGGCAGATAGTTGGCGAGTGGAAGATGGGTGCTCCATCTCGCCAACTGCAGAATGCTGTTTATTTTTTAGCAGGTTCGGGGGGGGGCAGTAGGTGTTCCTCATATGTGCTTTCAGTTCTCTGATCCTGTTCGGTTCTTGAACAGGTATTTATTTATAAATGTTTGGGGGAGGAATCATACTTTGGGATTTGTTATCATTTATATTTTTGACTTAATTTTAATTGATTTTAGTTTGTAGCATGTTAGCCTTTTTTTTTTTTTTTTTTTTTTTTTTTTAGTGAGATTTTTATGGAGCAACTACTCTTTAATGTAACCCTGCTATTTGTTACTATAACTAGGCTGATGTTAGTGCATCTCAAGCCCTTATTCAAATAATGATGATTTATGTTTTACTTAACATTCTAGAATTTAAGTATCACATGTTATTGGTTTTTGTTCTGCAGATTAATTCACAAAATGTTACTTTAGTGCAATTGCTGTTCCATCATTATATGATAGATATTGTTTGGGTTGTTTTAGCTGTTATTGGTGACTGATTATAGTTTTACCACTCACATAATTAAGTTTTTCAGTGTCCTTTTGAGGTTCTATTTCCATATATGGTTCTGTTTGTTTCTTTCTGTGATTGGTTGCTTGGTGTTTAGGAGTGGAGCATATATAGCATAAATAACCTCGGCTTTAGGGATGTGCACTTTGATCCATATTGGTGCTGCATATTCGTAAATTGGTCTGAGCAGCATTTTGTTTTTGCGGCTTAATGAGTTGTGTTGGTTAAATAGCATTCTGATGGCTCCTTTGTATTTACTTGCTCTCTCTAGCACATTAGCCATTGTGTGAGTTCCATTTTAGTCTTTTTTCTATTATTAGACCTAGATATTTAGTTTCCTTTACCCAGGGTATGGGTTCTCTGCAGTATTGAGTTGTCTATTTGGTTGAATCTTCTTGCTGTGGAGAACATTATGACCTAGATTTTATTGAGGTTTATCAGCATTTTCCAGCATTTCCAATAGTCTTCCAATTCATGGAAATAGTTTTGTAGCTTTTGGGTTATCAGTCAGTGGCAGCTTTTCAGGTGAAGTAGGTGAAGTGCCTCTTCACCTATTTTATTTAAAATAAGGTTTCATTTAATAATTCCGTATAATATATTCTTTTTTTGCCTTTATTGCGTGCTAAAATACACAAAATTTTGATTAGATATCAATTCACAATGCGCGTCCAATACGGAAAACAAGTCCTTATACGTAAAACAGTTCAAGTGAAGAGCTGAAATGAGAATGCTTGGAAGTCTGCACTTTTTGCCTGAGTTGCCATGGTAACTGTGACGTCACCCTCCCCTATCTGCCGGGCAAATGAAGTGTTTTAGCTTGAAACGCCAAGCCTCTGCACCTGAAGTCGTGACCTTCCGAAGAGATCGCAGTGGAACGGGAATCCTTGGCAATCTACTAGCTAGGGCTTTGCGGTGTTTCGGTACATACTTTCCGAAAGAGATTTATTTCTTCGTGTTTTGTGATTATTTGTTAAAAACTTCATTAGTTACTTTAGTTTCGTGTACAGTTTAACTGACAGTGATAGTTTTAGTTTTCAGTATGTATCCTGTGAACGACATTGTCTGTAATTTATTGCAAACTCCATTCAATTGGTGGAAAGATGAAAATAAAAGAGAAATTTTACTTCAATGACGACCGACGGATTCACTGACAATTGTCGCCAAGAAAGAAATCAAGAAGAGCGGCAACTCTTACAATATTAATTTTTAAAATTGTTGGTTTACTTAATATAAATGGCTTTGTAGCCCTTCTGTGTTACAAAAACTATTTTGTTGGCCCTGTTTATTTTTTAGTAATAAAATTTGGCATGGAATAAAGACAATTTTCAGATTTCTTAAATATGAAACTGTCACTTCACAAACGTGGGGATTCTAGCAAACACCTGAAATGCGAATTAATGCTGAATAATTTTGAAAAGAATCAGAATACCATTGCCGATGCCCCGAGGGAGAATGCTAGGCTTTTGAAAATGCATTTCAGCGAAAGCGTTCGTTTAAATAGACTTTTCCTGCAGACAATGATTGATGCAGTACTGTATTTGAGTAAACAAGAACTAGCATTCCGTGACCATGACGAAGGCATTGACTCGATAAATCGTAGAAATTCAAGGAATTGCTTTCACTGTTGATATCAAGAACTCCTTTAAAAAATCAATACGAAACGATAAAAAATGTCTTCACAGGTGACTCAAAAACTATTCAAAACGAATTAATTGAATGCATTTCTGAATATATAAACGATCACGTCAAAAATGAAATAAATGAAGTTCAATGCTTTTATATTCAAGTAGATGGGAAGACATAGCCAGACTTCCGAGTGCTCTTTAATAATAAGATCTATTGATTCAGAAGGTGTATTGGTTGAGCGATTTTTGGGTTTCCATGGTGTGAGTGAAGATAGGACGTCAGAAGCTTTATACAAAATGATAGATAAAGTTTTGGAACAGTGTGATTATCAACACAAGTCAATAGGACAATCATAAAAGAAGAGGATAATGTTACGATGGGGCAAACGTAATGTCTGGACACTTGACTGGACTCCAGAAAAAAAATGAAGCATAAAGCTTCTCAAGCTGTTTTTGTTATTGCTTAGTACATCGTTTGAACCTTGTATTACAGCAGAGTTTTTCTAAAATTTCTAAGTGTCGAATATTTTTTGCAAGTCTCAGTGTAATTCCTTTGTTTTTTCACCACTCAGCGAAGCGATCGCTTCGCTGAGTGGTGAAAAAACAATATACTCACATCAACAACCGCGAGATGCATGCCAACCAATAACGGAAATTCGATGGTCCTCCACTTTGAAGTTAGTATGTGTAATAGTTGAAGATTGGGATAAATTGAAGGAAGTATTCGAATTTCTCACAAATAGTGACCAGTCAGGAAAAAAATCAATTCAACTTGCCCAAGGGTTTTTAAATGATATGAACACTTTTGAATTTACATTTTTGGGAATAGTATTTAATTAAATATTTGACCTCACCGATCTATTATTCGAAATTTTGCAGAAAAAAATGAATAGACATAAACTACTACTGTGTTACTCAAATTAAAAACAACTTATGAAATTTTGAGCCATAAAAGGAACGATGAGGTATTTGGAACACTGTTTGGAAAAGCTAGCAAAATCACAGAAATAAGCAGATCTAAACGGGAATATGCTGCTCTTACACCAGAAACAATTTTTCAAAATTATAAACAATTGTATTTTGAAATTTTGTACCACATTCTTATGGAAATGGATATATGATTTCAAGACTGTGAGAAACTTAAACTTCAATTTGCCTGGCTTGCTGACACAACCAAATTCGACCAATTTAATTCACGCTTTTGAAAATCTACAACATTTTTACGGAAAAATGTTTACTAAACACCAGCGCCTTAAAGATGAACTGAGTCTTGTATATGCTGATGAAAAATTAAGGAATATATCGACTCATGAACTTCTTCGAGTGCTTCATGGAGATAAAGGCATTTTTACAGAAGCTTATAAATTGGTTTCCCTGATTTTAACAATTGCATCTGCAAGTGTTTCAGTGGAAAGAAGTTTTTCTTGCCTTAAAAGAATACAAACTTACTCTAGAAACACTATTTCTCCAGATAAACTTTCTTCTTTGGCAAATATTTCTATTCAGAAAGACATTTTCTTGATGTCACGAAGAAACACCCATTTTCTGACGATATAATCGACAAATTTCCAGCTTTAAAGGGAAGAAGAATTGATCTAATATATAAAAAAATAGGTAAGTTCTCATTAACTGATTTTCATTTAAGACAGTAGATATCTTTTCATATTGCTCTTGTAGCTCTTCACCTATTTTTCCTACCACGAGCCGCCACTGTTATCAGTTTGTAGCTTTTCTTTTCGATTTGTGGTATAGTGCTGTGTCATCTATGTACATAGCCACTTCTATACTTTTCTTAGTTTAAAAGTCACTGAGGTAAAAATTAAAAAGATGGCAGCCTGTTACTGATCCTTGATACTCCTTCATTAATGCTATTGATGCCAAATCTGCATGTTGGTAGTCTTAATGCAAACTTCCTGCTAGTAAGGTATGAGTTGCTGACATGAATTATCCAGTCTTGATACTCTTGTTCATTGAGTTTATGGATTAGATCCTGTATCCATGTTCATTGAGTTTATTGATTAGATCCTGTATCCAAACATTGTTAGAGGCTTTGGAATGTCCAGGAATATTTCTCCTGCACTCTTTTTAAGCTCAAAGGCATTTTGTGCTAATTCAGGGACTCTGGCTCAGGAATTTATACACACCTCCTCAACACTTTTCCAAACCTCCCCTCTCCCATAGAAATATCTACACCTTTTAAGTATTTAAGATGTGTGTGTGTCATCATTGTCAACCATTATCAATCATCATTGTAAACCATTATCACCAGGCTGCTGGAGACCTTTATTTAGCAGTGGATTATCAATCCACTGCTGGATAAAGGTCTCCAGCAGCCTGGTGTAACCAGGAAAGATAAGAAGAGGAACTCATGGGCAAGGAAAATGACAAGAGTGGAAGACATCATGATCAGAATAAAATCCCTGAAATGGCAATGGGCTGGACATGTTGCCAGAAGAACGGACCACTGATAGAAAAACAAAATTTTAGACTTTATTCCGAGGGACAGGAAAGGATCCAGAAGAAGAGCACATGGGAGATGGGTGGATGAAATTTCGAAAGCTTGCGGAAGTGACATGGAGGAGACTGGCACAAGAACGACTGTTGTGGATGAAACTACAGTCAAACCTCAATTTAACGAACTTTAAGAGGCCAACAGTCTTGTACATAAAATTGCGGAATTCGCTAAATCGAGGAAGCCTTTCGAATGAAAAATTAAGCTAGCGTTCATAACAGAATATGTAAGCAGCTAAGTTCTCTTTCATTCAGTGAAATTTAAATGAAATTGATTATCAAACATGTTATAGTACATACACATTTACTTTGCATATTCAAATACATAATTCATAGATTAGTGTTAGACTTCAGTATGTAGCATCAAAGTTTAATCATACTTTAAAATTGAAAGAAAAATACGATAGTTGATCTTTTTCTGAGCATTTAGCTTCATAAATAACGATTTCAGTGTTATAAACTGCTTGAAACAGAACGTCAATTAGCACTAATTAGCTTTTAAAAACAAAATATGGGTTGATTACCTTTTTACACTGTGGAAAATAAATGCTTTAGAAAAGACTGCAAATTTTTTTCCTGAACGTTCAGCTTTATAAATTGCAGCTTCAATTTTATGAATTGCATGAAAAATGTCATCTGTGATATCGAAGCGCATCAAGTAGTTTTTAGCACATTCTATACAGTTAGCAGCATCACTAAAGCAGCTAACTTAGTTCTGCTTCGTTTTCATGAGAATCTGATGTATTTAGTCCAATCTGTTCATCCCAAATATCATCAAGGGATTTAATTTGGCAGGTAGGCACATTTGTGTCACAACCAACATAATCGGAAAGCATAATACCTGATGAGGCAATTTCATTCCATTCTGCAAGATCGTCATCCGCAAAATTATCAGCAGCATTTTTGGTTTGGGACCCACACTCTTTTTGTTCACAATCGGGTTGTGATCAAAGCCTGCTTTGTTAAAGCAGTTTTTAATAGTATCTGTTGTAACTGCATTCCACAACTGTCGCATGATATGCATTGCATCAAGAATGTTAATTTTAACTTTAGATGCATCATCCTTTGCATCAATAACAGAAAGTATGTTTCACAAGAGAAGCTTTCAATAATTGGCTTTAAAAGACCTAATGACACCCATTTCCAGTAGTTGCAATTCACTAGTACAATTTGCTGGTGAAAAAAAGACTTTAACATTTTCAGATTGTTTACCTGAGGATGTGCAGCACACTGATCAATGAATAAGAGGACTTTTCTCTTTTGTGTCTGCATCTGAGCATCCAAGGCCTCTGCATATTTTTTAAATAAAGCTGTGGTAATTCATGACTTTTTTTTTTTTGCTTCATATTTGGTGGGCAAAGATTTCACATTTTTGAAGCAATGTGATTTAGCAGATTTGCCTATAACTTATGGCCTTAATTATTCTGACCTATCTGCATTGGCAGCTAGAAGAACAGTGATTCTGTCTTATGATTTCTTTTCTCCATGGCAGGTGTCATTTCAAAAACACAGTGTTTTATCTGGCTGCAGATTATAAAACAGTCCAGTTTCATCAGCATTTAAAATGTCACACAACATGTACCCTTCAATAATTTGTGGCAGCTGTTAATTTTTCCATGTTTGTGCCATCACAGAATCAACACTTTTGCTTTCGCCGGGTAGAGCTCTATACACTGTTATGTCTTTACTTAAAACGTTCAATCCATCCATTTGATGCAGTGAATTCCTTTATTTGAAGTTTCTGGGCAAGATGGACTACTTTTTTCTTCAGAAGTGATCCACTAATAGGCAAATTACTAGCCCGTGTTTGTTGGAACCTGGTGACGAGCGTTTTCCAGCTCACTCAGGGGCGATGCTTTCCTAGATTTCCTCATACTTGAAAATTGCCCACACTTTGATGCACAGCTTTCAATTCCCTTTTTATTTTTCGCTATGGTACACAACGTTGACTCGAAAATTCAGAGTTTCTCTGCTACAGCAATCCATGATCCTGGGTTCACATCAAGCTGTGCCAAAATGTCCATTTTTTCACTGATTAAAAATATTTTCCGCTTTTTTTTTTTTTTTTTTTTTTTGCTGCAGTCATTCATTTTGTTTTTAAATGCTCTCACAAAATTCACATTTGCAAACTACAGTGATCAATGAATTTCACTTCTAACTTTTCTAGTGCTATCTTATGTTCATCAAAACTTGATCCGTAAATGAGCTGTGTTGTTTAATTTGATCTCTAGATTTAACACTGAAAGGAAACTCAATTTGGAGAAGAATTCTGGATACTCTGGAATGGGTACGTACAATGTGTTTCCTTCCCCCTGACTTCACAGAAAGCTATTGTTCTGTCTGTAGCTGAAAACAAGAATCCCCAGGGTACTCTAGATTTCCTCCCCCACACCACCTTCCTTTTTCCGATTTCCCACCCATGCAAGAAAATGTTGAGCTCCTTTGGAACTTGTTGGTCATTTGCTTCCCCCTACAAAGCTGGTGCTTCATAGTGGGAGGAAAGGTGAACTGGTTTATGATTCCATCAAGCTGTGTTCCAGATGGTGTTCTTTGAAATGCTGGTTAACTGCATGCGTCAAATTTTCCTATTACGCGAGGCTCTTTCTAGCTAATTTTTAATGTGGTAACTGCTTTAAGAGTTTAGTGGTTTAACAAAAAAATTAAATGTTTGGTAAATTGAGGAAATATGTTCGTTAAATCGAGAAATGCCAAACATTAATTTCAATGTGGTTCCGTCCGGACCGGAGAAAATGTACGTAAAATCACAGAATTCTTAAATCACAGTCCGTTCAATAGGGGTTTGACTGTGTGTGTGTGTGTGTGTATTTTTTACTTTGTGTCAGCATTTTCAATACTCTATTAAAAATGTAGATATGATATATAACATTCCTTATAATACAGTATTAATTAAATTTATGTGGTACAATAATTAGGATGAACATTATGCTGTGTGGGCTGTAAGCAAAATATTGAATTGAATTAAATTAATAAATGTCATCATTTTAAATAATGACAAAACATGTATTGCACATTTTGATGATCCTCGTGGTCTAACACATCCGCAACACAGAAAGATAAAAAGTAAAAAAAGGGGCAGTTATGACTTGTCTTCTCATGTGAAACTCCATAACGTCGTTTTCTTCACCCTTCCAGGAACTGGGAACTTCACTGTAAGTGCAGACATATGAATATCCTACTCAAGGATGTACATATTGGATCTGGTTTTACGACTAGTGATGGGCAATCCATCCTTTACCTAAGAAATTGTCCTTTAGTCTCTGTGAGCTTGACAGAGACACCTAGATGAGGAATTATAAGATACTGGGTAATCAGCTATAGCAGTTCCATCCATGAAAGCAGATAAAGTGGGATTTTGACAAATGTATATTCTAAAGGAAAGTTGTTTTACTCTTTTGTCTCTCTTTTGTACTGTTGTATTCTTTAATACTGATTATTTCTGTTTTGTATCAGGGCCCATTCCATTTCAGTTCAAACAATTTTGCAAAGTCTGGTGACCTGGAAAAAAATATATTTGAAAACCCTAATCATACAAAAACAGCAAATGTCACTTCTACATCTGAAAAATTTCCGTATTCTAATTATGACATTTTAAAATGGTATGCTGCAGTGAAGCCTTTGCAGCAGTAGAAAATTTCTGATTTTAGGGAATTAATAACTTAAAATTTTAAAGCTACAGCTGTGATTTTTTTTTTCTTTCTTTCTTTTCTTCTCTCCTTCTTCTTGTAGGAAGAATAATGTGTGGGCTTTAATATGCACAATTACTTTTAATGTGACTGTCTCATGTTTATGTAACAAAATAGCATAGTTAAAAATATTTAGAAACAAGTTGGTAAAATCATGCAATGCATTGATTATAATACGCTTTCCAACATACCAGAAATCATTACTCAAGTTATGAGGATAATGGCTCTGGAATAAATCTCATTCCTGTGCCCTGACCTTTGATCCTATTTCGATGATATTCAACAGAACCGGTTCAGTATACCTCCGAAATAACATGATAAAGTTTTGTCGTAATCGAAGCATTTTTACGTAAGTTATGATGCATAAGGGCTATGGAATAAGTCCCGCTCTTGTGTCCTAACCTTTGACCCCATTTCGCCCATTTTCAATAGGATTCATCCCCAGGCAGGCCCCTACAACATACTAACATTTCATCCAAATCGAAGAATTTTTACGTAAGTTATGATGCATAATGGCGATGGAAGTGATTCCGCTCCTATGTCCTGACCTTTGAACCCATTTCGCCGATTTTCAATAGGGTTTGTCCCCAGGTGGTCCCCTACCAGATACTAAAATTTAATCAAAATCGAACCTTTTTACGTTAATTATGACGCATTAAAGCAGTAGAATGCATCCCGCTCCTATGTCCTGACGTTCGACCCCCCATTTCGTTCACTTTCAATAGGGTCTCTTAAGGTTTTCCCCTTCCACATACTAAAATTTCATCGAAATCGAACCATTTTTACGCGAGTTATTGTGCCGACAGATGGACGGACAAAGCTGGAGCATATACGCTTCTTCAACCTACAGTTGGAAAGCGTAAAAAAAGCAATTATTTTTTATTAGAAAATTATACAATTGTTCCACCTTGAAAATTCATGTACAGGTGGTTTCCCTCTTTGCTCATGTTTGTTGAAAAAAATGCTAAGAATGTCGCAGGAGAACTATATTAGATAACTTCGTACTGTCAATGCTCACAAAAGAATTGCTGTTCTCTATGCTGTCAAGTGCGCATCTAATTTAAAAGTTTGTGCTGAATTTTCTAGTGCTTCACAAGACACCCTTCACCATTACGTCTTTTTCCATGGCTACTTGCACTGAATAACCACTTCCTTTTGTTGCCATTTTTTTAACTGACTAAGCTGATATCTGCTTTTAATATGAGCAGCAGCTCCATCAGAAATATGAGTTGTTTGTCTAAATTAAATTTGATCATTGGATTTAATCTACTCTTCAGTTTTTCTGATGGAAAGCAGAGCCTGGACAGAAGCAATTATCATGTCATCGGAAACTAAGGAACTATAAAAAAACTTCCTTTATAACATGATGCACATGTGAATATTGATTGACCCCTCAGTTGTATTTTTCCAGTGATATTATGGATTTCATTTTGCCGTATAACAGTTCTCAGCAAAATCAGCTAAGTTTAGCATGGATTAGTTAGTCTTCTGTACACGATTTTAAGTGAAGGTTTTAGCACATATCTGTACTCGGTTTAACATAAATTTAATATAAGTTTAGATATAAGTAACATACCAGATCTTTCTAAACATAGTGTGTTCATCATCAGGTGCAACAATAATAAATAAATATTGGAACAAAAGCATATTTTGAATTTATTGGTATTATGTTGCAGGCTCGTGGGATGATACATATTCTTCCTTTATGATATGATGCTCATGTGAATATTGATTCACCAGAAGAAAATTGTCATTTTTTTTTTCATTTTTTTTTTTTTTTTTTTTGGAAATGCCACATCTGTGAAGTTTATGAATGTGATCATGAGTGATCCTTTCAGCAACCGCTTTTGTAAATTTTAAGTAGGACAGCTTTTTGTAGATATAGTTTTTTTCTTTTTTTAATTTCATCAATAAAATTTTGGATTAAGACTAAACTTATCATTTATGAAATTTTCAAACATTATTGTAAGTGACAATATTGGGTGTAACACTACATGTTAGGCTGTGTATGAAAATTTTACAACTGAAATACTACCATTTTTATTGGTTAATCTTACACTAGCATGTAATAATGACATTTATCAAATTTTCAGATTTTTAAAAAATGGCCTTTTTTTAATATTAGTTTTTGAAATTTGACACTTTTTCTAGTCTTAATTTTTTTTTCAATGTTTGATTGCAAAATTAAAATTGAAATGCAGGAAAAGTATTTTTTTAACATGCATGAGCAAAGAGAGGAACCACCTGTACATAAATTTTCAAGGTAAAACGATTGTACAATTTTCTAAAATAAAATTAAAAACTGCATTCTTTGAATGTTTTTATACTTTGCTATTTTTTACATAAACATGAGGCACAACTATATTAAAAGTAATTGTGCATATTAATGCCCACACATTATCCTTTCTACAGGAGGAAAAATCTCAGCTGTAGCTTTAAAATTTCTAAAGTTATTAATTCCTAAAAATCAGAATTTTCCTTCTTCTGCGAATGCTTTACTACAGCGCACTATTTTAAAAACTTCATAATTTGCATACAAATTTTTTTTTCGGGAGTAAAAGTGATGATATTTTCTGTTACCATATATATGACTAAGACTTCCAAATAATTTTTTTACGGGAAAATCCCGAGGGTCGCCTGATGGGTCATGTCTGATTTGAAATGGAATGAGCCTAAACTTGAGCTTTGTTTTTTGTGCTGAAATGTGTATTTACATTATTCCTCTGTCGATTAGATTTATTGCATTCAATAATTATTTTAAATAATCTGTTAGAGGAGTGTACATTATTCTCTTTTGCAATTATGCAAATTAGAAATAAAACATAATGTTTCTTCCACATGTAGAGCGAAGCCAGAACCAAGAAGGAAAACTGTTACGTGAGCACAGGCTAGAAATTTCTTCCTTGCGCCAAGAAGTGTTTGAAAAGGATTGTGCAATGGATGAGATGCATGACCATTATGAAGAACTCATGAAAGTAAAAAAAAGTCTCTGTACTTTTTGTATTTATAACTATTCAAACTTTAAAACTTTACATCAGATTTTCATATTACTCATTGGCTAATTAAATACCATACGGAGTTTTAATATTCATATATTTTTCTCAGTTTGCTTATTTACCTTCTTTACATACAGTAAACCCTCATCCATTGCAGAAGATACATTCTTCAAAAATAGAACTTGTGGTGAATCCATGGCTGACAGATGTAACATTATGTGGGATTAATGAAGATTTGAAAGTTCCGCTGCAGAAAGTAAATGAACATAATAAAATCTTGAATATATTGTTATGACATTACTTATCTACGAGATATGTGCACACAATTTATCATTAGAAAGTTTGGTATTAAAATATTAATACAAAGTTAGGCTTGTATCCAATGCCTCACTAATGTGAATGAGGATTTTGACAGTTAGTGCTGCACTTGAATCATGCCATATGTGGATTTATTTTTTATTTTTTCAGACAGTGTCATAGTATTGTAATGCTTTTTTGCATCACTATCACTTTTAGATATATGTTTTGATACCACAATTTTGTCAAAGAGGAAATGAGAAAAACTGCAGAATATGGGAAAACGTTCTGACACAGTTTATCATGTGAACAGTATAAGATTAAGATTGAACATAAACAAGACTGAGCATGGTCCAGGATTAGCAGGGTAGTAAATGATGCAGAAGAGCATTTTAGGGTAGGGATTCCAGAATGTTTGAGAAAAAAACCATTGGTTATACAAGCAAAATGTTAGGCTAGAATGTATTTGGTTGACCATATAAAATTAAATATCTCATGTTAAGCAAAGTAGGTTGGCTGTATTTCCATATATAAATAGTCAAGTGCATGTTAGGCAAACACACATTGGATGAGGGTTTCCTGTAATACATAAGATTTTCAGTAAAATGTCTTGGAACATCTGGAAACATCCTTTTTTTTTTTTTTTTTTTTTTCTTTCTCTCTCTCTCTCTCATAATGGGGGGGGGGATATAAGATGCATTCAGAAATGCAAAATTTGTGAGCACGTGAATTCTGGACTTCGTTTTGTCCACAGTTTTGTTACCACCTTAATTCAGGATCCTCTTATTTCATTTTGATGAGCCATTTTCATGTGCATTTGAGATTGGGGAAAGAATTTCTTAAGGAATTGTACTAATAATTAGTGTGCTTAACGGGTTAATTAGAAATTTTGTTAAAAGAAGAGATTTTCATATAATGGGGAAATTACTGATTGATATTACAGATTATACATCTTGTTCTGAGTTTTAAATGTTGTGTATTTTGTAAATATTAAATTGTATAGAAAAAGGACAATTTGTAGAATTTATGTAGAATTGATTATCAATCAATTGACCGAAGAGTCATTTTTTTGAAGTAGTGAATTATTTTTAAAAGAGTATGTGTGTATGTTGGTGTTAACACACAAGCTGCCATTGTGTCATTTAAGAATTCATTGGGTGGCACCTTCACTGTTGCCTTAAAGTTGCATTTGAATATCACTTGAATGTGACTAGTGCATACATATATATCACTAAACTGTTTTCTGAGATTCAGAGGTTATCTTCTAAAAGCAAGATCACATGTGCCAAATCAAAATTGATATTAAATTTTACGTACTGTTGATAAAATAAATGTCATCACACAGACACACACACGTTTGCAACAATTTTGGCATGCAACTCTAGTTTTACTGGCATCCATCACTCATCTCACGCAAGACCTTTTTCTAATTCATGATCATTATCTTTCAGGTATTCCTTGACTCCAATCCTCCACGATTTCCATAGCCTTCCTTTTCTGCTTTGTGGGCTGAATAAATTGTATTAGTTGGCATCTCATTTATCATTATTTCAACATGGCCAAACATCCCCAGAATATTTACTTCGTGATATTAACATTTTGCTTCACATTACACTTCTGCAGTATATCTGTGTTCCACACATCATTAGAACATGTCTTGTCACAAATCCCATAAGTAACACATCTCTTCAACACACAAATGTCTCTTGTGCCTCTTCTGCTGTACACAATTGCATTTTCATACACTGCCATTCGGGACTTTACTGGGTTGCCATTGAACATCGATTTGCCATTTCTTCCCACAGGAAAACTGACTGCTTGTTTTGTTGTTTGTGCAACACTCATTATACACCCTCAATACAGGTTATTCTTGTATAGCTGAGTAGGTTTGCTGTTTCTGAGATGCTTGCACCTGCCTGGCTAGCACCCAGTAGTATCGTGCAACTTTCGAAGTTGCTTATATCAAGAGTATTTATCGTATTGCTGCTATCAATGCTCAATACACATTTTAATCCTTTTCAGTGAGCTGTTTATAAAGCCATCTCAATGTCATAATTGCTTATGCAAGTGAGGATGAAAAGTGTCTGGTTGCTGTTAGGTGTTCCTAATAATTTGCTACTTCAATGTATAAAGATTAAGCATAGGAACTTTTTCCGGAGCATCAAAGAAAACATGAGCAGCTTGTCTTAACAGATTACTTAGGCAAACAGGTTAGCCACATCTGTTGAGATAAAAAAATGTTGGTGCACTGCACATGACCCATCGTATTGTTTTCAGTTGGTTGCTAGAAGCAAAACTGAGATACTTATGTCTCATTGACTTGATTTCCTCTCTCCATGACAAGGAAGAGGCAATCATTAAACTGATTCTCTTCCTTGTCTTGAATATCTTCAATAATTTAATAAATGCATGGGCAGTTGAAAAAATTACCAACACTCGTGCTTAAAGCTACATATTTTGCTTAAAAAATAAATTAATTCATTTGGGTAAGAATTGCAGTAACTTTCTAGGGAAAAAATCTACAAAGAACTTACAACATGCATCACATGTTCAATAATTTTTGGGTATCTCTCAGAGCTTGCATCTGATTTTCAAAATCTGCCTACTCTTATTTGCTATATATTGTTTACTTCAATTTAATAAGACATATTTGTTTTTATATAAAACCATTTTAAATCCCCTACCCCCCGAAAAAAGCTGAAAATTCACAAGTCTGTTGACCAAAACTGGTTACCTTGTTCACATGGAAAACCACATAGTTTTTGATTCATTGGTCAGGCTAAAAAATATTAGTTCATCAAAAAGGGGGAGGGGATATTCTTACTACTTTTAAAAACTGCCCAATAGAAACAAAATGCATTTCCTGAAGCATGGAAGTTATTAATTGAAAAAAAAAAAAAAAAAGGAAAATGACATCAAAATAAAAATTAAAAAAAAACATAGCTTTTTTCTGAATTTAATTTTTTCACTAGAAACAATAGATGGCAGCATTAGTAGCCCAAGATATGGTGATGGTGTGATTAGCATGAATCTCAAGAAGACATGCACAATAAATCCTTATGACTCCACCCATATAAGAAGAGGCATACTCAATTAATCTTGTTTGTTTGAGTAGGTGACAGTGCGTCAAGTGTCAATAGCAAAAATGTTTTAAGTGGTGATCATGAATGACAAAATCTATTGCACTTTTTAGTCTCAAAGTACAATTCTCTGATATGTGTGTGTGAATGTACTTGTGGTTTAAAAATAGATATACACAATCTACACTCATGTTAAAAAAAAAAGAAAAAAAAAAGAAAGAAACAGAACACCTGAAAGGAGTCAAGTTATGACTTTGATTTTTACAGGATATGCTAATCAGGAAATATCGTGGAAATGATTAGCATTTTGGCGTCATAGGTGCACGCAGACTGCATCTAGGCAAATCGAATCACACAATGTCACAGAGCAGAAACTAGCCGTTTTTCTGTTATAAAAACCACGTGGCTGAGGTGCTATTGGGTACGAAAGCAGATCAGGCATACCGCACCAACATGAGGCATTATGGTGTGAGGTGCTATTGGATACGAAAGCAGATCACTTCTTGTGAGCATCCATACCACCGTAACGTGTGCTTGTTGCATTAATGGCATTCCACGGCCAATCGCCCTTCCGTACCTGCAGGATGTCCCCAAGGCCACATTTCAGCAGTACAATGCCACACCACATGTTGCAGTGACAATACATGCTTTCTTCTGGGGTAACAACATTCCACTTTTACCAGGGCCGGCTAGATCGCCCAATTTATCGCCCATAAAAAATTTGAGACATGTTCAAATGACAGGTGGAGCCAAGAGTGGCTGGCACAACCATGTGCCAGCCACTCTTGGTGAACTTTGGGTGTGGGTCAATACAGCCTGGATGGCTATTCCACAGGACTCCATCCACACACTGTTTGATTAAGTGCCTCAGTGTGTCAAAGATGTAGCTGAACTCCTTTCAGGTATTTTGGGTTTTTTATGAACATGAGTGTATTTTTAATTCAAACTTCTATTAATCTTTCAATATTATCATTCACAATAGGATCATTAAACTATCCAAAACATTTTCAGATATCTCCTTCTAAACACCTACTCTATAATTAAAGTGTACTGCTAGAATGGCTTTCTCTTTAGCCACTAAATTGGCTTAAAACAATTCTTAGGTCATCTCAGAAATCTTCCTTCGTATCTATAGTAGAAGTTTTAGAGTCGCCAGAAGAATAAGGTGCTACATACTCCTCCGTAAAGCTTTATTTTCGAACATAACCACAAATTTCTCTTGCACAGTTAAAAAAAAATATATATATTTTTTTTCTTAAGATCACTTCTGCACCATCTTGTCCTCTCTCTTACCGTACAATACCCCAGATGAGACACGTGCCAATCCATTATCCTGTTCTATCTCAAATACTTTCTTTTAGTTTCACTTACATGCTAGTTTGTCCTTATTTATTTGCTAGTTTTTGTACTTATTTATTAGAAATAAATAAGTACAACTGCAAATCCTAGTTTGTACTTATTTATTTTGTCAACCATGTCACTCATTTTTCCACATATTTTAGTATTCCATACACCAATCTTACACTAACCATTTATTATAGCCAGGTCATTTCCATGATGGACTAGTCTCCTCAGATGTGTTAGGCCTACTGTATACCACACTTGAGTCTGTTCTAGTCTTCCTTTGAGTTATAAAAATCAGAAATTCAACCGTGTGGGAGATCAGTCTACAGCTGTCAGTTCCAGTTGGTTATTCTAACAAAGAATTTTGGAACAAAACCCAGTGTGTTTGAAGCCTTTTTGTGAATGTCTGAAAAATCCAGCTAGTATCTCAATAATATATTTGTTTAATTTTACATCAGCTTCTCTGCTTCATAACTGCCCCTGTTGCTGGTCACGTGTTGTGCTTTGCCCAGCAGAGCACCCTTTGGAGACAAATCCATCTCTCATTGTGATCATCTATCTAGGAATAGAATAATAGAAGATATAATTGAGTCTCTGTTCTGAATATTTGTTTTCATGTTGGAAGGATCAAGTTTGTTGTCATATTTATAAATTAAGAAAACAACTTCAGTGATTTTCAGTAATAGCATAATCGTCACACACATTGTGTGCTGCTGCCTTCACCTAGTCTGGGTTTTTTCTCTCATGAAAATGAGAAATATAGTGATACAACAAAAGGGTATGATAATAACTTTATTAAACATTTTCATGGCAAAAACATCTGCCCTTAATGGTAATTTTGGGTCCAAAGTGAATTTAGTCACCTTGCTGTAAATTTTATAGAAGAGAAATCCTTCTTGTTCATCATAACACTAATGGGTTACTCATTCAGTAATTGATATTAAAGTGACTTATTAAAACAAAGTGATCAGTTAGATTGTAATAGTAATAGGATCAGCATTAAATTTTGTGCTGGAGATTTAATTGGGGTCTTCTGCCATTAGTAGCTCAGCAGCATTTACAGATGATTAGTTGAAACTTTGAATAAAGGGATAACTTTTATTGGAGAATAAAATGAATAAATAATATAACTTTTATTGTTTAATGCAATACCTCCAAAATCCATGAAAAGAAAAATCCCTGATACATTTTTTCCATTCAGATAATAGCATTTTCAGAAGGTATATGTATGCACTTTGTTGTATTATACATCTTTCAGTTCTCTGAATATTTTGTCCTCTTATTTTTTGTGCCTGCACATTCTGTACTACTGCAGTATCATTTAACTGTGGTGGTGTTTAACTTTATTCTTACATAATTCATTTCTGCAGTAACATGTGGGCAGCTCTGAGTTAGTCTGCATAAAGTTTCATCTTCTCTCTTTTGGTTTTTCCAATGATAATTGCCTTTTAGCCATTAAGTAGTTTCCTTTTTTTTTATGCTGTATCACAAATTAGTGTTTCCATTATTAGAAAACCTAGAGGTTATGAGTGCAGTAAGTTTAATGGAAAAATACATAAGGGATTTTCGTTTTTTAATGGAATTTGGAGGTGTTGCGCTAAGCCATTTTTATTCCATCTCTCTCCAGTTAACTACCAGATTTTTCAAGTTTCAATTAATCTAAAGCTAGTAAAAACCAAGGTGACAAACTTACAAATTCACTGCAGTTGTGAAGAGGTTAATTGGACAAATAAAAAAATATATACAAAAAACTGTGCATATCATGTTTCTGAAAACAAGTCTTGATGTCTTCTAAGCAAGCTAGTGCTGAGAACCAAAACAACATTCCATATGAAGAGGTTCCTTTCCGTATGAAGAGGTACTGTCTCATCCTCATACAGAAATCTGGTAATTACAATTGTATTTGTTTCTGCTAGATTTAGCACAAAAAAATGAGATGTACCTTAATATTAGCATCTATCAGTATTATAAATATTTAACGGGAATTATCGAGGATAAATTTATTAAGGTACATTACCTCTCAAATTTTCGATCTATACACACTAGATCATCGTCAGGAGTTCTTGCGTCTTACTACTTCCACAGATCAGCATCTGTGTTCATTTGTGTTTTCTGCTTTTCATGTTGGATTATGGTTTCTTTGTTGCACATGTGATTTTGTTTTGTGGATGTTTGTGCCGTCATATTTTCACTATGTGTTAAAACTTTGGCTCACTTATTCCAGATGATGCCTAGCACTGATCGTTGTACAGGGTGTCCGAGAATTATTGGACACATTACAAATTATGTACAAAAAAAACTATGAGCATTGTCTGTTTTTCTATGTCACATATTACTAACACGGTTTCTACATTTTTGTTTTGCAGAATTGTTCTTCCCAGAATCCAATAGATGGCGCTAGGTGTGGCCTGATTAGAAATGTATGAGAAATGTGCAATCAGTAGTCATGTCATCCGTACAGCAGAAGGCGATGTGTGTGTGTGTTATGGCTTGCGAAATTAAAGTCTGTCATTAAAGTTAAAAGACTGTACCGTTTAGAGTATGGTTGTAATCCTCCGTCAACAAATTCAATTAAGCGGTGGATGAAGCAGTTTAAAGAAACTGGCAATGTGGAACATCGTGGAGGAGCCAGTAGGTGTAGCGTCAGCGGTGAGGCGGTTGACCAAGTTAATGAAAGTTTCCGACAAAGCCCCATGAAATCCGTTCGTAAAGCAAGCAGAGAACTGTGCATTCCGAAATCGACAGTTCACGATATCTTGCACAAGAAATTAAAGTTTCATGCTTATGAAATTCAAATAGTGCAAAAAATGCATGTAAATGATCACTCTGCGATAAGATTTCACTGTGGATATGCTGAATTGAGTGGAAAACGACGAAAACTTTCTCAGTACTGTAATTTTTAGTGATGAATCCACATTTCATGTATCAGGTATTGTGAATCGTCGCAACTGTAGGATATGGGACAGTGAACCGCCTCATGCCGCTATTGAACTGGAACGTGATTCTCCAAAAGTTAATGTGTGGTGCGCCCTATCCTCTATCAAAAAGAGAAGTGATTGGCACTTTCTACTTCTGCAAAAAAACATAAATGGTAACATTTACTTGGATATGCTAGAAAATTTTGCTATACCCCAGATTAAAAGATATGATGTTGTTTTCCAAAAAGACGGCGCGCCTCCGCATTGGTCAACGTGTGTACGTAAGCGCCTAAATGAGCATTTCCCCAACAGATAGATTGGGCGTGGCGGTCCCATTCAGTGGCCTCCTTGCTTTCCAGATCTAACCCCATTGGATTATTTGAAGTGGGGTTATGTGAAGGATCATGTCTATCAGACGCCTTGTACTGATTTGCAGGAACTGAAGCAGCGATTCACAGCTGCTATTAATTCCTTAGCTCCTCAGATGCTTGCCAATACATGGCATGAAATCTAGTATCGCTTGGACGTACTACGAGCAACCAAGGGATCTCACATCGAAATTGATTAACTTGTGTAGTTACATTGTAAGTTAGTACAGTCAGTTTTTTTCTATCTGTTTAATGTTTTGTTTTATATAATTTTTTAATGTGTCCAATAATTCTCAGACACCCTGTATTATACAGTGCCTATCGGAGAACACATGTGGATTTTCGTAGTAGTGTTCATCAGCAGCAACAAAGTTGTACAGTTCAAAACCCACCTTTACATTCATGTTTTTCTGATAATGTAACATAGTTTCTGAATGATTGGTGAATTACAGATTGTGCTGCTTTACTGTGTAAATATGTGCAAAAAACTCCTTGTTATGGGCAGTGCAACAAATCCAATTTACTAATATAATTAACAAATGCGCAGATGCCAAACTTTTGCCTAACAACAGGTGGCTTTGTTGAGGCAGACAATACAACACTGGGCAATGCAGAATGCCGTTAATCCTGTCAGAGTTTCAAGCATTAGATTTTAAATATGACTAGACTTAAGTTAAATAAAATAAAGCAAAATTTGAAAAAATGCTAGCGAATAGCAGTTTCCAATAGCAAAGAAATAAATATTAAAAAAAAAATTATTTTCATGTAGCATTATGATAAGCCAATCCCTGTAGTACTTTTTGATAAAGATAAATACACCATACAACTCCATCACTGCTTGTTCTGTTTCTTGTTATCTTTTAATCCTTTTTTGTCAATTTTTAATCATTGGACTTGGTGCTCTTTGGCCTTTTATGGCTAAATCATTCTCATCCTTTCTATTGCCCTAGTGGAGCTTTTAATATAAAAAGGGGAAAAGGTGAGCTCTCTGCTAACTTAGCCAAATATAGGGCAAGGGCTTTTTCGAGTGGTCGAGTAGGACTAATGTAGCCCGCGACCAAAGGCCCAATAGGCAAGCCCCTCTTTATGCAGTTTGATACACCCAAAGACTTGTGTGGAATGGAAGCTATGGCATCAATCATTTTTCTCCTGTAGTTTGAGCTATCCAACAAGACAGTTTGATGTGTCTTATCTGCAGCCAAAATAAATATTTCATTATAATTTCTAACTGCAGCAAGCTGCTGCCTTTCTTCATTATACATTGGGATTAGTTTGGACTGTTGCTACGTTTTGCCCCTTCATAGAAGGTATCAATTTGTACGTGTGCAACATCATGGTCAGCCTGAGGTAAGTTTCTGATGATACATTCTAATTGGGGGACAGTCTGAAAGATATTGGCTTTGTTCGTCGGGTATGCAAATTTGGTTCCTCTTTCTAGAGCTCTATGTTGCACTTTGTTCAACTCATAATTACTAAGGTTGACAACATTAGAGTTTGTAATTATACTACCATGACTTCCATGATAGCGCACAGGCCTATTATTAACTTCACTGTCAACTAGGAAACAAAGTTTGCCCATATGGGTATCGGTCAAAGATTTGACCAAGTTTTCTATTAAAGTAGAGGTGACAGTAAACACACGGTCCATGATAATAGGGTGTTTGCGATTCGACAGATCCTCATATGCAGTATAACACTTTCTACTAAAAAAATCAATAAATGGTCTCTTACTTCTAATGCACTTATTAATCTTTTCTTCTCCGCATTTCGAAATACGCAGTTGTCACGCAACAAGAGAAGAGCCATACAAATACGAAGGTGGCTCGGAATGATATTCAGGTCTTACAGCTAGTCAGGAATCCCAGATGAGCACACTCCTTTGTGAGCTTGATTCGTGTTGACTGGAACATTTGTAAAGCTGCACTCCACATTATCGTGTCTCAAGATACGCAATAGAATAGGATTTGGTGCGGTGAGCAATCGTGTATATAAAAGCACAATTCGTACAATATGTCATACAAAACAAATACCACCATCTATGTACGATATTTAATTAAAAGATTAAATCTATTTACAAATTAAAACCTCCACTATCACTTTCGGGGTAACACTGAACCCATCATCAGGTGGAACAGAAAGGTTAATGCAGTACTCGCGTAGACCTTTATAGGAGCGCAGGAATGCACCATGGTATAGTTCTCAAGCATCACAAGGTTAAGGTGTTGCCATCGCAGCTGAGCAATAGATACAATTTCCAACTTTATTTACACATAATACAAATTGTGTTGCACTGTTAAAATTGTCAAATTCACATGTTATTGTTTTATAAAATTTATTTAATAATTATAATTTAAAGTTCAAATCGGCGACGTGGTTTTTCCAAACTTTTGGTATGTCCACTGACGTGTTATCAAGAAAGAGGAACCAAATTTGCATACCCGAAGAACAAGGCCAATATCTTTCAGACTGTCCCACAATTAGAATGTATCATCAGAAACTTACCTCAGGCTGAAGGGGCAAAACGCAGCAACAGTCCAAACTAATCCCAATGTATAATGAAGAAAGGCAGCAGCTTGCTGCAGTTAGAAATAATAATGAAATATCTATTTTGGCTGTAGATAAGACACATCAAACTGTCTTGATGGATAGCTCAAACTACAGGGAAAAAATTATTGAGGCTATAGCTTCCATTCCACACAAGATAGTAGAGAGTGGCCCAACTAAAGCAACCTGTGCAGCATTGACCAGATTGAAGAATGCTCACAACTTCCCTGAAAGTTTTTCCAAAGCATTTAACCCCCCCCCCCCGGTTGTAGTGTGCCCAATATCTTTGGGCGTATCAAACTGCATAAAGAAGGGCTGCCTATTATTAGGCCTTTGGTTGCAGGCTACGTTAGTCCTACTCGACCACTCGAAAAGCCCTTGCCCCATATTTGGCTAAGTTAGCAGAGAGCTCACCTTTTTCTATCAAAAGCTCCACTAGGGCAATAGAAAAGATCAGAATGATTCAGCCACATGCTGGCCCTTTCATATTAGCCTCTCTGGATGTGGTTTCACTGTATCCTAATGTACCTGTGGAAGCCACTCATCGTATTATTGAGGCTTAAGTTGCTGAAATTCACGTCCCCACCCCCGAAATCACCACCCTTATGAACGCACTTCGTTTAGTTAAACGGCGATCAAATTTCTTGACAAAATTTACTTGCAAACTGGGGGTTTGCCCATGGGCTCCCCACTATCTGCTTTGTTAGAGGAAATTCTGCTACAATACATTGAAAACAAAGTTCTTAATGAATCCCCTTTAGTCCCCAGTTTATACCTTAGGTATGTCGACGACATCCTTGTTCTTTGGACTCGCTCCAGGGATGATTTAATTTAATTCAATTCGCCGACGCACTTTCATCAGTATTCCTTACTATTGGGCTCACGACAGAACTTGAATCTGATTTTTCACTCCCTTTTTTTGGATTTTCGCATATTTTGTGACCCGGATACTAATTCACTGTCTTTTTCAGTTTATCGTAAGCCAACTGATTGCAATAATACAGGGATCGCATTCCTCCTAAAATTCCTAAAATTCCTAATATTTTGTGACCCTCCTTAAATTCCTAAAATTATACCTAAAATTTGCTATTCATCCTAAAATTTTCGTAAGCTTATTTATTAAAAACACAACCGTTATTAACGCCAATAAATTTACCATTACGCAGGGTGCGCACGCGTGCTTGAAAACCTGGAAAGTCCTGGAAAATCATGATTACGTTTTCAAGGCCTGGAATATCCTGGAAAAACGGTGTTTTTTTAATGCCGTCTTGAAAAGCCTTGAAATTTGAAATTAGTGCTTAAAAAATGCCCTTTTAGGAAATCGTGTTACTGTTACCCCTTCATTTTTTAAAGTTCCTTTTCTCTGTTCTCAAAGAAACCACCGGCAGCAGTTTCCGATGTGCACCAAATCCTAATTTGGCTGGGGGAAAAAAAGAAAAAAAAAAAGGCACTACTTCCAGTGCAATAAAATTGGATGATTACTAGTAGGTCGAAGGGGAGCTTGATGTCCGTCCGACAATTGAGAACAGAAGGGGAAAGAAGAGGCATTTAGCATTTGCAGGGGGTAGCGTATGTACCAAGTCAGCTGGCATCCACCAGTGAGGAGTATGCCTGAACAACACATTCATCTTCTTCTTGTTTATGTGCATGCCACCCTCCCTCCCCTCAAGAGACTTCCACTACTTATGATAAAAAATAAGAAAACTATCTTTGCTAATTTTTCACGAAAGTGGCTGAAATTTTTACATTCACTGTAATTGGATTACAGAAGCTCACTTCCAAAATTCCAGTTGAATCGGTTTAAAACTTTAAAAGTTAGCATTGGTAATTTTTATTATGGACAAGTATGTGTGCCTCTTTGGACAGAGTGAGCCTCCAGCAGAAAGGGTGTTACCATAGCAACGGTTGATTGACAGCTGGGAGCACTGATCTGAAGCCCTTGGTTGGGAAGAAAGCAAACACCTGTTTATCACTTCCACAGCACAAAAGGACTAGGAGAATATTTTCAGAAATCCATTTTTCTGAATTTTGAAAATAACACAGTAAAATTTTTACAGTAGTTAAGATACATCACAATAGAGTTCTAGTGCAAATTTTGCCAAATTCCGTTAGGAACTTTAGCAGATGCAAAAAAAAAAAAACAGTTCAGTGAGCTGCAGGTGGTGATTTATGGCGATGTGCCAAATGAAAAGAAGCCATTCCATCAGGTAATTCCAAAGGTTGTGTTGTGTGGACGCGTCCTCCTGCTGTTTGATCTTAATTGGAATGTTTTTGTGCATGGGGGGGGGGGGGGGTTCGAGAGAAATATCCGTTTCAGCTTTACAGCTTTCACGGCTCTTTTTTTTTTTCTGGGTAATAAATAAAAATCATAGTTGCTGCATTCACCATTGATCCATGTTTGCATTTCTTGAATATAAACAGCAGACAATCAGAAGCATAGTGTTGGGCGGGTCTTGATGATCTTCATTTTGCATATGCTGAATTCAGTTCTGTGGGAATAAGGAATGACTTATACAGTGAATATATACAAAACTACATATTTTTGAGCTGAAAAAATAGGTCTACTTGTACACAGTAGCTAAAGTGTGAACTCAGATGAAGACAATCAGACATACGGACGTCTGATTCCATAAAAAAATCAACATAGTTTTTTTATTTACACTACAGGTAAAAAAGCAAAAACATGTTTTTAAACGTTATAAAGGAAAACGGATTTTTGAAACGCATGACTTGATGATCTTAATTTCTGAAAGTTTCTTTTTTCCACATCCTTTTTTTTTCAATTACAATACACTGTAACAGGATACTGTGTGTTATATCACTTAGAGATATGGCAGATTTTCGGTTGCTGATATCCGCGATCGTAAGCGGTAGTTGCATTGCGATTGTTGATGATGACAAGATAAATACTGGAGTGATGTAAAATGTTGCATAAACTAAAAATAAAGCCCTCCCCCCCCCCCCGAACTTTTATGCGGTCATCATAGCTGATCAACCATTTCATTCCATGAACATCAGCACATTTCAATCATTTGAACATTGGGGGTATCTGAAGGAATTCAGCCGTGCTTAAGCGCCCTAGCGCAACGAAAACATGCTAATTTTGGACAGTTCTATTCCCTTCCCCTCTAACATCCCTAATAATTGAGAGTGCATACATTGAGAGTGTTTCAAATATTCTATTTATGAGCTAGTTTTCGCGCTGTTTGTTATGCTTTTATTTTCGAAGAAAGAGAGGGAAAATAAGGAAAAGCAGCTAGAGAAAAAAAGAAAAGCTGAGTTTGATGACAAAATAAAAGAAAATGATGCAGAAATAAATAGGCTTAAAAAAGATAAAGAAGCCTCCCTAGCAGTAATTCAAGAGGGAACAGAAAGAATGAGAAAAGCTGTAGAAAAACAAAATACTGTTGAAATAGCAGTTGCCTCTAACTTGATCATACAAGGTTCAGCTGAAATAAAGAAAACTGAAAGTAAATTAGTTGTGGTGGAAGCAGAAAAAGATAGGCTAATCAGGAAAAGGTTAAAACAATAATATGAAAAAAGTAATTCAGTGAACAATTGTACATAGTTCTTGGTTTTCAATTACCTTTTTAGGATATTATAGTTTAATGTGAAACCTGAAAACTTTACTGTGAAAATCGTGAATTGCTTCTGGTTCAACAGCATATTAATGTTCAAAGTGAAACTTGAATGTGGTAAATATACTTGAATATGATAATAACACGTGAAAAGATAAGAACTGAACATTAGAAGTAAATCATACTTAAACTTTAGACATTAGACGTTATGCAAAAAATTTGGGTGTGAACTTCGACCATATATACTAATGGACTGCGCATTGGCAATAGCTGCATCAAAGCCGCCATGGCTCAAACATTGGGCACGTCATCATCAGACTCCAAATTTCGTGTACAAATGCTGTTATGATTACTAATTTACGCTGCAGAACTTCAGTGTTTTCGGTGTATTATGTGAATGCACCTCATATATAATGAAAACTCTTCAGGTAAGTTTACTTATGAGCTATATACATGCATGATCGTGTTGTTTACATTTTGTGATTTATAATGTGATGAACATTTGCGAAGAATTTGGAACATGCATTCCATTTTTTTTTCTTAAGTTACTATATTTTTATATCAATAGCTGCAAGTTTCTGGTTAAGTAATTGAACTTTATTGACTTAGGTATTTAATTCGTTTCTTACCCATGAAAAATCATAGAACTTTCTTTACTATATCGGTCAGAGCAACCATAAGCACAGTAGGTGTAACCCATCTTTTTGACTGTTGTCATGTGATTTTATGTTGGAGCCAGAAATTTTGATGTCATGCGCAGTCTATCAGTATATATGGTTGAAGGGTGTGAAGCAAACTCTTTACAATGTATACAAAGTTGTTTTACTAGATGTATACAAATATACATCTAGTTTTTATTGAAATACACTCCTAAAATTTTCCTAAAATTTTTCTAAAAATTCCTAAAATTCTTACCTAAAATTTTCCAGAAGTATGCTATGATCCCTGCAATAAATACCCTTATTGCATTCAATTCCTCGCATCCGACTCCACAAAAACTATCTATTAACTTTCTTATAAGAAGAGCCTACACGCATTCTTCAAGCGAGAGTCTTCTACAGTCTGAAATAAAGTTTATTTTTAAATTGGCGGATAAACACGGATATCCAAGGACATTGGTTAATAGATTATTCTGCAGAATTAGTAACGAAAGAACCATAAGTCTAGAACAAGACCCAAAACCTAGCAAACGGTTTGTGGGAGCTTTGGACCAGCACCCACACGTCACTAAAGCATTGGCACGCATATGCTCAAAGCATAACATACAATTCGGTACCCGATCAAAGAATCTCATATCATCTGTTAGAAAAGATCGGGCAGCAACCGATATTTTGAGCAAATGGGGAGTGTACAACATACCACTGTTAGACACCTCAACAGGAGAACATGTTAGTAACTATATAGGCTCGACACAGAGAAGTCTGGGTATTCATGTTCAGGAACATAAGTATGATATTCGAACTTTCCGTAATAATACCGCATTATCTAGAAACGTCATAAATGGAACTTTGCAACCAGACTGGGCAAACAATAGACTGCTCAACTCCCCTGCGTATGTACACTCACTGCACCTTGCTGAAAGCCTGTACATTTAAGCCTTGGGGGACAAGTGCTGTAATGATAACACGACAGTGGACATACCAAAAGTTTGGAAAAACTATGTCTCCGATTTGAACTTTAAATTATAATTATTAAATAAATTTAATAAAACAATAACATGTGAATTTGACAATTTTAACAGTGCAACACAATTTGTATTATGTGTAACTAAAGTTGGAAATTGTATCTATTGCTCGGCTGCGATGGCAACACCTTAACCTTGTGACGCTTGAGAACTATACCATGGTGCATTCCTGCGCTCATATAATGGTCTATGCGAGTACTGCATTAACCTCTCTGTTCCACCTGATGATGGGGTAAGTGTTACCCCAAAAGTGCTAGTGGAGGTTTTAATTTGTAAATAGATTTCATCTTTTAATTAAATATTGTACATAGACTGTGGTATTTGTTTTGTATATTACTCCCATATTGAGATATTTTATTAGCTAGATCTGGCAATGGCCATTTGTGTACTTATGTATATTTCAAACTGTGGCAGTACCCTATGTTGCTGCACCTGACACTTTCAGTCCGACAGAATACAAAATCAGTATTTTCAGGTTGTGTTTCATGGGAGCCTTTGTCATTTCATCTGATGATGAAGCAAAAAGGAAAGAGATGAAAATTACTGCTGACCAAGCATTGCCTACCAATTTTTCCCAGGACCCAGTGAAATCCGTTTTGGCTATTATTGAAAACCAAAAGTCTGAGATGAACAATAAAACCTATTCAAAAGGACATTAGTTCAATGCTGCATGTACCTGGATTTACATATACATTTTTAAAAATGCTATTTAAAAGTTAAGTCAGAGTATGAAAACAAAAACACCCCAATCAATTCTGGATATACTGACATGTTCCAGATAGAATACAAATGAAAAGGCTGGGGTGTATTCCATGCACCTACATCCTGACAGTTCTCTAAACTTTTATGTAGAAAAGGCAAAAAGGTCAATTGACATCAGGATTACAGAACACAGAAGAGATATAAATAATGGAGCCATCTCTACAGCCTTTTCCCAATAAGTTACCTATCGTGATGCAGTATCACAGTGAAGCGTAACCACACATGTTGAACTTTACACCACACCAAAAGGAACTATGACTAGTGAAACTGTGGAAATCCTGTTAGCACCAAGGTCATTCAATGACTGATTGCATGAAAGAATGCCCACGGAAAAAACGCCCACTTTTCGAAAGTAGAAAAAAACGCCCACAGAAAAATCGCCCACAGACAAAATGCTCACTGGAAAAATATGTGTTTGACTGATAAGTTTTTATGTCTGTTATAAACGGTGTTCGGACAACTAGTCATAGACTGCTGGCCAAAAAACCATTAGGGGTCATATAAAAATTGCGGTTTCTAGGCCACCTCACCTACATAACGCGAATATGGGAATGACGGAATGAAAACTTTTAGAAGGGCCTGAACGTTAGTACTAATATTATTTTCTGCCTGAGTAATACCGCAATATTAATAATTTGATGTGTAAAATATTTTCTGCAAACCTTACAAATACGAGAGGAAAGTTCGGATTGCACTGATGGACTGTAGAGGTTGTATGGTGTTGGCCTGAAAGCCGTGGTAGTCTTATGCAACAGTTATTTAAAAACATACTAATGATTCACCGTTGTCTTCAAGCCAACTGCTGTACAATATTTTTCTAGAAACTACAAATAAAAAAATTGTCTGCGAATATGTGCAAACCCAGGGAATTTGTCTGGGGAGGGGGGTGCTTAAAATCTAAAATATGAAATATAAAGAATTTCTGGTCCGATCGGGAGATTTCCAGCGTTTACAAGCTACAACACGTCGAATTATCTGAGGGTATCTGCTGCCTCAGGAAACTAGTTGGGGTGGGGGGGGAGGTAATACCAAAATCGTAAAATATCAAGATTTCTCTTCCGATCTGGAGATCTTCAGCATTTAGAAACTGCAACTCGACAAATTTTCTTAGCGCATGTCACTCTCTGGAAACCTGTCGGCGAAGAGGGGGGGGATACCAAAAGTGTAAAATATGAGCAATTTCTCGTCCGATCGGGAGATTCTCGGCAATTAGCAGCTACAACTCGACACATTATCTGAAGGCATGTGAATGATGAAAATCGCCCGATCGGACAAGAAATTCTATATAATTCACAATTATCATATAACCCCCCCCACCCCACCCCCAGGTTTACTGAGTAGGCACGTGCCCTCAAATAATCTGTCCAGCTGTAGCTTGTAAATACGGAAAATCTCCCGATGGGACGATACATTTTTCAAATCTTGCAGTTTTGATATTACCCCCCCCCCCCCGACAAGTTTCCTGAGTCAGCACATGCGCTCAGATAATTTGCAGACTTGTAGTTTGAAAACCCTTAAATCTTTTGCTGAGATGTAGATCATAAACATTTCTTATAAAGAATTACATTAATTATCGCAATTAAGAAAAGACGAAATTACGGAAACTTTATATGACTCTGATTACCAACCTCTGGGGGTCGTGGGCACGAAGCGGTCGAAAACGTTATTTTTATAAGGCCCCTTAAAATTTTTGTGGCCAGTTCTCCGGTGGCCAGTTCTCCTACACCCGTCATGTAGAAATTAACTGTTTTAGTTGTCCTTTGGAAAACTCCCAGGAAGCTATGAGTGCGTATTTTTTTCTTTACACTGGGAAGAAAAGAAGTATGCCTGTAACTTGAGATTATACTACTCACGGGGAAGACACACCCTGACCGGTGGCCAACCGATAAATTTAAATGAAATATATCGCTTGTTATTTGGGATGCAGTCGCTAGCAAACGTTCCAGCTGCAGCTGCAAAGCACCACTTTGACGAAAGACAGATGCCTCCCCTCCCCCTTCGGCTCGCCGTACACAAAAGAGGATTTCCAAAAGAGACAAGAGTACAAAGAAAGCACATTACACAAAGTTATATCTGTACATTGCGCCTTTTACGAAAATCGCTTTTACAATTAAATGCTATACTTTACAAGTATTTATAAATAAAATAACCTGACTTTTAATGATTTCCCTTTTAATTGATATAGTTAAATAACAAACATGCATAGTTTTATAAAAATTAAGATCTTACTTTAAAAAATAAGAATAGTCACAAATTTTTTACAGTAAAGCCGAACTGGATTTTTTTAAGAAAGTAGCTACTCTACAGTAGGAAGTTGAAAGTTAACAATCTTATTTGGTTCTTCACTAGGCCACCCGCGGCCCTTAAGTCATAAGTCCTAGGCCTTGGCCTATTTAACAGTTTTTATTCTAACGATGTTATATTCATAACGTTTACGTAACACATCAAATTATTAATATTGCGGTATTACTCAGGCAAAAAATAATATTAGGACTAACGTTTAGGCCCTTCTAAAAGTTTTCATTCCGCCATTCCCATATTCGTAAATTTACATAACAAGTATTGTCAATAATCAAACAGAAGTCATCGCTCTTTCCACGTTTATAAGTGAGTCACGGAAAAATTCTCAGTGGCCGCCACCAGGAATCGAACTCAGGGTCTTCCAGTTACGCGCCGGATATGCTTCCACTGCACCACAGCTATTCCTATTCCACGTCAAATGTCTGTATTAATTGTCAATAATATTGCGCTTCTACTTATGCACCATACATTCAATCCATACATTAATTAATAGGCCGTAGGCCTAAGCCTATTCAACACTTTTTTCTTCGCCTGTGAATTAATTAAGTAAAAGAAAAATATTGCAAACTTGACATGTTATGTAAATATTTAGTAAATACGTAAAAGTGCAGCGTTATTAAAAAATCCCACCTTAGGGTCCTTTTCCGAACATACATGAATTATGCTGTAATTCTCGCTTGGCTTACATAGAACGTTTTCTCGAAATTTGTTTGGTTTGGAGTTCCTAATTCAATTCTCAATGTAGGCCAAAAATCGATAATACTTACACACACCCCCCCCCCCCCCCCTTGAACTTTTGTGGCCAGTTGTGCTGTGGCCAATTCTCCTACACCCATTTTCGTTATGTAGGTGAGGTGGCCAAGAAACCGCAATTTTTATATGACCCCTAACGGTTTTTTGGCCAGCAGTGTGTGACCAGTTGTCCGAACACCGTTTATAACAGACATATAAACTTATCAGTCGATCACATATTTTTCCCGTGAGCATTTTGTCTGTGGGCGTTTTTTCCGTGGGCGATTTTTCCGTGGGCATTCTTTCCTCATACCCAATGACTTGGTATCCACAGAATTGCCTGTACCCTAATTGCTTTGATATTGTGTTACTTTATTTTACTCTATATTTGTTTTTTTACTTATTATATAACAAAATAATTTATTTATTTTATTTTGTGTTTTCTTTTTTTATGTTTTTAACAACCACTTTGAGCAACTCAGTGGATTGTATGCAGTCCTTAATTTAGGGCCACTGGTTCCAGGGAAGGGAGAGAACTAGTGCAGTAAACAAACATGTCATGTGTGCCTCAACTGAGATACAAACCCAGTCCTATCTCAGATGAAATGGTTAGAATCTGAGACATACCACTCAGCCACCTCGGTAGCATTTATTTCACTACAATGTTACTTGTATACTGCTATTTGCTATTAGAAGCTGCCTTTATGTAGTATTTTTAATTTAATTTTATTTTTAATGCAAGTAGAGTCATATTTGAAATCTAATGCTTAAATCTGGATATGTTTTAATAACATTATCCTGCATTACTCAGTATTGTGTTGTCTGCAATAAGAAAGCCATCTTTTGGTAGGCGAAAGGTTGGGGTCTGTGCAATATGTATTTATACCAATAAACATAGGTGTTGTGCTGTTTTAAATGGATTTTGGTGTAAAAAAGGTTTTTATCTTACCTATTATATTATGTTCATATTCTTAAACATTGGCAGGAGGCAGCAAGGCTGTTGCTGATTGGTAGTAAATCTCTGTTCTGTGAATTCCAGTGTTGTTATTAATTCCCCCTCCCTCCAACATACATGCATGTGTTTCCTGTTTCATGATAATTTGTGTGAGTTATGTTTGTAGCTTATTCTTTTGATTTTTTATCTAAATTGATTATGCAGTTCATAATCTGAATACTTTTTGATGCAGACACCTACAAATTCAATAATTTGTGTTTGTGATATTTTTATTTTCATTGTGAAAAAAAATAAATAAATAAATACAATCCAATCATAGAAACTAGAAACAAAGTTGTACATGATTGTGTAACTTTTACAATAATTTTACTGTGTAATTCACAGATGTTTAGCATTTAATACACTCAGTAGACAAAACATTAGAGATGGAGGTGATGGGCAGTGTTGACCTGGGCATCTGCCGAACAGAGTAGAATAGACCCAAACCGAACGCAGGTGATAAATAAGTGGACAGCAGGGTTTCCCAACAGTGCATTACAATTGATGAGCATGGGTAAACACTGTGATCTCAGCAACTCTGATCATGGACTCATTGTCAGTGCAAGACAGATGGGTCATTCGATCGCCCAAGTGGTAACAACTTGAGGGCAACCATATCAAGAGTGTACTGCGTGTCAAAGCCAAGACGGGCTGTGCCCGAGGCTGAAAGCAGAGCCCGGGCCCGACTAGGGCTCGGGCTGTAAAATATTTACTGCGTTTTGGGCTTGGGTTGTTAGAGAGATTGAGAACAAGATATTTTTTTTTTTTTTTATATGTAAATGTGATTTTATATGGTTTAGCAAATGAGACACTTTAGAGTTGGTAAAGGGAATTCTTCTGCAACTGGTTCTGGTTGGGGAGCGAGCATTCGAGATGGCTATTTATTCTGGGCTTGGGTAGAAAATGCCGCAGGCTGTGCATTTGTGTGTTTCTGCAGAGAAGAAAAAGCTTTTTCAAGAACTATAGATATTGGATAGTTGATAGGGGGTAAATGGTCGTCGGCAAGCTATCTCCACGCAGTAGCTCTTTTGCAGCGTATTATGGCGCAATAATATTAGCATTATTTGAGCAACATAACAATTGCAGCACCGCTCAATAATTTTGAATGCCCGGCCGCCCAAAGCACTTCAGGTGGAAACAAACGGTCTAAGAAAATCTTATAGTTACACTATAAAAATAGAGGTCCCTTTGCCACTCCCCGTTCAAGAAATACATTGGTTAATTGCAAGAAGAGGAGAGAGTGAAAGTGTGGAAAAGGAGATGTTTTTTATTAATGGTTGAACAGGTTAGCCAGTTTTTGGGCTCGTTCGGGCCCGGGCTCTATCTTGCAATATAAAACTCAGGCTCGAGTGGGCCCAGGCTGATACACCACAGGCTCCAAAAATTGAGCCCGAACTCACCGAGTGTATACCATCGATGGACATACCTGCCCCATGAGAGCAAGCAGTGGCCGACCACATGCCGTTGATGACCAGAGCGACATAGACTATCCAGACTCCTACAGACCAACCACTTGGAAACGGCGACACAAATCACATCCAGGTTAAATGTTAGAGACCTAAGCAGTGTCAGAGAGCAAACGGTATGGCACATGCTGCATGTACCTTGGGCTATGGGAGCTCACATCCTACTCATGTGCCACTGTTGACTGCTTTTCATCAGAAATTATGCCTCACGTGGTGCTGGGAACATCAAAACTGGACTTCTGCAGAGTGGCACCACATCGTGTGGTCAGACAAATTCCATTTTCAACTGTATCGATCTGATGGGAGGGTGCAGGTGTGGCGTTGACAGCATGAGGCCATGGTACAGTCATGTCATGTCGACTCTGTTCAAGGTGGTGGAGTCTTTTTGTGGGACCCATTAGGTCCCTTAGTGTGTCTGGAAAAAGTCCTTAACTGCTGTGCACTACCAGCATGTGCTGGCTGATCACCTACATACTTTCATGGCCTTCACGAATACTACAGCTGATGGTCTGTTCCAGCAGGACAATGTGCCATCCCATTGGGGCCACAGCCACCCAAGGTGGTTCAAGGAACACTCATCTGAGTTTGGAGCCATCCAGCAGCCTCCAAGGTCCCTAGATTTAAACCATGTGGAAGCCCTCTGGGATGCCGTGGAGCGGAACATCAGAACCATGGATCCTGGATCGACGTCTTGGGTGGAGTTGTGAACAATGCTGCAACAGGCATGGCTGGCATTACCTCTGGAAGCTCTTTGGAATCTGGTGGAGCCTATGCCCTGTTGTGTACAGGGTTTTATTCGTGCTAGAGGAGGATCAACGTGCTATTAGGTCGGTATCTCTAATGTTTTGTCCATTGGGTGTGTACATATCTGTTTTTTATTAGTCAAATGACTATGATGATTGTGTAATCATTATGAGAAATTTTTGCATTTTCAGGAAAAAGATGCTAAGTTGATGGAACTCGAGAAGAAATGCGGTATCCTGAGTTCTGCGAAACCTGGCTCTGATCCAACAAATGCATGCAATGATACATCAGACTGGGATGACAACTGGGCTGAGTGTGATGAGGTATTTTTTTTAATTAATAACTACTATTTCATGAATTTATATTTGTTTTGCAATTAACTTTGAATAAACAGTGTTCCAGCAGCAATGTTCACTAACATTGCTAACTTCATTCGGGTTCATGCTGTGAATGTCTATGACTTTAGCTTCAGCTGTGATACCGCTAAATTATTGTAATACAGTAAAGCCTTCTTAACGGGCACTCCCAAATAGCAGACAGTTTTGTAATCCCCAGTCCCAAAGTACATGTGATTCCATATATTTACCACCAAATAGTGGGCCCTCCAAATAACAGACAGTGATCTTCTTGGTCATAAGACAGTTAAAAACATGAAGATTCAAGGGAGGAGAAAAAAGTCAGTGAATTTTTGCCGCAAAGATTTTGTTTAGCTTCTTTGGATGGAAGCTAAGTACTTTTCGTCCTCCAGATTCTGTGTACAAAAACTAGTCTGGGGTATTCATTACCAGTCCAGAAGAGGATTTAGACCTCTTTTCAAACTAATTACTTGTCTAAACAGTGAAGGAAATGCCAAAAGATTTTATTGTGGTCAACGAAGATCTGTGTGTTGAAGTCATTTCACTAGTACAAAGACCATTCATGTCATTTCACTAGTACAAAACCATTCGATGAGGAAGTGGATGTACTTGTTTGAATCTGAATGGAGAATGATTATTACCGTGAGAAAAAAGGGACCAGCATCTCGTCAATCATAGACATTATTGGCTATTCAATGGCTGCCATCTTGAAGATGTGTTGATTTTGTCCTGAAGGAGAACACCTCAACTTGGCCAGCCATAAGTGCGAGACCACCACTGGTTAATAGTCGGTGTGATCACCAGTTGGCACATGTCAAGGACAGCAGGCTACAACCAGGATGCATGAAGAAATGTTTCCCAACATGCAATCCAGTAACACTCCTGCATGGTTTGTACATGTCCTGAAAATCCTGGAAAGGTCCTAAAATTCTGTTACATGTTCTGAAAGTTTATTGCATTATTCCTTATAGCTAGGTTTTTATTTATTTTTTCTTTGGAATCAGATGCTATAAATTAGGTATGGACAACTTCTTCAAGCTTTACTTGTGTGCGTGGGTTGTTAAAAATTAAATAAAGGTGTTAAAGTGTGCACCGTTAAAAAACTGTGTGGTTACTGTAAAAATTAATCTCCTCACTACCAACTAGAGTGACTAATGGTACAAGAAATGACAAAACTGATAATAAAATATTATAAATGTGTCATATGCTGTAATAAATCATGTTTTATTCACTGTTGACTACAGGGAGTGATGAAACGTGGAGTACATTATGGCCGCAAACTTACTAAACCATGGAGCTGAGGTATAACTCTTACCATGGAAGGTTCTGTGTGCAGCATTCTTGTTGAGCATGGATTTTCACCTCATGAGCTGGGTCCTTTGATGTCTATGTATAGACATCTAAACTCCCAGGTTTTATATACACTCCCCATCTTTTTGTCAATCAGGTGCTTCCAGGGGTGCCTAATTCTCATTACACTGGATTTCGTATAATTCAGCAAAAAAAATGCTGGTATTCATCTTTCTCAGATTTTGTGCGATTGGGTGAAGGAACATGTGGAAGACTTCCAGCAACATTGTAAGACTTTCCATTCACTAGACCTCTCAAATATAATAGCAAACATTCAGGGGTAAAATAAAATGTGCTGTTGAAGTGTGATGATGACCTTGCTGACTTCACATATCAAAAACCTTCATGGGTAACAAACGGACCAAAAGCAACCTCACAATGGCCGGGTGATATGTGGAATTAATGCCACTCCATGCATTTTTGGTGATCTGTACACACAAATTTTAAATTATGTGTTCATGATAAAATGGCATCTCTAAAATGCTAAATTCAAACTACTACATAAAGTTTATTTTCAGTAAGTTTAAATTGGTGTGTCAGATTCTGATGTTTTGAAAGCTGAAACACTTCTCCTATGAAAAAATAAACATTAGTCAGTGCAGGTGTTAGGAACAGTTACTAGTTACTTTATTAGTTATACCTGTTAATCATCTTTTTGGCTTTTTCCTATATTATTTCCAGCTCTTCATCAAGGCTCATTATGAGTATACTCTTTCAAAGCTGCGACTGAATATTTGCCTAAAATCTAGTCTTGTCTATTAAACATTTTCATGTATTCATAATATAAATTTGATCATTTTGCATAGCAGAATTGCTTTCTTAATTTCACCACTTTGTATTAAGTCTGTTCTTTTTCCTGTAGCATTGTGAGAAATCTAGTCCGATCCATGGTGGTAAAAGTGATTGTGCTTCTCATGTTCAACAGATTCGAGTACTACAAGAGGAATTGGAGAAATGCAAGTAAGTTATTTGTTAATTAAGTTTAATCATTATTCTGTGATGTGCGTTATATATAGTGGATACAGTTAGATTTTATAAATCATATGAAATTAAACTAAAGCTGTTCAACATCTTGCCAGCTGCTAGATAAAATCTGACAGTCTGATGTATTGATATCTTGTGGGCCCACTTTTAAATTGCAAACTGTCATGCACTGTCACACATATATACATGTGTATTTTCTTTTGCATCCAATGTAGGTTTTTGCGCATATTTTGTTGGTGTTCAATTAATTTGGGTAGGGGCAAAATCACACTAGAAATATTTTATACTGAAGCAGTTTCAAATGATTTTCACTCTGTTAAATCACATGACCCTAAAGTATTTTGCAACTACCGTAATTTCGGGTAAATAAGCCGCGGTGTATATGAGTTCAAAATTAAATTTTCGGCCCGCACGGTTTATACACCATGGCAGCACATGCGGCTTTTTTTTTTTTTTTTTTTGGCAGAGCAAAATTATGTAACAAAAACGTTGTTTTGGCTTGTCCCATTCTTTTTCCCGTGGAAAGATATCTCAATAGAGAGGTAATAGAATAATGATGTTACGGCCACGTGCAATAAATTCCACCCACCCCCTCTTAAAACAAGACATGACGATAATAGATTATAGGATTGAGGTTGGACAGGTAAGAGAGGGGTGACTCCGATAAAACTCGGAAAAAATCCGTGACGGGGGGGGGGGGAACTTCGCAGGGAATCGCCCTTGTTTCATGCTCCAAGCAAAAACTCTCTTTAAACTCACGACATCATCAGCTTCGCTCCAAAGCTAATGCAAGGACAGCACGTGCAAAATTTGTCAGTGACGTGTGCGTTCGTTGCATTCAGTTCGCCAAATTGCCTTTTCTCGAGTTTGCGTAGTTCTACGTTATCACGGAAAGTAAAATGACGCAACGCAGAAGTTATACTTCTAGTTTTAAGCTAATGGTAAATAAATATGTTTTTCCAAATCCTGGAAAAACATCAGAACTTCGACGATTATTTCGGTCTTCACTGAAGCAAACATTATTTCTAAAAACTGCAGTGAAATGCCAGAAGACAGCGAAAGTGATGTGGACGACCCTGAAGTTTTTTAGATGATAAACTTTTAAAACTTCTTAATTCGGACAGTAAAGTTTCCGATTTTGGTGGATTTGATTAAAAAAATGTGTACCATATATTTTCAGAATGTTGTGCGTGTATTTTTTAAATTCTTGAGGTATAAATGTTTTATAATTGGTTTAAGCGCCTTATGAATTCTTCGAGTAAAATTTTTATAAAATAGGTAATACGGTGAGTGTTATACTTAAGATTGAATCTTGTTTAACTGATATTTTTATTTATTAATAATTTGAAAGATCAGGTACTATATTTTTATCTACGTAATGTTTTCAAGATTCTGCGGTGGTACTCCCCACCTTACTGCGAAGGTGTGGCGTATACGGAGGTACGGCATTTCTGGTGATTTTTTTTTTGCATTCCACCCCTTTTTTTTTTTTATTGCTGCAGCATATACGCCAGTGCTGCTTATTTACCCGAAATTACGGTGCATAAAATTTATGCAGAACGAGCAAATCCCATAAGTATGAAAATGAAATGCAATGTACAAATAATAGTCAATATGACAGAACATGTAGAAAAAATGGAAATCATATTTTCTTGTACTGATTAATGTCTCAAGAAATATTGCAGGTTATCTTCAGCTGAATATATCAAAAAACATTACACATCTTCAACTGTTTAAATTAGTGCTACTCAATGACAGACTACAAAATGATTTTATTTGAGTCACTATTAGTAATTCAGGTTCCAGATTCATACATAATGTGTGCCAAATTATACAGAAGGAACTCATGCAAAAAAGTTCATTTTATTCCTCCTTTTTTTTTTTTTTTATCTCTTGAAAATTTTTTGTATTAAAGTGTTTATATATAAAATTTGTAAGGTCAGGTGATGCGTAACATCACAGCCTCTCCTTGAGAAATGTCAACCCCGCCTTCTTGTGGTGCATCCTGTTCCCACTAAAGGGGCTCTGACGACCGCCAATAGCGGTATAACTATACCATCGGGATCAGAGGAAATGCTATCCCACGCTGGCCAAGCGGGTTGGTGACCACTCACCAACCCGCTTGGCCAGCGTGGTGAGTTATGGCCAAACCCCTCCAAAATGATTCCACAACTTAAATCTTGGCCCTCAGTCTCCGGCAGCTAGAATGTACCTGGCCAAGGCAGCGGCCAGTGCGACATGAAGGCAAAGGGTGCTAAGAATCACCGGAGAACCGGACTAGGCTGCCATTTGATGCTGACCTTGGCTACGTTTAATGGACGCTCCCTATCTTCTGATTCAAGGCTTCATGAATTGGAAGAGGAACTACAAAGGATCAAGTGGGACATCGTCGGGCTAAGTGAGGTAAGGAGAAGAGAAGATCTCATTGAACTGAAAAGTGGACATCTCTTCTATCGTGGGACAGATACTGGCAGAACTAGTGGTGTTGGATTTATAATAAACAAGAAACTGAAGGATAAAGTTGTAGAAGTTGAAAATTCCTCTGACAGAGCTGCACGACTCGTTATCCAACTCTCGAGAAGATACAAGGCTCAGATTATTCAAACTTATGCACCCACCACAAGTCATCCTGAAGAAGAAATTGAAGAATTTTATGAGAAAATTCGTCATCTAAATAATAAAGGTAAGCAGCACTTGAAGGTAATTATGGGAGATTTCAATGCAAAAATAGGGCAACGGCAACAGAATGAAACTTCAGTAGGTAAATTCGGTCACGGCAACAGAAACCAGCGTGGAAATACTCTCATTGAGTTTGCAGAGGCAGAAGGGTTTTTCATCTTGAACTCCTTTTTCAAGAAAAAGCCACACAGGAACTGGACATGGAGACATCCAAATGGGACGACAAGTGAAATTGATTTTATTATGTGTAACAAAAAATTCGTCATAGAAGACTGCAGTGTGCTAAACAAGTTCAACATGGGTAGTGACCATAGATTGGTGAGATGTAAGATGCACCTCAACACTAAACTTGAACGTGGCAAGCTCATAAGACAAACAAAATGTATTGACATACCCAACCTTAAAAAACACCATAATACCTTCAAGTTGGAACTGAAGAACAGATTCTCTGCTTTAGAAGGCCTAACATCGGAAGAAGTGGATATTTCTGAAGTTAACAGAAAAGTAACCAAAGCTCTTATGGAAACAGACACAAAATTAGCTGGGTCTAAGAACAAGTTGCATGTGAACAAATTATCAGGAAAAACCAAAATGTTGATGCAAAAAAGAAGAGAGATGAGGACAACTAAAGAAGATGTGACTTCCAAAGTGGAATATATAGAGCTATGCAAGACAGTAAGAAAAAGCATCACTGAAGACGTAAGGAAATTCAACTGTGAACTAGTGAGGAAAGCAATTGAAAACAACCAAAGCCTAAAGATAGCAAAGGGACATCTCAGTAAGGGAAGAAAACATATTATGGCACTGAGAAAAGAAGATGGTACTGTAACAAGAAATAGAGGCGAAATTTCGACAAGAGTGAAAGATTTCTACTCCAAATTATATGAAAGGGATGATACATGTACTCCAGACATCATGAAAGGTACCAATACTAGAGTTCCTCCAGTCCTCCCAGCAGAAGTTGCACATGCAATCAAGAGCATGAAGCGGGGAAAAGCTCCAGGAGAAGATGGAATTACTGTAGACATCATACAAGAAGCAAGTGGAGAAATCGAAACAGTACTCGTCCAAATTTTCACTCGATGCCTCAATGAAGGGAAGATTCCTGAGGATTGGAACACCGCTACAATGATCCTGCTACATAAAAAAGGTGACATTGAGGATCTCGGGAACTACAGACCTATCAGCCTCCTATCAGTGGTTTATAAAATCTTCACTAAAGTTCTTTCACGCCGCTTGAAGGCAACACTGGACATGGCTCAACCGAGAGAACAAGCTGGATTCAGGAGTGGCTACAGCACAATAGATCATATCCATGTACTGAGAGAACTAATTGAAAGAGCGAGGGAATATGAACTTCCATTGTGCATGGCTTTTATCGATAATGAAAAGCCTTTGCTTTGGTGAAACCATCAGCAGTTACAATGGCTTTGAAATCCTGCAGTATTGAAGATGCATACATTAATATTATTAATAACATCTATGAAAATGCAAGTGCAAAGATTCGGCTGTTTGAAAATACAACACACATAAAAATTTGAAAAGGAGTGAGACAAGGTGACACCATATCTCCGAAGCTCTTTAATGCCACATTGGAGGGTGTCTTTCAGTCGCTGAGCTGGGAAAACAAGGGGATAAAGATTAATGGAGATTATCTAACCCACCTTCGTTTTGCTGATGACGTAGTCATTTTTGCAACTACCCCATCAGAGCTACAGAGTATGATCCAGGAACTTGCTGACAAGAGTAAAGAAATGGGATTAGAAATGAACTTTCAGAAGACAAAAGTGATGTTCAATGCTTTTTCAAGATATGAAGATTTATTGATTGATGGAGAAAAGCTGGAGATAACAGGCACGTACATTTATCTTGGACAGCAGATATCAAGTGAGGGTCACATTGATGAAGAAATTAATCGGCGTACAAAACTTGCCTGGAGAGCTTTTGGAAGAAACAGCATAATTTTCAAGAGCAATATGCCATTTTGTCTTAAAAGAAAAGTGTTTGATCAATGCATCCTTCCAGTGCTTACGTATGGTGCAGAGACGTGGACCTTAGCTAAAAGAGACATACAAAGGCTGCAGACAACTCAAAGAAGCATGGAGAGGTGCATACTTGGTGTAACCAGGAGAGATAAGAAGAGGAACTCGTGGATCCGAAAAATGACAAGAGTGGAAGACATCATGATCAGAGTTAAATCCCTGAAATGGCAATGGGCTGGACATACTGCCAGAAGGACATATCATCGACGGACAGCCGAAATTTTAGATTGGATTCCAAGGGACAGGAAAAGACCCAGAAGAAGACCACATGGGAGATGGGTGGATGAAATTCGAAAGTATGCAGGAGTGACATGGAGGAGACTGGCACAAGACAGACCGTTGTGGAGGAAACTTGGGGAGACCTTCGTCCAGCAGTGGAGTGATAATGGTTGACGATGATGATGATGTAAAATTAGAAAGTCACATGATAAAAGTTAACAACTTTGTTCTATAAAATTCTTCTTGCCTCATTAATAAAAGGTAACATTACAAAACTAAAAGTCATGACTCATGACTTAGCCAGTTGATCAGTGAAAATAAATCCAAAAGTAATATGCAATTGTTGATCCTGTTGCACAAGATGTCCAAGACATGTTTTCACATTTTTTTTTTTTTTTTTTTTTTTTTGAGACATTGTTGTCCATCTCAGTAAACTTGATGTTCTGTGGTTGTGAAGTTATATAGACTCCATTTTGGATCTGTTCATATGCAATTTTGACACAAGGTCTGTTAGATGTTCATGCTGCCTGCCATGTGTGATCTATTTTTAGTAACTATTTCTGCCACATTTTTCTTGTTAATTGTTTTTCCATTATTTCAACGTTTATCCACAATTTCCATGATGCAGTTATTCTTAGTTTTTTCTATTGCCATATTGTCTCTACATTAGGAAACACCATTTTGTTTTATGTTGAGTAATGCTTATAGTGCTTTCAAAATATAGTGTGCAATAATGATGTTGCAGTATTTTATTAATGAAGTAAATTGTTTTTTGTTGTTGTTGTTTTTTATTCCATGAATCTGCATATATGTTGATTCAGTCCATATTTTAAGCAGTTCTTTGATACTATGGTAAAACATCATGTTTTTTCTGTTATTTTTTGTGTTTAAAATAGGAATACAAGACTCCCATTTTGTTTAATACCTTTTTTCGTATTTAATTAAAACATTTTTGCCACTGATGTGTAATCAGTATCATATCATATTTATTGTGTATTTGTTTAATTGTTTTTATATGGATTTTACAGAAGTAAAGCCACAATATTTTCTCTCACTTTCAATTTTGTTTCATATATATTTTTCATTACTTTTCCATTGTAATTCTTGTCCTTTTTAATTTTTATTATTTAATGACTGAGTGGTCATTGATTTAAAACTCCCATGGAATTCACTCTGCAGATAAAAAGATGAGGCAAAATACATGAAATTATTACTGGGATATATGTAGGTTTCATTCGGACTTTGTGAATTATGTTGGTCTCATTTCTAGCTTTTTTCTTGTCTTCCAGGTCCAAAGTAAGAGTGATTGAAAGACAGAAGAAAATGTTATTGTTTTTTTAATGAAATCAGATCATTCATGCAGGTCATTCTGTGTGTAACAATCATTTTTTGATTGTTTGCTGTGTAGCCATCTCCTCATAAAATATATTAAAAAAATTTAATTCAGGGATCCAGATGAAAAATCACTTATTCTTCAGATAGCATCATGGATATCATAAAGAATTTTGTCACAAATGCAGGTATGGAAATAAATATAGAACTAATACCTTTACGAATACATCATGGTAATTAATGGTGAATCATTTCATTTCATGTTACATATTGAAATTAATAATTCTGAATAGTTAAGCATAAACATAAAAATTACAGCAAGGAAGATCAACGAACAGGCCTCGAGGAGATCAGACCAGCCTTGATCTCCCTAGGCTTAAGTCAAGACAAGAACATTGATATAACAGCCACAAAGTCAAAAAGGAAGCAAATATCAAATTAAACATTTAATCATTATATTGAATTAACAGCATATCAAGGAGAAAATAATGTTAAAGTAATGAAAAACATGAATTGTCCCCTTTACCCAATCCTCATTGTATATATCCCCCGTCCCTTGGTCACCGAATCTTCACCTGGTAAGTCCCTCGCATCCCCCCCCCCTCAGTCGAATAATCCCTGTCAATCAACCTCCCATTTTGCACTAATGAATGGATATCAGTTGTTAAGTAAGTAGTGTTTTAATTTCTTTTTAAAAAAATTGAAGTTATTAATAGATATTAATTCTGTAGGCAAAAGAGTTCCAAAACTTCAGACCAAAATAATCTAGCCTTTTTGTTTAGTAGTTTGTGTTCTAGGTGTAGTAAGTTTCAACAAAGCTTGGTTATGAATATTATAACGGTACATAGCAGTATTAATTTCTATGAGCTCCTGTCCAAGATTCAATTTAATTCGTTTGTACATAATTTTGCCTAAGTTAAAGTGAAACAGTTGCTGAATTGTTAGAATATTTTATTTGTTTGGGTTGGCTCTGGAATATCTGAAACTGTTTTGCCCTAGTAAGTTGTCACCATTTAAATTATGTTTAAAATCTATTAATTGAATGTATTTATTTTGAAGAATTTGTAATTGATTAATATTTGTAAGTGTTGTTTGACCCCAGGATAGTAAGCAGTAATCGAAGTGTGGATGAATTAATGTATAATATAATAATTTTAATGCTTTAACAGATAGATTTGTTAGTATATGACTAATTATTCCTATATTTCTGGATTTTTTAATTTTTTTTATAAAATGTCTATATGCAGATTCCATTTTAAATCATTGTGAAAAACAATACCCAGATAAGTAAGATTATTAACTAACTCAATCTGATTATTTTGAATGGAAACATTAAAATCAAAAGTTTGATTAGGCTTTAGTCTGGAAAAAAGTAAGGCTTTATTTAGATTTATTGTAATTAATTACTAATTCATTGGAAGACAACCAGTCAGTGTACTTCGATACTTCTGTAGTGGATAGAAATATTATTTCACTAATAGTTGGTTCCAAAAAGAGGAGTGTTGTATCATCAGTGTTAAAGAATAAGGTTTGAGTTAGATTTAATATTAAAGATATCATTAATATATACACTGAAGTGCCAGAAAAAACTGGTACACCAGTCTAATACTTGGTAGGTCCCCCACGGGAGTGCAGGACTGCAGAAATACGACAGGGCATGGACTCCATTAGCTTCTGGAAATATGCTGTAAGCAATACACACCATACTTCTTGCAGAGCGTTCCACAATTCAGGTGTATTCCGAAGTCTCGGATTCCTGTGTTCGATAGCGCGTTGCATGGCATCCCAAATGTGTTCTATCACGTTCAAATCTGGGGACTTGAGTGGAAATGGCAACACCCCAAACTCAAATGAATGCTCCTCTAACCATAATGTGGCATCTCGACACTTGTGTGGAGTTGCATTGTCCTGTTGGAACAGGCCCAACCCATCAGCATGAATGCAGGACATGAACGGGGGTGCCTCATCAGAAAGGATGTGCACATAGCATTGGCCGGTCACAGACGTTTGTAGACGTACCAGGGGTCCCAGTGAAGTCCAGCTAAACACACCCCATACCATTATGGACCCCCAACCAGCCGGTACAGTTCCCTGTTGACAGGCGGGATCCATGGCTTCATGGGGTTTCTCCACACACAAATCCTTCCATCTGCCCGATACAGTTGGAAACCCGACTCGTCAGACCAAGCTACTCGTTTACAGTCATCAAGTGTCCACTGGCAGTGTTGCTGTGCCCAAACAAGGCGCATAACTCTTTGTCGTGCACCCATCAAGGGGACTTAAGTTGGGCATCGGCTCTCAAAGCCCATATCGTGCAGGGTATGTTGCACAGTCCGGATGCTGATGCTTGTTGAGGCTCCAGCATTGAATTCCGATGATACCTATGAGAGTGTTGCACGCCTATCACATGAAACGATTCTTGACAGCCAACGATGGTCACGCTCACCCAATGTCTTTATATGGCCACACTGGTATCGTAGGTTGGAGGTTTTGCCGAATTCTTGTAGTCACGGTACACCCTTGCAAAGGTCGTCCATGAAAATCCGAACTTCGTTTCTACCTCCGAAATACTATGACACAACTCACGAGCGCCAACTATGACACCGCACTGAAAATAGCTTAAATCGTTATTACAGGACAATTCTGAAAATCTGCACAACTTGTTTCCAGAGGTTGTGCAGATTTTAGAATTTTGCGGATTTTAGAGAACCTGTGTGTGTTTAAACACACACAGGTTCTCTAAACTATATAATACTAATTCAAATAGGATGGTACGTATGTATGTATTACAGGCTTTCATTTGTTTAATAAAAATAATTAGTAAAATTAATTAGTAATATGTATTTAATACTGTAATTAGTAATTGGAATTTATGTAGATATATGTACAGTATTTAATAAGTAAAATATAGGGAACAAATTCATAATACAGTACTATATTAATTAATTGAATTTTTATTTACGAAATACTGTGTATGTCAATCAAACATTCTGACTGGCAAACATTCCATCAAAAAAAAAAAAAATAAACTAATGCTAAGTGAGCTTGAAGTGATGAACACAATTGCATAATGAAAGTGCTGATCGCTTTTTAAATCTAGCAGGGGGCACATTTCTCTGTAGTTGAATTAATTTTATCATTGTTTTGACATTACAGTAAAGTAATTGCATCGCGGTAAACATCATACGTATTTATATACCCCCCCCCCCTTTTAATTTCACTAGCGTGCGGCACTGGGGTTTGAAATGCGGGAATTGTTTGAAAAAGCATATTTTTATTTATACAGTATTCAACAAATATCCATAGTGTAGCATACAAAGGAAAGAGCAGCTTATCAACTTTGAAACAAAACTTGTTGTTGTCCGCTAAATTCAACAAGTGAGATGGTGGGGAAAGCAGGAGGGTTCCCCATCTCCCATAACTGCATTACGTAAGAGCAGGGTTTCCTGTTTGTTACAATATGTTTGCCAGTAGACTGGATAAAAAAATAAGAAAACTCATCATTGTCAATTCTTTATGAAACTGGCTGAAATTTTTACACACTCCATAATCAGCTAAGAGTAGTCAACTCTCAAAATTTTGCTTTAATTGGTTAAAAACTTTTTTAATTAGCCATGAACATTTTTATTAAGAGATTTACGAGGGAGGGGCACACAGGAATGTTTAATTAAAATTTTCATGGCTAGTTTAAAAAGTTATTAAACAATTCAGGCGAAATTTTGCAGATCCATTCGTAACAAGGATTTATGGTGCTTATAGAAATTTCAGACAGCTGTCTGAAAAATTCGCGAAAATGTATTTTTGCGTTTTTCATTTAAGGTCAGCAATCATGTGAGCTGAAGAAGAAGTTTTTCCCTCTTGCTCTTGTCTCATTCTGCTGGCCTCACCCAATATCACCCTCCCCTTTTCTGCCATCTATCTCCCCCAGTTCACTAAAACACTTGAAAGCGGCCAACATACACACACACACACACGCACCTTCCCTCCCTCCCTCCCTATATGTCGAACTCCTAGCAGTTAACAAAACTAAGTCATGGATTCTCAGTACGGAGACTGCGCACACGCGGGAGATGTAAGATTAAATGTTTGATTTTTATCCACATAAAAATAAAAATGAGCAGATTTCTTAATGGTAACAAGGATTAAAAAACAAACAAAACACAATTTTTAGCATTCGTTTTCTGACGATTCAGTTGAACTTTTTTTTGGCATATTGTGCTTGTCGCGATTTGGTGAAAAAGTGATGGGCAGCTTAAACACTGTCAGCTGGGCAGGCGCCCACCAAACAGTCTCAAGGGAGAACACTATTACGTATATCATTAGTAATATTTTTCAAATAGAGAAAACACATAAAATATTTTAAAAACCTTTAAAAATATCTTAAACATTTTTTTTTTTTTTTTTTTTGTCAGCTGGAAAATAAAAAAATTTCGATTTTGGAAACCTTTTTTTTTTTTTTACCAGTCTGTTAACTGTGACCGATGTTCGAATCCACGCGGATTTTAGGAGTGCGTGTACTTGTCATTATCATGCCGAAAACAGCTCTACTAAGATAGTTCTTAAACAAAATATAAGTTGAACCTCTAAAACCTAGCTTATGTAATTTTGATAATAAAATGTTATGGTTTAGTGTAATAAGGTTATTTAAAAAAATGTGTTATTTGCTGAATGTGCAATACAGCTAATTCAGTAGATTTATTTAGTTGAAAACCAAATTGATTTTGATTAATAATGTTATATTTTTTTAGATATGTAACCATTCTGTTATGAAGTAGTTTTTCCAAAATTTTAGAAAATATGGAAAGGTTCCCAATGAGTTGATAATTATTAATATCATTTTTTGATCTTGATTTATATTTAGGTACTACTTTAGTAATTTTCAAATCATCAGGAAAATTTCCTGTTTGAAACACTAAATTAAAAGTTACAAGTAGAGGATCAACAATGATCTCAGCCACATGTTTAACTACCATGGGGTGAATATCATCTGGTCCTGGACCAGAACTGGATTTGATTTGATTTGATATAGTTCTTTTAATTATTCCTCACGGGTAATGCTTGATAAGTAAAAAGTATTTGCTGAGTACGATTGTTTGAGATTATTTGTAAAGTCTGTATCAACAGTGTTTAAATTTTGCTTGGTAGTTATTGGAATTGTGACGAAATGGTTATTGAGTAATGTCACTATTTTGTTTTTGTCATTAATTTTGATATTGTTTGAGTCAGTTAGGCACTCTATTGGGGTATTATTAGGTCTCTTTCCAAGTAAAAGGTTGAGATATTTCCAAGTGAGCTTTGAAGAGTTTTGAGAAAAAATATTTGTATAATAGTTGAGCTTAGCCATCCTGATTTTAGAATTTAAATTATTTCTGTATATTTTGAAGTTTGTAAAATCTGTTCCTTCATTTTTAAGAATTTTGAATAGTGGTTTTTTATTGATATTATTTATTAAGGTGTTTGTTATCCAGGGCTTTTGATATTTTTTATGTGATTTACTACTATTTGTAACTATAACAAAAGTATTGTCATAAAGTTCTTTGAAAATTTTATAAAATGCTTTCTACATTGTAGTAGGTGAGTCATTATTTATAATATCATGCCAGTTAATGTCACCAAGTTTAGTTTTAAATTAGTCCTACTTCCTTGCATTTATTAATTGTATTTTATACCGTTCATGTGTTCTAATGCATTGAGGGGAAGAATTGTGTATGAAAAAAAATTGGCAAATGATCACTAATATGATGTTGAAGGATGCCAGATATAGTGGGATCTACCTATATATTAGTAATACACAAGTCAATCGTAGTTGCGTTGTGGGCATTATTCTTGTTGGGGATAGTATTGTATTTATAAAACCAGACGATTGGAGTGTAAGATTAAATTTTTAAATTAAGATTAAGGTATCTTTGTATGTACATGGCAGCCATACAAACAGATTATTTTTTTCTGCACAGAAACACCATATTAATTGCTTCTCGTGTAGCCATCTTCTCAGAAAACTTAAAATTGCATCACCTTGGTAGAAAAAATATTGGGAGATGTGGGTTTGATTTCCACTCCAGGGCATTGCAATTTTCAGATTTCCGTAGGAGAAGTCTATTATAGTAAGCAGTTGCATATGGCACTTCTGTGTAGAAAAAATAGTCTGCCTGTATGACTGCCTTGTATTAGGTGTACAAATAAGTTTTAAAGCATTTTTTTATTTTTGTGTGACTTATACCAGTAATTTACATATCGAACATTCCCCTGCATATTGTTGTCATGTGACCGTAACTGGTCCAGAGTATGAAATGTGACAAAGAAATTTGCTCAAGAGTCAAACACACTTGCACATTGGTAGGTGAAAGCTGGCAAGCAATATTGCATTTATTCGACACTGCATTCGTTACAAATTCCATCAAGGAAAAAATGCTGCAAAAGCATGTGCATCAATCTGTTCTGTTCTGGGGGAAAATTTTGTTTCGTAAAGCACTTGTGAGTTTTGGTTTAGACTATTTAAAGCAGGTGATTTTGATGTTAGTGATCGAGAACGTAGCAGCACCATGCCGAAGGTTGCACATGAGAAACTGCCAGCATCGCTGGATGAAGATTCGTCTCAAACGCAAAAAGAACTAGCTGAACAACTGAGGGTGACTCAACAAACCATTTCGAATCGTTTACGCGCAACGGGGAAGATTCAGAAGGAAGGAAAAGTGGTGTCACATTACTTGAGCCAGATGAACAAGTGATGAGCGTGTCATAAAGTGTTTGAATCTGTTGAATAAACAACAGAAAGTCTTTCCTGTGGAAAATCATTACGGTTGATGAAAAGTGGATATAGTACGACAATCCCAAACGCAAAGAATACTGAAAAGACCCCGGTGAAGCAACGACTTCGACACTGAAATGCAATATTCACTCCTAGGAAGTTCTGATGTGCATCTGGTGGATATGAAGGGTTTGCTCTATTATGAACTATTGGAACAGAGTCAAACTGTTACTGCTGATCGCTACAAGCAACAATTGCCGTGATTGAACCAGGAAATCTGTCGGAAACGTCATTTCACCGGCAAAGGATTGCCTCCCGTGAAATTACTGCTTGACAACGCTAGGTCACATATTGCGAAATCGGTCAAGGAAATGTTATTGATGCTTGGCTGGGAAGTTTTGGAGCACCTGGCATATATAGTCCCAACATAGCCCCTTCAGACTATCATTTATTTGTTCCAATCGATGCAACATGGTTTGTCTGCTGTACGGTTCTGGACATGTGACGAAGTGCAAAAATGGGTTGACAACTTCATCGCATCACATGACAAAGTGTTCTTCATGGCTGGAATCCATCTGCTGCCCAACCGATAGCGGAAGGTGTTAGATAATGATGGCGCATATTTTGATTCATAAAGGTATTGTTTTCTCTCAAATTACATGTTGCGTTGTTTTAAAACACTTTAAAACTTATTTGTACACCTAATATATATGAAGGCATTAATTTCCATATTGCTGGTTATTTAGATATCATTTCACAGGGGCATAACTAACATGAGGCAGAAAACTCATCTGCCTTAGGGTCCCATAAACTCACAGGCTTCCTTGTTTTTCTTATGAGGTCCTAATTATGTATAAACTTTATAGCATTCTTATTTTTTAACCTTGATTTGACGTTTTCAGGGGAAGAGGTGGGGAGCTACTTGTATTTTTAGCACATCTTTTGTAAAAAAAGATCGTGCTTATGTTATTGGTTTGTCCGTCTGTCCGTCCCCACGATATCTCTGCAACTATCAGTCAGATTTGAAACATTCTTTTTGCATTGGGAAGCTTGAAATATGCGAATGACGATCTTTCATTTTTTTTTATTTTTTTTTTTTTTTTTACGATGTACAATTTCACCGCTAGATACGTACATGCAGATGATGTTGAATTCAAAAATATGTTTTATTCCACATATTTGCTTCTAAACACCCGATTGAAAAAGTTATTTCATCTTTCGATTCCATTTATGTCGAAGAGTATTTTAGATATAGTTACTTTTTCAAATTGCGCATAGATTTTTCACTAGGGGCGTAAAAGTAAATTACATTTTCCCCAATAACTCTTCTTCTAAAACTCCGATTTGAAAAATTTCTTCTTCAGCGGATACACCTCCTGATGCAACATCTTTTGCATATAATTTCATACCTGCCAGATTTTACGATTTTCCCGTAAAATTTACAGAAACGTGACTTGTTTTACGGGCACAATGTTAATTTTATGGATTTGGTGATTTCCCCGAGATTTATTTTCCTTTTTCTGATGATTTTACACCCGCTATTCAAACTTTTTTATTTAACTTAATCCATTTAAAGTAAAGCGCCGATGTAAACTAGGAACAACTTTTAAATTATTATAATAAGCTTATTCGTAATGTGTTTATGTGGGAACATTTGCAGCAGTTTTCCCACGTGTTAGGTTTTGTGTTGTTTCAAACACTAAAACTTGTGCCCCGCGTAAACTGATAAGGATAACAACCAGCTGGGCTTGTTTAACCTTGGGGCTTGGTTCTCTCTCTTGCTGCCCCCTCCTCCCTCGCCTTTTCAGGCAATGCATTCTTTGTCCCCCGGGTCGCAACTTCTGAGGAGGCCAAAGTGGGGTGCGACCTGCATTGGAGCAAGCACTTGAGAGCAGGTGTTTTTGCTACTCCCAGTTCGAAATGCGATCTCAAAACGTAGTTATCGTAGAAAAAAAAAATTCAAACGGATTTTAAATTTGTGTAATTTTTAAGCCCAAATCTATACCCAACTTGACAAAATTAAGCAAAAGCTGTCAGTTTTGTAAAATTGAAAATGCATTGGGTCATGGTTTCGTAACTTCTTCTCTGGTAATAAATTTGACCTAACGAAAGAATGCTAAGAGGAAGTTAAAAAAAATAATAAGTCCAATGTTCATTCTAGCCGTGCTTCTCCAGCAGTGATTTATTTTGCTCATCCGTTAGTAAGTTTGTACGCTTTCCAACCGTGCTTTGTTCATCTTTCGATAATGTGCATAAAAATATGTTGGCTTGATTCAACCAAATTAATATGTTGTGGTACTATTTTTTCCTCTGCAAATTGCATCTCTTTAAACTGTTACTGTTTTACTATAGCAGTTTTACTTGCATTTTTTTTTTCAATTGTCAATAAATTTAGTATTAGTGATTCTCTATGAGCAGCAATATAAAGGAGGGGGGAGTACTATAAAACTTTGTGATGCATATTATGCAGAGTTTCCTGTGTATACAAAATCTTCAAAAAAATGAAAAATATGCATTTTGCTCTATGTGTCGATGTCATTTCAGCGTTTCGCATGGTAAAAAGAATTATATCACTAATCATATAGCGCCAGGCATAAATCTAATGTTGACTGCATGGAAAAAAAAATACAAAATTAACTTCCTTTGTTAAAAGTTATAATGAACTGGATGCGATTCCTGCGAAGTATTTATTCACTTCGTTTTTAGTTGAGCATAATTTACCAATTAGTGTCCCTCAGTCACTCATTTATTTCATTTGACTGTCTCATTGTCCGTCTCTCCGTAAGATAATCCTAGCATGAAAATGGTTCATTTTTGAAAACATTTTAGTTTGTTCCGTGATGGCATGGGATATGATCCTATTGGATTTGGGGGTCAAAGGGTGGGACATCCTTCCCTTGAGATGCAAACCTCCATAAAAATAAATTTTTATCTCTTTATAGATCATGATAGCATAGTAATGAGAAATTATGTATAGATTCTATTTAAATCGAAATAAACGTGATGATAAATTCAAACATCTGTAGTCATATCAATTAAAAGTTGATACTTGTTTCAAAGGTAACATATCGTTTTTTAATCGATATGTTCAGTACATTTAATCAATATGCGCGACAAGTAATTTCATTGAATATATCGATTAAAAATGTCATCGAACATATCGATTATTTTTTTTTTTTTTTTTACGTATTTCGGTTTCTGAAAGTTGGCAGGTATGTAATTTCAAATTTTTGGTAAAGAACACTTTGGCCACCAGGGGCATAAGTGTTAATTTTTGCTTCTGGTGTATTTGCCATAAAATCTGAGCTTCTAAAACATCGATTGAAAAAATTCTTTCGTTGACTGATGCCACTCGCATCGATAAACCTTTTCAGAAAGTTTTCTTCTTAAAATATTCCACAGTTTCTCCGCCAAGGGGTGTAGATGTATATCTTATTTTTGTCAGTATCTCTACTTCTAGGAGTCCGATTTGAAAAATTCCTTCTTTGTTGGATAGTGTTTTCACTGTGACATGTTTTTCATATAATTTCAAAATGTTCAAGTAATTCTTAGACTGTCCGCTAGGGGCGCAGAGGTAAATTGTGTTTACCCCTATATCTCTGCTTCTAAATCTTAGATTTGAAAAATTCTTTCTGCACCGGATACAGCTCCTGATAAGAAATTGTTTGCACATAATTTCTAATATTTGTAAAAAAAAAAAATGATTTGGCCACCAGGGAGCGTAAATCTTAATTTCTCATTCTGATGTATTTGCAGCAAAATATGAGCTTCTAAATTCTCGATTGAAAAAAATGTCGCATGTAGACTGATACTACTCATGTCGACAAACCTTTTAGAAACATTTTCTTCTTAAAATAATGCATGGTTTCTATGCCAGGGGGCGTAGATGTATATCTTATTTTTGCCAATATCTCTACTTCTAGGAGTCCGATTTGAAAAATTCCTTCTTTGTTGTATGCTGTTTCCGATGCGAAATGTTTTCCCTATAAATTCAAAATTTTGAAGTAAATCATATACTTTCCGCTAGGGGGCACAAAGGTAAATTGCGTTTTCTACTTCTAAAACTCCGATTTGAAAAATTCTTCCTGTATCGCATACAAGACCTGATGGAAAATATTTTTCACATAATTTCTAAAAGAATGGTATGGCCACCAGAGGGCATAAGTGTTCATTTCTGATTCTGATGTATTTGTAGCAAAATCTGGTCTCCTGAAAACTCGACTAATTTTTTTTTTTCTTGCACCGACACCGCTCATATGAGAAAACCTTTTGAGAATACTTTCTTCCTAAAATAATGCATGGTTTTCTCACCAGGGGATGTAAAGTCACATCTTATTTTTGTTGATATCTCTGTTTCTAAGAGTCCGATTTGAAACATTCTTTCGGTGTTGTAGAGCGTTTCCGATGCGAAATGTTTCTCATATAAATTCATGTTTTTCTTAACGCACAAGTCTGCAACCAGAGGGCGTAAGCTTAAGATTCCGTTTACAGCAATATCTGTGGGATTAAAAACCCGATTGAAAAACTTCTTTCTTCTGTCAGATACTGTTGTTTTCCATACCGGTTCCATTGACTTTGAATAGCTTTGATAAATTTAATTTGTGTCAGAACAGATTCAAAAGACGTGCTTATTACACCCAAAAATTCGCTCTTATCTTTCTTGTTTAACCTCAATTTGATGTTTTCAAGAAAAGAGGTAAGGGCTACTTGCATGTTTTAGTAGTGCCAATACTGTTAGAGAAGCCCAAAACACTACCAGCATCCCCCCATCCCCCACTCTCACACACTTCATTTTAGTATTTATAGATCTGTAGAAGAACTGAAGAACAGATTCTCTGCTTTAGAAGGCCTAACATCGGAAGAAGTGGATATTTCTGAAGTTAACAGAAAAGTAACCAAAGCTCTTATGGAAACAGCAACAAAATTAGCTGGGTCTAAGAACAAATTGCATGTGAACAAATTATCAGGAAAAACCAAAATTTTGATGCAAAAAAGAAGAGAGATGAGGACAACTAAAGAAGATGTGACTTCCAAAGTGGAATATATAGAGCTATGCAAGACAGTACGAAAAAGTATCACTGAAGACGTAAGGAAATTCAACTGTGAACTAGTAAGGAAAGCAATTGAAAACAACCAAAGCCTAAAGATAGCAAAGGGACATCTCAGTAAGGGAAAAAAACAGATTATGGCACTGAGAAAAGAAGATGGTTCTGTAACAAGAAATAGAGGCGAAATTTTGACAAGAGTGAAAGATTTCTACTCCAAATTATATGAAAGGGATGATACATGTACTCCAGGCATCATGAAAGGTACCAGAGTTCTTCCAGTCCTTTCAGCAGAAGTTGCACATGCAATCAAGAACATGAAGCGGGAAAAACTCCAGGAGAAGATGGAATTACTGTAGACATCGTACAAGAAGCAAGTGGAGAAATCGAAACAGTACTCGCCCAAATTTTCACTCGATGCCTTAATGAAGGGAAAATTCCTGAGGATTGGAACAACGCTACAATGATCTTGCTACATAAAAAAGGTGACATTGAGGATCTCAGGAACTACAGACCTATCAGCCTCCTATCAGTGGTTTATAAAATCTTCACTAAAGTTCTTTCACACCGCTTGAAGGTAACACTGGACATGGCTCAATCGAGAGAACAAGCTGGATTCAGGAGTGGCTACAGCACAATAGATCATATCCACGTACTGAGAGAACTAATTGAAAGAGCGAGGGAATATGAACTTCCATTGTGCATGACTTTTATCGATTATGAAAAGGCCTTTGATTCGGTGAAACCATCAGCAGTTGCAATGGCTCTGAAATCCTGCGGTATTGAAGATGCATACATTAATATTATTAATAACATCTATGAAAATGCAAGTGCAAAGATTCTGCTATTTGAAAATACAACACACATAAAAATTGGAAAAGGAGTGAGACAAGGTGACACCATATCTCCGAAGCTCTTTAATGCTACATTGGAAAATGTCTTTCAATCACTGAACTGGGAAAACAAAGGGATAAAGATTAATGAAGATTATCTAACCCACCTTCGTTTTGCTGATGACATAGTCATTTTTGCAATTACCCCATCAGAGCTACAGAGTATGATGCAGGAACTTGCTGACAAGAGTAAAGAAGTGGGATTAAAAATGAACTTTCAGAAGACAAAAGTGATGTTCAATGCTTTTACAAGAAATGAAGACTTATCGATTGATGGAGAAAAGCTGGAGATAACAGACACGTACGTTTATCTTGGACAGCAGATATCAAGTGAGGGTCGCATTGATGAAAAAATTAATCGGCGTACAAAACTTGCCTGGAGAGCTTTTGGAAGAAACAGCATAATTTTCAAGAGCAATATGCCATTATGTCTTAAAAGAAAAGTGTTTGATCAATGCATCCTTCCAGTGCTTACGTATGGTGCAGAGACATGGACCTTAGCTAAAAGAGACATACAAAGGCTGCAGACAACTCAAAGAAGCATGGAGAGGTGCATGCTTGGTGTAACCAGGAGAGATAAGAAGAGGAACACGTGGATCCGAAAAATGACAAGAGTGGAAGACATCATGATCAGAGTTAAATCCCTGAAATGGCAATGGGCTGGACATACTGCCAGAAGAACAGACCATCGATGGACAGCCGAAATTTTAGATTGGATTCCAAGGGACAGGAAAAGACCCAGAAGAAGACCACATGGAAGATGGGTGGATGAAATTCGAAAGTATGCGGGAGTGACATGGAGGAGACTGGCACAAGACAGACCGTTGTGGAGGAAACTTGGGGAGACCTTCGTCCAGCAGTGAATTGATAATGGTTGACAATGATGATGATGATGATGAGAAAGCTAACACAGAATGAAACTGTACAATGTTTACTAATTCTTACTTATGGATCAGAGACATGGATCTTAACTAAAGACATACAGAGGATGCAAACAACTCAAAGAAGTGTGAAGCGTGGAAATGCATTCTGGTTGTAAATAGGAAAGATAAGAACTCGTGGAAAATGACAAGAATTGATGGCATTATCATCAAAGTACAGACCCTGAAGTAGAAATGGCTAGAAGAACTGACCATCGTTGGACAATTGAAATACTATATTTGATATCAAGGAATAGGGGAAGACCATGCTGGAGATCAGTGGATGAAATTTGAAAACATACTGTAGTGACTTCAGAGAGAATTACTCAAGACAGAGTGGTGAAAGAGGCTTGGGGAGACCTTCATCTAGCAGTGGATTGAAAATGATTGATAATGATTATGATATATGTATACATTTATGAAGAAGCTGATGTTTATATACAATGCCTACAGCAGTCAGATCACTCTTTTGTTGGCAATCTTATGTAATTGCACGTGATTTGATCAGCTGTAGCTGGGTACTGCTGTAATGTCTTTACAATAGTTTGATAAAGAAATTTCTTATTCTTAATATCTCCTCTGCTATTTCTAGCACCCTATAATATATAAAATTTGTACCATTGTACTTAGTAGTTTACTACTAAGTCTACATGTTTGAAATTTCCCGTGTTTTAAGAGGTAGGGGACTCAGTTCAATCTCCTGCCTCTGGGCACAGAATCTGAAATTATGCCTCTGATCATTCATGTTGTGAGAATATAGAAGTTGTAGGTCTTAGGTCTCATTTGAAACTAGTTTTTCAATTTCTTGTATAATTTTAGGAGTGGGGTGATTCAGTTTATAGTGCTAGACTTTCATCTATGGAACTTATTATAATATGTGAAGTAACCATTATGTATACAGATTAGTATGTATAGGGGTTTATCAAAATGATGGAAACACCAACTGTGACTGGAGTACACACAAAATGCACTGTATACAAATCACAGAGGCATCACCAGCAGTGTGAGGTACATAAAGGGGCGCAGTATGATGTCTACTATCATGAAACAGCTGTTGTGGAGTTATTGTTGACAAGGTCAAATCTCAGTTACCTCAAAAAAGACATGATTATTGGTGCATGTCTTGCAGGAGCTCAGTGACTGGAACGGCAGAAATAGTAGGTGTAACATGAACTGTATTAAGGATTATGACTACCTATCAAAATGGACATGGGGTTGCTTCCTATCATGCAAATTGTGGATGCCATACAAAGATGTCAAATAAGGATAGGTGAACATTGGCATGGATTGTACAGTGGAAGCACAGGACCACTGCACCACAAATTGCAGCAAAGTTGAACACCAGTCGGAATGATCTGGTTTCCATCAAAACAGTCTGTTGGGAACTCTGTGTCAGTATTTATGGTTGTGCTGCAATCCACAAACTTCTGATTACTAACATCAATGCAACAAAATGTGGAAGTTGGTGCAAAGCCCCAACTGTTTGGTTCTGAATAGGAATATGAGGTGCAGCAGTACATATAAACTGGGATGCTAAAGACTGGAAACTTGTCATCTTGTCTGATGAATCGTGCTTCATATTGTTTCCCACCAGTATTAGAGTGCACATCTGACAAAAACCTGGTGAGGCATAGCATCCTGACTGTTTGGTTCTGACTATGAATCATGGAGGTGGATCTCCGATGCCATAAGGTGCTATATCATGACATTCGTAAGGGCCATTGGTTATTCTGCAGGATTGTGTTGTATCTGCAACATACAAATCCATTCTTGTGAGGACCACCTGCACCCAATGTTGCAGACATTGTTCCCTTAATGACCGTCCCTGGTTTCCAGCAGATAATGCACCCATGCATTATATGAGAAATGCCAAGGGAAATCATGAAAGGACCAGATTTGGGAAGAATGTCTACATGAGAAAAAGATTGAGTATGAAGTTAAGTTCAAAAGGTCTTGTGTGTGATGGATGTCAGTGAAGCTCAAGCTGTGTGCCATAATTGCTGTAAATGGAGATGTTTGATACATCAAACATTAAGTAAAATAGAGTTCCATCAGTTGAACATTAATCTAGTAGATGGACTTTTTCGAGGAGCTAACCTCTGAATCTCAAAGAACAGCTTAGCACATTCGCTGTGGCAACATGTTTTGGCGATTATTATTATTTTTTTTTTTTTTTGTGGTACGTTACGACCCACCGGTGGGGTCGTAACTTTTTCGATACAGTGCTGTACGACACACCAGTGGGTAGTTTAAAGTTATATACGTAAAGTGACTGATATCCACTACAGATTTATGTATATTAACTTTTTTTCTTCCTCCTCTGAAAAATGTAGAAGTTAACGCGTTACGACCCATGGGTGGGTCGTAATGCAGTGAACGTGTTAATGATATGCATGTATCTAAAATTGCAAGCTATTTGGTTAAGATTTTTCTGCTATACAATCAACAGATATCAAGCGAGAGTCACATTGATAAAGAAATTAATTAGCGTATAAAACTGGACTGGAAAGCTTTTGAAAGAAACAGTGCAATTTTCAAGAGCAATATGTCATTATGTCTTGAAAGAAAAGTGTTTAACACTTTTACTGTCATGCGACGCCGAACGGTTTCATACAATACTTGGCCCAAGTGCCGACGATGCCGAACGCAGTCGGAATCATGGCTTCATATTTCGCTTCCTAAAACCTTCGGCACTTGAAGAGAGTTATGTATTTTGTTACTGGCACTGAAAATGAGTCTCCACTGTCTAAAAGTGACCGCAGTTTTGGGATAACTTATTTTTTCCCACATGGTTTAGGGAAGGGAAAGTAAGTTGACTTCCCATAGACTTAACACAGCGCACGCTTTTCACTGCAATGTTTATTTTCCTTTGAACGGCACTGGTTTTGTGGTGAAGGGAATTTTCAATAAATAAATGCTTGAGTGGCAATAAAAAGCATTTGCCACTTAGAGTTTATACATCACAGGGAGGCTTATTGAGGAGGCTAAAGGGATTTCAAAGAAACCCATATTCACTTCAATACTTAGTTTTGCGGAAACAATGGATATATTCGGATGCACTATCACCGATCCCTCTCAACCAAAAGTTCCTCGGCGGGCACATTCTTCCATGAAAATAGGAGATGATGCTGATAATCTATCATCAAGTACAGAAACTTATTCTTTTACTAGTTGTAGTACAACCAGCAGTGAAAGTGAGAATGAAGAATGCTGTGTTCTTTCTCATACTCCACCTCAGCGGATTTTGGCAACACATTGGTGCCATGGTCCTGACATCATGAGAAGAATTCCGTTCACTGGTGTACCAGGACTGAAAATTTCAAGAAAAAAACATATTCATATGATGGGTACTGAGCCAATCGATTTTTTTAATCTTTTTGCAAATGAGGATTTTTACGATCTATTAGTTAGGGAAAGTAATGCATATGCTGTAGAAGTGTTTATCTCAGGAGTTACTGAAGGTTCACGAATAAATGAATGGAAGGATGTGTCGGTAGATGAGATGAAAGTTTTTCTGGCCTTCTGTTTTATATGGGCATTGTACAAATGCCCCATCTCCAAGATTACTGGAAAACAGATCCATTATTCAAAATGGACTGCTTTTCTTCAAATATGAGCAGGAATAGTTTCCTTCTGATCATGCGGTGCCTTCATTTTGCAAGAAATCCTCAACCTGGTGAAACGATTAGAACCAACCGCCCTGGAAAAGAACTTACGATTGATGAATCAATGGTTTTATGGAGAGGTCGTTTGATTTTCAAATAGTACATGAAAGGAAAACATCATAAATATGGGGTGAAACTTCATATGCTAACGGAACCAAATGATATGATTCTAAAAGCTTTGGTTTACACAGGGCAACTGGACACCCTGGGGGGAGGTCATGCTGCTAATTTAGTTTTTAAATTGATGGAAGGGAAGCTAAATGTTGGTCATGCTATTTATATAGATAATTTTTATAATAGTTACAATCTTGCATTGCAGTTGTTGAACAATGACACTTATTGCACTGGAACTCTCCATGCAGACCGACGAGATCTTCCTAAGGATGTCACGAAAGCTGAACTTTTGAAGGGGGAACGGAAATGCCAATATTCTAATGCTGTTGCAGTGTGCAAATGGAAAGATAAAAGGGGTTTTCTCTTCATTACCACGGAGTTTGAGGATGATTTAGTTCAAACTGTAAATAAAAAGGGGACAGATAAAAGAAAAACCAAAGACTGAATAGTGCTATTTTTCAACTATAATAAATTTGTCAGGGGTAGATTGTCAAGATCAAATGCTAGCATACTATCCTTGTGATAGGAAAACCATAAGATGGTACAAGAAGCTGGGAATACATTATTTTATATGATGATAATCGCTTCCCACAACTTGTATAATAAATTCTCAGGGGAAAAGATAAGCCTCTACGATTTTAGGCTATCCGTTGTACGTCAACATTTGAATCGAAAACCATCAACTTCCTGAGCGAAGATATCTAAATCATTAAAAGTATGTGACCATCTTCCAGTCAAAAAATACAATACAAAACAAAACAAAAAAAAGGGGACGTTTTTGAGGAGACGATGCAAAATTTGTTCTGCCAAAGGGATTCGCAGGGACGCTCTGTATTACTGCCCCCAGTGCCCAGAAAATCCTGCACTGTGCTTTCAGCCATGCTTCAAATTATATCATCGTAGATAAGGGATAAGTATTTTGTCTTCCTATTATGCTAAAAAACAGTATGTTCCAAGTCGAACTGCATGTTTGCGTGTGTGGGATTTTTACTTTACCCAAATCAAAATGTATGGATTTTGTATTTATCTAGTTATGCATCATGACACTATTTATGGAATTCTTTGGTGTTTGTAAGCATTATTTCTCTTGTTTTATATGCAACAATGTTCGAAATATGTATCCAGTAAATGTCTACTTCAGTATCGGAATAATATTTAATTGCTGGCAGAATTATAATTACGAATATCAATTATGGATAAATTTTCTTGTATTTTAGAATTGCTAAGTCATGCAAAGCTATGAGATGCAAACACATGGCCAGTTGGTCCAAACGCATTGAAGCTCAATCGTGGTGCTGTGCGACGCCTTGTGGCGTCGTGGGAGATTTGCACGGGTTTCATACCGGCTCTGCGTGCTTGCCGCTGATATAGTATGGCAGCGGCGAACATGTTAATCAATGTATCCTTCCAGTTCTTGCATACGTAGAAACATGGGCCTTCACTAAAAATTCCAAATGCTGCAGACAATGGAAAGGAGCTTGGAGAGATGCATGCTTGGTGTAACCAGGAAAGATAAGAAGAGGAACTCATGGTTAAGGAAAATGACAAGAGTGGAAGACATCATTATCAGAGTAAAATCCCTGAAGTGGCATTGGGCTGGACATTTACCAGAAAAACGGACCACCGATGGACAGTCAAAATTTTAGACTGGATACCAAGGGACAGAAGAAAACCATACAGGAGATGGATGGATTAAATTTAAATGCATATCAGAGTAACATGGAGGCTGGCTCAAGACAGACAGTTGTGGAAGAAACTTGGGAACACCTTCATCCGGCAGTGGATTGATAAAAGTTGATGATGATACAATCATTTTCTTGCTGTCAAAATTTGGAGCACACCACAGTTTGTCTTCAGGACAGCTGTCAAAGTAATAGTTATGCCATTTGCAGTTTTTTTTTTTTTTTTTTAAAGTCGGGAGGGGTGTTAATGTCCACATAAGCAAATCTGCTTGCTATAAGCTCGCATCCCTAATTTTAAGTTTGGAACCACTTATTCCAGCCAGAGAAGGGATAATGCCATTACCATGAGACAAGCACACCATCCATGTCTTACCCAGGACTTGAATCCAGGTTCAGCTTGAATAACCAGCTAGAAACATATGCCTCTGACCACTCAGCCACGGGGGCCACTACGACTTGCAGTGTAATTACCCCACCACCTTTGGACATTCATTATGTGGCCCCCTGTCCTCTGTTCATTTCTAGTACCTCTTCCAAGTACCATTTGAAAAAATGATGTTCGTAAACCATGGTTGTTGAAGATTTTCATTTAAAATGCATGTCCAGCCTTTTTTGACATAAGACACCACCTGAACAACATTCCACACTGTGGACCACACTTCCTTGACACAAGATATCCCCCCCCCCTTTTTTTTTTTATGTTTTAAGGTTGGGAGAAAAATTCTCTCACCCCTTAAAAAGCTTTAACATATTTGAATTTAAAAAATTCTTCCAATATAATAATGAATTATTCTTTATTAATTCTTGGAAAATTTTTATAATTGTTTTTCTGACTTTACATTAGAGTTTCAGAAATTAAGGAAGAAACATTCATCTCAATTTCATGGGAAATTCACAATTGCATTATTTTCAGCAATTTGATTGGGCACTTAATTGTTATTTCATCACCATCTAATATCACCCCAGAAAACTTAAAAATTGCATTGTGGAGGAGTAGAAATTAAAGTTTGTCTCCCAATGTCCATTTGCTTCACTTACTAAGAGCTTTATTGCCATGGGTGGTGTAACAGTAGCATACTTGAATGGAAATCAGGAGATGGAAGTTTGATTCCTGCTGCAGGGCATTGTGGGTTTCAAGTTCTGAGATGTTACATAGTGAACTAAAAGCAATTCTGTACCCAATCTGATTGCTGAAAATATACATTAAAGTTGTTTCTATTAAGCAGCGAATGCATTTAGCCTGTACCATTAATTTTGGAATGTCATGTTGTATTTCTGATAATTGTATTAGACCCCAACCTTAAATTTTATGGTAGCTTCTTCCAAGTATATGCTTCCAATAGTGTCCTAATATTTGGTGTAAATGCTGTATCATTTTTCACTGCACTTTTATTAGTTAATTTAGCATTCAGCAAGTTTAATCATATTACGTGATTAATATATTGCCCCCTCCATTGTCATCACTTATTGTTTTATTTTGTGGGAGTCCTAAGGAGTTAATCATTTGCCCCTTTTTTTTTTTCTATTTCCCAGCTCTGAGTTAAAAGATTTGAAAGTACTTTTGCGATTGACTCCTCCAATGTCACATGCTTCCACTAATAATTCAGCGAATTCCTCTTTGCTCTTGCCAGAACCTACAGAGTTTGAAGTAAGTGACAAAAGCTTTGTGTCTTTTTGGTTTTTCTATTATAATGTGGCCAGATATATAGTATAAGCCTCAGAGTGTGTATGTTGCAACTGCATGTGTTTCAGATTAATAATAATAATAGCTGTCAAATTGACTGTAAACATGAGCAACAAATATTGAAGACACATGCGACATTAATCACTGAAGCGATGAAAGATTTCCGTCTTTAGCACGATTTAATGATTAAATCACAGTGAACCTGTGAAGAATACATATGAATTCATTGAGAAAATTAAAGTAATTAAACAAGATTTAAGTGAATATCATATGGCTAGTATGGATGTGAGAGCTCTTTTTCCTAGCACACCAGTACCATAATTATTGAAAAATGATATGTGTTACAGACAATGAATGCAATACAAATAGAGAAATTAAGAGAAATTTTATTGTGCATATATGAAAATAACATTTTTAAGTTTAACAACAAGATGTACAAACAAAATTATGGTGGACTTATGGGGTCACCATTGTCAACTTTATTTGCTGAAATTATAATGAGTGACATAGAGGAAAAAATAATAAGTAAACTCGAGATCCACCACTGATTTACTGCAGATATGTTGATGACATTTTTCTGTTGTCCAGGCTAAAAAATGATGAACTTGAGGACTTGACAAAAAAGTATAGGAAAATTTATCCATCTATTGAACTGACAGTAGAACAAGAACATGACAATACTTTGGCATTTTTGGATATTTTGATAATTAAAACAAATGATAATATGCAATACAGAGTGCATAGAAAATCTTCATATATCCCAGTACTTATACCATTTCAGTCATCGCATCCATTAACACATAAAAGAAATAGTGTTAAAACACTAATTAAAAGAAGTTTAACACACTCATCAATGGAACAATATAAAAAAGAAGAAATTGAATATATTGAAAAAATTGCATATGATTTTGGTTACCCTAAACAGGTATTAAAAAATGGATTTATGAAGTAACTCAAGCTAACAATAAAGCCAAGATTTATAAAAAAACTTGTAAAATATGTAGGGGCAATACCATATGTAGAAAATGTTTCAGCAGAAATTAATAAAGTTTGTGGCAAGTATGACATACAGGTAGGAAATCAGGTACTTACTGTAAAAAAGTTAGTGATTAAAAATGAAAAAATCAGCCAATTAGATAGAGCAGGAATTTATGAAATCCCTATAAACCAGCAACCACCTGTGTCATATATAGGCAGCACCAAGAATAAATTATAGATTGAACCAGCATATAAATAATTGGAATAAAAAGAAGCTAAGACAGCATTAACCCAATACTGTATGGAAAATCAACAATGTCCAAGGTTTGAGGATATTAAAATTATTAAAAGCTGTAAAAACGAAAGGCAGTTAAGAATTGCAGAGTCAGTGTTAATTGAAAAAAACAGATCAAGATTATGCAACATTAATGAGCCTAGCAACTTAAACGAACAATGGAAAGCCCTAATAAAAATTGAACAACAGCTTAGAAAGAAAAAAAGAAAAAAGAACAGCAATGACAATAGATGGCACCAGAGACACAATGATTCAGAGATTGCGACTGGAGCCCGTGCCTCGATGACTCTGCTCACTTGAGCTGTGGTGGACGGGTGAAGACACACCTGCCCCCTGAGGATAACAGTAGTCTGTTGAAAGCGCTAGAGGATTGTGTGTGAGGGGCTGAATGAGTGTGACACTTGCATTGGGAGTGGCAGGGGTTTTGAAACAGATGGAGCATTTTGTTACTCACAGTTGACAAAGGTTTAACCACCTAGGAATGTAATGTTGTGTAAATATGTACATCGTTTTTTAATTGAATTGTATGAATGAGTAGTATGCTTGTGTGGTTTTTATGGAATTGACGAGCTTATAGTTACATCTCATATGGCTTAAAAAAAAAAAAAAAATACGATGTTTCATCCCCGGAAGAAGGAATCGTAAGCAAGATGTCTGTAAACCTTTGAAAGCCAACAACATTACGATAATTGACGTGCTGGAAGTGTGTTGTGGATGGAAATTACCATGATCTTTAAGGTAAGTGATTGGTGCTTTTTAATAGTATATCATTTATGAATTGCACGTAAACTATGCGCACTTTGCAGGGGTTTAATACCTTAAAAGTGCAAATATAATTACTGAAAATAAGTTTCGTGTTCATGAACCAAATTTCAAGCCATATGGTTTACATAGTTGTGTTAAGGCTCTCGTTAAATGTGGATTGTATTGCATAGAGCCCACATATATGGAATTGCAGTTGGAGTTTCTTAACAGGGTAGTATGTAGGGCATATTTGACCTTGCCAAACACTTGCCTAATCAGATATTTAGGGAACTCATATTGCTCAGCCAAACCAAAAATGTAGTTAACTTCTTGCTGAAATAATTCAGTAGTTGATGTATGTGAGTGAGCTCTTCTAAACAAATAGAATAATGCTGTCAATTTATGTTGTTTAGGGTGTGATGAATAATAAGGTATTAAAAACAGGTGTATGACAGGGTTTTCTATATACACAAGTGGTAATGCAATTAAGGCTATAGTCCTTACGAATAAGAATATCCAAGTAAGGTAAGCAGTTATTAGCTTCAAATTCTATCATGAGCCTGATAGTTTGGAACATGGATGATAGTTCGTTGGCAAATAAGTATAAATCATCCTGGTTGTGAGGCCATGCAACCAAGATGTCGTCAACGTACCTTAAATAAAGCAACGGGCGGTGAGGGAAGGAACTAAGGACTTGATTTTCAATGTGCTGTAACAAAATTTCAGCTAGAACAGCAGACAGGGGGAAACCCATTGGGGAGCCCTCCAACTGTTGATAAATGCTGTCTTTAAATTTGAAATATGAACGTTTCTTAACAAGACAAAGTGCGTTCATAATAGCATTAATTTCTGAACTCGTTATATGGGAATCAGCAAGTTTTGCCTCAATAATCTGATGTGTGGCCTCAACAGGTACATTAGGGTACAATGAGACCACATCAAGAGATGCCAAAATGAAAGGCTGTGATTGTGGCTGAAGCGATCGCAGTCTTTGTATAGCCTTTGTGGAACTTTTAATAGAATAAAGTGAATCCACAGTATAAGTGGCTAAATATTGGGCCAAGGCTTTTTCTAAGTGTCTGGTGGGGCTAACATAGCCTGACACCAGAGGATGAATGGGAAAATTCTCTTTATGCAATTTAACCCATCCGAACATATCAGGCACACGATAGCCGGGGGGGGGGGGGTGAATGCATGTGAAAAACCTTCAGGAAAATAATAAGCCTTTTTTAGTCCTTGAAGAGCCGCTACAGTGGTCTGACTAGGATCACTTTGAATGGTTTTGTGTGGAATAGTGTTAATAACTTCATGCATTTTTTGAACATAGTCACAATTATTCAATAACACAATCTAACTAGATTTGTCTGCAAGCACAATAGACAAGTCATTATTATTTTTGAGTTCAACCAATCGTCTTGGCTCTTGAATAAGATCAGGATGTGGGATATAGTAACAAGAGTCATGTTGTAAAGTATGGGCCATTATCACTCTGGCGTAATCCTTTTGCTGTTCAGGAATACATTTAACTATGAACACATTTAACTATGAACATACATTTAACTATGAACATGCCCCTATGAGTTACATAACGTTTGGAAATCCCTTATTAAAAATGTAAGTTATAAATTGTAATATAAACTTAAAATTGAATGTTCACCCCACCCTACACCATTTATGTCTATAATATATTTCCATGTTTTCTTCAGACCATTGGGCCAACAGTATACGCAACATTTTTGGCGCATGTAGATTCATCATCATCATCATTGTCAACCATTATCAATCCACTGCTGGACGAAGGTCTCCCCAAGTTTCCTCCACAACGGTCTGTCTTGTGCCAGTCTCCTCCATGTCACTCCCGCATATTTACGAATTTCATCCACCCATCTCCCATGTGGTCTTTTTCTGGGTCTTTTCCTGTCCCTTGGAATCCAATCTAAAATTTCGGCTGTCCATCTATGGTCTGTCCTTCTGGCAGTATGTCCAGCCCATTGCCATTTCAGGGATTTAACTCTGATCATGATGTCTTCCACTCTCGTCATTTTTCGGATCCACGAGTTCCTCTTCTTATCTCTCCTGGTTATACCAAGCATGCACCTCTCCATGCTTCTTTGAGTTGTCTGCAGCCTTTGTATGTCTCTTTTAGTTAAGGTCCACGTCTCTGCACCATACGTAAGCACTGGAAGGATGCATTGATCAAACACTTTTCTTTTAAGACATAATGGCATATTGCTCTTGAAAATTATGCTGTTTCTTCCAAAAGCTCTCCAGGCAAGTTTTGTACGCCGATTAATTTCTTCATCAATGTGACCCTCACTTGATATCTGCTGTCCAAGATAAACATACGTATCTGTTATCTCCAGTTTTTCTCCATCAATCGATAAATCTTCATTTCTTGTAAAAGCATTGAACATCACTTTTGTCTTCTGAAAGTTCATTTTTAATCCCACTTCTTTACTCTTGTCAGCAAGTTCCTGGATCATACTCTGCAGCTCTGATGGGGTAGTTGCAAAAATGACTACGTCATCAGCAAAACGAAGGTGGGTTAGATATTCTCCATTAATCTTTATCCCTTTGTTTTCCCAGTTCAGTGATTGAAAGACATTTTCCAATGTCGCATTAAAGAGCTTCGGAGATATGGTGTCACCTTGTCTCACTCCCTTTCCAATTTTTATGTGTGTTGTATTTTCAAACAGCCGAATCTTTGCACTTGCATTTTCATAGATGTTATTAATAATATTAATGTATGCATCTTCAATACCGCAGGATTTCAGAGCCATTGTAACTGCTGATGGTTTCACCGAATCAAAGGCTTTTTCATAATCGATAAAAGCCATGCACAATGGAAGTTCATATTCCCTCGCTCTTTCAATTAGTTCTCTCAGTACGTGGATATGATCTATTGTGCTGTAGCCACTCCTGAATCCAGCTTGTTCTCTCGGTTGAGCCATGTCCAGTGTTACCTTCAAGCGGTGTGAAAGAACTTTAGTGAAGATTTTATAAACCACTGATAGGAGGCTGATAGGTCTGTAGTTCCTGAGATCCTCAATGTCACCTTTTTTATGTAGCAGGATCATTGTAGCATTGTTCCAATCCTCAGGAATCTTCCCTTCATTAAGGCATCGAGTGAAAATTTGGGCGAGTACTGTTTCAATTTCTCCACTTGCTTCTTGTATGATGTCTATAGTAATTCCATCTTCTCCTGGAGCTTTCCCCGGCTTCATGTTCTTGATTGCATGAGCAACTTCTGCTGGGAGGACTGGGAGAACTCTGGTACTGGTATCTTTCATGATGTTTGGAGTACATGTATCATCCCTTTCATATAATTTGGAGTAGAAATCTTTCACTCTTGTCAAAATTTCTGCCTTTATTTCTTGTTATAGAACCATCTTCTTTTCTCAGAGCCATAATCTGTTTTCTTCCCTTACTGAGATGTCCCTTTGCTATCTTTAGGCTTTGGTTGTTTTCAATTGCTTTCCTCACTAGCTCACAGTTGAATTTCCTTACGTCTTCAGTGATACTTTTTCGTGTTGTCTTGCATAGCTCTATATATTCCACTTTGGAAGTCACATCTTCTTTAGTTGTCCTTATCTCTCTTCTTTTTTGCATCAACATTTTGGTTTTTCCTGATAATTTGTTCACATGCAACTTGTTCTTAGACCCAGCTAATTTTGTTGCCGTTTCCATTAGAGCTTTGGTTACTTTTCTGTTAACTTCCGAAATATCCACTTCTTCCGATGTTAGGCCTTCTAAAGCAGAGAATCTGTTCTTCAGTTCCAATTGGAAGGTATTATGGTGTTTTTTAAGGTTGGTTATGTCAATATGTATTGACATATTGGCATGTAGATTACTATTGGCTAATAACTTACCATGCTTCCCACAATGCAATCATCTATATTATATATAGATTAAATGTGTATCTATTTATTACATCTGAAGAAGAGGCAGCCGCTGCCTCAAAAGTGCTCATGGTTTTAATTTTATATATTTCTCATCTTTTAATCATTAAATCGTGCTAAAGACGGAAATCTTTCATCACTTCAGTGATTAATGTCGCACGAGTCTTCAATATTTGTTGCTCATTGTACCGCATAATTATAGTTATTCAACATTCAAATTCACATAAGCATGTGGAAAGCAGCAGTATCTACTTTTAGAAACCTGCGTCTCAGCTTGGCCAAGGAGGAAACCCACTTATATTTTCTGCTAAATTGTAGGGACTTGGGAGTGATTCCACGATTTCTGCAAATCCATACTCAAAGACTCTCATGGCATGACAACAGAATACTCAGGATTGCCGAAAATAAAAGGCTATCAAGGGTTATACGCAACAAAAGAGGTTTATTGGATCTTCTAAACCATAAGTGCTACTTTGCTCACCTAACCTTTGTCAAAAATGAACACCCAGCTATTGTAGATCAGGGGCTCACCATTACTTCTGCTAATTTAAAGAATGAAATCGAGACTCTGACTTGCACCCATATCAAAAAACTGTGTATGTTAGTCGACAAAAGTGTTGGAAAACAAACTGACTACCGTTGTACCTACCATGGTAGCCTGGAACACCCAGCTCTAACAAAGTTTAAAAATCTCAGTAATATTGAAGTTAACAGTCTGCAAACCCAGGCCTTAAATAAGGGAGCAAAATTCTCTTATCCACCAAAGAAAGGATCCATTCTGAACACTATTACCCAGGTGGAAAGCATAGTTAAATGTATTCCTGAACAGCAAAAGGATTACGCCAGAGTGATAATAGCCCATACCTTACAACATGACTCTTGTTACCCTATCCCACAACCTGATCTTATTCAAGAGCAAAGACAATTGGTTGAACTTCATCAAAAATAATAATGACTTGTCTATTGTGCTTGCAAACAAATCTAGTCAGATTGTGTTATTGAATAATTGTGACTATGTTCAAAAAATGAATGAAGTTATAAACACTATTCCACACAAAACCATTCAAAGTGATCCTAGTCAGGCCACTGTAGTGGCTCTTCAAAGACTAAAAAAGGCTTATTCTTTTCCCAAAGGTTTTTCACGTGGATTCACCCCCCCCCCCCCCCGGCTATCGTATGCCTGATATGTTCGGACGGGTTAAATTGCATAAAGAGAATTTTCCCATTCATCCTCTGGTGTCAGGCTATGTTAGATCCACCAGACACTTAGAAAAAGCCTTGGCCCAATATTTAGCCACTTATACTGTGGATTCACTTTATTCTATTAAAAGTTCCACAAAGGCTATACAAAGACTGCGATCGCTTCAGCCACAATCGCAGCCTTTCATTTTGGCATCTCTTGATGTGGTCTCATTGTACCCTAATGTACCTGTTGAGGCCACACATCAGATTATTGAGGCAAAACTTGCTGATTCCCATATCCCGAGTTCAGAAATTAATGCTATTATGAACGCTCTTCGTCTTGTTAAGAAACGTTCATATTTCAAATTTAAAGACAGCATTTATCAACAGTTGGAGGGCTCCCCAATGGGTTCCCCCTGTCTGCTGTTCTAGCTGAAATTTTGTTACAGCACATTGAAAATCAGGTCCTTAGTTCCTTCCCTCACCGCCCGTTGCTTTATTTAAGGTACGTTGACGACATCCTGGTTGCATGGCCTCACAACCAGGATGATTTATACTTATTCGCCAACGAACTATCATCCATGTTCCCAACTATCAGGCTCACGATAGAATTTGAAGCTAATAACTGCTTACCTTACTTGGATATTCTTATTCGTAAGGACTATAGCCTTAATTGCATTACCACTTGTGTATATAGAAAACCCTGTCATACACCTATTTTTAATACCTTATTATTCATCACACCCTAAACAACATAAATTGACAGCATTATTCTATTTGTTTAGAAGAGCTCACTCACATTCATCAACTACTGAATTATTTCAGCAAAAAGTTAACTACATTTTTGGTTTGGCTGAGCAATATGAGTTCCCTAAATATCTGATTAGGCAAGTGTTTGGCAAGGTCAAATATGCCCTACATACTACCCTGTTAAGAAACTCCAACTGCAATTCCATATATGTGGGCTCTATGCAATACAATCCACATTTAACGAGAGCCTTAACACAACTATGTAAACCATATGGCTTGAAATTTGGTTCACGAACACGAAACATATTTTCAGTAGTTTGTAAGGATCGTGAACGGAATAGCAAAATGGGACAGTGGGGTATTTACAATATCCCTCTGGTTAAGGCAAGTACAGGATTATGTGGGTTCTACAAAATGCAATATTGCATTACGAATTAAAGAACACAAATACAATATTAAAACAGGCATGTATTGTGCATCACTAGCCAAATCTGTTATACAAGATGATCTTAATCCCGACTGGAGCAATGTAAGAATAATTAATACTCCTAGTAAACCTGGTGATCTTTTAATTGCAGAAAGTGTGTATATAGAGGCCTCTGGTGAGCAATGTTGTAATGAACATGCCCCCTATGAGTTACATAACGTTTGGAAATCCCTTATTAAAAATGTTAATTATAAATTGTAATATAAACTTAAAATTGAATGTTCACCCCACCCTACACCATTTATTTCTATAATATATTTCCATGTTTTCTTCAGACCATTGGGCCAACAACAGTATACGCAACATTTTTGGCGCATGTAGATTACTATTGGCTAATAACTTACCATGCTTCCCACAATGCAATGATCTATATTATATATAGATTAAATGTGTATCTATTTATTACATCTGAAGAAGAGGCAGCCGCTGCCTCGAAAGTGCTCATGGTTTTAATTGTATATATTTCTCATCTTTTAATCATTAAATCGTGCTAAAGACTTAAATCTTTCATCGCTTCAGTGACTGTAAACATATTTCAGAGTAACAAATTTTAATATGTGTAAAGGTATTATCAGTTTTGACAGAGGATTTTTGTGGTTTCAACTGTAAGTGATCCTTGCAAAACCAATTCGTGCTTGTTTATTTGTTTTGCATTAACTTTTAAGGTATCTTTATATTTAAGTGTATAAAAATCTAAAGGTAATCTAGCCAAAATTTTAAAAAGATGGATTTTCTATATTGAAAATTATGAATGGAGGTTCCTTTGTGACCTCTTGTTGTTCTCTAAATGCATTGAGACGAATCACTGAAATCTAGTGTTGTGAACTCCTCATTTTCTTTTTAAGGATCACATTAAACCTGTACAAATGTCATTCATTCACTTTTGGTGTGCTTCAAGAGCTCGTGTATATCATAAAGGAAAATCCTATTGTGATTTTTCTCTCCCATTCAACTTCAGTTGTATTAGGTCCTTTGAATCATGGGAGAACCAGATTCAATGTTTGCATGAGAAAAAGATAATGAGTATGAAGTACAAAAGGCCATGTGTGAGATGTGTAATGAATGTAAGTGAAGCTTAAGTTGTGTACCAAGATTGCTGTAAAAGGATACATTTGATACATTAGCAGTAAGTAAAATCTAGTTCCATCAGTTTAAAATTTTAATCTGGCAGAAGATTTTTCTTTGGGGAGCTAACATCTGAAACCTCTGAAAGATTGTTCATTAAGAGAGCCTTCAACTAATAACTTCAGTCTTTTTTAAAGAGTATGAATGAATGATGGCAAGTTGTTGCCAGATCAAGTTATGTTAAATTCATTGTTTTCTTTTAAAATTGATTCTCGGATTAATGGAATATGAAAAGGGAATCAACGTTTCAGATTTTAGGCAAAGAAAAAATTTCCATGATAGCCAAGTGTAAATGTATTAGTAGTTGGCAAAATTCATTTTATGTTATTCCATTGGGATTTAGCAGCAGTGTTGTCCTCCAAAGTTAAAGATGGCCAGTGAAGTATCAGAATTTCCATTATAGATATAATTTTTGTTCTCCTTCAAAATGGCTTTTTCAATGTAGCAACATATTTCACCAAAAACCTTCCTTTGGAATTGGAACAAGATTGAGGAAAGTTATTTATTTCTATCCTCCAATAATAATTTGGCAATATGTTGAATTTGATGGCTAAATGATTACCAAACTTTCTGAAGATTTGTTTGACATTGCAGAGGCATAAGACAGGTGATAAGGGATAAATCCGGAGTGGTGTAGATTTTCATCATGTTTTTATTAGGATTTTAATTTTACATTGTATTTAGAACAAATGATATGTTGTTGTTGTTGTTGTTTTTTGTTGTTGTTGTTTTTTGTTTTTTAAGGTGGGGATTTGTGTAAAGTGGAAATTTCCAAGATTGGAAACTTTCCAACAAGCTCAAACAAATCTTCAAAAAAAAATTTGGTATCATTTAGACATCAAATTAATACTGTTTGATGGATAAAATAACTTCTCTGTCTCTCTGGAATTTACCTACACCAATTTAAGCCACTTCTGAGGAAGTGTGTTACATATGGAGCATACTGGTGCAACTATTTGCCCTAAAATGTTGTCCATAAAGGAAAGTCTGATACTTCATTTTCCACCATAACTCTGGAGGGCACTTCTGATGAATTAAGTCCCTTTTTCTGTTGTTAGAGGGGCTACTGCAGGACCCTGGTTCTCTCGAGATAAAAAATACATTGTGAATCAGTACTTCAGCTGAAACACGATTCATTTGTGAAAAGAACATTCATCCACTGGTCTGGACTCCAAGTGTGATGTTGGTGAGTTCATGTTAAACAAGCTCGATTGGTGGTGGAAGTTAGTAGGGCAACACAAATGATTGGTATTCTTTCATAAACATATTGCTTTTGAAGTCTTCTATGGAAAGTATGCATTGAAGCTCTCTTTCCTGCAGCTGCTGCAAGTTCCAAAGAGCAGACATCTCTCTTGTTTCTTCATCTGGCCGTTAGACTCGTATAGCAATCGTCTGCATCATTGTGGCTCTGGGACAGCCTTGTCCTGGTCGATGAAGAACATCTCCTATCTGTTGAAACTGTCTCCACAGTCTTGACAGGACATTTTGTGAAACATTCAGTGCTCTGGAACTAACCTGCTTACATCCTACCAATTACTCTCCTTTGCTGAAAATCATCCATATGATGTCTTCATAATATAAGCAGCTCAACATGCCACTGAAGTGAAAGCAAGTTACCTAGAACAGCACAAGATGCGAGTAGACTTGCACGTTTTTTAATGCTATCGTAATTTGCATATTCGGACTTACCTGCTGCAAAAGTAGATGTGGGATAGTTTTTCATTTCGCATAACGAAACTTGCATGTCTGCAAGTTTTCAGTACATTCATCGGCAGTTATGTATGCATTTACAGATTATTCTTGAATTTTGAGCACCAGTATGTATGTGTTAAGAAAACTACTGCCAAAGATGTATTCCTTTAGCCCTTACAATTCAGTGTAATCTTTCTTGTAATTTGCCGGTAGGACTCATAGGCTTCATTAACTCAATATTAACATTGATGTGTGTTTATTTTCATCCTCTGTTAATGACATGTGAATCAGTAAATTTTCACTTCATTCATTAATAATATGACATCTTTCACACATGAAAATGTGCCTTTAACAATACTGTGCATGCATAGATTTTTCTCTTTTCTAAGATCAGTGGTTAGGCAGTATTTTGAATTTCACAGGGATCGCATTCCTCCTAAAATTCCTAAAATTCCTAATATTTTGTGACCCTCCTTAAATTCCTAAAATTAGACCTAAAATTTGCTATTCATCCTAAAATTTTCGTAAGCTTATTTTTATTAAAAACACAACCGTTATTAACGCCAATAAATTTACCATTACGGTAAGGTAAAAAGACCTGTTATTGTAGAAACACAGCCTATATGCTGTGCTGCTGAAGGGAGGGAAAAATGACGCCATCGAGATGCACTTGCTTCGGGGCGGGCGTTCCATTTTTTTGCCTTCGAACAGTTTTCGAGAGTAACAAGAGATCTAAGGGAAAAGGAGAGGGGTCATTTTCACCCCTGGTTTGCGCTTTGCAGACGAACTCCGTGGCACGCAGAAGATCGTACTTTATTTTTGTACATGCCTTGTGGAACCTCCTCTTTCTGCTGATGTTTTGTTATTGTAAACCGCAGGTGGGTGGAAGCAAAGAGGAAACATGTGGTCTCCTTCCGTAACCTCCGGTAATGACGATGGGATGGTAGCTGAGTATTATCTTGGCAGGCAGTAGAGCACGTGATCATTGACCTTCGATCATGCGTCGGCGACAGCGACCTTCGATGCGCAATATATCTCGGCTCCGACTCGCTTTGACTGAACTTGCGTGAGATGCGTATGATAGTTTCTGGTTTTACGTCTTTTATGGTGTTCTGTGTGCAGGTTCAGTTCTCTAGTGGTGACCTGCTTTTTTTTTTTTTTTTTTTTCATCTGACATCCTCGCAGCCAAATTTCGGGAAGTTGTCTGGTTTTGCAATATTGGAACGTGTTTTTGTACTTCCCTTTCATTTTCTGGTTAGTAATACAAGTGTTTAAGATGCCTAAATCCAAAGCGAAATTTCAAGATGCGTGGTTCGCCAAAGAATTGGACGGAGTGAAGTTGAAAGAATGGTGTTCTGCAACTGAAACAATATTTTCTGCTAAGTGTATATTGTGTTCAGAAATTTTCAACATTTCTAATAGTGGCTTTTCACAAGTAAAAGCGCATCATAAAGGAAAAAAACATTTGCAGAAATTTCAAAGTAAATTTCAAAATAAGTCCATCCTGAAAGCCTTTGGAGGACGGGATCTTCAGCCCAAAACAAATATTAGTGAAGTACTGAGTCATGATTTACAGTTGGCTAAAGCCGAAGCATTATGGGCCATGAAAGTTGCTAAGGACTATATGTCTTTTGTTTCATGCACTGAAACAGTTTAACTTTTCAAAGAAATGTTTCCTGATTCTGCTATTGCAGCCAAAATGCAACTTAAAGAAAAAAGTTGCTTATGTGATATCACATGGATTGTCAAAATATTTTGAAGAGGATTTGAAAAAAGACATTGCATCTAGTAGCCCAGGAAAGGTTACTATAGCATTTGATGAAACTGCGAATACACAAGTGAAACGGCAGTTGGATGTGTATCTCAGGTACTGGTCTTCAGAAATAAATTCAGTTTCTTGCCGATACCTAACAAGCGTTTTTCTGGGTCATGCAACAGCAGATATTTTGCTAAAAGAAATTCTTGATGTGTTATCATCCTTCAATATTTCGTTGAACAGAATTATTTGTGTATCCATGGACAGCCCAAATGTAAATAAGTGCTTTTACGCAAATTCAATGAAGTTGTAAAACAAGAAACAGGCCAGAAATCTTTGGAACTAGGTTTTTGCAACCTGCATGTTGTTAGTAATGCATTTAAAATTTTTTTGACAAGCTTAAATATAGATTTTGACGAATTTGCTACTGATATGCATTACTTTTTAAAGAGTAGTGCTGCAAGACGAGAGGATTATAAATCTGTCGAGGATATAACATTGGTCACTGCCAAATTTCTTTTGCGTCATGTCAGCAACAGATGGTTAACCATTGGTTCTGTAGCCCAGAGGCTCTTGGATCAATGGCTAAATATTACAGAATATTTTTTAAACTTCTTGCCATCTCAAAAAATATTTGAAAAACAACTGCGCAATTCGGCAAGGTATAAAAGAATTCACTGTTTCCTGAAAAATGAGCTTACTCCTTGCTATTTAGCATTAATTTCATTTTCACACCAAAATTTTTCATTATGTTATCAGAGTGAAGAACCAAAAATACACCAGTTATATTCTGATTTAAATACTTTAATGAGGAATGTTATGGCTCAGTTTATCCAAGATGATGTTATAGCAGGGAAATTTGGAGAAGACCTAAAGAATGTAGATTTTGAAAACAAAAATTCATGGAAAAAACTAGGGGAGTTAGAAGTTGGTATGAAGACAAAAAATCTCCTCAGGAATGTTCAGGAGACCAGGCAGAAATTATTTCTCTTAGATGTAAGATCATCACTAATTGCAACCACAAAATATTTAAAGTCAAATTTGCCATTCTGCAATCAAAAGCTAAGAGACATAGAAGTTTTAAAGGTAAAAGAACCAAAGAAAGAGTCAACTCAACTTTCAGTCACTGAAGGACTTTCGGAAATAACCAGAATTTCAAGTGTTTTGCATCTTTCTGAGGAACAAATTGATAGAGTAAGAGAAGAGTGGAAACTTTTAAATTGCGATAAGCCAACTCTAGATGAACTAGTGAAATTTTCAGAGGAAGGACATATTCCAGTGCGGATTGATCATTACTGGCGTAATATATTTAGTATTAAAGACTCTAGCGGAAAAGAAAAATACTCAAATCTTGCTAAACTCATAAAGTCAATTTTAGTTTTACCTCATGGTAATGCTGATGCAGAAAGGGGATTTTCGGTTAACACTGCTCTGTTAAGGAAGGACAAGGCTAACTTAAAAGACTCAACTATAACATCATTAAGAATAGTTAAAGGGGCCATTAAACACTATGGATGTGTAAGTAAAGTTCCCATAACAAGAAATTTGTTAAATAGTGTTTGTGATTCACATAAATTTTATAAAGAGTATGTTGATAAGCTGAAGGAAGAAGAATAAAAAAAGGTAAAAGAAAGGAAGCAGAAAGAGAGGGAAAATAAGGAAAAGCAGCTAGAGAAAAAAAGAAAAGCTGAGTTTGATGACAAAATAAAAGAAAATGATGCAGAAATAAATAGACTTAAAAATGATAAAGAAGCCTCCCTAGCAATAATTCAAGAGGGAACAGAAAGAATGAGAAAAGCTGTAGAAAAACAAAATACTGTTGAAATAGCAGTTGCCTCTAACTTGATCATACAAGGTTCAGCTGAAATAAAGAAAACTGAAAGTAAATTAGTTGTGGTAGAAGCAGAAAAAGATAGGCTAATCAGGAAAAGGTTAAAACAATAATATGAAAAAAGTAATTCAGTGAACAATTGTACATAGTTCTTGGTTTTCAATTACCTTTTTAGGATATTATAATTTAATGTGAAACCTGAAAACTTTACTGTGAAAATCGTGAATTGCTTCTGGTTCAACAGCATATTAATGTTCAAAGTGAAACTTGAATGTGGTAAATATACTTGAATATGATAATAACACGTGAAAAGATAAGAACTGAACATTAGAAGTAAATCATACTTAAACTTTAGACATTAGACGTTATGCAAAAAATTTGGGTGTTAACTTCGACCATATATACTAATGGACTGCACATTGGCAATAGCTGCATCAAAGCCGCCATGGCTCAAACATTGGGCACGTCATCATCAGACTCCAAATTTCGTGTAAAAATGCTGTTATGATTACTAATTTACGCTGCAGAACTTCAGTGTTTTCGGTGTATTATGTGAATGCGCCTCATATATAATGAAAACTCTTCAGGTAAGTTTACTTATGAGCTATATACATGCATGATCGGGTTGTTTACATTTTGTGATTTATAATGTGATGAACATTTGCGAAGAATTTGGAACATGCATTCCATTTTTTTCTTAAGTTACTATATTTTTATATCAATAGCTGCAAGTTTCTGGTTAAGTAATTGAACTTTATTGACTTAGGTATTTAATTCGTTTCTTACCCATGAAAAATCATAGAACTTTCTTTACTATATCGCTCAGAGCAACCATAAGCACAGCAGGTGTAACCCATCTTTTTGACTGTTGTCATGTGATTTTATGTTGGAGCCAGAAATTTTGATGTCATGCGCAGTCTATCAGTATATATGGTTGAAGGGTGTGAAGCAAACTCTTTACAATGTATACAAAGTTGTTTTACTAGATGTATACAAATATACATCTAGTTTTTATTGAAATACACTCCTAAAATTTTCCTAAAATTTTTCTAAAAATTCCTAAAATTCCTACCTAAAATTTTCCAGAAGTATGCTATGATCCCTGATTTCATCATAGTGAGAAAAATTGGCAGAAAAACACGTAACACACAAAACATTAAAAGAATTCTTGAACTTGTCATCACACGCGTAAGTTACGTTGAAAAATTATGAGCGGGACGTTTCGGTAGCGACTTCTACCTTCATCAGCCATGGAATGAGACATGTGGTAAAAGCGTCAGTTGTTGCCAGATTTCAAAATCGCTTTCCAAATAATAGGGATGTTAAAAGGTGTGTCAGTATTGCAGGTGTTAGGGGTAAGGTAGATTTCAATGCTTTTGCGGTATCTGAGGGCATGCCGATTGCTGAAAGGGGCGATTTGCTTAACATTGTGCCAATCGTGAGCCGTGGACATATCGCTGATGGTTAAAATTGAAAGGGAGGTGGAAGGGCTGCCTTTCTTAACATCAGCGATATGCTCCATCAAACGCCGGTTTATGCTGCGGTAAGTACTACCAATATAATGGGTAACACCTGTGGAAGTGTTGATAGGGATAGAGTAGACACCTTGTAAATCTAGGGGTTTATTGAGATCTCTGTCCTTAAGAATGAGTTTGAGAAGATGTGGAGTGGTTTGACTGCAATCCCGTAGCCAAAAGTTTTGAAAATAGAGCAAACTTTATGAGTAAAGGACAGGCTAAAGGGCAAAGTGCCAACAAACTGATGGGTGGTGGAAGGTTCAGGCAGTAAACTAGATTTATTCTGTGATTCAAGCCTCTTGATTAGTCTATGTAATAAGAGGGGTAGAAAGCCATGCAATTTGCCAATGTTGATTATGTTCTGATGTTCTAGTTGAAGAGCAAAATGGTTGTTGCAAATAAGTTTAGCCCGGTGAATGTATGACTTAAGAGCAGACAGTTTGTATTTTCCAAAAGTGCAAGGCCGCCCCGGTGGCGCAGTGGTCTAAGCGATGGCCTCTGATCATTCGTCCGAAAGGGGTCCGGGTTCGAGTCCCGGTGAGGCATGGATGTTGTGTTTGTCTTATGGCACTGGCTCTCTTCCTTGCCTGAAACCAGTGACCCTAAATTAGGGACGGGCGACTGCTTATAGCCCATTGAGTTGCTCACGGTGGTCGTTAAACCTCCAATAAAAAAAAAATAAAAAAAAGTGCGAGAATGGTAAGGGATTATATTATGGGTGGCAGAAGGTTTCCTGTAAACAGAGAGGCCAACTGAGAAGTCTGGGTTGATGTTGATATCCAGAAAACTAATATTATTGTCGATCTGTTCTTGAGAGGAAAATTTTATATGTGGGAATTTTGAAGTTATGGAGGACATGAATTCAAACAGAGTGTTTTTTTGGTGTGGCCAAATAATGAAGATGTCGTCCACATACCTTAACCAAATGGTGGGTTTTAAGAGGGATGGGGCAACAATTAATGTTTCAATATTCTGCAAATAAATTTCAGCAAGTAAAGGGGGTAAGAGGAGAACCCATAGGTACACCTTGTTTTTGTTGGTAATAGATACCATTGTATACAAAACAGGAATACTTTTCCAATGAATCAAAACAGTCATAAAGATATTTGATCAGTTCTCCAGGAAGTTCTTGGTGCTCCATTAGTTTTTTGACCATGAGCATGTAGGCATCAAAGAAAGGAACAGAAGGAAACAATGAATCCACGTCAAAGGTGTACAGGAAATCTTGACGATTGATGGAAGAAGGGAGTTTCTGGATAAAGTTCTTGGTTGATACAACAGAATAAGGATGATTTCTTGTCAGAGCTTTGCAACATTTGACCAATTGCCTTTCAAGATTGACTGCAGGAGAAAAGGTGTTTTCAATTAATGGCCTAATGGGATGTCCAACATTATGTAGCTTGATCTGTAAGAACAACCTGGGAGTACGAAAATAAGCTGGGGGGGGATGTCCCCTAAGAAAGATTTCGGAGGTTTTTTTTAGAAAGCTTACTAACAGCTTTACATAGTTTTCCAGTGTTGTCAGCCTTGAGTCTTATGCAATTGTTTTTTTCAGGAAATCAGCCACTTTGTTGTCCAAAGAATTCTTATGGATGAAGACAGGACATCCTGCTTTGTCTGCTTTGCATACTGCAAGATTATTACACTGGGTGAAATTTCTAAATTTCTTAAAAAAGGAGGAGGAGTATTTGAGCCTTGGGGTTTGAACCTCGGAAATTGCAATAGCCGATTTTGCCCGAATGATCGGTTGATGTGCGGGATCCGTGTTTTGGAACGCTGCTTCCAGTTATGAAATTGTATGTGGTAGGCTAGGATTAGCAATAGGAGAAAATTTAGGTCCATTGGCAAGTAGTTTATCAATTTCAGCAGGAATAGGCACAGAAGACAGGTTCACATACCTTGGAAAGTTTATATCGACAACCTTCATGGGAGCCGAACTTCGAGTGTTCTTTTGAGTGGAGGCTAGGTGCTGAAACTTGTTTTCAAGTCTTTTGGTTTCACAACTGTGAGTCCTGGATATAGTTTCATGAATTCGGATAAAAAAAATTGTCCAGTAATGCTGGATGGGTTGCAAAATAAAGAAATTGGTACCTGGTGTAACACTTGAATTCCAAAGTCGCGATGGAGACACGGAGATCTCGGATAGCTGCGGAGAGGAGGCTGGTGATGGTACGGTCCAGAACTTTCTTGCATCTTCCATGAAAAGAGGGTTTATGCACCTTAAAAGCAATTGGAATAACCCTGGACCCCTTGCACTTAATTCCTCATTAAGTGCAAGAGGTCCAGAGTTATTCCTGAGCAAGCAAAGAATATTTAACTACAATAGCATTACCCCATTAGACCTTCTGTTTTCCTGGAAATACCTGATACAGGAAGGAACAAACATCAAAAAACAGCCAAAATTCAAAACAGATCTAAGCTGTCTTCTTACTGATGATAGCGCCAGTTTCCTGCAGATTGATGTAAGTGGTTCTTCCCCAAGTGAAATGAAACCATTCTTTTGGTGGTGAAGTGTTTCACACAAGCATGCTGGCTATCTCTGTACCCATATAAAGCTTTATAAATACACTGAAGTAGCAAATTCTTAGGAATACCTTCGTAATTACATGCCGGGCCAACCTTGGCCTTCAAAACAGCTACAGTTCAATGTGGCATGGATCCCACAAGGTGCTGTTATCTTCTTACAGGTATGATGTGTTGGCATCTGTCAACTGCTGAATGTTTGCTGGAAGAGAAGCTTCACTACAAATGGCTATTGTGATTTCATCTCACAGGTTTTCTATTGGGTTAAAATATGAGGACTATATATGGGAGCCATTTTGACACTCTAAAGTTACTGTTGTGCTCCTGGAACCACTGTGTGACAATCTGAGCATTATGGCATGGTGCACTATCTTGCTGGAAGTAGCCCTCTCCATCATGCACGTATATGGGTGTGCCTGGTCTGCAGTGATGTTAAGATACCTAGTGACATCCAAATGCTGTTCCAGAGGTATTAAGGAACACAATACCTGCCTTGAAAACACAATCCAGAGCACGGCCTCCACCATCTCATGCAGTTAATGCTATGCAGCTGGGATTCATTGATTCATGCTGTTGATGCCATGTTGGGGCCCATCCATTGGCATATATTAACTGAAAACTTGATTCATTGGACTAGGTGACTAATTTTGAGTCCTCAAGAGTCCAGATTTGGTTCTCCTCATGCTCAACAATTGCAGGCAAATTTGTTGGGTTTTTACGCTTTCCAACCGTAGGTTGAAGAAGCGTTTATGCTCCAGCTTTGTCCGTCTGTCTGTCCGCATGATAACTCGCAATAAAAATGGTTTAATTTCGATGAAATTTTAGTATGTGGTAGGAGACAACTTGGAGACAAACCAATATTGAAAATGGGTGAAATGGGGTCAAAGGTCAGGACATTGGAGCGGGATCCATTCCATTGCCCTTATGTGTCATAACTTACGTAAAAATGCTTCGATTGCGACAAAACTTTATCATGTTGTTCCGGAGGTATACTGAACTGGTTCTGTTAAATATCATCGAAATGGGGTCAGGGCACAGGAGCAAGATTTATTCCACGGCCATTATCCTCATAACTTAAGTAATAACTTTAGTAATGATTTCAGGTTTGTTGGAAAGCATGTCATAATCAATGCATTGCATGATTTTACTACTTGTTAGCAGAGACAAGTGGTGTACAAGGGTGAAGTCTGTTATTGCCCATTCGCACTATTGTGCTGTTGACTGTATAGGTTAAAATTGTTCTCTAGTTACCGCTGTTGGACTGTATGATTACTTAACACCATGAAGCTCATCTGTTACCTTGAACAGTCCTCACCAGCATCCATTGACCTCTAACATAGACCATTCATTTCTGCCTACGGGAGGACTGCTGACTGCTTGTTTTGTTGTTTGTGCACCACTTGTTGTACATTCTCAGTACAGTTGTTCTTGCATAGTTGAGAAGATTTGCCATTTCTGAGATGTTCACACCTGCTGTCTGGTGTCCACTATCATGCCTCTTTCAAGTCGCTTAAAACATTAGTCTTCTGCTGATATCTATGTTCCGTGCATGTCTGAACATTTGTAGTGAGCTGTTTATTTATAATGGTATGTCAACGTTATAGTTGTGTAAGTGATGATGGCACATGTCCAATTGCTATTAGGTTTTCCTAATAATTCTCTACTTCAGTGTATATAGAGAGAAAGAAATGCAAACAATGTTTGTTTTGGATTATGTAGTGCAACAATGTTTTTGTTCTTCAAATTTCAATTTGGAACTAGTTTATATGAAATGAATTTATGCTTATTTAGTGAATTTTACTTTATTATTAAATAGTATTGCTGTGTAATGACATTTTATTTTTTACTGTTCTTAAATAGCATAGCTGTTATAATACTTCAATTTCTTTTCTCTTTTCAGTATTTGAAAAATATTTTGTTCGAATACATGATGGGAAAGGAGCAGCTGGTAAGTTCATCATCTTTTTTAATGCTCATTTAATCAATTATAGCATTTGGATAGTTTTCAAATAGCTGTACTACAGTGTATGTGAAAGTACTGTTCTTGAAAGAAATCTTTTCATTCTTTACAAAAAAGTTAAAGGAATTCAATTTTTTTTTTTTTTTGGTGTGTGTGTGTGTGTGTGTGTGTGTGTGTAATTATTTTGTAAGGTTTCTCCTTGTAACTCATGCTTGAAATTCAGGTTCTCCATCCCCTGATACCTCTGTGCAGTTAAATGATGTAGACAGCACAAGTGAGAAAGAAATGAACATAGAAAATGCCTTAATGGAAGTAACCAAACAAGACATAAATAAGGCTTCTGTTGTGCATGCCATTCTTGAAACATCTCAGCTAAAATTGAAATTACAAAAAAATTCAGGATCATCATTGTTTTAAGAAAGATAAGCTAGCTAGCCATCGAACAAACTGCAACAATGAGACAATGAGATATGTAAAGTGTTGATTATAATAAGATATATATGGTGAGTTTTGTATGTCTGCAGTGTTCACTTTTAATGTTTTGACTGTTATAATAGTAATAGTCTGCAAAATACCCAGTTGATTTATTTTAATCATTTGGTTTGTAACTGTTGAAAACAGGTAAAAGAAAAAGGAATTATGAAAAAGTTGGAGTTATGAATGGTGACTTCAAAAACATATACATCTTCACATGCTTTTTTAGGAATAGAAACAAAAGACTGGTGGAAAGTTCAAGTTCTGATTTTAAACTTTTTTTTTCTGTTGATATAGTAAGAAGTTATTAAGGAATAGGAAGGCCATGCATTTTCAGAGAAATGGAACTTCAAAAAGCAATATTGCTCTTTACACTACCTTGCATAAAAACAACTATATGGGTCACGGAAATGGTGCAATTTCTGACAAAGATGAAGTAACAGTTTTTTATTTGAATTTATGTGAGATTGCTTGATATGTAGGAATTCAATTTAATATCTGTCTCCTGATTGCATCCTTCCCTCCAAACGATGGGAGAGGGAAGCAAGGAAGACATTTTATATTTTTTTAACCTTTGGACATAAATGAAATTGTGGGATGGTGGCAATCAGCTTTGTTTTGAAAGCAAAGCGTAAGGATAAATCCTGTAGGGCCAGGTTGATTAATCCAAGTAAAATATAAATTTTGCATATTCCTTAAATTTCCAATGTAAGCATTATTTTAAAATACATTAAGAACATATTGTCTGGTAAGTATGTTGAATGATGAAGTTAGATTATGTTGTTTTTCATCAAAAATGTATTCACTAAGAATACAACGTACATTTTTCCACAGAAAGTGTGCTGAAAACTAAGTTACATAGAAATATATCGATTGCAATTTGAAGATTGCAACTGACATATGGAATATGTGTATACATGAACTTCATAACACTCGGAGATAGCGCGATACGGACTCACCTATATGCCAACAAACAAATTCACTCCAGATGTGAACGTGCAAAGAGTTTATGTTCCCAGCATTACATTCTGGTAAATGCTGATAATGAATGAAAGTGTGCTGGTTGCTTTGTTGCAACACAAAATAGTATACACTTATGCGTGGTCTGTATCTGTCTTGGCTTTCCTAAAAGTAGCTGTTGCAAACTAGTGTGAACCAATCGTGAACACTCCTCCTCTGCCATGTATGAAACTTAGTCTTTACTTTGTTTCACATCTTGTTCTGCATACAATAAGCATTTCTTAATGCAAATGAGTACTTGATCATGTGAAAAAGATCAGAGAGCCAATGAAGATTTAATGTGAAAATAACCAGATGAACAATCCTCTGTGTTACTAAAAGTATCAGGCACTTTAAGCTTTTTCAAGAATGTGAGTTTGTTTATAACCATTATAAGATTTGGGTGTGCTTTAGGTTATGATGTGAGCAATGATTATGGTGAACATGCTTTTTGTCAATATTTGCTTGCAAATTGCAAGAATCTTGGCCTAATCCAGCATTCTGGTTATCCCCAAAAGCATTTCAGCTATGCTATTCTGGGTAAAACTTAACACACTTTGCTTTGTTGTGTAGAACTTTGTAAAGGAGAAATTCTCAAAATTGCTATAGCCATGACATTTTGCAATTGTCCAGTGTAGTCTTAAGTAGGCAGTGGAAGTGAGGTTTTTGCTCAATGACAAGTCACTCTGTCTGTAATCCAAAAGAATAAAACAAAAAGCCACTTTGGCTACTGTAATCCAAGAGAATAAAAAAGTCACTCTGGTTGTAATCCAGAAGAATAGAAGAAAAAAAAAAAAAAAACTTTGACATTCCTTCCTCCAGACTGCATTGCTAGGGTTATGCGAGATGGTATTTGGCATTTGGATTCACATACCCCACTGTCAGATAGGGGCTTGGTGAAATGTGGCTATTGTTAGTCATTATCATTCCACATCTCTCTAGCAGTATTGAGTTTGATTTCAATTTTTAAGAGCCTGAATGCTATATTGCGAAATAGAGCCCTGGCCTTGAACGATCCTGAAAACTGGCTTGTTTATGCATTAAGAAAAAATCTCTTCTGGACTTCCACTCTCTCCTCTTCCTGCAATTAACCAATGTCTTTCTCAACTAGGGAGTGGGGAAAGGACACCTTTTTTTTATATATATATAGTATAATTGCATGATTTTCTTTTATTACTCATTTTACCACAAAATGCTTTGGAGAGTTGGGAATCTGGGGAAGTCTGGCTGTCCTACTATCTACTTACATTGCTGAACAAAATTAGTTGGGAGCTGCCATGAGGGGAAAGAGGGTAAAATTTTGATGGTGGGGTATCTATAGTTCTTGAAGAAGCTTTTCTTTCTCTGCAGGAATCTACTAATGCTTGGCTTTATGGCATTTGCTCCCGAAGCACAAAATAAATAGTCCTCCCCAGTCCTCACTCTCCATCCAGACCCAGTTAGAGAAGAATTCTCTTTAACCACTAGAAAATATAATAAGTCTCATATGCTAAATCATAGAAAATCACAGTTTAAAAAAAAGAAAGCAAAAAAAAAAAAAAATTCAGAGCCTCAGCCTGAAATTATATTAAATATTCTGCAGCCCTAATCTAGTTCCAGCTCAGCTTTGGGATTTCAGGCTCAGCCCGTCTCAGCACTGCTATGTAGCTCTATAGCAGTGGTGGCCAACCCACGGCACGCGTGCCATTTAGTAGCTCTCGAAGGTGTGTTGGGTGGCACATGGAAACCTTCAAAATTTCAGTACCCTATTTAAAAAAAGAAAAAGAAAAAAAATCTTAAAGCAATTGGCGAAAATACACAAATCAAGGTTGCCTTTACAAGTGTGATTTGTTTGCTTGCGTGCATGCATCAGAACGCAAAGCTGGTAGCCCTGTCTGCTACTATTGCCGGGGGCAGGAAACCATCAGCCTAATTCCATTGTCACTGTTATGCAGTTGTAAATCAGGGGCATCTTGTCTTCACTGAAGACACAGCCGAAATTAAAGCAAAACAGAAAAACTGAACGTCTTGTGGCGAGAAACAACCTGGAGGTCACACAGGCTCGGGAGCTCCCCGTCTGTTGACGCCATTTGCTGACGTCAGTAGTTGACATAGTGCTTGCTAGCGATGAGAAAGGGATTCTCTCTCTTGACACGGTGTCTTTCGAACGGTGATCGTAAAAGGTAAGGCTTATCGCCTTTGTAATGTGAATGGTTGGCGCCACATTGTGCTTTAATTTTAGAAATGTCTGTTAGTAAGCCATTGACCTTAAAAAGGAAGTATGAAGAAGACATTGCATTACGTGCTTTCAACATTGATTGGGAAGAAAAGTTTTTGTTAAGTAATCAAGGTGTAGCCTAACCAGTTTGTTTGATTTGCGGATCTTGTCTTGCGGTACTGAAAAAGTTTAACTTGGAGCGACATTTCAAGCAAAAGCATTCTGATTTTAGTTCTAAGTATCCTGTTGGCTCAACATTATGAACCGGCTTTATTAACAAAAAAAAATCGCTAACTGGTCAACAATTGCTTTTCCAGAAAAAGAGTGAAGAACTGACATCAATGGTGAAGGCTTCCTACGAAATTTCTTTTCTGTTGGCACGAAAGAAGAAACCATACTCTGATGACGAAGAAATAGTCAAGTCCAGCCTACAAATATTTGCTAACCATGCCGGAGATCCAAAAACTACAGAATTGGTCAACGCAATTTCGCTTTCTCGGAATACAGTGATGCGTTATATAGACGACATGGCTAATAACGTTAACACTCAAATTGTGTATTCGATTAATTCTTGTAAGTTTTTTTCTTGGGCTATAGATGAGAGCTGTGATGTTTCTGACACTGTCCAGTTAAGTATTTTTGTACGTGCTATCAACGACAACTTTGATTTCTTTAAAGAATTCTTAGACTTGTGTCAATTAATAACAACTAGAGGTGAAGATGTTTTTAATGAGCTAAAAAATGTTATGGAAAACAATAAGTTAGAGTGGAAGAAATTAGACAGCATTTGCACAGATGGGGCTTCAGCAATGATTGGTACGAAAAGAGGGGTGCAGCGTTACTTGAAGATTATGTGAAAAGGAAGATATTCAAGTACCACTGCATCATACATCAAGAGGCTCTTTGCACAAAGTACTTGGGATTATCTTCTTTTCTGGATCCAGTAGTGCATTGTATTAGCAAAATTCGAGCCTGTGCACTCAATCTTCAGGAATTTCGCAGTTTGTTTGTGGAGGAACTGGAAGAAATGGGTAAATTGCTTCTTCACTGTAATGTGCATTGGCTTTCAAAGGGAAAGGCCTTGGAGAGATTTTGGAACCTGTGACATAGTGTCTTAAAGTATTTTGAAGATAAATGGTTTACTCACAATGAGGTCTCACTTCTCAAGGTTAAAGACTGGCTGTGGGATCTCACATTTCTTACAGATATAATGGGGCATCTGAACAGTTTAAATTTACGTTTACAAGGAAAAGACTGCCAACATTGATGACTTCTGAATCATCTTTCATGACTAAACTTTTGCTGTTTTTAAATTACTTTTCTCAAAACAAATTATCTTAATTCGCTAGAATGCAAGAACAAGAAAAAGTGTCTGAAAATGCCCCAAATTATGAAAAGTACAAAAAGTTAATATCTATTTTACATGACTCCTTTGCAACAAGATTTTTGATTTCGAAAAAGACAAGAAAAACAGTGAACTTTTTACAAACCCTTTTTCAGTTGCTATTGGAGACCAAAATCATTATCCTCCAGACATGCAGATATAAATTATTGGCTTTCAGCATAATATTGTAATTATAGGTAAATATAATGAGTTTATTTCTGCTTAAACAAGTCCAAGTTATGTTGAATTCTGGAAATTTCTTCCAATTCCCGATTTTCCACTAATTTGCACTGAGGTACTGTTGTAGGTTTGGCTCAACCTACGTTTGTGAACAATATTTTTCAGTAATGAATACGATTAAAACTAAATATCATTCAAAATTAACTAACACTCACCTAAGTAATTTAATTTTGCTTGCTTGTTCACAGGTAAACCCAAACATGCAGAAGATTTTAAGAAACCTGAAAATTCAAAAGCCGCATTAAAATTTTATAAATCCTATTGTCATTGTGAGTTGCAAACGTGTTGTTCAATTTAGCGTGCAGTAAGAACGATAAGATTGTAATAAACCTGATGAAACTGAAAATAATTGTGTTTTTGTTTAAACCTGATATGGGCCAATTTTGTTAGAATGGATGACTTCAGTGGCATGCCCAAGATACAAAAGCCTAAAAGTGGCACATGCCATAAAAAGGTTGGCCACCACTGCTCTATAGTGTTCAGGCTTGCTCTGGACACAGACCACATGGAAAAAGAAATTAGAAGTGAGCTTCTACATTCTTCTTGTCCATTGCAAGATTTTCTGCCTCCTTTGCTTCCATGTTCATCAATGGCTGATTTCTCACTTTCAGTACATTTTTGTTTTAGAGCTTTATACCAGACTTTCTAACATGTGTTTATTCTGTCTTTCAGCTCCCATTCAACACACATGTCCCTACCATATTCTATTGAAGTACCCAGCTTAGTTTTGATGTCTGCGTACGCCACTGAATTCATTTTTTTTTTTAAGATATTCTTCTTACCACTTTCATATCTGTAACTCAATGTATGTAATGCAGTATTTAGACCTACCCTCTTTTATAACAGAGAACTGCATTCAAAGAAAAAGGCCCTATGAGAGGTTAGAAATGTGATGATCATCACTTTGTAAAACTAGCTTCCATAGTTTCAGATCATTGAAACAATAGGCTTAGAATCAGACTGAGGAATGGCTGGCATTTTATGGTGTAATATGATGTTTTTAATTGGTTAATTGACCATAAAATCCAAAGCCATGCTATTTTCTTTTAATAATGGAAGCACTTATTGTTTTACCTTATTGTTTTACCAATTGACATTGTCGTATCCTGTGTTAGTTTGGTGGTTAACTGGCTGTGAGTGCTCTTCTTAATGACACAATTTTCAGTTTACTACAGTTGCTACAGTTTTCTTTGCCTACTGAAATGTATGTGGATGCAGTTGTATCACTTGTCTTCTGCTGGTTCTCTTTACATTATTTGCAGAATTTTATGATCATGCCTCTTTCAAAGTATATATTGTTCACATTGGCAAAACCTGTGCTGTCAAAAAACCTATTCACGAATTACATGCTCTTGTCTATGGTCATAAGTAGGGCCTGGACTTTGATGACCGAAAAATTCCTTATAACTGCATTTAAAAGTAGCAGAAAATGCCCTTAAAAATTGCAAAAAATGCCATTGAAATATTTAAAAGAAAATCTACCTAGAACAGTTCTTACAGTAAATTTTGCCAAAAATTGTTGTATTGTCTTAAAATAATTGATAAATTATATTTCTTTTCTTTAAAATAAATATTAATTGTAAAAAAAAAATAACTAGTAACTTCATAAGAAAAAGAAAGAACAGTACATACCAATCCCATATGAATTTTATTTGCTTGTACACTGAAAGTCTTTCTTCATGTAAGTGCATCATAATTGCACTGAATTATAAGGTGCATCTTAATGTTTTCAAAGGTAAATGAACGTCTATTATGTGCAAGTAGGTTTTTATATCTCTAGAAGCTTCTTTCAACATCAACGGATGGGACAGGGGCATACTTGAAAAAAACAACTTAATTTACAGCTGGTTCTTCTATATCAAAAATTGTGTGTTTCTCCAGTTAATATATGTGAAATTTTCTTCAAAGTCTGGAATCCAACATTTTTTTCCAGAACATTGTTTAATTTGGCAAAGATAGATTTTTCAACCTTGCCTTTGGCTCCTTTAAGAACTTGGCTTGCTTTTTCAACATAACTGATTGCATCGACGAGTTCCATACCCTGCTTTTCTAAACACGTAATCATTGAGGCCAAAATGCTGAAGTTTGATTTAATGTATGCTAGATTTCCTTCTGTTTTATCTTTTGACAACACGAGTTTGGCAATTTGAATTGAAGCAGCATCACCAGTTTGAAAACCATTTACTATAGACTTTCACAGGCTGGAAATTGTCACTGTAATATATGCATGCATTCAGCTATGTCCCCCAACATGTTATTACTGGCTGTGGTGGTAAGGCTAGGCTAGGAGCTTGAGATTTGAAACATTGTATGTGATATGGTGCTTTTAGGAATATTTTTTGACATTGGATACAAGTCTATCAATATTAGGATAATTTGCACTGATTTCTTCGGCAGTGTGATGTAAAGCATGGGCAAGGCAAGTGACATGCACCAACTTGGGATAAAATCCTTTAATTGATTTTCCTGCTTTAACCATATATGGGGCAGCATCAGTCAAAAACAGAAGGATATCAGCATGTTGTATACCACCAGGCCATAAAAAATAAGAATTTGTCAAATAATTGACAGATCTCTGAGTGATTCACTTTCTCTGTGATCTCCATATTCAGCAAAAATATTTTGCCAAGGCAATCTGGCTCAAGTGTCCCTATTATGACGTTAGCAACAGGACAACCCTGAGCATCGTTTGTTTCATCAATAGACACAAACATTTTTTTCTTCCCTTTTACACTGTCCCTAATTTTGTCCATTGTTTCAGTGTAACACTCGCATATGTAGTTTTTTCGTAGTGTAGACTCTTCAGGTATGACATGACCAGTGTGTTTTTCCAAAAACTGGTGAAATTTAGGATGATTTAACTTTTCCAGTGAAATATTCGCAGAAACAACAACTTCACACAACTCTTTATAAAATGGTGACTTCTTGGATGGTGTTGGTGAACAGCTTTCCATAAGTAAACATTGAGATGCGTGCGACTTTTTCTTTGCAAGTTCAACAGCTCGAATATGCTTTTCTCGTCCAATATGCTACATGACGGTAAGTCGCTTTTGTGCTGCAACTTTAGTTTCACATAGTTTGCAAAATAGAATTACTCCATCAGTAGAAAAAACATTTTCTCCGAACTCCGAAACAAACTTGCATAAATAGCAAAATTGAGAAGGTTTGCATTTAGGCATCTTTGGAAATAAACTGCTACTTTTCTTTTCAGACTGGAGTATGTACTAACAGCTTCCATACAATTCCAGATGCTGTAAGTGTAACCCCTCAAACACTCAGAACAGGTTCTGCCTGGTACCAGCAGGTTGGGGGGGGGTGGAAAAACATCCTGCCTAACCCTTTCATGAACAGTGTCCAAAAATCTTAGGCACAAATATTTCTATTCCATTTCCTTCCCTTCTGAAGACCCAACAAAATGAGGATTACTCTCAGATGTCCCTGTGGAGAGTGACACCTAATCCAAAGTAATGCCTCCTATAATTTGGCTACCTGTTTCTTGGGAAATCTTTTCACTTCCTGAGGGAGAAGGTTGAGTATGGGTGGGGGAGGAGTGTGGGCATTGCTTCAGGGACGAAAGACCTCCTAAGGTACACAGGCCGAATCGCTCACATCCAAGCACCGATCGGTTATCTCTCTCTCCCATCTTTGCGACTCAGGGTTTGTCGGGGAGTGTCCAAAGCCATTGGCTCTTTTGAGGCAGTCAGACATCTGTTTTCTTTTGAGGAGAACACACAGCTTCAGAGTCTTATCAGCACAATCAACTACGTATGACCTTCCCAAAGTCTCAAGGGGTGAAGAAATGCCGCAGCCGTTTGATTGAAGGGCCGTGTCGGCAGTTTCTGGACTGTACATAAAAAAGAAAGAAAATGCAGAAAAGTGACAAAAAATGTGCTAAATTCCAAAAATCCTCCCAAAATGCCAAACGAATTCCAGAAAAGGCTGCAAAATGCCCTAAAAATACCTAAAAATGCATTAAAAAGGCAAAATGCCCTAACTATGCAAAAGTCGTCAAAGTCCAGGCCCTAGTCATAAGTAACAGTTGTGAACTGGCAAGTAACTAAACAGACCATATCACAAATTAGTTATGAGGGTTTTTGGTAGCATAATATATGCAGTGTACAATATAATACTGCATTAATTGATACATAAAAATTAAAAATGTGAACAAATAATGAAGCACTGAAACAGTATACAAAGAATGCGCTCTGATATAAAATAGGTGGGGACAAATACAGTCTTCATAATGTAAAATCAGTTTCCTTTAAAGGTAATTGTACTACATTTACAAAAATTTCAATAATGATCAAAATCTTTGAACTATGTAAATATAATAATCAGGTGCAAAAAGACATCCATATTTATGTAAATGAAAAGCAGAAAATGGGAACAGTAAAAACCATACACATTTTTCTGAAATATAACTTCCTGTGAAAGCACATAACTGAATTTGCAATATTTATACATACATATCACTGAGCTGTTCTGAAATTCAGAGGTTAGCTCCACAAAGAAATTCAAACTACCAGATAATTTTTACTTACTGTTGCCACATCAGACTTCTCCATTTACAGCAATCTTGACATACAACTCGGGCTTCACTGACATCCATCTCACACCGTACACAAGATCTTCTATACTTCATACTCATAATCTTTCTCATGCAGACACTCCTGAATCTGATCCTCCCATAACTTTCTTTGCCTTCCTCTGTGTTTCCTTCCTGCTACTTGGGCTAAAAAGATTTTCTTAGTAAGCATCTCATCACTCATTCTTTCAACATGCCCAAACCACCGAAGCATAATAGTCTCCACCTTGCTAACAACATTTTGCTTCATGTTATACAACTGCAACACATTTTCATTCTTCACACAAGCAGACGTGTCTTGCCACAAACCCCCCCCCCAGCAGCACATTTCTCCAGCACACAAACGACTCCTATGTTTCTTCTATAGTACCTAGGTCTCACTGCCATACATTGGAGTAGGAACAATTACACTTTCATACACAGCCATGCGGGACTCTCTCTTAAAAACCCATCATTCCTGTGAAAACCTCTCAAAGCAGCCATGACTTTCAATGAAGAATTCACTCTCCTACTAATTTCACCATCCAATTTGTTCTCTGTCAAACATGCTTCCTAAATACACAAACTCATTCACCTGGTCAATCACTGTGCCATTTAGACTTATATTACAATCAGTGCTAACAGTTCCTCACTCAAACACCATAACTTTGGTTTTTCCCTTATTTATACTCAGTTTGAATTTTGTGCAAACTTTGTACATCCTGGACAACGTACTCTGCAACTCACTTTTGCTCTCTCATGAAATATAAATGAAAATTGTTTTGTTTAATGGCTTACATATCATATATTTAGAAATTTTTGAAAGTACCTTTATTTAGAAAAGGAAAAATATTTTAACTTTATCTGCTTTTGAAATTGTTTTTTGAAAATAATGTTTCTGCTTTATCTAAAAATATATTGAAATTATTTTCTTACAGACCCTAGCAAAAGTCATAGCAGCTGTTTTGCGCTTTTCGGACGAGCAGACTAAACTTGTTTTAAGAAAAGAGGAACTAAAACAAACTGCGGTAAGTCACCATTAAATAATAGCATAGTTTGAAATAGTAAGTAACAAAAGAACTGATGCAAACCATCGTAAAATGCAGAACACATATCATAAAATTGGTATAGAAGAGAAATTGCTGTTTATATCCCTGTTATAGGTATTCTGTCATTCACTTTATATTTTGGGTTATCTAATTTTGTTACGTATCTAGCTAACAATGTTAACATTTGTGCTGTAAGGTTTTCTTCATACCTGCATATGAACCAACAAATGTACCAAACACAAGTGTAAGATGAGGATATAAAAAGTTATCCATCTTTTTGTATTGTTTTTATAATACATATTTTGTTTCTTAGCACAAAAACTGAAACCAGCTTACAGTGTTTCATGGTGAATCACAGTGCAAAAATGTGGAGTCAATGTCTTTGAGTAGTGGAACATAAAATGTTGTGGAAAAAAGAAGTTTCTTTTTGTAATAGATTTATTTTCAGCGGACTATTTTGCTGTCTTTGTCTTTATTTGGTTGTGTAGTAGCATCCTCTGGGACAGCTCTTGAGCTGTTAGAACTGTCCTGGTTTTTTTTAGAGTTCCTGACATAAAAGAGAAAACTAGTCTTGCATTTCATTCCAAAAAGTATACGAATACATATCAGTTTCACTGAAAAGATATGAACATTTACCTCAGCAGTATGCTGTGCCCCTTTGGTTGCTGTTTCACACTCCACTTTCTTTGGTAGGCTTTCTGCTAGTAACCAATAGGCTATTATTGCCAGTACAATCCTCCATTGTTCCTCCAGAATGGTGACCATTTCAGCTACTGATTGGAATATGTTAGTATGGCTGTAATTCAACATTCTAGTTTATCCCATAAACATTCCATAAATGTTTTAAAAGGGTCAGGTCAGGTCAAAACTGTACTAGCCAACTCAACTTCTACACATTCTTGTTCACAAATCAGTGTATAAGAGCACCTGTAGTGTGGCAGATAACATATTATCCTGTTGAATAAGACATGGATCTGTACCAAACAGCTGCCGCATTGTAGAGAGTTATCCAAAATGCTAAGGTAGGTTTCAATATTCATAGTATGAAGCCACACAGGATGGAAAAGCTCCACAGCATCACACTACCTCCTCCACACTTAATGTTTGTTATAGTGCACTTTGCAGCAGATGCTCACTAGGCATCCACTGCAGCCATGTGCATCCATCTAATCAGCATGAGGTGCAACGTGGTGGTTACTCCATAAAACTGGCTTTCACTATTCTAGGGATATTGTTGTTTTATCTCTGGACAAAGTGAGACTGCCAATTACAGTGCATAGGTGTTTGTACAGATCTCACTACATGTTTATGTGTGGCATTGATGACTGTCCAGATTGGCATACCACCACCCTTCCAAATTCCCTGAGTCATGCTTTGTGACCATCAGTGGTCTTCCAGTGCATTGCTTGATAGTGTCAATATTGTCACACCTCCATTTTCTGATAAAATCAGTTATTATCAACTTTGGTGGTGCAGCTGCTCTGCAGTTGTACAGACTGACAAGTTAGCAATATGACATGCAGACCTCGGCGCAAGTCACTTTTCTCACTGACACCTTTTTTAAAATTTTGTCACTATTCTCACCTTTTTCTTAAGTGTGCCAGTATTTTTTTTTCAATGTAGCTATAGTTTTGCGTTGTTGTATTTTATATCTAGGGGATTTTTCGTCAGATGAAAAAAGAAATGCTGAAACAAAAATAAATTGTTTTGTAAACACCCATCCCTGTCGAACAGGTGATTGGGATCACTAGTTGTAAACGCGACCTCACCACTCGCCTCAGAAGCAAGAGCCGGCAAGAGGAAGTGACGCACACACTGCACCTCTCCCCGTAGCCCACAGCTGCCTCCTGGTTCTCTCAAGGATTTTTTCTAAGTGGAATAAAAATGACGAAAGTTTATCTCCGTGGATTTTTCATGAAAATCTCTGAAATTTTGATCAACGCCATAAATCGCTAATAGGAATGAGCCCTCCAAATTTCGCTTAAATCAATTAAAAACTTTTTAAACGGGCCATATTTTTTTTATTTGCTCTTTATCATGTGGATTCGTAATCGGCATTTTACAGCTAATTCAAAAACATTTTTGCCAATTCACTTGAAATTTTTAAGGTCACATCTCCTAACCAATTATAGTATATGTACAAATTTCAGCCAGTTACGTGAAGAATTCGGAAAAATAGTTTTCTTAATTTTTTAGCATGTCTTTTGTAAAAAAAGACCGTGCTTATATTATCGGTTTGTCCATCTGTATGTAGACACAATATCTCTGCAACTATTAGTCCGATTTGGAAAATTCTTTTTGCATTGGGAAGCTTGAAATATACGAATGATGATCCTTCATTTCTTTTTTTTTTTTTTTTTTTTTTTTTTTTACGATGTACAATTTCACCGCTAGAGGGCGTAAATGCAGATGATGTCGAATTCAAAAATACATTTTATTCCATATATTTGCTTCTAAAACATCCGATTCAAAAAATTATTTTATCTTTCGATTCCATTTATGTCGAAGAGTATTTTAGGAATAATTGCTTTTTCAAATTACGCATAGATTTTCCGCTAGGGGCGTAAAAGTAAAATACGTTTTCCACGATATCTCTTCTTCTACAACTCCAATTTGAAAAACGTTTCCTTTAGCGGGTACAGCTCCTGATGAAAAATCTTTTGCATATAATTTCTAATTTTTGCCGGTGAGGCATGGATGTTGTGTTTGTCTTACGGCACTGGCTCTCTCCCTTCCCTGGAACCAGTTACCCTAAATTAGGGATGGGCGACTGCTTATAGCCCATTGAGTTGCTCACGGTGGTCGTTAAACCTCCAATCAAAAAAAAAAAATTTTTTTAATTCTAATTTTTGATAAAGAATACTTTGTCCACCAGGGGCGTAAGTGTTAATTTTTTGCTTCTGATGTATTTGCCATAAAATCTGAGCTTCTAAAATCTCGATTGAAAAAATTCTTTCGTGGGCCGATGCCACTTACGTCGATAAACCTTTTTGGGGTATTTTCTTCTTAAAATATGCCATGGTTTCTCCACCAGGGGTGTGTGACGTATATCGTATTTTTGTCAATATTTCAACTTCTAATAGTCAGATTTAAAAAATTCTTTCTTTATTAGATAGTTTCCAGTGTGACATGTTTTTCATATAATTTCAAAATTTTCAAGTAATTCATAGACTTTTCTCTAGGGGGCGTAAATGTAAATTGTGTTTCCCCTATGTCTCTGCTTCTAAATCTCAGATTTGAAAATTTCTTTCTGCAGCGGATACAGCTCCTGATGGGAAATCCTTTGCACATAATTTCTAATTTTTGTAAAAAATGGTTTGGCCACCAGGGGGCGAACGTCTTAATTTCCGCTTCTGATGTGTTTCCAGCAAAATATGAGCTTCTAAAATCTCGATTGAAAAAAAAAGTTGTTTGTGGGCCGATACTACTCATGTTGACAAACCTTTTAGGAACATTTTCTTCTTAAAATAATGCATGGTGTTTCTATGCCTGGGGGCATAGATGTATGTCTTATTTTTGTCAATATCTCTACTTCTAGAAGTCCGATTTGAAAAATTTCTTCTTTGTTGGATCGTGCTTCCGATGCGAAATGGTTTTCATATAAATTCAAATTTTCAAGTAAATCATAGACTTTCTACCAGGGGGCGCAAAGGTAAATTGTGTTTTTTGCGTTATTTCTGCTTCTAAAACTCCAATTTGAAAAATTCTTTTTGTATCGCATACAACACCTGATGGAAAATATTTTTCATATAATTTCTGATGTTTGGTAAAGAATGGTTTGGCCACCAGGCGGCATAAGTGTTAAGTTCTGCTTCTGTTGTATTTGCAGCAAAATCTGGGCTCCTGGAAACTCGACTAAAATTTTTTTTTTTCTTGGACTGATACTACTCATATGAAAAAAAAAACTTTTGTGAATTCTTTCTTCCTAAAATAATGCATGGTTTTCCCACCAGGGGTGTTAAGTCACATCTTATTTTTAACGATATCTCTTTTTCTAAGAGTCCGATTTGAAAAATTCTTTATGTGTTAGAGAGCGTTTCCGGTGCGAAATGTTTCTCATATAAATTCATATTTTTCTTAACATAAAAGTGCAACCAGAAGGCGTAAGCTCACGATTCCGTTAACAGCAATATCTGAGGGATTAAAAACCTGATTGAAAAACTTCTTTCTTCCTTCAGATACCATTGTTTTCCATATCGGTTTAAATTTACTTTGAATAGTTTTGATAAATTTAATTTGCGTCACAATGGATTAAAAAGACGTGCTAATTACACCCGAAAATTCGGTGTCATCTTTCTTGTTTTATATAGTTCTGTCATGGGGAAAACTAAGGCGAGGAGACGCTGTTGCTGGGAGCCAAAGAAGGAAGAAAGCCGGCAGTCTTTTCATGCTCTAGTTTTGAGTGGTAGCTAGGCATTTTGTGTGTGCCTTTTATTAGCACGTCTTTTGTAAAAAATATCGTGCTTATGTTATCGGTTTGTCCGTCCGTCTGTGGACACCATATATCTGCAACCAATTGCCTGATTTCAAAAATTCTTTTTGCATTGGGAAGCTTGAAATGTGCGAATGATGATCCTTTATTTCGTTGGGTTTTTTTTCACCAATCACAATTTTGCCTCCAGGGGGTGTAAATGCAGAAATGCCAAATTCAAAATACATTCTATTCCATATATTTGTTTCCAAATGGCCAATTGAAAAAATTATTTTACCTTTTGATTCTATTTATGTTGAAAGCTATTTTAGGTATGGTCACTTCTTTAAGTTATGCATAGATTCTCTGCTTGGGGGTGTAAAAGTAAATTGCGTTTCTCCCGATATCTCTGCTTCTAAAACTCCGATTTGAAAAATTATTTCTGCAGTGGTTGCAGCTCCTGATGCATGTAATTTCTAATTTTTGGTATAAAATGGTTTGGCCACCAGGGGGGGCATAAGTGTTAATTTCTGCTTCTTTTATGTTTGCAGCCTAATCAGGGCTTCTAAAATCTCGATTGAAAATTTTTTTTCGTGGACCGATACTACTCGCGTCGATAAATCCGTTTTCAGAATATTTTCTTCTTAAAATAATACATGGTTTCTTCGCCAGGGGGCGTAAATGCATATCTTATTTTTGTCAATATCTCTACTTCTAATAGTCCGATTTGAAAAAATTTCTCCTTTGTTGGATAGTTTCCTGCGCGACATGATTTCCATATAATTTCAAAATTTTCAAGTAATTCATTGACTGTCTGCTAGGGGAGTAAAGGTAAATCGTGCTTTCCCTGATATCTCTGCTTCTAAAACTCTGATTTGAAAAATTCTTCCTGCACCAGATAGAGCTCCTGGTGGGAAATGTTTTGATTGTAATTTCTAATTTTTTTTATAAAATATGGTTTGTCCACCAGAGGGCGTAAGAGTTAGTTTCTGCTTCGTAGGTATTTGCAGAAAAATCTGAGCTTCTAAAAGCTCGATTGAAAAAATTATTTCGTGGACCGATACCGCTCATGTTGATAAACATTTCAGAATAATTTCTTCATAAAATAATGCATGGTTTCTCCACCAGGGGCGTAGATGTATATCTGATTTTTGTCGATATCTCTTCTAAGAGTCGGATTTGAAAAATCCTTCTTTGTTAGAAAACGTTTCTGGTGTAAAATGTTTCTCATATAATTACAAAATTTTCAAGTAATGCATAGATTTTCAAGTAATGCATTTCCTCAAAGGGGGTGTAAAGGTAAATTGTATTTCCCCCGATATCTCTGCTTCTAAAACTCCAATTTGAAAAATTATTTCTACACTGAATACAGCTCCTGATGGGGAAATACTTTGCATAGAATTTCTAATATTTGATAAAGAATGGTTGGCCACCAGGGGGCGTAAGTGTTAATTTCTGCACCTGATGTATTTGCAGCAAAATCTGAGCTCCTGAAATCTTGATTGAAAAAATTCTTTCATGGACTGATACCGCTCGCATTGAACAACCTTTTAAGAATACTTCTTAAAATAATGCATGGTTTTTCCGCCAGTATGAGTAAACGCATATGTTATTTTTTTCGATATTTCTGCTTCTAAGACTCCGATTAGAAAAATTCTTTCTTTGTTGGAGGGCATCTCCACGCCGAAATGTTTCTCTTATAATTTAAAATTTTTCTTAGTGCAAAAGGCTGCCACCATAAAGCATAAGCTCACATTTCCGTTTACAGCAATATCTGTGGGACTTAAAAACCCTAATAAAAAAATTCTTTCTTCGGTCAGATACTACTATCTATTTATGTGTGTGTGTGTGTGTGTGTTTTCATTTCATTCCAAACTAATGCACAATTTTGCCACTAGGGGCGCAAATGCTTAATCTGTTTTTTTTTCAATATCACTGCTTTTACATGTCTGATTTAAAAAATTCTTTCAACACCGGATGCTATTACCTTGTAGAACACTTTAGACTAGTATATGTGTAATTTTGTAGTTCACATTTCTGTCTGTAGGTGGTGTTTATGTACTTCAGTTTGCAGCTGTATTGCCGCTTCTAAAAATGCTATTGAGAAATTTCTTCTTTACTGTATACCATTCACTACAACAGAGATGTGGAGCATTATCCTCTTTAAATAACAAATATTTCCTGCTAGCTGCGTAAAGGTCGAAACCTTTTTTTTTTTTTTTTTTTTTACTATGTCTGCTCCTGGGAGACATATTTGAAAAGTTCTTTTCCCTTAGCATAACCTTTTCCATGAAGAATAATTTTAAACTTTTCCGTTATGCAAAATTTTTCCACTAGCAGACATGACTTATATAATGTTTCCTTCTATATTTCTCCTTTTAACTGTTTGATTTGAAATTCTCTTCGTCTCTGGTACCTTCCTTGTGTTATGGGAAACTTTTTGTTCACCATTTGTTAATTTTTGTAACATATTTTTTAGCCACTGGTAGAACTAAGTAGATGTTTCTATTTCTGGATGTTTTATCGATTGTTGGGACCGATTGATTGTTTTCCAAACCGGTTCCATCGATTTTGAATAGTTTTGATAAATTTAATTTGCATCAGAATGTATTCAAAAGACATGCTTATTACATCCGAAAATTCGGTGTCATCTTTCTTGTTATTCATTAAGAAGCATAAAAGTAATTTACCCTCTACACATTTGATTTTCAAAGTAAATTGCTAAAATTTATTTGAAAAATAAATGATATTTGAAGAGTGAAATTATTTCAGATACACCCTTTATTTTATATCACCTTGTTCTGTTATTCTTCTTAGATTTCTGTTTAAAATAAATGATCTCTATATTTCAAAAAAAAAACAAAAAAAAAACATATATTTTTAAAGCTAATGGCATAGTATACCATAGTAAACTTTAGCACTCTACTATGGTTCACTTCAGTATACAGTAGTACACATCAAGAAAGAACCTTTTTATATATTTTTTTAATCTTTAACTTTAAATTTTGAATTTTAGGGAAAATTTTCTAAAATCTTCTGTATTTTGATCTTTGGAAGTTGGCAGGTATAGGACGGTTGCAAACAGTAGTTTGTTTCCAGTGTCATTCTGCATTGGTATGACTTTCGTTTAGAAAATCATTCCGAAATTCCAAACCATCAGTAGCCATACTTTTTTTGAAGATCGTGGATGGCGTGTGCGCGTGCGCCATGTTTTTTGTGAGGTTCAGCATCGGCTTGAATTATAGCGGAAAGATGGACAGTCAAAAGCATTTAATGATGCCAAAAAATTAAGATCTTGAAGAAGTCTTAAATTTTTCTTAGTGCCATCCATATTTTTACTTGCAGTTAACATTTTTAATTACGAGGGTTGTACCAAAAGTAATGCAAAAGTGGGCATAACTTTTTTATTAACTGACAGAGGTCGTTCAATTGCACATGTTGGTAGAGTAACTGTTCCTCTATAGTAACCCTTTTTGTTCATTGCAGGAAGTAATGCATTCCAAGCTGAAGCAACATGCTGTCATTGAGTTCTTGACAAAGGAAGGAAGGGTGCACTATGTCCGACATCCACAGAAGGCTACAGAATGTTTACAGAGATGACACCATTGACAAGAGCAATGTGCACAGATGGATAAAGAAGTTTAAAAAAGAGGAAACCAGCATTGACGACAAGCCACGCAGTGGGAGACCATCATCTGTGAACAGTGACATGAATAGTCAGTGAGTGGATGAATTGATTCATGCAGAGAAATTAATCACAGTTCGTGAGCTTGTTGCACAACTGGACTGTGGTCGCAATGCCATACAGAAGATGGTGGAAGACTTAGGGTATTAGAAAGTGTGTGCAAAGTGGGTACCTCGGCAGTTGACACCCGATTTGAAGAAGAGAAAGGTGGAAGTCTGCTCTAATTTGCTGGAAGCGTTTGAAGCCAATGAAGACATGTTTTTTTCCGATCTGGTGACAGGGAATGAAACATGGGTGTATCTTTTCAATCCGGAATATTGGAATAAAGAATCAATCCATGGAATGGTGTCGCACCTCTTCACCTAGGCCTAAGAAGTTCAAGAGCCAGCGATCAGCTCAGAAAAGTCACGGTGACTGTTTTTTGGGATGACAGGTGTGTCATTCTTGATTTTCTGGAACGTGACTGTATCATGACCAGCAAGCGGTACATTGAGACACTCAAGAAGCTTAGAGAAGCCATAAGAAGGAAGAGAACGAACAAGAATCTGAAAAGGATCCACATTCACCATGACAATGCGAGACCACATTTATCTTTGGGAACAAATCAGGTGATCAGCAAGTTAGGCTGGTCAGTGGTCCCCCATCCACTGTACAGCCATGCTGTGGCATCGTCCAACTTCTATCTGTTCGGTCCAATGAAGAACAGTCTCCGGGGACAACGATTTGATGGCACAGATGAGATGAAAGTGGCTGTGAAGAAGTGGGTACAACAGTCCACACCTGAATTTTTTCAAAGAGGATTCGAGAGTTGGGTTCAACGATGATGCAAATGCATCGCTTGTGATGGAGACTATGTTGAGTTACTCTACCAACATGTGCAATTTGAACGTTAATAAAAAAGTTATGTCCACTCAGTTAATAAAAAAGTTATGTCCACTCAGTTAATAAAAAAAGTTATGTCCACTTTTGCATTACTTTCAGCACAACCCTCATATTATTTTAACTTTTATGCGAACTAGTGGAATTTTATTCGATTTTTTTTTTCACTATCTGTTTTATTTTTGGCGGAAGTGCAGAAATTTGAATTGACCCCCCCCCCTCATAAAAATTTGGCGGACGCAATCTTATATAAAATATTTAGTGAAAGTTCTGATGTTTGTGTTGAAACACAACCAGGCACGGTTATTGCACATGGTAGTGTGTTGGGTGAGGAGGGTCTGGGTGTGTCCAGGGCTGACTTCAATGGGAACTACACCCCCCCCCCCTATTCATGCAAGGATGTCGAAGGAAAACACTGGAAAACTAGTGGACAAGGGTAGTCAGCAACGGGAATCAAACCCATCATCTCCTATTCCAAACTGGTCCTTCAAAATAAACCACCAAAACGTTGCTTACCACGTGGCCTGGGGTGGTCATCAAAGTTGTGGAATTGCTGTCTTCATGTGAATCGGCATCATTTTTAATATAAGCTCAAAAACAATTTCTGTTGAAAAATGCAGGACTAGTGGGCAAATCTGATGGTCTTTTTTTCAGCATTTTTTTTGTTTGTTTTTGTTTTAATTTTCTTTTCTGATTCGAGATTCTCTTGGGGGAGGACTAAATCGTGAAGAGCTCACTATTTTTTTTTATTTTTTTTAATCTAAAATCTGCAGAATTGCATTTTTTATTGCTATGTTGCTCTGTGCTTCCATTTTCAATTGCATTGATGTTTGTAATAGGTATCTAACCAGTGTTAGACTGTAAAACACATCTGCTAACAAATTAAAGGTTTGGTTAAATGTGTGTGTGTGTGAGTAGTTTACAAGTAAAAATTCATTTAAATCTAACTAAAACAGGCAAATTTGTCGAAACATCGTTGGAAGTTGAATTTGTTATTATGATGTAAGAAAATGCAGGCAGTGGAGAGTTAAAAATGCAAAGGGTTACTGTACTTTTTTTAAACATTACACTCATTCTTCATTATTAGTCTTCCATTATATAAACCTATTGTAATTTGTATATGTAATCATTTCTAGAGCATACTGATTTTGCTAGTGCAGTATATAAATCGTCAAATGCCATCATGCTGATAAAATAAACTACTGTTTGTGAAAATTGCAACACCATGAAGGAATGATGATAATCACATGAAACTTACAGGATATGAAGAGCATGGTAGGACAGGCAAATGATTAGAAATGCAGAGCCGTTGCGCATGTCTTGACCCAGCAGCGCTGCCTGAACAGTCGAGTGAGGGATATAAAGAGAGGGCTGTTTTGGTTACACGCGAGTTGTGAAAGTGTCTCCAGGATTCAATAATGCTTTGGCAACGACGAAGGGTGCACTATCACCGCACGACAGAGTTTGAACAGGGACGAATGATTGGTCTGCGTGACGGTGCATTTTTGTACCGTGGCATTGCGGCTCGGACAAGACATAACACCATGAAAGTTATGTGCATGTGGCGGTAGTGGACGGAGGAGAACCAGGTGCATCGACAATCCGACAGTGGACTGAGAAATTTGACGACACCGCGGATGGCTGACACCTCGTCCATATTCGCAAGTGTTAGCACAACAGTGGAGCACTGAAACAGGTGTGGCATTATCTGCCTCCACTGTTCGATGCGTCTGTTGCACAGAGGACTGGTTGCACGCATCCCTTTGTGGCAGATTCCTTTGACCCTGAACCATGGACGCCTCAGGCTGCAATGGTGTTTTCAGTGCAGACAATGGCATGCTAATTGACAACGTGTCGTGTTTTCGGATGAGTCCCGATTCAACTTGGACTACCATGATGGCCTCATACGCATTAGACGGTATTGTGGTGAGCGCCTTCTTCCAGCATGCATTGTTCAGCGTCATACAGGCCGAACGTTAAGTGTGATAGTGTGGGGTGCCATTGCGTAACATTTGCGATTTCAGCTGCTATGACTTGAGGGCAATATCACCAGCAACCACTGCATCAGGGAAGTTGTACAGGCAGAAGTCATATCCTTCCTTCGTGGCACTCCAGGCGCTATATTCCAGCAGGACAATGCCTGACCTCATGTTGCCAGGAATGTTCAAGCCCTCTTCGCAGCACAGCAGATACTGCTTCTTCCCTGACCTGCACGTTCACCAGACATGTCACCTATTAAACATGTCTGGGATATGGTCACTTGGCAACTGGCCCATCAAAGTCCTCCAGCGGTCAGTACCAGTGATCTGTGGCTGCGTATACATGCTGCCTGGCAAGCAATTACCCAGGACACCATCCAACGCCTTTTCGATTCAATGCCAACCCGTCTCGAAGCTCTTATTGCAGCTTGCAGAGGCTTCACAAGATACTGATTTTTGCAGATAAAAATTGTTGTATTGTTCCAAAAATTAAATCACTTATGTACAGTCATATCAGTAATGTTTGGTATAAAGTTCATTCGAATCGCATGGTTCCTCCTTCTTGGTGTTGCAATTTTCACAAACACTAGTGTATGAAAAAATATTGAAAGGAATCACCTGCCCATCCAATATATTGTTGTTGTTTTTACAACAGATAATCACATTGATTAACATATGTTCTATCACAAAATATAAAGTGAATTGTTCACTGTTGAGCAAAGAATAAAGTAAATCCGTTCAAAGTGCAAATTATATGTTCTATCCATATACTGTATGTGTGTGTGTGTTCTATCATTTTAAACAGTTTAGTCTGGTTTTCAATTATTTGAGCAGTCACTATTTAGTCACTAAAAAAAAAATGGTAACTTTTCTCACTTTTTTCTCCAAAAAAGTCACTTTTTTCACTACTTTTTACAATGAAGTCTGTGCTGAGGTCTGTGACATGCAACTATAATACTTCTCACAAAATGTGTTAGCTCAGCTCTGTAACTAGTGCAATAAACTTATGTTCTCTGTTTAAAGTTCTACCATGTTATGACAACAGTGTTATTATAGTGTGCTTTGGCTGCTTTTGATTGTTTTGTTTTTTTTTAAGATTGGTATAGATTTGTGTCCTGCTCTTAGTCTTGCCACTTACAGTTGGCTTCCCATCATGGCTAATTTTTGAAAAGTAAAAATGCTTTTTATGACATATATATGTATATAGGTCTGCAAAACCATAAAAATGTCATTGTTTTTAAAAGCCAGTCTGTTTACAAGCATTTTTTGCTATGTGATACTTCTCTATTTGCAAAAGAAACAAAAAGATAGGAGTGTTTGTTTTCATTTGATTAGAAGCCTGTTGTAAATTTATATGAAAAAGGAATCGGCAACAATTGCTGTTGTTGTAAAAATTGTGTTACTGTATTTTTTAACAACTGCTGTAGCATCATATTACTGGCAGTATGAATTATGGGGACTGTCAGGTGAGGAAGAATATAGCATTGACCAACTGAGTGTTCATAATCTGTCATTTGTACAGTATCACAGAGAGTTTAGCATAGCTCAACACACTGGGTAGATTGGTATTCTTTTTTGCAATTTAGACAGTGATTTTCAACTTCTGCAAAAAAAGCTATGCAGCACAGTATCATTGAAAAACCTGTTAGCATGCTTAACTGTCTCACATTCCAGTATTGATGAAAGACATAATACGCTGCTTGACTTTTAAAATGTCACACCGGGAAGTATTTGTCGGATTGTCATGCAAATTGGTGGTATATGTTGACAGCTGTGCTATGTGAATGATTGCAGTTGCAAACCAATCGAGTGATGGGTGAGAAAAATAAATTACCAAAATGGCTCAGCATAGCTAAGTTTGGTCATCCTCACCTGTGCATGTGGATTACTGCATCAGAGTGATCTCTGTGGCAAAAACTTGTGTAAGGAGTGAGAATGCTTGGGTGACGCCATAGGGAATCCCATCAACACAGGGACTACCTTTACCAGAGGCTTCATCATAGGGCTACATACAGCTTGTTGGTCCCTGCCTTGCATCGTGGAGGAAATGTATCAGTATGCAACAGCTGTCTGATGAATGTGGTGACAGTGGTTGGAAGAAGGTAACTTGCATCATCATAGTGGCACTAGTACACGTAGTTGGATGTCTGAATGCCTCAACCACTGCATTTGACTGCACACTGTAGCTGCCCCACCACAGTCATCAGTGGACGACATTTGGCAAGGTGTACAGGCAGCTATGGACATCATCATATCAACACAGACTGTGAATCGCAGATTTGCTGAGGCAGGTTTGTGTTCTCTCCAGCCATTGTAATAACTGCCACTCACCCCATAACATCATTGTTGCTAGGTTACAGTGTGGCAGGATGAATGTAACTGTGTATTGAGCAACAAGTCTTACTGCAATCTCAGTGCCGGCGATCACCAATTAAAAGTTTGGAGATGATGTGGTCACTGGGCTTATCTTGCTACCATCTGTGAGCATCATACAACTTCTCAATTTGGTGTTTTTGTTTGGGGTACTATCAGTTTCAACAGCTATTCACCACTTGTACATATAGTGGGTACAGTAACAGCAAAACAATACATTGATGAGGTGCTGTAGTCTGTTTTGTTGTATCTCCTTGATGCCCAGTTTCAACAAGATAATGAAGATAATGCCCACCTGCACACTACCAGCATCAGCAGACAGTGCCTGCAAGGTGTCCAGGTGCTGCTCTGGCCAGTGTGATCCCCAGACTTCTTCCTAATAAAAAATGTGTGGGACATCATTGATGGACATCTTAAAGCCCCCACATGACCTCCTTGCAATGTCAATGAATTCTGGACACAAGTCAATAACACATGGCAAGTAATACCTCAGGACACCATCCAGGGACTTTTCCACTCAGTGTCTCTCTGTATAACCCAGCATGGCAGTTATATGACCTATTTACTCAAGCCACATTATACTGTCTCCTCACCCATCACATTCATGTAATCCCTACATACATCCCTACATACATATCATTAAGCTGTTCTGAGATTCAGAGGGTTAGCTCCTCAAAGAAAGACCCTGTGCCAAGTACACATTTAACTGATAGAACTAAAATTTACTTACTGTTAGTGTATCAAATGTCTCGATTTACAACTATCTCGGCACACCACTCGAGTTTCATTAACATCCATCACATGCCACACACAAGATCTTTTGTACTTCATACTCATAATCTTTTTCTCAAGCAGACATTCCTAAATCTGGTCCTCCCATGATTTCCTTGGCCTTCCTCTACCTTTCTTTCCTGCCATTTGGGCTGAAAAAATTATCTTAGTAAGTACGTCATCACTCACTCATTCTTTTAACATGGCCAAACCACCTAAGAATATTAGTCTCGGCCTTACTAACAACAATTTGCCTCACATTACACACCAGCAACACATCTTCATTCCTCACATGCGTTACTTACGGGAGGTGGGGTGGTATGATCATCTCCCCAGCACACAAACGACTCCTGTCTTTTCTGCAGTACCTAGGTTTCACTGCCATACATCAGAGTAGGAACAATTACACTTTCATACATAGCCATTCCGGACTTCCTTGAGAACTCATCATTCCTGTGAAATCCTTCTAAGGCAGCTATGACTTTCAATGAAGAATTCACTTGCCTGCTAATTTTGCCATCTAATTTGTTCTCTCTGTCAAACATACTTCCTAAATATACAAACTCGTTCACCTGGCCAATCTCTGTGCCATTAAGACTTATCTTGCATTCAGTATAAACAGTCCCTGGTTCAAAAACCATAACTTTGGTTTTTCCCATATTTATACTCAGTTTAAATTTCATACAAACTTCGTACACCCAGGACAACATACTCTGCAACTCACTTTTGCTCTCTGCCAACAGGACTGTGTCATCAGCATAGAGCAATCTGCACACATGAATATTACCAAGACATAAACCAGTAGTATCCATTTTGGCATCACGCATGCATCCATAAATATATTAAACAGCCAGAGTGACATTACACAACCTTGCAAGGCTCCTGCACTAATAGAAAACCATTTCGATAAAACACCATTCACTCATGCACATGCTCTACTGCCAGCATACATGACTTTCACACTATTAAGTAGATTCCCAGTAATACCATATTTATTTAGTACCTTCCACAGAAGAGTCCTATTTACTTTGTCATAAACTTTCTCTAAATCTAGAAAGGCAGCAAACACTTTTTTACCATAGACAGATACTTTTCAGTCATGTGTAAAGCAATAATTGATTAGTGCAGTCCTTACCAGGCATAAAACCACTGTACATCCCACACTTTCTCTGACATAAGACCTTGTACCTTATCAATAATGTCCTTCCCAAACACCTTTTCTGGCACAGTCAGTAGGCTAATACCACAATAGTTCTTGCAGTCAGTCTGATTGCCTTTTCCCTTGTACAAGGGAACAATGATAACATCCCTCCAATCCTGAGGGACCATTCCTAACTCCCAAAATAACTAGCAAATTTCAGTTAAGCAGTCAATTACAGTCACCACCATATTTTAGCATCTCAATAGATATGCCATTTACTCCCGAAGCCTTATCATTCTGAAGAGATTTTAGAGCTTTACGCTTGAGATCTCACCAGTGCTTCCATAAATCTTTGAGGGTTTACATGGACTCAAAGAAATTTCATGTAATCCCTCAGAAATTAAATCACTTCTCTCCACTACTTGTCTACCTGTGTGGTAAGTTTAATCTTATTTCGTGCATTCCTTTACTGTGTGGCTTTCTCTATGGCGAGCAGTGTAAATTCTTATTATTATTAGATGCATTGACAAATTCCTGTAATCATTGCCTGTAGGGAAAAGAACATTAATGTGAATATCACTGATAGATTCAGTGTTTGCATGATACTGCAGAATGATGTCATTAATGAAGGTTATTTCTGTACAGCACGAATGCTGTCATGATTTTAGCAATTAGATATGCCTGAATCACCAGTTTAACATACAATCAGCCTATCGAGGCCTTCGCAGAATGGAAATATAATGTAATCAATGGCTTCAATAATGAGTTGGCAGGTCTTGATTTTTGTTTTGATAGAAATCTATTTTTCTCTGGAGATACTAAAAGGTCACTCTCCAAACTACAAGACCTATTTATTTTTACCACTACGGATAAAGCTAGCAATAATTTTGCAATTATCTGTAAGAAATTTTATTTTGAATTGTTAACTATGGAACTCAATAATAGAGTAACCTACGAGCCCGTAAGTTATTCTACCAAGCAGTTAGAAAATCGTTTTAAGGCATTCTTGAAGAAACTTAAAATTCCACAAATAAGAAGATATGAGCCTGAATTTCCCTTTCTTTTTGCAACTGTTAAGTTTCATAAAGATCCAGTGAAGTTCAGATTCATAGCTAGTGGAGTCAGGAGTCATAAAAAGAAAATTGATCTAGCTTTTGAAGACATCTTGAAGAAGGTCTTGAAACACATTAGTAACTGCACTAATTTGAAGTACAGAGATTTTTGGATAATTAATAATAATGCAGAAGTAATTTCCACTATACTCAAAGTAAATCCCTTAGATATTAATAGTTATGATTTTGAGAACCTATATACTAATCTGCCTCTATCAGATATAATCACTACCTTTAAAGAGCTGTATGCAGAATTTAAACTTAACCAATTTGCATTTTTGAACTTCACTTTTAGTTGGTTAAGTTCGATGAACACTTACCGCACGTGGGGCTTGGCTTTCAATTCCTATTTCCGTTATGTGGATGCCGCACGGGGGTTTTTCATTTGGCCACGGGTCCGCTTCTTTTTTTCCCATTAGAATTTATTTTGTCTCATCACCAAATGAGTTTTTCCTTTGCTGCATCCTCATTTACTTCAATATTTATTCATACCCGAGTACTTTCAGTAAAATTCCTTTACCGTCTTCGAGGGGACGTTTTGCTCCGACTAGCACGGACCGTGTCAGCTGGGCATTTCGGTGGTTCTCGCGGGCTGCTTCTGTCATCGGCTATCGCTTCTTCTTGGGCGTTGTGGCGCCATCTCTTGTTGGTCAGTGATCTCACTTTTCGAACTTTTTCATTTTTTTGCTCAATTTTAATTAAATTTTTCCAGCTGTTTCTCAAATTATTAGGGTCATTGTGGTTGCAAACTTTTGTCCTATTTTTTTCAATCATTACCGACTCTGCTATTCTGAGGTGTTTTTCGGATTTACAGCTTTTGATGATTTTTATATTTTCGAATTTAGGATATTTTTGGTTATCCAGACAGTATTGGATAAGTGCTGTTTTTTCTTCTTTTTTCTGCCAGTTTTTTACGTGTTGTTTTAATCTGTGTTTAAGCTTATTTTTGGTACTTCCTATATAAGCCATTGGAGGATTTTCAGTAATAGGAATTGAGTAAATACCTGCTTTTTCTAACATTTTTATTTTTTCATTTTTTATTACTATATTTTTGATGGTATTTACTTTTCCTCCAATTTGAATGTTATGTTTTTTACAAATGTTATTAATTTCATTGGTAGTACCTTTTACGTAAGGAAAACCATTTAAATATTTGACATCTTTTTTATTTACTACAGCATTATTTTTTATTTTCTTTATTACTTCAGTGTCCCATTTTTTTATTAAATGGTTAGGATAACCAAAGCTGCCTGCAATTTTTTTTATGAATTTGATTTCTTCATTGATGAACTGACTATTTTCAGAATGCGTATATGCTCTTTTAATTAAGGTTTTTATACTATTGCATTTTTGAGGATAAGGATGTGCTGAATTGTACGGGATTAGGACCGGAACGAATGAACTTTTCCGATAAACCCTGTATAATAACTTATCTGTGGATTTGATAACCTGTACATCCAAAAAGGCTAATGCATTATTTTTTTCTATTTCAACAGTGAGTTCTATAGTTGGATATAAAGCGCTGTAACATTTTGTTAATTTTTTTAATTCTTCTTCGTTCAGTTTTGATAGAATGAAAATATCATCCACGTATCGACAGTACACTTCTGGTTTTTCTTCCATACGATGCAGGACATTTTCTTCAATTTCGTTCATCACAACCTCAGCATATAGAGTTGATAATGGTGAGCCCATTGGGCCTAAAACTTCTATATAGAGAAAAAATTAAAATATGAAAAAAACAACTATTGGAATTGAAAAATGACCCAGATATCAAATTCTGTGAAGCAGATAAATCTGACCAAATCATTATTCTCAACACTGATGAATTTGAACAAAAAATGACAGCTGCAATCAATGGATTAAATTGTACCGAAATTATGAAAGACCCAACTGATAATCAAATTAAATTCTTAGCGGATATAAGAAATCATAGCACCTTACCCGATGAAATCAAGCGCTCTTTTCCACCAATGGGAGCAGGCATACCACGTATCGTTGCAAAGATAAAAACGCACAAAGATGATGCTCCATTGAGACTGATAGTTTCAAAAAAAAACTCACCATCGATAACTTTAGAGAAAAACATTTATAAATTCCTAGCACCCTTTTTCATGAACAACAAGTTCACCATCAAGAACACATATGAATTTATAGAGAAAATCAAAAATGTAAAAACTGACCTAAAGGACTTAAATATGGCAAGCATGGACGTTAAAGCATTATATCCAAGCACTCCTGTTCCAGATGCTATTGAAATTATCATTAAGAAGTTGCAAAATCTTAAAATTTTAAATAACACACAAATTCATGAATTCAAAAAAGTTTTAGTATATTTATATGAAAATAATATTTTTACATACAAGAACAAAATATTCAAGCAAAATTCAGGAGGCCCAATGGGCTCACCATTATCAACTCTATATGCTGAGGTTGTGATGAACGAAATTGAAGAAAATGTCCTGCATCGTATGGAAGAAAAACCAGAAGTGTACTGTCGATACGTGGATGATATTTTCATTCTATCAAAACTGAACGAAGAAGAATTAAAAAAATTAACAAAATGTTACAGCGCTTTATATCCAACTATAGAACTCACTGTTGAAATAGAAAAAAATAATGCATTAGCCTTTTTGGATGTACAGGTTATCAAATCCACAGATAAGTTATTATACAGGGTTTATCGGAAAAGTTCATTCGTTCCGGTCCTAATCCCGTACAATTCAGCACATCCTTATCCTCAAAAATGCAATAGTATAAAAACCTTAATTAAAAGAGCATATACGCATTCTGAAAATAGTCAGTTCATCAATGAAGAAATCAAATTCATAAAAAAAATTGCAGGCAGCTTTGGTTATCCTAACCATTTAATAAAAAAATGGGACACTGAAGTAATAAAGAAAATAAAAAATAATGCTGTAGTAAATAAAAAAGATGTCAAATATTTAAATGGTTTTCCTTACGTAAAAGGTACTACCAATGAAATTAATAACATTTGTAAAAAACATAACATTCAAATTGGAGGAAAAGTAAATACCATCAAAAATATAGTAATAAAAAATGGAAAAATAAAAATGTTAGAAAAAGCAGGTATTTACTCAATTCCTATTACTGAAAATCCTCCAATGGCTTATATAGGAAGTACCAAAAATAAGCTTAAACACAGATTAAAACAACACGTAAAAAACTGGCAGAAAAAAGAAGAAAAAACAGCACTTATCCAATACTGTCTGGATAACCAAAAATATCCTAAATTCGAAAATATAAAAATCATCAAAAGCTGTAAATCCGAAAAACACCTCAGAATAGCAGAGTCGGTAATGATTGAAAAAAATAGGACAAAAGTTTGCAACCACAATGACCCTAATAATTTGAGAAACAGCTGGAAAAATTTAATTAAAATTGAGCAAAAAAATGAAAAAGTTCGAAAAGTGAGATCACTGACCAACAAGAGATGGCGCCACAACGCCCAAGAAGAAGCGATAGCTGATGACAGAAGCAGCCCGCGAGAACCACCGAAATGCCCAGCTGACACGGTCCGTGCTAGTCGGAGCAAAACGTCCCCTCGAAGACGGTAAAGGAATTTTACTGAAAGTACTCGGGTATGAATAAATATTGAAGTAAATGAGGATGCAGCAAAGGAAAAACTCATTTGGTGATGAGACAAAATAAATTCTAATGGGAAAAAAAAGAAGCGGACCCGTGGCCAAATGAAAAACCCCCGTGCGGCATCCACATAACGGAAATAGGAATTGAAAGCCAAGCCCCACGTGCGGTAAGTGTTCATCGAACTTAACCAACTAAAAGTGAAGTTCAAAAATGCAAATGCATTAATGCACGTTAAATAATATAACCTCCAATATCGGAAGTAAATTGAAACTTAACCAATTTGTTAATGTAGGAGCCTGGAACTCTTATCTCAATTGCTGCATAAAAAATAACCATATCTTATATAATAATACTCTCTATAAGCAAGTAAACGGTATCCCTATGGGAACGTCAACATCCACGAGTATTGCAAATCTATTCCTGTTCTTTAAGGAATATAAATTCATTAAAAATCACTCCACTTGCTCAGATAACTACCTTTACACATTTAGATATATTGACGATCTGCTGTGTATAAATAATTCAGAAGTTATAGAGAGTGATTTTGATAATATCTATCCTAGCTCTCTTAACTTATGTAAAACCAACCACAGTAATCAGGAACTTGAGTTCCTAGACTTAAGCATTAAACTTAAGAGGTAACCCATCTATTAGCCTCTTTGATAAAAGAGTTAATTTTCCTTTCAAAGTAATTAAATATCTACACTGGAATAATAACATATCCACCAAAGTAATTGAGAATGTACTAATTTCTCAGGTGCTTAGAATTTCAAGAATTTGCAGCAACAATTTGGACTTCAATTACCACATTAATATACTATTAGACAGTTTTCTAGAGAACAAAATTCCTACTTCTTTCATTAAAAGAACTTTAAGAAAAATTATTCTGAATAATAGAGTAAGGTTGACAGATCTGCTTTAATTTTCTACACAGTTAATAATATGATTCTGACCAATGAAAGCCTTTTGGAAGTTGGCTAGAGGATGATATTAACTACAAAAAGGAACCTTAGTGCTATGGATAAGAAGGTCCTATTAAAAATAAAAAATTAAATAATATAGATAAAATGACAAAAAAAACTTAAAAATCTGTTTATAAAAGAAAATAAATATAAAAGAAAACTAGTTATTCACTCACTAGAATAGCTATACTAAAAATAGTAAAACTAACATTAAAATTAATAGGATTCTGAATAGTCTACAGAAGCTCACTAAGGTGATTAAATACATGCAAAGATTATTAAATGCACTACTGGTGTATTTCATGGTATTTCTCATGTATTCTGGAGAGTTTATTCTACTCTTTCTGATCATACAGGTCCACAATCTTAATTATTTTTTTCTGTAGTTAAAATCTCCACGAGTAGGATTTTTCAGAGTGTGGAGGCCTTCAGCCCCACCCACACTGCCCCCCAGCGACTAGGGAGTGGCAGGGGTGTTTGGAAGTTTGGGTTGAAAGGTCGGCCATGTTTCCTCATGAGTGGAAGAAGTTAAGTTGCATAAGAGGTAAGCTCTCTTCTTTGTCTTTGGGTTTCAGGTTTTCCAGGTTCAATATTTGAACTTCTTGAACTTTTTTCTTTTAAGCATTTAGGCACTAGCAAGTCTATTAACTTTTTTGCGTATTTTAACTCTTTCTTTTCTTGGTATTTTTGCGCGTTTTTTAGAAAACTAAGGCCAAGCAGCCGGCCGTTTCATTGTTCTTGTTGTCTGCGCTGTATTTTCAATGCAGTTAAGGTCTTAATAACTGCTTAATTATGCACTTAAAGCACTTCTGAAATATTTTGTACATATTGCAACTAATTGTTTAAGTCACATAACCTTCACAAAGAATTTCTTTAGTTTATTATTGTCTTTATTTTATTCTCGTTTTTGTCTTGTCAGAAGTAGTGGAGTAGGGGGGTTTTATAATCTAGTTTTCTTTCAAGAATCTGTGCTTTAAAATAAAAAAAATTAATATTTCCTTTTTTATTGCAATGTTAAGAACTTGTAATACTTTTGTATTGCTATTCAGGTTTAAATTCTCTCTCAGGCAAACTAGGCAATTTGTTATTACTGAACATTATTTCTGGTTCATTATGTCACTTTTACAACTTGAGTTTTCTATAATCATCTTCTTTCTGTTTAATAGTAACAGATGAAGAGCATGGGTCGGGCCAGGAAGGTTATGGTTGCAAGCTAAATTGTTAACTAAAGCTTGGTCATACAACTCTGCGGAGGTCATGACATATATATATATAAAAAAAATTTTGGTGGGCTTATTACTTGCATCCATGACTTTGCAGAAACCCATTTCCAAATAGGTCTTTGTGGAAGTGAGAAAATGCAGATGTTTTGGCTGGTCCTTGATAAAGCCAAGGCTCAGTATTCTCGACACTTTCTGCATTCAGTTGTATTTTCTTTGTTTCTCTTTTTACTCACACCGGTCAATACATAACCTTTTCTATGTTGTACTTGGAATGAGTTAAAAAATTTTTTTGCTTCAGTCTCTTCTTAATAGAATGTGAATTCTGAATTTTCATAACTGCTGCGTTTGCGCGTTTTGATCTTCAGGTTATTTTGCAACTTTCGTTTTAAATTCTAAAGTTTTTTTATGTTTTCGGCTTTGCTCTTTAGTATATATATATATTTCACAAAAATTATGCAAATATTTTTTCTTTCTCTTTTAAAATGGCCTCAGCCTTGACCTAATGACATTTGACTTATCAGAGTAAAAGAAAAGTTTTTTTTTTTTTTTTTTTTTTATTTAACTTCTGGAGCTTACTGCAACACTGAATTTAGACACTTTATTTTTTACACATGACTTTAGATAAATTTCACTCAACACCTCCAACAATTAATTTTGAACGCCAAATCAACACCCCCCCCCCCTTCTCCCCTTTTTTTTTTTTTTTTTTTTTACATGCTCACAGAATTTACAGGAAGAATAATAATAAAGTAGGCATGAAACTAATTTAGGTCTAGTAAAACTAAAAGTTCTAAATTAGTTCCATGCCTACTTTGAGCCTGATGATTTGCAGACTGGAGATAAAATGAAAATTGCCTTACCTTTCATCATGGTCCGAAAAGGAAGGGCGGGGGCTTCTAAAAAAGTCACCTGCGTGATACAGACCCACCAAGAATTCCCCTCTTTTTCGTTGGCAGCATTGGCTTCAAAAGTTCGTCATAATAATTTGCAGGGAGAATTCTCCAATTTTCAAGAAAGAAGACTGCTCAGACCACTGTCGATAAATTGAAGCTTCTGGGTGCCTCATGTGGGTTGAGATTATGGACATCAGATGCAGGCATTTTTATTTTTTTCTTACAAGGCGAAGATGCTGGAGGTCCTTCTAAACAGAAGGTAAGGTGAACTTTCGAATTTCAGACTCTGCATTCCTCTGGTTGCAGTGGCTTTCTGAAGACCCCCCCCCCTCCCCTTCTGTTTCACTGTACAGGCACTGGTCCCCTTCGGGCCGCTTTGGCGTGAAGGGCGCCATCTTCTGTACCCCCACTGGCTGGGGAAGCACTCCTACCATGCTGAAAAGAATCAAAAGCAGTGCTGATGAGCTTTAAAAGAATGGAGCCACTCTTCGTAGTGTACGTGGTGAGGTGGCAAGGACTGGGTCCTTCCGGGGTCAAGAACTCAACATATCTCTCTTTCCTGTGCTGACCTCAAAAAACAGGTCCTCCAACAAGCTTACACTTAGTGCTCTTATCATCAAGAAGGGAGAAAGATAGAAAGGACAGCATCCTTCTGGCTTAGAGAAGTAGATTAGCAAATTTTTAAACATCAGTGTAGACCCCAAAACGGTCTTGCCCCTTCAGAAACTTTTCAATTAATGCCTGTCGGACACTCTGCGACCTCGCCCACGTAACATTAGCTAAGAGCAACATGTCGTGCTGTCGCCCCCTGATTGACCAAAAAAAAAAAAATCCCCTTTGCTGCTGAGAGGGCGAAGCTTGGGGCGGGGGAGGGCAGCGAGAGTGAACTTTCTCCACCCCGTGTGTAACTAATGTAACGTTATGTAAATCTGTTCAACTTAGCAGAAAGATATTTAAAAAAAAAAAAAAAGATCCAATGCTTTGCCTTTTTAGGACGCTGCTGACCTCTAACTTCGCTAAATTGTAGGAATCCTGGAGGGAAACGGACGACAACGCAAGGTTAACTGACAATTCCCATGAAAGTTTTGAAGATTTAAAGAAATGGAAAAATAAAATGACTAGAAGGATTCATGACTTTGCTTAATATTAGCTGGCACAAAAAAAAATGCCCAGAAATTACTAGTTATATAATTATACACAGCATCACATAATAAACATACAAAATCATTGTGAGAGCGAAAGTACTGGTCACGTGTTGTGGCGCCGCCTCCTATTTATGGATCAGAGGCGTCCACGCTATATGGTCTCTCACAACAACAACAAGGAAGTTTTTGTGCTTCTCTGAAACACTACCCCAAACTCTATTCGAGCGAACAAACGAAGCCTGCTCCACTTTAATATTAGATCTGTGATTCGGGAAGACAACAGCTGAACGTACATAATAATATTCACACTAAGATATAATGATATCCAGGCGAACTTCTGTTAACAACACACCAACATTTATTACATAAACAATTAGAGTTTAGGCGGCGGCGGATTACTCGTTCTCTAATATCAGGCTTCACTAAGGATTGTACCTGACAAGAAACGTGAAAGCTAGGATAAATTCTTCCCTAAAAAAATCTCTCTCGGCGTGGAAGTTCTAGCTGGAGTCTACCTGACACCAAGTACCTCTATATCTCTGTGAATCTCGAGAAATAGTCTTCTAACTATTCTTCTCTACCAGATGTTCCAGTCTTAGCCTGTGCTAAGCTCGTATTCCGCTGCAGCTGAGCGTTCTATCTATTCTAAGATAGATGCTCGCTAAATTCGCCCTGAGCGTTTGACACTCTCTAGCTTGGAGCGTCCCTCGGCCCACACACAATAAAAGGCAAACGCTTTGTGTCTCCTCTCATCGGAGAACTGCTCTCCCCGTTGAACGAAAGCAGACTAACTAACAGCTCCTCTTTCAAGAGACCTGCTAAACTCCCCCTCTGCGCTGCACATGCGCGAAGCTCTCAGCACTGACCTTGACCTCTCGCTGACCTGTTGATGTGGCTCATCTCTCCGGTCACGTGGATCACCTTTGGCGCCCTTCGCTAACCACACCCTTGGGCGTTGGCCCAGCTTCATGCTGATGGATTTTAATCTTACCTTCAGGGTGCGCACGCGTGCTTGAAAACCTGGAAAGTCCTGGAAAATCATGATTACGTTTTCAAGGCCTGGAATATCCTGGAAAAACGGTGTTTTTTTAATGCTGTCTTGAAAAGCCTTAAAATTTGAAATTAGTACTTAAAAAAATGCCCTTTTAGGAAATCGTGTTACTGTTACCCCTTCATTTTTTAAAGTTCCTTTTCTCTGTTCTCAAAAAAACCACAGGCAGCGGTTTCCGACGTGCACCAAATCCTAATTTGGCTGGGGGGAAAAAAAGAAAAAAAAGGCACTACTTCCAGTGCAATAAAATTGGATGATTACTAGTAGGTCGAAGGAGAGCTTGATGTCCGTCCGACAACTGAGAACGGAAGGAGAAAGAAGAGGCATTTAGCATCTGCAGGGGGTCGCGTATGCACCAAGTCAGCTGGCATCCACCAGTGAGGAGTATGCCTGAACAACACATTCATCTTCTTGTTTATGTGCATGATACCCTCCCTCCCCTCAAGAGACTTCCGCTACTTATGATAAAAAATAAGAAAACTATCTTTGCGAATTTTTCACGAAAGTAGCTGAAATTTTTACATTCACTGTAATTGGATTACAGAAGCTCACTTCCAAAATTCCAATTGAATCGGTTTAAAACTTTAAAAGTTAGCATTGGTAATTTTTATTATGTGTGCCTCTTTGGACAGAGTGAGCCTCCAGCAAAAGGGTGTTACCATAGCAACGGTTGATTGACAGCTGGGAGCGCCGATCTGAAGCCTTGGGTTGGGAAGAAAGCAAACACCTGTTTATCACTTCCACAGCTCAAAAGGACTAGGAGAATATTTTCAGAAATCCATTTTTCCGAATTTTGAAAATAACACAGTAAAATTTTTACAGTAGTTAAGATACATCACAATAAAGTTCTAGTGCAAATTTCGCCAAATTCCGTTAGGAACTTTAGCAGATGCAAAAAAAAAAAACGTTGCATAATCGGATTGAAAAAAAGAAACAGTAATTATAAATTACGGGAAAAGCAAGTGAATTATTTTTTTTAGATGCCATGGTTTATTTAAACAGAGTGATCCTTAAATTTTTTCTGTGATGATATGGACTCTATTTGAATTACAAACATACGTTTTTATTCAGACGTCTGAGTTACTGTTTTAATAAAAAAATCGTCTATAATTAAAAAGTTTTCAATGGATTTAAGCAATATTCAGCAGATAAACAAACGTATTTCAGTAAATTGCAACATCATGACGTAAATTTGGTAATTTAATTTTGTCGAAAATTGGGGAACATTTTTTTTTTTTTTACAATTTCTATTATAGTTAAAGTGAAGGAGGAAATGTGCAACTTGACAGTTCAGTGAGCTGCAGGTGGTGATTTATGGCGATGTGCCAAATGAAAAGAAGCCATTCCATCAGGTCATTCCAAAGGTTGTGTGTGTGGACGCGTCCTCCTGCTGTTTGATCTTAATCGGAATGTTTTTGTGCAGGGGGAGGGTTGAGAGAAATATCCGTTTCAGCTTTACAGCTTTCACGGCTCTTTTTTTTTTTTTTTTCTTGGTAATAAATAAAAATCATAGTTGCTGCATTCACCATTGATCCGTGTTTGCATTTGTTGAATATAAACAGCAGACAATCTGAAACAGTGTTGGGCGGGTCTTGATGTTCTTCATTTTGCATATGCTGAGTTCAGTTCTGTGGGAATAAGGAATGACTTATACTGTGAATATATACAAAACTACATATTTTTGAGCTGAAAAAATAGGTCTACTTGTACACAGTAGCTAACGTGTGAACTCAGATGAAGACAATCAGACATACGGACGTCTGATTCCATAAAAAAAAATCAACATAGTTTTTTTATTTACACTACAGGTAAAAAAGCAAAAACATGTTTTTAAACGTTATAAAGGAAAACGGATTTTTGAAACGCAGGACTTGATGATCTTAATTTCTGAAAGTTTCTTTTTTCCACATCCTTTTTTTTCAATTACAATACTGTCATCATCATCATCATCATCATTGTCAACCATTATCAATCCACTGCTGGACGAAGGTCTCCCCAAGTTTCCTCCACAACGGTCTGTCTTGTGCCAGTCTTCTCCATGTCACCCCTGCATACTTTCGAATTTCATCCACCCATCTCCCATGTGGTCTTCTTCTGGGTCTTTTCCTGTCCCTGGGAATCCAGGATACTATGAGTTATATCACTTAGTGATATGGCAGATTTTCGGTTGCTGATATCCGCGATCGTAAGCGGTAGTTGCATTGCGATTGTTGATGATGACAAGATAAATACTGGAGTGATGTAAAATGTTGCATAAACTAAAAAAAAAAAAGCCCCCCCCCCGAACTTTTATTTGGTCATCATAGCTGATCAACCATTTCATTCCATGAACATCAGCACATTTCAGTCATTTGAACATTGGGGGTATCTGAAGGAATTCAGCCGTGCTTAAGCGCCCTAGCGCAACGAAAACATGCTAATTTTGGACAGTTCTATTCCCTTCCTCTCTACCATCCCTAATAATTGAGAGTGCATACTGTATTTTCAAATATTCTATTTATGAGCTAGTTTTCGCGCTGTTCGTTATGCTTTTATTTTCGAAATTCCTAACACTTTTGAACTATGGTTGCAGAAACGTTTATGCTTTGGGTTTGTCTGTAGGATAATTCGCATGAAAGCGGTTGAATTTCGGCGAAATTTTAGTATGCTGTTGGGTACAACCTGGAAACCTACCCTCTTGAAAAAGGTCAAAATTAAATTTAAAGGCCAAGACATAAGAGCAGTATTTGTTCTCCAAGCTTAGGAATGTTAACTCACATAAAATCTGTTTGATTGCGACAAAGTTTTGGTATGTTATCAGGGAGGAGAAACCTACCCTTGTAGAAAATGATCCAACTTGAATTCAAAGGTCAGGGCATAAGAACAGAATTTATTCTTTATGGTCTTGTGCTTGATAAACTTGATCAATTTGCATAAAGCACATTCATCCATTTGCATCTTTCATCATTTTTATTACTTAAAACTGAAATTACTTTACAGTATCATGTTCAAATTATTTTTTTAAAGCATAATAATCATCCTGGAATTTTTTTGTATATGGCCTGGAAAGTCCTTGAATTTTTTTGTATATGTCCTGGAAAAGGCCTGGAAAGTCCTTGAATTTTTTTCCCCCAAAAGTGTACGAACCCTGTACCTTCCGTGTCTTCGCGGTCTTTCTCAGATCTTCCATTAGTGAGTGCCCCCTTTGAGAAAGTAATCCTACCGCCGAAGTACATTCTTATAATCACACAATACACATTGTTATGTTCATACAAAGGTGGATGGCTGTTCTGTTTTCCAGACTTGTAGGCGTCTGGACGACACTAACAATGTACAGCGAGAGTCGCGGTGTCATTGACGATACTGTGAGTTCGTCGAAAAAGGCCTCTCCCTTCTAAGGCGTGAGAAACTTAAGTCCTTTGTTTGCAGCTCTCGACCTCTGAAAAATAAGAAATGTTCGCGAACTTTCTGTCGCCATTTTGGGCTTTTAATGACTTTTTCGTCACCAAAAAGCAACATAATGTTCATCATTAATATTAATTATCATGGTTAATGTGTCCATTCTTACAGGCCCCTACTTTTGAGACGAAACATGTGGGATGTCATATTTCACATGTAGAGTAGTCTTAAACAAAATAAGCAAAGTTCGCTCGGTAACTTCTCTACGTTGTAAGCTTCTGTTGCGACACACACATATACATATACACACTGGGCAGTACCACCAAAGAACCTCGCTGGGTTACTACCTGAGTGTTGACTCCTCCACCTTTCAGTTATCTAGGGTGCGAAGCCCTCCTCCTTCTTCACTAAAAGCCAATCGTGATAGTGCATCTGCGTGGGAAATTAATTTCCCTGCGACGTGTGATATGGTTAAGTTGAACTGGGTGATGGCTAAGCTCCACTCTGTAGTTTTGAACTCTGAAGCCGCGCTGGTCAAATAAGTTAGAGGGTTGTGGTCCGACATAATCTCAATCTGGTTTCCGAAGATCCACCCTCAAACTTTTGTAACGCCCACACTCTCGCGTAGGCTTCTTTATGGCTCGCCGCCCAGCGTCCCTGCGTGCTAGTAAGTTTTTTACTGGATTACGCTACTGCATAGGCGCTGGCGTCCGTGTGTAGTACGAACGGTTTACTTAAGTCTGGGGTAAACATTACGGGTGCCGTACATAATAGCCCCTTTAGAACTGTGAATGCCTCTTCCAGTTCTGGTGTCCAAACAACTTTCTCTGACGCCTTCTTCCCAGTCCGATCGCTTAGCGGTTTCACTATCTCTGCAAATTTAGGCACATAATCTCTGTAGTAACTACTTAGTCCGAGAAAGCTCCGTACCTCCCTTTTTGTCTTGGGTTGTTCTAAATCCCGTAGCCTGAAGTTTCTCGTGATCTGGCTGGTGGCACCCAGACCCTACTACATGTCTTAAATAATGAACGCTCTCCCAGGCGAAACAACATTTCTTTAAGTTGCCCGTGAACCCGGTTTCCTCTAGACTCCTTATCGCCAATTTCAAATGCTGCAGGTGTTCTTCCCAGCTCTTCGAAAAAATTGCTGCATCGTCGAGGTATGCCACGGTGAGAACCCTGTTCATGATCCTCTGGAAAGTGGCCGCAGCTCCCGACAAACCGAAAGTCATCACTTTCCCCTGAACATGGTGTACTTTCTGCTCTCCGGGTCCATCGGTATCTGATAGTATCCTTTGAGCATGTCCAACGTGGTAATAAAATGCACCGCCCCCACCCTGGCTAGCAGGTCAGGAATGTGCGCCATCGGGAACGCGTCGGAGACGGTGTGAGAGTTCAACATACGGTAGTCTATGCACATCCTAACGTCACCTGAGCATTTTAAGATACAAACGATGGGATGACTAAATTCCTCCTTAGATTCCTCTAGCATCCCCCGGTCGCACAATTCCTGAATTTGGGTTTCTACGGCCGATTGCATGGCCTGGGGCACCTTATACCTATGCTGCGTACGCAGTAAACTTCCCGGTTTAACGGTAATTGTGTGCTCCCCTTCTGTAGTAGCTCCCACTTCTCCGGAGAAAAATTTGTCCATACCATTCCTGTGGCTCCTGTAATTGCTCCCGTGTTATCTTTGGGCTTCCTACTCCGAAGGTTTTCGGCCTCCTCCGTCGTTTGTAGTACGAGGTGTCCTGTCGCGGTTCCTCCTCGACTACTTCCCCTGCTTGCGGTGACATCTTCTCTACTCTCTCCTCCCACTCTTGAAGGTATTGGGTCACCGACGCAGTTATGCCTATGGGTTCAATAAATTCTACTTGTACCTCCTGAAATGGTAACGCTGGCCTCCTAACGGGGGTTATGGGTACCCTGTCGTTCCGTGTGACTGGCCTCCTAAGTTGGCAAGCTTAACAGTCATCACAGTATCTTCTAACATCCTTCTTGATGGATGGCCAATGAAACGAGTAGCGTATCCGCTCTAAGGTCTTCTTGTGGCCTAAATGAGCCGAAAACACAGTCTTGCGCCAACCTCATTACTTCTCCCCTCCTACATTCCGGCACTACTAGCTGATTGACTGTTCGTCCTAACACCTTCTCTCGGTGATGTAGTAGCCCCCTCCTCCAAAAGAAATCCACCCTTCCCCTCTATGGCTTGGCTCAAAGCTTCTTTCAGCGTCTCGTCTCGTGTCTGCTGATCCTGAAAAACTACGTAGTCTGAGCTATGAGGCTTCCCGTCTCTGGGACTCCTATCTCGGCTGGAGCTCTGCTCATGTGCTGTTGACTGCAAAATTTCCATCCCCGGATCTGATTAGCTGCTTGTCGCGCGCTCCGTGGATGTCCCGCTTATCTCGGTAACTTCTCTCTCTGATGCCGGGGGCAACAACGGGTCTTCCGACGCTCTCCTCTCATGACGCAAATATCCTGGGTTTCTTTTCTTTTAGGTTTATCGCCGTAAGTTTTTTCCTTTCCTGTAAATCATTTTTGTCGTCCTCCTCTCCTGAAATTGTGAACGCCCCCTGGGTTGAAACTATCCACTCGGGACTTGCTTGCCTAGCTTCCTTCATCTTTGCAAATTTAACGGCATAATTAACGCATCATTACTGAGCTGGGGTACAATTGCACAAATTATTTCTGTCATACCCATTGCCTCTTTCCCGGCATTTTCCAAATCTGGGTCTATTAACCTAACTTGCAGTTCTTTCACGGGAAAGTTGGCGTTCTTTCCGTCGAACCCCGTCAAATTAATCCGCCCGATCTCCTCCTCATCTTCTTCCTCTAACTTTTACCCTCTTTTACACAACAAAATTCGGCCCCGCTGTCTAAGATTATTCCGGCCCGAATTCCTTTCTCGGTTTCTATTCTTAACTGTCCTCCTACGGGTATCTCCATTATTTTGCATTGGCTACTCTCAGATCCCTGTATCCTTCCCATTTTTGCATTTAACTTCATGAGGTCCTCTTCGGGTTTCGCCTCGACGCCCCCTTCATCTGTTATCTCCCTTCTCTCCTCTATTCGCTACCCGACTTACTTTTCTATTCCCATCATTTCTCCAATTACCTGTTGATCCCTTGTTATCTTGTCCTGGAGTAACTCTTAGCTGGCAATTTGTTCGTCGGTGCCCTGCCTTACTGCAAAGAAAACAGATCACACCCTGATCAAAACTGGAGTTCCCTGGATATCTATTAATTGCCCCCCTCCCCCTATTTTGGAACCGTGATCCGGTTGCTGGGAATTTCCCTTTCTGGGTGTAGCCCGCCCGTTATTCGGCTGATTTTCCCTCTTTATCCGGTTTGTCCTTCCTGTATTATACGGACCTCCCTTAAAATTAGAGCCCGCCACATAATTGTTTTTGGGTCTCCCTTCTCCCAATTCCATAGCTTCTACATGTGTCTCATACAGGTCACTTAACTCTCCCAGTTCGCCCGCTAGAACCAATTTCCCTACGGCACCCCTCTGCAGCAGATAAGTTTTCAAACTTGGAGAAAGCAAACCCTTGAATTTATCACAAATTAGTAAGTTCATTAATTGTTGGAATTCTGATACGCCGCTCTTCTCCACGTAGTATTGGAGCGCTCGCCCAATACGACCTGCTAACTGCTGGAAGCTTTCTCCTTTATTCCTTTTCATTGTCTCAAACTGTTTGAGATAGATATCGGGGGTCAAGTGGCACTCCGTCAAAATAGCTTCCTTGACGGTGCGGTAGCAGTCATACTGCTCCAGGGATAGTCATCTGAACAAGTGGTTCACGCATTCGGCATTAAATAAAGCCATGACTAACCGTCCCTGCATCTCTTCTGGAACAGCATGTAACAGAAAGGCCCTCTCTATGGAATCGAAGAAATCTAGGATTTCCTCGGGCTTAGAAGGACTCTTTGGAATTGTCCTCTCTATTATTCTCATGTAATCGGCTAGGCGCCCCTGCTCGTTCCCTTTCTTCCCCAAAGCCGGACTTTCCGCAGATAACTGTATCTTACTCAGCTCGAAGTCCCTTTCTTCCTTTCTATCAGTTAATTTCCGCTGAAGCATCCTCTCGGCCCGTTCGGCTTCTAGCTCGATTTTTCTCAATTCTCTTTACGCTTGCTTGTCCTGCCATTCCCTTTCGGCTTTCTTTTCTTGCAATTCGAGCATACGAAATTTAAATTCCAATTCTAATCTAGCGGTATCCCCTTCCATCTTTCTTTGGTTAATCTGTACCTCCTGGTTAGAGTCTGAGCTGTTATCTATCTCTTTATCACTTTCCCCTTCACTTCCCTCTACACTCTGTTCTTCGTACTCCTGTCTCTTTTGCCCGTCCAAAAGCTCATCCATATTTCATGCAATATTCACATACAATACTCATAAAATCAATATACATATAAAAATACACTCAAATTTTCGATATCAGCCTATGATCTCAAACTGGTTAGACTATTGACTCCTAACATTCCTACATGCTTATTTCAACATATAATAATAAGACACAATGAAATTCCTAATTTAAATAATAACCTCAAACTTTACTGATAAATACGCTTTAACAATTGATAATATCTTTGACGCTATGGTCTCTAACTGATCGCACCCTAAACGCGAATTCTGTTAGCTTTAGGTGGCTGAAATACTACAGGTAGTGCCCCAGAAATAAAATTGCGGTTCCAAAGTGGTACATACCCACTGAAGCGCTTTGAGCTCCCTTCTGCTTCATTCTGTGTCCTGTGATGGCCGGGCACTTCACTTTGGTTTGAGTTCTTATTATTATTATTTTTTTTTTTTTTTTTTGTCGCACCAATCAGTCCTGTAGCACTGTGAGGCACTCTGGTTACAAGCTCTCCTCACTGTATTCGTTCTTTCGTCGTCCACTTTCAAGAATGAGTCCTGTAGCTCGTCAGGCACTCTGGTTATGAGCTCTCCTCACTGTATCCACTCTCTCACCATCTGGGTTGTAGGTCTCCTTCGATGCACTGGATCTCTCGTCCACCGCAGCGTGCGAGAAGCGTCTTGGTTCCGGACCTCCTCTAGTCACCCGTCATCGGATAAAGTTCTGTTAGTACCTTCTCTTTCACCTGTGGGTACCGGGATCTTTCTCCTTTTCTACCTAACTCAAATTTCTCCTTTAATTCTCCTCAGCCTGTCTCTCTCCCCAAAGTTCGTTTGTTCAATATCCTACCGATGACTGCACCATATTTCTATTGCTGTGGGAGCGAAAGTACTGGTCACATGTTGTGGCGCCGCCTCCTATTTATGGATCTGAGGCGTCCACGCTATATGGTCTCTCACAACAACTAGGAAGTGTTTGTGCTTCTCTGAAACGCTCCCCCAAACTCTATTCGAGCGAACAAACGAAGCCTTCCCTACTTTAATATTAGATCTGTGATTCGGGAAGACTGAGTGACAACAGCTGAATGTACGGAATAATATTCACACTAAGATATAATGATATCCAGAGGAACTTCTGTTAACAACACACCAACATTTATTACATAAACAATTAGAGTTTAGACGGCGGCGGATTACTCGTTCTCTAATATCAGGCTTCACTAAGGATTGGACCTGACAAGAAACGTGAAAGCTAGGATAAATTCTTCCCTAAAAAAATCTCTTTTGGCATGGAAGTTCTAGCTGGAGTCTACCTGACACTAAGTAGCTCTATATCTCTGCGAATCTTGAGAAATAGTCTTCTAAGTATTCTTCTCTACCAGATGTTCCAGTCTTAGCCTGTGCTAAGCTCGTATTCCGCTGCAGCCGAGCATTCTATATCTCTTCTAGGATACATGCTCACTAAACTCGCCCTGAGCATTGGACACTTTCTAGCTTGGAGCGTCCCTCGGCCGACACACAATAAAAGGCAAACGCTTTGTGTCTCCTCTCATCGGAGAACTGCTCTCCCTGTTGAACGAAAGCAGACTAACTAACAGCTCCTCTTTCAAGGGACCTGCTAGACTCCCCACTCCGCGCTGCGCATGCGCGAAGCCCCTCAGCGCTGACCTGTTGATGTGGCTCGCCTCTCCGGTCACGTGGGGCACCTTTGGCGCCCTTCACTAACCACACTCCTGGCGTTGGCCCAGCTTCTTGCTGATGGATTTTAACCTTACCTTCCGCGTCTTTGCGGTCCTTCTCAGATCTTCCAGTAGTGAGTGCCCCCTTTGAGAAAGTAATCCTACTGCCAAAGTACATTCTTATAATCACCCAATACACATTGTTATGTTCATACAAAGGTGGATGGCTGTTCTGTTTTCCAGACTTGTAGGCGTTGGGACGACACTAACAATGTACAGCGAGAGTCGCAGTGTCATTGACGATACTATCAGTTCGTCGAAAAAGGCCTCGCCTTTCTAAGGCGTGAGAAACTGACGTCCTTTGTTTGCAGCTCTAGACCTCAGAAAAATAAGAAATGTTCACGAACTTTCTGTCGCCATTTTGGGCTTGTAATGACTTTTTCGTCACGAAAAAGCAACATAATGTTCGTCATTAATATTAGTTATCATGGTTAATGTGTCCGTTCTTACAATCACAGTTTTGATTTCCTAGTAGGGAAATATTGAGAGCGAGACTGCAAACCAACTCCCCCCCCCTTTTCTTTTTCTCTTATTACGTACTCAAGAAACTGGAAAATAAAATTCAGGCAAATCAATGTTTGCATTTGCAAACCTACACATATCCCAACCACTCTAATGCTAATTAATACTTATCAGAATTTAATTTGCTATGGCACTTTACTATAACACTAATTATTTATTCTAACTCATTTGAAATAAAGATGTGCAAATAATCATTAATAATTATGAGAAAAGAATAAGGTACATTACGGACAACAAAAAAAACATTATATTAACAATCGAGCATTATTATTAACCGCCACTATGGTTATCATTAATCAACACAATAAGCATTTGCACTACCAGCAAAATTTACTCGTCAAATGTCACTGAGAAAAAATAAATCCATGACAACATACTGCACATTAATACTTTTCACGAGAATTCACAAGTAACAAAGAGAAGGAAAAACGAAAATAATCACAAGCCTTGAATTATGATAAAAATAAGTAAACAAAGAATATGCATCATAATTTACTTATTCTTAACTCTTCTCTCATTTTTTTCATGGGTGTTTGTTCATTCATGTATACTTACTTCCTTATACTTTCCTCCTCTTTTTTTTTTTTTTCCAAGCAAGTAAAAAAAAAAAATTATTATTGGGACAATAATGTGTAGATATTTGATGGTTTTGAAAGGTAGAATGGAGGGAAATTGGGGCCCTGATTTTCCAAAATCCACATGGAGAAAACAGCAACATATCACCAGTTTTGGCTTCTGTGTTCAGAGTCTTTCACACAAGTTATTCTAGTTTGTTTAAGCAGAAGTAGTTCAGTGTTGTAAACATCCTGTATAATCACAACACTAGAATTGGTTGGTGAACCTCCGATAACTGTATACATAAATACATATATCACTAAGCTGTTCTCTGAAATTCAGAGGTTAGCTCCACAAAGAAATATGAACTACCAGATAAATTTTTAACTGATTATTTACTTACTGTTGCCATATCAAACTTCTCAACATTTACACTGATCTTGACACACAACTCGGGCTCCACTGACATCCATCACACGACATACACAAGACCTTCTATACTTCATAATCTTTTTCTCATGCAGACACTTCTGAATCAGATCCTCCTATGGCTTCCTTTGCCTTCCTCTGACTCTCCTTCCTACCACTTGGGCTAAAAAAAATATTTTAGTAAGCATCTCATCACTCATTCTTTAAACATTGCCAGATCACTGAAGCATATTAGTCTCCACCTTGCTAACAACATTTTGCTTCATGTTACACAACTGCAACACATCTTCATTTCTCACACAAGCAGAACATGTCTTGCCACCCCCCACCCCCTTTGCGCAAGTAACACATTTCTCCAGCACACAAATGACTGCTATGTTTCTTCTGTAGTTCCCATGTTTCACTGCCGTACATCAGAGTAGGAACAATTACACTTTCATACATAGCCATGTGGGACTCTCTTGAGAACCCATCGTTCCTGTGAAAATCTTCGAAAGCAGCGATGACTCTCAATGAAGAATCCACTCTCCTACTAATTTCACCATCCAATTTGTTCTCTGTCAAACATGCTTCTTAAATACACAAACTCATTCACCTGATTTAGACTTATATTACATTCATTGCTAACAGTTCCTCGCTTAAAAACCATAACTTTGGCTCCGATAACTGGGAGAGTCCAAATGTAATATATTAATTTTTCATGAAAGGTTCTAAGATTTCTGTCATAATAATTGCTCCCCATGGGAGTTGGTGAGTTTGTTTGGCATTTAAACCTTGTCAAAGCATTTCTCAAGACTCTGGAATGAAAATTTACTAGGTTTTTTTGTTACAGCAGAGAAGTCTACTGAGTATATAATGGCAACAAAATAAATACCCCACAGTGACTGACGAGTTGCCATAATGAAAATGTAAACAGTGTTGGAGAACAATAGCCAGAAATTTTATCTTCAGAAAATGTTCAACGCTGCCAAATGGTTTTGATTACTTCTTAAATACCTGTTCTGCTTCTTATGAGTTAGCAAAGCATAATGTGAAACAGTCATTGCATGTGGATTTGGGGAAGTTGTTTGTTTGCTAGATTCCTAAAATTCTAACAAATAACCTCAGTACTCAGTGAATAACATGCAGTCATTCCTTTCTAAAGCAAGATTTGGCTGAAGGTTCTCCTTTGAATCTGTAGAACACAACAATGATGAAATTAAAGCACAACTGTACATTAGTCTAGATCTTTTGGCACGAATTGAAAAAATTATTATGGTACCTTTCGACATGTTGATTTCTCACCATATTTCTAAGTCTCGTGTGCTTTGGCAGGGGCACTAATTACAGAAATGTTCTGGTAGTTGCAATCCTTGTCTTGTAAATTATCTTAAGTGGTCACAGTGCCAATTATTAGGAATCAAGGGGATTTCTCTCATTAACTGAACAATCGGATGCAGTCAAATATACTTTGTCAATCTGTTATTTTCAGAGCATTGCTGCACAAACACCTGTAGTTGTAACCTTAAGTTCTGTTACTTTATTTGTCACTAACATATACATCATTAGTAAACTGCTGACTTGTGTCATTTTATTCAAGAGGGCTTTAGGATATTTGTTCTGCCTGTCCATTGTATGCCATTCCTGGGATGTCAGAAGCTAATAGTTTGTGTCTGATATACCCTGAGTTAGACTTTCCACTTCGCACATTTAAAAAAACTCTGAAATGTTTTAATGTTTTAGGGCCATTTTGGAAAATTTGTTAATTGTGATGTAATACATTTTTTCTAACATTCATAAATTAAAAGCTAAGCAAGCTCTTCTTGTTAGCTCTTAATTTAGACTCTGATGGATAGTGTAAGGACTTCCCATCAGCTATTTCTTTCCTTTAGTAGTTCCACTAATAGCTGCAGTCCATCATGAAGTCTGGTCTCCATTTTATTGCATGCAGCCAGACCATGTTCTCAACTTCAATGCAACTGCACAGCAAATTTTTGGAATTTTACCAAGAGTTTTGGTTAATTCTCCTAGAAATCCCATTTTACTGTAACACCACTAAATTTTTCAGCATCGTTCCTTTTTTTTTTTTTTTTTATGTTTAGTGGACTGTTTAGTAATAAATGCCACCAAAAGGTTATCATTGCTTGTTGCAAAACATTTGTGAACTTTATTATCTTTAAATGTATTACTTACTAAAGGTTTTAAAACTTTGGCATAGTTGGTTATGCCTTCTCTTTTATAAGCTTCTTGATATGAAGTAAATGTGTTGTTTTTGTGGCTAAAAATGTTAGAAATTATGAGTTCACTGCATTGGCAGCATTTTTTCATTCATATTTGTAAATCAGGTTTTTCTTAACTTACGTCTTTGATTATCATCATCTTATTTTAGATTGTTCAAATCAAATATAGAGAATTGCAAGTTTAGAGCTCTTTTTCCACCATATCTAATTTCTCAGTGAAAGAATGTTTCTTCACATCTGGTGCACTTCCTAGATCCATAGACAACTGCAACTTTTTAGCCTGTGCTGTCAAAGTGAAAATCGGCTTACAAGAATTCTCTTTATGTTCCAGTTCCTATGTAATAAATTAGGCAGTTATTGTATAATCAGATGCCAAATGTACAGCAGCTTGTGCCTGACTGTTTTTTGTATTTTAATGAACCGTGCAAAATCTATTTGAATTGCATTGTTACATAATTTTTGATGGCCAAAATAATATGAACCTCATTTGGCTAAATTTTGCCAATTCATTATTAGCAATTGCTTCATTTCAATTTATTCTCTTGAGCCTGCTAAACTTAAGCTGTACTTCACATTTTTGTGAAGCTAGTCATTTTTGTCATGATGCAGTCTAAAATTTTGTGATGTGCCAGTTGCATTTTTAGCACTGTCTGCTGTGTTTCTCAAAAAATAAAAAAGGAAGAAAAATATGAGGAAGCTGTTACATAAATCTGGCAGCATCTCAGCTATTTTAGTTTGAAATAAGACCAAAAAGTGGCCACAATATAAAAAACAATAAACTTAATGTGATAATATAAGCAGGAATTAAATTTGAATGTTTTAGAGCTTTGTTTTGAAAACATTAAACTTTGTTTGTGAATTTTAATGATAAAATGTTTCCATAAATATTTAATCCCAGCTCAACTGTGTGAGGTTGGGATTGACAGTGTGTTAAAATTATTTTCCTTATGTTGGCACCAGAGAAGAACTGTCTTTTACTCATGGACTTTCCAGAGATTTTTCATAAATGTTACTATTGTATTGGTGATAAATATTGTTGTACACTGTTTAAAATTTAATAAATAGTTTCTAAAAGCTTTGGTGTGGTTCGTTTTACATACATACATACATACAGTAACCCCTTGCCAGTCACGAGTGTTTCTTTCTTAAAAAACCTTGCAGATAGTAAATTTAAGATTTTATAGGAGAACTAAAGTCACAACTCAACCTATTACAATCCTTCAGACATTTTCTTTGTTTTCACCTGAAATAAAATCAAAATAATTACAGCATCATATTAAGTAAAAATGCAGCATATGTTGAAAGTTATACTGTATGGACAGTTTTTTTAATGGGTTTTTCGAAATGTTGAGTGCTTTGTGTAGTTTAGTACTCTGAGCAGTACTGCACACAATTATATGTGTACATGTAATCATTGGAATTTATTGTTAAGTTACAGCATAAAAGTAGGGTTAAAAAAAATTATAGCTCCCCAAGTGGCCAGAGGTGCAGAATTCTGGATAATTATCTAAGTTGGGCCCAAGTTAATTTCCTTTGTCACAGTGGGTGGTATGTTTGTCCTTACTCCACTTGCTGTGTACCTTTCCAGGAACCAAGAGCCTTAAATTATTGGCATGTATCACCTTATAACTTAGGGGCTTGTTAAACCCCAAAACATAAAGAAATAATAATAATAATAATGACAAAAAATATTAACACAAAATTACTTAACTGGATTTCATTTTTATTAAGAATAGATTTACATGAGGTTCACATTGTATTTTCTGTTGCTATGTACTGCATGCTCCTGTTATTGGTCAAAGAACTGACTATGAAATGTGTTTTGAATTTTTTTATCATAAACAGTCTAGCAAGCAAAATAGTTTATATTGCAGAGCATGATAAATTATATTAAACTTCTCAAAATTAAATCCAGCAACCAGAGTCACTTAAGTGGAATTTGAATCTGGTGTTTGAACATCAAGGTGGAGGTTGGAACATGGCCATCATACTATGTGTACTGAAAAGCATTGGGGTCACATTAGGTAATGGATTATATAAAAAAGGTTTCATGTACACTCTCAAATTTGTGGTTTGCAAGGGATTACTGTGAGTATATATTGTTGAGTAATTTTTAAATACACCTATTTTAGTTTGTTTGTTTTTACTTTTGCTTGTTGTTGAACTCAAGTGGTTTTTTTTTCTGGATTCACATTTTTCATTATGTAATACTGTTTGCAGTATTCCTAAAATTATAAAATTTGTTGAACAGTATTAAAGGAAATCATTTATTAAACACCAAAATAAACTGGTTTAAAACATTTTTTTCCTTTTTGTTCTGACTTGTCCTTTCCCTGCACAGATATTCATTACTTTTTTGACCATTTCATGTGCTACTATTAGTTTATTGAATATCTAAAAGATTTCACATGGTTTTCATTAAACAGCTCTTTTTTTTTTTTTTCATGGGGGTCTTAAAACGTAAATGCTGTTGGCTCCCTTCTGTACATAGAAGTGATTGTAGTTGTTGTTTACAGACCTAGATTAAAAATATTAATATTTATTTTAGATTGTGAGCATCTGTACATATTGACTCATGACAGGTCAAACATTGTTTTATGTATGTATGCATGTGTGTGTTTAAACTGAACATTTTTAGATAGTTTGGCTGATTTTACTTCTGATTGATTTAATGATTGATTAGCAAATTTCTTCGCCACTGGCTTACGTGTTAGTGTACTTTGATAGTCAAATACCTAGTGTAAACAAATATAGTCAAGTCAACAAAATCTTTCTAAAAATTGGTGTGGAATAGAGTTAGTATAATAGCAACATTTTTTTGCTTAGTACAAACATCCCTGTGCGGTCAGAAATGACTACCGTATATACTCACGTATAAGTCGAGAAATTTGGGACAAATAAGGAGCTTTAAAGTAAGGGGGTCGACTTATACGTGGAGCCTAAAAAAATTGTAAGCCCAAAAGTTCTTCCCGTGAGGCACAAGACAATCCATCCGAAAAGAAAAAAAAAATGCTGATGCAGTATTAATTATAAAACCGCGACCCTCCAAGAAAAAGGAAGGAAAGAAAGAAAAAACACCGATGCGGTAGTAATTACGAAATTGCGACCCTCCGAATTTCTCAGCGCTTTGAAAAGTCTCCTGGCTTTGTATATCCACAGCGCAGTTGCAGCAGCGCATCGAAAGTTCCGCCCTCCCAACTTCCCGTTTATTACGCTGACCTACGACCTAAACCAGCCATGCGACAGCCATTGTTAGGTGTTGCTTGTTCTTAATCACACGTGTTTTTGTCTCACTTCTCCTATTATGGCTGACACTGATTGTGTAAAGAAGCGGATGTCCTATAACGCAGGATTGAAGTTGAAAGTGTTTCCTTTTGCAGAAAATACTAACAACTGTGCTGCTTCACGTCAATTTAGCATTAACGAAAAACTGATTCAAGATTGGCGTAAAAAAAACGGACTTGGTAAAAATCCCAAAATCGAAAAAGGCACTGCGCCGTGGAACGGCATCTTTTCCTGAGCTGGAAAGTGTCTTGAATGATTGGATTGTGGGCTGCAGACAAAATGGTTAAATTGTAACTCGAACTGGTATATGTTTGCGAGCAATGAAGCTTGCAAAAGATGAAAAGTTTGCAGCCGCAAATAACACTTTTCGTGCCTCACCAGGTTGATGCACAAGGTTCATGAACCGCTATGGGTTGCATCTACGCCAGCACACCAAAATTGCACAAAAATTACCTTGTGACCTCGAAGCAAAGATAATGGAATTTCAAAAGTATGTGATTCAAAAGAGAAAAGAGACTGCTTTTGAACTTTCCCTAATAGGGAACATGGATGAAACCGCCATGTGTTTCGACCTTCCTGGAAATATGACGATGAACCAAAAGGGCAAAAAAAATATCTTGATTAAAACGACTGGCCACGAAAAAACCAGTTTCACGATTGTTCTTTCCTGTTTGGCCGACGGCAGGAAGCTACCTCCAGTAATTATTTTCAAATGCAAAACTCTGCCGAAAAGGGTCTTTCCATCTGGTGTGCTCGTTCGTGCCCATGAAAAAGGATGGATGAACGAATCCGGAACAATTGACTGGTTAAAGAATGTGTGGAACAAAAGGCCAGGCGCATTTTTGAGGAAACCTTCCCTTTTGGTGTGGGATATGTTTGTTGCACACCGTTGTGCAGAAGTGAAAAAAACTGCAGAAAATTCAAAAACAACTCTTGCTGTCATCCCAGGTGGGTTGACATCTGTTCTTCAACCACTAGATGTCTGCCTTAATAAGCCTTTCAAGGACAATGTGCGGAGGTATTGGGCGGATTGGATAAGTTCTGATTTGTTGACTGAAACCAAGGGCGGAAATCTAAAGGAGCCATATATCGTTTTGATTGCGCGATGGGTCAAGGATGCTTGGGATGCGATACCTGCAGAAATGGTCGTGAAATCGTTTAAGAAATGTTGCATTAGTAACGAACTTGATGGCACAGAGGATGATGAGATCATTCTTATGACACAGGCATAGATGGGAATACTGATGTTTACGATGACGTGCCAATGATGGAGAAAGACTTTTTTATTTGTTTGGCAAGTCTGACTCTGAATCAGATTTTGAAGGGTCCCGATGAAGTTTTTGGGTATGCAAATTAAATTTATTATTATATATATAAATTTTTTTTTCGGTTTCAAATGTTTTTGAATAAATTCATTGAAAAAATTGTTTTTCTCATTCCGGGATAGACTTACACGCAAGCTTTTGGTGGTTTTTACGATTTCTTTACTCTGAAAGTGGGGGAGGGTCGATTTATATGCGAGTATATACTGTAGTTGTTTGTAACACACACAGTTGCTTGAACTGTATTCTTTGTTGTTTTTTTCCTTGTTTTTTTTTTTATTTACATTACACTTAAATGTAAGTACATATATGAAAATTATGAAAATTTTACAAATGTAAGTACATAAATGAAAATTTTTAAAGAGAGAATGGAGACAATAACAGGCATATCCTTCTTGTTTTTGTATTGTATCATAGTACCAGTGATGGTGGACAAACAGAATGGCTGACTTCTGAGTGCACTGGGCCTAACAAGGTATTCAAATGTAAAGATCTTGTATTCCCACTATGGTCAGCTTCAAAGCTTCACTTAACCCTTTGAACCTTATAGGTCGGTAAACCGGCCTGAAAAAGTGACTCATATACCCAAATGGCTGGCTTACCAGCCTCTGCATCTACAGTCATTACCCTACGGCCTGATATAACTGCCCGTGAATGAAAGGGTAGGAGCCCAAGGTTCTACCCTTTAGCTCCTCGTCTTACATGATGCTTGCAGGATGAGGAGCTTAGGGTTCAAAAGGGTTAATGGGATTTCACATTTCAATGAATCATTGTTGCAGACTGATCAGTTAAGAAAGGAAGTCTCCCACAGTTAACTTAAGAAAAGGTTATTCACTTGCTGTATATTAGAAGTACAAATTTTCCTCACTTGAATTGGAGATGTTTATAACACATTTTTTTTTTTCTGAGGTCAGGCAGTGTAAAGTTACCATACTACATCTGCTGCTTACAGAGAGATGTTGGTAGTATTGTACCATCAACATAATAAGCAGAGAGGAGATGGGGAACATATATATGACATACATGAAGAGAATTTAATGATCTATGAAAAAAAATGAACACCTAACAGTGTGTACTTAAATTCATTTATAACATTGCAGCTAAGCTTATTAATCCAATCAACTATGAGAGAGCATACACAGTGTAGAAATGCTATAATTATTCAGTGTCTGAGCCACCTCAGATAAAGAAATGTTACCCACCTGTTGGTGCTGATGTGCCTAAGATACTTGGCAAAATAAAGCAACATAAAACTGAAGAAACAATTCAACATATAATAGCAAAAAACATATGGAAACAATTGTCTACCTTGAAAAAGCTTTGTTCCAATATTTAGCAGCATATTATAATAATCATGAATTCACCATAAAAATGCAACTGATGTCATTAAAAAAATTCAAAATTATAATAAATATCAAAATATACTTCTGACGTGTCTTTTTGTGGTATTATTATACCGCAGCACCCCTGTTGAGTCTGCATTTGCACTCATAGGTAAGAAATTAAAGGAACAACACATCCCTGAAGAAGAAAGAAACAGCATTATCATGTCTTTAAAATACATCAGCAACAATAACTACTTCCAATTCAACAAAACTACATATCAAAAAATAAGTGGGGCCCCAATCACCCCATTATTAGGTCTTCTTGCCAAAGTTATATTGCAAGATATCAAAACTACAGTATTTCAAGATAAATCAATAAAACTGCCAGATATGTTGATTACATATCATTTGGAGATATGACATCAAAAAAATACAATATTTCACAAATAAATGTTTATCCATCAATATCTGTGACTCAAGAAATACAAAATAATAAACTATCATATCTAGACATATTCTAAAATCAACAGTCCAGCATTAAATATGAAGTTGACCAAAAACTTAGCTTTATTCAATCCTATTATTCCAGAGAGTTCTAACCATCCATATATATACAAAATGACAGCTTTCTGTTCATATATGCAAAGAGCACTATCATATTCATAAAATCCTTCAATAACCTTTCAATACAGAAATACAAATGATCAAAAATTTAGCAAAGAGATTTGATACAAACTAGAAGTCACTGCTAAACTACTATACAGTATTTCACCAAAGACAAAGTGTAGTGAGAAATGACAAAAATAAAGGAAACACAAAATTCTATGGAAATCTACAATACAATGAACCAATAACTAGTCTTTTGATAAAACAATGTGGGGAAACAAACTTAACAATAGGATATAAGAATTCAAGACATTGTTGAAATCTGTGGCAAAGGAAAGGAACAAACAGCATTACTGAAAAAAAAAGCAGGTGTTTACAAACTACCGATTAGACAATAACAAGAGAAAAAAGCATTAGCATATATCGGAAGCAGCAAAATAAATTTGTTTAAAGGAGCACCTGAAAGATAGGAACCAACAAACAGAAAAAACATTACTAATTCAGTATTGTATAAAAAATAAAGTAATAAAAAATGAAGTAATACCAGGTTGGAAAGATATAGAATTGATATGCACACATCAAAGCCATAACAAAATACTTTTAGCTGAGGCAGTGAGTGATGTTAGGGAAAACAGAAAACTAATTGTGCAACAGAAACTCACCAGCTGAATGGTCCTCTATGCATGGAGACATTTAATTCATGAAGAAAAATTGAAAGACAAAAATGATGCAAGACTTTGCAATACTTGAATCAACAAACAATAGATGGTGCAGCCTACTCTATCAGCCATGCAGGTGATGAGATGGATAATGAAAACAATGCGATGTGGAATGATGGGAACACCATGGTGAAGTGAAATATTCCAGCGACTAGTCGACGTCCAGCACCCGCTGAAGATGGTAAGGATATATCTGACTAAAATGTATATCAGACAGCTGGGGGAGTATGTGGATTACATATTTTTTTAACCTTTTAACAACCCACTTTTTATCCAATCATTATTTTTTTTCAATTTCTTTTTTATTGCTCTTTTAACTTTATGATCTCGCACCATTCTTCGACTTTTAAATTCAATGGTTTTAATCAAAACTCAGGAAATAACTACAGGAAACTGAAGCAAATGGGGAATTACTAAAGCTATGTATTATTGGCTATTTTATATGACATAATTGTATTGTGAAACAAATTTAGTGACAGGAATCGTACGACTCTGACAGCATATAATCTCGACACAAATAATGTGAAGAGCAGAAATGCTATCAACTCGGGTATGGTTCAAACACTGAGTAACATGTAACCATGTACACTTCTGCTCATAATGGCAAAGAATTTTACCATTAAAGTGACTGTAGATAAATGCTATAATTATAAAAATAAAAGCACTAAAAATAAGTATCTACTTACATATGCAACATAGCCCATTGTTCAGCTTCTTACATTTCAGGAACGTAGAATTTGCTCTATTATCATCTTGCCAGACGAGAGGATAGACACTTCATCTTAGTTCTTATTCAGTAATATTGAGCTGAGTGACTTGAGGCCCCACATTAATACCAACGAAAATTCACACAATTTTAAAATGCATTAATACCTGATGAACTCAACTTAAAAACTTATTTACAACGGTAAAAGTCCTGCATTCGATTGAACTTTTTCAATATCCGCCATCCCTTCATATCACCAACAACATAGAGTACCTTTAAATTACAAAAACTTAAGACACATACAGAAAATCAATTGAAGAACAATTTGAAAACGCTTCATTTCGACTTTAAACTGTCAATAACGTTAAACCACATGAACCAAAAATGCCATGCACGATTTAATTAAAACTAGTATAGAAAAACCCTGCAAAATGAAAGCCCTGAGAACACAACCAAAAACTTTTTAAAGTTAGAAAACATGTCTTCATTGAACCACAGAAAAATTTGCATAAACCATGTCCTCCAAATCGCTACGACCACAAAGACTTTAAAATACATACGGGCTACACTTTATTAAAAGCAAATGACAAACCTTTAAGAAACTCCATCTATCATTGAAATATCGACATCATACTAAACAAGGACTATGCACAAACTAATAAAATAATATCAACCAAAAACTTTTGCAACCCTAAACACCTTAAAATCACTTGCACATATGCCTAAAATAACTACTATGCCTTACTGTTAAGACGCTTTATCAAAAAAGCATCAAGTACACACCACGTGAAACATAACATCAACTCCTCCCAACCAGCAAGCCGACTTTGAATATTTTCGTCCAATCACCTTGGACATCATCGGAAAGCAGTTGTTGCACGCTGGTCAGCTATTTAGCGTTATGTGTCGAGCACAAGTGAATTTATGATCCTGCCACAGATCCAATAGCTGAAGTAAAACAGAGGTGGGGCCATCCAGGAGAAGCAGCAGTAAGCATCTGAAGTTCGTAATTTTGAATCAAGTTATCTATTTTCTAGAAACACATTTTCAGTTTTTCCCTTAGTGTTATTTTATTCCTTTACCAAGAAATGATGCATCTCGAGAGTAATTTTAAGAAAGTCAAAAGGAAAAGAGGGGGAAAAAAATAATAATAAATAATTAAAAATAAAAACTAATAGGTAAAGGAATAAAATAACACTAAGGGAAAAACTGAAAACGTTTTTCTAAAAAATAGATAACTTGATTTAAAATTACGAACTTCAGATGCTTACTGCTGCTTCTCATGGATGGTGCCACCTCCGTTTTACTTCAACTATTGGATCTGTGGCAGGATCGTGAATTCACTTGCCCTCGACGCATAATGCTAGGTAGCTGACTAGCGTGCAACAACTGCTTTCTGGTGATGTCCAAGGAGATAGGACATAAACGTTCAAAGTCGGCTTGCTGGTTGGGAGGAGTTGATGTTACGTTTCATGTGGTGTGTACTTGATGCTCTTTTGATAAAGCGTCTTAGCTGTTATTTTAGGCATATGTGTAAGTGATTTTAAGGTGTTAAGGGTTGCAAAAGTTTTTGGTTGATATTATTTTATTAGTTTGTACATGTCCTTGTTTAGTATGGTGTAAGGTGCCTATATTTCAATGATAGATGAAGTTTCTTAAAGGTTTGTCATTTGCTTTTAATAAAGTGTAGTCAGTATGTATTTTAAAGTCTTTTTGGTCGTAGTGATTTGGAGGATATGGTTTATGCAAATTTTTCTGTGGTTCAGTGAAGACATGTTTTCTAACTTCGAAAAAGTTTTTGGTTGAGTTCTCAGGGCTTTCATTGCAGGGTTTTTCTATACTAGTTTTAATTAAATTGTGCATGGCATTTTTGGTTCGTGTGGTTTAACGTTATTGACAGTTTAAAGTCAAAATGGAGTGTTTTCAAGTTGTTCTTCAATTGATTTTCTGTATGTGTCTTACGTTTTTAAAGGTATTGAACGTCGTTGGTGATACAAAGGAATGGTGGATATTGAAAAAGTTCAATCAAATGCAGGACTTTTACCATTGTAAATACGTTTTTAAGTTGAGTTCGTCAGGTATTAATGCATTTTAAAATTGTGTGAATTTTCGTTGGTATTAATGTGGGGCCTCAAGTCATTCAGCTCAATATTACTGAATAAGAATTAAGATGAAGCATCTATCCTCTCATCCGGCAAGATGATAATAAAGCAAATTCTACGTGCCTGAAATGTAAGAAGCTGAACAATGGGCTTCATTGCATATGTGAGCAGTATCCTTGCTTTTATTTATTTAACTATGTTGAGCACGTTGCTGCCGAAGTATTTGCATGGGTTTTCGAGCTCAAGCTGTACATTGAACTTTGTAAATGCTATAATTAAGTTGTAGAAAAAAGGTTTGTAACATAGATTGACCATATAAAAGCAATTTGGAACTGCAGGTGGAAACATGTTGAGGAGGTGGAGGCTTGGACCCCCTCCAGATTCTGCCCTTAAATTATAGGTATGTTTGTGCCCTGTTTCATTTATGGAAATCTGTTTTCAAAATTAATTTAAAAGTGTACTGTAAAGACTTTTAAAATTACCCAAATCTGTCATGAAGACAACATAATTTATTGCCCATTCCAACCATGTGTTCTCCTTTTTTCTTTTTCTTCCCCCCCTCCCCCTATCTCCAGGGAACTTCTAAAATTTGTTGTGAATATATATTGTTCAAGGTATTCATGTTAGTGTTTCACTCACTGTAGTCGATGTGATGTTGGACTGTTTTTCTTCTGACTACCTTGTGATGTTTATATAACATCAAACTCTTTTCTTGATGATTAGTTTTATCATTTAATTGATTGACGAGTCCTCTATTGTCAGTAATTTCTTGTTTGATATTTTTTACTTTCGGTTTATGTTTCATGTCAACATTGTTTCTATGTATCAACCGTTTCCAAGGGTATGGATAAGTTAAAGCTGTCATCATTGTTTCAATTTTTTTATCAGTGTAAACTGATTTGCAGTTCTCAATCCTTTTTTTTTTAAAGATATTTGTGTTTCAAATTATGGTTTTTTATTATCGTTTAAACAATGTTGAAGAAACAGGCTATAGCTACCAAGGGCAGAGGGCAGTTGCCCTCCAAAATGTTCACACCAGGGGCATGCATTCATGCCTCTGAGGGGTACAAAAAAATAAAAAAAGACAGAAATGCATGGCATGTGACAAAATTTACTAAAAAATTGTAACTCAAAAGGAAAATTACACGCTTCATTATTTTCTTTTTGATGACTCTAGTATACCATGTACATTATTCCATGCAGCTAACCAGGGTACAGGGTAACTTACTTTGTGAAGTGTGGACCCCTCATATGCACAAAAGGAATTGTCCAAAACTCGGAGAGTCACATAAAACAATATGCAGGTATGCCTGACCTCTGTGACCTTTCCAAATATGCACTAGGGATAACGAGCTCATTAGTCATCTGTGCTCTGTCACAGAATGCCCTGTGGACAGACATTTAACCTTGAACAGAATTTTTCAAACCCTACCCCAAAAGCGTCATTCTAATATTACATTCACTCTCTGATACTCATTCCTTCAGTACTGGTCCATTTTTCACTTTGCATTTCTTTGTCATACTGTGTTGTCGGTGTTCACGTAAATTTTACTTGATATTTATAACTGTTGGCTCTGTGGCATTTATCTAGTGTTCACATTTTTAGTAAAATTATGTCAAAAACTGGAAGTGTGATTTTTTGAATAATCATAATGCTTTTCTATAATGGAGGTGTGAAAAAGTAAAAACTACATATTATTTGAGTAGAAGTGAGAAACTTTTGTACTCAAAAGGGTGTAATTTTTGGAATCTCGCCCTTCCAGGTAAGAACAGTTTGCTCCAGCCCTGTGAAGGAGCAATGTTTTTGAAGTTTTGGAATTCCAGTTTTCACTAAGTTGGACTAATTTGATCTATAACTAATTCTTTGTGTTACCTATGTACTGCATCTGAGGTTAATTTTTATTTAAAATTTCAATTAGAATGTGTTACACACCAGATTTTTCAAGTATCTCTGGGGCTTCTGTACTTTTGATAAGCTGATTTTCTTAGTCAACACTTTTTTCTCAATATATACTTTGTTTTTTCTGAGAACATTATTGATTTTTTTTATTATATTTTTAATGTATGGAAAACTTCCTGTGATTTATTTTGCTTCTGTTCTTGATTCACTTTTGGTTGATGCTTATGTTTATAAATGATTCTTCTCATTTGTGTGTGTGTGTGTGTGTGTGTGTGTGTGTGTGTCAGTATTCAAGAGTGGCATTATTTATATTATTTAGCTCTTTATGGATTTTTTTTGTGTCATTGTTGATGGGAAAGGGGTTCTTTAGACATAGTAATAATGTTTTTTCATTTGTTTTATATCTTAGAAATGCAATTAATTGCTTTCTCAAAGATTCAAAATAAAATTTATTTTTTGTAGATTGAGCTTAGAGTCTGGTGATTTTTTTTTAGTTCGAGTCCTTCATGCTAAATCAGCAAGAAGCTGCTGATATTTTGTGTACATGATAGCCCTTTTTATTTGTTGTTCAATGACAGTTTCTTCTGATATTTGCATCACTACTTAGCAAAATTTTTGATAGAGGGGATCCCATTGATGTCTCTGTTTCTTAGCAAAGCATCTTTTGGTTATAGGTGAAATAGTTTTTGAAGTATTCAAATAGTTCAAGGTCTCACATAATTCTTCATTTTCTGTTTTTCTGGTATTTTATGACTTGAATCTTTTCCTCATATTTTAAGACTTTAATCTTTTCTTGACATCCCTGATTTTTCCCCAGCAATACCTGAAAAATCTTGTGTATATAGGAATCAAGTTTGAAAGTTCAAATAAAAAGGTACCTCAGATTCGATACACAAGTACAAGGGTATATCGAACAGGTTATACCTTAACACAGAGGGAATGTAGATAAACCAGTGATTTATTTCATAAGTTCTCCTCTACATATTCTCCTACAAAGCAAAACACTTCTTGCACCTGTCAGAGACCATAATTGTAAAACTGCAGATTGGCTAGAAAACCACTGTTCCACTGAAAAAACACATTCTCATTGCTCTGGAGCCACATAACATGAAGTGGGAACTTCATGTGAGAAAAGAGTAAAAAAGGTTACTCTGGATCAAAAAGTCATTTGAATGTGGTAGATACAACAGAATTTCTTACCCAGTATTTGTCCCAAGTGTCACAATCACTTAAGCTGCTGGTGAGGGAGCATTGTTATGAAGATGAATGCCTTTGCTGATCGTTCCACTCCTCCTCTATTTTATCTGATCGCACAGCCTGTGTAAAAGACCCTAGTAAGAATTCCTGGATGGTCTTTCCATTCTGGAGGTAATCAGTTCGGATGTGACTTCAGCAATCCCAGAAAACACACTGAGCAGCACTTTCTCCAATGATTTCTGTATCTTTGCCCTTATTTGGCAGTTATGAATCTGAATGTTTCCATTGTTTACTCATTTCTTTAGTGTCTAGGTGATAATGGTGCATCCAATATTCATTGATTGGGACCAGGCAACTGAAGAAATTTCTCATCCACACAGCAAAATGACATGTCTGATCTAGAATGCATTCAGTGTTGCTTTTGGAATAGTGTCAGATGATGCAGTACTCTCCATGCTGAGGTCTTTGATATGTTTAAATGATGGTCAGGATGTTCTGTACTTACCTGCAGCTATAGTTGCCTTCTCTTGGGCTTTGACCCAAAGACTGCTGGTTTTAATGGGATATATTCCCGGGCTCTGTGGGTTTAATTATATCTTCAAGGTAGTTTGAATTTGTAAAATAATTTTCATTGTATGAACAAAGTTAATAAACCGACATCTATTAGCAACTTACTTTACCAAATTACATGTTGTCATTGTTCTGCAATGCAACAAATTGTGCATCAAATTGCTTAAAGTGGAAATGGACAATGATAAATTATATGATTCAGTTTACTTTTTAAAATCATTGAAGTTGTAAAGTTATTTTGTTCACCAAGAGATCATTTTTCCTCAGCAATACCTGAAAAATCCTGTCAAATAAAAATGTTTATTTTAAATTGCCACTAACAGTTTTACAGAACTGCCAAAACTGGTGGGGGAAATTCTTTCGGTACCAGTCAGCAATGCTTTGTTGAGAGGATTTTCCCAAACCTTGGCAGTTCTCAGAGTGACTTACAAAACTGCATAAAAATAGAACTAGTAAAATTGGAACTATGTACAAAGATAAATTTTATTCAGAATTTTTGGATTTTATAAGTCTACCAGAGCAAATTGAATAATTGAAAAGTGTATCAATTACTATAAAATATACTTTGAAACTAAAGAATGAAAAGTAATGAGCTATTTTTTTGTGATTACCGTACCTATTTATAATTTAGATTCATGGCTATGATTACCAAAAATTGTAGATATTACAAATTTAGAGTGTTTATTAAAGAAGGTAACATCTACTTTATGTTCATACTCAAAGAAAAGTAAAAGTTATGTTTATGATTCCATATAATTTTGAAAATGTATGAGAGTATTAATTTAAATGTTCTGTGTAAGAAAATGACACACTGTACAGCTCAGCTATTTAAAATATGTAACTGATAGCTGTTATTGTTTTACTGTGTGTGTGTGTGTGTGCTTGTGCATGCGTACTGCTGATACCATCTACCTATGTGTGATTTATGCTGTGCTTTATATTTAAAATGTTATAATACAAGTTGCATGTAGTAAAATATGTTGTATTTAGTATATTATATACATACACTATATTGACAAAAGTCACCAGACACCCCTTCAAAAGCAAATGAACGGATCTGCTGTGTTGTTAAGATGCGCAGTACAGCTGCAAACGGTATAAAAATAAGCCTGCAGCTGACCGCGATCATATCGCACTGTGAGGTTGAGTGAAAATGTTGTGGTGGGAGAGAACTGAATTTGAGAAAGGAAAGATTGTTGGGTGTTGTATTAGTGGGTTGTCCATAAGAGAAACTGAGAGGCGTTTAAACATACCCAAGTCAACTGTTTTGGATGTACTGAATAAGTGGAAGACACATGGCATGCCTGAAGCAGCAAACCGTACTGGCAGACCAAAGAAATTCAATGATAAAGGACGTCGAAGCCTCAGGAAAGTCGTTACAGCTAATCGACGGAGTACTTACCGCACATGACCTCAGTGTACAGGTGAGTAAAAATGCTGGAACCTCGGTATGTACATGTGCCATTTCGCAGAGAACTTCATTCCATGGGTTCTCATAAGCCTTTTACCTCCACTCAAATGCTACTTGTCATTTAGTATGGTGTAAAGAACATTTATCATGGACTGTAGATCAATGGAAATGGATCCTTAAGACTGATGAATCCAGATACACGATCCATCAGTCTGATGGCCACGTGTGGGTATGGCGGCAGCTGGGGGAACACTATTTACCTCAGTATACTGTTCCTATGGTGAAATTTGGAGCTGGCAGTGTACTCGTATATGGGTGTTTTTCATGGTATGGTTCCGGCCCATTGGTTATTGTGGACAAACCTATTAACCGCACATCTACCTCGATATTCTGGACAATTATGCCCTGCTAACTCTGTGGCAATACTATGGAATGGAGTCTTGTTGGTACCAGCAGGATAATGCACCGAGCCATAAAGCAAGGACTGTTTCGGCGTGGTTTGACGATAATTCTGTATCATGTGTGGACTGGTCAGCACAGAGCCCTGATCTTATAAAGTACCTATGGGATGAATTAGAGCACCACATAAGAAGTTTGGAACCAAGGCCTACTACTAAGCAACAGTAAGCGGCAGCATTATGTACTGAATGGAAGTGCATACCTATCGCTGTGTTCCAAAACATTGTCGAAAGCATGTCTCGAAGGGTCAGTGCATGCATTAAGGCCAAAGGTGGACAGACATCATACTAATGTATGTCAATAAATGCTATGTTGTTCTAAGTGTTTGGTGACTTTTGTCAATATAGTGTATATTCTATGTGAAATCAGTTCTAAGTTTTGCAACTGTGCACTAGAATTATTTTATGCATGAAAAAAAAAACATTTGTTGTTGTTGTTTTGTTTCCTTATATTCTTGATTGTTTATGCCCTCCAGCCCTTCAGATAAACCTGTCTCGGGTTTGAGCAGAATTAAAAGATAGTAGAGAGCAATCCTACTGGCAGGAGCTAGTATAACCTTTATTCATAATGGCATAGATGCTTATTTGTGAATCTGCTGTAGTAAAGATCAGACCCTTTTTGCCCCAACCTCGGAGACCTTTGTGAGTCAGAGAGACTTTGGAGACTTTTTGTGAATCCTTGTAGTCAAGATCAGAGCCTTTCTGCTCAAACCTCAATATGAGTAGCCTAAAAGAATTTTACAAAAATAAAGGCAAAAAATTTACAATTATAAAAATTCAGAAGCAAAGAAATTTGAATTTGTTTAAGATATTGTAAAAGAACTAGCTATTGGATTTTCTCAGGAATAAGTTGTATGAGGTAGTATTCATTTGAAGAATGTCCTTAATTCTCCTTTAAGCTTAGTTCTCCTTCCCCCTTTCACTCCAGATGTTTCTGGCCTTTTGGTGACTATTATATTAAGGCCTGTTCTCAATTATTAGACTCCACTTAGTGCAGCTTGTTGACACTGGATGCAATAAAAAAAATTGCCAGATTCCACATAAAGTATTATCCATGTCACAATTAAAATATAGCCCATGATATTTCTTGAACACTAGGTAGTGTCTTTATACAAGTCATTAAAAATGGAACTTGTACTTTTTGTGGATTCATCTGTATGTCCTTTATTCATGATGTGGTAGCTTTCTTTAATAAGCCTACTATTGATTTTAGATTCATAATCCAAAATTTTAAGATTTTTCCAAAGTGACTTACATTTGCATGTTTCCATGTGTTTGATTATTGCACTGTTCTGATTTCATCCTTAGCACCTGTTATGTGCTGTTTAGTATTTGTTTCAATTTTCTTGCTGTTTGTCCAATGTACCTATTATTGTAACCCAGTGAAATTTGATAATGTTTGTCATTGTTGTTTTGTGATGTCTTGTGTAAATGTTTTCCTATTTCTGCATTTTTAGTGTTGGTTTATAGTGCTGTTCAGTTTTTCATAATTGTTATTAGCATTTATTTTATTAGTTTTTTCTTCATAGGTTTAGCATTAAATTTTTGTGATTTTCTCCCATTTGCATTCTGTAAGATACCAGTGACAATTCTTTTTGAAAGATCATAATTGTTTAATTTTTTTTTTTAAATTTTAAAAAGATTATGATCTTAAAAAAAGAAAAATAGGAGATCATAATAATTTAAAATTTTAGCAATTTCTGTAATGGCATTATGTTTATTAAGTGTCAAAGATACAGTTACTTAGTTGCTGCCCCGGTGGCGCAGTGGTCTAAGCAATGGCTTCTGATCATTCGTCCGAGATCGGTCCAGGTTAGAATCCCGGTGAGGCATGGATGTTGTGTTTGTCTTAAGGCCCTGGCTCTCACCCTTCCCTGAAGTCAGTGGCCTTAAATTAGGGACGGGTGGCTGCTTATAGCCCATTGAGTTGCTCACGGTGGTCATTAAACCTCCAATAATAAAAAAATTAAAAAAAGTTAGTACCTTTTAAAAAAAAAAAAGTTCCAGTAATTAATAACTTCGTGACTTATTCTTATTACTTTCAGTATTATAAATATTTAACGGGAATTATTGAGGATAAATTTATTAAGGTACATTACCTCTCAAATTTTCGATCTAAACACTAGATCTTCGTCAGGAGTTCTTGCTTCCTTCTACTTCCACAGGTCTGGCGACCAAGCCTGATGGATTTTCCATCCAGCATGGTCATTGATGTTGCCACCTTGTGTCTTGTAAATTTCCAGGGATTCCTCTAATTTCTGGATAATTGCATGGGATTGGTGTTTGATCACTTTTAAGGAGTCCCATTCCATTTTGTGGCCAGTTTGTTGTATGTGCCTGTCTAATCCTGTTTTATTTGAGCTTTTCCTTATTGCTGCTTTGTGTTCTTTAATTCTGGTGGTTAACCTTCTTCCTGTTTCTTCTATATATGGTAATCCACAAGAACACTCTGTTTTATAAATGACTCCTTCCTGGAGTAAAGTATTTTCTTCTTTTTGTTTTAGGGATGGTAAGTATTTTTTAATTTTGTTATTCAAACCTGGAGCTAACCTAATTTTATATTTAGTGCTGATTTTCTTCAGTTTTTCAAACAGTCCCTTGTGGTAAGTGACTTTTCTTGTGAATAAATATTCAATTTTCTCCCCACATTAAATGTAACTAACTTTGTGTGTTAAGATATATAATCCTGCATTATAATAGATTTTTCTTTCCCAAAATTGTGAACAAAATGCATGTGATCTGCCCCATAATTTATATATCCAGTGACAGGAGGTGACTGTCCCTCTCTTCCAATTAAACTTGATGCTTTGCAGACGAAAAAAAAAGGAAAATTAAGTGAATTAACACCTGATGTCACTTTCACAGTTTCAGTGAGAAAGTAAAAAATTTGAACTAAGACTAAATACGTTTGGATTTTCTTGATAATTTCAGAGTTGTGAATTTTTTTCACATTTTCTGAAAATTTAGAATATATCTTTTGAACAAGAGAATACAAAATCTTTATAGACTTGTGAATCAAAAGATTAAGTCCACATTAGAAAAAAAATTTTAATCACAAAAGATCTGAATATATAACAGTCATTCAAATGAAATGTGAGTTGAGGCTGCACTTCAATGTTGATTTATTAGGCTTCACCACAGGATGATAGTTGAAGTACAAAGGATAAGGCTGCAAACCAAATCAAAAAATGAACTTGGCTGTACAAGTGGAGACATTGGCTTTCTTTGCTGGCAGTGCATTTCATCACTGGCTTGGAATGGTGACACCAACTTTTGTTGACCGCAACAATTCACAACATAAATTCATTTCCCACTACCTGGTAGCATGTGAAGTGTTCAACACTGCACCCATGCACTCTACCTTCTGTTCTGCTTATAGGAGCTTCAAAACAAATTGTGCACACACCTTTCCATACCAAAGATGATCATGGCTGACTCTGCTGATGTGTAAGACCTTTGCTAATTATCGAAAGGTGACTATTTTCCCTCATCACATTGTCCACTATTGCAGTGGTTTTCTGTATGGTGACATTGCCTAGGTCATAAAATGTATGCTGTTATTTTAATGTCCTTCTCAAAATTCTTTCCACCATTTAAACACTGTGGCAGGCTTCTCAATAGCATGATGATTGAAAAGTATCTGTCTGTTTGTAAAAAAGTTTTTGCTGCCTTCATAGATTTAGAGAAAGCTTCTGACCAAGTAAATAGGATACCTCTGTGGAAGGTACTTAATAAATATAGTGTTCCTGGGAATCTACTTAATAGTGCGAAAGCCATGTATGCTAGCTGTAGAGCTTGTGTATGAGAGAATGGTGGTGTATTGAAATGGTTTTCTGTTGGTGCAGGAGTCAGAAAAGATTATGTAATGTCATCCTGGCTGTTTAATATATTTATGGATGTGTGAATGCACGATGCCAAAATGGACAATACTGGTTATTTCTTGGTAATATCCTCGTGTGCAGATTGCTGTATGCTGATGACACAGTCCTGTTGGCAGAGAGCAAAAGTGAGTTGCAGAGTCTGTTGTCTTGAATGTATGACGTTTGTATGAAATTCAAACTGAGTATAAATAATGGAAAACCCAAAGTTATGGTTTTTGAGTGAGGAACTGTTAGTACTTAATGCAAGGTAAGTCTAAATGGCACAGTGATTGACCAGGTGAATGAGTTTGCAAGTTTAAGAAGCATGTTTGACAGAGAGAGAAAATTAGATGGTGAAGTTAGTAGGCAAATGAATTCTTCTTTGAAAGTCATAGCTGCTTTAGGAGAATTTCACAGAAATGATGGGTTCTCAATAAAGTTCCGAATGGCTGTGTATGAAGGTGTAATTGTTCCTACTCTGATGTATGACAGTGAAACCTGGGTATTGCAGAAGAGATATAGGAGTAGTTTGTGTGCTGGCGAAATGCGTTCTTTACGGGAGGTTTGTGGCGTAACACTCTCTGATCTTTGAAGAATGAGGATGTTGCAGTTGTGTAATGTAAGGCAAGCTGTTGTTAATGAGGTGGAGACTTATATTCTTAGGTGGTTTGGGCATGTTGAAAGAATGAGTGATGAGATGCTTACTAAGAGAAATTATTCAGCCCAAGTGGCAGGAAAGAAAGGTTGATGAAGGCCAAGGAAATCATGGGAGGACCAGATTCGGGAATGTCTGCATGAGAAAAAGATTGAGTATGAAGTACAGAAGGTCACGTGTATGTCATGTGATGGATGTCAGTGAAACTTAAGCTTGTGCCAAGATCGCTGTTAATGAAGACGTTTGAGAGGGCAACAGTAAGTAAATAATGAGTTAAACTTTTATCTGACAGATTGTTTTTCTTTGTGGAGCTAACCTCTTTATCTCAGAGAACAGCTTAGTGATATGTATGTATGTATGTGCTGAAAAATCTCTGCTGCTCATGTCTTCCTCGGTCAGAATCTGGATAAGATATGTTAATAAAGGTATAAATGTAAAAATAAGCAACAGGTAATATTTAAGAAAACTTACTTTGCTGGCTTACCAATTAATCCCCCCTCCCCTTAATACAATATTATTTTGGTGTCATTCATGAAACTGCTGGAAGCTATGGGGAAAATCTTCATTTTGTTATCTGCAGCTGGTTTGTCATGTTTCCGTGAGTGTCTGAAAGGCAGCCCCTATACAGTTTCAGTTAGGGAAACAAATAGTGGTCAGCTAGTGATGGATCAGGCAAATAAAGTGGGTGATTCAGCATAGCACTGCCTCGCTAGGAATTGCTAAAAAATGATATTGGTTCATTTTTGCCCTGTTACAATGTGCACCTACATCAGCTGCCACGACGCTCTTTTTGTGCCACCATTTCTCACAGTCCGTGATGGTTACAGATATGTTCACTCATGTACTTGACTGCATCATGCAAGTTATCACACCTTTTACAACCTTCTCTTTTTTGTTACAAAAGCATTCACACACACCAGACTTTATTGACAAACTTTGTATCATAGCGAACATCAAGTAGAGGCCTGTTGCACTCTCCAGCTGCATTACAACAACTGACCACCTACTGTGTTACACTGCTTTTATGTGTCTTTGTACAGAGGCACCATTTCCTATGTCTACATTTCACTTGAATGACCCTTAGAGAACATAGATTGCACAATCAAATTATTAAACAAAAGTGCAAAATTATCACTAACCAACTCGAACATCATAGTGCAAAACAAAGAAATGGATTAAAATGTTAGAAAACATGGTGTCGAAGGTACTAAAACTCAAGGGTAGAAAGAAATTCACCATGAGTTTATGAATCAATCATCTTTGGCACTTTACTAACGAATTACAAATTAATGCTTTGAAAGATGTAATAAGCATGCATACCAACAGACTTGGACTAAAGTTGAGGTGCCAATGTGTAAGATCAAATAAGATTTAAATTATACAGAAATATAAAAATAACATCATAGAAAACTTGAAAAGTTTCAAACAAGGATTACATTTGAAAAAAAATATTACTGGAGTTGAGGAAGAATGCCAATGTTAACAGAGTTGAAACATGTAAAACCAGACAAATGATTTTAGATGCCAGTACAGTCCTTAAACCTAGTGCACAGAAAATAAATTTCACTTTGAAGCTTGAAGAAAACAATGAAATACCATGTGTAGATGTAAAACTAATAAAAAAATCAATTACTGTGTCTATAATTGTATGCCCTTCTTACAGTATTGGCACCAAAATATCTAACTGCATTTGGAGCTACAAAACTGGTTCTTTGAACAAGACTTCCAAGTAGAAAACACCTACAATAACACTAGTCATAACACTAGTCAACATTTTTAAACTTTGTTTTCATAACATGGGTGAAATCAGGTGTTTTTTAACTAATTCCGGGTTGCTGAATTCAAATCTGACTAAAAACTCTCCATCACGTACAGTTTTTTGTGTATGAACATTTGCTATATTAGGTGTACAAATAAGTTTTAAAGCATTTTAAGACAATGTAACTTGAGAGAAAACAACACCTTTACGAATCAAAATATATGCCGTCACTATCTATCACCTTCCACCGTCGGTCGGGCAGCTAGCTGATGGATTCGAGCCATTAAGAATGCTTCGTCGTGTGACACGAAGAAGTATACAACCCATTTTTGCACTTCGTCACATGTCCAGAACCGTACAGCACACAAACCATGTTGCATTGATCGGAAAAAATTATAGTCTGAAGGGGCTATGTCGGGACTATACGCCGGATGCTCCAAAACTTCCCAGCCAAGCATCAATAACGTTTCCTTGACCAATTTCGCGACATGCGGCCTAGCATTGTCATGCAGTAATTTCACAGGACACAATCCTTTGCCTGTGAATGGACGTTTCATACAGATTTCCTGGTTCAGTCACAGCCATTGTTGCTTGTAGCGATCAGCAGTAACAGTTTGACCCTGTTCCAATAGTTCATAATAGAGCACACCCTTCATATCCCACCATATACACTGCAGAACTTTCTTGAAGTGAATACTGCATTTTGGTGTCGAAGTCATTGTTTCACCGGAGTCTATCCAGTGTTTTTTGTATTTGGGATTGTCGTACCATATCACTTTTCATCACCCGTAATGATTTTCCACAGGAAAGACTGTGTTATTTATTCAACAGATTCAAACACTTCATGACACGCCCATCCTTGTTCCTCTGGCTCAGGTCATGTGGCACCCATTTTCCTTCCTTTTGAATCTTTCCCATTCCACGTAAACGATTGGAAATGGTTTGTTGAGTTACCTCCAGTTGTTCAGATAGTTCTTTTTGTGTTTGAGACGTGAAACTTCATCCAGCAATGCTTGCAGTTCCTCATGTGCAGTCTTCTGCAGGGGGCAGCTACATTCTCGATCGCTAACATCAAAATCACCTGCTTTAAACCGTCTAAATCAAAAGTCACACATGCTTTTCGATACAATATTCTCCCCCAGAACAGAACAGATCGATGCATATGCTTTTGCAGCACTTTTTCCTTGACCAAATTTGTAGTGAATGCAGTGTCGAATAAATGCAGTATCGCTTGCCATCTTTCACCTACCAACGTGCAAGTACGTTCAACTGTTGGACAAATTTCTGTGTCACATTTTATACTCGGGACCAGTTACGGGCACATAATGACAACGCGGGAGACTGTCGGATATGTAAATTAGCGGTATATGTCACAAGAAACGCTTTAAAACTTATTTGTACCCCTGATATTTCCAGATACATGTATTACAGCATTTATGTGTCTTGTTAGCTATAGAATTAGTGTTACAAAGTATAAATACCATATTCCTATATCACTGCACATGAGACAGCAAAAGAAAATAGAAATAAAGTAAACAATATTAACACAAATGTAACTGTATACACACATACTCATATACCTGTACAAGTAGTTCATTTTTTCTCTTATGTGTTGTGTTTTCCTCCTCCTGCAAAAACCAGGAGTAATCACTCATCATTGAGGGATCCCACCTGCCTTGATACCTCTCGTTCGTCGTTCGGATATCTTGGTGGGACCTTTCTCCTTGTGCATCGTTGACTGCTCCTGGATTTTCAGGAAAGAAATGCAGATGCGAATGGAGGAAATGTATTTTAAGGACATCCATCACCCAAGTTTTTATAGTTCTTAATAAGGTTGTGGCGTCAGCTGTTTGTAGTTGTCCTCTTTGTGGTTACCTAGAAATCCCTTGACCACAGATATGAAAGATTGCCATGTGGCGAACCCTGTGCTGCTTAGCTTTTCAGTAAAAACAGAATCGTGCAGTAGTTTCCACATATGAGGACCAACATAGATGCCTTCTTTGAGTTTTGCATCACCTAATTGCAGAAATGTTTGCTTTTAAGTGCAAGAAACCTGGGCCAGATTTGTCCATAGCCTTTAAAAAAAATTTCATTAGCCCCAGTTTGATATGAAGTGGTGGAAGCAGCACATAAGAGGGATTAACTAGGGGCTTGTGATGAACATTACTCTCTTCAGGAATGAATCTTGTTTAGGCCAGTCTGTCCATTCATAGTGTTCTGCTGTGGCTCTACTGTCCCTTATACAAAGAAAACAACAAAATTTGGTGAAGGTGCTTTGAAGCCCGAGCAAGAGTGATATCACTTTCAGATCACCACATATTGACCACCTAAACTTATCATTATTGTATTGCAGTGAGAATTTTGTTCATGCTTTCATACATCTCCTTCATACCTACAGCATGTGTTACTGGAATGGGAAGCTTCTGGTTTCCGTCGGACAAAAAGACAGCTTTTAAATTAACCTTGGATGAGTCAATAAATAGATGCCATTTCGTAGGATTATGAGATATTCCTAATTCTGTCATTAGCCCCGGAATATCTGAACAAAAACACATACCATCCTGCATTTCATAGAAAAAACATAGACCCAAATTTCTATTTTTGAACACAGACAAACATGTACTCTTCGCTAGCAGGTCAGGAACCTAAAAGTTCAGCTTGTGTGGAAAGATGTAGGTCTTGAACGAGATCATTCAGTTAATTTTGCTCAATCAAGTGGGGCTCATCTAAATATTTAGGAGTGAATGTAGTACCTGGATCTTCATGTGCATCCATATCTTCATTGGATGAATTTGAATCTATCTCTTCACAGTTCAATGGAGGTTTTGGTATAGGAAGATATTTCCCATGCAGAACAGGCCTTAAGGCTGATTGCAAATTTGGGTACTGTGTTTTACTTTTATTCTTCTTTGAAAAGCCACTTACTTTGGATAAACAAAAATAACAATCTTCCACGTGATAGCCAAATCATCGGAACTGCGAAGGGCATGGATTTCTGCTTACCTTTCAACCATTCACTTAGGCCAACAAAGCAGGAAATGCAGTAGACATGTGGAGCCCACGATTTATTTTGATCTCCAACATAGCATCCAAAGTACAGATACAGAGGGTGAGTCAAAAGTTTTGCAATATTTGGATCACTTTATGTCTTCATACGTACTTTTATGACGAAAGCTGACTACCCTTCAAAGTATAGGCCATCGTGTTACACCGTCTTTAGCCATCTGTCTGCCAGTTCTTTGATTCCATGACGGTACCAGTTTTCGCCCTTTGAGGCGAAGAACTCCTTCACCACAGCTGCCACCTCCTCCTGGTTGTTGAAGTACCACCTGCAAAGGTTGTGGGCCATGGACCGTAACAAGTAATAATGTGACAGGGGCAAGGTTCGGACTATATGCTAGGTGTGACATTAGTTCGATGCCCTCAAGTTCCTGGAGTTTTGCCCGGGTCGTTCATGCAGTATGAGGCAGAGCGTTGTCTTGCTGTAGGAGTGTGCTTTCTGTTACCAGTGCCAGGTACTTCTCCTCCAAAACAGTATACATCCACTCCAGCTGTTCGAGTAGAGGCTGGCGGTGACGGTCCAATCATCTGGAACAAATTCGTAATGGATTATTCCCTCGAAATTCCACCAGACGCAGAGCATCACCTTTTGCTCAAAGCACCCTTGTTTGGCAACAGGTTCTGGAAGCTGGCCCGGGCTCAACCACTGCCGTTGCATGTTAGGATTACAGAAATAGACCCACTTTTCATCACACATAACAATTCTCTTGATGAAACATACATTGCACGGGTTTTCTAGGAGTGTCATGCACACTTCCACTCGGCGGCTTGTTTCAGCTGACGTCAGTTGGTAAGGGACAATGCAGCAGCTCCTGTAGACCTTGCTGAGGTCCTGAAGGTGACAGAGCACAGTGGTCTGTGACATGCCCAGCTCGCCTGATAATCTCTGAGTGCTGGTTGTCGGATTTGCCTCTACAACCTGGCGAACGGGCTCCGAATCTACAGTCCGCAGCCTACCTGATCTTGGTTCATCGTCAAGGTTTCTGTCACCCAAGTGAAATTTCCTAAACCATCTGGTTGCAGTGCTGTGGTCCAAGGAATTTTCCCCTTTCACATGACAAATGTTTTGTGGTGGTTGAGCAGCGTTATTGCCAAGTACAAATTCGTAAAGCAAAAGTTCCCTAATTAGCCAAAGGTTGTGGCTGTTCATCTTTCAGGCGTCTCAACTACTGACAGAACGACAATGTGCAATGCTGTTCACAGCAACGACTACCACTTTCTATCCCTTTTGACTGACTACAGTGCGCAAACTAGTTTAAACATGTGACATACCTGCCGCACCACATGCGTTTATGTAAATATTGCAAAACTTTCAACTCACCCTCTGTAGTAGGCTTTCCTCACAGTCTTTGTTAATGGAAGACTCTGCAATTTTATGATATGCTGTCCGCACACATAGCAAAACTAATCCGGAACATTAATACATTCACGACGATCCCTTTTCTCCATTTCACCCATTTTTGCTCATAAACATGCAGCACGCCGCCCCGGTGGCGCAGTGGTCTAAGCGATGGCCTCTGATCATTCGTCCGAACGGGGTCCGGGTTCGAATCCCGGTGAGGCATGGATGTTGTGTTTGTCTTACGGCACTGGCTCTCTCCCTTCCCTGGAACCAGTGACCCTAAATTAGGGACGGGCGACTGCTTATAGCCCATTGAGTTGCTCAAGGTGGTCGTTAAAACCTCCAATCAAAAAAAAAAAAAAAACCATGCAGCACGTGTTTCTCCATTTAATGTAAAAAACAGCAATGGCAGGTTGGTTGCGATTACATATTCTCTACCAATGAAAAAATCAGTGTTGCCACTCATAACATGTCCGGTGGTAAAATATGACAATAAAAAGATCTAGTGCCCTTTTACGTGCCTACAAGTGCTAATGTGGAACAGTAGTATATATTTAATGTCCCATTACAAAAAAATGTGACATGGTTGCCATGTTTTAAGGTCAGATCTGAAATCAGCACCCAAAAATTAGTTAAAAACAGCTACATTTGTTCATGTTATTATAACCTTGTAAACCAGTGCAATAGTTGTTCAGAAAAATTTAGAGTAAAAGAAATGCATTCTATTTTAACTTGAAAAGTTTTCAAATATTCTTCATATCCACTGAGTTATTTTGTATTTCTAGATGTTTCTGGCATCTGAATCTTCATCAAGGCCTGTTCTCAATGATTAGAATATCAATAATTAAATATATTAAGATTGCAGCATATGGTATGGATACATTAAAAAGTACTTAACGGGATCTCACATTTGTGAACATAGAACAAAAAAAGATCATGAATAGAGAAAGACTGAAAGTAAAAAAAAAAAAACACTTATAAAATTTACTTTAGTATTACAGAGATTATTAGGATAAAACTTTTTTTCCATTGTCAAATTTTCAGGATTCATAAAAAATCGTCATCAGGACTAAGTCAATCCTGTTTGTCCAGTCATCAGAACTGAGTCAATTCTGATGATGGAACAAACAGCGTTGAGTCAAGCGATTTACTTATCAAAAATAAGGAGGTCACTGGGATACTTGAAATTACTGGTGTATAAAGTATTCCAAATGAGAATTTAGGAAGAAATCAACCTCAGATTTAGTACATAATAGGACTAGAAAAATATCAAAGTTATAACATGCTTGGACCAAAATTTTATATTCCCAATACAAGTGTACACATTTTTCTAAACATTTCAGAAACAAAGTACTTATGCTGCATTTTGTAAACTGCTTCCAGCAGTGAAATATGAACTCTTCTGTGTTTTGTGTTGAAGTCAAACTGTACATCATCTGATTCTTCATCTGGACATAACTGAACTGCATATCCACCAATGTGCCTTGTCCCTTTAGCAGTTAATTAATTGTCAGTGGCGAGTCAACTGCAGAACTTTCAGGACCATCACTGCTGGTTCACATTAAGTCATTCATTGTTTTAGTTGATGAATTGTCAGAATGTGAACTTTTTATGCAACTACAATCCCTTTCACAGGCTTTGGTACTTGGGGAAAAGCAGAACATTCTTTCCACTAGCAGAAAAATGTTGGCCATTCTTTTTGATTTACGTTTCAGCAAATATGTGAGTGAAGGAGTGTGTTGAGGCAGTTGTGCTGGTACTACTAGCATTTAATTTCAAGGTTGACCACTGAAGCTGAGCGAATTTAACTTCATCCTAATCTCGCACGGCACTAAAGTAATGGCATAGTGTAGCAACTTCATCATTACCATACATACAGTAGATAGAGCTTGAACATTGTTTAAGGGCCAAACATTCTAGATGTGGAAAAGTGATAGTGGCTTCTTCTGCTCCTTTTGAATCTGTAACTGACCTTATACATGACATCATCAAGAATTGTGTAGCCTAAATATGTCCTTGTCCAATTACCACTAAGTTAATAATATAATGTGCGTAACAGTAGATATCGCTACATATAGTATGCAGTACATATGATAATAACGTGCCACGTAAATAAGTTCAATAGCTTTATAGCAATTTGAACTCTACAATATACCATCAAGAAGACCTTACAGTTTTTTACCCTTGTTTTTTCCACTTTGTTTTTTGTTTGTTTGTTTTTTAAAACAATCTTCTTGAAATTCATTTTGAAAGTCTTAAATTAGCTCCAGTTGAGTGTGTCAAACATTCTAAATTCAAACATGTCTAATAAAGGGAAGTCGTCTGCACATTTTTTTTTAGAAATGTCTTCCAGGATGTCAAGAATATCCAGTTAGTAGTGAAGAGTTCTGACAAATTGAAGACTTTGAAATTCCTTTAAGTAGCCTTTTACTTTGGCTGTTAACTTTTTAACATCGTTTTCAGCAGCAACATTTTCCAGATGCATATTGACCATAACAGATTTCTTTTGGAATACAAGTAGTGCTCATTGCTGGACAACCATTCTATTTGTTTTGCACTGATGAAACTTCAAGAAATTACTTATATCAACAAATTGTCTTTGCTGCTTTGGTGTCTTGCTATAAAATTTAATTATACCTTTAGGGTGGTCTGTGAATCACAAGGCTTTTCCATATAGTTTTCAACTTCATGTGCATCTCTCTGCCTTGTGTACACAGTGCCTGCTGAAGCCCAGTATGAAGGGGCAAATAAACTAGCTTAGCATAAATTTCATTTGGAGTATTTTTATAGAAAAAACATTTCAACACTTTGAAACTAATTTTTATACGCAAAGTGCTGATTCTTTTTATACAAAAGAAATATGCACTGAGTGGACAGAAATCATAAAAAAAAATCCAATGTTCATATATATTGTATCCATGATTTATATTCACGTATCCCATGATTTCTGAGTGGACAGAAATCATGGGAAACCTACATGGTAAGGTGTAAGCCTACCTTTCACCCAGACAAGGGCAGTCACACAATGAGGCATTGAGTCTAGTAAGTCATAAAAGGGTTCCACAGGTATCTCCACCTATGCTTGCTGCACCGCTGTCCATAATTTGATCGCATTCCGGGGGAGGAGTATCCAGAACTCAAATGGACCTTTCCTGAGTATCCCAAAGATTTTCCACAGAGTTCAGGTTCATGTCAAGTGAATGGGGAGGCCATTCCAGTGTGGGGACTTCTGTGTAATGCTCTTCTAACCATGTTTTAGTCAGCACAGCTCAGTGAGGGAGGTGCGTTGTTCTGCTGGAAGAGTCCATTGCCCTTTGGGTGCATGATGACCATGAATGGATGCAGATGGTCTGCAAGGATGGATACATAGCATGAACAGTTCACAGATGCATCTAGACAAAGTTGAGTTCCCAACGTGTGCCAGTTAAACATGCCCCAGACCATAACTGAGCATCCACCAGCCTGAACAGCTCCTTGTTGACATGCCAAGTCCATCGATTCATGCCGTTTCTGCGAGATAAGGACTCATTGGACCAGCTGACCTTTCTTCAGTCATCCAAGGCTCAGTGCTGAAGTTCTTTCACCCAACTGAAGTGTAAAGTCCAGTGATGTGGCGTTACCAAAAGACTCTGGTGGGTCTGTGGCTTCCATAACATATTGCACCTAATGATCACCTGATGATCTTGATGGAGATGTTTCTGGCACCTCACTGGTTAAAGTCAGTGGTGATTTGTGCCACTGTCGCTCTCCAGTTGATTCCAACTATGTGAGACTGACGGCCACATTCATCCACCACCTTTCTCTACCCACAGCACTGTCCACGATGCAGTGTTATTCAGAAATGGTGTATTCCTGTTTTGCTCTTGATACTGTCAAACGGTGATAATAATATTCCTGTACACCTCCACGATAGGGTGGCCCATGTGCTGAGAACCCACTATAATCCCTCTTTCAAACTCTGTTAACTCACAAATTCATAACATTTATCCATACTGGCATCGAATTATCATCTACAGAGTAGGATCCAAAAGTTCAGGAACAGCACCTACCCGTGACAACGCAAGTATGTAGTTAAAGTTACAGCATCTGAAATACATCCCGCTATCCCTCCTCTCCATAGTCAGAAGGGTTTGGCCCATGGAAAGTGATTGGAATGTACGTGCAGACTTTTGCTGCTGTGGTTAGTCGTCAGTCTTGTGCAATGTGAGAAATGTGGCTTTTGAAGAGTAATGTTGTAACATTAAATTTTGTCAGTGCTTGTGTAAAACAGCTGCAGAGACCTTAGAAATGCTTTCGAAGGTTTATGGTCACTCTATGATGGTGAGATCGAAGGTGTATGAGTAATATCATCATTTCAAAGAGGGCCGAGAATCCATCACAGATAATGAGCGCTGTGGTCGACCTGTGACTGCACGGAGCGAAGAAAACATTACTATGGTGGCGCAGTGTGTTCGTCAGGGTCATCGTCGAACAATTGAAGAAATCGCTAACACAACTAACTTATCGGAGACCACATATATTGCCAGCGCATTTTGATGGAGGATCTTAACACGCACCACATTGTCCCTCGCCTTTTGACCTCCGAACAAAAGGATGAACGGATGTGGATATCGAGCGAATTAATCGACAAAGCTGATAGCGATCCTACATTTTTGGATAACATCATCACAGGTGATAAAATGTTATGCTACTTGTTTAATATTCAGCCAAAGCATGCTTCTTCAACATGGAAATCACTGTCTTCACTGTGATCAAAGAAATTCAGTCAGGATCGCAGCAAAGAGAAAGTCATGCTGCAGGTGTTTTTTTCGATTCTCACGGCATTGTCCATTCTGAATTTATTTCTGAGGGCACAACAGTTAACAAGGAACGTTATCTGGACATTTTGTGTCGCTTACGGGAGTCAATCTTTCATAAACTGGAGATGTGCTGAAGTGGACAATGGTGCCTTCTTCATGACAATGCGCTTGCACATCAAATCGTACTAAAGTTTTTCCACATCCTGCCTATTCACCCAACTTAGCCCCTTATGATTTTTGCCTCTTTCCACTGATGAAACAAAATCTATAGGGGTGTCGTTTTGTGTCAACAAATGAGGTAAAAACAACAACGCTTGGAGGCATTATGAGGGGTTGCAAAACATGGCTTTCAGCAATGTTTCCAGAAACTTTATGAGCACTGGCAAAAGTGCATCGTCACCCAAGCGGATTATTTTGAAGGTGGTTGTGAATCAGTGTTTTAAAGTATTCAAGGTAAGGAACTATACGTCAAGTCCCTGAACTTTTGGATCCTGCTTCGTATGTGAGTGCAGTAATAATGTCCTATCTATATATCTGCCAAGTGGTGTGTTTGTCCACCAGCAAGAGGGGTGACAGCATTATGCTGCCTAGGAACCAGATATCCCATGATTTCCGTCCTCTCAGTGTATAATAATAATAGAACGGACAGTTCGTTTTTGTTGGTTTATTTTCAGTTAAACTTTAGCTTTGAGTCAACTCACTCCAATCATTTATGAGTTTCCACTTATCTTCAGGAATCCATGCTATGAACTCATGTGCAAAAGGACCTGGGCACAATGCTCATTTCTCAGAGGGAATAACAACTTCTTGCCATAAGAAAGTGCACACATTTAAAAAGAATATAATTGAACTATGCACTTTACCCATAATAATTTTTTGACTACTGATCATACCTGTCAGTTATTATCCATATTTGTGCCCCCTCTAATGGAAGGGCGCAGCTGAGAATATAACTCACAGAAGGTCATAAAACTATATCAATGTCTTATACAGCAAGTAAGCATCTTTTGATTTTCTAAGTTCTGGAATTTTTTATCATAGAAAGCAGAAGTAAATGGCAAAATAATGAAATAGAATTAGTATTAGATCCCATTTGTGCAATAAATGCCATCAGTTTGTTTTTTACAGAACCACCAATTTCTATTCTTGAATCATTGAATTGGCACATGAAGTAATTGTGTGTCAGTTTGTTCTCTATTTCATGTGTTCTAAATAAATTCTATTTTAAAAAAAATGCTTCAAATAATAAGATTTCTATTTTTCTACATTTTTTTTAATTGTCTTTTCTTTTGTGGTGGAGTGAGTTACTTTGCGCTGGGTATGAAGAGTCTCTGTGTAAACTAGGCAGTGTCAAGCACGCAGAGTTGGGTACAATGCAAAAGCATCTAGATTTGACAGTCCACCTATACATACCTTCAGGGATGTACATAGATTTGGGGGGGGGTGGAACTTTTTGAAGTCCACCAGAACAAAATAAAAATTAATGAAAAATAGAAGAAAAATGAAACAATTTTTTTCTCATGGAATTTGATACAGTTTTATTAAATTAAAGCATTTTTTCTGATGTAAGTCACATTTTAACCAAAAACATAAAAAAGTGAAATACTTTCAGGGAACCCAAGAACCCTTGCCTTCTCTCCATCCTCTAAATACTCCCCTGTATACCTTCAACATTAAACTCACCTTTTAATACATATTAAGTGCATTATATTCCTGCATTGCAATATCCTTATACACTATATTTACGCAGTATAAAACTGATATAAATGTAGTGAAACAACCAACTTTTGGTTTTTCCATCGCTAATTTTTCTGTTACGTGCATTAAACATTAGATAATGTGGTCATACCTCTCATTTGCAATTTCCATACCTTGATATATTAAGTAATAGCTGAGTCAAAAAAAAAGGCATTTGCACTTACCGTAGTTTGGTGGTTCGTCTTCATTTGGTGCTGCTTCTTTGTCTTTAATATAACGTTGAACATTGCAGTTAACTGACCATTGAAATTTAGCTTGTCACTCATCCAAACTGTATTATTTACAAATGGGCTAAGGTTTCAAAAAAGAAAACACGTACGATAAGTACTGTATAAGGTAGCTCAGAGAATAAAGCAAAGGTTCGATTTTTTGGTATAAAAGATAGCAGATATATTAAAAAAAACCCGGTGATGTAGGTGTGAAATGAATTCAAAATTAGCGTCAACACCAGTGGGAAACAAGAGGCTCACCATGTATATATATCAATGAGACATAGACAGAGGTGCTGAAACTTCATAACGACATTGATAAACCATGAAATGTCCACACAAAAAAAGGAATGAAAAAACCATGTTGAGGTACTTCGTAAAGATGAACATATGTTGAAAATGAGCAGGTGGAGTATAAGAGCACAAGAAGAATAAAATATTTTTGCACATGAGACATAAAAATCACATCAAAAGTTGCATGGCCACTGTATCAGCTAGATGCATTTCGTTCCCACATATCTGGGTGATCATCGGTAGCTCTTGCATTGGTTTTCGGTCTTGCCCAACCGTTGTTGCTGCCCACACTGCAAAGAAGTTCGAAGTGATGGACGGTGGTGGATCCGGCGTCAAACACACGAGAACCAACACCTGGACACGCTTGTCGGTCAAGTACAGGCTGGCGGTGGTAGTGTGCATGCCTGGGAGATGTTTTCCTGGTGTGACCTGGGACCGCTGGTACCACTTGATGGGTCCCTGAACACCAATGGCTACCTGTTCATCCTCACTGACCACATGCATCCCTTCAAGTTGGAAGTTTACCCCAGTGGTGATAGTGTCTAGCAACAGGATAATGCACCCTTCTATGTCGCTAAGCGGGTGCATTACCGGTTCCAGGAACATGACAGTGATGTCTCCATTCTCCCTTGGCTAGCAAAATCACCAGACCTCACTCCCATAGAGCACTTGTGGAACTATTTGTATCGACAGGTTCGACGTGCTAACCCACAGCCACATCATCTCCAGAACCTCCGTGCTCTGCTGCAGTTCGAATGGGCATGTGTACCTCAGGCAACTTTCCAGAGCGTAATTGCATCTATGCCATGCCATTTCGTTGCTGTCACCCGGGCCAAAGGTGGTTATTATCATTATTAGGTAGGTGGTCATATTATTCTGATATGTTTGTGTGCACATTCAGTGGTAGAAAGAGGGAGCCTCTGAGTAGTAAGAAGATTGATCGGGAAATAAATATCACTTTCTTTTTTAACTTCTTGTCCTGTAAAGAGCTAGATTTTTTTTACATGCTCTGGACATTTTGAACAATAGAATTTTTGAGCCCTGGTATGTACATTTCACAAAGAATCACTTAAAAACAAATTTGTCCAGCTTAGTACATATCACTAAGCTGTTCTCTGTTGTTCAGGGGTTAGCTCCTCACAGAAGGAACTCACTGTTGTTGTGTCAGGCATAGTGAAAACTGGAATCCAAAAACATTGCTCATTTAGTATTGTGTAGGTAATAATAAATCAGAAATTGTGTGAATATAAAAATCTTAAAATGACCAAGAAGTAAAACAAAATTGAGAATTATGGAATCAGTTTACAATGAAGAAAATAGGAACTACAATTTTAAGAGTAACCACATTTTTAACATAAATATTCCCTTGGAAAATATTAATACACGAAGAAAGAATGAACAAAAATGAAAAATTCAATAAAGCAAGAATTGACAGTTGTTGACAGCAAGGAATGCAGCAACCAAATAAGTGATGCAACCAAGCTAACCACCGATAAGGTTTAAGGATAAGCATCTCAAGACTGTCTAATGAGAAGGGTATAGTACCACACTAACTTAAAGTGAGTGAAATACCGCAGCAAGAATAACAACACATCTCAATGAATTGTGAAAGCCCTTAAAGATGAAAATTTGTGGAAATTTCAAAATGCGTAGTAAATGTGTAACAGGGTATGTTTTATCATAAAATCCTGGAGATCTGAAGCTCTTAAAGATGAAATTAAGTGAAAAATGTATATGGAATGTATAACAAATTAAGTTGTCTCCATGGTGAATTAGTGTGAATGTAAATTCAGTTTTGAAAGTAAACAGATCATTTAAACAACTTAGCCAGAAGCATATCAATGGTCAGTAATATGTATTTAACCAGAAGATATCATTCTGAATTCCTTATGAAATAATTGGCTAATACAGCTCAGAATCAAGTGTTCAAAGGCACTGTTTGAAAAGCTTTTATTACCTCCAATAATAACACAATTCTAGGGTTGGTGAATTGTGTGATCTGCAGTGGAAGACTGCCAGAAGCTAATCTGAAATAAATTTATTAATATTTTAGTGGCAAAAAAGAGACATGCATTTAAATATCATATTTAAGGTATTATGCTAGATTTTTTAATTAAAATTATATTCCTCTTTACCCAAATTTTTCATAGGAAGTAACTATACTGCTTGTTCCTTCACTGGCGCCTGTGAAGGATCGTTTTGAGTGTCCTCCAGTTGTCTTCAGCAAGGGCATGTATCATACTATCATTCATGTGAGCTTCAGCTCAAGTGGGGTGAAAGGAAGGGTTTCTCATAATTTCATTCATCTATTTGCTTTTGTGCCTCTTATGTTCTGCCATCTGTTCTTCATTTTGCTAAATCTAGTTGATTATTTTCCTTAATTTTTTTTTCTTCGTACTCTCTGTTGATTCTTTCCATGAATACAGTAAATCAATTGGGGTGTGTACTATTGTAATTATGTGTTCTTAATGTGTTGATGAGTATGTTTTCTTCATATCTAGTTTCATTTTTATGAGTATTATATACACTGACCACTGCTTATATAAGACTCACATTTGTGACTACTTGTTTTTGTATAAAGGTCTGAGTCTTAAAAGTGCAGATTTGTTTAAAACTTTCAAATGCATAGATTTTGTGTTTTACTATTATGTACCGTAGAGTAGCAATAATTTTTCATGTTCATTCTTGAAAAACTTTATTGTGTAAAAAATCATTAAGATAAGAACAAAAAATATGAATATAAAAATGTATTTTGTAAAATATTTTTTCATTAACACATATTTAATAATGCAAAATAGTAATTAATTCTTATGTATATTTTTACACAATAAATGTATGTTGTAGGAAACTTTTATATGTATTAGACACATATCTTCAGTAGAAGAACCATAATATGAAAAAAGTGCTTATGTTATCCTACAAATTTATTCATTGTTGATAAGTCTGTAATAAAAATTTATACTTCACATTCAAGTTTGCTAAACTTCTCATAAGATTTTCCAGAACCTCTACTGTGTTTCAGCATTTTTCTCTCTATAAATTTGAAGGGCTTTATATGCCTCTTTTACAGTTGGTGGTTTTTTCTCAATATTTGATAATTTTCTACTCTGATGTTTTTTTTATCTTTCTGCTGATTCTGAATTTCTTCAAAGATTTTATTATCAGTTTTTAGAAGCTATTTGTGCATCACTCTCTATATTACTTAAATTTTCATATAACATCAAAACTCTTTCTTTCATCTTGTTGTTGTGTGTGTCTCACATTAGTAATTAGTTTTGGATAGTCCCACTTTACAGAACCGAAAATACTAATATTTATCAGATTTTTCCAAGCCCTGGAAATCATGTGAATTGTATCTAACAAAGATTTTTTTCCTTTTGCCATTTCTGATGAAGATTTGTAACTGCAGTTTTTTTTTGTTTTTTTTTTTTTTTTTTTTGTAATGATTTTTTTATTATTATCCCTTGGTCAAAAGGCTGGACAATCAGAATCATGTTTTAATGTAAGATGACAGGATTTATATTTGTTAACTGCAATTTAGGATCAGCTGAAGAATTACATATCACCAACATGACATTTTCTTTCCATAATTCCATATCCTGATTTAAAAGATGTTCAGTGAAAATTATGTATGTTCTTCCATACATTATTTGAATATTTATAATCTACAGGAAGCTGCTAAATGCCTTTAAAACAACTTGCACTCCTGATTTTTCCAATGATAATGTTGCCTCTTTTTAACACATCATGTCATGTTTCTCATCCACAGAAGTTACTCTTTCTGTTTTCTCCAGCAAATGCCAAATCGTTTTTTAACCATCATGTAGTGTGTAGGTAGTGTTAGTTTTTTGTGTGTGTTATGTTATTTGTTTGCTTTCCTTTGCATCAGCTGTTGCTCTGAAATCTGTGTTTAAAAAAAATCACTGGTTTTCCAAGCAATATTATTCTGTCAGTTGAAACATCCATAAGTTTTTCTTTCTTTAGATATTATAAAGGTGCTTCTTCAACTGCAGCAAATTTTCCTTATTTTTACACTTTCTTTAAACTTCCATTTGATATGACTTCAACTATGAATACTTTTCTTACTTTCTAAATTTTGCTTAATTTGGTCTTCTAAACATTCAGTTTCGTAGCATCATGTCCATGACTGTGTTTTGATTTTCAAAGTAGATTGAAGTAGTAAATTATTAGGAACACCCAATAAAAACAATCGGACACATGGCATTCTCACTTGTGTACACAACTGTGCCATTGAGATGGCTTTATAAAAAGCTTGCTGCAAAGAATTCAGATGTGTATGAATCATCGATAACAGCAACATGGGAAATACTTATGATTTAAGCAACTTTTGAGGAGGCTTGATAGTGGGCCTTAGGCGGACAGGTGCAAGCTTCTCAGAAATGGCAAACCTCAGCTATATAAGAACAACTGTATTAAGAATGTACAATGAGTGGTGCACAAACAATGAAACAAGCAGTCAAAGGTCTTCCTGTTCACAGAAATGACTGGTCGATGTTGGAGGTCATCTGTAAATGGAAATGACTATTTGAGGTAACAGACATACTCTATTGCTTCAAGTAACCACACAGTACAACAGCTGTATCAAGAGGAGAATTTTGGCATATACAGCCCACCTCGCATTGGCATAAATAGGCTATAATGGCAAATGTCCCATTCGTGTACCACTCATATCTGCTAAAACTGACAAATTCACCTGCACTGGGCACAGGAGCACCAAAACTAGACCCATGAAGACTGGGAAAAGGTTGCTTGTTCCAGTGATTCGTATTTTCAGTTGATACATGCCAACAGACAGGCCAAAATATGGCCTCAACAGCACAATTCAATGGATCTCAGCTGTCTAGCATTAATAGCACAAGCTGGTGGAGACAATGTAATGATATGAGGTCTGTTTTTGTGGCAGGCATTGGGTTTTTCAATGCATCTGGAACAGCATTTGGATGTCACAAGGTATCTTAACATCATTGTGGACCCAGCACATCCGTACGTGTGCATGGTATTTCCTGATGAAGAGGACTACTTCCAGCAGGGTAATGTGCCATGCTCAAGACTCAGATCATCATGCAGTGGTTCCAGGAGCATGACATTTACTTGAAAGTGCTAAAATTGCCCCCCTCCATCCCTATATTTTAATCCAGTTGAACACCTGTTGGATGAAATTTAGAGATTCATTCATAAAAGAGAATATCCTCTAGTGAATATTCAACAGTTGGCAGATGCCATCACATTTGCTTGGCTGAACATACTTGTCAAACTGTATTTGCACCTTGTTACATCCATGCCACATCAAATAGAGGCCGTTTTGAAGGCCAATGGCAGTCCAGCATGTTATTAGGTAGGTGTTTCTAATATTTTCTACTTCAATGTAAATACTAATGTTTTAGAATCAGTTGCGTCTGACAGATTGAAGACTTTTCTCAACATCTCAAAACTGGCCATAGGCAAAAACCTTTACTGTAAGTGAATTCCTGCTCACTCACTCTACCAGGAGTAAGAAGATGACCCTTTTGCTCTTTGAGACCCACATCTGAAATATAGCACTCCATTTCCAGAAATTATGAGACAGTCTTTTTGAGCAGTAAGAAGTGGAGAAACAATTCGCTGCAGACATTAGTCTCCATCCCACTCCTCTCAGCCACCCTACCGAGACCCTTTTTTCTTCACTTAAAAGTTTGGTTGTATTGGCAGCTTGTGTTGCTAAAGTAAGGTAAGAGAGAAGGGAAGAAAGTAATCCAAGGCTGGTGTCCCTCAAAAGTAAATGCTTCTGAATGGAATGTATTTCCTAAAGTGAAATTAATAACACTCGTGTGGGGAAAACTCGTTGAATGTGCTGAAAATAGTTTCATTTGTCCGAATGTTGACAGATTCATTCAGTTAGAAAAGCCAAATCTTCACAACAAGTGACTTGTCTGTTTAGCCTTATAACCAGTGAAAGTGACTTTTATAAGTAGTGATTTTGACTTGCTGAAACTCAGTTTGTACTGAGTTTTCCCGTGTTGAGTTTCATAACCAATGAATCTTAAAAGTGGCAGACACTGTATTTAATTCATGTAAAGGCAATGAATTCCTTTGCAAATTATGTGTCTCTACCCCTATGGTGATATGTGTGCTCCATTTTCAAAAATAGTTTGTTCATACATCTAATATGTGTATGTGCCCCGTAAGTGTGGTGGGAAAAGAAGAAAGGTTTTATGAATCATTCAGTATTAAGCATTCATGAATTAAAGTAAATGCATGAACAGTTTTTTTTTTTTTTTTTTTTACTAATTGCATTAATGACACCAAGGGACAAACAATCTTCTTTAATTTGTTACTTTTTCCTACATTATGCAGCCTTGTAATGTCTTTTTTAATTGCAGAATTTATTGCACTGTGATAGTGTCAAATGATACCCCCTTCTAATTCTATTATCTATTGATGCTAATAAAGTCAAAAGATACTCCTTTTTCATTTATTTACGCTTTCCAACCGTAGGTTGAAGAAGCATATATGCTCCAGCTTTTCCGTCCGTCTGTCCATCTGTTGGCACGATAACTCAAGTAAAAATGGTTCAATTTCGATGAAATTTTAGTATGTAGTAGGGGACCACCAGGGGACGAACCCTATTGAAAATGGGTGAAGTGGGGTCAAAGGTCACGCCATAAGAGTGGGATCCATTCAATTGCCCTTATGCGTCATAACTTGCGTAAATATGGTTCGATTTCAATGAAATTTTAGTATGTGGTTGGGGACCACCTGGGGACGAATCCTATTGAAAATGGGTGAAGTGGAGTCAAAGGTCAGGACATAGGAGCGGGATGCATTCCATTGCCCTTATGCGTCATAAGGTGCGTAAAAATGGTTCGATTTCGATGAAATTTTAGTATGTGGTTGGGGACCACCTGGAGAGGAACCCTATTGAAAATGTGACAAATGGAGTCAAAGGTCAGGACATAGGATCGGAATCCATTCCATCGCCCTTATCCCACACTAATAAGGTGGACGTCAAGTAATTTTGCTTCCTATATTTCCAATGGAAAACCTTTTGTACATATTTTCTTCACAATTAGTGTGTTCCCAAGGATGGAAATTTGAACATCGATTAAAATAACTTCATACTATAACTTGGAATACTTAACATTTTCTAAAACATAACCATAATTACATTAAAAAACAATAACGTTTCCTTTGGTGGTGTTGAAACCAGAAAAAAGATGGCGCGACCTGTACTTTGATGACGTCAGTGGACAAATAAATGTTGGATTGCATAACTACGGTTATGGTTTAGAAAATATTATTAAGGTAATGGTTTAGAAAATATTAAGTATTAAAAGTTATGAAAAGAAGCTATTTTAATTGATGTTCAAATTTTCATTCTTGGGAACGCATTAATTGTGAAGAAAATGTGTACAGAAGTTTTTCCATTGGAAGTATAGGAAGCAAAATTACTTGACGTCCACCTTAAAAACAATTCTTGTATGTATGTATGTATGTATGTATGTACATTTTATTTTGAAAACGGCTCTAAGAATTTGGATGAAAGTCGTTAACCTACCGTTTCCTGGTACTAGAAATCGATTTAGCTTGATCTCGACTTTAGGAGAATTTGTTTAGTGGGTTAAATAACCACCCCGAATTTTTTTTTTTTTTTTTTAATTGTAGGTTTAACGACCACCGTGAGCAACTTAATGGGCTATAAGCTGTCGCCCGTCCCTAATTTAGAGTCGCTGGTTCCAGGGAAGGGAGAGAGCCAGTGCCGTAAGACAAACACAACATCCATGCCTCACCGGGATTCGAACCCGGACCCCTTTCGGACGAATGATCAGATACCATCGCTTAGACCACTGCGCCACCGGGGCGGCCCACCCCGAATTATAACGTTCTTAGTGTCATGGCGTCGTTCCATTAATGTTTCCAATGCTTAGAAATCTTATGACATCACAAGCTCGCGTTTGAGAATGTTGGCACGCGGTCACGCCATCTGTCTCATTACGTCACGCGTTGTGTGTGAATACTATTAAAGTTTTATGATGTCATACTCTTGCCAGCAGATGGTCACGATTCCCATCTGCTTCATTATGCCACGCGTTGTGTGCTTATGTCCGTCCGCACGATAACTCACGTAACAATCGTTCGATTTCGATGAAATTTTTGTATCTGGTAGGGTATCACCTGGGAAGGAACCTCATTTAAAGTGAACGAAATGGGGTGAAAAGTCAGTACATAGGAGCGGGATCCATTCTACTGTTGTTATGCGTCAAAACTAACATAAAAAAGGTTCGATTTCAATGAAATTTTAGTATGTGGTAGGGGACCACCTGGTCACAAACCCTATTGAAAATGGGCGAAATGGGGTCAAAGGTCAGGACATAGGAACGGAATCACTTCCATCGCCATTATCCTTCATAACTTACGTAAAAATGCTTCGATTTGGATGTAATGTTAGTATGTTGTAGGGGCTTGCCTGGGGATGAATTCTATTGAAAATGGGCGAAATGGGGTCAAAGGTTAGGACACAAGAGCGGGATCTATTCCATAGCCCTTATGCATCATAACTTACGTAAAAATGCTTCGATTGCGACAAAACTTTATCATGTTATTTCGGAGGTATACCGAACCAGTTCTGTTGAATATCATCAATATGGGATCAAGGGTCAGGGCACAGGACCGAGATTTATTCCGCAGCCATTATTCTCATAACTTGAGTAATGATTTCGGTATGTTGGAAAGCATATTATAATCAATGCATTGCATGATTTTACTAACTTGTTAATCACTGACATTGCTGAGGTCAAATTATTCATTATTTTCAGTTACCTTTAAAGTCTGAATTTAAAAAGAAATAATGCTAGTAAAAATAGCTGAAAGAAAAAATTTGCATGAATAGTGAACAAGCTTCAAGTATGTGCCTGATGTCAAATCAGTAAAAGTTTGCAGTAGGAATTAGTGTCAATTGCTTTGCAACGTTACTTCAATGCATGTGCAATCTTAATGCTAACAGTTTGAAAAATGTGGCTATGGGCTTTTATTACTAACTCTTTTTCTCTTGTTTTAGAAATAGCATCTTTTAATCGAAGTGCCTTTCATCCTGCAGCTAAACATGAATATGGTATGATTGTTTTTGGTGTAATTTTTGTAAACACTAGCTAATTGCATGAAGTGTTCAAATTCTTGACATAACTCTTGTTACATCTCAAATTATATTTTTAGTTTTTGCCCCAAAATATATAATCCACAAACAGATTTTATGCAGCAAAGTTGTCATTACTGTATGCCCTAATGCTTGTAATGGTTCTTTTATATAATCACCTCAAAGTGAATTTAGGCTAGAGATATAATAAAAAAGCAAAGGTAGTGAGAGTTTGCCATTTGTAATGAAATCTTAATACAGTGAAACCTCCAAATAATGGTCACTGCTCAGACCGGGAAAAAGTGACCATTGTTGGGAGGTGGCCATTGTTTAGAAGTTTGGCCTAAGTTAACATTGCTAATTTGTTGTGTTTGTACAAAAGCAGAATAAGTGTACAAAACTTATGTACAAAGGAAATGGTTGCAGTGCTTTTCCCAAATGCCAAATAAATCATATTGTAGAGGATTTTAAAAAAGCAGTGCCTTCCATCTGGTTTTAAATAGCCTTTAGGAATAGTAAGCCAGAAGATTGGGGTTAGGGTTCGTTATAGGAAAGAAAAATGTTAGACAGCGAAGTGCAACTGTAAAGTTAGCTGGGCCCGTTCCAGAAAGTAGTAAAAGAAACCACAAGGACTGAACCAAAAGACACTGCTGCCAATGGGCAAAATTCCATGGCCCAGAAACTTCCCCCGAAGTCGTGGTGGGGGTAGACTGAAACATACTTGGGAGCTGGTGCTGGCTTCACATAAAACCAAACTTTAAATCCTTTCTTTTCACTGAAGCACACCACTGTACCTGCTGTAAACCAATCCATACTGATCAAGACATGGTTCCTTTAGAAATGTTCTTATTGTATTCCTCTTGCCGAAGTAATTACTTAAAATCCTAACAAACAAGGTGTCAGTTAGATCTCTTTCAGGACTGACTGGGGTGTCTGTTTACTGCTCTTAAGAGGTTTTGTTATTGAAGGTTGCTGTTAATGTTAATCCTATGGGAGCTGTTCTGTACCAACCAAAACTTGCTTTTGTTGTGAGGTGTCTGTTAATGGAGGTTTCACTGTATTAATTGTAAATCACAAATTTTCTCTACCTCATTTTTAAAAAAATTCGAATTTCAAATATATATGTATTGTTTGTGTTATTATTTTTACTAATTATTTGAATATTTTAGATTATAACTTACTAATGAGGATAATAACTAGCAACTGAATTGACCCTTCAGTTTACAAAATTATCACAGAAAGAAATCAGGTTAGGAAATAAGGAGCAAGCATAGAGCTGTGCATAAGAGCACAAGAACTTGCTCACTAAAGAACTCTAATCTGTTGCTATGTTTGCAGTGCAAATTGTTGCCCCAATATAATGAATCGTGCAGTGTTTTTTTTTGTTTTATATATATATCAGAGAAATTAATTGGATTAAAAAATTCTGATGACTTTCTGTGTTTCTTCTTCATGAAAAATGTTGCACAATAATCCACCTTCAAGACATTGTGAACCATGCACTGACCCTCAGTTCTGTGTGTGTGTGTGTGTGTGTGTGTGTGTGGCAAACTGATATGCTGTTCATGTGACTGACTACATAGTGGGGCCACGGATGACACACATAAAATTGATAAAACTAATGGTAGAGTGTTGTATTCTTCAAGCATTTGCCATTATTGCAACTGATACAAACACACTCCTTAAAAGTGAGTGTGATTTTAATTTCAGCATTTTGCCCATTTAGTGAACACTTAACCCTTTAACTACCATAACGCCCAAAACATGCATACATACAAACAACTATAGCCACCCGAAATGCCTGTCTAGAATGAGTCAGATTTCCTACCCTTAACTGTTCTTTAAATTTGCACGACCTATGAGGGATCAGCAGGAGTCACCGTCAGTCACCATTGTTGTTACTAAACAAAGAAGTGAAACAATAGGCAGTTTTGGGCATTATGGTATTTAGAGTGATACTAGATTTTAGAGTCATGGTTGTTAAAGGGTTAATGCAGTTTGTTGTCACAATCTGCAAATATTTTTATGGCAGTTACAATATGATTTCCTCACCTTTGTAAATCATATCACCTGTCAAAACTGTACCACACTAGATATGTTCAGTGACAATCCTGAAAAGCAACAAAGTTCACCAAGTTCGAAGGAAAAAACCAGCAAATAGAAGAATATGTGGGCACGCTGATACAAAGTCTACTAGCTATCAGCAAGAGACTAAGATGATACAAAGAAAGCACACAGCGCATAATGGATAACAACACATTCGAAGCGATCAGTAAAGGTTCTATCGAAACATTACCATTACCAAGAAACTGTTTCAAACACTTCCTCTGTCCTAAAATATTACAAGTCAGTATATTACTGTGTTCATTACTTCCCTGTGTTGCATATGTGCTGCCAAGAAGCCTTGGAGGTCAAACACATTTTGCTTTCATAAGCATACCATGTTAACCTCTGTAGAGCTGTTGCTCAGGTGTTATCAGATGAACATTCATGATGGCCTTGCATTTTAAATGACACAATGGTGCATATGTATAACTATATATAATCAATTTAGAAATGAGGTATAATGAATTTATTGTGTTAAATAGAAAGGTGGCAAAATGTTCTATTTGTGCTAACTTATTGTTACTGTTAAACCTTCACTGACAAGATACCTTGTAGCATCTGTAACTTCCAAACAACTGTACCTCTTGATAGTCAACAGACACCCCAGTCAAAAGATGTCCAACAGTCATCTTGTATGCAAACTTATACATGTTACTCGTGTAAGCTTGTTTGGATAGGGAACATGACCACTTACTGTCACATGGTACTTCAGAAGAAGGGGAAGTCAGGGACACACAGAACAATGTTGCTGAACAAAAACCACCTTGTGCAAATTAAGTTAGAGTACAAGCAAAATATAGTGTTACACATAGGTGAAAGTAAAGGTGTTAGACTGTATCTACAGTCACTGAACTCTAACATGTGACAGAGTATAATAATCAGAAAGATTCATGCATTTAAATTGGCAAAATCGTGCTTGTTATTGATTTTTAGTAGCTCATAAAATTCATCAGCAAAAACTTTCATAGTTATTATTGCTCTAAATCTTGAAATTTTCACTCCTGAAAAAAGATCAATTTTCCATAGGTTTACAGTATGCTGTCCGCATTGTGTTCTTTCCACTCCTGCAAGAACTGACCAAATCTGTTCCTGATGACTTCCAAAGTCTGCTTAGCTCCACTGGTTTCAGCCAGATGGATTGTTTGGTATGCAACAGAAATGTCCATGGGATGTGTCTCTCTCCCCTGATTCACTGCAAGCTTAATTCACACTAATGGAAATAGAAACCCCGCCCTTGAGACCATTTTTCAACCATCACAGAAAGCACATTTTTTCTGAGGTTTAAATTTGTGGCAGAAGTTTTTGCACTTCTTTAAAAAATGAGTGAGAAATGAAAGAAATTTCAAAGGTTAGCAGAAACAGTGAAAGCTATCATAGAACCAGAAAAATTAACAAGTTTTCACAGCTTAATGAAACTTTATGCTTGTGGAAGGACCCAAATAAATGACTTATTGAAGAAAGTGATGAAATCAAGGACCAATGTGCTTTCAATGCAAGAATTCTGAGGGCAAAACTAAATGGTAGGAATCTGGAAATAAAGGCATTGATGAAAAGTGTTTATAATGGGTTTGCTAATTGTCAGTCAAGGAACATTCCTGTATTGGGGCCTTTGTTTTTTAATTGTTTTTTTTTCTTTGTAAGAAAATGCTTTGAATATGATACAAAAGATATTCTTTACCACTTTTAAGGCTTCCAGTGGAAAGCTTTTGAAGTTCAAAATTCATTATGGAATTTTTTGTCTGTTTAGCATTAGGAAAATCGGCTGATGCTGCAGTAGCATTGAAAAGCACTCTGATAAACATTTCTGAACATGAAATTGAAATATTTTTAATGGTGATCAAACTGCTGAGTTGTTTCACACTGTGTCTGGCAAGGCATTATCTTTAAAGGCTGGTGCCAGTAAATAAGGCAAAACACTCTAAAGAAAGAGTACCTGTGTTTGTGCTCTGTAAATTAACTAACTGTGATATAACATGTGCATTCTACAATAATTTGTATCAGGATATGCATGTTATTTCAACTGAGTTGTATTCAGCATTTTGAAAAGGTACTACAACAGTTTTCTATGAGTTCCATATGCCCATTATTCTGTTTCATAAACAAAATTGACCAACAATATTAATCCTAGTTGTAAATAAATTTATGGCACCTCTATTCATAGTGTATTGTGGAATAACTTTTTACGGGTCTTATAGAGGTTATTTTTCATGAAAGTTGGTTGTCAAATTTTCCAACTAAAGCCTAGTTCGTCATCAGGACTATGTCACTGGAGTAGTTGCTGCCACTCAGTTGGAAGAGTCCAACCACAATTATCGTTAATTGTGGTACTTTTTCTTCTTGCTATTTCGATCCCTTCTTCTAGTTTCCTCTTTACTAAGTTTGACTGGTGGGCGATTATTTTTACTGAGTACCAATTTATGGAGTGTCCACTTGTTTGTATATGTCTGGCTAGCCCTGTTTTGTTACTAATGTTCCTAATAGCTGCTTGGTGTTCTTTCATTCGGACCTTAATACTTCTCCCTGTTTCTCCTATATAGCTGAGTCCGCAGTTACAGTCGATGCAATAAATTACTCCTTCTTTCAATTGGATGTCCAATTCTTTCTGCTTTAAAGCTGGCAGGAATTTCTTTATTTTGTTATTAAGATCTGGAGCTAGCCTGATATATTTTGCTCCGATCCTTTTCAGTTTCTCGAAAAGTCCCTTGTGGTACATAATTTTGCTGATGAATTTGAAGTTGGTTTTTTCCTGCTTCTTTTTTGGCACTTGTCTAAATATCTTCTTAACATATGGGGAGGGGTAATTGTTTTCTGCCAATATTTCCTTTAATTCTTCTTTGTGAAGATCTTTTTGAGTAGCTGAAGAGACCAGGATTTCAATTTTTTCCAAAAATTGTCTCACCGTATTCGATTTAATATAATCAGGGTGGAATAAGCAGAAGTCTAACATCTTCCCTGTGTTGGTGGGTTTTCTAAAAAGCTGAGTGAATATTTTCCCCTCTCTTGAGGTCAAGGTTAAATCTAGGAAATTGATGCTATGGTCTTTTTCCTGTTCCAGTGTGTACTGCAAGGTATTTTCTAGTAAGTTAAATTCTGCCAGAATCTGAGAGGGTAGAGATTGGTCCACAATATCTACTATAATTAGGACATCATCCATGTATCTTACATAGAGAGCAAATAAGGAGGGTTGTATAAGGATTTTTGCCTCTAGTTTACTTATATATGGGTTCTCCACTAACACCTCTGCTAGCAAATTATTATATAAATAAACTAGAGGCAAAAATCCTTATACAACCCTCCTTATTTGCTCTCTATGTAAGATACATGGATGATGTCCTAATTATAGTAGATACTGTGGACCAATCTCTACCCTCTCAGATTCTGGCAGAATTTAACTTACTAGAAAATACCTTGCAGTACACCCTGGAACAGGAAAAAGACCATAGCATCAATTTCCTAAATTTAACCTTGACCTCAAGAGAGGGGAAAATATTCACTCAGCTTTTTAGAAAACCCACCAAACACAGGGAAGATGTTAGACTTCTGCTCATTCCACCCTGATTATATTAAATCGAATACGGCGAGACAATTTTTGGAAAAAATTGAAATCCTGGTCTCTTCAGCTACTCAAAAAGATCTTCACAAAGAAGAATTAAAGGAAATATTGGCAGAAAACAATTACCCCTCCCCATATGTTAAGAAGATATTTAGACAAGTGCCAAAAAAGAAGCAGGAAAAAACAACTTCAAATTCACCAGCAAAATTACGTACCACAAGGGACTTTTCGAGAAACTGAAAAGGATCGGAGCAAAATATAATATCCGGCTAGCTCCAGATCTTAATAACAAAATAAAGAAATTCCTGCCAGCTTTAAAGCAGAAAGAAGTGGACATCCAATTGCAAGAAGGAGTAATTTATTGCATCGACTTTAACTGCGGACTCAGGTATATAGGAGAAACAGGGAGAAGTATTAAGGTCCGAATGAAAGGACACCAAGCAGCTATTAGGAACATTAGTAACAAAACAGGGCTAGACAGACATATACAAGCAAGTGGACACTCCATAAATTGGGACTCAGTAAAAATAATCGCCCACCAGTCAAACTTAGTAAAGAGGAAACTAGAAGAAGGGATCGAAATAGCAAGAAGAAGTACCACAATTAACGAAAATTGCGGTTGGACTCTTCCAACTGAGTGGCAGCAACTACTCCAGTGACATAGTCCTGATGACGAACTAGGCTTTAGTTGGAAAATTTGACAACCAACTTTCATGAAAAATAACCTCTATAAGACCCGTAAAAAGTTATTCCACAACAATATTAAGTTAGGCCCAATCTCAACATTTTTTGTGGTCCCAGTGATGACTATTGTTAGACAGTTTAACTGTATTATGCAAACTACAGTAATGAAAATTAGACAATTGGGGCTTGATCACATAAAGAATGAGCAGTATCATTTTGGTTGTATGATTAGATTGCAGGAATTGACAATACAGACCAAATTTACATAAGGAAAACAGGATGAATATAGAAATTAAGAAAGAAATATTCCTCAGAAATGCATGCAAAATTCACTCAAGTATTCACAAGTCAGTTGGAATTGTGTACTGAATTCCTTGTAGTTTATTGGCCTCCATACATCTATTCAGAAAACTTGAAAAGTACATCGCCTGGAGCAGGAATCAAACACACATTTCCTGATTTCCGTTCGAGCATGCTATCCATTACACACCCAGGACAATGAAGTTCCAAGCAACTAAGTACCACTAGGTTTAGTTGCTTAGTACTTCATACAGCTTATACAGCTTAGGAATCTGAACCTCAGATTTTTGCTAGTTGAAACGATCCTGCCTCATCATAGCGTCAGCAACCCTTTCACATCCAGGCGCGTATATGGTCTTAATTCACCAGTATTTCAGATATAGAAATTATAAGGAAGAAATGTTCCTCAGAAATACATGGGAAATTCACTAGATTATTCAAAACAATCAGATTTGTGTACTGAATTACCTGTAGTTTACTGATCTCCATGTAACATCTACTCAGAAAACTTTAAAATTACATCGCCCTGGAGTGGAAATGTAATTTTCATATTTTCTGAGGAGATGTTACATGGAGACTAGTAAACTACAGGCAGTTCAGTACACAATTCTGATTGCTTTGAATAATCTAGGATGAGTATAGCTTTGCATCTTTTGAGTTGTTGTTATATGAAATGTCTTTCTTTGTTTACACTGAGTAAATCTTGTGGTAAGAGACATAATCAGTGTATGCAACTCAAATTATTACTGCATTCTTCCTTATAGTCTGGAACAAAAAAAAATCTCCTATAATTTGAGGTACATCTGCAGTTGTCAAGTCATTATGGTTTTTCTTTGAAACTACATCAGAAAAACAAAGAAAAAAATTCAAGTTACAAACTGGTATCCTCAATTTCCTGCAACATCCATATGGCTTTCTTGAAATACCTAAAGAAAGTATCTAAAATACAAGTAGCAATTTTTTCGTTAATTTCATTTTATTACTGCAGGAAATCCAACCCATACCTTAATTTCCATTCTTTGCTTCAAAAACTGACAGTAACTGACTGCTGCATGCATAGTTCAATTACTAGGTAACTGGTTTTATCTCATACATGCAAGAAAGCCATTGTATCAATTTCAGCTATTCACCAGCTTGTACCATATTTTCCTGTGCCACACAAAAAAATTCATTATTGAAGTTGAAGCTAACCATTTATGTATGTATGTGTTTAAAATTCAAGAAAAGAAAGATGTTAGTATGTCAGAAGAATGAAAATCTGTTTCCTCAGCAGGTGTTTTTGCTTTGCTTCTAAACAGTAATAATTGAATTTGTTTCTTGATCCCAAAAATTCGAAGAAAAGTGTGTGTGTGTGTGTGTGTAAGTCTTGTAGACTGACCTCATTGTTGTTGTTGATCTACATAAATAAACTGCTCAAGGAACGTAAGGGAGTTTCACATAAAGAAATTTGCTGATGGAGTAATTTTAACTTAGTTTCAGATGTTTTAACATCAGCAGTTGCTGTATATTGATTATTTAATGCTAATTTCTAATAATGTGAATGGGTTACCATATAAACTGAATCACTGAGCAGAACATGTGAAAAGTTTCCTTTGAATATTTATGATGACAAATCTGAATCAAACTGAAAATTATAGGTTTTGTAGTACAGTGGAGCAGTCTAGAAGGGGTAATAGATTTTATTCCTCCATGTGTGATTATTGATAAGAAGAAAAGACTTGACTGCAGGCTAGACAAAAGAATTGGCAAAGTGGGGAGAGTCTCGTATCAGCTGTGTAAGAACCTTTTCACCAAGAAATGTGTCAGCCCGGTAACTGAACTTGCTGTTTATAGTGCAGTATTCAGGCATGAGGTTCTTCTATGGATTCATGGAGTTCCATATTTTTTTAGTCACCATTTGGGTTGTTCTCTAGATCGGTGCAAAACTGAAGAGAGATTTTGGGGGTTAGTTAGGGAGGGTGTCATTCTACAGAAAAAATTGTGTGTATAAAATTTGATCTGTGAGAAAGAGGCTCTGAATGGGGAAGTAAAGAACACGAATTAGCATTTTCCAGTTGAATACACTTATGTTTGGAAGCAGGTGCTAGGGGGCAAGAAGAAATTTGGAAGAGCAGAAATCAGGAGTTCAATTAGTTTATACTTTGTATGATGGGTGGCAATGTCACTGAGCTTTGCAAACAGAAGAATGGAAGCTCCACCTACTACTTCTTTAAGATGAAACTGCTCAGTGACAGCCCTAAGCATCCTGTTGTCAACTATATGATAAAATGGATTTTGTTGTTGTTTCACGATGCTCCACCCCTCCTGATTCTTGAACTCAGTAAACATGGGTACAAGGTTTCCATCTAGGGATGGAATTATATCCTTCGAAACTTTCAGGAAATGGAAGGAGAGTAAACATTTCTCCCTTAATCATATTTTTTTCTTATGATGTTTCCTCTGTACAGCATTGTTGAGGAAGCAAAATAGTAGAGGCAGGAAATCTTGTGGTGGACAGGAAGAGATAAAAAGTTCCATTGTCAAGAAGAATTTTTTTTTTATGTGGTCTATGCTAAAAACATGCTTTAACACCATAGAAGTACACAGTTGTGAGATGAGTCATTTTAGCTATTTAGACCCAAATATGTGCAGACTAGCCAAAAAAAAAAAAAAAATGCTGATTCTCCTATCTCAAAGAAGTTTACTTCAAATTTTATTTTAGTTGTAAACCCAAGAAATACCCTCACTTGCATCATGTAGAAAATGGAAATCTTGAATATGCAAGCTGTGCTGAAGTCATTAGTAAAGAAACGCTGCATGAAAAAGTTTCAGAAAATGAGCTAATCTGGGAAATCATCGTAACCTCCCAAAACAAAATAAAGTACTCTAAACCACCAACAGAAGCTTTCTCCACGGCTTATAGGAAGCTGAAATTTCACAAGGAAAATAAACCAGTTTGCATGATATCAAAGCACTTATTGCCTGTAATCAATCTGTAAAAGGACTACGTCAGGACTCTGTGAGGCCTTTTCCCGGAGCCTCCTTGCTGTTGTCATAAAAATAAATAAATAAATTTAATGTAACAATAAATCATGATTCCATAACAGCAGAAATAATAAATGAAATGAAATCTCAACTGCTATTTCTTTCCTTGCTTTGTATAACTAAGGGATGCTGAATAATAATACTCAGATTTCGTTAAAAAATGTGAGTGAAACACAAACTGTTGTTATAGTGGCGAGTCTTAGATGTTTTTGCAGTATTCTTAAATACTTCGATTTTAGTACCATAAGAAATTCACATAATAAAGGAACTGTTTCATTTCAAGATAAAATATAAATTAACTAACCCTTGCTTTATTTTTATTTTATTTATTTTTATTTATTTTTTTGCATGATTAGTCCAAATATTTTGAAGTGGTTTGGCTATGTTGAGAAAATCAGTTATAAACTGCTAACCAAGAGAATGTATCCATCCCAAGTGGCTGGAAGGGAAGTTTGATTTGACAAAGTAATTGCATAAACATGCTATGCATATTCCTTCATGTTTAATGTTTTGGCGTCTCAAACTGTAAAAGAATTGTGATGCCTGTGCGGTCATGCTTGAGCTCATGTCATATGGGGTACCTTAATTGAAAATAATTGCATTCACAATTTACATACATGGTAAAACTTCTTTAATAAAGCTGTATAGTTTGCATGAAACAAACTGCTATTTAAACAAAATGGTTACTACTGTAACTGTTCATGTGTACAAGGAAATTGTGTCATATTTTACAACAAATAAGTAACTTTATAATTTTCCTTTCATATTTTGTAGCTTGTTTTTTAAATTAACATTTTCATTTAATATTATTTGTAATTTCAAGATTATATATCTAATCAACATTAGCACTACTTTATTTGTAGGAATATAACACTGTGTTAAACATGCCTTCCTCATTTACAATAAGGCCTCTCGTACTTAAACTACAAATTTCATCAGAATTTCCATACAACTCTCAAGGCTATGGCCTCAAATGCTTTTTACAAATTCATTTTAAAGCATTATTAAAAACATTAAAAATTATTTTTTAACTGCATAATCAAAACTGCCCCTATTGTACATTATCCCACTCAACCATGTGGCCATTGTGAAACATGGCAGCTATTCATCTGTGTTCTCTCGGTTTTAACACTAACACAGTTAACAAAGGCACTCAAACACCTAAAACCTTTAAAAATAATAAAAAAGCATTTAGAGGTCACACATAAATTACATCTCTTTTACAAAGGATTCTCCTGGAGAACCCAATTTTTCATAGGCTCCACATGAACCGGTTTTCAGATTGACATTATTTCATCTTCAAGATGTACCATCCTGTGTTCCATAACAACCATGCTGTTTAATGGCGAGTACTTCACTTCATTTCAAAGAGGGCCACATGGTTGAAGTGAGACAAGATGAGTAGTTATTAATTATGCATTTAAATGATAATTTTGTGTGTTTTTAATAGTTTTTAATGAAGTTGTAAAAAATATTTAAGGCATTTCAATGACATTTGTAGTTTAAGTACTAGCTAGCACTCCCTATCATAAACTAGGAAAATGTGCGCAACATAGTGATACATTTCTACAAATAAAGTAGGGTAAGTGTTGAATAGGTATATAATCTTGAACTTACAAATAATATTAAATGATATACACCGTGTTTTATAAGTCTAATTAACTTACATGTCTTTGAATTTAGTTTTTAATTTGAATTTTTATATATCAAATTTATTTTTATGTAGAAATGTTTTTGTTTTGTTTTTCTTGTGTGGTTAATTCATTTGTTTAATTTGTCCCATTTCTCTTCTTTCAGAAAACTCAGTGGTTGGGACTGAACACATGAAAATTGGAATCTAGTCTTTTGTTGTAAATAAGGACCAACTATTGTCATAGCCCTCTTTATTAAAAACTCCAAACAGGGTTCGGTGCTTTTTGTTCTATATTCCAGTGGCATTCAGTTTTCCACTGATATATATCTCACAAAAATGTTTATTAAATGTTTATACGAAATGAATATCGTTCATGTACATCATTTGAGTTTTTTCAATTTATTTTAGATGTGACAAATGTATCAGATCATCTATGACGTTACATCTGACAGATTATCTCAACATTGCATACAACTAAAGTTTGCTATCTCTCTCTGGTAAGCATTGAGTGAAAGAAAGAAGGCATTTATTGTTAAGTAAAAAACAGTTCCTGAGATGGTAAAATGGGTGTATTGAATAAGGTAAAGCATCCAATACTTCTGATGAGCAAGAGTGATTTAACAAAAGTAGTCCAGCTAGGTGAAAATATTGAAAAAGTGTCATCAGAAGTCGTAAGTGCTGCTGCAGAGCCTTATGAAGGGAATTAGGCAATAAGCTGAAACAGCACTTCTCTCCCACCCCCAAATTCTGCCTGCAGAACACATTAAAAATAGGATGTAGACAAAAAATTGCGATGTATGTTATGTAAAAACAATACATAATGAAATTTTTAGTGAAAACTTTCACAAGGCAATGCAAGTAGTTTGTACATGTTTTTAAAATTGAAATCTCAAATTCACATGCAAATGAAAAGAAAGAAAAATTGATGTCAGTAAAACAGTGTAAAACATGTACTTAAGTAAATACATTTGATAAAATAGTTAAATTAATATATCTTTCATGAAATGCACTACTAATCAATCAGCTATATCAACACTACAAAAAAAATTTACTTGGTTCTTACTTAATTGCAGCCCCATAACAACAGCACAGTGAGCAACAGAATAGAAGCAATGTTCCTGCTCTACTCTCAACAAAGTAATTATGAGAACTGTGAAATGATGCAGTGTTTTCCAGGTCTAAATACAAGCAGTTATTCAATACTAGTGTGTGGAATCAGAAGCTGGGAGCAACTGTATCTTTTAGAAGGTCTTTCCATAACACACACATACTCAAAAGTAAAACCAAGTTGTGTGGGTAATGCAGGAAAATAAGTTATGAACAGAGCATATATTCAGAAAAAAAAACAAATTTAACAGCATTTTAGTATGTTTCTTGATATACACATGTACATAAAAAAAATTATATGCTCAAGCACATCATTTTCAGCATGCTGTAAGCATAGTCTGTTATTTTGTGTGCATGAGCACAACACTCGTGATCCCCAAAAATGAAAACTCTTTTAAGTTGCATACAAGTATGAATTTTGAAAGATTAATGATTACAGCTGTTGCTTTGGTCAGGTAGAGTACGAGTCAGTTTACAAGTGATTCCGAGATCTATGGTGCAAGAATTATAAGCTATGTCTTATGATTGATTGGATGCATTCATACATAGCTTCACAATTTAGTTTTCTTTTTGCTGCTTTTTCAAGCTTTCAACAAAAACCAAGTGTCATGTACGAAAGCTCTTAACAGAAACACCTGGAAATGCAATCTTTATTACCCCTTAATATTCATCCAGAATTCTTTATATGTCAGAGCTTTCTCCTATTCTGTGTCATACAGTAGATTTAATTCACCTGAGAAAAGAGATTTATATGTACAAAATTATATCTTGTCATTCTCAAAACATCGAACAAAGTTGGACAGGCAATTCCCATGATTTACTGAATCACAGTAAGCATGTACAGTAAGCATGAGGCAAACACATTTTGAGGAATTGTAACTTTTGCAACATTAACCGAATAGCATACACCCTAGTAAAGGGCTGTGGTGTGTACATGGTTCTTGGTGAGTGTAAAGATAATGTACTTGCTACCATTCACGAATACTCTGAGCAGTACCCTGCAAGACAGTATCTTGACAGGCATCTCTTTCAGTGGTTGAATCAGCAGATGAGCAAAACAGAAATTGTAACATCTACATTTTGCATGAAATGTTGCTATAAAAAAAAAAATACTGGTCATTATTCATTGATCTGATATAAAGGTATTTTCAAAATTATAAACTCGGTCACTATGACCATGTGTTATTCAATTACATATGCTTTTGTCTAATAATGTAGTACAATATGGCACGTGATGTATAAAAAATAGCTAGTGGAAGAACAAAAGAAAATGTATGTAAAAACAGTAAAATTTGCATTGTCAAAAGTATATGTGGATTAAAACTTACCCGGCTCAGATCCATGAACTCTGTCAAGTGCAGAGGTGATTTATGAGCTTGACAAAAAAATTTCACAAGATTTACTTATCAGTTGCCTTGGATTCACTGAACACACATAAACAATTAATAAAAGTGACTTAAAATTTTTAGTTGTAAAAAACTGACTAGCAGTTATATTTAATGTTGATCAGGCCTCTTGCTTGATCAGAATTTTGTTGAGAATTTTTACAGATTTTTGTTTCTTTTGTTTTATTTTCACAAATCACCCATGAATGCCAAAAATGAGTTTTAGAGTCCAATTTCAATTTTGTTGGGTGGAAATTAGTTATACAATTTTCAACTTTGTCTAATATTGCAAATTTTTAACATTTCAATTTATAATTCTTCATTTATGATTCAAAAATTCAGTGTGATTATCGTTTGCTTAAAGAAAAAAAATTATGTGATCAACACTGGATATTACTCTTTTAGGTACTTTTTTCAAAACATCATGCATAATACAAAAGAATAATACAGTTCGGCCAAAAATAAAATGAGCACTGAGGTTTCTCAGCGTGTAATGCATTACGACTGATTCTGAATTTCTTTACTTTTATATTATTTGTTACTTCAAAAAAAACTTAATTCTCCCTCCATTTTATAATACCCGATAAATTTCATTTTTCACAACTATCACTCATGTTCTCCGCGTCATTACTCGATACATTAAGATTTTCTGGTACACCATAATAATTTCAAATAATCATAGACTCAAGAATAATTACATCCTTTTGACAACCCTGTTGTTATCCTCTGCCAAGTTTTTTTTTTCCCCTGAGAAAAAAAGAAAGTCTATTGAAACAGGAGGCAGTAAAAGGAATTTAGATAATTTAGATCGTAAGGTTACCTTTTCTTTTCAGCAATATTACTTCAAGGGAGAGTAGCGAAGTTCATTTCTCGACGTAGTGAAGCCGACAAATAAAAAATGGCCGTCGAGGCTTCTTTCAGCCTTGGTTAGCGTTGGCGTCCGGCGTCGTTGATCATTCTGAGGGTTTGGCCGGAGCGACCAGAGGCATAACTGTTTCTTGGCTGCACGTCCAAAGGAATTGGTTTTCACTATGTGTCTGATGGGTGCTATCAGCTGGGTCGGAGGTCAATCGGCAACCTTCTCCGATCCATTTCCACGGGAGCAAACGAGTCAGCGGGTGCTGAACTTCAGACACTCTGGATTAGGACAGCAGTGGTTTTTTTCTTGTCCCTTCCAAGGAACAGCATGGTGAATACGAGCCAAAAACAGAAAAGTATGTGGGATGTTGACCCCACAATCAACAGGAGTAAAGTGTGTGAAGGGTCAAGAGAGAAATCTCTCCTTAGCTCAAACTTTTTCAAAGCTCTAGCGCGCATGCGCCAAAAAGGACGCTATGGCTTTCAGCTATGCTATTGGCTGAAAGTCAATCTGTCATGCTTTCTGTAATTTGTGGGAAAAGTGTTCACGAGAATGGGGGTGAGTTGGGGGTGTGAAGAACCTGTTAGATCCCCCCTCCATGCCCCTTGACCACGACTTTGCAAAAATTCTTGGAATTCCACCTGCTATGCCCTGGGGATTCTATTGTATTCAAGTTTTGCAAGGTGACCTCTTCCAAAGGAATTTCTGGGCTCACAGGAAGGGAAATTCTTATCTCTGATTTTGGCAACTCCCTGTCTAGTGAAAAAAAAAAACGAAATGGTGCAAATTCCGGGAATCCCTAATATTCACAAGAAATTTTACATCATGAACACTCAATATTTCTCAAAACACAATACAAAAAATTTCACATCATTTCATTTACAAATTGCTGAATAAGAAATTTCAAAATTCGGGGAAAAAAATTTATTTCCTAAAAAAAATCATTCTATTGACATAGTGATCGATTCTATACCAAATTTTTGCTGTGTCTTGCTAACACACCTGAACTTTTGTACCAATAAATGCTTCTCACCACACACTATTTAATCTCAGTCATAATGTAAACTTAATTTAATTTAATTAATTATGCACGAGTTCACTTTATGATTCCAATGTTCATAATTTACTACATATATATATATATATAAATTTAAGTTTTAAAATGAAGTGAATAATTTAGTTCACACAAGTTTTAGTTTCACTCATAGACTAAAAGTAATTTTAAGCCATTTACATATGTTCAAATTCTTTCTAGCTCTCATTCCAAAAACACATACATATATACGGTACACGTACAAAACTATAACTACACAATTTCCACTAAAATTCGGGGACGAATGTTTAAGAAAGTGGGGAAAAAATGTTTTTCATGTCACTCAGTTCGTCTCAAAGAATGAAATTCAGAAAAAGATTAATGGGAAGAAAAATTTAAATAATCATTCTTGGAGACAAGAATGCGTGGATGTGTGATTTTTTCGCATAGTGGAACCGAAAACTGGGCCCTAGTCCTTGACACTACTAATAGAAAAACATCAACACATCAGATCCTATGACTGACATATGAAGGATTTGCATGAGTAGGCATTCATCACACTGCCAAAATCACTCTTCTACATGATGAAGGCTTCCATGTGTACCATTTTACTCAAACATCTACAATCTGAAGATTCCCCTCATAATAGCAACTTAGGTGCTACCAGGAGGATTCCAGCTCCTTGGAATGTATGCTGTGGAGTGATAAAACTCACTTCATGCATTAGAAAATATTTAATCATCAAAATAGCCATAACTGAAAGAATTACAATAAACGAAGTTATTGGGTTTTTAGAGGTTAAAATTATCTAATGTAATTTGTCAAAGTTTCAAGTTGTAGATCTAGCTTGTTGTCAGGACTATGTCATTGGAGTTGTTACCACTCAGTTGGGAGTGCCCAACCCATGTGGTCATTTGATATGGCTCCTCTTTTCAAGCTATTTTTGATTTATCTCCTTTCCTCCAGTTTTCTCATCAAGCCATGTGGCTGGTGCTTGAAAATTTGACAAATTGAGTAATATCATTATAACCTCAAAATACCCTGAACTTCATTTAATTCTTTCAGTTACAGAATATTAGGGGTGTCATGTCATAATCTCTCACCAAAACAGCAATATTTGGTCACCATTCAATCCGTATTTCATGAGACTACAAGGTATCAGTATCAAAGGGCCAGAATGAGCGATAACATGTTTTATACCAGAATACTCTGATATATAGTCGCAGCTGTTCTAGTGATGTGGTTTTCTTGTGTTAAGCATTACTAGAACTGCTGGAAAATGTTCCACTTAATGTTCATGCTTTAGTTTCAGCACAAATGAGTACCAAGAGTGCTTGGGTAACATGTTACCTGGCAGATGGATTGAGCATGGTGTCCCATAAAGTGATCTCCTTGTTCCTCAGACCTTAAGTCCTTTTACTTTTTTTCCTTTGTTTCCACTTAAAGGAAATATCCTATGCAGTATCATGGAAGATTTGGTTAAAATGTGTGTGCAAGCATATGCATTAGTTTCTGTAAATTAAAGGGCAAACTTAAATTCCCATTTTTTTAAACATATCATATTTGCTGCAGGTAAATCAGAAGACACTGTGTTAGAAATAACAGTTGAAAAATGGAAAAACATTTTATGCATATAGACACATGATAGAGTGAAGGCTAACTGATATTGCCCAACTGGTTCAACATGGAGTGTGAACACCTCTTCCTACTATGTAGGCTTTGCAGAATGTTTCATGCTTCTAATAAGTCTGTCCAGCACGGCACTGTGAGTACTAATCTCCAATGGTTCTCTAGAGCAGTGTTTCTCAACTCTTATTAGATCATGGGGCATCCCAAGAATTTGTGTAATTTAAGAAGAGCACCTGAAGAAATATATGCTTGTGCATCTGTTTTCTTTTTACATTTTATTTACATAAATAATACCTTATCAAAAAAGATATGATCCAGAAAGTGATATATACACTGGTGGAAAGTGAAAAAAGAACACCAAGAAGGAGACGTCTGATACCGACGAAATTTATACAGCATAATAACGGAATACAGAGGATAACGTGATCAAAAGATTATGGCAAAATACTGCTGTATTTTCTGGTAAACTGAAAAATAACATTTCCATGTAACATGGTTAGTACGAGGTTGAACCGCCATGAACTGCGTCACACTGTGCAATTCTGGCGTGGGGTCTGTCGTACAGATGTTGGATGTAAGTTTGGGGTATTGAGTTCCAAGCATCCTCAACCTGAACGTGTAAATCGGGATGGTCGTGGCTGGCCGTGGAGACCGGATAAGTCGTTGTCCCATAAAATCCCACACGTGCTTAATGGGGGACAAATCCGGTGAACGTGCAGGCCATGGAAGTTGTCTCACACACTGAAGTGCATGTTGCGTTGCAAGTGCCGTGCGTGGGCATGCGTTATCTTGCTGGAAAACGCCACGATGGACCGACCTTACAAATGGCACAGCAATGGGCTGAATGATGTTGTTGATGTAGGAGGTGCTGTTTAACGTACCCGGTACAAACACTAGTTGTGTACGGGAGTGATAGCTGATCGCTCCCCACACCAGGAGACCAGGTGTAGGCCCTGTGTGTCGCTGGCAGATGCAAGAAGGGTGGAGATGCTCCCCTGTGCATCTGCGAACACGCATACGGCCATCGGAGGCTCCCAAGCAGAATCTGCTTTCATCGCTGAACACGACAGATCGCCATTGCATTCTCCAGTGCAGACGTTGGCGACACCACTGCAGCCATTCCTGACAGTGGGCTGGATAGTCAGAGGTACACATGCCAGAGGCACACGTGCACGTAGTCCTGCATCTAGTAGACGGTTGTGGATTGTTCGCACAGTCACCTCAGGTGCAATGGCAGCTCGGATTTGCATCGCAGTAAATGTTCTGCTTGACAATGCCGCTCTTCTTATGCGTCAATCGGACCTCTCATCAGTCTGTCTGTGACTCCCGGTTCCACGTCTTCTCGTGTGGGAATGTTCCTCAGACCATCTACGCCACCACCGATACTTCCCATCCAATTCGCTCTGCAATACGACGATACGACCACCCGGCCTCGCGGAGTCCGACTGGACGACCTCGCTCAAAGTCCGATAACTGCTGAAATCGTACACGTCTTCCATGTCCAGGCATTGCAGCTTCTTCAGGGTCTTCGCACGTGTCCGTACGCCCATGACTGATTACATTCACTTCGCCGTACTCCTTAAATACCAGCGACGATAATTTGCATATTATGCCGTGCTGTGGCGTAAGCGCTCACCGGTTGGTCCCGAAATTAACATCACACCTACGTAAACTCGACCCCTTTAACATATGTAAATTTAATGATCGTCCGCCAATTCCTTCTTGGTGTTCTTTTTTCACTTTCCGGCAGTGTATATGCTCTCATTCACACATATGTACACAGAAAGTACTTGTTAATAAATTATGTAAAACGTATTCCTCAGCACTGAAACTGTTAGTATGAAAATGCTGTAAACAAATTATTAAATCAAACAATGTAGCAAATACAATTAGTACAGAAGCAGGAAATACTATAAACATAGTATTGTTTAATAGGTAGAATAAGGTAAAAATAATCTGTCAAATTGAAAAATTAAAAGTAAAATCCAAAATGCCATCATTAAAAATAACAAAAATTATGGAAACATTGTATAAGCTTCATAACCTTATCAAAAACTCAAAGCATGAATAAATAATGCTGTCGTAATGAAGAATAATAAAAAGTAACTAAGATTAAATATGGCACTGATTATTTCATTTTCTTGTAATATGAAGGGTGTCCGATAAGTATCCGGAGTTTTATTCCTATCAATTGCAGGAGAGAAATAAAAAATACAGGATGCATAAATATTATACATATGTAGTACAGTGGTACAAACAGTCAAAGTCACTTTTCCACATATTCTCGTTCAGCACAATGCATTTCCTCCACCAATCAACAAGTCGATTCATTCCAGTAGCGAAGAAATCATCAGGGGTGTTGCAAATCCATTGACGGACAGCCGCTTGCAGGTTGTCTATGCTCTCATAGTGGTGGCCACAAAGACTATCCTTCATGGTACTGAAAACATGAAAATCGGAAGGTGCCAAGTTCGGACTGTAAGCAGGGTTCAAAAGAACAGCCCACCCCTGTTTTGCGATTTCTGCTTGCACTGGTTTAGCAGTATGCAGGTGAGCGTTATCATGCTGAAGCAACACTTGATTGTTTTTCAATGTTAGCCATTTGGTCCGGATATGCTGCACAAGTTTTCTCAGTGTCTGCATATAGCCTTCGCATTTATTGTTTCATTTTTTGCCAAGTACTCAACCAGAAGGATGCTGTGTTTGTCCCAGAAGACAGTAGCCATGACCTTGGATGCCGACAAATGAACTTTGAACTTCTTTGATGGGGGCAGATTCGGATGAAGCCATTTCATACTTTGCCGTTTTGTCTCCGGTTCGAACTGATGAATCCACGTTTCATCGCCTGTGATTATGCATCCCAGGAATGCACCACCACCCTCATTGTAGCATTGTGCCAGTTCATTGCAAATGTCTAGCCTTTAACGTTTGTGCACCGCTGTAAGCATTTGGGGTACCCATCTGACACAGATCTTCCTAAAGTTGAGATGTTCATGAATAATTTGTCCAATGGAATCTTTACTGATATCCAATTCCATGACAATATCTCGAACATGAATGCATTTGTAGCCTTTAATCAAGTCGTCAACCCATTTAATCGTTTAATCAGTCACTGCCGTGCTAGGCCTACCTGACCATGCCTCGTCTTCAAGGCTTTCGTGGCCAGCTTTGAACTTTGTAACCCATTCATAAACACTGGAACAAGACATAGCTGCTCACCATACACCGTCTGAAGTCTTCTCGTAATGTCCACAGCCTTTATGCCTTGTTTCATGAAAAACTTCACTACTGTGTTCGCTGCTCAAACTGAACACTTAATGTAGCCACCATTGTTTTTGATCGACAGCACCACCTAACATTAGTGTCAAGCCGCTTCACTTTTACGGCGCTTCACTGAAAGTAGTCGTAATAGTTTCACACATACATATGATCATACATACGGTTTTGTATTGATAGGAATAAAAATTCGGATACTTATCGGAGACCCCTGGTATAAGAATTACGTAATGTTCATCCATATTTAATGGGATATTTGGGCCAGCATGCTCAAAGTTCATGTATTTGTGGGCAAAGTTAGGATAGAGATAGTCGTAATGATGAGTGATGTCCGAACGGTTTCTTGGCTTGCTTTTTGTTTCGGTAACTACAGAAAATCCACTTTCACATAGGTACTTGATCAAAATGGAAAGGCTTTCAGTGTCTTTTCACTTAGCTGTGGAAATTTACTGTCAGATTTAGTCCAAAAAGTTTCAAGAGAAAAATTCCTCTTTAATTTTTTTAATGCACAGTCTGAAGAAAAATAGTCATCAAATTTATTACTCAAATCTATTGAAGTGATTAAAAAATTATCAGTTTAAGTTCTGCATAATTAAGTTGATTGATTCTATCTTTTACTTCATTCAATATCTCTGTTACTACAAAAACATATCAGAGTAGTTGTCATAGGCTATGTTAATCTGCAGCTTCAATTTCTTTTTAAACTCTTCCATTTTACTATGCATGTGAAATACATTTTTCAGTGATGCCTTATAAAGGTAAATTTAACTAATTTAGATTCTGAAAAATGTCTGCCAGGTAGTAGTTTCAAGTACCAACTGATATCCTTGTAATATTTAATAAGATCTGAATTTCTCTCTGAGATGAACAATGCAACTTTCTCTCATAAGCTCACACAATTTTTTTAACACTTGACTTTGGGCAGCCAGAAAATTTCTGCAGGTAATAACAGTGTGGAATGTGCAGATCCCATTTCATAGCATAGTATTTCAAATAATTGGGCTTTAAGGGCACTGAATTTTATTAAATTTATTATTTTGATGGATGTTGCTAACACTTTGTGCAACTCCACGCTTTTTACATGCTAATGCTTCTCTGAATAATATAATGTCTACTTGTATATATTTGTGGTACTACTTCCTTCAATTTTGCAATCAGTCCTGAATGTACACCTGTCATATTTACTGCAACATCAGTACAATTGAAGTATCACTTGAAATATCCATATCTTTGCTGGAGAAAGACCCAGATATCACTTTGAATTTTTTGACCCAGTTGAATGCACAAAGTGGCAAGTAAAAGATGTTCATGAATCTCTTCACCATCCCCATCAATATATCAAACATACATCATAATTACATTTTTGTTAATATCTATTGATTCATCCAATTGAAGAGCTTATGTACTAGATTAATTCACTCTCTCTAAAAGGTGCTGATGAAGGTATTCATTCATCACTATGATATATCTCAGAATCATAGCCCTGTATCAGTTACGTTACATACTCGATTAAGCAGTTCTTTCAAGCTTGTAATTTTCTTTTAGAAAACTCAACTGGCTATATAGTGTGGAAGAAATATTCTTCTCATAATATGTGGAAAATATGTCATGATAATTAACACAGCAATCGGACATCCCTGAATTGACTGTAATTTACTGTTTAACACATAATATCAATCACATCAGAAAACTTGAAAATTTCATTTTTTCCCACTCCAGGGTAATGAAATTTTCAAGTTTTCTGATGTGATTGATATTATGTGTGAAACAGTAAATTACAGTCAATTCAGAGGTGTCTGATTGCTGTGTTAATTATTTACTGGCTATTTTTGATACTGCTGTGATTATGTAAAGATACTTTTTAGTTTTGCTGAAGAAATGGTGCCATTTGACCAAATTTCTGAACAATAACGCTTTCTGGACACTGTTACCTTGACAAGTGAAACCATATTTAATTTTACTGGGATCATACTTTTGATGTACCACTTTCTGCTTTTTCTGATCAGACTATGAAGGGTAGTCACATCCATCACAGACATTGTTAATCTTAGAAGTAAATGGAATTGCTTCTTCAACATCTGTTTCACTCACTTAAGAATTTTTCACAAAAAAAAAAATCGGTTTGGTTTGTTCATTTTGTTGGCATATGGATATGTAGCAGATGTAATTGTATTAAATAACTAAGTCCAAAATAACTCTATATGTAATTTGATATTAAAAGATCACTCACATGCTGCCAAATGTGGACAAAACATGCAGCATACACATTCCGTAACAAGTTTGTAAATAAACAAAGTAAGGCCCTCACAGTTATATACCACCAAATTCAATGCAGCCACAGTGGCATGCAAGAAAATCTTTCATGATGAGCATCAAAATCTGTTTTTCGAAGCTGCATGGTGCCATGAAGTGTCTCCGTCTGAATAGGAGAAAGGGGTAATAAAATGAGTTATTGTTCTGAAAAAATGGCAGATTTTATAATGAGAGTAGGGTTGCACTTATTGTAACATGATAAACATAAACCTTCCCTTGGTTTTGATAAATAATGTTGTAGTTCTCTGAAAATCAGACTTTTCATTTTCGTCTGCTAAAGAATTGGGGAACACTTTCTTCATGCTTGCAGAGCATCAGTTGAGAAGCACAGCTCTGAAGCATGTCATAGTTTTTGGTGACTTCCAGGAGCAGGATTCAAGAAAAGCAACCCAGTTCCTGAGAATGTTCTATACATGTTGAACCACTCACTGCCCTTTTGGTTAATAGTGCTATTCTCCAGGTAACAACTAAACAAGATGAAATCTTTGGGTGTCAGTGTTAGCAGCCTGTTGGAATGTATTACCTTTGCACCTGCAGTGGTTGTACAAAGGAGTAGGAGATTTCATACTTCTTGCAACTGAGGATACCATCTCTTGGAAGCACACACATAGATTGTGTGGCTACTTAAAGATACTCCTCAAATGCAGTCAGTAAGGCTGGAAAGCAAGCTGCTTTTTAAGAATAATCTACAGGTTCTTATAGTACATTCAATTCAGTGACACTATCATATTAACTTGTATTGTCTTTAGAGAATGACAGTCAAACACAATCAACAGTTTTTTTCACTTGTGGTAGGCTTGAATTCTTAAAAAAGGTGCAACAAGTTTTTTTAAATTTAAGGTATCAAAACAAGACTTAATTATTGATGCTGACTTTCTGTATATTTTCCATATCTAGCTGGTGTACTTTTTTTTTTTTTTTTTGTAGGTGGTAAGAGTGTTTACTTGCACTTGTCAGCGTGGGCGGAGCATGGCCCCCAAATATTTTTTGGGCGGTAAGGGCATGAATAAAGTGTAAACTGATGCTTTCCTTGGGGGGGGCATGAAAAGTGCAAACTGATGGTGTTTTTTGGAGTGAGGCCATTCTGGGAAATATTAGGTGCGTGTTCTGTTTTTTAGTCGAAGAGAAAAATAAATTCTTTTGAATAAATAACATCTTCATTCTTTTACATAATTATCATTATTATCTATGACCTCTTGCGATCTTTCTGGTAGTAATTGAATACCCCTTCTCTAGAACTCCTCCATTTTGGAGTCAAAATACTCATGTAATGCAGTTTCAACTTCTTCAACTTCATTGAAGGTTTTTCCAGTGAAGTTGTTCTGAAGAGATCGAGAAAGATGCTAGTCCATATGTGCAAGGTCTGGAGAATACAGGGGTCAGGTAACACTTTCCATCCAATATCCAGTAATTTTCTCTGAGTGGCTAAAACTGTATGGGTTCTAGGTTGTCATGTTGCAAGATGAAGCCTTTGTGATTAACAGGTGCTGGCCATTTAGATTTAGATCTTTCTTTCGGCCTTTCCAACTGTTGGCAGTAGAGGTTGACATTTATCGTTTGGTTAGGTGCAAGCAGCTCGAATTGGATTACCCCCTTGACATACCACCTTACCTTACACTTAACAAGACCAAGACTTTTCTCAGATTCAGTCCTCCTCTTGAAGTCGATGAAGCAGGCTCACCAACTCAGCATAGAGTCCTTTGATGCTTTACATTTCTGTAAAGGACCCACTTTTTATCACCTGTAAATAATCATTCCAAGAAAGGTTTGTTTCTGTGGCGCACAAGCAAAGAGAGACAGGTGGTCATTCTCTCCGATCGATTTCTTGTGGATAGGTCATGTGGTACCCACTGGTTGAACTTTGTGATAACCCCAAGCCCATGCCATATCTTTCTTTCTGCTGTTGTTCTGTGTACAGAAAACTTTTCTGATAATTCTTCAGTGGTTAGATGTTGGTCATTTGATATGGCTTGGTTGAGATCCTCTTCAGAAACCTCTGATGGGCATCCAGAACATGGTTAATCTCTGCAGCTTCTGTCTCCTTCACGGACTTTTCCGGAACCACTGGCAAAAGTTCAGAGCTTTCCTCTTCAGAAACCTCAGTATCAAACTGCAGACTCGTACGTTAAAAAAAATTTGAAATTATTTCGCGGTCCAAGAAAATGGGTAAAATGTTCTTGATTATTGCCTCAATACAAAAAACTGCAATGATTCGTAGACTCGCGTTGAAAAGATGTTTGAACAGTAAATGGTGATGCTGACAAACTGTGTTTTTTGGAGGAGGGGGGGGATGTTAACTTGATAATTTTTCAAAAGTGGGCCGCTCAAAATCAGCTTCCAGGACGGTTTATAGATCACCAGTCCACCACTGGTACAGCACAAAACAAATTTAAGTAAAAATTATCGAGTCAGGTGTCGTTTTAAGCGATGTTTTAGGGAGAGAGCAACAATAAAAATCTTGCATTGCTTTGAGTCTTAGTTCTGAAGATCAATAAAAATTTTGCATTGCTTCGAGTCTTAGTTCTGAAGATATTTGGGGAAATCTTAATAAAATAACTTAGTCACATGACTATGTACCGGGGGATGTTGGCTATCTTTAAAATTAGTCCAATGCGTTGGTTGATAAAATATATTTGTAACAAACTAATTGATTCTGCGTTCCCTTCCCGCAAGATATATAAGAAAGGCAATAGGTCACTGTAGATTTTTGTTATTGTTCTGAGCGTCACGAAAATTCATCATTTCCTTTTATAAAAAAATGAAGAACATAACAGGCATAATTAATAAGCATTAAAATGAACTGAAAAAAATTATAAGATTACAGATATTTTTGTTTTCATGATTTGTTTTTCAGTGGTAACTTGGGAATACTATTTTAAATAAAATAATACAATACGGCAATAAGCAACTGCTTACCTAACAGAAACTTCCAAACTGGTTTGGCTGTGTGTGTCTTGGGTACAGCTTTTCGCATTTGGTTATCCGTTTGCAAAGTATTACAGAGGTGAAGCTCTTGTCAAGACGGAAAAGTTGCAAAGATAAATTCCTTTGGTGTAGTGTAATTGGGAAAGCATTCGGCTCCGGAGCAGAAGGATGCAGCTTTGATCCCCATCAACGGCAAATTTGTGTGTTTTCACATGTTGCTAAACAATGTAGTCTGAGCCAGGTCACTGGTTGCCACTTTTCAATTGGAGGCCCATGAAGCTTAACAAACATTAGGTTCGTTGTATGGGAAGTTAGTAGCCTGGATTGTCTGTCCATTATTATCGAGTTCATATTGCTAAAACCCTTTTCACATATTTTTCTCTAGAACTGAGAAAAAAATGCTGGCAACCAAAGCAAGCACTCTGGGCCTCACCCCCTCTCACAGGAGTGAGTAATTGTTTTATTTCCCAAGCGAATGAACCACCGTCCGTCTGTGTGTACATCTTGCCTTACACATATGCTTTTCCAACTTTAAACAGCGTTTTCTTCCGTCGAGTTTGAGGTGGAAACCGAGGTAATCCAGCTGCCGTCGCGTCGAAATTTCTACCGCTTCCGTGCGCCTGAAAGTTTCTGTACGATTCTATAGTCCGCCTGAAAACAACTGGGGATTCATTGCTTCAACAGATTTTTTTCCGCCTGTGCGAAATGGGCCTAAAGCTCCAGAGAGAAAAACGATCTCCTTTGCTTCCAGCATAATTAAGGAGCACTTGTAACTGGACTAAATTCACTGAGACTCACAACAGGACTCCTAATAATGACTATTTTAATTAAATTCCCAATTACAATAGTTTTCCCAGCCTACTGAAATATGCTCACCTCAACATTCTTAACAACAGTAAAAAAAGGAGTTTCAAGGGACTGCCAAGTGAGAATGGATTTAGAGATCAACTCTTCCTTCAAACGTGGGACGTTAATTCTACTAACTGTGCAGTTTTTCCGTTGTGTTTTTTAGCTCGTTTTTTTTTTTTTTTTTAAAAGATCATGCTTGTGTTAACGGTTTGTTCGTCTATCAGTCTGTCTGTAGACACTATATCTCTGCACTATTGGTCCGATTTGAAAATTTCTTTTTGCATTGGGAAGCTTGAAACATGTGAATGATGATCCTTCATTTCATTTGTTTTACGTGTACAACTTCGCCACTAGAGGGCGTAAATGCAGATGATATCGAATTCAAAATACATTTTATTCCATATATTTGCTTCTAAATATCCAATTGAAAAAAATTCTTCCATCTTTCAATTCCATTTATGTCGAAGAGTATTTTAGGTATAGTCACTTTTTCAAGTTATGCATAGATTTTCCACTAGGGGGAGTAAAAGTAAATTGCATTTTCCCTGATATCTCTGCTTCTAAAATTCCGACTTGAAAACCTTTTTCTTCAGAAGATACAGGTCCTGACGGGAAATCTTTTGCATATAATTTCAAATTTTTGGTAGAGAATGGTTTGGCCAACAGGCGACATAAGAATTAATATCTGCTTCTGATGTATTTGCTACAAAATTTGAGCTCTAAAATCTCGATTGAAAAAATCTTTCATAGACCTATGCCATTCACGTCGATAAACCTTTTCGGAATATTTTCTTCTTAAAATATTGCATGGTTTCTCCGCTAGGGGGCATAGATACATATCTTATTTTTGTCAATATCTCTGCTTCTAATGGTCCAATTTGAAAAATTTCTTCTTTATTGAATAGAATTTCCGATGCGACGTGCTTTTCATATAATTTCAAAATTTTCAAGTAAATCATAGACTTTTCGCTAGGGGACGCAAAGGTAAATTGCGTTTTCCCCAATATTTCTGCTTCCAAAACTCCGATTTGAAAAATTCTTCCTGTATTGCATACAGCTCATGATGGGAAATGTTTTTCATGTAATTTCTAATATTTGTAAAAGAATGGTTTGGCCACGACGGGGCATAAGCATTAATTTCTGCTTCTGATGTATTTGCAGCAAAATCTGAGCTCCTGAAAACTCGACTAAATTTTTTTTTCCCTGGACCGATGCCACTCACATCGAAAAACCTTTTAAGAATAGCTTTATTTCTAAAATAATGCATGGTTTTCCTGCACGGGAGCGTAGATGCATACCAAATATTTGCCCATATCTCTGCTTCTAAGAGTCCGGGCTGCCTTCTCGGCTCGAGACCTTAAAGTTCTGTGTTCAAGTCCAGCTGAATCCCTAATGATTAGCCGAGGTTTGGAAGTCTTGTTAATCCATCAGCCCTGGGTAGAGACTCCTCATCTAACCCCATTCCTCAGTGAAGCATAAGTAGTGATCACTGGATCCACAAACCCACCAACTGAAATCGACTGCCATCGTTTCTGACTTATGGTGCAATAGTATTCCACGGAATTGTTAATTACATTTTCAAACAAGGAATTTTTTCTTCCAGGGATTTGTTTTACTTTTTCAGTTTTGGAGATTTTCTGGCGAAAGTATTTTTTCCAAATGATTTTTAGCAAAATATGAGTATACCGGCACTTCAAAATTTCCATTTCGATCACTGATTACAATGTATTGATTATTCAACTACAATTCGCGCGCAAAAGCGGACTGTAGTATTGAATGCGAGCCCAAAGAAGCAGAGCTTAAATCTGGAATTCTAGAAAGGGGAAGGGATGTACCAAAACAAACAGTGCTTGGTTCAACAGAACATTTGCTTCGCAGGGTTGGTTTTTTTTATGTACCTGAAGCCGTCAAGGTAGTAAACCAACGTTGCCCATTATAGTACTAAAACTTAGTATTCTTCTACAAGAATATTTAAGTATGTAGTTAAATCATGGCCGTATCCAGGGAAGGGGTTTTTAGCCCCCCCCCTTTCCGAATTCTTTTGGGGGCAAATTTGTTTTTGCTTGTTTATCGTAAGTTATTAGATCAACAGGAGTCGCCATTATTTTTTCATTTTTTTTACAAATTATTTCTGTTCTTTCTTTTAATAAACCTTACTTCAGAAGGACATTTTTTTTCTCAATATACCCATTGATCAGCAATAATAAATTTATAGAAGTACGGGAAATTCCGTGTATGGCAATTAATTAATTGGAATTGTTCTATTATCAGGTATTTTGAGATCGCTTATTTATTTATTTATTTATCGTGTTAAGAGAGACGAAAAAATAGCAGTTGGAATCGTAGTTTATTTACTGTTTCTTTATAACATCAAGATGCCAGACTGGGATGGGTTATGTTTAGAAACCCATCCCAGTCTGGCATCTTGATGTTATAAAGATGCATATGAGAGCGCAGAGTTATAAAGATGTTATGAGAGGCATTGAGTGATTGCATTTCGAATTTGAAACTCCACAGACCGCAGGGTCCAAAGCAGCGCCAGGAGAGCCGGAAATCGAGTGCTCAGGTAAATGCTGCTCTGGTTTCATTTTCGGTCTAAATAGCCGGGGAGGGCCGGAGGGGGAAAGAGGAGGGAGTGGCATTGGTAGAAGATGAATTACAATTACATCCGACATCCCAACAGCGACGGATACAGAAGTTTACTCTAGGGTGGGGGGTATGAAAAGGAGGGATACATTATGGACGGGAGGGCAGCGGATGGCCTAGTGGTCAACGTTCGTGACTGCCATGGAGGAACCTAAAGTTCGATCCCGGGCAGGTACGAACGCTCGAAGCACTAAATATCTGCCATTGCGTCAGATGGGCACATTAAGCCATTGGACCCCGGGTGAAAATATTCCAAATACGTGGCGACAGTTAATAAATAAATACATCGCTCTTTCCATGTTTCAGAAACACACAGCAACCGAAAAATTGTTTTTCAGCCGCCGCTGTGGAATCGAACCAACAGAACTCTCGGTATCGCGCCGAGTGCGTTACCTTTATGCTTGACCCCGGGTACTGGCCCCCGGCAATAAAAAAGGGTGTCTTCCTCCCCCTTTCTACCTCGCTTCCGTGCCACTTTCTTATCGGGCACTATATAGCCCAAATCTCCTAGCTTCCTACTTCTAAGGGTTGTTTAAGACATGGGGTCAGCAACAAACCCCAGGTCTTAAACAACAACTTTTTTCCCCCTTCCTAAAATAAATTAGGGACGGGCGACTGCTTATAGCCCATTGGGTTGCTCACGATGGTCGTTAAACCTCCAATCAAAAAAAAAAAAAAAAAAAAAAGCCCAATCCCTTATGTTCAGAGTTGGCTAATTTAACAAAAAAACGATTTTTTGGTCTCCACCTGACATATTCTCATTCATTAAAGTAAATACACGCCTGATTTTAGCAAAAACATAATGAACACATGGTTTAGTCATAAAATTGCTAATTATAAAACACTGTGACTGAAAAATCCCCCTCTCCTTCCCCCTCTTTTTTGTTTTTACTGTGCCCGACGGCGACAAAAAGAATCATTTTCGACTTCTTTTCATTGGTGATGAAATAACAAAACCCTACGTCCATTGGAAATTAACGTAAAAAAAGGAAAAAGAAAGCAGTTCTGATATCAGTTACTTTACGTACATGAACGAAAACTCCAATGAAAGATGGTAAACACACGGGCGTACTCAGTGTGTGTTACAATCACACATAAAAATGAGATGAAGAAAACTTAGTTTTTCTTTTGAAATACAAAATTCCCCTGATCTCGTTTGAAGAACTGAAAACTTCCGTGAAATGAGTACGTAACGTGTAACCAAGGAAACAGTGCCTCCTAATATTCGACGATTACCAAATTTAAACAGCTTGGAATTTTTTACGATATTATTCATCTTTTCCTGCGAAAATTTTATGGCACCAAAATTCCCAAAAGCTAGCAGAAAGTTTCCGTTTTTATGATAGTTCAGAATGTACTACTATCTTGATTACAATTTAGAGACATTAACTTTCATGAGAAAAATGAGTGCCGCCCCGGTGGCGCAGTGGTCTAAGTGATGGCCTCTGATCATTCGTCCGAAAGGGGTCCGGGTTCGAATCCCGGTGAGGCATGGATGTTGTGTTTGTCTTACGGCACTGGCTCTCTCCCTTCCCTGGAACCAGTGACCCTAAATTAGGGACGGGCGACTGCTTATAGCCCATTGAGTTGCTCACGGTGGTCGTTAAACCTCCAATCAAAAAAAAAAAAAAAAAATGAGTAGGTTTGAATTATGGATTTTGGTTTGTTTTAAATTTTTCACAGACTGTTTCGAGACGTTACAGATGCTAGACAATATGACAATAGCAAAGAACTAACAAAGAATACCGCCATGCTTTTTTTTTTTTTTTTGCTGTCCCTGTGTTCCCTTTATCAAAATATGTAATACATATTTTAAATCTTAATCCAATTCCATAGTAAATTCAATTGCTTAATTTTTTTTAGAAAAATTTATAACAAAATATGCTAAGTTAATCATTTACGATCTTCGCTACTTTAAAACGTAAAACTTCGTTAGGAGTAAATAGTAACACTATACTAATGATCCGAATTATTGGCGAAGGAAATAGACACATAAGCATTTCCAAGCTTTCGCACATTAACCAGATGGCTTTTTCAAGGAAGTTAGACAGAAACTGCAAACTGAAAAATAGAACTTTGTTAGGATTTGGGGAGGGGGCCGATCATCCCAGTTGCCTCCCGCTGGATCTGCCACTGCATCCCAATATGTTGTTGCCTGTTGACGTGGGTAAGGAGTGAGATTTGCGAACTTCAATTAGCATGTTGTCATTTGAAAAGGAAATGGGGGTGCTAATTGTGAAATGAAAGCATATGAGTAAAGCACATGTTTAGATTGAGAACGTTCTCACTTATTTCCTCGTACTTGGTGGAGGTTAGTTTGCTTCTTGCAACGTGCGTAGGGATGGAGGGAAAGAGAGAATGAAATTAACTGCCACTTCATGAATAATGACAAGTTTATGACAGCCGTAAACCGGTCATTACTGTACTGCCATTTCAAACTTTTTTATTTCCAGGGCCACGACCTTTTTCAGGGGTCAGTGTTTCCTTGGTATCAACAACCATTCCGGCGTCGATGCCGGATAACGCAGAGTTTGCGGACACCCCCCCCCCCTTATGGTGAGATTTAGCATGAATTTAAAGCGATATATACACTGAAGTGCCAAAAAACTGGTACACCAGTCTAATACTTGGTAGGTACCCCACGTGAGCGCAGGACTGCAGAAATACGACGAGGCATGGACACCACTAGCTTCTGGAAATATGCTGTAGGCAATGCACACCATACTTCGTGCAGAGCATTCCACAATTCGGGTGTATTCCGAGGACTCGGATTCCTGTGTTCAATAGCGCGTTGCATGGCATCCCAAATGTGTCCTATCACGTTCAGATCTGGGGACTTGGATGGGAATGGCAACACCCCGAACTCAGATTAATGCTCCCCTAACCATAATGTGGCGTCCCAACACTTATGTGGAGGTACATTGTCCTGTTGGAACAGGCCCAACCCATCAGCATGAATGCAGGACATGAACGGGTGTACCTCGTCAGCAAGGTTGGGCACATAGCGTTGGCTGGTCACAGACGTTTGTAGACGTACCAGGAGTCCCAGTGAAGTCCAGCTAAACACACCCCATACCATTACGGACCGCCAACCAGCCGGTACCGTTCCTGTTGACAGGCGGGATCCATAGCTTCATGGGTTTGCACCACACACAAATCCTTCCATCTTCCCAATACAGTTTGAAACCCGACTCGTCAGACCAGGCTACTTGTTTCCAGTCTTCAAGTGTCCAGTGGCGGTGTTGCTGTGCCCAAGCAAGGTGCATAGCTCTGTGTCGTGCACCCATCAAGCGGACTCGAGTTGGGTGTTGGCTCCCAAAGCCCATATCGTGCAGGGTACGTTGCACAGTCCGGACGCTGATGCTTATTGAGGCTCCAGCAACGAATTCCGATTAAACCTGGGAGAGCGTTACACGCCTGTGGCGTGAAACAATTCTTGACAGCCGACGATGGTCACGTTCACCTAATGTCTTTTTACGGCCACACTGGTATCGTAGGTTGGAGGTTTTGCCGGAATTCTTGTAATCACGGTACACCCTTTGCAATGGTCGTCCATGAAAATCCGAACTTCGTTTCTACCTCCGAAATACTATGGCCCATCTCATGAGCGCCAACTATGACACCGCGTTGAAAATCGCTTAAATTGTTATTACTTGTCATTCTCATGCCGAAAACAGCTCTGACAGCTGGCAAGGATGTCCATCGCTTTATATACGCGCTGGCGGACGCAACCGAGTACGCTCATAGGAGACGTTGCTATGTATTTTGCATAAGCTTGTCTGTACCAGTTTTTCTGGCATTTCAGTGTATGTATATATGAGGCTTTTGCCAATGAACTAAACCCATGGACCCCCTTTCCCCTTAAGAAATTTCTGGCTACGCCACTGGAACACACTGTGTTATACTTAGAAAGAAACTGAAACCTGCGATTCACAGCAAACAACGAGGAATGCTGTCAAAAACAGCCATGCTACACCATGACAATGCACGTCCCATGTAGCTGCAGCAACGGTGTAGGCAATGCAGAACTACGGTTTGAACGTCTTCCACATCCCCCTTTCAGCCTTGATCTGGAGCCCTGCAATTATCACGTCTTCGGACTACTTAATGAAGCTCTACGTAGTTACAGGTTCACCTCTGATGACGAGATTAAGAAAGCGGTGCAGACCTGGATTCGGGAGCAGCCAAAAAGCTTCTCGCAAGGAATGAAGAACATAATGTATATGTACAACCGTGGCCAAAAGTCCTGCACCAGTAGACCGAAAGTCAATTTTTGATGTTTGAAGTCAACTTATACTGTACAGCGTAATGGTAAAGTCAGGAATACATATTATACATCATTTTAAATGAAATTTTATGCTGAATTCAAATATTTTTACAGTATGTTATTACCAGTAATAGAAGTGAAGTTACAAGCAAAAGTACAGCGTCTAGTCATAAAAAGCAAAAATTAGTGGAATTTGTGAAATTAGTGTGCAATGCATTTAACGTAAAATTACTGTACAGTACATTATTGAAACTTGCGGGACACTTGAAATAACGTACCACCAAGCAAAATACGCTTTAATCTTTAATTGGATAACCACGGTTTCTTGGTAACAAAGTGCACCTTCTTGGCATGGAAATAATGAGCTTCTCTAGTTGTCGATTGGTGATAACACGGTACTATACATCCCTTACAGACTCAATTAATGCTGTTTTAGATGTGGGTCCTTGTTGATAGATCTTTTGCTTCAATCTCACCCACAGATTCTCTATGGGATTAAAATCGGGTGGCTGTGCCTGCCACTGAAGTTTTCTTATAACTTTTCGATTAAACCACTCGTCAACCAACTTTGACCGATGACATAAAGCGTTATCGTCCTGAAAGATAAATATCCACATATTTCGATCCATTCAATGTGCCATCAACAATGTGCAGACGGCCAACACCACTGGCTGAAATACAGGACCATAACATCACTGAATGTGGGTGCAGCATGCCTTATATCTTTCACCAGCCCGAGGACTTACATAATTATTTCCATTATTAGCGGAAATAGTAACAGTTGTTTCAGCACTGAAAATAATATTTTTCCATTCATCAACAGTCCAATTCTTGTGTGCCTTGGCCCAAGCAATTCTTTTGAGCCGTTGTTATTCAGTAAGGAAAAGTTTTCGTGCAGTTAGTCCATTTTCTTGCAGCCTACAACGAACTGTACATGCAGATGCAATAATGCCTACTTCATTCTCCCACTCATTTCTTAAATCAGTGGCTGTTTTAAACCTTGATTTTAAGGAACGACGAATCAACATGCGATCATCACACTCAGTACACAGCCTTGGCCGACCTGTTCTTTTTCCCACACATCCAGTTTCTGCTACGTTTTTAATGGTGCGCAAGACGACAGTGGAATGATTACAGCCACATTTAACAGCAATTTTACGACTACTGAATCAAAGTTCATGCAAAGCAATAATTTTTGCCCTGGATTGAAGAGGCAGGACCAATTTTCGGGTCTTTGACATTCCGAAATTCAAATATCACCCGGAATTCTGTATAAACTTCCATCAACTGACTACAAGCAGCTGCGTTCTAAGTCGGCAGATCATATCATATGTTGAGGATTTTAGGAAGGGAGTGTCTGACCCCAGGTCTTAAACAACATTTAGAAATAGGAAGCTAGGAGATTTGGGCTAGAGTGCCCGATAGGAAAGTGACACTTAGGCGAGGTAGAAAGAATGGGAAGGCGCCCTTATTTATTACCGGGGGGGGGGCAGTACCTGGGGTCCGACGGCTTAACGTGCCCATCCGACGCACGGCGGATATTTAGTGGATCGAGCGTTCGTACCTGCCTGGGATCGAACCTCAAGTCCCTTCCGTGGCAGTTACGAACGTTGCCACCCGCGGCCCTTCTAAGTCGACAGACGATTCTACATCCTTTTATATCTCACTAGCGGACGTTGGAGAAAGCTATAGTGGATTAGAGGGGCGCGAACGCTTTTTCAGAACTGGATTTGTGTTTCCTTACTTGCACCTTTTTGCTTGTAACTTCACTTCTATTACTGGTAATAACATTCTGTAAAAATATTTGAATTCAGCATAAAATTTCCTTTAAAATGTTGTATGATATGTATACCTGACTTTAATCATTACGCTGTATAAGTTGACTTCGAACATCAAAAATTGACTTTCGGTCTAATGGTGCAGAACTTTTGGCCACGACTGTATGCAATTACAAAAAAATTGGTAGCAACTCTGGAAGTTTCTGGCATTTTTGGGTTTTCAGTGTTACTACAAAAGAAAATGTGCAGATAATACTCACAATATATATATATATCATTTTGAAGCACATTTCATGCATAAGCCAAATCAGTTTACACAATGGGAATATCTTTAACAGAACTCAAGTTATGACCAGAAATGTGCTGCGAAGGAAGCACATTTCGTTATGTGAAATGTCATCGTCGTTGCTACAAGCCGACAGAGCTTGCTTGTACGTCCGCATACAGGCGAGACAAAGGGCAGGCGATGTGCGTGTGGTTATTCCAGACATTTTCGCACTGCGCGTAGGTAGTTCGTTTACATTGGGGAGTGTGTAGTCGTTGCTCCTGTGGACTGTAGTGCATGTCTGAAGTTTAGAGTGCATTTCGTTTATTCTGTGCAAACTGTGTTACAGTTATGGGAAGATTAAGTCTGCCACGAAAAGCTTCGCGAATGGTGACTTTCAGTGAATTCTACAAAGGCAAAGCAGAAATTGCCCGGATAACAGTGGTGCACAAGAGTACAACTGGACGGCAGCTCGCGAAGATCCATGATATGGGTGGAATCGAGAATAACAGGCTGGGTAAATGCAGTGACGTGCATTCCACCCAAGCAACCCAAGCAGTGCTTGGGCAATAGGCAAAGGAAATGAAGGATACATAAAAAATCTGTTATGCTTTAAATTTCTGTTTTCGACCCAGATAATAATCACCACAAAGTTATAAATCCGTTCTTATACACTGCTGGACAATTGCTAAGGACGGATCATAAACGGCTATTTGCGCATAAAAAAGTAAGTGTGGTTGGATGCCAAGTGAAATAAAATAATGTCAGAATGCCAGGACATTACAAGAAAGACAATTTATTGTGCTCTGAAATCCAGAAGGCTTTGGAACGTGTTCAAGGGACAAACAGGCCATTTTGTGCAGAATACGTAAACGTGAAAAAATGCAATTACCGTCCGCAGGCGTTCCGGCGTAAGATGTCAATACGGGATATCGCCACCATGGAGGGCGATGCAAGATTCCACACGTCGTGTCATGCTTTGCACAACATTATCAAGCAGCTGTTGGGGTAATTTATCCCATTCCTCTGTCAGTGCACGGATGAGGGTGTCCTTGTTTATTGGAGGGCATTGGCGACCAGCAAGACTCCTCCCCAAAGCATCCCACACATTTTCAATGGGATTAAGATCTGGAGAACGTGCTGGCCATACGAGGCGTTGAATATCCTCGCTCTCAAGACACTCCTGGACAGCGACTGTTCGATGACATGTTGCGTTGTCGTCCATGAAAATTAATCTATCACAGACAGCACCACGGAACATGCGAAAATGAGGTAGCAGAACATCATTAACGTATCGTTGGCCAGTCATAGTCCCAGTTGGAAGCACATAGAGGTACATACGGCCATTGATCATGATGCCAGCCCATACCATGACACTACATGTCGGATATCGGTCCCTTTCCTGTATGTTTGCTGGACAATATGCAGTACCACTATCACGCCAGATCAGTTGTCGTCGACAATCAGACGATAGACTGTATCTACTCTCATCTGAGAAGAGGACAGCAGACCAGTCGTTATCAGTCCAATTGCGATGTTGATGGCACCATTGCAAACGGGCGGTACGGTGACGTCTGGACAATGGGATGCACACAACAGGACGGCGGGCGTATAGTCCTCCTTCATGCAAACATCTGGCGACAGTTTTTCGGGAGATCCGCTTGCCAGTAGCAGCCATAAACTGATTTGTTACCTCACTAGCTGTGCTGCGCCGGTGTCTTTTTGTTGATAGCACTATGTGCCGATCTTCTGCAGGTGTCGTACTGCGAACACGACCTCCCCCGTGACGTTTGCTACACTCTCCATTTGTTTGAAATGATTTCCAAAGCCTTGAAACAACACTGTGGCTGACGTCGAACTCCCTGGCAACATCTGTTATTTTTCACCCTTCTTCAATCTTCCTGCCGCCCCGGTGGCGCAGTGGTCTAAGGCGATGGCCTCTGATCATTCGTCCGAAAGGGGTCCGGGTTCGAATCCCGGTCAGGCACGGATGTTGTGTTTGTCTTACGGCACTGGCTCTCTCCCTTCCCTGGAACCAGTGACCCTAAATTAGGGACGGGCGACTGCTTATAGCCCATTGAGTTGCTCACGGTGGTCGTTAAACCTCCAATCAAAAAAAAAAAAAAAAATCTTGCTAATAATACGGCCACGCGTAAAATCATCTAGGTGATGTCGGAAAGACATACTGAAAACTGCAAGTTCGTCAATTGATTTTTTCCCTTTCAACTTTGCGTTTGAACAACAACGGTCAATACGCGTCAAATCCTTTATATCTCTTATCAGCGCTATGACGTCACGAACAAGTTCGGCAATCCAAAATTTGCATACGCACAACACGTCTTACTGTATCCTGCACTTATGCTCATTTCCACATTTTCCTGCCTTCCATTTTAGGGTTGCTATCGTTGCCATTGTCATCCGTCCTTAGCAATTGTCCGGCAGTGTACCTCTGAAGTTTACATAAGTGTATAATCCACGCACACCGGCAATAACAATGACGAAACAGGAGAAACGCCGCCCCGGTGGCGCAGTGGTCTAAGGCGCTGGCCTCTGATCATTCGTCCGTCTGGGGTCCGGGTTCGAATCCCGGTGAGGCATGGATGTTGTGTTTGTCTTACGGCACTGGCTCTCTCCCTTCCCTGGAACCAGTGACCCTAAATTAGGGACGGGCGACTACTTATAGCCCATTGAGTTGCTCACGGTGGTCGTTAAACCTCCAATCAAAAAAAAAAACAGGAGAAACAAATGATGCTGCACTCCGATTGGTTGCAGCTGGCAAGTGCATGCAACACCTGCTCCTGTCACCCAAGCGTCACCGCCGCTGAAGGGGTGTTGCTATGACAACCTGATGCCACTAGTCTGCTAACCAATGAGAAATGCTCCCTAGAAACGACCATCTTATCGTGTAGCTGCTCTTCACCAGCAGTCCGTGGACTGTTTGTGTTATGGGAGCTAAACTGTGGATGCATTGTTCGAAGTTCTTTTTACATCGTGTGCTGTGAATTACTGAATATATCATGCATGTGTATTAAAAAATATTCTAAACAGCCATGTCTGATTCCATAAACGAAGACATTATAGCCGAATTGTTACAAACTCTATTTTCTCGCCGAACTTTTGAAGAAAAGAAAAATGTGGTTTCGAAAAAAGGACCGATGCCCGCATTGCCAAGTTTAACGCAGTAACAAAAGAATATTACTCGACATTTTCAAAACGCCAATTATGAAAGATGCGAATGGCTTGCCGGAAGTTTTGAGACCAACAAACTGTTTTGTTGAAATTGTTTGCTGTTTAGCTGTGACAGAAGCTCCACTTGGATAACAGGAAAGCTAAGCAATTTAACTAAAGCAATGCAGGATCATGATGTTGCTGTTAAGCATATTCGTGCGTCCATTGCAAACTTTTGAAACTGTTCGTATTGAAATTGAGGTCAGTGACCAGATACGACAAAACATAAGTCAACACAATGAAAAGGTAAAACGCAATAGAGATATTTTGAAACGGCTTATAAATGCCGTTTGCTTCCTTGCAAAGCTAAAAATTTCATTTCGAGAAGATGACGAGTTAAAAACTTCCAACAACCGCGAAAATTATTTGGAACTTTTGGACTACACTGCTCAGTATGATCCTGTACTAAAAAACCATTTGGAGTCTTCGACAGTATTCAAAGGAGTATCAAATCGTATTAAAAAGGATTTAATTGATTCTGTCGCCAATGCACTGTGCAATGAAATTAAAAGCCAGTTAAAGCAGTCCGATTTTGTTGCCATATTAGCAGATGAAACTACCCACGTCTCGAATAGGTCTCAATTTTCTCTTGTTTATCGGTTTGCAAATGAAGGGAGGATGGTAGAAAGATTTGTGTGCTTCCAAGAAGTTAGTGAGGACAAAAAAGCGGCAGCACTTTCTGGTCTTATTTTGTCCCATATTAAGGATTTTTCAGACTCTGATGGAAAACTCGTCGCGCAGAGCTACGACGGAACTGCAGTAATGGCCTCTTCGTTGCATGGTGTACAGTCGAATATTAAGGCATCCTTTCCACAAGCCCTCTTCGTTCACTGCTATGCGCACTGTTTCAATTTAGTACTTTCCCAAAGCGCTTCAAGTATTCCTGAATGTCGTATCTTTTTTGCTACTCTTAGTGGGCTTGCAGCGTTGTTCTCAAGATCACCAAAGCGCTCAACATTTCTTGATACCTTTTTGGGACGCCGACTACCCAATGTTTGCCCAACAAGATGGAATTACTCATCACGACTTGTCAATACTGTCCACGAAAAAAAGAAGAGCTTCGCCAGACTTTTGCTGCCATGTTGGAATATCAATCACAAGTAGAAAGGGATATTCTTGCGGGTGTTCAGGGACATTTGTACAATTTAGAAAACTTCGAATTTTGCTTTCTTCTTGCGACCTTTCATAGTATTTTTCTCTTACTGATGTTTTGTTCAGCGTGCTTCATTAGACATTGTTTACTGCAGTAGTAAGATAACGGAAACACTAAATGCTGTGAAATCCCTGAGAAGTCCTTTTCAGGAAGTTTTACGAAGGAACCATTGCTGATGTTGGACTCTCAAGAAAACGAAACCGAAACCGTTCTGAAGACATTCCGATTACCACTAAATACAGAAGATTATGTTTTGAAATTTTCGATAATGTGGAACAACACATTAATACAAGATTTCAGGATTATGAAAAGTTTACATTTCTGTGCTTACTGGATTGTTCCAAGTACAGATCTTGCGTTCACACTTTCCCAACTGATGGTTTGAAAAGCTTACTTGAAAATTATAGTCGCTATTTCGATGAAGTACGTTTGAAAAACGAATTAATCGTAGCATACAGTTCACACGAATTTTCTGACAAGTCACCTATACAGCTAATGAAGATGTTAGCGACTTCAGCTCTTGGAAAATCCATGCCACAACTTTACCTATTGGCTTCACTTATAAGTGTGATACCTGTGTCCACTTCAACAGTTGAAAGATCGTTTTCTGCATTAAAGTGAATTAAGACATACGCACGAAACAGAACAGGACAGAAACGACTCTCGCATCTTGGACTGATATCAATTGAAATTGATCTGTTAAATACTCTGAAAGAAAGAAATACTTTTTTCGATTCTGTAACAGAACATTTTGCTGCAAGTGATCGAAGAATGGAATTTACTTTTAAATAGAAAGGTATGTTAAGTGACTTCAGTCTATTCGGAAAACAGAAGTCTTTTGTTTTAAATTTTGCTGTTCTTTATAAAAGAATAGATATAAAAAAAGTAGCTATGGTATCTATATCGTACGCCATGTTTTACTGCACTGCTGGCCACCCAAAATGCAACACCAAGAAAGACACGAGATAGCAAAACCAGATTTACTGGTCACATAACAACAGATACAAAGATGAAACGATTGAGCTTACAGGACCGTGCGACTTGCGGAACACGCAGATATCAATAGTTCGTGTGGCCCCCATGGTTGGCAATAACAGCCGCTACACGCCGCGGCATCGAACGAAACAGGCTTTGGATGTGGGCTTGGGGTATGTCGGTCCAGGCTGCTTCCACACTTTGCCTCAGTTCATCAGGCGTAGTCGCGGGTGATGCTTGCCGGGCCACTCGGTTTCCGATCAGCGACCAGAAGTATTCGATGGGCGACATATCGGGAGAACAGGCGGGCCACGGCAGCAGTGACACTTGGTGGGCCATGAAGAATTGTTACACGATGCGCGCCACGTGCGGGCGCGCATTGTCCTGTTGAAACGTGGCCGATGCAGGTAAGGGAGGACTATAGGCTCCAAAACGTCGGAGATGTAGCGGTGGTTGTTGAGTGTACCGGCGATGCGTACCAGAGGAGTGCGGGTGTCATATCCAATTGCGCCCCAAACCATAACGCCAGGCGACGGACCGGTATGGCGATGCATAATGCAGGCGTCATGCAGTCTCTCGCCGCGGTGCCGCCACACGCGGATCCGGCCATCGTGGTGTTGCAGGCAGAAGCGGGATTCGTCGGAGAAGACAATGTGCCATTCCGTAGTCCAGGTGAGGCGTTCAACGGCCCACTGCCGCCGCACTCGCCGGTGGTGTAACGTCAATGGTAATCGGAGCAATGGGTGCCGTGCGACAAGTCCCCGCTCCTGCAGACGACGTCAAACGGTACGTGCTGACACAGGTTGTTGCGCAACACACCCTAAAATTCCTGCGCTAACGTTCGTTATGTGGCGGTGCGAGCCGTCAATGCTCGCCACACAACTTGCCGGTCCTCTTGTTCGGTGGTGTGCCGCGGCTGCGGCAGTCCCTCAATTCAGTCCGTCCGTCCCTCCTGCACCCACCGAATCCATACTCGCTTCTTTGTGGCTGGATGTGGTCCCACACGGGCGCCGATGTCTCGGTACGATAAACCTCTGTCGCGATAAGCCACTATTCGTCCTCTGTCGAATTCCGAAACGTGCTGGAATGACTGCTGTATTCTGCGACAAGGCATCAGGAAGCTTCCTACGCACAGGTCCGGCAGCAAAACACACTTCCACTACTTAAACCCCGCCTTCTGGGCACCTTTCTTATAGTGCTTATCGGTGGCGTGCCGGACGCATATGATTTGCATATGGCCTGCAACGCTAATCGTCTGCATATCCTCTCGCGGGCGACGCATGCTCCGAATTTCAGGCCAATCGGATGCTTCCTTCCTGGTGTTGCATTTTGGGTGGCCAGCAGTGTATTTCAAAAATCTTAACCTAATGTTAATTGTAAAAAAGTGAAAAGTTATTGCCTTTGCGCCTGCTTAGGTAGTCTGTTAGGTCACCACACGTCACTGGGTAAATGTGGCCGAAAAATGAAAACAACTCCTATAAGTAACAACGCGTTCAAACTGTTATGTCTGCGAAACAGGTTCGTCTCGTCAGCAGTTCTTGCCAAAGGATTGCGGGAGAGCTGTGGTACTGTTGTTTGTCCTCGAACAGTGAGGAACAGGTTACGTTCTAACGGTTCTATGGGTCTGACGTCTCATAGGGTGGTAAAGAAGACATTGCTAACCAATGTACAATACAAGAAACGTTTAGAATGGGCAAAGGAACACTAATACGTGCCGTTAAGTGTTATTTAGTGATAAGACAACATTGAACATCGACGGTAACGACGCGGGGTGCCGAGTGTTTCGACAAAATAACAAGGCATTGCATCCCTCTTGCACACTTAAGACAAGAAAGTATCCATGCAGTGTTGTGATTTGGAGATGTTTTGCTGGAGTGGGCAGAATCCATATGTGTGTGAGCAATTTTAATGCACAGGTGTACAAAAGTATCCTCCAGGACAATATGGTGCCTTCAGGACGTGATTTGTTCCAATCTCAGCCATACATCTTTCAGGACGATTCGGCCCCATGCCACTGTGCAAAAATCATTAAAGCTTATGTGACGTCTTTAGGCAATGTTGTGCCTCTTCCTTGGCCCGGTAATTCGCCAGACTTGAGCCCAATTGAAAATCTGTTGCGCATTCTGAAAAGAAAAGTGCACGAACGTCACCCTACAAATAAAGTGGAACTGATTAACGCAATTACTGACGATTGGCACAACTGTATTTCATCCGATATGTCGCGTAAGTTGGTTGGCTCCATGCCCAACAGGTGTGCAGCCGTTATTAAATCGAAAGGCCACCCAACGAAATATTAGGTACGTAATTGTATTTGAACATGTTACTTTGCAATGATTTCTGTTTCGCAGCACATTGTTCAGAACTTGAGTTCTGTTAAAGATATTCTCATTCTGTAAACGGATTTGGCGTCTGCATGAAATGTGCTTTAAAATGATATTATATATATTGTGAGTATTATCTGTATATTTACTTTTGTAGCAACACTGAAAACCCAAATCGTCAGAAATTTCCAGAGTTGCTATTAATTTTTCCGTAACTGTATATACACTATCTACCAACAAGTAATTAGACAGCCCTGCAATCGCCGATATCTGTGGTCCTCATTCACGTCACGGCCGCCGCCGTTAAATATCGTGTGGGAAGCAACAACGCAACCAGTCGCATGCAAGATGCCACGCAGTTCGGAGCTCTCTGATTTCGAGAAAGGTGTAATCGTAGGGTATCACAGAAATGGCCGATCTATACGTGACATATCCGGCGATTTGAAGTGCCCAAAATCGACAGTGGCCTACGTGATTGGCAAGTGGAAGATGAGAGGTGACTGTCGGAATGTACCCCGACCCGGCAGCCCCACAAAACTGGGAGTTAGAGACCAACGGGTGCTGGCCAGAGAAATTCTGAAGAACCGCACCAAATCGATGGGCCACATCCGCGAGGAGTTTCAGCAAACGTCCGGGAGTGTTCTTTCGATGAATACCATCCGTAAGGAAGCCTATCTGCTCGGTTATCATGGACGTGCTGCTGCCCACAAGCCTTTGATCTCCAAGTCCAATAGCGCTGCTCGACTAACGTGGTGCAAAGAACGTCGACAGTGGACCGTTGAACAGTGGAAACAGGTTCTCTGGAGCGACGAATCAAGGTTCACCCTCTACCGTTCGGATGGCAGGGTCTGGGTTTGGCGTCTGCCTGGAGAACGCCCCCTGCCGGAATGTATTGTGCCAACTGTGAAGTTCGGCGGCGGTGGAATTATGCTATGGGGGTGTTTCTCCTGGTATGGCACGGGACCCTTGGTCGCAATTCCTGGTAGACTCAACGCCGAGACCTACTGCACCATTTTGGATGACCATGCGCTTCCTACGTTGTGGCAGTTTTACGGGGTGGTCCCATGTTACTTTCAGGATGACAATGCCACCTGTCATGTTGCGAGGTCCACCATGGCTTGGTATGGTGACAATGGGGTTAATCGAATGGACTGGCCTGCGCAGAGCCCGGACCTTAACCCTATCGAGCACCTCTGGGACGAGTTGGAGCGTCGACTTAAGGGGTGCCCCCACCGTCCGAAATCGGTAAAGGAACTGACCTGTCTTCTCCAAGCCGAGTGGAAGAAAATACCGCTACGCGTCGTACAACGCCTGGTTGAGAGTATGCCCCGGAGGGTCGCAGCTTTAATCGCCGCTCGTGGAGGCTCCACCAACTATTGAAGGCAAATAAACTTCGTTTTCCTTTGCTATCACAGGTGTCCAATTACTTGTTGGTAGATAGTGTATATCATAGGCGCCGACTTCGTCGGTTCGAGACACTTTTTGAACCTCCAATGATTTTGTTGTGGGTTCCCCGTTTACTATGTATAGAAAGTGTGTATAGAAATTTACACCTCAGACTGTTAATTGTGCCTCAAAAAAGGATTAGTGTTTGTTCGTCCTCATCAAATTTGACGCGACAGACAATTTAAAACTGCCTCCTTTATAAAAGAAAATTCTTCGGGTTCGTCTGAGTTCTCACAAAATACTGAAGTTTAGCTCTACATTCGGAGACGAGAACCTATTCGAGGTCATAATGATAAAGACGGAAATATGTTGTACAGTAAGCTGACCAGACGTCCCCAAATCTTGAGGACAGTCCTCGAATTTAGTTTACTGTCCCCAAAAATGTCTGAAGCCTTTGGGGACGCAAATTTCCCTCAAATTTTAATGTTTGTCCCCAAATGTCCTCGAATTTACAATTCCTCATTAACCCTTTAGATTTCCAATGCAAAATGTTCTTAAAAGTAGTTTCCGTTGTACTAATTTTCCAACATGCTTCTTTGAAAACAAATTTAAACTTTTTTTCTTCTTTCTGGGTTTAACGACCACTACCAGAAACTCTAAGGACTATAAGCAGTCACCTGTCTCTAATTTGGAGACATTCGTTCATTCGTTCTAGGGAAGGGAGAAAGCAACTGCTGCCAGAAAAAACACACCACCCGTGCCTCATTCGGGACTCGAATCCGTACGAATGGTCAGTAGCCAGCACTAGGTAAATGCACCACTGGCGCTGTCAAATTTCGACTGTGCTTGTTCTGAGTTTCTCGAAAAACTTTGGCAAAATGAAAAATTCGCCATGCAATTACTATGGTGTGCAGCCTGATTTTAATTCAGCGCATGTACCTAAGGTAAAACATTTCACTTTTGCTAATATGTTCTCGTCATCATAGCTCTGCTTTGTCAATACAAATTACCAACATTCTACAAGATATATATTTTTAAGACACAGATTTTAATGTGTAATATCACACTTATTGAAGCAATGCAGTTTTGTGACAAAAAGATTTGCATATTTATTTTGAGTACCTATGTGTCCCCAGATGAACTACCGATTTGGGGACGCCACGCCCTTTTGTCCTCAAATCGGTGTCCCGATATCTGGTCACCTGATTGTACAGTCAGTTGACCCACCCTAACTTCGGGCAGTCTGGGTGAGGAGGGTTCAGTGACGTGATGTCACTTACTGAAGACCTGTGCTGGAGCAGTTTGATAGCGGCCGTCTGTTACTCTCTGCAGCAGATCCTGAAGATCAACAAGCCTCACACAGCTTTAGTAAGGCCGCGATTGGTTAATATGCAATATGCACTTCCGGTCGACGAAGCATATTTTTGTTTATTTTTTTAAGAAAATACTAAACAGTATTTCTGTAACTTTTTGCAGATTTTTAGTTATGTGCATGTTTTCGGTCTCATTTTTTCCTGACTGTACATGCTGCACAAGTGCCTCTAAAACCTTTTCAAAGTCAACGATTTCCCCATAGAAAAGTACAGAAGCAGCCTAAGTTGGGCATACACAACTGATACGGCCGCCCCGGTGGCGCAGTGGTCTAAGCGATGGCCTCTGATCATTCGTCCGAAAGGGGTCCGGGTTCGAATCCCGTGAGGCATGGATGTTGTGTTTGTGTTACGAGCACTGGCTCTCTCCCTTCCCTGGAACCAGTGACCCTAAATTAGGGACGGGCGACTGCTTATAGCCCATTGAGTTGCTCACAGTGGTCGTTAAACCTCCAATCAAATTTAAAGAAACGCAGCTGATACGAAGTATAGCCCACGGAAAACGCGGGTTTGCGGCGGATGCCATGTCCTCGCCCTTCTAACCTCCTATTTTAACTCAGAAATCATTTGAAGAAAGAAATTGTTGGCATTTTTAAAATTGGTAAAAAAGAACCTTAAAATAAATTTTACATGTTTTTGTAACTTTATAAGATAATTGAGTTGGAAATTCACACAGTATCTGTGTATTGTATATAATAATGTTGCGCCTACAAAAGCAAAATAAATAAAAAATAATTATCTAGAGAAAACAATTCTGGAATGAACTATAATTTGCTTCATTTTAGCATTTCAGGCGTCTTATTGTATCAGATAATCTGGCTGAATGAAATTTAGATTCGACTTAAATACTTTGAAAAATACATGGGTAATTCGATTAAAAATTTCCGGAACCCCCAATAATTTTTCAAGTTGCGCCTATGATATATATATATATATATACACTGAAGTGCCAGAAGAACTGGTACACTAGTCTAATACTTGGTAGTTACCCCACGGGAGCGCAGGACTGCAGAAATACGACGGGGCATGGTCTCCACTAGCTTCTGGAAATATGCTGTAGGCAATGTACACCATACTTCCTGCAGAGCGTTCCACAATTCGGGTGTATTCGGAGGTCTCGGATTCCTGTGTTTGATAGCGCGTTGCATGGCTTCCCAAATGTGCTCTGTCCAGGGGCAAAGCGTCGGGAGTAAAATGCCAAAACTGATTTTGTTATTACTTATTACGTATATTTATTTAGTTTTTCACAAATACAATGGAAAGAAATCTCTAATTAATGCAATGCTGGACAATTAATTTGCAAAATTACGTTATGTCCAATATTTCCTTTCAATCGTATTATCTTGGAATGAAAAGTGAGACTCGAAATCATGAGTCTCATAGATCAACATATAAGTACAGTTGCTTCTGCGGGAAAGTTACTTTTAGCGGTCTGTGGAGGCGAAAAGACTGTTGTCTGTTGCATGTCCAGTTGTCTGTTGCATGTGCCTTGCGATTTCTCCTGCTGTCTGCCGTCTGTCTCTTCTCACCTGTAGGACAATATACCGGTCGTCCGCCGCCGTGGTTGCTCGTTGACGACCAATGCTAAACTCTCGGACAGCTGTTCCTGTCGTTTGAAATGCTCTCCAAGCACGTGAAACGATGCTGTGAGCGATCCCGAACTCCTCGGCCAAACTAGTCACACTTCGACCTTCTTCCAACTTTCCAATGACGCGACCTTGGGTAAAGTCATCCAGATGTCGTCTACTGGATTGCCTGTTGCGGCCATATCACACGGTGCAGCAACTCGACGTCGTTCATACCGATGTATACCGTGCAATAGCTTTCACCGAATTGCTGAGCAAGTAATCATATGTAGAGGATTTTAGGAAGGGAGTGTCTGACCCCAGGTCTTAAACAGCCCTTAGAAATAGGAAACTAGAAGATTTCGGTTAGAGTGCCCGATAGGAAAGTGATACGGAAGAGAAGTAGAAAGGGGGAGGAAGACGCCCTTATTTATTACCGGGGGCGGCAGTAGCCGGGGTCCAACGGCTTAACGTGCCCATCCGACGCACGGCGGATATTCAGTGGATCGAGCGTTCGAACCTGCTGGGATCTAACCTGAGGTCCTTTCCGTGGCAGTCACGAACGTTGCCCACTAGGCCACCCGCGGCCCCGAACTGTTGAGCGTACACCGCCTCTGTGCTTTATACCCTTCCGACACCCCCCCCTACGTCATGCTGCATATATGCGCATGCCCTACCGTACCGGACCCTAGTCTATCTCCTGAGTGGTCTTTCGGTCCGTTCTGCCTGTTCGTTCCGCTGTCATGCTAATTTCTCCTCTCCGTCCTTAATTTTTGCACACCAGTGTATTAGTGGAGAAATGTCTAACGAAAAATATCCCCGAAATAGCGACGGACGTCATTTTTCTAACAATCACTTTTAAAGAGTAATAGCCAACGGTGAAATTTTGAATCTGCAATGGCTAGTTTATTCACAGAGAGCAAATAAGGTTTATTACTTCTGTTGCAAGTTGTTTTCCCGAAACTCTCAAACCAAGTTAGGTAACGAAAGCTACAATGATTGGATTCACTTATCATCTCTTCTAAAAAGCCATTAAACTTGTTCAGATCATTGTGGAAACTTCAGATCATTGTAGAAACATGGAAAACTGGATTTAGCGGAATCGATAAAGTGTTGCTAAAGCAAATAGAAGACGAAAAGTCCCGATCGGTATCAATTTTGGAACGCTTAGTAGCTATCACTATTTTCTTAGCAGAACATAATTTACCTTTCAGAGGAAATTCAGACAAACTCTTTACTTGAGGAAATGGTAATTTTCTTGGTTTAGTTGAGTTATTAGGGAAATTTGATCCTGTAATGATGGAGCACCTTCGCTGTTTTGTAGAAAAGTAATCCAGCGTCAGCTACTGCAGTAAAATATTTCAAAATGAATTAATCAGTTTACTTGGAGGATAGGTTCGGAAAAGAATCATATGTAAAGTAAAGGAATCTAAGTACTTTTCCATTATATTGGATTGCACTCCGGATGTAAGTCACACCGAGTAACTTTCTTTTACGATTCGATTCGTTGATACAGAAGACGAATTGAAGGTTCGAGAATATTTCATAGGTTATAAACCTGTAAATGATTCTTCAGGCGAAGGACTTACTGGCCTTTTTCTGGACGAAATTGTCAATAGATATAGTTTAGATATGAATTTCTGTCGAGGCCAAGGATACGACAACGGGGCCAATATGGTAGGAATCAAAAAAGGAGTTCAGTCTACAATTTTAGAAAAATACCCTCGCGCTTTCTTTATTACTTCTGGATGTCACAGTTTAAATTTAACCGTTTCAGATGCTGCAAAATCTTCGATGAAATCAGTGTTATTATTTGGAGCGCTACAAAGGTTATTTGTATTATTTTCAAGATCACCGAAACGGTGAGACATCATCTCGAAACATGTACAGTAGCGAACAAAAGTATTTGGCGAAACACTTTTTCGACCATAATTTTTTTTCTGCTGGACCGAATCGGGTCATTTTGTGATATGATATGTGTTATACAGTTGTAAACATGATCCATATGCAGATGGATCGGAAACCTTAACACAGATCAGGTACCGAGCTTAATCGCAAAGATCATACAAATTGACCAACAAAGTAGGTGTGTATCACATTCGTTTAATGCAGCGATAACAGAAAACAAGTACGAGAAAACGACAAAACAATAACTAATACTTAGTGGAATAGCCACGAGACTTAATAACAGCTGCACAACAGGCCGGCATCGAGTCCACTAGCTTCTCGACGGTGACCTGCGGAATTCGTGCCCATTCTGCAGACAGCTGGTCAAACTTCTGGGCCCTATTCCGGCAGGTTTTCTTTGCACATCGTCTCTCCAGCTCCTCCCACATGTGCTCGATGGGGTTGAGGTCTGGAGATTGGCTTGTCCAGTCTAGAAGTGTGACCTGTTGCTGCTGGAAGGCTGCCTTCGCTACTCTGGAGGTGTGCTTCGGGTCGTTGTCTTGCTGCATGATCCATCCGGGTGGCATGTTCTGGTTTGCCCATGGGAAGACATCGTTGATGAGCATGTTCGTGTAGCTCTGGCCGGTCATTATTTCGTCAATCTTAATGATGGGGCCCATTCCATTGTGAGAAAAGGCGCCGTAGTCCATGAGTGATCCTCCGTGCTTGACAGTCGGCTGAATGAACTGGGGTTGAATCTCTGGCCACACGGACGTCGTACGTATCGGATGCCATCACTTCTGAACAAGTTGAACTTGCTCTCGTCGGTGAAAAGCACCTTACTCCAGTCTGCTGCTGTCCAGTGTCGATGACGGCACGCGAATGCGACTCTGGCTCGTCGATTCTTGACTCCGATGAGTGGTTTCTTGGCGGGACGTCTTCCATTCAATCCACCAGCAATGAGACGAAGGGAAATGGTCATTCGGCTGACGTTCAGGTCGTCGCTGTCGCGGAATTCGGTGGCGATGTCCACAGCAGTCAAGGTGGGATCAGCACGAGATCGACGGAGGATGCGTCTATCCTGACGCAACGTAGTGGAACGAGGCCTACCACATCGCGGACTGTTCTCGACTTTCCTAGTCTTCTTATAACGTTGCAGGATAGCTGAAATGGACTGGTGTAGGATCTTCAGGGGCCTCGCAATGTCGGTGACTCGCATTCCGGATTCCATCATGTTCACGGCCGCCTGGCGTGCTCCAACAGGATCACCACCTTTTTACCCATTTCTGAAAACCTAAGATTGACTTATTATCACACTACGCATCACAAACCCCACAAATATCACAAGAAAAACATTAATAAATGCAGAAAACAAATAGGTAATAATTGGCGACTCTTGAATATGGCCCAGCATTTCGAACGACAAATTCGCTCTGAGCAAAATACAAACTACGCGGCATTGTAACCCACGAATCAACACATATCATATCCCAAAATGACCCGATTTGGTCCAGTAGAAAAAAACTTGGTAATAATTGGCGACTCTTGAATATGGCCCATTTCGAACGACAAATTCCCTCTGAGCAAAATACAAACTACGCGGCATTGTAACCCACGAATCAACACATATCATATCCCAAAATGACCCGATTTGGTCCAGCAGAAAAAAACTTGGTAATAATTGGCGACTCTTGAATATGGCCCATTTCGAACGACAAATTCCCTCTGAGCAAAATACAAACTACGCGGCATTGTAACCCACGAATCAACACATATCATATCCCAAAATGACCCGATTTGGTCCAGCAGAAAAAACTTATGGTCGAAAAAGTGTTTCGCCAAATACTTTTGTTCGCTACTGTAAGTGAATTTTCAGTGAAAAACGTTTCCGAAACATGTTGGGAATGCAGAATTTCTAGCCTTTGTTTAGTTCGTTACCAGTACAACGAAGTTTATTGTGATGTTAGAGAACTCTACGAAGATACTACTCGCGTTGTAGTAGCATCCGAAGCGAAGTCGATCATGCAATTCATGGAACAATTTGAATTTAAAGTTACATTAGTCATTTGGTATGATGTTTTTTCTTTAAAGTTAATATGGTAAACAAACCAATGCAATCAGAAAGTATGCACTTATGTTTCTGAGTTACTAAAAAAAGCGTTCAGATTTTATGAAAGAATACACAACTTCGGGTTATTCATCAGCTTTAATAACAACGAAAGAAATCGCAGACAAGTTGGAAATTGAACCAGTGTTTAAGGAAACACGAAACCGAAAGAAAAAAAAGATGTTTTCTTATGAAATCGATGAATCACCAACAAATGCCGAAGGATTATTTAAGGCAACAGTATTTTATCCCACGATAGATACAATTCAAAATTCATTGTCGGAAATAAAATGTATGTGGTCATTTTTATATGATATAAGAGAGAATTTGAAGAGAACACACCTGAAGAAAGTTTGCGAAAATTGAAAGCACTTTTGACAGACGGATAATAATATTATTTATATTATTATTATCCGTCTGTCAAAAGTGCTTACTAATATTATTATAGTTTATCAAAGAACAGTTGGCAGGACATTTTTCCAAATTTATGGACTGCACTTCGAATCATGGTGGCAATTCCTATCACAGTTGTTACGTGCGAACGAAGTTTTAATAATAAACTTAAATTAATCAAAACCATTTTTTCGTTCTATGTTAGAAGAAAGAATATCAGATTTAGCAATTCTGTCCATAGAGAATGACTTTGTCCAGTCGTTATGCTATTCAGACTTAATTACAAAATTTGCGAGTACAAAAGCAAGGAAAATACCTATTTGAAAAGCTATCGCAAGCATCCCTGTTTTTAGGCCGCCCCGGTGGCGCAGTGGTCTAAGCGATGGTATCTGATCATTCGTCCGAAAGGGTGTGACGTACCTGCCAGCAGGACGCACACGACATAAAGGCAGATAGGAATCAGAATAAAACGTCTGCGTAGCTCAGTTGGTAGAGCGACTTGTTCCGGAATAAGCGGCCTCGGGTTCGAATCCCGGCGTAGACCAAAAATGAATGGCGGAGAAATTTCCTTCGTTATAATGGCGCCCGAACTATCCGGATGACCCGGCCGTTCAAAATCTCGCATTGGTGTGATGTTATTTCCACACCGCGAGACAGGAAAAATCAGAGAATTCCTTCTCCAGCGCTTCGAAAAATAAAAAATGTGTGATGTTGCATTCCACACAGCAGATTGACTGGGAGTTCTCAAGTGCACGTTCTACATTGGACGGCTGCCTGCAACGATTCATGGTCACGGCTGACCCGTGGGCCATGCCCCCGGCTCTCTTTCGGGGGGGGGAGATGTGACGTACCTGCCAGCAGGACGCACACGACATAAAGGCAGATAGGAATCAGAACAAATGTCTGCTTAGCTCAGTTGGTAGAGCGACTTGTTCCGGAATAAGCGGCCTCGGGTTCGAATCCCGGCGTAGACCAAAAATGACGGAGAAATTTACTTCGTTATAAGGGGTCCGGGTTCGAATCCCGGTGAGGCATGGATGTTGTGTTTGTCTCACGGCACTGGCTCTCTCCCTTCCCTGGAACCAGTGACCCCATATTAGGTACGGCCGACTGCTTATAGCCCATTGAGTTGCTCACGGTGGTCTTTAAACCTCCAATAAAAAAAAAAACATCCCTGTTTTGCGGTACTCACAGTTTATATAGTTCAGCGTCACGACGCCGCTACCTTCCCAACGGATTCTTTTTACAAACACGGTAAGCAGTTTGTCTTTGTTATGTTTTATTTCTAAAATACACTTTTGGATCACCTGTTTTCTCATGTTTTCGCATAATATTAATTTAATGGACAGGTTATGACAGATAACTTTTCTTGAATCATTGTAATTTAAAATATATGGCCATTAAATTCGAATTGGAGAAGAGAAGTTTCATTCCATTTAATTTAGACGTCTTCAGAAGGTCCCATCATTTTTTCTTATCTTACATTTAATTCGCTCTGTAAATTAGTTTTAATTATGACATATATTTTACAAAATGAAACAAGGTACAGTCAAATGCCGATTATCTGCAACCTTAATCATTTGAAACTTTTTTGGTCATTAAAAATTAAGGTCTGTAATCATACATCGCTAATTGAAACCCAATACCATATCGTAACAAGAATGAAAACAATGCGTTATTAGTTGAGAAGCTATTTTTGCGCCGCCTGTCGTCCCGAATAAAACAAAAATGTTTTGCAGTAAAAAACGGAAGCAAGTAACTGATTATTTTAAGATTGAAATTATAGTAGTACGTATATATATATATATATATATATATATATCATCATCATCATCATTGTCAACCATTATCAATCCACTGCTGGACGAAGGTCTCCCCAAGTTTCCTCCACAACGGTCTGTCTTGTGCCAGTCTCCTCCATGTCACCCCTGCATACTTTCGAATTTCATCCACCCATCTCCCATGTGGTCTTCTTCTGGGTCTTTTCCTGTCCCTTGGAATCCAATCTAAAATTTCGGCTGTCCATCGATGATCTGTCCTTCTGGCAGTATGTCCAGCCCATTGCCATTTCAGGGATTTAACTCTGATCATGATGTCTTCCACTCTTGTCATTTTTCGGATCCACGAGTTTCTCTTCTTATCTCTCCTGGTTACACCAAGCATGCACCTCTCCATGCGTCTTTGAGTTGTCTGCAGCCTTTGTATGTCTCTTTTAGTTAAGGTCCACGTCTCTGCACCATACGTAAGCACTGGAAGGATGCATTGATCAAACACTTTTCTTTTAAGACATAATGGCATATTGCCCTTGAAAATTATGCTGTTTCTTCCAAAAGCTCTCCAGGCAAGTTTTGTACGCCGATTAATTTCTTCATCAATGTGACCCTCACTTGATATCTGCTGTCCAAGATAAACGTACGTGTCTGTTATCTCCAGCTTTTCTCCATCAATCGATAAATCTTCATTTCTAGTAAAAGCATTGAACATCACTTTTGTCTTCTGAAAGTTCATTTTTAATCCCACTTCTTTACTCTTGTCAGCAAGTTCCCGGATCATACTCTGCAGCTCTGATGGGGTAGTTGCAAAAATGACTACGTCATCAGCAAAACGAAGGTGGGTTAGATAATCTCCATTAATCTTTATCCCCTTGTTTTCCCAGCTCAGCGACTGAAAAACACCCTCCAATGTGGCATTAAAGGGCTTCGGAGATATGGTGTCACCTTGTCTCACTCCCTTTCCAATTTTTACGTGTGTTGTATTTTCAAACAGCCGAATCTTTGCACTTGCATTTTCATAGATGTTATTAATAATATTAATGTATGCATCTTCAATACCGCAGGTTTTCAGAGCCATTGTAACTGCTGATGGTTTCACCGAATCAAAGGCTTTTTCATAATCGATAAAAGCCATGCACAATGGAAGTTCATATTCCCTCGTTCTTTCAATTAGTTCTCTCAGCACGTGGATATGATCTATTGTGCTGTAGCCACTCCTGAATCCAGCTTGTTCTCTCGGTTGAGCCATGTCCAGTGTTACCTTCAAGCGGTGTGAAAGAACTTTAGTGAAGATTTTATAAACTACTGATAGGAGGCTGATAGGTCTGTAGTTTCAGAGATCCTCCATGTCACCTTTCTTATGTAGCAGGATCATTGTAGCGGTGTTCCAATCCTCAGGAATCTTTCCTTCATTAAGGCATCGAGTGAAAATTTGGGCGAGTACTGTTTCGATTTCTCCACTTGCTTCTTGTATGATGTCTACAGTAATTCCATCTTCTCCTGGAGCTTTTCCTCGCTTCATGTTCTTGATTGCATGTGCAACTTCTGCTGGAAGGACTGGAGGAACTCTGGTACTGGTATCTTTCATGATGTCTGGAGTGCATATATCATCCCTTTCATATAATTTGGAGTAGAAATCTTTCACTCTTGTCAAAATTTCGCCTCTATTTCTTGTTACAGAACCATCTTCTTTTCTCAGTGCCATAATCTGTTTTCTTCCCTTACTGAGATGTCCCTTTGCTATCTTTAGGCTTTGGTTGTTTTCAATTGCTTTCCTCACTAGTTCACAGTTGAATTTCCTTACGTCTTCAGTGATACTTTTTCTTACTGTCTTGCATAGCTCTATATATTCCACTTTGGAAGTCACATCTTCTTTAGTTGTCCTCATCTCTCTTCTTTTTTGCATCAACATTTTGGTTTTTCCTGATAATTTGTTCACATGCAACTTGTTCTTAGACCCAGCTAATTTTGTTGCTGTTTCCATAAGAGCTTTGGTTACTTTTCTGTTAACTTCAGAGATGTCCACTTCTTCCGATGTTAGGCCTTCTAAAGCAGAGAACCTGTTCTTCAGTTCTAACTTGAAGGTATTATGGTGTTTTTTAAGGTTGGTTATGTCAATAGATTTTGTTTGTCTTATGAGCTTGCCACGTTCAAGTTTAGTGTTGAGGTGCATCTTACATCTCACCAATCTATGGTCACTACCTGTGTTGAACTTGTTTAGCACACTGCAGTCTTCTATGACGAATTTTTTGTTACACATAATAAAATCAATTTCACTTGTCGTCCCATTTGGATGTCTCCATGTCCATTTCCTGTGTGGCTTTTTCTTGAAGAAGGAGTTCAAGATGAAAAACCCTTCTGCCTCTGCAAACTCAACGAGAGTATTTCCACGCTGGTTTCTGTTGCCGTGACCGAATTTACCTACTGAAGTTTCATTCTGTTGCCGTTGCCCTATTTTTGCATTGAAATCTCCCATAATTATTTTCAAGTGCTGCTTACCTTTATTATTTAGATGACAAATTTCCTCATAAAATTCTTCAATTTCTTCTTCAGGAGTGTATATATATATATACACTATCTACCAACAAGTAATTAGACACCCCTGCAATCGACGATATCTGCGGTCCTGATACACGTCACGGCCGCCGCCGTTAATTATCGTGTGGGAAACAACAACGCAACCAGTCGCATGCAAGATGCCACGCAGTTCGGAGCTCTCTGATTTCGAGAAAGGGTAATCGTCGGGTACCACAGAAATGGCCGATCCATACGTGACATATCCAGCGAGTTGAAGTACCCAAAATCGACAGTGGTTTACGTGATTGGCAAGTGGAAGATGAGAGGTGACTGTCGGAATGTACCCCGACCCGGCAGACCCACAAAACTGGGAGTTAGAGACCGACGGGTGCTGGCCAGAAAAATTCTGAAGAACCGCACCAAATCAATGGGCCACATCCGCGAACAGTTTTAACAGGCATCCGGAAGTGTTCTTTCGATGAATACCATCCGTAAGGAAGCCCATCTGCTCGGTTATCATGGACGTGCTGCCGCCCACAAGCCTTTGATCTCCAAGTCCAATAGCGCTGCTCGGCTAACGTGGTGCAAAGAACGTCGACAGTGGACCGTTGAACAGCGGAAACAGGTTCTCTGGAGCGACGAATCAAGGTTCACCCTCTACCGCTCGGATGGCAGGGTGTGGGTTTCGCGTCTGCCTGGAGAGCGCCTCCTGTCGGAATGTATTGTGGCAACTGTGAAGTTCGGCGGCGGTGGAATTATGCTATGGGGGTGTTTCTCCTGGTATGGCACGGGACCCTTGGTCTCAATTCCTGGTAGACTCAACGCCGAGACCTACTGCACCATTTTGGATGACCATGCGCTTCCTACGTTGTGGCAGTTTTACGGGGTGGACCCATGTTACTTTCAGGATGACAATGCCACCGTCCGAAATCGGTGAAGGAACTGGCCTGTCTTCTCCAAGCCGAGTGGAAGAAAATACCGCTAGCCGTCGTACAACGCCTGGTTGAGAGTATGCCCCGGAGGGTCGCAGCTGTAATCGCCGCTCGCGGAGGCTCCACCAACTATTGAAGGTGAATAAACTTCGTTTTCCTTTACTATCACAGGTGTCCAATTACTTGTTGGTAGATAATGTATATTATATAGCGTTTCAGGCTGTTTTTATATGCTTGCAATAATAACTACAGGTGTGAATACATGATAACTCTTATGTTATGTGTGTATATTTTCTAGCATGTCGGTAGTTTTTTTTTTTTTTTTCTGCAAAATTTGAATTATCCGCCCACGAAACTGGTGCTATCCTAGCAGCGGATACCCGGGAGTTGATTTTGACTGTATGTTAATTTATACACATTATTATAATATGTCTATTTATGTCTATATATTTGATTATAGCTGCTTTCTTTTGTTTAGCTTTTGGTAAACAAAGACTTGTACCAGGGGGGGGGGGAGGGCGCCATGATGAGACTCGCACCACCTTAATATATCGCCAGAACCGGCCCTGGTAATGATACAGATGAGTAATACACATGATGGCAAAAGGCAAAAACAGGGCTGCAGGATAATTACAGAGGGATCTGTGGCACGCAGTCCGGTCATCTTCAATAGCGCGTCGCACCACCTCGTGCGGCGATACATGCTACCATACGGTCCGGCATGGAGGCGAACAGACGCCTGATGTTGTCCTGCGGCAGACTCGCCCACACGTTTTGGACGGTGTGCTCCAAACCCAGACTACAGTGCCTAGAAGAATTAATGTGACGTGCTCCATAAGATGTCCCTCACGGTTTTGTGACCAATCGTCATGAAATGACAGAGGGCGCTGGCATCTGAAGTTACGTTAGGATGCTTCATCGGCTTCATGCTATTCAATGGTGGGAAGTTTGTTTGCCAAGGATTTGCTGCCTTACGAAACTTCAAATTTTCACAAAACAAAGGTTAGTGGAGGGAAATTTTTTTGGAAGTACCTTTGCTAATTCGTTGTAGCTCGATCATAACAGTAATACACTAGGTAATTCAACAGTTGATCACTAAAACGCAATAGGCTTATTCGGGTGTTAGTGTGCTAGTTTTATTCAACTGTGGATTGTTTATAACGAAATTTATTTCCGAAATTAGTAACTTTTTATTCGTGAAGATGTAGAAGTTGATCAAGTATTGGCTGTCACGCGTTAAACCTACTGTGTGGTTAAACTTAAGTGCAGTACTGAAATCGACTGCAACAGTTATAAGATCATAGGGAAATAATGTCAGCTATGAAAGGACGGAAATCCTGCATTAGCAAATAATAAAAAAAACATAGAAAACAGAAAAGGCAAAGCAGCTGTTTTGTGCCAGGATGTAATACTGGCTATAAATCCTGCAAAAATAAAGTATCGCTCTTTGCTGTCCCCAAAATTCCTGATATGTTGAGCAAATGGGATAAGGCAATTCCCAGAGCTGATAAGAAACTTGATGAAAGTTGTGTTTTATGTGCCTTGCACTTTGAATCTAAATTCATGGAGATGCATTATCGTTCCACTATTCAAGGTAAGGAAGTTCTAACATGCCGAGACAACCCATTACTGAAGCCTGACGCCATAGCTACTATTTTCCCAAATTTAAAAGACATTTAAAAGGCGAACGACTAATTAGTTTCTCCAATTTTTAAGTGGGGGTGGGGGGTATGCCCTACTGTGTCTTCCCCACGTTACGCCTGTGTGTATGCTACATTAATAATTTCCTTTTTTTAAGGGTAAAAATAGTTTACAGGAACTGCATAGAATTATCCCATTTAGACAGACTCCATGAACACCCACTTCTTAATTTTTACCTTATTAAACTTTTTTCTTAAGGTGCAAAAGAATTTTCCTCTCTTCACTGCAAACCCATTTGAATAGCAAATTTAATCACATAATTACACTGCTGGACAATTGCTAAGGACGGATCATAAACGGCTATATAGCGCATAAAAAAGTAAGTGTGGTTGGATGTCAAGTGAAATAAAATAATGTCAGAATGCCAGCACATTACAAGAAAGACAATTTATTGTGCTCTGAAATCCAGAAGGCTTTGGAACGTGTTCAAGGGACAAACAGGCCATTTTGTGCAGAATACGTAAACGTGAAAAAAATGCAATTACCGTCCGCAGGCGTTCCGGCGTAAGATGTCAATACGGGATATGGCCACTATGGAGGGCGATGCAAGATTCCACACGTCGTGTCATGCTTTGCACAACATTATCAAGCAGCTGTTGGGGTAATTTATCCCATTCCTCTGTCAGTGCACGGATGAGGGTGTCCTTGTTTATTGGGGGGCATTGGTGACCAGCAAGACTCCTCCCCAAAGCATCTCACACATTTTCAATGGGATTCAGATCTGGAGAACGTGCTGGCCATATGAGGCGTTGAATATCCTTGCTCTCAAGACACTCCTGGACAGCGACTGTTCGATGACATGTTGCGTTGTCGTCCATGAAAATGAATCTATCACTGACAGCACCACGGAACATACGAACATGAGGTAGCAGAACATCATTACTGTATCGTTGGCCAGTCATAGTCCGAGTTAGAAGCACATAGAGGGACGTACGGCCATTGATCATGATGCCAGCCCATACCATGACACTACATGTCGGATATCGGTCCCTTTCCTGTATGTTTGCTGGACAATATGCAGTACCACTATCACGCCAGATCAGTTGTCGTCGACAATCAGACGATAGACTGTATCTACTCTCATCTGAGAAGAGGACAGCAGACCAGTCGTTATCAGTCCAATTGCGATGTTGATGGCACCATTGCAAACGGGCGGTACGGTGACGTCTGGACAATGGGATGCACACAACAGGACGGCGGGCGTATAGTCCTCCTTCATGCAAACGTCTGGCGACAGTTTTTCGGGAGATCCGCTTGCCAGTAGCAGCCATAAACTGATTTGCTACCTCACTAGCTGTGCTGCGCCTGTGTCTTTTTGTTGATAGCACTATGTACCGATCTTCTGCAGGTGTCGTACTGCGAACACGACCTTCCCCGTGACGTTTGCTACACTCTCCAATTGTTTGAAATGATTTCCAAAGCCTTGAAACAACACTGTGGCTGACGTCGAACTCCCTGGCAACATCTGTTATTTTTCGCCCTTCTTCAATCTTGCCAATAATACGGCCATGCGTAAAATCATCTAGGTGATGTCGGAAAGACATACTGAAAATTGCAAGTTCGTCAATTGATTCTTTCCCTTTTAACTTTGCGTTTGAACAACAACGGTCAATACGCGTCAAATCCTTTATATCTCTTATCAGCGCTATGATGTCACGAACAAGTTCGGCAATCCAAAATTTGCATACGCACAACACGTCTAACTGTATCCCGCACTTATGCTAATTTCCACATTTTCCTGCCTTCCATTTTATGGTTGCTATCGTTGCTATTGTCATCCGTCCTTAGCAATTGTCCGGCAGTGTATTATAAGGTGAAGAAAAGTAAAGAAAAATGTTATAATTATTTTTCTTTAAAAGAATGTCATCATATACATTCAGTTTTTGTATATTTACTTCTGTCCAGTATGATTCATTTTGTTTATCGTATCACAGGCAAAGTTTTTTTAGGAATGATTTTTATAAATGGATTACATTTAGTATATTATTAGAAAATAGACCAATTTTAAAAATAGTAATCGCATTTTTTGTATTCTATTTTCAACTCATTAAGAAGCTTCTTTTCAATTTTTTTCCGGTCATAGCCAGTGAAGGAAGCGAAGCCAGAGTTTCCTCGGATTTTGGAAAGGCATGTAGTTGCCGTTTTTATTCAACTTTATTTGCTCTTCGTCAAACGTCCGTTCGGGAGGAGGGACGCGTGTCTGGCCGCCCACCCGGGTGCGTGTGCCGGCGCAGAGTGCGGTGCCTGGCGGTCTAGCAGGGCGCTCGTGCCGGCCGTATTGGAGCTGTGGCAGATCACTGTGTCTTGTTTTCTGCAAGTTATATTCGGATCGTTTATTGATTGCCTTTTCGATTCCAAGATGGCGTTTTTTTGACATTGTTTGTTCGCTATCTTGGCAATTACCTGGTGGACTTCTAATAATCTTTTTTTTTTTTTTTTTTTTTTTTTTTTTTTCTTCTCTCACTTCAAATTTTGGAGAACTTTGCTCCGCCACTACTCAGGAAGTTCCGGAGTCGGTATTTTTGAATAACTCTGTACCGCTTTTGATTAACGACCACGTGCATTAGTTTTGCGGCCACGTGCCTTTCTTTGCGGCCACGTGCTAAGTGTTGTGTGTGTGCTTGTGCCTGTTCGTTTGGATTACCACGCTTAGGAGAATAGGTAAGTACTTTTTGCTTATTTTTCTTTAGCGAGGGTCTGTGTTTTATAAACTTTTTCTGTTGTGTGAGCTTCTGGAGGGGTCGGACTTTTGTCCTCTTCCACGATGGCTGCTAAGACTGAGCCCGATAGGGCTAACGCTATTGTTGTCACCCATAAGGGTATTTCTGCTACAGACGTTTGTTTAGCGCTGTATAAACATTTAGGGTCTCCTTCGACTCCAGTTTTTGCCCTGATCCAAGAGGCAAATAAAAACAAACTAGAAGTGGTGCTTAATAAGAGGGAGCATTATTACAAGCTTCTTGATTATGAGGTAACGCCCAGACAAATGTGAAGTTAGTTTTTTGTAAATATCTGCATTGCGGCATCACCAATGCCGAGGTTGCTACTGCTTTTTCGAAATTTGGTAAGGTGAGGACCGTTAAGTTTGAAGTGAGGAAGGAGAATGCTCCCCACACGAAAGGGGCCTTGTCAGGTACCCGTGTAATTTCCATTGATATGAAGGAGCCTATTCCTAACTTTATGCAAGTGAACGGTCAGCGGTGCATGAACATTTACAGGGGCCAGATTCGGGTGTGTAGACGCTGCAGCCACGCTGGACACATTGCTGTGGACTGTGAAAAGTTCACTTGTAGCAATTGCCATATTTTAGGGCACTCAGCTGAAGATTGCAAGGAGGTGTGTGGAAATTGCAAATCTCCGCACCACCAGAGGAAGGCCTGCAGTCAGAGGTCCTTTGCGCAGATGCTTGGAGGGGGCGAACAGTCCAAGCGTGATGACGAAATGGAGGCTTGCCACGCTGAGGAGGAGGGGGCTCAGGAGGTGTTGCCGAGGCTGAGATCTCGAGCAAAACAGAAGGGGCCCACCAAATTCTCATCTCGGTGCAAGCACAAGGGGCTCTGGAGAAACAACAGGTTAGTGTTGTGCCTAAGAAAGGCAACAATACAGGTAAGGATACTAAAGAGAGAGTTTCTTTTACAGCGAAGAAAAGAGAAACCGTTCCTATCGGTGAAGATGGGAAGCGGGGTCTGTCTTCTTCGAGTTCGGATGAGGATGGTTTTACGAAGGTTATTAAAAAGTCAAGGAATTTGACTCCTGAACAGGTTCGGGTTCTTCAGTCTATCCCCGGAAGTGTGAGTATTGTGGAGGGTAGTGAGATGGCTGAAAATTGTGACGATACTGAGGATAAGAATATGGAGGTTGATATTCCTAGTGAAACCATTCCTAAGGGCCTTCAGACTCCCAGTAGTGCTCGAACAGAGTCTGGAGGTAGTGAGATGTCCAGCGAAGAAGGGGAGACCTCCAGTGCTGATGGTACGGAGGGCAGTAAGTATGATTCTGATCTTAGTGAGAGTATTGAGGAGAGAATTGCTATTAGTGAAAGATCTCAAGATTATATAGAATGTAATGATGACAGTGATATTGATATTTCTAATGATTTAACTGATAATTGTAGTAATGTTGTTGATAATGATTGTGATAATAGTGTTATTGAGTGTTTTGGTGCTGCCACGAACCGTGAAAAATCTGAAGTCCAATGTTTTGGTGCGAAGGAGGTGAATTTGGTTTCCACTGACCCTGTGCATGATTTATTTCCGGATCTTCCCAACGACACCGGTCAATGCGAAGGGACGGATATGAGGGCACCTGCCCTCCTGGCCAACGCAAGGGGGCAGCGGTCTTCCTCCGCGGCTGTGGATGGTCAGGGCATGCGTCTTCCCGAAAGGGAAGCTGCATACCTTACTCCACCCTCCGATGGGCTATCAGAGCACGTCGGGGGTCCCGGAGGCGCACTTGCACTTGGACGCGCTACGACCACGAGCAGCAGCCACGTCGCCGCTGACTCGGAGGCGATGCCGGAGACTGCCGGGACAATCTGGGCTCCGCTCGATGGAGTCCGGGCTGTCGGTGTTGGTGGTGCGCAGGTTCGCCAGCAGTCTGGTACTGAGGCAATAAGTGGCAAGTTCTGGGCTTCTACGGAGCCTGTGACGGGTGATGATGAAGATGTGGACCTTGTTCGGGCTAACTTACAGCACCAGTACCAGAGTAAGTTTAAAAACTCTGGCAAAGAATTCACGGCAGCTAATTTTAAGGCTGTCAACGAGCTTGCCGCGGCGTCCGTTGTGATGTTGCACGGCACAGGTCACGTCGTTCCGACGGCAAACGGCCAGAGTTTTACTGCTGAGAAAATGGATCGCGCTGCAGCAAAGAAGGTGAAATCTGACAAGTAATGTGGTTTCTTTTCCTCTCTCTCCGTTTCCAAGTTTTCATGACTCTTGTTTATTTTTGTCTTTGTTTAATCTCCACTTTCCCTTTTCAGCCCAAGGAAAGTATGCATACCAGTAGGGTCAATTTTCTCGGCACCAACATTAGGATTGGTACGTTGAATGTTCAAGGCCTTACTCTGCGGAGAAGCATTGTTGGCTTGAAGGATTCTTCCGCCAGAGTATTCTGGACTTCCTTATGATTCAGGAGACGCATCATACGGACTTGGCCAAGTTGTTTGCCTTTCGAAGAAATTCCGGGCTCAGGTTTAAGTACTCTTTAGGCAGTACCGGCTACACGGGTGTTGCCATTATTTTTAAAGAGAAGTTTGAGAGATATATTTCACAATTTCAAACAGACGGGGAGGGTCGGCTGATTGCTCTGACCGTTCACAGTGGTAGTATGTCCATGAAGCTTGTTTGTGTTTACGCTCCGAACCAGGGAAACATGCAACGGTCGTTCTACAACCAGCTCCCGTTTTTCTTTAGGAGTTCGGAGGACGTCTTGATTGTCGGCGTAGACTTTAATGCCGTCATCGATAGTCACCTTGATAGGGCGGGCAATGGTAGGTGGTCTGAAGCCTATGAGAACGTGGTTAAAGCTATTCTGGACACTCAGGGTCTTTACGATGTCTGGAGAACTCTTAACCCTAGAGAGCCAGGCTACACTTGGCACAGAGGGACCAGTGCGTCCCGCATTGATATGTTTCTTGTCTCCAAGATTGATTGGATTGACAAAGTTGAAATTTTCAGCCCTAACTCCCCTCTGAGGTACATTTCTGACCACTCGGCCGTCATGATGAATGTCTGTGTCCCGGTTCCGAGAGAGAGGGGTGCTACCCCCTGGCGAATGAACGTCTCCATGTTAGAAGACGAAGAAACGCTGGTGCACCTTCGTTCTATTTTAAACGCTGGGATAGCCACGATTACGGACGATGAGTGCGGCGTGTGGGAGAGGGTTAAAAATGAGATTAAGGATTACCTTATGAAAAAAGGTAGGCTAGCTGCCATGGGAAGGAAGAATCGTCACATGATTTTAATGAATATCCTGAATGCGGCGATTCGTGGAGAGGAAGGAGGTTGTAATTCCTCTCTGATTAATAACGTTAGAAGTAGGATCAGTCATTTTTTAAGGAAGAGGGTTCGGCGGTCAAATTGACCGGCTCCCTCGAAGTGCTCCGGCAGGAGAGTGACATAAACTACATTTTCAGGAAGATGGAGGCTGAGAAAGTTAGGGAGAACCTCCAATGTCTTGATATCGACAACAGGGAAGTCAGGGATCTCCCCGTCATTCTGAAGGCCGCCGCGGACTATTACGGTGAGTTGTTCAGTAAGGAAGCTGTGGCCTCTGAGGTTATGGATGCCTGGTTGGAAGGCACGCCGGTTCTTGCGCAGGAGGATAGGAATCTCGTGGAAAGGGAGTTTACTGATAATGAGGTCAAGACTGCGATCCTGGATCTCAAGCTCAACAAGTCTCCTGGTATTGATGGCTTGCCGGCCGAGTTCTATAAGAAATTTTCCAATATTCTGGCTCCGTGGCTTTGTAGAATTTACAACCACATTGTGAATAGAGGAATCATGACTGAAACTATGAGAACCAGTATTGTTACTCTGCTTTGTAAGACCCCGGAGAATCCTGCCAGGGATCTTGGTGGGTGGAGACCAGTGTCTCTGTCTACAATTGATTACAAGATCATGGCAAAAATCATCAATGCTAGGCTATTGCGGGTTGCGGAGAAGCTGGTTGGTGTTGGTCAGACCTGCAGTATACGTGGGAGACAAATGTTTCACAACATCAGGTGCGTAAGAGACTTGGTCACTTACGTTACCGAAAGAGATCTTAAGCTGGGAATGTTCTCTGCGGATCAAAGCAAAGCCTTTGATCGGGTCTCCCACGATTTTATCAGGAAGTTGCTGAAAGCTCACGGTTTTGGTGAAATATTCCGAAGGGTTGTGGACTCGTTGTATAGAGACCTCAATGGGAGAGTTATTGTTTCTGGCCGTCTTTCTCCCCTCTTTGAGGTTGGAAGAGGAGTGAGACAAGGCTGCCCTCTCTCTCCATTGTTGTTTGTTTTGGTCATCGAGACCATGCTGAGGAAGGTTCTGGCGCACCCGAACATCAAAGGGGTTCCTGTGCCTGGTTGTGCGTACTCCATGAAGTACTTGGCGTATGCTGATGATGTCACCTTCTTTGTGGACTCGGAAGGAAGTCTGACTAAGGTCCGGGAGGTCTTCGCGGGGTACTGTGGGGCCACCGGTGCTAAGCTGAATGATGATAAGTCCAGTCTGGTGCTCTGGGGAAGATGGGATTGCACTGCCGTTCATGGGCTGGAGGTGACCGATGGACCCGTCAGGATACTGGGTATCCTTTTCGATAGAGACGGTGTTCATAAGAAAACTTGGAGGGACATCCTCTCTAACGTGCGGAAAGAAAGGGATAGGTGGCAGAAGCTTCATATTTCAATGACTAATCGTGCTAAGTTGGCCAATGCCCTCTTGGTGTCAAAGTGTGCTTTTGCCGGAGAGCTTGAGTCACCCCCTCGGAGTCTTTTGAGGTTATTGGAGAGGGAGATTTTTGCCTTCATCTGGGCTGGTAAGGCCGTTGAGGCGATAGCCAGAGCCGCCCTTTTTTGTCCTAGGGAGGAAGGCGGTTTAGAGGTTAAACACCTTTCCTCTTGGTTCAGCGCACTCCAGTTTCGTAGTACTAAAGGGGCTCTTAACTCCTCTCATCCGTGTAAGAACTTTGTGTCTTTTTTTACTGGATTATCCGCGGACAAGTTCTTGCCTGACTATCGTTTTTTCGGCCCCGCAGGGAAACTACCCATAAGTGTTGCAAGCTTGGTGGGCACCTTCAGGCCCTTGCGGAGGCCAACCGGAACGGGAATAACTTGAAGCAGATGTACTTTCATATCCTTCCTAGACCCAGGGAGAAGATCATTGAGTTCAATGTTGTTAACTTCGATAAGAGGGAGGCGTGGATGTGTGTCCATGCTGCTGGGGTTGATTGCAAAAAACGGGACTTTAAGTTACGTTTGGCGCATGATGTCCTTCCTACGAGGAAACGGCAGTGCAGGTGGGGTGGTGCTGTCACTGACAGGTGTCTTTCCTGCAATCTTATCGAAGATAGACACCACTTGTTTTTTAGTTGCCCTATGGCTGCGCAGGTTTGGCGGTTGGTCTGGGATTGGGCCGGCCGCCCTCAGCAGTTTATGCCTCAGCATGTTTTCTACCAGTATCCCGGTCCCAAAGCGGGAAGGGATGTCTGGAGACTCATCATTACGGAGACGACGTACAAAATCTGGAGAGAGAGGAACAGAGTTCTTTATTGTAATCACGGTAATGTGGGATTCAGCCCTATGAAAGTTGCCTGGCAGGTCAAGTGCGAGATCCGGAACAGGGTTGAACTTGACGCCCACTCCCTTTTGGACCGTGCCTTCAGGTATCGGTGGGTCTTCTGGCCTCGGATTGTTACCGGTACTAGGGAAAAGTACTTCTTCCACTGGAGAACTTAACCCCCTCCCACCCCCTTGTTTCGGCTTGCAATCCTGCATTACCGGATCCTTTTGAATTTTTGGTTGATGTTTTGTTTCGTTGATACATGGTTTGTGTGTTCTACTAACTTCTCGGATCGAGCGTGAGGGGCTCCGGAGACGCCGTTTTCCGGACCCCCGATCGGTCGATTCGGTGCTTTTTGTTTCGTTTCAGCCACTTCTGCTTTGCGGTTTGGATCCAGCTTCGGTTTCCGGACCCCCGGTTTCCGCGTTCGGTGTGCTGTGCTTCGGGGGTGTTGCTTGCGAGAGTGTTTTATTTATTTGTATGTGTATGCGTGTTTTTTTTTTTTTTTTTTGTGGAGCGGATGCCTTGGGGAGTTTTTTGTTGTTGTCTGGTGTGTGTCTGGCGTGTGCCGGTTCTGTGTGTGTGTCTTTAGGGGGGAGGCTTCCTCGTTTTTGGAGATGCCTGTTGCTCTCCGCCGTTGCCTCCTCTGATGTTGTCATCCTTTGGGTGGCTATGTCACTGGGTCTCCACCGAAGGAGGAACTTCCTACTACATGAACGTTTCGAAGGGCCTTGTCCCTTCGTCGTTCTAGGAGACTCCGCCGTCGGTATGTATGGTGTTGCGTCGGGGCTTTAGGGGGAGGCTTCCTCGTTTTTGGAGATGCCTGTTGCTCTCCGCCGTTGCCTCCTCTGATGTTGTCATCCGTTGGGTGACTATGTCACTGGGTCTCCTACGAAGGAGGAATTTCCTCCTACATGAACGTTTCGAAGGGCCTTGTCTCTCCGTCGTTCTAGGAGACTCCGCCGTCGGTTTGTATGGTGTTGCGTCGGGGGTGTGAGTGTCCTTGCTTGTGGAACCGTGGTGTGTGTATTGGGGCGTGTGTGAAACACCGGTGGAACCGATCCCATGTTCATACATGGGAGCGGGGAAACAAGCGTGTTGGTGTTGCTGGGCAACAAAAGTTCGTAATGGGAGAGAGGTCGTCGTGCTTTTGCACAATATGACGTCCCTTTCTTTCTGTTTCCAGTGAATGGTATTTGAAGACAAGGTTTTGAGGGGCAAAACATTTTCTATTTTTTTATTTTTACTTTATTCTGTAAGTTGATGTTTCAGTGATTGTAAACTGCATATTGGTCTCCAGTGTTTTTGCATAATGTAACCCATGTATGACTCTAAAACTTCCGAAATATCTAACATCAATGTTGACGTTAGCACAATGCAAAGCTTAACTTAAACTACGATACCCTTATTAATGAATGTTGAGCACCCCGTTCGTTCTTTTTTTAGGGGGGAGGTGAAAGAGGTGTGTCGATTATATCGTATATACTTAAGTTATCTGCTTATAAAATATCGTTCAAGGAGTACCATTAATACTGACGAGTTGGGTGTGATTCATAGAAAGATGTGCGTTTTCGTCGTCCTTCCTCCCTGAAAAGCGACGTGACATCCGATGGCAGCGCCATCTACCGCTTTCATGATTGCGGGCAGCAAGTTTTTCTGCGAGCACGACACACTAATTCTTCTAGGCACTGTACCCTGACTAGTGCGGCAGCTGGCGTTTCAACTGGTCCCACACATGCTCGATAGGGGACATGTCCGGGCAGCGGGCAGGTCATGGAAGTGTCTGGACATGACGTAGGCAGGGCAACCTGAGCCATGTGCGGGAGGGCATTATCCTGATGGTATAGCGCACCTGGAATCCCGGCCAGGAATGGGAGCACATGGGGCCGTAGGATCTCACCCACATACCGATGGCCCACCAATGATCCACGTACCACTTCTAGAGCTGATCCGCTATCGTAGGCAATGGCTCCCCAGAGCATAGTGCCTGCGGCGGGGGAGGTGTGGGCGCTCGATAGCAAGGTTGGAATTGTGCCGTTGACCTGGGGACCTCCACACCAGGACATAATGATCATCTGTCCCCAAAACGAAGCGGCTACTAAACACCACACGTCGCCAGTCTGTGGCGTTCCACGTCGCTTTGGCCTGGCCCCACTGCACACGGAGCCAGCGGTGTTCCGGTGTAAATGGCAGCACACGTAAGGGGCGTTGGGATCGCAGATTCGCTTCCGCGAGGCATCGAAAAATGCGGTTCGTGGGCACACAGGGGCCGCTACATCTGCCTGTATAGTGGACCGGATCACCGTGGATCCGTTCGTGCCTGGCGCACGATCCATCGATCCTCTCTACCGGTGGTCCTCCTGGTCCGTCCGGAGCCGCTCCGCCTTGTGGCAGTGCCGGCACGTGTCAACTGCTCCCAACACAGTCGGACGGTATGGTCAGAACGATCCACGTCGCTGGCTATACGGTGCGCCGACCATCTGCCATTTTCAGCACGATGATCAGGCCTCTCTCAAAGTCCGTGAGCTGCGTAAATCGACGTCTCTGGTGTCTACCCGGCATTCTTGTCACTCTGTACTCTTGCTTGCTTCGGCCAGTGCTTTTCACTTTTATGGGGCATCGACTACACGCCGGTTTATGAGGCGGCCGGTTCGTGCTTGCAGCGCCACCACAGGGTGTGCGGTCATGTGCTCTCGCACGAAACGTGGATCATTTGCATACCTGCACGCGATCTAGCTATTTACAAAGTTTCGCGGTTGTAGCATGTTTTCTTCTAGGTGCGCAAATTCCATTGTCCGTGAGTGTAATATTTTTGCCGAAAAAAAACAACAACAGAAGAATTCCATTGTGCTACAAAAAGGTAAAGTAAAGAAGCTCTAAATACTTTTCCTAAATTGTTGTAATATGTATTTTCAATGGCGTTTCCGTGTTTACCACGTAGATACAAATCTAGGAAACAAAAGTTTTCACTGCTTTTAATTTATTATATATGTTCTTTAAATGTCTATAAGTACACAATTTTTCATATTTTTTAAATACATATTCGTATATACATTTAATATTTCCATGCATGTATGAGCATATATTTTTTTTATTATATGTGCATATATGTGTGTCAATAATGTGACTAAAGGTGCGCTGTTCTGACTGCTTCCCGCACCGGAAAAGTCACGCTCCGCCACTGAGAACAAGTAATACAAGAAATGTACCGCAGTGGTCTAAGCGATGGCTTCTGATCATTCGTCCGAGATGGGTTCGGGTTCGAATCCCGGTGAGGCATGGATGTTGTGTTTGTCTTACGGCTCTGGCCTTTCCTGGAGTCAGTGACCCTAAATTAGGGACGGGCGACTGCTTATAGCCCATTGAGTTGCTCACGGTAGTCGTTAAACCCCCAATCAAAAAAAAAAAAAAAAAAAAAAAAAAAGACCTGGGGATCGACACAGGCACGTATCCATGTAGGGACCTACCATTTGATTCACGACAGTTTCCTTAAATGTCCGTTACATGTAGAGTGCTTCGAGTTTCTTATGACGTTCTGATTCATTGGCTGAAAAGTAATGTCATGTTTGGCGGAAAGATCATTTGTGCATAAATGAAGTATTTTATTTTTAAAATAATAATTCTGAAACGAACAGCAGTATAACGAGTTGGCGCCACAAGTAGACTGTTAGTAATTTGCGTTATGGTGTAGAATTTCCCTGAAAGTTTCTACACAAATGGCAGCCTTTGTTAACGGAAACTCGATCTTTCGGCAGCACTAAGCATCCTACTTCAGCGAAGTATTCTTGTTTCAGTGTTAGGGGTGGAGGTGATGCTGGGTGGTGCTAGCGGATGAAGTGGTTGTGGGTGAATTTTGTTGATATATGTACTCATATCTTACATCATTTGGAAAAGATAAAGACTTGTTTGCTTTCAGTTAACTTTCTCCAATGAAACTTCTTTGGCGGACGTTTTCATATCCCTTTTTAGTCGGATGCGCGTTAGGTATCGCCTTGTCCCTCATCCTCATGCCGCTGGTTGAGGAGCGGTGCCTAAGATTTCACAATCCTATGAACGAGAAGCTCGATCGTCGGATGACAGAATCGAAGAGTGTAGCAGACGATTATGAACCAGTGCTTCATTTGAACGGTAAATCAAAGAAAAATTTGCAAAAGCAAGAAAAATCGTCCGTTGTTAGACCCCGATATTTTTCTACTGAGTTGGGTATACGTGAAAAATTGTTTGTTGGTATTCTAACCACGCCGAACACCATCTTAACGTTAGGTTCAGCATTGAACAAGACATTATGGAAGCATGCTAATAAGCTTGTCTTTTTTATTGAAGGAGAAAGTGAGGCACAGAATATTAATACTGCCTTGAACTCTGTCGTTAGTTTTGCAGACAAAAAAACAGGACTAGCACCTTTTCACATGTTAAAACATATACAAGAGAATTATTTAAACGATTATGATTTTTTCTTTTTTACGAGAGACACAACACATATTAGGGGTTTAAAGCTTCTCGATTTTGTCAGCCGTGTCAGTGTTTCTCAAAGTGTTCATATTGGACAAAAAGTGGATTCTGATTCGTTATATTGTTCTATGGAAGCGGGTATTTTGCTTACGAATAATGTAGTTAAAAAAACTGTTGAAGATTTGGATTGGTGCATTAAACACTCCTTCTCAGAAAGTCAGAGCGACAACTTCGGTAGATGTGTACTGCATGGCATGGGGCAGCCATGTGTTTCAAAGATTCAGGTAGTATTCTTTGGTACTGTATAAAATATATTGTCTGAAGTATTTATGGTGTAATTATCATTTAATACGTTTATTTGTACTGGTAGAATTTGGACATAAAATCTTTATTTTGAGGTAAATTGTTTAATTAGTATTATGGGTAATTTATAAATTGACTGTCATCGTAGGAAATCAATGATAGTAGAATAAACGAATTTGTCATTTTGGTTGCAAACAATACGTTTTCTGAAAATATGATGCTAAGTAGTATGTACAGAATTTATGACTGCTGTGTGCTGTAGGTCATTTAGAAACAAACCCATTCTTGTCATATTTTTGTGGGCATTTTTAACTTGTATTCTCTCAGTATTAGGTGCTGTTCCCTAAAATGAAAATGCCAATGAGAGTTTCATTGACATGTCTAAGAAACTGCAAAGGAAATATACTCTACTTGTTGCCTTAATTGAATGGAAACAGAAAGTTCGTCAGTTATTTGCTTATACACAGAATGCCATTTCTGAAGATCAGTTTGTACAATAAGAAATGATATAATTCTAAACTGAACCTGCTAAATTGTGTCTGCAAACTTGTTTGTTGCTCATGTACACTGAAGTAGCAAATTATTAGGAACACATAGAATCTAACAGGGGCAGATTTGCCCACTGTGGTATTTTCCCCAGTGGACCACTTAGTACTTTCGTATAGCCACACTTTCTTGTATCCTCTTATCTGGATTGTTTGGAAAGAACAAATAATTCTTTTGGTACTTACGAATCAGAATTGTTAACTTCATTTAAACTTTATATTATCTTTTTAAAATGTCTCAAAATAATCCGTAGACTAAAAAAAAAAAAAAGGAGTGTTTCAAGGAGGTGGTACAAATACCGGTGCACAGCAAACAATCGGTGACCAAATAAATATAATTATCTTGTAAAACCTGTTTTGAGCATGGTTTGATGTGCTACATTCAATCATTAATAGATTTTTAAAATTCTTTCACCCTTAAATTGCTGTTAAAATTTGTTCACGACGTAATTAATTTTACAATGCATACTTCAACAGTTCTCTTTCACCCAGGAGTTAACAGAATTTTTTTCATAAGGAAATTTGTGAGATGTTCCTCTGTGGGTATGTGTGTGTTTCTGTAGTAGAATGAAAGACTAAAATTCCTGGCCTGCCCACTAATGTGTTGGGTTGCCCCTGGCCTTCAAAACAGTCTTGATTCCAAGTGACATGAATTCAACAAGGTGCTGATATTATTCTTCAGGTATGTTCAGCCAAGCTCACATGATGGTATCTGTCAATTGGTGAACCATTTGTAACAGAAATCCTCTAACTTGCTGTAGGAGGATCTGTGTTACAAATGGCTCTATCAATCTTGTCCCAAGAGTATTCAGTTGGGTTAAATTCTGGGGACTGTTGGAGCCATTATGGTACTTTAGAGTCATCATCATGCTCCTGGAACCATTGTGTGACAATCTGAGCCTTGTGACATCTTGCTGGAAGTAGCTCTTTACATCAGGAAACACTATGCAAATGTGCAGGTGTGCCTGGTCCATAATGATAAGATACCTCATAGGGGTGGACTTTTGATCATCAGCTCTTCAAGTAGTTCTGTGTATCAGTGCACTTTATTTACATAATGCCTACAAACAATCACGGGGTGAAGAAATTAACTCTGCCACTATATTTCATGCAGAGTTTTTGAACAATAATTGAACAATTTCTGCTTTATAATTGAACAATTTCTGCTAGAAGAAACTGCTTTTGTATTAAGAAAATGCAGAATAATAATATGACAGACTTCTTTTTTTTGGTCAAGGAATTGTGAGTTAGCTCAAGATTTTTTATATTTTTTAGCATATGAATTGCAAAAATTATTTTCTGTGAAATACATAATTTGATTGGTATGTAGAGTATCATAAAAGGAAGCAAAAGCTGAGAATCTATACCTCTGTGTTGGAACATTTAGCTGACAGGCTCTTTGATTTTTGTTTTGACAGTGTTGATGCAGCATTCAGATCCCTTTCAGGAATCAAAGTAATTCATTAAAAGAATGAAAGAAATCATTCAGGAATATTACAATTAACCATTCAGGCCCAAATAATTAGCCATCTATGCAATGAATGTCTTCTGCACCTCATGTATCAGTTTATTCCGTATTTCATGTTTTAAATGCAATCTGTTTGGGAAAAACAAAACAAACAAACTTTATACTCCTGTCTGTATTGTCTGTTTTGAATGGCAGAATAACACAGTGGTGTAAGGGCTGGCTGGCTTCCAACCATTCATCCAAGATGGTTCTAGATTCAGTTCTTGGTGAGGTATGGATGTTGTTTGTCTTACGGCACTGGTTGTCTGTCATCCCTGAAACCAGTGGGTCTAAATTAGGGATGGGATTATTATAACTCTTAGAGTTGCTCACAGTGGTCCTTAAACCCCCAAACAAGCAAAAATGGCAGGGCTAGTTTCTTTGATCCACAATGATAGTAGCTGTGCGCAGCCATTATGTAAACAAAGTGAACTCATATGTAGAACTTCTTGAAGTGCTAATCATAAGTCCGCCCCTTGTGGCATTCAAATGCTGTTCCACGGGTGTTAAGGAACCCAACGCCTGCTATGAAAATAGGCTCTCTATCATTTTACACCTTCTGCACTAGTATGTAGTAGTTAATGCTAAGCATCTGGGATTCATTAATTTGTGCTGTTGATGTATTCTGGCCCATCCATAAGTGTGTATTAACTGAAAACTTGATTCATTGTTCTAGGCAACTTTTTCCAGTTCTCAAGGGTCCAGTTTTGGTGCTTTTTCCAGTTCTCAAGGGCCCAGTTTTGGTGCTTTTTCCAGTTCTCAAGGGTCCAGTTTTGGTGCTTTTTCCAGTTCTCAAGGGTCCAGTTTTGGTGCTTTTTTCCAGTTCTCAAGGGTCCAGTTTTGGTGCTTTTTCCAGTTTTCAAGGGTCCCACTGCAGGCAAATTTGTTAGTTTTTAACAGAGCTGGGTGGCAGGTACACGAAGGGGGCGTCTACTGTAATAGCCAATCTGTGGCTGGTTGTGTATGCTAAAATTCTCCTCTTGGTACCATGTTGTACTGTGCTGTTACTTAACATAATGAAGCTTATCTGTCACCGTGTACGATCTTTACCAGCTGCCGTTTCTCTCAAACAGGAGAACCACTAATTGCTTGTTGTTTGTGCACCTTTTGATACAAATGTTCTTGCATGGCTGAAAAGGTTTGCCACTTCTGAGACGCTTGTACCTGCCATGCCTAGTTCCCATAATCGTGCTTCTTTCAAAGTCTTAAATCATGAGTCTTTTCTATGCTACCATTATCTGTGTTTGAAGCATATCTGAATTCTTTGTAGTGAGTGAACTTTTTATAAAGCCTTCTCAATGCCATGGTTGTGCATGTGAGGATGGCAGGCTTGTCTGATTGCTATTTGATGTCCCTAATAATGTGCTACTTCAGTGTATGTCTTTGCATGTTCCCTCATGCCGACCTTACTTTTGTTTTCTACGTCTTTTCGTTACCATAACCAGGGCTTAACAAATCCTGGGCACCTGGCTGCCCAGGCGCGTAGAAATCTAGCCGTGGCACCTAATTTTTTTTTTTTTTACTTCACTTTTTGTAATATGCAGTAAATACTGTAATTTCTGTCGTGTATAATCTGCAGATTATCTGTTAAAAAGTTATATTGTGGTTTACCGGTAAAAAACAACAACAAAATGTTACTGTGTCTTTTTTAAAAATCTGCGTGATAATTGTCGGGAGAAGTGGCGTTATTGGAAAAATACCAAAATTGTGGTAACAGAAAAAATTAAATGCAATATGGAGATAGAAAACTGCGGAGAGACTGAAAGAATATTTTTTCCTTACAAGCATTCTGACAGAAAATATGATGCAACTAATGCGGTACTATTTGCGTTCGTATAACCCTACATGCTGTGAGAAGCCCGCAGAACTAATCAATGGCACTTAATCATTTTGAGAATTGCATTCATTAGTTTTGCTGAGATAATTGTATTATTTATAGATTTATTTCGCTATTCAATTGAAACATTCAGAAAAGTGGCTAATACTACTGATTTTTCTAATTTAGTTCTTTGTTTACTTAAAAGTAACACACATGCACTTAGAAATGACAGTTGCTTTTTTAATAAGACTATCATTTCTGTCTTACTGCTTTGGACTTCCTTTGAATTGTGGCTTTTCTGTCAGAAATTATGGTTCTGGATAAACACAACAGGTGCAGATTATATGATGGTCATTATTTTTCTGAATTTCATGGTGTAGGGACACACTGCCGAGGATTATGTGAAGAAAAAAATGGTTTTTCCTCAGAATTTCATGATCTATGGATTATACTCCGCCTTCGGTATTAGGATTTTTTTTTCTCTAGATTTTATGGTCTGCAGATTATACAAAAGAAAATACTCTACTTTGAATTAATATGTACAAAAACTGGCTTCCATAAATTGTGTTCTAATAAAATGAGAATCTAAAATTTTAATTTTTTGAGAGCATCAACTGGAAAAAAGGGAAAAGAAAATTATGGAGTAAATTGGAACTTGACTACATAGTGGTGTTTGGGTAAAAAAAAAAAAATGACTGTAAATATACTTTATTACATTTTGTCATCTTCACCACACATTACGTTCATGTGTTATTATCTGAAATATGACTTCGTTTCACCGGGCCCCTAGATCGGGCTCTGATTATAGCACAGGATTCTGTATGATAATTAACACAGCAATCGGAGATATCTGAATTGACTATATATTTACTGTTCTTCAGGTAATATCAATCACATCAGAAAACTAAAAGATTTCATCGTCCTGGAGTGGGAAATATTAAAGTTTTTTGATGTGATTGATATTACGTGAAGAACAATAAATATAGTCAATTCAAAGATGTCCGATTGCTGCATTAATTATCATGATGTATTTTCCACGTATTATGAGAAGAATATTTCTTTCACCCTATATACAGGATTCTGTAGCCCATGGCTAGAAAAATATGTTTCAGCTGTAGGAGCCAGGTGGAAACATTCAAATTTGAAATAATAACACAATCATAATGTGTGGGGATGATGTTGTTGTGAAAGTAATACAGTGTATTTGTCTTTTTTTTTTTATAGCCAAAAACCCCTTACTCTCTGCTGAATAAAATTCCAATTTGGTCCATAATTTTCTGCTTTTCCCATTGCTGCTCTCAAAAAATTTCAATTTTAGATTTTATTAAAATATAATTTGTTGAAATTAAAATTTGTTTATAAACACATAGTATTGAAATTTCCTTCAATGTATAATCTGCGGTGATGTATAATCCCTTGAAATTTTGAAATTCAGAAACAAATTAAAATTTTTTTTTACACATAATCCACAGCAATGTATAATCTGTAGATTAGGGAATTTGGAAAAAAGAGTTTCTCTGTATACTCTGCGGCAACGTAGACATGACCATGAAATTGAAAAAAAGAACGTAAAATCCCCAACTGCAATTTCTGGCAAAGTTGCTATGATCCAAAAGTCCAGGGAAGTAAGAAAGAAATTATCATCTTATTAAAAAGGGTAACCAGTTTTTTAAATGCTTTCATGTTGTGTTAAAGTGAATCGAGAACTAAAATCTGTAGTGTTCATTAGTTTGACCTAAAAATCTGTAGAAAGTAAGGTCAATCAGTAATACTGTATGATCAGTCCATAACATTTGGAATTTTCGAAAAACTGATGAGTGAACAAAAAAGCCTTTACCTACCCCAATTAGTGCAGCAAAACTAATGAATCCAATTTGCAAAGTTATTGGGATATTAAAAAGGCAACGATTACATAGTGTGGAAGCTCAACGGACTTTGACTTTCCATAGCACGTAGTGCAAATAGACCTTCATTAAATCATATTTTCTGTCAAAATGCTCATAGATTAAAAAACAAAAATGAAAAACATATTCTGTCTTTTAGCACCTCTCTACTTGCATATTGCGTTGAATTTTTTCCTTTAACACCTTTTCAATACCAACAGCTATCGCAATATCACTTCGATTTAAAAAAAAAATTAGTGTCTCAAAATCTTATCTTTTCTTTTAAGCAGTGTATTATCCACAGACCTTAAACTTATAACTCTTTAGATGATTTGCACATTATCTGTTAAAAAGTAATAAGTTTACTTTATATAAAAATTTTGTAATTTACTGCAAATTTGGAAATTTGAAGTAAAAGAAATTGGGTGCCAGGTCCCCTGGTATTTCTCCCGCTCTGCTGTAGCATACTTTATTGTCAATGTATTCTACTTTTGTTCTTCCATCCATCAATTCTAATGTTGGCTTCTTCCTATGTCTCACTTGATATCCAGATTTCTTCTTAACTGTTTTGTGGGTAATGGTTTAGAAGATGGACACCGTCGTTTTTACAAATTTTAAGTAACCCAGCATATCTGTTTTAACATTTTGCTGTGTTTCACTTCTTAAATAAAGATTTGTAGTAGTGTAGCTAACATTTTGCAGGCTGTTTTATTAAAATATCTGTTTAAAGTATGTTGAGTGCACTCTGCAGGAAATCCAACTGATTTGTTTACATTTAAAATCATCTGTGATCATTGGTGACAGTTATTATCCGGGGTCCGGACAGAAGCCCACCGGACACTTGCCCACTCGGACATTTGCCCACTGGACACTTGCCCACTATGGATGCATTTAACATTTGTTTTACAAATGTTAAAATGCACGGGGGTTACCCCCAAACCTAAACTGATATATATATATATATATATCACCTTTCTTATGGATTCAAAAAGCTCAAACTTAAATCATAAGACAAAGCCATTAATAGACAAACAACGAACTTGATAATTTGGGCCGTCCTGTTGGCGCAGTGGTCTAAGCCATGGCTTCTGATCATTCGTCAGGAAGGGGTCCGGGTTAGAGTCTGTGAGGCATGTACGTTGTGTTTGTCTTACGGCACTGGCTCTCTCCCTTCCCTGTAATCAGTGGACCTAAATAAGGGACGGGCAACTGCTTATACCCCGTTGAGTTGCTCACGGTGGACGTTAATCCCCCAATAAAAAAAAATGGAAAAGTTTAAATTTAGGGGTGTTTATCCCCCAATGCAAACTAATATACATAATGCTTTTCGTGGGTTCTAAAGACTCAAATCTTAAGACAATGCTATCAATAGACGAACAACACACTTGAAAATTTGAAAAAGTTCAAAATTGGGGGTTAACCCCCAAATGTAAACTAGCATATATGATCTCTTTCATGGGCTCTAAAAACCTCAAACTTAAACCATAAGGCAATCCTATCAATAGAGGAACGAACACGCTTGAAAATTTGGGAAAGTATAAATTTAGGGGGATTTAACCCCCCAAATGTAAACTAACACATATGATCTCTTTCATGGGCTCTAAAAAACTTAAACTATAAGGCAATCCTATCAAAAGACTAACGACGGCCTTGAAAATTTGGAAAAGTTTAAATTTAGGGAGTGTTAACCCCCAATGTAAACTAACATATATAATCTTTTCATGGGCTCTAAAAAGCTCAAACTTAATATTAATTACTGAATAATTAATTAATATTAACATTATTCAATATTAATATTCATTATAATAATACTATTTTTACTAATCATTCAATATTAATATTTATCAATACTCATTCAATATTAATTACAAGGCTTAAGGCCTAGGTCATTTTGACTGTTTTTATTCTACCAATGTCATATTAATAACGTTATTTACATAACAAATCAAGGTAATAATCTTGTGCTTTTACTTAGGCACTAAATATTACTTCATATGCCCTAAGAATTTTTAACAGTTTTTATTCTAACGATGTCACATTCATAACGTATTAACTAACTAAAAAACTTCAGTATTAACTGAAGTTTTTTAGTTAGGCACTAATTATTAATTCATTGATCCTAGGCCTAAAGCCTAGTAATTAATTTTGAATGCCTAAGTAAAGGCGCAAAGCTATTAACTTGACTTTTTGTGAACTTTAAGAATATCACATAGGCGAAGAAGAAAGTGTTAAAAAGTCCTAGGCTTGCTGCCTATTAATTAATGGATGATTCATAAGTAAAAGTGCAATATTATTATTGACATTACTTGTTATGTAAATTTTATGAATATGGGTATGACGAAATGAAAACTCTCAGAAGCGCCTAGACATTAGGCCTAATAATTAATATTTTTGCCTTAGTAATATCGCAATATTAATAATTTGACAGGTTACGTAAACGTTATGAACATGAGCACAATGGAATAAAAAATGCAGACTCCGGAAATTTCCCCCACATATTTGTGCTCACTGTACGGCTGCATCTGGTTTTAAACAGCGTGAAAATGGAAATTGTAACCCTGGAAATCTCCCCCGCATTCGATATTTTGCATAAACTGCAATTTGTGCACGATCCCGACTGAAAAAGGTGGAGGACTTTTCCGTCCACCGAAAGTAATGAGATCAGTTTACTATAAGAGAGAGAGATTTAACAGGTGATGAACAAGTTGCAATTGTAATAATTATATTATTACAATTGCAGCTTTTTAAAACATTTCTTCAAGTGTTTACCCCACCGTTATTTAAAACATTTCTTCAAGTGTTTTACACAAATGGTTATGTCTATGTGAAGAAATCGCCCCCAGATCTGAGAAATCAAAACAGATGGGTCAAAAGGGGGAGACGTGTGATAAAATGTCAGTTGGCCAAATGGAAAAACAACTGCTTACATCGGCGCAATTGTTCGCAGAGGATGCCGTTGCTTGAAGGAACACACCCATGTTCTTTCGTTCACCACTAATTGTGCGCTTCAGGCAAAATGTATCTCCAGCATTCTTTTCACCGGAAAAGAAGGTTGTAAAATCTGGGGAGACGTGAAGGAGTACGGTTTTCACACCAAGTTTGGGTATGCAATTTTAAATCTAAGGAACTCGCACTTGGCAAACAAGCTGTTTCGTTAATGTTTGTAAACCGTGTCGTATGAGAGTGTGATTTCCTATCAGGTCATCCCTGCAGGAGCACTGTTTTAGTTGTAATATACCTGTCTGAAACCCTTCACTCGGATTCGGAAAATTGACAAGAAAAACTTAAGGGGGTCGTATAAGAGTTACACTTTTGCTTTATTTACTCGGGCACAAAACACTAATTGTAAGGTCCTAGATCGGATACCGAGAAGTGAGCACCAGATAAGTGGTCATCAGAGAACTGGTCACATTGCAATTTCAGTGCCATAACATTGTTCTGAATAAACAAATATCGTGTGGCTATATTTCCCACTACTTTAGCAACTATTGTTCATAAACGAAATGTAGACATTTCCATTATTTTCAAGCCAAAGACAAAGCGGAAAACTGGCCACAAAAATTTTTAGGGGACGTATAGCGATTGCTTTCTTGACTGCTCTGAAACCACGCCTCCAAAGGTTGGTTTTCTGTAATTCGTATTTTCTTAATTGCGATATTTACTATAATTATTTATAAAAATGTTTATAATATTCGACTTGACAAAAGAATTTTATGGTTTTTTAACTACAGCTCAACAAATTCTCTGCGAACACAGGAAACTTGTCGGGGGGGGGGGGCTTAATACCAAAAATATTAAAAATAAAGGACTTCTAGTCCGATCCGAAAATTTTCAGCGTTTACAATCTACAACTCTAGAAAATTTCTGCGGGCATCTGCTATCGCAGAAAACCTGCCTGTGAGAGGGAGAGGGGCTTAATGCCAAAAATATAAAATATAAAAAAAATTCTGGCCTGATCGGGAGATTTTCAGCGTTTACAAACTACAGCTTAAATTCTCTGTGGGCACGTGCAATTGCAGGAAACCTGTCTCGGGGGCTGTGCCCCTCCGACAGACGGGCTTGAATTGTAGTTTGTAAACGCCGGAACTCTCCCGATCGAACCAGAAATTCTTTACATTAAAAATTTATGGTATTAAGCCCCCCTCCCCCTTTAAAAATCTGCTCCCGGTTAGGCTACAAATTCTTTATATTTTATATTTTCGGTATTAAGCCCCCCGCTCCCCCGGACAGGTTTCCTGCGTTTCCGCAGAGAATTTGTTGAGCTATAGTAACCCTGAATTTCTTTTGTTGAGTTGTAGATTATAAACATCTTTATAAGGAATTACATTAAATATCACAATTAAGAAAATATGAAATTACGGAAACTTTATGTAACTCAGATAACCAACTTCTGGGGACGTGGCCACGAAGCGGTCAAAAACGTAATTTTTATACGCCCTAAAAGATCTACAAATTTACGGAAATTTGTTCCCAAAAATGCGAGTGTTTTATAAGTGATGATGGTATTTATTCTGCACGTCAGTTTTACACAAAACTATAGTTTTATTATGTAAGAGAAGAGGCCAAGAAAGTGCAATTTTTATACTGTCCCTAAAGTGTATGTGGCTACTTGTCTGTGCAGCAAGTTATCCGGTACTCATTTGTCCTAAACTCGTTTGGATGCTTTCTCTGAGGGAGATGAGTTGTCACTAATGCAATTTGTATACGCTCCCGTAACGGCGCAGGAACAGAAGGGTACCAATCTCCCGGGTACGAGTTTGCCATTTCCCATAGAGATCTGGTGTCGTTTTTGATTTGCATGCGGAGTGCTTTATTTTGAGACCCCCCCCCCCCCCCTCCCCAGCCCTCCCTCCAGTTGAGACAATTCGAATTCTTTTTCAAAACTTGCGTTTGGCCACACTGCATACAAATTTAAAATTTCAGCGGTTGTACAAATCAGTTGGGTGTACAATGAGGTCCCAATCGTGCGCGTTGGGTCACACGGTATACAAAATTAAAATTTTGGCGGGTGTACACCATCTCCCAAAATTGATTAAGCAGATCATGATGCTTAAATTATGAAAATATGGTAGCGATTATTCCTACAGTTACTGTGCTAAGTGTGCTCAGGTTCAGTGTGCTCGTGCTCAGTGGGCAAATGTCTGGGTGGGCAACTGTCCGGTGGGCAACTGTCTGGGTGGACAACTGTCCGGTGGGCAACTGTCCAGGTGGGTAAATGTCCAGGTGGGCATCTTGCCGGTGGGCTTTTGTCGGACACCCTTATTATCCACAGTTATGCTCCATTTAGATATGGGGTGCGTAGCTGTGATATACAGTTATTTGCAAAAGTTCAAGACCACCTGTCATTTTATTGAAAATTAAGATTTTCAAAGGAACAACTAATTACTAGTCAAGAGAGATTTGAAAAAATGACACCAGAGATGAATACGTACATTCTTTAGAACACAAAAAGACCGAAATCAGTACTTTTTTTGTGGCCACTTTTGTTTTTTATAATGGATGGAATGCTCACATTCATCTTTCTGCTTATGTCATGTTTGGAGTATCCTTCATGATATAAAGTTACGGTTTGTATTCTCTGAGTAACAGTGACACTTTTTTGCCCATTTTTTGCTATGTAGAAAATATGTACAAAACCTCTCAGCATGAAAACCAAAAGCAAGCTGATGCTTGCACTTTTTCCCCAACTCTATCAACAGCTCCCACTGTAGGATGATGCAACACAGACATGAAGTTGAGTCATATAGACAGTAGCTGATGTAATCGGCAAAAATCTCCTAATACCAACAGGTGGTCGTAAAGTTTTGCAAATGACTGTAATTGGCAGAAGAACCAAATCAGAAAATTATTGAATAACTTGTAGAGCAAAAACCGTGTCGGGAACTGTCTGCATGTTCCTTAAAATGCATTTATCATTACTCGCCAAGCTTGACCTGGCGACTGATACAATAAATGGTGCAATGATTCCAAATTAGTCAAAAAGCAAGCAGCTATATGATAGCTTTGTGACCTTTCACTGGTTATATCACAGCAGCTGTGCCCTCCCCTTATGCAGAGCAACGGGTGCTCTTTCGAAGCTAGTCTTTCAAGTAATTACAAATAATAGTGGTTACAGCTCTAATAACATGGATTGTTTTATGCAAAACATGCTGATTGATTTGTCTGTGTGAAGGAAATGTAGAATAATAATGGAACATTTTTCTTAAGGAAATGTTACATTTAGCTTGAGATTTTGTATGGTGTAATAGGTCAAATAGATCTACCAACTGAAAAAAATTCCTTTAAAATATATAATCTGGTAATTTTAGTAACTCATGCCAGATAAGGCTGTGGCTACTTAGATTGACATTAAAGGAAACAGAAGCAAAAGCTGAGAAGCCATATTTGTGTGTTAGAACATTTGGCTGACAGGCTTTTAAAATTTTCATATCCACGTAGGTGCCAAACACAATGTTCAGTCAGGTCCCTTTGATAAATTAATGGAAGAAATTATTTAGTAACGATATATTTTTTTGGAGTTTAACAACCATCATGAGCAACTCATTGGGCTATAAGCAGTTGCCTGTCCCTAATTTTGGTCACACTGGTTCCAGGGAAGTGAGAATGCCATAAGACACACTAATCAGGCTTCATCCAGGATTCAAATCCAGGCCCACTCTGATGAACGTCAGAAGCCAATGCTTAAACCACTGCTCCACTGGGGCGGCTAACGTTGTCATTAACCATTCAAGAACAAATAATTAACCATGTATACAATAAATTTGTTGAGTTTGTCTTTTGTTATGCCACAAATTTCTGTTCTGTACCTTGTACCATTTCATGTTTTAAATACACTTCACTGCCATTAATATCCAGACACCTCTGTATTGATTGCGAATTAGGTTGTATTCAAGTACAATGCTGTAGACACAAAGTAATTAATGGTTCTAGGGCTATGATGAGACAGCAGCATGACTGTGAGATCCAGATGCTTTCATTGACAGAGTTAACTGATTTCCTGTACACATTGACAGTTGGCTGCCACATAAACATTTGCACCTTATGAGACATTTTAACAGCATTAAAAGATCGGCAAGTTGATGGTTGTGATATTACATGAAAGTGATCTGGGGCTGAATCTGACAAGAAATGGCCAGGTAAACCTCCAAAGCCAACAGACCATGATGAGAGAGCTCTGAAAAAGGACTGTCTAATTGGAATGCACATCAACTTTGTCTCAAATCATGCAAACCCTATGTGAGACTGTTGGGACTTAACAGTGTGCTACATGATTACCATTGTCGAGCAGTCATCCACAAGCTGTTAATGACTTTGGCAAATGCCACATGCTGATTATTATGGTATAAAGACAATATTGGACTGTAGACCAATGGGAAACTGTGCCTTGGACTGATAAGTCATGGTACACAGTTTACTAGTCTGATGGTTGTTTCTAGGTGTGTGGCAGGTGCAAGGAGAAAGAAATGTTCTGCAGTGTATTATCCCAACAATGAAGTTTGGTAGAGTCAGTGTGATGGTATTGAGCTGTTTCTTATGGTTTAGCTTGGGCCTCTTAGTAATTTTGGCAATACCCAGAATGCTAAGATCTAACTAGTTGTCCTAGGCAGTTATGCATTACCAACACTGTGGCAGTACTTTGGGAAAGGTCCATACTTATATCAGCAGGACAGCGCACCAGGTCATACTACTAATGTCGTTACAGGCTGGTTTGAGGACATGGGTATTGAAAAGTTGGACTGGTCAGTCCATAGGCCTGATCTGAACCTTATAGAGAATCTTTGGGGTGAATTGGATCATCAATTATGTGGGAAGAAGATATTGCTCAAAAAACAAAATTGAACTGGTTACTGCTTGTGGAAGGCTGCATGACGGAACATGTTGGCGAACATTTACAAAAACTGGTGGACAGTACTTACTAGAGCTAAATGTTTGTTTGTTTTTATATGGAGAAATTAGATGAAAATCACAGAATAAGGAGTGTTCATGTAATAATACTGGGTTTACGTAAAAGAATGTTACAAAAGGGGAAAAATTATAACAGAAGTAATTATTCACATACCTGTGCTTTGTTGTAGACTATGTACAGATGAGAACCCCCCCCCCCCCTAACTTAATAGATTTCTATGAGAGTATCATTAGTTGCACGAACATCATCTAAACAATATTCCAGTTCATTCCAAATGTGTGTAAGAATATCTGGCATGATCATGGCTATGACATTGCTGATTCTGATTTGAAGTTCCCGAAAATCCTTCACTGGAGTGGAGTACATGATGTGTTAGTCTTATTCCCACAAGAAAAATCTAGTGGGATTAAATCTGGTGAGAGAGGCAGCCAAGAAATTGGCATCCCTCAGCCAATCCATCTGCCCAGAAACTTATCAAGAAGCTCTCTTACATAGGGAGACTAGTGTGGGGTAGCCTCATCTTGTTGGAACAGGATGTCAGGGTGCAGTTCCTGAAGCTGTAGTAAAATGAATTGTTTCAACATATCAAGATAAACAATTCTGCTTGCTGTCTTTTCAATGAAAAGGAAAGCCTGATTATCCGGTCATGCATAACACCACACTGGACATTGATTTTTGCACCGCTTATCTCATGCTCATGTACAGCATGTGACATTGGAATTGAAAACTCCATATTCGGATGTTTTGGAGGTTGATGTGGCCTGACACATGAAATTTTGCTTCATCCAAAAGCATTACAGTTTACTCTGCAGAAACGTGTTGTCAATTTTATCCAAAAGCTCTACTATAAATTCCATCCATTTAGGTTTGTCCTGTACGTATGTGGAGGAGAGTTTGTAAAATTTACACTTTTTAGTGTTGTACAGAGCACTTTGTGGGCAGTTGAATGTGGCATTTGAAGTTCCTAAGATGTCTGTCTTGTCAATATGCCTGGGTTGTTTTGAAACACTTGCCTAATGGAGTCCACCTTCTCATCAGCAACGCGTAGCCTTCCTGAGGAAAAATTCTTCGAAACACTACCGTTCACCATAAAACGATCATACTAGTTTATGTGATGTCTTGATGGTGGATTGTGCACTGAATACATTTGAACAAAATTTTGCTGCACTTGCATTGTTAATTTGATTTTGATGAACCATTTCACACACACACACAGCCTTCTGCTGCAGGGGTGATTTCATTTCTAATGGAATGTTCATCAGCTCCTTCACTTTACCATTCATCCGATACATGCAGCGTCATCTGTTAACACTAATAACTCCCATTCCAGCAAAAAAACAAAACAAAAAAAACACTATAGCTCTTTTTTTTTTGTGACATTTCATGTATGTGCTGTAAACTGAAAATTCATAGATATTTTTATATTGATTATGTATTTGTGTATAATATTTTATTTACATTAAGATCTTTGGGATGAACATCTTTATCATATTGTTAGATTACAATAGCAAGAGTTCATGTAGTGGATTTTGCTCACTTGTCCATGGTCAACAGATTTCCGAGTGATCAACATTGTAGGATGTTGCTACCAAACTTCTCAGAAACTTTGAAGCTAAACAAAATGCATAAGTTACTGTTATTTACCTGCAGAACTATCTTTAAAATTCATTGGGATCTATGGAAACAAGTCAGCTGATGCTCTTTAGAGGTCAGTTTGCTCTGGCTTTATCACTGTAGCACTGGAACTTAACCTATTCTTCAGGAGCACATTAAGTGTACATGGCAGTAGGCACACAACAAGGAATTTTTTCTGAGGGTTTATGATATAGATGAAATCTAAATGAAAAGTGTCATTGCATGCAATATCAATATATTATCTTTGAGGGGAGTGAATTTTTGCACCCCAATTAGTATCACTAGACATTTAATTGGTATCAAAAATAAGTATCATTGTTGAGTGAAATGAAGTACAGAAATTATAATAGAAATTTATAATCAAAAGATGAAATAATTCATTCCATTATGAATTATCAGATGAAAATAATACAAGCACTTTATCATTAAGATAACTACACTGCTGGCCACCCAAAATGCAACACCAAGAAGGACACGAGATATCAAAGCCAGATTTACTGGACACATAACAACAGATACAAAGATGAAACGATTGAGATTACAGGCCCGTGCGACTTGTGGAACACGCAGTCATCAATAGTTCGTGTGACCCCCATGGCTGGCAATAACGGCCGCTACATGCCGTGGCATCGAACGAAAGAGGCTTTGGATGTGGGCTTGGGGTATGTCGGTCCAGGCTGCTTCCATACGTTGCCACAGTTCATCAGGCATAGCTGCGGGTGGTGCTTGCTGGGCCACTCACTCTGTTGCCGATCAGCGACCAGAAGTGTTCGATGGGCGACATATCGGGAGAACAGGCGAGCCACGGCAGCAGTGATACCTGGTGGGCCATGAAGAATTGTTGCACTATGCGTGCCACGTGCGGGTGTGCATTGTCCTGTTGAAACGTGGCAGCTGGCAAGTCCTGCAGGTAAGGGAGGACTACAGGCTCCAAAACGTCGGAGATGTAGCGGTGGCTGTTGAGTGTACCGGCGATGCATAGAGGGGTGCGGGTGTCATATCCAATTGCGCCCCAAACCATAACGCCAGGCAACTGACCAGAATGGCGAGGCATAATGCAGGCGTCATACAGTCTCTCACCGTGGTGCCGCCATAATCGAAGCAATGGGCGCCTTGCAACAAGTCCCCGCTCCTGCAGACGACGTCGAACGGTATGTGCTGACACAGGTTGTTGCGCAACACACCCTAATTCCTGCGCTAACGTTTGTGATGTGGCAGTGCGAGCCATCAATGCCCGCCGCACAACATGCCGGGGCTCTCATTCGGTGGTGTGCCGCGGCTGCGGCAATCGCTCACGTCGGTCCGTCCATCCCTCCTGCACCCACCGTATCCATACTCACCTCACTGTGGCTGGATGTCGTCCCACACGGGGCCGATGTCTCGGTACGATAAACCACTGTCACGATAAGCCCTATTCGTCCTCTGTCGAACTCCGAAACGTGCTGGAATGACTGCCGTATTCTGCGACGATTCATCGGGAAGCTTCCCATGCACAGGTCTGGCAGCACAACACACTTTCACTACTTACACCCCACCTTCTTTGCACCCTTCTTTATAGTGCTTCTCGGTGGCGTGCCGAGCGCACATGATTTGCATATGCCCTGCAATGCTAATCGTTCGCATGCCCTCTCGTGGGCGATGCATGCTGCGAATTTCAGGCCAATCGGATGCTCCCTTCTTGGTGTTGCATTTTGGGTGGCCAGCAGTGTATAATATAAAGGCAATACACTGAAAAAATGTATTTTGTCTGGGATATCTCCTGTATGAATGGCCAATGATGACTGCATTTTATTTTTATTGTTCAGGTGGTATGTTTCACTGAATGCTCAGTTACTTCTAGTAAAGGGAATGCTGGTCATGGACTTGGAAGCTTGACTGCAGATATCCACTTTGCCAGATGAATTTAGTACTAAGTAGCTGGGAACAGAAAATCCTAAAATCTCTTCATCCTACCCTACCCTTGGAGGTTGGACCATAGTGGGTTAGTACATATTGGGGTAGGGGGTCATACCATTCCTGACCCTGGTTAGATGGCTTCACAAGGATAATGTTATGCCCCAGGCACCAGACTATTGAATAAAAATAACTTCGTGAATTTAGATGTTAGGCATTAGCCAATGCCTCTGAGGTAAACATTAGAATTTTGCATAATTATTTGTGAATTCTTTATTTCCAAAATCTTATTTATTGGCAAAGAGAATTTAGCCAATAAAAACCAAGAAATTCCTCTGACACTCATAAATTATATTCATGCAACTTTAGGACTGGCATGAGACAAGACGTTTAATCAATTGAAATAAAATAGATAATGATAATAATGAAGATGTCTATATACAGAGAAAGAAGGAGGGGCATCAAATAAACTCGCTCCTTTTGGGATAGCTCGTAGGCTGAATTTATCGTTAAAGTTCAACGATTATTCATTGGCATATACTGTCCAGCTTTAGTTCTCAGCCGATGAAAGTCTATTGACTGACCCGAGCCAATTTACTCTCCAACTGACATGCATAAGAAAATACACCACTTACAGATATGCAGCTTTTCCTGTTAGGTATATCCATGTTTGATGCACTCAGTTATTTTGCTCTGAAGTGCACCTGTGTGACGGCACACCCATTTCAAAGTGCATTATGACTGATGGAAAGGGGAGTTGAACCCCATCTCCCACTTACTCTCGTGCACACACCTTTCTACGTTTACCTGTATGATGCCACGTGTGCATCTAGAAAACGGAAGTTAGACAAACTGCAGATTTAATCTGTAATCGTAATTTTTTTCTCACGATATTTCCTCTGCTCAGTGTTATTGTAAAAATATAATTTTGTTTGATAACTGATTGTGTTTCAGCTTGAAAATGGTGGGAAAATTTCTGAAAACGGAAGTCTGACGGAGCGAAGATTTTTCCATAATCAATTTTTTTTTTTTTTTTTTTTGCACTGTTCCCACTGTCCTGAATTATTGTTAAATGTTATTTTCCCACCATAGATAGTTGCAAAGTGAAAAACTGGATACTCTGCATATCAGAAGAATGGTTGAATCAACCAAGTTTCAATTATGTGAACTCTTAACATCTCTTACATAGTATTCAAGAAGATTTATCTGTCTATCTATATATATTTATATTTCCTTTTTTTATTGCAAAGTTTAAGAATTTGTAGCACTTTAGTATTGCTATCCAGGTTTAAATTCTCTCTTAGGCGACTAGGTAACTTGGCAATGTGTTATTGCTGAACATTATATCTGATTCATTAAGTCACTCTTACAACTTGAATTTTCTATAATTATCTTCTTTCTGTTTATTAGTAACAGATGAAGAGCATGGGTTGGGCCAGGAAAGTTGTAGATGCATGCTAAAATGTTAACTAAAGCTTCGTCATACAACTCTGTGGAGGTTATGACATATATATATATATATTTTAATTTTTTGGTGGGCTTATTACTTGCATCTATGGCTTTGCAGAAACCCATTTCCAAATAGGTCTTTGTGGAAGTAAGAAAATGCAGAGTTTTGCTGGTCCTTGATAAAGCCAAGGCTCGGTATTCTCGACACTTTCTACATTCTGTTTTTCTTTTTTTTTCTCTTTTTACTCACACCGGTCAATATATTACCTTTTCTATGTTGTACTTGGTGTGAGTCAAAATTTTTTTTTGCTTCAGTCTCTTAATAGAATGTGAATTCTGAATTTTCATAACTGCTATGTTGCGCGTTTTGATCTTCGGGTTTTTTTTGCAACTTTCGTTTTAAATTCTTGAGTGTTATTCTTATGTTTTCGGCTCTGATCTTAAGTATATATATATATATATATACAATCATCATTATCAACCATTATCATTCTACTGCTGGACGAAGGTCTTCCCAAGTTTCTTCCACAACGGTCTGTCTTGTGCCAGTCTTCTCCATGTCACTCCTGCATACTTTCAAATTTCATCCACCCATCTCCCATGTGGTCTTCTTCTTGGTCTTTTCCTGTCCCTTGGAATCCAATCTAAAATTTTGACTGTCCATCGATGATCTGTCCTTCTGGCAGTATGTCCAGCTCATTGCCATTTCAGGGATTTAACTCTGATCATGATGTCTTCCACTCTTGTCATTTTTCGGATCCACGAGTTCCTCTTCTTATCTCTCCTGGTTACACCAAGCATGCACCTCTCCATGCATCTTTGAGTTGTCTGCAGCCTTTGTATGTCTCTTTTAGCTAAGGTCCACGTCTCTGCACCATACGTAAGCACTGGAAGGATGCATTGATCAAACACTTTTCTTTTAAGACATAATGGCATATTGCCCTTGAAAATTACGCTGTTTCTTCCGAAAGCTCTCCAGGCAAGTTTTATACGCCGATTAATTTCTTCATCAATGTGAGCCTAACTTGATATCTGCTGTCCAAGATAAATGTACGTGTCTGTCATCTCCAGCTTTTCTCCGTCAATCAATAAATCTTCATTTCTTGTAAAAGCATTGAACATCACTTTTGTCTTCTGAAAGTTCATTTTTAATCCCACTTATTTACTCTTGTCAGCAAGTTCCTGGATCATACTCTGCAGCTCTGATGGGGTAGTTGCAAAAATGACTACGTCATCAGCAAAACGAAGGTGGGTTAGATAATCTCCATTAATCTTTATCCCCTTGTTTTCCCAGCTCAGCGACTGAAAGACACCCTCCAATGTGGCATTAAAGAGCTTCGGAGATATGGTGTCACCTTGTCTCACTCCTTTTCCAATTTTTATGTGTGTTGTATTTTCAAACAGCCGAATCTTTGCACTTGCATTTTCATAGATGTTATTAATAATATTAATGTATGCATCTTCAATACCGCAGGATTTCAGGGCCATTGTAACTGCTGATGGTTTCACCGAATCAAAGGCTTTTTCATAATCGATAAAAGCTATGCACAATGGAAGTTCATATTCCCTCGCTCTTTTAATTAGTTCTCTCAGTACGTGGATATGATCTAGAGTGCTGTAGCCACTCCTGAATCCAGCTTGTTCTCTCGGTTAAGCCATGTCCAGTGTTACCTTCAAGCGGTGTGAAAGAACTTTAGTGAAGATTTTATAAACCACTGATAGGAGGCTGATAGGTCTGTAGTTCCCAAGATCCTCAATGCCACCTTTTTTATGCAGCAGGATCATTGTAGCGGTGTTCCAATCCTCAGGAATCTTCCCTTCATTAAGGTATCAAGTGAAAATTTGGGCGAGTACTGTTTCGATTTCTCCACTTGCTTCTTGTATGATGTCTACAGTAATTCCATCTTCTCCTGAAGCTTTTCCCCGCTTCATGTTCTTGATTGCATGTGCAACTTCTGCTGGGAGGACTGGAAGAACTCTGGTACTGGTACCTTTCATGATGTCTGAAGTACATGTATCATCCCTTTCATATAATTTGGAGTAGAAATCTTTCACTCTTGTCAAAATTTCGCCTCTATTTCTTGTTACAGAACCATCTTCTTTTCTCAGTGCCATAATCTGTTTTCTTCCCTTACTGAGATGTCCTTTTGCTATCTTTAGGCTTTGGTTGTTTTCAATTGCTTTCCTCACTAGTTCACAGTTGAATTTCCTTACGTCTTCAGTGATACTTTTTCGTACTGTCTTGAATAGCTCGATATATTCCTCTTTGGAAGTCACATCTTCTTTAGTTGTCCTCATCTCTCTTCTTTTTTGCATCAACATTTTGGTTTTTTCTGATAATTTGTTCACGTGCAACTTGTTCTTAGACCCAGCTAATTTTGTTGCTGTTTCCATAAGAGCTTTGGTTACTTTTCTGTTAACTTCAGAAATATCCACTTCTTCCGATGTTAGGCCTTCTAAAGCAGAGAATCTGTTCTTCAGTTCCAACTTGAAGGTATTATGGTGTTTTTTAAGGTTGGTTATGTCAATACATTTTGTTTGTCTTATGAGCTTGCCACGTTCAAGTTTAGTGTTGAGGTGCATCTTACATCTCACCAATCTATGGTCACTACCTGTGTTGAACTTGTTTAGCATAACTGCAGTCTTCTATGACGAATTTTTTGTTACACATAATAAAATCAATTTCACTTGTCGTCCCATTTGGATGTCTCCATGTCCATTTCCTGTGTGGCTTTTTCTTGAAAAAGGAGTTCAAGATGAAAAAACTTCTGCCTCTGCAAACTCAACGAGAGTATTTCCACGCTGGTTTCTGTTGCTGTGACCGAATTTACCTATTGAAGTTTCTTCATTCTGTTGGAGTTGCCCTATTTTTGCATTGAAATCTCCCATAATTATCTTCAAGTGCTGCTTACCTTTATTATTTAGATGACGAATTTCCTCATAAAATTCTTCAATTTCTTCTTCAGGATGACTTGTGGTGGGTGCATAAGTTTGAATAATCTGAGCCTGGTATCTTCTCGAGAGTTGGATAACGAGTCGTGCAGCTCTGTCAGAGGAACTTTCAACTTCTACAACTTTATCCTTCAGTTTCTTGTTTATTATAAATCCAACACCACTAGTTCTGCCAGTATCTGTCCCACAATAGTAGAAGAGATGTCCACTTTTCAGTTCAATGAGATCTCCTTTTCTCCTTACCTCACTTAGCCCGACGATGTCCCACTTGATCTTTTGTAGTTCCTCTTCCAATTCGAGAAACCTTGAATCAGAAGATAGGGAGCGTCCATTATACGTAGCCAAGGTCAGCATCAGATGGCAGCCTAGTCCGGTCCTCTGGGGATTCTTAGCATCCTCTGCCTTCATATAGCACTGGCCGCTGCCTTGGCCAGGTACATTCCAGCTGCCAGAGACTGAAGGCCAAGATTTAAGTTGTGGAGTCATTTTGGAGGGGTTTGGCCATAACTCACCACGCTGGCCAAGCAGGTTGGTGAGTGTGGGATAGCATTTCCTCTAATCCTGATGGTATAGTTATACCGCTATTGGCGGTCATCAGAGCCCCTTTAGTGGGAACAGGATGCACCACGAGAAGGCGGGGTTGACACTTGTCAAGGAGAGGCTGTGATGTTATGCATCACCTGACTTTACATCCCATATATAATATATATATATATAATTTTTTTTATCAAAGCTGAAGGGAAACTTGTTCAAAAATAATAAATTAGTTGACCCTTGTAATACTAAACTTGTGCATCACAATGCCCAGTGAAGGTTTATTTTATCTTTTGTGATTGAGATAGACTGTAGATTTCCTTCCATAATGGAACTCTTTTTGAAGTTTGAGTGTGTGGAATCTGAATCTGTGAAGCAACACACACACACAAGTTTTGGTACAGTCTTTCAAACACCTGGCAGACCAGTTTTCTTTTTTGTTTTTGTTTTTGAAAATTAATGAAAATGCAGTTATAAAATATTCACTATTCAAACATAGCTGTAAAAAATTAAGAGTATATGTTCCAAAGTTTTCTAAGTGTTCTATAAGCAAACATCTGCACACATTTCCATTAGTGTCAAAAGGTTGTTCTGCAAGTAAGTCTTGTGGTGTGTTTAACAAATGTACCAAGTGAACATGGCTTTAGCACACAAAATAGAATTCAGTCAACATTTAGGGATTCACTGAGCAACAAAAATCTTAATGCATATTTCTGAAATTGGGCCAGATAAACCCTCAGAAATAAAACAACAGAAGATCAAAGCTTGCTAACTTTGGCAAGGAACGAAAGACAGAAATATGTATACTTCAGGTGCAATTTTATGATATCAATGTACTGCAAAACAAACAACTCTAGTTTTGTAAAACAAATCATGAATTTGTGTTACATTGAATGTAGTAATTTTTTATATGATTCACCTGTTTGTTTTAAAAACCAAGTATAGATTATATTGTTTGATAAATTACTGTTTTCTTTTTTTTTTTTTTTATTGGAGGTTTAACGACCACCGTGAGCAACTCAATGGGCTATAAGCAGTCGCCGTCCCTAATTTAGGGTCACTGGTTCCAGGGAAGGGAGAGAGCCAGTGCCGTAAGACAAACACAACATCCATGCCTGACCGGGATTCGAACCCGGACCCCTTAAGGACGAATGATCAGAGGCCAACGCCTTAGACCACTGCGCCACCGGGGCGGCAAATTACTGTTTTCCCAGAGTCTTTTAATATTATTAAGTCACATATTCAAAACTCCCCACCTGAAATTTTCAATCCCCTCCATTTACAAACACAAGTGGGGAGACTCCTTTCCATTTCAAATTTGAATTTTAAGCCCTGGTAAAAGTGATTCACTTTGCATCACCAGTCATCTATCCTAGCAATTTGAGGCTGCAATAGTTATCTGAGGAAGGCTGCTCTGTAGCTCCACTTCAATATCCCAGCATCAACCAGATTCACTATTGGCCAGAATTTCAGGTTGCTACTGCTGCAGTGTCAGAAGCTGCCTAACAACGACAGCTTTTTGAAGAAAAATTGCTTCACATTTCTCCAGCCTTACGTGCAACCATGCAGCAGGAAAGGGAGTCTCTAATTCCAATTTCCTCATGGTAACATCAATCACTCGGCAAGCTCATGGCTCAGCTGGCTAACTTTTTCAGACAGAAGCATTTCTTCTGTTGCAAAACACTGAGCTGGATCAATCCAGCTCTCTTCATGGACTTGTATCGGACTACTCTTTTTCTATAGTTCACATTTTTGCCAGAGTTCCTTTCTCTTTTCCTAGGGGATCTGCCTTAACTCTCTTGTCAATTTTAACTGCTTTAAAAGCATTCAGCATGATGTGAGAATGTTAAAAATGCACAACTCTGTGCTCAGAATAAATGGTAATTAGCTCGCGTATAAGTAGGCAAACTCATAACTAACTGACATTTTTTGTCTTGCCGAGATTCAGCATCAAGAACGCCATAAATTTCCCAGTTAGCTGACAGTAACTGTTTCCGAAACATGTGGAAAAAGGCGATTTCAACCACTTCGGAACAAGACTTCCCATCACGTGAACAAAATGCATGGAGCTGCCATGCGTTCCCCCTACCAAACAACTCTTGCTTCCCTCTCAAGAAAGAGCAACCATTACAACCCTTTCTTTCTGTTCTTATCACTTTCCTTACGCCAAGGATAACCACTAGCTGTTCATTTTTAACCAACAATTAACACTGTCTTCACCTCGTACAAATCTAATGTTCTGAACTCTATTAGGTCACCCAAAATTTGTAATGAGTTTCTCTCACTTTTTGTCTCAATGGGATATATGGACAGTGGACAAAATTGAGTAATTGTGTCATCTGTGCTCTAGAGTCAGGTTACAGATAAAAAATCCTGACCGTGTGGGATCACAAAACATTTCCAATTTTGTTTTAGGAGTGCTTAGAGAGGAAAATGGAATCAAATTGAGACATAGACATGGCAAATATACCATTTTATCAGAAATGCAGATAGCAAAATAGCACTGATAATGTGCACTCTAAAAAGAACTGGAGGAGCTTTTAACCTTTAAAAACTATCCTGGCTGTGCTCTTGTATGACAGGTTTTGTGGGACCAGCAGGTGGAAATAAGGTTCCATTATTTCAAGCCAGTTCTTGGGCTTTGGTCCTCAGGCTTATGGAGAGGAAGTTGTCTTGGCACATCTCCACATCGGATGGTATTCCTACCTGCTGATTCACAGCAGTTAGGAATGCCGTCCAATGGTTATTTTACTTTCTGCTTGTCAATTACACATTCTGCCTAATTTCTTTTCTATTTCATTTTCTTATCACTCACAGTTCCCAGCTTGGAAACTATCTTCCCTAACCTCCTCTCTTGTCTCCAAAAACCCTCTGTCAAAAACTTTCCTGTGTCCTACTGCCTTCCTGGTATGATCTCCTCTTCTCCTTCTGTCTCAACCCTTAGCTAAAAGAAAGAGCTTCCACTGCTCCAAGTGCAAGACAATCATTTAGCCCTCTTGCAGCACCTTTAGATTACAATCTACTAATTCTTATGGCCTTCCTGACAGATAACATTTTAAAGGCACTATTTCACATGCTGACCGAAAAAGAGATCAACTGGTGAAATTCCTTACTATTCTTGAAAATCTAAGATTTCTTAAAAATGCAGTATTTTATAATTTTTTAAATTAATTTAGTGTTTTAGAAAATGCAATTTTTGGTAGTGAAAGTCAGAGAATAAAGTGCCTAAAATTCAATCAAGTAAGAAAGTCTTAAAGCTTTCTATCTCCTGGAAGACTGCTTGCATTCATTTCTGTCACACGCAGGGATTCCATCCAGACCCAAGCTATGTTTGGTTTCCAGTACTTTCAACGATGCACATATGAAACATCAGAAGGTTGCCACTGTAAAAGCTTTCACCATAATAAAAGTTTTCTGAAGTGTGTCTTAGGAAACACATAGGGTGTCAGTACTTCAAATATACCATTTTTTCATTTGGTTGAAACTGGATTATGGGTATGTGGTACTCACTGGTGGGTGCTCTGGCCTCTGGACAATGTGTATCATTAAGCTTTACATTTTTGTATGCTGCTTTTTGTTCTGTGCCCGCCCTGTATGTCAGATTGAATGAACTGCCATTGGTTTTGCATTGATTGAAGTTATGTTCACTACCAGATTAACTGATATGATTTAGTTTTTAACCCTCAGGGTGCTTAACTTTTTGAAAATCGGTCCTTGTGAATTCCAACTTCTGGGCTTATGTCTTCTGTAGTGTAGCATAAGATGCAGAAATAGATTTGTTGATTGGAATGATCAAAGGTTTTAAGGAGCTTCCATATACTCTCTTGATGTCTAAGCTGATACTTCTTTTTCTGTTTCCCCAATCCTCTGTTTTTTGCACCTAAATTCATGTACCAGCAGTTCTATGCTGGGTATTGTTTTCTCTACTCCCAATTTTTTCTGATATTCATGAATGGTTCCAAAGTCAGGTAGAGTAATGTGTTCCACTGTTGTCTGTACTTCATCTTTTCCTCTAAAAATTTCATTGGTGTTCTATAATTTATCTGGATTTCTTGAGTGTTTTGTGGACCCTCTGCTGTGAAGTGGATGTCAACCATTCTCTGCTTGTATCATGTGAGTTTACTTCATTCTTTAGAGTTCTGTGTGACATTGGCGAAAAGACCCCAACTCACTGGGTTTTGTTCCAGAATCCTTAGGTTGAATGACCAACTGGAACCCTCAGCTGTGGGCTAATCCCCCACACTGATGTGCTTACCTGATTAAAAAGACAAAAAGAAATATTAAGAATGACTCAAGTGTGGTATATGGTGGACCTACCACACTTGAGAAGGACGGTCCACCACGGAATCGACCTGGATTTTCTAAACGGCGTATGAGAAAGCGATCTCGGCTGAGTGAATGTAAGATTGGTGTATGGAATACTAGAGGTATAAATGGCAAGATGAGTGAGGTGATTGAGGAGATGAATAAGTATAGACTGGATGTGCTGTGTGTAAGTGAAACCAAAAAGAAGGAAATTGGGGTAGAAGTGAATGGCACGGTGAGTGTGTGGTCTGGAGTATTGGATAATATGAGAGGACAGGCTAGTGTAGGTGTGATTTTAAGTGAAAAGATGAAGAACAACTTGATTCACTATAGTTGCATAAGTGAGAGAATTCTCTGGATTCGTTTGAAAGTGAAACTTCAGAGAATTGTAATTGTTGTAGTGTATGCTCCTTGTGACTCGGAACCTTCTGATAAGAAAGAAGATTTCTGGAATGAGCTAAAAGCTGTTTTGAGCCAGTTTGGTGCTAAAGAAAAAGTTATAATAGCAGGGGATTTCAATGCTAGAGTAGGTGTGCAGAATGCAATTTCTGACAATGTTCTGGGTAAGTTTAATGATCCTTGTGTGAATGGTAATGGTGAAAGATTAATTGAACTCTGCATTGAGAATGATTTGTGTGTATCTAATACATTTTTCAACCACAAGTATATACACACATATACTTGGGAAAATCGTACTCTTGGTCAAAAGAGTGCGATAGATTTTGTTGTTTACGATCAGCGTTTGAAACACTTAGTTGTTGACACCCATGTGATGAGAGGTGCGGATGTTGGTTCTGATCATTACTTGGTAGTGTCACAAGTGAAACTTAATGTTGGTTGGAGGAAAAGGAATAGGAAGAGACCCAGGATAGAAAGAATAAAGGTTGATAAGCTCCTTGAAGATCATCAGCGGTATTCTGACTTACTCAGAGAACGACTGACGGATCTGAAATCTTGTGAGAGGGATGTAGAAAAGAAGTGGGAACGTTTTAAGAACTGTGTTGTTACTGCTGCTAAAGAGGTCTGTGGCACCACAATAGTGGGTAACAATAGAGGTGATGCATTATGGAATAGTGAGATTGATGAGGCAGTAAAGAAAAAGAAGGAAGCCTATTTGGGATGTTGCAAGGTAGAGTCTCTGTGGATGAATATCGCTGTAAGAAGCGTGAAGCTGCTAAGCTGGTTCGCCACAGTAAGGCAAAAGATAGGGAAGAGAAAGTGGAAAGGCATGAACTGGCTTTTTGGAAAGATAGAAAGTCCTTCTGTGGAAGTACATGAGACTCAGGAAAAATAGGGGAAACAAATTTGTAAGTTGTGTGAAGAATGAGATTGGGGAAATGATATGGGAGCCCAATGAGTTAAGTGACAGATGGGGCGAATACTTCTGTGAGCTATTAGATCAGGAGAGCAAAAATGATTCTGACACAGATGCAGATGATGTCACAATGAGGGATGAAAGCACAGGAGGGATCTCAAGAGAAGAAGTGTTTAAAGCTCTAAAATCTCTTCAGAATGGTAAGGCTCCAGGAGTTGATGGCATAACTGCAGAGATGTTGAAGTATGATGGTGACTCTATAATTAACTGGTTAACTGAAATTTGCCAGTTGTGCTGGGAGTTAGGAATGGTCCCTCACGATTGGAAGGATGCTATCATTGTTCCCTTGTATGTATAAGGGAAAAGGTGATCAGACTGAATGCAAGAACTATCGTGGTATTAGCCTACTCAGTGTGCCAGGGAAAGTGTTTGGTAAGGTTGTTATTGAAAAAGTACGGGGTCTTACATCATTGAAAGTGTGGGATGTTCAGAGTGGTTTTATGCCTGGTAAAGGCTGCACTAACCAGATTTTTGCAATACGCATGATGATTGAAAAGTATCTGGCTGTTGGGAAGAAAGTTTTCACTGCCTTCATAGATTTAGAGAAAGCTTACGACCGAGTCAATAGGACACTTTTGTGGAAGGTATTGAATGAATATGGTGTTACTGGGAATCTACTTAATAGTGTAAAAGCCATGTATGCTGGTAGTAGAGCATGTGTACGAGTGAATGGTGTTTTATCAATATGGTTTTCCATTGGTGCAGGAATTAGACAAGGTTGTGTAATGTCACCATGGCTGTTTAATATATTTATGGGTGCATGCATGCATGAGGCCAAAATAGATAATACTGGTTTATGTCTTGGTGATATCCGTGTGTGCAGATTGCTGTATGCTGATGACACTGTCCTGTTGGCAGAGAGCAAAAGTGAGTTGCAGAGTATGTTGACTCGGATGCACGAAGTTTGCATGAAATTCAAACTGAGTATAAATAAGGGAAAAACCAAAGTTATGGTGTTTGAGAGAGGAATGGGTAGCACTGAATGTAATGTAAGTATAAATGGCACTGTGATTGACCAGGTGAGTGAGTTTGTGTATTTAAGAAGCATGTTTGACAGAGAGAACAAGTTGGATGGTGAAATCGGTAGGCGAGTGAATTCTTCTTTGAAAGTCATAGCTGCTCTGGGAGGTTTTCACAGGAATGATGGGTTCTCTAGAGAGTCCCGCATGGCTGTGTATGAAACATTAATTGTTCCTACTCTGATGTATGGCAGTGAAACCTGGGTACTGCAGAAGAAACATAGGAGTCGTTTGTGTGCGGGAGAAATGCGTTACTTACGTGGGGTTTGTGGCAAGACACGATCTGATTGTGTGAGGAATGAAGATGTATTGCAGTTGTGTGATGTAAAGCAAAATGTTGTTAGCAAGGTGGAGACCAATATGCTTCGGTGGTTTGGCCATGTTGAAAGAATGAGTGATGAAATGCTTCCTAAGAAAATCTTTTCAGCCCAAGTGGCAGGAAGGAAAGGCAGAGGAAGGCCAAGGAAGACGGGTGGATCAGATTCAGGAGTGTCTGCATGAGAAAAAGATTATGAGTATGAAGTATAAAAGATCTTGTGTACGGCGTGTAATGGATATCAGTGAAGCACGAGTTGTATGTCAAGATCGCTGTAAATGGCGAAGTTTGATACGACAACAATAAGTAAAAGTATCTGGAAGTTTGTATTTCTTTTTGGAGCTAACCTCTGAATCTCAGAGAACAGCTTAGTGATATGTATGTATGTATGTTGGAATCTAGCTAAACAAGTTGGCTGCTGCTAAGTCCATATCCTCATCGGTAGTCACTGCCTTGCCATTGTACCACAGTAACTTATGCTTTGTTGTTTGTTAGCATGTTAAGTGTGTGTGACAGGTTTTATGGGACCAACAGGCAAAAACCAAACTGTGGTACATTGTTAAGCCAGTTCTTAAACTCTTCAAGCTTTCACCAAAACTGTAGAGAGGGAAGTTGTACAATACCTGCACATCTCAGCATTGGACAGTGCTATTTCACTTTGTGATTCACTGCTGACAGTTTTCGCGTGCATGTGTGTGTGCGCGTGCATGTTTATTGTGTTTATTGTATTTATTGTGAAGTTTGTTTCCTTCTTTTGCCAACTATACAAGATAGCTTGGAACCCCTGGATCACCTTTTTAAATGATTGGTGAGATATGTCTTCAGTGCTGTCTTTTTCATGTTTCATTGGTACCTTTTAGTTTGTGTTTTTGTATCAGCTTATTGCACCTTTTTAGGTAGTTTTTATACCCTACCTTGTGTTCGTTCTTTTGTTGTCTTTAGATGTTAATTTTTTCATTGTTGTTTCTGCAAGTAACTATAATACTTGGTGCTGGCTAACTGAACCATTTATGCCATTAAAATCTTGCCATGCACAAGGTGCCCACCCGTCCTTGAAAACCTGGAAAGTCCTTAAATTTCAAAAAAAAAATTCAAGGCCTGGAATGTCCTTGAATTTCTTTAATTAGCCTGGAATGTCCTTGAATTTCTTTAATTAGCCTGGAATGTCCTTGAATTTCTTTAATTAGCCTGGAATGTCCTTGAATTTCTTTAATTAGCCTGGAATGTCCTTGAATTTTAAAAACCCACTGCCGAAAAATTTGAATCCGAATTTCCGATCTTTTTCCTTTTTGTTATTTTTCACTTTTTTTTCTGCAATCCCCCATTGACATCGTCAGTCAAAAAGAGTAAACTTCACAGCAGCTTTGTCACTGGGAGAAAGGTTGCACTGCGGTCTGACGGGGTGTTAAGTAGGTCAAGATTGGATCCGTGAAAAGCAGATAATGGAATTTCATATAAAATGCAGATCAATTTTGCAAAACCTTGTCAAAAAATTGCTCACTAAATGCCTGCTGCAGTATGCTCTTGTGCGGCACATGAAATGTTTAGATCCTAAATTTAATGAGTGCTGAGAAGGAATCTTGCTTAAAAAGTTTCAAGATTATTCTAGAAATTCTCGTGGATGCAAATCATCTGAAACCTGGTGTTGTTGACACTATTATGCTGCAGTTAAAGGATTTTATAAGTAGTGTTGCAGCAATAACTTCAGATTTTAAACTTTTTGATAACAATTATGAGGAATTGAGAATAGATGTGTTATTTCATGAACATTTATCCTCAATTAAAAACTATGATCTGTTGTGGGAAGTAACTGAAAAGCTGCTGTTGCTCTCGCATGGACAGGCATCAGTGGAGAGAGGATTCTCCATTAATAAGGAACTAATAATTGACAATATGAAGGAAAACTCTATTGTTTCACAAAAAATAATATATGACCATCTAAGTAACATTGGTGGCATGGAAAAGGTAGAGTTTTCAAAATTGCTTCTGACTCAATGTCAGATGTGCTAGGCAAAGATATATAATAAATTTAGAAGAAAAAGCTCGGGACAAGGCTAATTCTGCTGTAGCCCAAAAGAGAAAACAAATACTGGATGAAATAGAAAGTATGAAAAACAGAAAATCATGTGTAGAAAATGAAGTATTAGATTTATTAAAATCAGCAGATGACTTGGCAACAAAAGCAAAATATACTCATAATTTTAACTGCATTGTTAAATCAAATAGCTTTAGAAAGACAGCTCAAGACAAACAATCATTGATAAAAGAAATAGATTTTGAACGCAAGAAAAAAATGGATTTAGTAAGTAATTGTGAATAAATTATTCACCCATTTGCTTGCTATTTTTTAATATACTTGTTAAATTTATCATTGTTAAAATATAATTAATGTAGTGTTAAAAGTACTAACATTTGAGTAGAAAAAATTCTAATTATTTAAAAATTGATTACAGTATTTTCATTTGTTAAATATTTTCACCTGAAGAAAGTTTGTCATTCAGTAAAGAACTTTTTGCAAAATTTGAAGATGCATTGTTGCTAAGATTTTTTTTTATAATTGGCTACGAATTACAAGTACTGTTAATGAGTATCATAATACAACACACCTAATTATTGATATGTAATATATTCATTGCGGTTTAGGACATTGAAAAATTCATCCTTAAAATTTTGCCTGAAGGTCCTTGAATGGCCTTGAATTTTTTCCCTGAAAAAGAGTGGGCACCCTGCATGCAACTAACATCTTCCACGTGGATTTCAGTCGTTGACAGCACTTCTGTGCCAAAAAAAAAAAAAAAAAAAAAAAAAAATACTGTGCCCAGGGTTGGCAAGGTAATTTACTAGTTACATATTTTACATAAATTATGCGTAATATACAGGTAATTTACTTGGCGCAGAAAACCAGTTTTTTACGCAGACGTAAAAACTAATTTTCTTTCATGTGTGCATAAATAATATAATATAAAAACCACTTTAATTATATTACATTTGAAACTTAAAATTTCTTGTATATTTCACTACGAAATCATTATTCTCTTTAAGAATGTTCATACAGCTCAGCCACCTATTAACAGATTTCTTTTTAGAAATTATAATGTATCTGTTCTTTCTTGTATATTAAAAATGGAGAAAATAATCTACCTCTTGCATATTGATAAAAAGCACAATGTATATTAAATAGAATTCAGGATTTTATTAACAGCTTCAAATTCGTCGAGTGTATTTTCATATTTATCTAATTCTATAAAATAAACAATTTTATGTTCAGTTTGTTCACCAAAGATAACATTTTGACATGAATGCCTATGGCATGTCTATAATGCAAAATATTGTACATTTTCATTTAATAATATTTGTGTTTGACATGCTATCCAAGTGTACACTTCAAAATCATAATTTTACTCTTTTAAAATTCTAAATGTTTTTCATATTGATTGTGCTATATTTATACCCTTAAAGGAAAAATCTGCAGATTTGACAAAACATTAAACTACTTGTTTTAAATGTAACTCTTTAAATGTTTATAATTGTCACTCTCAGTTCTCACACATTCTTAATCACACTAATAATCCTCACTGGTATGATCTTGTAACTTAAGAGTATAATATATTTGAATAATATATTTGAACCAATTTCTTCGAACTTTCGAAGCTGAGTCGGTTTCTTGTAGTATTATGGACAAAAGACCATTTGGAGAAAAGTCTTTCAAGTTGGGCTGAAGATGCTGGGATGTTGATTAACTTCAAAACAATTGCTGACAACTCCTTATACTGCCGACTGGCGAAAGTACCAGAATGTCCGTGGTGATTTAACACCCTTCTTCATAAGCACTCCAAACTCATTTTAATTGTTCCTATCATCTCGTTTCATTTTAAACTACACCGCGGCGTGGCTCCTGACTTCCTTTACCGAACATAATATTTTAAAGTGGGTCCCACACTAATTATCATAAAGAAAAGGATTTCCCCGTGTGAATATAAAGGCTAGGAAAAAAAACAATATGACGTGATACTGATGTGTATATGGTATCCTGGTGGTATGTCACGTAGACGTGGCAGTTTGCATTGTTCCAATAAGATCATATAAAAATACCGAAGGGTATGTTGGTTTTTAAAGGATCTGTTTTTTGTGGTATTCATATATAGCAAGCTAATTAACAGCACAAAGCCATGTTTTTTTGTTTTTTTTATTACGCATTTTACAAGTTTTTTACATTTTCTATGTATTTTATGCGTAATTTACGTGTCACGTAGAAAACCTTTTTTACTCGTAATTGCACAACCCTGACTGTGCCATATGAATGCAATGGATCGCTGGTTATTGAAGGAGCAATATCGAGTCCAGTGCAATTAAATAAATAAATATAATTTTAAAAGTTATATTTTTCTTCAACCACATCAACCAAATTTTCTAGACAGTTTTTATTGGAAAGGTAATTTAATCATTTTTATTTGGTCTCTCGCTATGTTCACAAATACAATCTCTCCACCATAAATTGATAGCAGTGGACGTGTCAAAATTTTCAAGCAGTACTTACCTTGGCTTACTTTATTTAATTTGCTGTATTTTGTAGTCATTCTTTGCATGAGCATTGTCTTGTCATCAAGAACATTGCCCACAATGCTTGCATTCTCTTAACTTCTGCATTACTTGACATAACAATCAGCACTATTTCAACAATTTGTGCTATGACCTTCATGTATTAAAAATTGCTTGTTTTTAGTTTCTCTAGCAGTTTTTGATGGTCAAAAAAGTGTTCTGACATTATGTTTCGAAGTGCTTCCATTCTGCTAATTTTTCTTTTCATTCCATTTATTTTTGGTTAGGTTATTCTTGCCAAAATGAAAACTAGCTGTATAGCTTTCAAAAATGAATTTGATATCTTATAGCAGAATCATTTTGTGGTACAGCTGAGATTGGGTTAAATGTGATACCAACCTGGTCACTTTATTTTACAACTATCAATGCTTCCTGACCACTAACAGAAAATATTCAGTAATTTCCTGCATTGTTCTAATAAATATTACATTAAAAACATTGATAAACCTTCACAAGTGTTGAAAAAATAGTCATGACGAAATAAGAACACTTGCAGAGTATCCTGATTCCATCTGATTCTGTCCGATTTTCGAACCCAGTGTTAGGTTTTTTTTTTTTTTTTTTTCAGAAAACGTTCAGTTTCGGTATAATTTTAAATTATTTGTCATTTTTCCAGTTTGCCCACCACAGACCTTACAAACAGTACGAATTCCCCAGTCACTACGAAAATCGTCGATCGCTGCGGAGTACAGGAAACGTCGAATATACCACGGAAATAAAAAATCTGGTTGTCTGGTTTTTTTTTCCCCTTCAGAAAACGTTGTTTTAATAAAATTTTAATGATTTGTAATTTTTTCCTGTTTCCCCACCTCAGATCTTCCAAATGCTACGAATTCTCCATAGTCACTGCGGAAATCGTCGATCGCTACGGAATACAGGAAACATCCATTATACTACGGAAATAAAAAATTCATTTACAACTAAAAAATCTCTATGAAATAATGTTATTTAACATTTGTTCAGAATTTATTTTCATGTTTTCAAAATTCTAGCTTTCATCAAACATTTTAGGGACTGTTTATTGGATGTTTTTAATGTCGCGACATTCCTTCGGTATAATTTGGGCATCTTCGTGCCGTTCGTCGCCTGAAAATGATTATTTTAGCACGGATGAAAATTTTCCGTAGTTTTCTGAATTTCGAAGTTTTCTTACCCCAAGACGCGCTTTTTTTTCACGTTCTGGTTATATTCTTATTTGTTATATTTTGTCTGATATGTTTCTCGTTTTTAAAATCTTCAGTAATGGTGAAAAAGAACAACTTCGTATTTTAAAAGTTTTTTTTAGTAAAGCGCAGTTTTTGTTATTTCTAACAGCCTGTTCTTCAAAACCAATCAATACGGAAAGTATTTTTTCTTTTCCAATTTTTTAAAGCTAAATTAAATTTCTAAATCGGTACTTATTCCGCCCGTGATGGAATCTGCCTTTTCCATGACCCGTAAAATGACTATCACGGCAGAGTGAACAATACAGTACTGATTTTTAATATTTAATTTTGCTGAAAAGCTTGTGTTTACCCATTCCTTAGTAACATTTTACTGTATTAGGGGGCAGACAAGAGTGTTTTTTTATTATTTTGTTTAAAGCGAGCTGAAATGCGACACTACGTGGAATGAAAGACTGCGTGCGTGCAAAGGAAACTCTACTCTGCATGGAACGAAAGACGGTGCGCGGCGGCAGAAAGTGAAGTCCCGAATTTCTACCTTTGATTTCTTTTTGTAAACAAAAGGGAAAATGCTTGCCCATTTTGTTTGATGATAAGCAAAAAGTGCCAAAGCAATGGAAAATCGTGCATTTTCAGAGAAACCAAACTTTAAAAAACATGAGCTGCTGAGGACGAGTTGTGATGCCACCAGGGGCAAATTGGCCCACCGGGACATTTCCCCGGTAGACCCCTTCCGTATATTTTGTCTCTTTCTTTCTTAAAAATGTCTTCAGTTGTTTTAAACACACAACTGAACCACAAAACGTTTTTTTAAAACGAAATACACATAATGTAATTATAACAAGCGGAGGGAAAAAAACTTCTATTTTAAATTTGGGAAAAAAATCCCCTCGCCAGGCAACTGCTAGAATCCCAACTACAATAGATGGGCCGTGTGTATTTGCGAACTTCTTGGTTCACTTAGTAGCTGAGGAACGAGAATGTATGTACCGTATGTTGTGGGAGGGCGGGTGTGTGTGTGGAAGATATTCTATATATTTCCCAGGGAAGGGGGAAGGGGGGGTAGTTGATTTCACTCCCGTTGGTTATAGGAGGCATTAGTGCTGTGCTCATCGGCACAACCACATAGTAATGCTGCGAAAACATTCTCATGAGAAAGTGAGACCGATGACACTAGATAATAGGTTCCAAAAGGATCAAACAGCTCATTTGCAGGTTATTCCGAGGGAACAACCCGACATTCTCTGAAGTCAAAAACATGCCAGATTTAACCCAACCTCAAGCATTGTTCCTTTACTAAATGACCATAAAACAAAATGGAAATGCCCCACCAATATCCTAAACTGTTTTTGTGTTGGAGGGGGAAGAGATATGTTCAGTCATTTGAGTTTGAGAAACACACAAGAACAGTTTGCTTTCTCTAAGAATTAAGGCTGAAGGAAGGGCCTTGTCATAATCAGTGTCTTTCATTTTTAATAGAAAATGAACGACCCCCCCCCCCCCCCCCCGTAAAAGTGGCGCTGAGAAAAGGCGGGATAAAAAAACTACTATTAGAATCAGATGCCAAAAAAATGTGCAGAACTAAAGGATTTTTTCATGGATAATGATTCTACATTTTCGACTAAAAAAAAAAAAAAAGCGACAATAGCTTATTCAAATACAGTGAAAATAGTTGCTGCATTCAAAATGTTTCCATGGATAATATGAAATCATTCATTGATATGTCAACTTCTGCTAAAACATCTTATGCAAGTGTGGTGGAAAACAGTGTTGTATCGAAACCTGAAATATTCAAACAACCCAAGAAGGAGGACATAGAGTTATTTTTTTGAAGTCGCCTGATACAAGAAAAAAGTGTTTTAGCGCAAAAATGGGTTGAACCGCCATTGACTGAGCTATGATGAAATTTCGAGTTCCCTCTATTGCACTGTGTGTTTTGCATTTCTGAAAAATTCGGAAAAAAAAAATGCTTTTACAGAGGGCATGAATGACAGGAAACGTGTTCACCAAAGAATTTCTGAGCATGAAAATAGCAAAATGTACAATATAAGCACAGAGTATTTTTTCATGGTAAAAAGGAAGAGAATTGAATGCTTGTTTGTCTCAAAACACTTAAATTAAAAAAAGAACAAGTAAGAAAGAACTGGCAAATTCTTGAAATGGTAATCAAAGTTGTGAAAGTTTTAGGAAAGTGCAGAATGAGTTTTAGAGACAAAACATTTGAAGCTGCATATATTATACATTAGAGGATCCAGTGCTAGATCATGGTAATTTTTTGGAGTTGATATTATTTCTCAACAAGTATGACGTTACACTGAAAGAACATTTAGATAATGTTATAAGAAAAAGCAAGAAGTCTTATGACCTCGGAAATGAGAGACGTGGTGGCTTAGTAACTTTCCTGTTGAAAACTACTGTTGATTTGATAGTACAAACTATATCTTCACTGATTAAAAAATCTGAAATTGTGGAAGCGAGCATGTATTCTATGCAAATAGATACAGCTCAAGATATATTGGTTAGAGACCAGTGCTCCATAATTGTCAGATATGTGAAAAATGAACACATTTTCAAAAGGCTAATAGGCCTGGTAAAAGCAACTAACTCTACAGGGTTCAGGGACTCTTTGATCTTTTGCAAGGAGTTTTGCTCTCCAATAATTTAAAACTGGAAGACGGTATAGCAAATGGTACAGATGGGGCGGATAGCGGCTAATATGCAGGGCCAATATAATGGGTTCTCGGCATGGTTAACCAAAGCTTCACCGAATCGCATGCATGTATGGCGTTAGTCATATTTTAAACCTTGTTTTGTCTGATGCTACCAAGTCTTCAATATCAGCAGCATCACTTTTTAATTTGCTGAATTCAGTTGCTGTTTTTTTTTTTCAAAGAATGCTGCAGATGCAGGCATTTACATTGATATCATTTCAACATGAAGTTGCAAAATGTTTTGTTTTCGTTATTTAGTAAGGTGTCTTTACAAATACATAACCGCAGCATAAAAGCACATTTTGTAATTGAAACACATACGAATATATGATCACTAAATGAAGAATCTGTTCGCCACAATATTTAAAAATCTTGAAATTTCTAACTGTGATCGTCCACAATAGAAAAATTACAAAAATTGCAGTACAAATAGAAAAATTTACAATGTAAAAGTTCTGTATTTTTTTTTTTTCATTTATTTAAATTTAAAAATCATGTCTTATGCGAAGAGGATTTTTTGGTACAACTGCAACATAATTTTGGTAATAGCAGTCTCTCTCTCTCTCTCTCTCTCTCTCTCTCTCTCTCTCTCTCTCTCTCTCTTATGTGCTGGAATATCTGTTCACTTTGTTGATTTGTTGAAAATTTAACTCTCTCTCTCTCTCTCTCTCTTATGTGCTGGAATATCTGTTCACTTTGTTGATTTGTTGAAAATTTAACTCTCTCTCTCTCTCTCTCTCATATGTGCTGGAATATCTGTTCACTTTGTTGATTTGTTGAAAATTTAATAACTGGAAGCTCTCAAAGGTATGAAAATCAAGATTATTTTACAATCTATCAAACATGAAAAGGCTATATAAGAAATTTTGGTTTAACAATTTTTTAATATTCTTACTTCAGCATTCTTAAGAGAAAATTTTAAACAAATATAAATATTGAGTGTGTCCAAAATTAGAAGCTTCTCCAGTGCAATTGCATACATACCTAACTAAACTAGTGATTTTAAACCTGGTTATTTGCTCTTTCCACATCGATTAAGTGAGTTTGCCACAATATTTAAATATCTTGAAATTTTGCAAAAGTGTAGTCGACAACAGAAAAATTGCAGTACAATTTTTCTGCATTAAAATCTTGGCATGGCCAATGAAAATTTTTCTGCAACACTCACTTCAATTTAAGGATGAACGGGTGTGTACTCCCCCCCCCCCCAGTACTATGCTTGCCACTGTTTCCAGAGCAACTGCACTTTTTGTTTTGTTTCTTAAATAAAAAAGTGATTTTCAATTGTGATACAATAGTACCACAGAACTACACTTTTGCAAAAAAAAATTCCCGGGCCGTTTTGCGACTGCCAATCCGCCTCTGGATGCCACAGTTCCATCTAAAGCCACAGGTGTCCATTCCTGATATGGTTACTTTGTGCCCCAATTTAAGTGGAAAAACAAACAGCCGCCCCGTTCTTGAAGAGTGAATCTATAAATAGATAGTACCCACTTATTTGCGGATGATAGGGCTGTTTTTCACCGTGCACGAGTTGCATGATTTGAAAATGTATTTCCTATAACACGAGCATTCTAAAAAATCCAAATAAATTCTTTAGCAATGAAAAAGAGCAAATTTTTGAGCATGGTGACTAAAGTAACTTTCTCTACTAGACATTTTATTTTATCCAGTTACCACGTGGCGAGTGGCGACCACTAATTTTAATCTTTATACCACGGTGCCTCCACACACAGATTCATTGGTCGTTGTTTCTAAGACAAAAGCGGGACTTGTCACTGAAGATTACCCGCTGCCGTTCGGAGTGGCTCCATGACAGTCTGGCACAGCGCCATTGCAGTCTTTGGCGATGATGCAATGGTGTTAAGGGCAGTCGTCGTAATGGTTTGCGTGCGTGTACTCCTACGTTGTGCAGCCATCTGCCAATGGTGCTGGCACTAATCGGACGATGCATGGAGGACACCATTGCTCACTGAATATCCACAATTGTGGCTGTTGGGTTACTCCGTGCATGTCGGACAACCCGTCGGTCCTCTCTTTCCTTGATTCGTCTAGGTTTCCCAGACCCTTACTGTCACCACTATGTGCCTTGTTCTATCCAGTGCCACCAACAGCGTGCTATGGTGATATCCACATGACCGGTATGGTGATATCGTATGACCGGTATGCAATATGGCTATAAGACCATCTTGCTTTCTGGAGCCCGACGACACAGCCCCTCTTGAACTCCTCCAACTGCTCGAATTGCTTCTGAGCTTTTCTCCGGGGCATACTTCACTTGTAAAGGATGCAACCAACACAACAGCACAAGTCAGAATGGCAAGCACGCGCAACAGTTCGACCTTATATAGCTGGTCCGGCACAGCTCTATGACCCCTCCTTGCTTGTGTCACATATGAGGCCGAGGTCTCACAATGTCAAACCTACCCACCAAGTTTCATTCCTGTCGGTTGCTTCCTTCTGGGTGCAACTATTTTTTTGACGATGAGTGTATAAGGCATCTTAATAAAAATATCTAAGGTATGAACATTTTTCCAAAACCAAGGAGCTAAACAGTTGTACAGTGTTCTGGAAAAGTTGCATGTAATTCAGCAGTTGCCAGGAAACTGCTCTGAAAACTGTCATAGTCGGTATATGAAAGAGCCATGAATGAAATGCAATCAGTGTTTAATTTCATTAGTGGGCAGGCATGTATGGAATGTCTGTGTGCAGGTGTTAACCACTTAATACATGATATGTGCATTCCATGTCTACATGCATGTCAACCATGTGAATGACAAGAAATGACTTCCATTTTTGTAGGTGTTAGATGTTTCAAGTTGTAGCAATCCAATCAGCTAGATAAGACAACTTTGTTCACACAATTCATATTGATTGCATAGTTTTCAACTTGGAATTTCAAAAATGTATTTGCATTCAGTTATTTAGTTCATGTTCATCACTTATTAATGTTGCCTTAGCTATGGATGAGTGGAGTGAAAGCTCGGCCTTGTGTGTGGTAGTAAATTTTTGTCTACGTAAGGGATCACAACTTGAGTACACAGCACTCTTTGATTCACCAAGGTCTTGCCCCACTGAAATTAGGTAATAAGCAACTGGATTGTTCATGAACTTAATACCAACTGCACCTGCACATTTCAGTTATGTGTGCTTAGTCTATAAGAAGAAACAAACAATAGCATGCTAACTACAGTAAACATGGCTAGCACTTCTGACACTGGTGAAGTGACATGAAATTAGTTTCAAGAAAAATCACTTTATTTAAGAAAAGATTTTAGTGTTAATTTTTTTTTTTTTTTTTAGTGAAAGTGGAGTAGGGGAAGAGGCTTAGAAAAACGAAATTATGTCATAATAAATCTGATGAAGAATTGGGAAATAATTTTGTTTGAATAAAAAGCAGAGTTAAAAATCATTTTTTCCAACAACAGAGGGGAGACTGAAGTCAAATGTTATTTATGCATAAGAATAAACTGGTTGATATTTTATATTTCACCCATTTTATATAATTACGAAATGTGCAATTCACGAGAACAAATCCTATTGGTTGTCTTATGTTAAAAATGTGATTTAGATTATAAATAAATAATATCAAAAAGTATTCTTTACCTGTTATTGAAAAAGTAATTTGCACGTTCGTTGCTCCGTGAGGCACGTGCTCCCGTCCCAAGAGGCCAAGTTTGTGTTACGGGTTTTTTTGTTAGTTAGAAAGTTTTACAAATAAGACAATTTAGTTAAATATTTTCAGTTAAAACATTCATTCAATAGTACAAACAAACATTTAAAAAATTTTCTATTAATTAAAACATGCATAAGGAAAAGTTATACTCATCGACTCGGGGGACATGGCTCACATAAAAAGCTCCTCTTCGACGATATTACGGCAAACGCTTTCTGTACTGCTCGAGTACCATCTTCAGGCCATCCATTACCTACGCGAGGGTTCTTCGCGTGTGTAGCCGCAGGAGTTGCACGTCGGGAAACGAAGGGAGGTTTTTGGTCTTCATGGCGTTAAGGTGATTGCTCCCCAAGTGCCGCCATCTATTGGATTGGCTGGTAGGTATATTCGTTGTAAGTATATTCTTCTTTATTTTTATAAAGGGATATTGGATTATTACTATCTATTTAAATATACTGTTGTATTATTATGTGCCTCACGGAGCAACAAACATGTGAAATACTTTTTCAATAATAGGTAAAGAATACTTTTTGATATTATTTATTTACCATTTTATATGTAGTCATGATGATCAAAACATAAATCAAGGAATAAAAATGTATCTTATAAACTTACTATATATATATATAATTTAAACCAAACTCAGAAAGAAACAAAAATTAAATTAAAAAAAATTAAACTATTACCTGAAAACCCAAACTTGCAGAAGCAGCAGAGAATAATTCCCAGAAATAACACCCAGTACAAGAAGAAGTAATTTCAACAGGAGCCAAAAAAGGAAGAAAAAAAATGCCAATGCAAACTATATATATATCATCATTGTCAACCATTATCAATCCACTGCTGGACGAATTTCTCCCCAAGTTTCCTCCACAATGGTCTGTATTGTGCCAGTCTCCTCCATGTCACTCCCGCATACTTTCAAATTTCATCCACCCATCTCCCATGTGGTCTTCTTCTGGGTCTTTTTCTGGACCTTGGAATCCAATCTAAAATTTCGGCTGTCCATCGATGGTCTGTCCTTCTGGCGGTATGTCCAGCCCATAGCCATTTCAGGGATTTAACTCTGATCATGATGTCTTCCACTCTTGTCATTTTTCGGATCCACGAGTTCCTCTTCTTATCTCTCCTGGTTACACCAAGCATGCACCTCTCCATGCTTTTTGAGTTGTCTGCAGCCTTTGTATGTCTCATTTAGTTAAGGTCCACGTCTCTGCACCATACGTAAGCACTGGAAGGATGCGTTGATCAAACACTTTTCTTTTAAGACATAATGGCATATTGGTGTTGAAAATTATTCTGTTTCTTCCAAAAGCTCTCCAGGCAAGTTTTGTACGCCGATTAATTTCTTCATCAATGTGAGCCTAACTTGATATCTGCTGTCCAAGATGAATGTACGTGTCTATTATCTCCAGCTTTTTTCCATCAATTGATAAATCTTCATTTTTAATCCCACTTCTTTACTCTTGTCAGCAAGTTCCTGGATCATTCTCTGCAGCTCTGATGGGGTAGTTGCAAAAATGACTACGTCATCGGCAAAACGAAGGTGGGTTAGATAATCTCCATTAATCTTTATTCCTTTGTTTTCCCAGTTCAGTGATTGAAAGACATTTTCCAATGTGGCATTAAGAGCTTTGGAGATATGGTGTCACCTTGTCTCACTCCCTTTCCAATTTTTATGTGTGTTGTATTTTCAAACAGCCGAATCTTTGCACTTGCATTTTCATAGATGTTATTAATAATAATAATAATAATGTATGCATCTTCAATACCACAGGATTTCAGAGCCATTGTAACTGCTGATGGTTTCACCGAATCAAAGGCTTTTTAATAATCGATAAAAGCCATGCACAATGGAAGTTCATACTCCCTCGCTCTTTCAATTAGTTCTCTCAGTATGTGGATATGATCTCTTGTGCTGTAGCCAATCCTGAATTCAGCTTGTTCTCTCGGTTGAGCCATGTCCAGTGTTACCTTCAAGCGGTGTGAAAGAACTTTAGTGAAGATTTTATAAACCACTGATAGGAGGCTGATAGGTCTGTAGTTCCCAAGATCCTCAATGTCACCTTTTTTATGTAGCAGGATCATTGTAGCATTGTTCCAATCCTCAGGAATCTTCCCTTCATTAAGGCATCGAGTGAAAATTTGGGCGAGTACTGTTTTGATTTCTCCACTTGCTTCTTGTATGATATCTACAGTAATTCCATCTTTTCCTGGAGCTTTTCCCCGCTTCATGCTCTTGATTGCATGTGCAACTTCTGCTGAGAGGACTGGAAGAACTCTGGTACTGGTACCTTTCATGATGTCTGGAGTACATGTATCATCCCTTTCATATAATTTGGAGTAGAAATCTTTCACTCTTGTCAAAATTTCGCCTCTATTTCTTGTTACAGAACCATCTTCTTTTCTCAGTGCCATAATCTGTTTTCTTCCCTTACTGAGATGTCTCTTTGCTATCTTAAGGCTTTGGTTGTCTTCAATTGCTTTCCTCATTAGTTCACAGTTGAATTTCCTTACGTCTTCAGTGATACTTTTTCTTACTGTCTTGGATAGCTCTATATATTTCACTTTGGAAGTTACATCTTCTTTAGTTGTCCTAATCTCTCTTCTGTTTTGCATCAACATTTTGGTTTTTCCTGATAATTTGTTCACATGCAACTTGTTCTTAGACCCAGCTAATTTTGTTGCTGTTTCCATAAGAGCTTTGGTTACTTCTCTGTTAACTTCAGAAATATCCACTTCTTCCGATGTTAGGCCTTCTAAAGCAGAGAACCTGTTCTTCAGTTCTAACTTGAAAGTATTATGGTGTTTTTTAAAGTTGGTTATGTCAATACATTTTGTTTGTCTTATGAGCTTCCCACGTTCGAGTTTAGTGTTCAGGTGCATCTTACATCTCGCCAATCTATGGTCACTACCTGTGTTGAACTTGTTTAGCACACTGCAGTCTTCTATGACGAATTTTTTGTTGCACATAATAAAATCAATTTCACTTGTCGTCCCATTTGGATGTCTCCATGTCCATTTCCTTTGTGGCTTTTTCTTGAAAAAGGAGTTCAAGATGAAAAACCCTTCTGCCTCTGCAAACTCAATGAGAGTATTTCCACGCTGGTTTCTGTTGCCGTGACCGAATTTACCTACTGAAGTTTCATTCTGTTGCAGTTGCCCTATTTTTGCATTGAAATTTCCCATAATTATCTTCAAGTGCTGCTTACCTTTATTATTTAGGTGACGAATTTCCTCATAAAATTCTTCAATTTCTTCTTCAGGATGACTTGTGGTGGGTGCATAAGTTTGAATAATCTGAGCCTTGTATCTTCTCGAGAGTTGGATAACGAGTCGTGCAGCTCTGTCAGAGGAACTTTCAACTTCTACAACTTTATCCTTCAGTTTCTTGTTTATTATAAATCCAACACCACTAGTTCTGCCAGTATCTGTCCCACAATAGTAGAAGAGATGTCCACTTTTCAGTTAAGTAAGATCTCCTTTTCTCCTTACCTCACTTAGCCTGACTATGTCCCACTTGATCCTATGTAGTTCCTCTTCCAATTCAAGAAGCCTTGAATCAGAAGATAGGGAGCGTCCATTATATGTAGCCAAGGTCAGCATCAGATGCAGCCTAGTCCGGTCCTCCAGGGATTCTTAGCACCCTCTGCCTTCATGTCGCACTGGCCTGCCTTGGCCAGGTACATTCCAGCTGCCAGAGACTGAGGGCCAAGATTTAAGTTGTGGAGTCATTTTGGAGGGGTTTGGCCATAACTCACCACGCTGGCCAAGCGGATTGGTGAGTGTGGGATAGCATTTCCTCTAATCCCGATGGTATAGTTATACCGCTATTGGCGGTCGTCAGAGCCCCTTTAGTGGGAACAGGATGCACCACGAGAAGGCGGGGTTGACATTTGTCAAGGAGAGGCTGTGATGTTACGCATCACCTGACCTTACATCCCATATATATACATATATATTTATTTATTTATTTATTTGTGAGCTCACGGAGAACACAGAACACACAGAAAGGTTTGGATATCTGAAAGCAATTGCATAAACGCATATACCTTCTTTACACACTTTAGTAATTTTTTTTTGGTCGAGTCGACCACCCTCCCACAGCTAATTTTTAAATTTGTATCTTTATCAACATATAACAACGAGGAAATCCTATCACACTCTAAAATGAACTCTTAATTCAAAAGAACATCAGTCAAGAACATACTAAAAAAGATCTTGATTGATGTTCTTTTAAATTAGAGTTCGTTTTAGCGTGTGATAGGATTTCCTGGTTGCTGTTAAATGTTGATAGAGATACAAATTTAAAAATTTTCCATGGGAGGGTGGTTGACTCGACCAAAAAACATACTAAAGTGTGTAAAGAACGTATGTGTTTATGCAATTGCCTTCAGATATCAGAACTTTGTATATGTACATTAATTTAACAATGAATATACTTATTTGTATCATTATAGTACAGATTGCACACAGTAGGTTTGGTTATGAAGCTCATCATGTTTAATGAACTTTATTTAGTACATACATACATATCACTAAGCTGTCCTCTGAGATTCAGAGGTTAGCTCCACAAAGAAATACAAACTACCAGATAATTTTTACTTGCTGTTGCTGTATCAAACTTCTCCATTTACAGCGATCTTGACATACAGCTCGGGCTTCACTGACATCCATCACACTCCATAAACAAGATCTTCTGTACTATTCAGGCTCATTTCTGACTTGATTCATGTGTTAACTTGTAAAAATTGGTATGCCACCCATGAACCAAAGGCCTTGTATCAATATTACATAAGTATGTTGGATTCAGATGGGTGAGAAGAGAACATCAGAAAAAAGAAGTTTGACACCTACTGAAATGTGGGTATGTTGACACAGATCAGTAGCATGCAGCAGATACATGAAAATGTTTAATTCACAAAATTGACTTCTTTAAAAAAATACAACAAAACTTTCTTTCTCGTAATTTTAAAAATCTTTTTAATTTTTTTTTTTTGAACTGGGAATTATTAAAAAAGATCTCAAGTGAAAACATTCTGAAGACAAGTATATTCAGAGTTAATTAAAAATTGATACTGTGCAAGTCTGTTTCCTCCACCACCCCTAATGATTTCTTTTTTTTTTTTTTATTTTCAGGGACTTAATTTCATCTCTCATGACATATCAAAACATAGTAGCTTAGAAGCATCAATTGAAAAGTCGTCTTGGGCACAATACCTCAAAAACTGTATAACCCTGTACCCTGTGTCAAATCAAGAGGACCATTTTTTAATCCATCATTATTTGTGCCGACAGGAACTAGCTGATGATCAGCGCTCTGTGCTAGCTGTTCAGGAACATATAATTAAATTGAGTCAAAAAGTCCCATCAGATTCTAATTTAGCAACATGGCCAATTGGTATTGAGCCTCCTTTTAAACCACACAACAGATTCGATGTGATACAATGGATTTGCTTCAATGAGTCACACAGTTTCTTGCCCAGTGAAAGCACTACCCTCTTTGAACTAAAAGGTTTACACAAGGATGAAATTCAAGACATCACGAAGGCATCAGTTAACTGGGTTAGAAACAAGCATGGTGATAAACTCATCTTCCAGAAAATCATAAATGGGTACAAGAGGTTTGACCCAACTCGTGGAACAGAGTACATACTGGATTTAGTTTTCTTGGAAGATGAAACAGGGAAAGAAATACTGAAAAGGATAAATGCTGTCCGTCCTCTGAATGAAGTCGAAATCATTCCGGTGCCTTTTGTTACAGAACACACTAGAATAATTCTTCTTGTTGTTGTTGGCACAAATGAAAAAAATGGTGCAGTAAGATTCTTAGATGATTATGCAAAAACTTGTCTAGAGAAAAAGGATAACACTGTTTTGTTGTTGGTATTCTTGTATGGTCCTAAAGATTCTGGTAAAGGAGAGCAAAATGACACTTTTGAAACCCTGAAAACACTTATAAATACGTACACAACCAAATATAGGTCTAATGCAGCAAAAATTGCATGGTTGAGTGTCAGAACCTTTGGAAAGAAACCACCTGACTATGCATTATTTGATTTAGTCTCAAGGAAACTTTCACCAGACTCGATGATTTTAATGTGCCAAATTGGGATGGAAATCCATCCTGAATATCTAAACCGAGTTAGAATGAACACAATAATGAAGACACAGGTGTATTTTCCTATTCCTTTTGTCCAGTATCATCCTGCTTTAGCATATAAGCATCTAACACCACCTGATGAAGTTGATGTCAAAAAGATTTTGGTAACTTTGATAGTTTTGAGTTCAGCCACTACAGCTTTTACCTGTCTGATTATTTAAGCGCACGACGTGCTCTGGATGGTGCAAAAGTTCCATTCGTTAAAACAGATCGTGACCTCAAAAATGAAAAGTTATATAACATTTTAGGAATGTATGAAATATTTCTTAAGTCTAAATTGCATATCATGCGTGCTGTGGAACCCCATTTGAGATTAAGGTTTTCACTCCCATCATGTGATTTTAAGTTGAGTGGAAGCTCAACATATCATGAGTGCATGCAGAGGAGGTCCAATAAACTTGGCACAAAATCGCAGATGGCAGCCCTGGTTCTGTCACGTTTAGATAACACTGAAAACAAGAAAGCAGTTTTTGGGGTTGATTTATAGTATTTAACAAAATCTTTTTTAAAATTTTTATGTTTTTGTAGTTTCATTTTGTAAAATTGCTGTATTTTTGGATGCATTTACATGTTTGCTGTTCATATGGCTTTGCTATTATTCTACTTAACACACTGTGCCTTTAGCTTATTAGTTCTATCTTATGACTTTTCACCAAACATTATAATAAAATTTAATAGTATTTATTACTTTTCTAAATTGACTTTGGGTGTCACCAGAATTTTAATGTGAGAAGGGTAGGGTGGGAAGCTATTACACCATTAGAGCAAGTGAACAAATAAGTGCCCCAACTCCTGTTAAATAAATATCATATTCATATGTTAAAAGTTCCATTGCAGTTTGCAAGTTCAAACATCTGGCTGTAGTGAAGGAGAAAATTAAGAGTTTCCATTTATTTTGTGTCATGGCATTACTTTATTTATTTACTATTTATCTTTCATTTATTGTGTGTCATGACATTTTTCAGAACACAGCAGACAAAACACCCAAGCGGAAAGAAATTATGAACAAGACTTAAGACATTGGCATAAGGACACAGTTTAACTATGAACCTTAAGTGATAAGAAGGGTTGGTAGAGTAGGGACAAAGATGTAAGCAACTCGCACCACCTAAATTCTTGCCTAAGAAATAATGACATGGCTCATTTGTTCTTATTATGGGTTGCGCATAGAACTAATCTGTGTGGCTTCAGTAGCAAAAATGCAGTAAGCATTACTACTTAGATTTGCAGTGTCTGTTCCTTTTTTTTTTTTTTTTTTTCTTCTAAATATAATTCAGAATTCATGTTTTAGTTGCATTGTAAGATGTTATAGTTAAAAATGTCCTGAAAGGGAAAGCAAATTAACTGGAAATCAATTCTAAGGGATATTGAAATGGTGTGGGTAAAATTGCTGCTATTAACCTTTTATGATTCAGCTCTGTGATCAATTTTAAAAGACAAAGAAAAAATTCTACATTCTACAGAATGTAACAGAATCATGCTATGCACCAAATAGGAAACACCTCAGGAGAGTGGCTCTTAATAATATTGAAATCACTGTTAAAGAGTGGTTTATTGGCACAGTGAGCCAGGGATCTACTGTGAACTTTTTAAAGGCAGACATTTGCCAGAAGTTTAGCTATCAGGAAAATGATTTTAATGCTAGTAAAGTATTCGGGTATATGCATTCATGTAATGTTATGCCATTGCTTGTTTGTTTTGCAGTGGGAGAAAGTAGTACTGTTAAGATAAGCATGTTATATTTAACTGAATGACAAAAATCTGTCAAAGCTGCAGAAATTTGAAGGAAATTGCATTCTCGCTGAAAATTAAGGCTTTTCTTTTTCTCTCGGCTTCTTCTCAAGTCATATGTTGTGTTTCAAGATTGAGAAATGCTATGATGTCAAATGTAACATAGAGAAACTGATGGTTTTGTTGTGTTACAGTATGGACAGTTCTGAAAACTTAATCCTTTAGTTATGAGAAAATTGACTATATATCTTGTGCTTTTTAAAAAGGCATCTGTTTTTATGGTTGTTTATAATCACAAAGCCTGATGATATATGACATCAAACATCTTTGAAAAGTGGACTTTGCAGCTGCATCAGAAAATGAGTTGCACAAACAGAAAAATTTTGTTTGTACTGAATGATAATAAACCTTACTAAGTGCAAGCCGTATTACAGGTCAACATCTTGTGTTTCTTTATCTGCCGGTGCAACATTAGTTACTTAACCTTTTGAATGATGGGTTATCCATCTAGTAAAACCTGTTTAGAAGCATCCTGTCAAATGCATGGTTGTCAATTTTGGTTCCAAAATAGAAAACAGCATGGAAATTCCATATCAGAATGAGCAAAAAATGAATACATTTTCTACCTCTAGTATTTATGACCCACCTTTCCAAGTAAGATATACGCAACACTTGGAAAGCCCCATAGTTTCATTTTTTTTTAATTCTTAATAGATCAGTAGTAGATATTATGTTTTAAAATTATGAAAGCTTTGGTTCTTAGTCGGCCTTTTATTTTTGCATGAAAGTGCAAATATCTCCTGTTATTTAACAAATACCAAAATCAGCATTCTTCAGTAATGTTTTTTGAGTAATCCATTATTTTGAGGCACAAGTTTATATCTGAGTTACAGTGGTGTGCAAAAGTATTGCATCACCTGCAAAAAAACATGAATTTTTAAGTTTAACTATTTTTAACTAATTTTCATAGTTATTTCATTATTTATGTCATTAGATGCAAAATTTAATGGAGATTTCAAAAATGTCTTAGTTTTTCCTATAGTTACTTCTGCTCTTAAAATGCATTACAAAAAACATGACCAAGTCAAAATTATTATGAAAAGGATCATTTTATCCAATACTTAGGTTTACAGAAATAAATTAGATTTGTAATTCATAAGGAATCAAATAACATTTAAATACAGAAATATAATGAAGCAAAATTATAAAATGTACCTAATATTTTGTTGCCCAGCCTTTAGCTTTAATCACAGCTTTGCATCTTGCTGGCATACTGTGAACAATGTTTTGTAAAAAATTGGGGTGAACAATATGATTCCAAATTTGAATTACATCTTCAATGAGTTAAATTTTGGTTGTTGGCTTCTTTTTTGATAGTTCATGCGACACTTTGAACCACAAATTTTCGATTGGGTTTTAAGTCATGGCCAATCAAGATGCTAATTTTTTTTTTTTTAGTGAAACCGCTTTTTCACTACTTTAGCACGATAACAGGGAGCACTTTCATCTTGAAAAATAAAATTGCCATCATAAAGTCTTCATGATGATGGTAGCATCTTATTTTCTAATATCCAGATGTATTTCTGGGCATTTACCGTACCATTGACAATATTGAGGTCCCCAATGCTATGTGCACACATGCAACTGCAAACCATGACCTTCACCGGATGCTTAATAGTAGTCACTAAGCAACTTGGATGGAATTCTTCATGCTTGAATCTCCTTACATAGGAACTACTCTGATTCCCATTAAGGCAAAATTCTGATTCATCGCTGAAAAGAACATTTGCCTATTGCTTGGTTGTTCATGAGACATGCTGTTTTGCCCACTGAAGTCTACATTGTCTTTGATTTGCAGTTAACAGTGGTTTACTGGGTTACGCCTGCCTTTGCAGCCACATAAGTCATAGTGAAGCAGCCTCCTCCTAACAGTAGATGTACAGACAGTAACATCGGTCACTTCAGACCATATTTGAAGCAATTCAGCTGAATTGGGCCTCCTCTCTGCCAAGCTTCACTTTCTGAGCACTCTGTCCTGCCTGGTTGTAGTGGATCTGGGTCTTCCACTGCGATGCATATTTTTAATATCAGCAGTGCCTTTTACTTTCTTCAGTGGCCTAATAACTGTAAATTGATTACAGCCCATTCTTTTTGCAGTTTGCCTTGAATATCCCTTTTCATGCAGAACAACTATTTTTACTATGTCCACTGTGGATAATTTCGCAGTTTTAACCATTATTGAGAATGTACACAAATTATACCCTAATAACAACAAGAAATGACCACTACAATGCTCTAGTAGCTCTGTGTCAACCAAGGCTGGAGTATGATTAGGATAGCATTAGAAAGCAGCCAATCAGATAAAAGAATGTCTATGATTGGCTGTAACAACTGATATGCAGCTAACGTGAGTTTCAATGTGTTTGTCAAATTCCATATTTTATGTTCTATCTTAAGAACAGAAGTAACTACAAGAAAAACTAAGACATTTTTTAAATTCCCATTAAATTTTGCATCTAGTGACATATAAGCGATGAAATACCTATGAGAATTAGTTAGTTAAAAAAAGAGTTAAACTTAAAAATTCACTGTTTTTGCAGGTGATGCATACCACTGTATGTGCAATGTGATAGGTTTCTTACATAACATTTTTAAAAAGTGATATTGTGCAAGCAGTTCTTACTGTTACTTGATATAAAGAAAAGTTTGAACTAAGAAATAAAGGAGGAACAAAAACCAAGAAAAGAAAGTGGGTTTTGCTTGTGTTCCAGGCAATGAATTTTGAAATGTGTTGCATGGCTATGCATTGCTGCTCTAAAGTGTGGATGCTTAAATACTCTGTGAGCAAGTGGTAGCAAGGAAAGGGCAAAAGATTAGAGTATTTGTGTGTATATGATTTTCCATAATAAAATCCTGAAATACCACTAAACAATTGGCAATGTCTCATATGAAGAAAGTACTAGAGACTAAGATATTTTTCATTCATTGTCAAAAACAAAAATCAATAAAGCTGTTATGTTATACAGCTTGTCAATGAATTTACTTTATACAAGTTATTGAATGGGCATTTAATTCCCTGCGGTTTGCACTTGTTACACAGCAACATATTCCTTAGTACTGTATTGAAGGTGTAGGCTGTATTGTAATAGTGTTGGTGAATGGCAGAAGTTTTTTGCGTAAAAATACAAGTTATATTTCTGTTATTTACAGCAACAGAAAAATGAAAGTCATCCTTCTCAAATGAAATTTTCTGAGAAATCCACTGGTGCATTATACTGTGAAACCTCTCCGAGCAACCACCCCTATATAACGACCGATTTTCTTGGGCACAGAATTTTAGACCGTAGACGTAATGTTAAAAAGCCTCCTATGAACCACCAAGTCAACTTCCACGAGCGACCGGTTTTTCCTCCTTCCTTCCCTAAAAGAAGAATTCGACCCACTTGGACGTGGGGGAACATGTGGAGAGGAGACAGCTGTCTGACTTTGATGTGTACACGTGTGATAGCTGATTGCTCATTTGAGGGCGGGCATTCGAGTATTGCATTGTTGGACAAAAGAAAGAAATTCTTGTCTCGGGCCAGTGGTGAATCTAGTGTTCATTCAGGAATTCAAGTGGATAATTTTCACTTCTTACAATGTCTAAAACATGGGGTTTTTAACAGCATGTTGAAGTCATGAAATTGGAAAATCTGAAAGAAGTTATCAGAAACATTTAACTGCGGTAAGACTCAAATAAACAATATTATAAAGGACAAAGTTACAGTTTTAAAAGAATGGGAGGACTTCAAGTTTCGTTTAGTCAAGCGGATTCGCCTCGCAAAGTTTTCGGATATCAACGAAGCTGTGTTGGAGTGGTTCAAAATCGCAAGGGCTAAGAATGTTCCGATCAGTGGATCTTTGATTAAGCAAAAGGCTATCGAGACATCAGATGCTCTCGGGGTTGAAGGCTTTTCTGCTAGCAATGGATGGTTGAACAAATTTCGGATCCAACATAACATCGTTTATCGTGAATTGAGTGGTGAAGTGGCAGATGTAGATCAGCAATAGTGTGAGGACTGGGTTCCGAGACTCCCATTACTTTTGGCTGGTTATGAAGACAAGGACATTTTCAATATAGATGAAACAGGACTTTTATCCGTGCTCTGCCGACGAAAAGCATGATGCAAAAATTGGAAGAATCACAAGGAGGCCAAATTGCAAAACAACGCTTAACGCTTGCATTTTGTGTTAGTGCTGCAGGCGAAAAAAGAAACCGTTGACGATCTGGAAATACCAAAGACCAAGATGTTTAAAGGAAAAAATCATTGCGAATATGGGTGCGATTTGGAAATCAAATTCAAACGTGTGGATGAATCTCCCTATATTTGAAGAGTTGCTCATAAATTTTGATCCAAAGATGAGAAATCATAGAAGTGTCCTGCTTGTGTTAGACAACTCCACTTGCTATGCATGTGAGGCAAGTCTCAAAAATGTAAAATTGCTCTTTTTACCCCAAACACTACTGCTAATTTACAGCCTTTGTATCATGGTGTGATTAAATGGTTCAAAAATGAATACCGGCGTTATGTATTGCAATCGATCCTGACTCGAATTGATGAAAGCACAACTGCTTCGGAACTGACCAAGAAAATCACAGTTGCAGACGAGTGGATAAAATCTGTCTGGAGGGATGTTAGTCCAGATCTTATCAAAAAGTGTTTGATAGTTGTGAAATGACGAATTCAAAACTTGAAAACCAAACTAAGCCATTTGATAAAACAAGCATCAGTGATGAGATATTAGTTGAACTCTCCAAGGTTGTTGTCATCGAATACGACCAAACATCATTTGGAGTACGAGGAAAACATTGAGTGCTTCAATGACCTAGGTGAAAATTGGGAGACACGACTTTTGGAAAACGCCGTTGCGCAAGGTAAGTAGATTACATTAGAGTTGTTATAACGTATGTACTGTACCAAGATGTTTTTCGGATTCACAAGGTCTTACCTATTAGAAAATGTTTGTGCCTTTCAGGCACTGATTCAGATTCTGAAGAAGATGGGGTTAATGACGAAGCCAAGCTAGTTATTTCAGCCCAAGAGACCTTAAAGACTATAGATGAACTAATGATTCATTCTGAATGTATGGCCAATGAGCATTTATCTACGTTATTTTCCCAGATAAAACAGACAATCAAAAAATCTGTAGTTAGTGAAAAGTTCAAAAATTTGAGACAAACTGAACTTACATCTTTTTTTAAAAAAAAAAGATTGATTTATGTTTTTTTCTTAATAAATATTGGTCTTTTAAAACGATTTTTTTATACATATGTACTACTTTACTTAGATAACTCGCACATTGCAATTTAACTCATTCTTGATGACAGGAGAATACCGATATTTAGTATCAACACCTCTTTAAGCGACCACCCCTCCCAACGACCACTTTTTATCAGTACAGAGGGTGGTCGTTCTTGAGAAGTTTCACTGTATATGCTTTTGTCTACTTCAGTGTGAAATTCTTTTTCAAGACAAGCTAAAAATGAATAAACTATGTTATGCAACCTTTATAAGTCTTTATCCAGTATAAACCAAGTTTGAATGGTGAATCAAAAATATATATCTTTGCTTTCCCTTGTCATTGGAAAAATGAATTTCTTTTCTAAAATGATGTATGTGCTGCATACAGTGATCTAAAAGCTCAATGATAAAGCTACTCTTTCAGAAGGGTGGTACAGTTTTTAAACTTCATTTCTATAGTAGCATGTACTTGGCAGCCTCTCAAACGAACTAGTATGTATTAATTTGTCCACTTTTTTTCTCTTTTTATTATTTTCTCTGTGTTTTTGCTAAATTACATGACACTGTGGACAGTGATGACTGCTGTCTCTTGGTGGCAAATGTAGAATATTTTTTCTCTCTCAGCAAATCACTCTTCTCAAACACTCCATGCTTGCTCTAGTTTAGTGGTTTGGTTTTCTTTAGGCAGTATGATTGACAATAAGTCAGTGGAGGGGAAACCAGATCTGTGCATTGTAGCATTTAACAATTGATGAGGAGTGCTGCATTCAAAGGAATAAAGCAACTTTTTCTGCAATAACTCAAAATGTCACTGAATTGTGATATTTAAAGCCTATTGGAGTAATTTTGAAGTTCACTGTAAAACACATCTTCATGATGATTTCAAAGTATTGATTGAAAAAAACAATGTTCACAGGATGCATATAAATTTCTGGATTTCAGAGGACTGAATCAGCAAATTAATACTCATTTGATCTAGGAATTTTTTATTTATTATATGTTTCATTTGTGGGACAAAATTCTTCACAGGGTCTGGTAGTCAAACAAAACTGAATGGTATCCTCATATCAGTGTATGATCATAATACACATTCATCCCAACGTGCCGCCTGCAGAAAGGGACAACTTATACCTCCTACTGCCCCCTGAAAGAGTGGCTTGTTTACTGACTAAGCTGTAACATTATTTTACACAGTAAATGTACCAAATTGAAATAATTTTAATTCTTTGACCACCAGTAAAATCTTAGGGTGTATATATTTTTTCATCATTTGTTTTGTAATTTGCTGTCATGTTCGCTGAACCACTGCTGTACGCATTTTGCGCGATGAACAATAACATTGTCCTCCATGAAACAGCAATCACCTGCTGGATGAAGTCAATTGTGCAGGATGGACTTGATCAGCAACAATATTCAGATAACCCTTGGAGGACACCCAACCTTCTAGCTACACTATATTGCCAAGCTGATCATATCGCATTGTGAGGTTGAGTGAAAATGTCACGGCTGGAGAGAACTGACTTTGAGAAAGGAAAGATTATTGGGTGTTATATTAGTGGGTTGTCCATAAGAGAAACCAAGAGGTGTTTAAACATACCCAAGTCAACTGTTTTGGATGTACTGAATAAGTGGAAGACACATGGCGTACCTGAAGCTGCAAAACGTACCGGCAGACTAAAGAAAATCAGTGATAGAAGAAGTTGAAGCCTCAGGAGAGTCATTACAGCTAATCGACAGAGTACTGCACAAGACCTCACTGTACAGATGAGTAAAAATGCTGGAACCTCGGTATGTACATGTACCATTCACAGAGAACTTCATTCCATGGGTTACCATGGTCGTGCGGCTGCTCATAAGCCTTTCATCTCCAATCGGATTGCTCTTCGTCATTAGCATGGTGTAAAGAACATTTATTTTGGACCGTAGATCAGTGGAAACGAGTCCTATGGACTGATAAATCCAGATACACGATCTATCAGTCTGATAGCCGTGTGTGGGTACGGCGGCAGCTGAGGAAACACTATTTACCATGGTGTACTGTTCCTATGGTCAAGTTTGGAGTTGGTAGTGTACTCGTGTGGGGGTGTTTTTCATGGTATGATCCCGGCCCATTAGTTATCGTGGACAAACCTGTTAACCAGCAAGTCTACCTCTATATTCTGGACAATTATACCCTACCAACTCTGTGGCAATGCTATGGAACCGAGCCTTGTTGATACCAGCAGGATAAAGCACCAACCCATAAAGTAAGGACTTACAGTGTGGTTTGACGATAATTCCATATCTTGTGTGGACTGGCCAGCACAGAGCCCTGATCTTAATCCCACATAGCACCTATGGGATGAATTAGAGCACCACATAAGAAGTTTGGAACCAAGGCCTACTACTAAGCAACAGTTAGCGGTAGCATTATGTACTGAATGGAAGCGCATACCTATTGCTGTGTTCCAAAACCTTGTTGAAAGCATGTCTCGAAGGGTCAGTGCATGCATTAAGGCCAAAGGTGGACCGACAGAGTACTAAAGTATGTCAATAAATGCTATATTGTGTTTCTCTTCTAGGTGTCCGGTAACTTTTGTCAATATAGTGTATATCAGGAGACCCATTCTGTGCCAATGAAATGTGCCCAACACCATGACACCACCTCCAGAAACTTAAGTTGTACACGAGAAAAGCTGGGTCCATTGCTTCATGGGGCTCCTGCCAAACTCTCTGCCTACCATTGGTACAGAACAAGGTACACTGCAACTCTATGGACCACATGGCTTTTTTCCAGTCTTTCAAGTGTCCAGTTGATGGTGTTCCTGACACCAGTGTAAACAAACTTTTCAGTTCTTTGCAGAAATCAGTGGTTTCTGTATAGGCATGTGGCTGCCAGTACCGATCCTCTTCAATTCCCTGCGCATAGTTTGCTGAGATATGGGTTGGGAACAGCCTTCATTGAATGCTTCAGTCAATCGCTGCACACAGGAAGTCCTGTTTTTCTGTACAAGCTTTCTCAGATGACGGCAATCTTGTTCCTGACAGATTATCATTGCGCTGCAGTCAGACAAGCAATGTGGATTATTTTCCACTGATTAAAGACCTGTGATATTTCACCTTTTGAAAAACCAGTCAGCTCTTCTGTTTTCAAAATCTTCGCTCCAGCCAGACGGGCACCCGCAATAAGCCCTTTATCGAACTCCAAGAATTCCTTTGTTTTTCCATTTTGATCAGCACTACTGATAATTACTGATGAGCAGCAGTCTTAAATGATTGCCTAGATCATGTGGTGATGCACATGACCACATATTTTGCATATATGCTGCTTGTTTGATGTTTATGTATGTATACCTGCATAAAGGTTTCTAATTCAGTGGTTGTTGTGTGTAGAAATCACTTAATTTTCATCTTCTGGACGAGAGAAATCAGATCAGGCTGGTGAAATAAATGGAACTTTGGAGCTTCTTTCAGACTTAATGAGGGTTTTAGTAGATACCATAGATATTGCACAATTTGATTCACTTATATGGCAGTGTCACTATGGTATGGATCCAATCAGTTGAAAAGACAAAAAAAAAAAAAAAATGTTGCTATTAAATCTTACACCCTTCAAAAATACTAACTAAAGTTAAATGTAACTTACATGTTCTTTAGCTTGCATACAAATTGTTATTGGTTTGGAAATATTTTCTAGTATTTACTATATTATTTAGTTAATTTCAAATTAAAGTTTGTTTCACTTCACTGTACCCCCTTTTTGAAGAAGGGCAATGAAACTGATCAATGTGCTTATTAAATGCATTAACATTTGTGTTATTTGTGGACAAGTAAAAATGGGTGCAGACTTCTGGTATATGGAGAAGTAAATTCTTTTTTCTACCACTGGTTTTAACCATGTTTTCTGGAATAACACAAAATTCTCAGAAGTGCTGTAGGTTGTGACATGACAGAAATATGCGATCAATGCTATAAATTTGTTATTTATATTTGACTCTTAAGTTATTTCTGACCATGTGTGAGAAAAATGTCCCCCAACTCCATCATGCATGGTAGTTGCTATTTTTGGCTTTAACATCCCAGCTGGGGAGGGGGGGATGGACTAAAGAGAGAATCCCCAGAGGGTCAGCAGCAGCATTGTTTGTTAATGGACAGTAAGAGAGAATGTACCCATAAAAACAGACAGCCAAATGTAGCCTGCCACTCCCTAAGGGGTAAAAATTGGCTAGAGAGAAGGTAAAGGTACAAAAAACATGGTGTACAAATGGAAAACATATAGCTGCTACAAAGCTGATAATCTGTTCTTTCCTCATTGATATTAAATTTAGTGTCATAATACTAAATTTCAGTATTTTTGATAGATTTCGTTCTGTTCTAAATATTTTACTCAGTGCAGTTTTGTAAGAAAAGTGGAAAAGGCAAGTCATTGGGGGAAAATAGCATTGATGGATATTCCTCTTGTTCTCAATAACCTTGCAGAGATAAACAAATGTGTGTTTCAAAAACAGGGAAATTAGTGGCTAATTACTGTGAGTGTGATATCACACAAAAACTTTAAATTTTTGTTTGCTGAGCTTTGGTTTGGGTAAAAAAATTAGATACGAGCCTCAGATCGGACGAACCACACATTTTCTACCATAAGAATTGCAGTATTTGGAAATCCTTTTTAAAATCTGGCAACATTTGATTCACCATGTGTTGAACACATGTTATTTCATTCATTTTATGGCTGACAAAGGTAGAAGTAGCTACCCAAACATCCCAATTTCACTTTTTTTTTTTGTAACTTTAGCATCAGTTTTTTTAGCAGTACTTTAATGTACACAATCACATATCAGAATAATATGACCACCTACCTAATAATGGGAATAACCACCCTTGAACCAGGTGACAGCTGCGAGATGGCGTGGCATGGATGCAATGAGGCCCTGTAAGGTTGCCCAAGGCACATGTGCCCATTCAGACCAGTAGAGCATGAAAGTCTCGAAGATGACATGGTTGTAGGTCAGCACGTCGAACCTGTCAATCGAAATAGTCCCACAAGTGCTCTATGAGATTGAGGTCGGGCAATTTTGCCAGCCAAGGGAGAACGGAGACATTGCTGTCATGTTCCTGAAACCAGTCGCGCATCCCTTTAGCGATGTGGCACAGTGCATTGTCCTATTGGTAGACACCAGGGTAAACTTCCAACATGAAGGGATGCATGTGGCCAGCGAGGATGGACATGTAGCCATTGGCGATCAGGGACTCGTCCAGTGATATCAGCGGTCCCAGGCCATACCAGGAAAACATCCCCCAGACATGCACACTGCCACCGCTGGCCTGTACTTGACCAACAAGCGTGCCTGGGTGTTGGTTCTCGTGTGTCTGACGCTATATATGCCACCGCCCATCACTTCTGTGGAGTCGAAACCTCGATTCATCGGAGAAGGCAACCTTTTTCCACTGTCCAATGACGGTAGTCCCATGTGAACTATAGGCATCGTTGCTGATGGACCTGGGTTAACATGGGTGCCGCAGTGTCGACTCTGGAAACCTATGTGTAACAGGGTTTGCTCTACTGTTATGAGGGACACATACCTGGGTGCCCCAGCGTTCATTTACGTGGTCAATTGCTGCACGGTGCAAGTCGATTGCTCTTTACCAGTCGACGTTCTCCTCTGAGGTCAATGGCCTTTGGGGCTCCACAGTTATGACATCGGGAGGTACTCAGTGTGTCAGTGGTCCATTCTTGGTACACCCTTACTACAGCATCTTGCGAATAGCCCACGAAGTCTGCTGTTTCTGAGATGCTCCCACCCTTGGCATAGTAGCCGATAATCTGTCCTTTTTGAGCGTCCGTCAAATCACTACCTCTGCCCATTGTGCTCATGTAATGCACTGTGGCTCGTCTGTCCTGGCCGGCCACTTATATCTCCGCGTGGTCAACCTTGTCAGATGCGCTCTGTGACGTGCTTGGGCATGTACACTGTGATTCTGAGGGTAGTCATATTATTCTGATACGACCGTGTATTTGTGAATTGTTATTGTGTTCTGTAGATTTCTGCCGTTCCTTTTCATAGAGTAAGGAAATTGCCAAACAAAAAACAGCAGTGATATAGAAAATGATGTTGAATCTGAGCCGGAACCTATCGTTAATAAGCCCCTACTGCACTAAATTACATCGCATCTTTAAGAAAATATGTTGAAACTCAACAGCCCATTTGCTCCAGCTTGAAGTAAAAGAGTAGGCTGAGAATGTTGTAACTGCATCTACAATATCTATAATGATTTGGAAAAAAAAGTTCCCTTTTTCTTTCAATAATTTTTGAAAATTTATTGTACACTTAATTACTTCATCTATAAAAATTCATTTTTAAAGGTCATCTGCAAAAGTATTATTTAGTGCATCCTTCAACAGTTCCTGAATATCAGTTTTAATGTTATTTAATTAATATGCTAAATCATGCAGTTTTTTGGTTTTAATGAAATTTGTGTGGATTAAACACAAAATATTTTCATCCCTTTAATTTTATTATAATGTGAAGAAATTATGCATTGATTATTCACAAAGTATATAAGTTTTCAGTAAAATTTCTGAGTAAACACTGGAATGGACTACTTAAAACTCATTCAGGAAGTTATCTGTATGATAAAATCTGTATGAGTTACCTGTATTCTCATTTTTAGGTGGAGGGGCAGGGCTTGTCTTTTATCATAATAACAATATTAATAATGATAAAATTAAAAGGATGTTGCATGCAGTCTCCTAAATATGTTCAAAATTTCTGAAAGTCAATGTGGATATAGTAGTTGGTGAAGAGTCAGAATTAAATTACTAAAAGTAAAGCAATAATTTATGGATTGTGGTGATTAAGTGTAGCATTCTTTTGCACTAATCTTCATTTTTTGGATAATGAAATCATCAGTTTTTACATCTATTTAACATTTGTGCAATTTTTATGCTGTAGTTTGTTTTTCTTTTAAATTCATGTTTATCATTTTTACCTGTAATATGTTTTTTAAATTAACATGTTTAACATGTGCTGTGTATATTCCTGTCCAAAATGTGAGCAGCATTTCATGTATACTTAATGAAAAATTGTAGTATTCACCAAAATATCTTTCTGTGGTGCCAAGATTTGGCATAAAAAAATATGAGATTGATTCTCCATCCTCTCTAAACATGTTCAGTATTTGGTCAGAAGGTTAATGAAACTGTATAGTTATGCTAAAAATTCATGCAACAGATTTTCAGTAGTCTGTATGTGGAAGAAATTACTTCTGGTGTTTAAGTATCTAAGTTTGTGTAATTTGATAAGTAACTTGAATTTTGATGTTTTTGATAAAATTGTGGAATTTTACAACCATTCAGTGCAGTTTTTCCAATTATATATTTCTCAAGTTGTTACACTCTTCTGAACTTCTCTGCATTTGATTTACAACATGAAGTGCTGCTTAATTGGACAAGATTGTATTGAGAAGCCCCTTGAGGAAATGAACTTTTAGCAACATAATTTAATTAATGTGGGAAGTTTATTTGACAGTTCATATGATTTTAATCTTTTCTTTCATGTAAATGGGTGGAATATTTGAATTACTACCTCTGAGTCTCAGAAATCTCAATTTTGCTGCAAGTTCTTACTGGTATATGGTTCTTATAATTCTACCAGCTTTGACAGAACTTTGTCTACTTATAGTACATATATGCTATGATAACAGAAAGAACAAACAAAAGTTTAGATGAAACAGGTTGTAGGCTAGAAACTCGCATCGCAGAGCACCAGGCAGCAATAAAAAATTGTTCAAACAAGACAGGATTAGACAGGCATGTTAGAGAAACAGGACACCACATGGACTGATACTCCTTAACTGTCATTGGACATCAATCCAACTTCCTGAAGCGTAAATTGAAAGAGGGACTTGAAATTGGGGGGAAAAAAAAACTTCCTCATTAATTAATGACTGTAAGGGATTTTCGCTGCCTAACATCTGGCAAGATATCTTGCAGAATCACTGTAACCGTCAAGGTTAACCATTACCGAAAACAGTGACGGAGATTGAACGAATGACTGCCTGATGAAGGAGAGGAGTTCTCCGAAAATTTTCAGAAATTTGAGACTTTACCTAGATAAATCCCATGAAAAAAGTTAACTAGTCAAAAAGTTTATTTTGATGTTGCCAAATTGTTATTTGTTGATAAGCAAACTCAAGAAGTTAAGTCGGCTAAAATATATTCATGGTCGAAGAATTCCTGAACTTGTAGCAACTTTGTTTAGTATATTAGTAAAATAATGAAATGCATTTACGTTTGGTTCTGAGAATTTTTGTGAAATGATGCACCGAATATGCTTACCATAATAACAAAATTTAGATTTTGTGTGTATGTCTATGTGAAATTGTGTAGTTAAGAGTTGAAATGTATTCATGCCAATTTTTTAGTTCAGTAGTTTGTTGTACTGGCAACTCGACTTTTAAAAATAATTGACTCTAGGGGTGCCTCCTCAATTTAATTAAATGATTGTCATAAGCCATATGTTGTTTTAACATTTAAAAGTAGTCCATGATGCCTCTTGAAATGATATATCAGTATATGAGAAAAGGTTCCTGCTGTAACCAAATAGATTTTGTAGGAGATCTCAATGTAAAAAAAGTATTGTAGTTCAAGGGGACCACACCATACCAAAACACAGCATGGTGCCAGTGCTTAGAAAACTTTGGTCTCAAGAAAATTCAAAATTTAGTGTTTTAATGTGTGCCAATTTAAATTTAACATTCACCGTCAAGAGAACATCTTTGGGCCTTGGTGTTCTCCCATATCTATGATATAATCTTATGTAAAAACCATAAGTCTAATAATATATTTTTTTCTAGGGTAAACTTACTCATTGTGCCTTAGCTTCAGTTTTAGATAGGGGTTGTTTTATAAGCCTACAGCAATCCAAAACACAAGGTAGCACCAATCAGTTAAGAGTGGCCAGCTGAGCAATAATTTCAAACCTTTTATCCTCTCAGTAGTAACTTAAACCTTGAATACCTCAGAATCCAGGGTCATTTTTATGACAGTGTTTATATACATCAATCATTATATCATAAAACTTGGCTTTAAAAAAAATGGACTAATGCATCAGCAATAACTGGCTTGATTGCAACCAAGATTTCAAGGTTCACATAGTTTACCCTAACTTATATTATGAGAACTGATCATTTCCAACAGCTGGTGTACCCTTTTCAGTTTAACTATTTTTTGGTAATCAAATCTTTTGCTTTCTTTTTAAAGTGTTTTAAGAGAACAGGAGGTCACTGGGATTCATTATATTTTTAAAATAAGTTATGCAAATTTTTTTTTTGGAAGAAATCTGAACTCAAGCAGTTCAGAGGTTTTAGGTCTTAACTTAAATTTGCTGGGCATAGGCCATGACGAATACCAGTGTCTTCAGTAATTTGACATTTGTGCAATCTCCTGTTAATTTGCAGTTGATTGACTAAGGTCTTGGGCTGCAGAAGAATTCTTTAATTCACCACCAAAGGCCATTTATATCAACTGATGAGTTTTATTGCTTATTGCAATTTTTTTTCAATATTTAATGCATAGTTTCTTTGTTCTATACTTGCAGACATAATTGAATTCAAGGTATAGCAAAAACACTATCTTTAGAAATGGATCACTAATAATTGAAACTATGAAAGTTCCTCCTGATGTACAAAAGAGGTGAAAACAGGTTGAAGCTAAGAAACTAATTTGTTGCCCTTTGGGCTGAATTGTCATATCCATTTGTTTTGTGCATGTGACATTTTGGCGTGGTAAGCACATTGTTTATTCTTATTTTGGTATAGTGGACTTTTATGCCCATGAAATGTTTGTTTTGGAATGACAAGTCATGAGATATTCATATATCAAAATGGCAAACATGAGATACACTATGTGATCAAAAGTATCTGGACACACCTTTTGAGTAGTGGATTTGCCCATATAGGTATAAAAAGATGTACGTGTCCTGGCAGACATCGTAAACAAGATGAATGGTGGAATAGGCCATAGGCAGAGCTTAGTGACATTCAATGTGGCACAGTCATAGGATGCCATCTTAGCAACAAGTCAGTTTGAGAAATTTCTTCACTGTTGCAACTGCCCAGATCAATTGTAAGTGATATTATTATGAAGTGAATATGCCTAGGAGCAACAACAGCACAATCACAACTTGGTAGATCATGTAAAATGACACAGTGGGACTGCCAAGTGTTGAAGTGTATGGTGTGACAAAACCGCCTGTCCTCTATTGTGACACTCACCACCAAGTTCCAAAATGCCTCTGGAAGCAACACCAGTACCATATTGCTTCATTGAGATATAAAAGAATGGGTTTCCATGACAGAGAAAAGCTGCACACAAGCCTAACATCAGCAAGATCAATGCCAGGCTACAGGTAGAGTGGTGTAATTCTCAGTAACAGTGGACTCTGCATAAGTGGAAATGTGTTCTGTATAAGTGATGAATCATACTTCACCATTTTGCAGTATGACGAATGAGTCTGGGTTTGGAGGATGACGGGTGGATGATGCCTACCTGACTTTGATGTGACAAGTGTGAAGCTTAGTGGAGGAGGCATCTTGCTCTGGCGATATTTTCCATTGTTTGGGCTGTGCTGGGTTGGGCCCCTTAGTTCCAGTGCCTGGCAATCTTAATGCTGCTACCTAAGACATTCTTGACAATTCTGTGCTCCCAATAATTTGGTGAAGACTCTTTCCTTCACCAAGAGGACAATGCCCCCGTCCTGAGGTCCATGCAGGAATGGTTTGATTAGATGGGTGTGAAATGACTTGGCTGGCCTTCACAGAGCCCTGATCTCAACCTCGTGGAACACAGTTGAGATGAATTGGAAATCTGACTGCCAGCCAGGCCGAAACACCTAACGTTGGAGACCAACCTGATTAATGCACTTGTGGCAGAATGGAAGGCAATTCCCTCAGCAACATACCAAAATCTAGTGGAAAGCCTTCCCAATACTGGAGGCAGTGATAGCAGCAATGGGTGAACCAACTTTATATTAATTACTTTCCTATTACAGGGAGTTTGTGGACAGGCAAGTATCTGGATACTTTTGATCAGATAGTGTATCTTAGAATATGTAAAATCTAAGTTGGGCTAACTTCACACATGGGTGCTAATTCAAATATAATTTTCATGGACATATGAAATGATGGTCACTGTTGATTGTTGACATTGTTTTTAATATCATATCAGGATTTTACAGTGAAGGTATACATTCTTGTGCTTTTTCTAAGACACTTAAATAATTTACACGTAGAGAAGTTCTGTTTTTAGTAATATTCTCAGGCTTTTTATGTATTTATAGCTCTCATTGAGATATCAGATATTTGCATGTAAATATGCGTAAAAAAAATCTTTGCATTGGGGCATTTCAAATAAAATGTGCTAGAAAATGCTCCTTACTAAGTTTGAGAATGCATAGATGTTGAAGGATGAGAATAATTTAAATTGTGTTATATTTCAATGACATAGTTCAGCTGTTTTATAGACCTGTCTCTTAATAGTGTAGGCTTCATAATGTAAAACTTGTAAAGAAAATAGTGAACTGAATTTACAATGCTGTTTGTACATGGTGTATTTATTTGTAACTGAATTTGTACATTGTTGGGGTATATAGTTGTTTGTTAGATTTACAGTATTTAGTGGCAGTTTGTGCTAAGTGCTTGTTTGAATCAAATTATTGGTTAAGTGTTTTATGAAGTCTCATGCCTGATGTATAAAATATTTTTAAAAATTCATCTGCATGTATTTATATGGATTTATGAATCTGATTTCTTCATTACATTTTGTTCTGTGGGGAAACTGAATTGTTCGCAAAAGGGTTTTTGAATGATTTTTTTATTCAAATCGAAAGTGATTATTGTGAACTTTGTGCATTAACATGTAACAATCTCATGAGTATTTTTAGCATGTAGCACTGAAACTTCCAAGTGTTGTTACACCTTCCTGCCCTGGAAACTTATCCCCACCCCCTTCCTTGCTGCAGTACAAGTAATTTTATCTTTGTGTCTGCCCTTTTTAAAAACTGTGGGGCAGTTTGAGTTCTAAGTAGGTGTGCCAGTATTATGCACATATGTTCTTAGTACAGCGAAATTTTTTTCAGTTATTTTTTGAAAAACTTGTTTGAATAAAATGATGAATGTAAGCAAAAAAACTGAAAGTCAAAAAACAGTAGGTAATACGGCATATAACAAAATGCATATTTTTAGCTTTATGGGTGTAATTTTATAGTTTGTATGGTAAATTGTGCACTTTTGTAAATGTTCAGATATTGCTATTAGACTATATGGTGTTTTGTTGAAAATATATATATATATATTTGGATTATACAGGGTGTCCAAGAATTATTGGACACATTACAAAATTATATAAAACAAAACATTAAACAGATAGAAAGAAACTGACTGTACTAACTTACAATGTAACTACACAAGTTAATAAATTTCGATGTGATATCCCTTGGTTTCTTGTAGTATGTCCAAGCGATACTTGATTCCATGTATTGTCGAGCATCTGAGGAGTTATGGAATTAATAGCAGCTGTGATATGCTGCTTCAGTTCCTGCAAATCAGTACAAGGCGTCTGATAGACATGATCCTTCACATAACCATACATGAAATAATCCAATAGAGTTAGATCTGGAGAGTGAGGAGGCCATGGAATGGGACCACCACGCCCAATCCATCTGTTGAGGAAATGCTCATTTAGACACTTACGTACACACGTTGACCAATGCGGAGGCTCACCTTCTTGTTGGAAAATGGCGTCATAACTTTTTATCTGGGGTATCGCAAAATTTTCTAGCATATGCAAGGAAATGTCACCATTTATGGTTTTTTCACAGAAGAAGAAAGGGCCAATCACTTCTCTTTTTGATAGGGCACACCACACATTAACTTTTGGAGAATCACGTTCCAGTTCAATAGCAGCATGAGGAGGTTCACTGCTCCATATCCAACAGTTGTGACGATTCACAATACCTGATACATGAAATGTGGATTCATCACTAAAAATTACAGCACTGAGAACGTTTTCGTCGTTTTCCACTCGATTCAGCATATCCACAGCGAAATCGTATCGCAGAGTGTGATCATTTACATGCATCTTTTGCACTATTTGAATTTTATAAGCATGAAACTTTAATTTCTTGTGCAAGATATCGTGAACTGTCGATTTTGGAATGCACAGTTCTCTGCTTGCTTTACGAACAGATTTCCTGGGGCTTCGTTGGAAACTTTCATTAGCTTGGTCAACCGTCTCACCGCTCATGCTAGGCCTACCAGCTCCTCCACGATGTTCCACATTGCCAGTTTCTTTAAACTGTTTCATCCACCGCTTAATTGAATTCGTTGGCGGAAGATTACAACCATACTCTAAACGGTACAGTCTTTTAACTTTAATGACAGACTTTAATTCCGCCAGCCATAACACACACATCGCCTTCTGCTGTACGGATGACATGACTACTGATTGCGCATTTCTCATACATTCCTCATCAGGCCACACCTAGCGCCATCTATCGGATTTTGGGAATAACAATTCTGCAAAACATAAATATAGAAACCGTGTTAGTAATACGTGACATAGAAAAACAGACAATGCTCATAGGTTGTGTTTTTTTGTACATAATTTTGTAATGTGTCCAATAATTCTCGGACACCCTGTATATCAAAAAGCACACTGTGCTCTGTGTGACAAAATGGACTATCTTGTCACCTTGCTCTTCGTCAATATCTGCTTCTCCATAACTTGATTCAAAGCGTTGGTATTCTTGACACTACCCTGAAACCAGTTTTAACCTCAATTTTTATTTTCTTATTAACTTTGTCTTGTTAAAATTTCTACAATATATCATATACAGTGGGAAAAGACATCATTTGACGAGGACATGTCTATGCTCCCTCTGTCCCCAAAAATAATATAGAAATAATAGAAGAGTAACAGTACATTAATTTTTTAGAGAACAGCACCTAAAAAAGTTATTGAAAACAAAGAGATAAAAAACTTATAGAACTTTGAAATCCATGCACGTAAATATTTAGAACATCATATGCCTGACATTACTGTAATACCAGTCAAAGTTATAATTCTTTTTCGTTAATGAGTGGAAAACCTTGTTAGATTTATGGAGATAATTTATAAAAAAAGTTATGTAAATAACTTTTTAGCTTTTGCGATTAAGTCTTTGATTAATTTAATGTGTGTGTGTTTTTTTTAGGATAATTCATATTAACCTGTAACATACAGAAATGGGGAAAAGTTCTTTCTTGTGTTCCCCTAATAAGTTATGCAATTGCACGAGATTTGAATGAACTCGTATGCAGAATCTGATATGGTGGTAGCATTCTGCATGCTAATTGTGGACCTGTGCTTCCTCTTGAGTACATAAGTTAAAAAAAAATTGATAGGACTTACAAATTTTGAAAAGTTAGTGCAGAAAAATGGTACTTCAAGAAACAATAAGAGATTCAGTTTGACTTCATTTATATAGGATTTTTTGTAGGACTGTGAAATGTTTAATTAGATGTATGGACAAACGGGCAATAGAAGAATCATTGATCAAGGTTTCACTGTAATCTGGATTTTATTTATGGGTTAAATCCAAACTGAAGGTGCTCTGTAAATGTGTAAAAATGTCTGATGGTTTGGAATAGATAAACAAAAACTTGGTATAACTGTAATTTAAGCCAGCAATTTTTAAACCAGAAAACTGATTTTCCAGATATTTACAAATTATATGTTTGTATCATGTACTTTTTAATTTTTGTTACTATGGATAGATTTTTCATGTGAAATGATGCACAGTATCAAATTCGATAAGAAGTAAAGAAATATTTATTGTGCTCATTCAGCTGTTGGACAAGTGAAACTGGTGCATCAGTATATGTAAGTGACTGCTTGGAGAAGTCAGAGGAATTTGTTATTTGCACGATTCAAATAGCTTTCAGATTTCTCAGTTTTTTTACTTTAGTGTTTATACTATTTATCTAACTTTTATCCATTCACAGTAACCTAAATTTATCAAGGGCTCTTAACAATGTAATGTTATATTATTCATGGAGCCCATAGATTTATAAATTGTAGTGCAGATACACATATGCATGTTGTTGTTTTTAATATATTGTAGTGAAAATAGTGTAAGAATTATATATGTGTGTCTGAAAATGTTTTAAAGTAATATTCAAGAGAAAGTAATTAGTTTTTTGTACCTTAAAATACAGGAAGTTACCTTGCAATAATACTTGATGTAAAGTTTTGAACTTTGTTGTTTCATAGAAGTTAAATTTCTGAAAGTGTAACTCTCAATAACTTCAATGTTATTCATTAGATTTTGTCATGTACAATTGTAAAATACAAAAAGTATTTGTGTTATTGTATGTTGAAAAAGAAATATTTGCTTTACTGCAGTGAAAAATCATTGTAACTTTAAATTTTTAAGGAAAAGTGGCAGATGTTGGCTTGGATGATAACATATTTCTTGGTTTAACCTTGTGAAATAATTATTTCTGTGTTGCCTTTTGATGTTTGAAGAAAACTTACAGTTGCAATACCATGGAAGGTGGTTTAAGCTTGTGCTTTGAATTATATGAAAGCCAACTTAGTTCCTTCTGTCATAATGCACAATATGTTTTAGAAGCCTTCAAACGAAAGTAGTTGTTGTTTTAAATATTACAAAAGTACGTGCAGTCAGACAATGCTGAAGCCATCAAATGGGTAAAAAAATTGTAATTTAGAAAATGAACCTCAGCACACAAAGATGGCTATCAATAACAACTTATTTACAGTAATAGAAAAATTAGTACAATACATAAAAACTTTTTTTTAAATTCTTAAAACACAACCAAAATAGTGCAAAATGCCATCTAATTGCACAGTATATAAAACTTGCTTTAACTTTTGTTCATCCCTTCCCATTTTCCAGAGATACAAACAATTGCTTTAATAATTATTTGCAATTACTACTTTTTACATTTTCTTTCATTAATTAAGGACATCTGCTCAAAGCACATAGGCACATAGTTTATGCAAACCTTTAATGTTCTGTTTATCCACCAGATATGCCAACAGAACTGACTTGCACATCATAAGTCAGTGGGGATGCCACTTTTACTTGTGATGAGGAAATAAAGATTCAGCCAGTTTTCATTTTCTTCTAAGGAGATTCTTTCCGACAACTCACTTTAAAAAAAAAAAAAAAAATCTTGGTGATTGAGACACTTCCTGGCTACCAGCGAACTGTAAAACTGTAATCTCGTATCATTTTATTAAGTGATGCAATAGAAGAAATAAAGTTGAACATGCCATTTCCAATTGTTCCCAGTGAAATTGGAGAAAAAATTAAAGAGAAACTGAAGGCTGTTTTAAACAAAAACCCTTCATTTCAGGAATTGAAAAAAGTTAATGATTTTATCAACAGTGATGTTATGAATTGCCATTGCAAATTTCTTGAAAGTGAAACACTACAAATGCTGCCCAATAACATCTGTAGATGTAGAAAGAACATTTTCTGAAATAAAAATAGTTTTGGATGACAATCGACAAAATTTAACAGTTGAACAATTAGAAAAACATTGTCTATTGCAACAAAAATTATGGTATATGAAACTATATCATTTAAGTAGCTTTTTGGGTATGAATTATATCAATTATTACTTATTATATTTAAGAATGTAGTTGTGTGTGGTTCGTCAATTCATATTTGAAAAGTCGCTTCTGGCTCCACAGCATTTATTTAAAGATGAATAATGAATCCATATTTTACATTTTAAGTGCATGTTTCATGTATTTTAAGTACATATGTTGCTGGGTTTTTTTAGTGATTATCCTGTATCTGAGAAACATGACTTACTGTCAGTTTTTCACAATTGTTTTAGAAGTTCACCTATTTCATTATAACATGTACCATAATTTTAATCATATAATCCATAGAATATATGTTAAAAAAGTTATAAATGTAAACTCTGCAGATAATGCACCACTTTTAGAAAAAAAAACTGCGACGCTTCGATTTTTAAAAATCTGCATTGTTATTTTCAGGAGAGGTCTTATATTTGGAAAATTACCAAAAATGTCTTAACAACAGAAAAATGTGATGCAATATGAAGATGGAGATTTGCAAACATTGGGAAGAAGGGTTTTATTTTACTTCCAAACATTTTGACAGAAAACATGATGCAGTGAAGGCTGTGTTTACTTCTTTGTATGATCACACGCTATGAGAAGCTCAGTGCTACTCACGTTCAAGAGTGCAACTGGTCTAGCTATGGAACTGTGATAATGCTGAAAAATCTTGTGATTTTTGCTCTTTATTTACTTGAGAGTAACACAAAAGAGAACTTCAAAAATGAGTTTTTTTTTAATATGATCATTTTTTCCTATTTTGAACTGCTGGGTCATCTCGTGAATTGCAACATTTCTGTAGAAAATTACAGTTTGAGTATTATATGAAGAAAAATGCAGTGTATAAAATTTCAATGTACATATATTCCAACAGCAAGCAAATCATCTTTAATCCTTCCTCACAGAGGTGAATACAGCTCAAGGGCATCACAAGCACATCTTTCCCTCACAATTGCTTTCAGGGAAACACTTATACACTGTTTCACTTCTGTAATTATTATAGGGTAAAAATTGAAAAATTATGTTTCACCAAAGCAAAATAAAGAGAATCTCAAAAACAACTTGGAGGTATAAAAATTTCTTTCATCCAGATACTTATTCATCAATTCAAAGTATTATTTATGAATGCACCATACTTAGTTATATCACTCAACAATTTGCAAAAGATTCATCAGAAAAATAAGATTTATACTGGGTAAAAGCATGAAACTTCTAAAAACCTTTTCTTTTTTTCTCTCCTTAGATTTCCAAATATTTTTGTTTTGGCAGATGTATTTGATATAATAAACTGGATAACATTTTTCCAGGACAGTGCTGACCATAAGTAGGCTACATAATTTTATGTGCTTTTTAAGACTCATTCCACCAAACTCCAATTCACCAGTTTCTAGTATCTGTTGAAAGATTGATAAGATGCTGGACTGTTATTCCATTTAAAATTGAGCTGGTGCATATTTGTTAACAAGAAGATGATTCTGCAGCAAACAGTAACATAGGCTAGCTTAGTAGCAAAGTGGTCAGAGGCACAGGCTAATCATCAGAGTTGTGCCTGTGCTCAGGTATCAGATGAGACATAAGTAGTGTGTTCGTCTTAATGTACTGGTTCTCCAACCCTTTCCCTGGAACCAGTTACCTCAATTAAGGATGGTTGACTACTTAATAAGTATTAAAATTTTAAAAACATGTTGAAGTTGCGTAAAAATTTTAAGGTAAGGAAGCTTTCAAGTGATAACTTCAGTTTTTATCAACCTAGTAATAAATGTATGACGACGATGGTAAGAGTTGCCATATCTGTTATTTCTTTTTTAATATTAACTTCCATATTAATGGAATGATAAAAGAAGAATCAAAATTATAATTTGGGGGCTGAGAAAAATTTCTAAACTTCCTCAATAACGTAACAAAAAGTGATTAATGAACGAGGCAATTCATTTGGTGTCAGTCCAAAGAAGTTCAGCAGATAGATTACATATATATATTGATGCTCATGGTGATTCTTAAAGCTACCAACCCCCACACAAATGATAACATGGTAACTTACTCAAGGGAAATGAATTTCAAAACTTTCTCTAAAAAAATTCAAAAGTACAATTTTTTTCAGTATGATTTACCACATTAAGTCAGTGAATCATTAAAATTTGCCAGGTATACCTCTTTGGTATAATACTTTGTAGCAGTTTATTATGCTGATTTACTCTCTTTCACTTCCTTTCCATTTCATACAAGTCAAGTCAAGTTACGTAGTCAGTGTGTTGTGTTTTTGTGGGGCTTTTGGCGAAATTGTCTATCACAGCGTAAAGGATAATATTATTCGAAAGGGTTTCAAATGATGGTTTCTTGTGCTTCACGGCGTAATCGAAACTGTTCTAAACCTGAAATAGAGGTTTCGTCTAGCTCATAGACCCGGGTCTTTGAGTGCTCTGTGCCCTTAAGAGCTAGAGTAATTGTGCCTGATAATAGTACTGGAAAGGGCACATACTACTGGAACGCGAGTACTTTTGAGTGTTTAAAATCTAAATATGTCTCGAGGAAGTTGGTTCTTTAGAATTTACTGCTGAATAATTACTATTCACTATCATATATTCTTCCTTAATGCTACCTTCAGTTACTTGTTTTGTGCTGCCACCTGTTGTTCAGGTTCATGAACTGTAACAGAAATCTTTATGTTTGGTGTTATTTGCTGACTATTTGGTATTTGTGTCGTTTCTGGATGTCTTGAGTCTCATTTCTGAGATTAGGATACCTAGGGTGATTAACTATTAAATATAGACAGTAGGGAATATTATTGATTTTTTATTCACTCGACGCCTGGCTTTCCTCATGGGTATATTGCTGTCCAAGAGGCATTGATTATAAAGTGAATATATATTTTTTTCCCTTTCTTTGTACAATGACAAAAAGGAGGAACCAGGCCTCTGAAAGTACTACTAAAAAACAAATTGGAACACCTCTCCCTGGTGAGAATAATAATTTTGAGAACTTTGTGAAATTAGCCTTAACGGAAATTAATTCAAAACTAGACACTGTTCCTGAACTTAAGGCAGAACTTAGAGACATAAAATCTACAGTTGATTCATTAATTAATAGGTATGATGGTCTCCTTCTTAAATGTAACTTATTGGAAGAATCTAATAGTGACTTACAAAAAAATCTAGAAATTGCTACCAGAACTAATCAAGTTACCAAACAGGAGATTGATTCACTGAGAGTTGAGCTGAACGAGCTTAATCAATACCATCGTAATAGAAATATTGAAATTAATGGGCTTGATCTTACAAATATTGCCAATGATTCAGACCTGATTTCACATATAGATATTTTGGCAAAACAACTAAAAATAGAAGATTAACAACAATCTGATATTGACATGGCCCATCCACTTCTGTCGAGATATGAGAAAATACAAGACTCTACTGTTATTGCTCAGTTCAAGTCTAGATCAGTAAGGTACCTATGGATGTCAAAGAGAAAAACACTCATCTTGAACTCTGATTTGGATTCAAGTTTGCCAGCTACCCGAATTTTCTTAAACGAAAATTTAATTCCATGCTATAAGCGGCTCTTCTGGCAGGCAAGAACTCTTGTTCACCAGGGCAGAATTAAATAAGCTTGGATCTGGAATGGTGGTTTGTATATAAAGGTGACAGAAGATAAACTAAAAAAAGAATTTATACTGAGAATGATTTGGTTCAATATGGCCTTGAATTGACCTCACTGGCTTGAGATGATTAGAATAAAAATGTGGGTTTGGTGATTAGGGTTGGCTTTACAGGGGGATTTAGAAATGGGTTTGGGGAGGGAGAGTTAACTAACACTAATGACAGAGGATTGTCCCATTCTTAACAGATTAACCCATACACTAACAACTAACTCAAACCCAACATATACTTTAGAAAAATTTTATCAGATTCTAATAAAGGAACCACATTCAACTCTAAAATTAATACATATAAATGCAGGATCATTAATAAACAAAATTACATTACTTGAAACCTTAATACAACAGATTAGAGTAAAATTAGATATTATCTGTATAACAGAAACATTGTTTCCAACTGAGGAATATAATTTACAAATTAATGATTATATCAATTTCAAATTAAATAGAACTTCTTTAAAAGGGGGAGGGGTTGCAATTTACATACACAAAGATAATGAATACTTCTCTTTAGTACCTGAATTTACTATTCGCAATAAAAATATTGAAATACTGACAATCCAAAATCAATTTTACTTCATCAATGTATGCTATCGACCACCAAATGCGAAATAACTGAATTTTTAAAGATACTGAGTGATCTCGCTAACTATGTTAACTTTGCAAGAAAAAAATATTTATGTTGGGAGACCTAAACATTGACATTTCTCAAGTTAATACAAATAAATTTATGCATACTCTACATTCAGCTGGATTAAAAAACACAATTCTATCCCCAACGCGTATTACTCCAACCTCTCAAACCATATTGGATTTATGTATAGTAAACTCACAAACTTCTACATTAACTTTTGGAGTTCTTGAATATCATCTAAGTGATCATCTTCCAATATTTATTATATATAAACATACTTTTCATCACCCTAAAATTAATAAAACTAACAAAAATTCCCAAATAAGGAAAATTAATACTTCAAACTTAGAATATTTTAAAAATAATCTTAGTCAGATAAATTGGGTTGAGTTGGATACCATAGACTCTCCAATTATAGCATATATATATATCTTATGGAAATAACGAAAACTGAACTACTAATTGAATTAACCCATATAAAATCAAATACTGGACCAGTCTATGATGAAATTCACCCACAAGTTATCAAACATGTAGCTGAAATTATTATTGAACCCCTATTATTTATATTTAATCTCATAATTAAAACAGGAATTTTCCCAGAGAAATTAAAAATTACTAAAAATTTTCCTAAACACAAATCTGGATCTAAAAGCATAATAACTATAGACCAATTGCAAACTTATCTACTTTTGCAAATATTTTAGAAAAATTAATATATACCAGATTAATTTCATATTTGACCAAAATTAAAATTTTAAATCAGTATCAATATGGATTTCAACAAAATAAGTCAACAGAATGGCAGTACTTACAATTCAAAATAACATACAACAGAATCTTGCAATTCATAGCTTAACATTAGCTATTTAATATTTTAGACATAACAAAGGCATTTGATTCATTAAATCACGAAATACTATTAAATAAGCTGATGTATATAGGGATAAGAGACACCTCATATACACTTCTTAAAAACTACTTAACAGATAGACCTCAATTTACACAAATTGAGAAATACTCATCTCTACAAAAAAAGACAAATTCTGGAGTTCCTCAGGGTTCTATACTTGGGCCTTTGTTATTTAACATATACATAGATGATATTTTCAATGTAAATAAAGAAACTAATATAATTTTATATGCAGATGATACAACTATTCTAATTCACGGCAATCATATTGATGAAATGATCACTAAAGCAAATATACTGCTCGAAAAATATTTTAACTGGATGGCAGCAAATAAAATGCTAATAAACTTAGAAAAGACTAAAGCAGTAATATTTACTCGGCAATTATCTCCTCTACAAATAATTGAAAAACTGGTAATGGACAATACAATAATTCAAATAATAGATAAATTTACCTACTTAGGAATTACACTTCACAAAGATTTAAAATGGACTAGACACATAGATATACTAACAAAAATATCTAAAAATATAGGAATAGTCAGTAATGTAATAAACAACCTAACTATTAAAACCTTAATGTTATTATATTATGCCTTGATTCATCCATATTTTAACTATTGCTTTTTGGCCTGGGGCCAGACAACGAATACTAACCTCAAAAAACTTCAAATACTACAAAACAAATACATTAGACTAATTGATCTCAAAATTAATAATAACAAGGATAATATTATACAAATAAATAATTTTAGGTACTCTAAGGTATACCCTCAAAAATATTAAATATTAAACAATTGTATAACTTCAACTTGGGAAAAATTATGTTTAAACGTATAAAATCAGATAATTACAATCTTACTGAAATAATTAAAATAGCACAAATATTAAATCTATATCACACAAGATCAAAAGTATCTTTACAAATATCTACACCAAGAACACAAATGGCACAGCAAAATATTACATATAGTGGTCCAATGTACTGGAATGCACTCCCAAAAGAATTAACCAATATTAACAATTTCAATTTATTTAAGAAAAAACTAAAATCATATATACTTCAACAATAAGAAAATTGTTTCTCAGTTTAAAATGTTATATGAGCATGCAGACAATTTAATACTGTATAATTATATAATTGACTTGACTGTTATCAAATGATTACTGGGAAGCCTGAGCTATGTCAGGACTCTTGAAGGAGGCCTTTTCTTAGGCTTCCCATACTGTTACAAACTTAAGTTACTCTGTAAACTAATTTACTCAATGATTCTATTGTAACAGTTAAACAAATAATAAAAAAAAAATCAGTACTATGTTACAAAGTTGTCACAAGGTCAGATTGTATATTGCACTCTCGAATTCAATGTTTATGCCGAGATGTATCTCATTGCGAATGGTACGAAAGAATTGTATCTCACAAAAGTATTAAACCAATTGTGGTATTAAATATGCTCTTTATTACAATTTAATTCTGCTTTACGATTTGTATTGGAATTATATTGGTTACTAAATTTATTATGATTGCTTTACTTGTCGTCTGCACGTTCTACCCAATTTCACTTCGATTTCATTTTCTTATCATTCACGCTTGCTTCCCAGTGTAGAAGCCGTCCTCCTCTTTCCTCACTCGCTTCTCAAAATCATCTCCCCTGCCCCTAAAAAAATACAAGTAGGCTCAGTTCTGGTTGAGCCGTCAATTTGGAACGTAGGACTACGACACTTGCAGATCAAAGAGTTGAAATGAGCTAGTTGAGTATGGTTTCAAAGCGTTTATTTAATTTGTTACAGCCAACACACATCTATGATATGAAAAGTAGCTTACATAATTTTTACAAATAATGCTGGATACATTGCGAACACAAAGAGTTCGAGATGGACTGGGTACGAGTTCAATCGGTATGTTGGATTTTTGTTTGGCGGCAGCTGCTTTCAGGCATTCTCGATGCTCTCTAGTTCATTGGGCTGTAGTCTTCTTGGACTTCTTATATTTCTCGTCACTTACTCTTGCCTCTCGTTTTGATTTTCTCCACTTTTGCTTGTGTTCATTCTTCAAATTCTGAAGCATCGTCAAAAATGTTAACCCGTTTACACAAACAATTTTAAAAAAATTAGTTTAAACCACTGTGATATGTTCTTTATATATTTGAATAGATCTTGTCGAGAGTTTTAAAACAATACCACGCACAGTCATTTTGCACTTATGGTTGTCCAGATAAACCGCGATATTGTCAAAAGTGTTCACCGGTTCACAAGAAAACAATTTTTTAAATGTTCAGTTCAAAACACTGCAAAATGTTCTTCATATAGTTAAATAGATCTCGTCAAGTGCTTTAAAACGATACCCCGCACAGCCATGTTGCGCTCACGGTTGCCGAGACAGACTGAGTCCAACGCGGTGGCACACCTAGAAATATTGCGTCATCTCCCCATGCAAGGGTAGCATCACGCGCATGATGTATTGCACAGTACACAAATTGGACTCCGTGCTGTTTATGAATATGCTAACATGATTAGTGTGAGGCACATGTTTTTAACATTATAATGATTTCAATTGGGACCTATTTTTGTCACAGGCGGTCAGCCATAAGTCGCCCCATACTTATCTGCAAAGTTAGACGTAGTCCTACATCCAACCTTCTGTCCTCCTTGCCCCTCTGTGATATCCATTCTTAGAGTGACCTACTGTGTCCAGCAGAGCCTCATTCTTCCCTGCTCGAAGGGGATAGCGTTTCCTCTGACACCTCTTCAGCAATAAAACAATTAAACTGTCTTGAATGCTCTTTGCTGGTGACAATGTACATGATTGCAGCGTAGGCAAAAAAAAAAAAAAAAAAGATTTAAGCACTTAAGGTTTTCTGAAATGGATCTTCCATGCCAAAGAAAGGCTGCCCTTGAATACTGCTTTACAATGTCTAATTACCAGTTGCCGCTATCGATTGCTCCTTTTGAGTTTACTGCTAGAGTAATTCTTGCTCGGAAAATAATTTAAAATCTCTTAGGCCACATAACAGTTGTGTACATGAAGCATTTCTAAGTGGCTGGGTAGAACAGAATATACAAACTAAATGAAATTTTAGTTTATAAAAGTGTGTTTTACTTCTGTAAAATTTGGTTTCTATCCCCCCCCTTTTTTTTATTTTTCAATCCATTGTATAATATATACCAAATTTATCATTGAATGTGTTCAAGGCTGTGCCAATGTGTATAGTTACATTAAATTTATAGTTTGTATATTTATGCAGTTTTTGTTTGTTATTTGTTAGATTACATGCATGTGAAACTTAGCTATATCTCATTAGTGGCAATTGTGTGTTTGTATATAATACTGGTATAAATGCATTTTTAAAATACTCAAGTGGCTGTTTAAGTTGAATTATAGCATAGCATGGACCTTGTAAGATCTGATACTTCGCTCTTTCATATTTTTATTATTCATGTTTCTGTATTTATAATATGAGGATTTTTCAAGGGTTTGTAAAAAATTTCCATTTTTTAAAATGTAAAAAATAGTGCTTTGCTGTAGATATGTAATTTTTTTTTTTTTACTTTTTTTTTCTGAAGCTATGTGTTAAAGTTTAGATGTTGAGCTTTTATGAAGAATTGTGTGTTTGTAGTTCATTAAGGTATTAGTTGACTGAACCTTTTTAATGTACATGTGTAGAATGTGAGAAGGTAGCAGAAATGAACACCTGAAATCATAAGTGCAGTTGTTGACTCCATGAAATTTTGATGATTTCCATTTTTATGTGTTTTTTAGTTTATGTATTTATTTTTTCATCTGAGTTTTTTTAATGCTATGCTAATGTAGGTGTTAAACAGTTTGTAGTCTTGACAGCTATTCTATGGAGCTGACAATTTTTGATACTGTTAAGATTGATTGGGTGATTCCCGTGATCAGAGGAAAAGAAAAAGAATCGTGAAATTTTGAAAATGAATTCTGCAATCTTATGTGTTTAAAAAATATAGTTATCAATAAAATGATCAAATGTCATTTGTATTGCAAAATTTTTGTAGTAGGCTAAATTGTGTACACTTTTTTAAATAATTGCCTTGGAGTTCAGTAAGTTTCAGCAAATTTGTCTGCTAGATGGTTGATTAATATTTTTTTCTTTTTTTCCATTACTGCATGAAAACATTAAGTCACTATTATGTGCTATAAAATGTTGGGCTTTTAGTCTTGAATTTACTTGCATCTGAACAAATGCAAATTTCTTATGTTTGTACTCCTCATCTGATGTAAAATCAGTATACAGTAGATTCTGATTATTTGGGACAGTTCTTGAAGAACAGGAACAAATCCAGAGTACAGCCTGAATTTGCTTTGCTTATTTGGGTTACCAAGTTGTTGTATCAGAACAGACTGTAGATGGCACATGGGTAGTGAATGGTGTAGAGACCATTGCTTGAGTCAGTCAGTGCTACATCACACAGTAACAAAGACATCCATATTTTGACAGCTTAATGCTTCTGCTGACTGCTAAATAGTGTATATTTGATCTCTATTACAGATGTGTAGCACCAGGAACGTAGAAACCTTTTCTTATCTGGGAGGGCGAGCCTTGAAATTATGCCCCTTTGAGTTCAAAAGTTCCTTACCTCCACTCAAATAGAGCATAAGCAGTTCTTACTTTCTCATACCTTTGTTATAGGAAAGTATTATGATTGTTAAAAAAATCTCACTTCCAGTTTTTGACATAATTTTACTCAATTTAAAAATTAGGTGAATATCTGAGAGACAATGGTTTTAAATGTCAAGTGAAATGTAAAAGTTATGTGAAGACCAACAACACAACACATGTAGAAATGCAGAATGAAAACAAACCAGCACAGAATGAACAAATATTAGATAATGAATGTAACAATAGGGAGATGTTTTCGGAGTAGGGCTTGGAAAAATTTCGTTCAAGGTTAAACGCTCAGAGGAACTTTCGGCGACAGATCACAAATGACTAGTTAGCTCTTCATCCCTACGACATTTTCGGAAAGGTCATGGAGGTTGAGCAATGTTTCAAATAATTCCGTGCATCCACATGAGGTGGTTCGCAGCTCAGTGTAAGTTCTGTACTCTGGTTAGCTGTGTGTAATAGTGAATGCAGCTAACTAAAGTATTTACAAAAGAAGATATTAAAGTGTATAACTTTGTTTTTGAGTTGAAATGTTCGGCAAATTTATTCAGTCTGTTCATTTCTATTTTATATGCTCCTCAGAGTATGAAATTATGCCCCTGATATGACCATCCTGGGAGGACAACCGCCCTCCCAGTAGCTACAGCCTTGCGTGGCACATGTGTTAACATAATTGCTTACTGAAAAGGACAACAAATAGTGTTTTGTATTTTTGTTTATGTGAGACCCCTGCCAAGATGCTTTGAAAAGATCTAACATTAATTAGCTAATGAAATTGCCTTACTCGACCAAATCAAAAGCCAACCATCTAACACCTGTCATTGCCAGCTGGTGGAGATACAAAAACTGGAGTGCCAAAATCCACAGTAGCTCATGATAAGCCAGCAAGTCAAATAACGAGGAATGGGCATTGCACGAACAATTGGGAAAATCCCAAAAACAGAAGCAAGGATCCAGACTCCTCAATCAGTGGTTCTGTATAACTGGAGAGGGTGTGCATGTCAGTGGTCCAGTGTTGAAAACTAAATCGCAAGAGCTAGCTAAACAGCTGAGTCACTTGAGTTTTAAAGCAACAGATGTTTCGTTATCTATGAAAATCCAGGCATGAAATTAAATTTAAGAAAGCATATGAAAAAAGGACAGTGCTTATACTATGAGGATTGAACAATGCACATCTGCTTAACTGCTCAACTTATTCCAGAAATTTAGTGAAGATAACATTTAAAATGCTGATGAAACAGATCTACTTAACTATACCATGCCAGACAGTTCCCCGAGTTAAAAAAATGCAACATTGTGGGGTTCAAAGAAGAAAAAAACAATGGGTTTTGTAACTGTTGTGCTGCTCAAACATGTCAAGAAGTAATAAATGGATGCTGCTGGTTATTGGGAAAAGCTCTAAGCCTTGATGCCTTACAAAGGGCTTAGAATGGACAGTTTGCCAGTTCTGTATTATGCCAACAAGAATGCATGGATGATTTCTACCATTTTTCAGAAATGGCTAATGAGTTGGAATGCAAAATTGCAACAGAAGTAAAAAAAAAATTCGGCTGCTTCTGGATCACTGTGAAGCACACCCTCATTTAGGTTGTTTGAAAAATATTCACCTGGAATATCTTCCTGCTAACACCACATCCTTGGTACTGTAATATCTGGCAACAGATGATGACATTCTTAGAACTGGTGAACTGGCAACATAATAGACAGAAACGTGAACGATGATGGCTGTGAGTGGTTGGTTGTAATCCAATTTGTTTATGTAGTGTCATATTGAATAGGTAATAAATAGTTAAGGTGATCAAATATGTATGTTGTTACCTAGTAGCACGAATACATTAAGAAGGTCAACAAGAGTTGTATACAAAACATACAAATATAGTGTGGTTTTTACATGGTGTCAGAAGTAATAAAATCAAATCGCCAACTCCCGTTCTTCCATTGTTCTAAAGCTTCAACGTGGAGCAATTGTGTGTACCTAATGGAATGTCATTTGATGGCATTATTGCCGATAACTGTAAAAAATGGCTCCAACATTTTGAATTGTAAGAATTTGCTAGTAGCTTACACACCAAGAATCCTAAAGTAAAAGATACAACTTTTTTTACATATTATCGGCAGTGAAGGTGTTTAGACATTTATAACACATTTAACTTTGAGAATGAAGAAGATAAATGTAATCTTGAGATACTAAAGGAAAAGTTCAAATCGCCAACTCCCGTTCTTCCATTGTTCTAAAGCTTCAACATGGAGCAATTGCGTGTACCTGATGGAATGTCATTTGATGGCATTATTGCCAATAACTGGAAAAAATGGCTCCAACATTTTGAATTGTAAGAATTTGCTAGTAGCTTACACATCAAAAATCCTAAAGTAAAACGTACAACTTTGTTTACATATTATTGGCAGTGAAGGTTTAGACATTTATAACACATTTACCTTTGAGAATGAAGAAGATAAATGTAAGCTTGAGATACTAAAGGAAAAGTTCATGGAATATTGTAGTCCAAAGAAAAATATTACTTATGAAAGACATTTATTTTTTGTTGTGTAATCAGAATCAAATGGAAACTATCGATCTGTATGTTACTGACTTAAAAACGAAAGCAAAGTCTTGTGAGTTTCAACAGTTAACCGATAGTCTTATTAAACACCAAATAGTATGTGGTATCCGTGATGTTGTAGTTAGAGCTAAATTATTACATGAAACTGACCTAACTTTAGAAAAAGCCTTAAATACACACTGCTGAGCCATTACATTATGACCACCTACCTAATATTCTGTAGGACCTCCTTTAGCCTGCAAAACAGCGGCCACTCAGCGAGGCATTGATTCGATGATGCGGCGATGAATATCATAAGGTATGTGGCACCATAGTGGCAAGAGCAGGTCCGCCAGTTCCCGTACATTTCAGGGTGGTGGTGATTAGTGCAAATCCGCTTTTCTAAGTCGAACCACAATTGTTCAGTTGGGTTCATGTCAGGTAAATTTGGAGGCCAGGGCATTAACAGAAATTCACCAGCCTGTTTCTCAAACCACTCCTTGACGATCCTGGCAGTATGGCGTGGCGCATTATCCTGTTGGTAATGGCCATCACCAGCAGCAAACACAGTTGCCATGAATAGGTGAACTTGGTCAGCAACGATGTTCAGGTGCCTGACAGCTATCAGGGATTGTCCTATTGGGATAATGGGGCCTAAAGTGTCTCAAGAAAACATTGTCCACAGCATAACACCACCACTGGCCTGTTTCCGCCCAACAGTGCATCCAGGTGCCATAGCCTCCGTTGGTAATCAGCGTATCTGCACTCAGCTGTCTATGTGATGCACCAGGAATCTTGATTCGTCGGACCAGGCCACTTTCTTCCAATCGTCCACGGTCCAATCTCGATGATCTTGGACCCATTTCATGCGTTATTGGCGATGATGTGCAGTGAGCATGGGGACCTGGCTGGGTCTTCGGCTACATAGGCCCATGCTCAGAAGGCTGCAATGAACTGTGTGCTGTGACAGATTGATCTGATCACCACTGTTGTAGCTGTGGGTGATTTGTCACACTGTGGCCCTGTGAACAATGCACGACAATCTCCACTCCCCTCTGGCATCTGTGAGCTGCGGACAACACATGGCTGGACAATGGTTCGTCGTTTGGCCATTTGTGCACCACTTTTGATACATACTCACTACAACGGCATGTGAACAACCCACAAGCTGCACTGTTTCCGAGATCGTAGTTCCGAGGCGCCTTGCCATCACAATTTGTCCTTTATCAAACTCCAATGAATTGGCATCTTTTCCCATTCTGACTCCAAACACTAACTGAAATCCGGTCCTCAGGTTGTATATATACTGCTCTGTGAACTTCACCTGCTCCACCATTCAGTCTCCAGGCACACTCATTTCTTTAGGCTGGGGGTGGTCATAATGTAATGGCTCACCAGTGTATGCAGATCAGCTGAAATAAATGCTTTACATCTCAAAACTATAAAAGGAGAGGGCAAGGCAGTTCATAGTTTGAAATATAAGAACATTGGGCATTAGCGTAAGCCGTTAAGAAACATAGACACAAATGTCTATTTAAAAAATAGGTCTCGTGAAGCAAAAGGTTGCCCAGCTCTTAAGAAAAGCTGCAGTAAGTGTGGCAAAATTCGTGAATGTAGAAAGTGACCAGCATTTGGGAAGATTTGTCATAAATTTAAGGGAAGTAGCCATTTTATGAAACAATGTAGATGAAAGGTAACTCATGTTGTGCTACAAAATAAACGAAAAGGGGAAATATATATTTACAATCCTTAAATGAAGACAGAAAATGAAATTTATATTGAGGCCATAAGTGGAGAACAGTTTGAAGATGATGAATGGACTGTTAATTTGACATGTAGGAATCAATAAGATTTCAACTGGATACAGGTGCCTTGTGTAATGTAATTTCTAAAAGCAAAGTAGAAAGGTTAGGTGTGCCTCTAGAACAGTCATCTGTAAAAAAACTGGTATTGTTTTCTGGTAATAAAATTGATACAGCTGGAAAAGTGTTTTTAAACTGTACATACAATGGAAAACTTTACTAATTAGAATTTCAAGTTGTTGACGAGGAATCACCTTTTATACTAGGACTAGTTTCTTTCAGAGAACTGGGGCTAATAGTTAAGTGTTGACAAGTGAAGCTGGTGATACTTTTAGAACTGTACCAGGATGTCTTCCAAGGTCTTGGGTGCCTAAAGGGTGAATATTCAATCAAATTAAAAGAAAATATACATCCGCCCAGAAAAATACCAATTGCTGCGTGTGATAATGTAAAAAAAAAAAAAAGAACTGCAAAGAATGGAAAAGTTAAATGTTATTGAAAAAGTAAGAGAGCCAAATTCAATGGTTATAGTAGTCAAACCACACAAGATTAGAATATGCTTAGATCTTAGAGAAATAAACAAAGCAATAAAAAGAGGACATTACCCAATGCTTACAGTTGAAGTTGTATGTAGAATGTCAAAAGCTAAAGTGTTTTCAGTATTGGATGCTAATAATAGATTCTGGCAGATTACACTGGATGAAGAAAGTATTAGAGGTATGCAAAAGTTTGCCATTTTAAGGAGACAGGAGACAGGAACAATTAGAAAACCAGTACACATTTATTCAATGAAATATTGACCATTAGCATCAATGACCTTTTGCCACTTTTCAGGCAACAAATGAATGCCCCTGCGATAGAAGGGCTCAGGTTTTGAGCTGAAGAATGCAGTGACGAAATTTTCCACCTCTGGAATTGTGATGAACCCCTGTTGGGCTAGGGCATGTTGCATAGAGTGAAATAGATGAAAGTCTGAGGGTACAATGTCCGGGGAGTAAGCTGGGTGCGGTAAAACCTCCCGGTGTAACTGTTCAAGGGTTGATTTCATGGTGGCATCGACATGTGGTCTGGCATTATCGTGTAACAGGATGACTAGGTGGCGTCCTTTACCTGTCCATGGGCATTTTTGCTCGATTGTGGTGTTCAGTTCCATCAACTGATTGCTATATCGTTGTGCAGTGATTGTTTTGCCCGGTTTCAACAGTTCGAAGTACAGTACTCCATGTATACCCCACCACACACACAACAGCACCTTTTCCCCATGGATATCCTGTTTTGCAGTGGATGTTGATGGCTGACCTGGGTCAACCCAGATTCGCTTGCATACAGGGTTGTCACGATAGACCCATTTTTCATCCCCAGTGACAACCTTCCACAAGAAATTCTTCCATTAAAACTTCTTCAGCAATGACATGCAGATGCCCAAGCATTGACCAATATTACGCTCTGTTAAAGTATGCGTAACCCACTTAGCAATCTTCTGGATCTTCCCCAAGGCCTGTAGATGCTGCACCATCATCGATTGAGCCACTTTCAAACGTTTAGTCAGTTGCGTGGTCGATTGTGTGGCATCCTCTTGCAACAGTGATTCTAGCACTTCGTCTGCAAGTTCCTGCTGTCTACCTGCACATGGCTTGTCTTCCAAGCTTAGATCACCTTTCTTAAACCTGGCAAACCATTCTCGACACGTCCGCTCACGCATAACCGTTTCCCTATATACCTGACATATTGAACCGTATGCTTCGCTCGCACTTTTCCCTGAATTAAACATGAATAACAAACAGTGCCACAAATGAACTTTATCGACCGCCGTGCTTGGCTTCATGTACAAACTGACAGCACGGGTAGCCGTCTGGTTAGACCCCTACAGTGCTCGCTAGTGGGGTGGCGGAAACTTTTGCATACCCCTAATAGTAAATTATGCACATTTAACACACTATTTGGTCATTATATATATATATATGACTCACATTTGGAATTCACCAGAAATTTTCCAAAGATTGAGTCATATGGTAGAAGGCATTGAAGGAGTCGGATGCATAGTTGATGATATACTGGTATGGGGCAAAACTGTGAAGGAACATAGCAGACTGAAAAGGGCTTGAGAGAATAGCCTAAAGTTTAATAAAGAGAAATATAAAATTAGAGTTAAAGAAGTCAAATATATTGCTCATGTTTTGAGTGAGCATGGCGTAAAACCAGATTCCACTAAAATAGAAGCAGTCAAACAGGTGCCAAAGCCAACTAATAAAAAGGCCTTACAAAGATTCCTAGGAATGATAAATTATCTGGCAAAATTCATACCAGGTTTTTCATAGAGAAGGATGTCATTTGGCACTGAAAGAAAATTCTCAAAAAAACTTTCAATCAGATTAAAAAACCTGTGGTTAAAGCACCTGTTCTGAAATATTTCAACATTAGTGACGAGGTAACAGTTTTAGTGGATGCTAGCTAGCTCAGAAGGACGAGGATCTGTTTTATTGCAAGAAAATAAACCAACAGCATATGCTTCTAGATCCCTTAGTCAGTGTCAAAGGAAATATGCACAAATTCAAACTACTAGCTATTGTATTTGGCTGCAAAAAATTCCACCATTTTATGCACTGAAGTGCCAGAAAAACTGGTACACCAGTCTAATACTTGGTAGGTCCCCCACGGGAGTGCCGGACTGCAGAAATACGACGGGGCATGGACTCCACTAGCTTCTGGAAATATGCTGTAGGCAATGCACACCATACTTCCTGCAGAGCGTTCCTCAATTCAGGTGTATTCCAAGGTCTCTGATTCCTGTGTTCGATAGCGCGTTGCATGGCATCCCAAATATGTTCTATCACGTTCAGATTTGGGGGCTTTGGTGGGAATGACAACACCTCAAACTCAGATGAATGCTCCTCTAACCATAATGTGGCGTCCCGACACTTGTGTGGAGGTGCATTGTCCTGTTGGAACAAGCCCAACCCATCAGCATGAATGCAGGATATGAACGAGTGTACCTCGTCACAAAGGATGTGCACATAGCATTGGCTGGTCACAGACGTTTGTACACATACCAGAGGTCCCAGTAAAGTCCAGCTAAACACCCCCATACCATTACGGACCTCCCAGCCGGTACAGTTCCCTGTTGACAGGAGGGATCCATGGCTTCATGGGGTTTGCCCCCCCCCCCACACACACACACACGAATCCTTCCATCTGCCTGATACAGTTGGAAATGCGCCTCGTCAGACTAGGCTACTTGTTTCCAGTCATCAAGTGTCCAGTGAGGGTGTTGCCGTGCCCAAGCGAGGCGCATAGCTCTGTGTCGTGCACCCATCAAGGGAACTAGAGTTGGGCGTCTGTTCCCAAAGCCCATATCGTGCAGGGTACGTCGCACAGTCCGGACGCTGATGCTTGTTGGGGCTCCAGCATTGAATTCCGATAATGCCTGCGAGAGTGTTGCACGCCTATTGCGTGAAACGATTCTTGACAGCCGACGATGGTCACGTTCACCCAATGTCTTTTTACGGCCACACTGGTATCGTAGGTTGGAGGTTTTGCCGGAATTCTTGTAGTCACAGTGCACTCTTGCAATGGTCGTCCGTGAAAATCCGAACTTCGTTTCTACCTCCGAAATACTATGGCCCATCTCGCGAGCGCCCACTATGACACTGCGTTGAAAATCGCTTAAATCGTTATTACTTGTCATTCTCATGCCGAAAACAGCTCTGTCAGCTGGCAAGGATGTCTATCGCTTTATATACGCACTGGTGGACACAACCGAGTATGCGCATAGATGACGTTGCTATGTATTTTGCATAAGCTCGTCTGTGCCAGTTTTTCTGGCACTTCAGTGTATATGGGGAAAAAATAATTGTAGAAACAGATCACAAACCTCTAGTGTCAATTACCATGAAATCATTGTTTAAAGCACCACAGAGACTGCAGAGAATATTATTAAATCTGCAAAAGTATGACATAGATGTGCAGTATAAACCAGGAAAAAATGTGGTTGCTGACACATTGAGTAGAGCTTACATACAATGCCCAAAGGAGGATATAGAAGTACTGTTCTTCCAACATCTGAAAGCCAAAGTGACAGAGTTAAAGAGGAGAGCAAAAGAGATAAAATATTACAAGGTTTGAAGAACTATGCACTGGTGGACACAACCGAGTATGCGCATAGATGACGTTGCTATGTATTTTGCATAAGCTCGCCTGTGCCAGTTTTTCTGGCACTTCAGTGTATATGGGGAAAAAATAATTGTAGAAACAGATCACAAACCTCTAGTGTCAATTACCATGAAATCATTGTTTAAAGCACCACAGAGACTGCAGAGAATATTATTAAATCTGCAAAAGTATGACATAGATGTGCAGTATAAACCAGGAAAAAATGTGGTTGCTGACACATTGAGTAGAGCTTACATACAATGCCCAAAGGAGGATATAGAAGTACTGTTCTTCCAACATCTGAAAGCCAAAGTGACAGAGTTAAAGAGGAGAGCAAAAGAGATAAAATATTACAAGGTTTGAAGAACTATGTATGGGTTGGCCAGATAATAAACAGTCAGTATCTCCAGATATCAGAATGTTTTGGAATTATAGGGATGAAATTTCAGTCTAAAATGGTCTTATATTTAAAGGAGAAAAAGTAATAGTTCCATCATCAATGCAGAAAGTAATCTGGAATACCATTCATGAAGGTCACTTTGGCATTGAGAAATGTAAACAAAGATGACTATGATGGGCAAAACACATAACAATATTAACAAATAAAGGTAACTTGATCACGCTAGTTACGTTAAATGAAAAAACTTTTACAAGAAAGTTTGTAAGTTGGGAGCTTTCGACCTTATCTTAGGTCTTCATCACGCCAATGGAGGACTAAGATTTTTTTTTTTTTTTTTTTTGTTGCCAAAACTTAGAAAAGATCTCCAGATCATCGGAATGTAGAGAGGAGATTCGGAATTGCAAGTCATTGAGTTGAAAATAATTTCCAGGCTTTCACGGTAACGGAGGGCAAAACGATTGGCAATAAAAAATAGAAAAAAATTCAAATGTAGAATCTGGCAACAATCTTAGTCCTGCAGTGGCGTGATGAAGACCTAAGATAAGGTCGAAAGCTCCCAACTTACGAACTTTCTTGTAAAAGTTTTTTCATTTAACGTAACTAGCGTGATCAAGTTACCTTTAATTGTATGTAAACAAAGAGCAAGAGATGTATTATTTGGGCCAGGAATGAACAAGAAAATAGAAGATAGTCTGAATTCATAATGATGTCTATCTGCTATTAGTGGATTACTACTTTGGTTTCTTTGAAATATCCAAGTTACCTGAAACAAAAAGCTGGACAGTGATAAGTTACATATAGTCACATTTTGCTACATATGGCATACCATATGAATTAATTTTGGATAATGGTCCACCATATGGAAGCTATGAATTTGCACATTTTGCTAAAACATACCAATTCAGTCATGTTACTAGTAGCCCTAGGTATCCAGAGTCAAATGGACTAGCTGAAAGGCCTGTACATACAGCAAAAAATATACTGAAGAAAGCCAAATGTAATAAAAGTGGTTCATACTTAGCCCATTTGGCTTACCAGAACACTTCAACTAATGATTCATTAGGATCTCCAGCACAAAGAGTAATGAGCAGAAGAACAAGAACAATTTAGACAACCTTAAATGGGCTGCTGATAATGTTGAGAAACATATCTTAGAAAGAAAACTACACAAAAGTTCTAGTATGACCGACATATAAAGGAACTACCCAAGCTGTATGGAGAGTTCATTAGAATGAAACATAACCATTGGAGATCTGCAGTAGTAGAAAAAGTTCACACATCTCTGAGATCATGTGTTGTTAGAGCAGGTAATTACTTATACAGAAGAAACAGAAAGGACTTAAAGTCAACAAAATAAGAATTTGAGGGGAATCGTGAACTGTCACAATGTGCAGAAAACTCTGGACCTGAAGGAGTTGACCAAAGAGATGTCATGAGCAGCAAGAACTAGCCAGGATGGCCATGAGCAGCAAGTACTAACAATGAGATAGAGGATTCTTCGACAACAGGTTCTGATACATCGTCAAACAAAAGGGACTAATACAGGTCCCAAAGTTGCAGACTTATAAGGAAATTGGCAAGATACAGAACTTAAGTTTTGATTCAGAATTTAATTTAGTTATTGACAAGTTTAAAAAAAAAAAAGATGTAATCTCTGGCAACAGATAATGACATTCTTAGAACTGGTGAACTGGCAACATAGTAGATTGAGAGACTTGAACGATGATGGCTGTGAATGGTTGGTTGTAATCCAGTTTATGTAGTGTCTTACACTGGTGTGCAAAAATTAAGGACGAGACAGTTTTTCGAATGTAACGTCATGCAGAAGTGCTCGACATCGACTCAAATCATACCATAAGGTCCCCAAGATGTAAGAATATGGGACAAGTGAGCAAAACCGTCCAAACAAGGAATCCAAAGGAAACAAAGGCACTTTATTGAAAAGGTAGCTTCGAGCACAACTGGACAGAAGACAAATGTCCATGTGACAGGAAGCTGCCAAGAAAAATCCAGTCTTTAGTAGGGGGTATGATCACCCCTGACTACATTGCAGGATTTACAACGTCTGTCCATGCTGAGGACAAGGTTGTCAAGGAGCTGTTGAGGCATCATGGCCCATTCCTCTTGTAGTGCCAATTGTTGCTGGCAGCTGGTGACGTGCTGCCGAGCGTCTCCCGAGAAGGTCCCACACATTTTCGATTGGATTTAGGTCCAGGGACCTAGCGGGCCAATCCATGCGTTGAATATCTTCACTCTCCAACAGCTCTGCGACAGCCACTGTACAATGAGGTGTAGCGTTGTCATCCATGAAGAGGAACTCGGGACCCACAGCACCTCTAAACAGACGCACGTGAGGCAGGAGAACCTCGGTACAATAGCGGACACTAGTGACTGAACCTCCTTGGAAGATGTGGAGGTCAGTACGGCTACCAAGCATAATATCGCCCCAAATGAGAACTCCACCACCTCCAAACCGGTCCCTTTCGATGATGTTGGGGGTGTGATTGCGTGTTCCCTGCTCTCTCCAGATGTGTATACGTCCAGAATCGCTCGTCAGACTAAATCGGCTCTCATCCGTAAAGAGAACTCGACCCCATTGCTGATGTGTCCAGTTATTGTGTTCCTGGCACCACAGAAACTGCCGTTTCCGATGAGCAGGCGTTAATGGCACACACCATGCTGGTCATCGTGCAAATAGACCACCTTTGTGCAGCCTTCTGGCCACGGTAAAACGCGATAACGGACGTCCAGTTGTCTGTTGCATGTGCCTTGCGATTTCTCCCGCTGTCTGCCGTCTGTCTCTTCTCACCTGTAGGACAATATACCGGTCATTCGCCGCCATGGTTGCTCGTGGACGACCACTGCTAAACTCTCGTACAGCTGTTCCTGTCGTTTGAAATGCTCTCCAAGCTCGTGAAACGATGCTGTGAGCGATCCCGAACTCCTCGGCCGCATGCCACACTAGTCACACTTCGACCTTCTTCCAACTTCCCAATGACGCGACCTCGGGTAAAGTCATCCAGATGTAGTCTACTGGATTGCCTGTTGGCCATATCACACGGTGGCAGCAACTCGACGTCGTTCAAACCGATGTACACTGTGCAATAGCTTTCACCGAATTGCTGAGCGTACACCGCCCATGCGCTTTATACCCTTCAGACACTCCACCACCACCACCCGCCATGCTGCATATATGCGCCTGCCCTACCGTACCGGACCCTAGTCTATCTCCTGAGTGGTCTTTCAGTCCGTTCTGCCTGCTCGTTCCGCTGTTATGCTAATTTCTCCTCTTCGTCCTTAATTTTTGCACACCAGTGTATATTGAACAGTTGATCAGGTATGTATGTTGTTAACTAGTTGCATGAATACATTTTGAAGATCAACAAGAGTCGTGTACAAACCATACAAAAATGTATAGTGTGTGGTTTTTACAGGTACAACCGCAGGACATGGGCATCACGAAAAAGAAATTGAAGACATTGTATCGCTGAAGGTTGGTATACGTTACATTCTCAAAGCAATTGAAGAAAATCTACTGACATCTTCAACATCCAAAGAAATCAGTGCAGATGTTACCAATTTACAAGCAGTGCAATTTGTCACTGACAGCTGGCAAGAAGTAGCAGCAAAAGGATACAAAACTGCTGTACTCATTGTGGATTTAAGAATTATGGCCAGAAAATGCCAGATACTGAAAATGAAACAATTTTGGAACTGCAACATGTCAGCAACTATGAAGAGTTTTCATCCATTGACAAATACAGTCTTCAATTTTATAAAGAAAATAAAGATTGTGTGGATGCAATTGTAGGAAAACACCTAGAGAGATTAGAAGAGCAGGAAAGACACCTAAATATGAGCGTGTAGCTAAGCAGGAAATTTTTGGCTGAATTAAGATGCTACTTTATGCAAGAAGTCAAGGAAGGCAGTTCTTTATCTGCCCGATTTTGTTCGTATGCAATCTATAAAGAGAACACAAGAGGGTACCCTTGATAAATTTTGCCAAAATATCTAATTGTTAGGGACTACATGCTTGTGTGACAGATATGTATGTATGTACATTTACATTGAAATTGTTTTTTGCGTAAATTATTTTTTAATATTCTGAGATTCATTCAGTGTCGTTCGTTAAACAGTAGCTTGTCTTTTGTTTTAAACCTTTCATGATGCTGACTTGAAACAAAAGATGTGTGTATGTTTTAACTCTGGGTAAAGTTTTGTGTAATTGGGGAAGCCACTTAAATTGGGCCAAAGTGTTCTAGCCCCGATGTGTTCCAATTAACCGGAATCTAGTGTACTTCTACTTTAGTTTATAGGAGTTTCTGGTACACATTAGGCGAAATGAATGAAAATTTTGTATATAGACAATGAATGTGAGGAACTTAATTTTGGAGTTTTAATGTTCTAGCGCAACGATCAAAGTAATGAATAGTAAAATTTCACTATGTTCTGCCTCCACGATTGTTTAATGTTTTTGTGGTTGTAATCATAATGCAAACGCTGTTAATTCTTGTGAATATGTTTTGGATTAATATTGCATTTCTCTAGTGTCAGAGTATTTTAGTAATTTGTTTATAGGCTGTGCTTTGCAAAATGAGTGAAGTGTATATGATGTACAGTGAGTGTAAACAAAGTAAAAAATGAGTCGTGGTTGTTGAACAAAATGCTATTAACATAAAATGCAGGATTAATCTTATATTATGAAATAAATCATGTGAATCAATTTCTGTGTTTAGGAAATTTGATGAGGAAATAGTTGGTAAAATTGTTTGGAAAGGCTGGAATTTGTTTAGAATAGACTGAAAGTTTGTTTTTGAAAGTGATTGGTACTTTGAGGGGGTATCACATGTCTTATATGTGGCCTGGAAGGGCCTCAAATGTCCTTATATGAAATTGTGGGTGTTTCCGCTTTGTTGTATGGTAGTGAAATGTGGTTTCTGCTGGAAAAATATCGGAATTGAAAGGTGCTTCGTGCAAGATTACTTGTGTCAAGGTTCTTATGGATCTTTACAGAATAATGGATGCATTATTTAGTATAAAATTCAATTTATTTGTGAGGTGCTATGGACAGCATGCTGAAGGAATTAGCAGAATTAAGCTTCTGACTGAAATAATTTATTTTGTGAATTATGTGAAAGGAAATTCATTGTAGGTAAAAGACATCGTAGAATATCAAATTCTATAGTGTTTGATAGAAGATATAGTGAATGGATGGTTATGTGTAAGGCAATATAAGGATGAATTTAAAATCTAAGCTCGTTGTGTACCAAGATTTCTATAGATGTAAAAGTTTGATTCATCATCTTTAATTAAAATTTCCACACTTTCTTTGAAGAGTTTATATCAAGTTTTATGTGTCGTGGGTATCAGGTCAAGTTAAAAGTTACCAGTTCTTTCTGTGTTTACATTTTGTAATCCCATGAGGAATAGTTATTTATATCTGCTCAAGAATTGTGATCACATTCTATGGAAAAAATTTTCCCTCCAAATAGATTTAGCTCCAAGTACGGACAGCCATTGTAGTGTAGTTTTTTGTAGTTGGCTCTCTCTTCCACCATGCAATTCATACATATCACCAGCATGACTAGTAGATTGCATTCTGGAATTTGCTCGTCCATTTTTTGATTCCACACTCTTGCAATCATAGATAGAGGTCAGTCATGGATGGTGTGCTTTACAGTTCCAGTTCTCTTCCTTAGTAGGAACCAGTCACTCCAAACATGAGATACTAGTGATACATAATAATAGCTTTTGTGAAAAGCTGGTATTGTGAAAATACCTTCCAAATACACAAGAAATATGACACTGAATTATTGGGTGTAATGAGTACCTCTCTTAAACAGAAAAATGTGTGGTAATATAAAGCATGATCATTGTTGAATATTTATTGGCCTGTGCATTATTTGAAGAAACAAAAATGGTCTCAAAGTATTTGTCATAATCAAGGTTATTCAACAAGAAATGATTTTTCAATTGGATTCTTAGGAGTGGAGATAGGAACAGTTTACCATTGGGCCAAACTAGGCCATGGGCCAGGGCGCTGCATGTTGAAGGGCGCCAACATTTTGGGAATACATGTGACAAAATCAGTTTTACCATATTGCGGGGGAAAGAAAAAGCTTGCAATGAAATAGCATTTTGCATTTCTACAAATAAAACTGAGTAGTAGTATACAATAAATACTTAATATTGTATTAGCACTGTCTTGATTTATTTAATTACTAAAAATATCAGTTCATTTCAAAACAAGGATGACCAGAACCACGGGATCTGTTGAGTTCAGTAGGCCAGCGAAGTTGCTTATTCCAGGCAAGGTCAAATGCAGAACTCGAGAGAGAGCATCCAGAAGGGTGGGGGGATATTTCTGTAACAGAGCTCGCTTGCAGCCTGGGGTGTGTGGGAGGCCGGATCAGATAGTTTTTGCAAGGCATTTTAACAAATTTGAGGGTGACGATGGGAAGCCTGAGATCAGGGTATGGTTTACTTCATGATGCAGATTTTCAGCCCTTCTCCTACGATACTGTGGGTGATGTGGAAGGAAGACCAAATTGGTTACACAGTACATTCTACAGCATGCAGCCCTAGTTGGATTACCTGAATTTGAAAAAGAATATTTGAATTTTCAGAAATTTTGGCATCACTTAGATAGACCAGTGACAAATTCAAGTATTCCTATTGCAATATTATTAGGAAAAATAGAATCTTCAATCTAAGCACTGGCTTATGACCATTCGTCCGAGATGGGTCTGGGTTTGAATCCCAGTGAGGCATGGATGTTGTGTTTGTCTTATGGCACTGGCTCTCTCCCTTCCTGTAGCCAGTGACCCTAAATAGGGAATGGGTGACTGCTTATAGTCCATTGAGTTGCTCATGGTGGTTGTTAAACCCCCAATTAAAAAAAAAAAAAAAGAATCTTCAACTTTTCCCAATATTGATTTTATTCTAAAGATTTTACCTATGCATACCCATCTGTAACATCTCTAGAGAAATGAAGTTTTCCTCTTTTGAAAACCATCCATAATTATTTGAGGAGGAGATTTAGTTCTCGGAAAGAACGAGTGCATTTGTAGCTTTGCCACTCGGAACAAATGTCAAGCATTGACATTTGATGATATAGTAGAAAATTTTGCCACAAAAAATAGAGAAAAAAAATCTTTTAATTGTAAGTAATTAATGTATGTTCATTCATTTCCTCTTTCTCCGTCATTCAACTGATTTACAAGGAACATTGGTAGTACACTACGTGGACAAATGTGATTAGACACCCACACACTGGCGTAGTGGTGTGCTCCCACAGCAGACATGTGGTCAATAAGGTATGATATCGGCAATGGGAGTACACTTAGATCAGTCACTGATGAAATGGCTGGCAGGAGAGAGTTCTCTGAGTTTGAAAAGGGCATTATAATAGGCTTCTCAATTGGAGGTATGAGCATAAGAAGCATTGCTGATGTCGGATCGCTAAATCGACTGTGGCCTTTGTCATCAACAAGTGGAAGACTGGGCATTGCAGGAATTCACCTCACCCCTGGAAGACCCGCAAAACTGCAATCCAGATACCAGATGGTGCTGCAGAGGGAGATCCAGAAAACGAAGTCCAGATCAATGCACGCCATAGCACACGAGTTCCAGATGGCCACACATGTTATGGTTTCCACCAAGACACTTCCACGCACTTGCATACCATGGCCTAGCAGCTGCCCATAAATTTCTCATCACAAAGACTAATTAAGCCATGCAGCTATGATGGTGTCAACAGCACAAAAATGTGACGTTGGAGCAAAGGCAGCAGGTATTATGGAGTGACGAATCCCACTTCACATTATTCAGATCAGATGGACGTGTCTGGGTTTAGTGGTTACCCGGAGTGTACAGTGCTGCTGTGAAGCACGGTGGCAGTGGAGTTGTGGCACGGGACTGTTTCAGCTGATACAGTGTGGGTCCACTGTTTGTTATTCAGGGCAACATGAACTCTCTGCTGTATAGAGATATTATCAATAACTCAATGCTCACAATGTTGTGACAGCTCTACAGAAAAGATTGTTTCTTCCAGGATGACAATGCCACTTGCTATGTTTCCAGGGCTACAATGGAGTGATATGAGGAAAATCAGGCCTCGCGGATGGACTGGCCTGCTCATAGCCTGGACTTCAATCCCATTGAACACCTGTGGAATGAACTTGAACGATGGGTGAGATCTAGACCAACATGACCTTCAGTGATAGAGTTGGTCAATGTACTGAAGGCAGAATGGAGGAACATCCTGTTCTCTATACTCCATGGACTTGTGGACCATTTACCTCAATGAGTGGTTGTTGTAATCTCTGCAAATGGAGGACCTATCTGCTACTAATGTAAATATGATACTGTTTTTCTATTTACTTACAGTGCCCAATCACTTTTGTCCACATAGTGGTAGCATTATATTAAAAAAAGTCCTAAAGATAGTATTACTTATGCTGAAAATTTAAATGCAAAGTTTGCAAGCAAATGTTTCATAAATATGTCAAATCATGCACTTTCATTTGTAAATATAAAAAGTGATAGTGAAGTTTCAAAATTGTGCAAATTAACTTAAGAAAAGGTTATTCAAAATTTTAATTTCCGTGCCCAGTTTTAAATATTACATATGCTAAAACTTCTGTATTGTTCTTGAGATATGCTGATTCTTTTTGTGATAGAAGAAGTCTATAAATTGGGTCATTGCATATTTATTGGCTGATGCTGGCAAGGCGAATTTGCATAGCCAGTTACAAGGGGTGTCTCGTAGCAAGAACTACCAAATGCCCCTGCAAAGTGAATCGGTTTAGTCCACGTGCATAAAACAGTAATTCAGACGGATCTCAGCAGTTGGGGACATGATGGAGCAACGCAATGTGAGATTAGTGATTTTGCACGAATTCAAATTTGGCCAGAATGTGTCCGAAACGGTCGCAAATGTCAATAGATCGTGGGGTGTCGGCACGATGAGTGACAAAACTGTCTGTAGACTGTTTTCCAAGTTCTGTGCCGATGATGTTGCCATCGACCAGGAGCAGGTCGTCCGATTGTGTGTGACACAGTACAGTTAAGGTGGAAAGTGAAAGAAAAACCAATGTCCACAGTACATGAGCTCAGTGCCGAACTTGTTGTATCATCAGCGACAGTTTCCAGACACCTGGCAGCTATAGGCAAGGTTAAAAATCTCGATACCTGGGTTCCACACGAACTCACCGAACAGCAGCAGATACAGCATCTGGAAACCTGCATTGCCCTCCAAAAACGGGAGGCTAGCGCTTCCTTTCTGCATCAGATCCTTACGGTTGATGAAAAATGGGTACTTTTTGACAACAGGAAGAGAACAGTGCAGTGGTTCGATAAAGGGGAACCACTCAAATACATGTCTAAACCCAAGTTGCGTACACAGAAGGTTCTGATCTCTGTGTGGTGGACTGCCAAGACTGTGGTTCATTATGAGTTTTAGCCGCGATGTCAAACAATCACAATGGACATCTACTGCCGTCAGCTGGACGAATGCCACCAGAAATTATGCAACAAACAACCATCGCTTGTCAATCGTTTGGGTCCCATATTGCCTCAGGGTGACTCATGACTACATGTGTTTATTGAAAGCATGCGAAAAATCAATGCCTTGGGGTACGAGGTCCTCTCTCACCCTGCTTATGCACCTGACTTGGCCCCCTCAGTCTTTCACATGTTTTGCCATTTAGACCACTTCTTGAGGGGCAAATGGTTCACTAACAAGGATGATGTGATTCATGCCATTAGTGATTTCTTAGACTACTGTGATGCCAATTTCTGCCAATGTGGCATTTTTGCTCAGAAAACATGTTGGGCACAGTGTATTGCTTGCTGCCAAAGGCAGATATTTTTCGGAGTAAAATATATTTTGTCATCTGTTACTGCTATTTGTTTCTTTGTGTTCGAATCGGCCAATAATTATGAAACGACCCAATATAATTTAGATCTGAGATTTTTAAATTGAAGTAAATTTTTGACATTAAAATATGTTTACTTGAGGGTATCTGTTTTTTTTTTTTTGGGCCCAGGGCATTGAAATATTTAAACTCGCCTCTGAATGGAGATAATTGTGCAAACAGAAATATACACTCGTGTTTCCTGGTAGAACTGCATATTATAAAAAAGTAGAAAATACACACAAAATATTCTTCATAGTGGGAACTTTGAAATAGTTTTTGAAATGCAACTTTTAGAAACAGAGATAGCATGCAACCAGAGTGTACATATGCACCGACAGCAGGAAAGTTATGCATTAATTAAAGTGGACAATATTTGCAATCTTCTCCATAGCATATGTCATTCTGTGCAAAAAGAATTATTTCAGTCGGATTTTTAGATGTAGAGATAGTGTTGCAACTGGAAATACACACTTATGTAACCTAGTCACAGAACTGTGCATTACCAACAATTCAAAAATATGCAGAAAATGTTTTCAATGGTTGGTATTGGCAGAAGCATAGCGGGGGGGGGGGGTCTCAGCCTCTCCCTTTAAGGGAATTGAGTACAAATTTAAAGCGATATATATGCATATATGAGGCTTTCACCAATGAGTCAAATCCATGGACCCCTCCCCCTTACAAATTTTCTGGCTACGCCACTGGGTATTGGATATAATTTCTTTTGTTCTCCAAATTGCACTTTTAAAAGAAGGAATATTGAGAAAGATAAGTTGTGCATTTACGAACTCTAGAGATAAACTACATTATTTCAAGCAGGAAATTTTTATACAATGGTTTCCTATGATGAATGTCATTTGTCCAAAAAAATCACTCTGGTTTTTATTTTAAAAGTGGAGATAAGTTACAAATATGTTGCAAACCGAAATATGCCTTTAACCCCCCCCTCACCCTTTGATAAAATTGTGCACGAATGAAAATGAGAAAACATATGAAAAATATTCTGCACCGTTAATTAGATGCAACAAGAATTTAAAAAATCAGTCTTTGAGTATAAATATGTGTAAAATAGTTTCCATGGTGAATGATATATGATAAAAAAAAAAAGAAAAAGAAGTTTAATTAGGTTTTTCAAAGCATGGGTGCAACTACAAATATGTTGCAGACAGAAATATGCAGATATGCACCCTTGTGGTAAAATTATGCTTTATGGAAAAAATTGCAATTACGTACAAAATATTTCTCACCATGAATGCTATCCAACGCTAAAAAAAAGTTTTTAAATGGGTTGTTTAAAAGGAAAGAAATCAAGAAAACTGTGATATTCATTTACACTCTGTAATGGGGGAAAAGAAGAAACTTTATTTATGTGAGTGTGAAAGTAGTGACAATGCTAAATGATCTTCATGGTAAAAAGTATCCAAAGTTAAAAAAAAAATTCAATCAGATTATTAAAAGCAATGATATGGGATAAAACATACAATATCATCAGCATTTATACTCCCTAGTGGAAAGGTTCATCAGGTAAAGACTAAAAGGTATGGATCTTTGTTCTTACAGTTCAAGCTTCCCAAGGCAAATTTGATTTTTCAAAAAAAAAAACATAGGTTCAGAGACATGGTGCCTACAGATAGATAGACATAGTGATACTATAAGCATGTACTTGTTTTCAAAGGACATGCTAAAAAGCTGTTATACTTAGGAGAACATCTCAGAGCTGTGTGTCTTACCTGATTCAACACTCATGGCTTTGGACCATACTGTTTTGAAAAGTGTTATTATATTTCTGTGGATGTCATTAGAGAAATCTGCATTCATTCATCCTCAGGTTTCTGCATTGTTATGTACTATTTACAACTTGAAAAATAATGGGAATGAAAGCTTATTTAAGTTATTTTACTGATTTTTAGTTATTCTATTGTAACACTTTCTCATTGTATTTTCCTTTTTTTTCAGAATTTTTATAAATGTTAAGGATCTCTTTCAGTGTTGTTATTTTATCTCAACCAAACATTTTAGAAACTGACTTTCTTAAATGCCTCAGGTTTATGGGCTTAAGTATTATGCTAAACTGTCAAGTCTTCCAAATTAATAAACAAGTAGTTTATTAATTCTGAAATTTTAAGGGGATCTGATCACACACACATGTGTGCGTACGTGCGTAGTTAGGGTGCTGTCTTCTCATGCTTAAGATTTAGGTTACTGTTCAGGGTGAAGAATGGGCAGCATCTTTCCCTTCCTTAAAGGCAGTTAGCCTAAATTGGAGATGTGCTATTATTGATTTTGAATGCTCATGGGCACCTGTAAATTAGCAAAAAGCAAGGTAAGAGGGACTTCATGTTGACATTGAACTTAACATTAGGGGCTGAGTTATTGCATCTCACATGATGATCACTGTCTTCAAAAAAATTAGTGGAAAAAATGCTGTATACAAATTAAAGTTATTCTTGTTCATAGGGACTGCATTTTTAAAGTAGTGTGTTCAAAATTGGCATTATTGTGATCCAGTTGTGCCCCATGTCCTAAGGCAGTGGTAAACAGTCTAAGGTTTTAAAGATTAGTAGCCATCAAGTGACAAATTGTTCATGGGCTAATTTTCCATGTATGCTGTATGTGACATTCTGCTCTTTAAAGTAAAAAAAAATGAAATATGAAAACTTCTTGATCCCAGTAAACAAAACTCTATAACTGATCGTAAAAGTTTATCTAAATAATTCAAAACTGAGTGTAACAGATTCAGAATGTTACGAGATATACATTACTTTGTGCTTTACAGAAGATATGAAAGTCTCCTCATTTTTTGATGTGTAGGCACACATAACATACTCTTCCAAAAATACTCAGTACAGTATTTTTCATGTATTCTTATTTGTAAATTGTGTAACACTGCATTAACTCTTGTGGTTACTGGGGATCGTTCATAAGCACTCACTTCTCCAAATAACCCCACATAGAGAAACCTAGAGAGGTTAATAATGTGATTAGTGTCTGGAACCACTTTGAAATTAACTGTGTTTAAACACAAATTCAGCTTGTTGCATGAAGTTACTGGAAGTATGGAAGAGTATGGTACCATTTGCAAAAATCTGGGCATTTGTTGTGATCCAGGAAATTTCTGAACCAGATTTTTGTTTCAGTGCTTGAATTCGATGGTTGTGATGCAACAGAAGTTACACAATGTTTGACAACTTCAAACTGCCATGCCTAAATTGTGCACTCTGCAAATGAGAACATTCTGAACAAGAGTTCAGAGAGTTCCTTGGATTTTATTACCCTCTAGTGATCATGAATCTTACTTGCTATTAACCAAAATTAAACTTGCATTTCAGTGTTATGGCAATAAGACAGTAAAACAGGTGTAGATCATCCTATACATATCAGGTGTGTAAATTAGCAGTACTGGTTTCCATTATACTACACATATTGGCCACGGAATTCAAAACTTTCATTCAGTACCGCGTTGAACCTCCTTTAGCCCAAATTATGGCACATATGCAGTTTGGCATAGATTCCACAAGGTGTTGGAGTGCATTTACGTCTACAGCGTAGCAAGTGTTCACCAGACAGTTTTTTTATAACTGGCTCAGATTTGATGGGAAAAGACTTTGCTCCTGGATATGTTTATCAAACATTCCCCACACATTCTCGATGAGGTTCAGATCTGGGCTTTGTGGTGGCCAGGGAAGGTGGTGGAAGTCACTGTCATGCTCACTGAACCACTGCTAGACATATCTTGCTCGATAGATAGTAAGTAGCATTGCCATCCATGAAACAGCAGTTACCTACTGAATAAAAAGTCAACATTGCAGGATTGACCTGAGCAGCAACAGTGTTCACATAATCTGTGGAAGACCCCCAACCTTGACCTTCCAGCAATATCAGGGGACCCATTCCTTACCAACAAAACGTTACTCACACTATGATATCACCTCGAACCATGAGCTGTGTTTACAAGGCAAGCTGGATCCATTGCTTCATAGGGCTCCCTCCAAGCTCTCTGCTTTCTGTCGGTACAGAACAAGGTGTACCATGACTCGTTGGACCACATAACTTTTTTACAGTCTTCCAGTGTTCCAGTCATGATTGTTATCCCTGACACTACAATAGACTAACTTTCCGGTTCTTCACAGAAATCATTGGTTTCCATGTGGGCATGCGACTGCCACTACTGATCTTCTTCAATTCCCTGCACATACTTCCCTGGCGTATGGGTCATGAACAACCTTCATTAAATGCTTCGGTCAATTGCTGCTTACAGGAAGTACTGTTTCTCTGTACAAGCCTTCTCAGACAACAGTGTTCTTATTCCTGACGGATTGTCATTGCACCACATTACGTCTCTTAGACAAGCAATGTGGGTTATTTTTCCACTGATTAAAGACCCGGGATATCTTACCTTTTGAGAAACCGGTCAGCTGTGCAGTTTTCAATATCATCACTCCAGCCCAGATGGACTCTCATAATAACCCTTTTATCAAACTCCAAAAAGATACTTTGTTTTTCCCATTATGATTAACACTACTGATGAGCAGCAGCCTTAAATAGTTGCCTAGATCATGTGGTGATGCATATGACCACGTATTTTGCATGTACACTGCATAAATGGCATTTATGTACATCTACACAAAGGTTCCAAATTTAGCAGCCGGTGTGTGTAGTTACTAAATGAATAGTACAAATATAACCATCTGGAAGTTATTATGAAGATAAAACTGGATGACAACACCCTTCAAAAATCTTTTGCAGATAGAAATACCTACAGAATTGGGTCAAGTGTACTTCACAAAGTACTCAAGGTCTTTCCTGTAACTAAGAATGAGAAAACTATTAATTACATTTTTGTAATATAGTTCAATAATGCCTTAACCTCCTCAGACCTGCAACCAAAAATTTGATGTATTTACATAATTTCACATTTTCAAAATTTAACATGATCATAGTTTCACGTATGAATACATTGTTATTCATAGGTTCAAAATTTAACGTGTTTTATATAATTTCACATCATACAACTGATTCTGGAAGACTTTCTGCCATCGGGCATTTAAAAAAAATTGTGAAACTAATGTATCACATGTGATACACAAGAACCGAGGTGGTTAAACTAAGCTAAAATCTAGGAATTCCTCATTTAGTTCATTTATAGGAAAAGTACTGAATTAGCGGGGGTTTTTTTTTTTTTTGCAAAGATGAAATATAGATTGAGTTGAACAGAGGAAGTGAAGATAGCAAGCAGAAGTGGCCAGTTGCCCCCTAGTACCACTCAGTGGGGATGCCAAAAAGATTAGAATAATGTTGCAAAATATTATATATTCCAAGGAACACAAAAATGATACTGTGGAATTAACTTTTTTACTGGTCTTATAGAGGTTATTATTCAAAAAAGTTGATGGTCAAATTTTTGAACTAAAGCCTAGTTCATCATCAGGACTACGTCACTGGAGTAGTTGCTACCACTCAGTCGTAAGTGTCCAACCGCAATTATCGTTATTGTGGTACTTCTTCTTCTTGCTATTTCGATCCCTTCTTCTAGTTTCCTCTTTACTAAGTTTGACTGGTGGGCAATTACTCTTACTGATTCCCAATTTATGGAGTGTCCACTTGTTTGTATATGTCTGTCTAACCCTGTTTTGTTACTTATGTTCCTAATAGCTGCTTGGTGTTCTTTCATTTGGACTTTAATACTCCTCCCTGTTTCTCCTATATAGCTGAGTCCGCAGTTACAGTCGATGCAATATATTACTCCTTGTAATTAGATGTCCACTTCTTTCTGCTTTAAAGCTGGCAGGAATTTCTTTAATTTTTTTTTTTTTTTAGATCTGGAGCAAGCCTGATATTATATTTTGCTCCGATCCTCTTCAGTTTTTCGAAAAGTTCTTTATGGTACGTAATATTGCTGGTGAATTTGAAGTTGTTTAAAGAATTCTTGAAATAGTGATCACACGCGTAAGTTACGTTGAAAAATTAAGAGCGGGACGTTTCGGTAGCGACTTCTATCTTCATAGTCGCTACCGAAACGTCCCACTCTTAATTTTTCAATGTAACTTACGCATGTGATCACTATTTCAACAATTCTTTAAATGTTTTGTGTGTTATGTGTTTTCCTGCCAATTCTTCTCACTATGATTGAAGTTGTTTATTTCTTGCTTCTTTTTTTTTTGGTACTTGCCTAAATAATTTCTCAATATATGGGGAGAGTAATTATTTCCTGCCAATATTTCTTTGAATTCTTCTCTGTGAAGATCTTTTTAAGCATCTGAAGAGACAAGGACTTCAAAAAATTGTCTCACCATATTCGACTTTAATATAGTCAGGGTGGAATGAGCAGAAGTCTAACATCTTCCCTGTGTTAGTGGGTTTTCTAAAAGCTGAGTGAAGATTCTCCCCTCTCTTGAGGTCAAGGTCAAATCAAGGAAATTGATGCCATGGTGTTTTTCCAGTTCCAGGATGTACTGCAAAGAATTTTCTAGTGAGTTAAATTCTGCCAGAATCTGCGTGGGTACAGATTGGACCTCATTATCTACAATAAACAAGAAATCATCCATGTATCTCACATAGAGAGCAAATATTGAGGGTTGTACAAGGATTTTTGCCTCTAGTTTACTTATATAATAATTTGCTAGCAGAGAACCCATTGTAAGTCCTGAAGTTTGCCTGTAATATTTCTTTCCAAACTGGAAGAAATTATTCTTGAATGAAAATAGGAGCAGTTCATATATGCCAAGCAGCTTTTCTCTATTGTGGTTATGGAATACTATTTTTTCTGCCAGTTCATCTGCAGTGAATACCCGCAGGAGGTCCAGGTTAATGTTAGTATACATAGATACTATATCCAGGCTTGTCATTACTGGATGAATTAATTCCGGCAAGTTCTCTAGTTTTCTTTTCAGCTGTATGGAATTTTTTAGAGGGTAGGGAGGAGAAATGAAAATATCTCAGAGGCGAATAAACAAATAATAATTAATGTTGAAGAGTGGGGAATTTCTAGTGTCTATTATAAGTCTTATTGGCTGGACTTTGTGAATTTTTATTGTACCCTAGATCTGTGCAACTCTTGACTTGATTTTGGAGAAGCTTTTGAAAAGCTCATTTAGCTGATTTTTACTTTTTAAAGAGCTTATTAATTTCTTAAGATTTTTGAGCTTTTGATTTATTAAGATATTGATCAAATAGTCAAAAATCTTAAGAAATTAATAAGCTTTTAAAAAAGTAAAAATCAGCTAAATGAGCTCTTCAAAAGCTTCTCCAAAATCCAGTCAAGAGTTGCACAGATCTATGGTACAATAAAAATTCACAAAGGCCAGCCAATAAGACCTATGATAGACACTATAAATTCCCCACTCTCCAACATTAATTATTATTTGCTTATTCGCCTCAGAGATATTTTCTCTTCTCCTCCCTACCTTCTAAAAAATTCCATGCAGCTGAAAGGAAAACTTGACAACTTGCCAGAATTCACTCATCCAGTAATGGCAAGCCTGGGTATAGTATCTATGTATACTAACATTAACCAAGAATTCATTGCGGATGACCTGGCGGAAAAAATAGTATTCCATAACCACAATAGAGAAAAGCTGCTTGGAATATATGAACTGCTGCTATTTTTATTCAAGAATAATTTCTTCCAGTTTGAAAATAAATGTTACAGGCAAACTTCAGGACTTGCAATTGGTTCTCCACTAGCACCTCTGTTAGCAAATTATTATATAAGTAAACTAGAGGCAAAAATCCTTGTACAACCCTCAATATTTGCTCTCTATGTGAGATACATGGATGATGTCCTGTTTATTGTAGATAATGAGGACCAATCTGTACCCACTCAGATTCTGGCAGAATTTAACTTGCTAGAAAATTCTTTGCACTACACCCTGGAACTGGAAAAAGACCATGGCATCAATTTCCTTGATTTAACCTTGACCTCAAGAGAGGAGAGAATCTTCATTCAGCTTTTTTAGAAAACCCACTAACACAGAGAAGATATTAGACTTCTGCTCATTCCACCCTGACTATATTAAGTCGAATACGGTGAGGCAATTTTTTTGAAGTCCTTGTCTCTTCAGATGCTGAAAAAGATCTTCACAGAGAAGAATTCAAAGAAATATTGGCAGAAAATAATTACCCCTCCCCATATATTGAGAAATTATTTAGGCAAGTGCCAAAAAAGAAGCGAGAAATAAACAACTTCAAATTCACCAGCAAAATTACGTACCCCAAAGGACTTTTCGAAAAACTGAAGGGGATCGGAGCAAAATATAATATTAGGCTTGCTCCAGATCTAAATAACAAATCAAAGAAATTCCTGCCAGCTTTAAAAAAGCAGAAAGAAGTGGACATCCAATTACAAGAAGGGGTAATATATTGCATCGAATGTAACTGCGGACTCGCTATATAGGAGAAACAGGGAGGAGTATTAAAGTCCAAATGAAAGAACACCAAGCAGCTATTAGGAACATAAGTAACAAAACAGGGCTAGACAGACATATACAAACAAGTGGGCACTCCCTAAATTGGGACTCAGTAAGAATAATCGCCCACCAGTCAAACTTAGTAAAGAGGAAACTAGAAGAAGGGGATCAAAATGGCAAGAAGAAGTACCACAATTAACGATAATTGCGGTTGGACACTTCCGACTGAGTGGCAGCAAACTACTCCGGTGGCATAGTCCTGATGACGAACTAGGCTTTAGTTCGAAAATTTGACCATCAACTTTTTTGAATAATAACCTCTATAAGACCGGTAAAAAAGTTAATTCCACAGTACACTATGAATAGAGGTGCCATAAATTAATTTACAACAAAAGTTATGTCTTTAATTCAGGTGCCAGTCACTTTCACTATGCCTATTATGGCATGTCTTACTTTGTGAAATTGTGTAAATTTAAGAGCAGAGGCAACTTTACAACTTTTGGGGCCCTAGGCACTAAAAGACCCCCCCCCCGCCTTCCTCGTCGCTTCAGAAATTTTCGTCAGATAAAGAAAAAAAATAAGTCAAGAAAAAAGTTTTTACCTTTTTTAAAATGCCATTTCATTTGTAAGAAACTGTGCTAATGTAATCATGTTGTCTGTCCTTGCACATCGACCTTTTTTGTTTTTAGAGATATTTCGAAAATTATTTTTGCTGCTAATAGGAAATCAAAGGATATTAAATTTAGCTCTTTAAATGTCCCATATACTTCACAAATTCACCTCTAAGGGCTATCAAAGTCCAAAATTCAAAAAATTCAAGTTCTGTTCTGAAGAAAACTATTCAACTAAAGGAAAGGCAAAATGATTTTTAACTGTTCCTTTCAAAACAAACGTATCAATAAGAACTCGAAAAATCGGAGCATCAACAACAGCAAGGAAAAATACAGAATATGTTACTAATATGAGAAAGCAAAATATCAATTGATAATACCAATAAAGTGGTCGCTTAAAGGATTGATTTGTTTCGGTCCGTGAAAACCAAAATAAAACTGGCAATCTAATTATACGTTTTCAGGGCCCCTTAACGTTCTGGGACCCTAGGCGCGCACCTAGTTGGAAATTCGCCCATGTTTAAGAGGGTTGTCAATCTCATTTGGTATGTTTGCTATAAGTTTTTCATTTGCTGTAGTAGTTGTGTTTATAAGCAAAAATCATTGTAAAATGAAGCATTTAATTTTAATTGCTGTTCTGTAAAATTAGCATTGCTCAAGTTATGAATTGTTGGTAAATTAATACCTAATTTTCAAGAAAGTTCATGATTTTTTTCTACTTTGGATTTAAAAGATGTGCTTATTGCTGTTAATGCTGGTCATTGTGTTTCCACTGTTTACATTATCAATATTTGAAGGCAGCATGTGAAAAGTAGGATTCCACTCCTGAAAGAATATCTTGGGACATGTACATAATCATCACAAGTGATTTGTGTACAGAAAAAAAAAAAGTGATGCCATGATGCCACTGAAGACTTTCAACAGATTTACTTATATGTAATAAGCAAATCTTTTGTGAAAATTGCTTGCAAGTTTAGAATATTGTACTTTCACGTTGAACCTTTGCAATGCAGAAATCATGCTTACAGATGTGTGTGTGTGTGTGTGTGTGTGTGTGTGTGTGTGTTCTCTCTTTTTCAACCATATTTTATATTACTAAAAAGAAAAGAAAATGTTTTGTGCCTGTAAAAAAAAATTTTGGTTTTATTCTTTCTTCTCAGGTTGGCAAAAACCCAAAATAACCTAATAACTTTTTCTAAGATACCTATTGATATAGAAGAATTATGAAAATATATGTAAAATCTTGGTCATACTTGGCTGTATTAGACCAAAAAAGGAACTTATTTCTCCAATCTATGTCTTAGAAACAGATGTCAAAACAAATTAAAGAAAAAATGCTTGTACTGTAAGAAATATCAAACCTTTGTTTTTACTTTATTTCATGTATCACTTGAGTTTAAGTACAATGATATTATTTGTGCAATATAATAACCAGTCTACTAATGTACAAAGTGTAAGAGCAATACATTTGGAGGAATGTTTTGGTCTAAATAAAATACAAAACTTTCTGATTAAAAATTGTGGGAAATTGAAAGTATATTTGGTTTAATAGTGTGGAGGGAGAGCTTACAAATCTGTTTTTATTAAAAGTGAGGAGTGATTGCTGCAAAGCAGAAAAGTGCTAGATTAATAGGTAGTTGAAGTAATATGTGCCATGTGTAGTTCCGCTATTCAGATTCTGCCTTCATTCAGTTCTGAAAAAAAAGGTAACTGTAGCTAATTTTTTTAATGAGTACTGCTGCCTACATTCTCATCTACTGTTCTATTACTAACAATTGTAAATGTACATTACTTTTTTTATATTTCCTGTTAAATGAAAGATAAAAAAAAATGCCATCTTTGGGGTGATTGCAATTTAGGTCTGGTGTAATGTTCCTTGTTGATACTTCTTTAGTAAATTAAATGCTGAAGAAGAGTTGTTGTTTTTACTACAGCTTATACTGCTTTTGAATATTATTGTTTACCTTTGTATGACAAATAAGACTTGGTTGATAAAGCTTACTCTTTTCTACAAGTGAATTGTAATTATGAAGAACTCTTTGATACCTGCTTTCTTTGTAAAACAAATATTGAATTCAAAGAAGTAATAAAACATATTTTTATTAGTCTTTTGTATTTCATTTTAATATTCCATGTGCTTTTACTAAATAAATGTTTTCTGTTTGACATATATGTATATTTTTGGCAAAATGTGTTTGAGGTTGTCGATACATAAGGGCCATATTCGGCAGGAAAGTACAAAAATATACACTGCTCTGTATAAAATATCCTCTACTGATAGTTACTTTGGTCCTTTGCCAGCACCTTGTCACAGACCCAGCTATAAATATGCTCATAGGTTTATGATAAGTCAAAAGCACAACTGTGAATTCAAGATTTCCAGCATGGACTGGCAAATAGGGTGGTACTTAAGATATGGCTCTTCGGTATGTAGCTTTTAAGTGGCACTGAAGATCCTTAGGTTAGCAGTTGTTGATGTGGTAGACAAATTAAAGCAGATCAGGACTGAATCTGCCAAAAAATGACCTCATAAACTTCCAAGCTAACAAAATGTGACAAGATAGCTCTGCAAAAAACTGTCCTTTCAGAACACAAATCAGGCAGACCTTATTGTGAGACTATTGGGACTGATGTTGGCACCAGTACAGTGCACAGGACCCTACACAACATGGGTTACCATGATCAGTCATCTGTCCACTATCTGCTAAGAACTCCAACTAAGGCTACACACATCTTAGTGTAATGTAAGAAATGTCAATCTTTGGACTGTTGACCAATGGAAGACTGTGCTTTGGACTTACGAGTTATGGTACACAGTCTATCAGTCTGATGGGTGTTCCTTGGTATGGCAGATGCCAGGAGCACAGTATGTTATGGAGCTGTTTCTCGTGGTTCGACTTGGGCTCAATGTTTTAGACAAAACCATGGATGCTGAGCTCTACCTAGATGCTCTGGAAAATTGTGCACCGAAAGTAAGCATCCCTTGTTGCTGCGAGCCTGAACTAGTTTTATTATCACTGTGTAAAAGGTGGTGGCTGCGTGGTCAGAAGCGCTGGCTTTTGGCCAATCATCCGAACTATGTTTGCGTTGGTGTCCTTTGTGAGACATAGGCCACTAGTCCTAAAGCACTGTTACTCTCTGGAATCAGTGGCCCCAAATTAAGGACGGATGATGGAATGCTCCCAGAAAGTTTCCTTTAAATTTCCATAAAAAAAATAAAAATATTCGGAGTATATAACGCCCCCCCCCAACCATCTGAGACTGCTATAGCGAGTTCCCTGCCCCCAATTTTCTGACAGATTTAGAATATGTCTCTGGGTTTAACTATCACCAAGAGCAACTACGGGGAATGTAAGCATTTGTCTCTCGGTAATTTGGGCCACTGGTTCTAAGGAAGGTACAGACCCAGTGCCTTAGGACAAGCACACCACCCATGCCTCTTATGCGATTCAACCTCGATCTTAACTGGAATGATTAGTTAGAAGCCGGGCCTCCGACCTCTCAACTTGCACATACCTTTGTTCACAACTATTTCACGTAAGGGAACGCCCCCCCCCACCTTTTTTTAAGGTTTAACAACCACTGTGAGCAACTCGATGTGCTGTAAGGAGGACCCTGCTCCTAATTTAGGTTCAGTGGTTCCAGGGAGAGAGCCACTGCAGTGAGCCGGGGAGTATATAGAATTTTCTTCCCGGGGGGAGGGGTCCACCAGAACAAAATAAAAGTGAAAAAATTGAAGCATTTTTCTTTTCTAATATAAGTTTATGTATTTTATTTTAAAAAAAATGCCGCCCCGGTGGCGCAGTGGTCTAAGCGATGGCCTCTGATCATTCGTCCGAAAGGGGTCCGGGTTCGAATCCCGGTGAGGCATGGATGTTGTGTTTGCCTTACGGCACTGGCTCTTCCCTGGAACCAGTGACCCTAAATTAGGGACGGGCGGCTGCTTATAGCCCATTGAGTTGCTCACGGTGGTCGTTAAACCTCTCCAAAAAAAAATTATTAAATCGAGCAGTGGCGTCGTTAGACTAATTTTTCGGGGCTCAAGCCCTCCCAATCAAAATAAACCTTGTATTAGCTTACCTTTACCTATGTAATATTTTTCCACTTAAAAAAATAAAAAGCAGATGGGAATTTTCTTAAATATTTTGTTGTCAAAGCAAAAGAATCTTCCTTCGATTCCCTCCCCCCCCCCCCGATGAGGGGGTCAGGTGTCACAGCATTAAATAACATTACTCTAGTTGGGGTATTCTCGTCGCCTGGTCTCTGCAGTGGTTAGGCCATTAGGGAACAGTGCGTTAAACAACTTAATGATTTGCGGGGGTGAGCATATCGTGGAGGTACGTACCTTCAGTCCCAAGTTAACAAAAGCCCAAACCCTGAGAATCAGCCGTAGGCCAAAAGACTGAAGGAACGATGTACGACAGCTTGTCGGAAACTAATATTCATGTGAAAAGGCGGCATCTTTACTAGGGTAATAAAAAAACAGCATGAAAGAGAGCAGAAGTTTCCACTAAGTGAAGGCATTTGTTTCACGGGGTAAAGAGATTTCGGTGGGGTATTCGTGCATTTCTCGTTACGATAGTTTATTGGTTGATGTATTTGTCCATCGGGCGGGAAATAGGATAAGGGCGTGGAGAGTAGAGAATTGTATGATAGATTCATTTTTCCAGAACAGTGTTGCTACGTATTCTCAATTAAGTGCAGTTGATTATTTCTGTCCACTGCAAGCTATACTTTCAGAGCTACTAGGATGAAGAAAAAAATTTAAAAATAGCACCAGCACCACGAAATACTGCTCTTGGAAAACAGCGTCAAACAACGGTCTTTAACCCAAGTAGTCACTGTGTTCATGAGCTTTCTAACACAAAAGAAATGCATCCCAGACAAAAATGCTGTATATATTGTCGATATTATTCAGTTTCAGACAAATGTCCTGTGATACAGAGGAAAAATCTGGTATGTATAAGGTTCGACATTATTCCAGTTTTATAAATAACTGAGGTAAATCAGGGTACTTTGGATAGCTTTTGTCGAGTTGCACATCTTTGCTTCTGGGTGCATTTTAAAGAAAATGTTATTTCAAAAGTTATGTTACTACGTTTAAACAGTTCCGGAGCTTTTTATATTAAAAACGAATAAGTACAGATAATACCTGTTTATGCGGTGTTTCCTTCAAATTAGTTACCCTGTGCAACTATGCATTTTTGCCAGCGCTCATACAAAGATTTAAATGCAGATTGCAAGCCTCCTTTTGCCACATCCTCCAGTGCCTCCGTCGCAGCTCGTTGCACTTCTTCGGAACTTGAGAAGCGTTTCCCCTTAAGCAAATTCTTCATCTGGGGAAAAAGTCACACGGGGCGAAATCAGGGGAATAGGCTGGTTGTGGAAGAACAGGAATGTGATGTTTGAACAGGTAATCGGACACCAGGAGGGATCTGTAAGCCAGCGCGTCGTGATAGAACACCCACGAGTTGGTCTTCCAAAGATCGGATCTCTTGCGTCTCACTCATTCTCGGAGACGTTTCAGGACGTTGAGGTACTCTTCTTTAGTGACTATACGACCATGTTGAAGGATTTCCTTGTGTACGACCCCCTTGCAATCGAAGAAAACTGTTAACAAGACCTTTCCTTTGAAGTGATCAGCCTTGAACATTTTTGGAGGTGGTGACGACAGTGATTTCCACACTTTTGACTGTCGGTTGGATTAGGGGTCGTACAGAAAGCACCAAGTATCATTGCCAGTGATCAGTCGATTCAAAAGATCGGAATCTAAATCCACTGCATCGATGTTATCCCCGCAAACTTGCATGCGCTCATCCATTTTTTCTTGTCAGGTTTTTGGGAACAGTTTGTTGGCACACGTGATGCATGCCCAGTTTCTCTGTTAAAATGGCATGGCAACTGAAATGCCGGCAACTTCTGCAACAGTTTTTCGACGGTCATTTTTCACAATTTCTTTGACAATGACGATTTGTTCATCCGTTGTGGATGTTGAAGGTCGTCCTGACCTCTCATCATCCTCGATACTCTGTCGCCCGTTTTCGAATCGTCGATGCCACTCATTAACACTAGTTTGACTCATTGCACTCTCACTGTACGCTGGCTTAATCATTTGAAAAGTCTCAGCGAAAGATTTTCCGAGCAGAACATAAAATTTAACACTTGAACGCTGTTCAAAATTCGACATCGTTGTCCTCGCGACGGAGATCCTCTAATGCCTGTAATCACAAACTACGCACATACGTTGTACGTGTTGGGTCTAGATCAAACCGGTTCTGGCTGGTCGGTCACATGATGCTCAGCGGGGAAGGAAGTAATTCACTGATATCTGGCAAACATTCAAAAAGTTCCGGAACTTTTTGAACGTAGTAGTATATATATAACACATATATTTTAAGTAGAAAAATGTTACATAGGTAAAGGTAAATATATACACTGCTGGCCACCCAAAATGCAACACCAAGAAGGAAGCATCCGATTGGCCTGAAATTCCGAGCATGCGTCGCCCGCGAGAGGACATGCAAACGATTAGCATTGCAGTGCATATGCAAATCATGTGTGCCCGGCACGCCACCGAGAAGCACTATAAGAAGAGTGCACAGAAGGCGGGGTGTAAGTAGTGGAAGTGTGTTGTGCTGCCGGACCTGTCCGTGGGAAGCTTCCCGATGCCTCGTCGCAGAATACGGTAGTCATTCCAGCACGTTTCGGAGTTCGACAGAGGACGAATAGTGGCTTATCGCGACAGCGGTTTATCGTACCGAGACATCCAGCCACGTGAGGCGAGTATGGATTCGGTGGGTGCAGGAGGGACGGACGGACCGACATGAGCGATTGCCGCAGCCGCGGCACACCACCGAACCAGAGAACCGGCATGTTGTGCGGCGAGCATTGATGGCTCGCACCGCCACATCACGAATGTTAGCGAAGGAATTAGGGTGTGTTGCGCAACAACCTGTGTCAGCACGTACCGTTCGACGTCGTCTTCAGAAGCGGCAACTTGTTGCACGGCGCCCATTGCTCCGATGACCATTGACGTTACACCACCGGTGTGTGCGGCGGCAGTGGGCCGTTGAACGCCGCACCTGGACTACGTAATGGCACATTGTTTTCTCCGTCGAATCCCGCTTCTGCCTGCAACACCACAATGGTCGGATCCGAGTGTAGCGGCACCGCGGCGAGAAACTGTATGACGCCTGCGTTATGCATCGCCATACCGGTCCGTCGTCTGGCGTTATGGTTTGGGGCGAAATTGGATATGACACCCGCACCCCTCTGGTACGCATCGCCGGTACACTCAACAGCCACCGCTACATCTCCGACGTTTTGGAGCCTGTAGTCCTCCCTTACCTGCAGGACCTGCCAGCGGCCACGTTTCAACAGGACAGTGCGCGCCCACACGTGGCACGCATCGTGCAACCATTCTTCACGGCCCACCAGGTGTCACTGCTGCCGTGGCCCGCCTGTTCTCCCGATATGTCGCCCATCGAACACGTCTGGTCGCTGATCGGCAACCGAGTGGCCCGGCAAGCACCACCCGCGGCTACGCCTGATGAACTGTGGCAACGTGTGGAAGCAGCCTGGACCGACATACCCCAAGCCCACATCCAACGCCTCTTTCGTTCGATGCCACGGCGTGGGGGCCACATGAACTATTGATGTCTGCGTGTTACGCAAGCCGCACGGGCCTGTAAGCTCAATCGTTTTATCTTTGTATCTGTTGTTATGTGTCCAGTAAATCTGGCTTTGCTATCTCGTGTCCTTTTTGGTGTTGCATTTTGGGTGGCCAGCAGTGTATATATATATATACAGTCGAATCACATTATTGTGACCACCTGCTCCTTTTGACGTCAACAGCGCGTAGCCAATGAAAGAAGGCACCTGTCGTGAGCTGGCTTGGATGGTATATAAGATGTGCTGTAGGCATTCTGAAAACATGTCTTGGGCCGCGGGTGGCCTAGTGGGCAACGTTTATGACTGCCACGGAAAGGAACTCCGGTTCGATACCAGCAGGTACGAACGCTCGATTCACTAAATATCCGCAGTGCGTCGGATGGGCACGTTAAGCCGTCGGACCCCGGGTACTAGCCCCCGGTAATAAATAAGGGCGTCTTCCTCCCCCTTTATACTTCGCTTCCGTGTCCACTTTCCTATCGGTCACTCTAGCCCAAATCTCCTAGCTTCCTATTTCTAAGGGTTGTTTAAGACTGGGGTCAGACACTCCCCTCCTAAAATCCTCTACATATGATCATTTCTGAAAAAATATCACTCGTTGCTGTCATTGATAAAAGGTGCGATTTATGAGATTTGTAAAAAGGGCTGATTATCGGCTTTCGGGCCAAGAGTGGCAGTATTTGTGAAACAGCACAGTTTGTGAACTGCTCTCGTGCTGCTGTGTTAAAGTGTATCGTGATTGGAGAAATGGCACCATTGCGAATAAGCGACGTGGAAACTGCTGAGCACCACGTGCCATTGATATGAGAGGTGAACGGTGGCTTCGAAGGTGCGTGAGGGCCGATAGACACGCTACAGTGGAGCAACTCACTGGCCGAATGAACCACGGGACTACCGGAAGTCTGTCTAAAACGACAGTTCAGCGAACCCTGCTGCATATGGGGCTAACGAAGGTGCATCGGCAGAAAAGGCTTACATTTGCACGACAGTATCGGAATTGGACCTCCGCTGATTGGCAAAGTATTGCCTTCTCCAATGAGTCACGTTTTCCGCTACATCGAACGGATGGACGTTGGCGTATAAGGCGGGAAACATTGGAGAACAAACACTCTTCAACCATTGCTGGAAGAACACAAGCTGGCGGGGGCAGCGTCATGGTTTGGGGAATGTTTTCCTGGCATTCTGTGGGAGCACTCATACCCAGGGACGTCGCTACACTTCGAAATTAGGGTGGGCGAGCATTATTTTTGGTGAGGCGAGTTTGATGGTAACTTTTTTTTACGAAACGCTGAAAGGAAGAATTTTTAATGCTTTTCACTACAGGCTACAAAGGAATTCGGGCAATTCCCACCCCCTTAACCTGGGCATACACACACGGATCTGACTAGTTAACGCCACTGGTAAAAGATACAAGTGTTACTAGAATGTTGCCTTCAACTTTTTGCTTGCTCTGAATGCATTGCCTTATTGCTTTTCAAAATTTTGCACTTTTGCTTACGAAAATATTATCGAACTTGAACAATTTAAAGGAAAATGTCGTTCTTGTTTACCTAAATCATATTTTAACATCGTGCCACGCAAACACAATACCTCCCCTTTCCCCTCCCCCTTCTCCTTAGGTCCCTGTCTAAAAGCCAGCGACTTTGCCTTACACTTCTTTCCTACAAAGCAGCCGTCAGCCACTTCTTGCACTTTTACTGTCCCGGGACAGTCTTAAGAGCGCTGGTGTAGCTTTAGACTCCACTTTCCGTGTTGAAATTCCGTGTTTTGTAAAGAAAACACAGCAAAGCAATTAGTAGTGACCCCGTCAGTGAATTCCTATCCGCCCTCCTCATTAGCCCCCTGGCCATACAAACATGAAAAAGGGTCACTAAGGAACTGGAAGAGTGGAGATCTTAATTGTCATGGCCCTGCAGATGCTATTTTGATAACCGTTCTACGAAGACGTAAACAACGCACTTCCTTGGGGAACATACGTAGGGCTACAAGAAGTAAAACACAAGACTTATTATTACTTGGCAAAGTCCCGATTATATTTTAAAGTTAAATTTATTGAAAAATGGCCCATTTTGAACTGGGTGGGCAAGACAAATTTCAGGGTGGGCTTGAACCCACCCTCGCACCCCCTTGGCGATGTCCCTGCTCATACCCGTGGAAGGCACTATGGATCGAATTCGTTGTGAATCCATCCTTGCAGACCATGTACACCCATACATGCTGATAGCCTTCCCTGGAGCGCTTGGGACAATGCGACGTGTCACACAGCTAGAAATGTCTGAGATTGGTTGGAAGAGCACGATGAAGATTTCAAAGTACTTCCCTGGCTTCTTAATTCCCCAGACTTAAACCCAATTGAGCATCTGTGGGACCACCTCGATCATGGTAGTTCTATGGATCCTCCAGCAGCTGTCAGATGCACTGCAGTTAGCATGGCTCCACATACCTGTGAGCACCTTCCAGTACCTTATTGAGTCACTCCCAGCCCGTCTAGCTTCTGTCCGCGCTGCACACGGCGGTTACTCTGGATATTAGCTGGTGGTCACAGTAACGTGACTCGACCGTGTATATAACGGTTGGGCTTAGCCCCCCCCCTCCCAATCCACCATTCCTAGCAACGCCACTGAAATCAAGGCAATTTTTTTCTAATGTAAGTCGCATTTTAACCAAAAAAGAAAATTGAAACACTTTTTGGGCCCTCCCGTCTTTAAATACGACCTTGGCCGTAAGACAAACACACCATCCCTGTCTCATCGGAATTCAAACCCAGACCCATCTCGAAAGAATGGTCAGAAACCTGCGCTTAGACCACTGGTTCACCGGGGCGGCACGACCACTTTCACCACTAGTAGTAATTGTTTTTACAACAGATTTAGAAAACCCTTTCTTTTTTTTTTTTTTTCTTTTTTTCTAACTTAGCAATTTAATATTTTCAGGCAAAAACAACGTCATCATTAACTGTGTGTGCAAGAACAACTTAAACCCTGAAGTATGTGATTTTTAAAAAATGCACCTTTTCTTAACTAACTTTCGTTCTTTTAGGTTTTTCTTTCTTTTTCTTTTTTTTTTTCTCTCCACTTCTGATTTATTTTTCTTATTAGTCTGTTCATTTTTTTTCTTTCTGTTTCTCGCTTTTGCCTGCACTCACGTACAACGGTAATCCAGCGTCTTCCAGTGAATGAGCGCGCAGCTGGCCCAGCTAGTCTTTCCCATCTGAATTACTTACGTGTTTCGGAAGTGCAGAGCACGAGCATTTGATTCCAAGCCGCGCCCCTTGATCTGACTCGGAATGAATGATACGAAGCGTCGTTTGTAAATCGACTCCAGATTGTGTTGCGTGATTAGATTGCCGAGTAAGAGCAAGTACCATCGTGCTTCCCTTCTTCGCCTCTCGTATGTCAGCCAGGCCCGGATTAGGGGGGGGGCTATAGGGGCTATAGCCTTGGGGCCCACCATGACAAAGGGCCCAGGAGGCATGCCTGGGTAGATATAATTGATAGGTAGGTAGGTAGAGAGAGATTTATAAAATAGTTCTTCTTTTGTCTCGTATGATTCCTACTTGGTCAGAAACAGAGGCTGAAAGACAAATAGATTTCAAGGCAGTGATTCACCAAGGTTAAAGGTTTCATGTCGCTGTGTACAGCGAGGTGAAGAAACAGTTTCAGGTTTTTCACTACCATCCACTCACACCTTCCAGTTTGCACTTGGAACCGTTAATGGTCGAAGTCCCCTGTGGCTTCACATTGCATAACAAAAAAGTTGCACTAAAAAAAGTATACAATGCTAAATTATTAGAAAATACAAGACAAAATCTAAGAATCTTCAGCTTTTCACTCATGTTCTTGTGAGAACAGTGGATATAACAAGTTTTTATGAAAACTCTGCAGGTAATTTCTTAGTTTGGAGAATGCACTACGTACTAATTATCATTAACATATTGCTACCATTTCGTGTTTTAATGGTCTTCATGATTATTTTCCGCCATGAGTTCTTTGGGGGCCTTATGAGAAAAATGAAAAATACAATGACATATTATATAAACACTGCAGGCAATTTAGTAGTTACAATTTCGTGTTTTAACGGACTTCATAATGATTTCCCGTTATAAGTTCTTTGGGGGGCCCACTCATATGTGTTAGACTTGATGCCCACTCAAATGTCTTAGTCTATAGGGGCCCACTGAGGCCTTAATCCGGCCCTGCTGTCAGCTCGTAATTTCCAGAAGTTTTACGTTACCTACTTCACCAAGGAATTTGCTTCATTAGTTTGGTCAGTTTTTTTTTTTTTCAAAGAAACCATATCTGTTTCTTTTATTTCAATTTTAACGGCACGTACCGACATATTTTATGTAATAGTACGTTTAATGCTGTTTTGATACTTTAACCACCTGAATAACCAGTACAGAAAACAAGAAGAGAAGAAGCTCAATGAAGAGACTGAGGAATGATTTTACTCCTGATTGATAAGAGTTAGACGACTGAAGTTTAGCACCCATTAACATGGCGGATGATCCTTGGTTCCGAGAAAGGGTCCGGGTTCGAATCCCGGTGAGGCATTGATGTTATGTTTGTCTTATAGCACTGGCTCTCTCTCCCTTCCCTGGAACCAGTGACCCTAAATTAGGGACGGACGACTGCTTTTAGCCAACTGAGTTGCTCACGGCGGTCGTTAAACCCTCAATCAAACAAACAAACAAAAAATATCCTTGTTCAACAGTGGCCGTAGAAAGGCTGAACCTTGTGGGAAACATTGCCAGGTTTAGGAAGGTGCCGCCTCCGCACCAGGTGCCATGTTCAGGGGAACGCGGTGTTGAACTTTTCGTTTGTGTTGGAAATACACAGCCGTAGCTAGGATTTTGGGCGCTTATGGCCATATATTAAAATCGGGCCTTAATAAAAAAAATTATTAATTTAAAATGCAATTATCATAAAAAAATAACAATTTATGAAAATTAACACTTATAAAAGATGTAATCACAGTTTCCTCTTATAAACAATATATTTATAACATTTGGTAATAAAAGCATTTTATTGTGATTTTTAGTGTACCTTTCGAAAACATTTGCAAATTAAATTAGCTTTTTGAGCCTTCAGTTTTGTACAGATTTGTCAATAATATCATCAAAAATCGTCAAATATTATAAAGAAGACCTGTCAATAATATCGAACCATCCAAAAATCCAGTGGCGAACCTGGAATCCCCCCACTCCCCCTGCAAAAGATATCAATATTAAATAATATCTTCGAGGCCCTTTTGTGAAAAACTATTAGCTTTCAATTACTGATTTTTTTAATTCCGTATTGTTAATTAGGTTTTTAGAACGTTTTAATAATTCCAATTCTTTGGAACCTACAGATATTTTTCGTAAAACCAAAATTACTGCATGTAACACAAATGCACGCGTTATAATTAAAATGATCGCCCTAGTTTCTCTGGAACATTTCACGAATGCGGCGGTTTCGGTGATACTCGCTCCATGGCTCCGAGCTCCTACAATCATCCCACGTTGAAAGTCCGTCAAAGCGCATTTTTTACCCATCTCGTCACCCAAAAATTCTCTCTACTAGTGTCGCAAGCACTAAGCTTTCCCTTTTATACTAGCCTCGCCCTCTGGCGGCAACAGCGTGCAACCATAGCACATTTGCTTAAAACTGTCAGGTGGTCATAATAAAGTGGCCACTCAGTGTATAATACATACACTGTATTGAAAAAAGTCGCCGGACACCCCTTCGAAAGCAAATGAACGGATCCACTGCGTTGTTAAGATGCGCGGAACATCTGCAAACGATATAAAAATAAGCCTGCAGCTGACCGTGATCATATCGCTCTGTGAGGTTGAGTGAAAATGTCGCGGCGGGAGAGAACTAACTTTGAGAAATGAAAGATTGTTTGGTGTTATATTAGTGGGCTGTCCATAAGAGAAACCGAGAGGCGTTTAAACATACCCAAGTCAACTGTTTTGGATGTACTGAATAAGTGGAAGACACATGGCGTGCCTGAAGCAGTAAAACGTACCGGAAGACCACAGAAAATCAGTGATAGAGGACGTCGAAACCTCAGGAGAGTCATTACAGCTAATCGACGGAGTACTGCACAAGACCTCAGGGTACAGGTGAGTAAAAATGCTGGAACCTCGATATGTTCATGTACCATTCACAGAGAACTTCATTCCATGGGTTACCGTAGTCGTGACGCTGCTCATAAGCCTTTCATCTCCACTCGGAATGCTACTCGTCGTTTAGCATGGTGTAAAGAACATTTTTCGTAGACCGTAGATCAATGAAAACGGGTCCTATGGACTGATGAATCCAGATACACGATCCATGAGTCTGATGGCCGTGTGTGGGTATGGCGGCAGCCGGGGGAACGCTATTTACCACAGTGTACTGTTCCTATGGTCAAGTTTGGAGCTGGCAGTGTATTCGTATGGGGGTGTTTTTCGTGGTATGGTCCCGGCTCATTAGTTATCGTGGACAAACCTGTTAACCAGCACGTCTACCTCGATATTCTGGGCAATTATACCCTACCAACTCTGTGGCAATATTATGGAACCGAGCCTTGTTGGTACCAGCAGGATAATGCACCGAGCCGTAAAGCAAGGACTGTTACGGTGTGGTTTGACGATAATTCCGTATCGTGTGTGGACTGGCCAGCACAGAGCCCTGATCTTAATTCCATCGAGTACCTATGGGATGAATTTGAGCGCCGTATAAGAAGTTTGGAACCAAGGTCTACTACTAAGCAACAGTTAGCGGCAGCATTATGTACTGAATGGAAGAGCATACCTATCGCTGTGTTCCAAAACCTTGTCGAAAGCATGTCTCGAAGTGTCGGTACATGCATTTAAGCCTAAGGTGGACCGACACTGTACTAATGTATGTCAATAAATGCTATGTTGTGTTTCTCTTTTAGGTGTCCGGTGACTTTAGTCAATATAGTGTATATATATATATATATATATCATCATCGTCGTCAACCATTATCAATCCACTGCTGGATGGATGAAGGTCTCTCCACTTTCGTGACTGTAGAACGCCTGGGATTTCCTCATGTGACTGTCTCACGTGTGTACCAGGGATACATGAGAACCCCCAGGTGCCGAGGAAAATGTGGTCTAGAAAATGCTTCAAGCACAGCTTTGAAAATTGATTTCGCAATTTTCAAAGCTGTGCTTGAAGCTAACTCACCGTTGTTGTGTTTTTCACTTCAAAGAAGTTCGTTAAAGATTTCTCAAATGGCAATGGGCTGGGTAAATTACTAGGAGTACTGACCAATCTAATATATCAATTGTTTAACTACCGTTAAACAATTGATATACATATTAGATTGGATTTCACCATGGGGCAGGAGAAGACCCAGAAGCAGACCACCCGGGTGATGGATGAATAAAATTCGAAAGCATGCTGGAGTGACTTGGAAGAGATATGATCAAGACAGAAAGTTATGGAAGAGACTTGGGGAAACCTTTATCCAGCAGTGAATTGTTAACATTTGACTATAATTTGTACGAGTACTTGCACATATACCCTACGGTTTTCTTTCTCTCTCTCTCTCTTTTATTGTTTTAACTTTCAGAGAAGCTGCCCCCCCCCCCCCCCGGAAATTATTGAGTTCTGCCGCCCATGTTTGATATTATCAAAATGTATCACTATTGAGCGAATTAAAGTACAGAAATTAGCAATGAAATTTATAATAAAAAAGATGAAACAATTAAGTCCATTAGAAATAATCAGATAAAAATAATACAAGAACGTTATCATAAACATAACTTTTAAATAAACGCAATACACTGAAAAATGTATCTCTTCTGTATGGGTTATCTCCTGTGTGAATGACAAAAGGCAACTGCGTTTTATTTTTTTATTGTTCTTGTGGTATGTTTCATTGAATGCTCAATTACTTCCAGAAAAGTGAGAAATGGGCACTGGAAAAAGTCGATTAATTGTGTCGTCTGTGCTCCAGGGTCGGGTTACTCTGACCATATGTGAACGCAAAACGTTTCCAAGTTTGTCTTAGGAGTGCTTAGCGGAGAGGGAAATGGAATCAAATTGAGACAGAGACATAGGAGACGGCAAATTAGCACTGCTAATTTGCATTGTAAAAAATATACAGGTAGGCTCAGTTCTGATTGAGCCGTCTGTTTGGAACGTAGGACTAAGACTTTCAGATCGGAGAGTTGAAATGAGCTAGTCGAGTATGGTTTCAAAGCGTTTATTTAATTTGTTTTAGCAAACACAGGTCTATGATATGAAAAGTAGATTACATAATTTTTACAAATAATGCTGGACACATTGCGAACACCAAACAGATCGATACACGAATTACCCAACGTGGTCTTCTTGGGCTTCTTACATTCGTCATTACTTGCTCTTGCCTCTCGTTTTGATTTTCTCCACTTTTGCTTGCGATCATTCTGAAAATTCCGCGGCATTGTCGAAAATGTTAACCTGTTCACACGAAAACATTTTTTTATTTTAGATTAAACCACTGCGATATGTTCTTTATATATTTGAATAGATCTCGTCGAGAGCTTTAAAACGATACCATACACAGTCATTCTGCACTCACTATTGTCCAGATAAAATGCGATATTGTTAAAAGTGTTTACCGGTTCACAAGAAAACAATTTTTAAAATGTCCAGTTCAAACCACTGCGAAATGTTCTCCGTATATTTGAATAGATCTCGTCGAGAGCTTTAAAACGATACCACGCACAGTCGTGTTGCGCTCATGTTTGCCCAGATAGACCGAGTCAAACGCGGCAGCACACCCAGAAATATTGCATCATCTTCCCCGCGCACAAGGAGCGAGGGGAGCGTCGCGCGTACGATGTATTGCGCAGCACGCAAATTGGGCTTCATGCTGTTCACGATTATGCTAACACGATTAGTGTGCGGCACGTATTTTTAACCCTATAATGATTTCAATTGGGACCTATTTTTGTCACAGGCGATCGGCTGTAGGTCGCCCCATACTATCCGCGGAGTTAGACCTAGTCCTACGTCAAAAAACTCCTGAGAGCTCTAGAGGTGTTCTCAAAATTCTATCCTGGTTGTGCCCCTACTCTGTGACAATGTGGGCATTGTGGCGTGACGCATTGTTCTGCTGGAAGAAGCATCCGAAATAATAAGCTAGGAGATTAGGACATTGGAAATAAGAAGCTAGGAGATCAGGACATTAGAAATATGAAGCTATAGGAGATTAGGGCTAGTGTGCCAGACAGGAAATTCACACGGAAGCGAAGTAGAAAGGGGAAGGAGGACGCCCTTATTTGTAACCGTGGGGCCCGTATCTGGGATCTAATGGCTTAACTTGCCCATCCACGCACATTTAGTATTTCTAGCGTTCGTACCTGCCTAGGATCGATCCTGAGACTTTTCTGTAGCGGTCACGAACGTTGACCACTAGGCCATCCGCGGCCCTGTTGAGTGAACAATACGCTTAGCGTTGAGTCATTCATGCATTTGAATCAAGGGGGATTGAAGTCTCGCACGGAAACATAGCTCACACCATTACAGTGCCTCCGTCAGCCTGGAATGGAACGTTACACGTGTGGATTTCTATCTGAACGACCTGCATATTTTAGACATTTTTCAATAATTTCATAAACTTGTAAGTTAATAAGCTAATATAAAAATGAAAGGGATGATGGCATTGAAAATCCCGAATGCTCTTTCTTTTATTATTCTATTTATTTATTTGCGGTTAACAGTCGTTCTTAGAGAGTGATACTAATCATGACATGAATTCCAGCTTGTAAATCAGTGGCGTAACCATATTTCAAAATCTGGGAGGGTCCGATCACACATTGTATGTATACATATATATATATATATATATATATATACAATAATATATTGTCATCATTGTCAACCATTATCGATCCACTGCTGGATGAAGGTCTCCCCAAGTTTCTTCCACTTGAGCCTGCCTCCTCCATGTCACTCCGGCATGCTTTCGAATTTCATCCATCCATCTCGCATAGGGTCTTCTTCTGGGTCTTTTCCTGTCCCTCGGAATCCAGTCTAAAATTTTGGTTGTCCATCGGTGGTCCGTTCTTCTGGCAACATGTCCATATATACTGTATAAGATAGAGTTTCATACCCCCTTCCCCTACACACACACACGCAGGAGCACAGCAGTTGCTGAGGCGCGATCTAACGGGCACGACATAGGCGCCTATGTTGAGGAATTGTGGAACTTAGCGAACACAACTGTAAAACTAGCTGTGATAGATGGGGCAGAAATGTAAATTACAAAGTTGTAGAACTGACTTTGCTTATTAGGAATCGATATCGCTGTTTTATTAAGTACACATTATACGCTTGTTTGCATTCTACGAAAAATTACAATCTGATATTATTAAATTTAGTTGGTTCACATCATAAAGTGTGCATTTTATATCATTATATTCCCGAAAAAATTGGGGGAGGGTCCTGAACCCCAGTGGTTACGCTTATGTTGTAAATACAGTTTTCACCACATAAATTGCCGGTGTTATTTTTAGTTGAAAAAACTGGTTTGTGCTATCAGAAAATATCTGAAAAAATAAAGCGTGAAATATTAAATAGCTATTTCTTATAGAAGAATGTTCGTGAAAAAAGTGCGAGTAAATGGATGAATGAAGCAGAAACGCGCTAGAAAGAAGAAATAAGTATCAATTATGTGTTTAATTTCAAGTACTTTTACTGCCTATGTGAAAACCACGAATGTAATTTTTGATATCCGTTTTAACCCTGTTTTCTGGTGCAACACTAAATTCTCAGAGGTGCTGCAGGTTGTGATATGACAGAAACATGGGATCAACGCGACAAATCCCTGTTATTTATATTTGACTGATGACCATCAGCGAGAGAAATGTCTCCCAACTCCTTCATGAATGGTAGTCACTGTCCTTGGCTTTAACCTCCCAGCCGGGGATTTGATGAAAGACAGAATATCACCCGAGGGTCAGTAACGTCGTGTGTTAGTACCCATAGAGAAAGTACCTATAAGAAAGAGAGAGAGAGAGAGAGAGAGAGAGAGAGAGGCAAATTTAGCCTGCCACTCCCCGATGAAAAAAAGCGGGCAAGTAGGAAGGCGGAGGCCCAAAAATCATGTCGTACAGATGGTAGACATATGCCGGTACAAAGTTTGCGCTCCCAGGAATCGACTCTAGAGAGTCCAAAGTTCTGCGGCTTATTTACTATAGGAATACTTATATATTTAAAAAAAAAAAAAAATACTTTTGTGGACAATTAAGGTACATTGCGAGCTACTTTAATGAAAAAGTGTTAATGCGTTTTCGGTTCCTTTTTCATTAATATAAAAAATTAGTGTCGTAACAAAGCTGAATTTCGCTAGTTTTGATAGATTTTGCTGTTTTTGAAACTTTTGCTCAGTACAGTTTTGTAAGAAAAGTGGAAAAGACAAATCACTGGGAAATTATAGAGGTGATGAGAATCTTCCTTTCGTTTTCAATAACCTTGCAGGGATAAACGTATGGTTTAACAACAGGGGGACATTCGTTGCTATAATATTTACTGTGAGAATGATGTCACACACAAATTTACAATTGCTGTTTGCTGAGAAGTTGTTCAAAAAAAGGGGGGGGGATTAGGTAAGCTTGTAAACACCTCAGTTGTTTTTTGTTTTTTTATCTCTTGAGTCTCTTTTATAAGTTTTTTTGAAATGGTTACACATACCAAATATTAAAGTCCTAACTCAAGATTTAGCTAGTCGTGAAACTTCTACACATTCTTTTATGTCACTAGGACCTCACATACCATTCTTATGTCATTAGGACCGTACATACCGTTCTTATGTTACTAGAACCTTACATACCCTTTTTATGTTACTAGAACCTTACATACCCTTCTTATATCACTAGGAAAATTCCTACATATCGTTTTACATCACTAGGAAAACTGCTACACTTTGACAAAATGTTCGAACGAAACGCAATATTCGTACAGTCCCTTATATGAGAAGAGCAAGGAGTTTACCGGCGTTGCATTTTTCCTAGTATTAGAAGAAGGTGTATGAGTTTACCGGTGTAGAAGTCTTCTATCAACCAAGTGCTGCAGGGTGGGCAAAGCACCTTTTTTTGTACCATAAGTAAACAGCGGCTCTTGCCGAAAAATTACAGTAATTGTTTTGCGTGGTTACCGTCACTGCACCTTAGCTCTCATTCCACGCTCAACCTTCAGTAATCAGTGGGCAAAGTATAGTTTGTTTGGGGGGAACGCAGTGTTTAGTGTTTAAAGTCAGGAAAGTTACTCTCTGCCTCTCTCTCACACGCACACATTTTATACGTCTGTGTTCTTTTATATGAACATAAATTACAAAGATAAAAAATATTACAGTAAATGTAAACAAAATCCTGATAAATGTATAATTCAGCTAACAATGTTTGTTCACGCGTCAGCTGAAAGAGTGTACTTTTTTCTTAACTATGCAGCTGAAAAATAGTGAAAACATTTGGAATTCGCTAATTGCTTTCCTACCTAATTGTACATAGTAATTATCGTTACAAATGATCATATTCAGTTCATCGACGATATGCAGTATCAAAAGGACGAAAACTACACACCCCAGTGATTTAAACTTTGGGAGGAATACCTCAGAGAGTACTCATTTCTAAATTCAAGTCACCAAAGAAACTACTGTTGTTAGACAGCAGTTTAATAAATTAGAGGATGCCATCTCTTTCTGAAGCTAGTTCGGTCTTGGTCAGCTGCAATGTATCGAATTGTTACTATGAATGAATTTGAGTTTAGTATTCTAAAGCCAAGATTAGTAGACTCTATTAACCTGGTTTTAAATCAAGCCTGCAATGCAACATTGTCACTAGTTGAACATTCCGCCCTGCGGGATAAAGTACTAAATGATACGAAAGCAAAACAGTCGAATGCGAGCATCCCCTCTGGCTACGGGCCTAAGAGTCCGAAGGACAAAATTTATTGTTTCGAGTCAAAAGCTCCGAAAACTGCAAAATCAGAGACAAAATTTTCAATCTTAAAAATCTTACACACATTACGAATAGAATTCATAGATATGAATAAACTGGGAGCCAAAATCTCTTTGGTATAGTCCTGCAGCAAATTTTTCTTCTTCAAATATTGTGTACTTTAGTTCACCACTATTTAGGAGAACGCTGTCCCCCTTACCAATTTCTTAAGGGAACGCCGTTCCCGCCCACTTTCACCACGTAACAATAACGTATTCTGTACTAATTCGGAGATTGTTCCCATTCATTTGATTAATGTGGCCGTAGTGACATGACGACAGCGGACAATGTATCAGCCGATTTGCGCAAGATGGTCTAGTGGTCCTAATAAAATTATTAGCCACCCAGTGTGTGTGTGTAAAAAATAATAATTTTTTTGTTTTGTTTCAGGAGTTAGCGATTGCCGCGAGCAACTCTAATATCTATAAGTAGTTTCTCATACGTAATTTAGAACCACTAGTTCCAAGGAAGGGACTGAGCCAGCTCTGTAAAACAAACAGTCCACCCATGACTAATCCGGGACTCACACCCGGTCCAACTAAAGAGTCAATGCCATTGACAGATACTGTTCCGGGTTGACTTCTGTTGTATTGGGTAGTCAGCTGCTGAACAGTGCTGCCGTCTGATGGCTTGTACGAGTCGTTGTACCCGGCGTTCACCTCTCACATCAACCTTTCGCTGTCCTATGCAGTTTTGTCTCTGGGTCGTTGTTTGACCATTTTCACGCCAGTTTTGATGCACTTTAACTACGGCGCTCGCGAACAGCGCACCAGTTTAGCCATTTGGGAAATCGGGGCACCCGCTCTCCATGCTCCCACAGTCTGTCCTTTTTCATAGTGCGATAAATCCTTACGTTTACCCATCACGCTCCGAATTTTAATACCTACTGCTCCACTCACAGCTTATATATGCTACGTCGGTCGACTAATTGCGCCCTCTCGGAAACCACGTGGTCACCAGGCCGCATTCACTTATTCAGTGATCACTCGGTGTATATGTAATTTTTGTTTTTTGAAGTAGTCTTTTTTATTATCATATAGCAGTTATTAAAAACAACATTTACCTGTATTCCTCAGCTCTACCTTGAAATATCTCCTATCATATACTTTTGATAGAAAATACTTCAAGGTATCTTCTATCAACTTTTAAATACTTTTTTTCTTTCTTTTGTTTTTAATTTGAAGGTTCACTGTAAACCGCCACACAGGAAAACTGCCGCACTGGAAGATTGTCACACAGGAAAACTGCCACATGCTTTTCATCAAGGGGACCGGCCACAAATTGCTGTTCTTCCGAGGAACACTCTGAACGTGTGGCAGTTTTCCAAGTTTCCGAATTATGTGTGGCAGTTTTCCAAGGTGTCTAACGACGGGAAGGAGCTCTTTTGTTTGTCTGGATTTTCGTGTCGGTTCATACGAGTTTAGGGCAACTGGCCGCAAAAGATGCGGGGGGGGGTTATAAATATTACCGTTTCTTGGCCTATATTGAGAATTTTTGAATTTGGAACTCCAAACAAATTTCGAGAAAACGCTCTATGTAAGCCAAGCGAGAATTACAATATAATTCATGCTATGTTCAGAAAAGGACCCTAAGGTGAGATTTTTTTTAATAACGCTGCACTTTTACTTAGGCACTAAATATTTACATGACATGTCAAGTTTGTAATATTTTTCTTTTACTTAATTAATTCACAGGCCCTACAGCTTTTAGTCCGCCGACTTTATATTCATAATTTTTACGTATCAAATCAAGTCAATAGCATTGCGCTTTTACTTAGGCACTGAATATTAAAATCATAGGCCCCAGGCCGAGGCCTTTTTAACAGTTTTTATTCTATCAATACCATATTCACAACGTTTACACATCAAATCAAGTTAATAATATTGCGCTTTTACTTAGGCACAAAATATTAATTTATAGGGCCTAGGCCTTTTTGACGGTTTTTAATCCGTCGACTCTATATTATAGCGTTTACTTATCAACTCAAGTTAATAGCATTGCGCTTTTACTTAGGCACGAAATATTAATTCATAGGCCTTAGACCTAGGCCTTTTCGACGGTTTTTAATCTGTCGACTTCATATTCATAACGTCTATGTATCAAGTCAAGTTAATAGCATTGCGCTTTTACTTAGGCACGATATAGGCCCTAGGCCTACGCTTTTTAACAGTTTTTACTCTACCTATGTCATATTCACAAGGTTTTCATATCAAGTCAAGTTAATAGCATTGCGCTTTTACTTAGGCATTAAATGTTAATTCTTAGGCCCTAGGCCTTTCAAACAGTGTTTATTCTACCAATGTCACATTCACAACGTTTACACAGCAAGTCATGGTAACAGTATTGGGCGTTTACTTAGGCACGAAATATTAATTAATAGGCCTTAGGCCTAGGCCTTTTTGACAGTTTTTAATCCGTCGACTTCATATTCATAACGCTTAACATTAAATCAAGTCAATAATATTGGGCGTTTACTTAGGCACTAAATATTAATACATAGGCCCTAGGCCTAGGGCATATGAATTAATATTTCGTGCCTAAGTAAACGCCCAATATTATTAACTTGATTTGCCGTGTAAACGTTGTGAATACGACATTGGTAGAATATAAACTGTTTAAAAGTCCCAGCCCTAGGGCCTATAAATCAATATTTTGTGCCTAAGTAAAAGCGCAATGCTATTAACTTGAGTTAAAATGTAAACGTTATGAATATGAAGTCGACGGATTAAAAACCGTCGAAAAGGCCTAGGCCTAGGGCCTATGAATTAATATTTTGTGCCTAAGTAAAAGCGCAATATTATTAACTTTATTTGATGTGTAAACGTTGTGAATATGACATCGGTGGAGTAAAAACTATTAAAAAGGGACTAGGGCCTATAAATTTATATTTCGTGCCTAAGTAAACGCCCAATATTATTAACTTGATTTGCTCTGGAAACGTTGTGAATATGACTTTGATAGAATAAAAACTGGTAAAAGGACCAAGCCTAGGGCCTGTGAATTAATATTTCGTGCCAACGTAGAATCGCTATATTATTAACTTGACTTGATGTGTAAACGTTGTGGATATTACATTGGTAGAATAAAAACTGTTAAAAAGGCCTATGCCTGTGGCTATGACTTTAATATTTAGTGCCTAAGTAAAATCGCAATGCTGTTGACTTCATTTGATACGTAAATGTTATGAACATGGAGTCGGCGGATGAAAATCTGTTAAAAAGGCGAAGGTGTAGGACCTGTGAATTAATTAAGTAAAAGAAAAATATTACAAACTTGACATGGTATGTAAATATTTAGTGCGTAAGTAAAAGTGCAGCGTTATTAAAAAATCCCACCATATCGTCCTTTTTGAACAGAATTCTCGCTTGGCTTACATAGAACGTTTTCCCGAAATTTGTTTGGAGTTCCCAATTCAATTCTCAATATAGGCCAAGAAACAGCTACCTTTACCCCCCCCCTGAACTTCTGTGGCCTATTGCCCTAAGATGAACCGGCATGAAAATTCAAACAAACAAAAGAGCTCCTTCCCGTCGTTAGGCACCCTAGAAAACATCCACACATAATTTGGAAACTTGGAAAACTGCCACACATTCAAAGTGTTCCTCGGAGGAACAGCAATTTATGCCCAGCCCCTTAATGAAAAACATGTAGCAGCTTTTCTGTGTGGCGGTTTTCCGATGTGTGGCGGTTTTCCAAGTTGCTGAAAGACGTGTGGCAGTTTTCCTGCGTGGCGGTCTTCCGCCAACCTAATTTGAAGTCTATGTTTATAGCAGTCTAATGCTTCTTTTTTAGTTTTTCCTGTTTAACAAATATGTTTAAATTCAGTCATTGAAATCATATAAAACGTATGTACTTATCACTTCATTTTTGTCTGTTACAGATTTACAGATTTTTAAGATATACTTCTGAATCATTTCAACGTGAACAAGATTTGTGAAAATATCAACAGTTTTAGCAACCCATGTCAATATTCCTTTGCTTTGTCTTTTTTAGGGAAGCATTTGGACATGAGATAGAAAACTAAAAACAGTATAGAAATGAAATAAATGTGTGTAGTTTTGGAAAAAAGATTCCAGGTTTTAACCATTCTTAGTTATAAAAACTCAAAAGTTCTCCATTTTGAAGTTTTTTTCGTTTTTAACCTTACGTTTAAAGCCTAAATATTTCGCTGTAAAATTTTCAGGAGCCCCCTCCAACTTTTTCATCACCCTCCCAGTTTGAAACTCATGGGACAATACGACATTTATTCCTTGCTCGGGATTCGAACCCGCTAGCCAAACAACCTGCACTGTAGACCACTCGAGCTCAGGGTGACTCAGTGCGTATACCGATGAAACCGTTTCTTTGGCGTGTGTCCTGTTGAGAGATTTTTTTCTGGGGCTGATTTACCATCGTCTGTTTTTGAGAACCCGGAAGTAATCCATTGCGCGTACATGTGCTTACCCTGTGTCCCTCACCCCACGAGTAAAATTCTTAACTCGTAGTCACAGATAGGTTTTCCACCACTTAAGTGCGTAGACAAACAGAATGTTTGCTCCTTTAATTAGCTAGGCAGACTGCCTTTGTGCTCTAATTTATTCCAGTAGCAGCAGCTCCCGTCTGGAGTAAATACGGATTGTCGAGACGGCGCTTACTACGTTCCATGCCAGTGGCCGACGACTATTTCCGGTGACACATATGTCCTTCATTAACTCAGTTCAACGCTTCCGGGATTAAGGAGACTAAACAACCAAAAACAAAAAGAAAGAGAGAGAGAGAGACAGAAATAAGAAAAAATAAAAATAAGGAAAAGATGAAATGGCAACTCCTGCTCATGCAAGCATGCATATAGGTTGTGGTTTTTATCTTTCACCATGTCGCGTCTGAGGGGAAAAAATAATAAATGTCGTTTCACTTTCGACGAATACTCTCCATTTCGCGTCATTTTATTAACCTTCTGAACACCGGCAGCTGGTAGGTCAGTGGCCGTAGAACAAGTCCAATCAAACACAGTTTATGATGCCGATTTGTGTTCAAGGGTGTGTGTGAACCGGGGTTGTCGTAAACTGAAGCATTAATCACGGCAAAAAATAGCGGAAATAGTTTCTCTTTGGATCCTTTAGCAAATTTAGGGTTTACCTACTTCGCCCTGTATATATGAAGGGCTCTTTGTTCTGAAATATTTCGAAATAATTTAAAACCATTGTTTATAAAATTTATAAAAAAACAGTGGAATATGTATTTATTTAAATTTTACTTTCCTTTTTCTTTTTCGTTGAGAGAGTATTTGTTTGTTAATTCTCCTATTTACGATCTTCCGACTCGGTAATCGGTAAAGTTCCCCAAAGGAAAACTCCTACACGGAATAGTCCCCCCATATTTTCGACTAAGAGACCGTGCATAAATTGCATTTTTCCACAAAATATCTAATGTGGAGGAGATTTCGGGGGATCACCATTTCCGTTTTCACCCCAACTTACAATGGGGTAAATGGTGATCCCCGAAATCTCCTTTAGAAGTAGCAGACGGATGTGGGGAAGATTCGTGGGGTCACATTTGCGTTTCTACCCAAATTTATAATGGGGAACTCTTTTACAAGTAGCAGACGGATGTGGGGAAATTATATTGTGTAAAATACAATTTGTGTATGGTCCCTCACTCGAAAAGATAGGAGACTATTCAGTGGGGAGACTTCCAATGTGGAAGAGATTTCCATAGGTGGGGGAAATTTTCTGTTGGGGACTTTACGGTGAAACGGTTACCGGTCCTAATAGAATTAACACTTAGTGTATATTTATTTTTAGTATTAAGAACCCTGCATTAACTGAATAATATGACCTAACTCTTGACACATGCAGTAACATATAATTGGCCATGACAAAATAAAGGGTGAATGGCATGTTTCATCAAACGTTTGCGCTTGTCAGGAACTGATAGTCATAGAAATAAAAAAACCGTGTGTGTGATTGTTTTATTTTGAAACTAAGTGACAGAGGCGTAACTAGGGCGGGGCAGACAGGGGCGGCTGCCCCGGGCGCAGTTGAGGTGAGGTCGCAAAACTCATAGCTTACAATCTGATTAAAATTGGAATCGAAACTTTTGTGCCAGTTTTTAGCCTTGACAGCTTAAAATTCTCGCTTCTTTAAAATGTTCAAGGGGTGTTAGTTGCTCACATTCAGAAATGAAGGCGCGATTGCACGTATGGTGCAAGATAAAGATGTTCGCATAGTTAAAGATTCTCTTGGGGCTATTCTATCATTATTGCGGCTGCGTGCTACGACTACCAGCCGCATTCGGTCGTTTGATATGATACGAAAGTTCCGAATTAGTTCGGAAAAGCTGCACAAAGAGTCACAGTTTGATTTTTACATGTTTCTTTGTTTGGGGGTTTAACGACGACCGTGAGCATCTCATGGGGTATAAGCAGTCGCCCGTCTCTAATTTAAGGCCACTGGCTCAAGTGAGGGAAAAGTACCAGTGCTGCAAGACAAACACACCATCCATGCCTCACCCGGTATTCGAACCCGGACCCATCTCGGACGAATGTTCAGAAGCCAGCGCTTAGACCACTGCTCTACTGCGGCTTCACAGTCTGATTGTGCTTCTCGCACTAGGACACCATTAAGGTATGTCGTTAGTTTTGTTTCGTCGAGCAGACTTTCTATGTATATCATTATCAACAATTATCAATCCACTGCTGGACGAAGGTCTCTCCAAGCCTCTTCCACAACGGTCTGTCTTGTGCCAGTCTCCTCCATGTCACTCCCGCATACTTTCGAATTTCATCCACCCATCTCCCATGTGGTCTTCTTCTGGGTCTTTTCCTGTCCCTTGGAATCCAATCTAAAATTTCGGCTGTCCATCGATGGTCTGTCCTCCTGGCAGTATGTCCAGCCCATTGCCATTTCAGGGATATAACTCTGATCATGATGTCTTCCACACTTGTCATTTTTCGGATCCACGAGTTCCTCTTCTTATCTCTCCTGGTTACACCAAGCATGCACCTCTCCATGCTGCTTTGAGTTGTCTGCAGCCTTTGTATGTCTCTTTTAGTTAAGGTCCACGTCTCTGCACTATACGTAAGCACTGGAAGGATGCATTGATCAAACACTTTTCTTTTAAGACATAATGGCATATTGCTCTTGAAAATTATGCTGTTTCTTCCAAAAGCTCTTCAGGCAAGTTTTGTACGCCGATTAATTTCTTCATCAATGTGACCCTCACTTGATATCTGCTGTCCAAGATAAACGTACGTGTCTGTTATCTCCAGCTTTTCTCCATCAATCGATAAATCCTCATTTCTTGTGAAAGCATTGAACATCACTTTTGTCTTCTGAAAGTTCATTTTTAATCCCACTTCTTTACTCTTGTCAGCAAGTTCCTGGATCATACTCTGCAGCTCTGATGGGGTAGTTGCAAAAATGACTACGTCATCAGCAAAACAAAGGTGGGTTAGATAATCTCCATTAATCTTTATCCCTTTGTTTTCCCAGTTCAGTGATTGAAAGACATTTTCCAATGTGGCATTAAAGAGCTTCGGAGATATGGTGTCACCTTGTCTCACTCCCTTTCCTATTTTTATGTGTGTTGTATTTTCAAACAGCCGAATCTTTGCACTTGCATTTTCATAGATGTTATTAATAATATTAATGTATGCATCTTCAATACCGCAGGATTTCAGGGCCATTGTAACTGCTCATGGTTTCATCGAATCAAAGGCTTTTTCATAATCGATAAAAGCCATGCACAATGGAAGTTCATATTCCCTCGCTCTTTCAATTAGTTCTCTCAGTACGTGGATATGATCTATTGTGCTGTAGCCACTCCTGAATCCAGCTTGTTCTCTCGGTTGAGCCATGTCCAGTGTTACCTTCAAACGGTGTGAAAGAACTTTAGTGAAGATTTTATAAACCACTGATAGGAGGCTGATAGGTCTGTAGTTCTTGAGATCCTCAATGTCACCTTTTTGATGTAGCAGGATCATTGTAGCGTTGTTCCAATCCTCAGGAATCTTCCCTTCATTAAGGCATCGAGTGAAAATTTGGGCGAGTACTGTTTCGATTTCTCCACTTGCTTCTTGTATGATGTCTACAGTAATTCCATCTTCTCCTGGAGCTTTTCCCCGCTTCATGTTCTTGATTGCATGTGTAACTTCTGCTGGGAGGACTGGAAGAACTCTGGTACTGGTATCTTTCATGATGTCTGGAGTACATGTATCATCCCTTTCATATAATTTGGAGTAGAAATCTTTCACTCTTGTCAAAATTTCGCCTCTATTTCTTGTTACAGAACCATCTTCTTTTCTCGGTGCCATAATCTGTTTTCTTCCCTTACTGAGATGTCCCTTTGCCATCTTTAGGCTTTGGTTGTTTTCAATTGCTTTCCTCACTAGTTCACAGTTGAATTTCCTTACGTCTTCAGTGATACTTTTTCATACTGTCTTTGCATAGCTCTATATATTCCACTTTGGAAGTCACATCTTCTTTAGTTGTCCTTATCTCTCTTCTTTTTTGCATCAACATTTTGGTTTTTCCTGATAATTTGTTCACATGCAACTTGTTCTTAGACCCAGCTAATTTTGTTGGTGTTTCCATAAGAGTTTTGGTTACTTTTCTGTTAATTTCAGAAATATCCACTTCTTCCGATGTTAGGCCTTCTAAAGGAGAGAATCTGTTCTTCAGTTCCAACTTGATGGTATTATGGTGTTTTTTAAGGTTGGTTATGTCAATACATTTTGTTTGTCTTATGAGCTTGCCACGTTCAAGTTTAGTGTTGAGGTGCATCTTACATCTCACCAATCTATGGTCACTACCTGTGTTGAACTTGTTTAGCACACTGCAGTCCTCTATGACGAATTTTTTGTTACACATAATAAAATCAATTTCACTTGTCGTCCCATTTGGATGTCTCCATGTCCATATCCTGTGTGGCTTTTTCTTGAAAAAGGAGTTTAAGATGAAAAACCCTTCTGCCTCTGCAAACTCAACGAGAGTATTTCCACGCTGGTTTCTGTTGCCGTGACCGAATTTACCTACTGAAGTTTCATTCTGTTGCTGTTGCCCTATTTTTGCATTGAAATCTCCTATAATTATCTTCAAGTGCTGCTTACCTTTATTATTTAGATGACGAATTTCCTCATAAAATTCTTCAATTTCTTCTTCAGGAAGACTTGTGGTGGGTGCATAAGTTTGAATAATCTGAGCCTTGTATCTTCTCGAGAGGTGGATAACGAGTCGTGCAGCTCTGTCAGAGGAACTTTCAACTTCTACAACTTTATCCTTCAGTTTCTTGTTTATTATAAATCCAACAACACTAGTTCTGCCAGTATCTGTCCCACGATAGTAGAAGAGATGTCCACTTTTCAGTTCAGTGAGATCTCCTTTTCTCCTTACCTCACTTAGCCCGACAATGCCCCACTTGTTCCTTTGTAGTTCCTCTTCCAATTCAAGAAGCCTTGAATCAGAAGATAGGGAGCGTCCATTATACGTAGCTACGGTCAGCATCAGATGGCAGCCTAGTCCGGTCCTCCGGGGATTCTTAGCACCCTCTGCCTTCATGTCGCACTGGCCGCGCTGCCTTGGCCAGGTACATTCCAGCTGCCAGAGACTGAGGGCCAAGATTTAAGTTGCGGAGTCATTTTGGAGGGGTTTGGCCATAACTCACCACGCTGGCCAAGCGGGTTGGTGAGTGTGGTATAGCATTTCCTCTAATCTCGGTGGTATAGTTATACCGCTATTGGCGGTCGTCAGAGCCCCTTTAGTGGGAACAGGATGCACCACGAGAAGGCGGGGTTGACATTTGTCAAGGAGAGGCTGTGATGTTACGCATCACCTGACCAAGATAGATGAACTTTTAACTGTTTGTCCAAGTGGACTCTGGTTGGAGTCCTGTATGAGGCATGGGTGGTGCGTTTGTCTTACGACACTCTTTCTATTCCCTGGAACCAGGGGCTCTAAATTAAAGACGGGTGACTTATAGCCCTAAGAGTTGCTTATAATGGTCGTTAACTACCGCCTCCCTCCAAAAAAAAAAAAAAAAAGACAGATGGGGCGCACTATTCTGTGGGTTGTTCCGTGCGCAGAAATGCTTGATTACGCCGCTGCTAAGTGATGATTGTTTCCCACTTCCGTACGTGCCATTTCCGTGCAAAGGAAATTTGTCCCATTTCCGTACGTGCCATTTCCGTGCAAAGGAAATTTGTCCCATTTCCGTACATAGCAGAGTGGTTAGTGTCATTTCCGTACAGTCCCCGCTCTCCTCCCTGGTATCAGATGTGGGGAATGCTAAGGGAGAAAGTAAATGTTGATCCCCTGTCCGAATTCCTCCGACGTCACAGAGATCACCATTCATTATTTTCGTTAATCAGTAGGCGCTCATATTAGGGTAAACGGGAATAGCAAAAAAACTGAAGGGCAAACAGACTGCCCATTAATGCCATTTTTACGGTCTTCAGCATTCGTCGCAAATGTTTAATTTCAAAACCAGGAAAAAAAAATTTTTTTTCTTTTTTAAAATATTTTTTTCAAAACTGCCGTCAAAAATTACGGGCTATTTTTGATTTTTTTTTTTTAAGTTGAAGTTTCCACAAAAAAATTTGTAAAATCTTTTTCCCGCGGTTAGAGGCTCTTACAGCCGTGAACCCTTCCTCAGTAAGGAAAGGTGGTTGCGGTGGCTATCAGTACGTCCCGATCCTGTCTTCCTTTACGCATGTCCCACTGCTTACGGATGGTGTAGTGACACTTGCGTACATGTCAAATTTGGTGGCACTTGAGTACATGTCAAGGCGTTCCCGAATCTAACAGGTGCAGCATAGGAAAAGAGGTGGCACTTGCGTACAACCTTAGATTTCCCCTGTAATGTTCGGGGATAATTATATGCTTTTGTAATTATCCCCGAATACCACTGTCACTGTGACCCATATTTTGAATGATTTTAACTTTCCTTCACACTTTACCCAGTCTTAGGACTGGCAGCATCTATGCTGGCGTGCTTAAAAGTGTTTTTTTTTTTTTTTTTTTATGTGCGCAAACAAACATTTTTTTATTTTTTTCTTCATAGATATTTCAGTTCACTTTTTCAAAATGTACTCTAGTTTAGCAATATAAGCTAAAGACTTCAAACACTTCTTTACATCTTGCGTACTTTCATTACGAAAGTACGCAAGTTGTAAAGAATGTACTTTTTAGATCGTTTTGTTGATGTACTTTTTAGATCGTTTCTTTCCTTCAAGATTAAGGTCTGTTCAATTTATAAGAAAGTCACTGTACTTAGATTCTTCCTTTAAACTTTGAATGAGGGTCTTGATTTTAGGATGTGGTCTACTCATTAAGGTGTTAAACTTATTATTCCAGCCCTCTACCGTATTATTGTTTTTTTTTTTTTTTTGATTTGAGGTTTAACGACCACCGTGAGCAACTCAATGGGCTATAAGCAGTCGCCCGTCCCTAATTTAGGGCCACTGGTTCCAGGGAAGGGAGAGAGCCAGTGCCGTAAGACAAACAGAACATCCATGCCTCACCGGGATTCGAACCCGGACCCCTTTTGGACGAATGATCAGAGGCCATCGCTTAGACCACTGCGCCACCGGGGCGGCATATTATTGGTTCTGTGCTGTAGATTATGACAGTTCCACATGTTAGTTCTAAAGACAGAATTTTCTAGCCATTCATTCACAAAATAATCATAAAATTCCTTCAGCTTTGGTTGCTGCGGTGAACTTTCTTGAATTGATAACCATCCGTTATCTATGTCTGCATCTGGAAGATGTGCTAATGCTGCACACATGCGCACATGAAGTCTAATTTCTTCATTTTCTTTATAGTCACTGGCTAATCCAAGTGACTGAACATGCCGCCACAGATATTGGTTAAAATGAAAGTTGCATCCTGAAATCTTCACGAACGGATATATACTTTCCAAGGCTTTAATAGCTGCAACCTCAAAGTCTAAAGTCACTGAATGTGGATTCCATCCTGCTTCTTTTAAAATTGTGAAAAGTTTCACATATGTATCTTCATTTTTTTTTTTTTAAAGTAGGGCGAAAATTATTGGAACAATAGTAACTTCGTCTTCATTACTACTTAAATCAGCGTGAACTGTATATAGCTGGTAGAACTGCTTACTGCATTATTGAAAAGTTCCATCAGCAAAAAAAAATTTGCAGTTTTTCAGGGTGCTCCGTCCTTTTTCACTAGCAAATACTGAAGTTCTGATTCTTTGCGTCTAATACGATATAGTTGTGACTTTACTGAGGGCAAAATAGTAATGTTTGTCACAATATCGTATCCGCGATTAAACAGAGGACTCAGTTCTTGGTGGTAAATTTTTGATACAGGCATATCTTCTTCTCGAGCCCGTTTTCTTGTGTTAGATAAATGCTTTGCAGCGTCAGTTGCTGCTATGTCAGGTTTGCAAATGTGGTTAGAAACTTCAAGTACTTTCTCATCTTTTGATTTTAAGGAGCCACGACGCTTTGCAGTTTTTTCGTTAATGCATAACCAACTAATGACATTTTCTTTGCTAGTTCGGTGTTGACGATATTGGTGCTCATCATATATGGCAGAAGGTTTCTTCTTTGTGGTCTCTATGATTTCTATCATATCCATCTAACTGCTCACTGTGATAGAAATTTGCAAAGGGCTTACAAAAATACTCAAATGACCTTCTCGTTAAGAAGCAAAAGAAGCAATGACAAAACAGTCTAATATTTTTGCCGTTCAATAATCTGGCAATAGACGTTCTGGAACGCTATTGGTTGTCGGTCAACCTTTTCCCTTCAGGACAGAGCCGTAGAAGAGAAGGACTGGGTTATTCCTTTGTTTGAGGACTAATTTTAAGCTCCGACGAGGGAGCGATTTATGGCCGCTGTGACGTCATGGCGAGGACAGGCGCGTTTCCATACCAGTCTGTCTCTCGAGAGAGAAAGAGGGTTGTACGCAAGTGCCACCTCTTTTCCTATGCTGCACCTGTTAGATTCGGGAACGCCTTGACATGTACGCAAGTGCCACCAAATTTGAGATGTACGCAAGTGCCACCAATTCTTACCGATCATCACATCTGTGTACGGAAATGGCACTACCTAGACGATCTGAATCTGTACGGAAATGGGACAAAAATTCATTTGTACGGAAATGGCACGTACAGAATTGGAAATGGGACGACACGCTAAGGATTAAGTTGGAATCTAATATAACGAGCAGTGGCGTAACTACCACCCCCGCAGCCCCGCAGTTGCTGGGGGCTCAGGCAAAGAAGGGGCGTACTGCAGCTGACAGATAGTTTTCTGAAAAAATCCGAACATGCACAAAAACAAACAAACAAATAATTTATCCAAAGATTAATATTTCCCTTCAATATATTGTTACGACCCACCCCCGCCATTAATTTAGTAATTAATGGGCGTGGTGGATGTGTGAAATTAATTAAGTATTAATTATGTTCGAGGCTTGATTGGAGTTTAAAAGTGTAAACAGCAGATAAAGTTTTATCTGGTGGTTTGGAAAGAAAAGAGGCGAAGAATTCTCCCTCTGGCTGGGTGGTCTCAGAATAGCTCTGTTAGGTCACAAATATCAGGGCGCAGCTGACGGGCAGCCTATGCAACACGGAAAGGGAAAGTGGAATATGTATCGAATGGGCCACTTGAGTAAATGAATGAAGATGGGGACAAAAGGTTTAGCGAATAATCGTAAATTCGTCGATTGTTTGGGGCATTTTCGTGAACAATTGCTCTCTGTGTGGTCCGTGCAGAAAAATAAGAGTTCGCACTTGGCATGAACATAAGGAAGAAAGTTTAGTTGTCTGTACGCTCTCCGATGTGAAAGGCTGGATACCTTGGATCTTCTATATGAATTGGGAAAAATGAAGCAGCGAACCTCCCCGCATTTGGTAAGAAACGGAGACGACAACTCGAGGCAGCTGGAGATGCCAGTTTGCCATAAAGACAGCGGAATGCCTAAATCCGCGTGATAAAGCAGAAATTTCTAGGGTGGAGCCTAATGGAAATTAGCGACTGGTTGGCCCAATGAAAGCAAAGTTACAGACGAATTAAGAAGTCTGCGAGTGGACAGTGGTCATTCCAATGAGAAGCGAAGCCAAGCAAAGTCGGGTTCGGGTGCCAACCACTGCAGTGTGGAATCGTCACCCCCATTCATCCCCTACTGTGGAGGAAGTGAAGAGACGCGCTTATCCATCACCCCCTAATATCTTAACAGGCCCGCGCACCGATGTGTGACATCACTAGAGTAGTCCGTAGTCGCGGAGAGGAGCATTACGGCGATGTGCGAACGAACGCGTCTTTACGTACACCAACTAACCAGGTCGTGCGTTCTTTTAGAGTTTCACTGCATTTAAATAAGAACTTGTGTGTTAGTTTCCAAATAACTGCAGAGTTAACAAGTTTGTTTAATAATCTTTTAAAATACAGAAGAAAAAGAAATTACAGCGTAAAATTTAGCGTAACAATAATTTCGACTTGAAAGGGTAAGCAACACAGATTCGTCAACTTAATGAAAGCTTCCCTGTCATTTCACTGGAAGTGATAAACCATTCCTATAATCGAAATTATAAACTGTTGTCGTAGTTTCACTTGAAGTTATAGTGTCTTTATAGTTAGCCGAACGATTCCTGTACTTGTGAACAAATCGTTCTTGTACTTGAAAGATTAGTTTGAGGGTCCATTACGAAGTATCGCCGTCGTTTCAAAAGATGTCGATTGACATATTTAAGGAATCATATTTTTCATTCATTGCAAACTTATGACTATGAAAATTTTAGTAATGAAATAATTCCTTTAGTGAAAATGTATTTTATATGCAATCCGTGATCACTAATATATAAAAAAAGGTCAAGAAAAACTGAATTTTTTTCTGTGTTTTTTAATTATTACCAAAGGCTCAATAAAACACGTTTTAACATACATACAGTAAATTGCTGCTTGATCCACTGATTGCATCAAATAAATTAAGATTTCAAGAAAATTATGCAATTGCTACATTATTAAACGTACAATAATGACATAACAAGTTTTCCTAATTTTAGTACCATCTAGTTACGTGTTTGGACAACTTCATTTTGATAAGCAAATATAAAGTTTATAATTTTTGTCTTCCAGAGCACTATTTCAAAAAAGTTACCTTGTCAAAGTTCAACACATCTGTATTAAGTATATTAGTAGCATTAAGCAAAACTATTTGGATCCACAATATAAGCATTTCTTTTTATCTGGAAAAATACAAGTAACTTATTGGCAGAAATTTCCTGAAATTTGATTTTCAAGAAGTATTCAGGAAAACTACCGATGCACATATAATTATGGTTGTGTAGTTCTTTGTGTATCACAAGCACAATTTGATTAAGTGTCCGTTAGCTGTTCCTTGAAGAATTTCAAAGACACGTTTCTAAGAAAATCTTAAATTTGTTCCAATAATTTCTTAAAGTATTTTTTCAGATAATTATTATATTTTTTGAGAACCTGACAAATGCACATGCAGTTATTGTACTGAATAAATCTAAGCGATTGTTTTGGTACTATAGGATGTATTTTAAAAGATGTACATGTTTCATTATAAATTGACTAACTTGATGTACCATTTTCTCAGAAACTATAAAAAGCAATGGTATAAAATTTTGCCCAAATGTTTTGTCATTGCTAAAGCTATTGAAAAAGATTGTTTTTTCCTTTTTTTATGATTTTGGTTTCAAAATAAATTCTATGAAGGATTGAAGAAGTTTTTCCCCATACAAAAATTGACACCCACCCTCACGTTTGGAAGCACACTTTCCAGTAGTTATCGGATAATATGAGATATATTAGTTCCAGTTATTATTGCTGTAGCTTGTGAAGACACAGTGCAGGAAGTCTGGAAACAGATAAGTCTAGATAAATGAATAAAAAGTTGATCTCTCATTTTAAGCAAATGTTTTCAAAAAAAAAAAAAAAAAAAAAAAAAAGAAGAAGCGAGTATATATTTCTACTTGTATTTTAAAAATCTTGTTTGTTTAGAACATAGTTTCCACAATATGTGGATTCATGTCGATCCACGTACTTTTTTTTTCTCTTAAAAATAACAATATCCAAGGCTTAAAAATACCATGCCCGAGATGCCCAGAGCATGTAAATCATTCGTCTGGGCAGGTAAATAAAACATCTAATTGCCTGTGCATGGCAACTAAATTTTAAAATAAAAAAGTTTGTAATAAAATTTCCTACTACACAAGAAAAAAAGACAGTCATCACATGTCGTGTTTCATGTCATTGTTAATTAATGGAAGTTGTATTATTGTTACGAAGTACCAAGGAAAGAGTAATATCACATCTTTAATTATGTTATGCTCTACGCCCAGAAATCGGAAACCTAGTTTTGCTCCAAATTTTGTTTATAATCAACAACAGTATGCATGCCTCTGATGTAACTGGCCTCTCATGTTTAGTGACAAAGGGAGAAAACTTTAACAAAAGGAACATGGCAGAATCACTAAATTTCCGAAACACCAGTTTCATCATCGTACCATTTCATACCAATTTTAGCATCAGCATCTTAAAAATTGATATACACACGTTTGTGCATTGAACATTTGTAATACAGACCCTTAAAATGGAAGTGCAAACATGTTAAAACAGTTCATATTTTTAACTTAAAAAAAAATAGGGTTCTGGTTTGTTATCTTAAAAGATACATTTTCCTGCGCATCCAGCTTTTACTACCTGGGCAAGTAAATAATTTCTTGCACAGGTAGTACTGATATATTTCACCTAATTTTTAAGAAATTGAATGGTTCTGATAAATTTCCATCCTACCACAGATAGAGCATACACACTGCTCACACGAGAGTTCTTCAATGTGTTGGTTTGTAGAAAAATGCTTCAAAATCTTTAAACGGACATTTTAAAGGCAAACTTAGTCCTGAACTATGTGTGAACTTCTGTTTTTGTGCATTCATATCTAATTTTTGCTGTCTATACTTGATTCAGTGTTTGTGTTCCTTTAGTAATAAATATTAAAAATGATAATTCAATGCAACTCTCCATGTCTGCAAACACAAAAGATGTATTTCACATGGCAACAAGGCCTTAGCATTTATATAAAGGACATAGGCATGTTAGATGTGTACATGACATACATATATTTCGTATAGGATATAAGTATTTTACAAGCACTTGTGCCCAGAAATAGGGACCCCAAAAAAGTTAATCTGGCGCTGCCTAAACACTTAAATAACTAAGTACGAATGTATCAACATATTACTCTTGGGATCAAAAACATGCAACCCTTATTATTCTGTGTCCATAATAAAGTTTAAAATCCCTTCCTAAATATACATATTTTACTTTGAACTTATTTGATACATTGGCAAAAACATGTTATGGGTTACTATAACAACACAAGTAATCTATTCTTTCCATTACAAACATAAATTTCATTTTTCAAAAATATTTTCAGTGCTTTGACTTCCCGCTGTGGGATGCATTAGATTATAAAATTAGCCAAATTTAAATTTTCTAGTTCAAAATTTTTATTGTACGAGTAGTTTAAAATAAGGTTAACAAAAGGTTTCCACGTACCTTAGAGTTGAAAATTTTCACGCTTTATTGCTGTAATCCATTTTCTGAGAACCTCCCCATTAGTAGGGAATTTGAATACTTTAAATATTCCTCTATGAAAATAAATTTAGTTGACAATTTGACAACAACAACCACGCACATCCGTAGTAACGCTTACACAGAGTGAGCAAGCTCATGCATGCTCGACCACCCACCACGGACATCAGCCTACTCTCCCCTACGTCACGCAGCTTCCGGCGTTCGGTACGCGGGCCTGCTAAGCTATTAGGGGGTGATAGCTTATCTTACGAGGCGAAGCGATACTCCCTCAACAAACGCCTGGATGTGTGTGTGTGTGTGTGTGTGTATGAGTACGGTAGCGCTAGGGGACGCAGCTCCTGCAATGAAACCTTACATGTAAAAAGGGAGGTGTATATCTCTTTACTGGTGCAATCACAATTTGGATTTATTCTTAACAGCATCCATGTAAGTAGAAACATTTTGTTTTTGTTATAATTTCTGCTACGCAAATTAGTTGAGGAACTGAACTAATATATTTCAAGAACTGAACTAATGTATTTCAAAAACTGAACTGAGAAATAGTGAGACTGAACTGTGAAATTTAAGTTCATTAAAACCATCTCGCGGGAACTGATTTAGGTCAAAGTTGACCCAATACTCATGTTCAGAAGACAGCTAAATTTTATTCACATGTGTGCCATTGTTATGTTTTCATAGCCAATTAAATATTTGTTTAGGCAGTCAGCGCAGTTATAGAACACATTATTTATGTGTACGCATGTGATTGGTTCAAATTGCTTAAGTGTATGCCCATATAATACAGTTTTCGCGCCAAGAACCTCGTCGAAGGAGATCAGTGAAGAATGTTTATAAATTCTACCGCTCGGCACGTTCAGATCAATTGGTGGTCAACGGTGGGATAACTACCCACGGTAGATCTGATCAATTGGTGGCGAGCGGTGGGATGATTAACCCAGCTCGGCCCGGTATCGTAACAATATGTTTAGCTTTGCAGGTAAATAAATGTTATTGGCAAATAAACGTCAAGTTTCACTTTTAAAACATTGGATACCCTACAGATTGGAGTTATTCCGCCCTTTGGCTCCGGCATGTAATACGATCGCTCTGCAATGGGTTGTAAATATTATAGTGCGATTGCTCTCTAATTGCCCTCCCTCTGTGCTGCTTAGGAAAAGTGCGAAGCCATATGGGAATCCCCGTGAAGGATGTGCGAAAACAGTCACTCATTAAATTAGTGTCACCTAGGAATACGAACACGAGGGGGGCATTTACTCACAGTAGCAGCAAATCTGCGGTGTATAAGAGGGTGATTTCCTCAAATGATTTGTTTTATTTTGAATAAAAGCCATTAAACGTTGCGATTGCTTTTAGTGCGTCCTTTAGTAAGCATGTCTATCTCATTCACTGTGTAAAAACTTGAATATAGAAATGAACGACATCCATTTGCAAAATGTCACAAAAATATCCAAGTGGAGCACAGTATCAGAGGAAAAAAAGGAGAGGGCGCGAAGAAACTTCCCAAACCCAAGTAGTTCTTTTTACGCTGAACCTGTTAAGCTCAAGTGACGTTTCTCATTCAAAGAATGATGATTTGTTTAGCTCGTCAATTGTACAAAGTTTAGATGCAGTCATTTGACAAAAACTGAGCACTTCAGAAACAAGTGAAAGTAAAATAGCTGATTATGAAGTCTTATCATTATTAACCTTAATCATTTAAATACATTAATATATATTTAAATTATTAACCTTAATCATTTAAATATATTAATATATATTTAAATATTATTAGCCTTAATCATTTAAATATATTTTGCTGAATTCCTTCCTTGCGATAAAATGTATATTCATGTTCATGCATTGGTCCGCGTTGCGTGTTAATCCTGATTGGCTGATTAATAATACTTTTGTTGCAAAAATTATTCAAATAGTCAAAACTACAGACTCTAGGTACCCCTCTACTTTTTCCGATACTCTCCCTATCGCCCCCCCCCCCCAACCACATACACACCGCGAAAAACACGTCCTTCCTCGTGTTCAACATCCTGCGAAAATTTTTGTGCTTATGGGCTCTGAAGTAAATCTTGCCGGGGGGGGGGGGGCACGTTGTGCTAGTTCGCTACTGATAATGAGTAGGGCTGTTCAGATAAATATCATGTTTGACATTACAGTACCGATAGCCTTTATTTCGATTATGTTTCTGAATATGTGAGCAACAGTAAGCCTCGTGCAGTTACATAATGTTTATCATTTTGACTTGCTTTCTCTCTGAGTTCACCGTTTGTTTTCTTTTTCTGCTGTTTGTTTCATTTGTTCAGTTCTGCACTCGTCTTGTTTGACTCGACGTTTAGTCGTTGGTTTCTTTCCCCTCATTCCTTCTCCGTCGCTGACTATGAAACTGTTGCATATAACTATCATTTCGGGAAGCCCAGGAAGAATTGACTGGTTATATAATTCCAAAACAGAAATCGCATGCCTGTGTTGAAAGGAAAGTTCTAGGTAGGCCTACGACTACGGTTTCAAGCATTTTAGCGAAAGAAAGTACACCAGTGATGCCATACGTAACTGAGACAGTTTCGCGAAAGATTCGCAGAAAGTTCGATTGCCGCTCATATCCGGTGAAGTCATAAGTAATTGAGCTGTTGCCATTTGCTAAAAACATGTGACTGAAACTATTGCAAACATCCGTTGCGGATCATATATTAGTCTTGAAAAGCTCGGGCAAGGCAGTGGCTTCCTGTTTCTTCATTCCTTTCTGCGTTTCGCAGGTCTTTTGGCACACGCATATAGCATATCAAACATATTTATGACGGAATCCAAGGGTTTTACATTGCTTTATTGGAATCCGGAAAAGAACTAGAGTACACGGAAGTGTGATCGGACATAATAAAAACATAAACATACCGGGAAACGCACATGACACAGAAGAAAACATTGAGATCAAGGGCACGTAGACCAGGCTGAAGGAATGTAAAAGGCATCAAGGCGGAGAGGAGTTCAGGTGGTAATCACAGTATGAGTCGTGGAAGTAGCAGCAGCGCGAGCTTTGGCACGCTGCTTGCGGGTGCGCTGAGAAGGGCGGCGCGGGCTTTTCTTAGGAACAACACCAGTAGAATGCGGCGGAGCAGGCAGAGGACAAGCTCGCGGCCGACGGAATCCAATGGACTGGGACTCTATTTTCTGTTTTATACCCGTTTTATACAGGTGCACCCACGGCAGCCATTGAAATGTAAACATTTGAACTTTTGCCATGCTAATACGTAACATATTCTACACAATTAATGATTACTTAAGATAATGCATTGTTCGTACGTACCTTAGTAGAGGAAAAGGGGGACTTCTGGGACAGGGACAGCCCTCCATAGACTTAACATTGGCTGTCCACGAGGCTGTCCCAAGGCTGCCCCAGCTGTCCCCTTGTCAGAATTTTTGTCACGTGATCGTCCCCATGATGTGCTGCCCCCTGGCGGTGCTTCTTGGAACTTTCGATGGATCTTTGATTTTGAGGGATGGCAACGACCGAGTGGAAAAAGGGGTGTCAACTCGATGTGCTGCCCCTGGCGGTGTTTCTTGGAACTTTCGATGGATCTTTGATTTTGAGGGATGGCAACAACCGAGTGGGGTCCGTTGGGATATTTTGTATTTATTCCAGTGGTTTTCAAGCGGGATTTTCCCCCTCTTCGATGTTATTTTTCCCCGGAGGAAATTTTTACGTAACGATGCTGGGGAATTTTCTTTCCAATGGAATAAAAATGCTCTGATGGTCTTAGCGAGGTTCTAACTCACGATGATTTGGTTTCAAAATTTGGTCAGGTGGTCTCGTGTACTACGTATTCACTCTATTTTTTTTAATTACTTTTACGTTATTTCATCATGTATTTTTTATATTTTTTGTATGTTTTGAGGGAGTTTTTTCGTGTAAATGTAATGAATTTTCTTGGGAACTTTTCTTTTTCCTACATTTAATTTTATTTCAAACCATGAGACGAGGAAATGCTTCTTTAGAAACGATTTCGTTCCTGTTCGTTCGCAGTAACTATTGGACTTTGACAAAATTTTTGGGAAATCAAGCGGAAATGTAGACATGTTAATTCTGAGTCTTTCGCCTTAGCAATATTATTTTCTCGTAATTTTTTCGTGTGTTCAAGAACTCTACAGGTCTTTCACAGTTAAAATTCTGATGAAACAATATTTTCTTACTTTATTTCGCATATCATTATAGCTTCCCAATTTCGCTATTTTACTTCATCTTTTTTTTTTGAAATTTCGTAAAACTTTTCAGTATGTCAGTAATTTTTGTTTTCTTACTTGGTCAAACTTGTGACTCCTTTTATTTAGACTTTTTTTTTCATTTCATTTCAACAAAACGATTATTTTAGATGTAGCAAATCATCAGATTTTTGTTTCCTTATATAGCATATTTTCAAACTTGCTTAAAAATATTCCTCAAAGCTTGCGTGTAGTCAAATATGCATTTTTTTATTCTTTCCTGGTTTGCTATACTTTTCGTGGACTGTCCCAACAAGAAAGCATTCATTGTCAAGACATACAATCTAAAACCTTTTTTCTTACGATAAAATTTGTATTCTTTGGGCTGTATATTTTTCTGTCTCGTCCGAAAAACCATTCATTCTAGAGGCAAAGCTAGTGATTCCGTTCTTCCCATAAACATTATTTTTTTAACGTTTTACTAACTCACCAGAAAAGCAGTTATTCCCCACCCCCATAGCGAAAATAAAGAAATTCTTACTTCTTTTCCATACATATCGACTCAATCTATTTCTTTTCGAAATGCTGGTCATGACATTTCAACTAAAATTTCATACTTTCACCAAAAATCATATTCTTTAACGAGCTATTTTTTTTTTACTTTATTTCATGTATAACTAAATTTTTATTGTTTCCTCGCGTCAACAAACTCAGTAAGAACTCCCCTAATCTCATTCCTTTCCCTCATTTAGTTCGCTTTAAATTGAGATGTTTCAAAACTTCGCGTATATTTCTTTCACTAAATGTCCAGTTCTCCCGTATCTGTCCCATCATTTTTAACTTCTGTGCCTGCTGCATTTTTTCTTTAGACGTTTAGTTTCATTGACCTTTTCTTTCGTTTCAATTAGGTTTTCATTATCGTATTTTTTATTCATTGTCTCAGCAGAAAAAGCTTTCATTCTGGAGACCTAGCGACTAAGTCCGTACTTCCTCTAAACATTTTTATTTCACGTTTTACTAATTCGTAAGAAAAGCAGGTGTTTCCAAACTCTCATAGTGAAAATATCGTATTCCTCTTATTTTACTTATTATATTTTTCCTTCTATTCAGTGTTGTATGATTCTTAAAACTTTGGTTTATTTTTATGAAACTTTTTTTTTCTTAGTTTTTTTTTTCTGAGTCAACCTATCAATCTTTTCCTATCGATTTAATTGCTCTTATTTTTCCATTCGACTTTACTTTTGAACAGAAATGTATCTAAAATCTTCAGATGTATTCTAGTCTCTAAGGCCGATTCTTCACTATTTCAAATAAAGTCATTGTAGGATTTTAGTGTAAATGCCCCTAAATCTTTAGAACTTCCTTTTCATAGTTAGATACTAATTCCTCGAGGTTTAAATTAAAAATGAAAGAAGATTGTTTTTACGCTCTCTCCAGTGAAAGAAGAGTGTTTTTACGCTCTCTCCAGTGAACGAAGAGTGTTTTTACGCTTTGTGGAAAACCTCATATGACATGAAATCACTTTGCTTGGTAGATTAAACTAAATTCTGGTTTTGAACTTTGAACGCAAACTCAAGCTTGCAAAAGCATAGTTTTCTGAGCGAACTTAAACTGTCTAAGATGACAAAAATCTAAAACTGGTGACTCAATGGGACAGAGCGTTTGAACTTTGCCGTTCATTTAAGATTTAAGAGATCCGTAGTGAACCACTACAAGGGAAATAAGCAGACCCTGATTTAGTCCACTGTTTCCAAGGAAGGTAGAAAGCTAGTATCGTAATTCAGAAGCTCATAACTCAAGCCTCCCCAGGATTCAATTTCGGACGAACGATTAGTCAGATGTCAATGCTTAGACATTGAAAAATTACTTCAGACAAATATTTTCTTACTTAAAAGTGCTTCAAGTCAGAATTTGTATTCTTAAGATTTCCCTTAGTCAATATTTTTTCTATCTTAAAAACTTCTAAAGGGTTGATTTTGAAAAAAAAAACAAAAAAAAAAAAACGAGTTCTCCCCAAAACGTAAAATTTCCCCAGAATTGTATGAGGAACCAAAAAAATTGACGAAGCTTGAATGTTAAGATTTTCAACTCATTTCTTTCTCTTCATGTTTCATTCCATAAACTTTCTTCAAATTCCTATATATCCAAGAATTTTGTTAAATGTCTAAGTTCGACTCCCCCAGAAATTTTCTGAAAATGATAGTTTCTCTTTTAAAAAAAAAAAATTCCAAAATAAGAATCCCTTCAATGAAACAAGAAATTCTTATTCAAAGCATTCCATCCCTCTTTCTACTTCAAATAATCTCTTTGTAAATCTAAGGAGTTGTTTTTGTTTTTGGGTTTTTTTTTTTTAATATTCATATATTTTTCCCTCTAACTTTAGAAGATGTTTTCTCAAAATGTATGTACATATTACGATAGTAAAACATCATACAGCTGCTTGATGTTCAATTCACTTCACGCTGTCTAAGGAAATTCTTTCATTTTCTCATAACACATGACATGTTAGTTTTCTTCCCATTCACTTCAAAGACTTGAGCTCAACTTAATGGAGTCCTTTGAGAAAAACTTTCATAGAAAAGCATAAATGAACTGAAAATGTCAGTTTTCTTAAAGAAATCATAAGAATAAGAATTTTTTTTACTGAAACAAGTTTCCCCTGTTCAAAGCATTAAATGGCTCTTTTCGCATCAAATTCTGTATTTCCTCATGTAAACTTTATTCTTTTTTCTACTTCATATCGTCTTTCGTTTCTTGTTTTTCCCTATGTAACTTAAAACTTCTTTTCTTAATCTATTTTTCATAAAGCATCATTCTTTTGAGTTGATTTTCTCTTTCTCTCACTTTTTTTTTAAATGCATTCCTAAGTTCATATTGAAAAGGGTTTAAATTTTGATTGAAAGATGTTTGCAAAGATCGTTTTAGGAAAAGTTGAAAACAGGTAAGGTTCGTTTCGGAAAAGTTGAAAACAGATAATGTTTGTTTCGGAAAAGTAGATTCTCTTATAGGGTTAAAAATGGAACACTTCATATTTTCTTAGGGGCGGTTTTGATGAAACACGTTTCAGTAAAAACAGTGAAATTCCCATTGAATAACATGGGGAACTAGGAAATTTAAGAAGCACGTTTTCGTTCAAGGAAAATATTTTTAAAGGTCTATTTTCGATTCAGTTGAAAACGAATCAGGTAGAAAACAGAATGCAGTAGAAACAGTCACAGCAAGTTCCTGAAAGTTGAAAATAGATGAGGTTGAAAATGGATGTACTAAAAATGTCTTAGGAAAGAAATTTTTATGAAACACAGACTGTTCAGTTTTCCCAGGCTAGGGGGTCTTCAGTGAGAGCGCTTCATCTTTTCAACTCAAAGAATAAAGCGAGTCAGTTTGAAACATTTCAAACTCCCCGAAAATAAGCCGTGTACTCTGGTTTCGACTCAATACAGTAAAGCATTGCTCTCAGACCAGTCGGAATTCCGCCCCGATTGGTTGCCTAATGGAAAACCTCAGACCCATCTCCAATAACAATACCCAAATATTCTTAAGAAAAGTCTAGCAAAAAGCACTAGTTCCCCATTAAATCAATTGCATTCATCCTGTTACTGTTTTACACATTTCAAAAGAAGTTTACATTCTCACTTTTACTTTAAAATTCTTGAAAAGCTTAGTATTTTGACTTATTTCCATAAAAAAAAATAATTTCCCTTAAAATTTAATTTAAAAAAATAATAATTACTCTTAAAATTTATGCCTTAAAACTAAAAAATATTTACGCTTAATATTTCAATAAATAATAAATATTCACAAACTCACCTTCTACCTTGCCAATAAAAAAAACTACATTCATTTCTGAATTTATATAATCGAAATCATTATTTCTCCAAGTAGTTCTTTTCCCATGATTGTAGAGAGGAACTCTTCTGAAATCTTCCCTTTTCCACATGTGTTCGACACAGGCTGTTTAGTTTTTCCAGGCTAGGGGGTCTTCAGTGAGAGCGCTTCTTCTTTTCAACTCAAAGAATAAAGCGAGTCAGTTTGAAACATTTCAAACTCACCGAAAATAAGCCGTGTACTCTGGTTTCGTCTCAATACTGTAAAGCATTGCTCTCAGACCAGTCAGAAATCCCCCGATTGGTCACCTAATTGAAAACATCAGGACCATTTCCAATAACAATACCCAAATTTCCTTAAGAAAAGTCTAGCAAAAAAGCACTAGTTCCCCATTAAAACAATTGCATTCATCCTGCTACTGTTTTAAACATTTCGAAAAAGAAATTTCTTTTACTTTTTAAAATTCTTGAAAGCTTAAATTTTTGTCTCATTTCAATAAAAAAATTATTTCACTTAAAATTTAATTAAAAAAAAATTACTCTTTAAATGTATGCCTCAAAACTAAAAAATATTTACGCTTAATATTTCAATAAATAATAAATATTCCCAAACTCACCTTCTCACTTGCCAATTAAAAAAAAAAAACTATAACAATTCTCCAGTCCACTTGAATTCCCTAACATGAACTTTGATTACAGAAGAAAATACGGAAACAGTCATAAAAAGATTTCCTCCTAAATGAAAACAATGTTCAGGAATTGATTCCAGCCTGAATCCAATAGGACAGGTTTTCTCAGGTTGAACCTCCAGAACACAAGTGGAGACGAATGAAAACTCATCACAATTTTCAGATGGAATCAAAGCATTTGAACAGCTGGGGGAACCGACACTGCTTCTTAGCGAAAGAAACAGAAACGTCTGGAAGATTCATACTGCTTCTTTCCCAATGAATAAATGTGGAAAAAATAAAATAACGTTAGCCAGCTGATGGAAACAGAATTTGAAAGACTTGATGACGTCTTACTTTATTCAAACTTAGAACAGAACTAAAATTCACTAAGCGTTTCCTTTGCATACTGTGACTAATGCATGACCCTTATCACAACACGTGTTGGTGTGTCACCATGCGTCAGCGCTTCACGGTGACTATACCCTTATCTTCTCATTTCGTGACGAAACGCTATCGACTCTAATCAGACAAAGCGGACTACAGCTCAGAGCTTATTTTCAGGTAAATTCTTAGAGAAAAACGGAAGGATTTCATTATAATTAATTTTCATATCTTGAGAGAATAAAACTAAAATATATTCGGTAAGAAATCCTTCCGTTTTTCTCTAAAATGAGAGAGGAATACGGAAAGCGAAATAATTTAATCAGACACCTTGAAAGAATTCATCTCAGATTTAAAGCCGCTTTTGAAAAAAAAACCAAAAAAAAAAAAAACCCCCAGTGAACTATGAAATACTTTGTTCTTCACATAAAGAAAACACAGTGTACGATTTCAATATTCCCTTTTTTCTTAAAATTTCTCCAACGTAATGACTTAGGTCAACTGAGTCCAGAAATGCTTCGTCTACTTTAGTATTTCGATTCCGCGGGAGTTCTTTCCGATACTGTTAAGCTATTTTCTTAAAATCCAGTTGTAAAATAATTTTGGTCATGTTTATTTGATTGTCGTCGTAGGAGAATTCCAATCCGTTCATGTCCACCATGTCATACATTGTGTCCCCGAGAGTTTCTTCAAGCAGAAAAGAGCCATCGTTCCACAGAAATTCTTCTTTTGGTGTTTGTAATGTTTCCAAAGTCAAATTATTTTTTTTTCCAAGGCTTTCTTAATTAAAGCTGAAAACGAAATGGAACGAAGAAACGTCTGTTGTATGACTCTTAACATAGTAGATTTCTTATCAGCCACTTTAGTCCAATGTTCTCCGCACAGAGAAATTTCAGATTTCAAAATTTCACCATCCTGACCCACTTTTTCCTGAGTGAAATCCAATACATGGTGAAAATCTCGACTTATGCATTCCTTTGAGTGGGGAATCGCTCTCATGAAAGGGGCAACGGTTAAAATCGACATTGATTAAAATTGGAGGGAGGAAAAATATAAGAATTAAATAAATAATGCATAGGCAGGATTCCAGAAAACATAAAAAATATAAGTTTTATATAAAAAAAATTCAATGAAAAATATTGGAGGAGCGAAAGATTTCTTACATCGTCTTCCACTCCTCCCAAAATTTAACGAAGTCCATTAAATCTCTGTTGTCAGTGCACGTATTTGTTTAATTTTGTGTGGAATGGAAGACGATGTGGGAAATCTTTCGCCCCTCCAATATTTTTCATGGAATTTTTTTTTTATTTAAAACTTATATTTTTTATGTTTTCGGGAATCCTGCCTATGCATTATTTATTTAATTCTTATATTTTTCCTCTCTCCAATTTTAATCAATGTCGATTTTAACCGTTGCCCCCTTTCATGAGAGCGATTCCCCACTCATAGGAATGCATAAGTCGAGATTTTCACCATGTATTGGATTTCACTCAGGAAAAAGTGGGTCAGGATGGTGAAATTTTGAAATCTGAAATTTCTCTGTGCGGAGAACATTGGACTAAAGTGGCTGATAAGAAATCTACTATGTTAAGCGTCATACAACAGACGTTTCTTCGTTCCATTTCATTTTCAGCTTTAATTAAGAAAGCCTTGGAAAAAAAAATAATTTGACTTTGGAAACATTACAAACACCAAAAGAAGAATTTCTGTGGAATGATGGCTCTTTTCTGCTTGAAGAAACTCTCGGGGACACAATGTATGACATGGTGGACATGAACGGATTGGAATTCTCCTACGACGACAATCAAATAAACATGACAAAAATTATTTTACAACTGGATTTTAAGAAAATAGCTTAACAGTATCGGAAAGAACTCCCGCGGAATCGAAATACTAAAGTAGACGAAGCATTTCTGGACTCAGTTGACCTAAGTCATTACGTTGGAGAAATTTTAAGAAAAAAGGGAATATTGAAATCGTACACTGTGTTTTCTTTATGTGAAGAACAAAGTATTTCATAGTTTACTGGGGTTTTTTTTTTTTGGTTTTTTTTTTCAAAAGCGGCTTTAAATCTGAGATGAATTCTTTCAAGGTGTCTGATTAAATTATTTCGCTTTCCGTATTCCTCTCTCATTTTAGAGAAAAACGGAAGGATTTCTTACCGAATATATTTTAGTTTTATTCTCTCAAGATATGAAAATTAATTATAATGAAATCCTTCCGCTTTTCTCTAAGAATTTACCTGAAAATAAGCTCTGAGCTGTAGTCCGCTTTGTCTGATTAACTTTTCCTAAAACGATCTTTGCAAACATCTTTCAATCAAAATTTAAACCCTTTTCAATATGAACTTAGGAATGCATTTAAAAAAAAGAGAGAGAGAGAGAGAGAGAGAGAGAATCAACTCAAAAGAATGATGCTTTATGAAAAATAGAAAATCCCAATGCCATCCCTCAAAATCAAAGATCCATCGAAAGTTCCAAGAAGCACCGCCAGGGGCAGCACATCGAGTTGACACCCCTTTTTCCACTCGGTCGTTGCCATCCCTCAAAATCAAAGATCCATCGAAAGTTCCAAGAAGCACCGCTAGGGGGCAGCACATCGAGTTGACATCCCCTATATCCGCCCCCTTTCCCACTCGGTCGTTGCCATCCCTCAAAAACAAAGATCCATTGAAAGTTCCAAGAAGCACCGCTAGGGGTCAGCACATCGAGTTGACACCCCCTATATCCACCCCCTTTCCCTCTCGGTCGTTGCCATCCCTCAAAATCAAAGATCCATCGAAAGTTCCAAGAAGCACCGCTAGGGGGCAGCACATCGAGTTGACATCGCCCTATATCCACCCCCTTTCCCTCTCGGTCGTTGCCATCCCTCAAAATCAAAGATCCATCGAAAGTTCCAAGAAGCACCGCTAGGGGGCAGCACATCATGGGGACGATCACGTGACAAAAATTCTGACAAGGTGACAGCTGGGGCAGCCTTGGGACAGCCTCGTGGACAGCCAATGTTAAGTCTATGGAGGGCTGTCCCTGTCCCAGAAGTCCCCCTTTTCCTCTACTTACCTTAATCAACTAAAAATCCCAAATTTCTATTTTTTAAATAATCCAACACTGAAACACAGTAACACGTAGAATATGACTCCCAGTGAGAGCACGTGCGCTTCTCATTAACTGAAATAATTCAGTCACCTCGGAGAAGTGCAAAATCTCAAATAGCCTGAATACATTCATGTTCACTTAACAGAACACCTGAAAGGAGTCGAGCTACGACTTTGATTTTTACAGAATATGTTCATTAGACAATACAGAACAAATGATTAGCATCTCGGTGTTATACGTACCAAGTGCGCCGATGTAGCTAATAATCGGTTTGGCCAGCTCTGGCTTGTATCATCTGCTGTACGCGCTGAGGCATCGAATCAAATAATGTGTGAATGGTGTCCTGTGAAATAGCCATCCATCCAGAGTATATTGACCCGCGTCCAAAGCTCATCAAGAGCTGGCGGCCGGTCGTACTACTGCACCTATTGTTTGAGCATGTCCCAGAGATTTTCTGTAGGTGATAAATCCGGCGATCTAGGCGGCCACGGCAGAAGTGCAACGTTGTTATCCCTGAAGAAGACACGTGTTGACCCCACAACCAGTGTCGTAACTAGCACAACGTGCGCCCCCTTCCCTCCCCGCAAGATTTACTTCAGTACCCCTATGCACAGTAATTTTCCCAGGGTTTCGAACACGTAGGAGGATGCATTTCTCGCGGTGAGGGCGTGGGGGTTTAGGAAATCAGGGAGAGTGTCTGCAAAAGTAATGGTGGTACCTAGAGCTCTGTAGTTTTAACTTTTTAAGTAACAGATTTGACAATACGTGTAATTGCTTTGTCCAAAACTAAAATAAATCACTCGAAGAAATCACCCTCTTATACAAGGCAGATCCGCGGCTGCTGTGAGTAAATGTTGGCGACTGTCGTGTACGTAATCTAGGTGACTGTTTTCTCACATCCTCCACAAGGAATCCTCATGTGGCCTCACACTTTTCCTAAGCAGCGCAGAGAGAGGGCGATTGGAGAGCGATCATATTATTTACAACCCATTGCAGAGCAATTGTATTACAACCCGAAGTCAAAGAGCCGAACACTTTCAATCTGTAGGACATTCAGTGTTTTAAAAGTGAAACTAGGCATTTATTTCATCATCATCATCATTGTCAACCATTATCAATCCACTGCTGGACGAAGGTCTCCCCAAGTTTCCTCCACAACGGTCTGTCTTGTGCCAGTCTCCTCCATGTCACCCCTGCATACTTTCGAATTTCATCCACCCATCTCCCATGTGGTCTTCTTCTGGGTCTTTTCCTGTCCCTTGGAATCCAATCTAAAATTTCGGCTGTCCATCGATGATCTGTCCTTCTGGCAGTATGTCCAGCCCATTGCCATTTCAGGGATTTAACTCTGATCATGATGTCTTCCACTCTTGTCATTTTTCGGATCCACGAGTTCCTCTTCTTATCTCTCCTGGTTACACCAAGTATGCACCTCTCCATGCTGCTTTGAGTTGTCTGCAGCCTTTGTATGTCTCTTTTAGTTAAGGTCCACGTCTCCGCACCATACGTAAGCACTGGAAGGATGCATTGATCAAACACTTTTCTTTTAAGACATAATGGCATATTGCTCTTGAAAATTATGCTGTTTCTTCCAAAAGCTCTCCAGGCAAGTTTTGTACGCCGATTAATTTCTTCATCAATGTGACCCTCACTTGACATCTGCTGTCCAAGATAAACATACGTGTCTGTTATCTCCAGCTTTTCTCCATCAATCGATAAATCTTCATTTCTTGTAAAAGCATTGAACATCACTTTTGTCTTCTGAAAGTTCATTTTTAATCCCACTTCTTTACTCTTGTCAGCAAGTTCTTGGATCATGCTCTGCAGCTCTGATGGGCTAGTTGCAAAAATGACTAAGTCATCAGCAAAACGAAGGTGGGTTAGATAATCTCCATTAATCTTTATCCCCTTGTTTTCCCAGCTCAGTGACTGAAAAACACCCTCCAATGTGGCATTAAAGAGCTTCGGAGATATGGTGTCACCTTGTCTCACTCCCTTTCCAATTTTTATGTGTGTTGTATTTTCAAACAGCCTAATCTTTGCACTTGCATTTTCATAGATGTTATTAATAATATTAATGTATGCATCTTCAATATCGCAGGTTTTCAGTGCCATTGTAACTGCTGATGGTTTCACCGAATCAAAGGCTTTTTCATAATCGATAAAAGCCATGCACAATGGAAGTTCATATTCCCTCGCTCTTTCAATTAGTTCTCTCAGCACATGGATATGATCTATTGTCAAAGCTAAATATATTTTAAGGCAAAATATGAATCTTTGGGTTAATTATTGTGCGTGTTCGAAGTTTTTCATAAAAATATAACTGGCAGCTGCAGTACGCCCCTTCGTTATCAGCCTCCCCGCAACTGCGGGGTTGGTAGTTACGCCACTGCCCATAACATGCGGTGTGGTACTGTTCTGCTGAAATATGGCCCCGGGGACGTCCTGAAGGTACGGAAGGGCGACCGGCTTTAGAATGCCATTGACGTAACGGGCACACGTTATGGCAGTACGGGCTCTCACGAGAAGTGATCTGCTTTCGTACCCGATAGCACTGCAGGCCATAATGCACCGTTTTAATAATTCGCTGGTGCGAATTAAAGATGGAAACAGATGACGGGTGAGCGGGTCAACGGATCGACAATTTCTACCGGGTCAAACGAATCGGGTCAACGGATCGACAATTTCTACCGGGTCAAACGAATCGGGTCAACGGATCGACAATTTCTACCGGGTCAAACGAATCGGGTCAAGGTGTTCGTGATCCGATTTCGACCCGGTTTTGTTTCCGTTTTATTTTTCAAAAGCAAAAAAATATTTCAAAGAAAAATGTGTGCTGTGGAATTTTGTGCTCGATGCTGGTGCCAGCGGAATGAAAAGTGATTTGTCATACAAAAATATTGCCGTCACTTTTCTTAAAGCAAAGAAGATTTCCACCGACCGACGATACCATATCGTAAAACGATACTTCCTCTGCGTTTATTTTCAGTGCGATTGTCCGGAGCAAGATACAAGCAAACGCCTGTCACCCGCTTCTCTGGTGATTCACTCTCTCACACCCCGTGTGTCACATTGTAAGACTGAGAGTTACTTTTCACATCGTATCTTTTGCATTGAGTATTCAGAGGTTTTCGTTTGACGAGCTAACATCCCATCCCATTGCATGTCTTGTCTTAATTAATGGCTTATTTGTTTACATGGAAGAATTTAATGTTAAGGAGATTGAAAAAAGGGCGTCGAGGCTAACAAACACGTTCTTATTAAAAACAAGTTAGTAAAATCATGCAATGCATTGATTATAATACGCTTTCCAACATACCAGAAAACATTACTCAAGTTATGAGGATAATGGTTGTGGAATAAATCTCGCTCCTGTGCCCTGACTTTTGACCCCATTTCGGTTATATTCAACAGAACCAGTTCAGTATACCTCCAGAACAACATGATAAAGTTTTGTCGCAATCGAAGCATTTTTACGTAAGTTATGACGCATAAGGGTGATGGAATGGATCCCGCTCTTATGTCCTGGCCTTTGATCCCATTTCGCCCATTTTCAATAGGGTTCCTCCCCAGATTGTTCCCTACCACATACTAAAATTTCATCGAAATCGAGCCATTTTACGCGAGTTATCGTGCGGACAGACAGACGGACAAAGCTGGAGCATATTCGCTTCTTCAACCTACGGTTGGAAAGCGTAAATTGCCGCCCCGGTGGCGCAGTGGTCTAAGCGATGGCCTCTGATCATTCGTCCGAACGGGGTCCGGGTTCGAATCCCGCTGAGGCATGGATGTTGTGTTTGTCTTACGGCACTGGCTCTCTCCCTTCCCTGGAACCAGTGACCCTAAATTAGGGACGGGTGACTGCTCATGGTAGTCGTTAAACCTCCAATCCGGGAGAAAAAGAGGAAGAGTGATTTTTTTTTTTTTTTTTTTGATTGGAGGTTTAACCACCACCGTGAACAACACAATGGGCTATAAAGCAGTCGCCTGTCCGTAATTTAGGGTCACTGGAAAGAGCCAGTGCCGTAAGACAAACACAACATCCATGCCTCACCGGGATTCGAACCCGGACCCCGTTCGGACGAATGATCAAAGGCCACCGCTCAGACCACCGTGCAACCGGGGCGGCGGAAGGCTGAATGCTGGAAGTTGCTTCGTCTCATTAAGAAACCAAAATATGTTTCACAGCTACACCAATTTTCACAAGCTTCTGATGATCAGTTGAAAGTTTCCAAAATCTGAATGTTGATTTCATGAATGTTCCTTCCTTCTGAGGGGCAATAACGAAATCAACATCCAGATTTTGGAAATTTCCAACTCATCAGAAGCTGGTGAAAATTGGTGTTGCTGTGAAACATATTCTGAAGCTTGATATGTTATCAAGAAAACAGCAAAAACTGAAATTAAACATACAAGTTACTTAACAGCTTTAACATTACCGCGGAAGGACTTTTTGACTCACAGATGTCTTTGAAAACATGCGTGTAAAACAATTAGGTTATGTGAAGAACGACAGTTTCAACACTTTCTGTAAATAAATAAGTAAATTATACGTTTCCTCATTACATGTATATGATTTCTATATAACAGGAGTGGCTACAGCACTGTGGATCATATCCATGTACTGAGAGAATTAGTTGAAAAAACAAGAGAATATGAACTCCCATTATGAATGCTTTTATTAATTATGAAAAGGCTTTCGATTCCGTGAAACCATCAGTAGTTACAATGGCTTTGAAATCCTGCGATATTGAAGATGCGTACATTAACATTATTAATAACATCTATGAAAATGCAAGTGCAAAGGTTCGGATATTTGAGGATACAGCCCCAACAAAAATTGGAAAGGGAGTAAGACAAGGTGACACCATATCTCTCAAGCTCTTTAATGCCACTTTGCAAAATGTCTTTCAATCATTGAACTGGGAAAACAAAGGGATAAAGATTAGTGGATATTATTTAACTCACCTTCGTTTTGCTGATGACGTAGTCATTTTTGCAACTACCCCTTCGGAGCTGCAGAGTATGATCCAAAAACTTGCTGACAAGAGTAAAGAAGTGGAATTAAAAATGAACTTTTAGAAGACAAAAGTAATGTACAATGCTTTTACAAGAAAAGAAGAGTTATTGATTGATGGAGAAAAGCTTGAAACAACCGATACCTACCTTATCTTGGACAGCAGATGTCAAGTGAGGGTCACATTGATGAAGAAATTAATCGCCGTATAAAACATGGATGAAGAGCTGTTGGAAGAAACAGTACACATTTTAAGAGCAGTATGCCTTTATGTCTTAAAAGGAAAGTGTTTAATCAATAAATAATGCCATTGCTTACGTATGGAGCAGGGACATGGACCTTAACTAAAAAGATATACAAAGAGATGCATGCTTGGTGTAACCAGGAAAGATAAGAAGAGGAACTTGTGGATAAGGTAAATGACAAGAGTGGACGACATCATGACCAAAGTGAAATTACTGAAATGGTAATGGGCTGGAGATGTTGCCAGAAGAACAGATCACCGATGGACAACTGAAATTTTAGACTGGACAGAAAAAGACCTAGATGAAGACCCCATGGGAGATGGATGGATGGAATTCGAAAGTATGCTGGAGTCACATGGAGGAGACAGGCTCAAGACAGACAATTGTGGACGAAACTTGGGGAGACTTTCATCCAGCAGTGGATTGATAATGGTTGACGATGATTGTATACATATCATCATCATCATCATCATCATCATCATTGTCAACCATTATCAATCCACTGGTGGACGAAGGTCTCCCCAAGTTTCCTCCACAACGGTATGTCTTGTGCCAGTCTCCTCCATGACACTCCCGCATACTTTCGAATTTCATCCACCCATCTCCCATGTGGTCTTCTTTTGGGTCTTTTCCTGTCCCTTGGAATCCAATCTAAAATTTCGGCTGTCCATCGATGGTCTGTCCTTCTGGCAGTATGTCCAGCCCATTGCCATTTCAGGGATTTTTCTCTGATCATGATGTCTTCCACTCTTGTCATTTTTCTGATCCACGAGTTCCTCTTCTTATCTCTCCTGGTTACACCAAGCATGCACCTCTCCATGCTTTTTTGAGTTGTCTGCAGCCTTTGTATGTCTCTTTTAGTTAAGGTCCACGTCTCTGCACCATACGTAAGCACTGGAAGGATGCATTGATCAAACACTTTTCTATTAAGACATAATGGCATATTGCTCTTGAAAATTATTCTGTTTCTTCCAAAAGCTCTCCAGGCAAGTTTTGCACGCCGATTATTTTCTTCATTAATGTGACCCTTACTTGATATCTGCTGTCCAAGATAAACGATAGCAGTCTATGTTTCTGTTTAGTTTTTCTTTTTTTTTAAATATGTTTAAAGCTAAGTAATTGCAACCACAAAATGTATATGTTAAAATAGGTGAAAGTTCGTGCTTAGTTAGTCATGGGATAAAAGATTGCCGTCTTATGCACGATTAAAATAACTATTAAAGTTAAAAAGAACTGATGTTCCTGTACACACCTAAAGTGGTGAAAAATGATCTAAATGACAGATTAAAACAACATAAGATCTTTTGATCCCTCTTGGGATTATCCTCAGATGTGCTCGTGAATTGGTGATTCCGACGTTTAAATAACAGAACGGGCAGGTGTCAGGATTCAATCTGTGCGTTCACTGCACATGCCTAGGTTATTCACGGGGAGACCCGGGTCGCCGAGTGGGTGACCATTCTCAAGGTGTTGCCATTCTGAATATTATTTGATTCCTTTCGAAGGATATTTTCCCAAGGATTGGGGATATTCATTGGTAGATAGTCGTTGCAACATTAATTACCCTTGATGAATATCATCAAACTCTCAGCAAAAAGCAACGAGGTTTTTTTCCATTGTGTTGTAACGATGGAAGCTTCCTGTATATGTATATGTACCTATCTCTTCATTTCAGTCTGCTACAAATCTTGCAGATATACTTTGCAATCATTTCAGCATGCACAAGATTTGTGAAAATGTCATCTATACTGTTTCACCAACCCATGTTAATACTTAGTTGAGTTTGCCTTGTTTAGGGAAGCATTTAGACATGAGAGATAAAAATAAATAATTAAAAACCGTACAAAAACAAAATAGCCGTGTTTATTTTGTGAAGAAAGATTCCCAGTTTTAGCCATTCTGAACTGTAAAACAAAAAATTCAACAGTTCCTCATTTTTGAGTTTTCCTATTTTAAATCCTAGGTTTAAAACCTAAATGGACAAAACATTAGAGATACCTACCTAATAGCGTGTTGGTCTTCCTTTAGTGCGAATAACAGCCTGTACTCGCCCAGGCATCGACTCCATCAGATGTCGGAGGGTTGCAGGAGGTAATGCCTGTTGTAGCATTGTCCACAACCCCGCCCGAGACGTCGGTCCAGGATCTATGGATCGGATGTTTCGCTCCACGGCATCCCAGACAGCTTCCACAGGGTTTAAATACTGGGACCTTGAGGGGCCACTGGATGGTTCCAAACTCAGATGAGTGGTCTTAGAGCCATGCCTGGGTGGTTGCTGCCCGATGGGGCGGCGCGTTGTCCTGCTGAAACAGACCACCTGCCGCAGGACGCGCCAAGTCCATGAAAGCGTGTAGGTGATCAGCAAACACATGCTAGTAGCGCGCAGCGGTTAAGGACTTCTCTCCAGACACACTAAGGAACCTAATGCGTCCAATAAGGAGGCTCTACAAACCATCACAGAGCCACTATCGCCTTGAACATAGCCGACCTGGCACGACGGGGATCCTCCTGTCAGCTCGGTGCAGCTGAAAACAGGATTCAGCTGACCACACGACGTGGAACTGAAAAACAAAAAACTCAGAAAACTAAACAACTCTGTATAGGTTCAGTTCTGATGTTTCCGGCACCAGGCGAGGCGTAATGTCCGATGACGAGCAGTCAACAGTGACACACGAGTTGAGCGTCTGCTCCTGTAGCCCAGAGTACGCAGAGTGCTCTGTACCGTTCGCTCGCTCACGCTGCTTGAGTTTCTGACGTCTGACCTCGATGTGCTATGCGCGGCCTTTGGCAAACGGTCAGTCTATACGAATCTGCATAGTCTACGTCGACCCTGGTCATCAACAGCGTGTGGTATGCCACCGCTTGCTCTCTGGGCGCTGGTACGTCCGTCGGCGGCGTACTCGCGATACACCTTTGATATGGTTGCCCTCTGGAACCTTAGGGTTCTTACCACTTAGGGGCTGTCCATAAAGTACGTCCGAGATTACAGGGGGAGGGGGGATTCCTGACAACCGGACCAAATGTGACATGGAGGGAGGGGGGGAGGTTTAGTAATTCGGATGGCCAGTGGCAAAAACATAGTGGATGGTATTTCTTCATTTTGTTTTGCTTTTTTAGCACGTCATTTGTAAAAAAAGATCGTGCTTACGTTATCGGTTTGTTTGTCCGTCTGTAGACACCATATCTCTGCAACTAATAGTCCGATTTAAAAAATTCTTTTTGCATTAGGAAGCTCGAAATGTGCGAATGATGATCTTTTTTTCGTTTTTTTTTTTTTCGATGCAAAATTTTGTCGTTAGAGGGCGTTAAAGCAGATGGTATCGAATTCAAAACACATTCTATTCCATATATTTGATTCTAAACATCCCATTCAAAACATTCTTTTACTTTTCGATTCCATTCGTGTCGAATATTATTTTAAGCACAGTCACTTTTCCAAGTAACGCATAGATTCTCCGCTAGGGGGCATAAAAGTAACTTACTTTTGCCCCGATACCTCTGCTTCTAAAAATTCCGATTTGAATTTTTTTCTTTCAGCGGACACAGCTCGTGCTGGGAAATATTTTGCATATAATTTGTAATTTTTGGTATAAAAATGGTTTGACCACGAGGGGGCGTAAGAGTTGATTTCTGCTTCTGATGTATTTGCAGCAAAAGTTGAACTTCTAAAATCTCGATTGAAGAAATCCCTTCTTGGACCGATTCTACTCACGTAGACAAACCTTTTCGGAATGTTTCTTCTTAAAATAATGTATGATTTTCCCGCCAGGGGGCGTAGATACATATCCTGTTTTTGTCAATATCTCTGCTTCTAATGGTCCGATTTGAAAAAAAATTCTTCTTTGTTGGACAGAGTTTCTTTTGCGACATGTTTAATATAATTTCAAAATTTTCAAGTAATTCATTGACTTTCCGCTAGGGGGCGTAAATATAAATTGCGTTTTCCTCAATATCTCTTCTAAAACTCCAATTTGAAAAATTCTTTCTGCACCGGATACAGCTTCTGACAGGAAATGTTTTGCATATAATTTGTAATATTTGATAAAGAACGGTTTATAAACCAGGGAGTGTAAGAGTTAATTTCTGCGTCTGATGTATTTGCAGTAAACTCTGAGCTCCTGAAAACTCAATTGAAAAAATTATTTCGTAGACCGATACCGCTCATATCTAAAAACTTTTTGAAAATACTTTCTTCTTAAAATAATGCATGGTTTTCCCGCCAGGGGCGTAGATGCATATCTTATATTTTTCGATATCTCTGCTTCTAAGAGCCCGATTTGAAAATTTCTTTCTTTGTTGGAGAGTGTTTCCCCTGCGAAATGTTTCGCATATAATTTCCTTTTTTTAACGCACAGGTCTGCCGCCAGAAGGCGTCCTTTGGCGTTTCCGTTTACAACAATATCTTCGGGATTAAAAACCCGACTGAAAAAATTCTTTTCTTCGGTCAGATACTGTTTTCCATACCGGTTCCATTGATGTTGAATAGCTTTAGTAAATTTAATTAGCATCAGAACGGATTCAAAAGATGTGCTCATTACACCCGAAAATTCGGTGTCATCTTTCTTGTTTCTTCTCTTGATAGTTAAAAAAAGGTACGAAATATTTCAGGTTTCTGATGGTATTTAGCTAAATTACAATATTAAGTTCTCGTATTTGTTCTACCAAATCTATCGTGTTGCAACCTTGAATGCATGCGTTCATTTGTAGATCTTTATTTCAGAATGATAAAGTTCGGGTAGGTTTCCGGAATAAATTAATGCCTAAATAATAAATATTTTCTGAAGAAAAAGTGTAAATATATGGAAGATTCCTTTAAATGGTTACATGTTTTTTTCTGTTTCTCAACGGACTTCTAAAAGCAGTCGTCAAAAAAAAAAGAAAAAGGAGGGGTGGGGGTTACGGGAATTAGGACGTACTTTTAGGGGGGGTGTCAACAATTGGACAAAATGTGATGAGGGGAGGGGGAAGGAGTCTAAAAACAGCAAAAAATCACGGACTTACTTTACCCACTTGGGCCGACAATGCGTTAGCGATCAAAGTCGCTCAGATCACCACGTTTACCCATGTTCGTCGATTGCTATGCATTGTTGGGAAGCCCTGCTGTTCACCTTTTTATCGCCTGTGTTCGGTTTGGGTCTGTTCCACACTGCGCGGGGGGGTGCCCATGTCAACTGCTCATCATCCTTATCTCTAATGTTTTGTCTACTAAGTGTATTTCACAATACAAATTTTCAGCCTTCTAAACTTTTGCTTCCATCCCCACCCCACCCCAAATTTGCGGATAAGCCCCTGCGTAGGACGAATACACCACTAACGCCTCATTCGGGACTCGAACTCGGGTCTGTTTAAAATGATAAGCCCGAGTGTCCGATCATTCGTCCACTGGCAGTACAGGAAAATGTAAATTTAACATTCCTGCTTTAATATGATTCCAAAACATAAAAGTATCATCGCACAGAAAACGCGCATGCCCCGTCTTTCGCTTCATTTGGGATCGTACATACCACGGTTCTTCGATATCTCTCTCGAGGTTGAGCCATTTAGGATATGTGCTGCTATTTACTGGCGAGAATGACGTAACGCAGGAAGCCAGAAAGCACACGGGGGAGTTATGGCTCGTACGGTTGCACGTTAGCAAGAAAAGTAATCAACGAATGCCATGAAAATGTTTTCAAATACTTGGATTTCAACCTTCAGAAATTGGCTTATTATCAGCCATATCTTATTACCTGTTGCATGAGTAAATAATTAATTTTAAAAACAAAATAAGTACTGAGTGTTCGAATGAAGAAATATATACATCCACTGCTATAAACAAAAATATTGCTGCACTTGGTAGTTCACAAGAAATTATAATTGTGAAATTTAAAATCAAGGCGAATGTAAAGGTTTAAAAGCTTAAAACTTCAAAGGATTTAAATATCCAACGTAAGTTAACCTATAACCAGTGATCAGTGGCGTAGCCAGAAACTTCTTGGGGGGAGAGGGGGATTCCAAGGATTTGCTTCATCGTAAGAAATACTCCAAGTGGGAATAAGCCCAAAATCTTTAAAAGTCAAAAAATAGAAAAAAATCACTACTGAGAAAAAACTTTTTAATACATATAAGCATATATATCGCTTTAAATTCGTACTCAATCAATCACCCACAAGGGGAGATCCGGAGCCGAGGACCCCCTCCCTCCCTTGGGTACGCCTATGCTAGTGATATGAAAAATAAAGCGTTTTTCCAGCACAATTTTTAGCATGCCCCTTTTGGGAAACTGTTCTTAAAAAAAAAACATTTTGGGTTTTGCCTATATTATGTTTTTGGATTTAACAGATATGGTCCAAAGTGTTATAATTTTATAGGATGTCATTCTCTGCCAGACCACATTCCCCCCCCCCCCTTAAAGACCAAACAACGAATCTGGTTTTCTGTAAATAGTAATTATCTTAGTCGCCACTTGTGAAGCACAGTTATTCAGGAAACTCCCTAGTAGATGCAAGTTTGTTGTTCAGATTCTTATTTTGCATTCTTTATTTGGTGAACTCAACATTAATCTTTTATTTCCAATGACCTTATCTGCGTCATCAGAAGTTGAACATCAGCTGAAGATGATGCAATATCAGTTGAAAAGATTTATCTTTTTTTTTATTGGAAGAACTTTCGAAGTGCGAAGTGTATCCATCCGCCGTTTGTCAATGCGCTTGTTTAGTTTGAGTTTGTGGCTTTTGCGAATTAAACCACAGATGGTTAATTTCGAGGTGAGTTAAATCCTCAGCTGGGTTGCTCCACTGGTGACACAGCTCATAATATAACAAGGGAGCCGACAATATGAATGCTTGCTTAATAACACCGTCCAACCCAACAAATTCTTGCTACATAAAACCATCCAATCTAACGAAAGACGCTGTTAGCTGTCGCAACGTCTCTTTCTAAGCTCAAGCAAATTTAGGAAGTGAGTTCAACTGCATATTAAAGACAATCCAAACAAACAAAGAATGCCATTTGACTTTTCTGGAAGCCTGTTATTATTAATTTATTATTCTCGAATGCACGCACGTGTTCCTTTTGTATTGCGTACCCTGATCGCGTAGTGCCACACAGAGTCAGGACCTGAAGTAAAAAAGCCTGACAGCACGTTGCACTTTGGAAGCCTTTTTTTCCTTTGAAGACACATTGGGAAAGGTTTGAACATCAGCTGAAGATGATATAAAATCTGTTGAAAAGGATTTTTTTTTTTTTCGGGAAGCCCTTTTGATGTCTGAAGTGTATTCCTCCGCGGTGTTTGTTTAGTTTGAGATTGTGGCTTTGAGAAATAAAATAAACCACAGATTGTTAATTTTGAGGTGAGCTAAATTCTTAGCTGGGTCACCCCACCGGTGACACAGCTCATAATATAACTAGGGAGCCGACAGCATGAATGCTTGCTTAATAACACCATTCAATCCAACAATAAGTTCTTGCTGCATGAAACCATTCAATCATACGAAAGACCCTATTGGCTAACGCAACGTGTCCTTCTAAACTGAAGGAGATTTAGAAAGCGAGTTCAACTGCATATTAAAGACAATCCAAACAAACAAAGAACGCTATTTGACTTTTCCGGAAGTTTTTATTATTCTACTCGAATGCACGCGTGTTCTTTCGCATTTCGCTGTGGTTCTTTCATATCGTGCAGTTCCATGTAGGGAATCAGGACTAGAAATGTAAACAAGATGGATAGCACGCAGCACTTTGGGAAAGATTTCCATTGCTCGTTTTCTCGCTTCATGCCTATGTAATTTATTTGCTGCAAGACTGAGATTACAGCGCTATGACATATTACACTAGCAGGTGTAATATGTTAACAGTCAGTTTCACCTGGATGGTTGATTGTGGTACAGCACCTGTTCGCAGTTTTTTTTTATTTTATTAGGTAAATACAATCAATTCTGATTATAAATCACATACATCAGTAAAATGTTTACAGAAAATTCGGCTAGCCTTCCTATTATCAGCGCATCAAGCAAGTAGTTCCGTTAACGGTGCAAAGAAATTAAAAATAAATAACAATATTATTTATCATTCAACATTTCACTCCTATAAAACAAATCAAATCTGATTTTTCTTGACAAAATCACTACTTATTAATCTTCCACTTCAAACGAAATTACTCACGAAATGTATACGGAAATCGTCAGCGCATGAAATAGTTCGGTTAACGAGACAAAGTAACAAAAAAGTTTTGTTATTCAACATTTCATTTCTATAAAACAAATCTTAGTTTTCTTTACAAAATTGCTAGTTATTAGCCTTCCAATTTAATAATTTCGCTCGAAAGGAAAGGAACTATTTGCTGAGCTGATAATCGGAAGGCTAGCGGAAAATTCTTACATTTTTTAATTTGAAATTATCTTTTCGTTTATATTCAGTTCCCAGTTGTTGTTTTCACATCAGGATCTTCAGGAAAATAATGTTAAACAATATCGTACCTTTATACTCCCTGTTGAAACTTTCTGCTAATGCACATGTAGGCATATTGATATAACACAAGGAAATGTCCCCAATGCTGTTGAATAGTCTGAAAAAACTAGTTATGAAGTGTGTTTATAAACTATGAAGAAAAGTAACGAGTCATGATGCCTGTTTACAAGTTCTAAAGAAACAGCAACCACAAAATAAATATCCACGCTGACTTCTGCGCCGAATAGAAATGACTTTCAACTTAAAAAACATGTGAATGATCTTGTATCTTCGTTGTGCCCAGCAAGATTCTGTGTCGGCGTTGTGCTGACTGCGTGACTTCAGGCACTAATCTGAAATTTCAACTACGCATCGTAATGGCACGCGCCTGCCCCCGTACAGACAAAGATTGATCCTTCCCACCCTCAGTCATTGCCATAGCTACCTTTGTTTTTGTTCGCGTTCTGTCTCACTGGTCTGCCGTAGTGCAGTTTGGTTATTATGTTATTTTAACGCAATTCTTACTATGGGCTCATGTTGATTACTAAAGGTCATAAGTGTGAAAGCTGAGAAGATTACAGTATTTTTAACCATAAACATAAAAAAAAACATGAAAAGATAAGGGAGAGAAAACATGGGGGCCCATAACTTAATTTTCAGGAGGGGGCAAACTGAATTTGTTACTACGAATAACATGTACAAAAACCGTATGCCTTTTTTTTTTATTGAATTTAATGACCACCGTGAGTAACGCGATGGGCTATAAGCAGTCATCCGCTCCTAATTTAGAGCCACTGGTTCCAGGGAAGGGAGGGAGCCAGTGCCGTAAGACAAACACAAACATCCATGCCTCACCGGAATTCGAACCTGTACCTATCTCGGACGAACGATCAGAAGACAGCGTTTAGACCACTGTGCCACCGGGACGGTTATGCAAATGACCATGTGCCTTCTTGTTATCTAACCGCGCGTATTGCCCCTCTCTCAACGCATGCATTTAATGGAGACCAGAAGACCCAAAAAAACTAAACACATAAAAAGATGGATAAATGAAATTAGACAGCATGTTAAGACAATTAAAAAATTTTTTGATGCTCTTTTGATCCTTGTGGCCACCTGTGTCACATGCAAGGCCGTAGCTATCGGGAGGCCAGGGAGGGCGGTTGCCCTTCCAGATTGGTCATTCCAGGGGCATAAATTCATACTCTGTGGGGGTGTAAAAAACAGAAACTAACTTTTAAAAAAGGAAGTTACACCCTTCAGTAGTTTCCTTTTAAAGACTTTAGTTAGTTTCATACAGTATTCCATGTAGTAAACCAAGTGTAACATACGCCATGAGGTGTGAACATTTCATATCTATGAAGGGAATTTTCCAAACCGGTGAATGGAGACAAAAAACGATATGCTGATATGCCTAACCTCCATGACCTTTCCGAACGTGTCATTGGGATGAAGAGATAATTAATCATTTGTACTCTATCGCAGAAAGTTCTCCGAGCGTTTAACCTTGAACGTAAATTTTCCAAGCCCTACCCCTAAAGCTTATTCTTATTGTTATGTTCACTATCCGATACTCATTCGTTCTACGCTGGTTTGTTTTTCGTTCTACATTTCTGTGGAGTGTTGTGTTGTCGGCGTTCACATACCGTTTACGCTTTACTTCGTATTTACCACCTGTGGTTCTTGGGGATTTACCTAGTTTTTACATTTTTAATAAAATTATGTCAAATTCTTGAAGTCCGATTTTTGAACGATCATATACTGAAGAGCAATTGAAGTAGAGATACCTGTCTAGTAACATGTAGCACTTTCGCCCTGATGACGGCGGCGATTCGTCTCGGCATGGACTCGACAAGACACCGGAAGCGTTGGGAAGCATACGGATCCACAACCCGTGAACAAGCTCCCACAGTTCACGAAGATTAGATGAAGGGGGGTCAGAGCCACGAACATCTCTATCGATGGCATCCCAGATGTGCTCGATGGGATTGAGGTCAGGTGACCTAGCTGGCCAAGGAAACGAGGTCACGTCGGTGGAGTGTTCATCCAACCATTTGGATACGATTCGGGAACGATAGCACGGTGCAGTGTCTTGTTGCAGGATGAGGTCCCCAGGGGGATGTTGAAGACTCACGGGAGCAAATGGTCGTCTAGGATATCCCGGTAACGTTGACCTGTGAGGGACAATGTCACACGTACCAGGGGTCCCATTTCAATCCCCGTAAACAGTCCCCAGACGAGAATGCCACCCCCACCAGCTTGAAGAGTACCCTGCTGGCAAGAAGGATCCATCGCTTCATGTGGTTTGTGCCGTACTCGTATCCTGCCATCCGCATGTACCAACGTGAATCTCGACTCATCAGTACAGGCAACATTTTTCCACATGTTTAGGGTCCAGTGGCGATGTTCCCGCCCCATGCTAATCTTTGCACCCTGTGATGTGCGGTCAGCAGCGGTACCCTCGTGGAACGATGACTTCTGTACCCCATAGTGAGGAGATGGTTCTGGATGGTGTGGCTGCTTACACGTTTTTGTGCACCACCGTTAAATTGCCGAGTGATTTCTTGCACTGTGGCCCGTTTATCCGCTGTTACAATGCGAGCTAGCCGACGATGACCCCGCTCATCCACACGCTGTTGTCCATGGCAGTTGGCCCTTGCAGGGATGGTTTTACCGGATTCGATGTACTCACGGTGCACCCGTGACACAGTGGCTCGTAAAAATCCCAGTGCCTGCACGACTTCCGAGATGGAGTGACCCATTCGTCGAGCCCCGACAATTTGCCCACGATCAAATGCTCTTAGATCCTTCGTCTTACCCATACTGCGTCCGACTCTTACTAATTCCCGTCGCATCACTCCTTATATTGTCGGATCGCTGCATACATCATGTCGTTTCCGTTTACAGGGCCGCCCACAGCGCCACATATGCATAACGCCAGCTGTCTCTAATTAATTTGCTCTTAAGTGTACTACTTTCCTCTAACTGCGGTGAGTGAAAAACTAAAAACCACGTATTTTTTGAGTGGAACTCGAAGGGGTGTAATTTCAAGTCTCGCCCTGCTAGATAGAAAAGCTTGCTACGGTCCTCGTCACGTGCCACGAAACCCCGGAGATCATTCAGTTCGATGAAGAAATACACTCGAGACAAATTTCTGGGAAAAATGAGAGATCTTTGTTCAGATGAATAGCTGCTGCAGAGGATGATATTTTTTTCATTTCTTCGCCTTTCTCCAACATGCAATGGGGAATTTCATTATTTGCTACTGTAAATTTCCGCTTTTTCCAGTGGAAATTTTCAACGTTTTTTCTGTTTTCTACATAAACGCGCATCCAGAAGTTCTACAGAAAAATTAGCAATCAGAATTAATGTTATCGCGAAAATCTCTGTAGTACCTTTCAAGAACCGAAAGGAAATGCCCCGATTTCCAGGGGAGGGAACATGCCTTTCTTGCCGCTCTATATAGGCGCCCATGAGAGGAAACTTCTATGATAGTTATCTGTAACTTACTTTCATTATTCTTTCTGTGTTTTGATTCACTAAAATAGTAAAAATTTTAAAAATAAATCAAATATAGTTATTTGTTAAAATCGTTGCACTAACTGATCGTTTTCCAGTTTTTATTTCACATTCACATTATTTTTTCATCTGCTATGCAGCATTTGTGTTTTGTTTCATTTGCTTCTATCTTCGTAACTGGGTTATGTAACTTGCTGGGATGATTAAATGAATAAAGCTGTTCAAAAAGTCGAAAGCTTGGAATGTATTCCACTCCGTTTAATTCGAGTTGCAACTTCTTGGAACCCCGCTACTGAATTTAGTAGAATATACCTGCATGATTGTTTTTCTTCGTGTTTCGAAAACAGTTGTGGTTATTATTATTAAAATTTTATGCAGAAGTTCCCCGCATTTTCGCTTGTGCGACACCATTTTTGCTAAAAACAGAAACTAAAGGCTCAGGATTTCACCTGCTGGCTAGCTAAGTTGGTTTTAGTGATAAAACTCAGCGCGTAAATCGTTTTTCACCCCTCACGGAAATGAAAGAAAGAAAATGGAAGTTTTTGTGTCGGTATGAACAGGAATTCCATTTACAGTGCTGCGTTCACGAATTCCATTCACTTGTAACTGGTTCACTTTGACATAACCTGATTTCTATAGGCAGGAGAATTTTACTTTTTTACCGTAAATATGTCGTTTTAATAATATTGACATTGCTAATACACACGCCTATGCCACAGTATGCATTTGAAACCGTTTTACGTTTTCGCAACATTAGAAAACTAGGTAACTGGGAGAGGCTGGAGCTTAAGAGATGCTCAGCTCTCTCTCATGGAAAATGGATGTTTTAATAAAAACACTACAATAGGGACGAGTTTACCATTGGGCCATGGCCCAGCGCGCTGCATATTGGAGGGCGCCAAAATTTGGAGAATACATGTGACAACAGCCGTTTTACCTTATCACAAAAAAAAAAAAAAAAAAAAAAAAAACGTGGCAAAGAAACAGCATTTTGCATTTCTGCAAATAAAACTAAGTAGTGCAATACAGTTAATACTTAATATTAAAACTGTGTTAGTACCCTTTAAATTTATTTAATTACCAAAATTATGAATTCATTTTGAAACAAGGACGACTGACAGGGCGACAAGAACCACGGGATAAGGTGATTAATAAACAGGAACTGTACACCAACTATACTCAAAATAGTATAACTACACTGGTAATTCGAATTTATTGGCGTAGAACAGAAATAGAAGTTTCCAAGCTTTCGCACATCAGCCAGATGGCTTTTTCAAGGAAGGTAGACAGCAAGCTGAATAATAGAACACTTCAATTATTCAGTTTGCAGTCTACCTTCCTTGATTCCTTGAAAAAGCCATCTGGTTGATGTGCGAAAGCTTGGAAATTTTTATTTCTATTCTGCTCCAATAAATTCGGATTACTAGTATAGTATAGTTATACTATTTTGGGATAAGGTGAGTTCAGTAAAAAGCAAAGTTACTTTTTCCTGACAAAATAAAACTCAGAACACTAGAGAAAGGGAGAGAGAGAGAGAGAGAGGGAGAGAGAGAATGGGGGGGGGACTTTAATAGAGTTCGCTGGTCAAGCCAAGGGTACGTGGGAGTGCTTGGAGGCTAAAGCAGATAGTTTTCACCAGACATTTAAAAAATTTTAGGGTAACAGTGGGAAACCAGGCATACGAATGGCTCAGATTTCAACATTAAATGGCTCAGATTTCAACATTAAATGGCTCAGATTTCAGATTTCTTCATGACGCAGATTTCGATAATATCCATACCCCCAGGGTAGTGTGAGTGACAAGGGTGGAGAACGAACTGATTAGCCTCAGTTGAATTATTTATCTGAATTCCAACAATAATGTCTGCATTTTCCGAAATTTTGGCATAATTTGGATACTACTGACAGATTCAAATGTCCCTGTTGCGGATATGTTACAATATTATTAGAAAAAAACAGTTCGATTAAACTTTCCGTACATTGATGTTATCCTAAGGATTTACCTATGTATGCTAATCAGTAACGCCTCTATAGAAAGACAGAAGTTTTTCTCTCTTGAAAACCGTTCAAAATCACTTGAGGACATCTAGTTCACAGGAAAGAACGTATGCATTTGCAGCTTTGTCACTTGACTTAAGCATTGTAGAAACACTGACATTCAATGCTATAGTAGATATTACCACAAAGAAATTGAGTAAAAACTCTTTTAGTAGTAAGTAATTTTACTAATTTATGTTTATTCAATTCCTCTTTCTCTCAGTCATTTAAACGATTTACAATGAGCATTGGTATCAGCACTATATTTAAAAAAAAAATAGCATTGCTTACATTGAAAAAAACGATAAAACGATATTTGAAATTTCTATTTCAATGCCCAGTTTTAAATTATACATGTGCTATTAATTCAACAGAAATGTTCTTTCGTGGTGACAAATCGATATATAATTTAAATATGAAATTTAAATTGGAATTAAATGTTTTACATCAAAATACGTTTACTCAGGGACGTCTGATTTTTTTTTTTTTTACAGTGTGTGTGTCATGTAACACGTGGTGTGTGTGTATAATGTTTAAATCCCCCCCCTCTACGTACCCACGGTAGTACTTTTTCATAATGCCCTGAAGTTCTGAGAGACAAAGTTATGTGTGTGTGTATTGTTTCGGGGCCTCCATTGTGGGGCCCCTCGCAATGGTAAGAATCCCGCTTCTAACGTCAGTAATGTTATGTGGTCTCCACTCTGAGGCCTGCGAGATAGGAAACCCACTTCCAAAAACCGAAATGTTACGGATATTCTGACATTAAATATAACGCGGAGCCTTATTTAGGGCCCCAAAATTTACACCTAAAAATGTGCTATTGTGCGGTCTATTATTAAAGTATTATAATTACCAAGCGTCAGGTTGACATCAGCGGAAACTCTACTTCAGCAGAAATGTAATTAATTTTTTTTTAAATTATAATAGTAATGAATTGAATTAAAAAAATAATTAATTACTATAATCGAGGGCATAATTTCCGCACGGGTCTGCAGGGCCCCGGCCATGGGTCCCCACTTTATAGGGCCCTCCTTTTAAAAATTGTTTCTAGAAATGACCTAATCATTAATGAATTTATTGTTATTAAAACCTTTTGTTACACTTTTCTGAAATCGCTGCCTCACTTCAAGATCGCGATCAATTTTACTTTAGAATTTATTACAAATTCTGAGATTGTAAACAATTGTTATTGCAAATTCATAGGTTATTAATCACATTCTACGACTTTACAGCTATTAAATAATCAGATTCGCTATACAGGATGAAATATGAAACATTTCCCTCATTTAATGCAAAATTTAAATAGAATATATATATATATATATAGCGTGGAAATACTCTCGTAGAGTTTGCAGAGGAAATGGACATGGAGGCATCCCAATGGATGGACAAGTGAAATTGATTTTATTATGTGTAACAAGAAATTTGCCATGGAAGACTGCAGTGTGCTGAACAAGTTCAACACAGGTATTGACCATAGAATGGTAAGATGTAAGATGCACCACAATACTAAACTCGAGCGTGGTAAGCTCATAAAACGAACAAAGTGTATTGACGTGACCAACCTTAGAAAGCATCATATTACCTTCAAATTAGAAAAGAGGAACAGATTCTTTATTCTAGAAGATCTAACATCAGAAGAAGAGGACATCTTTGAAGTTAACAGAAAAGTAACCAAAGCTCTTATGGAAACACCAACAAAATTAGCTGGGTCTAAGAATAAGTTGCATGTGAACAAATTATCAGGAAAACCCAAAATGTTGATGCAAAAAAGAAGAGAGATGAGGACAACTATAGAAGATGTGACTTCCAAAGTGGAATATATAGAGCTATGCAAGACAGTACGATGAAGTATCACTGAATACGTAAGGAAATTCAACTGTGAACTAGTGAGGAAAGCAATTGAAAACAACCAAAGTCTAAAGATAGCAAAGGGACATCTCAGTAAGGGAAGAAAACATATTATGGCACTGAGAAAAGAAGATGGTTCTGTAACAAGAAATAGAGGCGAAATTTTGACAAGAGTGAAAGATTTCTACTCCAAATTATATGAAAGGGATGATACATGTACTCCAGACATCATGAAAGGTACCAGAGTTCTTCCAGTCCTCCCAGCAGAAGTTGCACATGCAATAAAGAACATGAAGCGGGAGAAGCTCCAGGAGAAGATGGAATTACTGTAGACATCATACAAGAAGCAAGTGGAGAAATCGAAACAGTACTCGCCCAAATTTTCACTCGATGCCTTAATGAAGGGAAGATTCCTGAGGATTGGAACAATGCTACAATGATCCTGCTACATAAAAAAGGAGACATTGAGGATCTCAGGAACTACAGACCTATCAGCCTCCTATCAGTGGTTTATAAAATCTTCACTAAAGTTCTTTCACACCGTTTGAAGGTAACACTGGACATGGCTCAACCGAGAGAACAAGCTGGATTCAGGAGTGGCTACAGCACTATAGATCATATCCACGTACTGAGAGAACTAATTGAAAGAGCGAGGGAGTATGAACTTCCATTATGCATGGCTTTTATCGATTATGAAAAGACCTTTGATTCAGTGAAACCATCAGCAGTTACAATGGCTTTGAAATCCTGTGGTATTGAAGATGCATACATTATTATTATTAATAACATCTATGAAAATGCAAGTGCAAAGATTCTGCTGTTTGAAAATACAACACACATAAAAATTGGAAAGAGAGTGAGACAAGGTGACACCATATCTCCGAAGCTCTTTAATGCGACATTGGAAAATGTCTTTCAATCACTGAACTGGGAAAACAAAGGGATAAAGATTAATGGGGATTATCTAACTCACCTTCGTTTTGCTGATGACATTGTCATTTTTGCAACTACCGCATCAGAGCTGTAGAGTAGGATCCAGGAACTTGCTGACAAGAGGAAAGAAGTGGGATTAAAAATGAACTTTCAGAAGACAAAAGTGATGTACAATGCTTTCACAAGAAATGAAGATTTATCGATTGATGGAGAAAAGCTGGAGATAACAGATGCGTACGTTTATCTTTGACAGCAGATATCAAGTGAGGGTCATATTGATGAAGAAATTAATCGGCGTATAAAACTTGCCTGCAGAGCTTTTGGAAGAAATAGCAGCATAATTTTCAAGAGCAATATGCCATTATGTCTTAAAAGAAAAGTGTTTGATCAATGCATCCTTCCAGTGCTTACGTATAGTGCAGAGACGTGGACCTTAACTAAAAGAGACATACAAAGGCTGCAGACAACTCAAAGTAGCATGGAGAGGTGCATGCTTGGTGTAACCAGGAGAGACAAGAAGAGGAATTCGTGGATCAGAAAAATGACAAGAGTGGAAGACATCATGATCAGAGTAAAATCCCTGAAATGGCAATGGGCTGGACATACTGCCAGAAGGACAGACCATCGATGGACAGTCGAAATTTTAGATTGGATTCCAAGGGACAGGAAAATACCCAGAAGAAGACCAGATAGGAGATGGTCGGATGAAATTCGAAAGTATGCGGGGGTAACATGGAGGAGACTGGTACAAGACAGACCGTTGCGGAAGAGGCTTGGAGAGACCTTCGTCCAGTAGTGGATTGATAATGGTTGAAAATTATGATGATAGATATATATAGAGAGAGGCTTGGAGAGACTTTCGTCCAGCAGTGGATTGATAATGGTTGACAATGATGATGATGGTGATATATAATTAAGAACATGAAACGGGGAAGAGCTCCAGGAGAAGATGAAATTCCCTGGTTATATATATCCAACGTTATACATTTGTGAAAAGATTTTGTTTCAATGGGGGCCTCGCCATTTTCCTGGCCCTGAGCCCCCGGGTGTTTTAGTCGGGCCCTGCTATTACCCATTACTAAGTCAGGATAACTTTCCCTAACGGGCATACAAGTTCGGATCGATGGATCAGGAACATCACAATAAATGCCTCACTGTTAAAATAAACATTACTAACGTGCCATTTAAATCTAATCAGTCAGTGCACTGTACTCAATTAATTGGATCCACAGGATTAACGAGCACAAACACTTTAATACGATATTAAATGCGATTGAACGAGACTGAATGGGATTAAGCAAATATCAAGTTAAACGTTGCTAAACATGCATCTGAAACTCAAGGTCTTCCATATGGTAAGCTATATTTTGAGGAACTGTGCTCCCTAGTGCATACAGAAGTTCTCACTACTATTAATTTTCAATGCAACATTATGATCTTATTAATGTCTCAGGCTTCGCCTTCGATGAGTTTCGCGAAGCATGACATGTCCGGAAGGATAATGAAATGTGAGTATTTACAGCTTCTGAAAGATGCGCACCTATCCACGTGTTAACACACTTACACAGACACAGAGCATATAACATTGGCATTGCATTTGAGAGCTGGGACATCGCCCACACAGTAAGAACACTGCACACACTTTCCGTCAAGATGCTTCTTGGTAGCATACTCTTTGGAATAGACAGAAATTCTGTCCCGTTTTTCCACGGGCCTGTAGATCTGACCAATGCGCGGCCATAGCATTTTTCAACGCGATGTCGTCTTGCCAGTCAAGCACATTACCTCTACATATACCGAGAATCATACACTTATCACAGTACTCTCCTATAGGGTGTTATACCATTCAGTTATTTTAATTTTGCGAATGTTACAAGAAGTAAAGATTTCTCGAGAGACGAACGAGAAAATAAAATTGTACTCACCCTCACTACTAAATCACCACGCAGTCAGCAAAAGCGCCTATGTTTAATCCACTTCGTTCTTCTATCGTTGCGAGCACGACAAACTTCAATGACAGGCAGTTCCCTCTTTGCGTTATTTGGATGTCACGTCAGTTAACAAACAACATTTTGTTTTAATAACTTCAAGCCCAGTTCATTAATTTGTATTGTCGGAAAATGTGCGCTAATGTGCTTAAGAATGTAAAAATTCCATTTGAATGGAAAGAAGCTGTTGAAAAAACCATTGCCTTGGAGAGTACGGCGATATGTAAATCAGTCTGGATGCATGCGTGATAAGGCGCTTGCAGCCATCAGAAATCAGTTAAGAGTTTCTGTGCATGGCGCTCAGGTTGGTTTGAAGCTTGAACCAGCGTCTAAAAAGAAATGACGCCACAAAACTTTGGGAACTGCTTTTCGGGAAAAGAAGCCATGAATCACAAAATTCATTAAACATTTTTTCTTTAAACGTGTCCAAGGAATTATCCCCTAAGATTTTTTGCACCATTATCTGACCACCCTATATATACTGTATATATACACACACCCGTGAAACCATCAGTAGTAATATTGTCTCCTAAGTCCTGCCGTATTGCATTCATGCTGCTCCGGTAGCTTCTGACCATTTGTCCGAGTTGGGTCCGGGTTCGAATCCTGTGTAGCATGGATGTTATGTTTGTCTTACATCACTGGCTCTCTCTCTCTTCCCTGGAGCCAGTGGCCCTAAGTTAGGGAGGGCGACTGCTTATAGCACATCGAGTTGTTCACGGTGGTCGTTAAACCCCCAAAGAAAAAAAAAAGTATATTCATACGTATGAATGGCTACAAAGTTGCAAACTTGTCTTAATGTACAGAGTCTACAATATATGATATAATTCGAAAAACAGAAGATAGACAGGGCTCACAGCAGAAAAAAAAACAAAAAAACTGGGGGCTGCGTAAACACGTACTGGGCCCGAAGCTGGGAGAATCACTCACTTTGTCTATAGCATACATCTCTGTCGAGCTTGAAAACGCTGTTGCGATATCTGTTACAGTAATTGGGGTAACCTGAAACAGGTCCTGCCATACTGCTTTGTTATATTGCATAAGAGGAATCCATTTTTCAAAGCTAGTTTATAATAGCTTTGCATATGAACGATATTGCTGTAAATTTACGAAACTTTCAGTCAGGCAGTGTAGTGTGACTTTAAGAACTTTAATTCTAGTCATTTTGATTTTTTCATTTTTTTGCCTTTGATTTTCACACTAAACTCACCATTGTTACCAACCGAATTGTATCATAAAATTCACAATTGAACTTCGTCCGACTAGGGTTGAAAACCTTTTTGTTTTTCTCCTTTTTGGTATTAGAGATTGCACGCTATGGAAGCAAATTAACAAAATCCGGGAAACACTGATTAACTGAATTAGGAGGAGAATTCTGTCTGAACTGTTTTAACCATTTCCCATATTTCCGCAGTTCACAGATAATGTCCGGCGACCTCGAGAGTTGGTGGTTTTAGACACCTCTTGCCTCCAAAACTAAAGTAACTCTGAAGGTGTTAGTTTTATCGGCATTTTGCCAACACAGAATCCCTGTTGGGCGGAATGTACCAAACCTTTCTATTAACTGAATTCAAACGCAGTGAAGTTCTTCAGAATGTGGAAGACCGCAGAATGAATATCTGTGGTGGCCGTTTGATAACTGCAGTTCCGGAAGCACGTCGGAAAAATATGGCAGATACATTTTAATATGAATAAATGCTTGAGTTAGTAGAATATATGCTTGTGTAAGTGGGCAAGTGAACACTCACAAAATGAGTCTGGTTAAACTCAAGGAGGTTAGAATAATACTTCTGGAGATGCCCCGAGTCTTTTAACTGTGAAGTCACAAGGTGTGGAAATTTGATATTGCTTAAATGATACCTATGTAGTTTCAGCTGTGTGTATTTTGGAATTGCTTTGTTTTTGGTTCCAGAAACCGTGTTAATATCAAACCGGAATGAATTATATTTCTTACACCAGTGAAGTTTTCAATTTTATCGTTATGTTTTGTTTAGAAGTCATACTAACGTTCGTGTATTTCAATTTAAAATAAAAATGGGAAGGAACCTCAAAATAATTAAGAATTTTATAAATTCAGCATTTTCTAACACATCTGCATCGAGTTACGATGCGAAATTTGAAAACATTTGCGACGAAAGAAGGCGATTCGGCCAACACAAAATGCATTGCAATAGCCTTGAAAACCATTAGCTTTCCCACACTTTGACGGCCGTCGCTCGCGGTTTTAGGCTTAACGCAAAGTGGTACTGTTTCATTATCAAGGGCATCTCCAGATATCTTATTCTAACCTCCTTGATTATAATCCCAAAAATGCACAGTCTACAAAGGCATCTTATCCATTAAACGTAACTAGCAGCATTCTAAAGCCATCAAATGTATATATATATATTTTATAGAAAGCGAAGTAATTAAGGAATCAAGCAAACATCTATTAAGTATTTTGCTTGAATCAGTATTTGGCTAGGAAACTTACTGAATCCAACTCTTCCTCTTTTGAGGATAGGAGAGCAATACTGCAACGATTTGGGTGATATTTTTCCAACTGAGTCTGTATTTTTTAGAGAAGCACTTTCTTCCAATCTGGCAAAAATTCACACACACAGTTAGATAACGTCTGCCATAAATTATTTTTATATTTACTGCAAAAAGTTATGTACAAATATTTGCAGCAAAATGTATTTCCAAGTGTTGATATATAGATTTTCGTATTATTTTAGCGTTTTACGCACTGCGGTATCTAATTGTAGCGGTCATTTCAACCCTGAAAGGTGTCAAGAACCTAAAATTAAAAACTCACTGAGCAAGATTAACGCCCTGTTAATAATGAGTATTGAAGCAAAAATGATAAATGCGTTAGAAGCTAAAAATGTCATAAAAACTTTCGCAAAACTAAAAGTGCGGGAGAAGAAGTTGTGAAACAGCATGAACACGTGCAGAGAGTGTGGATTTTAAACTTGATTTTTATTAGAAGAGGAAATACAGCTGTTAGAATTTAAGTTTGCATCAGTGAACCCTTCGCGTGCTTCTAATACCAATTTTGGATTTCACCAACTCAGAGCATTTGCACGAAAGAAAAAGAATCATGTTCGTTTACCCTTTAGCAGATGCAAATCCCAGATTAACTCACGTTTCGTCGATTAAATCAAAGAAATATTATTACCTTGCTTTGAAAAAGATAAGATGAGCGATCATGCGTGACTATTATTCCCGTTCAGCAACAGCTTTTCCCTTTCGCCTTGATTACCTAAGAAGTAACTGCGCAGAAACCCAACATGTTTCGGATACATTAAAAAAAAAAAAAAAGTCATTTCCTTTTTATAGAAACTGCTTCTAATCGATAATAAATAAATAAATAAATAAGCTAATAAAAAGAACGGAATATTGTCTTTCGTTTTCCAAAGAGATTTCATAGCTATTTTACCAACTACAAAACCGCATTAGCACGTCATATACAATTGGGAAACAAATTTCCCCGTTGTCAAGTGCGGAACCAGTGGTCCCGAAACTTCTCCCTTGTGTCTTTTACAATATTTTTTTTTTGTGGGTATGCAAGCAATTAAGCATAAAAAATATGATCGCTATGTTGCAAAAAAGAATACAGTATTTTTAATACAAAGTTTCATAGCGCCTGTGCATCTTACTCTTTTTAAACAGTATTTTTGATACAAAGTTTCATAGCGTCTGTGCATCTTACTAAGTTACTGATTTCTGTAAGAAGATATACATAGGCAGATTAAAAAGTAATAATACCCACCTTGTTGTTTCTGTTATAAACATTTAATGACTATGTCTGCATGCTCCTTCTCAAAAGACTCTTCGTTAAACTTAATACATTTGCCCCAGCGTGTAACCCAGCTCCTGAAAACGTGAAGTATATGGTCCCTTTATAGGAATTAGAGATGTGCACGAGCCCGGGCCCGGGCTACCACAAAAAGCCCGGAAACGGATTCAGACCCGTCCTGGGCCCGGGCTCAAGTTAATTTTCCCTTTCACTTTTTTAACTAGTTTCATTTAACACTGCAAACTGAATTAACTAATGCAATGGGAAACGCACAACTGAATGGTTAAGCTGTAGTCTCTCTTTTGTTCTTTGGCTAAAATTCTTAGTTTTTGTTTATTGCGTGTTTCGCATGCATTTCGTAACTCAAAAACGTCTGTGAGTGTTTTAAGTAACAACTATGCATTTTTCCCCTAGATACGATGAAAACTGATGGAATAAAGTTTTCTGGTGACTAAAATTTAAAGTTCTGCTAACTACAATATGAAAAATGGGAATTTTCAGTCATTCGGTGAAAACTAAAGGTGAGTCGACTGCAGATGGCTCAAGGCTGGGCAAATATTCAGTTGTTACCTGAATATGATGCACACAATAATAATTATTTCTCTCTCTCTCTGGAGGGAGGGAGAGAGGGTCGGCATTAACAGGAAGCACTAACATTATTATCTGATGATGAAAACATAAATAGGAGTAAAAGAATATGCTTTATCTTTTCCATATTCACTTAAGGAAAATTTACTCAAATGCTCAAACCCGGGCCGGACCAGGGTTTTAAACGTCCGGGCCCGGGCCTTAAAAAGAAGCATGTGGAACTTCAAACCCGCTTCCGCTACTTTTTCGCATTCTCATTGTGTCTTCAAACGGCGAGCTCGTAATAACTTCTTTAATAGTGGGAATACCAGAAGGCGCATAATCTTTTTTAAGAAAATTGTCCCCTTCGCTTTGGTACCTTTCTTTCAACTTCGTGCAAATGTCCATTCTTAGCACATTTTGCTCTACTTTGAGTACCCGTGGAATCTTGCTTGAGTACGCGTGCATGGTCGTCTTAAGTGGTGGGCCAACGGGGCCGGTGCCCAGGGCCCCCACCTGAACTGGGGCCCCCAACGCCCGAAGTGTCTTATGCGTTTACAAAAGGTCCAACTCTTTCACCACTCATCAACAGTTTTTTTTTATTTAAAGAAAAGAAACACCAGTGTAGAAAGTTGGAAGTTCTTCCGCCTCCCCCTCCCCCCAACCTTGCTTGTTGCTTCGATTTCCCGAGGAGACAGGAGGTAAGTTAGGTGTTGGGGTGGATCTTTTGTGACAAAATAAGAAACAAAGAAAGCCGACCTCCAACCCGGTCCCAAGTTGGGGTGATAGTGATTTGATAAAACAATTAAATGAAAATTCTGAACGGAAGTAAAAATGCGTGATTTGTAAATATGTATGATGTATCAGCAAAACAAAGTTACGTGTCAACATGTATCCGAAGAACATAGTTCTCAAGAAAGTGCAGCGAGTGCATGGATTTCTTTTTGACTGACGGGGCAAGTGTTTCGTTTTATTTTATTTTTGGCATACACCTCTAGAATTCCGAATCTAATTCAACCAGTACACTTCTACAAGCGCATATTCAAGTGTTTATGTTCTCACAGGAGAAGTGCCGATTTTTAAAACACAAGTATTTCCCGACCTCAGATGATTCATTTTCAAAAGAATTTATGAATTTCAAAGCCAAATGTCATTCAGTGAGGTAGAATGTAAAATTGCGTTAAAACGTTAAAATTGGCTCATGTTCATGTGAGCCAGGCCTTATTTTTTTTTTTTTTTTTTTTCCTTCCACGCACAACTCACATTTTTTCCGAATCACTTTTTCCTTTTAAACAGTCATGTGTTGTCTACACGAAGATGTGCCCGTACAGTAAATTTATCATTAGGGTTTGCTCACCAGGGCTACTTATATGTATTCAATCTTCGCTGTTTAAATAATAACAACGGGGGGGGGGGCGAATATCGGCATTTTTGTCCCGGTACGTCCTATTGTCTGGAAACGGCGCTAGTTAGTTTACTTCTATGTTCTGTTTTAATTTAGTTTTCGTTGAATAATTTGTAGGATAAGGAAGAAACATATCTTTCAGCACCATTTTCTTGTAATTTACTAATCAACTAAGTGTGAGTGCATTTGATGCATGGAGTTCTACAATGATCCTGCTACATAAAAAAGGTGACATTGAGGATCTCAGGAACTACAGACCTATCAGCCTCCTATCAGTGGTTTATAAAATCTTCACTAAAGTTCTTTCACACCGTTTGAAGGTAACACTGGACATGGCTCAACCGAGAGAACAAGCTGGATTCAGGAGTGGCTACAGCACAATAGATCATATCCACGTACTGAGAGAACTAATTGAAAGAGCGAGGGAATATGAACTTCCATTGTGCATGGCTTTTATCAATTATGAAAAAGCCTTTGATTCGATGAAACCATCAGCAGTTACAATGGCCCTGAAATCCTGCGGTATTGAAGATGCGTACATTAATATTATTAATAACATCTATGAAAATGCAAACCCACCTTCGTTTTGCTGATGACATAGTCATTTTTGCAACTACCCCATCAGAGCTGCAGAGTTTGATCCGGGAACTTGCTGACAAGAGTAAAGAAGTGGGATTAAAAATGAACTTTCAGAAGACAAAAGTGGTGTTCAATGCTTTTAGAAGAAATGAAGATTTATCGATTGATGGAGAAAAGCTGGAGATAACAGACACGTACGTTCATCTTGGACAGCAGATATCAAGTGAAGGTCACATTGATGAAGAAATTAATCGGCGTACAAAACTTGCCTGGAGAGCTTTTGGAAGAAACAGCATAATTTTCAAGGGCAATATGCCATTATGTCTTAAAAGAAAAGTGTTTGATCAATGCAGCCTTCCAGTGCTTACGTATGGTGCAGAGACGTGGACCTTAACTAAAAGAGACATACAAAGGCTGCAGACAACTCAAAGCAGCATGGAGAGGTGCATGCTTGGTGTAACCAGGAGAGATAAGAAGAGGAACTCGTGGATTCGAAAAATGACAAGAGTAGAAGACATCATGATCAGAGTTAAATCCCTGAAATGGCAATGGGCTGGACATACTGCCAGAAGGACAGACCATCGATGGACAGCCGAAATTTGAGATTGGATTCCAAGGGACAGGAAAAGGCCCAGAAGAAGACCACATGGAAGATGGGTGGATGAAATTCGAAAGTATGCGGGAGTGACATGGAGGAGACTGGCACAAGGCAGACCGTTGTGGAGGAAACTTGGGGAGACCTTCGTCCAGCAGTGGATTTATAATGGTTGACAATGATGATGATGATGATTTAATGTAAGAAAAAAATTACTTCCATTGCAGAAGCAACAAACAAGGTATACTCTCTGAGAGAGACTGCTGAAAATTGTGTTCCATTCTTAGGAATTTTACAGCGATTGCTGAATTCAGAATTATAAGATTTTCTTCGCTTTTAGTGAGAATGGAAATCCAAATGTGCCAAAATGAATTTTTATCAAAGCTTACCTATCATAAACAAAATTAGTACGACAAACTATCTTAGAAAAGTAGTAAATTTCTAGAATTGCAAATATTTCAGTTTCAATTCATAAAGTGTAAGAAATTAAAGAATGTGAAGATTAATAATTAAAATTGTAAATGGAACCAAAATTTTCGCTGCAGCCGAAGCAGACTTTCCAAAAAGGCAGTTCAAGAATTCATTTGAGGCTCATAAAGTACATGTAGTAAATCTGACACAAATCTCGTTAAAATGGAAAGCATATATGTATACATAAAGTAACCCAAAAACTTTACCGGAGGTGAACCTCAGTGCATTAACGTACCGTATCCAATGAATTTCAATTTTCTATCCCAGATAGTATATTTTATTATATTGTATTGATTTATTTAACTTTAATTGCAATTAGCAAAAGTGGGCTGAGGTACAGGAAATCAGCCGAAAGGACGGGGCATGAGTTCAAAAAGTCTAGAGGAGATTGGGTGTAACAAAAACAGTGTTGAACTCAAAGGACCATTTAATGCGATTTTTTTTTTCAGAATCTGTCAAACAGGCAACAATCCGCCATTTTACTATAACTTTGGTTAATCTTCTATAAGCATGGTGAAAGCAAGCAAGCAAGTATGAGTCATTTTCTTGTAGGACTTCCGTCCACAGTGAGTAGATTTTAGGTCCCAGCCACCTACAGCGAATTCGCCTTTTGGGCAGGACACAGAAACGGAAGGAATGAGAGCAAGTCCAGCGACTTTGACAGAACAGTTTGTAGTGAGATTAGAGTACAGTAGATGGCGCCACCGTACAAGTACGATGTTGCACATAGAGGGGTGAGAGAATTTCAGGAGGGGCATAGTTAAGGATACCCATTTAACCAGTGGGACCAGCCTGGGGGCCGTCACTTAACGTGCTCGTCCGATGCACGGCGAATATTCAGTGATTGTTAGCAAATCACACCACCTCCGTAAGATCATCCCAGGATCGAACCTGAGGACCTTGCATTGATCAATTTGTATTAAGAACTAATCACGGTGTGATGCAAAGTGCATCTCCTTCTGATGCTGTCTCAATCTCCCTTCACCGAGCACCACCTATCGGAAGGACCTATCCCTAAAAAGGGTTTTTCCCGGTGAAATGTGCTCGGGTCCGGCGGATGAAATACATAAAATTTTGAGTGCAAAGACATAAGGACGTGTAACACAAAAAGAAAAAAAGTTATGAAATATTTTTTTTTCTTTTTATAGATAGAAACTAGGGACATGCGTCCTTATTTTGCAAGTTGTTCTAAGCCTAACCTCGCTTTCACTGCATCGAGCAGTTTCCGCTCAGTTTGGGCTATATGCACTGGAAGATGTGGGTCGAGGAAAGACACATGGTGTACACTAGCAATCCTAATAGGACCACCGTGTAGTGCCATGCCTAATCCCGTGACATCTTGAAGACAACCAAAACAAGAGGATAGTTAATATTGGAAAGCCTGTCATTTATTGAAATGTAGAAAAGTCAAACAAAATTTCACTTACCTGTTAGGCTTGGAGGAGTGCAATCCCCTCCATTTTTTATTTTATTTTGTTGATTTTTTTTTTCAAGAAAATGAAATTATAGACTTTCACTATTTTAGAATCTCATATGAACATTTGGTTCATTAGTGTTTTTGTTGATATAACACAAATTCTTGTGTACTAACCATTTCTTCCCAAAGGATTATTTACTCAGTCTACGCCAGTCACTTCTTATAATATCTCTAATTTCACATAGTGTGGCAAGTTTGATGCCATTTATTGTTTTGATTTTTTGACCGCATATCTTAGCGTTTTGTTTTTTTCCAAATTTGAAGTTTAGTTATAGCAATACTGACGTTAACAGCATTATCAATATATATATTTTTTTCTTGACTGAGGTACGGTACAAGATGTTTTCTGTGTCAAGAACAGTGGTTAGGCACCAATACTTGCTTAACCACTCCCAAATTTCCTTGTTTTCCTTGCATTGCGAAAACAGATGAGTGATAGTTTCAACCTCATCACAATGAGGACATTTATCACTAGGAGCAGAAAGAAATCTTTTGCACCATTCCATAGTGGGGACTATGTTATGGGCAATCTTAAAATTAAGATTTCTAACCTTGTGCTGAAGTTTCATGACACTCATGTTATCCCAGGCATCTTGGGACTTATTTTTACCTATTTTAATTTCTAAATTGGTGGCATTAGTGGTATAATATGCATTATATAGTTTTTTAAGTTTATCTTCGGGGTGAATTTTCGTAATATTACTTTTTTCCTTTCATTCAACAGTTTCTTTACAAAGATCCACAATCTCTTTACTAGGAAAGAAGTCAAAGAGCTTGCAATTCTCCTTTCCAGTGACCTTTTTATACTGATTCCCAGCAAGATAACTTATGAAATTGTGAGCAGGGTGCTCAAAGTCAGTCATCATGTTGTGGAATCCCTTAATTAGACAGATTTTATCTAAGATGAAGGGATTTTTCATACCAACACCTCCCTCCTTTACATGATTATACATGGTAGCCCTCTTAATTTTATCGCGTTTGCTATCCCACAGAAAACCGAATGCCATTCTCTCCAGTCTTTTCAGAAAGTCCTGTTTAGGGCTGCTTGAGTAGAAACTATACATGAATTTAGGATAGAAAATAGCATTCACTATCTGTGATTTAGCAAGGTAGGAGGTCTCTTCTTCTTTGAATATATTGGCAAAGTTCTTAACGTGCGTAATCGCTTCTTCCCAGTAATTCATCATACTAATGCCATCCCGATTAAAAGTGATTCCCAGTACTTTATTGGTAAAAGTGATTCCCAGTACTTGCATTGGTAGTCTGAACTGCTAACCACTCAGCCATTCGCGGCCAAGCATGGTGAAATAGAATTGTATATATACATATATACATATATTTTTTTTTGGGGGGGGGGGGGGGGTTGCATACAGCTTAACCGGCCCGAATACGGCGTCCTACCGGGAAACTAGTGTTACATAGGAGACTAGCATGCCCTCCAGTGCCCTCATTGGAAGGAGCCGGTCACGAGGGGAAAATTCCACCAATTGACGTCGTCCTCTAGAACACCAATCACTAATGTTTTGATCAGTAGTATGAAACAGCAGGAAGTTAAGAAGATGTATAACAATGTGACTATCTTCTTTGAGAATAACTTTACCAAAAAAAAAAAAAAAAAAAAATGAACGGTTTGTATTAACTTGTACCAGAAAAATTTTCTTTTCTTTTTCGCTACCAAAATGTAGTCCACTTTAACTTACACAAAGCATTGTTACTTTCTTTAAATCTCAGTTTTACATTTATAGTTAGAATGAGTTTAACCTAGACCCACATGTAATTAGTGTTCTTTCTGAGAGCGTTTTTCATGTAACACGTGTTCTTTCTGAGAGCGTTTAGTTCTAGTTTGATCGATGGAACCATAGGCTTAGCCAAGGAGGAGGGGTCGCCACTGGGCGAAACCCATTGGGATCTGCTGTAATCCCTTGCTGAATACGCGGTAAGTATTCATAGCTTCTGAAAACTTATTTACATGCCGTAATTTTTCGAAAAGCTTATAAAGGGCTCGCATATTATTCTCTAGCAGATCACAATGGATTCCGTCGATTTTAGAGGACGACGCCAATTGTTGGAATTTGTTTTCCCACGGGACTTCATTGGAGGGCACTCTATCTATCCCGGCTGCCCAGTGCCCCCAGTCCACGCTTGACCTGTAGCAAAACGATAAAGAACTGAACAACACGAAAATAACGGCAGTTTAAGAAAGTAGGTAAATTCTGCACGCTGCTTTCCTTGCCGAACAATTAGTTCGGCGTCCACTGGCTACAGAGTTAGTGGCGCTGCGATGGACTGCAACTCGGCGTCTTGTAACGAGGAGTATTTACGACTCACCTTCGATACGCCGCTGATATGCTCTCCTTGTTGTAAAGTAATGCAAAAGGATAAGAGAATCAGAAGTGAAGAAATATATATGTGAAACTAATTTTTATTTAGAAAGTACTGATAATCGAACGCCCAAAGAGTGCGTTTTTAATTAAATGAATTATTTAACATACCTGTGTTTTAAAAATGCTGATTGTAAGAGCGAACGTGCCGTCACGTGACTTAGCGCCGCCTCCTACTTAAGGGTCTGAGGCGTCCGCGGTATATGGGCTCTCACAACAACAGAGAGGTGTTTATGCTCTCTCACTCTGTTCGAGCGAACAAACGAAGCCTTTCCCACTTTAATATGTAAATCTGTGAACCGGGAAGACGGAGTGACAACAGCTGATCATACAGAAATATATTCACCTTCAGATATAATAATTTCAATTCCTGGAAAATCGTGAAAGCAAAATTGTCGGACCATATCACATTCCTCCACTGTTGTGTTGAGTCCACTGCTTGTGCGCATTGCACCACAAGACGTGCGTTTGCAGGAGAGATCAAAGGCTTGTGCAATGCTGCACGACAATGATACTCAGAGTCTGTGTGTAATTCGCAACGCAATGTTTTGGTTAAATTACGCGTATCATCACCTCCTTGGTATCATATCTTGCACTGAATGTTGCACCGTAGCCTACGTAACAGAATGATGCCTGTCGTTTTTCGAAAACCTTGTCTGACCACCGCCTTCTATATATACACTGCCTGCCCAATCGTGCTCAAACCATGGAGGTAGGAATTTGAAAAGAAAGCACTTTCCGTTGGCTGAATGCAATCCAATTGAAGCCAGCGAAACGTCACGCCTGTGACGTCACGGTAGCCATCTTAAGCCTTACATAAGCAGACTATGCATTAATAGCTGTTAGTGCTGTGCGAGGCATGAAGTTGGCAATTTGCTTTTAATATTAATAAATTTGCCCTTCTTTATTATATTAATCGTTGATATACTGTTCTCAAGGATATTATTAATTGATTTATCAATGTTTAGGGCGTTACGGTTACTTCCAGGTATTTAGAATTTAGGAAACATTTCGGCTGACTTCTGGGGGATGAGCGTAAGTACAAGTGTTTTTCTCATTCTGTAGGTAAAACCGCCGTGTAATTTCATAGTTTTTAAAGTTGTGTGTATGATAATCTAAGTTTAGTGACGGGTTTTAATCTAAGTAGTGACGTTTTACAGAGATCTGCTCTGTTAAAATGAAGAGCCGTCGGACCCCGGGTACTGGCCCCCCAGTAATAAATGAGGTCGTCTTCCTCCCCTTTCTACCACGCTTCCGTGTCACTTTCCTATTGGGCACTCTAGCCCAAATCTCCTAGCTTCCTATTTTTAAGGGTTGTTAAAGACCTAGGGTCAGACACTCTCTTCCTAAAATCCTGTACATTTGATCATTTGATCAATAATTATATATGTTTTAGTTCTTATTTGAAACATTTCAGTGATATTATATTTCACATTATAACTACTAATATTTTAATTTTAAATACTTTGTTCTATAATTTTATTAAGTACTCTTGTTCTTTTTTTCGGGGGGGGGGGGGTAATGATTTCCATTTTTAAAGGTTTTTTGAACTCCGAATATTCTAGTTTCGGTTTTGAACGTGTAATGGCTATTTTAATTTGCTCAATATTTTTTATTTTTGTTCATAAAATAAAGCATTTCTGTTTTTTCATATGCTATATTTTGTAATTGCTAATAGATGCTAAATTACTAAATTTTTGTGTTCAGAGCAGTCTAAAGTGTAGCCTGATATAGTACCGAAGCATTTGGGAAAGTGCCCCTCCCCCTAAAAAGCTATCACTGGGTGTAACTGTAATTTATATAATACATATTTACGTATTGTATATTTTAATATGTACCGAATATAACCGAAAACTTTGCTAGGGATAAGAGAAATTAGATCAAACAGGACATTTATTAAGCTACGTTTGAATAATTTTTAATTCCAAATAACTGAGCCCTACATTTGAATTCATAAAACATGAATTCAGTAGATGAAATTTCAAGAGACCTGACATATTCCAAAACGGTAATAACCAACCATGGAAACAATGTTTATTCAGAGAGAGAGAGAGAGAGAGAGAGCAGGGGCACAATGTTTTGTAGTTCTCCCCGGTCGCAGAAATGCTTAATTATGCCTATGTATGTGTTTTAAAGCAGTGCCGTAGCTAGCGGGAGAGCTGGGAGGGCGGTTGTCCTACCGGAATGGTAATTCCAAGGACGTAAATTCATACTGTGGGCGATATAAAAATAGAAATGTTACTAAAAAACAAAGTAGCACCCTTCAGTATTTTCCTTTTAAAGACTTTAGTTAGTCTCATACAATATTCCACGTCATTAACCAGGGTATAGAGTACACTACAAGGTGTCAGTACTCATATCCATGAAGAGAATCTTGCAGAACAGTGAATGGAGGCACAGAAAACAATATGCTGATATACCAAACCTCCATGACCTTTCCGAACATTCGTTAGGATGAAGAGAACCATTTGTGCTCTGTCGCAGAAAATTCGCTAAGCGTTTAATACTGAATGGGATTTTCAAAGCCCTTATTTTAGTGAACACTATTCGCATCTCTGCTTTGTTGTTATAATTTACGTGGAGATGTCAATTTTTAAGAGTAATATGCCATTATGTCTTAAAAGAAGCTAGAGAAATAGCTTCTTCCTATCGTTGTGTTCGCTATTCGGTACTTATTCGTCCTGCTATGGATTGTTTTCAGTCCTGCCTTTTTTCTCTGAAGTGTTGTGCTATCAACGTTCACATAACGTTTGCGTAACATAACGTTCACATAACGTTTTATATAATTCAAGACTACACACTTGTGATGTTGATTTAGAATAAATCAACCTTTATTCACAATTAAATGTTTTATTAACATCGACTATAGTTTCGCAGTCGCTCGGCATCATCAGGACGAATGTGTTCATCCTGATGATGCCGAGCCAAATGGACAAAGGAGGTTAGAATGAAATAGTCATATTTCATTTTAACCTCCTTGTCTAAGAAAGATTAACCGCAAATAAGAAATAAAGGAAAGAATATTCGGGATTTTCAAACATCATCGTCCATTTCAGTTTTATTTTAGCTCACTGAATCGCCAAAAATGACTTTAAAAATATGCTGGTAGATCAGATAATGATACAAATGCGTTACGATATTGTTAAAGCTCTTACATCGATGGCTAAGGCATTACAAAATTTTGGGGTGCAGCACTTCAGCGCTTAGCCTGAACATTAAGGTAATTAGTTAACACGTTATAGGTAAAAGTTCTTAATTATACTGAAAAAAAAGTTTTAAATAACTGTGGCTAAAATTTATCTGAATTGTGTTTAATTTCAAACAAAATTTTTTTTTAATGGAGGCGCAGTGTGTAGTTGTTCGCTTGTGCCCCTTGAGGTTAAGGGGTGCGTGGTATGGTATGGCGTGCTTACCACCACCTTGACTGGGCATGCCACCCCGATGTCGACAAGTTTGCTTTCAGTATATAATTTTAAAAATATATATATTAATACTGACAAATGTAAGTAAGATTATCCGCATCAAATGAACAACCTAATTTTGCGTAAACGCAGGAATGCGTTTCACAATTACTTGGGTATACCCCAGTTCGGAGTGACCACGCCGGCTGTGTGTGTGTGTGTGTCCTTTCGAGTTCTTCGGAGGATTTGTGTAACTCGGGGAATTGTCTGGTGTTGCAACAAAGTTTGTTTATCGGGGAGGGGACGTCTTAGACCTGGGGTCAGACATTAGGGCGCTCCACTCTCCCAGCCCCCATAATTTGGGGGTCTCATACAAAGACAAGGTTCGTTCCACTAAACACCCGCCGGTAATAAATAAGGGCGTCTTGCTCCTCCTTTTTTCCTAGCTTGCTATTTCTATGGGTTGTTTAAGGCCTGTGGTCAGACCTCCCTTCCGAAATCCTCTACATTTGATCATATCTGAATTATTTTTATTTTCAAACACTGATGTGCAGTGCTTCGTTCCCTTTTCCCCGGGATCACAATCTCCTTTCACTACATTTTTCTGTTTGTCTTCCTATTAAGTTCACTTACTCAGATCTCCTGGCTTCTTATTTCTAAGGGCAGTTTTAGACCTGGGGTCAGACACTCCCTGCCTAAAACTTCTTCAAATATCAAATATCATTTCAAATAACAGATTTTATTTTAATGGAAGTTTGCTTTCAGTATATAATTTGTAAAAAATAGGTATTAATACTAATAAATGACCAATTTTCTCAGTTTCATGTATCAGTTGACCTTTGAATCCCGTGCAGGAATGTCGCACATCGTGTGAGCTCCTGCGAGAGAATATCTGTGCAAGCATTTCGTCGGCCGTGCGTCTTGTTCGGCGATTAGCCAGTCTATGCGAATCAGTCCGGTTAGGGGATCTTTTATTCAAAGCTCAATTAAAATATTCACGAATTTACTTCTCTTTGGTTCAGCTTCCAGCCCATCGTAAAAATTAACGGAATTACCAGACCAGCTGTTGTAAAGGACGCCAAGAAAAGTGATGTCGTTTCCCGTTCCTCATTCAATTTCACGGGAAAGCGAGAGTCAACTGAAAAGCCAGATCCAGAAGAATTAGAAACCTTCCGCCGGAACTATGTAATAGTATACAAAAAAGAACAAGATTGGTAAGTGAAATAATATCTTATTCTGTGCCTCAGAAAATTCTAGGCACGTCATCTGACAAAAAAGTTGTCGATGACTCTTCTTGTATGTCTGCGCCAATTCCAGACATAATATCTGAGAAATTATCAGATATGATAAAAACACCGGTGGGATGCCCGGGCGATGGGATATCTGAAAAAATTGCAAATATCATTAATTAACCACAGTGATGCCCGGGCGATGGGATATCTGATGTATTATCAGATATCATTAAAACACCGGTGGAATGCCCGGGCGATGGGATATTTGTAAAACTTTCAGATATCATTAAAACACCGGTGAGATGCCCGGGCGATGGGATATTTGTAAAATTTTCAGATATCATTAAAACACCGGTGGGATGCCCGGGCGATGGAATATCTGAGAAGATACCAGATATGATTTATGAAAAGTCCGAGAAATGTCCGGACGACCTTACCCAAAAGGCAAAGTATGTAGAGAGGATTTCAGGGGGGGGGGCATAGGAAGGATACCCATTTAAGCCATATACCTTGGGTTAAATGGGTATCCTTTCCTATGCCCCCTGAAATTCTCTCACCCCTCTGTGTGCAACATCGTGCTTCTAATCTCACTACAAACTGTTCTGTCAAAGTCGTTAGACTTGCTTCCGTTTCTGCCCAATAGGCGATCTCGCTGTAGGTGGCTGGGAAACTCTACTCACTGTGGACGGAAGTCCTACAAGAAAATGACAAATACTGTGGAGAGGATCCTTTAATAATAGGATTGCTTCAGTTATTTCCACACAGAGCAGACAACCAAATGAGTGTGTGGGAGCCTGCACAAGAGTTCCCGCGTGTAATAGGAAGTATACAATTTAATTAGAGAAATCACCTTTTTGAACACTCTACATATACTTAGTAAGAGGTTCATGATAAAGGTATTTCAGAATAAAAAATTGCCAAAAATTGGACTAAACAAAATCATTTTTGAAAACATGAAAACTAGGAAAGTAGTGTAACACGATAGTACAGGAAATACATAAGATAAAGATGGAAACACGTAAATGGATCCAATTTTTCATTTATTTTATTATTGCTAACTATTCATTATGATTAATATGTAGTAAGAACTAATCACGGTGTGATGCAAAGTGCATCTCCTTGTGATGCTGTCTCAATCTCCCTTCACCGAGCACCACCTATCGGAAAAGCCTATCCCTAAAAAGGGTTTTTGCAGGTGAAATGTGCTCGTGTCCGGCAGATGAAATAAATAAAATTTTGAGTCCAAAGATATAAAGGACGTGTAACACAAAGAGAAAAAAAAAGTTATGAAAGACTTTTTTTTTTTTTTTTTTTTAAATAGAAACTAGGGACATGCGTCCTTATTTTGCAAGTTGCTCTAAGCCTAACCTTGCTTTCACTGCATCGAGCAGTTTCCGCTCAGTTTGGGCTATATGCACTGGAAGATGTTGATCGAGGAAAGAGACATGGGACCACCGTGTAGTGCCATGCCTAATCCCGTGACATCTTGAAGACAACCAAAACAAGAGGATAGTTAATATTGGAAAGCCTGTCACTTATTGAATTGTAGAAAAGTCAAACAAAATTTCACTTACCTGTTAGGCTTGAAGGAGTGCAATCCCCTCCATTATATCATTAACAGAATGGGAGAACACTCCCCATCACTGTATTCTTTTAAGGTCCTTTAATAAGGTTTTTTTATTTTTTTTATTTTGTTGATTTTTTTTTTTTCCAGAAAATAAAATTATAGACTTTCACTATTTTAGAATCTCATTTGAACATTTGGTTCATTAGTGTTTTTGTTGATATAACACTAATTCTTGTGTACTAACGATTTCTTCCCAAAGGATTTTTTACTCAGTCTACGCCAGTCACTTCTTATAATATCTCTAATTTCACATAGTGTGGCAAGTTTGATGCCATTTATTGTTTTGATTTTTTGACCGTATATCTTAGCGTTTCGTTTCTTCAAAATTTGAAATTTAGTCATAGCAATACTGACGTTAACAGCATTATCAATATATTATTTTTTTTTCTTGACTGAGGTACGGTACAAGATGTTTTCTGTGTGAAGAACAGTGGTTAGGCTCCAATACTTGCTTAACCACTCCCAAATTTCCTTGTTTTCCTTGCATTGCGCAAACAGATGAGTGATAGTTTCAACCTCATCACAATGAGGACATTTATCACTAGGAGCAGAAAGAAATCTTTTGCACCATTCCATAGTGGGGACTGACTATGTTATGGGCAATTTTAAAATTAAGATTTCTAACCTTGTGCTGAAGTTTCATGACACTCATGTTATCCCAGGCATCTTGGGACTTATTTTTACCAATTTTAATTTCTAAATTGGTGGTATTACTGGTATGCATCATATAGTTTTTTAAGTTTATCTTCGGGGTGAATTTTTGTTTTCCTTTAATTCAACAATTTCTTTTTATTTATTTTTTTTGTCTTCCTATAAGACCCCCGAATCATGGGGGCTGGGAGAAGGGAGCGCCCTTATGTGCTCTCGCACGACGTCCTCTCCCCCATACACGAACTTTGTTGCAACACATCTTCACACTGTTCACCACACCCAAAATAAATACCTGGACATGGTTCACTGATGTTTACACACACTCCCACCACGGCCCAACAAGCAACACCAGACAAACCCCCGAGTCATACAAATCCTCCGAAGAACTCGAAAGGACCCGCACACAAAGAGCCGGCGAGGTCACCTAGAACGGCGGGTGCAGCCCGAAGGTACACCCGGAACGTCCATGAAGGCGGACAAATGTCCCCTTCAGAGGTGACCAAGTGACAGCGACCCGGATTCAACAATTTCTTTACAAAGTTAAAAAATTGGTCAGTAAATTATTGAAATCCTAAAAGTATAGTCAAAATTGAATTTGTATTCATATTTTAATTTTTTCAACAAAATACTGAAACAAGTCGGAAACGATAACTATATGTGTTTTAGTGTATATTTGACTAATTTAATTTTAAGTTTTATTATATTTCACATTGTAACTACTATTTTTTTAATTTTAAATACTTTATTCTATAATTTTATTAAGTAGTTTTTTCTATATATTATTGGGGCTAATGATTTCCATTTATTAAAGGTTTTTTGAGCTCCGAATGTTCTGGTTTGAACTTTAGTAGTATTCTAAGGTCACATTTAATAGCTATTTTTAATTTGCTCAGTATTTTTGGATTTTTGTTCATATGATAGAGCATTTGTGTTTTCCATATGTCATGTTTTGTAATTTCTAATAGATGGTGAATTTCTCAATTTTTAGATTCCGTGCAGTCTAAAGGTACCATATTTAACCATTTCTGTGCAGGTGAATTCTGGGAATGATACATAATTTGATATGCATTAAATTTATGACTATAATTTAAATATTGTTGTAGCCAATCATAGAAATACTTTGCAAAATTGCAGTCAAGAAATAAATGTGGAACTGTCTCATCCGAACTACAGTAATTACAGTTAGGATTAAGTACCAATTTTATTCTATATAACCATTTTTTTGTCGGAATAATATTATGTGAAATTTTAAAAAGTAAGTTCAATGCTTGGGCCGCGAGTGGTCTAGTGGTTAGCGTTCGTGACTGCCATGGAGATAATCAAGTTCGATCCGTACCTGGGCAGGTACGAACGCTCGAACCACTAAATACCTGCCATGCGTCGGATGGGCACGTTAAGCCGTCGGACCCCGGGTACTACCCCTCCCCCCCCCCTGGTAATAAGTAAGGGCGTCTTCCTCCTCCTTTCTACCTCGCTTCCGTGTCACTTTCCTATCGGGCACTCCACCCCAAATCTCCTAGCTTCCTATTTCTAAGGGTTGTTTAAGACCTGGGGTCAGACACTCCCTTCCTAAAATCCTCTACCTATGATCTGATCTTATATGAGTTCCTAGTTTTGATTTAGATTGCTGTGTCCAAATATTATTTACTATATTAGACTGCTGTGCATGAGATTGTTTTTCTTCGTGAATATTTTAAGCTTAGTGAATGTTTCTAGTAACGTAACCTAAAAGCCTGCCGTTCTCCGCAGCAACCATCGATACTATATGTACGGATCAGTACTGCCATCTGCCGTCCGTTTCCGCGCAGTTTTGTCCCGTGCTTGGACAATGGAAATTCGGAAAAACGACAGGCATCCTTCTACACTATATACCAACAAGTAATTGGACACCTGTGATAGCAAAGGAAAACGAAGTTTATTCACCTTCAATAGTTCGTGGAGCCTCCACGAGCGGCGATTACAGCTGCGACCCTCCGGGGCATACTCTCAACCAGGCGTTGTACGACGGCTAGCGATATTTTCTTCCACTCGGCTTGGAGAAGACAGGTCAGTTCCTTCACCGATTTCGGACGGTGGGGGCACCCCTAAGTCGACGCTCCAACTCGTCCCAGAGGTGCTCGATAGGGTTAAGGTCCGGGCTCTGCGCAGGCCAGTCCATTCGATTAACCCCATTGTCACCATACCAAGCCATGCTGGACCTCGCAACATGACAGGTGGCATTGTCATCCTGAAAGTAACATGGATCCACCCCGTAAAACTGCCACAATGTAGGAAGCGCGTGATCATCCAAAATGGTGCAGTAGGTCTCGGCATTGAGTCTACCAGGAATTGCGACCAAGGGTCCCGTGCCATACTAGGAGAAACATCCCCATAGCATAAATCAACCGCCGTTGAACTTCACAGTTGACACAATACACTCCGACAGGAGGCGTTCTCCAGGCAGACGCCAAACCCAGACCCTGCCATCCGAACGGTAGAGGGTGAACCTTGATTCGTCGCTCCAGAGAACCTGTTTCCACTGTTCAACGGTCCACTGTCGACGTTCTTTGCACCACGTTAGCCGAGCAGCGCTATTGGACTTGGTGATCAAAGGCTTGTGGGCGGCAGCACGTCCATGATAACCAAGCAGATGGGCTTCCTTACGGATGGTATTCACCGAAAGAACACTCCCGGATGCCTGCTGAAACTCCTCGCAGATGTGGCCTATCGATTTGATGCGGTTCTTCCGAATTTCTCTGGCCAGCACCCGTCGGTCTCTAACTCCCAATTTTGTGGGTCTGCCAGGTCGGGGCACATTCCGACAGTCACCTCTCATCTTCCACTTGCCAATCACGTAGGCCACTGTCAATTTTGGGTACTTCAACTCGCTGGATATGTCACGTATGAATCGGCCATTTCTGTGATACCCGACGATTACACATTTCTCGAAATCAGAGAGCTCCGAACTGTGTGGCATCTTGCATGCGACTGGTTGCGTTGTTGTTTCCTACAAGATATTTAACGGCGGCGGCCGTGACGTGTATCAAGACCGCAGATATCGTCGATTGCAGGGGTGTCCAATTACTTGTTGGTAAATAGTGTATTACGTAGGCTACGGTTGCACGCAGGGACGGATTGGGACGACATAACCACGCTGGGAATTTTAGTATAGCAGCTCACAATAAGTTCATACGTACCTACACAGGAACACCTCATAAATTCCGTCATAAATTTTGTTTGTCTGGTCCTGGATGAAACAGAGCTGGTGAAATGTGCATTGGCAGCCCCGGTAGCGCAGTGGTCTAAGCGATGGGTGTCTAAGCTTCAAACCCCGCTCAGAATGAGATTCTTCTACAAGGCAATTATTTCCCTTTGAAAGATTTGGCTTGACTAAAAGAAAATCAGAAGTCTCTTGAAGACCTCGTTTCCAACTAACTCACCAGGAAGATCATTCTATAAGTTGAAATGTGCACACACAAAATTTTTGTATTTATTTGCTCACGGATCGCCTACGGCGCTATGGTACAATATAATACAATAATACTTAAGGTTTAAGTCCAATTCACATTTAGTTGTATGGAGCTAAGAAGAAGTAGATAGATTCGGGGTAGAGTCCCCTGATTGGATAGGTTTAAAGAGGAATAGGAAAATAGAGTTGTAGACTTTTACTGCTAAAAGTGAGCGCGAGAAAATTGCCCTTTTAACAGTTGAGAGAAAAGTAACAACTCCTGACACTAACAGGGAAGCTGGGTCAGTCTGGCTGGTGAGAAGGATGCAGTGCCAAGGGATAGTCCGATGAATTCCCGTCGCAGCGGTAGAAGTACGATGGATGCTGGTGATGGTTGAGCATGGTAATTCGTATTTATGGTAATTCCAGGGGAGCTGGCGTGAGGAATTGGTGGTGTACAGGGAATTTGTAATGGAGAAAAGCATAAGGGAAATAGTGAGATTTTTACTCATAGCAGTAGTTTACCTATGTGGGGTTCTTCTTCTTTTTTTTTTTTTTTTTTTTAACGAAAATTGCGATAATGGGGTGAACTGCTTGAGTAGTAGTGGAAATTAGGAGCTAAGGAGTTAATCCTTTTAAGGGCCAAACTAGGAACACTTAGTTGGAAATGGAGATAAAAATCTTGTTTAGAGTGGAGATAATGTCCCGGAAATTTGAAATGTTGAAATTGCCATAGGAAGATTAAATCATCTTAAACGTGTTAAATCTTAATGTTAATGTAAAATAGCACATAAAACTCTAAAGTGAAAATTCAGAATACATACTAATTAACATAAAACCGTTATCTTAGATTTGGTGTCAGTAAGCTGTTTGAAAAATGTAAATATAATATTACAAAAATAACATATTTGAGCCGGTGATATTTTACTCCACTAATGTTGATTTCTGCACTGCTTCCTGGGCTTTTGTACTTGAACTTCTCTGCATGAGTGCAAAGATTTGTTTAATGGGAGGTACTTGCAGTTTATTTCTGATGTTCAGAGTTTTTTTTTCTCCCTTGGGTGAGCATTTGATTTTGAAATTGTAATTTTTTCAGGTGAGATTCGCTACAAATACCTCAGATGTTGGAGCAGTGGGATGAAACACATTTTCCATAACATGATCTTGTTCTTGAGGGAGAGTTTTGAGCTTCTGTAGATAAGGCAACTCGGGGAATTTTTTGAATGACGGCCTTTTTTGTAGCATATTGGACGTGGGGTATCCAGAAGAGTCGCTTATCAAAAAAAATTGCGAGGTATTTGACTTGAGAATTCCACGGTACTATTTCGTCATAGAGCTTAATTTGTTGGAGATGACGGAAATTGTTTCTTGAGAAAATAATTCCTCGAGTTTTTGTTGCATTTACGGAGATTTTCCATCTGGCGTAGTAGATTTCAAGCATATCAATAAATTTCTGGAGTTTTTTGGCTATGAGATGAATATTCGTTGAGGAGCACATGATTGCTGTGTCGTCAGCAAAAAGTGCTAATTCGATGCCTATTTGCGCTGGAATGTCTGCAGTGAAAATGAGATAGAGTGTTGGTCCAAGTACCGAACCCTGCAGTACTCCTGCGCAAATGTTTCTTCTGCTTGAATTGGCTCTATTTACAGAGAATTTTCTGTTTGTGAGAAATGAAGAGATGAGATGGATGAGCCAGGGAGGGAAATTGAACTTAATTAATTTGTAGATTAAGCCTGCGATACAGACTCGGTCGAAGGCTTTGCTAATATCCAGAAAAATTGCACCTGTGGATTTTTTGAGATTGAAATTTGTGTAGCCTATTTCGGCCACTGGAAACTTGGTGATTAGGTGAATGTTCCGGTCTGAAACCGAACTGGAAATTTGGGATGATTTGGAGATCTTTGCAGATTTTTTGCAGATGTTTTAATACGATCCTTTCCATTATTTTGCTGAGAGATGGGAGCAGTGAAATTGGCCTGTGATTTGCAGGTATGGTTGGATCGTTACCTGGTTTAGGCAGTAGGATAATATCTGCTATTTTCCAGGTATCAGGAAAATAGCGGAGATCTATTGCCGCTTGAATAATTTTAGCGATTGTTTCAATATATGCGGCTGGGAGCATTTTGACAATTCTACTGGTAATACCATCTCTTCCAGGAGCTTTTTTGGCTTAAGCTTCTTTATAATAGCGTGAATTTCCGCAGCAGTGACCACAGGGGCTTTCGTGGATTTTTTGGTTTTGTCATTTGTGACTGCAGGGAGAGCTCTCCTGCTCTCGGAAATAAGTTTGGATTGTTTTTTCATCGTGATTTTTTGTACCTGGGAAATTTGCAAGGGAGTCGGCGAAAATTTCAGCCTTTTCTTCGTCGTCGTAAGCAATTGAGTTGTCCGGTTTACGAATTGGGGGAATATATTTGTTGGAACCTTTGACTCTTCTTGCAAAATCCCATACATTGGTGGTGTCATTGACGTTCGGATTTTCAGGCAGCGAACTGAGAGCTTTATTCCAGACCAAGTTGTAGTGGTTTCGAATATAGTGGGTGATTTTTCTGTTTAGGAAATAATAATGGTTTCTGTCTGGTATAAATTTGGTGCGCCGCCACTTCCTGCAGGCACGGTTTCTTTCGGTGATTTTACTTTTAATCCATTGCGGCAGCGCATAATGATTTTTGAAAGGTTTTTTGGGAAATTTGGAGTGCTTGATGATTTCATTAATGTGCTCTTGGAATTTATTAATTTCTGCATCTAGTTGTACTGTATCGTTGCATTCATTTATAGAAGGGGTTGGAAATTCAAGGAAATTGTTGGCGAGCAGCTCCCAATTAATAACCCACTGAAGGGGGTGGAGTCTGATGCCTTCGTAGATTTTTAGTAGCACTGGGAGATGGTCTGAGTTTAATTTATGTTTCATGTTAATTTCGTACGGAGCATTGATGTCTTTAAATAGAGCGAAATCTAGTACATTAGCAGCACCAGTTGTTGAGAAGCTGGTGGGTTCAGTAGGGGAAATTATTTCTATGTCTTGTCGCAGTGCAAAGTCTGCTAGGAGTTTACCAGTTTTATTTGTGCGTCTGCAATTCCAGGTGGGATGAGTGGCGTTGAAATCGCCTCCAATAATGGTGGGAAATTTATCGGATAGAATTGCGTTCAAGTCATTGGAAATATTATTTTTGGAATGTGGGTTGTAGGTGCAAACTATTTTCTTTTTTGTGCCATACTGGAGTTCTAGTACTACAGCGATTGCTTCAAGGAAATTTAATTTATTTTTTATGGAAAATTCGTAGTGATTTATTTTATCATTGACTAAAATGAGAACACCGCCTCTTCTTTTAATAACTCTGTCATTTCTGTAAGCTTTGTAGTTAGGAACGGAGAAATTAATATTTGGTTTGAGAGCTGTTTCTGTGATGAGTGCGACGTCAATGTTTTCTTCATTTAAAAGTTCGATAAATTCGAGCTTTTTATTACGGATACTGTTTGCGTTCCAAATAATAATTTTCAGGGAGTTTCGGGTGAAATTTTTGTAAAAATAGCAGAAGCTAATTTCTGGGAAATTGGTGTTGGGGTAGGTACCCCTGGACTTGGGTGGAGAATTTGTTCAAGAAGAGGAGATGTAAGAACAGCATAAGGATTGAAGTCCGATGTTGTCTGTTTAATTTGTTGAGGAAAATTTATAGATGCTAGGTTTGAAAATGTATTTGCTGATAATTTGACTGTTGCAACCTCAGTGGGAAGTGTAGCGAGTTGTGTGTGTATGGGGCTTTTATTTTCCTTGTTATTTGGAGAAATTCTATTTGAAATATCTGTCCGCTGTGCCTTAGCTTCTTTAGTTTTGTTGAAAAGTTGCGGACTGCAGGGAGAGCTGTTCAAAAAAGGAACGATCGCGGCCGCTCCTGTATTGCTTATATTCAAACCGCGTGAAGCAGAAACACAGGTGGGGAGCGAACTGCAGGGAGAGTAAATTTGGAATGCGAAAACGCAGGGTTTTGTGCTTTGGAAATTAAGTTAGGCTGGTGATTTGTGGATGAGATTGAAGGGAGATTTATAGGTAGCAGGGAGAAATTGTTTTTTGCAGTAATTAACGAGCATGGAGCGCTGGTGGAAATTAATTGAGTATCAGCAGGAACCATGGCTGTCGTTTCAGCCACGGCTTGGAAATTAATTGTAGAAATTATGGGAGATTGGAGAGGTCCAGCACAATGCGAAATAGGCTGAGTGATTTGTGCGGGGATACTTTGTGAGAATGAGGAAATTTGAAAAGTTTGATTAGGGAAATTGGAGGGAGATAGAGAGGCGTAAGCAGGAACTACGTTTGCAGCCTGAGGTTCCGTTGTTTGTTGCGGGAAATACATATAAGTTATACTGGGAGTTGTGGAAATAGGAATAATAACGGTTGCAACATGACTATAACTAGAGTGAGTTCAGTGGGTGTGGAACTTATTTTTTTTTTTTTTAGCTTTAGAAGACCGTTTGCTACCTTTGGCTGTCCCTGCATGCTTCACTTTTGTTGAACTGGCGTGAAGCAGAAGGACACGTTCAGTGCGGACTGCAGGGAGAGCTGTTCAAAAAATGATCTGAAAAAAATCAAAATTAGCGGGAGGTTTAGAAGCCAATTCACCAACTGCTGTATGTCTTGAAGGATGAAATTTTCTGTAGTAGTAGGCAGAGCACCTTGTAAATAGTTTCATAGAGGAAAATGAAGTAATAGAGTTTGAGGAATATGTCACAGGTGGGAAATTCCCCTTCACTGTGGCTAAGTAAAAAGCACGGTATCAGTGGACTCTAACTTGATAAACTTCTCCCTTACTTTGCTCCTTTATTTCGTGACAGAATCTTCCAAAAATGGCATGGATACAAACTTCAGAACTTTGGAATTAAGTATCACACAAAAACATTTGAGATAGAAAGCTTTTTTAGCGCTCCAAAGTAAACCCACTCGCTACGGCAGCGAACTCGACCCGCCATATTAAGCCTAAATGATTGCTCTCGTTATGTTGCTTTCACAGCACAACCTGCTTAAGCAGCATCTGCTCAGGGAAAATATGACGAAACTTCCGGTGACGTCCGAACTCCGTGGCTGACGGTTCCTGACCAAAATCGTTAGTCTTGTGGTGCTGGTTCGACAGTAACATTTCAAAGGAAGATGACCCTGCATTATCTGCGGAGGGGGTCGGTTTAAGAAGCCCAGACTTTCAGCACTAAAAGCGTGTGCTTCATTTTCTCTGATTTAACTGCATCCAAATTACAACAAAATTAAATACATAAAGTACTCTAAAAAACACTTTTTTTCCTGAAGTTGAAATGCCTAATCAGCTTTTAATCCTCTGAGATTTTAGGGGAAAAGCCGAAGGACCAAGTGACATCACCTCCCCGTGTGATATCAATTGATCCTCAGTTCTTTGTTGTTCATTGCTTATTTTTAAATACATTTCTACATGTTTTAAAATAAATAATTTTTATCATTTCCCAATAGTCTGGAAGATGTTTTTCCCGGGGTAGTTTAATTTGCATCTTTATCATTATGGACTACCACTAAGTACGGTGGTAGCTACTATAATTAACCCCAACAATTTTAAAGTGGAGTTAAAAGATTTGAATGGACCATAAATGTTAGGTGTTGACCATCGAACCTATCCCCAATAACCAGCATATACTGTAGTTCCTCATGAAACTTATCCTCCAGTGAACTTCCAGCAGCGTCACGGTTTTTAAAATTTACCCAAATTTATGATAACCATGGAGGCTCTGAATTTATAGCTAGTAATTTTAACATCACTCTTCCTTGTCAAGGTCATATAAACAGGAATAAATTTATTACTTCTAAGACCTGACAAGATATTCTAACTCAGAGAAATCTCTCGTAGGCACTTGGCAATTTGCTGCCTCGAATCAGAAAGGTAATACGGAAATAACACCTCAAGGCGATAATTCTAGACTGGTTTATGTCTTTATAAACAGCCAAATCAGTCAAAATCACATTACTATAACCAAAGAATATTTAGACGCTAATAACATTCATATATCTTACAACTATCGTTAAATTAGCAGGGAGAACAGGGGGTATTCAGTCTCGTGCTCAGGTTGCATATTCGAAAATAAATAAGGCTATTTTTTTCTAATAAAGACAGCCTAAAAATGAAAAAAATGGAATTAAAAAATGGACTCCAAACACATTACTAAACGAGCCGCGGATGGCTTAGTAGTTAGTGTTTCAGGCTATCGATGCTGGGTCCCCAGGTTCAAGCCTGGGCTGATCTTTCAGAGATGGCGTGATTTACTAACAATCGCTGAATATCCGCAGTGCATCGGACGAGCACGTAAAGTGATGGCCCACAGGCTGGACCCACTGGTTAAATGGGTATCCTTTCCTATGTATTCCCTGAAATTCTCTCACCCATCTATGTGCAATATGGACTACCACTAAGTACGGATATTGCGATGTGCAATATCGTATTTGTACGGTGGCGCCATCTACTGTACTCTAATCCAACTACAAACTGTTCTGTCAAAAGTCGCTAGACTTGCTCTCATTCCTTCCGTTTCTGTGTCCTGCCCAAAAGGCGATCTCGCTGTAGGTGGCTGGGACCTAAACTCTACTACCTGTGGACCTTACCATTACTGTAAACACATGGTGAAGCGTTAAAACTGAAATAAAAGAAATAGCACAAATACTAAATAAAATTCGAATACAAAAATAAGAATTGAAAAATTCAACATATGGTGATATCATTAAAGGAAATTGATGCCAACAATCTTTTATACAAAACCCTGTTAATAGATTGGGAGAGAAAACTGGAAACGTTTACCGAAAGCGATCTCAATACAGCACACATACATAGTTTGAAAATAAAAAAATCTGAGTTGAAAAAAATATTAGCAAAGGATAAAAAAATGAACAGAACAAAACAAATGATAATAAAACCCAACATCACCTGTCGAAAAGTATTTGTATAGTGGAAATTATATCCGTAGATCAAAAAAGGCATTTGACATTATAAATACAGATTTCCTATTTGTTGTATTGAAAGAATACAACATCGATGGGGGAAAAAATGATATGCTCAAAACCCTATATCAAATTTCGCACTGTAAATTAATTTTTCAAAATAAGTTAAGCAAAAAAATAATAACTAGAAGAGAAGTTCGGCAAGGTTGCCCCCTCTCCTCCACCGTGCATCACATGTACTTTTTTATTATAATGGACACGGATAACCATACATGGGAATTCCTTATTCAGGAAAACAAAGCCAGGCGGTTAAACACCTAGCTTATGCAGACGACATAACGGCTTTTGCAAAAGAAAAAGCACATGTCAATCAAATGTTCAATTTACATATAATAACACCTAAAGTGAAATGGCAGGGGCTACGCTCAATTACGGCAACAGCAGAACTGCACGTACGGTAAATGGAACAGCCAAGGCTGCCGAATCAGAAAGATCAATGATTCCATGAAAATACTGAGAAAAAAATCTTTGAACCACAAGAGCGAAATTCACAAAAATAGTAGAAGGACTAAAAGTCACATATAAATACACAAAACTATTCAAAAATCGAGAATTGTCTTTATATGGTAAAGTACAAACAGTAAATTTAGTATTGTTTTACCAAACTTTATATATGCCTTCAACTTACCAATACCACAAAAAATGATAACTATAAATGTAGAGGAAAGCTTTCCAATTCATACAGAGAGGGAACACAGAAGAACTCCAGAAAATTACCATGAACAATGACATTAAAAAGGGAAAAATTAAAAAGGGAGTCATAGAAATTAAAAAAAAACGGACTCTAGTAACAGATAAGTCATTTAAAAACATTACACAGCTTCGTTAATAAAGAAAATTACCCAGCACATCAACCTTTTATGACATACCTTTTCGGGAAATATTATACTTGGCAATAACAGAGAAACCACAAATCAACCCCAGGGATTTCTTCCCTGAATCTGAGATAATAACAGTTCCATTAATAAATATAGTGCCAGAAGATGCAGGAAAAAACCATGGAAATTCGAAAATACAAATCCAAAGCATATCTAACCAGAATGCTTAACAAACAAGGAGAAGGTGGTGCTTTGGACAACATTAAAAGTTTAAAATTGAAAGTCAAAACCAGGGTCTTAATTCTAAAATAGCCCATGATAAAAATGTCAAATTCACGAAATTTTTTTCTTGATTTTTTAATAGTTTTCTGTATTTGTCTATTCCAATACAATACCGACAAGAAGTCGAACATTATATCGATATATGTTTTAGTTTTTATTTGACACATTTATAATTTTCAGTTTTATTTATGTTTTACATTCACAAATACTTTTTTTTACTATCTCTAATATTTACCTTTGCTCCAAAGTCACAACACACACTATCTAGAACATTCAAGTTAAGCTAAATTTTTTTCTGAATATGTTAAATGAAAAAAGTGGTTTATCTTCAGTTAAGAAATCTTTTTGCACCGTCAGTTTAATAGTTCGAAGTGTTCTCATTTTTGACCCAACAGTGTGCCATAAGTAATAGCATTACCTTAGGGAATTAAAGATTAAATGTATTAAAACTTAGTTTTAACACCCTGCTGGCGGGTGTTAAAACTAAATTTTATACTATATATACATGTTTTGCCACACAGCACATGGTAATTTGCTTTCGTGCACTTTGAAATTTATCCTGATATAGTTATTTCATTGAATAACACTTATACACATCTAAAGAAAACAGTGCAGTTCATTACAAGGAACCTTTTATTTCCTGAAGACACTTAACAAACACTTTCTAAAAAGAAGCTTCAACAGCAGGACTGAAAGAAATATTTGGAAATTAACTTGCTGGTTAGTTTACTGTGATCCACTTCATGGCATTTTAAAACTGGGCGTTTTTCCTTGGAAGAATATATGTCGATAAGTTTTGCACCAAACAGTTTTGTGGCAAATATGGAAGAGATTTTTCAGCAAAATCTTGTATGATAGAAAGGATCATAATAAATGCTAATGTTGGGTAAGTCAGTCCTCCACGGTCTTGATTTGCGATCAAATTAAGAATGGGTGCCATGCATTTACAATTAGCCAATTGTTTCCAATCAGGAGGGGCAGTCTGTTCTTTCATCAATAACTTTCACTAAATATCCAGCCACAAAAGCTAAACTTGCAAACTTTAAGCTAACTCTTGGGGTTTCTTGTTAAGGGGAGAAAAAAATGTATAATTATTAGATCTCTACAACCAAAAGTAATGCTGCACGAAGAACAGTATTTAAAATAAAATGAAACTGAAGAGGAGTCAAATTGCACTGAATAAAGACTGTTACTGATTAGGAATAGGTAAGAAGGGGTGGGGTGGGTACATGCATTTCGCTAAAACTGTGTTTATGTTTATTCACTATCAGCCCTTTGCGAAACTGCTGAAATTTCTACTAGCCAATGTGGCTAGTGGAATAAAAATTTAACTAGCCAAATGCCAAAATCTACTGGCCATGCAAAGTAAAAAAAAATTCAGTACCTTCTTTACTTACATTTCTATGAAATTAATGGGTGAATATTTGTTTTTCCTTTCTAATGAGAGACCCTTCTCCTATTTACTTCATAAAAACAGATGCAGAGCAGTTGCTGCACAGAAACATTAGATTGATTACAAATATTGCATATGTTTTTGTTCGAAAATGATTTTTTAACAATTTATTTTCAGTGCTGTAATATCATTACTATCTTAATTGACAAGTACATAATTTATTTTCGAGAGGCCATTGCAGTTAGATGTCTAATTTCTTTAACAATATTTAAAACAAAGGGACAAAAGCTAGAATATATATACATAAAGTGGCACTAATAATGTTGATACAGTTTCCCGCTGATATGTACGTACCGTGTCTGATCTTCCCATTAGAGGTATCTGCCCACCACAATCAAATAGCATTTTGAGGATCAAAATCTTCAATTGAAGGGCCATTGCATCTGATCATCATTAAGTAATTTAAAGTGTCACTATTCAGACCTGCCCGATTACTCATTTTGAGGTTCATTGCTGAAAAGCCACGCTCACAAGGAGCAGTACTGCATGGCATTAGATGTAGCACATTGCCATAACAGTTTGTTTCTTTTGTCCACTCATTTTTCCGTGCTCAGATGTGCAAAAAGGAACGCAGAAGTAAACCATAATGCTTCTAGCAAGAAAAATGGAAAGAATTCACACACACGAAACTAAAAAATAGTCACAAATGAGTAAATAAACCTCCACGTATATTAAAAATCACTTGCAAATCATGCGCGGAAAGATGAGAACAATAGGGTTTCAGCGCCCCCAGACGGCAGAGGTTAGAACTAGAAAAGTGGGTGTGATTCCTGACGACCCATCGTTCTTTTGTGAATGCGGCCTACCGCTAAGCTTGATCGAGTCGGGCCGTGGATAGCTTAGTGATCAACTTTCGTGACTGCCACGGAGAAGCCTCAGGTTCGATCCACTAAATACCCGCTGCGCGTCGGATGGGCACTGGCCCCCGGTGATAAATAAGGGCGTCTCCCCCCCTCCTTTCTACCTCGCTTCCGTGTCACTTTCATATCGGGCACTTTAGCCCAAAGCTCCTAGCTTCCTATTTCTAAGGGTTGTTTAAGACCTGGGGTCAGACACTCCCTTCCTAAAATTATCTACATATTATCTGATCTGATCAATGCACTTGTTACTCCCTACAGTGGCGGCTTTGTCGCTTTGCCAGTCTAGTCTTCTATAATGTCTTTGTTAGAAGCCGATGATATACACAGAGAAGAGACATGAAATAAAGAAAACTAAATGTAAGATAATGTCCTATAAATGTTCTGCCATTGCACCTATTACGTTAAACACAAAAATGATGTGTTTAACGTTATAGAGATAATATTCAAGCAATTGCGTTAAACACCAAAGTGATGATTTAAAACTCTTAAAACCGGCGAGCAAACGCTCGTCATATTAGCTACTTCCTAAAATGGCAGTTTCTAATGTATGCCGGAAGTAGAATGCTCTTGCCAGTCTATTCTCCTCTAATGCTTTGGTATTATACCACAAAAAAGATCTTATTTTTTAATTTGCTTGGAAGGGGGGGGGATTTTCTTCTTTGCTTAGAACAGTTGTTCAGGCAATAAATAAAAACGTACACAAATGGCAGGTGGGCTGCCTCCGGGACCACCTCTGTGCCGACCCATGCAATAAATTTGTCAGTGTCCGCCCATTGAAAAATTTGTGTTTTCGTTAGGCAATAAATAAAACGTACACAAATGGCAGATTATGTAACATCTTATAGGGTGATCAAATTGACACCACTTCGTAACATTAAGCAAGCTGGTTCATCTCCGAACAACCTGTCGGTCACGTGAGTGCAAGTGTCTGGAGTGCGTCTTGGGATCCCTTAACGGTTAGATTAAGGTGCAAAATTCAGGGACGAAAAATTTCAAAAAACTGTGACGTACATCCTTTTTGAAATAAAAAATGATGTAAAATAAAAAAAGTTTCATTGATAGAGTCATTTTTGAAAACGTTTTACGTCAAATTTATTTGTCTCTGCGGTACGCGGAAATCCAGTCAGCGGCAACGATGACGCTGTGACTACCGCTAGAGCATCTCCCATGGCTGCCCGTGGTCTCAGCGGAAGCATCCCCGCAAAACAGGTTAGGCCTAGCCGTACCACAAGTGCAGGGAGACAGCCATCTTGTCTAACTGTGGTGAGCGCGGAAGGATACTTAGCCGTGACACACATGCAGCAGTACAGGATGGCTCCGCTTTCTCAACAACGGTAGGTCCTCCTTTTTTTTTTTTTTTTTTTTCGTTATAATATTTGCTATTCTTCAGTGGTTTAATTTAAGAAATTGTAAATCGATGAGAAACATCAATGTTTGTATATTTGCTGTCTTCGACAGTGGCATCTGATCGGGCGGGCCAGCAGACCCCCGACCCAAACAGGGGCGCCAAAATTGGTAGCAAAGTTTGTTTATTTATGTCTGATTTTTTTGTTATTTCGAAGTTTGGAGGTAAAAAATAAAGCAGTACATAACCAGAACAGTCAGGACGCGAAATTTCAGTTCTTCCAATAAAAATCTGTCAATTAAGAATGCAATAATATGAAATTACCAGGGGCGTATTTAGAGAGAGGCCAATATGAAACAATTTTGGGGGATTATCCCACACATTTCCGGAAGTGTTTAATTTTTCAAAGATTTTGGTTAAAACGTGGCTTTCATTAAAAATGCGTCAACTTTTATTAGAAAAAATGCTTTAAAACAAATGCTTGAAAATCTGGAAGGGTTCTGACCCCTCCAGTGGTAAATGACGTGGCAGACGGAGGGATTAACATGATCACGATGGAATATGAAATGTGGACCAATTTCCCGCACATGACGTGCAAGACGGGTGGATTAACATGATCACGATGGAATAAAAAATGTAGACCAATTTCCCGCACATGGGTGGATGAGCACGATGGAATAAAAATTGCCGCCCCCAGATATTTCCCCCACCTTGTCAGCCTGCCACTTGTAAGACCGCCTGTTACTGAAAAAAAGTCGAAATACTAATGAAAAATCTTAAGTTGGGGTAAAAAAATGGAAATGCCGACCTCAGAAATTTTCCCTACCCATTTGGGTACTTCTTCAGATTAAGGGAATTTCCCTCCTGCGAATGTGGCGCCATCTAACGTTTGAATAAACAGTTCACCGATGACACGTTTTACGGAATGTTTGTTTTATTTGATAAATGTCACAGTGTGCCCGAAAGGATTTTGCGAACTAACAGATTATGTTCATCTTTTACATAACGTCTGCCCGTTAATTTTGTAAACATCACAGCGATTTTACTAGACAGCAAGAATTTCGTAGGTTTGGAAATCATTGCATTCTTCATTTACATAACACATTCCACAGCAGAATAAATACCAACCAACTACAAATTTTGATTTCTTGGCTTACATGAGCACGGCCTTCCAGCATTCTATTAATTTAGTTCCCTTTGTTTTACTAACTGAAATCAGGCATGAAAAAATTAAGCGACAAATATTCGTAATTACGTACATTCCTAACTAAAAGAAACTCGTTAAGAACTATCAAATAACGTTGAACTAAGTTATTCTAAAGCACTCGCCGTTTATTTATGTATTTACTTCTTCGAACACCGGGCACTTAAAACACGATACGAAAATGGCATTAGGAAGAAAACCACGTTTAATCATGACGAAACTGAGATGAAAGTAATCTCACCGCAGAATTAAAAAGTAAAGCACTACTACATTTCTTTCTGAATATTAAACAACTGCGATGCAACGAAAAACATTTTCCACAACAGACGAAAGCAAAATAGAAGTAGGTTGAGTTCTCGGAACACCGGCTCAGACAGAAAAAGATTCTAGATTAATTTTGTTAGTTGACCGGATGTCCTTATTTTTGGGGGACAGTCCTCAATTTCAGTGCTTTGTACTCAGTTCTGTAAAAAAGGATTGAGGGCGTCAAATGTCCTAAATTTCTTATATTTTACCCTCAATTTTTAAAGTTTCCCCAAAAAATTGAAATAGGGGGTAAAAAAAAATTCGGGATGCTCAGGGAAGTACGATCATCAGCGTCATAATACGTAGTATTCATGAGAGACATGCCAAAGCATCGAACAAAGTCATCTCAATAATTGTGGTGTTATGTTATTACCTTTCTGTTTTACCTGAATTTAACTAAAATATTTAGAGGATAGAAAGTAAATTTCGTCCTTTTTAGCTTCCACTTTCTTGCAATTAAATAAGTAATTGGTGCTAAATTTGTGGTAAACCTTCCTCATTCAGTCCCGAGCTAGTTTTGCAAAGCAACAATAGATGGCGACACGTTATCCCTGCATGGTTAGCTTTTCATTACGCTGTGAAAATGCCAAAAGAAGTGAATAATGTGATTTTTAGTGGCCCATCACCGCCAAGCTTTCCTCCATCTCATTACGAGGCTACCATGAACTGTGAGACTAGTTCTCTGCAATACTGATGCCAGTCGCAAACTGTCTCAGTGGCTGTGGTAACATCACTATGTGATGTTTCTTCAATCGCCTTATCCGTTGGCGAAACAATAAGTCAGAATGATGACACTATCAACAGGAATTGGAGCATAATGAAACCACATTCCAAGTGTACGGGCATAGTACTCAGCATTTCCTGAAGCGTGCTGCTCACCAGAAACCTAAACGATGAGATGCATCGACAGAGAGAGTCATGGAATAGTCCTCAGAACATCTTTTTGAGGTGGGAAATAAACCCTGTCGTTCACACTAGGAAATACAAGTTTCCTCATTCTTAAGAACTTCATCCAAAAACCTCTTCCAACTCCACATATTAAGAGAGGTTGCAAGAAACTCCCACAAAAAGCTAAAAAACTTACGAGTTAACGCCAAAAGACACACAACTGCTGGCCAAATTGGTTTCATTTGGTAGATTCCATTGGGAGTTCTACAACCTTTGTTCAGTACATTTTTCATTAAACTCTTCAAGTGAAGTTATTAGACTTGAAATATTTCTTCTCATAAAGGTATCCCGTTATTTCTGTCCGCTCAGTGTATAGAAATTTTTTGGTTTCAGATATGTTTCCTTGTATAGAATCACAATGAAAGTTCAGTACAAAACAGGGCGGCGGAAAGTGAAGTTCGTTGACCGGGCCCGAAATTTCGAATCGTGGTGAACCTCCTCCCTTCCCGGTTTTCGGAACAAACAGAATTAAAACAATGCCTAAGGAGATTTGTTAAGGATTAGGACCACCTGACCACTTACCTAGAGCAACTTTCTAAGGCACATACATCACAACAAAAAATCGCACATATGCCAAATAAAAATCTTGGCTAAACTTATTGAACTGGCCCCTGCCCGGGGGTTCCGCCGCCACTGGTACAAAAACAACACGTAGCATTGAATGCATGGATTGCTCCCTATGAGTAACATTTAAAATTTATCAGAACTAATATTCAACATGATAGTATTTTTATTTTATACTTATTTCACATGAAAATCATTTTTCAGATTCATCACATGTTTTCCCATGAAACTGGACATGGGAAAACAATTCGTAACATTCTTTGCTAATCTTCGACTTCGCCATAATGTGCCAAATGTTGTTTTCAATCATGTCCTCATTTTGAAAAGAAGTTGTCCTGAATTTTGCATTGAAATTAAATAAGTAACTGGTGCTAAATTTGCACCAATTACCTATCAATTGCGCATATAGATTGAGGACAACGTGTCCTTTTGTCCTCAATTTCGTTCTCAAAAATCTGGTGACCTCATTCTAAGTACACCTCCCCGGACAAACCAAAAAAAAAAAAAAAAAAAATACGAACGAAAAATTCATTCAACATTTCATCCAGAAAACAGTTTTTTACTGTTTTCAAAAAAGGAAAAAAAAATATACCCAATCAAGAAAAGGAATCGGAAGTCACGGTGCGAAAAGAGAAATTATACGAGAGTACAGAAATAAATTTTATGGTATTTTCATTGATTTAGAGAAGAATATTAAATTTGTTAATTTGTCCGAATTTCGCTTGTACACGGAAATTCGAGGATGTTAAAAAAAACGAGAAAAAAGAAAAGATAAGAACAGAGTATCATTTTTTAAAAATAGTCCCCGAGAGGAGTGATAAACAAATCTGTCGCAGTTTTCGAACGATTCCAAGAAAAAACGGTCAGTTAGTACTCGAAATCGAAAATTTGCAACAGATTATACCAAAAATGCAATGTGACTTTTTTTCAGTAATGCTGTATGACCATATTTGACTCTAAATGTAGTGTCGTAAAAAGCATTAGAAATTAGAACTGAAGACAGAATTCCTTCCTCTGACATACGAACAGTGTCTAGACCCACATGTGATTAGAGGTACGACCTGCGAAAAGACGCCGAAAAAGCGTCCCGTTTTTCTGTGTAAGTTACGACAGAAGTGACCGTATGGTGGCTCTAGTTACACGTACAAACTTCACAATTCATGCCCTCGCCGTATTGAGGTTTCTTTGGAATTTGCTGTTGAAACTTATCTTTCTGAAGTCAAAAATGTGGTACCAAGTGACGAGATATATCTAAAGACCTTGAAGTGATGCATATGTATTAGTTTCTTGAAATAAGATAGCGTCATCCTTTTAACTGCCTTTTATTGTATGAATTACGTGGGGAATATTTATTCTTGTTGGGATGCCCAGAAGTTTGTTCAATCAACTTTCCATATTTACAGATTGTCTGGTATCAATTTCGAAGTATGTATTAAGAAAATTGCGTAGAATTTAAAATAAATAGCTAAACTGACTATCAGTCGGTTTGTAGAATCGTACTCGTGAAAAAGAAATTAATAGAGATCGTAATAGGACGGTATGCTGTACGAACATAAACACAGTGTATTTAGATCTTAATGGACGATATGAAGGCATGAAATATGTAACTAGTAGAACAACAGGAGTACTTAACACATAAGAATGAAACGGTACGAATGATTTATGAGTGGATACAGGCGGATTCGTGCGAGATCTCGTATCCCAATTAAGCACAGACAGATTTCTGGTTTGGTTGGTTGGTTTATTGATTTTTATGGCGCAAGGGCCATGTTTGGCCAAAGAGCGCCAACAGATTTCTGGTGTACAGCGTTTGTTGTCGAAGGCTTCTGTTTGTGACAATGTCGGTCGATTTCTGCTTGTAGTTTGGATTTATATTACGCACTTTTCACTTCAGCAAGGTAAGTAGTACGTCTGACACTGTTGCGCTTGTGATTTTTAATCAAGTATCATTTAAATATTTCGAATTAAAATTGTATCGCGATTTCAAAACAGCTTGTATGTAGGTGGGTTTCCAGTATTTGCAAATGTTTGTCATTCTAAAATTTCATGTTTTCATACACATATTTTACAAAGTAGTGAGCATTTTAAGGTCATCAATTATTTTGTTATGACATGATTAAGTTATCAGTCATATACGTTTCACTTACGGAACCAAATTTTTTCTTCACCTGATTTAGTTAATTCCTTTTCTGTAAGCATTGGTATATTCTAAGACTAAGCATTTTTTCATGCATGATTGTCTTTGAATAATGTGTTGTGTTTTTTATATTATGCATTGTAAGTACTTGCTTCCTCTTACTTTTAGTGGGGACAAAAGAGTTGTGTACTAGAGTGTAAATCTAAGTATAATGCAGATTAAACTTGCACACCAGTATTTTTCCCCCCAAAGGATGAATATACATTTTAGCCCCAGGGCTACTGCTGTAATATATGTAAATCACTTCAGTGAGCAGTTTATCTGATGAGGCAGAAAAATTAACTTAAAAATAACATTTTTAACATAACAAGTTAAATTGACTACCTCAACACTAGTGAGGTACACTACATATCTTGTAGTGTGGGCTTCTATAGTTTATTTTTGCCATCCTGTGTCATACACACTGATAAACAGTGATGTACTTGCACTATCACATTCTTTGTACTTGAAGAATCAGATGCAACCCTAAACCATAAAGATGTGAGTAAAGTTAATAGCATATTTGAAAAAGAAAGTAGATCTTGAAAATCATGATAAGATTGTTAATCTGCTAATGGACAAAATATACGTTGCACCAGAGCTCGAAAATTGTATTGCCTAGGACATATTTTTTTCCCTACATGCCTGATCAGGAATGTACAAGATCTAGCTCTGTACTAGAGATGAGCGTTATTTCACTACCTGTGATTTGATCACAGTTACCGAAAAGTCACAGGTAGCGCCTGCTACTGAAAACCATGAGTAACAGTGATCGTCCAATAAACATTCCTCACTCTGTCATTGCTACCCATCATGCTCTTCATGATTTTTCACACCTCCGTCTTAACTGTTACCGAGTGAATTCTGCTCTTGTAGCTGTTACTCATTATCTGCTGTTGCAATTTGGCAGCTGCCTGCTATTCGTGATTTTTTCACAGCATTGTTTGTGAGCTCATCGTTCTCGCAGTGAGTGAGGTTCAATTTTTGAATTCGGAGAATATAGTGAATTGTGAACGTTACTTAAGTAAATCTTTAGTAGCTTCATCCATTTCAAGGCTGAAAAAAATGCTGCCTCGTTTCTTTCAAAGTTGTAACATACCATGTTAGATATAAAAGAACAGTGTATTTTTGATAATCTGAATTCAAAATTTAACTAACCGCAAAAAAACTTATAAAAGAATTACGCATAATTCAACTGAAAAAGCCGTAAAAACTACATCAAAATATCAGAATTAGCGCAGAATTAGGTATAAAAGTTTAAAACAAGTTTAAGACTTTGGGGCACAAATCTTTAGGGGCCATATAAAAATTGCAGTTTCTTGGAGCTGTGAGGGGAATTGAATTGAGAAAACGTTCCCAGTAAGACAAATGACAATTATAATTGAATTTAAAAAAAATTACAAAGCACAACATTCATGATTACATAACACATTTCTTAGATTTCAACGAAACAAAGCAATTACACCAGAGCTCATACTATGTTCGGAAAAGGACGACAAGGAGGGATTTTTTTGTAACGCTGCACTTTTACTTAGGTACTAAATATTTACATAACATTTCAAGTTATTAATATTTCTCTCTTACTTAATTAGGCACTAAATTACTATGCCTGATTCGTAAGACGTTTTGACAGTCTTTTTTCTACCGATGTCATATTCATAAAGTTTACGTATCAACTCAAGGTAATAATATTGCGCTTTTAGTTAAGCACTAAATATGATTTCACAGGGCCTAGGCCTTTTTAACAGTTTTTGTTCTATCGATGTCACATTCATAACAATTGCGTATCAAGTTAATAATATCCCGCCTTAAATTTTTCACTAAAAATGTTCTCATGGGCCCTAGGCCTAGGCTGTGGTCTTTTTAATAGTTTTTATTCAACTAATGTCATATTCACAACTATTATTTATCAAATGAAGTTAATAATATTCCGCCTTTACTTAGGCACGAAATATTCATTCATTACCCTAGGCCTAGGCCTTTTAAATAGTTTTTACTCACCCAATGTCATATTCGCAACATTTACGATTCAAATAAAGTTAGTAGCATTACGCTTTTACTTTGGCACTAAATGTTATTTCACAGGCCCGAGGTCTAGACCTTTTTAACAGCTTTTGTTCTATCGATCTCACATTCATACCAATTCTGTATCAACTCAAGTTGGGTGTAGGAGAGCTGGCCACAAACATTTTAAGGGGCCATATAAAAAATACGTTTTTGACCGCTTCATGCCCATGACCCCCCAGAAGTTGGTAATGTAAGTCATATAAAGTTTCCGTAATATCGTCTTTTCTTAATTGCGATAATTAATGTAATTATTTGTAACAAATGTTTGATCTGCATCTGAACAAAAGATTTCAGGGTTTTCAAAGTACAATTCTGCAAATTATCTGAGCGCATGTGCCTACTCAGCAAAACTGTCGGGAGGGGGGGGTACCAAAAGTGTAAAATATAAAAAAATTATCGTCCGATCGTGAGATTTTCAGCATTTACAAGCTACAACTTGACACATTATCTGAGCGCATGTGCCTACTCTGGAAACCTTGGGGGGGGGCAATAATACCAAGGGTGTAAGTGTAAAATATCAAGAATTTCTCGTCCAATCGGGAGATCTTCAGCATTTACAAACTACAACTCGACACATTATCTGAGGGCATGTGGCTACTGGGCAAACCTGTCGGAGTGGGGGGATGGGCTGTTAATACCAAAAGTGTAAAATATGAAGAATTTCTGATCCAATCGGGAGATTTTCAGCATTTATAAGCTACAACTCGGCAAAATTTCTGAGGGCAAGTGCCTATTCAGCAAACGGGGGGGTACCAAAAGTTTAAAATATGAAGAACTTCTGGTCTGATCGGGAGATTTTCAGCATTTACCAGCTACAACTCGACACATCTGAGCGCATGTGCCATATTATACACTTTTTATATCTCCCCCTCCCCCCACCCGACAGGTTTCCTGAGTAGGTACACTTACTTCAGATAGTTTGTTGAGTTGTAGCTGGTAAATGCTGAAAATCTCCCAATAATCAGACAAGGAATTCTTCATATTTTACACTTTTGGTATTAACCCCCCCCCCCCCCCCGACAGGTTTGCTGAGTAGGCACCAGTGGCGGCTTTTCAGGTGAAGTAGGTGAAGTGCCTCTTCACCTATTTCATTTGAAATAAGGTTTTATTTAATAATTTTGTATAATATATTCTTTTTTTGCCTTTATTGAGTGCCAAAGCACTCAAAATTTTGATTAGATATCAATTCACAATGCACGTTCAATACGGAAAACAAGCCCTTATACGCAAAACAGTTCAAGTGAACAGCTGAAATGAGAATGCTTAGAAGTCTGCAGTTTTCGTCTGAGTTGCCATGGTAACTATGACATCACCCTCCCCTATCTGCCGGGCAAGTGAAGTGTTTTAGCTTGAGACACCTAGGCTCTGCACCTGCAGTCGTGACCTTCCGAAGAGATCGCAGTGGAACGGGGCGGATTGCCAAGGGTTCTTTGCAATGCACTAGGGCTTTTTCCTTGCGGTGTTTTGGTACATACTTTCCGAAAGAGATTTGTTTTTTCGTGTTTTGTGAGTTTTTTAAAAACTTCATGAGTTACTTTAGTTTCGTGTACAGTTTAACTGATAGTGATAGTTTTAGTTTTCAGTATGTATCCTGTGAACGACATTGTCTGTAATTTATTGCAAACTCCATTCAATCGGTGGAAAGATGAAAATAAAATAGACGTTTTACTTCAAGGACGACCGACGGATTCACTGACAATTGTCGCCAAGAAAGAAATCAAGAAGAGCGGTAAATCTTACAATATTAATTTAAAAAATGGTTGGTTTACTGAATATAAATGGCTTTGTAGCCCTTCTGTATTACAAAAATTATTTTGTTGGCCCTGCTTATTTTTTAGTAATAAAATTCGGCGTGGAATAAAGACAATTTTCAGATTTCTTAAATATAAAATGGTCACTTCACAAACGTGGTGATTCTAGCGAACACCTGAAATGCGAATTAATGCTAAATAATTTTGAAAAGAATCGGAACACTATTGCCGATGCCCTGAGGGAGAATGCTAGGCTTTTGAAAATGCATTTCAACGAAAGCGTTCGTTTAAATAGACTTTTCCTGCAGACAATGATTGATGCAGTACTGTATTTGAGTAAGCAAGAACTAGCATTCCGTGGCCATGACGAAAGCATGGACTCAATAAATTGTAGAAATTCAAGGAATTGCTTTCACTGTTGATACCAAGAAGTACTATAAAAATTTAAAATCAGTACGAAATGATAAAAATGTCTTCACAGGTGACTCAAAAACTATTCAAAACGAATTAATTGAATGTATTTCTGAATATATAAACAATCACATCAAAAATGAAATAAATGAAGTCCAATGCTTTTCTATTCAAGTAGATGGGAAGACATAACCAGACTTCCGAGTGCTCTTTAATAATAAGATCTGTTGATTCGGAAGGTGTATTGGTTGAGCGATTTTTGGGTTTCCATGATGTGAGTGAAGATAGAACGTCAGAAGCTTTATACAAAATGCTAGACAAAATTTCGGAACAGTTTGATTATCAACACAAGTCAATAGGACAATGTTAGGATGGGGCAAGCGTAATGTCTGGACACTTGACTGGGCTCCAGAAAAAATCTAGCAGAAAGCTTCTCAAGCTGTTTTTGTTATTGCTTAGTACATCGTTTGAACCTTGTATTACAGCAGAGTTTTTCTAAAATTTCTAAGTGTCGAATATTTTTTGCAAGCCTCACTGTAATTCCTTTGTTTCTTCACCACTCAGCGAAGCGATGGCTTCGCTGAGTGGTGAAAAAGCAATACACTCACATCAACAACTGAAAGATGCATGCCAACCATAACAGAAACTTGATGGTCCTCCACTTCGAAATTAGTAAGTATAATAGTTGAAGATTGGGATAAATTGAAGGAAGTATTCGAATTTCTTACAAATAGTGACCAATCAGACAAAAAATCAATTTAACTTGCCCAAGGGTTTTTAAATGATATGAACACTTTTGAATTTACATTTTTGGCAATAGTATTTAATGAAATATTTGGCTTCACCGATCTATTATTCGAAATTTTACAGAAAAAAATCACTGGACATAAACTACTGTGTTACTCAAATTAAAAAAAAACTTATGGAATTCTGAGCCATAAAAAGAACAATGAGGTATTTGAAACACTGTTTGGAAAAGCTAGCAAAATCACAGAAGCAGATCTAAACGGGAATATACACAAGAAACAATTTTTCAAAATTATAAACAATTTTATTTTGAAATTTTGTACTACATTCTTATGGAAATGGATATAAGATTTCAAGACTGTGAGAAACTTAAACTTCAATTTGCCTGTCTTGCTGACACAACCAAATTCGACCAATTTAATTCATGCTTTCCCTCTCACGCTTTTGAAAATCTACAACTTGTTTACGGAAAAATATTTACGAAACACCAGCACCTTAAAAATGAACTGAGTCTTGTATATGCTGATGAAAAATTAAGGAATATATCGACTCATGAACTTCTTCGAGTGCTTCATAGAGATAAAGACATTTTTACAGAAGTTTATACATTGGTTTCCCTGATTTTAACATTGCATCTGCAAGTGTTTCAGTGGAAATAAGTTTTTCTTGCCTTAAAATAATACAAACCTACTCAAGAAACACTATTTCTCCAGATAAACTTGCTTCTTTGGCAAAGATTTCTATTCAGAAAGACATTTTCTTGATGTCACGAAGAAACAGCCATTTTATGACGACATAATTGACAAATTTCCAGCTTTAAAGGGAAGAAGAATTGATCTAATATATAAAAAAATAGGTAAGTTCTCATTAACTGATTTTCATTGAAGACAGTAGATATCTTTTCATATTGCTCTTGTAGCTCTTCACCTATTTTTCCTACCACGAGCCGCCACTGGTAGGCACATGCCCTCAGTTAATGTGTCGAGTTGTAGCTTGTAAATGCCAAAAATCTCCCGATTGGACGAGAAATTCTTTATATTTTACAATTTTGGTATCCCCCAACAGGGTTTCTGAGGCAGCAGATGCCCTCAGATAATTCGGGACGCTTTTCTCCTTCGTAGTATAAACAATATCCTGATATAGAGTAAAGCATTGTTAAAGATACTGCTTATTGCTTTCAGTTTATTTTCTTTTCCCTGAAGATCCAGACAGGGAGAAATTAGATTGTACTTGGAATGAAACAGGTGTAAGGCAATGACATAAAATGAAGAGTGTGGGTAAATATAAATTAGGAAAATTATCCCAGCATTTCTCTTTTAAAGCTCACAAAGCTGCACTAGTGGATTGTTGCCATTTTTCACAAAAATATAAACATGTTGATATTCTTTTAGACAAAAATAAAAGGGCTAGTGTAATTTTCAAGAAGAACATGATAGAGAATTTAATACTAAAGTTTTAAATATTTTATTTGATGTTACCAGAACATTGGCCAGGCAAGGCATTGCTCTTTGCAGAAATAAGTCAGATGAAAATGGAAATTTTTGTCCAGTCGTATACTTAATTTATCGTCATTGCTTGATAATGAAGAAATGGTTAGACAAAAAGAGACTAGACGAAACCCGTCGGAATCGACGGTTAGTTTTTTTTTTTTTTGTTTTTTTTTTAAAAGAATAAACTCATATGATGTGTTTATTTACACATTAGAAAAATCCTGCAGAATTGACAATCATCACCTTAGATTTCACTGTCTCTACTTTGCGTTCCAGTGTTCCACTCTCCAGTGACATCAAAGTCCTGCTTCAAATAAAGAATTTACAGAGTGAATTGGTTTTTAAATTGAGCTGCACTTCCATCAGAAAAAAATGTTAACTTTTCTATTTCTGGAAATTCAGCCTTTAATGTAGCTATAGCAGTTTTTAAGAAGGCCCACACAGCATTTTTGTCATGGTTGAGCTCATCATTTATTACCTCTACAGTATGCTTACTATATTTCATGCACAACTGGTAAATATACAGTAGTTATCTGCTGGTGCCTCCAGCGTCCACTCTGAATTTCATCTTTGGAGATAGTACTGTAATTTTCAGCAAAATCAATTTGGAGCAGACCTTCATTTGGTGACTGAACTGTTCTTACAAAAGAATGAATTTTATAATAATGTAACTCATTATGAAGCACAGTTCTTCAAACAGAATCATCAATCTCAACCACTTTTTGAAACCATCTATATCTTTCCATGTTACAAATGTGTCTATATGTATCTCTTCAACACACATGCAAACATCACTTTTACAGTCTGTGCAAAATCCAATCATGCAGTTCTCATTTTGAATGCTGCAGCACAAAACACTCAAAAGTTCTATTTCATTGATAAACTTTGGGGAATTGGAATTTTGCTGGCCAAGGATTATATTAAAAAATGTAAATTTGCATGATATTTGCAAGCACATAATTCCGTGGTGTTTAGGAAATTAATGGCACATATTCAGGACACAGGTCGTAAAACTTAGTTTTTTGAATTAAAATGTTCAAATTTTAATTTTTGAACTGTGTGAAAGCATCACTTATAGTCATCAGCATGTGTCTTTTTTGTATTAAATTGTGCCTCCCTGATAGTGAGTCCTTTATTGATTTCACATCTTTTTTGGTACCTGTCTGCTTACAATATTTCATTATGGCATAAAAATCTTTTTTCTTTTTTTTTTTTTTTTTTTTTTTTGCTGTCTGATATACAGCATGAAGTCTTTTCTTTTTCATTAAACAGAGTTGTGGCAATGTCAGGCAACACCTCAGTACCAAAGTGTGACACCTAAGTGAGACTCTCAATAATGTCATACACGTCACACCTCAGTTGAGGCCAAGAATTAATTTTTCTACATGACTTTTCTTTCAGACTGCTAACAGTCAAACTTCCACAAAGTTTTAAATTTCTACACAAAGGGTGTGTTAGTATAAACTATCTTTAAGGTCATTTCAGTGACAGGTGTGACAGTCAGCAGACTAAAAAAAAATGTTTTTAAATTTTGAATTATTTTTAAGTGTAAAATATGCTGTTACAAAGTGGTTTGGACTCAGCTACATCTAACAAATACAACAGCAAGTGTTTACATCTAACAAATACAACAGCAAGCATTTCCAGAACTGGTATTGGAATTGTCTAATTACTAAATGTAAATTCTACCTTTTGTTCTGGATGTTTAAGACTGAAATGCAAGGAGACAATTATTTATATAGCATTTTTTGTTGTGAATTCAAATTCTATGTAGTACTCATACCTTCAATTTGATGTATCATAAATAATAGTATGATACAATTTAATTTTTTTCCTGTTTGTCCACTTTTTCATGGAATGGCTGTAAAGAATTCTTCTTTTGAGGAGTATGTAATTGCTCTTTTGTTTAAAGTTTTACTACTATTGCATTTCTGTGTGTATGGATGTGTTGAATTATATGGAATCAGAAAAGGAATAAATGACTGTTTTCTATGTACTCTGTATTGTAGTTGGTCTCTTTGCTTGATAACTTTAACATCAAGGAAGAGCAAAGTATTATTCTCCTCATGTTCTATTGTCAACTTAATAGTTGGATAGATATTACCAAATTGCTGAGTTAATGATTCAAGTTCATAAATACTCATTCGTGACAAAATAAAAATATCATTCACATATCTACAGTAAACCAAAGGAGTTTCTTCTATTGCACAGATTATTTGTTCCTCAATATTGCTCATAATCACTTCTGCTAATAGATTTGACAAAGGGGAGCCCATTGGGCCTCCATAATTTTGTTTGTAATGTTTGTTCTCTTCAAATTTGTAAATATTGTTTTCATAAATGTATAATAAAACTGCTTTTAATTCTTGAAATTGTGTGTTATTAAGATTTTTGTCCTGTTTTAATTTTTTAATGATGATTTCAACTGCTTCCGGTACAGGGGAACTTGGATAAAGGGCCTTGACATCCATACTTGCCATAATCCTGCAGATCTTGTTTACATTTTTAATGAAAGAAGAAGAAGAGTTCCTAGCTTAGGTTGAGAGACCCGAACTTACAGCGCTCTGCGCCTTTTGGCAGGTGAAAGTGAAAATAAGAGAATAGGGAACAGAATGCCCTGATAGAAAAGCATGAAAGAAGAGTAAAGAAAAATTAGAGCAGAAGGAGTATACGGTTTTCCGTTAAGTACTGAAGTTGTAAGCTACCCTAAATACTTACCTGCAACAATTCGCTCCGAGCAATTAATCCCGCAGCCAGCGTCCGGTCGCAGGAATCGGGGAAAGGACAGGGAAAAGGGGAACCTGGGGAAAAAAAAAAAAAGAAAAGCACACACACAAGAAAAAATCCCACAGAGAAACACTAAGTTCTCTCACAAAACCATAAAATGATAGGCACCTGAAATCACAGAATTGTCGTTTGCTCAGTTCCCAGGTAGGAGTCGGCTATTTGCATTGCTTCTCAGAGGCCAATCAGAGAAAAGATTTTTTCCCATTGGCTGGTGGGGAGTTTGGTATTTTTAACAACTATGTTTCTTCACATGTGTAAGGAATACCAGCTTTTCTCATGTGTGAAGAATACCCTCTGTACACTAGTCCCAATTTTTATTATTATTATTTTTTTTTTTTTTTTGCTAGTGTAGCTATGAATTGGGTTCATTTTTAGAACTTTATTCAAAATAGCTTTTGGCCTTTTTTTTTTTTTTAATTTGGTTGACATTAAATGTCTGTAAATACTGTTTCACACGTTATGCAAGTTCAGCTATCGGGAGATTGCAAATGGACGTTAACATAGTATTGGCAATTGAAGTCAAGTATAATAATAATAAGTATCTGTACTTACAATATTCATAGTGGCTGTCGGGGCTTCATATGTGCGTCATCAAAGAATGTGAATTTTTTCAATTGTGAAGTTAAAATTCGTGATATTGTAAAATCTGCACCAGATAAAATTAAACAAGATGAATTTTTACAATGCAAAAAAATCCTTTAACATCAATGAAATAAGAAACTGAATTAAAACCTTGTTGGATTTTTTTAAAAAACGAACTATAATCCTGAAGAGGAAAACAATCTTGAACGCGAAGCACCCTGATACATAAGGAAAACTGAAGATGAATTATACTTTTGCCGAAACCTCAAAACCGAACAATCTTGAAAAAGAAAATAAAAAAAAAAAAAAAAAAAATACAAATCTCCCGAATGCAAAGCACCAAACTAGTTTCTGCTAACATTCGTAGCCATCATCAGTGGTAGGTGCACGGACATTAGGATTACCGCACTCACTCGCTCAGGTATGCAGCTTAACCCCAATGTATGTTCAGCCCTGTCGTGTAGATATTTGCGCATCATGATTTGGGTTCCACTGCACATATCAATGGTGTTGCCATCTGTAGTCAAACAAAAATACACTAGTAGCTTTTATGTAGAAATATTCACCTGTATTTTTAAGTAATATTTGATGTCACATGTTTTTTGTTAATGTTTTTCCTCTTGAAATGTTTTCTCTCCTAAATTCTTATTGACAATAGGCCTAATAGGTTCGTCAGTCTCCAACTATTAACTTAGAGAGAGCACTATTTAACTACATCAAACCATTCTACAATAGCCATGAAGCCAGTATTACTAATGCTACTGAAGTTATCAACAAGTTAAAAACAATTAAAACCTCCAATTTCACAATGGCCTGTTTAGATGTCATCTCTTTATATCCCAATACTCCAACCGATGTCGCTATTGACTTAATTAATTCCAGATTGGAAGATGAAAATCTTACTGATTAAGTCAGAAACAGTATTATATCTGCATTATTTTTTGTTGCAAATAATAATTATTTCACATTTAATGGGATAATTTATAAACAGCAATATGGCGCCCCTATGGGGTCCCCAATTTCAGGGCTACTGGCCGAAGTCGTTCTGCAAGATATTGAAAACTGTATATTAGATCATTCTAATATATACTTACCATATGTATATCTCCGATACGTAGATGATATTTTACTGTTTTGGCAGCACATCCAATCTTGAAATGGATAATTTCATTGCTAAATTTAACAATTGTTATCAATCTATACAGGTTAGTAAAGAAATTGAGATTAATGGCCAGTTAAACTTCTTGGATATATCTATACAAAAGGATAACGGAATTATAGAATATTCTGTATACCGGAAGCCATCATATGTACAGGCAATTATCCCAAGGGATTCTACACACCCTTGGAAATATAAGACTGCAGCGTTCCGCTTTTATATTAAAAGAGCCATGACACACTCATCCAATAAAGAATCGGAGATCAAAGAGCTAAAATGGATTGAAAAAACTGCAGAAGAATTTGGATATAGTAAAGGATTAGTCAAATCTTTATATAACAACATTACGGCCAGTATACATCGTTCCGATAATAAGATTAAAAAAGAAATACAGCAATATTATGGAAAATTTCCATACTTACCTCCTATTAGTACTATTTTAAAAAAGAATGTTACAACAACAATATTAGCATTGCAGAAACAGTTATTGACAATGGAAGCATACTTACTACTACTAATAATAGATCAATTCTAAATAAATCTGGCGTTTATGTCATTCCAACAGTTAAGGATGATAACCAAAAAGACAAAGTATATATCGGAAGTACGCGTAGAAGATTTTTGACTAGATTAAATGAACATATTACGAATTGGACAAGAAAAGATGAAAAAACTTCATTAATACAACATTGTATCAAAAATCATGTAACTCCTGATTGGACTAACACAAAAATTCTAACATCACATAGATCACATGCCCAGATTCTAACCTCCGAGGCTGTAGTCATTGAGAAAACCAAAAGATACAACTGTAATGTTAATAGTCCAGTAGAGCTTCAGTTTGCATGGAGGTACCTTATTGAACAGGAGAGAAAACATTTCAAGAGGAAAAACATTAACAAAAAACATGTGACATCAAATATTACTTAAAAATACAGGTGAATATTTCTACATAAAAGCTACTAGTGTATTTTTGTTTGACTACAGATGGCGACACCATTGATATGTGCAGTGGAACCCAAATCATGATGCGCAAATATCTACACGACAGGGCTGAACATACATTGGGGTTAAGCTGCATACCTGAGCGAGTGAGTGCGGTAATCCTAATGTCCGTGCACCTACCACTGATGATGGCTACGAATGTTAGCAGAAACTAGTTTGGTGCTTCGTATTCGGGAGATTTGTATTTTTTTTTTTTTTTTTTTTTCAAGATTGTTCGGTTTTGAGGTTTCGGCAAAAGTATAATTCATCTTCAGTTTTCATTATGTATCAGGGTGCTTCGCGTTCAAGATTTCCTCTTCAGGATTATAGTTCATTTTTTAAAAAATCCAACAAGGTTTTAATTCAGTTTCTCATTTCATCGATGTTAAAGGATTTTTTTGCACTGTAAAAATTCATCTTGTTTAATTTTATCTGGTGCAGATTTTACAATATCACGAATTTTACCTTCACAATTGAAAAAATTCACATTCTTTGATGACGCACATATGAAGCCCCGACAGCCACTATGAATATTGTAAGTACAGATACTTATTATTATTATACTTGACTTCAATTGCCAATACTATGTTAACGTCCATTTGCAATCTCCCGATAGCTGAACTTGCATAACGTGTGAAACAGTATTTACAGGCATTTAATGTCAACCAAATTAAAATATCGTAGCCACGTAAAAAGTATGTTCATCGCAAATTGGCGAAAATTGAACAACGATATATAGCTTTTGGCCGTTTAATCTGTCAGTATCATTGACAATATAATTAAGGGCCTCTCTGACCAGAGGATTAGGATGAATCTTCGCTTTTTTCATAGTACCTTTTAGCTAAGTCGTACATCATATAATGGATAGAATTAATATTTAACATGCTGCGGATAGCATGATTTGAAGTTCTTCCATCAAGTCCAACCAGGGATTTATTTTGAAATGAGGTAATATTATTTTTCTGCTGTTTGTTGCAGTTACCCCAGATAGGACAGCCATAAGTAATAACAAGGCTGATACAGGTTTTTCATAGCAAAGTTTTATTTTTCCTGCTAAGCCTTTTATTTTTTATTATTGGCTGGAGACTTCCTCTAATCTTAAGAGCTTTAGTCAGAGTTTCTTTTATTCTTTTTCCAGTTCAGGTTATGGTCCATAATAAGTCCTAAATATTTAACATCTTTTACCCAAGGTATTGTTTTTCCATACATTTCTATTTCAAAGTCTGGATTATATTTATATTTAATCCTAGAAAATAGAATTGCTTGGGTTTTTTCAGTGTTGATTTTAATTTTCCAATCTAAGAAATATTTCTCAAGTTGTTCCACATAATGTTGCAACACAAAAGTTGCTTGGTTTTTATTTTTGGAAGTATAAGCAAGTGCAGTGTCGTCAGCATAAAGAGCTGTAGTCAGATTCCTGTCATTGAAGTTGGGAAAGTCTGACGTAAAAATAGAGTACGGGCGCGAGTACACTGCCTTGCGGTACACCAGCTTAAATTTTTTTTTGACGATTTTTTCCCATTAATTTTTACACGGAATGTTCTGTTATTCAGGTATGATTTGATTATATGAATAACCCAGGGTGGGGAAATCATGTGCTATTAACTTATAGATAATTGCCTATATCAATAAACTCATAACTATTATAGGTTTTACAGTAAATTGTGTTTTCATAAATTTTTTTAGATGCATGTTGATCTCAAAGTTAATACCTAAAACAAGTCTTTTTTTTGTGCTTAATTATTGTAATACTATATTGTGATGTTTACAATCATAATATCAGTAGTCACAGTTTCTTGTTTTGTTTCTTTTTCTGTATTCGAAAATTACAAAAAGTAGTTCAGCCCAGGACTCCCCTGAACTTGATGAACAGGTAATAATTTGATGGCATGGCTATTTCTAGACTTGATGTATTATAAATTTCACTAAATTATAGGATTTACTTGGGAATAAAAGGATATTACTTACAGTCGAATTTTCAGGTAGCATCCCTACCCTTCCTCAAGACTACACTATAGTAGGTGTTGTCATTCGTGAGCTAAATCCCCTTAGATGAGTAGGTATCCAACCTTATGCTGGAATTTAGCTCATGAATGGCAACATCTACTATAGTGTAGTCTTTGAGAAAGCGTAGGTTTTTTTTATTGGAGGTTTAACGACCACTGTGAGCAACTCAATGAGCTATAAGCAGTCGCCCGTCCCTTTAGGGTCACTGGTTCCAGGGAAGGGAGAGAGCCAGTGCCATAAGACAAACACAGCATCCATGCCTCACCGGGATTCGAACCTGGACCCCTTTTGGACGAATGATCAGAGGCCATCGCTTAGACCACTGCGCCACCGGGGCGGCTTTTTGACATTAACTCTGCTGTAAGGCTCAAGTATGTACTATTAGAATGCTAGTTACTTTATTTCCTCTAAACTCTGCATTCTTCCGTATGGAGGTCTAGTCCACAACTCAGTAACACAATTCTTATGTTAATTATTAACTGCCAATTTAGTTTTGTGCCAGTGTGGCAATTCCCTCCACCAAATAATACACACACATGCAAGCTATAGATATACCTTCATAGAAATTTCCCCAACAGGGAGGTAATGAGTTGCTCAAATTTAGTCTTATATTTGTCCACAATTTATATGAATCCCCCCTCCATTCCTTACAAAAATCACCAGGTATTAACCACTTTACAAAATCTGATATTACGACTTATTACAAAGGGGTACCTACCCACTGAAATTTTTATCAGACAACTTTACGTGGGCTGTGTCCATATCTTCTCTTGGAAAATTATAAAGTTCATAATTTTGTAATCTGTGGCAGACAGTAGTATCTCAGTTACTATGGAATGGCTTAAAAAACATATGACTGAAATTTCAAAGTATTAAATACTATCGTAAAATTTTAAATGCTTCCAAAAAGAAAAAAAGAGGGAGAGGGCTCGCAATTATAGATTATGCTAACGAATACTTTGTTCGCTACCTGTCTATTCTATTTTGTTCTTGCCTGTCTATTTTGACCTTTAATTTTTTTATTTTAATTTCATTATAAAACAAGATAAGAAATTCTGCATGATTTCATATTTTCAATATATGAAAGAACTCTTACCTTTGAAATACTAGGTAGTAAATCCGAATGCCTTGTCTTATATTCAACACCCTTAGGACACATTTTGTCCACTAGTTGATTTAGCATTAGTGCTGGGTAAAGTATCACTACTTTTTGCTTGTTTTAATTTTTTTGAATTTGGAGAAAATAGTAAACTGTGTGTGAACGTTAGTTGGTAATTTTTTTGTTGCTTCATCCATTTCAAGGCTGAAAAATAAATGCTGTCTCATTTTTTTCAAAGTTGTAGCACCATGTTAGGTATAAAAGAAGTGTATTTTTGATAAACTGAATTCAAAATTTAACCTATAAATCGCATAAAAGAATTACACATAACCCAACTGAAAAAGCCATAAAAACTACAGCAAAATATCGGGGTTAACGCAGATTTTCGTATAAAAGTAAAACACATATAACCCAGGATCCGCTGTATTATGGCCAACCCACTGTTCCTTTAAGTGATTCTGCTATCAGTTACTTGACTCGTTTGTTAGTCGTTACTGGTGCACGGGTTCACGGAAGTGAAATAACAGGTCCTAAACTATGATTCCAATCACAGTTAAAAAATCCCTGTTACTTTTGAGTAGCAGTCACAGTTAGCGCTGTGATCCCCCAAGTAACAGTTAAGCTCATCTCTACTCTGTACATGTTAAAATTATTATTTTTTTAATTCTCAGTCAACTGTTGTGCTACTCAAATGTAACTGTTCTTAGTCAACTGTTGTACAAAAAATATTGCAGCATTGTGATGCTGCAATATTTTTGGCATATCTACTGCAGCATGAAAGTGCATCATTAAAAAAATGTAAGGTTTGCACATAAGCTACATAAATTTGGTACTGTAGGAATTTTTATTTAATAATATATTGCCTTTCTTATATGTATATATAAATGTGTGTGCAGTTTGTGAACAATATGTGTTTACATCAGTATAGTTTGGTTTGATGTAATTTAAAAGTAACTGAAATTGTAAGCCTAGTAATGTGTGCAAAAATGTGTAGATAAAAAAAAGAAAAATTATTATGTTTGCCATATTCTGTATATGTGTATGAAACTCCTGCAGTGCATGTGATTCCAAATACTATGCTTTTAACTTCAGTGTGGTTTTAATCTTTGTAAGAGCTGCTAAAAACTTTACTGACAATTTGTGAAAAAAATAGTGCTCAACTGAAGTATCATAAATGCTAGTTTTTTTGCATGCATAAAAAAAAAAAATCGCTGAAAAACTACAAACACCGAAAAATGGTTGGCTAAAAGATATTCAGTCTATTAGCTAATTGCAGAGCAAGAAAAACTTGGTCCATTTTATTAAAACAAAACAAAGAATTCAAATGCATTAGAATTACTTTTGCACCCAACTTATGTGTTATACACTGCCGAACAATTGCTAAGGACGGATGACAATAGCAACGATAGCAACCATAAAATGGAAGGCAGGAAAATGTGGAAATTAGCATAAGTGCGGGATACAGCAAGACGTGTTGTGCGCATGCAAATTTTGGATTGCCGAACTTGTTCGTGACGTCATAGCGCTGATAAGAGATATAAAGGATTTGACGCGTATTGACTGTTGTTGTTCAAACGCAAAGTTGAAAGGGAAAGAATCAATTGACGAACTTGCAATTTTCAGTATGTCTTCCCGACATCATCCCGACTGGAGCAATGTTAGAATAATTAATACTCCTAGTAAACCTGGTGATCTTTTAATTGCTGAAAGTGTGTATATAGAAGCCTCCGGTGAGCAATGTTGTAATGAACATGCCCCCTATGAGTTACATAACGTTTGGAAATCCCTTATTAAAAATGTAAATTATAAATTGTAATATAAACTTAAAATTGAATGTTCACCCTACACCATTTATTTCTATTATATATTTCCATGTTTTCTTCTTCAGACCATTGGGCCAACAGTATACGCAACATTTTTGACGCATGTAGATTACTATTGGCTAACTTACCATGCTTCCCACAATGCAATGATCTATATTATATATAGATTAAATGTGTATCTATTTTTACATCTGAAGAAGAGGCAGCCGCTGCCTCGAAAGTGCTCATGGTTTTAATTGTTTTTAATTGTATATATTTCTCTTCTTTTAATCATTAAATCGTGCTAAAGACGGAAATCTTTCATCGCTTCAGTGATCACCTAGATGATTTTACACGTGGCCGTATTATTGGCAAGATTGAAGAAGGGCGAAAAATAACAGATGTTGCCAGGGAGTTCGACGTCAGCCACAGTGTTGTTTCAAGGCTTTGGAAATCATTTCAAAGAAATGGAGAGTGTAGCAAACATCACGGGGGAGGTCGTGTTCGCAGTACGACACCTGCAGAAGATCGGTAGACAGTGCTATCAACAAAAAGACACCGGCGCAGCACAGCTAGTGAGGTAGCAAATCAGTTTATGGCTGCTACTGGCAAGCGGATCTCCCGAAAAACTGTCGCCAGACGTTTGCATGAAGGAGGACTATACGCCCGCCGTCCTGTTGTGTGCATCCCATTGTCCAGACGTCACCGTACCGCCCGTTTGCAATGGTGCCATCAACATCGCAATTGGACTGATAACGACTGGTCTGCTGTCCTCTTCTCAGATGAGAGTAGATACAGTCTATCGTCTGATTGTCGACCACAACTGATCTGGCGTTATAGTGGTACTGCATATTGTCCAGCAAACATACAGGAAAGGGACCGATATCCGACATGTAGTATCATGGTATGGGCTGGCATCATGATCAATGGCCGTACGTCCCTCTATGTGCTTCCAACTGGGACTATGACTGGCCAACGATACATTAATGATGTTCTGCTACCTCATGTTTACATGTTCCGTGGTGCTGTCGGTGATAGATTCATTTTCATGGGCGACAACGCAACATGTCATCGAACAGTCGCTGTCCAGGAGTGTCTTGAGAGCGAGGATATTCAACGCCTCATATGGCCAGCACGTTCTCCAGATCTGAATCCCATTGAAAATGTGTGGGATGCTTTGGGGAGGAGTCTTGCTGGTCGCCAATGCCCTCCAATAAACAAGGACACCCTCATCCGTGCACTGACAGAGGAATGGGATAAATTACCCCAACAGCTGCTTGATAATGTTGTGCAAGGCATGACACGACATGTGGAATCTTGCATCGCCCTCCATGGTGGCCATATCCCGTATTGACATCTTACGCCGGAACGCCTGTGGACGGTAATTGCATTTTTTTCACGTTTACGTATTCTGCACAAAATGGCCTGTTTGTCCCTTGAACATGTTCCAAAGCCTTCTGGATTTCAGAGCACAATAAATTGTCTTTCTTGTAATGTCCTGGCATTCTGACATTATTTTATTTCACTTGGCATCCAACCACACTTACTTTTTTATGCGCTATATACCCGTTTATGATCCGTCCTTAGCAATTGTCCAGCAGTATAGCATACTTAGTAATCCATATCATATTTCTATGGGAAATTTTCAGAGAATGAAAGAGATAAATAAGAAAGTTAGTTTAAAATGTTGCTATAACTTCTCCAGTTTTGCTTACTGCATATCAATTTATGCTACCATATGGTATAAATCTTAAAACATTAAAACCTTTTTTTTTTCTTAAGTTTCACCCGCAATGATTCAAATATTGCTTATGCACATGCATATTCCAATGTATAATAATACCTGTACAGTTATACGGACATATTAAAAATTGCTTGCAGGCATTCCATACAGAAGCCACATGCAGTTTGTAACCAAGCAATGTTTTAATCTTACATTGTTTGTATGTACCGCACACTTTTTTGACAATATTATCATATCTCCTCACATTAGTGAAGCTTTGTTCAATTAATACAGTGAGGCAAAAGTAAGCATTCCACTTAAAATGAGATTTTTTATTTTTCATAAATAAAGTAGTTAAGCTTAGTTCATTCATTGCAGGCTGCTATATGTCACAGGCTTCTGCAGAAGTCGTTGGAAAATTTTTATATCAAAAACCATTCCGCAGTTCTACAGGGACAAAAAAAATGAGATCTCTTCATTTATCAGCAACAGAACTTGGGAAAGAGTAGGGAGGGGGTTAGGTGGGTGAATACTTTTTTTTTTTTTTTTCTGCGTGTCTGAACCCTCTGGTATCATTGTTGTGTATCCATGTACCACCCCACACACACACACCTGTCTTCTCATTAGAACAGTTTGGAGGACAACCTTTCAAGATGATAAACACATGTACTTACAGTGGAGCGCATTGCAGCTAATGAAGAATGTCATGTGCTGAGAGGAGAACTACTGACTATTTGAATTAAATGTTTTGTAGTGGATTTATATAAAAATGTCTGCCACAAACATTTGTTTTAATGGTCCGAATTGCAGCAGTAAACAGATCTGAAGTTCAAGCAACAAATACTATGTGGGTGAATGGCACGTTGAGTGTGTGGTCTGGAGTATTGGATAATATGAGAGGACAGATGGGTGTAGGTGTGATTTTAAGTGAAAAGATGAACAACTTGATTCACTATAGTTGCGTAAGTGAGAGAATTCTCTGGATTCGTTTGAAAGTGAAACTTCAGAGAATTGTAATTGTTGTAGTGTATGCTCCTTGTGACTCGGAACCTTTTGATAAGAAGGAAGATTTCTGGAATGAGCTAAAAGCTGTTTTGAGCCAGTTTGGTGCTAAAGAAAAAGTTATAATAGCAGGGGATTTCAATGCTAGAGTAGGTGTGCAGAATGCAATTTCTGACAATGTTCTGGGTAAGTTTAATGATCCTTGTGTGAATGATAATGGTGAAAGATTAATTGAACTCTGCATTGAGAATCGTTTGTGTGTATCTAATACATTTTTCAACCACAAGTATATCCACACATATACTTGGAAAAATCGTACTCTTGGTCAAAAGAGTGTGATAGATTTTGTTGTCTACGATCAGCGTTTGAAACACTTAGTTGTTGACACCCGTGTGATGAGAGGTGCAGATGTTGGTTCTGATCATTACTTGGTAGTGTCAAGAGTGAAACTTAATGTTGGTTGGAGGAAAAGGAATAGGAAGAGACCCAGGATAGAAAGAATAAAGGTTGATAGGCTCCTTGAAGATCATCAGCAGTATTCTGACTTACTCAGAGAACGACTGAAGGATCTAAAGTCTGGTGAGAGGGATGTAGAAAACAAGTGGGAATGTTTTAAGAACTGTGTTGTCACTGCTGCTAAAGAGGTCTGTGGCACCACAATAGTGGGTAACAATAGAGGTGATGCTTGGTGGAATAGTGAGATTGAAGAGGCAGTAAAGAGAAAGAAGGAAGCCTATTTGGGGATGTTGCAAGGTAGTCTCTCTGTGGATGAATATCGCTGTAAGAAGCGTGAAGCTGCTAAGCTGGTTCGCCACAGTAAGGCAAAAGATAGGAAGGAGAAAGTGGAAAGGCAAGAACTGGCTGTTTGGAAAGATAGGAAGTCCTTTTGGAAGTACATGAGACTCAGGAAAAATAGGGGAAACAAAGTTGTAAGTTGTGTGAAGAATGAGATTGGGGAAATGTTATGGGAGCCCAATGAGTTAAGTGACAGATGGGGTGAATACTTCTGTGAGTTATTAGATCAGGAAAGCAAAGATGATTCTGAGACAGACGCAGATGATGTCACAATGAGGGATGAAAGCACAGGAGGGATCTCAAGAGAAGAAGTGTGTAAAGCTCTAAAATCTCTTCAAAATGGTAAGGCTCCGGGATTTGATGGCATAACTGCAGAAATGTTGAAATATGGTGGTGACTCTATAATTGACTGGTTAACTGAATTTTGCCAGTTGTGCTGGGAGTTAGGAATGGTCCCTCAGGATTGGAAGGATGCTATCATTGTTCCCTTGTATAAGGGAAAAGGTGATCAGACTGAATGCAAGAACTATCGTGGTATTAGCCTACTGAGTGTGCCAGGGAAAGTGTTTGGTAAGGTTGTTATTGAAAAAGTACGGGTTCTTACATCATTGAATGTGTGGGATGTTCAGAGTGGTTTTATGCCTGGTAAAGGCTGCACTAACCAGATTTTTGCATTACGCACGATGATTGAAAAGTATCTGGCTGTTGGGAAGAAAGTTTTTACTGCCTTCATAGATTTAGAGAAAGCTTATGACCGAATGAATAGGACACTTTTGTGGAAGGTATTGAATGAATATGGTGTTACTGGGAATCTACTTAATAGTGTAAAAGCCATGTATGCTGGTAGTAGAGCTTGTGTACGAGTGAATGGTGTTTTATCAAAATGGTTTTCCATTGGTGCAGGAGTTAGACAAGGTTATGTAATGTCACCATGGCTGTTTAATATATATTTATGGATGCATGCATGTGTGATGCCAAAATAGATAATAGTGGTTTATGTCTTGGTGATATCTGTGTGTGCAGATTGCTGTATGCTGATGACACTGTCCTGTTGGCAGAGAGCAAAAGTGAGTTGCAGAGTATGTTGACTCGGATGCACGAAGTTTGCATGAAATTCAAACTGAGTATAAATAAGGGAAAAACCAAAGTTATGGTGTTTGAGAGAGGAACAGGTAGCACTGAATGTAATGTAAGTATAAATGGCACTGTGATTGACCAGGTGAGTGAGTTTGTGTATTTAGGAAGCATGTTTGACAGAGAGAACAAGTTGGATGGTGAAATCAGTAGGCGAGTGAATTCTTCTTTGAAAGTCATAGCTGCTCTGGGAGGTTTTCACAGGAATGATGGGTTCTCTAGATAGTCCCGCATGGCTGTGTTTGAAAGTGTAATTGTTCCTACTCTGATGTATGGTAGTGAAACCTGGGTACTGCAGAAGAAACATAGGAGTCGTTTGTGTGTTGGAGAAATGCGTTACTTACGTGGGGTTTGTGGCAAGACACGATATGATTGTGTGAGAAATGAAGATGTATTGCAGTTGTGTGATGTGAAGCAGAATGTTGTTAGCAAGGTGGAGACCAATATGCTTCGGTGGTTTGGCCATGTTGAAAGAATGAGTGATGAAATGCTTACTGAGAAAATCTTTTCAGCCCATGTGGCAGGAAGAAAAGGCAGAGGAAGGCCAAGGAAGACATGGGTGGATCAGATTCAGGAGTGTCTGCATGAGAAAAAGATTATGAGTATGAAGTATAAAAGATCTTGTGTACAGCGTGTAATGGATATTAGTGAAGCACGAGTTGTATGTCAAAATCGTTGTAAATGGAGAAGTTTGATACGACAGCAATAAGTAAAAATATCTGGTAGTTTGTATTTCTTTTTGGAGCTAACCTCTGAATATCAGAGAACAACTTAGTGATATCTATGTATGTATGTAAACTTCTTTTTATTTTATTTTCTAATTAGATTTTTAATGAACGTAGGAAGTTTTACATTTGTGTGGGCATCAAGTTCTCAGAAAACTTCTTCACATTCTAATTTCCTCATTTATTCACATTTGTCTTGTGTAACTAGAGATGCAACTGAACTAAAATGTATCTTATGTAATAATTCAGATACATTTTTCCACAATCAGTGATATAATTAGAATGAAATGCAGCTTGCTTCCAGGCATTTCGATGACAAAAATGGGGGGAAAACTTTAATTCAGCTGAGGTGGAAATATAACAGCATAAAATTTATGAGTATATATGTTGTGTTAATTACTTAAGTGAAAAGTTCATTACTTAACTAATAGGATGAAATAGGCTTAAGCAGCAGCCAGCTCAAGCTTAAAATATCAACATTATTTTCGACAATCAGATTTTGATACTTGACATGTCACTTGTAGAACAATAAACCAAAGCAGACAGACTCAGTACCATGATCTGATTGAAGAAAACATTAACTATTTTCCCCATGCACCCTAGAATAATTTCTGTGATCATAAAAAATAGGTTAAATGAGAAAAATATGGCATCAGTAGCAAAAAAAAAATTTGGCAAAGTGCTAATTACAACAAATGTGATTGATTATACTTTATCAGAAGAAAATATCACCATACAGAAATTAAACTGTTAAAGACACTGAAGACAAAAAAATTCAGCAAGTGGTTATACTAAAGAACTACTATACTATAAAATCAAATCCTGGTCAACTATGTGCCAGTGGCATAATGTAATCAGGCATGGTACTAATGAGAAAAAATGATAATGACTAATATACTTTATCAGATGAAAAGTGAAAAACAGTTTGTTTGTTTTATTGGAGGTTTAACGACCACCGTGAGCAACTCAATGGGCTATAAGCAGTCGCCCGTCCCTAATTTAGGGTCACTGGTTCCAGGGAAGGGAGAGAGCCAGTGCCGTAAGACAAACACAACATCCATGCCTGACCGGGTTCGAACCCGGACCCCGTTCGGACGAATGATCAGAGGCCATCGCTTAGACCACTGCGCCACCGGGGCGGCTGAAAAACAGTTCACTGCACACATAATAGGTTAGTAAACAGAAAAAAAAAGACCCTTGTAACTATCATAAACAATGCTTATTATTATATATCATCATCATCATCATTGTCAACCATTATCAATCCACTGCTGGACGAAGGTCTCCCCAAGTTTCCTCCACAACGGTCTGTCTTGTGCCAGTCTCCTCCATGTCACCCCTGCATACTTTCGAATTTCATCCACCCATCTCCCATGTGGTCTTCTTCTGGGTCTTTTCCTGTCCCTCGGAATCCAATTTAAAATTTCGGCTGTCCATCGATGATCTGTCCTTCTGGCAATATGTCCAGCCCATTGCCATTTCAGGGATTTAACTCTGATCATGATGTCTTCCACTCTTGTCATTTTTCGGATCCACGAGTTCCTCTTCTTATCTCTCCTGGTTACACGAAGCATGCACCTCTCCATGCTTCTTTGAGTTGTCTGCAGCCTTTGTATATCTCTTTTAGTTAAGGTCCACGTCTCTGCACCATACGTAAGCACTGCAAGGATGCATTGATCAAACACTTTTCTTTTAAGACATAATGGCATATTGCTCTTGAAAATTATGCTGTTTCTTCCAAAAGCTCTCCAGGCAAGTTTTGTACGCCGATTAATTTCTTCATCAATGTGACCCTCACTTGATATCTGCTGTCCAAGATAAACGTATGTGTCTGTTATCTCCAGCTTTTCTCCATCAATCGATAAATCTTCATTTCTTGTAAAAGCATTGAACATCACTTTTGTCTTCTGAAAGTTCATTTTTAATCCCACTTCTTTACTCTTGTCAGCAAGTTCCTGGATCATACTCTGCAGCTCTGATGGGGTAGTTGCAAAAATGACTATGTCATCAGCAAAACCAAGGTGGGTTAGATAATCTCCATTAATCTTTATCCCTTTGTTTTCCCAGCTCAGCGACTGAAAAACACCCTCCAATGTGGCATTAAAGAGCTTCGGAGATATGGTGTCACCTTGTCTCACTCCCTTTCCAATTTTTATGTGTGTTGTATTTTCAAACAGCCGAATCTTTGCACTTGCATTTTCATAGATGTTATTAATAATATTAATGTATGCATCTTCAATACCGCAGGTTTTCAGAGCCATTGTAACTGCTGATGGTTTCACTGAATCAAAGGCTTTTTCATAATCGATAAAAGCCATGCATAATGGAAGTTCATATTCCCTCGCTCTTTCAATTAGTTCTCTCAGTACGTGGATATGATCTATTGTGCTGTAGCCACTCCTGAATCCAGCTTGTTCTCTCGGTTGAGCCATGTCCAGTGTTACCTTCAAGCGGTGTGAAAGAACTTTAGTGAAGATTTTATAAACTACTGATAGGAGGCTGATAGGTCTGTAGTTTCCGAGATCCTCAATGTCACCTTTCTTATGTAGCAGGATCATTGTAGCGGTGTTCCAATCCTCAGGAATCTTTCCTTCATTAAGGCATCGAGTGAAAATTTGGGCGAGTACTGTTTCAATTTCTCCACTTGCTTCTTGTATGATGTCTACAGTAATTCCATCTTCTCCTGGAGCTTTCCCCCACTTCATGTTCTTGATTGCATGTGCAACTTCTGCTGGAAGGACTGGAGGAACTCTGGTACTGGTATCTTTCATGTCTGGAGTGCATGTATCATCCCTTTCATATAATTTGGAGTAGAAATCTTTCACTCTTGTCAAAATTTCGCCTCTATTTCTTGTTACAGAACCATCTTCTTTTCTCAGTGCCATAATCTGTTTTCTTCCCTTACTGAGATGTCCCTTTGCTATCTTTACGCTTTGGTTGTTTTCAATTGCTTTCCTCACTAGTTCACAGTTGAATTTTCTTACGTCTTCAGTGATACTTTTTCTTACTGTCTTGCATAGCTCTATATATTCCACTTTGGAAGTCACATCTTCTTTAATTGTCCTCATCTCTCTTCTTTTTTCCATCAACATTTTCGTTTTTCCTGATAATTTGTTTACATGCAACTTGTTCTTAGACCCAGCTAATTTTGTTGCTGTTTCCATAAGAGCTTTGGTTACTTTTCTGTTAACTTCAGAGATGTCCACTTCTTCCGATGTTAGGCCTTCTAAAGCAGAGAACCTGTTCTTCAGTTCCAACTTGAAGGTATTATGGTGTTTTTTAAGGTTGGTTATGTCAATAGATTTTGTTTGTCTTATGAGCTTGCCACGTTCAAGTTTGGTGTTGAGGTGCATCTTACATCTCACCAATCTATGGTCACTACCTGTGTTGAACTTGTTTAGCACACTGCAGTCTTCTATGACGAATTTTTTGTTACACATAATAAAATCAATTTCACTTGTCGTCCCATTTGGATGTCTCCATGTCCATTTCCTGTGTGGCTTTTTCTTGAAGAAGGAGTTCAAGATGAAAAACCCTTCTGCCTCTGCAAACTCAACGAGAGTATTTCCACGCTGGTTTCTGTTGCCGTGACCGAATTTACCTACTGAAGTTTCATTCTGTTGCCGTTGCCCTATTTTTGCATTGAAATCTCCCGTAATTATTTTCAAGTGCTGCTTACCTTTATTATTTAGATGACAAATTTCTTCATAAAATTCTTCAATTTCTTCTTCAGGATGACTTGTGGTGGGTGCATAAGTTTGAATAATCTGAGCCTGGTATCTTTTCGAGAGTTGGATAACAAGTCAGGCATGGTACTAATGAGAAAAAATGATAATGACTAATATACTTTATCAGGAAGATGATGCACAAGCAAAAGTAAAGATTAATTAATAAAGCATGCGATGACGTGCACAGTGAAAGCAGAGCACAAAATTATTATATATATAAATAAATAAGTATATTGCTCTTTCCACGTTCCAGAAACACATAGCAACCGAAAAATTGTTTTCAGCCGCCACCGTGGAATCGAACCACGGATCTCTCGATATCTAGCCGAGCGTGTTAAGCTTTACACCACAGTGGCCAACAATCCACGGTGCTATGTGTATTTTTAAGTCAGCTTCTGACATCATAAATACGTAAGATGGGCTCAGCTCCTGAGATGTCTCCATCTGGTAGGCATTAATGCCACTGGCTATATATATTATAGCGGTTATTTCAAAATATACTTTATTGGCAAAAACATAAGGAATACAGGCGTACTACATATGGCAAAATAATACAAAACAATGAACGATACTGATGAAATATTACAAATGAATGTGATACGGCAGTCAACTAAGGATGACAAAATGTTAAAATCATTAATAAGGAACAATACATGCTTGAGGAAGATGATGCACAAGCAAAAGTAAAGATTAATTAATAAAGCATGCGATGACGTGCACAGTGAAAGCAGAGCACAAAACAACAGGTAAATATATTTACAAGAATATAGCTGTACAACGCAGTGTGCAAAAAGAAGGGAACATTTAAAACACAACAAAAGCATATACTACAATAAAGGTACAGAAGTTCCCACAATCGAGGAAACCACACGATATGTGACAAAAACATGATAAGTATTACAGAACATAGTGAAAACTTCAGCAAACTTCCCAAGTGAAACACAAGGATACACAAAATACAAATAGCAAGCCGTGCAGTATTGCATCGGTCCAAAAAAAACAAACAAAGACATGGGACGAGCAAGAAATACATGACGTCAAAGAATGTGAAAATGCAAGACAGTAATAAGGTATAAATTAAAAGATACAACACAATGCAGCAAGAAAGAACAAAGTCTCGCAGGGCGATACCTCTCGTATTTTTGGTGTAAAGCTTGACGCGCTCGTCTAGATATCGAGAGATCCGTGGTTCGATTCCACGGTGGCGGCTGAAAACAATTTTTCGGTTGCTATGTTTTTCTGGAACGTGGAAAGAGCGATGTACTTATTTATTTACTGACGCCAATATTTGGAGGATTTTCGATTATTATTATTTTGTAACACTAGAACAAAATATCTGTCAAAAAGGAATCAATGACAAAATACTCAGGTGAAGTGCTAATAACACATGGCACTAATTGTTTATAGTTCATCAGATTAAATTGACACTATACAACAGCTGTGCTATCAAACAGAATAAAATAAAAAACTTAATAATACAAATTGTCATGCTGCAGTCCAATTGTACTTCAACAAAATCCCAGATAAAAAGATGAGTATAAAAATATACATAGGCATGATACTGATTAATATTAATTGTACTTCATCTACCTAAAAAACAGCACAATTAAAAAACTAAGCTATTAAACAAAAATAAATGAAGGAAAAAACAACAACTTTGTGATCTCTTATACAAGTACTATGCAAATTGCTATGATACTACACTGATATAGTAGAAAAAAATCCTACCAAAAAGATTGATATTGGCAAGATCTACTGAGGTGAGGTAATAATTACCATTACTTGGGTATGTTGATATCACAGTTAGTACAAAATGGTTGTGACTCATTACACTTCAACCAATGAAAAACAACTCAATGCAAAAAGTAATGCATAAAAAGTTAAGGGGCAGTGTGGAGCTTTGTAACATTATGTTATACAAATGATACTGCTATAAAATTATCATGCTACAACAGAGCTATAGTATACTGTAACAAAATGATATTAGATGAGGTATTAATTGGAGTAACAATATGTTAGATGATACACAGCACAATGCAAAAAACTAAGCCATTGCTTTGTAACATTTGTGACGTACCTGCCAGCAGGACGCACACGACATAAAGGCAGATAGGAATCAGAATAATCGTCTGCGTAGCTCAGTTGGTAGAGCGACTTGTTCCGGAATAAGCGGCCTCGGGTTCGAATCCCGGCGTAGACCAAAAATGACGGAGAAATTTACTTCGTTATACATTATCTTATACGAATACTCCATTAATTATGTATTATGCTACATACAAGAAAATTATGGGCAAAAAGGTATCAATGACAGCATATGCACAGATGCAGTGCTAATTGTCACAAATGACACCAATTGGATGTACTTAATCAGATTAAAAATACCACCACTCAAAAACAAAGATACTAAACCTCATATTGTCATATATATATACACACTGAAGAGCAATTGAATTACAGATACCTATCTAGTAACGTGTCGCACCACCTTTCGCCCTGATGACGGCGGCGATTCGTCTCAGCATGGACTCTACAAGACACTGGAAGCGTTGGGAAGCCATACGGATCCACGACCCTTGTACAAGCTTCCACAGTTCACGAAGATTTGATGGAGGGGGGTCAGAGCCTCAAACATATCTCTCGATGGCATTGAGGTCAGGGGACCTAGCTGGCCAAGGAAGCGAGTTCACGTCGGTGGAGTGTTCATCCAACCATTCGGATACAATTTGGGAGCGATGGCACGGTGCATTGTCTTGTTGCAGGATGAGGTCCCCAGTGGGATGTTGAAGACACACAAACGGGAGCAAATAGTAGTCCAGGTAGTCCAGGATATCCCGGTAACGTTGAACTGTGAGGGACGATGTCACACGTACCAGGGGTCCCATTAATGTCCACATAAACAGTCCCCAGACGAGAATGCCACCCCCACCAGCTTGAAGAGTACCCTGCTGGCAAAAAGGATCCATCGCTTCATGTGGTTTGCGCCGTACTCGTATCCTGCCATCCGCATGTACCAACATGAATCTCAACTCATCAGTCCAGGCAACATTTTTCCACATGTCTAGGGCCCAGTGGCAATGTTCCTTCGCCCATGCTAATCTTTGCACTCTGTGATGTGCGGTCAGCAGCGGTACCCTCGTGGAACGATGGCTTCTGTACCCCATAGCGAGGAGATGGTTCTGGATGGTGTGGCTGCTTACACGTTTTTGTGCACCAGCGTTAAATTGCCGAGTGATTTCTTGCACTGTGGCCCGTCTATCCGCTGTTACAATGCGAGCTAGCCGACGATGACCCTGCTCATCCACACGCTGTGGTCCACGGCAGTTGGCCCTTGCAGGGGTGGTTTTATCAGATTCGATGTAATCACGGTGCACCCGTGAGGCAGTGGCTCGTGAAAATCCCAGTGCCTGCACGACTTCCGAGATGGAGTGACTCATTCGTCGGGTCCCGACAATTTGCCCACGATCAAGTGCGCTTAGATCCTTCGTCTTACTAATACTGCGTCCAACTCTTGCTGATTCCCATCGCATCACTCCTTATAATGTCGGATCGCTGCATACGTCATGTCGTTTCCGTTTACAGGGCCGCCCACAGCACCACATTTGCATAATACCAGCTGTCTCTAATTCAATTGCTCTTCATTGTATATACTATACAATTTGTTTTGCTACAACAAAACTATACTATGATACAACAAAATCTCAGCCAACCAGGTGAGGTTGAACAAATATACTCAGATATATACCTAATTGCAATATATGGCACTGACTGACTACATTTCATCAGACTAAAAACAGCACAATGCAAAAACTGAGCAATTAAACAAAAAGAAAGGTAGTTAAAAACAGCTATGCAACATAACTTAAATACAAATTATTATGCCACACAAATTAGTGTCAAAGACAAAGTATGCTGAGGTGAGATACTACTCATAGTTGCTATATATGGTACCATATAAAATCTAAGCCATTAAATGCAAAAGCTGGGAAAAATTGTAGAAAGTTTTTACAACTTGTTATGCTGAAAATGTATTGATATGACAAACCTTCCAAACACATCATAAAACTTTCAGATTGGAATTGAGAAACCAATTCTGCGTACTAGAAGGTCTAGCAACAGAAATAGACATCTCCAGAGTTAACAGAAACATTACCCTTATGAAAACAGTGACAAAAATAGGTGATACTAAGAACAAAAACCACATCTGGAAAATATCAAAACAAACAAAACTGCTGATGCAAAAAAGAAGGGAGATGGAGATATACAAAGAAAATGCAATTTCCAAAGTGGAATATGTAGATCTATGCAAGACTGCAAAAAATCATCACTGAAGACATAAGAAAATTCAATTGTGAACTAGTCAAAAAAGCAATTGAGAACAACCAAAGCCTGAAGAAAGCAAAAAGGCATCTTAATGCATAATGGGGGAAAAAAAACAGACCATGTCACACAGGAAATAAGATAGTACTGAAATAGAAGCTTTGATAACATGATAATGTTTATATTACTTATAACATCCATGGAAATGCTAGTGCAAAGGTTAGACTGTTTGGGGAAGCAGCACAAATAAAAATTACTACATAAAAATTAGAAAAGGAGTGAGACAAGGTGACACCATTTCTCCCAAACTTTTCAATAGCACATTGCAGACTGTCTTTCAGTCATTGAACTGGGAAAACAAGAAAATAAATATTAGCAGAGATTATTTAACTCACCTTTGTTTGTTGACAACATAGCTAATTTTTGCAAGTGCCCCCTTAGAGCTACAGAGTATGATTCGTGAACTTGCTGACAAGGTAAGGAAGTAGGAGTGAAAATTACCTCACAGAAAACAAAAATGATGCACAAAGCTTTCACAAATATTGAACAGTTAGCAGTTGATGAGGCAAATGTAGAAGCAACCAATGCCTACCTTTACCTTGGACAACATATATCAAGAGATGGCTACAGTGAAGAAGATATTAATGGGTGTATAAAACTTGGCTGGAGAGCATTGCAAGAAACAATACATTTTTAAAGAGCAATTCACCATTATGTTGTAAAAGAAAAGTTTTTAATCAATGCATCTTTCCTTTTCTTACCTATGGAACAGAGAAGTGGACTGTAATTACAAAAGACATACAGAGGCTGCATACAATTGAAAAAAGCATGGAGAGATGCATGTTTGGTGCAGCCAGGAAAGATAGGAAGAGGAACTTATGGATCAGAAAAATGGCAAGAGTGGATGACATCATTATCAAAGTAAAAACCCTGAAATGGAAATGGGTTGGACCTATTTCTAGAAGAACTGACCACTTTTGGAAAACTGACATTTTAGACGGGATACCAAAGAACAGAAAAAGACCATGTGGGAGATGAGTGGATGAAATTCGAAAGCACACCGGAGTGACGTGGACAGAGAGAAAGTTGTGGAATGAGACAAAATGAAACTTTTAAAAAATACCATCACTATATGTATTAGAACAGCCCTCAAGTACATCAGGAAAATAAAAGTCATAAAATTATAATAATGTCCTGTCACTTATTTTGGATCCATATAGGGTCATTCCATGTCAGTTTGTGCTTCCATTTGTATAGCCAAATAAATTTTGATGTTCATACTTCTTGACTTTACATCTATAATTTCATCCACCATGGGCCTTGAGGACTCTGAAAGCATGATGATATCAAGGCTTTCGCTATTTTATATTACATGGTGCACTGGGGGGGTGAACACCTTTGCCCTCCAGGCATTAATTTTTACAAAGTTCCCAACTTCGTCGTTTTTGCCTCATTTTCAAGCTGAAATGCACACATTTATGGGAGGAAATAAAAATGAAAAAACAAACAGAACAAAAGAGTGGGAAATAAAAACGGAAATAATAACAGAAAGGGATGAGAAATGCAATTGTCCGACTACTGTTATTGAAGCTTTATGCATCTTTTCTCAAGCTGAAATACAAATGTTCGTAGCCCTTTACAAGGTCACTATAAAAGTTTCGGCTTGTATGGAAGTAAAAGATATACTAGGCTTACAAAACAAAATATTTACAGGCTTACTTCTTGTAAAAAAAAAGTTAGTTAAATATGACAATTAACTGGAGTTACTACTTGAAAGAAGGCTGAATAAAAAAATGACCAAAACTTATAATATTTTAACAATACAAATAACTGTTCTTTGTGAATTCATCAAATGTGAGGGACAGCAATCTGAAATCTTACGTCCATTTTGTTTTGTTATTGAAGGATTAGTAAGCTTAAAATGCATCATTCCATCTCCAATAACTTGTAGAAAACATTTTGAACTTTTGCAGGTTTCGACAATTAATGACATTATGAAACTATTTGTAAAATTCAGGACAAACCTTAGCGACCAATTGTGTAGATCCAACACGTTTTTTTATCTCTTTGGGTCCGTCGGAAATTCTGGAAAAGGGACTTTATCCTGTTCATTTCTGTTTTTATTGTGACTATCTGAAACACATGTTCAAGTGCTAAAACAAAAATTACTAATTTATATTTTTAAGTTGCAGAGATATTCAGACTTAAAAACACACAACAACAATGCAAAATTCATCTAGGCCGCCGTGAGTTGTGCGGGTAATTAGAGACAGTGTTTCTTTCAGGACTTTTTGGTTTGGGGCCGGGGGGGCAAATGGAACCCTAGAGGGAGCAAGTTTTCCATTTGCTATATATATATATAATTTTAACTACTATATTTATATATGTATATATAAGGAATTACTATATATCTATCGCAGGGGCGCATTTTGAGAGGGCCTTGTCCCCCCCCCTGGAAATTGTGTCTTTTTTTGTTTTTTTTTTGGTTAAAATGCGACTTACATTAGAAAAAAATGCCTTAATTTAATAAAAATGTATCGACTTACATTGAAAAAAAAATGCTTTAATTTTTCTTCAATTTTTCATTAACTTTGATTTTGTTCTGGTGGATTCCCCAAAATTGACATGTCATAAACAACATCTCTGCATAGCCTGACAGTCAGCAGTATTTGTTCGGTTTGTGCCATGCGGGATATGCTTGCACCTCGGACTTCGGAATAAGTTCTCTGCCGTGGTAACGTTCTGGCTGAACCTATGTAGAAACTGCCTCCAGCTGTCTGTAATGTTCAAACAAAGGAGATACTGTACGTAGAGGATACAGTACAGTGCCTGATAGGAAAGTGACACTGAAGCGAAGTAGAAAGGGGGAGGAAGACGCCCTTATTTATTACCGGGGGCAGTACCCGTGGTCCGATGGCTTAACGTGCCCATCCGACGCACTGCGGATATTTAGTGGATCGAACCTGAGGTCCTTTCCGCGGCAGTCACGAACGTTGCCGACTAGGCCACCCGCGGCCCTCAAACAAAGTAGAATGAATCATATCCTTTTCTCTTCCTCATGTGACCAATGAATGGAAGCAAATGAAATAGAATAGCGGCGATTTTGACTTATGCGTTAATAGTTGGTTAATTACGTAGGAAAGGTGTAAAATGGAACGAAAATATAATAAAAGACGTAACAGGTACAAAGTTGAATGTCTGCAATGTACAAAGCAATTCGATATGGATTACAAGAAAAAGCATGAAGAACTTTGCCACGATAAGCAACCAGTGAAAGTAAAATGTGTTGGATCTCCTGCAAACCCTTTCGAAGCACCTACAAAAGGGAAAAACAGCATGAAGAGAGCATTTTAAAACCAACATTATCCGTGGATATACCGTCAGAAAATCAAGAGACTGCAATTTTCTCTCAAAACAACATTGAAATTTCTGACTCAAGGTAGTTAGAACGAGAGAAGGTAGACGTCCCAACCCACTCCGGCTTAGGGTTCCAGGAATCAGTGACGTCAGTGGAACCCTCTTGGAGCTGTTCTACGCTCTCTCTCCACAGCGCAGACGTCCACTCGGTGTAGTGAACTCATTTTCAGATCAGATAGTTATATTTCTTTGTTGAATCAACGGATGCCGCCCCGGTGGCGCAGTGGTCTAAGGCGTTGGTCTCTGATCATTCGTCCGTAAGGGGTCCGGGTTCGAATCCCGGTCAGGCATGGATGTTGTGTTTGTCTTACGGCACTGGCTCTCTCCCTTCCCTGGAACCAGTGACCCTAAATTAGGGACGGGCGACTGCTTATAGCCCATTGAGTTGCTCACGGTGGTCGTTAAACCTCCAATCAAAAAAAAAAAAAAAAAAAAAAAAAGAATCAACGGATAATTTTGCAGTCGTCCGTTATCAAGTGATTTCAAGCACAATCTGAAAATGCTATTGCTTGGATAAAAGCTTCCACTGCCAGCAAATGGCAACGTTAAAAACGACAAAGCAGGTCCGGCTGGAGCATAAAGAGCAATCGGGCGGTTGCCCAGGGCCCCGCACTTAAAGAGAAAAAAAAATCATTTTTTGTAGAATTTTTTATGTACTTTCATATATTCTTCATTATATACTTTCATATATTCAACAATTTTTGTGTATAAACCAAATACTTAAATTTAACAAAATAAAAAAATCAATCACTGCGACATGTATATGACAAAAAAATATTTTTATGAATTTATTTTAGAAGAATCCTTAAATATTTAATACACAAAAATATTCGCTACGCAAGTATCTTTTTATCACTTTGTGAGGAAGTTTTTATAAAAGTCACAATACAACCTCGACCTGGAAAGAAAATCGTGGACACTTTTTACTCTCTCTCTTTCGGAATTTTCAATCCATTTTATGGTCTCTTTCTTAAGCTTAAAGCCAATACGTATTTCTGTGAGATAATCATTGTCTTTAGGGCAGTTTTCGTGTGTATTCTTTAGGAACAGCATTTTTCACGTAACGATTTTATTAAAATATGAGATTTATTTTCTAGTGCCCGCAATGAAGTTTCGCCCCGTGCCCCGCAAAACCTCTATCCGGCCCTGCGACGAAGACAAAATAATAAGCGCCAATTATTTTTCAATTTAATGGAAACACAAGATGCGGCAGAAAATTCGAACGCCTGTGAGATGAACAATGTGTCTATAAATACTTGCAATTTTGCTAATCCTGAAGAAGAAGCCATACGCTATTTTGCTGGATGTTTAGCCTTTCTTCACCAAGATAAAGAATTGGAAACGTTTTCCTACTTAACGGGGAACCAAAATAAAGGCTGGATTGACACTTTATCAAAAGGAAGGCTAATTATATCAAACAACATTTGGATGCAAACTGTCAAACAGTTTGAATCAGTTTTTTTCGGAATTTCACTGAGCTAGCTAGCATATATAAATCCCAAGAGGCCATAAACAAACTTTAGTCGAAATTGAAATTAAGCTTTCCCGAAGTTGACGTATGTGTCATTAAAACATATGCGAGAGCAAGAACATTTTTCGTATTTAATATATTAACGACGTCAACCAACAAAACTTAATGAAGAAAAAAAAACAAGTACATGCATTGAATTCCAGGGAGTTAAAAAAAAGCAAACAATGGAGGGAAAGTTCCAAGTTTTAGTAATCGGTAAGTTTTGTTTTAATTCTGTAATTCCTATTTTCAAAAATCCTGCCTATGCATTCTTAAAAGTTTCGAATTTGAAATAAGAATCATGCATTACACCATTCTTTACCACTACGAAAGAAGACTACTGAGGACCAACTACGTCACAGGCCTCCGCGAGGGGGGACCACCCGCTGTTTGTTTACAATCTTTGACCTACCTCTCTCATTCTAACTACCTAGTTTCTGACTGACATAAAATCAAATGTGATGAATAAGAACGTAGCGGAAGATGCTGGTATCAAGAGTAAAGAACCTGAAAATGAGCCACTGTTTTCGAGCTCTACTGTAGACTAGACAAATTGTATAGGTCAGTTTCAAATTTTTCTAAATTGTTACGATGACTGTAAGGAAACAATTGCAAAATGTCAAGACAGGGAAATATTTAACCCTGATTTAATTTTAGTTTAAATTTTGGAAGTTACAGGAATTATTCATAAGCAGTGTGGCAAAATATTAACTTCTTCTAAAGATGCAATATCAAATTGATCGAAAAACGCAGGAACAGTTGATAGTTTAAACAACTACAGCAACGTGGAACATGATCCTGGTATTAAAAAATTTAAAACAGATGCTGAGAGAAAATATTTAATTTTTATTGGACCTCGTCAACCTAACTTAACTAATTTCCCTTCAAACCCTTCTATCCCTGCTGCCAAGCAAAGTCGTTTTTCTCCTTCATGATATAAACAATATCCCATTTAGAATATAGCATTGTTAAAGATGCTGCTTATTTGCTTTGCTTGTTTTCTTTTCCCTGAAAGTCCAGACAGAGAGAAATCAGATTCTACTTGGAATGAAATGGGTGTAAGGCAATGGCACAAAATGAAGAGTGTCGATAAAGATGAATTGGGAAAATTGTCCCAGCATTTCTCTTCTAAAGCTCACAAAACGGCATGCCCCACATGAAATTAAGTCAATCTAATTTAATTGGAAGAATTCGGTAATTTTCATCTATCCCCCCCCCCCGTACAATATAAACACTTTATCTACGCCCCTGAGCGTAAGCATCTAAAATAACGAGACGCTTCAGTTTGCCATTTGGTTAGGTCTTTCTTCTAATCATATGTGAGTCTAGACAGTGTTCGGCATATTCAATTGAATTCAACAATCGAAAGGTTGCAGTCGAGTTATTCATTCCAAATAATCTTCAGAATCATTTCTAGTTTTAGAATTCATCGTTAGATGGCGCAATATGCTCAGAGCGGCTTTCTTATAACAAATCGAGATATTCTTCGAAATAATGATTGGAAATTGGAATGATTTTTTAATTTTACAATTTACCAGTATATTTCCTCTCCTTACCCTAAATAAGGAATCCAAGCTGTAAATAAAAGACGAACACGCCAAAATTATTTTGAATTAGAAACAACCTGAGGTTAGTAGATCCTCCAGTCATAGGTAATTCGAGTGATTCTGTCCTGCAAACAAGAGATCATTCGAGCAGGGCCGGATTAAGGGGATTAAGGTGGGAGTCTAGCTGGTCTACAGCCCAGGGCAAGTGTCGGCAACATATGGCTCTTTTGATACTTGAAGGAATGGAAAAATTTGCCAAGTTTCAGCTTCTACTTCGACGTAATCATACTTCAACGAAAAATCCCATTTACTCTCCAACGTGAGAGCAGGAATCTAAAAATATTAAACCCTTGAGAATGACCGGAAACCTTATTTTATGGAAATTAATGGCAACATTGGCCGCCACCGGGAGTCGAACCCAGGGAAGACCCTGGGTTCGACTCCCGGTGGCGGCCAATGAGAATTTTTCCGTGACTCACTTATAAACGTGGAAAGAGCGAAGATCTTTGTTTGATGTTCCTGGTCCACGTTAAATGTCTGTATTAATTATTCATTCGCCTTCTAATTATTTCTTCAGTTGGTGCTTACCATCTTTGGTGCACACCCCCAACATTGTGCGGGTCTCCAAGAAGTAACCTGCCAAATTGGCTTGGCAGTTAGCGTGTGTGAGTCTGGAGGAATTCGAGGCCGCTGTGGTGTAGCGGAAGCATATCCGGCGTGTAACTGGAAGATCCTGGGTTCGACCATCACCCCGTAATAGCTTTACAGGCCCGCGCACCGAATACCGGAAACTGGGTGACGTAGGGGAGAGTAGTCTGGTCATCCGTGGTGGGTGGACGAGCATGCATGAGCTTGCTCACTCTGTGTAAGCATTTTATTGCAAACTTTTTTATTTTAAAATTTAATTGCCATGCACAGGCAATTAGATTTTTATTTACCTGCCCAGGTGAATGATTTACATGACCTGAGCATCTCGGGCATGGTATTTTTAAGCCCTGGATATTGTTATTTTTAAGAGAAAAAAAAAGTACCTGGATCGGCATGAATCCACATATTGTGGAAACTATGTTCTAAACAAACAAAGTTTTTAAAATACAAGTAGAAATATATACTTGCTTTTTTTTTTTTTTGGAAAACATTTGCTTAAAATGATTGATCAACTTTTTATTCATTTATCTAGACTTATCTGTTTCCAGACTTCCTGCACTGTGTCTTCACAAGCTACAGCTATAATAATAACTGGAACTAATATATCTCATATTATCCGATAACTACTGGAAAGTGTGCTTCCAAACGTGGAGGTGGGTGTCAATCTTTGTATGGGGTTAAACTTCTCCAATCCTTCATAGAATTTATTTTGAAACCAAAATCATAAAAAAGGGAAAAAAACAATCTTTTTCAATAGCTTTAGTAATGACAAAACATTTGTGCAAAATTTTATACCATTGCTTTTTATAGTTTCTGAGAAAATGGTACATTAAGTTAGTCAATTTATAATGAGACATGTACATATTTTAAAATACATCCTATAGTACCAAAACAATCGCTTAGATTTATTCAGTACAATAACTGCATGTGCATTTGTCAGGTTCTCAAAAAATATAATAATTATCTGGAAAAATACTTTAAGAAATTATTGGAACAAATTTCAGATTTTCTTAGAAATGTGTCTTTGAAATTCTTCAAGGAACAGCTAACGGACACATAATTAAATTGTGTTTGTGATACACAAACTACACAACCATAATTATTTGTACATTGGCAGTTTTCCTGAATACTTCTTGAAAATCAAATTTCGGGAAATTTCTGCCAATAAGTTACTTGTATTTTTCCAGATAAAAAGAAATGCTTATATTGTGGATCCAAATAGTTTTGCTTAATGCTACTAATATACTTAATACAGATGTGTTGAACTTTGACGAGGTAACTTTTTTGAAATAGTGCTCTGGAAGACAAAAATTATAAACTTTATATTTGCTTATCAAAATGAAGTTGTCCAAATGCGTAACTAGATGGTACTATAATTAGGAAAACTTGTTATGTCATTAAAATGTCATTATTGTGCGTTTAATAATGTAGCAATTGCATAATTTTTTTGAAATCTTAATTTATTTGATGCAATCAGTGGATCAAGCAGCAATTCACTGTATGTATGTTAAAAAGGGTTTTATTGAGCCTTTGGTAATAATTAAAAAACACAGAAAAAGTTTTTCTTGACCTTTTTTTGTTTATTAGTGATCACGGATTGCACATAAATTGCTCGTTACTGTCTGATGTGAAAATACATTTTCACTAAAGGAATTATTTCATTACTAAAAATTTCATAGTCATAAGTTTGCAATGAATGAAAAATCTGATTCCTTAAATTAGTCAAGTGACATCTTTTGAAACGACGGCGATACTTCGTAATGGACCCTCAAATTAATCTTTCAAGTACAAGAGCGATTTGTTCACAAGTACAGGAATCATTCGGCTAAGTATAAAGACACTATAACTTCAAGCGAAACTACGACAACACTTTATAATTTTAATTATAGGAATGGTTTATCACTTCCAGTAAAATGGCATTCTTTTTCTTCTGTATTTTAAAAGATTATAAAACAAACGTGTTAACTCTGCAGTTATTTAAAAACTAACACATAAGTTCTTATTTAAATGCAGTGAAACTCTAAAAGAACGCACGACCTGGTTAGTTGGTGTACGTCAAGACGCGTTCGTTTCGCACATCGCCGTAATGCTCTCTCTCCGGGACTACGGACTACTCTAGTGACGTCACAAACCGGTGCGCGGGCCTGCTAAGCTATTAGGGGATGATGGTTCGACTCCCGATGGCGGCCAATGAGAATTTTTCCGTGACTGACTTATAAACGTGGAAAGAGCTAAGATCTTTGTTTGATAATTATATTAAAAATCAATCATTTTTGTTTGAGTAATGTTCAGACTTGTTAATACTTGTAGATGGCGCGACCTGTACACTGATGGCGTCAGTAGACAAACAAATGTTGGATTGCTTAATTATGGTTATGTTTTAGCAAAATATTAAGTATCCCATATCCCATGCTATAACTTAAAGTTAGTTTTATCAATGTGTACATTTTCATCCTTGGGAATACATTGATCACGAAGAAAATATGTAAAGAAGTTTTACCATTGGAAACATAGGGCGCAGATGTTAGGTGGAACCACCTTAAAACCAAAATTACTGCACTTTGTCGCGCGTAACACAAATGTGGACGTTGTAGCTAAAACGATTGCCCTAGTTTTATGTCAAGACAAAGTACTCCAAAAACTTTCGCCAAATTTATTCACATCATGCGAATTGTTTTCTTTTGAGAACTAAAGCCAATCGCTTTGAAATGCCTTACGATCACACACGCAAAACACGCAACTCACGTATGACAGGTCTTACGCCCTTTACTGATTTATAAGAAAATTCAGAACATAGAAAATATATAAGTAATAATTAAGAATTGTGGCACAAAATAAAAAAAAAGGAAAACTATTTAAATTATTTACTCTTGAATATTTAAAACACACTAAACATAAGGCCATAATGTTTGTACAGAGGAAATACTTGACTTACAAAAAAGAAAAAAGGAAAAAAGACTTAATTCTCTGTCTCTTCATCCCCGTGAAGAACGCTTTTTAGTTCATCACATTCTGAAGGACATCTACTACGTATTTAGGTGTTAAACATCTGTCCATCCTTATCGGTACAAAAGTATCATTCACTGAACTGATATTTCTTTCATATTCTCTTGTTAATAAAAGCACATCAAACAAAAAAACAGTCACCTCTGTCAGAACTAACATAATAACGTGTGACGGCGCCTCTTGCCTTGATAACAGCATGAATCCGGTGTGGTAGAGACTCCACGAGCTTGTGGATGTACTGAACATCGATTTGCAGCCACTCACGCGTCAACTGGCCCCGAAGTTCCGCCAGAGTACGTGGGTGTCTATTCCAGCGTTTCGCCGCCCCGGTGGCGCGGTGGTCTAAGGCGATGGCCTCTGATCATTCGTCCGAAAGGGGTCCGGGTTCGAATCCCGTGAGGCATGGATGTTGTGTTTGTCTTACGGCACTGGCTCTCCCCTTCCCTGAAACCAGTGACCCTAAATTAGGGACGGGTGACTGCTTATAGCCCATTGAGTTGCTCACGGTAGACGTTAAACCTCCAATAAAAAAAAATAATAATAATTCCAGCGTTTCACCTTCTGTTCCGAATGATCCCACAGATTTTCAATACGATTTAAATGTGGAAATCTGGCGGGCCATCGAGGTGAGACAGTGCTGCTGATTGTTCGTCGTGCCACTCAGACACAGTTTTAGCCTTGTGCACACAGCAGTTGTCGTCTTGGAAGACAAGAGTGGCAATGTGATGCTGCTCCTGGAGATGTAGGGCAAAGAGCAACACTTTTTCATTCAGAATGCGGAGGTACGCATGCTCGCTCAAATTCATCGTCACTGCAACGAGAGGGCCCATTTCGTGGTACGAAAGACGTCCCCAAAACATCACAGAACCCTCTTCAGCTTGAACAACACCTTCGACACAATCAGGATTAAAGGCTTCATTGGGCCTGCGATGCACTCGTTGCCTCCCATCATTGGAGTACACACAAAAACGAGTTCAATCCTATCTCGTTTCCAATCCTCTACAGCAATGTTTTGTTGCCTCTGAGCCCATTGACAACGTGCGACTTTGTGTGTGACTTGCTGTTAAAAGAGTGGTACTGGTACTCTGCTCCAGATGTCCGTCGCATGCAGTTCTCTTCACAATGTCCTTTCGGAAATTGGTTGGAGTGGACTTTCATTGACTGTTTGGAGCAATTGTTGCCTGGTTTGAAACCGATTTACAGTTACTAGGCGTGAAACTTGACGGCGGCCCCTGTTAGTGAGAATCGTTTACCGGCCACAGTTACGTCGCCGATTTTCAGTTGACTGCGAACTACACCACTTGTTTGTAGACTCGCTGGACAGTACGCTTCGACACACCAAAAAATTGCGCGACTTCGATCTCTCTCTCTCAGTGGCGTATCTTGGTCTTGAACCTAAGATACGCTACTGAGAGAGAGAGAGAGAGAGAGAGAGAGGTCGGGTCTTGGACCCAAGATACGCCACTGAGAGAGAGAGAGAGAGAGGTCGGGTCTTGGACCCAAGATACGCCACTGAGAGAGAGAGAGAGAGAGAGAGATCATTCGATCACACGTAAAGTATTTCGAGAACCTGTCGAGTAGTTCTTGAGAAGAGAAAATTCACAACTTTGCATTTCAAATCTTTATTTGTTCTACAAAACTTCAGATTACATCATTTAGAAGAAGTTGTATGTATCATAATTTCTATTCACTTATTCTGTTAATTTATTACGTCAGAAGAAATAGTTTGAAGACTCACTGGAAAGGTGACTTAACTTTAAGTTTTGGGACTGGAGGCAAGAGTTGGATTTTGACCCAATGCCTTTTAAAAGACAGGAAAGTTAAAACATGTAGCCTTAGTAGCAAACTGCTGAGTTTTGTGGAAAAACTTGTACATACAAGGTGCTGAAAAAAATCATAGACAAAAGGAATTAAATATAAGAATTTTTTTATCAAATCCCTTTGAAGACGCCAAGGAGCTATTACTCTGTTACAGCCCGCAGGGCCGGATTAAGGCTTTAGTGGGCTCAAGACATTTAAGTGGGCCTCAAGGCTAAGACATCTGAGTGGGCCCTCAACGAATTATGACGGGAAATTATTACGAAATCCATTAAAACACGGAACTGTAGCAATATGCTTGTGATAATTAATACGTGCTGCATCTTTCAAACTAGTAAATGATCTGCCGAGTTTTCAGAAGTCACTGTATTTTCCATTTTTCTCATGAGAATATGAGTTAAAAACTTAAGATTCTTAGATTTAGTCTTGAATTTTTTAATGGTTTACCAGTGTATCCTTTTCTTGGTGCATCCTTTTTGTTATGCGATGTGATGCCCCAAAGTTCTTCGACCATTAACGGTTCCAAGTGCAAATCGGGAGCTGTGGGTGGATTGTAGTGAAAAAAATAAAACTGTCCCACCGACTGCGCTAAAGTGACATGAGCCCTTTAACCCTTTGTAAGTCATTGCCTTGAAATCTGTTAATCTACCAACCTCTGCTTCCGGCCAAGTGGAAATCATACGAGACAAAAGTAAAACTATTTCACAAACCTGTCCCTCTCTCTCTCTCTTGCTTTCTCTCTACCTATCTATCTATTATTTGCCTACGCATGTCTTCTGGGCCCTTGGTCATGGTGGGCCCCAAGGCTATATCCCCTGTACCCCCCTTAATCCGGCCCTGACAGCCCGTCAAATCACGTAGAACATACCTATACACCGGATGTTATAATGTAAATATCCCTATTCTTGGGACTCTAGAAAAGCGAGAAATAGAAATATTGTGACGAAACTTGGTAAGTAACTACTTCTCGAGGACAGGAAAACGATTTAGGGGGGAGTTCAAAATTGTGCAGCTAGGGGAACAACGACGCTGCGGACGCAAGAAAAGAACAGACACGAGCGTGAATATACTGTTTATTGACGGCACAAACGTTTTAGGACAAAATCTGCTCAATATGCTGGCCATCACAAGACATATCTGTGATGCACAGCAGACGTAACACTACCGAAATCCAAGGAATTTCATGTCGTTCACGTGGAAAGTTTCGAATGTAAATGTTCAGTCCCACATTCGGCAACGAACCCGTAATTTCTCGAGGGTTTCCACAGTCCTGACCAGCTCGCTGATCTGAACTTACTCCTTGCGATTTTTGCCTTTGAGGATACCTGAAAAACATAGTTTATCGGGACGGAATACGCTCTTTCTCAGATCTGAAAACGAGTAACAGACGTGAAGTGGCCAACATCGACAGCGACATTCTGCAAGCAGGCGTGTCACATGCCGTTCTTCATTTGCAGCATGTCATGATGGCCAACATATTGAGCAGAATTTGTCATGAAACGCTTGCGCTTTCAAACAGTAAATTCACGTACGTGTCTGTTCTTTTCTTGCGTCATCAGCGCCACTGTTCTCCTAGAGGCACAATTTTGAATTTTTTTCCCGCTCTAAATCGGTTTCCTGTGCTCTCAGTAAGTTTCATAGATGTCCCAAAATTTCCCACCGTCATTTGGCCAGTATTGTCTTCACTGTTGATGAAGACAATACTGGCCAAATATTGTCTTCATCAACAGTGAAGACAATAATTAGGGAGCTGCATTGTCTTGTTGCAGGATGAGGTCCCCAGTGGGATGTTGAAGACACACAAACGGGAGCAAATGGTCGTCCAGGATATCCCGGCAACGTTGACCTGTGAGTGACGATGTCACACGTACCAGGGGGTCCCATTACAGTCCCCAGACGAGAATGCCACCCCACCAGCTTGAAGAGTACCCTGCTGGCAAGAAGAATCCATCGCTACATGTGGTTTGCGCCGTACTCGTATCCTGCCATCTGCATGTACCAACGTGAATCTCGACTCATCAGTCCAGGCAACATTTTTCCACATGTCTAGGGTCCAGTGGCGATGTTCCTGCGCCCATGCTAATCTTTGCACTCTGTGATGTGCGGTTAGCAGCGGTACCCTCGTGGGACGATGGCTTCTGTACCCCATAGCGAGGAGATGGTTCTGGATGGCGTGGCTGCTTACACGTTTTTGGGCACCAGCGTTAAATTGCCGAGTGATTTCTTTTACTGTGGCCCGTCTATCCGCTGTTACAATGCGAGCTAGCTGACGATGACTCCGCTCATGCACACGCTGTTGCCCACGGCAGTTGGCCCTTGCAGGGATGGTTTTACTGGATTCGATGTACTCACGGTGCACCCGTGACACAATGGCTCGTGAAAATCCCAGTGCCTGCACGACTTCCGAGATGGAGTGGCCCATTCGTCGGGCCCGACAATTTGCTCACGATCAAATGCGCTTAGATCCTTCGTCTTACCCGTAATGCGTCCGACTCTTACTGATTCCCGTCGCATCACTCCTTATATTGTCGGATCGCTGCATACGTCATGTCGTTTGCGTTTACAGGGCCGCCCACAGCGCCACATTTGCATAACGCCAGCTGTCTCTAATTCAATTGCTCTTCAGTTTATATTTCTTTTTTTAACTGTTAGATTTGAAAATCTCTTTCTCTCTGATACCGTCCTTCTCCTCCGAGAAACTTTTGTGCACCATTTGTTAATTTTCGTAGCATACTTTTAGTTGCTGGTGGAAGTAAGTAGCTGTCTCTATTTAGAGATGCTTTATCGATTGTAGAAATCCGGTTCATTTTTTTCTAACCGGTTCCATTGACTTTAAATAACTTTGATAAATTTTAATCGTGTCGGAAAGGATTCAGTTTTTTTTTCTTTCTTTTTGTGGTTGGAGATTTAACGACCACCGTGAGCAACTCAATGCAGTCGCCCGTCCTAACTTAGGGTCTTTGGCTCCAGGAAAGGGAGAGAGCCAGTGCCATAAGACCACTGACCCACCCAGGAGTGGGCTTTGGGGCTTAAGCCCCTCCCAAAGCCCATTAAGAACAACGTACATCAACTCTTTTATTTATCTATCTGATGCATACATACACTATGCATCATCATCATCGTAATTGTCAACCATTATCAATCCACTGCTGGACGAAGGTCTCTCCAAGCCTCTTCCACAACGGTCTGTCTTGTGCCAGTATCCTCCCGCATACTTTCGAATTTCATCCACCCATCTTCCATGTGTTCTTCTTCTGGGTTCGGCTGTCCATCGATGATCTGTCCTTCTGGCAGTATGTCCAGCCCATTGCCATTTCTGGGATTTTACTCTGATCATGATGTCTTCCACTCTTGTCATTTTTCGGATCCACGAGTTCTCTTCTTATCTCTCCTGGTTACACCAAACATGCACCTCTCCATGCTGCTTTGAGTTGTCTGCAGCCTTTGTATGTTTCTTTTAGTTAAGGTCCATGTCCCTGCACCATATGTAAGCACTGGAAGGATGCATTGATCAAACACTTTCTTTTAAGAGATAATGGCATATTGCTCTTGAAAATTATACTGTTTCTTCCAAAAGCTCTCCAGGCAAGTTTTATACGCCGATTAGTTTCTTCATCAGTGTGACCCTCACTTGATATCTGCTGTCCAAGATAAACGTACGCATCTGTTATCTCCAGCTTTTCTCCATCAATCGATAAATCTTCATTTCTTGTAAAAGCATTGAACATCACTTTTGTCTTCTGAAAGTTCATTTTTAATCCCACTTCTTTACTCTTGTCAGCAAGTTCCTGGATCATACTCTGCAGGTCTGATGGGGTAGTTGCAAAAATGACTACGTCATCAGCAAAACGAAGGAAAGTTATATAATCTCCATTAATCTTTATCTCTTTGTTTTCCCAGTTCACTGATTGAAAGACATTTTCCAATGTAGCATTAAAGAGCTTGGGAGATATGGTGTCACCTTGTCTCACTGCCTTTCCAATTTTTATGTGTGCTGTATTCTCAAACAGCCGAATCTTTGCACTTGCATTTTCATAGATGTTATTAATAATATTAATGTATGCATCTTCATCACCGCAGGATTTCAAAGCCATTGTAACTGCTGATGATTTCACTGAATCAAATGCCTTTTCATAACACTGATCTGCAATTTTTCAACTTTTTTCTGTTGTTTTCAAATGAATAGGTGAATCAGAATGGATTTTTTGCGCGGATTCCGAAAATGACCTTCAAAATTCCGTATCACGTCAGGTTTTTTCACAAATGACGGAAATGTGAAAATTAAAAAAGAACATTATTTTTTAATGACATTGCTATATGGCAACGTTTGTAACGTGTGAAAATGTTCTCTGGAGGGGCGGAATGATTTTTTAAGGAATAGATAAACATAAATACATATTCAAAAGCAAACATACCTAACATTCGCCACTGGGCTCCCCTTCAAACTTCCTCTTTTTGGATTGTCTTCGGTGTTCGTCTGTACAGTCTCTGTTCAACATCCAACAATAGTCGGCCATCATATATACAGTCCACTTTCCTTGGTATCTCTTTTCCATCACTTTAATATCCTGATGGAAGCGCTCGCCATGTTCTTCCGAAAAATCACCAAGATTGTTAGGAAAGTAATTTAGATGAGCATGAAGAAAGTGAACTTTGACGCTCATGTTGCAACCAAGCAGTTCATAGGATTCCAGCATGTCCTCGACTAAAGTGGTGTAATTTGAAGCCTTCGTGTTCCCCAAAAAGTTGTGTACCACATTTCTGAATGCAGTCCATGCTCGCAATTCGCACTCACTCATGGTTTCCTCGAATATGTTGTCTGCCATTAATTTTCGTATTTGAGGGCCTATGAAAATGCCAGCTTTAATTTTTTCAGACGTGATTGATGGAAACTTACCACCAAGATACTGAAAGCATTTACTGTCCCTGCTTAAAGCTGTCACGAATTGCTTCATTAAGCCAAGTTTGTTGTGTAAAGGTGGCAACATTATTTTCGAGGGATCAACCAGTGGAAGTGAAACAATGTTTTTTTCGCCAGGTGTGAATGTACTTCTGACTGGCCACTGCTGCCGAACCCAATGCTCCGTCCTTGCTCTAAAGTCCCATTCACACAAAAAGCAAGGAAATTTGGTGTAGCCTGCTTGTTGGCCAAGCAATATTCCAATCACCTTGAAATCCCCGCACAAAGACCATTCATGAAACTTGTACTGCACACTTTCCAGCAGTAATTTAAGGTTCTCGTATGTCTCTTTCAAAGTCACAGAATGTGCTACTGGAATGGATGGATAGATGTTAGTATTGTGTAATAAAACACCTTTTAAACTGGATTTGCTGGCATCTATGAACAACCTCCACTGTCCTGAATTGTAATTAATGTTGAAGTATTTCATGACTGCCGGAATGTCTCGACAATATACCAAACCGCCTTCCTCAGCAAAAAACGGAACTAATTCTGCTTCTCGGTGTCTGTACCAGGAGAATCACGTATTAGGACATAGTAAATTCTTTTCCTGAAATCGTGATCCTAAAAGCTCTGCTGCGTCTTTAGGCAAATTCAGATCACGAACCAAATCATTCAGTTCATGCTGGGTAAATGGCACTGGGGTTTCATCCTCCATGCTGTCCGGTTGGTACATCTCATCACTTGTATCACCGTCTGAATAGGTGTCTGTTGGGGGCCTGATATTGGACGGGGATGGCACAGAGATGGATTCACTAATGGGCACTGGTCTTATGGCAGATGGGATATTGGGATACACAATGTTACGCTTACTGGTTCTGGTATGGCCCACGATATTCGCTGTGCAGAAGTAGCAGTCGTCACTGTGATTTTTTGGCTCACGTCACACCATGGGTACAACGAACGGCATTGATGCCCTTTTTCCACTTTTCTAGTTCCTCAACCCCTCCACACATGCACGGCACACATTGTGAGGAGACCAAGCTTTGTCCTGATCTGCTAGTTTAATGCCGAAGTATTGAAAATAAGCATTTTTCACGAAAGGCGTAATATTTTGCCTCTGTTTTTTTCCTGTCGTATAACAACCACATATGTAGCAAAATATGTCTGGATGATTTACACAACCACGTGAAGCCATTGCACACGCCACAAAGAAACAACCGAACGGGACCAGTCCCTTCTTTGCACTAACTAGTGTAACACGATCTGCCCCGAATGGCGCCACATGTGACCAATAGAAAGAAGCGAGCAGTGGCGTGAGGTATGAGTCATACTGCCGTGCCAAGAAAACATTCGCTCATGTTCCACCTTTGTGAGTGGCGCAAATCGTGACGTTATACAGATAAAACAGTTGCATTTCCATTATCAGCTATATATTTATGTTTATCTATTCCTTAAACAACCATTCCGCCCCTCCAGAGAACATTTTCACACGTTACAAACGTTGCCATATAACAATGTCATTAAAAAATAACGGTTTTTTTAATTTTCACATTTCCGTCATTTGTGAAAAAACTTGACGTGATACGGAATTTTGAAGGTCATTTTCGGAATCTGCGCAAGAAATCCATTCAGATACACGTATTCATTTCAAACAACAAAACCTTGCATATTAGTGTAATCGATAAGAGCCATGCACAATGGAAGTTCATATTCCCTCGCTCTTTCAATTAGTTCTCTCAGTACGTGGATATGATCTATAGTGCTGTAGCCACTCCTGAATCCAGCTTGTTCTCTCGGTTGAGCCATGTCCAGTGTTACCTTCAAGCGGTGTGAAAGAACTTTAGTGAAGATTTTATAAACCACTGATAGGTCTGTAGTTCCTGAGATCCTCAATGTCACCTTTTTTATGTAGCAAGATCATTGTAGCGTTGTTCCAATCCTCAGGAATCTTCCTTTCATTAAGGCATCGAGTGAAAATTTGGGCGAGTACTGTTTCGATTTCTCCACTTGCTTCTTGTATGATGTCTACGGTAATTCCATCTTCTCCTGGAGCTTTTCCCCGCTTCATGTTCTTGATTGCATGTGCAACTTCTGCTGGGAAGACTGGAAGAAATCTGGTACTGGTACCTTTCATGATGTCTGGAGTACATGTATCATCCCTTTCATAAAATTTGGAGTAGAAATCTTTCACTCTTGTCAAAATTTCGCCACTATTTCTTGTTACAGAACCATCTTCTTTTCTCAGTGCCATAATCTGTTTTCTTCCCTTACTGATATGTCCCTTTGCTATCTTTAGGCTTTAGTTGTTTTCAATTGCTTTCCTTACCAGTTCACAGTTGAATTTCCTTACGTCTTCAGTGATACTTTTTCGTACTGTCTTGCATAGCTCTATATATTCCACTTTGGAAGTCACATGACCGGCCGTTTGTCAGAGGCTGGTTGAGTGAGTACTGAGCTATTGATTGCGAATCAAATCGACTGCTGTTCCGAGAGACTCTGCTAGCAGAGCGAGGGGAGTGAATTGCTCCCCTCAGAAATTTTTTTTTTTTAATTCGATCCCTGAATATACAATAGGGTTTCGAGGCAGTGGGTTTGGACTTAGTTAAAACTGCCCTTGTCAGGGCAAAGTCCAAACCACGGTCATAGCAAGGTGCGCAATTCTGACATACGAGCGGGTACGTCGTCGCCGTGCTGGTCCCACTGATCTACGGATCAGTCCAAATCCCGCACTCAACCAGGGTCAGGTGCAGGTTACAGCGGAAGAACCCCAGGGTACCGCTGAGCACCTGACTTTCGAACGTAGTAAGTCTGACCGACCAGGGACACAGGTCCCAGGACTTACACTCGGTTAGCAACCCGAGTAGAGAGATGGCAGAGGACGCGGGGGCTTCAACCCCCGGTCCAAGTGAGCCCGTTGAGGCAGACTGCGGCTTAGAAATTCCGTCGGAATTCGCAAGCGCAGTCAACTCCTTCTTTCAAGAGTTGGAGAGGATTCTAGAGAATCCTTCAAACAAGGTTCTGGTTAACACCAGAACCAAGATAAGAAAAGTAGCGAACTCGCTACAAGCAGCTTGCACCAAGCAAGTGATAGAGATGAGTCTCATCCAAGGGAGACTCCAGGAAAGAAGTGAGCACGCTAGCGCGGCTCCAAAAACATATGCCGAAGCGGCTCGAGCGAAGCCCGGCAAGGGGAATACGGCCCCTAAGCAAAAAACGGCTAAGAAGGAGGTAGCCAAGAAGGTGGTAACCAAGAGGGTCGAGAAGAGGCACGTGCTTCTCGTTTACCCCGCAACAGACAAGGGTTCTCCCTCGTCAGAGGACGTTAAGGCGGTTCTGCAAACACAGATTTGCCCCGCCAAACTCCAGATTGGGGTAAAGGGAGTTAGAAAAGTCAATGGGGGAGGAGTAATGGTTGAATGCTCCTCCGCCAAGGAAATAGAGAAGTTGGATTCGGAGCTAAAGAGCAACGAGGTGACCAAGGAGAACCTTCGGTCAAGGTTGCCAGCTAAAAGGAATCCGAAGTTTATCGTCTACGGGATAGACGGAAACCTGTCAAGGCAACAGGTCGAGCAATGTCTCGCAGAACAGAACCCAGAGCTGGAGGAGAGCAGCCTCCAGCTCAAGTTCTCGTTGAAGGTGAAGGGTGGGAAACGCCACTGGGTAGCAGAGGCGGACCCACTGACCTTCAAAAAAGTGATGAAGCGAGGCAAGCTCGGAGTGGGATGGACCGTCCACTCAGTAAGGGAATATCTGAGGGAGGTCCGTTGCTACAGGTGTAACGGTTTCGGGCACTTTAGGTCAAGGTGCACCGAAGAGCAGGATAGGTGTGCCCGGTGTGGGGAAACCGGGCACAAGCGCCAGGAGTGCAGCAATAGCCCGGTCTGCACTAACTGCTTGGCAAACAATAAGAGATTCAGGCGTCGAGTGGATGTAGGCCACTCGAGTCTAGACAAGGAATGCCCAAGCCTTGTCAGAGAACTGGCTCTGCTAAAAGAGCGCACTCATTATGGATAATAAACCAAAGAGAGGCGTTAAGGTGCTTCAAATCAATCTGCACCATGCACGGGCAGCAACAGCACAGGCCCTGGTGACAGCCACTGAGCAAAAAGCTCATATTCTGCTACTGCAGGAACCATTCGAACAGGGGGAAGAGTGGTGGGCTTCCCTAACTCCTACCGGATCTACCACCCTAGGGTGGCAAAGCCCAGGGCGGCCACGGTCGTGAAGGACCCGTCCGTAGCGGTTCTCGAGATAAAATGCTCCGAGAACGTGGTCGCCCTGGGGGTGGAATGTGGTGTCGAGAAATTTTTAATGGTGAACGTATACAGTTCTCCAGCAGGCGATCTGAGAGAAACGCTGAATGAGCTAATGGCTCTATTAGGGGAATTCCCCAGTCATGAGATTTTAATAGCAGGCGACTTCAACGCGAAGAGTCCTCTCTGGGGCAATCAAGACGAGAACGAACGCGGCCAGCTACTAGTGGACTTTGCCAACGCGGCAGACCTGAGTTTCTTGAACGATCCAGAGAGCACCCCGACCTTCCAAGGGGCGAGGGGCTCCTCTTGGATCGACGTGACTCTCGCCAGAGTCTCTAAGCGCAGCCTTGTCCAGGATTGGCAAGTACTGGACGACGAAAGCTGCAGTGACCACCTAGCACTATCTTTCGTTTTGGGATCGGAAAAGCCCATCCGACCCAAGCGCAAAAGGTTCTTAATGAAGAATCTAGACTGGTGGGCTTTTAAAGCCAAGTTAACTACCCTGTTGGGGGTAGGAGGGCAGAAGGGGCAGCAGAAGTGTCGGACCTCAACTCCCTCTTTGAAGAACTTACCAGTCAAATAACAACGCTATGCGAGAGTAGTAGGGGAAATAAAAGGGGAGCCAAGGACCCCCACCCCTGGTGGTCGGAGAAACTAAAAGCTCTAAGGGCGAGAGCTAGGCGGAGTAGGAAAGCTCTGCAAAGAGCAAAAGCTACACCGCAAGACAGGGAGTGCACAGAAGTGCATAAAAAGGCTCGTTCAGCATACAGGAGAGAACTGAATCTCTCGAAAATCTCTTACTGGAGAAAACTGTGTGAGTTTCAAACTCCGGCTGACCCTTTCGGGATCCCCTATAAGATCTCGAGGGGATCCATCACCGAACCGCTAAAACTGGCAGCGGTCGAAAGGGCAGACGGTAGCCTATCAAAGACTCTTGATAGTACCGTAGAGAGTCTCTTGGATTACCACTTCCAAGGAGACGAGGGAGAAGGGGACTCCCCACAACAAAAAGAAATAAGGGAAGAATGTCGGATCCCGCCGGACACTGGTGAGGACCCCCCTTCACGAGAGACGAAGTGGAGAATGCCCTCTCCAGTCTAAATACGGGCAAAGCACCAGGCAAGGATGGTTTTGACCTCAGCATAGTCAGAGAAATCTACTATGCAAATCCCGGGTATTTTGTGGCGCTCCTCAACGAATGCCTCGGGAGGGGAATCTTCCCAGACTTGTGGAAAACAGCGGTGCTAGTTCTTTTCAACAAGACCGGAAAGAACAAAAATGATCCCGCAGCCTATAGGCCCATCTGTCTTCTCTCGGCGTGGAGCAAAGTGCTGGACAAGCTCATAACGAACAGAGCGCTTGGCTTTCTCATGGAGCAGGGAAAGCTAAACAGGAACCAATTCGGTTTCCTTCCGGGGCGTTGCGCAACGCAGGCAATTCGCAGCCTCCGAGAGAAGGCAGAGAGGAACAAAGCGGAGGGGCTCCATACCTGCTTCATCTCACTAGACGTGAGGGGGGCATTCAACAGTGTCTGGTGGCCAATGGTTTTAACCAGACTTAAAGAACTTGGCTGTCCAAGGAACCTGTTCAAACTGATCAGCAGCTACCTGTCTGATAGAAGAGTCGAGTTCGAAGCGGGGAATGGGCAATCCTCGCGTTCGTACCACAGAGGGTGTCCGCAAGGATCCAACTCCGGGCCGCTCTGGTGGAACATAGTTGCAGATGCAGCATTGAATCTAGACCTGGGGCCCGCAGTGGAGATACAAGCCTATGCGGACGATTTCGTTCTCGTGGTCTCCGCCTCAGGGAGACACGTGATCGAAAGAGAAGCACATAGCGCCTTGGATGTGCTAGACAATTGGAGCAGAGAAAGCAAACTGTGCTTCGCTCCTGAGAAGACCACTCTGCTAGCAATAGCGAAGAGTGGAGTAATGAAAACACCACCTAAGTGCAAATTCCAAGGGTGCACTATCAAGGCGGTGCGTGAAATGAAGTACTTGGGTGTGGTCCTGGATCAGAGTCTATCAGGGCTGCCACACCTGAGGCACCTTAGAACAAGGTGCACGGTGATTCTCAATAGATTGAATGGCATGAGGTTAACGGGCAAAACCAAGAAGGCCATCTATCAGAGAGGAATTGAAAGAATTCTGACGTATGCAAGTGGAGCATGGTGGACTCCCACAGTCAGAATGAAGAAGGGGATAAACCAAATCCAAAGGTTGGCCCTACTAGGGATAACCGGTTGTTTTCGCACAACGTCGACCCTAGCACTCCAAGTGCTGGCGGGGTGCGAGCCGGCAGACCTAGTAGTGGAAAGGGAGGCAGCAATGCACTGCCTAAGGTCAGGCGAGGACGCCTACCTTCTCGGTGCGCCACATCGAGCCTCCAACATGGAGATGGAAAGCGTGGACTGGCAGATCCACCCTGCCGAGGAAATTTGCCCACCGTGGGACAAGGAGAAACCCACGGGAGTTGGGCATGAGCTGTTCACGGACGGCTCAAAGTTGAAGGGACAAGTGGGGGGCAGGCTTCTGTGCGTTCTCGGATGGGAACGAAGCCACTGCAGGAAGCGTGAAATTATCGCAGAACGCTTCTGTCTTCCAGGCAGAACTTCTGGCGATCGAGAAGGCACTCACCTGGGCACTCCCCAGGCGTAGTGACGAAAGGATAAAACTCTACTCGGACAGTGAGGCAGCACTGCAGGCTCTGAGTAGATTCAGGGGAAGAAACCCCATCGTCCAGAGGATCAAAACCCTCTTGAGGGCAGAGGGAGATTAGGCAGTCAGTTTCCACTGGGTACGAAGCCATGTCGGAACCCTAGGAAATGAAAGGGCAGATCAGCTGGCGAAGGCAGCCACGCTGAAAGAGACGGTCGACGTGCAATGCAGAACGCCGCGAAGGAGTATTCGCGCAGCATTGGCACGACAGACCATGACCGAATGGCAGGTCAGATGGGACACGGGAGAGACAGGGCGGAAGACACACAGAGTGTTTCCGAAGGTCTCGACCAAACGAGCACAGACAAACAAGTTCCTGAATCAAGTACTCAGTGGCCATGGCATCAGCCCTGAATACCTAGGCAGATTTGCCATCAGGAACTGCACTTGTCCCTGTGGAGATAGAACGGCAAGCATAGAACACTGCGTGCTCGAATGCAGTGGCTTCGCCGAATGGAGAAACACACTGATCCCAGGTGTGCAAAGAACGCGAAGATTGGATCTGCTCATCCAATCCTCCGTTAACAGGAGGGGGATAATAGCCTTGGTTGAAAGGCTAACCCTCCAGCAACATACCATCTTCCCCAATCAAACGGGGACCGAAACGCAGGAGGTGAACGTGCACACCGAAAGCGATTCGGAAGAGGAATGAGGGCAGAAGTCTGTAGGAAAGCAGACAAAAAATCCCTCCAGTGTACATACTATGTAAATACTCTTTAAAATCTCTCAATGTTGTAAGTCCTAAGCATGAGGACAGTGTAATTGATGTGTGTAGGTCTTTTTGAAAAATAATAAAGGGAAATTATTCCCCCCCCAAAAAAAAGTTCGAGGGCAAGGAATCTTCCAGTCAACGATAAAGTAATGAACGACCTATCCCGCCAGACAGAGCGGGAACCCAGACAAGGTATACTAGGTCGCCTGCCAGCACGTCACCACGGGCTGGTCTCTGGGCCATTGGGGTGGCCAGGGTCCGAACCGGCGTCTCAAGGCAGGATAATTGTCGCAACATGTCAAAATAAAATCCAAGGTGCTCAATCATTCCCCGTGGAGCCAAGACATATTGGCGGAACGGGACAATGAAATCAGTATTTTTTTTTTTTTGGAAGTCACATCTTCTTTAGTTGTTTTCATCTTTCTTCTTTTTTGCATCAGCATTTTGGTTTTTCTTGATAATTTGTTCACATGGAACTTGTTCTTAGACCCGGCTAATCTTGTTGCTGTTTTTCTTTTCTGTTAACTTCAGAGATGTCCATTTCTTCTGATGTTAGACCTTCTAGACAGAGAATCTGTTCCTCAGTTCCAATTTGAAGTTATTATGATGCATTTTAAGGTTGGTCACGTCAATACACCTTGTTTGTTTTATGAGCTTGCCACGCTCGAGTTTAGCATTGAGGTGCATCTTACATCTTACCATTCTATGGTCACTACCTGTGTTGAACTTGTTCAGCACACTGCAGTCTTCCATGACAAATTCCTTGCTACACATAATAAAATCAATTTCACTTGTCCATCCATTGGGATGATTCCACGTCCATTTCCTTTGCGGCTTTTTCCTGAAAAAAGGAGTTCATGACGAAAATCCCTTCTGCCTCTGCCAACTCTACAAGAGTATTTCCACGCTGGTTTCTATTGGCGTGACCGAATTTACCTACTAAAGTTTCATTCTGTTGCCGTTGCTCTATTTTTGCATTGAAATCTCCCATAATTATCTTCAAGTGCTGCTTGCCTTTATTATTTAGATGACGAATTTCCTCATAAAATTCTTCGATCTCTTCATCAGGATGACTTGTGGTGGGTGCATAAGTTTGAATAATCTGAGCCTGGTATCTTCTCGAGAGTTGGATAACGAGTCGTGCAGCTCTGTCAGAGGAACTTTCAACTTCTATAACTTTATCCTTCAGTTTTTTGTTTATTATAAATCCAACACCACTAGTTCTGCCAGTATCTGTCCCACGATTGTAGAAGAGATGTCCACTTTTCAGTTCAATGAGACCTTCTCCTTTTCTCCTTACCTCACTTAGCCCGACGATGTCCCACTTGAACCTTTGTAGTTCCTCTTCCAATTCAAGAAATCTTGAATCAGAAGATAGGGAGCGTCCATTGTACGTAGCCAAGGTCAGCATCAAATGGCAGCCTAGTCCAGTCCTCCGGTGATTCTAGCACCCTCTGCCTTCATGTTGAACTGGCCGCTCCCTTGGCCAGGTACATTCCAGCTGCCGGAGACTGAGGGCCAAGATTTAAGTTGTGGAGTCATTTTGGAGGGATTTGGCTATAACTCACCCCGCTGGCCAAGCGGATTGGTGAGTGTGGGATAGCATTTCCTCTAATCCCGATGGTATAGTTATACCGCTATTGGCGGTCGGCAGTGTCCCTTTAGTGGGAACAGGATGCACCACGATAAGGCGGGGTTGACATTTGTCAAGGAGAGGCTATGATGTTGTGCATCACCTGACCTTACATCCCCACTATATATATACAATGGTACATTCGTAGTGCCATCAAAACGTTCCGTGACTAGGTACGTAGCGCGCGAACAGATGGCAGTACGCGGATGCGCGAGCAGCGGTCGAGGGCAGGGACCTTCATGAGTCATTCTGTGGACATCGGGAGCTGTGCTACCCGATATTCGGTGACCACCTGCAGAACACAGCTGCGATTTCGGTGTGAACTGCAAACTAGAGCCGCGAGCGAACACCAAATTCTGCGTCAAACTCGGCAAATCGGGAACGGAGACGCATGAAATGCTGCGGCAGGCTCATGGCAATGAAGCAATGAGTCGTGCGAGGTGTTTTGAGTGGAACTCCCGCTTCAAGAGCAGCAGAACGGCACTGGAAAGACGACGAGAGGTTAGGGCGACCGTCCACGAGCAAAACCCCCTCAAATGTGGACAAAATTAGGGAACTGGTGTGCATGAGGATCGTCGGAGACATTGCACCATCGTCAATTCAAGACATTGCCACCATCGTCAATGTGTCATACGGAACAGTGCAAGAAATCCTGACGTCAGTTTTGACGCATGAAATGCTGTGGCAGGCTCATGGCAATGAAGCAATGAATCGTGCGAGGTGTTTTGAGATGGCACTCTCGCTTCAAGAGCGGCAGAATGGCACTGGAAAGACGACGAGAGGTCAGGGCGACCGTCCACGAGCAAAAACCCCTCAAATGTGGACAAAATTAGGGAACTGGTGGCATGAGGATCGTCGGAGACATTGCACCATCGTCAATTCAAGACATTGCCACCATCGTCAATGTGTCATATGGAACAGTGCAAGAAATCCTGACGTCAGTTTTAAACATGCACCGCATTGCTGCAAAGTTTGTGCCAAAGATTCTGAACCCCGAACAGAAGGCGCTCCGTGTCGAACTCTGTCAATATCTTCGTCAGCAGGTGGTGAATGATCCAACGTTCCTGTAGCGGGTCATCACTGGGGACGGGACTCATGCGGGTCATCACTGGGGATCCCCTGCGACTTCTTTCTGTCCCCGAAGATGAAGCTGAAGCTCAAGGGTCGCCATTTTGAAACAGTGGACGAGATACATCGCGAATCGCAGACGGTGCTTGACACGATTCGCGAACAGGACTTCCAGGGAGCTTTCCAACAGTGGCAAAAACTCTGGCAGAGGTGTATCGCTGCACAAAAAGACTACTTTGAGAGAGATCATAGTCAGACTTAAGAAACGTAAGTATTTTATTGTATATCGGCCTAGTCTCGGAACTTTTTGATCGGACCTCGTATATATAATGTATAGATACATTATGCAGTATATATATGCACTGCTGGCCACCCAAAATGCAACACCAAGAAGGAAGCATCCGATTGGCCTGAAATTTGCAGGATGCGTCGCCCGCGAGAGGACATGCAAACGATTAGCATTGCAGGGCATATGCAAATCATGTGCGCCCCGCACTCCACCGAGAAGCATTATAAGAAGGGTGCACAGAAGGCGGGGTGTAAATAGTGGAAGTGTGTTGTGCTGCCGTACCTGTGCGTGGGAAGCTTCCTGATGCCTCGTCGCAGAATACGGCAGTCATTCCACCACGTTTCGGAGTTTGACAGAGGACGAATAGTGGCTTATCGCGACAGCGGTTTATCGTACCGAGACATCGGCGGCCGTGTGGGACGACATCCAGCCACTGTGATGCGAGTATGGATTCGGTGGGTGCAGGAGGGACGGACGGACCGACGTGAGCGATTGCCGCAGCCGCGGCACACCACCGAACGAGAAGACCGGCATGTTGTGCGGCGGGCATTGACGGCTCGCACCGCCACATCACGAACGTTAGCGCAGGAATTAGGATGTGTTGCGCAACAACCTGTGTCAGCACGTACCGTTCGACGTCGTCTGCAGGAGCGGGGACTTGTCGCACGGCGCCCATTGCTCCGATTACCATTGACGTTACACCACCGGCGAGTGCGGTGGCAGTGGGCAGTTGAACGCCGCACCTGGACTACGGAATGGCACGACATTGTCTTCTCCGACGAATTCCGCTTCAGCCTGCAACACCACGATGGTCGGATCCGCGTGTGGCGGCACCGCGGCGGAAGACTGCATGACGCCTGCATTATGCATCGCCATACCGGTCCGTCGCCTGGCGTTATGGTTTGGGGCGTCCATGTTACTTTCGAATTTCATCCATCCATCTCCCATGTGGTCTTCTTCTGTTCCTTGGAATCCAGTCTAAAATTCCGGTTGTCCATCGGTGGTCCGCTTTTCTGACAACATGTTGTGACGTGCCTGCCTGCAGGACGCACACGACATAAAGGCAGATAGCAGCGAAAACGAACGTCTGCGTAGCTCAGTTGGTAGAGCGACTTGTTCCGGAATAAGAGGACTCGGGTTCGATCCACGGCGTGAACCAAAATGACGGAGAAATTTACTTCGTTATAATGGCGCCCGAACTTCCCGGATGATCCGGCCGTTGAAGATCTCGCAATGGTGTGATGTTCTTTCCACACCGCGAGACAGGAAAAATAAGAGAATATGCTTTTGAAGATGTCTTAAAGAAGGTTTTGAAACACATTAGAAACTGTTCTAACTTGATGTACAGAGATTTTTGGATAATTAATAATAATGCAGAAGTAATTTCTACTATACTCAAAGTTTGTCCCCTAGATATTAATAGTTATGATTTTGAAAACCTATATACTAATCTGCCTCTATCAGATATAATCACTACCTTTAAAGAGCTGTATGCAGAATTTAAACTTAACCAATTTGTTGATGTAGGAACTTGGAACTCTTATCTCAATTGCTGCATAAAAAATAACCATATCTTATATAATAATACTATCTATAAGCAAGTGAACGGTATTCCAATGGGAACATCAACGTCCACGAATATCGCTAATCTATTCCTGTTCTTTAAGGAATATACATTCATTAAAAATCACCCCACCTGCTCAGATAACTACCTTTACACTTTTAGATATATTGATGATCTGCTGTGTATCAATAATTCAGAAGTTATAGAGAGTGATTTTGATAATATCTATCCTAGCTCTCTTAACTTATGTAAAACCAACCACAGTAATCAGGAACTTGATTTCCTAGACTTAAGCATTAAGCTCAACAGAGGTAACCCATCTATTAGCCTCTTTGATAAAAGAGTTAATTTTCCTTTCAAAGTAATTAAATATCTACACTGGAATAATAACATTTCAACCAAAGTAATTGAGAATGTACTAATTTCTCAGGTCCTAAGAATTTCAAGAATTTGCAGCAACAATTTGGACTTCAATTACCACATTAATATACTATTAGAAAGTTTTCTAGAGAACGAAATTCCTTCTTCTTTCATCAAGAGAACTTTAAGAAAAATTATTCTGAATAATAGAGTAAGGTTGGCAGATCTGCTTTAATTTTCTACACAGTTAATAATATGATTCTGACCAATCAAAGCCGTAAGGAAGTTGGCTAGAGGATGCCTATTAACTACCTAAAGGAACCTTAGTGCTATGGATATGACGGTCCTATTAAAACAAAAAATTAAATAATATAAACAAAATCACAAAAAAAGCTTAAAAATCTGTTTATAAAAGAAAATAAAAACAAATAAAAAAGAAAACTAGTTATTCATCACTAGGATAGCTATACTAAAAATAGTAAAACCAACATTAAAATTAATAAGATTCTGATTAATCTATAGATGCTCACTAAGGTGGTTTAATACATGCAAAGATTATTAAATAAACTGCTCGTGTATTTTATAATATTTCTCATGTATTCTGGAGAGTTAATTCTGCTCTTTCTGATCATACAGATCCACAGTCTTAAGTTTATATATTTTTTTCTCTGGTTAAAATCTCCGCGCGTTGGTTTCTTGCTGTATGAGGAGGCCATCAGCCCCACCCTCACTGCCCCCCAGCGTCTAGGGAGTGGCGGAAGAGGTCAGCCATGTTCTTCTCCTATGAGGAGAAAAGTTTTTGTCACACAAGAGGTAAGCTCTCTTCCTTGTTTTTGGGTTCTAGGTTTTATAAGTTCAATGTTTGTACTTCATGTACTTTTTCTCTGTCGTTTTTTAGCTTTTCAGCTTTTAGGCATTGGTTTGTCTGTTAACATTTTTGCGGGTTTTAACTCTTTCTTTTCTTTGTAACTTTGAGCGTCTTTTGGGGTACCTAGGAACAGAAGATGGCTAAGCTTGTTCCTTTTCTATGCGCTGTCTTTGCGCTGTTTTGTGCGAAGGATCTAAGCGCATTTGATCGTGCGCAATTTGTCGGGGCCCGACGAATGGGTCACTCCATCTCGGAAGTCGTGCAGGCACTGGGATTTTCACGAGCCACTGTGTCACGGGTGCACCGTGAGTACATCGAATCCGGTAAAACCATCCCTGTAAGGGCCAACTGCCGTGGACAACAGCGTGTGGTTCAGCGGGGTCATCGTCGGCTAGCTCGCATTGTAACAGCGGATAGACGGGTCACAGTGCAAGAAATCACTCGGCAGTTTAACGCTGGGGCACAAAAACGTGTAAGCAGCCACACCATCCAGAACCATCTCCTCGCTATGGGGTATAGAAGCCATCGTCCCACGAGGGGTGCAAAAGATTAGCATGGGCGCAGGAACATCGCCACTGGACCCTAGACATGTGGGAAAATGTTGCCTGGACTGATGAGTCGAGATTCACGTTGGTACATGCGGATGGCAGAATACGAGTACGGCGCAAACCACATGAAGCGATGGATCCTTCTTGCCAACAGGGTACTCTTCAAGCTGGTGGGAGTGGCATTCTCGTCTGGGGACTGTTTACGTGGACTAAAACGGGACCCCCTGGTACGTGTGACATCGTCCCTCACAGGTCAACGTTACCGAGATATCCTGGACGACCATTTGCTCCCGTTTGTGCGTCTTCAACACACCACTGGGGACCTCATCCTCCAACAAGACAATGCACCGTGCCATCGCTCCCGAATTGTATCCGGATGGTTGAATGAACTATCCACCGACGTGACCTCGCTTCCTTGGCCAGCTAGGTCACCTGACCTCAATCCCATCGAGCACATTTGGGATGCCATCGAGAGAGATGTTCGAGGCTCAGACCCCCCTCCATCAAATCTTCGTGAACTGTGGGAGCTTGTGCAGGGGTCGTGGATCCGTATGGCTTCCCAACGCTTCCAGTGTCTTGTCGAGTCCATGCCGAGACGAATCGCCGCCGTCATCAGGGCGAAAGGTGGCGCTACACGTTACTAGACAGGTATCTCTAATTGAATTGCTCTTCAGTGTATATATATATATAAGATTCGGGGATGTAAGGTCAGGGGATGCGTAACATCACAGCCTCTCCTTGACAAATGTCAACCCCGCCTTCTCGTGGTGCATCCTGTTCCCACTAAAGGGGCTCTGACAACCGCCAATAGCGGTATAACTATACCATCGGGATTCGAGGAAATTCTATCCCACACTCACCAACCCGCTTGGCCAGCGTGGTGAGTTATGGCCAAACCCCTCCAAAATGATTCCACAACTTAAATCTTGGCCCTCAGTCTCCCGCAGCTGGAATGTACCTGGCCAAGGCAGCGGCCAGTGCGACATGAAGGCAGAGGGTGCATCCCCGGAGGACCGGACTAGGCTGCCATCTGATGCTGACCTTGGCTACGTACAATGGACGCTCCCTATCTTCTGATTCAAGATTTCTTGAATTGGAAGAGGAACTACAAAGGTTCAAGTGGGACATCGTCGGGCTAAGTGAGGTAAGGAGAAAAGGAGAAGGTCTCATTGAACTGAAAAGTGGACATCTCTTCTACAATCGTGGGACAGATACTGGCAGAACTAGTGGTGTTGGATTTATAATAAACAAAAAACTGAAGGATAAAGTTATAGAAGTTGAAAGTTCCTCTGACAGAGCTGCACGACTTGTTATCCAACTCTCGAAAAGATACCAGGCTCAGATTATTCAAACTTATGCACCCACCACAAGTCATCCTGAAGAAAAAATTGAAGAATTTTATGAGGAAATTTGTCATCTAAATAATAAAGGTAAGCAGCACTTGAAAATAATTATGGGAGATTTCAATGCCAAAATAGGGCAACGGCAACAGAATGAAACTTCAGTAGGTAAATTCGGTCACGGCAACAGAAACCAGCGTGGAAATACTCTCGTTGAGTTTGCAGAGGCAGAAGGGTTTTTCATCTTGAACTCCTTCTTCAAGAAAAAGCCACACAGGAAATGGACATGGAGACATCCAAATGGGACGACAAGTGAAATTGATTTTATTATGTGTAACAAAAAATTCGTCATAGAAGACTGCAGTGTGCTAAACAAGTTCAACACAGGTAGTGACCATAGATTGGTGAGATGTAAGAAGCACCTCAACACTAAACTTGAACGTGGCAAGCTCATAAGACAAACAAAATCTATTGACATAACCAACCTTAAAAAACACCATAATACCTTCAAGTTGGAACTGAAGAACAGGTTCTCTGCTTTAGAAGTCCTAACATCGGAAGAAGTGGACATCTCTGAAGTTAACAGAAAAGTAACCAAAGCTCTTATGGAAACAGCAACAAAATTAGCTGGGTCTAAGAACAAGTTGCATGTAAATAAATTATCAGGAAAAACGAAAATGTTGATGCAAAAAAGAAGAGATATGAGGACAACTAAAGAAGATGTGACTTCCAAAGTGGAATATATAGAGCTATGCAAGACAGTAAGAAAAAGTATCACTGAAGACGTAAGAAAATTCAACTGTGAACTAGTGAGGAAAGCAATTGAAAACAACCAAAGCCTAAAGATAGCAAAGGGACATCTCAGTAAGGGAAGAAAACAGATTATGGCACTGAGAAAAGAAGATGGTTCTGTAACAAGAAATAGAGGCGAAATTTTGACAAGAGTGAAAGATTTCTACTCCAAATTATATGAAAGGGATGATACATGCACTCCAGACATCATGAAAGATACCAGTACCAGAGTTCCTCCAGTCCTTCCAGCAGAAGTTGCACATGCGATCAAGAACATGAAGCGGGGAAAAGCTCCAGGAGAAGATGGAATTACTGTAGACATCATACAAGAAGCAAGTGGAGAAATCGAAACAGTACTCGCCCAAATTTTCACTCGATGCCTTAATGAAGGAAAGATTCCTGAGGATTGGAACACCGCTACAATGATCCTGCTGCATAAGAAAGGTGACATTGAGGATCTCGGAAACTACAGACCTATCAGCCTCCTATCAGTAGTTTATAAAATCTTCACTAAAGTTCTTTCACACCGCTTGAAGGTAACACTGGACATGGCTCAACCGAGAGAACAAGCTGGATTCAGGAGTGGCTACAGCACAATAGATCATATCCACGTGCTGAGAGAACTAATTGAAAGAGCGAGGGAATATGAACTTCCATTGTGCATGGCTTTTATCGATTATGAAAAAGCCTATGATTCGGTGAAACCATCAGCAGTTACAATGGCTCTGAAAACCTGCGGTATTGAAGATGCATACATTAATATTATTAATAACATCTATGAAAATGCAAGTGCAAAGATTAGGCTGTTTGAAAATACAACACACGTAAAAATTGGAAAGGGAGTGAGACAAGGTGACACCATATCTCCGAAGCTCTTTAATGCCACATTGGAGGGTGTTTTTCAGTCGCTGAGCTGGGAAAACAAGGGGATAAAGATTAACGGAGATTATCTAACCCACCTACGTTTTGCTGATTACGTAGTCATTTTTGCAACTACCCCATCAGAGCTGCAGAGTATGATCCAGGAACTTGCTGACAAGAGTAAAGAAGTGGGATTAAAAATGAACTTTCAGAAGACAAAAGTGATGTTCAATGCTTTTACAAGAAATGAAGATTTATCGATTGATGGAGAAAAGCTGGAGATAACAGACACGTACGTTTATCTTGGACAGCAGATATCAAGTGAGGGTCACATTGATGAAGAAATTAATCGGCGTACAAAACTTGCCTGGAGAGCTTTTGGAAGAAACAGCATAATTTTCAAGAGCAATATGCCATTATGTCTTAAAAGAAAAGTGTCTGATCAATGCATCCTTCCAGTGCTTACGTATGGTGCAGAGACGTGGACCTTAACTAAAAGAGACATACAAAGGCTGCAGACAACTCAAAGCAGCATGGAGAGGTGCATACTTGGTGTAACCAGGAGAGATAAGAAGAGGAACTCGTGGATCCGAAAAATGACAAGAGTGGAAGACATCATGATCAGAGTTAAATCCCTTAAATGGCAATGGGCTGGACATACTGCCAGAAGGACAGATCATCGATGGACAGCCGAAATTTTAGATTGGATTCCAAGGGACAGGAAAAGACCCAGAAGAAGACCACATGGGAGATGGGTGGATGAAATTCGAAAGTATGCAGGGGTGACATGGAGGAGACTGGCACAAGACAGACCGTTGTGGAGGAAACTTGGGGAGACCTTCGTCCAGCAGTGGATTGATAATGGTTGACAATGATGATGATGATGATATAAGATTCGACTGTTCGAGGAAACAGCACATATAAAAATTGGAAAGGATGTGAAACAAAGTGACACCATATCTCCCAAACAACTCTTCCCTGTCACATTGTAGAATGTCTTTCAATCACTGAACTCAGTGGAGCGTGATGAAAGTTGTGTGGACATGAAAAATTAAAAACAACAACAACATTTGTATCGGAATTCCATTCGCCCTTTTTTTTCCATTCTTGAGTTACTTTGCCTTAAAATATACGTTTGGTTTTTATTCGCTCAATTTAGTGACATAACGTGTTTTTTCCCGAAAGCATTTAACCAGATCAAGTTCTTGCGAAGCTTTAAACAATTTGCAGAATGTTTTACGGCTTAATCGAGGGGAACGGGGGGGGGGGGGTTAAATCACTTTTTAATTTTAGCGAAGTCAATGCGAGTGAGATGTGTTTCTTTGAGTGAATTCAGGCTCTCTTCGGGAAACTTGATGCTTTTTGTATTGTAATTTTTTGAAATCGTAAGCTTTCCATATAGGGTGTTTATAGAGTATGATTATGATTTGAGAACTACCGGGGGAGTTACAGAATACGGAATGTTGAAGTACATTTTGAGGTAAGTGCAGGAAACATTAATAGTACATTATTTTTTTTGACTATTTTTTGAATTTTATATTTTTTTCTTTAGAAAAGGGTAAACAATTTCCACAATTTCATTACAAAATAAACACGCAAAAAAAAAAAAAAAAAAAGCTTTTGGAGTTTTAAAACACTACAAATCCTGTCTGTTTGGTAAATAGAAGCATCGAAATGTTCAATAAGTTCATATGTTTTTACCTGCATATTTAAGGACGTTTGAGGTTGATCTTTCATTGCTTACATTCGGATTTTTCTGTAAAACTTAGGGAATCAGAAGACTTATTAATTTTTTATCATCCGTTTCCTTATTTTCTTTTTGCAGTTTGATTAAATTATCTTGAAGTATTGTTGAGCTTCAAAAAGTCAAGGAATATACAAAAAAGTAGCCTTGCATTTCTCCAACTGTATCAAAAAAATTCCTCAGAAATTACGTACAGGACCGTAAATCTCAGACAAGGTCATCGTCGAAAGAAATTCTGCTTTCCATTGGTTAATGCAATACGCTCTTTCGCATTTGGGCGAGTTTTTCAGCGGCAGTTAACATAGTCCCATCGTACGTGGAAATAAACTGAGGGGGACAGCGGGAAAGGATCTAATTGGTCGAGAACCGAAAAGGAAATGCAACGAAAGACTTCGCATACAATGTTTTCTTCATGATGTTTATAGTTGCCTGCCTAGGATTGGCTCCTTCACACGGCAGTCTCACATGACTACGGGCTTAATGATGATGCGAAGGTACTTTTTGCGTTAGCGCTGTATTTCTAAAAATACATGCAAATAGAATTTCGTATAAAATAAAAATCTGAAACCAGGTACATTATTTAAATTTTCCCCTAGAAAAAACTGCAGCAGAAATTTTTTCTTCGTGTAGTTCTTCCTTTTTTTTTTTCTTAGAGCAAATTTGTTCACGTATTTAGAGCATGCAATGCATGCGTTGCATACAACGACTGCGCGCTACTGATTGAACTGGGAAGACAAGGGAATAAAAATCAATGGAGATTATTTAAACCACCTTCGGTTTGCTGACGATATAGTCATTTTTGTAAGTACACCCTCAGGGCTGCGAAGTATGGCTCAGGAGCTTGCTGACAAAAGTAAAGCAGTGGGCTTAAAAATTAACTTACTGAAAACAAAATTGATATTCGGGTACTGAAGATTTAGCGATTGATGGAACAAATCTAGAAGTAACTGATGCCTACGTTTACCTTGGACGAGGGGTCAGATCGAAGCAGAAATTAATAGACGTATAAAACTTGGAAGAAGAGCATTTGGAAGAAACAGCAATTACTTCTTAAAGTGCTTAATCAGAGCATCCATCCGCTTCTAACTTATGGGATCAGAGACATGGACTTCAGAGGTTGCAGACAACTGAAAGAAACACAGGCGCAGGCTTGATATAAACCAGGAAATAAGGAAGAGGAACTCATGGATCAGGAAAATGACAAGAGTTGATGACATGATGATCAAGATAAAAGCCATAAAATGGCAGTGGACTGGACATGTTACTAAAAGTACTGACCACTGTTGGACAACTGAAATACTAGACTGGTTTCCAAGGGATATGAAAAGACCCAGAAGAAGTACCGTGGGAGATGGGTGGATGTATTCGGAAACATGCCGGAATGGCATGGAGGAGACTGGCTCAAGAGAGAAAGTTGTGGAAGAGACTTGTGGAGACCTTCATCCAACAATGGATTGATAGTGGTTGATGATATACACTCTTTGGGGGAGAGGGAGAAAGAATGAAGCACCCAGAAGGAATCATCAATCGAGATGAAAATTGATATGTGCAATGTTCATGTATAGGAAAGGAAATAATTGCAATTCTAGATCAGATGGTCTATCTATTCGGATAAAACAGCTACACGAGTGGAATAAGTCAGTACGTTGTAGCTCCACCTCTGGCTCAGATACAAGCAGTTACCCGACATATCATAGACATAGGGAGTTCACGGATACTGTCCTGAGGTATAGCATGCAAAACATTGTAGCTCCACCTCTGGCTCAGATACAAGCAGTTACCCGACATAGCATAGACATATGGAGTTCACGGATACTGTCCTGAGGTATAGCATGCAAAACGTTGTAGCTCCACCTCTGGCTCAGATACAAGCAGTTACCCGACATAGCATAGACATATGGAGTTCACGGATACTGTCCTGAGGTATAGCATGCAAAACGTTGTAGCTCCACCTCTGGCTCAGATACAAGCAGTTACCCGACATGGCATAGACATATGGAGTTCACGGATACTGTCCTGAGGTATAGCATGCAAAACGTTGTAGCTCCACCTATGGCTCAGATACAAGCAGTTACCCCACATGGCATAGACATATAGAGTTCACGGATACTGTCCTGAGGTATAGCATGCAAAACGGTGTCCAAATTGCAAGCCAGTTCGCCAACATTCCGGGATGGACGTAGGTGGCGTTCCATTATGCCCTAAACATGTTCGATCCGTGAGAGGTCGGGCGATCGGGCTGGCCATGAAAGTGTGTCGACATTATGGAGGCAGGCCTGGGTGAGCCTTGTCGTGTGTCTCCCGGCATTGTACTGTTAATAAAATGATCGGTGATCCTGCGAAAGAAGCATGGAGAGATGCATGCTTGATGTAACCAAGAGAGATAAGAAGGGAACTCATGGATAAGGAAAATGACAAGAGTGGACGACATCATCATCAGAATAAAATCCCTGAAATGGCAATGGGCTGGATTTGCCAGAAGAACGAACCACTGATTGATAAAAATTCTAGACTGGATTCCAAGGGATAGAAAAAAGACCGAGAAGACGACCACATGGGAAATGGGTGAATGGAATTCGAAAGCATGCGGGAGTGACATGGAGGGAGTGGCGCAAGACAGGCCGTTGAGGAAGAAACTTGGGAGACCTTCATCCAGCAGTGGATTGATAATGGTGGACAATGATGCTGATAGTGGATCCTTTGTTATAGGTTTTTAACTTTTAAATATAATTCTGCGTTAGCCCCGGCACACTTCACTGTAGTTTCTAGTCGCTTTTTTAACTCGGTTATATGAAATTCATTTATACGTTTTTACGATTATACGTTAAAAACATTTGAATTTCAGATTATCTAAAAAGTACACGGTTCTTTGATTCTTTTCTACGTAACCCTGGTATGTTACAACTTTGAGAGAGTTGAGACAGCGTTGCTGTGTTCTTCTTGGTGCATACAAAGCTAAACCTTGATTCCATAAGAGAAGGGTAATGGCTGTTTACTTTCCGTTTGGATGAAAAATTGATTTCGCATTTCCTGACTCACACACATATGCGCTATTTCAAAATTAATAAATCTCTGGGACGTAACTTTGTGGCTCCACTATTTCATGGCCCAGTAGACTAGAATCCTAAATGTATCATAAATATTCAACATTCTGGTTACAAATGAATGCACTCAGGATCCGCAGAGAAAAACTGTTAGTTAATTCTGAGTTCCATACTGAAGCACTGGTTAGATTTTTAGTTTGAGGATTTCACCTAATCTAGAAACGGGATTTTTATACACATAGTCGTCAAAAGAGAAGTTCGATTTTGATAAGTTTTCCGATTTTTGCAATGCGATAAAATATATTATAATTTGTATTGCTTTTTCTTTCTTCCGCCGTCAATTTGACTATAAACAAATCATTACTAAGAAGCATCTTATACTCCTTTAAAGCACACAATTTTCAACAGTATTTAACACTTTGAAATTTCGTTTATACTTTTTTTACATTTATGCATTTTTTAAGGCCATCCACACGTATAAGGGGCCGGCCGTAAAGTACGTCCGAGATTACAGGGGCAGGGGGGTTCCTGACAACCGGATCAAATGTGACATGGGGGAGGGGGAAGGTTTAGTAATTCGGACGTCCAGCGGCAAAAATATAGTGGATGGTATTTCTTCATTTTGTTTACTCTTTTCTTCTTCTTTTAATAGTTAAAAAAAGGTATGACATATTTCAGATTTCTGATGATATTTAGCTAAATCAGAATATTAAGTTCTTGTATTTGTACTACCAAATCTATCGTGTTTTGCAGATGATATAATCGGGAGTGTTGCAACCTTGAATGCGTGCGTTCATTTGTAGATTTTTATTTCAGAATGATAAAGTTCGGGTAGCATTTGGGAATAAATTAATGCCTAAATAATAAATATTTTCTGAAGCAAACGTGTAAAATATACGGAAGATTCCTTTACATAATTACATGTTTTCTTCCTGTTTCTCAACGGACTTCGAAAAGCAGTCATCAAAAATAAAGAGGGTTGCGGGAATTAGGATGTACTTTTAAGGGGGGGGGGGTATCAACAATCGGACAAAATGTGACATGGGGAAAGGGGGATCTAAAAATAGTAATAAATCACGGACGTACTTTATGGACGGCCCCTAACAGGTTAGGTTTCACTCTGTGTGTGTGCAAACATCCATTTCCGCGCTTTTTAATTTCTCTCACTTTAATAATTTGTACTGAAATTCTTGCAATTCTCGAAATTTTCAACTTCTTAAAGAGACTCAGTGGAGGTGCACTAGTTGATATGTGGCGCATGCTCCTGACTGTCGTTTTACGTCACCTTACCTTTGCAACTGTGTATATATACCGGGACATGATATCACATATTGTCTGATGATGGGAGCATAGTGCTCTCGAAAGATATCACTTTTACCTGTACTTATTTGTTTTAGGATTTCAGTAGAGATTCTGAGTGTTGATGATGATTATTTGTACTAGTTTAAGTAATTTATGTGCATAGACGGTATTTCAGTGTTTTCATTTCTTAAAGAGATTTTTTTTCGATCATTTTATTTATGGTAGGTCAGTCTTATAGAATTTTAAATGTTGGTGCTTTTACATTTCTCTTCTCGCTGAAACCGGAGAAACTTTTACCATCTTAAATTCAGTTATTGCAATAAAATTCGTAAGAATGGGATAAAATCTTCGACAGTTCTGTCAGGGAACTTACCCTAGCTTTCGCATCAGAGACACAAGTTTTGTTTTTGTTTTTTTTACATTAACTTTTACTCGGGGTATCTTATGCTTCAGTCCATAAAAATGGGTGAAATATTACTGATGAATTATATTGTCTCAACGCTTTACAATGCTGTCAATTAATTATTGTCTCAATAGAGTTCTTAGACTTCTGTTGAAAAGACGTCTAAACAGGAAATGGTGGTGCTGACAAACTGTTAATTTTAGGGTGGGGTTAATTTCATAATTTTTTCTCAAAGAGTAGGCCGTTTATCGATCGCTAGTTCGTTTTTGGTAGTATGTTTAAAATTTGTCAAAATACGTGTTCATTAGACCTGGGAATTTGGCGTCATCCTTTTTCCTGTTATATCATCAACGTTATTGGAAATCAGTTCGACTTAGTTGCTTTTAAAGCGAACACAAGAACTTGGTATACGACAACAACACATATCTCAGTCGTTTGCATATTGCATCTATGTATGAAAAAAAAACAATATGCAGTGGTCATCAGTCATGCGGGTTTTCAAAGGATCAACGCGATAAGGAAATGGTTGAAAAACATGGAAGGGACAAGGCATTTGTCTTTGGTGAAGTGCCGAGAGAGGCGAAAAATAAAAGTAAAATCAATTGAGACGTTTCGCTAGAGGAGGGGGAAGGAAGATCATAAGGTAGACAACAGTAACCTGATTAGAGTTCAGAAACGCCGCCGGTGAGAATTAAGTCGTTTCCAACGGCGGCTTACCTGTTTAGGACTAATTGCGGCGGTTCCTTTGATCTCAGGGGAATGAATCCTAATTAGAAAGGGATTGTCTGGTCATGGCGCCGACTGCGGTCACATATCTTTATTTTATTTGGCTGTTTGTTTGTTTTCCTTATTCTGTTTATTTACCGATTTCTTCTTATTATTATTCTACCGTTCCGGCAGTATAGTATGGCTTGTGAATTTTTCTTCCACATTCCTAAGTACATTGTGGGAAAATCTTTTCGTCAAATATACGAGAGTACTACTCGAAGGACTATCTCGCCGCTGTTTTCAAAAAATTCATTTCCGATGTATATTTTGTATTTGGACAGAAAAATCTGAAGATATTTGCTAACGTTTTGTGTTTTTGTGGGCGCAATATGAGCAGTTGAAAATTATATTCCGTAGAAACCGATAGTTCGGCCAAACTAACGGTATGAAATTCACAACCCCATTCCCCGTGACTCCTTTCGTGAATTCAAGAAGCACATTTCTGATCCAACCTATTCCGTGAAATGACGAGAAAACCCAGAACTTCACGGATTTTTCACTTGTGAATTGAAACACTGTAAAAAAAATTCTGAGCCGCTTTCCGTGATTTCTTTCGTGAATTAACGACGCATATTTCTGATGCAACCTTTTCCGTTAAATAACGAAAAGAGAACCTAAATTTCACTGAATTTTCGTGCTCCAGGAAAATTCTGAATTTTCAGAAGCCTTTCCGTAATCCCTTTCGTATATTGACATTAAATTGCGATTTTTAAGTTCTGAATTTTCCGAAACCTTTCCGCAATTCCTTTCGTATATTAACGGAAAAACTCAGTTTTCTCACTTTTTCCGTATCCATATATGGCCAAAACTTCCCGGTAATAGGAGAGATTCCGAAAATACTTGAGGTTTGATTAATGATTAAATTTCCATAGCAGTCTGTGAAAGAATCTGATTTTGGAGCTCTGCAGCGGAATCAGATATTGTGGATAGCATATCGCATGAATTTTGGATATTGTGGTGCAGGATATTTCTTCTCTTCTTCCCCATTTTGTGCACCAGCTATTATATATTGTTACCGTAAGAAACTGGGTGCTTAAATTATTGTACAGGTGATTTGTACGATGTCTATTTATCAGTCTGTGGAGTCCTTAAGACAAAAGCTATTACAGCTACCAAGAGTAAATTTTATATTTAGAAGTTTTGTGAAGTAATACTATAAAACAGTACATTTCACTATTTCTTAAAAACAATTACAAGTTATTGTCAGTTAAAAAAAATCTCAAGTTTCAAAGCATTCGGTTGCTTCCAAAGATCACGATGAAAATCTATATATTAATTCTATAAGGTTTTTTACTGTGAGTCCTATTTTGAGAGAACGGCTGAACGTAAAGATATATATGGTTGAGGTATCAAATTAAAGGTCTTACCATGTAGATGTGCCAGTCGAAGAGAAAAATGAGATTGGGACAGCCATTCGGGCGTTGTGGGCCGGCAAAATTCCCATGTAAAGTCTATGGGAGAAGCGTGCGGTTGACTCACGCGCTGTTGAAGGAGAAAGCACGGAGGGACTGAGATAGTCCAACGTCCGAAGTCTTATCTTTTCTGAGAGAACCGTTGCGCAAAGCAACGCTAGCAGGCATTCGTATCAAAGTTCTTCTAATCGGAACAGCGAACACTTGATTGCGTTATGCCGTGAGACTGTGTGATGTATATATACAGTTTAATATTCATTCGTTCCAGTTTATTCACGTAGGTAAGACGTTTCCTATTTTGTAAAGATGTGAATAAACATTCCGTTGACCATTGTTAGTGAAAATATTTAGAATGTACATATTGAGTTGCGCCATCTATATCTTCATTCTATAATGTTTTTTACTGTGAGACCTATTTTGAGAGAACGGCTGAACGTAAAAATATGTTTCTGATATCAAAATAAAGGTCTTACCATGTAGACGTGCCAGTCGAAGAGAAAACTGAGATTAGAACAACGGTTCGGGCGTGGCGGGGCGGCAAATTTCCCATGTAAAGTCTATGGAAGTCATGTAAAGTCTTATCTACACCAGGCGCTCAGTTCAGTGTCAGACTTGGTGTGTGCATGGTGTTCTATGATCAGTCCTAAAGTAAGTAAATACTTTATTGCATACTTACCCTTAACAGAATGTCTCCCCCGCAGAAAAAAAAAAAAAAAAAAAGAGAGAGAGAGAGAGAGAGAGAGAAAACGTAAGAGCCTTGCTGGAAGGCGTGAGCGATCAATGGGTCGCAACAATATGTCTCAGACAAGAGAGAATGAAGAGTATTCGCAACGCGAATCTCATTCCAACAACATTTACAAACACAGTTGTGACTGAAGATGAGAGTGAAAGAGTGCGCTATTCAGTTGAATTTTTGCACACGATTGAGATGAGTGAACTTCCGCCTCACATTTTACGACTGAAAAAGGGTGCAGTCGTGATGCTCATCACGAACTGGCGCAGTGGTCTAAGCGCTGGCTTATAATGATTCGTTCGTGAAGGGTCCGGGTTAGAATCCCGGTGAGGCATGGATGATGTATTTGTCTTACGGCACTGGCTCTCTTCCTTCCCTGGAACCAGTGACCCTAAATTAGGGACGGGCGACTTCTTATAGCCCACTGAATTGTTCACGGTGGTCATTAAACCTTCAGCCAAAAAAAGAAAGAAATCACGAACATGGACTATTGTCTTTACTGAAGTGATTGAATGAATTTGTCAATCAAATAAAGTTTACATTTGTGTTTCATATGAGTTTATTCTTTTCAAAAAAGAAAAAACAAAAGCAAACTAACCGTCGATCCCGACGGGTTTCGTCTAGTAAATACTTAATTTGTAATAAGTCCTCCTACGGAAAATATAAAATTATTACAAACGTATTCAAAAATATAATAAGCTCCAATAGAAAATGAAATGACTAAATCACTCACATTAATTGGAAAAAAAAAATCATCATCGCGCAATTAGTTTTACCGTGAACGTGAATACGATTCCGCAGACATTCTGGCTTAGTGGTAAAGACGTGAGGTTTCTAACCCAAACGAGCTCAGTTTAGTCCCAATCACCGGCGCGAAAGGTTTCTCTGGCGTATGAGCTGAAAAAATGAGCGCGTTCGATTTTGCGAAGTTCATAAGTAAGGAGAAACTTGAAACGGAATTTTTCTGAAATAAACGGAATTACTAACCACGGAAAATCTGTGAAAATACGGAAGTTAGAAAAAACGGGAACTTTTAAAAACGGAACGTTGTTTCAAGAATTTTCGTCATGTGCTTTACTTAATCACTGTGTTTGCACTTTTCAGTCTCTACGTTCTCAGAAATATAGATCCTGTAAACAGGAACGTCACCAAGGGGGTGTGAGGGTGGGCTCTCTCACACTCTGAAATTCTTCTTGCCCACCCAGTTCAAGATGTGCCATTTGTCAACTTTTTTAAACTTTAAATATAATCTGAACTTCACCAAGTAATAAGGAATTTCGTGTTTTTCATCGGGTATAGCCCTACGTATTTGTGCGTTGTTTATTACTCCGTAGAAAGACTTCAAAATAGCATCCGCAGGGCCTGGAAAATGTGCTTTTCACTTTTCGAAATCCTTAGTTCAAGCCTTTTTTTCCATGTTAGTATGGCCAGGCAGTGGCCATACTAACATGAAAACATGAAAAAAAAGAGGGGGGGGGGCGGTACTGAGAAAAACACCTTTTAAAAAAAATATCATCATCATCATCATAATTGTCAACCATTATCGATCCACTGCTGGACGAAGGTCTCCCCAAGTTTCCTCCACAACGGTCTGTCTTGTGCCAGTCTCCTCCATGTCCCTCCCGCATACTTTCGAATTTCATCCACCCATCTTCCATGTGGTCTTCTTCTGGGTCTTTTCCTGTCCCTTGGAATCCAATCTAAAATTTCGGCTGTCCATCGATGGTCTGTTCTTCTGGCAGTATGTCCAGCCCATTGCCATTTCAGGGATTTAACTCTGATCATGATGTCTTCCACTCTTGTCATTTTTCGGATCCACGTGTTCCTCTTCTTATCTCTCCTGGTTACACCAAGCATGCACCTCTCCATGCTGCTTTGAGTTGTCTGCAGCCTTTGTATGTCTCTTTTAGTTAAGGTCCACGTCTCTGCACCATATGTAAGCACTGGAAGGATGCATTGATCAAACACTTTTCTTTTAAGACATAATGGCATATTGCTCTTGAAAATTATGCTGTTTCTTCCAAAAGCTCTCCAGGCAAGTTTTGTACGCCGATTAATTTCTTCACCAATGTGACCCTCACTTGATATCTGCTGTCCAAGATAAACGTACGTGTCTGTTATCTCCAGCTTTTCTCCATCAATCGATAAATCCTCATTTCTTGTAAAAGCATTGTACATCACTTTTGTCTTCTGAATATATATATATATATCGCTTTAAATTCGTACTCAGACCCCTTAAAGGAGGGTCCGGCTCCGGCCCATCTCAGTGAATTCCTATCCTGGGTCTTCAGGACATGACTCGTCTCAGTGAATAGGTCCTCGGCCCGGACCCGAGGACCCCGTGGCTACGCCTGGGTGGCTAGGGGCGAATGAAGAGTGTGGATAGAAATTCACTGAGAGGGGTCATTACTAATTGCTCTACTGTTTGTTCTATTAAGTAGAAGATTTCAGTACGGAAAGTGGAGTCTAAAGCCATACCAGTGCTCTTAAGCTTAAGCTTGTACCGGGGCAGTGAGGGGCGGGACGCAGCTAACGACTGCTTTGGAAGGGAGGAGTGCAAAGCAAGGTCACTGACTTGAAGAAAGGGAGTTAAGGAAGGGGGATGTTATGTCTGCGTGTACGACGTTAAAATTTGATTTAGGTGCGAAAATAAATACAATATTTTGCTTTAAAAAACTGTTCAAGTACAGTACTATTTTCATAAGTAAAATGCTAACTTTTGAAAAGCAATTAAGACAATACATTCGCAGCAAGAAAAAGTTGAAGGCAACATTCTACTAACACTTATATCTTACACCACTGATCCACTAGTCATTGTCATGATGTTATCTTGTTGGTTTACCAGTGGCATAACTTGTTAGATCCAGGTTTGTGTGTGTGTGTGTGTGTGTGTGCCTGTCTGGGGGAGGGGCGCTGAATTCCTTTGTAGACGGTAGTAAAAAGCATTAAAAATTATTCCTTTCAGTGTTTCGTTAATAAAGTTGCTAACAAACCTGTCCCACCAAAAATAATACTCGCCCACCCTGATTTCAAAGCTTAGCGACGTCCCTGCCTGTATATAAATAAGAACGTGTATTTCTTTTATTTTTTACGTATATTGTCATTCAATTAATCCCCTCCCCCTTTTTTTGTTTCAAATGCGAACCTTTTTAAACCACCACCTTCGCTTACCGCCTTTTAGCACGATGAACAAAATCTGGCGGTTCAAGGAGGTTCGACTGGATTCAGCCGTGAAAGTAGATGATTGGCAGAGCCGGATGGAGCTTTTGCGGGGCCCTGGGCGAAATTTCATTGCGGGGCCCTGGGCGAAATTTCATTGCGGGGCCCAGAGCAAAATTTCATTGCGGGCACTAAAAAATAAATATCATATTTTAATAAAGTCGTTTCTGAAAATTATCGTTCGTGAGGAAGACAAAATGATTATCTCAAAGAAGTATTTGCTTTAAGCTTAAGAAAAAGACCATGATGCGGACTGAAAGTTCAGAGAGAAAAAAGAGAGAGCGAAAGAAAGAGAAATAGAGTGAGAAAGAGAGAAAAAAGATAGAGAAAAAGAGAGGGGAGAGAGATAGAGAAAGAAAGAGAAAAAAATGAGGGAGAGGGAGAGAGAGAGAAAGAGTAAAAAGTGTTAAAATCTACGATTTTCTTTCCCAGGAGAAGATGTTTAGGTTGCATTGTGACTCTTATAACAGCTTATTCACAAAATGATAAAACGATACCTGCTTAGCGAATATTTTTGTATAGGAAATGTAATAAGGATCCCTCTAAAATAAATTGGTATAAACAGTTTTTTCTCCTGATGCATGTTTAGCGATTGATTTTTAATGCACAGTGGAGTAACTGACAAATTAGTGACATTCTAAACTTTTATACGCGTTCATATATGAACGTTGCCTTTTTTTTTTTTTTTCAATTTCTTGTAATGTTGGAAAAGTGACCTCCATGTGTAGTCCGAAAGTAACTTGGATATTGTTCTTTTATTTCCTTAAATTCAAGTATCAGGTTTTCACACAAATTGTTGGATATATAAAAGTAGGGGACCACAAAATGATGAAATTTTATTTGCTCTTTCATGAATTCGGAAAAGATTAAGGTGGTTACAAAAATCATTTCGAATCTGCAAATTTCAGTGTCCGTACGACGAATAGGGGGGATAACGTATTCGAAAATGAGGAGATTGGAAACAAACAAATAAGTTCAAAAATATATTTTTAAGGGCCTTGCGCCCCAAAAGTTACAAAAAAAAAATGTAGTTAAATTTTTTTTTACCGAAAATTATTTCGTTTTCTTAACTGCGGAGCCCCCTGAAGGCGCGGGGCCCAGGGCGAACGGCCCGGTTGCCTCTATGGTCCAGCCGGCCCTGATGATTGGTTTTGGGGAAACGCAGTGTTTAAAAGTCTGGGCGATTTTACACACGCGCGCGCATAAGAAAAAGAAGGAAGGGAAGATGAGAGAGAAAGAGAGAGAGAGATCCTGTTTCATAATCCCGAGCGAAAGAAGAAAGGATGTTATCTCAAAATCAGTGAATAACATTTGTTTCCTCCTCAACTTTCCCTATTGAATTTCTGGGAAGTGTTTACTTAAGCATAAGCAAGAAAGGGTTAATTACGAAATGCAAAATCTATAGTGCATGTGCCGGGTGCAGGTAAACTCCCACATCGGAAAGTTTCCACACCGGTAAACTGCCACACAGGCAAACTCCCACACCGGTATTTCCTCACATTCTTCTGCTGCTAAGAAAACTGCTACACGGCGGAAAACTTGCACACCGGTAGACTCCTACACCTTCTCATATACAGTATAAGAGGATGGATACAAATTGCGTTTCGTTCGGAGAACTTGTCAAAGTGTGGAAGTTTTCCTATATAGTGAAACAAAACGAAATGTGCGCGTTTTCTTAGTGATATAAATTCGTACATCAAATCATAAGGACACAAAGTTTATGTAAAAGCTTTCCGACTCACTAAATCTTGAGTTGTGATTTTAATATTTGGAATGTGATAACATGCAATAAAAGCCAATCAAAAAGACTCAACGAATCGGTCTTCAGGTGCTGGCAAGGCACCTAGGCTGCGGTCCTTTTTGGAAGATCTTAAGTTACAACCTAAATGTTTTACATTTATAAACATTTTATTAACGCTAATAAAAGTCTCTCAACGGATCCCTTCTCAAAGTGAAAATCCTCCAAATACGTGGCGTCAGTGAATAAACAAAGACATCGCTCTTTCCACGTTTAGCAACGCACAGCAACCGAAAAATTGCTGTTCAGCCGCCGTCGGGGAATTGAATCCCGGATCTCTCGATATCTAGCTGAACGCTTTAGCCTCACACCACGGTGGCCAACAATCCACGGCGCTATGTGCGTTTTTCTGTCAGCATCTGACATTATAAATCCGTAAGATGGGCTCAGCTACTGAAACGTCTCCATCTGGGGGGCATTAACAACATTTCCCCGGCGGCGGCCGAATAACAATTTTTCGGTTGCTGTGCTTTGCTAAACGTGGAAAGAGCGATGTCTTTGTTAATTCACTGACGCCACGTATTTGGAGGACTTTCACTTTCGATCTCGCCCTTTCGATTTAACTGCTATAATTAATATATAGCCAGTGCCATTAATACCCACCAGTTGAAGACGTCTCAGTTGCTGAACCCATCTTACAGATTTATAATGTCAGATGCTGACAGAAAAACGCACATAGCGCCGTGGATTGTCGGCCACCGTGGTGTGAGGCTAACGCGTTCGGCTAGATATCGAGATATCCGGGATTCAATTCTCCGGCGGCGGCCGAATAACAATTTTTCGGTTGCTGTGCGTTGCTAAACGTGGAAAGAGCGATGTTTTTGGATCACTTCTCAGCTGTTTACAAGGCACCTAGGCCGCGGGCCTTTTTAAACGTCGTAAGTTAAAACCTTGTGTTATTATGATCTTACATCGGATTTATATCACTATAGGAGTACTCGTACATTTCGTTTCGGTTAACTAGGAAAACTCCCACACTTCGACAAGATCTCCGAACGAAACGCAATTTGTATGCATCCCCTTATACAGTAGTATGAGAAGATGCAGGAGTCTACCGACGTGGGAGTTTATCTGGATCTGCATGGAACCATGATCGTTTTGTTTTCTTTTTCTAAAACCAGGAACTCTCTGTTTCCGTCTGTCTGTCTCTCTCTAGTGAAAACCAGCCCCCCCCCCGAATTTTTTTTTTCTTTCTTCTAATTGAAAAACCTAAAGGTTGCAGCCTTGTGAGATAATGCAACCAAGTGAGGTATTCCCAAGTTATGACGTACAATTTGTAGTAGGGGTAAAAGTGTTGGTAAAGCGATTGGTAAAACACATAATCAAACTACCGCAAAATGGCTGCTGCGTGACCGTTGTGTTTTTCCTAATGCGACATTACTGCTGCAGAAGGTAGGTCTTCAAGGAAGTGCCCATCGTAAAAGACCGACGGAACTGCCACTCCCCTCTGTGCAAAAGATACTGAAAAAGTCAGAATGGGTTATCAATCAGGCGAAATGGTAGGGCCGTAACGCGAGGAAACTGATTTTCCCTCTGCAGAATTTTAGCTGAGGACCCATACACTTCTTACTCTTCACCCCCTCATAAATGTATTGACCACCACGATTTTACAAATCGAACTACATGTTTACCTGGATCAGCGGCGTGGAATCGCGGGGACAGAGGGGGAAGCTGCCCGTACTTATTTGTGTGCAGGGGCGAAACATCCCATTTGTTCCCTCACTTTTCTTCCCTTTTAATTATTTTGTCTGTAATCAGAAATCGGATTGATATTTGGAGGTTTTTATTTTGTGCCATTTAAAATTCCTTCTATGATAAAACAAATATTATTTTCTATTGTAATCATTAATCTTCTAGAACTCTGATTTTTATTATTGTCTGAGACGCGAATTCAATTCTCCTCGCTCGTGCAGTATGAAAACAAAATTTTTTCTCGAGGTGCCAACCTTATACATGTAGTTACCAGTATGAGAGAAAAATCGTCTCACGAAGTACAAGCTTTATTAGAAAACAGTATGAAATTCCTGAAAAGTATTGTGTTTTTATAGAAAGAACAGGAACGTTTTTTCTACACTGCTGGCCACCCAAAATGCAACACCAAGAAGGACACGAGATAGCAAAGCCAGATTTACTGGACACATAACAACAGATACAGAGATGAAATGATTGAGCTTACAGGCCCGTGCGACTTGCGGAACACACACGCAGACATCAATAGTTCGTGTGACCCCCATGGCTGGCAATAACGGCCGCTACACGCCGCGGCATCGAACGAAAGAGGCTTTGGATGTGGGTTTGGGGTATATCGGTCTAGGCAGCTTCCACACGTTGCCACAGTTCATCAGGCGTAGCCGCGAGTGGTGCTTGCCGGGCCACTCGGTTGCCGATCAGCGACATGACGTGTTCGATGGGCGACATATCGGGAGAACAGGCTGGCCATGGCAGCAGTGACACCTGGTGAGTCGTGAAGAATTATTGCACGATGCGTGCCACGTGCGGGCGCACATTTTTCTGTTGAACCGTGACCGCTGGCAGGTCCTGCAGGTAAGGGAGGACTACAGGCTCCAAAACGTCGGAGATGGTGCGGTGGCTGTTGAGTGTACAAGCGATGCGTACCAGAGGGGTGCGGGTGTCATATCCAATTGCGCCCCAAAACATAACGCCAGGCGACGGACCGGTATGGCGATGCATAATGCAGGCGTCATACGGACTCTCGCCGCGGTGCCGCCACACGCGGATCCGACCATCGTGGTGTTGCAGGCAGAAACGCGATTCGTCGGAGAAGACAATGTCGTGTCATTCCGTAGTCCAGGTGCGGCGTTCAACGGCCCACTGCGCCGCACTCGCCAGTGGTGTAACGTCAATGGCAATCGGAGCAATGGGCGCCGTGCGACAAGTCCCCGCTCCTGCAGACGACGTCGAACGGTACGTGCTGACACAGGTTGTTGCGCAACAAACCCTAATTCCTGCGCTAACGTTCGTGATTTGGCGGTGCGAGCCGTCAATGCCCGCCGCACAACATGCCGGTCCTCTCGGACTGTGGTGTGCCGCGGCTGCGGCAATCGCTCACGTCGGTCCGTCCGTCCCTGCTGCACCCACCGAATCCATAATCACCTCACTGTGGCTGGATGTCGTCCCACACGGGCGCTGATGTCTGGGTACGATAAACCGCTGTCGCGATAAGCCACTATTCATGCTCTGTCGAACTCCGAAACGTGCTGGAATGACTGCCGTATTCTGCGACGAGGAATCAGGAAACTTCCCACGCACAGGACCGGCAGCACAACACACTTCCACTACTTACACCCTGCCTTCTGTGTACCCTTCTTATAGTGCTTCTCGGTGGCGTGCAGGGCGCATATGATTTGCATATGCCCTGAAATGCTAATCGTTTGCATGTCCTCTCGCGGGCGACGCATGCTGCGTATTTGAGGCCAATCGAATGCTTCCTTCTTGCTCTTGCATTTTGGGTGGCCAGCAGTGTATTTCACTTATACATAATAAAATCGCTCTTTCTTTAAAGAAAGGAAATGAAAGCGGGGAAAGAGAGAAAGAAGTTAGATATGCTTTTATTCTTACATCGACGAGCCATTATACATTACGTACCACCTACCTAATAAGATGTAGGCCCTCCTTTACCCCGCAAAACAGCAACCACTCGGCGAGGCATCGATTCGATGAGGTAGCGATAGGCATCCTTGGGTATCTGGTACCATATAATGTCCGCAGCAGGTCCTCCAGTTCCCGTATACATTTCGGCGTGGTGGTGATTTAGTGCGAACCCTCTTTTCCAAGTCGAACCACTCCTTGACGATTCTGGCAGTGTGGAATGGCGCATTATCCTGTTGATAATGGCCATCACCAGCAGGGAACACAGTTGCCATGAATGGGTGAACTTGGTCCACAACGATGTTCAGATACCTGACAGCTGTCAGGGATTGTGCTATTGGGATAATGGGGCCTAAAATGTCCCAAAAAACTTCGCCCACAGCATAACACCGCCGCCGCCGCAGGCCTGTTTCCGCCCAACAGTGCATCCACATGCCATAGCCTCAGCTGGTAATCGGCGTATCCGCGCTCGGCAGTCTACGTGATCACCAGGAATCTTGATTCGTCAGACAAGGCCACTTTCTTCCAATCATCCACGGTCCAATCGCGTTGATTTCGGGCCCATTTCATGCATTGTTGGCGATGATATGCAGTGAGCATGTGGACCCAGCTGGGTCTTCGGCTATGCAGTCCCATGTGCAGAAGGCTGAGATGAACTGTGTGCTGTGACACATTGCCCTGATCACCACTGTTGTAGCCGGGGTGATTTGTCACACTGTGGCCCTGCGGTCGCTGTGAACAATGCGCGATAGTCTCAGCTTCCCTCTGGCATCAGTGAGCTGCGGCCAACACACGGCTGGACGACGGTTCGTCGTTTGGCCATCTGTGTACCACTTTTGATACGTACTCACTACAGCGGCACGTGAACAACCTACAAGCCGCGCCGTTTTAGAGATCGTAGTTTCGTGCCGTTGTGCCATCCCAATTTGTCCTGTATCAATCTCCGATAAATCGGCAGCTTTTCCCATTCTGACTACGAACACGCTACTAAGCCGCCCCGGTGGCGCAGTGCTCTAAGGCGCTGGCCTCTGATCATTCGTCCGCAAGGGGTCCGGGTTCGAATCCCGGTCAGGCATGGATGTTGTGTTTGTCTTACGGCACTGGCTCTCTCCCTTCCCTGGAACCAGTGACCCTAAATTAGGGACGGGCGACTGCTTATAGCCCATTGAGTTGCTGACGGTGGTCGTTAAACCTCCAATAAAAAAAACCAAAAAAAAAAAAAAAACACTCTACTAAGCGAAAGCCGGTTCTCGGGTTGTATATATACTGCTCTGTGAACTTCACCTGAGCTACCGTTCCGTCTCCAGGCGCACTCATTTCTGTAGGCTGGGGATGGTCATGATGTAATGGCTCATCGGTTTATGTTTTTTGGATGTGTAACGAAAGGGATACGCTTCTTTTGGAATTCATAATAATGTGGAAATGTTCAAATCAGTACCGTTTAACAACGCATGTAATGCACGGTCGAGTCACAGTATTGTGACCACCAGCTAATATCCAAAGTAACCGCCGTGTGCAGTGCGGATAGCAGCTAGACGGGCTGGGAGTGACTCAGTAAGGTGCTGGAAGGTGTTCACAGATATGTAGAGCCATGCTGACTGCAGTGCATCTGACAGCTGCTGAAGGGTGCGTGGTGGAGGATCCATAGAGCGAACAACACGATCGAGGTGGTCCCACAGATGCTCGATTTGGTTTAAGTTTGGGGAATTAGGAGGCCAGGGAAGTACTTTGAAGTCTTCATCGTACTCTTCCAACCACTCTCGGGCATTTCTAGCTGTGTGACACGTCTCCATTTTCGTGCTGAAAGATCCCATCCGCCCAAGGGAAGACAATCAGCATGTATGGGTGTACGTGGTCTGCAAGGATGGTTTCGTAACGAATTCGGTCCATAGTGCCTTCCACAGGTTATAACGAAGTAAATTTCTCCGTCATTTTTGGTCTACGCCGGGATTCGAACCCGGATCCCCTCATTCCGGAATAAGTCGTTCTACCAATTGAGCTACGCGGACGTTTTATTCTGATTCCTATCTGGCTCTATGTCGTGTGCGTCCTTCTGGCAGGTACGTCACATCTCCTGGTACGTTACAAGGTATGAGTGGACCCAGAGAATGTCACGAAAACATTCCCCAGACCATAACGCTGTCTCCACCAGCTTGTGTTCTGCCAGCAATGGTTGAAGAGTGTTTGTACTCCGATGTTTCTCGCCTTATACGCCAACGTCCATCCGTTCGATGAATCAGAAAACATGACTCATCGGAGAAGGCAATCCTTTGCCAATCAGTGGAGGTCCAATTCCGATACTGCCTTGCAAATGTAAGCCTATTCTGCCGATGTACCCAAGGAGGTTAGAAGAAGAGGAGGTGAAGGGACCCGTTTTGAGTGAAGCCAAAACAGATCAGCTGTTTCTGTCCTCTCTCTGAGGTGGTGGGAGTCTGCGCTGCAAGAGTTCGGGAACGTGACGTCACTTCCTGTGGCTCAAGCAGTTTTGCTTAGCGCATGCAAACCAAGAATGGAAAGAAGGAATATTTCGGACTTCTTATTTCTTAACATTAGGCTTTTGGTTATACTTTAAACATGGTTACTTGCACATGGGCAGTAAGTAACCATGCGCACTATGCACTTCCTCTCAAAAAATCATTATTTTGTTCAATTTTTTAAAGAAATACCAACACATATTTTCTTGTTTTTTCTGGAAATTTTTTACTATGGGAATGAATATTTCAGCTTCAATTTTTTTCACGCCTGTATGGGTAGAGTAAGGGTCCGAAAAACCCGTTCAAAATCGCGATTTCCCCATAGAGATATACAGGAGATTCTTAGGTTGGGCGCATTGGCGTAGTCAGCTGATAAAAAGTGGCGTCACGCCAGAAGCACAGGGAGAGGGGCTGTTGCCACCTCCTCTTACTTCTAACCTCCTTGGATGCACCTTCGTTAGCATAGGCGCAGTGACCATCCGTCTGCATCGGAGCCCCATACGCAGCAGGGTTTGCTGAACTGTCGTTTTAGACACACTTCCGGTAACCCCCTGTTTCATTCGGCCAGTGAGTTGCTCCACTGTACTTGTCGACCGGCCCTCGCACACCTTCGAAGCCGACGTTCACCTCTCACATCAATGGCACGTGGTGCTCCGCAGTTTCCGCATCCCTTATTCGCAATGGTGCTGTTTCTCCAATCACGATACACTTTAACCACAGCAGCACACGAACAGTTCATAAACTGCGCTGTTTCAGAAATACTGCCACCCTTAGCCCGAAAGCCGATAATCACCCCTTTTTGAAAACCTGATATATAGCTCTTTTTATCCATGACAGCAACGAGTGATATGTTTTGAGAAGATCATAGATCATATGAAGGAGATTTCAGGAAGGGAGTGTCTGACCCCAGGCCTTAAGCAACCCTTAGAAATAGGAAGCTGGGAAATTTGGGCTAGAGTGCCTCATAGGAAAGAGACACGGAAGAGAGGTAGAAAGGGGGAGGAAGACGCCCTGATTTATTACCGGGGGCCAGTACCCGGGGCCCGACGGCTTAACGTGCTCATCCGACGCACGGCGGATATTTAGTGGTTCGAGCGTTCGCCCCTGCTGGGATCGAACCCGAGGTCTTCTCCGTGGCAGTCACGAACGTTGTCCACTTGGCCACCCGCGGCCCTATGTTTTTAGAATGCCTACAGGACCCCTTATATACCCTCCAAGCCAGCTCACGAGACGTACCTTCTTTCATTGGCTGCGCTCTGTTGACGTCAAAAGCAAGAGGTGGTCACAATAATGCGACTCGACTGTGTATGAGCAAAATTTTTTTGTATCGAAAAACCTTGTAGTATAGATATAAAATTCAAGGTTTCTATTAATTTAGATGTTATGGGATAACCGTTTTATCTGTAGCATGTTCAAACGACGTCATCACGTCCTGTTTTACAAAAGGGCTTTATGATCTGACTCCAAAATGTATATCCTGATGTTTTGCCTCTGCTGTCAAAAAATAGTTCCGACGCTCCTGACCTGGCTGCATGGATGCAGAGCGGCCAGGCCCCCCCCCTCCCCGGTCATTTTTACAACATATTATTTTTTTGTATCTTTCAAGTAAAAAAATAAAGTTGCTATGTCGGGAAAAAATGAGTTTTTTTTTTTAGTTTTTTAATGCTGATTTTCACTCCTGTGCATGTTTTCAATTACATCTTGATTTCAGAACTAAATGGCCGCTCCTGTGGCGTAGTGGTCTAAGCGCTGGATTCTAACCATTCGTCCGGGTTCGAATTCCGGTGAGAAATGGATGTTGTGTTTGTCTTACGGCACTGGCTCTCTCTCTCTCCCCTGGAACCAGTGACCCTAAATTGAGGACGGGCGACTGCTTATAGCCCATTGAGTTGCTCATGGTTGTCGTAAAACTTTCAATCAAAAAAAACAAAAAAAAAACAGAAAGATGACACCGAATTTTCGGTTGTATAAGCACGTCTTTTGCGTCCGTTCTGACCCGAATTAAATTTATCAAAGCTATTCAAAGTCAATGGAACCGGTCTGGAAAACAATCAACCGGTTTCTACAATCGATAAAACACCCAGAAACAGAAACACCTACTTAGTTCCACCAGCGACTAAAAAGTATGTTACGAAAATTAACAAATTACGCACAAAAAGTTTCTCATAGCTTAAGGAAGGTATCAGGGACAAAGAGATTTTCAAATCGAACAGTCAAAAGAAGAATTATAGAAGGAAACATGATATAAGTCTACACCTGCTAGCGGAAGAATTTTGCATAATGGAAAAATTGAAAATAGGCGAAAAATATTCTTCATGGAAAAAGCTATGCTAAAGAAAAAAGACTTCTCAAATACGTCTCCCGGGAGAAGAGATAGCGAAAAAAAAAACAAAAAGATTTCGACCTATACGCAGCTAGCGGGATTAAATGTTTGGGCTACTTAAAGAGGATAATGCTCCACATATCTATTAGAGAATGGCATACAGTAAAGGAGAAATTTCTCAATAGTGTTTTTAGAAGCGGCGATTCAGGGGCAAACTGAAGTACACAAACATCACCTACCAACAGAATTGTGAACTACAAAATTCCTCATATACTAGCCTAAAGTGTTATACAAGGTAAATGACATCCGGAATTGAAAGACTTTTTTAAATCACATATGTAGAAGTAAAGATATTGAGAAAAACAGATTAAGCATTAGCGCCTCCTGGCGGCGAAATTGCGCATTATTTTGGAAAGAAAATACGCACACAGAAGTTGCATATTTAGTAGTGAATCTAGGAAAAAAAATCCAAGGAAAAAAGATCCACGGAAAAAAATCTGGAAAAAAAAAGCCACCGGAAAAAAAAGCCATGGAAAAAAATCCACGGAGAAAAAAAAACCAACGGAAAAAAAAGCCAGGGAAATAAAATCCAATTCTAACGAAACAGTTATCCATTTACATGGTCGACACAGGGCCGGATTAAGGAGGGGGGGGGTCTAGCCACATGGTTTTCATTAAGGGGCCGGGCACAAATTGCTGTTCCTCCGAAGAACACTTGGAATGTGTGACAATTTTTCCAGTAGGGCAGTTTTTCACGGTGCCGAACGACGGGAAAGAACTCTTTTGTTTGTCTGAATTTTCATGCCGGTTCATTTGAGTTTAGGGCAACTGGCCACAAAAGTTCAAGGAGAAGGGGGGGGCTATAAAGATTGCCGTTTCTGGGTCTATATTGAAAACTGAATTGGGAACACCAAACAAACGAATTTCGAGAAAACGTTCCATATAAGCCAAGCGAGAATTGTACTTTAATTTGAAGTAAATAAATTGCCGAGGATCTGAGATACACTTGGTTGGGGGGAGGGGCACTACCTCCAACTTCCGTATTATTAGTCAGTGTATCCAGGATGTTCCCCTTCAAGCGTTCGCGAAGTCCGTGAGCTTGAGGGGGCTTTCCCCCAAAATGTTAAAATGGACGTAGAGCTGTAAACATTAGTACCATGAATTATATAATGATTCTGTACACAACCACGAATTTTCAGTAGGGTGGGGTGAATTCACCCCCTGCCGCCCCGGTGGCGCAGTGGTCTAAGCGATGGCCTCTGATCATTCGTCCGAAAGGGGTCGTCCGGGTTCGAATCCCGGTGAGGCATGGATGTAGTGTTTGTCTTACGGCACTGGCTCTCTCCCTTCCCTGGAACCAGTGACCCTAAATTAGGGACGGGCGACTGCTTATAGCTCATTGAGTTGCTCACGGTGGTCGTTAAACCTCCAATCAAAAAAAAAAAAAAAAAAAGAATTCACCCCTTCCTGAAAATCCGTGGTTTCTAAGAGCTCTTCAAGGGTAACATCGAGGATACACTGACCGACTCCAGAGGTCCAGAATATAAAATTACGGAAGTTGGAGGTAGAGCCAAAACCCTCGAAACCAAGCACATCGTATTCCTTTTACAGACTTCACTAAATTTCTGGGGGAAGGGGGAAGTGTATGCATAGTATGTCACTAAACACAACATGAAGCACAGAAATTGCGAGCAAATCTCTTACCTTGAGCACTTGTCTGCGCTCTTAGAAACTTGGGGGAGGGTGAATTCATACCACCCTCCTGAAAATTCGTGGTCGTGTACAGAATCATTATATAAAGCATGGCTCTAATGTTAACAGCTCTGCGTCCAGTTTAACATTTTGGAGGAAAGCCCCCCCCCCCACCCGCCGAGCTTACCAACCTCGCGGACGCTTCAAGGGGAACATCACTGATAGACTCCAGCGGCCCAGAATATAATATTACGGAAGTTGGGGGTAGATCCCCCAAACCAAGTGTACCTCGGATCCTCGTCAATTTATTTCTTCAAATTAAAATACAATTCTCACTTGGCTTACATGGAACGTTTTCTCGAAATTCGTTTGTTTGGAGTTCCCAATTTATTTCTCAATATAGGCCCAGAAACGGTAATCTTTATAGCCCCCCCCACCTTGAACTTTTGTGGCCAGTTGCCCTAAACTCAAATGAACCGGCTTTAAAATTCAGACAAACAAGAGAGTTCCTTTCCCTTGTTAGGCACCTCGGAAAACTGCCCCACTGGAAAAAATTGTCACACATTCAAAGTGTTCTTCGGAGGAACAGCGATTTGTGCCGGACCCCTTAATGAAAAGTGTGTGGCAGTTTTCCGGTAACCGCTGGGCCCGGGCCTCCTGTTTTGATTTTTTTTTTTTTTTTTAGAAATGACCTAATCATTATTGAAATTATTTTCATTATTATTACTACTGTGAAGGTATTAATTTATGTTGGGTTTTATTGCACCCTTTTTATTGGCCAATCTGCAATGCATTCATAAAAGGAGCAGTTTCAATATTCACAAAACCCCTGTGTTAACCTTCTATTAAATTGCTACCAAACTTCGAAATCGCAATGAGTTTTGCTTTACCAATTGTAAGATTGTAAATATTTATTATTATTAATTCGTAGGTTATTAATTAATCAAACTCTGCTGCCCATGTGGCGTCAATCTAGGAAAAAAGATCCACAGGAAAAAAACAGAGAGCTAGAGAAAAAATCCAATGACAAGTTTTATACGACCCTCTTGGCATCTTACACAGAAGTGACGCAAAGAAATCAGAAAAGAAATTTTCATACGATCACTTAAGCTTCCTACATAGAAGTGACACAAAGAAATCAGAAAAGAAATTTTCATACGATCCCTTAAGCTTCCTACATAGAAGTGACACAAAGAAATCAGAAATGCAATTTTTATACGACCCCTAAATTTCCTACAAGGTCACCCAACATGGAAGTGGACACAAGAAAATCAAAAGTGCAATTTGTGTACGACCCCTACATTTCTTACAAGGTCAACCAACATGGAAGTGGACACAAGAAACAAAAATGCAATTTTATACCCCCCCCCCCCCCAATTGCTCGAACGTGCATGGAAACAAATTATGGTGTCCTTGTAATATTTGAGAAGTGAGAACTTTTTTTTATGCAAATTTTTATATGACCCCTAAGTTTCTTACTGGTTAATCTACATGAAAGAAGCCGTTGGATTTTATTTCCATGGACTTTTTTTCCTTGGCTTTTCTTTCCTTTGGCTTTTTTTTCCCTGGATCATTTTTCCGTTGGATTTTTTTCCTGGCTTTTTTTCCGTGGATCTTTTTTCCTTGGATTTTTTTTCCGGTAACCTTTAGTAGTATCTGACTGAAGAAAGAAGTTTTTCATAACTTGGGATCCATTCCATTGTCTTTATGCATCATAACTTACGTAAAAATGCTTCGATTGGGACAAAACTTTATCGTCTTGTTCCGGAAGTATACTGAACCAGTTCTGTAGAATATTATCGAAATGGGGTCAAAGGTCGGGACACAGGAGCGAGATTTATTCCACAGAATTATCCTCATAACTTGACTAAAAATGCTTCTATTGAGACAAAACTTTAGTATGTTGTTCCGGATATAAACTCAACCGGTTCTGTTTAATATAATTGAAATTGGTCATTGAAATTGGGTCAAAGGTCAGGGCACAGGAGCGAGATTTATTCCACAACCATTATCCTCACATCTTGAATAATAACTTGAGTAATGATTTCTGGTATGTTGGAAAGCGTATCATAATCAATGCATTGCATGATTTTACTAACTTATTTTACAAAAGACGTGCTAAAAAGAACTAAATGCATAGAATGACTATAAATATGAAATTTAAAATTTACACATTCAAATAGCAAATTATTTGGAACACCCAATAGCAATCTGACACGTGCCATTCTCACTTACGTATTGACATATGACGTTGAGATGGCTTTATAAATAGCTCACTGCAAAGTATTCAGACGTGTACGAGGCGTTGATAGCGCCAATATGGGAAAGACTCGTGATTTAAGAGACGTTAAACAAGTTAGTAAAATCATGCAATGCATTGAGTATGATACGCTTTCCAACATACCAGAAATCATTACTCAAGTTATTACTCAAGATGTGAGGATAATGGTTGTGGAATAAATCTCGCTTCTGTGCCCTGACCTTTGACCCCATTTCGATGATATTCAACAGAACCGGTTCAGTATACCTCCGGAACCACATGATAAAGGTTTGTCGCAATCGACGCATTTTTACGTAAGTTATTATTGTTATTTTTTATTGGAGGTTTAACGACCACCGTGAGCAACTCATTGGGCTATAAGCAGTCGCCCGTCCCTAATTTAGGGCCACTAGTTCCAGGGAAGGGAGAGAACCAGTGCCGTAAGACAAACGCAACATCCATGCCTCACTGGATTCGAACCCGAACCCATCTCGGACGAATGATCAAAAGCCATCGCTTATCATACTCAATGCATTGCATGATTTTACTAAACAAGTTAGTAAAATCATGCCATGCATTGAGTATAATACGCTTTCCAACATACCAAAAATAATTACTCAAGTTATTACTCAAATTGTGAGGATAATGGTTGTGGAATAAATCTCGCTCCTGTGCCCTGACCTTTGATCCCATTTCGATTATATTAAACAGAATTGGTCCAGTATACCTCCGGAACAACATACTTAAGTTTTGTCGCAATAGAAGCATTTTCAGTCAACTTATGAGGATAATGGCTGTGGAATAAATCTCGCTTCTGTGCCCTGACCTTTGACCCCATTTCGATGATATTCAACAGAACCGGTTCAGTATACCACCGGAACCACATGATAAAGGTTTGTCGCAATTGACGCATTTTTACGTAAGTTATTATTATTATTTTTTATTGGAGGTTTAACGACCACCGTGAGCAACTCATTGGGCTATAAGCAGTCGCCCGTCCCTAATTTAGGGCCACTAGTTCCAGGGAAGGGAGAGAACCAGTGCCGTAAGATAAACGCAACATCCATGCCTCGCTGGTTTCGAACCCGGACCCATCTCGGACGAATGATCAGAAGCCATCGCTTAGACCACTGCGCCACCGGGCTTACGTAAGTTATGATGCATAAGGGCGATGGAATGGATCCCGCTCCTATGTCCTGTCCTTTGACCCTATTTCGTGCATTTTCAATAGGGTTCGTCCACAGGTTGTTCCCTACCACGTACTAAAATTTCATCGAATCGAACCATTTTTACGCGAGTGATCGTGACGACAGACAGACAGATGGACAAAGCTGGAGCATATGCGTTTCTTCAACCTACGGTTGGAAAGCGTAAATAAGGAATGATTCTGAGCGCTAGACAGGCAGTTGCAAGCATCACAGAAACAACAAACCTCGATTATACAACAAACACTGTGTCGGCGGCCGGGTCTTCACGGTGCCTTGCAGTTTAGGAAATATAAAAACAAAATCATTTTCGGTAAAATTGTTTATACTTTTTTCGTAAGTTTTAGGTGTTTTTTTAAATGTTTTGTTTTGTTTTGTTCCTAATCCCCCCGCACTTTCGGATAAGTTATCGCTCTTCGCCGTACAGATACTGAAATTTGCAGATATCAAATAATTATTGTAATTACCTTAATATTTTCCGCATTCATGAAATAACAAATTAAATGTCATCATTATGTGGCTTCTACTTTTATATATTCAACAATTTGTGCGTGAACCAGATACTTAAATAAAAAATAAAATAAAAAATAAAGATAACTATACCAAAGTTGTTTTGGGGCTAATATGGAGGTCAATTACTCAGTGACTTTAAAAATATTACTGCAATTCTAAAAAAAAAAGCAATTTTCATATATGAGCGAGTATAAAAGTCTAAAACGTCACTAATTTGTCAATTGCTCCACTTTGCTTAAATATCAATCACCAAAATCAGGGGAAAAACTATTTACACGAATTTATTTTACAGGGTTCCTTACTATTTCCTACACAAAAATATTATGTGGAAATAATATGTGTAATCGGAGCCCATTTAAGAGGGAACTAGGGGTGCTGAAGCCCCGGGACCCACATTTTCAAGGGGCCTCAGAATTATGTAGGATGCTCGAAAAACTGACAAAGTTCTAGTTTTTTATTATTATTATTATTATTTTTTTTTTTTTTTTTTTTGCATATAACACTGGAAAAAACTATAAGAAACTGTCTTGTGAAGAATTATCTTTCCGCTTTTTTAGGACTTCGCAAAACATATAGTCGCCCCCAGTCCATCCTCAAATCTTTCGAAAGCATTACAGATGTGTGTGTGTGTGTGTGTGTGTGTGTGTGTGTGTGTGTGTGTTACACATCTGTAATTGGAGGAAATTTTCATACATTAAGAATTCCTTTGAATCATGCTATCTGGGTCATATTATTTTGCCCACTACTTCGATATAATTTCAACAAGCTGAACCCTGGAGGAGGTTAAAGCAGAACTGAAGTTGTATATATTTTTCAACCATGGATTTTTACATTTTCTTGCTACTACCGCTTCGCCCATGAATCGTCGGATACGCACTTAAATACGGAGGGGATATTTTTATGGCTTCCTTGTCATGTTTTGGGAATGTTTTCTCCTGGGTATTTCTATTCATCCACACATATTGAAATTCTAGATGTGCCATTAATACACTGGGGCCCCCAAATACTGTCCAGCCCCCGGGCGCCCTTTCTTCTTAAATGTGCTCTGTGTGTGTAATACTGCTTATAGTCCATCAAGTTGCTGACGGTGGTCGTTAAACCTAAAAAAAAACAAAAAACAAAAACAATAAACACCAGCTCATATATGAATTGTAAAGAGAGTGAGACAAGGGAGTTTAGGACAACTGCCCCTAAGCTTTTGTGCTCAAATGTCCGGGTGCCCAGTTGTCTGAACCACGAGACAAGGTGACTCCATATTTCCCAAGCTCTTCGATGCCACATTTCAGAATGTATTTCAGTCCTTGAACTGGGAAGGCAAAGGAATAAAAAGTTATGGGGATTATTTAGCCCTCTTCGTTTTGCTGATAACATAAGCGCTTTTTCACATCCCCTCAAAGCTGCAGAGTATGATCCAGGAGCTTGTTGACAAGAGTCAAAAGTGGGATTACAAATGAACTTACGGGAAACAAAACTGATGTACCACGCCTTTGCAAGAACTGAAGATTTACTGGTTGATGGGGCAAATCTAGAGGCAACCAATGCCTACCTTTACCTTGGGGAATAAATACAGTGTATCATGCTGGGGCCACATCGAAGAAGAAATAAACACGGGCATAAAATTTAGTTGGAGAGCGTTCGGAAGAAACAGCACAGTTTTCAAGAATAATTTACTATTACGTCTTAAAAGGAAAGTATTCATTCAATACATAATTCCTGTTGTTACTTACGGATCAGAGACATCATGGCTTTTAACTTTTAAAAAAATACATTCAGAGGCTACAGACAACTGAAAGAAGCATGTAGAGGTTGATGCCTCGTATAACCAGGAAGAAGAAATTTTGGATAAGGAAAATGACAAGAGTAGAAGACATCAAGATCAAACTAAAATCCCCAAAATGGCAATGGGCTGGACATATTTCTAAAAGAACTGACCACCACTGGACAACAAAAATACTCTAGTAAACTAAGAGACAGAAAAACACCCAGAAGACCACATGAGAGATGGGTGGATGAAATCCGAAAGCACTTTGGAGTGACATGAAGGAGACTGGCTCAAGACAGAGTTTTGTTTTTATAGTTCCTCTATTTAACGCTTGCATCAAATGGCAGATCTATTTCATATTTCATTTTGTAGAGTAAATTTGTGTAATAGTTCAAAAGTCGTAGTATTTGATCAATAATCTACGAATTTGTAATAACAATTTTTAATAATCTTAGAATTTGTAGCAAATTCTAAGTCAAAATTGATTGTGATCTTGAAGTCAGGAGCATCAATTTCTCCAGGAAGTGTAACAAAGTGTTTTGTGAAAACTGCAACTGCTCCTTTAAAGAGATTGACGGGCAGCAAAACCCCACACATAAACTATTGCTCTTACAGTAACAAAAATAAAGATAATAAGGAAAAGAAGTTCATAATAATGATTCGGTCATTTCTGGAAAAAGTTTTTATAAAGGGGCACCTGTTAAATGGAAAGTCCTAGCAACGGCTCAGCCCCAATAAAATTTACTACAGGGGAACTGGCAGTATGTAGTTTTATACCCATGAAATTGCTCTGAATGATAATAAAAAAAAAAGTGTTCTTATACTTTTCGCCGTAATTGAGTTATTGTTATGTGTACAAAAATATTTTCCTTCATGTATTATCATTAAGAAATTGGAAGATTTTTATGAATTTCTGGCTAAAATACAATGCGAACAACTGGCCACTTGTACAAATGGCCTTCCCAATACCGTAGTAGCCAGAATCCCGAAAGTGTTACGTTGATCGCGAGGGGCTCCTGAAACATTACCCCCCCCCCCAGGATCTGCTAGGGTGAAATTTCAATCTCTGCGATTTGTACTTTTTCGCACAGTATGAATTTACTAAAACTAAGCAACTTCTTTATTTTCTTTATTTCAGTGTATCTATTAATTTACGCGTATTTTTTACGCAACCAAATACATTTTGTATTTGTCGCATTATTAATGCAAACGAATTTTCTTCTTTCTTAAAATCTACCGGTTTATCTGTTTCAGTTTATTTGCATTGGGGGGGGGGGTCTTTCCTCTCCATATTTCATCCAAGTCTCTTCACGGAAAATTTACCTGTTGTCTTGCTTTTCTCACGAGAACACGGGCTGTTAGCCTAGAGTTAGTTCCCCTACGGCTTGATGGCGAGTTTGTTCCGTATTGTTTGTAATTAACGCACCGTCTGCCGCTCTCTCTATACATATATTGTTTCGGCATCCTCAGTAGAATCAACTGCACGTGACACCTGAGCACCGGTGCTTCAAGGAGTTTCACCCCGCTGTTCGCTCGGCCCCAGTGTCAACACTGCGAGGAAGGGGGTAGGGGGTTGTCCCGCTTAATATCGCCATCATGCTTCAAAGGGCACCGAGCCGCCGATTTAGCACGTGCGCGATGCGCTTCTTTGTCGGCGGCCAGTACACCCCAAACCCCAAACATTTTGTCCAGACAAATGCCTGAAACTTAGCCGCAAACCTCCTTGCTACAGGGATAGCTGGAGTTCGAGTATAATCCGCAGAGCACACCGCTATTAGACAGATTTTATGGAGTGGGCAGATGGTGAAACTTCGCTAGACAGACGCCATGTGCTTTACGGTATACAAGGCAGGCAGACGCTTTATTGGGACTTCTTGTCTCCGATATTCTCGCGATTTCCTGCTGGAATCATTCGTAATTCTTGAGAAATAACCAATTTATCTCAGTAGTCATTGTTGTTTTTTTCGTCTGGAATTTTCTGATCGAAATCGTAAGAGGTCAGATCAAAGCCCTCATTACTGTATATCTATTCACGAAAGATTAGAAATGTAACTCACATCAACATTACAATATTCACCACACTTACTGTACAGGAAATGTTCAAAATCTATTTATCGTAAGCGTGTTTAATATTAATTCATATGATTTTTTCCCACTTTCGTTACGTGTGTCAAAGGTTTGTCAACCCCCCCCAACCACCGTCACACACACACACACACACACACACACACACACACACACACAAGTGTTTCTCACTTTATCGTCGTGCGAATAATTTTTAAAACGCAGTGACCACATTTCTTCTACTGCAGATTTGTTTAAACAAAGATGGCTCTTCATACTTAAAATGCGGGTTCGAAAAAGTGGCTTCAGAAAAACTGGACACATTGCAATTTGAGTCACAAAGTTGTTCTGCATAAATAAATATATGGCGCTATATTTCATTTTAGTTATGTAATTATTATTGCTCACAATTTTTTTCATATCACATTATCATTTAAGAAATTAATACATTTTTGTGGTTATCTGGCCAAAACACAAAACGAAAAACTGGACACATACGCGTGTATAAAATCTCACTTTTTATTTCTTTTACTGAGGAACAAAAACGTTTGTTATAAAGAACCTAGGCTTAGATCTTTTCAGCATTCTTTAATCCTCTGTGCGTATATTAATGTGGTTTACACAAGAAAAGTTAATCATGTTGTTATTTCACTCACGCACAAAAAATTAACTATACCTCATTATACCTTGGGTTCTTTTATCGATTTTTAACGCGCGATGCTATATTCAGTGTCGTAACCACGTTTCAAAATCTGGGGGTCCGATCACACATACACACATTATATGTGTACATGCTGTATATATACAATATTATATACATACTGTATAAGATAGAGTTTGGGATCCCCTCCTCTACACACACGCCCGCGCAAGAGTAATCGGTAGAACAGCAAGGTAATCGGTAAAAAAGTCCGAGGAAAAAAAATCCAGGAAAAATAGTCCAGGTAAAAAAGTCCGAGGGAAAAAAGTCCGAGGAAAAAAAATCCAGGAAAAATAGTCCAGGTAAAAAAGTCCGAGGGAAAAAAGTCCGAGACTGTTGATAAACGCGGGAAAAAAGTCCAGGAAAAAAAGTCTAGGAAAAAAAGTCCGAGGAAATAAAGTCCAAGGAAAAAAAGGCCAGGAAAAAAGTCCGAGATGGGCGTTTTGATTGTCATCATGAGCATACTAATAAGTCGATTTGACATACTGTTTGAATGTTGGAGGTGGGGGGGGGCATGCTTTCATTATTTACCTAGTGTGGTGGGGTTGCCGGAAAACTGCCACACGTTTTTCATTAAGCGGCTGGGCACAAAGTGCTATTCCCCCGAGGAACACTTTGCGTGTGTGGCAGTTTTCCAAGTTTCCTAATTTGTTTTAGTTTTCCAAGGCGCCTAACGACGAGAAGGAGCTCCTTTGTTTGTCTGAATTTTCACGCCGGTTCATACCAGTTTAGGGTGACTGGCCACAAAAGTTCAACAGGAGGAGGGGGTATAAAGATCGCCGTACATTTCTTAAAACTACAGTGTTCGACGAAACAACAGAATTACACATGACTCATGCTGTGTTCAAAAAAGGACGATAAGGTGGGATTTTTTAATAACGCTGCACTTGTGCTTAGGCACTAAATATTTACCTAACACGTCAAGCTTGTAATACTTTTCTTTTACTTAATTAATTCATAGGACCTATCTATACCTTGGCCTTTTTAACAGCTTTTAATCCGCCGACTTCATATTCATAACGTTTAAGTATCAAATAAAATCAATAGCATTGCGCTTTTGCTTAGGCACTAAATATTAATTTATAGGCCCTAGGCCCAGGCCTTTTTAACAGTTTTTATTCTACCAATGTAATATTGACAGCATTTACATGTCAAATCAAGTTAATAATAATGCGCCTTTACTTAGGCAGCCTAGGCCCTTTTACTAGTTTTTTATTTAACCAATGTCATATTCACAACGTTTACACAGCAAATCAAGTTCATAATATTGGGCGTTTACTTAGGCACAAAATATAAATTTATAGGCCTAGGCCTTTTTAGTGATTTTTATCCTACGGATGACATATTCATAACGTTTACATACCAACTCAAGTTAATAATATTCCGCTTTTACTTAAGCACTAAATATTGTTTCACTGGCCCTTGGCTTAGGCCTTTTTTAACAGTTTTTATTCTAACGATGTCATATTCATAACATTTATGTATGAACTGAAGTTAACCATATTGCATTTTTACTTACGCACTAGTTATTAATTTATTAGCCCTATGCCTAGTAATTAATATTGAATGCCTAAGCAAAAGCGAATGTTATTAACCTGACTTGGTACATAAACTTTATGAATATGACATCGGTAGAATAAAAGGTACTAAAGAAGCCAAGGCCTAGGGCCTATGAATTAATATTTAGTGCCTAAGTAAAACCGCAATGCTATCAATTGAAGTTGATAAATAAACGTTATGAATATGGGGTCGACGGATTAAAAACCGTCAAAAAGGCCTAGGCCTAGGGCCTATAATTTAATATTTTGTGCCCAAGTAAAAGCGCAATATTATTAACTTTATTTGATTTGAAACGTTGTGAGTATGACATCGGTGGAGTAAAAACAAATAAAAAAGCCTAGGCGTAGGGCCTATAAATTAATATTTCGTGCCTAAGTAAACGCCCAATATTATTTACTTGATTTGCTGTGTAAATGTTGTGAATATGACATTGGTTAAATAAAAAACTAGTAAAAAGGCCTAGGCTCTTGAATTATTATTTCGTGCCTAAGTAAAGGCGCATTATTATTAACTTGATTTCACGTGTAAACGCTGTCAGTATTATATTAGTAGAATAAAAACTGTTGAAAAGGCCTAGGCCTAGGGCCTATAAATTAATATTTAGTGCCTAAGCAAAAGCGCAATGCTATTGATTTTATTTGATACGTAAACGTTATGAATATGAAGTCGGCGGATTAAAAGCTGTTAAAAAGGCCAAGGTATAGGTCCTATGAATTAATTAAGTAAAAGAAAAGTATTACAAGCTTGACGTGTTAGGTAAATATTTAGTGCCTAAGCACAAGTGCAGCGTTATTAAAAAATGCCATCTTATCGTCCTTTTCTGAACACAGCATGAGTCATGTGTAATTCTGTTGTTTCGTCGAACATTGTAGTTTTAAGAAATGTACGGCGATCTTTATACCCCCTCCCTCCTGTTGAACTTTTGTGGCCAGTCACCCTAAACTGGTATGAACCGGCATGAAAATTCAGACAAACAAAGGAGCTCCTTCTCGTCGTTAGGCGCCTTGGAAAACTAAAACAAATTGGGAAACTTGGAAAACTGCCACACATTCAAAGTGTTCCTCGGAGGAATAGCACTTTGTGCCCGGCCCCTTATTGAAATACGCGTGGCAGTTTTCCTGTGTGGCGGTTTTCCGGCAACCCCACCACACTGGGTAAATAATGAAAGTATGTCCCCCCCACCCCACCCCCAACATTTAAACAGTATGTCAAATCGACTTATTAGTATGCCCATGATGACAATCAAAACGCCCATCTCGGACTTTTTTTCCCGGACTTTTTTTTCCTTGGGCTAAACTTTATGAATATGATAAACTTTATGAATATGACATCGGTAGAATAAAAAGTATTAAAGAGGCCTAGGTCTAGGGCGTATGAATTAATACTTAGTGCCTAGGTAAAGGCGCAATGCTATTAACTGAAATTGCTAAATAAACGTTATGAATATGGAGTCGACGGATTAAAAACCGTCAAAAAGGCCTAGGCCTAGGGCCTATAAATTAATATTTTGTTCCTAAGTAAAAGCTCAATATTGTTAACTTTATTTGATATGTAAACGTTATGGATATGGCATCAGTGGAATAAAAACTACTAACCAGGCCTAGGGCCTCTGAATTGTTATTTAGTGCCTAAGTAAACGCCCAATATTATTAACTTGATTTGCTATGTAAACGTTGTGAATATGACATTGGTTAAATAAAAAACTAGTAAAAGGGCCTGGGCTCTTGAATTAATATTTCGTGCCTAAGTAAAGGCGCATTATTATTAACTTGATTTGACGTGTAAACGCTGTCAATATTACATTGGTAGAACAAAAACTGTTAAAAAGGCCTAGGCCTAGGGCCTATAAATTAATATTTAGTGCCTAACAAAAGTGCAATGCTATTGATTTTATTTGATACGTAAACGTTATGAATATGAAGTCGGCGGATTAAAAGCTGTTAAAAAGGCCAAGGTATAGGCCCTATGATTAAATTAAGTAAAATAAAAGTATTACAAACTTGACATGTTATGTAAATATTTAGTGCCTAAGCACAAGTGTAGCGTTATTAAAAAATCCCACCTTATCGTCCTTTTCTAAACACAGCATGAGTCATGTGTAATTCTGTTGTTTCGTCGAACACTGTAGTTTTAAGAAATGTACGGCGATCTTTATACCCCCACCCCTCCTGTTGAACTTTTGTGGCCAGTCACCCTAAACTGGTATGAACCGGCGTGAAAATTCAGACAAACAAAGGAGCTCCATCCCGTCGTTCGGCGCCTTGGAAAACTAAAACATAATTAGGAAACTTGGAAAACTGCCACACATTCAAAGTGTTCCTCGGAGGAATAGCACCTTGTGCCCGGCCCCTTAATGAAAAACGTGTGGCAGTTTTTCTGTGTGGCGGTTTTCCGGCAACCCCACCACACTAGGTAAATAATGAAAGTATGTCCACCCACCCCCACCCCCAACATTCAAACAGTATGTCAAATCGACTTATTAGTTAGCCCATGATGACAATCAAAACGCCCATCTCGGACTTGTTTTCCTGGACTTTTTTTCCGCGTTTATCAACAGTCTCCGGACTTTTTTTCCTCGGTCTTTTTTACCTGGACTTTTTTTCGTCGGACTTTTTTACCGATTACCCATTTACATTGGGGATCCCCGACTGAAAATCCGGGAGGGTCCTGACACCCCCCCAGTGGTTACGCCTATGCTTATATTACTAAAGTTTACATAACTAGCAGAGATATTCAGATACCGCCCATGAATAAATCTCGAAAGAGCTCATTTTTAAGGTACGTAAGTAGTAAAGATAATCACATGCTATCATAGGTGTAGCGTGACCAAATTTTTTGGGGGGAGGGGCACAAATAAGTAATAACTAATCTTTTTCTTGGGAAGGGGGATTCTCGGAAACAGTTTCTCCAAAAATGCTCCTGTTCAATTGTCATTAGTGCCGTAACTTAGGTTGTTTACATGCCTTATTAATATATCCAAAACTACGAAGTATGCGAGGCTTGCATTGATTCACCGGAAGGAGGATGGAAAAAAAATGCCTTTCAAAGCACCTCATACAGTTATATGATGATGAAAATCATCATTAGATGACTGCATGCTATTGTGCATGGAATGGCAGCTGTAAAGCAGTTATAACAATGTTCGCTATTGCATAGCGTTGTTGTCCCTTGGCTGTTATGCCACACTTTATGACATTTAAAAGGCGAACGTCCAGTTATTATTTTTTTTCGACATTTTAAGATGGGGGGGGGGGCACGTGGCCATGTGTCTCCATCCCTCCGACGCTACGCCTATGCATGCAATTAATTTACAGATTTCAAAGACAGATTTTTAAAGGCTTAGACATAGAAGGCCCTTTCGGTTTTTATGTTCCTTAGAAATACGAAATCAAATGCGGATGTTTACGTTTATGTGTGTTAACCATAGCAATCTGAAAAGAGAATGATAAAAATACTTAAAAAGGCTCTGACGTGCCTGCACCGCAGGACGCACATGAGATAAAAGCAGACAGCAGTGAGAGCACATGTCCGCGTAGCTCAGTTGGGAGAGAGACTTACTCCGGAGGTAGGGGACCCAGTTTCGATGTCCGGCGCGGACAAACTTGTACGTTATATTGGCGCCCGAACTTCCAGGATGACCCTGCTGTTAAGTTTCTCGCAATGATGTGATGTTTTTCCCACACGGCTGGACAGGAAAAATGAGAATCCCTTCTTCAGTGCTTCGAAAAAATAAATCAGTGTGAATTTACGTTCCACACACCAAATTGTCTGGGATTCCTGAAATGCACGTTCTTCATGAGATGACTACCTGCAGCGACACATGGTCCTGGCTGACCCGTGGGCTATGTATGCCCCGACCCTCTTTCGGGGGGGGGGGGTGGAGATGTGACGTGCCTGCGCCGCAGGACGCACATGAGATAAAGGCAGATAGCAGTGAGAGCACATGTCCGTGTAGCTCAGTTGGGAGAGTGATTTACTCCGGAGTGAGGGAAGCCGGATTCGATACTCGGCGCGGACAAACTTGTACGTTATAAGGCATACTAGACATACTACTAAGTCTATTTTTATGTGACACGTGCCACATAAAAATGTCTTGGAAGTCTATAAATGTAAAGCATGTGATGATTATCTCTACTAGTTATGTAAACCTGACCAACAGCACAAACAATGGGACCAAACTGCTATAATATAGTTATCTTTTCCGGCCTTTGCAAAAGTAAGAGATAATTATCATTACTAGTTGCGTAAGCCGTGTGAATTTGAAAACAGTGGGGTAAAAATTTTTCAAAAGGCCTAGTCCTAAAGTCTTAGAGTTAAGATTTTTCACCTGTGAGAGCAAGGCCGTCTAAAAAATACTAGGCCATGACCAACGAGATAAAAATAAATAGGGTTCAAGCACCCTAGACGCCATGTTTGAACAAAATTGAAAGAGCAGCAGCCGTCGCTATGAAGGGCGGAAACAGAAGTTTGAGTAAGACCTGTGCCAGTGTAAAAACCAGAGCACATTTAAAGAGACAAGGGGCCCGGGGGCTGGACAGTATTTTCGGGCCCCAGTATTAGTGGCACATCTAGGATTTCACTATCGGTGGATGAATAAAAATACCCAGGAGAAAACATTCCCAAATATGATGAGGAAATCATAGAAACATCCCGGCCGTATTAAAGTGTGTATCCCATGATTCATGGACGAATCAGTGGTAGCAAGAAAATGTACAAATGCAGTGGCGTAACCATGTTTCAAAATCTGGGGAGGCCGATCACACATACGCACATTATATGTATACATATGTAAACATATATCATCATCAGCAGCAGCAGCATCATCAACCATTATCAATCCACTGCTGGATGAAGGTCTCCCCAAATTTCTTTCACAATTGTCTGTCTTGGGCCTGTCTCCTACTTGTCACTCCGGCATACTTTCTAATTTCATCCATCCATCTCCCATGGGGTCTACTTCTAGGTCTTTTCCTGTCCGTCGGAATCCAGTCTAAAATTTCGGCTGTCCATCGGTGGTCCGTTCTTCTGGCAACATGTCCAGCCCATTGCCATTTCAGTGATTTCACTCTGGTCATGATGTCGTTCACTCCTGTCATTTTCCTTATACACAAGTTCCTCTTCTTATCTTTCCTGGTTACACCAAGTATGCATCTCTCCATGCTTCTTTGAGTTGTCTGCAGTCTTTGTATTCCTTATCCACAAGTTCCTCTTCTTATCTTTCCTGGTTACACCAAGTATGCATCTCTCCATGCTGTTTTGAGTTGTCTGCAGTCTTTGTATGTCTTTTTTTAGCTAAGTCTTCCAAAAGCTCTCCAGGCAAGTTTTCTCTGCACCATACGTAAGCACTGGAAGGATGCATTGATCAAACACTTTTCTTTTAAGACATAATGGCATATTGCTCTTGAAAATTAGGGTGTTTCTTCCAAAAGCTCTCCATGCAAGTTTTGTACGCCGATTAATTTCTTCATCAATGTGACCCTCACTTGATATCTGCTGTCTAAGATAAACGTACGTGTCTGTTATCTCCAGCTTTTCTCCATCGATCGATAAATCTTCATTTCTTGTAAAAGCCTTTCGACTGTCTATCGATGGTCTGTCCTTCTGGCAGTATGTCCAGCCCATTGCCATTTCAGGGATTTTATTCTGATCATGATGTCTTCCACTCTTGTCATTTTTCGGATCCACGAGTTCCTCTTCTTATCTCTCCTGGTTACACCAAGTATGCATCTCTCCATGCTTCTTTAAGTTGTCTGCGGCCTTTGTATGTCTCTTTTTGTTAAGGTCCACGTCTCTGCACCATACGTAAGCACTGGAAGGATGCATTGATCAAACACTTTTCTTTTAAGACATAATGGCATACTGCTCTTAAAAATTGTACTGTTTCTTCCAAAAGCTCTCCATCCAAGTTTTATACGCCGATTAATTTCTTCATCAATGTTACCCTCACTTGATATCTGCTGCCCAAGATAAATGTAGGAATCGGTTGTCTCAAACTTTTCTCTATACAATATGATATACATACTGTATAAGATAGAGTTTGGGACCTACTCTCCCTACACACACACACGGAGAAGCAAAGGAGTTGCTGAGGTGCGATCTAACGGGCACGACATACGCGCCTCTGTCGACGAATTGTGGAACTTAGCGAACAGAACTGTAAAATATAATAGATAGGGCAGAAATGTAAAGTACAAAGTCGTAGAACTGACTTTGCTTATTAGAAATCGATATCGCTGTTTTATTAAGTACACATTATACACGTGTTTGCATTCTACGAAAAATTGCAATCTTATATTATTAAATTTAATTGGTTCACATCATAAAAAAGTGTGCAATATATCATTATATTCCCGAAAAAAAATGGAGGGGGGGGGGGGTTCCTTTACATTGGGGATCCCCGACTCTGAAAATCTGGGGGTCCTGACCACCGTGACCTCCCCAGTGGTTACGCCTTTGTACACATGCATGGTTGAAAACTGGATACCAGCTCAGCTCTGCTTTAATCTCACCAGAGTTGGGCTCAGCTTGTTGAAATTATATCGAAATAGAGGGCAAAATTATATGATCCAAAATCATGATTTAACCGAATTCTTAATGTATGAAAATTTCCCCCATTTACAGATGTGTAATAATAATAAAAAAAAAAAAAACTGTATATAATGCTTCCGAAAGATTTGAGGATGGACTGGGGCGACTATTTTTTTTGCAGATTTCTCCTAAAAAAGAGGAAAGAAATAGAAAATTCTGCACAAGGTAGTTTCTTATAGTTTTTGCTGTCCTATCTGAAAAAAATAAAAAAAAGCTGTAGAACTCTGTCAATTCTTCAAGTATCCTGCATAATTCTGGGGCCCCTTCAAATGCGGTGCCCGGGCTGCAGCCCCCACCCCCTAGACCCTCTCTTAAATGGGCTCTGGTAAAAACTGATGTAAACAATGAACATTTGCACTAGTTTAACCTAAAAAGAAATTTAAAAAAAACCACATCTGCTTACGTTATCACTGTGTCCACCCGTCTTTGAACACAATATCTCTATCTCTGCACCTATTAGTCGGACTTGAAAATTTATATTTGCACTTAGAATGCCAAATTGGTGATCCTTGTGTTTTGGTCCATTTCCGATGCATAATTTCGTCTCTGTGCGAATAAATGCAGATGCAATCGAATTCGAAAAATATTTTATTTCGCATCATTGCTTTTAAAAACCAAATTGTCGATTCGCTGGCCGAGCGGTCTGAGGCGTTGCCTTCGGATTACTCATCGAAGTTAGGCCCGGATTCGAAACCCACAACCGAGGTATTTGACTGAAAATGAATATTTTCGATCAGGTTCTTAGACGTGCAGATATTACAGCAAATGGGATTTAAATAGAAATATGAACTTACGCCCTCTACTAGCAAATTGTACGTTACGAAAAATTAAAAAAGGATACGCAAAACATTCCTCACCAGAAGCATTGTCGGTCAAAGTAAGAATTCTGGATAATCGGAATGTTCGAAGCAGAGATATCTATGAAAATAGGACTCAAACCTACGCTCCCTGGCGGAAAAACTGTGCGTTGTTATGAGCATAAAATATACGCAAAATATTTTCCCTACTGAGTGGTATGTGAGAGAAAAAGAACTTTTTTAAATAAAGTTTTCAGGAAAGCAGATATTGCTGAAATACGTTGAGAAAGAAATATACTTTTATACGTCATTCCAATTGGAAGGACTGCATGCTCCCTACAAAAAGTCCTAAATTGTCTCCGAAACATTTTTCATCATGCATACTATCCGAAGCAAAAAGATCTTTTCAAATCGGACTTTCAGAAACAGAGATATGGGAGGAAACGCGATTTACATTTACTCCCCTAGCGGGAAAACTTTTGCATTATTTGAAAAAGAAACTGTTCAAATATGATCTTCATTGTAAATGGTATTGAAGAAAAGAAAAAGAATCAACTGGATATTTAGAAGCAATGATACTGTAGTAAAGCATCTGCATTTACTCCCTACAGCAGCAAAGTTATGCACCGGAAAAAACGATAAGGGAGGATCATCTTTCTCCCATTTCAGGTTTCTCAACGCAAAAAAAAAAAAAAAAAAAAAAAAAAGGAAAAAAAATAATAATCGGAGTAACAGGTGCAAAGGTATGGTGTTCACAGGAGCGAACGGACTGATGGAGGGACATAATGATAACAGAAGCACATTGTTTTTTGTTTTTTTTCAAAAGACTTTCTAAAAATGTTTCAAGGAAATATTTCCCCTCAGTTACATTATATTCTTTAATCTTTTGCGTGTTAATATCATATGCAAGATAATTACAAACAAACCTGTTGAACCGTATTTTATGTGCTGCTTACTACAAGCAGAAAGTTAAAAAAATAAATATTTATAGAAAATTAATTTCAGTAAATTTAGCCCATCAACCTGTGCAAGGTTATTCCTGAGACCTCTTTCAATCGATCGGTACAGATGTATGTTGTACAAGAAGCTGGAACAATGCTTTGTTTTTGGAAAAACTACGGCACTATACAGTATTTGCAATCAATGTTAAAAAACCACAACTATGCCCGCCATAGCAATGGTGCTGGGACAGAGGCGTAGCCAAGGGGAGGAGGGATCCTTGTGTCCGGATCCCCCTTTAGGGTGGATTGAGTACGAATTGAAAGCGATATATAGGTATGTATCTATGAGGCTTTCACCAATGAACCAAATGGACCCCCTCTTAAGAAATTTCTGGCTACGCCGCTGTGCCGGGACGTTCAAAATCCTTCACGTCAGCTGGACCTTAGCCAATAGGACGAAAACTCTACTACATTAGAAACATCAGTACCCTCTTTTAGTGACGTCACGTGGAAACCCACCAAGACTTCCGACGGCTTCTAACGCTGTCGTGTATGACGTCAAACCCGACGCCGACGTATCAGAAAAAAAGAAACTGTTTCGCTCCATGTTATAATGTAGGACGTTCCGAAGAAAATGACGATTTAGAGGGTATTGTACTAGGAAACTGATGACCATGCGCGCCCATAAGGAGGGTCAAGTGACCCCCTGAAAACGGAAATATCCCCCCAAAGGAAAATTAAAACGAAAAAAAAATAATAATAATAAAGGCAGAATAGGGAAGAGATGAATTTCGATTTTTTTTTTTAAAGACTGGAGCCTGTGCCACCATCCTCGCTCGCTGCGCTCACTGCAGAAAACCACGCCGGTCATAGTCCTCTCTCACTATCTTCCCAGTGGACCTCTCAACCGCCGAAAGCCGTCCCACACCCATCTGTCAACGTGGCCAAACAAGTGCATGGATTTAAAGTGCCATCAAATTCGGCGGAAGAATATTACCGTCCATCTACCTACACTCCGTATTTGAATTATTTAATAATTTCTCTGGAAAGTAGATCTTCAAAAGAGAAAGAATCTCCATTTTCTCTTTTTAATCTACTTCCCCAAGGTAGTAATAAACTTGAGGAGGCTAAATTTAATTTGCCAGTCAAAGTCATCAGCAATGTACGGCGTATATCTTTATAATTTATACGCAGAATCAAGGCCACGGTAGCACTTTTCGAAAGACAAGTCAGTAGCGGAAACAGAAAAGATTCCCATTTCCGAAAACATACAGGAAGCGGAGAAATTTTACCCGGCAGTTTCAAGGGCACTACAAATCGCAGCCACACTCCCAGCAACAACAGTACCAAGGGTAAATAAAGTCTTGACTAAGATCAACCATGACCGAGCAGAGACTAGCTGGTAGGACCGGATTAAGGCCTTAGTGGGCCCCTAGGCTATGACATCTGAGTGGGCCCTAAAGAATTTATGACGGAGAATCATTATTGAAATTTGTTAAAACATGAAACTGTAGCAATATATTTGTGATAATTAATACGTAGTGCATTCTTCAAACTGATAAATTACCTGCAGAATTTTCATGAAAATCACTGCATTTTCTACTGTTTTCGCAAGAACATGAGTTAAAAGCTTAAGATTCCTAGATTTTGTCTCGGAATTTTTAATAATTTGTCATTGTATGCTTATCCTAGTGCATCTTTTTTGTTATGCAATGTGAAGTTACAGTGGATTTCGCCCATTAACGGTTCCAAGTGCAAACAAGGATATATGGGTGGATGGTTGTGAAAAAGCTGAAACTATATGGCCGACCCCCTGTACACAGCGACACGAAATGTTTACCTTTAGTGAGTCACTGCCTTGAAATCTGTTCATCTTCTAGCCTCTGTTTGTGATCGAGTGGAAATCATACGAGACAAAACTTAAACTAATTTACTTCTATATAAAACTAGCCATTCCATTACGTCCACCCCCAGCCTAGAAAAATGAGCGCGCCTGGAGACCGAACGGTGGCCAGGTGAAGTTCACAGAGCAGTATACATACAACCCGAGGATCGGCTTTCGGTTAGTAGAGTGTTCGGAGTCAGAATGGGAAAAGCTGCCGATATATCAGCTTTTGATAAAGGATAAATTGTGATGGCACGGCGCCTCGGAACTACGATCGCGGAAACGGCGCGGCTTGTTGGTTGTACTGCTGTACAAGACGGTCGTCAGGCCAGTGCTAACCTACATCTCCCCCATCTGGATAGGTATTAGTAAGAATCAGCGAGAGAGAATCGAGAGGGTGAAGGGCCAAGCCCTTCGTATGATCACTGGGGCTCCTCCCTGGACCCCACTTTGGAACCTGAAGAACAGACTTGGAGTTGAGAAGGTATTCAAAATAGTATAACTATACTAAAAATCCGAAAATTCTTGGCGTAGAATAGAAATAAAAGTTTCCAAGCTTTCGCACATCAACCAGATGGCTTTCTCAAGGAAGGTAGATAGCTAACTGCAAACTGGATAATAGAACGTTTCAATACTTTGAACGCGATGACTTGACTAGACAATAAATGATTAGGAGCAAACGTGATATTACGAAGAAACGAGGTCACGTTGGTTGGGCACGCGGTGCAATGGTAGAGAACTCAGCATTATTTGAAGAACTGATTCCATATACGTGGCATCTCCAGAGAAACGCTATCATTGCAAGCCTCGCAGCTGGTCAAGATTTCCAAGGTTTCGCGAATGGCGGTAGATTTGGGTGTGGAGTATGAAGCTAATTTCTTTACATCACTCCATATAGGATCGGCGGACTTTAAATTGACTTCTCTTGATAGGGCAGTGGTCATTTTCCCGTCTCTTATATCCCTTTTATGTTCGCTGATTCTAATTCCAAACGAACGTTTGGTCATTCCGATGTAGTATCGCCTGGAGCCGTCTTAATCAAACAAATATCGCCTGGAGCCTTCGCTGTCTCATCCGATGTTCGTTCTAAACAATACGAACTAAGAAACATCGTCGAATTGGCCACTGAGGCAGGATATACTTCGAACCAGATGCATAACTTTATCGAGAAAGCCAGAACCAGCAGTGCTAATAACATTTCTATGCCGCAAATTCGCTACCTGGGCTCTATTCCCTACATACCAAATATTTCCTATCAACTCAAAAACGCGCTCAGGAGGATGAACTTCGGTGTCGGCATAAGGTCTCCGGCATCTTTATACACGATGCTTAAGAGACATATTGACAAGCCCCCTCTTCTCAATGAAGCAGGTGTTTATGCCATACCACTAAAACACCCGGACGGCTCCAGGCGATACTACATCAGAATGACCAAACGTTCGTTTGGAATTAGAACCAGCGAACATAAAAGGGATACAAGAGACGGGAAAATGACCACTGCCCTATCAAGAGAAGTCAAGTTAAAGTCCGCCGATCCTATATGGAGTGATGTGAAGAAATTAGCTTCATACTCTACACCCAAATCTACCGCCATTCGCGAAACCTTGGAAATCTTGACCAGCTGCGAGGCTTGCAATGATAGCGTTTCTCTGGAGTTGCCACGTATATGGAATCAGTTCTTCAAATAATGCTGAGTTCTCTACCATTGCACCGCGTGCCCAACCAACGTGACCTCGTTTCTTCGAAATATCACGTTTGCTCCTAATCATTTATTGTCTAGTCAAGTCACCGCGTTCAAAGTATTGAAACGTTCTATTATCCAGTTTGCAGTTAGCTGTCTACCTTCCTTGAGAAAGCCATCTGGTTGATGTGCAAAAGCTTGGAAACTTTTATTTCTATTCTACGCCAAGAATTTTCGGATTTTTAGTATAGTTATTCTATTTTGAGTATAATTTTGTGTACAGTTCCTACTTTTTGAGAAGGTACTTGAGTTTTTCACCAGACTCGCCAAGAAGTTCTTCAAGAAAGCGGAAGCCCACCGTAATGGACTTTTTAGGGGTGCGGTTGACTACGATCCCAGCGAATTCCTTGGTATCCCAGATCTAAGACGGCGATCGTTGTTCCCCCAGACAGGGACTTGGGGAAGGGCAGCACTGTTCCTGAGCTGGGGGCCTTGGATCAGATGGAGGTCTGGATCGGATAGAGTGTAAGTGTGTGAACATTGGTGATGTTAGACAGACCACCACCCCCTTCTTTTTCAAGTTGGCGCTTAAATGTCGAGTACTGATTGCTGCTCCGCATCCGGATGTGGTTTCTGTGAGTCTCAGTCCCTCCCGGGAGCGTCGGGGGCTGGGTGGTGGTGTGATTCTCTGTGATGGGTGCTGTTGTGCTTGGTTCCCCCTACCCGTCCTCTCTCTCGCTTCCCGTCTCGGACTGGTGTCACGGCTCACTCAACAGATTTGCCCACCTCTACTTTCACTCATTTCTTTCTGTTTATCTTTCTTATTGAGTTCACTTACTCAGATTTCTAGCTTCCTATTTCTATAGGGACAGTTTTAGACCTGGGGTCAGACACTCCCTTACTAAAACTTCTTCAAACGTAGCGTAGTATGGCTTTCGGTTAGTAGAGTGTTCGGAGTTAGAATGGGAAAAGCTGCCGATTTATCGGAGTTTGACACAGGAAAAATCGTGATGGCACGGCGCCTCGGAACTACGATCTCGGAAACGGCAAGGCTTGGGGGTTGTTCACGTCCCGCTGTAATGAGTACGTATCAAAAGTGATGTACAGATGGCCAAACGACGAACCGTCGTCCATCCGTGTGCCATCCGCAGCTCATTGATGCCAGAGGGGAGCGGAGACTCTCGCGCATTGTTGACAGCGACCTCAGGGCCGCAGTGCGACAAATCACCGGCAGCTACAACAGTGGTGATCAAGGCAATGTGTCACAGCACCCAGCTCATCGCAGCCTTCTGCGCATGCGCCTGGGTAGCAGAAGACCCAGCGGGTCCCCATGCTTACTGCACGGCATCGCCAACAACGCATGAAATAGGCCCAAGATCATCGAGATTTGACCGTGGATGATTGGAAGAAAGTGGCCTGGTCTGACGAATCAAGATTTCTGGTGCATCACATAGACAACTGAGCGCAGATACGCTGATTACCAACGGAGGCTATGGCATCTGGATGCACTGTTGGGCGGGCACAGGCCGCTGGCGCAGGTGTTATGTTGTGAGCGAAGTTTTCTTGGACACTTTAGGCCCATTATCCCAATAGGACAATCCCTGACGGCTGTCAGGTATCTGAACATCGTTGCGGACCAAGTTCACCCATTCATGGCAACTGTGTTCCCTGCTGGTGATGGCTATTACCAACAGGATAATGCGCCATGCCACACTGCCAGAATCGTCTAGGAGTTGTTCGAGGAACGTGCTGGTGGCTTCCTGTTAATGCCCTGGCCTCCAAATTTACCTGACATGAACCCAATCGAACATTTTTGGTTCGACTTGGGAAAGCTGGTTAGCGCTAAATCACCACCTCCCCGAAATGCACGGGATCTGGAGTACCTGCTGTTGACATTATTGTACCAAATACCCCAGGATACCTATCGCCACCTCATCGAATCGATGCCTCGCCGAGTGGCCGTTGTTTTGCGGGATAAAGGGGGTCCTACAGCTTATTAGGTAGGTGGTCATGATGTAATGGTTCATCGGTGTGTAAGCTGTGTATTGTTTGAGATATAGCGACATGCCACCTGGGCACTTGGTAACGGTGGGCCCCTACGCTATAGCCCCATTACACATCCTCTCCCCTTAATCTGGCCCTGCTAGTTGGTCTGTGTATGATGAGTGTCCATCGACAAAATTGGGTGTACGGAAGTGCAGATTTTATAAGAAAAGTTATCGCGCGAATGATTCGGAAAAAGCTATAGAAGACTACAATTTTTATTTTCTTCCAACCAGGAATGACACAATCATAATCAAGCCTATAAATACCATAAGAAATTGTTCTTTGCTAGCTAAATAGGTTTCGCACCATTTATTCAATTATATTTTTCCCAAATTGTCATTAAATAACCTTTTTTTCTCTTAAGAAATAAATATATTTCTCTTTATGCAGTATTTCTTTCATTTATCTTCACTGACGTAGAGCTTAGAAAGGTCTTGTGTGTTGGAACTTTGCTTTGAACTCTCTTGGAAAAAATTCTGCGGGCACCTATGCTGATGACTACTATATATATTCTATGTGATTTCGTCGGTATCTGAAAAATATATTAACCCTACTATGCTGTTTCTCAGAACGATTCCATTGTTTTTAACTGTTATTGAGGATGCTCATATGGTGGCCATCAGCGAGGACCAGATATCGATGTTTATCTTTCCTGTCACACGATACTGCATAAATTAGGCAGAAATAAATTGAAGTGACTCACTTGAGCTGTGTCCGTATGCTGTTTTAAAACCGTTAATGCTTTGTTTGCGTGACTTGGATGCAGAAGGTAATACCTGGCCACAAATATCAATTATTTAGATGAGGCTATGCAATTTAATTCCTCGGCCAGTAAATGAGACTCAACTGCCTGGTCTGATGTGATATCTCTGTTCCGATCCACCACTCAAACTGAAACATCAATTTACATTTCCGGACAGGCTGTACACGTCTGCAAACACACCTTTAGGTGCAATGAAACCCTTTCGATTGCACTTTTGTTTCTGTTCTGTATCTTTGATAATAATGAGGCTGTTTCCTTTTATTCAATAGGGGCGGAATTAATTGCATATTGCCAGAAGCAATGACTTTGCTCTTAGGACTTCCAAAGAACTGCGGTTATTGAGAAACGATCTACAGCTTTGATGATGGCCAATGGAAGAGGATCTCATCTGCTTTTGAAGAGCTACCCTTGGACTTTTAACTAACGTTCACCATTTTCACATTTTTCTTCTTTTTCCTGCTTTATCCGTCCACAAGCATGAGAAGAGAGGAGATCTGGAAAAGCGAACACAAAGTTTAATAGCAGAATTTCGACAAAAGCAATTCGGATCTATGAATCAGCAGAATTAAATGAATAAACGAAGTTTTTAACAATTTCAATGCATTCTGTTTCTCTTTGTTTGGTTGGCATTAGCATACCGTACGAGCATGTCCTTGTTTCTTCTTTTTTTTTTTTTTTTTTTTTATTGGAGGTTTAACGATTTAACGACCACCGTGAGCAACTCAATGGGCTATAAGCAGTCGCCCGTCCCTAATTTAGGGTCACTGGTTCCAGGGAAGGGAGAGAGCCAGTGCCGTAAGACAAACACAACATCCATGCCTCACCGGGATTCGAACCCGGACCCCTTTCGGACGAATGATCAGAGGCCATCGCTTAGACCACTGCGCCACCGGGGCGGCCCTTGTTCCTTTGGTTGTCATTAGAAACAGTTTTCGTTCCAAATTAGCATTCTGGCCACTGATAAACAGTTGCATCCCCGGTGGCGCAGTAGTCTAAGCGCTGGCTTCTGACCATTCGCCCGAGATGGGTCCGGGTTCGAATCCCGTGAGGCATGGATGCTATCTTTGTCTTACGGCACTGGCTCTGTCCCTTCCCTGGAACCTGTGGCCCTAAATTAGCGTCGGGCTACTGCTTATATGCCATTGAGTTGCTTACACTGATCGGCAAACTCCCAAACAACAACAAGAAAACAAAAACAACCCTGATAAACAGCCGACAATTTCTGTTTACAAGTGGCCACTGGTACCAAGAAAAAAAAAAAAGAATAGATGTTGAACAGGTGCCATTCTAACGCAATTTCTAACTCAATGATAGATTTTATTGACGTTATTACAAAATTATGATTGGCAATCTATATGAAGACTGAGCAGTAAGTAACTTCCGATAACCTTTGGAGGCGGATTAAGAATATGTAAATCGGTGTCTCCCAACGTCATTGCATTCTTCCGAGCAAAGGCCTTTGTCTGGTACAGTAGTTTGAATAAAAAAGTGCTGGAGAACAGATCCAAGTAAAAATGATAATCCGCGCCTGGAAACATGGTCTCACTCGGAGGTACGCGCGATGATTAAACGAACGATGTGAACTCGGTACAGAATGAAACATTTGCAGCATTCTAACGGAAAATCACCTATTTGTCTTTTTGCACCAAAGTCTCCACACACGGCAGGTCGCTCGCTGTCTGTTGCTGATGTTGATGGCCTGTCACTGCTTTTTTTTCATCCGTCAAAGCATTGCGCTCCGAGTGCGAAGTTTTTACACCACTCAGACACGCTCCGAACGGTCATGACTTGAGGACCATAGACGTCTTGCAGTCGGCGGTGGATCTTCGCTGCAGGAGCGCAACCAGGATTGGGTTTTGACAGTTAAAACCCCCTCCAGAGCCCAAAGGGTTTTTTTTTACTTTTCCCTCTCTATTTTTGTATTATTATTATTATTTTTATTATTATTATTATTATTATTATTATTTTAGAGATTCCATCTCTTGCTGGAGTTTTTCTTCTCTTCCTACCGGGACGGGTACGACGTCTGGGAAGTGGCATTTCTTTCTCTCAGTTGTCCAGGAACTTCTTTACTATCCTAAAAGTATTCAGGATAGCTGCCTTCTGTAGTTCCATGTAGGTGTTAGGTTGAAGGTCTATAGTGTCTGTGAATGGTCTTAGGTACAACTCCTGTGACTGATATTACTATGGGACGGTGGTGACGTTCTCAATATGCCACATTTCCTTTACTTCGTATCGTAGGTCGTTACACTTTGACAGCTTCTCTCCGTGCATCTTCTGGATGTTGCACGTGTTCGGCACTGCTATGTAAATGAGGTATGTTGACTTCTTCTCCTTGTCGACCAGGACGATGTCGGGCCGACTGTGGGGGATGGTCTTATCTGTTCTGATCGATCTGTCCCAGTACATCTTGTGGGTGTTGTTCTCTAGAAGCATTGTTGGCTCATACTTGTAGTACGGCGGAACAGGCTCAGTTGTAATGAGGTGGTGCTTTTTGCCAATTTGTGATGGACAATCTTGGCGACTTGATTGTGCCTGTTCGTGTATTCTGTTTGTGTGAGGACTCTGCACCCTGCTGTGACATGTTGGATGGTCTCTGGCGCTTGATGGCATTGCCGACATGTGTCGCTTTCCCCTGACGTGTCCTTCAGGATATGCTTCCGGTAGTTTCTGGTGTTTACAACTTGATCTTGTATGGCCATCAGAAATCCTTCGGTCTCGGGGAAGAGTGATGCGTTTGTTAGCCATACATCGAATGCAGTCTTATCCACACATAATAATAATATAAATTATTATTATTATTATTCAGTTTTCGTCTCCACTGAGCGTTCCTTAAACAAAATGTAAACGTTTTGAGTTCCCACATTGCGAAGTTTTCTACAGTAACCTGACCCTATAGCACAGAAGACGCAATTAGACGCAATTACTGGACTTTTTCCATTGCCCATATATAGCACTGAGACGAAAAGTGGGATAAACTTGTCCTTGCGAAGCCGTTTAACCAGGATCGGGGCTGGTATAACTTCTTAGGGTGTGACCCTCTACTCCTAGCTGTTCTAACGCACTAGGGTCTATATAACTCCCTAGAATGAAGGGGTTTTCGGATTTTTAGTTATCTGCCACTCAGCACTAAAGTTTGTCCGGCAAAGTAAAAGTCTGTGGTCGTTTCCAAGTCCATGACCAGCGTCCCTCCTTTTCTGGAAATCACTGCGCATTCAACGGAACATACCACCAGAAGAATAAAAATAAAACACAATCGTATCAGTCATATGGACAGGAAGTACCTCAGACTGCAGTGACACATTTCTTCAGTGTACTGCCTTTATATTATAGCTATGTTTATGATAATGTGCTTGCATTATCTTTACCAGATTATTCCTAACGGAATTTATTATTTCATGTTTTTTAATATATGTATATTACCTCGTTAACTTCTGTACTTTAATTCGTTCAATAATTTTACTCATTTTGATTATAAAAATGAAATATCTGGTGATACTAACTGGTGCTAAAATTTCTTTCCCCCAAAGATAACAATAATATATCGATATTGATTGCATGCAAATTATTGGAGTATTGTTTATTCAGAGCTTTCATCGGTATCATAAACCTTCTCTAGAAAAGGTTTCTTGCTGCGCGCCTGCACTGCTGTCAGCGTTTTCCGTACCCAGTGAAAGATCATGTTACCAGGCGGGTCGTAGAACTAAACTTTTAACTCCTTTCTTTTTACTTAAGCATACCATTGTACCAGCGGTAATCCAGCCCATTATGCCTTTAGTAATAAATATGTTTTGTCACTATATTATCCTTCTTCCCGAAGTACCAAAGGAACTACATAAAATCCAAGGTAGAGTCTCCGTTATATTTCGTTCGGGGATGACTAGGATGTCCGTTGACCGCTGTTAAGAGGTTTCGTTTTTCGGAGGTTATCGTTAAAGTTAACCCTACGGAAGCTGTTCTGTACCAATCAAAACTTGCCGTTGCTCGGAAGTTACCGTTGTTCGGAGGTGTCCATTAATGGAGATTTCACTGTACTTTTTAAGTCTCAGTTCAAACTCGAATAATTAGCTCTTCGTACTTACTGCGTATTCGGAAAGGTCACGGAGGTGAGAAATATCCACAATTGTTTTACATTCCTCCCTCCGCTGTTTCGGACAGTTCCCATCATGCACATGACAGGTCCACTCCACACCTCACAGAGTAGGTTACTCTGCACCCTGGTTAGTTGCGCTCAATACTGTATGCGGTTAATTGAATTCGTTAAAAAACCCACTGAAGTGTATAACTTTCTTTTGAGCTACACTTTTCAGAAAATTTATTTGCACGTTGTGAATTTCTATTTTTATGCCCCACGGTGAGTGAATTCACGCTGCTGGAATGGAATGACCATTCTGGCAGGACATCTTCCTCTTCCCAGTAGCTACGGCCCTGCACCTTGAACCCGTTTTAAAGGAGGGCATACGGGACACGTGCCCTGAGCCACAAAAATATGGGAGCTCCCAAAGAAGTGCCTGAGCAACTTACAAATACAAATGCTGAAAGTAATTATTTTCCTGCCTGCATTCCCTTTGCTTTAACTTTAATTCCGTAAATGTTACATTGATCTTTAAATATCACAATTCTGTTAAAAAAAACCTGACAAAACTCAAGTAAAGCACTGCAACCAAAACAAAAATAAAGTGCAAGTAAAGGAACTTCAATTAAACACCAAACTTTATTAGCTGAAGTGATTTTACAAAAATTCGTCTATTCCGACAAATGTTTCGAACACCAGATACAGCCCCATTTACAGTATGTGGTAATTTTAATATTATTTCTGTCTCACAACAAATCTAAACCAACTTACTACTGTTATTGAGCTATATATTCAGGAAAGTAGTATAATTTCTGTTACAATTATATTTCCAAAGATGAAATGTGAACTGATACACGAGGAATTGTTATAACTATTATATAATAAAATATTTTACATATACTAACTTATTAGAAAGTTCCACTGCGTCTCATACTATTTATTATTTGGGCTTTAATGTAAATATTTGCTTTCCAGAATATAAACACTGGTTGTAGGTTCTTTTTTAAAAAGAGACTAACTGAAATATTTTCATAAAGAGTTTATTTGAATGGAGTCATTTGCTTTGTTAAAAGCTATTTTCAAAAAGGGCAGTCGTTTTGGTCAGAGATTGAAAATTTGTTTCTAACGTAAGCATTGCAAACTAGAAATTTTTGTTTCACTATCTGACAAAAAAAAAAAAAAAAAAAAGACAAGGTATAACCAAATCTCCCCGCCCGAATTTAGTATCTATCAATAACCTAAGACAAGAACAAAGAAAAACATTGACTATCTCTGAACCCCAAAACAAAGTCAAAGTCTAAAAGAAAAAAAAAACAAAAACCCTCTGCAAGCTGTCAAGTTAAACTGCTGTTTCAACGTCATCAAGGGAACAAAGCAGATATGTAACGTACGAGGGGGTGGGGGGTCCAAAACTGCGTGGGGCTTGAGCCTCGCATTCAGTAAATCGTGACCTGCTTGCACCTAGAGTCAGTCTCCTTTGTGGCCATAGATGAGCAAGGAGGCTGCCTAAGACCGAGGATTTAAATCATATGTTAATTTCTTATCAACGTCCAATTTTTAAAGTGTCTTATCCTTGAAAAAAACCACTTAAAAGATAAGCAGGATATTATTATTATTACATATAATTAGGGTATCCAGCAGTAGCGGCTCGTCGGGTGAAGTGTCACTTCACCTAAAATTTATAAAACAGAATCTTCGAATGATTTAGCGGATTCTTAAAATTAGTTCCTTTTTCGTTTACAAGAGTGATATGTGGAAATGTTGTGGCTTTGAAACGAAAGCTCTCACCGTTTCTAAAAGCAAGCTAGAAGTGTGAGCACACCGTTTCAAATGGCACTGCCAATTGATACACAGACGACCTTGGAACTGCGCGTACGCTATGTGAAGAGGTACTAGCCGCAGTTCCAAATCACTTCACTCTGGCACAGTGAAGAGCGCCGACGTACGAACTTGGACTTTACTGAATAAGGGGGTTGCTATGGCAACCAATAACGTCAGTGGTGAATTAAAGTGATAGCCCGCGCCCACTTCCCCGCGGTTCGATTTTGAGTTTAGACAATTCTGGATTTGTCCACTGTCTGTATACAGTAACTGAGAGTGTGTGCTTTATTTTCAGTGTTGTTTCTTTATTATCATGTTGATTGCTTGTTTAATAAAAATGAACCCAGAAAATCATACAATGTGCACGTTGTTGCAGACATATAACGTACATAAGGATGTAAGGATTTATTCCGAGAAGTGTATAAATTGTCTTCTCTAGTTCTTACTTTACCCTCAACAGCTGTGCCGGTAAGAAAACGTTTTTCCTGTTTGAAAAGAATAAAAAAAATTACTTAAGGAACACTATTTCACAGCAAAGACATCGCTATCTAATATCGATATCAAAAAGAACTTCTCTCCGAACTTGTAGTTAAACAGCATTTTACGACGACATTTTTGACCGTTATGCTTCCTTGGAAGATAGAAGAAATTACCTTCTTTTCGAGCACAAGAAATAAATGCATTTTTTTCATGGATTCTCATTTTGTAGCACTTCAACTGTTTCTTTGGTCACGAGCCGCCACTGGCACGCATCAATTTTTGGTAGGGTTAGCATCCACATACGGAAGGTTTAGACGCAACTACCTGTGTCCCATGGTATTTTTGTGATGCGTATCAGGAACGAAGTTGCATTACATTGAACCGAGATACTGAAATATACGACAGAGGGTAGACAGGTAAGACAAGCAAGAGTGCCAGATTCAAAGTGCAAGCCGACATAGTTGGGAGTTCCAGTATGACGACACAACGAGCTCTTCCAGGGAGAAAAAGCAAGGTCGGGGGAGGAACAGATAATCTTATTTGTAACGGAGAATCCAAGGGAGATGCTAAATTCACAAGACCAGGTTACCATGCTGACGTCACAGATGATATGCCTCTACTATTGATAAACAGTTGTAAACATTGTGTTTTTTGAAGCAGTCAGGAAATTCGTGTAACTGATGCGGAAATAAAGCAGATGCAAACATAAAAGTCTGGTTTGTATCCTGTTTTTGCGTGATCTTCATTTGACCAATGCGAAAATAAAGCAGATGCAACAAATAACTATTCGCTAGTTTGCATCTTGCTCCATTTCTTTATCCCAAGTTCCTATTATTAGCATTATTCATTGAACATTCTGCTTTATTCAGGTCCCTTTGTGAAAACACAAGTTTGTCCGCGAGAAACATCGATTCCGCGTCCCCTCGCTCCGGAGTAAGTCGCTCTCCCAACTGAGCTACGCGGACAGAATACCTCGCTGCAGATTTATCGTCTTGACACATGTTTTCCCTTCCGTCGTACGTCACATCATCTCCCCCTTATTATTATTATTATTTTTTTTTTGAAGCGAAGTAGGAATTTTTCATTAGTTTTAAACAATGTGTGGAACAAACATCACACATTTTTCGAAGAACCCAACGGCCAGTGGATCCATTTTCCACAATCGGGCGGCAATGTGAAAACTGAGCTACGCAGACAGAATGCTTCGCTGCAGATTTATCGTCTTGACACATGCTTTTACCTCTGTAGTGCGTCACACCTTGATCATATAAGTAGTTAGTAATTACCAATGTATGGGTGGTAGTTTAACACAGTTCAGAAGTCAATATTCTTCATGCAGGTTTCAAAGTTTTTACATAAAACATTTAAGAAAAAAAATTCTGTCTGCAAGCATTTGGAGCAGAAGGGGGGACTGGCAAAAAATGGAATCATCAGTAGAATATCCCTTGTACTTTACTTTCTGTAAATACAATGGCTGGGGGAGGGGGGAGCATGAGCAGGAAAAATATAATTGCCAAACTTTTCTTTTACATATTTGGAAGGCAACATTTTAGTAAGGCACCAAATTTGTATTTAAACTGCTTTTGCCTAAAATAAAAAAAATATTCACCAGTTTTAATGTGACTAGTATGTGGACTTTAATCTGAAAACCTATATCAGGAAACTGCTTTTAAGTTTACAAAATATATGAATAAATCGGCAGGCCACCGGTCTAGAATGTTATAGAACAAAATTTTTGATTTTTTAATGGGGCCATCATCGCCACTGCACTTCCGTTGTGATTCCCTTTTTTTATTGATTCCTTTTTTTCTGATTGCCATACTTCGAGTTTTGTATTTCTTTAGTTATTATGTGGCGAAGACTCACGGCTCGTACGGCCGTCGAAATGGTTTTTGATTTGGAAACTTTGTGATTGCGATTTGGATTTCGATCAATAGCTAAGTTGTTTTTTCGTTAAATTTCGAATATAAATTAGATTTATAATATAGCCAATGCTGTATTTCGAGGAAAACCATTGCCTTTGGGAAATATTGCTTGCGGTCTGATGGTCTAAGCGCTGGCTTCTGACCATTCGTCCGAGATGGTCTGGGTTCGAATCCCGGTGAGGCATGGATGTTGTGTTTGTCTTACGGCACTGGCTCTCTCCCTTCCCTGGAACCAGTGGCCCTAAATTTGGGACAAGAGTTTGCTTGTAGTCCATTGAGTTACTCACATTCAGAGATGGAAACGAGTCACGGGTCAACGGGTCACGGGTCGACAATTTCTTGAGGGTCCAACGGGTCGGGTCAAGGTGTTCCTGACCCGTTTTTGACCCGGTTTGATCTTTGAAAAGAGAAAATATATTCCAGAGAAAAATGCGCGTTGTGGAATTCTGTAGTCGATACTAGTGCTCACGGAGTGAATAATGATTTGCCATGCAAAAATATTGTCGTCTCTTTCTTAAAGCAACGAAGATTTCCACCGACTGACGTCAGACACACCGATACCATATCGTAAAAAGATACTTCCTTTGCGTTCTTTTACAGTGCGATTGTCCAAGGCAAGGTACAGACAAACGCCATTCGCCTGCTTCGCAGCTAATTCACTCTCTCCGTGCGAATTTCACTGTATGACAAAGAGTTACTTTTCACATTGCATCTTTTACATTGAGCATTCAGATGTTTTCGATTGATGTGCTAACATCCCGTTCCCCCATGACATGTCATGTCGAAATTAACTCCTTATTTGTTAATATGGATGAATTTAATATTAAGGAGGTTGAGAAAGGCATGGAGGCCAACAAATACGTGCTTGTTAAAAACCACAAGGGGAAGAGTGAATGTTGGGAATTGTTTCGTCTCATTAAGGAACCGTTGAATAATACTGTGTTGGTTGGTCTTGCTTGTTGTTCAAAATGTGGAAAGTCAGTGGCGTATCTTAGGTCCGAGACCTGGGCTATCACACCTCCCCCTGTACTGTTTTTTTTTTTTTTTAATTGCGAAGTTTAATTTCTAATTTTTAAGTAATAGAAGTAACTCCATTCTTCTTCTGAATACTTTATTTGTACATGAATTCCATTCTTCTTCTGAATACTTTATTTGTACATGAACTCCATTCTTCTTCTGAATACTTTGTTTGTACATGAACTCCATTCTTCTTTCCTTTTGTGTGAACCTGAGTGTTACGTTTTCATAAAATGTTTCATATTTAAAAAGAATGTTTTTCTCTATTGACAAAACAGCCAAGTTTTTCGAATGTGCATGTCCTTGTGTGGCTCTAAGATATATCTTGATTCATTTTAATGCTGAAAAACTTTTTATGCAGTTGCAGTTGTTGATGGAAAGTTTAATATGGGGTCCGCTAATTTGTGCACCTCACTAAACGATATGTCCAATTTATTGAACTTTATGTAACACGTAATGTCTCTTACTGATTTGTTTTTGTATTCATCAAGGAAATAAAACACTTTCAGTTCATTCTTTAGTCAAGCTGTATCAAAATTTGAAGCATAGAGTTCTTTAGGTTCTGACAGTAGATGTTCAGGGAAGCTTTCACAAAATTCATCAAAACAGTACGAATCCAACAAAGCCACAAATTTAAGATATAATATCTCTGATTTAATTCATTGACACTTTACAAAAACTGAAACAACTTTCGCGAAACACTCTTATGGGCGGGAGTATGCCAGTGACTGAGATATAGTCTGTTGTCTTCTTTTTTCGGAACGAACCATTTCCCAAAGCAATGGGCCAATCCCCTCTACCAGCTGATTCATGTTGTCATGGAAACGCTAGCAGGCAATTGTACGGAAGGTTTTCGCATGAGAACTGCGAAGACTCTGGAAGAGCTGCTTGCCTTATGCCGTTGGTTTTCGCTCGCCAGACTGAGTCAAAGAAGCGAATCCGCACGCGTTTTTTCGCAGCGAAAGCATCGACATATTTTAATACCGTTGATAATTGACTTTTATTTGTGTATATTTAATTTAGTTTTATTTGTGCATTCTCTGGGCTTCGCAGCTAGCCTAGCTAGCCTCGAAAATACGCCACTGTGGAAAATGTATAATTACAAAGAAAGATGTCGACGGTGTAATAAAAGATTATGGGACCAAAAAACTAACAGACCATATGAAAGTATACGCACCTCCATCAAAGCGTGGAAAGAGTGAACAATCTAAATAAATTAAAAAAAAATACATTTGCGTAATCGTAAATAATGATTCCCATTTGTAATATACTCCATGGTCACGTCACGGTCATAGTCAGCCATTACTTCTGGATTACGCAAAATAGTGGCACTAAAAATAGCATTAAAACTTAGCAAGCAACCAAATTTTATTATTAAAAAAAGGGTTTCAGTTATTAAATATCAAGCAGTTATTGGGATGAATATATATATTGCGTTTCTACAGTATGTATATACACTGGCGGAAAGTGAAAAAAGAACACCAAGAAGGAGATGTCTGATACCAACGAAATTTATACAGCACAATAACGAAATACAGAGGATAACGTGATCAAAACATTATGGCAAAATACAGCTGTATTTGCTGGTAAACTGAAAAATAACATTTCCATGTAACATGGTTAGTACGAGGTTGAACCGCCATGAACTGCGCCACACTGTGCAATTCTGGCATGGAGTCTGTCGTACAGATGTTGGATGTAAGTTTGGGGTATTGAGTTCCAAGCATCCTCAACCTGGATGCGTAAATCGAGGATGGTCGTGGCTGGCCGTGGGGACCGGATAAGTCGTTGTCCCATAAAATCCCACACGTGCTTAATGGGGGACAAATCCAGTGAACGTGCAGGCCATGGAAGTTGTCTCACACCCTGAAGTGCATGTTGCGTTGCACGTGCCGTGTGTAGGCGTGCGTTATCTTGCTAGAAAACACCACGATGGACCGAACTTACAAATGGCACAACAACGGACTGAATGATGTTGTTGATGTAGGAGGTGCTGTTTAAAGTACCCGGTACAAACACTAGTTGTGTATGGGAGTGATAGCTGATCACTCCCCACACCAGGAGACCAGGTGTAGGCCCTGTGTGTCGCTGGCGGATGCAAGAAGGGTGGAGACGCTCCCCTGTGCGTCTGCGAACACGCATACGGCCATCGGAGGCTCCCAAGCAGAATATGCTTTCATCGCTGAACACGACAGATAGCCATTGCGTTCTCCAGTGCAGACGTTGGTGACACCACTGCAGCCGTTCCTGACGGTGGGCTGGAGTCAGAGGTACACATGTCAGAGGCACACGTGCATGTAGTCCTGCATCCAGTAGACGGTTGCGGATTGTTCGCACAGTCACCTCAGGTGCAACGACAGCTCGGATTTGTGTCGCAGTGGATGTTCTGCTTGACAACGCCGCTCTTCTTATGCGTCGATCGGTCCGCTCATCAGTCCGTCTGTGACTCCCGGTTCCACGTCTTCTCGTGTGGGAATGTTCCTCGGACCATCTACGCCACCATCGTACCACCACCGATACTTCCCGTCCAATTCGCTCCGCAATACAACGATACGACCACCCGGCCTCGCGAAGTCCGACTAGACGACCTCGCTCAAAGTCCGATAACTGCTGAAATCGTACACGTCTTCCATGTCCAGGCATTGCAGCTTCTTCAGGGTCTTCGCACGTGTCCGTACGCCGACGACTGATTACATTCACTTCGCCGTACTCCTTAAATACCACCGACGATAATTTGCATATTATGCCGTGCTGTGGCGTAAGCGCTCACCGGTTGGTCCCGAAATTAACATCACACCTACGTAAACTCGACCCAATTAACATATGTAAATTTCATGATCGTCCGCCAATTCCTTCTTGGTGTTCTTTTTTCACTTTCCGCCAGTGTATATATATATATATAAATTCAGTTTCGAATTTATAGTTCAAAGCAGATTTGTCCGGGTCAGTTACGGGTCCAGATCGGGTCGGGTCTAGTTATGGGACGTCCGGGACCAAAATTTTTGACCCGTTTCCAACTCTGCTCACGTTGATTGCTAAACCCGCAGAAAAAAAAAAAAAAAAAAAAAAAAAAGAACGACAACAATAAACACGGTTATATTCACATTTCACGCTTCACAACAACGTCACACAGCCATAAGATGAATACGGCTTCCGCATTTCGTTTACAGCTAAAGTGGTCACATCACAAGGAGAAATATGTGGCACTTCGTCCACATGAGTCTGCAAACCTCTCAGAGTCGAACGACCACGTAGGGATATTATACAGGATATCCCCACTATGGCATTCCACGCATGCGCGCTTATGCATATTTCTCGAGCGCTGAGGATCTTTCGTTGAGGTATTGCAAACTACGTCGTACGGCTCAGGGGATCACTAGAATCGCCCCTTTTTTGTAAATTACGAGGGAAAAGCTCACGGTGCCCGCTCGATTTGACGAAAAAAACACAATGACGATACGTGACAGGAGTGAGAGTGACATAGAAAGGTAAACGAAGTCAAAGTAGACTCAGAGCAGTTATATCTGTGGAGCATTTATATATACAACGGCCGTTCCATAAAAACTGAGAGTAAAATCACACAAAATGAAGAATATAGGTACAGCAAAATATATGTTATTCTTTCGCAAAGTATCTTCGCTCGGATGATATGCAACTGTCCCATCGGTCAGTTACCTTTGCAAAGCATATGGCGAAGGCACTTTGTGGAAGCTGCTTTAGCGACCCCTGTACAGCTTGAATAACGTCAACATCCGTGTTGAATATTGCGCCACGGAACTTCTCCTTCATTGTTGGAAACAACCAGAAATCGCACGGGGCAAGGTCAGGACTGTAGGCAGGCTGTGGCATGATTTCAATACTGCATTTCGTAAGAAACTGTTGAACACAAGCAGCCACATGTGGGCGGGGCGGGCGTTATCATGGTGTAGGGTACACATGCCTACCAGTTCCGATCGCTCAATCGATATGTGTCGTCGCAGACGCTTAAAGCCTGAAATGTAATACTCAACATTGACAGTAATTTATGGAGGAACGGCATGCTGGTACTCTACACCTTTATGATCAAAGAAAATTATCATCATCACCTTCCCAGCTATTTTGATTTGGAGCACTTTTTTCGAAGGAGGCGAGCCTGTGTGTTTCCAGACATTCTTTGCGCGCTTCGTGAGGGGGTCGAAATAGTGGATCCATGTTTCATCGGCAGTTATTACTGTGTTTAGAAAGTTTGGATCCTTTGCAATCATTTGCATCTTTTCATGACACACCTGAACTCTGGCTAACAATTGTTCTCTCGTCAAGTGATGAGGTACCCATCTGGAACACACACGATGCAGCAATGATTTGTCGCGTAGAATGCGGAATGCCGACGTTTTTGAAATATTAGTTGATGCCGCTATGTCTTCACACGTCATTCGTCGATCTTCTTGCAGGATGTCCCAAACAATGTTAACAATACGCTCCGTAACAACATTTTCAGGTCGACAGGCCTAGGAGCGAGTTCTGCCGACAAATGCCCTTTTTTGAAATCATGGTGCCATCTAAAAATCGTTGACTCACCCAAACATTTATCTTTGTAACTTTTTTCATTAAATAAACTGTTTCTGGAGCCGTTTTACCCAAACGATAGCAAATTTTTTATCGCACAATGCATTTCACTTCTTAATTCTGAATCACTTATCTCCATAGTTGTATGGGGAAATGCAGACGTACCTTAAACAACTGCTCAATAACAAAACCAGAATCGTCTGCCACGGCTGATAACTGTTGTCATAGATACTTTCGTAATTCTTTTTTTTTTTTTTTTTTTTTTTGATTGGAGGTTTTACGACCACCGTGAGCAACTCAATGGGCTATAAGCAGTCGCCCGTCCCTAATTTAGGGTCACTGGTTCCAGGGAAGGGAGAGAGCCAGTGCCGTAAGACAAACACAACATCCATGCCTGACCGAGATTCGAACCCGGACCCCTTACGGACGAATGATCAGTGGCCAACGCCTTAGACCACTGCGCCACCGGGGCGGCCTTTCGTAATTCAGTTAGTCGTCTGCGTGGTTATTTTTTCACTTCGCACTGTTGTGAACTCAAAAAAAATTACTCTCACTTTTTATGGAAAGGCCTTTGCATCATATATCACTATTGAAAAAAAATAAAGGTCTTGGCTTTCACATTTCAGTTTTGGGTTTCACTAAAAAAAAAAAAAAAAAAAAATTCTTGGCTTTCACACTTCGGGTGAGGATGGACTCCACTATCTATAGATTTTATTTCTTTTTTAGTTCCTTTCGTTTGATTACCGGAACATACACTATATTGACAAAAGTCACCGGACACCCCTTCAAAAGCAAATAAACGGATCCGCTGCATTGTTAAGATGCGCGGTACAGCTGCAAACGGTATGAAAACAAGCCTGCAGCTGACCGCGATCATGTCGCACTATGAGGTTGAATGAAAATGTCGCGGCGGGAGAGAACTGACTTTGAGAAAGGAAAGATTGTTGGGTGTTATGGTAGTGGGTTGTCCATACGAGAAACTGAGATGCGTTTAAACATACCCAAATCAGCTGTTTAGGATGTACTGAATAAGTGGAAGACACATGGCGTGCCTCAAGCAGCAAAACGTACCGACAGACCAAAGGAAATCAGTGATAGACGACGTTGAAGCCTCAGAAGAGTCGTTACAGCTAATCGACGGAGTATTGCACAAGACCTCAGTGCACAGGTGAGTAAAAATGCTGGAACCTCGGTATGTACACGTACCATTCGCAGAGAACTTCATTCCATGGGTTACCGTAGTCGTGCGGCTTCTCATAAGCCTTTCATCTCCACTTGGAATGCTACTTGTCGTTCAGTGTGGTATAAAGAACATTTATCATGGACCGTACGTAGATCAATGGAAACGGGTCCTATGGACTGATGAATCCAGATACACGATCCATCAGTCTGATGGCTATGTATGGGTATGGCGGCAGCCGGGGAAATGCTATTTACCACAGTGTACTTGTTCCTACGGTCAAGTTTGGAACTAGCAGTGTACTCGTGTGCATTGGGGTGTTTCTCGTGGTATGGTCCCGGCCCATTGGTTATGGTGGACAAACCTGTTAACCAGCACGTCTACCTCGCTATTCTGGACAATTATGCCCTACCAACTCAGTGGGAATACTATGGAACCGAGTCTTGTTGGGACCAGCAGGATAATGAAACGAACCATAAAGCAAGGACTGTTACGGCGTGTTTTGAAGATATTTCCGTATCGTGTGTGGACTGGCCAGTACAGAGCCCTGATCTTAAACCCATCGAGCACCTATGGGATGAATTAGAGCGCCGCATAAGAAGTTTGGAACCAAGGTCTACTACTAAGCAGCAGTTAGCGGCAGGAATATGTACTGAATGGAAGCGCATACCTATCGCTGTGTTCGAAAACCTTGTCGAACGCATGTCTCGAAGGGTTAGTGCATGATTAAGGCCAAAGGTGATGGACCGACACCGTACTAATGTATGTCAATAAATGCTATGTTGTGTTTCTCTCCTAGGTGTTCGGTCACTTTTGTCAATATAGTGTATTTCAGTAAAATTTTCCGTGCAATAAATCATATTCATAATTTCAGGAAAAGTTAGAAAACGTTGGCCCAGAAGCTGACTGATGTATTTTTGTTAAACTCGGGCAACGCCGGTTCCCTTTGCTAGTGTTATCATACGTATAGTAATAGACAACCGTTCTCAATCCGTTGGCAGCTGAACTTTTCCCCAAGTCTCATCTACTACTGTCTGTCTTGAGCAGTTCTTTTTCGAGTTTCTTCCGCAGCTCCTTATCTTGAGCAGTTCTCTTACTGAAATTCTGAACACTGCATACATATGTATATACATAGTCCAGTCAAAAAATTATGACCAACTGTTAGTATGAGGTTGTTTTTTGTTTTTTTTCTGGAGGTTTAACGACCACCGTGAGCAACTCAATGAGCTATAAGCAGTCGCCCGTCCCTAATTTAGGGTCACTGGCTCCAGGGAAGGGAGAGAGCCAGTGCCGTACAGTGCCGTAAGACAAACACAACATCCATGCCTCACGGGTTTCGAACCCGGACCCCTTTCGGACGAATGATCAGAGGCCATCGCTTAGACCACTGCGCCATCGGGGCGGCGAGTAGTATGAGGTATGACCTCCTCGTGCCGCCAATACCGTAGATATACGACTTAGCATTGATTCAGTGAGGCCTCTGAACTTTTCTGTAGGGGTGCTGTATCATGCAGACACCAGCGCTTCTCGCAGATCATAAAAAGTCATCGGTGGTGGATCCATACGTCGAACTTGTTGGTCAAGATAGTCCAGCAGATGTTCAATGGGATTGATGTCCGGCGAGTACTGTGGCCAGGATAATAAGCTAAAGTAATTGAAATGCTCGTCAAACCATTCTCGCACACGCATAGCAACATGGCAAGGGGCATTATCTTGCTAGAAGTAAACCATGTAATTGGGATAGACAGTCATCATGAATGGCAGCACCTGATCCGCAATCTTCTATATGTAGTCTAAAGCGTTCATCGTGCGATCGAGGGGGAGAACGAGCACACTGACACTTCCTGCCTTTTTCTTCTCAAGCATCGTGTCTGGATGATTTCTGCCGGCAGTGTTTCGCAGTGCTCTCCATCGACCATCCACACGATAAAGCAGGAAAATGTGATTCGTCTAAAAAGGCGACTTTCTTCCACTGCTCGATGGTCTGATGCTTCCTCTCAGATGCAACTTCACGCCGTAATCGTTCATGTCTGGCAGCCATCATGGGTACCTTGAGTGGACGGCGGCTCCGGAGGCCCATAGAGAGCACAGTTCGTTGGTCTGTGGTCTGCAATACGCTCCTCCATTGAATCGTACTAGTTGGGATAGACGTCTCTGCCCACAGTCGTCAATGCTCCTTGGGCGTCCACTATTACCCCCATTACTATAAGGTTTTACCGGTTTCTTCCATTTCAGAAACACTTTAAGTACTGTACCACGTGAACAGCCCACAATATCGGCTGTTTCAGTAATGCTACCACCCTTTAGTCGGTAGCCAGCATACATTCCCTTTTCAAACTCTGTTAGGTCACGTCCTTTTCTCATTTTCACTAGAAACTGCATACGGTCCATGAGTTCGGGTCCTTTTAAATGCCTCACATGATTTGCATATATGTTGCTACGTACTCCATCTGACTGCTGGTTACGGTTCCTTCTTACATCAGGGGTGGCCGTAATTTTTTTACTGGACTGTGTATTTAAGAATGACAATACGCCCACACTTGAAACCTTACCAATCAATTCACCTGCTTTTACTGCTAATGCAGATGTGTATGAAAATGAGTGCTAACAAGAGCTATGCCATTCTTGTTTATAAGTCCAATAAATTGGAAATTTGGTATTTCCTAAAGTCACAGGTGAATAAATTTCTGTTGACGGATTTACATCAAATGTGGCGTATACTACAGAGGTAAAGCACGTGTCAAGACGACAAATCTGCAGCGATACATTCTGTCCGTGTAGCTTAGTTGGGAGAGCAACTTACTCCGGAGTGAGGGGGCGCAGAATCGATGTCCGTCATGGACAAATTTGGGTTTTCACACCCATTCATAAAAACGTATCACAATATCTTTAAGAAATTCAATTTTCGTTAGCAATTCACATTTGAGAAATAATAATGCCTTGTAATTTTAAAACAGTGTCGTATCTCTGTCCTATAGATCGAGGAGCGTTTTGTTCCAAACTTCACGTTAAAAGGAAAGATTTCTATGTAACCCGGATCTTCCAGGAAAACTACTGTCTCTATTATTCGTGACAGATAAATAGAGAAATGACCTGCGACGAAAGCTTTTCTTAACACTAAGAACCAGGGTAAAGGCGCCAGCTTTTCTTAACACTAAGAACCAGGGGAAAGGCGCCAGCTGGAAGCCCAAAAAATATCTAAAGAGAATATTTTACGATGGGCTCAGTAGGCAATGAAGGGGAAACGATCTCACGTATGTACATTTTTCCCCATTCACGTAGAGACCATGTTACTTAACGATTCAGTAAGTGAAGAGGAACTCATAAAACGTAATCTACAAACAAGGAGCCATTTCTTAAATGGTGGCTCAAAGCGTGCCGAACGACACTGAATCTTGTTTTATCTGTGGAAGAATTTTCAGCCGTTTGCATTTCTCAAGACGACGACCTACGAAATTTCGAAAGACTAAGATACTTCAGCTATGTATGTGCGGAGAAATCAAGGGAAAATAGTTTTATTTTTTATTATTATTATTTCTTTCTCTGACCGCAAGCAAAGCTTTAGTTAGGAGATTCTGCTTATTTCGAGGAGATACGCCTTCATAAGCAATTTCTTTGTAGAAAAAAATAACATAGGAAAACGATGCTAAAACAAGAAAATAAATAAAACAAAATCAAAACGCAAAATTGGGAAATACCTTATGAAAAATGTAGTAAAAAATATTTTGCAACCACTCTTGTCACTGTGGAAAAGTGTGGAAAGTTTAGCGATTTTTTTTTTTTTTTTTTGATTGGAGGTTTAACGATTTAACGACCACCGTGAGCAACTCAATGGGCTATAAGCAGTCGCCCGTCCCTAATTTAGGGTCACTGGTTCCAGGGAAGGGAGAGAGCCAGTGCCGTAAGACAAACACAACATCCATGCCTCACCGGAATTCGAACCCGGACCCCGTTCGGACGAATGATCAGAGGCCATTGCTTAGACCACTGCGCCACCGGGGGTGGGGGAGCCTTAGCGATTTTTGAAGCAATATCATAAAAATTTGTCACGGGGAAAAGTTAAATGGAACACAACCGTCCAAAAGAGCATTTAACAATAATTTCAAATAGATAAATAAACAAATAAACGTACACAGAGGTACTAAAACATTATGACCAGGGCATCTTTATGCACATCGAAGCAACTGTAGGTAAACGACGGCACGTGTGAAGCTCATGAAACGATATAAATACCCTCACGGACAATGAAATTTGCGCACCAAAAAGGAAGCATCGGATTGAACTAAAATTTTATGGACGTAATGATACAGATGAATGATACACATGATGGCAAAAACAGAGCTGCAGGGCAATTACAGAGGGATCTGCGGCACGCAGTCCGGTCATCTTCAATAGCGCGTCGCGCCACTTCGTGCGGCGATACATGCTGCAATATGGTCTGGCATGGAGGCGAACAGACGCCTGATGTTGTCCTGCGGCAGACTGACCCACACGTGTTGGACTGCCGGCTCCAAATCCAGGATGGTGCGGCACGGCAGCAGCCAGCGTTTCAACTGGTCCCACATATGCTCGGTAGGAGACATGTCTGGGGAGCGGGCAGGCCATGGAAGTGTCTGGACATGGCGTAGGCAGTCCTGGGCAACCCGAGGCGCGATCGGGCGGGCATTATCCTGCTGGTATAGTGCACCTGGAATCTCGGCCAGGAATGGGAGCACATGGGGCCGTAGGATCTCATCCACATATCGCTGGCCCGTCAATGATCCACGTACCATTACTAGAGCTCATCGGCTATCGTAGGCAATGGCTCCCCAGACCATAATTCCTGCAGTGGCAAAGGTGTGGCGCTCGATAGCGAGGTTGGGACTTTGCCGTTGACCCGGGGACCTCAACACCCCTACACGATGATTATCTGTCCCCAAAACCAAGCGGCACTCATCGCTAAACACCACACGTCGCCAGTCTGGGGCATTCCACATCGCTCTGGCCTGGCACAAGTGCACACGGAGCCGGCGATGTTCCGGTATTAATGGCAGCACACGTAAGGGGAGCTGGGATCGCATATTCGCTTCCGCGAGACGTCGGGAAATGGTTCGTGGGCACACAGGAGCCGGTACATCTGCCTGTAAAATGGACCGGGTCCCCGTGGGATCCGTACGTGCCTGGCGCACGATCCGTCGATCCTCTCTACCGGTGGTCCTCCTGGTCCGTCTGAAATCGCTCCACCGTGTGGCAGTGCCGTCACGTGTCCACTGCTCCCAACACAGTTGGACGGTATGGTCAGAACGATCCACGTGGCGGGCTATACGGCGCTCCGACCACCCTGCGGTTTTCATCCCGACGACCAGGCCTCTCTCAAAGTCTGTAAGTTGCATAAATCGACGTCTGTGGCTCTACCTGACATTCTTGTCACTCTGTACTCTTGCTTTGCTTGCATCGGCCGGTGCTTTTCGCTTTCATGGGACATCGACTACACGCCGGTTTATAATGCCGCCGGTTCGTGCTTGCAGCGCCACCACAGGGTGTGTGGTCATGCGCAATCGCCCCAAACGTGGATCATTTGCATACCAGCACGCACTCTAGCGCTATTTACAAAGTTTCGCGGAACACTTTTTCTTCTAGGTGCTCAAATTTCATTGTCCGTGAGTGTAACACCTCATATTGAGTTCTGTTAATCAGTGTTACTCTGGTTCTTCAGATGGGAAAGGCAGTGGACTTAAGTGAGTTTGACAAAGGCCAAATTGTAATGGCCAGACGACTGGGTCAGCTTTCAAAAAGTGGTCCGAGGAGGGAACCACGAATCGCCGGCAAGGTGTGATCCGACCACGGCTCATCGATGCTGGAGATGACCGAAGGCCGTCCCGTATGGTACGAGCCAACAGAAGGGACACTGTGGCGCAATTCACCGGTGATGGGAGTAATATGTTACAACACACGATACGTCTAACTAATGTTCCCTTTAAGGTGCGCGTACGCTCGGCAGCTCAGCGACTTAACTTCCTCCGCGCAGTAAGTATTTTAGATTAAAATTCCCAAATCCCTAATTAATTTTCATGAATTGAAAATCAACTACCTGCAAAAATAACACATAAATAAATAAAATTCGGGCTCTCAAAAGTCAAAACAACACTTTTTTTAAATGCCGTTCGCCTCCTTCTAAGTTCGTCTCATTGTCCTCTTCATTCTCAAAGGCTTTTTGCAAAGTAGCCTCGTACGAGCAGATAATGAACGTGAGAATGCGGATTAGATCATATGTAGAGGATTTTAGGAAGGAAGTGTCTGACCCCAGGTCTATATAAACAACATTCAGAAATAGGTAGCTAGGAGATTTGGGCTAGAGTGCCCGATAGGAAAGTGACACGCAAGTGAAGTAAAAAGGGGGAGGAAGACACCCTTATTTATTACCGGTGGGCCAGTACCCGGGGTCCGACTGCTTAATGTGCCCATCCAACGCACGGCGGATATTTAGTGCTTCGAGCGTTCGTACCTGCCTGGGACCGAACCTGAGGTTTCCCCGTGGCAGTCACGAACGTTGACCACTAGGCATCCGCATTCCGGTCAGTTAAATTGTAAGCCGCTGCTAAAAGGGTTTTGCTCAAAACTTTGTTAGATAATAAGGCAGATTTCTTCCAACATCAGAGACGGTTTTTTTTTAATCAATTGCGGAAAGAACGAACGGTGATAAAAATGGGGGGATTACAAAAAATAAAAGTTCCAACTCGTACTGCATTAGCAGCTGAGAAAATAATTTTTTTGCACAAGTGGTTTTGATGCCTGCCCGGCTCATTGGGTTAGGCGCGCATTGCCCATGGTCGCTTGCAGAGAATATTGCGTCGAACCCTGCAGAAAATGGGGCTGCGTAGCCGTAGGCCGCTCCGACTGCCCATGTTAACCTCGGTTCGCCGTAGAAAGTGCCTATAATGGGCACGCAAGTATTAAAACTGGACCTTGAATTATTGGAAGAAGGTCGTCTGGCCCGATGAATCTCGTTTACTGTTGCACCATGTCGACGGCCGGGTACGTGTTTTTCGTTTACCTGGGAAAGTATTGGCACCAAGATGCCCCGTGGGACCAAAACAAGCCGGTGGAAGAAGTATAATGTTTTGGGCAATGTTCTGCTGGGAAATCCTAGGTCCAGTCGTTCATGTACAGGAAACTATACCACCTACCTAAATAGAGGCGTAACTAGGGCTGGGCCGACGAGGCCGCTGCCCCGGGTGCAGTTCAAGAGAGGGCGAAAAAACCACTGCTTACAATCTGATTAAAATTGGAATTAAAACTTTTTCACCAGTTTCTGGTACACCTAAAATCCGAATTTCTTTATCACAATGCCCAGGAGATGCTAGTTGCTCACATTCAGAAATGAAGGATGAGTTCTATAGTTCATTCAACTAAATAAAGTAGAACCGTGTCACTTGTCGACAACAATGGGGCCCTCGCTTTTTTTGCTTTTTTTTTCTTTTGATTGAAGGTTTATCGACCACCATGAGCAACTCAATGGGCTATAAGTAGTCACCCGCCCCTAATTTAGAGTCACTGGTTCCAGGGAGGGGAGAGAGCCAGTGCCGTAAGACAAACACAACATCCATGCCTCACCGGGATTCGAACCCGGACCCCTTTCGGACGAATGATCAGAGGCCATCGCTTAGACCACTGCGCCACCGGGGCGACGCTTTTTCTTTAATATGATTGATAAGGATGTCGTTTTTCTTTAGTTGGATGAATAAGATAAAAATGTCGTTCATATTTTCGAAGGTTCTCTGGGGCTATTCGATCATTACTGTGACTGCGAGCCACAATCGCCAGCTGCATTCGGTCAATTTGATGTAGTACCGAAGGTCCGAACTCCGAAACAGTTACGAAAGGCTGTACAAACAGTCACAGTTTAATTGTGCCTTCGGCATAGCGATAACATTAGGTTTTGTCGAGCATATATAAATATTGAGTGTGTGCAAAAGTTCTACCAGTTTTTGTAATAGATGCAAATTGCGATCGGAGTAGTTTCGTCACAGATGCTGCTGCGATGCCGAATTTTCGGCCAATAAAGCGTGGAGCAGTTGAGCACATAGAGGCATTAGGTTTGTCCGAGTAAGTCATTGCTAACGGAAATCACGGACAGTGTAACATGGCATGCGATAAGGAGCACATTACACATTGTTTACTATACGAGTTCGATAAAGGAAGTACTGCAGCCGCGGCTTGCCGCAACATCTGTCAAGTGCATGGGGAGGATGCAGTTGATGACAGCACATGTCGCTGTTGGTATCGGACATTCCGGGACGAGACAGAAGATGTAAAGATCAATCACGTCCTGGACGTCCATCCGTGGTTTCTGACGAGGATCTGGACCAAGCCATAACAAATGACCCGCATCCAACCGTTCAGGAATTAGCGGAAACGTTGTCGGTACACAGAACAACAGTCGAAAGTCGGTTCGATAAATTCGATTACTGGATTCCGCACCAGCTTTCTGCAAAGCAACGAGAGGAGAAAATCCGTACCTGTGTTTATTTGCTTTCTCGTCACAGAAATGAACCGTCTTTGGGACGAATTGTAACGAGTGATGAGAAATGGGTACTGTACCGTAATGTAAAGCGTTGGCGGACTGTGTGCTAAGGTGTGGAGACCTCAAAAAGAGAACTGCATCCCAAAAAAGTTTTGTTGAGTGTTTGGTGGGATGTCAAGAGAATAATCCACTGGGAGGTGTTGGAACTTAATCGAACGATAAATGCTGACCTCTACTGCTGACAGTTGGACAGATTGCGAGAACAACTGACATCGAAGCGGCCAGCACTTGTCAAACGCAAAGGCGTGATCCTTCATCATGATAATGCCAGACCTCATGCTGCTTTAATCACTCGGCAAAAATTACCGGACTTTGGTTGAAAAATGTTACCTCACCCGGCGTATTCCCCTGACTTGACACCTATACGGACTACCTCCTTTTTCGATCATTACAGAACGCCTTCGCTCTCCAAACCTTAGATGATGTGGACCATGTGAAGAAAGCATTACATGGCTTTTTTTATTCTAAAACACAGGAGTTTTTCTGGTGTGGGATTCATCTATTCATAGACAGATGGCAAGAGCTCATACAGAATGATGGCAATTATGTGAAATCCTAGGTACGTTATTTGGCCATACCACGAAAAACACCCCCACGCGAGTACACTGCCAGCTCCAAACTTGACCGTAGGAACAATACACTGTGGTAAATGTCGTTCCCCCGGCGGCCGCCATACCCACACACACACTGAGAAAAACGTTTTGTTAATTCAGCAAAAAAATTGTTAAATCAACCAAAAAATTTTGTCGATATGCAGTCAACAAAAATATTTATTGAATTTACAAAAGTATTTTGCTGAAAATTATCGTTGTTTCTACAAAATTTATTGTTATTATTACAAAACGTTTTGTTCATTTGACAAAATGCCTAGGTCGATTTTTGGGAATTTGTTTGATCCAACAATATGTATTGTTATTGTGATAAAACGTTTTGTTGCTGCAACCAAATATATTGTTATCGTGACACAGTAATTTCTTGCTCCAACAAAATTTAGAGTTAGGTAGCTCGGCTACTTTGTCCCTAAACTTTTTTCCGATGGCAACACTTTGCCGGTGCAGTAAAATCCATGGATGAGTACATTATATCCACATAGCGTTGCTTTTTTTTTCTTCGAATAAGTGATAAATTTTGCACGCGTATAATTCTTATTTTTTTTCCAACTTAACGATTTTTTAATGTTTTTGCGGGACTTTTGTTTGAAGCGGCTTAGTGTATATTAAAATGAAAGATTACACAGAAATTATTTCTTGTTATTCATGGGAATGAAGTGGGTGTATTTCATGGCTGTCTGTATTCTCGACTCTTTGTGTGCTACTGCAAGAATTTAGCTACAAAATAAGTTTCTATAAATATATGAGAGCAATTGACTATTTCTTACAGTTCATTATTAATTATTTATATATTTTTCTTCCAACGGTAATCTTCGTTGACGTGGTATTTCATTAGGAAATTAATTAGCCTCTCTACATATGGCTTTTTCTTCTTAGCATCCACTAAAATAACACGATGGCGATAGCGTTGTCTTCAACTAATTGGTACCACGGGAGACACAACACATGTTGATTCTGCGCATGCGCAGTCCCTTTGCTTCCCCCTCGTGTTGGGGTTGCTACGGTTGCCAGCTACGGGCCACAAGTGGCACTTGCTTGGAGGTCCGCAATTCATGGTGATGCTGCATGACAATCGCTGCCAACTGACAGCTGCCGTGCCGTGATCGGCAGATTTCAGACAGAAGTTTCCCAACAGTTGTGTTTTTGCTGGGTACACATCCAATTTGGAACGATTGTGGAAGAGGATTGCTCGTGTCGAGTACAAAAACATGCAATGATTCCTTCTTCATGATAAGGCACCCGCACACACAGCAGTCAGTGTACAGCAATTTCTGGCACGAAAACAATTAAGTGGGTGTACTCAACCATCCCCCTTTTTCTCCAGATTTGTCTTTCTGTTCCCCAAATTAAGCTGCCTTTAAAAAGAAAAGTTTTTCAAGACATTGAAGACATACAAATAACAGGGACATCAATTCTTCACTCCGTACTAAAAGATGACCTCTGCAGGTCCTTCCTTTCGTTGGCTGATCGTTCCACTTCTTGCATTAACGCAGAAGAAATGTACTTCGAATAAAATACATTCGCGTAAGTTTTCCAGCTGTCCCATTTTTTTTTTTTTTAATTCAGTCTCATTGCTTCATTACGTACAGCACTCGTATGTCATATTTGTTCGATGTATGTAGCACTGGGAACCATGGATACGAACCTCCATAACCTTTAACAAATTACTATTTCTTCGCGATTTTAGTTTACTTTCGTCATTTTTGTTTAGTGTTTGCTGTCATAAGGGGCTGTTTATGAATTTTAGTTTGTTACCTGACAAGGGATATCTGACTCTCAATATTATCTCTCTCAACTGGTAAAGGTATACACCGATGAACCATTACATCATGACCACCTACCTAATAAGCTGTAGGACCGGACACCCTTTATCTCACAAAACAACGGCCACTTGGCGAGGCATCGATTCAATGAGGTGGTGATAGGTATCCTGGGGTATTTGGTACAATAATGTCAACAGCAGGTACTCCAGTTCCCGTGCATTTCGGGGAGGTGGTGATTTAGCGCGAACCCATCTTTCCAAGTCGAACCATAAATGTTCAATTGGGTTCATGTCAGGTGAATTTGGAGGCCAGGCATTTACAGAAAGTCACCAGCATGTTCCTCGATCCACTCCTTGACGATTCTGGCAGTGTGGCATGGCGCATTATCTTGTTGGTAATGGCCATCACCAGCAAGAAACGCAGTTGCCATGAATGGGTGAACTTGGTCTGCAACGATGTTCAGATATCTGATAGCTGTCAGGGATTGCGTTATTGGGATAATGGGGCCTAAACTGTCCCAAGAAAACATCGCCCACAGCATAACACCGGCGCCGCCGGCCTGTTTCCGCCCAACAGCGCATCCTGGTGCCATGGCTTCCGTTGGTAATCGGCGTATCCGCGCTCGGCAGTCTACGGGATGCACCAGAAATCTTGATTCGTCAGACCAGCCCACTTTTTTCCAATCATCCATCACAGTCCAATCTCGATGATCTTGGGCCCATTTCATGCGTTGTTGGCGACGATGTGCAGTGAGCATGGGGACCCGGCTGGGTCTTCGGCTACGCAGGCCCATGCGCAGAAGGCTGCGATGAACTGTGTGATGCGACACATTGCCCTGATCACCACTGTTATAGCTGAGGGTGTCACACTGTGGCCCTTCGGTCGCTGTGAACAATGCACGACAGTCTCCGCTCCCCTCTGGCATCAATGAGCTGGGGACGACACACGGCTGGACGATGGTTCATTGCTTGGCCGTCTGTTCACCACTTTTGATACGTACTCACTACAGCGGCACGTCAACAACCCACAAGTCGCGCCACTTCCGAGATCGTAGTTCCGAGGCGCCGTGCCATCACAATTTGTCCTTTATCGAACTCCGATAAATGAACAGCTTTTCCCATTCTGACTCCGAACACTCTAGTAACCGAAAGGCGGTCCTCGGGTTGTATATATGCTGCTCTGTGAAATTCACCTGCGCCACTGTTCGGTCTCCAGGCACCCTCATTTCTCTAGGTTGGGGGTGGTCGTAATGTAAATGGCGCATCGGTGTACTTACGACAGTGGTGTCTTTCTACTACTCTCTCTTAGGCATTCGCTCAGAGGACTCACTCCATTTCACAGAATAGTATAAGAAATTTAACAAAAAATCCACTTTATATGATTTAATTTCTTGAATGCCGAAAATTCTCAAACGTTTTTATCCAAGTTCCCTAAGATGCGTATCAGATGGTTGCACCCGCCACGTGTTTTAACTGCTCAAATATTTTGGGTTCAAAGAAAAGTTGGGTAGGTTTAATCCCACATTAGCCCATCCGTAGCTTCAGGTCTAGTCACTTCTTGCCCCTTTGGTTTTGGCTCTGCGTTGAACTGCAGAAAAACTAAGTAAAGCACTCAAATATATTACTTATTTATCACATTTGAAGAATATAAAAACTGGGTACAATAAATAAGTTATCTTTCTCACGGATTCTGTTCCTGAATAAGATTTAAATAATGTAAGGCACTAAAGTCACTATCTGTATGAATTCAGCACATGTTCCGACGTGGATAGGCATAAATGTTTTCAATCACCCCCCCCTCCAGAGAAAGGGAAAAAAAAAAGGTCAAACGAAAAATCGCCATCCTGGCAGAACTGGTCCGAAAAGTTTGAGCTCCCATTATGTTGCAGTATAATAAATAACTATTGTCATTCTTGGGTGCTTTAGACATTTTAAGCCAAGTTCAGCCGGCCATACTGATCATAATTTATACTATTATGAACACATTTTGAAAACTCAAATAAAATTACATCCGTTTTATAACCAAATCTGGACCCTAACTGAATAGGCGAAAAAATAACTTTAAATTTCCTATCTCTATTCTGTTATTTTTAGCACGTCTTTTGTAAAAAAAAGATCGTGCTTATGTTATCGGTTTGTCCGTCCGTCCGTCCGTCCGTCGGTACCCACGATATCTCTGCAACTATTAGTCCGATTTGAAAAATTCTTTTTGCATTGGGAAGCTTGAAATATGCGAATGATGATCCTTTATTTCGTTTTGTTTTTTACGATGTGCAATTTCGCCGCTAGAGGGCGTAAATGCAGATGATCTCACATTCCAAAATACGTTTTATTCCACATATTTGCTTCTAAACATCCGATTAAAAAAATTATTTTATCTTTCGATTCCATTTATGTCGAAGAGAATTTTAGATATAGTTACATTTTTATATTACGCATAGATTTCCCGCTAGAGGGCGTAAAAGTAAATTACATTTTTTCGATAACTCTTCTTCTAAAACTCCGATTTGAAAACTGTTTTTTTCAGCAGATACACCACCTGATGGAAAATATTTTTGCATATAATTTCTAATTTTTGGTAAAGAGTACTTTGGCCACCAGGGGGCGTAAGCGTTAATTTTTGCTTCTGATGTATTTGCCATAAAATCTGAGCTTCTAAAATATCGATTGAAAAAATTCTTTCGTGGACTGCTGCCACTCACATCGATAAACCTCTTCGGAACATTTTTTTCTTAACGTATTCCACAGTTTCTCCGCCAGGGGGCGTAGATGTATATCTTATTTTTGTGAATATCTCTACTTCTAGGAGTCAGATTTGAAAAATTCCTTCTTTGTTGGGTAGTGTTTTCAGTGTGACATGTTTTTCATATAATTTCAAAATTTTCAAGTAATTCATAGACTTTCCGCTAGGGGGCGTAGAGGTAAATTGCGTTTCCCCCTACATCTCTGCTTCTAAATCTCCGATTTGAAAAAGTCTTTCTGCACCGAATACAGCTCCTGCTGGGAAATCGTTTGCACATAATTTCTAATTTTTGTAAAAAAATGGTTTGGCCACCAGGGGGCGTAAATGTTAATTTCCGCTTCTGATGTATTTGCAGCAAAGTATGAGCTTCTAAATTCTTGATTGAAAAAAACGTCGTTTGTAGACCGATACTACTCATGTCGACAAACCTTTTAGGAACATTTTCTTCTAGAAATAATGCATGGTTTCTACTCCAGGGGGCGTAGATGTATATCTTATTTTTGTCAATATCTCTACTTCTAAGGGTCCGATTTGAAAAATTCCTTCTTTGTTGGATAGTGTTTCCGATGCGAAATGTTTTTCCTATAAATTCAAAATTTTCAAGCAAATCATAGACTTTCCGCTAGGGGGCACAAAGGTAAATTGCGTTTTCTGCGTTATTTCTGCTTCCAAAACTCCTATTTGATAAATTCTTCCTGTATGGCATACAAGACCTGATGGGAAATTTTTTTCACATAATGTTTGGTAAAGAATCGTTGGCCACCACGGGGCATAAGGGTTAATTTCTGCTTCTGATGTTTTTGTAGTAAAATCTGGGCTCCTGAAAACTCGACTAAATTTTTTTTTCTTGGACCGATACCGCTCATATGGAAAAACATTTTGAGAATACTTTCTTCCTAAAATAATGCATGGTTTCCCCACCAGGGGACGTAAATTCACATCTTATTTTTGTCGATATCTCTGTTTCTAAGAGTTCGTAAGCTCATGATTCCGTTTACAGCAATATCTGAGGGGTTAAAAACCCGACTGAAAAACTTCTTTCTTCCGTCAGATACTTTTGTTTTTCATACCGGTTCCATTGACTTTGAATAGCTTTGATAAATTTAATTTGCGTCAGAACGGATTCAAAAGACGTGTTTATTACACCCGAAAATTCGGTGTCATCTTTCTTGTTTCGTTTATTTTTTAAAAAGTCGACAAAGTAGATACATGTCAGCAATTATTGAGATCTTGACTTGAAGCTTTTTCGATTGTCATTTTATTTTAGTTTTTAAATATAAAAGTATATCTGTTTTTTGCAAATTTTCATGTTATTGCAAAAATTGACAGAAAAATAATTATTGTAAGGCTCAAAAGTAGTTTTTGTTAAGATCATTTGCATGATTTATTTTTTATTTCCGAAGTTTAGCCTTTTTTTCTGAAAGACTAAAACAATTTTTTGAGGGTTTATAAATTTTTTTAAGATGTCAAATCAAGTATCGGTAATTTCTGGACACTTTGATATCATTTGGGAATTCGACTTTTAATTGGGCTTTTTTGATATTCGAGAGCCCAGTGTCGTCGTATCTTGGAACTTAAATCACGCGCTGCTCTCAATGAACGATTAGCGTGTGCAGTTACGAAATCTTGTTTATGTATCGCAATTGACGTCATATACGTTTTTTCTTTTCAATATTTTCTGCTCTGCAGAAGTTTCGAAACGAGATATATTTGGTGTCAGCTTTTTGTGTGTGTGCATCTTATCATGTTAAAACCTTTATTGTCATTTGTGGCATTTTAATGACGGCAAGCGAATTAGGTTGATAAGTGATTTTGCTTGGTGAGCCAGGTGAAAATATTTCAAGGCTTTTGTTATTTGGAATATTCGTCCTGCCTGCATTTTGAAGATTGAACTAACTGCAGGCGGGTAATGCTCCGCGAATACGTGCGACTGACAATGGGAGGTTCTAAGAACGCCCAATGAGAAGCGATCTTTCCGAATGGCGGTGTCCATCAAAGGTAAGAAGAAAGAAAAAAACCAGTAGCCAGCGGATCATCTGTTTCTAACACCAAAAGAAAGGCTGGGGAGGAGAAGGGGGAAGTATATTGAGCTGTATGCCACGCACGACCTGAGCCCCCAACTCATGGGGGTTAAAAAGGTTTTGAGCGGCATCCTTTGATCTTCTCTCAAGCCTCCGTGCAGAGGTGAGGGTTTGTTTACGGAGTGAAGCAATGATATATAAACGGGGAAAAAACCACGTTGATGCATTCTCTTCCGCACTTCTGACTGTTGTAGCATTTCTTGAGGTGATGGTCAAGATGTCTGTCTTGCGCTTGTCAATTTGTCTTTGTTTCGTCGTAACCGTATCTTTGGGTAGGCCGACCAGCTACGGCGACGACCAGATGCTTTCTCGTTGGGCGGACGCTACCATGAACTTTGTCCGGAATCTCACCTGCCAAGATGCTTTCCTAACGTCGGAAGATGATTGTCGCAGGCTTGTTAGCATCCCCCGATCTCAGATGAACATATACGCTGCCGGCCCGACACCGGAGGGACGCCTTCACGCTGTACTGCCTGACGGAACACTTAACAGAGTTGGAGCTCACGATGCTGTATTGGCCCTTGACCCTTATCCACAGGCGAATCTGGGTCATCTGCTGGTGGTGTTTTTTGTGGACATCGGATGGAGTGAACTTCAGTGTGAAGTCAACGGTGGACAATTTTTGGGTGAGTCGCATGTTTTTGAACCTTGGTGTAGTGATATATACATATATATATTATCTTTTCTCCAGCTCGGTCTCAGTCTTGGCAGCACCAATTTATATCAAAAGCGCGCGAATGAAAGGATTTTTTAAGCAAGTAAACTGATTTTATTTACTTAATTTTTTCGTTTTATTTGTGATATCAGATGCAAATATTTGCATGCCAAAAGAAGTTTTACACGGTTTAATAACAATTTAGCACAGTAGTAGCACAGTTAATTGCAATTCATCAGTTCTTTATATCCACTGTTTCTTATTTCGACGTGCTTGTGGTCAGTAAGCAGTGTCATTTTACAATTACTTCTGTTATACATTTTCAATAACAGCAGGTAATGATATTTTCGCTACCCAGTTGGGTGAGTGGTCAGAGGCGATGGCTCCATGCTAACATCCGAGCTGGGCACTGGATTAGGCATCGGTAGCGCTGTTGTCTTGAGATGCTGACTTTCTCCCCTCCCTGGAACTAGTGTCCCTTAATTAGGCGACACTAGTTCCAGGGAGGCCGACTGCTTATAGCATTATATGCTTGCGGTGGTCGTTGAACCATAAAAAAAAAAAAAAAGAATCGACATTTTGAAATAATTTTCTTAAACGAAAATAATTTTTTTACTTTTGTTATGTCGTTTTGATGAAGTTTGAAAATTATTTCTCTGTACTGAAGGTACGTTTTTCACATTTCCGTATGCTGTTTCAATGACAGCAGTTGATGGCATTTTAAAATTATTTTCTTCCACAGAAATGAGATCCTTACACTATAAAATTTCAGTGACAACGAATAATGACGTTTTAGACTCGTTCCTTCCAGAGAAATAAATTTCACGACGTTTCTTCACGCCGTTACAATGAAAACAGCTACTTCCGGTGCATAGTTTAATTCTGTTTTAATATGGCTGCAGATAGTATAGTGTGATAATTAAGAATTTGCTGAAACTGCACGTTTCATGGTGGTCTTTAATCCCCAAAACAAACAAAGAAAATCCTCGTAATTTTTATTTAAATTTAATCTTCTTCCTTAACCAACATCTGTGCTGTTTAGTAGATTAAAATATCTTACTTCCAGATTAAAACATCATTATCACCATATTCGCCCGGCGTTGCTCGGGAGAATATGGTGATGATTCATTATCTAAATTTTGTATAAATCAAATGTGTTGATTAATTATTTACTGCATGAACCGTACCTAATACTGTATTTCATTTCTTCATTGAATTTGAATTTCATTCTCTCTAGAGTCTTTAGGAACACAGTATTTTTAGTTTTTTCGTTTGATTTTTTGTTGTTTACTTACCTTCAGTTCCGATGCTGAATTGTGTTGCAGATCTTCACTTGAAAGCACGTGTCACAAAAAAAAAAAAAAAAAAATCAATTCTTGCACTCATCACAACAAAAAGCATTAAATTCGAATTCAAAATAAAAAAGTAAAAAATGGAACTTTTTACGAAAATTTGGGCCTATTGACACCGGGCTCCGACTCCTTCCAAAAACCGTCTACGGTTTAAATTAGAGTATGATGAGGTAGTATACCAATTCAAAACAAAAAAGTAAAAAATGGAACTTTTTGCGAAAAAAATGTATGGGCGCCAGAGCCCACTTAAGAGGAAAGCTAGGCGGCTGCAGTTATGCAGGATGCTTGAAGAATTGACAGAGTTCTACAGATTTTTTTTTTTTGTGCAGATAGCACAGCAAAAAACTATAAGAAACTGCCTTCTGATTTTTTTTTATTTCTTTCCGCTATTTTAGGAGCGCGCAAAAAAAAAAAAAATAGTTGCCCCTAATCCATGCTCAAATCTTTCGAAAGCTTAGAGATGTTTTTTTGTACACATCTGTAATTGGGGGAAATTTTCACATATTAAGAATTCGTTTGAATCGTGATATCTGGATCATATTATTTTGTCCACTACTTCGATATAATTTCAACAAGCTGAACCCGACCCGGAGGGAGGCGGTGATTAAAGCAGAACTAAATTGGTGTCCATTTTTCATTCAACCACGCATTTTTACATTTTCTTCCTACCACTGATTCGTCCATGAATCATGGGACACACACATCAATACGGAGGGATATCTTTATGGCTTCCTCATCATATTTTGGGAATTTTTCTTCCTGGGTATTTGTATTCATCCACCCATAGTGAAATTCTAAACGTGCCACTAATCCAGCCCCCTGGTCCCCTGTCTCCTTAAGTGTACTCTGATTGGGGGGGTGACCCCGGGCTCCGACCCCTTCCAAAAACTGTCTACTGGTCTACTGTTAGAGTGCCTTGAGATAGTATACCAAATTTGGTGGTTCTAAATTGAAAACAGTAGATTTGCGTAGCGGACAAACGAACAAACAAACATCAAACTTTATGTATATGAGATAATCTCTCGTTGTTGAAGAAAAGATTTTCTATGCATTTTTACACAATTTCATTAGCATCAGCTTACCACTCTTGGCATAGAATTAACAATTAAATGTTTTCACGAAACTGTTCTATTTAGTAAATCATGCCGGCCTATTAGGAGTAATTTCGGCGCGGATATAGGTTTCCCACATTTTTGCAATTGCTGTGGATGACGTTAAACAAGACTTTTCAAGTCTACAATTTCTTTTAACTGAAATGCCTTTCTTCGTTTTTAAAGGGAAATACATGGAAAATTTAACACGATTGATATAGCCTTAATTACATTAATTTATCCTACTGCAACATCAACGATGCGCCAAAATAATTTTTTTTTTATCTTTTCCAGTTGAAAGTTCTAGTAATTATGCATTCATTATCTTTTCTTTACTGCATTATGATGTGCAAGTTCCGATGAACATCAGTTTTATATGCAAGTTTGAAATGTAGCGTATACTCTAGATTCAGTTTCTTTTTTATTTTTCTATCTCTTGTTATTTTATTTTCCTATGCAAATTATCTTCTCACTTAACGAGATGTTGTTTCTCCCGCTGAATGATATGTGGCAACGAGTGTAAGTCATGACGTGGTGGTATGCAGTATATATAGGCGCGCTCAACTATACCAAGCAGCTTCGTTTTATGTGATAGGTTCTTCCTAATTATTGTTATGCGATTCTACGATAGTACGAAAGTTCGGTCTAACAGTGGTTGTGTTATTTTGGAGTGTGTATTGAGTAATACCAGGAGCTCCCCAATAAAAGGTTAAAAGTGAGTACGTTTTCTTAATTCATTTTATTGTCAGACCTCTGTCTGGCCGTTAAGTCTATTTCATTGAGTGTTTACGTTAAGTTCAGGGGATATTGTGTTTACCGCTCTAATAAGGAGCCTTCAAGGTACTAATGTACTAAAACCGAAGTTATATTACTGATATTCAAGATAATGAGGAACGCTGAGTAAGAATAATTCCATATTCTTGGAATTTATTGCACGTGAGTGTCTTACCTAAACAAACTCTAGCACTTTGAAGTGTAAGCACACTTTAGCTACGTCAAGTAACCTTTCAATAACCCTAACGTGACTTAACGTAAGCTTTCCTGCACTACACGTCTCAGCCGGAGAAGTTTATTCATTATAGAAATTATTACGGTGACAGTGAAATGATATCTTTCTTTATTGGAAAGTGAATTCATTTACTGGGTTACGACTTTTACAACGTTTTTTTTTTTTTTTCGTTTTCAATGAAAAGAAGTTTAACACATGTCTTCCGTTGCCTCGTTATCGCCAGTTTACCGTTACGATGCACTTTAAAAATGTATCAGCTATGTTAATAACAAAAATGCAGTACGGATGTGATAAGCATAGTGCGCAGTCGGTTTTATCATAAAAATTCTTTCAAACTGTGGACACAGAACACGCTGAAATACCGTAATGTATCGCAAAGAAACTTTTTCTGAAATTAAATACCTGACGATGATATACCAGTTTATAGCATTTGGTGATTCTGAGTTCAAAGACACCAGTAAATTTAAAAAAAAAAGTGATATGCTTTTCATACATAAAAAGACATTAGCAAAGAATGTAGCATGCAGTTCAGAAAACTATTCATCGCTAATCTATGTTTATTGGTAATTCCTTTTTCATAAACAATATTTTGAATTATTTTCTCTTGACTTCTGAGACAGTTTTCAACTTGAAAGAAAACGAAAAACGGCTTTTCACAGCCTGTATTTAATTGAGAATTTTTTTTTTTTTCGAAAATATCAAGGCAATGATAATGCTAGGGCAGTTTTTATCGTCTCGTACACAGTATACTTCCTTTGAGAAAAAAAAAATCACCAGTAGGAATCTGTCACTATCTTCTCGATAAGTATCAGTTAGTTTGACATAATTGCCATGTGCCTCAAATTTCGGTTAGCATGAAGAACAATTAGGACTGTTAAAAAACAAAAAAACAAACGTGATTCAACAAAATAACACAATGTCACAGTGATGGTACCTCTTGTTTGTATATAAGACTTTAAAGTGAATGAACATTAAACTTCAGTGCATACCTTTATGGATAATGTGATCTATTTTACCGAAATTATCTTTAATCCTGAAAACAAGTGAAATGGGCGTTGTAGCGAGCGTATATGTGAAGATATTTACATGCATTAATGAAATCCTACAAAGGATTTTATTACTTTTATATTAATGTCAATATGGAGTCCTACTAACATCGTGCGAAGTTATATTTCACAGTATACTAATTTGAATACAGTCATTAATGAAATCTCACTGAAGCAAAGCAGGTGGAATTGGTGCGTTTTACGAGTGCTTGACTTGAACCCGCGATTGGTTGAGTTCACCTCAGTAGGGGAACGACCTTAAACCTGAATACTCACGCCGTTGTAAAAAAAAAAAAGTTATTTTGAGTGTTGTTTTTTTAATTTTTAACTTTGAAATCAAAATATATTTGATGCAAAATATAATTTGATGAGAAATTTTAGATAGTGAGATGCAATATTCAAAGGTTCTTTTTTTTTTTTTTTTTTCCTCTCTCTGACTTCAAAAAGTGCTTGTGGCAATTACTGTAGTGTTGTTACCTCCAAGAGTATCACTGATTTGAGGAAGCTGTGATTAAAAAGTTCCAGTTATTCTGAACCGTTTTCTAATAAAGTCACAAAGTTCTCGGGGATTCTTTCTAAAATTTAATTACGGTACACAAGTCGGCGTTATGGTATAGCGAATTTAATAATTTTGTAAACCTTCAGCAATTGGCTCATTTAAATTTTGTCGAATCAGTGTCAAAGAGAAAGTTTAGATGCTTTTTATTTTACCAGATCCCGGGGTATCATAACAAAACCGACCGCACGAAGATAAAATTGGAATTGGAAAAGCTTGAAATTGGAGACATGGGTCAAACCGGATGTTGTTAGCTCTAGATATAGGAAACGAGCGGAAAGTTTCGTCAGCTTCACCTGCAGTTTTTGCCCGTAGTTCTGTTGCTGGAAGTGGATTCCAAAAGTTACATGTGCTATTAGGTTGATAAAAAAAGAAATACTATGTGTGCGCAAAAATGCTTATTTTATGTAACTTGGTGTGCCATTCCAACAATCCATGTCGCAACAAGAGAAATTTTGTTAGCTAATACATTTCTTGAAGGATTTGTTTCCCAAAAGCCAGGGTTTGAGGTATTGGTAAAACATGGACGTTATGTTTAATCTTCGGCTCTGGTTCTCCCTAATCCCTGGAAGCAGCAACCTTAGCTTTCGATTCCGTCAAGGGTCATTATTCTTAATACATTGAAAAAAGAGCATAATCTTAATAATAAAAAAGTGTACAGTTTTAATGAAAATAAAAAGTTTAAACTTTATCAGTGCTCGAATTGGAAATTTGAAGTGCCGGTATGCTCATATTTAGCTAAAAATCATCAGGAAAAAATACCTTCTCCAGAAAATTTCCAAAACTGAAAAAGTAAAAAAAAATCCGTGGAATTTGAAAACCTCCTTTATGTGAAAATGTAATTGACAATTCCGTGGAATACTATTGCACCATAAGTCAGAAACGATGACGGTCGATTTCAGTTGGTTAGTTTGTGGATCCAGCTGGTACTACTTATGCTACATCGAGGACTGGGTTAGAATTGCTTAGAACGAGGAGTTTACAGGGCCGTAACTAGACTTCTGTTTCGGGTGTGTTGTTTTTTTTTAAAGACTATTCTGCAGCAAAAATCTATCTATCTAATCACTTCAACAAAAAATAAACTCTTTAGTATATTAGTATTAGTTAGCGAGTAACGACACATGAACTTACTCAGTATTAACAGAAAAATAAACTGAACAAGCAGAGATCACATGAAAACAGTTAGATTACACAGGAGACAGGATGAAAGCAAATACAGTCTGAAAAACGAAAATTATAAAAAAATTGAAATCTTCGTCAGGAAGTGGATTTTAAAAATTCCGATAACGATAGATGAAGCCACCATACCAAGGGACTTTGACGTTGAATTGGCCGTCTAATAGTTGCTATCATGGTTTCCTGTACGTCTATAAGTTTTTTACTGCTGACCAGTGTGTATAGTGAGAAAAAAATGTCCTTCTGAAGTAAGGTTTATCAAAGGAAATAACAGAAACAGTTTGTAAAGAAAGAAAAAATGAAAAGAAGGTAATGGCGACTCCTGTTGATCTAATAACTTACGATATACAAGCAAAAAACAATTTGCCAAAAAAAAAAAAAAAAAAAAAAAGCGGGAGGGGTTTGGACCCTAAAATCCCCTCCCCTGGATACGGCCATGGGAGTCTCTATCCCGGGACCGAAATAATGAGACTTCCAAACCTTAGCTAATCATCAGTGATTCAGCTGGACTTGAACCCAGAACTTTTAAGGTCCCAAGTCGAGAAGACAGCCCCCTTCTAATAAATAGGTCCGGACTTTCATGAAGTAGAAAGTCGGACAATTAGAATCGCCGCAATCAGAATGAATATTCAGTCTTAAATTAATACCAATCTCACCACCCTTAAAAAAAAAAAAAAGTCTGCAGTAGGAAAAGTTTTTACTTTTTAATGCAAAACTAAAATTTGTGTTTCATCTCTTACTTAACAATTCTTCATTCTATGGAGAAGCTCTTCAAATTGAATTTATTAAATTAATGATATAATAAAAATTACAGATATCTTTAGTGGGATGATCTGGGGCTTGGGCGAGATGTGATCATGCGCAATGGGTTCATTTTCATCCATTGAAGGATTGAACTCGTAAGATCATATTGTGTTCACCACTCCCCTACCGGTTCCACAAAGATATTTTTTAAGGGCACAAGGCACATAAGGTTTCTGTTTAAGAATGTCCCAATCCTAAATCAAGGACAAAAAAAAAAAAAAATAATAATAATAATAATAATTTCTGCAGTTCCCACTACTAAAATTAGTGCCGGTATGTAGATTCCAGGTAGAAAAAGTGTCGGTATAAAATACTAAGAAAACAGAAGTGCCGGTATGCCATACCGGCGTATACTGGCCCATTTCGAGCACTGAACTTAATTATAAAACAGAGAGTATTACTCTTAATAATAAAAAGAGTATAAAAAATATTGAAACAGTGTAAGAGCTCGTATTGCTGTGATTTGTACCAGATGAAGGAACCGTACAGTTAAATCTCTGTCAAGTCAGTATTGGAATTTTCAGTTGATGCTTTTTTTTTTAATCTTCGCAAAATTATCTGTGTAAATGCATTAAACATTTAAACTTAACATAGCTCAGTTCACATACTTTTCACTTACAAGTAATATTATTGAAACAGGGTAAGAGCTGAATTTCATACATATAGGCAATGTTTTTTTCTTTAAATGTGTATTTCCAACTGAAAGTAATTCATGCCAAAAATTCGAAGAAACGGAATGTTCAAAGCCGAAACAAAAAAAAAAAAAAAAAATTGTCCGCGTAATTCTAAGAAGAATTAGGAGTTTGTTATTATTTCATTTTATTTATTTATTTTCTTACAAATGCTTTGAAATCGAACTTCGAGCTCTGGTCGTATCTATTCAGGTGGGGTGGCTTTAGGACCCTCAAAATATTTAAGCAGTTGGAACACATGGCGGATGAAACCATCTAAGATTCTAGGGAACTTGGATAAATGTATATGAATTTCTCGAATTAACTGAAATTTTGTTACATTAAATGAATTCTTTTGTTAAATTTAGTGTTTGTACTTATGGGAAATGGAGGGGAGTCCTGAAAGAATTTCAAAGACAGTAGCAAAAGCACACCATTTTTGTAATTATAGTTTAAAAAAAGGAGAGAGTCCTTGTCAAGTTGCAAACTAAAACGGCTCCCATACTACATACTATGTACCATGGCAGGCGGAACTCGATAATTTCAGGGGGGAACTAACTTTTCCGAGAGTTAAAACAATAAAAGAGAGAGAGACCGTAGTTTATATACTCAAGTACAGTACTCTAACAAAACATCGTCACGATTATCAGTCCACAGCTGGATGAAGGTCTCTTCCATAACTTTGTCTTGAGCATACTTTCGAATTTCATCCACCCATCTCCCAGGTGGTCTGCTTCTGTGTCTTTTCCTTTCCCTTGGTCAAATCCAATCTAATATCTCAGTTGTTTAACGGTGGTGATTCACTTCATACAGCAATATATCCAGCCCATTGCCATTTGAGAATTCTTTAACGATCTTCTTTAAAGTGAAAAACACAAAGATGAGTTACCTTTTCAACTCATTTGTGCAAAATCAATTTTCAAAGTTGTACTTGAATCGTTTTCCACAACACTGCTAAACGTGGTGATGATCTGCAGGAAATTTTCATTAAAAAAAAAGTTATACCATATGTGAACCAGTAATTTCTGAGATGTTTCGTACGAAGACCCTACTCTAGTGAGGGGACTATGAATGAAATTCCAGGGGGGGTCCGGACCACCGTGTCCCCTACCTTCCGCCGCCCATGCTATGTACAATGAATAAATCCTATGTACAGTATTCACTTGAAAACTTTTTTTATGTTAGGGATAACATTATTAGCGTGGGGTAAAATGCACATGAGCGGAATTTTTTGCCAAAATTTCTGCCAACCACTTCAAAATTGTGCCCCCCTCCATCATGCTTAGCGCCCTTTTTTAAAAGCCCACCCAGTTCTGAGCGGCTGGCTTTGCCACTGATTCATACTCGTGCTCAAAGCTACGTTGGTCTACATATGCGCCATGACATCCAAACAGCATGCTCGTCAAACGAATTCGGCTAGAATTTTATTCCCATACTCCTCACTTATCTTCTTAAGATACTTTTCAATGTGCTATCTACATTTCCTCCAAGGGAATCATGTAAGGATCACTCTAATAAAATTTTGAGAAAGTGTCAGAATGTGGTATACAGCTTTACGTTCTCCATGTCCTACAGTGAAAACAAGAAGCGGTTCTAAACAGCCCCCCCCCCCCCCCGCTTCGTGAATGATGAATTTTGTAATTCCTTTGCAATGATGCAAAAAAAAAAAAAAAATGTAAAGCTACTACAAAACATGACCCCAAATCATTTTTTAAAGCTACACAGCAGCGAAGTATAGTTGTTTTTTCTTTTCTGTTTCCGTAAGGGTCCTGTCGTTATTTTAAGTATACCGTATTTTCGGTAAATTATTCACAACTAAGATTATATGTTATGCTTTTGTTGAAAAAATATGTTAATAGTTAGTAGTTTGGACGAAAGCTATTTGAGGTTAGCATAAACTAAAACTTACTATCTATGCTTGCATTTTACCATGATCTAAATTAATGTAAGACTTTTTTTATTACACATACCCCCCCCCCCCCCCCCCACACACACACACATCGCCAGTGGCCGAATGGTGTTATACACGTTGGCTTCTGACCATTCGTTCGAGATGGGCTTGGACTCAGTCCATGATGAGACATGGGTGGCTCACCTGCCCGAAAGCTGTGCCCCCTCCGCGGAATCAGTGGCCCAAAATTAGGTTCCATTGATCATGGCGGTCGTTAAACCCCGAAATAAAAAAACAAATGTTTTCTTTTTGAGCATTGTTTTAAAGATAGTGTTCAGTTAGCATTATTTTCCAGACAGTAGTTAGATTAAAAAAATTATAATCAGTGTTTAGCACATAACATATCGCAAAGTATTTGCAAATGTGTTCCTACAAGAAAAAAGAAACTGTATGGAAACTGTAAATTAGCTGCACAAACTGATGTTCGATTTTTTTTTCGGGAATTGGTTCTATTTTCGATTGCGTATGCCGCCTGGTCGCTTTATTAGGTACATTCTCATATGACTATTGAAAAGAAGCATATTTACCGCTCGCGTTGCCGAATAGTCTGAGACTCTGGCTTCTGATCATTCGTCCGAGACAGGTCCGAGTTCGAGTACCGGATGAGGACTCGAACTCAGACCTGTCTATATATGGGTGATGCACCTGTGCGATGGCGCTTGCTCTGACCCTTTTCTGGATTGAACCAGCGTCCCCCAAATTGAGGTCAGACGACTGCTTGTTCCCCTAAGAGTTGCTCATGTTGGTCCTTAAACGCAGAAACGAAAAAGCATTTCCAGGTGCTGTAATTATGGAAATAACAGGTTCATGTAACAAATGTGCTTAAGGAACATTGAGCCACACAGAATCCATATCCCAAATTCATGATAATTTATTTACCACTTTTCATCAATAGCTGAAACTTAAATAAAGCGAATCTGTTCTCTGCTTGTGTAAGTGTAACATAACGCGCGCGTGTGTTTTCTCCTTTGTGTGTGTGTGCGGCCGCGCGTGTGTTTGTGGCTGTGTATGTTTCTGGGTTTAACGACCCCAGTGAAAATCACTGGCTGTAAGGAGTTGCGCAACCTTAATTTGTAGCTACTGACTCCAAGGAAGGGAGATAACCAGCAACCGTTGAACAAACACAACGTTGTTGCGAGATTCGAACCCAGACCATGGCGCATATAAGAAGTTGTCCCCCACACCCCATCCCCGGACAACTAGACTGCATTCTTAAATTTTAATAAATGAAAAAAAGGCAGCATATCTGCATGTGAAATCGCTGGTGAAAGACAAGTTTTATCATGGTGAGATAAAAGAAATTCTGTTCTAGAGAGGATTTGGTCCAAAAGTTCCATCGCCTGTATTCTTGCAATTTAACAAATAACTGCTGCTATATTTCAGTTCCTTTTATAGGTTATGTCAAGTTCGCCTCGAAAATGTTATTCAAAACCTCAAACTTACTACATGAGAGTTACCATTCGGTGCATCTTTCCATAGGCATAATATGTGGGTGGTCCTAGATAAGTGATTGATCTTGTATAGATTCTTTCATAAATATCTTCTATCTAGTTTTGATAAAATGAATTCACCTTTTTCATGTATGCACACTGTCGCGTTTTATTGCGTTTATCATCCAAATAATTTTTTTGCCATTATTTTAGTAAGGTAACTAACACATCACTATACTTAGAGCACATTTAAGGAGACAGGGGGCCCGGAGGCTGGACAGTATTTTGGGGCACCAGTATTAGTGGCACATCTAGGATTTCACTATGGGTATGAAAAATAAAAATACCCGGGAGAAAACGTTCCGAAAATATGATGAGGAAGCCATAAAAATATCCCCTCCGTATTGAAGTGTGTATCCCATGATTCATAGACGAATCAGTGGTAGAAAGAAAATGTGAAAATGCATGGCTAAAAAATGGATACCAGTTCAGTTCTGCGTTAATCCCCCCTCCCCCTCCCTGGTTCAACTTGTTGAAATTATATCGAAGTAGTGGACAAAATAATATGATCCAAATATTATGATTCAAACGAATTCTTAATATATGAAAATTTCCCCCAATTACAGATGTATACAAAAACACATCTGTAATGTTTTCGAAAGATTTGAGAATTTACTGGAAGCGGCTATACTTTTGCGAGTTCCTCCTAAAAAAGCGGAAAGAAATACATATTTTTTTTTCACAAGGTAGTATCTTATAGTTTTTGCTGTGTTATCTGTAAAAATACAAAAACAAAAAAACTATAGAACTCTGTCAATTCTTCAAGCATCCTGCATAATTCTGGGGCTCCTTGAAAATGCGGGGCCCGGGGTGCAGCCCCTGTAAATGGGCTCTGGCTACTGATAACCTGTAATTATATTGGTGTGATGCAAAACTCAATGAAATATGGTTAGGTGATCACAACATAACAAAAACATGTTATTAAGCAAATTAATGGCCCAAAATCTGTGGTAATGGATTTTATTAGAGAGAAGAATAACAATAAAATGTCATAATACGTTACATAAAAAAATCCTTTACGTACATGAAGTAACTAACACTGAAGAAGTCCCGTAGCTGACTTGTGTAGAAGGTACGTCAATGAGGAAAATTAATATCATTATATTAATACAGATATAAAAATGTGTTTTTGCTTGGGTAGGAAAATCTCTGAAATTGTATCATTATCAAAACAGAAAACTGTTTTCTTAAAAAAAAAATAATAATTGAACTTTGCCTATAATTTTAACCATTGTCGTTGCTATATGCGTGTATTGCAAGAATTAAGAAAATGCTGCCTTTGAACATGCACGGTTTTCCAAAAGCCTATTATTTGATTTAATTTTGAGGTATGAGACCTTCCACAAACTACTGGTTCAGCCGTTTTCTGTCATTGACCGGATAAACCTACCCCAAGTTTCCGTATTTCGTCTCCTGTGGTTTCCTGCAAATGGAGACGATGATCTCATCTCCGTTTGTGGCCCCCCCCCCCCATTCCCAAGCATCTTTTCGATTCCATTTACAGATGTAGATTGGGAGACTAAAGTAGCATAGACAAGTACTTGGAAATCGGTACATACTATCAAGAAGAAATGAGCCTTTATTATTATTATGTAAGTTTGCTTACTGGTAATCTCATTCAGTTGTTTCTCACGAGTAACTTTAAATGTAATTTACATCAACGGATTCTACATATTAATATCATGAAACCTTTGGTAATACAAGATGGCCTGAACTGGGAGATGAAATCAACATCTTCAAATACGAGAAACTCCGTTTCTAGCTAAGAAAGCTTCGCCTTCCTAAAGCTTTTGGAAAACTCCCAGAGGTACCATAATTCTTTCTGAAGGCAGCGACGCGATGGCTCACAAGAGAATTGACCCACCTGAATTTGCTCATTGTCCTAACGGCTCACGTCCCGTCGCGTCGCCTCTAGCAAGCTTTATATCTCTGTAACATATTTGATTCTTGTCTGCGACCTTACCCTAGTGTGGTAATTTGTTTTGTCTCTGAAGGCTATATATGCCCGAAATAGCTCCTTGTGTTATTTCCTGAGCTACCGTCAATTCATTGGTAAATCTCTGAGCATAAATCTCGTATCCATTCCCTTTTCAAAATGCAGTCCATACAAGCTGTGTTTTAATAAATATCATCTTCTTAATTTCTTCTCTTGTTAATATTCTGTTTCACGTACGTATGGGAACATATTCCGTCAGCTTCGTTATCCTTATTTTTCCTACCTCTGAAAGTTAGCTAAAACAGAATATTTGCTTTGCATACGTTGATTGTTATCCGTTTTTTACTTCCAAGCACATTATTTTCAGTTTTACAGTTGTCTTCCAGAAAAATTATGTCGTCAAGCAATCTCAGATTGGTTACTCATCCCGTTCACAAAAAAGTCGTATCGGTGTTCAATTCAGTTTTTCTGCTGAGGGTATGCAGTGACTATCAAGAGCAAAACCGTGTCTCGTTATCGATTTTTTTCTTTTTAAGACTATCGCTGATTGTCTCCAGTCTAATAAAGATGTGGCATTCAACTAAAGCTGTTCTATGATGTGGATGCTTCTTCTCTAACTTACAGCGACTGGTTTATTTGCTTCTTTGTCGAATTACACCTTGTCAAATTCCTGTTTGAACAACTCACAGCGCTTCGTTGTTATCATAATCCCTCTTTGAACATTTCGTAGAGCAGCGTTGTCAGAGACGGATTTCCCAATAGGCCGACTAGGCCCGCCTAGGGCGGCAAATTTTAGTGGTAGTAAAAATTAATAATTTGCTAAAAGTCCATATAAAATAATGAAAAAAATAAATAAACTTAAAATAGAAGTGGGAACTAACATTGCGCCCCGATGGCGCAAGGTGGTCTAAGCTCTGGCTTGTGACCATTCGTCCGAGATGGGTTCAAATCCCGTGAGGCATTGATGCTATGTTTGTCTTACGGAACAAGCTCTCTCCCTTCCCTGGACCCCGTGACCCTAAATTAGGGACGGGCGACTGCTTATAGCCCATTGAATTGCTCACGGTGATCGTTCAACCTTCAACAACAACAACAACAAAAACTAACATTTAGTCCGAGAACTGCTGTATACAAGATTTGTCTCCGAATTCCTTTAACGCCCTTCCTCTTCGACTTGACACACATACGTTTATCTGTTTGACTATACTTAAGAACTGAAATGAATACGAACGGGTGGTGGGAGTAACGAGTGGGGTGTTAACGTTGCTCTTTGGAGCCCGATTAAAGTTTTCTGGCTTAAATAAAGAAAGATCGCTTTAGGCTTTAAGAGGGGGGGGGGCATTTGCAGGAAGTTCACGCAAATCTATCCCATCTCCTCTCACTCGGAATGAATACAGTGGTAGGGGGCAAGGCAAGACCTGAATTGCGCTGCCATGTATCAAAACATTAAAAAATGTTAAAAAAACAAAAAAGGGGAAAGAAGGAAAAGAAACAAGACAGAAACTTCTACTTAAAGAAGAAACAAGACAGAAACTTCTACTTAAAGCAACTGATTAATTACAGACATTTAATCAATTCAGTAATTAATTGCGAAAGTAAGAAATTTTTATCAACGATAGACGAAATTTTGTTATTAATTGTTATAAGAAAAGTCTTGTCAATAGTTTTACCACATTTAAGTTTTAAATTATCCCGGTCTTACCGGCCATCTAGTCTGCGGGTTTTCCGGGGTTTTCTGCAGACTCTTTGTATTTGGGGATGTGAATGCGTAGATGGTTCCCTGTGAAGTCGGACCCGGACACACTTTGTCCTTGGTCCTCCCGATTGGGGGTTGGGCGTAAAAAACTCTCGTTCCGAAATCTCACAAAAACATTACTTGAGAAGCCCAAGGCTCACACAGGGCTGTCGAGTCATTGAAGAAGAAGCGTTAAATTATATTATTTTTATTTGTACTTAGCTCTGGATGGGCTGCATTCCTCCCTCGTCTCCCCCTAACATTTCGTTTTGCTCCTGGATCGGATCTGAATGAGTTACATGAAATGGTAGCCATCAATTTTTTTTTATTTTCAAAGAGAGTAGAGGCGGCAAATTTGTCTAGGTCTAGGGGCGGCAAAGTCCTAACTCCGTCTCTGATCGTTGTCATCACAGTTCCTCTTTCCAGAGCTTCGTTGAAATATTCACAATACCAGATTTATAGATAAGACTATTTCAATTAGATCATCAAGATAGCGTCCGCCAAAACATAATCAGCAAAGCATCTTTCGGCGTACACACTTTTTACATTAGACGTGGCGTATTTGTTTACCTTCGACTTACACTGTCAGTTGTTGCCAAAAAGTATAAGGAAATTCGGGGAAGTGACGTACTGTTCAGAAGGAAAATCTACCGGAGAAGTAGCATAGTTTACATAAGAATAGAAACTCGAAAAGCAAGGTTAAATTAGAGATATACGTGATATGTATTAATTTCTTTTCTGAAAATCGGCAACCCCGATGTGACTGACTCTGTAATTTGTAATAATTCGTACAAGGCTTCCATTCCAAACCGAATGCCTCTGTTTCAAGCGCAAATATATTTGGGAAAAAATATGTGCAGAAGTAACAAATATTATGAATAAAAGTTTGAAGCATAAAATTTCGTATTACTGGTAACCAATGTGAGTTGTATGTGTGATTTGTAACACATCTGACCTATAACGCACCCCTTGCCATGTATGTACGTTCCAGTATATCTGGATCAACTGTAATCGGCGTATCACAGATTTTATTGTTTTAACATTCCGTAAGCCCTAAACAAAAGTGCTTCATAAAAGAAAATTGGTGCATTAATAATATCTTGAGATAAAAACGCAGCTTTTTTCAGAAAATTAAGTTATGACATAGTACTTTGATTCATTAACGCAAAATGTTTTGCGTTACAGTATAGCTGGAGTCATACAGGCAAATTTTTCGAAAACGTAAGTGCATTAAATGTGTACGTATGCAAAAAAATAAGTTAGTGCGTTAGAGTATATGGAGTCATAAAGGCTAGTGTTTCGCAAAGTAAGTCATTGCATTTCAGCACCTTCGGAAATAAACGGAAGTATTTCAACAAAGCAAGTCAGTACATTACGGCACCTGGAGTCGTAGATACAAAAACGCTTCAAAGAAGAAAATCAGTACGTTACCAAAGAATCAGTCATGAATTTAATTTTATCTAAGTAGTATGTCATACAGCACCTCGAACCACATCGGTTATCACAAAGTATGTCCTTACATTATCTGGACTCATAAATGAAATTTATTTGAAAGCGTAAGTTGGTGTATTACCAGCCCTCACGTCATTAATACACGAAAAAGTAAGTCAGTACATTACAGAACCTTTGAGTCATAACTGCCCGCAGTTCAGAAAAGTAAGTCAACGCATATCAGTACCTGGAGTCATAAATGCGTAAGTCAATACATTACTACACACTGAGTGTAATACACGTCAGATAAGTAAATGCAGTATTTAAATTCGCAGAAGTACTTGCAATACTTGAAATCATAAAAGTAAGTTTTTCTCAGAAAAAGTAAGGTATTACATTACAGCACTTGGTGTCATAAATGTAAGTACTAAAAAACGTAAGTCTATAAGTTATGAACATAATTTTCTTTTTACCTAGAAAAGTAAATCAGAACATTGCATAACATATTAATAATGAAAAATTTATCAAAAAAGTGTAGTAATGTATTACAGCAGAGTCATAAATGCAAGTGCTTCAGAAAAGGCAGTGCATTGTGGTGCTGGCATGGTTGTTTTAGCCATTGTGAAGTGGACGCCAAAATATCAGAATTGGGATTTTGCAGGTTTTATGTCATTGCAGCAGGAGTTACAAACACAATTTTCTTTTTTTTTTTTTTAACCTAGAAAAGTAACTCAGATCATTGCAGCACGTATTAATAAAAGGACATTTATCAAAAAAATGTGGTAATGTATTACAGCCGAACCATAAATGCAAGTGCTTCAGAAAAGCCAATGCAATGTGGCATGTGAAATCATAAAAGCAAATTTTTCAAAAAGGTGAGTTAGTGCATTACAGAACATTAGGTCACAAATACAAGTATTTCAAATAAATCACTATAGTACAACACTTTGAGGTATGTATGCCAGCATTTCAGCGAAGTAGATTGGTCTGTTGTGGCACGTCGAATCGGAAATACAAATGACGACTGACTATGAGAGCTTGTATGAAGAATCCAATGACTTCTGATTCTTCATACACGCTTTCATATCTCTCATAGACTACTAGTCATTGCAGGACGACTAGCGCCGCCGAAGCTCTGGGTTTTAATTTCAGGTAAGTCGTGGATATTGTGCTCTTTCACATCACTTGTCTCCTTTCGTGGAATCCATGACACTGAATTAGAGATTGTTGATTCCAGCTGAACGTATATGCTCCTGATTGTGCAACTACAGAAGAGAGAGAGAGAGAGAGAGAGAAACAAAATGCTACATCGTTCGTTCTTATTTAAAAATTACGTTAATTGCATTTATAGAGAACTGACCTCATCGTATTTTGTAAAGAAACATGTTTGGCTATTTTACAGAAGAAATAACCAAAGCAGAAACACGCACAGAACTGCAGGCGAAATTCTCGATCTTTTGCTGTTTACAATGAATGAGTACGTTTCTGAAGACTTAATCGCAACAAAACTGTTTTTCCTCCAACAACAGGCGACCTGGATATCCGATTTCAAAAGGATAGTTCCAGCATTGTGCCGTTATTTATAGAATTGAATCGTTATCTTTCCAAGTGGTGAAAGGCTTCTGACTCACTGTGGGTTCGCGTCCGGCGAAAGATAATGTGTCCATTCCTTAGTCTCGCCCCAAAAGAGGACTGGGATTGTAACCCAGCTACTCGTACCCATCCTGTGAAATCCACATTCTCGAATCATTCGTCGAAAAGAAATGTGGCAGGCAGTTCGCGTTTGGATCTAACCATGTTTGATTACCATCAAGTTGAAAAAAAAGGTATAGTTTGTCATTAGTACGGCTACCACTGTGAAAACATAAGCTTTTTCGTAACGGATCCAAGCCCCCTCACTCCGCAGTAAGTTGCTCTCCCAACTAAGCTACCCGGACAAATTGTATTGCTGCAGATTTGTCGTCTTTACACGTACTTTACCTTGTAGTAGGTCACATCATCTGCTCCTTAATTTTTTTTTAAAGCGGAGAACGAACTTTCATTAATTTTAGACGACGTGTGCAACAAACATTTTTACGTTCGGGCGCCAATGTGAAACCACAAATTTGTCCGTGACGGGGATCGAACCCTCACTCCAGAGTAAGTTGCTCTCCCAACGAAACTACACGGACGGCATGTATCGCTGCAGATTTGTCGTCTTGACATGTGCTTTACCTCTGTATACGTCACACCACCGTTATGAAATACCCTTACTTGGGCTTTCGCAGCTATGCGCGCAGGCGAAATTTTAGAAGTTCGCAACCGTGTTAATGTACATAAATATTATAACTGTTAAACATGATAATTTCGATAACTATAACCGCATATCGCCAAGAGTTATTGCACAAGATATTCAGTTTTTTTTAAATATCACAAAAGTCAAAATTAAGAAAAAACAAGTTAGTAAAATCATGCAATGCATTGATTATGATACGCTTTCCAACATACCAGAAATTATTACTCAAGTTATGAGGATAATGGCTGTGGAATAAATCTCGCTCCTGTGTCTCCCAACGAACCTTTGAGCCCATTTCGATGATATTCAACAGAAGCGGTTCACTATACCTCCGGAACAACATGATAAAGTTTTGTTGCAATAGAAGCAGTTTTACGCGAGTTATGAGAATAATGGCTGTGGAATAAATCTGGCTTTTGTGCAATGACCTTTGACCCCATTTCGTTGATATTCAACAGAACCGGTTCACTATACCTCCGGAAAAACATGATAAAGTTTTGTCGCAATCCGAGCATTTTTAGGTAAGTTATGATGCACAAGGGCATGGAATGGATGCCACTCCAGTGTCCTGACCTTTGACCCCATTTCGCCTATTTTCAATAGGGTTCGTGCCCAGGTGGTTCCCTACCACATACTAAAATTTCATCGAAATCGAACCATATTTACGCATGCTATGACGCATAAAGGCAATGGGATATATCCCGCTCTTATAAGCCCTGCCTGACCTTTGACCCCATTTCACCCATTTTCAATAGGGTTCGTGCCCAGGTGGTTTCCTACCACATACTAAAATTTCATCGAAATCGAACAATATTTACGCAAGTTATGACGCATAAAGGCAATGGAATGGATCCAGCTCCTATGTCTTGACCTTTGGCCCAATTTCACCCATTTTCAATAGGAATCGTCCCCAGGTAGTTCCCTACCACATACTAAAATTTCATCGAAATCGAACAATTTTTACGCAAGTTATGACGCATAAGAGCAATGGAATGGATCCCGCTCTTATGTCCTGACCTTTGACCCTGCTTTGCCCATTTTCAATAGGGTTCGTCCCCAGGTGGTCCCCTACCACATACTAAAATTTCGTCGAAATCGAACCATTTTCACGTGAGTTATCGTGCGGACGGACGGACAAAGTTGGAGCATATACGCTTCTTCAACGTACGGTTGGAAAGCGTAAAAAAGATCCTTAACTAATACTGGAATTAATGTTTTCGGCTTAGTTATGTTCGTGAAGCAGGGTTTACTGGAAATTTACTGCTGACTAAAAATGAAGCTGTCTTACTGTTTTAAAATTGCATAGCATTCAAGAAATTAGAAACCATATAATTAAACTAAAATTACTTTTTGTTGTACTTCTACTTTTTGTCACTCTTGACGACTTCAAACAGTGTTTTTTTTTTTTTTTCTTCAGGTTTGTTCAAAATAGCCCTAACGAATTCTGAGCATTCTTCGTCAAAATTCAACCGTACTTTGAAGTTCATGCTTGTATGTATTTAACCAAACTTGGAGTTTTTACTTGCAGTCCATTTAAACTTGTGCGTGTAACATTCGTAATTAACCATTTTTGACAGCGTAAGGGAGCAATGCTGGAAATCCTAGTGAACTGAGTTCGTGCATTTAAAAAAAAAATGGTATCTATAACCGTGTAAGAGAATGTCAGTCAGTCTGCGCGCGCGCTAGTGTGTGTCAGCCATAGCTCATCAGGAAATCGTGGTAGATACTTCAGAATATCGCAGATTGTTTTTCATTGTTGTCCGAGTTGCAGTAGAAGATTTCAAGTCTCAATTCCAAAGGGAGAATGATTTCTAGAAGCAAAAATATCTGTTCTGTGCTATTTCTATGGATACCAAGAAGTAATGAACGACAGCTGAGAAGCGTGCATGACGTTGAGGGTGCTGAAGTGTGTGTGCTGCGGTTTACGCCGAAATTAAAAAAATTCTTTTACGTGTGTACTACGAGAAGCAAAACAACTTCCCTTATTTGGACATTGTTGTTTTAGCGGTGTCTGCAATCTTTAGTGGCGAAGAATCTACGTCATTTTTCCTCTGCAATATAGGTGGGTTTGCCAACAAATTTTTTTTTTTAGTTTTAAACGCATTATGAATTTATAATTGAGATTTTTCGGTATTCATATATTTCAAAGATGATTTATGTACACACGAAACGCATAGAAAACGAAAATCATTTGTGGTTATGCGCACAACACAATCATTCACTGTGGTAAAAATCAGAATGTCCGTATTGTATCTTAAAGGTTATATCCGGGCAGCGTCGGGTGTAATTCAGCTAGCAATGATTAAAATTAAAATAAAAAGTTGAAATGAAGTCTGACAGCTGATAACTGATTTTCGGTATTGATACGTTATCAAAACTTATTAGCCATTTTTTTTTTTTTTTTTTAATTTCAAGAAACACGATTCGGGAATTTCTGGTGTACCGAGTGAGATTTATTAGAGAGCAAGCCGCACCTCTCATTCCGGAAAAATCCCGGGCAGTCCTGGCTGGGTGGTAATTCTGATTATTATAAATGATAGTTCAAAATCACAGTTTGGAAAGTCTCTCTATCTTTCTCTCCGTGATATCATCATCATCATTGTCAACCATTATCAATCCACTGCTGGACGAAGGTCTTCCCAAGTTTCTTCCACAACGATCTGTCTTGTGCCAGACTCTCCCATGTTACTCCCGCATACTTTCGAATTTCATCCACCCATCTCCCATGTGGTCTTCTTCTGGGTCTTTTCCTGTCCCTTGGAATCCAATCTAAAATTGTGTATATACACACACACACACACACACACACACACACACATATATATATGTATATACAATCCAATCGACATCAGTTTTTTTTTTTTTTTTTTTTTACGGAATTACGTAGTGATGCTGCACAAGCCAAAATCGAGTTCACTTCATAATGGTAACGTAAACGCGATGAGTCGATTATGAATTCTGCTGAGTAAGTCGACCTATTTCGTAAGCAGATTTAGACTACTTTGAATAAATTACGTAATCTAAGAAGTTGCAGCACCTATACCCTTTGATTTAGCCTTGACACCGTGATGTTTACTTCTGGTGTGGGGCCCCTCTCGTTTTTTTAGGCATGGTTCTGAGGCAGACTCTTAGCCAAGTGTGAGGACATCTTGACGCGGTCTATCTTGCGATCATTTCCGTCCTCTACAGCACCAATTACTCTTTTTGGCGGCAGAGATCAAAGGAAGAAGTGCTGCCAGTAAAATATTATTATGCAGATTTTTTTCATCCCCTTCTTCCTTTTTGTGAGGCCGCCGCTGAGTGATGCTCTTGTCGGAAAGGCGATACATCTGTTTTAATGGCTAGTTGCCGACCGATGTCTTTTGCAGTTTCTGGCATCGAGAAGATAAGAAAGCATCAATACTGCGTCATGGCATGGATGATAATTATGACATCTTACCGTGAAATAGAATTCAATCATCAGTTTTTCCTTCCTCTCTCTTCTTATTTTAATTTTTTCTTCCTTCCTTTCATGTAATAAATTACTAAGTGCTGTCACTTCCCGAGTGTGGTCACCAATGATATCGACGCAAAATGACAAAATAAAACGAAAGAAAGATAAAACACTTAAAGTTAGTCATAAATTCTGAACAGAGTTCTTAATTTTAAGTAAAAGACATTATTTATGGGGTATTATGTTGTGACAGTAATCTCCAGCCATTTCGAAAAAAAGAAGGAAGGGGAGAAAAAAGAATGAAAAGGGTGATGCCATCGGGCTCGGGTGTAACGACTACGGGCTTTAAAAAAAAGGACTCAGGTTTGAAATGACCCAGAATATCGTACAGTCACAAGCAACGTACGATAATAATCCCAAATGTAACGTAAGCTTTATTATTGTTATTATTATTATTATTATTAATGTTAGTGTGTCTATATGTTTTAAGTTGTACTATGCGCTTTTTTTTGCCTCATACAGATATCATGCCGTAAATAAATGCGTATTCATTCGCCCTTACGGAAAGTATTCTGCTTGTTGGAAGACTTTATCCAAATGTTTTTGGACATGATCCTGCAAAACCTTTTTAATCCGACATCGAACACCGACAAAGCTATAACACCTTCAATTTGCTTTCCTCAGTCCGGTACAAAAAGAGTTGTACCCATCGGACTTCTAGAGACGGAGATATCGTGCCCACTAACAGACTGACAGGTAAAGTGATATAATCTCGATCACGCTTCTTTTTATATGATGTTACGAAAAACTTCAATCCGATTTCTAGAAGCAGAGATATGGTGTCCACGGACAGTTCGTTGTATGGACAGACAGACATAAACGGAAGTGGAATATCTTATTCATTCTTTCCTCTGCCCATGCGAAAAGTTTCTCAATACAAATTCTGGAATCGTGGGTATTGTAGATATTGAGAGACAGTATATAGTCAAAGTGATAAGATAAGTACGTCTTTTGACACGAAAGGACATATTTAAGATCTTATATAGTGTAAAAAAGTTCAATTCGTGTTTATGTTATCGTTTTGTTGGTGTGGTCATTCGTCCTTGGACACGATATCTCTGTTAATAAAATGAATGAGATAAATAATTTTTGCTGTAATAGGTACAAGCCTGGGCAAAATTTTACACGCCTTTTCCGTTTTCTGTACGTTCAATTTCCTCGATGGATGGAAGTGCATATTTGAATTTGTCCCTATCTGTTTCCAGAAGTCTGGAAAAATTCATGCAGGACAGAATAAAGATCTAGCCTGGCCATCCAAGCTTTTTTTTTTTTGGAGTAAAATTCTCTCTCATTCGAGGATAGAAACGTATAGCAAAAATGCACGATATTGATTGTATGTGGATGTGCCCCCACCACCCCAAGATAATATGCTCTTTGCACATAAGATTTCATCGTATACAGGGCCGGTGCTACCGGTAATTAGGCCTACTAGGCAGTCACCTAGGGCGCAGTATGGACCTTTCAGGTGCACAGTTTTATATAGATTAGTTTTTTAACCCACGTAAAAAATGTAACTCACATTTCATATTTTTTTATTTTAATGTTAGTTCACAACAGTGCTATGGAATATAATTAATTATAAATTTTTATGAAAAAATTCTTCACGCTGCTTTTTTATTATCCTTTTTATATGTTGTTTGATTTTTCTTTTTAAAACTTGGTGATTAATTGAAGTTTGCGATTTTTTTTCGGGGGTAGGTGGGTTGTAGGGGTGCAAGTATTTAGCCTTATCTAGGGCAAAAAATAGCTTGTCACTGGTCATATAGCATCACTCTTGTTAAATAGTTGTGTTAGGAAAGGGGTGAAAGTTTATAGTCGCGCGTATAACCTGCCTTGTTAGGCATTAGTGCAAAACCTAATTAGAATTTCTTTTTGCCTAATTAAACGACCGCCATGGGCATCTAACTCTAGGAGAAGTGGCCCTTTTTTAATTTAGGACCACTAGTTTCAGAGACCAGAGAGAAAACCAGTGCCATGAGAAATAAAAAAAAAAATAAATAAATAAATAAAAAATATACAAAATAGGCTTCTTTCCCCGGATCCGAACTCAGGTTGAAAAGCCCGAGAGAAGAATACAAGTTCCCGCTTGATAATCTATCAAAGGAAATCCACTTAGATGAGTTCTTAACGCGCATCGAAAATTTTTCCCGAATTCCGAGTCAGTTTTCCCGATTTACAGGCGGTTCTTTCTTTTGTTTGCTTGTTTATTATTTTTTGTTTGTTTGGGGGTTTAACGACCACTGTGAGCAACTGGCGACGTCCCAGCAGACTAGATGGCCGCTACACGGGGCGTGAACTATCACCGTATGAAGTCTTAACATTATGAAAACTTAAAAATAGAGAGCCGTTGGCCGAGTAGTCAGACGCGTAGGCTTCGGACTAGGTGTCAGTGCGGGGGGCCGGGCTTGAGTCATGGATGGGGTATAGATGGTGTGCTTGTCCTATTGCGCTGGCTCTCAATCTCCTCCCTGGAGCAGGTGGCCCCAAAATCAAGGATGGGCAACGGTTTATTGCTAGTAGTGGCCATTTAAAAACCCACCAAACAAACAAAAATCATGCAGAATTAATTTTTCTCACACATTCTGTTTCCGAATTTGATTTAAGTGAAGGAGACAGTGAATTGTTTGTGTGTATGATTTTAATGAATGTGAAAACGTGGATAGATTATAGAAATTTTACCCCAGATCAGACATAATTATAGATATTTTAATCCCTATCCCATAAGAATTGCTCTCAAAAGCTTGAGCTCCCACAGCCTTTCAATTTAATAAATGTGTAATTGGTACCATATCTCGAGGCATTTAGATAAGTTATGCCAAGCTCAATTTGTATACAGTACATACCATCTCGCGAAACTGCATCCTAAGATCTGGCTAGGAAGTTGTAACTAACGAAGTGGCCGGCAGTGTAAATTTTTGAGGATTCGTTGGGATACTGAATAGTTACCGGGAACCAGTTGGTTCTCAAGAGAAATATGATTACCTGAAAAACAAAATCGGGGGAAAAATATAAATAAACATGAAAACAACTATCTGAAGAATACGGGAGTCCATTGTGGCGTTTTTACGAGGCGTAACTTATGCAATCACCAGTGTTACTATTATTAATTGCCCGTCAGATAACTTATATCGTTCTTTATGAAAAATGAATTTTACCAAAACGAAAACAATCAAGTAAGAAAAAAGAATGCTTAATAATGTGCTTTGAGTTATTTTTCACCCGATTACGTCAAAGCAGCTCAAAATGAAAAATTTGTTTCAAATTTCTTCAATTTTATAAAAATATGATAAAGGGGTTACTCATGAAAACGCCCATAACTCGTGTTAAACTGATTCAATTTTGCAATCATGTGAATAAAATATGGCTCAGCACAAAAGAATTTGGTATTTTAAAATGTACCCTATCAAGTGTTCAGCTTTATCTTCTATGCATTTGTGATTTGACGCAATTTTAAATACCACTCATGACCTATCAGATGCTTGATAAGTAAAATATCGGAAAATAACGTCCACAAATTCCAGTATTGTTAATGAAGCTAAGCACTTAACATGTCCTCTTTCTCAAATTACTAATTCAGACCTGTTTTCAGAAATTAGTACATATCTACTCGATATATCTGTTCGTCAGTAAACACTGTCGTACAATAACGCTGTTCAAAATACTTCTAAACTACATTTTCCTCAAAAAAAAAAATAAAAAAAATTGTGTGCAGTATTATTTGGGATATCTTAGGCTGGTGGGGTGATACGTAATTCAAAAAGATTCCTGTCCGAAATGTACTTATGGTTAGTGGCTTTAGGGATCAAGTGTTCCACCTGTTTTCAATGTAATAGGTGTGCCACATTCGAACTAAAACTGCTATAGTTACTCACCATTAATTTTTGAGTTCAGTGGGAAGTTTGATTATCTGAATCCCTGTATTCGTATGTCAGGGATTTCAAACCACATTTTTTTTCACAAAACAAATTATTAAAAAATGTATATCCAACAAAAAGGGCAATCGACAAAATATTTCGGAAGTAGCAGATTTTCACATTAATGCTTCGTCATGAAACTAAAACGTCTTTTAGTTTGCATCGCCATTAATTATTTATTATTGCTAATATTTATTTACATATTTTTGAAATTAAAGTGTTATTTTTTTATTGTTAAATGTATCCAGTGGTGTATCCACATGGGAGTTAGTTGAGGTCAGACCCCCCCATCACCCCCGGTCTACGACTCGGCGTTTTTTTATTTAAAAAAAATAAAAGTTTTGATAAAAAAAAATATTTTAAATTTCAGAAAAAAGTTTTACTTTTTGGTGGAAATGCGAAGTTCACTCAAACTTTCACGAACGCAACTCAATTTAAACTAATGTGAAAAATGTAAAAAATGAATGCAATTTGATTTTTCTTAATCGCTGGAGTACCGGGACAGTGTGAGGTCCACTACGCGGCATAAGTACGTATCCCACGTCGAACTGGAAGTCAAATCCATCGTCGTAATATTATGAAGGACACTCCGGAGGAATATAACCGCATCTCAATCTTCATCCCTTTTCTTGATTCTGTCACAAACCAAATTCATGGTCGACTACTCAAGCACAAAACGATTTTGCAGAGTTCTATGTGTTTGCCAAATAAGACAGGTTTTACCATAAAGCTAGAAAATAGCGCCAAAAAACTTAGAGAAAAATACGGACGTATTCCTGATTGTAGTATAGAGGAAGCTATCGAAGAACTAAAGCTGTGGTGGAGGCATATCCTCAATATGGAAAATATTCCGAGAAATGGTCACGACGCACTTCTCATATGCGATGAAAATGTATTTCCGACAGTAAGAAAAATTCTACAAATACTTGCAACACTGTCAGTAACTACTGCAGTAAGTGAACGGACATTCTCAACGCTACGACGACTCAAAACGTATCTTCGAAATACAGTCAGTGAAAATCAATTAAATGATTAGCGGTATTAAATATACATAGAGATACCGCGGTTGCAACTGATGTGATACTTTATGAGCTATCTGAAACAGACGTCGATTTGAGTTACGTTTGAAGTCAGAAAATAAACATTACATACTGTAATGGAGCATTGTTCATTTTTAACATTTTAGGTTGCCTATACCGTGCATTTTTGGGGTGTGGATCGATTAAAAATTTTAACTGATTAATCAAAATTCGTTAGTCGATTAATCGGTTGACTATATATTTAATCGCCCCTCAAAAAAATCGCCTGTAACACTATTTCTGGGAAGACACTTTTTTCCCCTCGCCAAACCCTCCTCATACTAGCATCCTGTATACGTCATTAAATGTATTTTCCCGTAAAAAAGAGCTTGGCTATCGCATCCGTTGTCCAAGTCTGTTAACTGATATATCTGCTAAGTTATTTTAGGAGTTTAACTAAGGGAACGAGTAAGTGAAACTAAATATTACTCTGTTGCAAATTTTGTACTGGAAAAAAATAGTGCAGTAAAGCCGGAAAAAAATTGAAAATTACTAAGTTGGTGACGAAACAGAAGGTGGGTGCTTAAGGGGGTGGGGGACATTTCTACGATGCCTAGTCATTGTAAATGTCATATTTAAATTACTTTCTTTACCTTCCACTTAAATTAGAAAATTAGAAAGGTATTAGAATATTTAAATATAGAATAATTATTAGAATATTTAAATTGCTATTAGAAAATTTAAATATAGAATAATTATTAGAATATTTAAATTGCTTTCTTTACCTTCCACTTAAATTACGAGCTTACAACCGTCATATAAAGCACCCTGTTAAGTTCCTTTTCCCACGATAGGCGGAAGACTTTAAACGGATTTTACGACATAAAGATCAAAGGCACCGACGTGTGCCCCTCGCACCTTGGTGTGGCGGAGTGTGTAGCACGTGCTCCCTTTGCCTGAGCTTTTGGGAGAATCAAAGCTCGAAGGCAAAGCCACAAAGTACCCCTATATTACTCCACAATGACATTCAAACCACGATGGGCATCGACACACCTGGTGGTTTGGGACCACAGGCACCTAAGGACAGCATCAGTTTTCCCGTAGCTCTCTGTCCACTCCGTTTTCCCAGAACCTGTAGACAAAAGCCCTCGGCTAAAGTTAAATTTCGACAAAGGTAGTCTCCTGTTCCATTGTCTCGCGGGTCGCCTACCAATTTGTTACTGGTACCTTATGTGCACGGGAAACTGACCACTGGAGCGCATATCCGTAAAGAAAGCGGAAAGATTAAAGACTTGGAACCTTTAATCCGCACTTGCTGAGATCTGTTGAGAAACACGAGCTGTGTGTTGCCGGAAGTCCACGGCACTGCGTGCGGGAGAAAAGGGAGTATCACTAAAGAGAGCGACCGTTTCCGTGTTACTTTAATGCCTTTAATCTAGTGGTGCCGAAGATTACGAGTCTATAATTATAGATCCACCAGGTCTCCGAATCAGTTGTCGCAAGTGACATGCGTATTTCCCAGGAAACTAAGACTTTCGCTGCCGAAGTAATTCGTGTTTTAAAAGCACAGTTTAAGTGTGTGTTTATGGGTCATCGGGGTTGTTTCAACTGATTTCATTTTTCTGACAAACGCTAGTTTTTTATTTTTATTTTCCTAATCGGAATTTATTCAATATTGTTTTAAATGCTTTAATATGACTAAGGATTTCTAACCTCTGTTCGCTAGAATTCTGACTTTCTTCTTCCTCGTCGATGTTGAGTGGGAAGGAAGCGAAGTTAAAATCAAGAATCACGTCACAAATCAATGGGATACGACGCCCTTTCATGTTAAATAAATTTAAATAACTTTTTTTTTCAAAATATGTTTGACGATTTTTCTTTTTTTGTCACCCAGCAGTAAAAAAAAAATCTATGGGAAACCGGTGCCATGTTTAACTTGGCTGTCCGTAACAAGGTAGACATATATGTATTTTTGTTTGCAAAGGAGCTCTGGGTACGTGTAGAGCGGCAGAATTCCCCCCATTTTCAAGAAACATTAGAGCCGTGCATAAAAACATGCAGCAAAACATTAGTTATGTGTAAAATCCCATTTGGTTATAAAAAAGTGTAAATGGAAGCAATAGAACGTGAATAGCAACCAGAAAACCTAAAGATGGCATTTCCCTGAGATCAGTTGGACGAGAAGGATCGGGCACACGTGCTTGCAACATACAGTTTGAAACGAAAAGAACTGAGTTTTTTTTTTGTTGTTTTTTCTCCTATCGCGCGATTGCAGTTTAATTAGAGTGCCCTGTTAGATATTAAACACTTTTTTCTCTCTTTATTGATGCTGCAACTGAAATAGCTTCTTTACAACGATACTTCAGTAATTTTTGGATTTCGACTTTCAGCGGGAAATTTCTTCACCATATTAGATATTTAAATGAATGACAGTTTTGACCCACAAGAATCGTGATTGTTTTATCAGCAGCACAGAGCTCTTTTAAGAGGAGGTGGGGGGTGCAGCCCCACACCACATTTTCAAGGAGCCCCAGAATTATGCAGGATGATTGAAAAATTGACTGAGTTCCACAGATTTTGTTTTTTTTTCTTTTTTTGCAAATAGCACAGCAAAAACTAAAAAACTACGTCATGATTTTTTTTTTTTTATATTTCTCCCCTTTTTTAAGAAGAGTCCGCAAAAATCATGGCCCCGGTGGCGCAGTGGTCTAAGCAATGGCTTCTGATCATTCGTCCGAGATGGTTCCGGGTTCGAATCCCGGTAAGGCATGGATGTTGTGTTTGCCTTACGGTGCTAGCTAACTCTATCCCTTCCCTGGTACTAGTGGCCCTAAATTAGGGACGGCCGACTACTTATAGCCCACTGAGTTGCTCACGGTGGTCCTTAAACCTCCAACATTAAAATATATATATATATATTACAAAAGGGTTTTTTTGCTCACATCTGTAATTGGGGTAAATCTTCATACATTTAGAATTTGTTTGAATCATACTTAGATATTATTTTGTCCGCAACGATATAATTTCAACAAGCTGAACCCTCGGGGAGGGGAGTGGGGGCATTGAAGCAACTGGTGTCCATTTTTCAACTATGCATTTTTACATTTTCTTGCTAACACTGATTCATCCATGAATCATCGGGTACACACTTCAGTATGGTGGGTATATTTTTATGGCTCCCTCGTCATATTTTGGGAATGTTTTCTCCTGGATATTTTTGTTCAGCCACCCATAGTGAAACCCTAGATGCGCCACTAATACTGGGGCCCCTGTCTCTAAGTTAGCTCTGCAGCAGCAAAATAAGAAAATTCGTGGTTCAGTTGGCCGGACCGACGGACAAAACAATTGCGTTAGTACTTTTTTTTTTTTTTTAACGCACCCCGAAGAGTTTTGTCATTCAAATATCCGCACACGTGAACTGTCTAAACGTTCATTTTTTTTTATTTTGCAACTGGTTTAAAAACAACAACAACAAAAAAATAATAATCATCAGGATGTGGAGGCTAGAATTCGGACAATTGGCCACTCGAATAACTGAGAAATTGTTGTGTTCATTTTTTTCCTCCACATCTTATTATCTATTATTGAGAAATTAAGACATTTTTATGATTTTCTGGCTTAAAGACAAGGCGAACAACTAGATACAAACATGTTTCGGGGTGTATAAAAATTGCATTTTTGGTTTTTTAGTATCCACTTCCACATGTAGGTTGACCACAAAAACGTTTGGAGGTAGTATAAAAATCACACTTTTGATTTCTCCGTCTCCACTTCTCCGTAGGTCGCCTATAAAGATTACAATTGTTTTGCGATCACGTCGCCGTGCGCGTGGCGTTGGTAAAATGGAAAAGTAAGCTATTTGCATCAAGATAGCGTATGGTAATGTTGCATTCCGTCGCCTCGGTTGCGCAGTGATCTAAGAGCTGGCTTTTGACGTTTCGCACGAAATAATCCCGTGTTCGAATCCCGTTAAGGCATGGATGCTGTGCGTGTCTTACGGCACTAGCTCTTTTCCTTCAGATCAGATCATATGTAGATGATTTTAGGAAGAGAGCGTCTGACCTCAGGTATTAAACAACCCTTAAAAATAGGAAGCTAGGAGATTAGAGCTAGAGTGCCGGATAGGAACCGATGCTGGAAGACGCCATTGGTTATAATTGGGGGGCCCAATACCCCGGGATTCGACGGCTTAACGTGCCCATCCAACGCACGGCGGATATTTAGTGTTTCGAGTGTGTTCGTACCTGCCCGGAATCGAACCTGAGACATCCCCGTAGCAGTTACGACGTTTACTACTAGGCCATCTGCAGGCCATCTCTTTTGCTTCCTTAGAACCAGTGGCCTTATATTAGGGACGGGCGCCTGCTTTTGACCCATCGAGGTGCTGACGGTGGCTGTTAAATCTGGAGCACATTTAAGGACACAGAGGCCTGGGGGCTGGACAGCATTTTGGGGCCCCAGTATTAGTGGCACATCTGGGATTTCACTACAAGTGGATGAATAAAAACACCCAGGAGAAAGCATTCCCAAATTATGATGAGGAAGCCATAAAAATGACCCCGACATATTGAAGTGTGTAGCCCATGATTCATGGACGAATCAGTGGTAGCCAAAAAATGTATAAATGCATGGTTGAAAAATGGATACCAGTTCAGTTCTGCTTTACCCCCCCCCCCCCGTTCAGCTTGTTGAAATTATATCGAAGTAGTGGGCAAAATGATTCAAACTAATTCTTAATGCATGAAAATTTCTCCCAATTACAGATGTGAAAAAAAAAAAACTGTAATGCTTTTGAAAATTTTGAGGATGTGCTGAGGGCGACTATATTTTTTGCAGATTCCTCCTAAAAAAGCGGAAAGAAATATAATTTTTTTTTCACAAGGCAGTTTTTTTGTGCTATCTGCAACCCCCCCCCCCAAAAAAAACCCTGCAAAACTCTATCAATTCTTCAAACATCCTGCATAATTATGGGGCCCTTGAAAATACGGGGCCCAGTGCTGCACCCCGCCCCCTAGCCATCCTCTTAAATGGGCTCTGATTAAACCTATAAAGAAAACAAAGAAATGATGTTACATTTCTATAAGGTTAATATGGTCTTTGTTTGGGCCCTTTTAACCCTCAACACTCACGTTAGTAAAGTTTACACAGAAAATAAAAACTATTACATCACAAAACATTAGTTATAAGGCCCCGGGCCTGGGATTTTTTAGCAATTTTCAATCAGCTGTTCTCATATTCATAACATTCAAACCACAAGTCAGGTTAATAATGTTGCACTTTTACTCAATCACAAAACATTAATTCAAAGACCCTTATAGACACAGGCGCGACGCTACGGTGGGCTTCGGGCCATCCAAATTTTTATTTAAGCACACCTTTAAGTTAGCCTCCCCTCCCTCCCCCGGAAAAAATTAAGCAGTTAGAACACATGGCGAATGCAACCATCTAAGATTCGATAAATTTTTGGGAATTTTTAGAATTCAGAGAATTTTTGTTACATAAAATGAACTTTTTGCTATATTTTGTGTTGTACTGTTCTGTAAAAGGGAGTGAATCCTCTGAGCGATGTCTAAGATAAGAGAGTACAAGAGGAAAACAATTTCCGTAATTATAGTTTTAAAAGATGAGAGAGAGAGAGAGAGAGAAAGAAAGAGAGAGATTCCTAGAGTCAGGTTACCGAATAAAACTCAAAAACTGCCTTATGACAGCAAATGTTAAAGAAAGATGAAAAAAAAAGTGACGTAAGAGCTAAAATTGCGAAGAAATAGTAAATTGTTAAAGCCCATGGAGGACCGTTTCATTATTACCAGTATACGTGTACTGAATAATTACTACGCCCATCATGTACCTAAAAGCGTTTTTTTACTGGGGATAAATCATCAGCATCAGGTAAAATTTCATGAACTGAATTGAATTGTTTGTTCAAATTTCTGCCAGGTACTTCCAAATTTTTGCCCCCCCTCCCCCAGTTTACATAACAAGTCAAAGTTTTAATCCGTCGTGCAACACAATTAACCTGACATTTTAAGTCGGCCTTATGAATATGGCCAGCCCCGGTGGCGCAGTGGTCTAAACGCTGGCTTATGACCATTCGTCCGAGAAAGGGTCCGGGTTCGAATCCCGATGAGGCATGGATGTTGTGATTGTCTTACGGCACTGGCTTTCTCCCTTCCCTGGAACCAATGACCTTAAATTTGGAACGGGCGACTGCTTATAGCCCAGTGAGTTGCTCACGGTGGTCGTTAAAACCTTCAATTAAAAGAAAAAAAGAAAAAAAGAATGTGAGCACGAAGGCCTAGGGCCTATTAATTAATGTTTTGTACCTGAGTAAAAGCGCAACATTATAATCAGGACTTGTTATGTAAACATCATGAATATGAGCTCCGCGAATTAAAATTGCTCAAAAAGCCTAGGTCGAGGGGCAATGTTTTGTGCCCGAGTATTATTTTTTACGTAAACCTTAGTATAAAGGCGCAGCCGAGTCAGAAATGCTGAAAAGGCCCAGGCATGGGTCTCATAAATAATTTTTTGTGCCTGAGTAAAAGCGATATTTGGAAGTTTTTTGGCTGAAGAAGAAGTTTGCACCGTAGTGTGCAGGAACGTCATTGAATAACTTCGGTTGTGTGTGTATTGATTGAACTTTGTTCTCTAAAAAGCAGAATTCGAAAGATGCGGCACGAACGATCGTTAACTCAAGAGGAAAACTCACTTCTCAAGGTCAATATGTACGAACAGCTGTGCCAGTAATTCTCCACCGCATGGCTTTAATCCTTCCTGATGCGAAGGTCAGAGGAGTGGGAAACAGGTGCCTTTTTTCTTTTTTTCAAGGGAACCCAAAATTCAGAATCTAAAATATTAAGTAGAAGCGGTGGTGTTGTGCTGAAGCACGAAACAAGGTTCCTCTCCTTTGTAAGTGACTAAAAGACGCTTAGCACCTGTTACGAAACATTCGGGAAGTTAAATCTCCATGCCCACAAAGGAGTGTTTAATGGGTATCGGGCTTAGCCAATTTTTAGAGAAAATTTAAATCCCATATTTTTATATGTGAAAGAAACAGTCACTGCACTTCAGAATTTGACCGTGTACAGTGTTGTAATTTTATACAGGGAAAAGCCGTCTGCAAAGTTAGTTTGCAAAAGTTCTGCAAACGAACGATATTGCAGTTAGCTTGCGGAACATTCATCTGCATAATGATTTCAAAAATTAACTTTTCAGCATTTTAACAGTACGTCTTTCACACCAAAACTGTGAGACTGCTTATAACCGACTGAGTTGCTCACGGTGTTCGTTAACCCCCCCCCCCCCCCCAAACAAACAAACAAACACAATAAAACTATGTGTTGAAACAATTTCGCAATTTAGTAGTCGGGATGAGGTATTGTAAAAGAACATTTTTCATTATCTGATAAAATTGGTCAAATCGACAATGGACCAGCGATTAGCCTGTCGGTGTATTTCTGTTAGAAGAACAGCCACTCCGGAGTAGGAAGACGAGTTTCGAATCTCACCACCGGCAAGAAGGTTATATGTTAATAAGATGATCTTTAGAGCATGGTTGTCGGCTGACCCGAAACTTGCAATTTCATCCCTCCCACCTTTCTCAAGGAGTCGATTGTGTAACGTGACATGACGTAGATGGCGTACTACTGAGGTGACGCAGAGTCAAATCGACAATAGAGTAGCAATAAACCTGCCGGAGTAGTTCAGTTGGGAGAATAGCCGCTCCGGAATAGGAAGACGTAGTGTGACGTGCCTGCACCGCAGGACGCACATGAGATAAAGGCAGATAGCAGCGAGAGCATACGTCCGCGTAGCTCAGTTGGGAGAGCGACTTATTCCGGAATAAGGGGACCCGGATTCGATGCCCGGCGTGGACAAAGATGACTGAGAAATTTACTTCGTCATAGAAAATTCGATATCACCACCAGCAAAAAGGTTATATGTTATAGATGGTTGTTCCACCTTATCAGAAGGATCTTATCCGAAACAGGAAAACAACAGCTGCGACTTAATGAACGTGAATCTAGCCCATTTCTTAAATTTGTGGAAACACGAACTACTGTGTCACCTCAGTGGTGATGTTGCAGATCATGGTGTGATCCGTTTTGTTTTTTGTTTTTATCTTTTGTAAGTAATTTTCTATTTCTTTCCCCCTTTTTTTTCTCGTGAACAGCCGTATTCACTGCAGTTATAGCTTTACGGGGACGTTTAATAAATTCTGTTCCTATGTGCCAATTATTCTGTGTGGCAATACTGTAATATAACTATTATGTCATTTGTAGTATAACTGTTCCTCGGTAACTTTGTTGCACTTAGCACACACCCTTGGCAATAACAGCTCATGTCCTACAAACCACGCCTCTGTGTGTGGCTTTCTGGAGCTTTTTATAGCCTCTGAAACGTATTGCATGCTCATCAGAAACGAGGAACAGCTTCAGGATAAAATTGATTGGTGCATAATCACCTGAATTCCAACCATATGCTAGTGGATACTATAGCGTATAACGCTTTCTTTGTCGACGGTGGGATTCGAACCACGTCTTCTACACCGAGGCGGCTGTTCTCTCAATTGAACTATGCCGGCAAGCCTTATCGCTGCAACTTTGCCGATGTGATTCCCACGTCACGTTATACCCCCCCCCCCCACCTCCCGATAAAGTCAGGGTCACGAAATCGCATGTTTTCGGGTCAGCCAACAACCATGTTCGAAAGACTAGCTCATTCTAGAAGGAATTTTCTATTAATTACGTTCGATTTGTTTGGAAGAATCATTACAAATATTTTCAAACCTCACGGTCAGGAGATTAAATTTACGTTCTGGCGCCAATGTATCGTATAACTTTTTGTCGGTGGTGAAATTCGAATTATGTCTTCCTACTCCGGAGCGGCTGTTCTCCCAACTGGACTATGCCAGCAGGCTTATCGCTGCAACTTTATCGATATCACTCATACGTCACCGCAGTAGTACGTTACAGATATTGGACACGCGATTCTATCTTTCTGTAAAATTTCTCGATCAGTGTCTAATATGAATTATACCCATCTTTAATCCTACGAAATTATCTTCTCAAACTCTATAACCAGCGTCTGCCTCATCACTTTTTCTACTTGCATACATATGTGTATCATATCATTAAGATTTAAAGATTAGCTCCTCAAAGAGAGATTATCTACTAAATTAAAGTTATGTTAGACTACTTATTGTTGATATATCAGACGTTTCCATTTACAGCGATCTTGACAAAAAACTCGAGCTGCATTAACATCCATCATATGCCTGACCCATCATCTTTTGCACTTCATGCTCATTATCTTCTCCTACAGGCACTCCTGAATCTGGTAATACCATGATTTTCTCGGCCACCCTCTACCTTTCTTTAGTGCACTTGGCTGAACAAATGCTCTTAGTTAACACTTAATCAATCATTCTTTCAATAGGTATTTTTGTCCAAACCACCTCAAAACGAATCTAGGTAAAAAAGTCCGAGACTGTTGATAAAAGCGGAAAAAAAGTCCAGGAAAAAAAGTATAAGAAAAAAGTCCGAGGAAAAAAAGGCCAGGAAAAAAAGTCCGAGATGGGCGTTTTGATTGTCATCATGGGCTAACTAATAAGTCGATTTGACATACTGTTTGAATGTTGGGGGTGGGGGTGGGGGGGGACATACTTTCATTATTTACCTAGTGTGGTGGGGTTGCCGGAAAACCGCCACACAGGAAAACTGCCATACGTTTTTTATTAAGGGGCCGGGCACAAAGTGCTATTCCTCCGAGGAACACTTTGAATGTGTGGCAGTTTTCCAAGTTTCCCAATTATGTTTTAGTTTTCCAAGGCGCCTAACGACGGGAAGGAGCTTCTTTGTTTGTCTGAAATTTCACGCAGGTTCATACCAGTTTAGGGTGACTGGCCACAAAAGTTCAACAGGAGAGAGAGGGGTATAAAGATCGCCGTACATTTCTTAAAACTACAGTGTTCGACGAAACAACAGAATTGCACATGACTCATGCTGTGTTCAAAAAGGGACGATAAGGTGGGATTTTTTAATAACGCTGCACTTGTGCTTAGGCACTAAATATTTACCTAACACGTCAAGCTTGTAATACTTTTTTCTTTTACTTAATTAATTCATAGGACCTATACCTTGGCCTTTTTAACAGCTTTTAATCCGCCGACTTCATATTCATAACGTTTACGTATCAAATAAAATCAATAGCATTGCGCTTTTGCTTAGGCACTAAATATTAATTTATAGGCCCTAGGCCTAGGCCTTTTCAACAGTTTTTATTCTACTAATATAATACTGACAGCGTTTACACGTGAAATCAAGTTAATAATAATGCGCCTTTACTTAGGCACGAAATATTAATTCAAGAGCCTAGGCCTTTTTACTAGTTTTTTATTTAACCAATGTCATATTCACAACATTTACACAGCAAATCAAGTAAATAATATTGGGCGTTTACTTAGGCACGAAATATTAATTTATAGGCCCTACGCCTAGGCTTTTTTATTTGTTTTTACTCCACCGATGTCATATTCACAACGTTTACACATCAAATAAAGTTAATAATATTGCGCTTTTACTTGGGCACAAAATATTAATTTATAGGCCCTAGGCCTATGCCTTTTTGACGGTTTTTGATCCGTCGACTCCATATCATAACGTTTATTTATCAACTTCAGTTAATAGCATTGCGCTTTTACTTAGGCACTAAGTATTAATTCATAGGCCCTAGGCCTAGCCCTCTTGAATACTTTTTATTCTACCGATGTCATATTCATAAAGTTTATGTACCAAGTCAGGTTAATAGCATTCGCTTTTACTTAGGCATTCAATATTAATTACTAGGCATAGGGCCAATAAATGAATAACTAGTGCCTAAGTAAAAGTACAATATGGTTAACTTCAGTTCATACATAAACGTTATGAATATGACATCGTTAGAATAAAAACTGTTAAAAAGGCCTAAGCCAAGGGCCAATGAAACAATACTTAGCGCTTAAGTAAAAGCGGAATATTATAAACTTGAGTTGATATGTAAACGTTATGAATATGGCATCCGTAGAATAAAAACCACTAAAAAGGCCTAGGCCTAGGGCGTAATATTTCGTCCCTAAGTAAACGCCCAATATAATTAACTTGATTTGCTGTGTAAACGTTGTGAATATGACATTGGTTAAATAAAAAACTAGTAAAAGGGCCTAGGCTCTTGAATTAATATTTCGTGCCTAAGTAAAGGCGCATTATTATTAACTTGATTTCACGCGTAAACGCTGTCAATATTACATTGGTTGAATAAAAACTGTTAAAAAGGCCTAGGCCTAGGGCCTATAAATTAATATTTAGTGCCTAAGCAAAAGCGCAATGCTATTGATTTTATTTGATACTTAAACGTTATGAATATGAAGTCGGCGGATTAAAAGCTGTTAAAAAGGCCAAGGTAAGATAGGTCCTATGAATTAATTAAGTAAAAGAAAAGTATTACAAGCTTGACGCGTTAGGTAAATATTTAGTGCCTAAGCACAAGTGCAGCGTTATTAAAAAATCCCACCTTATCGTCCTTTTCTGAACACAGCATGAGTCATGTGTAATTCTGTTGTTTCGTCGAACACTGTAGTTTTAAGAAATGTACGGCGATCTTTATACCCACCTCCCTCCTGTTGAACTTTTGTGGCCAGTCACTCTAAACTGGTATGAACCGGCGTGAAAATTCAGACAAACAAAGAAGCTCCTTCCCGTCGTTAGGCGCCTTGGAAAACTAAAAACATAATTAGGAAACTTGGAAAACTGCCACACATTCAAAGTGTTCCTCGGAGGAATAGCACTTTGTGCCCGGTCCCTTAATGAAAAACGTGTGGCAGTTTTCCTGTGTGGCGGTTTTCCGGCAACCCCACCACACTAGGTAAATAATGAAAGTATGTCCCCCCCGCCCCCACCCCCAACATTCAAACAGTATGTCAAATCGACTTATTAGTTAGCCCATGATGACAATCAAAACGCCCATCTCGGACTTTTTTTCCTGGCCTTTTTTGCCCCGGACTTTATTTCCTCGGACTTTTTTACCTGGACTTTTTCTCCTCGGACTTTTTTACCGATCACCCCTCGAAACATTTGTCTCCACTTTATTAAAAACATTAAACATCTTCGTTAAGCACATGATCAGAACAAGTCTTGCCACAACCTCCTTGGCCACATACCAAGTAAAGTATCTCTCCAGCACACAAACGACCCCTATATGTATCTTTTGCAGTACACAGATCTCACGACTGTAGAACAGAATAGGGCCCGTTCATACACAGCCATTTGGAACTTTTTTTCACAACCCATTAATCCTGTGAAAATTTCCTAAAGTAGTTGTGATTTTAAAAGTCGAATTCACTCGCCTACTAATTTCACCAATAAAATCTGGTTTCTGCTTTAAACATGCTTCCTAAATAAATAAACTGGTTCACCTGGTCTAACAGTGCACCGTTTAGACCTATCTTGCATTCAGTACCTGCTCAAAAACTACATTTTTCTTATGCTGGCAAAAATTGTCACCAACAAATACTACGAGCTTATTGTGCGCTCCCCATAAATGATTCCTTATTGAAAAGAAAAAAAAATCGCATCTTTGGTGGTGGAATATCTGCTTGCTTTAGGTGACAAGTATTTTTAAGTCAGATCTGTTTTATTTAAAGGGACTTGTTCACAAGGACCGTGATTTTCAAATTACTTCTCTTTAAGGCTTTAATTTGATTAACATGTCATTTCATGTGCATTTTATTTTAGTATTTACCATAGGCGCCGACTATGGCACCTTGCCCCTCCAGTAATTTTACTGCGGGGCAGTACCCACCCAATATTTTTCGTCGTGTTTAATTAAACTATCGCTTTGACCTCATAAGGTCATCTTATGAGGCCAAAGCGATTTATTTCCAAAAAATTAATAAATAACAAAATAAGCAAAAACTTTTTCCCCATATTCAGCATTGCTCATTTGATAAGAAACTGGATTGCCAGCCCCGCATTGCGTTTGACATGTTCTCGTGATATGTGGTAAATGTTAAAAACAACTATCAAGCATAAAATAAATAAAAATACAGAAACGTATAATCTCTAGCGCCTTTATTTATCTATGTATTTTTGAGCTTCTTGTTCTTTGTGTGAGCAACCCCGCTAATTTTTCATATTTTCAATAAACATTTGGAAATAAAATATTAATATTCAGCAAATGAATAGTTCTGTTATCTTGTTCATTTGCTGAAGAGCAATTACAAATGCGTTTTAAAATATACGTTGAAACTCGTAGTTTACCATTTTGTCCGCCTTTCTATTTTTCTTGACAATGGAAGAGACGCGCCCCTCTCACGTCTGATATGTTCACGCCTGCCTCATCCCCCCCCCCCAATAATTTGGTGAAGTCGGCGCCCCTGGTCTTAACTGGTACATAAAGTGATCATATGTCCCAATCTCAAAAGCGCTAGGACGTCCCGATGGCTCAGTGGTCAGAAGCGTGGACTTCTGGCCAGTCGGTTAAGCTGGACCCAGATTCGGAAGAGGCATGCGTGGTGCGTTTATCCCAAGGCAGTAGCTGTGTCCCTTCTCCGGAACCAGTGTCCCCAAATTAGGAATCTGAGACCTCCCTGTATATTATTATAACCCTGAAATAAAGCAAAAGCTCTAATCCCATTCATATACTCATTTTGAACTATTCTTCACAGAAACAAAGTCTGATTATTCAAAGAAATGATCAGCTCTCATTTGATTGCTGTGCAGTGTAATTGTTTGTTTCTGAGTTGTAATCAGCAGTTCTCTAATTATATGCCATTTTCCTGTCTTTCCATAGGTGATAGGCAGTGTTTGACGTTGGCCTTAAAGAAACGTTGTCACAACTTACTTCAGGAAGCAGAGTGGAAAACGAAATATTTGAACAAAAGATGCGAGATCAATTTTTTACCTCTCGTGCACCTGGCCGGTGAAACACCTAGTCAACTGAACCAGCGACTTGCCTGCAGAAACGATTTGGGAGGTAAGTACCTTAAATCCACGTTTAAGCATCATTTATCTCAGCGCATGTGCACATTGATCTAAAATTTTCATGTTTGTAAGAGATGTGCTTGATTTCATTGTGGAATAATAGCCAAAACTAACCAACAGAAATAGCGTGATGATCGAGGGTTTTAGGGAGTGATTTCGAATCCGAGATAAGATGTGGAAGCTCTGCCCTTCTTTACTCTACAGGTTATCTCCTTACTGAAAATCAATGATCCAGCTTACGAACGCCTGACTTCTAGCTTTAGAATTGTCAGTGGGGTCTCAGTTGAATTAAAATAAAATAAAATAATGATAACGTTAATAATAGTAATAGTAGTAGTAAACAGACACAAAAACTATGTCTATCAAGAGTAAATTTTATATTTAGGGATTTGGTGAAATATTTCTAAGAAGAACGTTTAAGTTTTTCTTAAACATAGTTGAAAGTCATTATCAATAAAAAAATGTCGATTTCCAAAACATTCTGTTGCTGTGAAAAAGTCATGAAAAAAAAATGTAGTTTGTGATAAGTCCTCCTACAAAAAAAAATAATAATAATAAACTCCATTATAAACCTATTCAGAAAAATAATTAGCTACTACAAAAAAATTAAATGACTAATTAACTCGCATTCATAGCGAAAATCACTTAATATTCGCGTGATTCAAGTCCATTCATTTTATTAAACGTAATCTGGTGGTAAGTGTCTTACTAGCTCAGTTGGTAGCGCTCCTCACTGCGGTGCAAACCTCTGGCAAGGGGAAGGATTCCTTCACTTCGTACGTCAAGAAAAGTACTGCAAAGTGATTAGTGCATTTGGGCTTAAGAAGAAAACAATTGTGAGAACGAAAGTTGCTACTGTATAAGGACTGAAACAGTCAAAATCGAAGTTTCGGGAAATTTCGGTATAAAAACGGAAAAACCTAAAACTGACAGTTCTAAAAAAAAACAAAAAAAAAAACGGAAATTTTGTTAACAGCCAGACTTACAATAACGGAAATGTCGTTAAAAGTCGTAGACGGAAATTTCGTTAAAGTCGGAGACCTACCTGCAAATTTGCTGCATGTTATTTTTAGGAATTTTCCTTGAATTCACACAACTTATTTTTTACAGTATATAAAAGGTTTTTGTTGTGTGAGACATGTGATGAATGGCAGTGAAGTTGGAGTTGTTTGCCAAGATCGTTGCAAAGTGAGATGTTTAATACATTAACAATTATATAAAACCTAACACCATCAGTAACTTTTGGTTGATAAATGATCGTACTTTTAGGAAGTAATCTGAGAATGGCTTAGTGATATGATGAAGATATACTGAGAAAGAAAGGCTTTTTTTACGAGACCTAGTGGGAAAATCGTGCATCACAGTATATGAATCATCATCGTAGTAGTTAGCACCACCAGGATAGAAAGAATTCTTCGAATCCGACTTATAGATGTGGAGATATCATGTTGTGTTCAAATGGACAGAGAAAATTATGTTGTAAGCACGAGCTTAAAAAAAGTGATAAAAATCACAAATAAAATAGCTTTCAAAGTTTTCACAACACTTTCAGGTAAATCTCGAAATCTTTGTTGTGGCACTCTTGAAACAAGAGAATAAAAACCATTCGTAGAAGATTAATCATGTTTTTTCTTTTCTTTTGTACGTTTTCGTTATTTAGGTTTTGCGGCTTGCCCTAAGTTTCGGCCAAAAGAAGAGACCGATTCCCTGGTCTGCGACCCCTTGGTTTCGAATACTCAAAGATGTAGCACGACCCATGAAACTGTTGGCGCCAGGTGCAGGCTCTTTGAACGCTGTGATCATGCAATCCTCCTGTCAGGCGGATGGAATCAGCTCACCGGGAGACCGTTCTACAAGGAAAACCTCCAGTCAATGTTTTCCATACTACGAAAAAATGGTTTTCCCCAAGATAACATCAAGATATTTTACGCCAACGGAGGCAACGACATAAAAGGTAAGCTTCAATATTTCTGAGAAGTCCCCACGCATCTTTAGCACGATATTTATTCACTGTCACTGGAGTACATATATCAAGTGTCATATCAGAAGTGTTTTCCTGCCACACACCCCTACACACACCCGTAACTAATTTCATTACCGGGAACACACACAAATTAGAATATTTTTTGCAGTTATAGGAAATGGCGTGTACGCGTTTTTTTTTTTTTTTTTTTTTTTTGTCCTATTTTGCTTTTGCAATACGGGCTAAAAGAGGAGGTCTTGTGCAAAATGCCACTCATGTGTACTGAATAGGCTTCATTTTGTTAATACGTATACGAAGAAAAATTTGGAGGTTTCGGTAACAGTTCTTGTACAGTAGGTGCAACTTGGGTGGAGGGCTAGGAGGTGATTGCCCCTCTGATATTTTCCAGTTTTGCATGTAATTAAATCTTGTTTGTTACTTTCGAATAATAATATATTGAGAAAAAAAAAAAACTGATTCTAGCCTATATAGACTTGGTCAAGTCAACATTGCGACGAAAATTCATTGTTCAGTGGCCTCGCAGCAGAATCGCTGCGACAGGCGACGTGCGTCGCAGATCTATTTTGGTCCTGAGGACAAAAATGATGTCCCCAGAACCCTATTAAATCTCCTTGCAGACTCCCGATCATGGATGCAAGTTTTCCGTCTTTCGAAACTTTCCGAAAACGGAAGTTAGATGGAGTGAAGATTTCCCCATAATCATAATTTTCTTTCTCATGAAGTTCCTAGAAGGGATTGTCCGGTGTTGTTAAATATCATTTTATTTCATAAATGTTTTGTTTCGGTTTAAAAACTGAGGCAAAAATTTCCACCGCCCCCCCAAAAAAACAACAACAACAACCGGAAGTTAGATTGAGCCCTGTAATCTTAAAAAAAATCTTTTTCTCGCGATGATCCCTTCACCTTGTAATGTATGGTCGTTAAATATCATTCTATTAAATAAATGTTTGTATTTAAGATTGAAAATAGGAGGAAAATTTTCCGAAAATGAAAGTTGGACGGAACGAAAATTTATCTCGTAATCGTAAATGGGGACAAACATTTTAACAACAGAAGCTAAAAGCAGCGAACATTTCTTCCGTAATCGACCCCTCCTTCCCCGCCACAGTGTTTTCCATGCCCTGTATTATTTAACCATCATTTAATTACAAAAATGTTTGTATTTGAAATTGAAAATGGAGAAAAATTTTCCAAAAACGGAAGTAGGACGGAGCAAAGATTTCTCCTGTAATCACAATTTTTTTTCCTTGGGCGCGTCTGTCCTTCATCGCTGTTAAATATGATTTTATTCTATAAATCTTTGTGTTTCAGCTTGAGAATGGTAGCAAAATTCTTGGTACAGTGGACCAAAGTGTTCTTAACCCCAGTTATCATTGCAATTGCTGTAGTACCTAGGTTAGAATTTTGTTTTAGGTTGTAGTAAAGTGAATAGCGTTCGGAGCTCCGGAGCCGAGAGTTGTGGATTCGAATCTCGCCCCTAGCATAAAAATGATGGGGAAATTTACTTCGTCATTTTGGCGCCCGAACTTGCAGGATGGTCTGGCTGTTAGGTTTCTCGCAATGGCGTGATGTTCTTTCCAAACCGCGAGACAGGAAAAATGGGAATCTCTTCTTCAGCGCTTCGAAAGAAAATAAATCAGTGTGATGTTACGTTCCACACACCAAATTGTCTGGGATTTTTCAAATGCACGTTCTTCATGGGATGACGGCCTACAGCGACACATGGTCCCGGCTGACCCGTGGGCCATGCCCCCAAGCCTTCTTTCGGGGGGGGGGATGTGACGTGCTTGCCCAGAAGGACGCACATGAGATAAATTCTGAGAGCACATGCCAGTGTAGTAATGTGGATAGCACTCGGAGCTCCGGAGCCGAGATTTGTGGGTTCGAATCTCGCCTCTGGGATAAAAATGATTGAGAAATGTACTTTGTCATAACATATAAGGTGGTCGTTCTGTTCTTTCTTTTTTTTTTTTTTTTTTTTGAATTTATACCTGTGCAAATTTTATTGTTTTTCGCATCTAGTAGTTATTAGGTGTGCAACTTAATTCTCGGGCCCTAACCGCAAGCGATCATAGAACGTCGGCAAATGCAAATAGCTGTGTGCGATAATGGCTGACTGCAGCGCCATTCAACAGCTTTCCAGGCAACCGTAACCGCTCACAGCTGTAGTGACAGAAGGGGCGAAAGTTGACGGTGAAAGCAATGTTGTTCGAGAAGCAACATTTGAGACACTGCCTCCTGTTAGCGTTTCAGCTGAAAAAAAGTGCCGCGGAAGCCCAGCAAATGATCTGTGCCGCTTTAGGTGAGGCTGATGTGCCCTACAGTACGTGTAAGAAGTGATTCCAGCGGGTTAAGCGGGGGAATTTCGATCTCCGTGATGCAGAACGTCTGGGACAGCCACAGAAAGTTGTCGTTGAGGAACTGGAACAACTGTAGGACGTGGATCCCTGTCGCACACAGTCAGAGCTCGCCGAGGAACTCGGAGTAACATGGCAAGCCATTGCAAAGCGCCTGCACAAGCTTGGACGGATTCACAAGGAGGGCCGTTGGGTGCCACACCAACTCACAGCTGCGAACAAGTCTAGGCGCTACGATGTTGCTGTGTCCTTGCTCTCCACATGCAAGAAGAGGGATTTCCTCCACAAGATTTTGACCTGTGATGAGAAGTGGATCCTCTACGATAATCCTAAGCGGCGCAAATCGTGTATTTATCTAGGTCAGCCTTCCACGAGTACCGCCAAACCGAATATCCATGCCAGGAAGTTGTTGTTGTGCATATGGTGGGATCAGCACGGTGTCGTACACTATGAGTTGCTCCAACCTGGTGAAACGGTCAATGCTGAGCGTTATTGTCAGTAACTCATTCGTGTGAGTGACGCAATCGAAGCGAAAAGGCCATACACCGCAAGGACAGAAGGTCGGTCCTGTTGCTTCACGATAATGCGCGTCCTCACACCGCGAAAACGACTTTAAACACGATCACCGACCTAAGATGGGAGATTTTGTCGCACCCGGCGTATTCTCCAGACTTCTGCCCGTCGGATTAACACCTCTTTCGCTCCCTGCAACCTCACCTGAGTGACACGCACTTCACTTCTGTCGAGGAGGTCCACACAAGTATTGATGACTTTATCAACTCGAAACAGCCCTCTTTTTTCCGCAGTGGCATTCGACAGCTCCCTGATCGATGGCACAAATGTATCCAACACGACGGGGATTATTTCCCTGATTAGGTACGTATTCGATTTGCTATAATTTGCTGTCAAACGTGTCGTGCCTGTGCCCGAGAATTAAGTTGCACACCTAATACTTTGCTCAGTAACCACCCGCAGATTATTTTACGGCACCATGATATCTGTCGCAGACTGACCAGGAACTTTCTGCTATGGGGTTGAGTGGTCAAAATTGAGACCTAAAATATTTTCTTAACGTTTGAACAATGAAAAGGGTGAAAGACCTTATTACCTTTCTTCAGAGTTCCTTCGTGTTTGTTACACGTAAAGTGAAAATTATTATCTTCTTCTTTTGTTGTTATACGGAGTTTATTAATCCCTAATTTAGAGCTACTGGTTCCAGGACAAACACGACGTCCAAGACTTATACGGGATTTAAATCTTAAACCCAGCAGTAGGAGAAATCAGGAGTTCCTGGATTACAGAGATACAAAACGCAAACCTTCTGTTATTTGTATTTTGTTGTTGTTTGTCCCAGATATAATATGCATTCATACTCGTATTTCAAACCGAATGCTCATATTTGCGTGAATAAGGCTATACAGTGGGATCATGCAATAAACGGTCTCACTAATTTTAAGGGTTATAGTCTAAAGAGATTGTTAATTCCTTTGTGTGAGGAAGGCAGTTAACATCAAGTTATTGGAGGTGGCTTTGTGAGTTAAGACTGCACTGCCCGAAAGTAACAAAACACAGGAAAATTGTACATGTATGGATAAGTTTTATGGCTGCGAAGGACATTTCTATTAAACGAAGTGGTCGCCTATGCGGCCGGTGCGAAAAACGTAGCTTTTGCGGCCGTTCGTTCTTTGACTCTCCTTTTGAGATTAAACATGGCTGCTGCCCTTTTGTGACTTTCAGACTTCCTAGGAGTGTCCGCGTTCCTTTTGTGCTGTTTGTTCCCCCACCACTGATTGCCCGCTATTAAATACAATTTCTTTTAGAGTGTGCATCGTTTCGGATCTTTAGCAATGGAATCTTTTGTCATTGAGACAACAAACAAGAAAGATGAAACAGAATTTTCGGTTGTAATGAACACGTCTTTTGAATTCTTCCGACACGAATAAAATATTTAAAATCATTCATAAACTGTGCACAAAAGAGGGCCGCGGATGGCTTAGTGGTTAGCAGTTCAGACTATCGATGCAACGTCATCAGGTTCGAACCTGGGCTGATCTTTCAGAGATGGTGTGATTTGCTAACAATCGCTGAATATCTGCCGTGCATCGGACGAGCACGTTAAGTGACGGCCCCCAGGCTGGACCCACTGGTTAAATGGGTATCCTTTCCCATGCCTCCCCCTGAAATTCTCTCACCCCTCTATGTGCAATATCGTACTTGTACGGTGGCGCCATCTACTGTACTCTAATCTCACTACAAACTGTTCTGTCAAAGTAGCTAGACTTGCTCTCATTCCTTCCGTTTCTGTGTCATGCCCAAAAGGCGATCTCGCTGTAGGTGGCTGGGACCTAAACTCTACTCACTGTGGACGGAAGTCCTACAAAAAAAATTACAAATACTTATTGTGCACAAAAGATTTCTCGTAGATGAAGGAAGGTGTCGGAGACAAATGGATTTTCATGTCGAACAATTAGAAGCAGAGGTGTGCTGAGGAAAGATTTTTTTTTTTAAAATACGTCTCCTGGAAGCAGAGATAGCAAGAAGAAGACTAACATTTACGTTCCTAGCGGGAAAACTGTGCGGTTCACTATAAACCGCCACACAGGAAAACTGCCACACATCTTTCATCAACTTGGAAACTGCCACATGTTTTTCATTAAGGGGCCGGGCACAAATTGCTGTTCCTCCGAGTAACACTTTGAATGTGTGGCGGTTTTCCAATGGGGCAATTTTCCTGTGTATCAGTTTTCCAAGTTGGTGAAAGACATGTGACAAAATTCCTGTGTGGCGGTTTTCCGGAAACCAAACTGTGTATCATTTCAGGAAGGAAATGCCCACAACTATTTTTCGTAATTAGTAGCATCTGACTGAATAGACTCGCAGATAGTGCTATAAATATGCTGTGAACAGAAACATGAACATATGCTCTCTGGTGGCAAACTTGTACCTTAAGAAAAATGTTAAATTGTAAGTAAAACGTTTCGCACTAGAAACGCTCGCCGACAAAGACAGAAATTTTCAAATCGGACTAATAGTTTCAGAGATATGGTGTCCATAGATGGACAAAGTGATACGATAAGCACGTGCTTTTTTTACAAAAGACATGCTACAATTAAACATATTCTTTATATGATGGTTATATCATGTAAAGCACACGGTTTTTTTTTTTGTTGTCTCAATGACTTCAAAAGATTCCATTGTTAAAGATCCGAAACGATGCACACTCAAAACGAATTATAATGAAATGGCGGTCCACGTGTCCCATGAGGTTTGGCGATTTTTAAACCATGTGACATCTAGCCTCCCTCGGGCAATCAGTGGTGGGGGAACAAACCAAAATGAACGCGGACACAAAGGGGCAGCCTTGTTTTATCTGAAAAGGGGGAATCAAAATACGAACGGCCGCAAAAGCTACGTTTTTCGGACCGGCTGCAAAAGCGACGACACCCTATTAAACAACTAGAAAGCTGAGATCTGCTCCAGTAAAAGTAATCCCCTGAGCACATTCTCTGATTTCTTATGGGTAGCACAAAAGAAGTCTCCTACATCCATCTCATAAACTCAGAGAAAATGGCGCGTTAGTCACATGAATAGATGCGACTGCATTAAGTTATACCTACACTGAAGAGCAATTGAATTAGAGATACCTGTCTAGTAACGTGTAGCACCACCTTTCGCCCTGATGACGGCGGCGATTCGTCTCGGCATGGACTCGACAAGACACCGGAAGCGTTGGGAAGCCATACGAATCCACGACCCCTGAACAAGCTCCCACAGTTTACGAAGATTTTATGGAGGGGGGTAAGAGCCTCGAACATCTCTCTCGATGACATCCCAGATGTGCTCGATGGGATTGATGTCAGGTGACCTAGCTGGCCAAGGAAGCGAGGTCACGTCGGTGGAGTGTTCATCCAACCATTCGGATACAATTCGAGAGCAATGGCACGGTGCATTGTCTTGTTGCAGGATGAGGTCCCCAGTGGGATGTTGAAGACGCACAAACGGGAGCAAATGGTCGTCCAGGATATCCCGGTAACGTTGACTTGTGAGGGACGATGTCACACGTACCAGGATCCCATATCAAAAAGTATGGTCCAGAAACTTGCTTATAAGAGTAGACAATGCTATTAAGTCCACGTAAATAGTCCCCAGACGAGAATGCCACAACCACCAGCTTGAAGAGTACCTTGCTGGCAAGAAGGATCCATCGCTTCATGTGGTTTGCGCCATACTCGTATCCTGCCATCCGCATGTACCAACGTGAATCTCGACTCATCAGTCCAGGCAATATTTTTCCACATATCTAGGGTCCAGTGGCGATGTTCCCGCGCCCATTCTAATCTTTGCACCCTGTGGTATGCGGTCAGCAGCGGTACCCTCGTGGGACGATGGCTTCTGTACCCCATAGCGAGGAGATGGTTCTGGATGGTGTGGCTGCTTACACATTTTTGTGCACCAGCGTTAAATTGCCGAGTGATTTCTTGCACTGTGGCCCGTCTATCCGCTGTTGCAATGCGAGCTAGCCGACGATGACCCCGCTGATCCACACGCTGTTGTCCACGGCAGTTGGCACTTGCAGGGATTGTTTTACCGGATTCGATGTACTCACGGTGCACCCATGACCCAGTGGCTCGTAAAAATCCCAATGCCTGCACGACTTCCGAGATGGAGTGACCCATTCGTCGGGCCCCGACAATTTGCCCACGATCAAATGCGCTTAGATCCTTCGTCTTTACCCATACTGCGTCTGACACTTACTGATTCCCGTCGCATCACTCCTTATATTGTCGAATCGCTGCATACGTCACGTCGTTTCCGTTTACAGGGCCGCCCACAGCGCCATATTTACGTAACGCCAGCTGTCTCTAATTCAGTTGCTCTTCAGTGTATATTAAGTATGACTATTCACATTTAATATTTGAAATCGTTTGGAATGACAGAGCACTATTTAAAAAAAAACTGTATATTCTTAGCAAGTGACTCCCACATAAGAGTCTTTCTTTTATTTAGAATTGCTCAAATTAAGCAACCTTGGAAAAGAATTTATGAAAGTAATTAATAATTAATCAATAATGCTAAATAACAAAGGTGAAACCAGATCCCCCAAGCTCTTCAACATTGCAGAATGTCTTTCAATCGTTAAACGGAGGAAACAAGGGAATAAAGATTAGGGAGATTGTTTAACCCACCTTCTCTTGTTTTGCTGGCGACAGTAGTTTTTTTCCTCTGAGCTGCAGAGTATGGTCCAGAAACTTGCTTATAAGAGTAGACAATGCTATTAAAAGTACTGAAGTTGTTGAGGTTCATGTGGCAAATTTAGAAGTGACTGATACCTTGGACAGCAAATATCAAGCAAACGCCCCATTGAAGAAGAAATTAACGGGCGTATAAAACTGGGATGGAGTGCATTTGGGAGAAACAGTAAAATTTTCAAGAGCAATTTACCACAACTTCTTAAAAGAAAAGCGTTTAATCAATGACTCCTTCCAGTTAATATTTATGAATCAGACAGTGACCTTAACTATTAATAAAAACGACAGACAAAGGCGCAGCCAACTAAAAGCAGCATGGGGAGATGCATGTTTGATGTAACCAAAAACTATAGGAAAAGGAACTCGTGGATTAGGAAAATGACAAGAGTTGATGACATGATGATGAAGATAAAGACCTTCAAATGGCAATGGGCTGGATATATTTCTTCAAGAATTGACCATCACTGATAAACTGAAGTACTAGACTGAATACCAAGGGAGAGGAAAATACCCAACAGAAGGCCTCGTGGGAGATAGGTAGGTGGATGAAATTAGAATTGCTCAAGACGGAGAGTTGTGCAAGAGACTTGGGGAGACGTTCATCCAGCAGCGGATTGTAATCGCTTGTTGATGAATAAAAACAACATCAGGTTCCACACGGCATTTGAAATTTTGAGGGTTTTAAGGAAGTTTTTTATTTAGAACTACATCACTGATGAGCATCGAAAAAGAGAAACCGGCCGCGCCTAAAATACACAGAGGTTTGTTGAAAATGCAATACCAGGAAAAGCTCATTGTACAGGTAGGTCACGTGAGGAGGTGCACATGATTACAACCCCAGGGCACATAAAAATGATTTGTGCCAGTCACACCTTCGCACCTGTTCCGCAGAATGTAGTATGAAAGTAGGACGCACTGGGCTAGTTGCCATAGTCGATTCGTGGGAATTGTGGCAGTGAGGTAGTGATAGTAACTGAGTATTCCCGCCGCAGCAGACGAGGCCCGTACGTATATCTGACGGACTTTGTGCGAGGCCGATGTGTTGGACTGCACGAAGGCGGACTTTTCCTCCGTGACATTGTTGCTCGTGTTGGACAAAACGCCAGCACAGTGATATGAATATGGCGTCAATGGGAAGAGGAAGGTCTGACGCACGTGAGGGACCTGAAGCCCAACGACGGACGAACGCCCGGCAAGACCCGTCATATCCGCCGTGTGGTGTTGGCTGACCGAACATCCACGTCCCGAGAGTTATCACATCAGTACAGGTCTGTATCACATCAAGGGTTGTCTGCAAGCTGTCCGATGCCGTTTGCTTCAGAGAGGCCTCGTCGCACGCCGTCCGTTGTGTCGAATTTCCTTGACCTTAAACCACAGACGTCATTGGCTGCGATGGGGTCAAGATTGGAGACACTGGCGTGATGAATGGCAGCTCAAGATGTTTTCTGACGAGTCGCGGTTCACCCTAATGACCCATGATGATCGTATCCTCGAACTGCTGCTGGAGGCATGCATTATGCAGCGTCATACGAACCGAACACCGGGCGTTCTGATGTAAGGTGCTGTAGAGTTTCATTCATGTTCCTGCCTCTTATCCATTGCAGAAATCATGACCAGTCAGTGGTACATCACGGAAGTTATGGAGGCTGACTGCTGCTATATGTGTGGACGGTCCCCGGTGCCATTTTCAACCGGACAATGCCTGACCACATGTGGTGCGGAATGTCTTACAGCTCCTTTATGCCCGACATGTGCCGCGCCTTCTTGGCCAGCACGTTCGCCAGATTTGTCGCCCATTGAACAAGTGCGGGACACGATCGCTCGACGTCTGGCCGGTCAGGCTCAGCCGCGAGTTATCCAAAATAAACTTTGGGTACGAATCGAGACAGTATGGAATGATCTCTGCAGTGCAACATTCGGAACCTCTTCCAGTCGATGCAACGCCGCTTGTGCTGGGTACACAAGGTACTGAGTATTTATTGTGTGTTCCACATCACTTACAAGTCTGTATTTCTGATCACTTACGTCTTTTACCATAAGTAATGTACCCTATAAATCTCATTTCAATACCTCAGGTCTTTATTGGTGTTGCATTTTCAACAGACAGCACTGTATTACCGTTCTTTAACGTTGCTCCGTGAATGGAACAAAATTGGGAAACCATTCCTGGAAGTTGATAATGATATATCAGTGTAGCGGTAGCGGAAACAATGTCTGTTTAAGGATTAAAGCTAACATGATCTTGAACAAAATTTCGTAGATATCGCTTAGTATGATGACTTCTGCACAAAGGTTCTTTTTTTTTTTTTTTTTTGATTGAGGGTTTAACGACCACCGTGAGCAACTCAATGGACTTATAAACAGTCGCCCGCCTCTAATTTAGGGTCACTGACTCCAGGGAAGGGAGAGAGCCAGTGCGGTAAGGCAAACACAACATGCCTGCCTCACGGGATTCGAACCCGGACGAATGATCAGAAGCCATCGCGTAGACCACTGCGCCACCGGGGCGGCACAGAGGTACTTTGATAAAAAAAAAAATTACGAATGATAACACTAACCGATGACAAAAAAGTTTAACAGTCTCATTAATGTTTATTGACGTACGGACTGTTTGATTACAATACCAGTTATCATTCGCAGTCAGTCGACAATCATTCGCTATGAGCTCACGCACTTCTTCAATGTTTTCAGGATTTTTATGAGGTCGCGGCCTTTCCGCTCCATTGTACGTCTTCGACAGAGGCCCTTCCTTCGCGGAAATTCTTGGAAAAAAAAAAGAACTTTTCAAGGGCACTACTTTATCCTCGTAAACTTTTTTAAGGGTTGCAAACGTTATCAATGCGGATTTTCTCAGTTTTAAGCAGAATTTGATATAGGTTCATTTGTCCAGTTTTGCACGCTGACATCGTGCAACTACACCAGCTGCGCGGGGACACTGGCTCTGTGCCACACCCTTTTTCATAGATTCGTGACGGCTACGGACATGTTCGCTCATGTAATTGAATGCGTGGCGAAGTTTGGCGCACCTTTCACAACTTCTCCTTTTACGCATTACGACATCATACACCGAACTTTATTGACACACCTTGTATGTATTTTTAGCGATTTAGGTTTATCTGTTGCATTTTTTTTTTATTTGTTGATTTTGAATTTTTACAACGTTGTTTAGTTTTAGTTTGTAACCTGAGCGATAAATTATGTCAACTATGAACTATCTAAACAGTATTACCTATTAAAATTATGCGTATACGTCTAAGTTTGTTGATATCTAAAATCGTTGCACTCAATTCTTGAGTTCGAGTTCGAGTTCTTTGTTCAGCTATTTATTTTTCCGTTTTCTAATCTAGACTAGTGTTACAGTGGACACCCCCCCCCCATCCTAAAACCTGAAGAAAACTTTAAAATTTGTCCGCCATGTCGCGTATGGTATGAGGCAGCTAGGAATCACAGTTCGGCAGGATCACATGTTCTTTTACAGTTCAGTTTTTTTTTTACTTATTTCTCATTTACGTTGTTTTTTTTCTTTCGGATGTTCTCAAAAATTAATTAACAAAATTGCGGGATAATTGGGAAGTCGCTCCAATGCTCTTGAAGGCAAGAAACGCAATATTTTTGCCATTTTGAATTATTTCTACCTGTGGGAAAAGGTAGCACTCAATGGTTGCTCTGGAAATTGATAAGAGCAAAGCGATAGGCCCAGAAGAGGACTTCTAGATTTCTTGAGGAGGGGCCGATGTTACGACCCACCCCCGCCATTAATTTAGTAATTAATGGGCGTGGTTGATGTGTGAAATTAATTAAGTATTAATTATGTTCGAGGCTTGATTGGAGTTTAAAAGTGTAAACAGCAGATAAAGTTTTATCTGGGGGTTTGGAAAGAAAAGAGGCGAAGAATTCTCTCTCTGGCTGGGTGGTCTCAGAATAGCTCTGTTAGGTCATAAATATCAGGGCGCAGCTGACGGGCAGCCTATGCAACACGGAAAGGGAAAGAGGAATACGTATCGAATGAGCCACTTGAGTAGGAATGAATGAAGATAGGGGACGAAAGGTTTAGCGAATAATCGTAAATTCGTCGATTGTTTGGGGCATTTTCGAGAACAATTGCTCTCTGTGTGGTCCGTGCAGAAAAATAAGAGTTCGCACTTGGCATGAACATAAGGAAGAAAGTTAGTTGTCTGTGCGCTCTCCGATGTGAAAGGCTGGATGCCTTGGATCTGCAAAAAATGAATTGGGAAAAATGAAGCAGCAAACCTCCCCGCATTTGGTAAGAAATGGAGACAACTCGAGGCAGCTGGAGATGCCAGTTTGCCATAAAGACAGCAGAATGCCTAAATCCGCAGGATAAAGCAGAAATTTCTAGGCTGGAGCGTAATGGAACTCAGCGACTGTTTGGCCTAATGAAAGCCAAGTTACAGGGGAATTAAGAAGTCTGCGAGTGGACAGTGGTCATTCCAATGAGAAGCGAAGCCAAGCAAAAAGTCGGGTTCGGATGCCAACCACTGCAGTGTGGAATCGTCACCCCCATTCATCCCCTACTGTGGAGGAAGTGAAGAGATGCGCTTGTCTTACGGGGCGAAGCGAGGCCCCATGTGTGCGTGTGTGTGGTCGCGTAAGCAGCGAAGCCACTACGTGTAAGTGCGACGGGATAAAAACATGTCGAAAGAAAAATATGAGCGTAAGAGCGGTGGCTTCGATACCTAACAAATATACAGGTGAAATGTTGAGTTGCCGATATACGCTTAAGGTAAAAGCACGTCTGATTTCGCTCGGCCGAGAAAATTAATCTTGGAAACCGCAACATCAGATGTGAGAGGGCCTATTTTGCTTAACGGCCACCTTCAAATCGTCACGAGAATAGATCAGTGTGCACTCTAATCATTGCAACAAAGTGCGGCGTGATATTACCATTTTTAATTGTGTGCTTCATTTACATCAAGCGTCAAAGTGAAGTGTTGAATCATCGGTGCTGCCACATGGTGCAAGTGTCTGTGTGCGTGTTTTTTTTTTGTCGTGTGATATTATGTGATGCACAACGGATTTGCACAGCAAAGTCATGAAACTGTAAGTAGATGAATATTTCCTTTTTCTTTCTTCGCACATCTGCGAACTTGTGCCATTCCGACATCCGAAGCTGCATGGACATAGATGCAGTAATGCTGAGTGACTGAACCTCAGAGGAAATACCTGCACATACAGATTTCAATTTCTTACAGGGCCCATTTCCTGATTACTTTTTTTACATGAATAAGGGAGAAGGTGTGGCCACAAATTCCGATGGGCGGGACAGTTTCTTTTAACTTTGGTTCAGGGCCAAAGCGAGCGGAGAAGGGTTCTGCATGTGCATGCTTATTAGATTTAGTTAATTAACTTTGGCAGTATTTCGCACCTATAATCTTATACCGCAAATTAACGAGCTTGTGTATTTTGTGTCGCGAGTATTTTTAATGTGATCGTTTGCATATAATTTTTTTTTCATTCTCTAAGCAATTGTATATGAATATCACCTGCAGCTCTATTTAGTGTGTAAACGAGTAGTATCTCTTGTTCAGATAGTCCGGTGGAGACTCAGTCGGCTGCGTTATCCGACAGTAAAGTGTGACACCGTATGCTGCCCACATATGAGGGGCAATTGTCTATGCGCCTAGAGAGCGCCGGATCTGTTTAAATCTCGCAGAACGTTATTAAATGTTGTGTTGTGTATTTGAGAATCACGTGTTATTTGCGAAAGTGAGTGTTGTACTGGCTGGTTGGGGATTGAATGTACCGGAGTAAGATCCGGACCACTACACTCAGTCACGAATTGGTGATTGCGGGTGAACCTCATCACAACTCTGATCCCAAAGTATCATTTTTTTTAGATTATTTTATTTTTTATTTGTTGTTGTTATTTTGTTCACAAGGTGGATTCACCCAAGCCTTATGCTTCGGGTCATTCTTCAACTTTTCATTTTTTATGTTCTGGTGTGAATCTTTGAGTGCAGCAGTGCACCTGAGATTCTCACCTGGTGCCGTGGCCAACTAAATTGTACTTCAGGTCTCAAGCACCGTTACCGGCAGACTCGGCAGGAACACTGCTAGCGCCGTGTAACACTAGGACACATTCGGACTTGGAAAAAAAAAAAAAAGGAAAGAAAAGAGAAAAGGGGGGGGGGCAGAGAGAGAGAGAGAGAGAGAGAGAGAGATGCCCGGTAATTGCTTTTGAAGAATTTAAATGATTTTTTAACGATCTTTTCTAAAGAAAAAGAAAAATACAGTGTTAACTTTTCAACTTATTCGTGTAAAATCGATTTTGAAATTTGTACTTATATTGATAGCATTTTCCAGGAAACTGCGAAGCGTTGTGACGGTCTCCAGGAAATCTTCGTAAAAAAAAAAATCGATGAATCATATGTGAACCAGAAATTTTTACGACGTATAGCAGGACCCCCTTCCGCAACATGGGACCATGAAACTTCAGGAGGGTCCGGCTCCTGTGTCCCATGTCTTCCTCATCCTGTACCTTTTTCGGTACAACTTACAAATTATTTGTACTGAGCCACCGTGAAATGTGATAGTTATCTCGCAACTTTTGCGAGCATGTCTTACGACTTTATCTTATACTGTATATGTAAAACATAGTGCATGTTTTACATCAGGGTTTCATTTCTTCTAGGTGATAATGGAGATACCCATCATGTCTATGCATCAGCGTTTAAACTGGCAATGCGTTATTACCTGCAGAAACTATGCCTGAGTGCTCATTGTGCTGATTCTTTGGTGCTGTACCTGAATAGTCCCACCAGAAACGATGGCTCTTCTCTGCTTTGGGATGTCGACGGAAATGGACAGGTATGTAATTCATTATTTTATTGCTCCCTTTTTTTCCTTTTTTTTTTTTTTTTTTCTTTAAAATACCGGTTAATTTGCTTCAGATATGTAAGCATTTCTAAATAGATTTTGTGAAAAATAAAACGTATGGTAATGTAAACCAGCCATTTGATTCTTATAATGAATTGCGATATCCTTATATTCACATTCACACACACAGTGCCTCGAATAGTCTGGTGGTTAAGGCGTGCCACTTGAATACAGACGGATATTCCCAAGCTCGCACCCTGCTGCCGCCCAAAGCACGACGTGGCTCCGAACAGGGCCGTAGCCAGCAGGAAGCTATAGGACGCCCATTCCCATCCCCTGCAAGGCAAGCAAGGTACTGGAAACGTGCTGCCCTAACCTCTGCTGGAAAATGGATGTTGTAAAATTCTCTGAATTTTTATTTTCGGTGGCTCATGAAAATAACTTTTTTATTTCATTATAAACATACTTTAACTTTTCTTCGTGCGTTGCAGTTTAAAAAAAAAAAAGAAAGGAAGAAATGATACAGCATGAACGAACTCAAAAGAAATGGCTTTTAGAGTCAGTAAGAACAGCTACACCAATGATTCTCTGCCGTATCGGCACAGCGCTTGTTGTTGTTAAGGGTCAGGGAAGAGAGAAAGGTTTTTTTGTTTTTTTTTTTTTGCTTTTTTCCCTTAACATTTTTTTTTTTTTTCGAACTGAAGATCATTACCAAGAGAGATGGGGGAGGGCGTAGTTGCGCCAGAAGAATAGAACACCATTCGTTCTTTGGTAAGTGACTATGATGCTAAGTTGCTGTTAAAGAAATTCCAGGTAGTTAATAATCAACGAAGAAGTGATGTCGTGGAGACATTTTAGTGAAACGTATCCCTGTACGTATTAGGAAATAGTGCTAAAGGGAAATCCTCCTTGTGGGAAAGAGAGAAAGATCATTCAACTTCTTCATGTTCATTGTTTTGAGGTCTATAGGAGTGGTTTTACAATACTTGTATGGGAGAAAACGAATTTTTTGGCGGCAATCTAATGGTTTTTGAGTTAGAAAGAAAGGGGTTTTGGCCGTTTACCACGGTAAGAAACGATTACCTCCGAGCACAAAGGAGAATGCACGATTAAAGATGGAGTAAAAAAAGTGAAACTGGAGAAGAGGAGTAGAAAGAGTAGAAACACGCCATCAGTAACTCCTCGATGCTACTGCGTAAATACACGGAAATTGACCAGGATGGTAAACTAAAATAACAGGGTTTTTTTTTTTTTATGATAATTAGGAGTTATTTTGCCACCAGAAATATTGCAACACAACCGCCATCAAACAAATTGTGAGAAGGTTATTTATTTTTTATACTTCAAGAGTTTAGTTACCTTTCTAACCCTTTTCAAGTTTTTTCTTTTCTTTTCTTTTCTTGATTGGGAGTTTAACGAACACCGTGAGCAATTCAGTGGGATATAAGCAGTCGCCCGCCCCTAATTTAGGGTCACTAACTCCATGGAAGGGAGAGAGCCAGTGCCGTAAGACATACACAACACCAATGCCTTACCGGGATTCGAACCCGGACCCATCTCGGACGAATGGTCAGTAGCCATCGCTTAGACCACTGAGCCATCGAGGCGGCTTTTCATATTTGTATTTTATTTTATTGATTTTACTTTTTGGCACCGAGAGATTATTCGCTGGTAAAACAAATTAACAAAAAGAGCTAAAATTTAAAGCAAAAGTTGTATGTGTATTCATGCAAAAATACACACTGCCCTGCCATTATTATCCAGACACTTGCATGTATACAAATAATCTTTATTTACCAAAAATTTAAGTATGTGATGAAACACAATTTCTTTTTTTGTTTTTTAACTGCCCTTATGACGGCCTCAAGTTTTCGTGAATTCTCTCCGCCAGCTTTTTGTTGATGTCCAACGATTCTTTCTTGCAATTCGGCCTTCAAAGCAGTGACTAGTTCAGCTTTGTTTGCTAAGCGATCTCATCTTCCACGCACCCGACAATCAAATTAGTCCCAGAGATTCTCTATAGGTTCGGGTTATAGTACTCGGGGCTGTCCAGTCCGACTTTTCGACGCCTATATCCTCAAACCAATGTGTAATAACGCGAGCAGTATGACATGATGCGTTGTTCTGCTGATAAAGGTATGGTCTTCTCCAAAGTACTGCCACAATGTGGTGATGTATAATTGTTCAGGACGTCTAGGTAGAGCTTAGCATTCATTGTTTCGTCCAAAATGACTAATGGACCGAAACCAAACCACGAAAAACTGCTCCACATCATCACATTGCCTCCAACAAATTTCACTGTCGGGACAATACAATCCGAAAGGTACCTTTCTCCTGGCATCCGCCACACTCAGGAACGGCTATCAGACTATGTGCCGTAATTCGTCAGTCCAAAGCACACTTTTCTATTGGGCTACAGTCCAAGATCCAATTTCCTTACATCACACCAATTGGCGTGTGGCATTAGTTGAAGTGATTACTTCCGTATGGCTGCTTGACCGTAGTAGCCATGTCGTGCAGCATCCTGTGCAATGTACTGGTGCTAGCAGCAGTCCCAATAGTCTCACATAGCGTTTGCGTGATTTGAGGTAACGTTGATATGCGTTCTGAGCGAATAGTCGTTTTCGGCAGAGCTATCCTGTCATGTTTTGCTCGCGTCGGAAGTTTACCAGGTGGTTTCTTGGCCTATCCAGCCCCAGTCCGCTTCTATATGTGTATCACATTCCCAACCGTGAATCTAGGGATCGGCAGTGCCGCTGAAATGTTACTTACGGAGCTTGCTTATGCAACACCCTATTACTAATCCGCCCTGGAAATCAGGTTAACTTTGTCGATCGGGACATCTTTCATTCACTGTCGTACTACTGTCTCATCATAACCCTATGAGCATATTTATGGTTGGGTCTGTGACGTGGTGTTTACGTAGTACCGAATTCACTACCAATAGAGGGGTGTCTGGGTATAATGGTGGGGCAGTGTAGTTTGTATATGAACACAATATCCCCTGCTTCTGAGACCTAGCTACGGCCCAACTTCTCTGTCTGGCTACGGGCCTGCGCTGCTTCCACAAGCTTGTACAGTTAACGCTAGGCAGCTAAGTTCTACCGATTCGTGCTTTTGATGCGATATTCTGAATTCTAGCCTGCCCTTCCAGCGTGTATTAGTGGAAAATATGATTCATCGTACCAGACGACCTTTCTCCTGTTCTCAAGGTACCAGTTTTGGTGCTTTCGTGTCCACTGTAAATGAATTTGACGGTGTTTAGCAGAGATGAGTGTGGTACACGATAGGGAAGTCTTTTGTTATGCTGTAGTCCATTCACACCAATATGCGGTGGGCTGTCTGTGCATGTTGAAATTCCGCTCTTGAAACCATTGCTATACTGCTCGGTAACTTGACTCAATGGAGCTCGTCTGTTACCTATCATGGCTTTCATCATTCTACAAAGGCCAGCCATTGCTTCTCAGATTATTCAACGGCGTACTCTCCTCTCCAAGGAACCTACATCTCACTTTTTCTCACGTTTCTCTGAATGGACCGATACCAGCTGATTCCTCTCCGTTTCCCTCCTGAGTACAAAGAAGCCATTTCACTTCTGAAACAGCTTTCCTTGAAAAAAATCTCACCTAGCACAACTCTTGACCTTATTGCAGAACCACTGTTTTATTCTTCTTCCCTGAACCCTGCACATCAAAAATGCTTCTTTTACTCTACTTGGTTAAAAACTGGAATCATCACCGTTTCACAACTGGTAAACCAAGATTATACGTGGAAAAATTGAACGATCTCTTAGTGTATCTTTCTTCAACCACTGAAAATGTAGTTAAATTCCAAAGTCTCAAAGATGCTATCTGTCAGTCATTTCCATCTTTGGCAGCTTCTTAAGGCTGATTTCCACAGCATCAGCTCCTCTTCTACTTCCTTTCACGATTACTTTACAAGACCAATCATATCTTTTGCACTCCATAACCTCCACAAAATTTTATCAGAATTTACGTCTTTCCAATGTCTTCCCATGTTCCATTCCCAACGTATGCCTTCTCAATTTTGTTCCATCTGGAATGCAGCACAGTTAAATAATGCTAATCCTGAGAAAATTGACATCAGTTGGTTTCCCCAACACGACAGGTTTCCTGTCCCAATTGCATTTCACAAGTTTCAGTTTCCAGCATCTCCCAGCTGCCGTTACTGCTGCATACCAGGCGATGTGCATCATACGTAATTACTACTCCTATCTACCCAACTTGCCAAATACTCTCTCCGTTGTTTACCTATGTTTTTACATTTCTTCCCAAAATTTGCACCATCCACCGCCCACCCACGATGAATACACACACCTCTTATCTCCTAGCTGTACTGCTCTTCATAAGCCAGTTACATGTGTTACTCAAGTATGTCATTTACTCGCTCCATTTACACACTAACTCGACCTGTTTAATCCGCTCAACTAAAACTCTTGATGTTTTTCCGCTGTTGACTAGCAGCCAGACTACAAGCAGAATACGCTGAAGCTTTTTTTTTTTTTTTTTTTGGAGGTTTAACGACCACCGTGAGCAACTTAGTGGGTTATAAGCAGTCGCCCTCTCTAATTTAGGGCTCCAGCGAAGGGGAAGAGCCAGTGCTGTAAGACTAACATACAACATCCATGCCTCACCGGGATTCAAACCTGGACCCATCTCGGACGAATGATCAGAAGCCAGCGTTTAGGCCACTGCGCCACCAAGGCGTCACCGAAGCTTTGCGTAAGAACTCAGTGCCAAGTATTCAGTAGACTGGGCTCCACTTGAACTGTGGTACGACATCACCAACTATCGTGTTAACTTTGTTTGAGGATTTAGGTGTTCACCTAAATCCTTAAACAAAATCTCCTTTTTCAATGATTGTGTTTTTCCCCCTAATATTTCTTTTACCGTGAATTGTTTTTATTATTACTAAGAAACTTCTTCTGCATTGGACTAACATATATCAAAGTCAAGTGTTCCACTGTTTATGAAATACTCAAGTACCAGGTAAACTAAAATTGTAACCCCATCATGATCATGTCTGTAAACTTCAAAAAATAATTTTTTTTTGTTTCTTTTTACCCCTCCATCTCACCTGTAATGTACTCATTTTTTAAGTATTCATCGTGAATCATCAGTATATATTGCATTAATGCTTTTGCGTCTTAGAATAAAGAACATTTGAACATTTGAACTCATCTGTTACCTCGTACAAACCTCTTCAGCCGCCATTGTCCTCGAACATCGACCAGTCCCCCCCCCCCCCCCCAGGAAGACTACTGGCTGCTTGTTTTGTTGTTTGTGCACGACTCATTGTACGTTCTCAGTACAGTTGTTCTTGCATGGCCGAGAAAGTTTGTTTCTGGGATGCTTGCACTTGTCCACCTTGCACCCACTATCATGCCTCTTCCAAAGTCACTTAAATCACGAAACTCTCCCATATTGCCGCTATCTACGCTTCGTGCGCATCTGAATACACTGCAGTAGCTATTTCCAATGCCATTTCAACGTCAAAGTGTTACGTGTCAAGACGACAAATCTGCAGCGATACATTCTGTCCTTGTAGCTTAGTTGGGAGAGCAACTTACTCCGGAGTGAGAGGGCGCGGACAAATTTGTGTTTTCACATTGGCGCCTGAACGTAAAAAGGATGTACTGGCCGTTGGTCCTTCGAAAAATGTGTGACGTTTGGTCCACACATCGTCTGAAATTAATGAAAAATCCCTGCTTCGCTCTAAAAAAAAAAAAAAAATTAGGAAGAAAATGATGTGACGTACCACATAGGTAAAGCGCGTGTCAAGATGACAAATCTGCAGCGATGCATTCTGTCCGTGTAGATTAGTTGGGAGAGCAATTTACTCCAGAGTTAGGGTGCGCAGATTCGATTACCGTCTCGGAGAAATTCGTGTTTTCACAATAGTTGCGTACTTAAGTGAGGATGGGACGTATTTTATTGCTATTGAGTATTCCTAATAATTTGCTGTACCGAAAAATCAAGAGAAATGTTTTATCTTTTGCGTTATTTGGCCAGTTATGTTTCATCACATTGTTATCATTTCAATAAATTGGGCAATGGATTGCTGGTTGATTTAATCTAATCCTGATTTTTTTCCTTCCCCAACAGGCTGATGAAAATGAAATATACACGATAAAAGAACTCTTGTATGATATCGAAGATTGTGCCGCACAACAAGTGTATATCATCGCGGATCAGAGCTATGCTGGAAAAATAGTAACTGCTCTAGAGCATTCGACAAGACACAGGGATGTCATAGCTTTTGCTAGTAGCGAACAGCACCAATATTCCTGGAACAGCACTTTTACGCATCACTGGGCAAAATCAGATCACTTCAACACCTGCATAGATCAAGTTCACAAGGTAGGTTCTAATTTCACATCCGTGACTACGCGCGTGTGTGTGTGTGTGTGTGTGTGTGTGTGTGTGTTCAGCATTAACAGATAAGCAAGCTGGTTTCATATTGCATGAGTACATTTTACTGGTCAACCTACAAATGTCCAATGAGCGAAAAGTCACGCAGCCCGTATTAAAAATATCTATTGATAGATGTAACATAAACGTAATACCTGTCAAATGGGCTCAAATACACGTATCGCCAAGACAGTAGGTGAAACGCTTTCAGTGTGTGCTCATTTCTGTAAGAATTAGAGGTCTGTTAAATGACTGAAAGGTAGAGGAGTAAGTCTTATAACCCTCACGCCTCGGTCGGCCTGATCTATACAGGTGCCGAACTGAAAAGATCTTCGCAGCTCGTATTTTGAACAAAAAAAAAAAAAAAAAATGTAGAACGATATCTCCACACCTATATATATATGATAATTTTTGGGTTGTAAATGATCCCAAAAATTATAATCGCAGCGGAAAACTCTGGAGGATGATTCAAAAATTTCGAATTTTTGTGATACACAATTTCCCCATAAAGTGGAATGAGAAGTACTTTTACATTTGTCATGATCAAAACGCTCCATGAGTTTTGTTTTGCTTTTCACGTGCAACGCGTTACTGCTGGGGGGGGGGTATGTTTGCATTTGTCACTATTGCTCTGCTTTCAGCACCCTAGCCGCCCTCTGTCCAATTTGAAAAATTTTGTTTATATCCAATAACTGTAACTAAGTCTTCCATGCATCTCCGAGTTTTTCATAATAAAAATCATTTCCACTAAGTAGAACACGTGTCGATTTTTAATTCAACAATATCCCAGTTTCAAATTGTCGGAGTGACGAAAATATTATTATTGTCTAAATTTGCCGCGACCAGAAACATCTCCGCGCTGTAAAGTTTCTAGATACTTTTTCCCCGCTTCGAGGCGTAGAGCAATATTTGCGTTAAGAGTTGCACTGAAAGCACAGTTTTTTATACACACTGCACCCATCAACAAACCTGCCCTACCCCAGGCACAATAATGAAATTAGAGGTTAGACGAAACCTTCTTCTGGATAACAATAGGTCATAATTAATAAGGAGGAACTGTACACCTTGTATACTTGAAATAGTAAAACTAGACTAGTAATCCGAATTTATTGGCGTGAAATAGAACTCAGATTTTTAAGCTTTTGCACATCAACCAGATGTCTTTTTCAAGGAAGGTAGACAGCAAACTGAATAATAGAACGCTTCAACAATTTGAACGCGGTGACTTGACTTGACAATAAACGAAAAGATGCTAAGTAATAATTCATTCAAAGACTCGAGATGCCATGTTCGTTTACCACGCGGAATCATAGAAGGAAACAAAAGGCATTCACTATTTGAAGAACTGGTTCCAAACTTGTGGCAACTCCAGTGAAACGCTGCCATTGTATGATTCGCTGTTGGTGATGATCTCTAGTTTCGCAAATGGCAGTAGATTTTGGGGTGGAGTATAGGAAGCTAATTTCTTTACGTCATCCCACATAGGAGTAGCGGACTTCAGCTGGACCTCTCTGGCTAAGGCCGTTGTTACTTTGCCGTTCTTTATGTCTCTTTTATGCTCGTTGATTCTAGTTCCAAATGAATGCTTAGTCATTCCAATGTAGTATTGCTTGAAGCCGTTCGGATATTGTAAAGGGATGGCATAAACACCTGCCTCATTGGAAAGCGGGCTCTTGTCAGTTTCCCAGAAAGCAAGAAAAGGTAGACGCAGTTTGCTCCATAAAAGCAGTTTATACAGCAAACTGCGTCTACCTTATCTTGCTTTCCCAAGCTTTCGTTTATGCAGCAACTGCATAAACGAAAGATTGGGAACTTTGAGCTCTATTTTACGCCAATAAATTGGGATTACTAGTATAGTTTTACTATGTTAAATAATAGGTCAAATACCTGCTATAGTGTACTCGAGACCGTAATGGTGGATAAACATAACGAACTGAGCGAGTTCGATCGTAGGCAGGTAGCTGTTACGATGAAGATGGAATGCTCCACCTCTGCAACTGCGAAACGCGTCTGAGACTCGTGTGTGACTGGTGCATGTGTTTACCAGGACTACATCAAAACCGACAGCCATAAAAAAAAAAAAAATTGACCGTAAACGGGCCATTAATGTTAGAGGAGAGCATCGCTTCTTCTACGTATGTCAAAATGTTGGAACATGGGATCGTAATGGAGAGGATAAAGTCGAGTTTCAAAGACGGGGTTCCTACGAAGTTAATACAATGATCATTCGACGTACGGGAGCTCGACTGCGCTGTGGTAGCCGAAGCCCACATCGAGTACGCTTGTTAACAGCACATCACCCGGCTATGAGGCTACAGCGGGGGAAAGAACATCGCCAATTCACCGTTGAAGACTGGAAACCGGTAGCTTGGTCAGATGAAATGAAGCTCCAACTACAACATGTCTCCAGGAAGCTGAGTGTGTGATGTAGACCACACAAAGCCATGAACACCAACTGTCAATTCGGGCAGTTACAGGTCGGTGGAAGTGGCGTAATGTTCTGGGGCGTGTTTACGTGAGCAACCTCGAGGCCTCTTGTACCTATTGAGACGATTATTACCGCGCAAGGCTATGATAACGTATTCGCTGACCATTTACACCCGTTCGTGGCAATCAATTTCTCACAGCAGGATACCTTCTCTCAATAAGACAACGCCCCATCTCATCGCTCCCGTTTGGCAAAGAAATAGTTGGAGGAGTGCTCCAGTGAGTTCGCATCCTTAATGGTCCTCTCGCTCCGGATTTGAACCCAACTGGGCATCGGTGGGACGAAGTCGAGCTGTGCATTCTAGCACGAAATTCACCACCAGCAACTCACGGCGCTTTTTATGGGTGCAGTCCTGGAATCATGGGCTAAAATTCTACTTGAGCGTTTCCACAAGCTGGTAGACTACATGCCATGAGGTGTTACTGCTGTTGTGAGGGCGAAACGGTTTTTTTTTTGTTTGTTTTTTGTTTGGAGATTTAACGACCACTGTGAGCAACTCAATGAGCTATAAGCAGTAGCCCGTCCCTAATTTAAGGCTACTGATTCCAGGGAAGGGACAAAGCCAGTGCCGTAAGACAAACACAACATTCATGCCTCACCAGGATTCGAACCCCGACCCCTTTCGGACGAATGATCAGTAGCCATCGCTTACACCACTGCGCCACCGGGGCGGCGGCGAAAGGTTGACCCACACATTAGTAGGTGGGTGTGTACAGCAAATTGTTATTTCATCGTATATCTGCTCTTCTATAATTCTGATTTGAAGAATTCTTGCATGAGACCATGGGCGCCAGAACGATTTTTTGACAGCGCAGGCACGATGCCAGAATGCGAAATTTTTGTTCAGGACATAAAATTTACCGTACTAATGCAAAACAGGACATGCTGACATCATTAGGAAAAGCTGCATACAAAACGATTATATCGATAAAACAATCATCTATAAAAACAAAACAAAAAACTATTGCTTCATGTCGATGTAGAGTTCACCAATGTAAAAACCTCTCTCTGGAACCAGTGACCGTAAATTAGGGCTGGGCGACTGCTTATAGCCCATTGAGTTGCTCACGGTGACCGTAAATTAGGGCTGGGCGACTGCTTATAGCCCATTGAGTTGCCCCCAATCAAAAGAAAAAACTATAGTGATTTTGACACTTCCGCATTGGTAGGAATTAAACAAGAACTGTAGCTCTAGAAGTTTAAATCAAACAATGAATAATAAGGTGAGAGTGACCCTCCGTTAAATTTACTGGAAAAAATAGTCAGGTGCCATAACAATTGAGGGGTTGACTTTTGTACATTTACCTAGTTAACTAGTAATGTTACAGTACAAGGAAGTTAAATGATTAGAAGAAGCATTAGATGAAATTCTTTTCCTGGTTAGATCTTTCTAAATTTATTTAACTGAACTACTCCCTTATGATTATTGTATGTTATAATTATACGGTACATGATTAAGAAGTATATGTAGATCGCGTATCGTGATTTTTTGTTTCAAACTTCGACGTAATAATTTTCCGCTCTGTCAGCCGCGGGGCTGCAGCCAAATAAAAAAATTCTATTTCGCATTAAAGATAACCAGCGGCATAACTAGGGATGGGTAGGCAGGGTTGCTTGTCCCAGGCAGAGCTCAGGTGAGGGCACAAAAATCACTGCTCAAAATCTGATTAAAATTGGAATTGAACCTTTTGCACCAGTTTCTGGCACAGGTTTTTCGCTCCACACTTTGTTATTTGTCCGTTTACAGAATTTTCTTATATGTTTTACGAGTTTTTATGGCCCCAGAAGCTTGAAATTCGCATTTCTTTCTCAAAATGTTCACGGGGTGCTTAGGTGTTCCCCATTCAGAAGAAATGAAGACGCAGTTGTTCACATTGAGAAGAAATCCAACTAAAGAAGAACCATATAGCATTCGTCGACAACAGTGAAGCTTGTGGGGTTTTTTTAGTTGGATGGACTGTACGCAAGATAAAAATGTCGTTTCACATTATTCATGATTCGCTGGGACTATTCGGTCATCACTGCGGCTGTGAGCCCCAGTTACCTGTGTCACTCAGTCCGTTTCATATGGTAAGTCCGAACTTATAAGCGTTTGGGAAAAGCTGTACAAACGGTCACATTTTGATTGTGCCTCCTGCATAGAGGGGTACAACGTTAATTTTCTTTTGTCGAGCTGTATATGTATATACTGTATTAATATACAATATTACATTAGTAATAACATGGAAAAACAAGTGGGAGCGTAATATTTCGTGGTTTGCCCTGGTGCAGAAATACCTAGTTATATTGTTATAGGGTGCAGCCTAACTTGTGGAAAATTTTTATATTTCATTTATACGGTAATTGATCCTCTAATTTGTTCATCACTGCCATTGTTAAAATTTGTTCAGTATTTGATAAGTGCATAATTCGTAGCCTTCTGGCAAACGAGAATTGTGAAAGGCCACATGGCAACAGACCATCTCTATTTCGGACTCATAGCAACAGTCGTGTGCATTTTCAACTAACGAAAGACTGCAAAACTCACCCCCCAAAAGTCCCTCTGCAAGCCAAGAGCCATTCGGTGGTTGCAGTTTTTCTCCGAACTGAACGGGATAAGGGGGAACCGACTATCACCCACAGTTGAAAACAAGGTGATAAATCCCTTTTCAAGTGGCTAAGAGAAGCCCTGTGACAGGACAAAGAGGAGAGAAACGAGCAGAAGAGAAAAACAAGCGGCGGGGCATTCTCAGGACGGTGGCAAAGCCAGACACACGCACGAGAACAGCACCAGCGAGCTGCATGGAACCTAGGCCTGAGAGCTGACCGCTGGGAGAGCTCGGAAAAAGAAGCAGAGAAGCACGTAAGGAGGGCTATGAATGATCCCCTCTTAAACGAGGACATCTCAGTCCTTTGGACTCCTCGACCGATACTAGGTCGACATTAGTGCACTTTTGCCTAGGCGGTCTACATAGACAAAAAGGCAGGACATTTCTTGCCACTTCTCTGCGCTGAGGACCTCAGACAACGGTTGCCAAGGTATGTTATCTTTACATGAACATTTGCTCACGACGTACAAGTGCCGTCGGACAGTGAACAGCATATAGAACTCTGTCCCCTGAAAAAATGAATACGCACGACAGCGGAGGCCTCCAACACATTTTATTCGTGATTTTTATTTGTGTTATGGCCATAAGTTTTAAGAGCTCTTCCCTGCTAATTTGGCATCAAGCCTATGCAGGTGTGTGTAATAGTATAGATATATACGTAGCTTATAATTAAACTGCGGCAGTCATGATAATTACGGTATCATTTTAATTGCTGGTACCCACGCTCGTACTCAATTATAGTTTTCTAAAGTGTGTATTTAAATGTTTTGGGTCATCTCTCACATGTTTCCTTCGCTCTATTTGTTTATTGTGCATACTAGAATTTAATCAGTGAACAGTGTTTGAATCAGTGTTAATTGTTAAATCAGAGTTAGTTAAATCAGTGTCATCGTTTAATCAGTGATAAAGTGTTTAAATCATTGTGCATAATTAAGCTGCCGATAGAGCAGCCCACCATACATTCATCTCAGCAGATTTTTGTGCCACATCATGGATAAAGGTGGCAGTGTATATAATATAACGTTGGATATTAAATGTCAAGCGTACGTGAAATGAGCGTTGGGTATCTTTTCGAGTGTGTGTGTGCGTTGCTGTGATTTTCGGTAGATTGGGACGTGCTGGAGTTAAATCCAGGCATCCACGCCCAATCGCGGTACGGGTTTTGCGGGAAGTTAATAATTAATGTGTTATAATTAATTATGGGAGGTCATTATTAATTATTGGAATCAGATAATTTGTTGTTGCATAATTTTCGGTTGTCAACGCAAGTAGGAAAACTCCTTGCTAGCCCCTAGCAGCAGAGGAGGAGAGCAAAAATTTTGACAAAATTTTCTTTAGTGTTTTTATTTTTATTTAGATGTTATTTTTTTCGGTGGAGATATCGGGTGCTTCACTGCAGGCGATACTTCACCTGGTGCCGCGGCCACATCAGCCTGTAAAGGTAAGATCCAACAATTGGTTCCGATGACCAGGATTCTTACTTGTTTGTACCTCCAAACCAGAGCAACACACACAAACGTTCGGAATATTGCGAATTGACTGCCATATCAAATTTATTTCAGTACGAGCATATTTTAGCATATCATAAGTATTGTAAGCCTTAAGCATTTTTGTGTAAAAGACTGCCTTAGGTTAAGTGTATTTAAATATGGCAAATAAAGGAGAGAAGCCGAACACCAAACCTACTGACTCAGATGATTCTGATCATCATGATGGGGAGGAACATAGCATTCCCACAGGAGAATCAACCGATCTGGTAACTAGTAATTCAGTAACAAGTATCGCAGGAGTGTCAGAGACTAGAATGACAGCTCCAGGTAAGTTAATGTACGGCGGTGAACAGATAGCAGGATGCATTAATATGCTCAGATATTTTACAGGCACAGATCCTCTATATCGTGCCAAACATTTTTTTCAAGATGTAGAAAACGTAGCTACAGTAGGGAGATGGAGCGAACAAACAAAATTGGCAGTAGTAAAGTCGAAATTCAGGGAAAGGGCTGCAGAATTTTTGTCAGATAGTGATGAGCTGAGATTAGAAGGAAATTATGAAAATTTTAAACGTCTAGTGATCGATCGTTTCCAAGCGGAAGAACCTCTTATTACCCGTATGAAACAATTCATGAGTTGTGTTCAAATGCCGGGACAAGATGTAAGACAGTATGCAACGCGACTCAAAAGTGCAGCGGCAAAATATTTTGGTCATACAACTGATATGTCAGAAGACATCAGGCAGCATAGGGATCAGACAGTGATGTGTCAGTTTGTATCTGGTTTATCCGAATCTATCAGGCGCTGGGTTTTAACGAAGTGCCCAGAAACTCTAGAAGCTGCTATTCTCACAGCAATTCAGGAAGAAGATAATTTGGCGCTCATGAGTAAGAAAGCATCAGTAAATGCAGTAGAGAGATCGGAAACAAACCCAGGATCTGATTTATTAGCGCGTACTTTGGAAGAGATGATGGCACGAATGGAAGCGACGGAAAGATCAGTGGGTCAGTTAGCCGTAAATTTTCAGGAAAACGAAAATCGGAGACGAGAAAGAAACTTCAGAGAGGAAGAAAGTTTGCAGTTACCCAGGTTTCAGTCATCTGGACTCGAACTCGTTCAAAAGTATGGGGCAAATAATAATGAACGCGGAGGATCGGGTACTCGAAATCGCTCGCGTGCTGAGAACCAGCAAGCGCAGTACAGGAGCAACAGGATTGTGTGCTACGGATGCAGACAGGAAGGTCATGTGATCAGGCTATGCCCGAATAACGGTCGAAATAGGGATAGGGCAGAAACAACACCGAAACAGAGGTTTAGGAATAACAACGACAGAGATACTCATTATCAATCAACAGGAAAGTTTAGTGCTCAAGGACCCGAGCGTAAGAACAAACAGTTAAACTGAATCGGAGTCGAACTGTGAGAGGTAGTGCGGCTCAGAAATATTTAAAACCCTCTAAAGTGCGGTACGTGTCTATGAAAAATGGGAATGATTTACCAATCATTAATGCGGATCTGGATGGGGATAAAATTAAAGTGCTAATTGACACAGGGTCATCAGTCACTTTATTAGCTAACGATGCTTATCGTAGATTAAAATTTCGCAGAAAGTTAAAATCTGTTGATTTAAATGTAAAAATCAAAAGCATCACAGGAGAAGTGATTCAAACGCTGGGTTGCTACGAGGTAAATCTGCGAATTAAGGGAAGAGACATATGGGTCAAGGCATTTGTGACAAAAAATCCCCTGAGTCAAAATTACTCAGCTTTGTTGGGAATAGATGCTTTACGAAACCACCGTCTTACGTTCGAAGCAGATACAAACCAGCTTCACTTCCCTGACCCCCATCTCAGCCACCCACCCCACAGGAGCGGAGAGGTAATGATGTTTCCAACAGACACCCCAGGATAGCAGCACTGACTCGTAAAACTTGCATTCCTCCCAACAGCGAAACTTTTCTCCAAGTGGCGCTTAGTAAACCCTCAGTGGGGAAAACAGAAGGAAGTATTTTGTTCGAGCCATTACCGAGAGCACGCAGAAATAGGTTACTCTTAGCACGGTCAGTTAATAATGTTTCGGCAAGCGGACTGTATGATGTAAGAGCAGCTAACCACAGTGATTCACCAATTTGGCTAAATAAACATACGAAACTCTTTCAGGCAGAACCAGTGGAAATTAAGCGTTGTTCGCAAGGAACATCCCGAAAATCTCAACCAATCTCGGTGGAAGATTTTAAATTAGACCACCTGGAATTTAGCGAACGAGAGAAAATGCTAAAGTTATTGCAGAAATATTCTGATGTTTTTGCACGGAATTCTTTAGACTTAGAAGGTACGGATCTTACAGAGCATGAAATTCATCTCACGGATGATAAACCTATTAAGTTGCGTCAGTATACTGTACCACATGCCCTAAGACCCGAAGTAAAAGCTCAGGTAAACGAATTACTTGACGCAGGAATCATATCAAAATCAGATAGTCCCTACAGCTTTCCTATTGTTCTCGTGAGACGCGGAAACTCTTATCGTTTCTGTATAGATTTTCGAAAATTAAATGAAATTACCCGAAAGGATAGCTACCCTGTTCCCCGAATCCAGCAAACTTTATCCTTACTGCATGGATGCAAGTATTTTTCAAAAATTGACCTTTTGGCTGGTTATCACCAAATTAAAGTTAGAGAACAGGATAGGCATAAAACTGCTTTCTCATGCGAATTCGGACATTTCCAGTGGAATCGCTTGCCTTTTGGACTTTGCAACAGTCCGGCAACATTTGAAAGAGCACTTGATTCTCTATTTATGGACAAAAGAGATGATGGCATTTTGGTATATGTGGATGACATCTTGTGTGCCTCCAGGACATTATCTGAACACCTTGAGAAATTGGAATTAATTTTTCAGAGATTAAGGAAGCACCATCTAAAAATTAAGCCCAGTAAGTGTGAATTTTTGGCGGAAGAAGTGACATACCTAGGGCACCTTTTAGATCGTCAGGGCATAAGACCTAACCCACAGAACGTGGAAGCTGTTCGGGAATTTCCTACTCCACGGAAAGTGAAACATGTTCGAGCATTCCTTGGAATGGCAGGATATTATAGGCGTCACATCAAAGATTTTTCGTCCATTGCCTTACCGCTAACAAACCTTACTAGGAGAAACGTGAAATTCATTTGGGACGAACACTGCGAGAAATCTTTTCAAGAGCTGAAACACGCATTAGTGAATGAGCCATTATTAATATTTCCTGATTTCAGCAAGAAATTTTTCGTCACCACAGACGCCTCCAAAGTAGCGATTGCCGGTATTCTCGAGCAGGAGGATGACGAAGGACACAGACATCCCATCGCTTACTTTAGCAGGAAACTTAATCCAGCTGAGAAAAATTACAGCACGACAGAACAGGAAGCACTGGCAATAGTATCATCCATCACCCATTGGCGCGAATATTTGGTAGGTCAGCAGTTTACGGTTATTACCGACCATAGACCTCTAAAGTGGCTTATGAATTTGAAAACTCCTAATTCTAGACTGGTCAGATGGAATCTTAGTCTGTCGGAGTATAACTTCGATGTGCAATATCGACCAGGAAAGAAAAACACAAACGCCGACGTGTTATCTAGGCACATTGCAGCAGTGGAAGCCAATGATACAGTCGCAGTTGTACCACTTAATAACAAAACTCTGAAATCAGCACAAAGAACAGATCCTAAATTAGCCGAAGTAATTGATTGTCTTGAAGGGCGTGATTATTCAGCAGTCGACAAAATTACTGACACCTATTTTATGAGAGACGACCTTTTATTTCATTTTGCCTTACCAGCAAAAAACAGCCCACGGAAATTGATCGCAGAACAGTTAGTGATACCTGATAAGTTAAAATCAGAAGTGATGAAATCAGAACATGACGGACTATGCGCCGGTCACTTCGGTTTTGAAAAGACACTTGGGAGAATTAGACAGAAATACTTTTGGATTAACATGTTCTCAGACATCAAGAACTACACGGCGAGTTGCGAACAATGCCTGAAACGTCGTGGTTTCAAAAAGAAGCAAAAAGCGGGTCTAATTACCCCGGAAATTGTATCTGTCCCATGGTCCAAAATTTCGATGGATATCGCTGGACCTCTCCCACTGACAGAGGATGGAAATAAATATTTATTGGTTGTCACCGACTCATTCACTAAGTACATCGAGCTGATTCCATTAAAGACTATGCGATCTGCAGAAATTGCCGAAAAATTTGCTTCTAACGTGATAGCGCGTCACGGTGTCCCACATCTGTTACTCACGGACAGAGGAACAAATTTTTTGTCCGATTTAATGACCGAGTTGTACCGTAAGTTTGGCATCAAAAAACTGAATACATCTCCACACCATGCACAGACAGACGGACAAGCCGAAAGACAAATTCAGACAATAATGCACTCTTTAGCAATTTATTGTTCCCCTAAGGGAAAGGATTGGGACAAGTATACAGAATTTGTGGCCATGTCCTACAGAAGCGCGACACACAGTGCTACTAAAGAAACACCCAACTTTCTCATGTTCGGAAGAGATCTGAACATGCCAGGACAGTTGTTGAATGAGGAAATCCCTTTTAACTACGCTGAATCCCAGAGCTACGCCGAGAGCTTAGTCACGAGGATGCAAGAAGCGTATAAAATTGTCAAGGATAATCTGGAAGAGGCAGCCCAAACTTCCAGGGAATATCGAGCAAAGTCTGCTGTAGACAAACAGATCAAGATTGGGGACATAGTGTACCAGCACGACCCATCAGCATCCAAAACAAGGTCGCGAAAGTTGGCAAAACCTTCTATAGGACCTTTCAGAGTAATTGAGAAAACATCCCCAGTGAACTTTAAAATCGCCCCAGTAAATGATATGAGACGAACTCGACTCACACACGTAGACAGGATTTTCAAACCACCACAGAGAAGGGTGTTTGACACAGGGCAATTTCAAGATGAAAAGGGGGATGAAGAAATTTCGTTGAGCATAGGTATGCCAACCGCAGACGAAAGGCATCATGAAGAAGAGTTCTCAGAGCAGGATGAGGACTGGGTGACGCCCGTTTGGCCGGTGATCACAAGGGATATGCGCTGTTTTCAGCCGCATGAATCGGAAACACGTCAGGGGTTGGAAGAGACCGGGACAGCGGCCCAGCCTGCTCCCATGTTGAAGGACGCGGTAGCTCACGGAGGAAACGCAGAGGGGAGCAAAGAAAAAGTCCCCCCATCATAACGAGAGCGTCGTTGAGACCCCGAGACGAGCACGGGAGAGTGGGGAAACCTCTCAGCTTTGGACATCAGGCTGAAGAGGAAAAATCCAGGGAAGAAATGGTTGCAGACGAGGAGGATAGTGATAGCACAGAAATATACAGTTGTGAGGAGGAAGAAGATTTCGCGAGCCAAACTCAGGACCGCGCAGAAGTGCAGACCTAGATAAGAGGAAAGGCACGTTGAGTCAAAAAGGGTTTTGGTCGGACGCACATTGGCTCTCACCTGTGTAACTTATGTTTATATTCTTTTCTTGTTATGGGCAATGATGAATGGATCAGAGATGTTATCGATACTTTCCCATTACCCTTGATGTGTCTAAAATCCGGAATTAGACATGTCATGGAATATAGGAAAGAGGGAGATATCCATATTCAAAATTTTCCATTCTTCAATGAGAAAAAAAAATACATTCATATTTTTTTCTTTGGAAGGTAGAAGGATTGTTATAGGGTGCAGCCTAACTTGTGGAAAATTTTTATATTTCATTTATACGGTAATTGATCCTCTAATTTGTTCATCACTGCCATTGTTAAAATTTGTTCAGTATTTGATAAGTGCATAATTCGTAGCCTTCTGGCAAACGAGAATTGTGAAAGGCCACATGGCAACAGACCATCTCTATTTCGGACTCATAGCAACAGTCGTGTGCATTTTCAACTAACGAAAGACTGCAAAACTCACCCCCAAAAGTCCCTCTGCAAGCCAAGAGCCATTCGGTGGTTGCAGTTTTTCTCCGAACTGAACGGGATAAGGGGGAACCGACTATCACCCACAGTTGAAAACAAGGTGATAAATCCCTTTTCAAGTGGCTAAGAGAAGCCCTGTGACAGGACAAAGAGGAGAGAAACGAGCAGAAGAGAAAAACAAGCGGCGGGGCATTCTCAGGACGGTGGCAAAGCCAGACACACGCACGAGAACAGCACCAGCGAGCTGCATGGAACCTAGGCCTGAGAGCTGACCGCTGGGAGAGCTCGGAAAAAGAAGCAGAGAAGCACGTAAGGAGGGCTATGAATGATCCCCTCTTAAACGAGGACATCTCAGTCCTTTGGACTTCTCGACCGATACTAGGTCGACATTAGTGCACTTTTGCCAAGGCGGTCTACATAGACAAAAAGGCAGGACATTTCTTGCCACTTCTCTGCGCTGAGGACCTCAGACAACGGTTGCCAAGGTATGTTATCTTTACATGAACATTTGCTCACGACGTACAAGTGCCGTCGGACAGTGAACAGCATATAGAACTCTGTCCCCTGAAAAATGAATACGCACGACAGCGGAGGCCTCCAACACATTTTATTCGTGATTTTTATTTGTGTTATGGCCATAAGTTTTAAGAGCTCTTCCCTGCTAATTTGGCATCAAGCCTATGCAGGTGTGTGTAATAGTATAGATATATACGTAGCTTATAATTAAACTGCGGCAGTCATGATAATTACGGTATCATTTTAATTGCTGGTACCCACGCTCGTACTCAATTATAGTTTTCTAAAGTGTGTATTTAAATGTTTTGGGTCATCTCTCACATGTTTCCTTCTGCTCTATTTGTTTATTGTGCATACTAGAATTTAATCAGTGAACAGTGTTTGAATCAGTGTTAATTGTTAAATCAGAGTTAGTTAAATCAGTGTCATCGTTTAATCAGTGATAAAGTGTTTAAATCATTGTGCATAATTAAGCTGCCGATAGAGCAGCCCACCATACATTCATCTCAGCAGATTTTTGTGCCACATCATGGATAAAGGTGGCAGTGTATATAATATAACGTTGGATATTAAATGTCAAGCGTACGTGAAATGAGCGTTGGGTATCTTTTCGAGTGTGTGTGTGCGTTGCTGTGATTTTCGGTAGATTGGGACGTGCTGGAGTTAAATCCAGGCATCCACGCCCAATCGCGGTACGGGTTTTGCGGGAAGTTAATAATTAATGTGTTATAATTAATTATGGGAGGTCATTATTAATTATTGGAATCAGATAATTTGTTGTTGCATAATTTTCGGTTGTCAACGCAAGTAGGAAAACTCCTTGCTAGCCCCTAGCAGCAGAGGAGGAGAGCAAAAATTTTGACAAAATTTTCTTTAGTGTTTTTATTTTTATTTAGATGTTATTTTTTTCGGTGGAGATATCGGGTGCTTCACTGCAGGCGATACTTCACCTGGTGCCGCGGCCACATCAGCCTGTAAAGGTAAGATCCAACAATTGGAAGGCTGCACCCTATAACAATATTTCTGGAAATCACTGACCATGAAAAGGGTAATTCATGCATTTTCGAATATCTGTGATGCACAGCTTCCTTGCTGAGTGGCGTGTATTTTATGTGGCTCCCGATATCTGTGCAACTGAAATTCAGATTAGTAACATTTTTAAAGCATTTTTGATAACTGAAACTACAAGCCAAGTTTTCCATGTATTTTCTGTTTTAAAAATTACAAGATATTTCCTGTAATCGACTTCAGTATATCTCCGCTATATAGTGAACATACATGTACAGTGTGTCCATAAATCCTCTTTAAAACTTTGGAGAATTAAATGAGGTAATTTGATGGGGTTTGTTGCATTTGAAACATAAACTCAAAAGTTTTATTTACAAAATTGTACAGCTTAACGTAAGTATAATAGTTGCGCGCAGCACACCGAGACCATGCTCGATTTCCGCCGATTTAAGCTCAAGGATCTTCGCATCAACTGCCCGAACGACTTCCGTAATTCTTTACTTGATGTTGCGAACCCTTCTTTTATTCACCATTTCATTAACTTAATCCATAAAAAAAAAAAAAAAAAAATCTTGGAGAGGTTACGTTGAGCGAACAAGGTGTCCAAGGAATCGGGGAAAGCCCCGGTGGAGCAGTGGTCTAAGGCGTTGGCCTCTGATCATTCGTCCGAAAGGGGTCCGGGTTTGAATCCCGGTGAGGCATGGATGTTGTGTTTGTCTTGCGGCACTGGCTCTCTCCCTTCCCTGGAACCAGTGACCCTAAATTAGGGACGGGCGACTGCTTATAGCTCATTGAGTTGCTCACGGTGGTCGTTAAACCTCCAATCAAAAAAAAAAAAAAAGAATCGGGGGAAACCCCTTCCAACTGATCTGGTTCATTCAGGAAGTAACGAACACATACACTGAAGCCCTGTACCAGAATCACGGCGTCGTACGTCCCAGATTTTTTTTTTTATATAACGTGCAGACAAAAACGACATTCCAGAACCCTCTCTTGTGCAGATTACCGATCATTGGTGAAGATTTTCCGTCTGGGGACAGAATTTCGTTTTTCAAAACTTTCCGAAAACGGAAGTTAGACGGAGTAAAGATTTCTCAGGAAATCTTCTAAAGTTTTTTGGGGATTTTTTTTTACTCGCGATTTTTCTCTGTCCATGTTGTTGTTAAATATCATTACTTCATAAATGTTTGAACTTGAAAACGGAGCCAACGATTTCGGAAAACGGAAGTTGAAATGGAGCGCTGTAATCTGAAACTATTTTCCTAGCGATGTTGCCTCTGCCTTGTATTGTTTATAAATATCATTTTATTCCAGAAACATTTATGTTTCAGCTGGGAAAATGTAGGAACAATTTTCGAAAACGGAAGTTGGACGAAGCGAAGATTTATCCCGTAATCGTAATTTCTTTTCCAGCGATGATCCCCTGTCCAGTATTATTGTTCAATATCGTTTTGTTGTAGAAATGTTTGTGTTCTAGTTTAAAAATGGAGGCAAACATTTCAGAGAGCAGAAGCTAAAGGCAGCAAAAACCTTTCCCGCGATAGTTTTTTTTTTTTTTTTTTTTTTTTTTTGGTGTTTCTTCTGTCATACAATAGTTAAATATAATTTTATCTTATAAAACATTGTGTTTTATCATGAAAATGGAGACAAAAAATTCGGACAGCAGAAGTTGGATGGAGTGGTGTTTCTACCGAAATCCTATATTTTTTCTTTCTTGCTGATGTTTCCTCTGCTGTGTATTGTTGCTAAATGTTATTTTATTCCATGAATGTTGATATTTTGGTATGAAGGTAAGGCGAAAGATCTTACTTTGCGCTTAGAGCTTTGAAAATTGTACCAATTAAGGTATGCACATTCAGAGGGAAGAGCAGAGGTTCCCAATCTGCGCGTCGCGATGCCTCAGGGCGTCGGCGGTCTTAGTCCGGGGCGTCACGACTATAAGGAAAAACTCCCCTATCCCTTTATATCTCATGTGATTCTATCATAAAGTTCACATACAATTACATGACCACAAGGTTCTTCAGGAAGACGCTTTAACGTCTGTAAATTCTGTTTTACACGTTCTGTAAAGTGGATACAGTCTGTGGTGGTTCATTAACTTATTCAATTAAAATATAAATCGGTTAGAGGGTGTGAAGTCTCCGTTGAAAAGGCCAGGGTAGAGCCTAGGTGAAACGCGCGTCCGGTGATTGAGTCTGTGGACGGTATGAGGTGGTGTATATAACGATTTTAACTGGAACCTTTTAAAGCTTTTAAATTTTTTATGAACCTGACCAAACTTTGAAGACTTCCTCAGCATTTCCAAGAGAGTGCAGCATTGATGAGATAGCCCTAAAGGCCAAGTACGACGTGGAACTTCAAGTTGTATGTAAATAGTAACTCTTAACTCAAGAATCTTTAATTATTATCTGGAAACCTTAACCCATTCAATATGATGTCGACACAACCAGAACGGAACTAACCCTAACATCTGGACATATCCGAAGTAGGGTACAACTTATAACGAAATGGCTCGCGAACTAACTCTAACAACTGACCATATTGAAGCAAGATACAACTTTGGACAAAGAAACTCAATAACTACTGACGTTGGACTGAACACGCACTTCCGTAAGTAACATCTTTAGGACTTCTAACCGATTTATATTTTAATTGAATAAGTTAATGCACCACCACAGACTGTATCCACTTTACAGAACGTGTAAAACAGAATTTACAGGCGTTAAAGCATCTTCCTGAAGAATCCCTATCCCATTAAGATGAAAATACCTCTGTTAGGTAGTGTCTGAAACATAGGAGTCGTTTGTGTGCTGGAGAAATGCGTTACTTACGTGGGGTTTGTGGCAAGACACGATCTGATTGTGTGAGGAATGAAGATGTATTGCAGTTGTGTGATGTAAAGCAAAATGTTGTTAGCAAGGTGGAGACCAATATGCTTCGGTGGTTTGGCCATGTTGAAAGAATGAGTGATGAAATGCTTACTAAGAAAATATTTTCAGCCCAAGTGGCAGGAAGGAAAGGCAGAGGAAGGCCAAGGAAGACATGGGTGGATCAGATTCAGGAGTGTCTGCATGAGAAAAAGATTATGAGTATGAAGTTATAAAAGATCTTGTGTACAGCGTGTAATGGATATCAGTGAAGCACGAGTTGTATGTCAAGATCGCTGTAAATGGCGAAGTTTGATACGACAACAATAAGTAAAAATATCTGGAAGTTTGTATTTCTTTTTGGAGCTAACCTCTGAATCTCAGAGAACAGCTTAGTGATATGTATGTATGTAGGTAGTGTCTGAAATTACTGTAAAAATGTGAAAGCCAAATGAAGAGTGTTACCATTGTAAAAATATGCCTATCTCATCAATTTCTTCTCATTCAGTTCTGTAATTTTATTCTAATTTTGTATTTTTACATTAAAAAAATACAAGCTAGTAATGCAAATGACTATTTTCTTTTTAAAAAATACCACAAACTTGAATTTGGGCAATTTTGTTTTAATTTTGGGTACAAAGGTGTCGCACAGAAAATGTAACATGTGAAAGACAGCGTGGTCTCAAAAAGTTTGGGAACCCCTGGGGTAGAGTGTTCTTGATCATTGCAATTGCTGTTGTACCTAGTCTTGGCTTCTTTTTTTTTTAACTAGAGAAAATATAAGGTGGTAAGTTTCTTTTCTCTCTTTCTATACATATTTTTTTTATTTCTACCTGTGCAAGTTTTTATTGTTTTTCGCACCTAGTTACATGCCTTACTCAATGACCACCCCACAGATTATTTTGTGGCACCATGATATCCGTCGCAGACTGTTCAGAAACTTTCTGCTATGGGGTGCTGAAGTTGCAATTTATTAGGAACACCTACGTAATAACATGTTGGGCAGCACTCACCCTTCAAAGCAGCCTCCATTCGATGTGCCATGGATTCAGCAAGGTGCTGATATTATTCTGTAGGTATGTTCAGCCAAGTGAATGCTATGGTGTCCACCTATTTCCGAATGTTTACCGTAGGAGAATATGTCATGAATGGCTCTCTCTGAATCTCATCTCATAGGTATTCAATTAGGTTAAGCTTGGAGGACTGTGAGGGCCATTTTATAACTTTGATATCACAGTTGTGCTCCTGGAACCATTGTGTGACAACCTGAGATTGTGGCATGGCGCATAGCCTTCTCCATCGTGAAATACCATGCACATGTATATGTGTGCCTGATCCTCAATGATGTTAAGATACCCCGTGGCATAGGAATGTTGTTTCAGAGGTATTAAGAAACCCAATGCCCCCTGTGAAAACAGACTCAAGACCATTATGTGGTCTCCACCAGCTGGTATAGTTATATGCCATGCTAGGTATATGTGATCCATGTATTCGTGCTGTTGATGTCATGTTGTAGCCCATCCAATGGCTTGCAATATTTGAAAAAAATGATTCGTTGGATTAGACAACCTTTTTTGTGTTCTACGGGTCCAATTTTGGTTCTCCCATGCCCACTGCAGATGAATTTGTTGTTTTTTAGCAGAGGCTGATGTTTAATGAAGGGGGCATCTGCTGTTATAGCCACTGTTGTACTGTGCTATTACTTGATGCAATGGAGCATGCCTATTATCTCCGACAATCCTCTCCAGTCACCATTGCCCTCGAACATCGACCAACCATTTCCACCAACAGAAAGACCACTGACTGCTTGTTTTGTTGTTTGGGCACCACCCTTTCTATACCTTTGATACAGTTTTTCTTGAATAGGTGAGAAGGTTTGCTGTTTCTGAGGTACACCTACCTACCTGGTGCTCACCATCATGCATCTTTCAAAGTCACTTAAATCACAAGTCTTTCTCATAAAGCCACTATATAAGCTTTGTACACATATGAGTTCTGCAAGACCATCTCAGTGTCACAGCCATGGGTGCCCATAGCTTCGTCTTTAGCAGGGTGCAAACAGAAATTGTAACTATGGATAACACATACAAATGCCATATGCAAATTTCCACTGTGCCTTGTCATCTAACCATTTTTACCACACTCTCACCACATAAACTTAATTGGAACCTCCCCCTCCCCGCAAAAAAACCCAAATACATAAGAAAGATGGATAAATGAAATTTGACAGCATGTTAGTACAATAAGCAGATTTCTTTGTTGTTCTTTTGGTCATTTGTGTCACATGCGCCCCGAAACCCCAGAGATCACTCAATTTGTCATCAAGAATGAAAAAGTACCCACAAGACAAATATTTGGGAAAAATTTGCGATATCTTTGTCCAGTAGTGAATAGCTGCCTCGGAGGATATATTTTTCATTTCTTTGTCTTCCATACTTTTCTATACTGTGCATATGTACGCCATTCTCCAACATGCAATGGGAAATTTAATATTTAATTATTACTTTCTACTGCAAATTTCCTCTTTTTCTATACTGGAAATTCCCAAAGTTTTCGCTGTTTTTATTGCTTGCACACGCATCCAGAAATTTGATAAAAAAAATAGCAATGAGAATTTTTGTCATCACAAATTACTCTGTAGTACCTTCCAAGAGCATTTCGATTTCCAGGGAAGGGCGAACGCCCCCTCTTGCCCCCCCCCCATATGGGTGCCCATGGTCACAGCTGTTATATGTAAGGCAGGAAGGCAAGTTTTTGATTGTGATGGGCTATTAATTTGTTGTTTCAGTATAGTTTGTAACACTGTATCGCCCTTTCATTAAGAGCATAGTACCCACAAGCAAATAATATTCACAGAATTAAACTCTTGATTGCAATCCTCAATCTGAAGATAATTTCTCAAAATCTTTTATTCCAGTGAAGCTTTGTTGTTTTATGACTCCAAATTGGGTGTGCAACCCATGAATTTCCTGTATTCTGTTCTTCTGGTGAATTACAGTAATGGAACAGTTGTGGAAGTGCTTCTAAAATGTTTACTACCAATGTTAGATCAGTTTATGAAGTTGAATATCTTGGGTGCACTTTAATCAGATTTCTTATTATTCTAAGGTTGTTGGCTTTACGAAATAAACTAAAAACAGTAATCACAGTAAAATTTGATTTACTTTTAAGTGAAAATATATCCTATAGGAATAACAGATATTTGCTCTCATCCTTCTTACAAAAATATTGTGTAAAATTTTAAATCTTTCAATTTAATAAATTGAAGTGAGAAGAGATGCTCGGCAATTAAATTCTTCTGAAGTGGTAAAAATATCTTTAAACTTACTTAAAAAATTGTTAATACCAATTATCATTAAAACTTGAAATAATATTTAAATTATTCTTGTTTAAAATTCTGATCCTTTTTTTTTTTATTCCAGACTTCCCACAGTGTGGTGTCTTCTTCACAACCTGTCATGTACGATGGTTCAAAAGGTGAAATACGAACCACTTTGTCTGGTGCTCCATGTGATGTGAAACCACCTTTTAGTAAATATGAACTACAGAATAACTACTTTGGATGTCAGAATCTTCCCTCTAGCATATGGTTTCAGAGAATTGACCGCCTGAGTGACCACGTGACCTACAATGATGAGCAACTCTAAATACCGAATAACATTGGATGAAATTATTGCTGCAGTGCAACTACAAAGAGTCTGGAAAAAAAGTGATAAATCTGCAAATCATTACTCTTGTAGGAAAAGTGTGGATGTGTTTAGGTTTTTAGCCATAGAAATGTCAGTTTCACAGAAGACTGAAAAGGTGTTTTATTGTTAGCTTTATGCAGTAGTTTTTTTGGAAATAGGGAATTACATAACACCCTGATAGCAGTTTTTAGTTGTTGCACTGAGCGACAATTGCTTCAGAATAGCTTTCGAGGTGTCTTCTGAGTACTTGTAGAAGTTTAGAATGCTAGCGAATTAATTTGCTTATACTTAAGTCAGGATTTTTTTTCTTAGCGCATGATTTTGATTTAATCCTTATGGTTACATGTTAAATGTTAAGATTTAAATATTCATCGATGTGTGAAAGAAAAGAATACCCCGTACTAAGAAATTAACATGTTTCCTTGTCATAACAGTCTTAGTTACAATCAAAACCCCACAGCACAATCTAACAATGCATTTCAGCCATGACAAGAAACCAAATCATTAGGGATATGTACATATTATACAGTATTTTGAAAGGTTATTGCCAGAGACGTTCATTGTACTATAGGGCTACACAAATGAGGATTGCCACACACAGACAGAAACCAATGTCCAAACACATAGTCAGTTGAAGAAGGAAGGCATGATAACCTGAAGAATGCCCCTGCTAATGGCTAAGTGCATTCATGTTCATCTTTTAAGGATTTCCTTTGTAAATCTCCTGAGTAATGCAACTGAAATGTGCATTTAGCAATAAATCCTGTGTCTGCCTAAATCAGAAACATAACAAAGTTAGTACACCCTGTTCTAGTGATTCACTTACCTATTGGAGTGCATGGAAATCTTTTTTAATCTAGAAGTTTCATCAAGCCTGATGATACTAGCTACCTAGTTGCCTTTTGAACATATTTTGTAAATAGCAGTTTCTTTTTATACTAATTTTTGGGGAGGCTAACAGCTCCCACAATCATCTCTCCAAATGGATTCACCCATAGTTAACTTCCACTGGTTCCAGGGAAAGAAGGGAACCATTGTTGAAAGGACTCAAACGTACCTACACAGAAGTATGGGAAGTTAGAAGCTCACATCTGCGACCAATGGCGAACTGTATATTCCTTCAGGATGTCCTATAATATCTTTACAGACCTTAATGGAACCAAACCTGTTTTGAATGAGATTTCATCAAAATTTAATAAGGGCATCATATGAAATTGCAATTGTGAGAGGTCATACTCTGAAGCAAGTTATTGACATTACAGAAAAATTTGTAAAACACTCGTTCAAACAATAGTATGCTCATGCAGCATGCTATAATACAGTTGGTCAGACTGTTAATATGGTTATGTGTTTTATGCTCCTATCAAGTGTGAGGAAGAGAGTCTCATGAAATGCTGTCTAATAACTCACAGAAAGGTCCAACATGTATGAAGATGGATGTCGTGGGTCATGAAAAAATTGACAAATCATGTGCATTGTCAGTGGTAATGCATGCTTCTTGTCAAAACACATTGTTCTGCTGCAGCATACTGCAGGAAAGTTCCAAAAAATGTTGAAGGTATGGATAACATAATGTGTTCTAGGATTGTGAAGCCTCTCTGCAAGACACCACCAAATACCTTCATTAGCAACCCTCCTCAATCCACTGCTTGGATGAACATCTCCCAGAGTCTCTTACAGAATTTTCTATCTCAAGCAATTCTCTTCCATGTCACTCCAGCATGCTTTCAAATTTCATTTCCCCATTTCCTACATGGTCCCATTCTGGGTCTTATCCTTTCCCTTGGTATATGGTCCAGTATTTCATTTGTTGAATAGTGGTAGTTTCTTCTATTAATATGTCTGACCCATTGTCATTTGAGAGTCTTTACTTCAATCACGATGCCATAAATTATTCTGTTTTTCCTGATCCACAAGTTCTGGTTTCTATCTTTCATTATTACACCAAGCGTGCATCTCTCCATGCTTCTTTCAGTTGTTTGTAGCCTCTGTATGTATTTTTTAAATTAAGGTCCATGTCCCTGATAAATAACTAAGAACTAGAAGGATGCATTGATAAAACACTTTTCTCTTAAGACATAGTGGCAAATTGCTCTTGAAAATTGTACTGTTTCTTCCAAATGCTCTCCAACCAATGTTTTATGCCCTGATTAATTTGTTCTTCAAACTGTGGTCCCTCCCTTAATATTGTCCAAGGTAGATGTAGGCACCAGTTACATGTTCCACCAGCCTCTAAATCTTCAGTCTTTGTGAAAGCATTGTACATCACTTCTGTTTTCTTAAGTTCATTTCATCTGTAATCTCACTTCTTTGCTCATGTCAGCAAGTTTTGGATCACACTCTGCAGCTCTTAGTGGGTACTTCCACAACTCAAAACTTTCAATATCATTATGTAATGTGCTGTTGCTTGATATTTTGTTTGATTAATGCTTCCTTGTGTTATTCATGTATATAACACATGTCTTGTGCTATTTCCTTTCTAATAAGAATCAGGACTTGTCAGTGAACAGCAAAAAGAACACTGTGGCTCTGGAATTTTGCACCATTTTAGCCAATCAGTATTGTGATGTTTTAGTACTAGTGGACATTGGAAATACCCCATAGAGACCAGTATGATGTAAATGACACGCAGTCACTTTTTTTGTTGAACATAGTTGTAATTCTTGCTCTCTGGATGGTACTCACTTGAGAGCATGACAAATTCTCACACCGTTTGGCAGAGTTAACATTTCTGTCAAGGCGGTTCTGCATTGTGGGCAGCCCTTTGCCTGTTTATACTCTGAGAGCTTCACTGTACCATTTAAACATATTAACCAGCTTAAAAGGCTCCCACATGTGGTCAAGTGATGTTGATTGGGATGACATTTTCACTGCCTAAGCTATCAGTTTCACTAATTCTCTTTATTTTGGGTATTCTATAGGTGAACGTGGCTTTCTTCTTCAAAAAATGCATCCTGTATGGTGTCATGATTTCCCCATACTACTATACAAGTGCAAAAGAAATAATGGATTAACGCCGTAAAACTTTGTTAAATGGATGCATGCAGAGGCTAGTGGATTTGCGCTACAAAATCTATGGGTCTATGTAACAAAACATTGCTAGAGATATGTGAAAAAAGTTAATGGGAAGAATTAATGACATATGCAGATAAAAATTAAAAGATGAGCTCAAAAATAATAATTAATGTATGCATACATCCATCTCAGAAAAGACAAATTTATTATTACAGTATGATCTTGAAGTGTAAAAATCCAATGTAAAATAAAACATTACAGCTCATTTCCTAAATGGCTGTTAGCTTAATTTCAATAACACTTCAAAAGCCGAAGAGATAATCAATTTTCTTTAATTTTAAAGCAGCAAAATTCACACAAACCTATAATGCAATAAATGAGAGGTAAATCTAGACATGTCAGGCATGTTTTTCTAATTTTGTACCTGTTTGATAATTTCACAGCTGAAGTTCATGCCACTTTTGAGCTGTGTTTTGTGTGATGCAGTTATAGCACAACTAACACATGGGTGTGCTCTGATGTTGAATTGTGATATGAAGAGAAACAAGTTTATTGTAAATAAAAAGGAAGTGTTTATTATTATATATATAATTATTATTCAGTGAGACATAAGTGTAGTTAACGCAATATGTTTGAAGCTTGTTTGTAGTTATATTTTTTCTTTATTCCTGTAATTGTCGCAAAGAACGGATTATAAATAAAGATTATATTTTTATAAACATATGTGCTCTCAGATAGTTCTGCGTTTTTAATATTCTGTGCTTGTATTGGTATAACTTAGATCCAAAGAACCATAATTTCTGTTAGTTTACAGCTTTCAGAAAATTACAATATTTATTGTGTATTACGTTTTTCCATCAATCATATGAAGCATGTGGTACGTAATCTAGAAATAGATGCACTATAAATATATACATAATGCTATCCCATACTCACCAACCCACTTGGCCAGCATGGTGAGTTATAGCCAAACCCCTCCAAACTGAATCCACAACTTAAATCTTGGCTCTTAGTCTCCAGCAGCTGGGATATACCTGGCCAAGGCAGTGGCCAGTGCGACATGAAGGCAGAGGGTGCTAAGAATCACCGGAGGACCAGACTAGGCTGCCATCTGATGTTGACCTTGGCTACATATAATGGACGCTCCCTATCTTCTGATTCAAGGCTCCTTGAATTGGAAGAAGAACTACAAAGGATCAAGTGGGACATCGTCGGGCTAAATGAGGTAAGGAGAAAAGGAGAAGATCTCATTGAACTGAAAAGTGGACATCTCTTCTACTATCGTGGAACAGACACTGGTAGAACTAGTGGTGTTGGATTTATAATAAGCAAGAAACTGAAGGATAAATTTGTAGAAGATGAAAGTTCCTCTGACAGAGGTGCACGTCTTGTTATCCAACTCTCGAGAAGATACCAGGCTCAGATTATTCAAACTTATGCACCCACCACAAGTCATCCTGAAGAAGAGATTGAAGAATTTTATGAGGAAATTCGCCCTCTAAATAATAAAGGCACACAGCACTTGAAGACCATTATGGGAGATTTCAATGTGAAAATAGGGCAACAGCAACAAAACGAAACTTCAGTAGGTAAATTCGGTCACAGCAACAGAAACCAGCGTGGAAATACTCTCGTAGAGTTTGCAGAAGTAGAAGGGTTTTTCATTATGAACTCCTTTTTCAAGAAAAAGCCGCAAAGCAAATAGACATGGAGGCATCCCAATGGATTGACAAGTGAAATTGATTTTATTATGTGTAACAAGAAATTTGTCATAGAAGACTGCAGTGTGCTAAACATGTTCAACACAGGTAGTGACCTTAGAATGGTACAATGTAAGATGCACCTCAATGCTAAACTCGAGCGTGGCAAGCTCATAAAACAAAGAAAGTGTATTGACATGACCAAGCTCAAAAAACATTATAATACCTTCAAATTGGAACTGAGGAACAGATTCTCTGCTCTAGAAGGTCTAACGTCAGAAGAAGTGGACATCTCTGAAGTTAACAGAAAACTAACCTAGGCTCTTATGGAAACAGCAACAAAAATAGCTGGTACTAAGAAGAAGTTGCATACGAACAAATTATCAGGAAAAACCAAAATTCTGAAGCAAAATAGAAGAGAGATGAGGACAACTAAAGGAGATGTGACTTCCAAAGTGGAATATTTTTAGAGCTATGCAAGACAGTACGAAAAAGTACCACTGGAGATGTAAGGAAATTCAACTGTGAACTAGTGAAGAAAGCAATTGAAAACAACCAAAGCTTGAAGACAGCAAAGGGACATCTGAGTAAGGGAAGAAAACAGATTATGGCTCTGAGAAAAGAAGATGGTTCTGTAACAAGAAACAGAGGTGAAATTTTGACAAGAGTGAAAGATTTCTACTCAAAACTGTATGAAAGTGATGATACATGTACTCCAGACATTACGAAAGGTACCAGAGCTCTTCCAGTCCTGCCAGCAGAAGTTGCACATGCAATCAAGAAAATGAAACGGGGGAAAGCTCCAGGAGAAGATGGAATTACCGTAGACATCATACAAGAAGCAAGTGGAGAAATTGAAACAGTACTCGCCCAAGTTTTCACTCGATGCCTTAATGAAGGGAAGATTCCTGAGGATTGGAACAATGCTACAATGATCCTGCTGTATAAAAAAGGTGACATTGAGGATCTTAGGAACTACAGACCTATCAGCCTCCTATCAGTGGTTTATAAAATCTTCACTAAAGTTCTTTCACACCGCTTGAAGGTGACACTGGACATGGCTCAACCGAGAGAACAAGCTGGATTCAGGAGTGGTTACAGCACTGTAGATCATATCCACGTACTGAGAGAACTAATTGAAAGAGCGAGGGAATATGAACTTCCATTATGCATGGCTTTTATTGATTATGAAAAGGCCTTTGATTCGGTGAAACCATCAACAGTTACAATGGCTTTGAAGTCCTGCGGTAATGAAGATGCATACATTAATATTATTAATAACATCTATGAAAACAAGTGCAAAGATTCGGCTATTTGAGAATACAGCATCCATAAAAATTGGAAAGGGAGTGAGACAAGGTGACACTATATCCAGGGGCGGATTTCCCACTAGGCGCAGAAGGCGCGCGCCTAGGTTCCCAGAGCTTGAGGGCCCCGATAATGTATAATTGGATTGCCAGTTTTGTTTTGCTTTTCACGGACCGAAATAAATCAATCCTTAAAGTGACCACTTCATTGTCAATTGATAATTTACTTTGTCATTTTAAATTTTTGAATTGTTATCGATGTACTTGTTTTGAAAGAAACTTAAAATAACCTAGCCTTCTTTTTAGTGGTAGGTGAAACAAGGATTGACGCTTCCCACACTTTTCATTGTTTAAAGCGAATACTTAGCTGGCTATGATATAAATTACTTTCATATGACTTCCAGCCAAGGAAAAACATCTGTGTTGGAACTTTTTACCTGTCTTTCCTGAGCTGCGGTGAAGAGTGCTTGTAGAAACTGTCCTGATGATCCGGGGTGTTTGCTGTTTACTACCTTTTCTCTCTGGAGTAGTATAATCAAGTTCTTCCTTAGCCCTGATCTTCCTACACTACCCTAAACCAAAGTAGCTAATACAATCTTCTCTTCACTAAAAAGAAAGAAAGAAAGAAAAAAAAAAAAAAAAAAAAAAGAAAGAAAACGAAGCACCCAGAAGGAATCATCCAATCAAGATGAAAATTGGCATGTGTAATGTACATGTACAGGAGAGGAAATGATTGCAATTCCACAGCAGTTGGGCCATTTATCCGGATAAAACAGTAACACGAGTAGAAGAAGTCAGTGAGTTGTATTGTAGCGCCACCTCTCGCTCGGATACAAGCAGAAACCCAGCGTGGAAGAGACACATACAGTTTACGGATACTGTTCTGAGGTATGGAATGCCAGATGGTGTCCAAATTATGGGCCAATTCGCCGACATTCAGGAATGGGTGTAGGTGGGATCCCATCATGTTTGATCGGTGAGAAATCGGGTGATCAGGCTGGCTTAGAAGGGTGTCGACATTACAGAGGCAGGCCTGGGAGAGCTGTGCCATGTGTGGCCGGGTATTATCTTGTTTCAAAATTATTCGGTGATGTGCTACAGGAAGGGCAACACAACAGGTCGTAGAATGCATCGACGTACCATTGAGCAGTGAGGGTAGTACGGAGGAATTCAAAGGATGTCCAGCTATCGTAGGAAATAGCTTCCTAGACAGTCAAATTGGGTGTCCGAGCCCTGTGCCGTTGCATGGTGGTAGGATCCGTGCACTGGTCAGCTCGTCTCCAGATACGCATGTGCTGGTCATCGGCGCTAAGTGCAAACCGTGACTCATCACTGGAGACAACATGACACCACTGGACATTATCCCTCGTCGATCGGGTCCGACACCACTGCAACTGGTGCCTGCGATGCTCTCTGATCAGTAGAAAGCGGTGGATTGGCTTCCTCGAATGTAATCCCTGTGCCTGCGATGCTCTCTGATTAGTAGAAAGTGGCGGATTGGCTTCCTCGAATGCAATCCCTGTGCCGCAACTCGTCTGGCAACGGTCCGAATGGCCACTTCCGTACCTGTGGACGACGCAACATGGCCCCGGATTGTTGAGAGCGACGAATTCGGTTCTGTTCGTGCGGCTCTCACAATCGCTCAATGTTCGCGTTCTGTCGTTGCCCTCAGCCGTCAACTGCCCGTGTGCCGTTGGATTGTGGTGCCCTGTTCGACGCACTGGCGCTAACATCGTCCGATTACCGCGTAGGTCCGATCCAAATGCTTGGCGAGACGGCGACTTTACCAACCGGCTTCTCTCAGCCCAATTATATATCCTCTCTTGAAAACCCGCTCGACTTCTCGTGGTGTGCACGAATCCGTTGTCGTGGCATCCTGACAGTCTGAAGGTTAATGTACCAGTAATTCACTGTCACAATTGTCCAGTACGTTGATGCATTCTACGACCTGTTGTGTTGCCCTTTGCTCTTGATATACCCTTCTCGATGCGGTTCCCATGCGCTATCGCGGGCCGCTATTTAGTCATTGGTAGTTATTTTTAATTAATCATTTGCATATTCAGCACTGAGGTACTTGCGTGCAGTTTCATTAAGATCAAAGGACTTTCTCGGGCTACTTCGTACTTTTTTCTTTTTTTTTCCACAAAAAGTGTGTGCTTAGGCTGCAAAATAAAGAAATTCGAAAATGTTGCACTGTTTATCTTTTTCTTATTGAATAGTGTTAAAAGAAATTTTTATTGTATCGCAATAGCATTTTCTTATTGCTTTCCCCTCCCCTAGTTTAATACTGATAATTATCAAGTATTCTCACTTTTTCTATTCCTTAAATTGACAACAAATTAACATTTGAAAAAGCAATAATTTTTTTTTTTTTTTATTGAAGGTTTAACGACCACTGTGAGCAACACAATGGGCTATAAGCAGTAGCCCATCCCTAATTTAGGGCCACTGGTTCCAGGGTAGGGAGAGAGCCAGTGCCGTAAGACAAACACAACATCCATGCCTCATCTGGATCCGAACCTGGACCCATCTCGGACGAATGGTCATAAGCCAGCGCTTAGACCACTGCGCCACCCAGGCGGCCAATAAAAGTTTCAATGATACTCTTACTCGAAAAACTGCGGTTCCTACTTTTCCATTTTCAAGCTGGATCTTTTGCACTTAATCCTTAGGCTTCTGTTTCTGATAACTGCAGTGGAGGTATAAAGAGAATCTTACACATCTTTTTGACATAATAAAAGAAAACACAGACCTCAATTTTCTGATGAAAGTAATAAGGAAAAACGTTTTCGAGAAACTCTTCACATCTCACTTATTTGCACTGACTGATGAAATTCTTACTGTCCAACTTTTTTGGTCCACGACATTTGTCTATGCCATGGACGGCTGAATCTCTTCTATTTAGAGAATCGTTTGCCACAAGAAAACTACTCCACGAAAAATCATCCACCCTTTTTAAGCGAAGTACTGTGCACAAATTTAAATTTACACGTATTTTGTTCAGTGGCGGCTCGTGGTTTGGTAAGCAGGTAGGGCACATAACAAACCAGTGCTTAATATGGGTTGCAACACAATGATTACGTATTACACACCCCCACACTTAATGAAATAACATATTTAGATATTAAAAAAAAAGAAAAACTTAAAAAAAAAAAACAGACTGTGTACAAACAGAAACACTCCTTTGTTATGAAACAAAAAAAATACAGTTAAAAATTTATCTGGGAAAAAAAAAGGAAATTTCTTCGACAACAAAGTAACAAAGAGAAGTTTCTGTTTAAAAACATAAAAAACAGAAAGTGCTTTTTCTGTTTACAAACAGGCAGCTTTTTTTTTGCGATATACTGTATATTTCATAATTTTGCTATACAAACGTGCAGCACAGAAGGGCAGTTAAAGTACACAAAAGGAAAAAGTATTTAAACAGAAACTGCCCTTGATATCCTAAATGCACAAATTAGTAAGTTTTGCAGGCGAAGTCCATTCTTCGTTCTTTTCTCTGAGGAAATTTATCAGTGACCTTATTGTTAAAGTCAGGAATATCCATGATAAAGTCTTTTTCTATAGATAGCATGGCAAAAGCAGACAGTCTGCCTTGGAGCATTATGTTGCGCAAGAAAGTTTTTATTCTTTTTAAAGTTGAAAAGCATCGTTCTGCTTCAGAAGTTGACATGGGAATGGTAACAATAATTTTAAGCAGTAATACACTTTCAGAGAAATTAGTGACAAGATTTGTGTCAATAAAAAATGACAATAATGGAATGGTTCCCGATACTGTCCTAAATTAATTTCTTCGATAAATTAACTGGAGTTTCGTTTCCAATTTCTTTCTGTCCAGAAAAGAGTAAGCTTTAATTGTTGATGTCAGATATTCAACAGAAAATTCTTTATCGTATTCAGGAAACTTGTCTGAAAGAAACAAATTAGCGGCAGATAGATGACCTACGAAGTCAAATCGTTCTTTCGTTTGCATAAGGATGACATCACATACTTCTTTGGCTTCTCTTATTCTGCTTTCATGATTATTTTGATGCTTTCTCTTCCGAGTTAGTTGAGTTTCTGATTATGAGGTCACAGTCTCAATGTTTTCTCTGATTTGCTCCATGCTGGACTGGAAGCTGTTAATATGACATTTAATCTGAGCTGGATCAATTGCCCTTTTTTGAATTTGGTTGTATAGCATGTCGACAGGAGGCATTATTTGATGGAAAGTAGTAAGCCAGAAGATGAAGTTCCCGTCCTTTAATATATGCTGTAAACCACTGGCTTGAGCAATAGTAGACTGCTGCTTTATACAGTATCATCTCTTGTTTCTATTGCTTCCATGCATTCGACTAGTTCTTCACGATTCTCATACACAATGTTGACTGCTCTGGCTTGAAAATTCCACCTAGTGTCTGATGTTCTTGGCAAATGACGACCAACTATTTCATTAAGTATTTTGGTTCTTTGAGGTGATTTGGAGAAAAATGTGCACACTGCTCCCAGATTGGCGAAGAATATACGAACGTTACGATTTATGGACACAGCATTTGACATTACCAAGTTTAGCTGATGAGCATGACAATGCACATAAGAAGCAAAAGGGTAGTGTTCCCTGACACGAGTCTGCACTCCTTTTCCTTTCTCACCCATGACCGAAGATCCATCGTAACTCTGAGCAATTAATTTGTTTGGAGTGTTCTCCAAATGTTCATCTAGCTCTTTCAGAATACAAGGATGCCGCATCGTATGCATCGTATTTAGAAGGATTTACATAACGCCAAAACCTTTCCACAACCTTGCCGTTAACTATATAGCGGTAAACCAGTACCATTTGAAAACCGTTGGAAATGTCCGTTGTTTCATCTGCAATGACAGCCACAAAATCAGAAGCTATTATTTCTTTAGAAATCTCTTTGTGGCAGATTTCAAGCATACAGTCCAGCAGTTCATTCTGAATTGTTTTCGAAGTACCCTTGAATACTGTAGCTTTGTCTAAATGAGTTTTTAAAGCATCGTTCAACTGTGCACTAAAATCAACCAGATCACAAAATATTCCAGGATTGGAAGCAGAGTTCGATTCATCATGTCCTTGCAGAGCAAGTTCAAACGCACCACAGAATCTGATACAATTTATAAGAAGCGATAGTACCTCTCTATTTTTATTTTTTTACTTTTTCGTTTTGAAGTTGAATCTGCTGCCTGTAACAGGAATCTAGTTGGGACCTTATATTCCCTCTTCCTAGTACAGCCAAATTCATTACATTATTTTTGTGTACAGAAGACACGTCATGCTCCTGAATTTTTTCCACTAAATGGCGTAAATCTTTAACACAAGTTTTAGCCCATGAAGTTTCACCAGTAAACAATAAGCACGGGAAGCAAAATACAGCATTTTTATATCACAGCCGCATATCCATTCATTCTTATTATACCTCTCACAGTTAAACTTTCTGATCCGTTCTGTATTTTTACCTTTACAAGTTTGTTGTGATTTAAGATCCGGCATGGGCCTACCCAACCTTTTAATTTCCAGTTTCTGCTCCAATGAATAAGAGGCGAACGAATGTTTCAGTAAATAATCAACAGTATTCATGTTTAAAAAAGAGAACATTGTAACACTTTATATTTCATTGATATGCATAAATAAATACTTATCACTTTATCCCGTAAGTTATAAGCAAAATGAAACTGCAGACCACACCAAGACAGCCACAAAAATCTTGACAGAAAAGAAACGTAAAACGGAGTGCAGGGTTGCTTCCCTACTTGTTTGTTTAACCGAGGAGGCGACGACAATCACGACTCAACGCGCGGTCCAGTTTTCAATGTGCTCCAATGCTACCCTTTCTGCTTTACGAAATGGCTTCAGTAGATCTATAACGCGCATGCGCAAGCACCTTTTGAGCTGTGTTGTCGATGAGCAAAGGAAAATTGTGCCCATAGAGACGAAACGAGTGATGGCGTAAAGTTCGCTTTGGCGTTAAGTTCGCAGCTAACTGAATTAAAATTTATTTCGGATCTATTTTTCAATTATAGATTTGACATTTTCAACTGAATTAAAATTTATTTCGAATCTATTTTTTGATTATAGATTTGATATTTTTTTAAGTAAACCAATATTTCCCTTACGTGTTGTGGGTATTAATGAATCAATTATTCCGTGATATCTTATGAGTAGAGCACGACACGTGCTCACGTGCCCCTTAAGATGAGCCGCCACTGATTTTGTAACCTGGAGAACTTCTCTGGTTGCCAGTGTCTTCAAGTATTTTATTTTTGCTGGATACCATGCTTGTTGCCTACTAATTTGACTAATTTGCTCATAACGTAAAAACAAGGTGATTTTCTAAAGCTGAAGCAATGGAGAGGGCATGTTTTGTAATTGAAACTTATTCCAGTTTCATGACAATTTATACGAAATGTATTGATAAATTAGGCGAAACTCCATTTTCAGCGCCTTTAGCGTTAAATTTGCCAAGTAACTATAGCAACTAAAGATGTACTACTGTAGCTAGTTTTGCCAAACATAACAAACTCAAAAAGAACTTTTGCTGTAACCCAAGTGGTCTCTCGTAGCGTAAAGCTGAAATTTATTAAATTTCCAATTCCTGAACTAGAGGGAAATTTATGAACTGGTAGTGAAATTTAAAATGACCAAAATTTAATGAAATTTTATGTCCTATCATTCGCAAAAATATTTTTTGAAGAATCTGTGAAAAACACATTTATTGTCCTTCAGTACCTCTAGCAGGAAATTAATGAACTGATTTGAAAATTTAAGTATTTGAGAAAGAACTGTTAAGCCTAATCTGAGAGGCACAAAAATATTTCTTCACAAAACTTTAATTTCTTGAATGTTCGACTTTGACAGCTTTTAGTCGTAAGTTCATAAAGAACATGGGATATTTAAAGTGCCAAACTTAGTGCCCTTTGATTTCCTATTAGCTGCAAAAATAATTTTTGAAATATCTGTAAAAACAAAAAGTTCGATGTGCGCGAACAGCCAAACTGATTACATTAGCACTGTTTCTGACAAAACGTCCTAATAATTTATGATAGAATCGCGTTTCAAAAAGCGAAAAAATATTTTTCATGACTTTACTTTTTTTTTTGTTAATCTGACGGATGAAAATTTCTGAGGTGATAAAAAGGGGAAGGAGGGGCCGCAGAATTATTTATCACCTAGGGCCCCAAAAGATTTAAAGTCGCCTCTGACTATATCTCCCAAACTCTTTAATGCCACATTGGAAAATGTCTTTCAATCACTGAACTGGGAAAACAAAGGGATAAAGATTAATGTAGATTATCTAACTCACCTTCGTTTTGCTGATGACAAAGTCATTTTTGCAACCACCCCATCAGAGCTGCAGAGTATGATCCAAGGAACTTGCTGACAAGAGTAAAGAAGTGAGATTAAAAATGAACTTTCAGAAGGCAAAAGTGATGTACAATGCTTTTACAAAAAATGAAGATTTATCGATTGATGGGGAAAAGCTGGAGATAACCGATACCTACATTTATCTTGGACAGCAGATATCAAGTGAGGGTCACATTGATGAAGAAATTAATCAGCATATAAAACTTGCCTGGAGAGCTTTTGGAAGAAAGAAACACCCTAATTTTCAAGAGCAATATGCCATTATGTCTTAAGAGAAAAGTGTTTGATCAATTCCAGTGCTTACGTATGGTGCAGAGACGTGGACCTTAACCAAAAGTGACATACAAAGGCTGCAGACAACTCAAAGCAGCATGGAGAGATGCATGCTTGGTGTAACCAGGAGAGATAAGAAGAGGAACTTGTGGATCAGGAAAATGACAAGAGTGGAAGACATAATGATCAGAGTAAAATCCCTGAAATGGCAGTGGGCTGGACATACTGCCAGGAGGACAGACCATCGATGGACAGCCAAAATTTTAGAATGGATTCCAAGGGACAGGAAAAGACCCAGAAGAAGACCACATGTGAGATCGGTGGATGAAATTCGAAAGTATGCGGGAGTAACATGGAGGAGACTGGCATAAGACAGACCGTTGTGGAAGAAACTTGGGGAGACCTTCGTCCAGCAGTGGATTGATAATGGTTGACAATGACGATGATATATATATATATATATATGTAAGGCTAATGCACTTGGCTAGATTTCGAAAGATCTGGGATTCGTTTCCCCAGCAGTGACCGAATAACAATTTTTCGGTTGCTGTGTGTTGCTAAAATGTGGAAAGAGTTTTTGTTTAGTCACTGATGCCACGTATTTGGAGGATTTTCACTTTGGATGCACTAAAGATAGACTGAATACATAACTGGTACCACAGTCCATGCAAGTGAAAAAATGTGAAAAAATGTGTTACTGCTTTACTGAGAACAATTGAGAAAAAGCTTGAAATTCAGTGTGAGTACTACTTACTGATACACAGACATCAAAATGGTGGTCCATTCACTTTTATATGTTGTATAGCAGTTACAATCCGATATATGGACAAAGCACAAAGAAACTTTATATAAACTCTTCTTACTGTTGACTGTGATAAAGCAAAGTTCATGACTAGCACTGCATGTTGATCTATTTAAACTGAAAAGTGAGTATTCTGGAATGCGCACAAAGGATATTCCACTCACGGCTGAACACTCAAGTCTTTTTCATTTACAGATGAATTCTGCTTCTTCAACATTCATGAATGGTGCAGAAAATTTGTGGATCATGCATGTCCTTCCTGATAAACTCTTGTTGAACAGTAATCACTGAATGTGTTGCATGGTATGTGAGTGCACAAAGTCCATTCTCTGTTTGAGAAGCCATTCTGAACTGTCAGATAGCTTCAAAATTTGAAATTAGACAACCAACATCAACTGTGAATGTTAACCATTCCTGTGAATAACTCGTAAAAGGAATTCTTTTGTTTATCTGTCCTAGATTTGATTTTACTAAATTTTTAATCAATTAAAATATAAGTAAGTGGTACCAAAATTTTTGTGTAAACTAAATATAAATATGAATGTATCAAAATGAATAAAAAACGTTAAGTCTGAGGCTCAAATAGAGAAATACTCCAGCTTCAATTCTTGTAAAATCTGGAGACATTTTTTCATGGCTATATTACTCTCATTATCAACAGTGCTACATAGATTGTGAATACAAGTCTAAATATAGTGTCTACACAAGAAAGTTACCTTCTGGACTGTTTCATTTCAAAAATGTGAATGACATAGTCTGGATGGTACCTTTCTCCCTGCATCTGCCACACACAGGAATGACTTTTACACTGGTAGACTGTGTAGCATCACTCATCAGACTAAAGCATAGTTTTCTATTGGTCAGTAGTTCAAGATCGATGCTCCTTGCACTGCACCAATCGAGTGTGGAATCAGTCAAAGTAATTAGTGGCAGGGGCGCGCCAAGGGCATTTGCCGCCCGGGTGCAAGCTCAGATTTGCCGCCCCCTTGTACGAGAATATTTTTCAATTTTTATTCATTTTTACATGAAATAAATATCTTTAGTAACATTTTTTTCTATTTCCGTTAAATTGAGATTTTCCATAAAACACTACTGTCGCATATAAAACTGAAGAAAAAAATCTGTAAAACTCTAGTTCAGATGACGCTACGAATAATTCAAGAAGTCAGCTCTCCCTCTCTGTCAATTTACACAAAAGTCTGCATTACCGGTAAAAAAAAAAGTTTCGTCGTGTACGATGATAAACATATTACAGCTTCTCGATGGATACACACACACACACACACACACACACACACATACAGTATATATAACTAAGCAAGATAAGATGAGGAACCCGTGGGTAAGAAAAATGATAAAGAGTGGAAGACATTATGATCAGAGTAAAATCCCTGAAATGGTAATGGGCTGGACATATTGCCAAGAGAACGGACCATCGATGGACAATCAAAATTTTAGACTGGATTCCAAGAGACAGGAAAAGACCCAAAAGAACACCCCGTGGGAGATGGGTGGATGAAATTCGAAAGCATGCTGGAGTAAGATGGAGGTGACTGGTTCAAGACAGACCGTTGCAAAAGAAACTTGGGGAGACCTTCATCTAGCAGAAAATTGATAATGGTTGAGGATGATGATATATATACATGTAATATTAAACATGATGGGCGTCTCTTTAACTATTCTAACCAAAATATTTAATATCGTGGAATACATCAAAATTGTACCCCAGTGCTCGTTACCCATATTGCATCGATCCTATAATATTTTCCTACCCTGTTTTATGGTCAACGCTGGAAGCTCTTTCTTGAAAATTTGCCAACAATAAGGTAATTCAGGAAAGTAAGCATATATTTCTTGAAAAATGCTGAAAATTCCAATTAGTAGTTCTAATTCTGACTATTATATAGCAAATGCTGAAAATGTTCACAATCTGTAGGGAAATATTTTCGTCGGCATTTACGACCAGATTTAAAGTATGAGCCACTCAAAGTACATAAAATGCATAAGGGTCTTAAGTCGACAAATTATGTTTTTTGAAGTCCATTGTGTTTTTCCTACATATTGGCCCCATTTGTCATAGCGCTGGCCACGCATTCGTGAATGCTGAAATCTTCAAAGATTTAAAAAAAATATTAGAAAAAGAACTTCCAATCCTTTGCCTGCGATATCTGTTACTGAACAAAACAGTAAAAATTATTCTCTGATTTCAAGACGTTTTCTGTTGAATTATTTTTACTAAAAAGTAAACGTTCCACTTAGCATTATGATTTCTCACAGTATAACGTTTTCATAACTTCTCCATGTCACTGATATTAATTTATCAACCAAAAAAATTGATTGTGGGTTCTCTCCCCCCCCGAAATTTGGCGCCCGGGTGCTTAGCACCCCTTGAGCCCCCTCTTGGCGCGTCCCTGATTAGTGGTTTGTGGATAGCCACTTAACAGTGATAACAACAATCTTTTCTTCATTCTTCTACTTTTTCTGTTAAATATTTTAAATCTTTTCTCGCCGCCCCGGTGGTGCAGTGGTCTAAGCGCTGGCTTATGACCATTTGTCTGAGAAGGGTTCGCGTTCGAATCCTGGTGAGGCATGGATGTTGTGTTTGTTTTACAGCACTGTCTCTCTCCTTTTCCTGGAACCAGTGACCCTAAATTAGGTATGGGCAACTGCTTATAGCCCATTGAGTTACTCATGATGGTGGTTAAACCTTCAATAAAAAAACAGAATCTTTTCTCTGCTCATCTACCTTTCTTTGTTTGGGGGTTTAACAGCCACCATGGGCCACTTAATGGGCTGTAGGCAGTTGCCCATCCCTAATTTAGGGTCACTGACTCAACAACATCCATGCCTCACCAGGATTTGAACCCGGACCCATCTCAGACAAATGATCAGAAGCCATCGCTTAGACCACTGCGCCACCATGGCGGCCTCAACTACCTTTTCTGTTAAGGTTGTTATCATTGCTTTTAGTTCTTCCATCTTTCTACTCTCTGCCCTTCTGATGGACATATAAACTGTCTTTTACTTTCTATTGAAATTGACTTATTCATGAAGAACTCAACTTCTAACTGGGGGGGGGTCTGCTATCATTTGTTCAATTTAGGGCCTCCTAACTTTTCAAAAAACATTTATTACCTAACTGTACGATACTATCTAACGCTATGTTAAATCATACAATGCTGTGAAAATTACAGTAACAAAAGTTTTTATTTTTTATTTTCCCCAAAAAATGTACTTGCAAGCTGACATGATATTAACTTTGACATTTACATGCAAATAAAATGAGTTATTCCTATAATTCAGTTGTTAATTCATAGATACCAATTTGCCGGGATTAAAAAGTACTTTTGTTTTACCATTTATGCATACTGAATTTGATTCATGAAACCAAATGGTGATTCATGGATCAAAGTAATGGGCTGTCTTAAAAACAGTGTCTATTCTAGGAAGAAATACCAATGCAATTGTGCACAACCACTGACCAAATAAATATAACTATAGAAAATTGCTATATGGCATGTACACACATTTCAACTTTCAGAATTACCTTTACGGTGATTTATATGTTATTTTGTGCCAGTCCTGAGTTGAATGGGTAATTTATGAGTGTCAGAGGAATTTCTTGATTTCGATTGGTTAAATTCTGTCAATGGCAAAGAATTTGCAAATAAATATTCTAAATTCTAATGTCTATGGGTCATTGGCCAATGCCTGCCATCATCCTACCATCTAAATCTGCAAATTGTGATTTGTTCAATTAGTCTGACACCCAGGGCATAACAATATGTAGCATACTAAGTCCCATACAAGTCATCCACATCTACTACAAATTTTGCCAGCATATATTTGTTGGAATGATTTTATCAGCAACTTTCTTGGATTTATTTTCATGAAGCGTTTCAGTTTGATTTACATCAGAGCAGTTGAGCTAGAGAATTATTAGGGTAGTTATTAGACAGATTTTGTAGAAACTCAATTTGTAGTTGTTCCCACTGAATTATAGAGAATTCAAACACTTCAAAAGGAATCAGTTTGGGAGGCCATGTGTGGGTGAAATTCAGAGAGAAATGGTAAACACACTCTTAATCTTGATATAATTAGCTGAAAAAGTTTTCAGCATTGGGAATGCATTTCTCCAGCAGAAAGAGCCAGATGGCAAACTCAGGAAATGTTTATAACAGGGAATGGAATGCCATTACCTTCTGCTTCACCCACACTTATAAAAAAGAAATAGAATCAAAAGATATACATGAATCTGCATTGAGAGGGAAGGGGCATTTTGTCAGCAGCAGTTCATTGAGAAAAAACCTTAGTGTGATAGCATGCCCAGTGATGTGGCAAACAGGCCATTCTCCACCCTCAAAGAGGATATAACTTGGGGGAAATATGACTTGTAAGTAACAGTGGAACTTTGTTCCCTTATATCCTTTCAGTTTGCACATGCAGTTAACACGAATCTCTTGAAATACTGAACTACATAAATACCCCACCCTCCTGGTTCAAAATCAATGTTTTGGTTATTTAAAGGAAGAAAAAATATGCTAGTTTGCTCTCACTAACCTGTTGGAGTGTTTAGATGAGTCTTTACTTATGTGAACAGAGTGTACGTAATAAATTAACAATATCTGTGTGAAATAAAAACCATCAATTTGAGCAGGCTGCACCAACATATTTGACTCAGTTTAGATGTTCCTGTGTAATGGAATAGTCCAAGAGAAACTGAATGCTGGTTACAAGAAGTAGCAAGTGGTTGAAAAATTTGTTTGGTAAAAAATTCAAAAGTCAGGATGAATATAACAGCAACCAATATAACCATGAATAGCTTTCTAATATTTCAAGGAATCCAAAGAGCATGGTCTGAGGTCCACAAAACAAATGAGCATTTGTAATTAGTCTGCCTCTAATTATAGATGTTGTGTTTATGAGGTGCAACTATTGTAACAAGCTATTCTGTTGTTCATTTGTTAAGTGAAATGGGCTTTGTGGAATGAGACATAACATAGTGATATTGCTCGCAGTTCCTAAACATACACTGATGAGCCATTACATTATGACCACCAACCTAATAAGCTGTAGGACATGCTTTAGCCTGCAAAACAGCAGCCACTCTGCAAGGCATCGATTTGATGAATTGGCAATAGGTATTCTGGGGTATCTGGTACCATAATGTCAACAGTTGGTCCTCCAGTTCCTGTATATTTCGGGGTTGTGGTGATGTAGCGCAATCCCGCTTTTCCAAGTCGAACCACAAATGTTCAATTGGGTTCATGTCAGGTGAATTTGGAGGCCAGGCATTTACAGAAAGTCACCAGCATGTTCCTCGAACCACTCCTTGACGATTTTGGCAGTGTAGCATGGTGCATTATCCTGTTGGTAATGGCCATCACCAGCAGGGAACAACACAGTTGCCATGAATGGGTGAACTTGATGCACAACGATGTTCAGATACCTGACAGATGTCAAGGATTGTGCTATTGGGATAATAGGGCCTAAAGTATCCCACAAAAACATCGCCCACAGCATAACACCGCTGCTGCCATCCTGTTTCCGCTCAACAGTACATCCAAGTGCCATAGCCTCCATTGGTAATAGGCGTATCCATGCTCGGCTGTCTATGTGATGCACCAGGAATCTTGATTCATTAGACTAGGCCACTCACTTCCTTCCAATCACCCGTGGTCCAATCTCGATGATCTTGGGCCCATTTCATGCATTTTTGGCGATGACTTGCAGTGAACACGAGGACTTGGCTGGTATACCATGGGTGATTTGTTGCACTGTGGCCCTGCTGTCAATGTGAACAATGCGGGCATCTGCTCTCCTCTGGCATCAATGAGCTGTGGACGACGGTTCATCGTTTGACCATTTGTGCCCCACTTTTGATACGTATTCACTACAGTGGCATGTGAACAACCCACAAGCCACGCCATTTCTAAGATCGTAGTTCCTCGGGTTTTATATATACCGCTCTGTGAACTTCACCTGCACCACCGTTCGGTCTCCAGGCACGCTCATTTCTCTAGGCTGGGGGTAGTCATAATGTAATGGCTCATCGGTCTATGTAGTGTACATAGTCAACAACAAAGTCATCAACAATGTTAAATTGTGCAAGCATGTTTAATACACTATCTTTAATGCCAATAACCTGACTGTTATTTTTAAAAGCTTCCTTTGGTGCAAAATAAACATTCTTTTCTTTATAAAGTGGAGCTAGCGCAGTTGTTTAGTCTTATAAATTAAATATCATTCACCCTTGTCCCTTTTCTACAGGTTTGCTTTTGTGCTCACTTCAGCTACTTCCAAATAGCCATTAAACTGGACAATATTTTGCAGCTTGCATTGTGCCACTGATTAATAACAGGAAGACAATAAAGTATTTACCTTTGGACAGCATTTCATTACACCTGAATTTACAGCTTATACCTTTATTAAAAAAGACATTGACCTACTCTGCAAATAATTTGAAATATTTGTTTTTCCGAGATTTATTTCCTAACCATAGTCCAGCTATTGTAAAGTTATGTGTATCTTCCCTAAGGAATAAAGTGATTCACTTACTGTCAGCTGCACAGGCCAGTGGAGTAACCCCCAATTTTTTTGGGGGGAGGGGGGTGTCCATGGGTTTGGTTCATCGGTGAAAGCCTCATATACACATATATATCGCTTTAAATTCGTGCTCAGTCTCCCCTCAGGGGGTTCAAACCCCGGACACCCTACCCCCCTCTGGCTACCCCACTGGCACAGGCCAAATAGAATTTAAAAGAGAGGAGTGGGACACTATCAGTGTTAAAACACTGAGATAAATCATTAGCAATTTTGTTAATTTTTGTCTATGTTGTCTGTGATAATATCAGAATAAGAGTCACCTGTAACTGATTCTTTTACACATTATGTTTCTGCACATGCATGAATATGGAAGTACAATGTGATTTTTTTTTTTTTTTTTTTATCCAAAATGAGAAAGTACTTTTCTGTCACAATACACGAATTGAGTTAATTTTTTCTAAACAGTTGTGGCAGGCAACATTTTTTGTCTGATTTATCAGAAAATTCAAATGATTCAGCCAAAAACAGATGACACTCAGGGCAAGAAATATATATATTTGCTAAATCTTGGTATGCTTGAAAGCATTGAAGAAAAAGAGTTTTTTTTTCTTTGGAAAATTTGAGAACTCTGGCATGTGCAGAAACAAAAGCTGGAACAAAGAATCTAAACCATCATTTGACAAATGGAAATTTAAACAGAATGTCATTGTGGATAACAAACTGCTTTTAAGGATCAAATTAGCATTTTCATGCATGGATTCATCCAAAATGTTACTTTCTTGGAAAAAAATACCTGAATCACTGTTCATTTCTGTTTCCTCATAACTGTAGCTACAAGATATATTACTCTAATCATTTACATTTGTGTCATTGTCTGTGCTGTATTAAATGTTTCCAATGATTACTAAAACATATATTTAAAAACATATACAAATATATTAAAAATAAGCAGGCAATATAACAAAGTATGAAGGATTAAGTGATACCTCATAGGGGAGGCCCTGCCTCTTGGCCACCCCCATCCCCACTGAGCATTGCTGTTGTACCAGCCTTTGCTGTTATAAAGTTTGGTGTCAGGGAAATAATTACTTTCAACATTTATACTGATAAGTTGATGAAGTCCTTTCGGATCCTGTATTTTGGTGGCCCAGGGTACGTGCCCCGTGTTCTCCTTTTTTAAACTAAGGCTTGGTCATACCTACATAAAGTGTGTGTGTGTGTGTGTGTGTGTGTGTGTGTGTGTGTTACAGTACTTTTAATTCCTTTTAAATGTTTATTTGTACTCTCTGGAATGTTCCTATGAGTTAAAGAAAAATATTGGGCTGCAAAACAGAAAGACAATGAGAATAATTCTGGGCTCAAAATGAATTTTTACCAGCCATGCAGGTGTAGTGCCGAATAGTGCAGTAACTTTGGCAGCTATACAGAGTGGAAGAAAGTCGAAAATCATTGCTGAGAGCAGTGGCACACCAACTGATGATGGCCCAGGGCCCTCCAAATGAGATATCACTTGATCCTTTGTTCTTTGTCATTGGTTGCTTATTTTTAAATACAATTTGTACGTATACATTTTACGAATAATTGGAAAGAATTCTAATATGGCACTGATATTTTTATCACCTCCCAGTATTTCAAGAGATATTTTTATTGCTCCCCAATATTCTAGGAGACATTTTTCTCCAGAGTATTTTTATTTCATCTTCAATATTTTGGGCCATCCCATAAAGAAATACTGGGAGCCCCACTGGTTGAGAGGGATGTTTTTGTTTTTTTGTTTTTCATAAATATGAGGAAAAGGAGAGGGACGTGAAGATACGTGGAACATCAAACCTTATTTAGGTTATTTTCACGATTTAATCAAATATCCAGATATAGTTTAAATTATATCAGTGTGTAGCTTGAGTTACCTCCTTCCCTTTCTTCCTTTTCCTGGTAAAGAAAAAATGTGTACTTTAGCAAGACATACAACAAAAATAGCAAACGAAAAAAAAAAAAAAAAGTGTCTGCTCGACTCTGTATTAAGATCGCAGAAAAAGAATGGCTAACCTTCCAAAAGTGGCACGCTCGTAGATGGCGCCACGGTAGCACTTCACCTGTCCTCGTTTTCAAGTGAAAATTTTTTTTTTTTTTTTTTTTTTTTTATTGGAGGTTTAACGACCACCGTGAGCAACTCAATGGGCTATAAGCAGTCGCCCGTCCCTAATTTAGGGTCACTGGCTCCAGGGAAGGGAGAGAGCCAGTGCCGGAAGACAAACACAACATCCATGCCTCACCGGGATTCGAACCCGGACCCCTTCGGACGAATGATCAGAGGCCAACGCCTTAGACCACTGCGCCACCGGAGCAGCCAAGTGAAATGCGTTATAGATACTTACGTAACTTAGATCTCCGTCTCTGCTCCTGTGTTACGTAAGTTTTTTTTTTTTTCGATCTCTGCTCCTGTTATATGTGGAACTGGAAAACGTTCTATAATGAAGTTGGGAAGGATGAGGAAACCTCTATTTCATGGCGGATTAAATAACAGAGCAATTGGCGTTCCCTGAAACAATAATTCACACAGGGCAACCACAAAATGTACTTGGCAGACCATTTTATGGAATATTTATTCCGACGGAATTGCCGTCTTTCCTCAGAACATTGCTTTGAAGTCCTGATTCGTGCGCTCAGGCAGTTTTTCCCTGGCAGATAAAACATTTCCTGCTTTTATTCTGCTGGGCAGACAGTTTCATATTCATGAGGAAAACTTAGTCTTCCGTCATAATAAATATTTCACACATATGCGACAATGTACATTCATAAAGGTCCTTTTAAGAACCACCTATAACCCATGTTATCCACTTCCTTTGCAACTTTCGCAACATAACGCAACGCTTTACGATGTAGCGATAACGTCTCGCCATCTGTCGTCGCTTCGGAAAACTATTTCTGAGGGATCTGTCGGGGAGTGTTGGGCTTTTTCTAGTGTTATGTTTTTGTGACTTGTGTTTGTTGTTTTGATGGAGGGTGTGGAGGATAGCCTCCGACCCTTTCATCGGTAGTATAATCTGTCTGCTCTCCCGTCCAGGTTGGCGGTGCTGGCAACTGACCGAGACAGCAGGAGGCTGTGTGAGTCGGGGGGAGTGAGTGTTTTGGTTCTGCCTCTGCTCTTTCGCTTATGATGTGGTGTAAATGGATGGTATCTGAAGGGAGGGTGTTGTGTATTTGCTGCTTGTTGTGTGCCGGTTCCGTGTGGAAGTGGCCCGGGGAGACACCTGCCATGGGTCATGTGAGGGCCTTGGTGCACCCGTCGGCCCGGTGTCCTCTCTGACAGTCTTCCTTCAGGGGCGCTGTCACTTGGTCACCTCTGAAGGGGACTTTTGTCCGCCTACATGGACGTTCCGGGTGTACCTTCGGGTTGCACCCGCCGTTCTAGGTGACCTTGCCGCCTATTTGTGTGCGGATCCTTTCGAGTTTTTCGGAGGATCTGTATGACTCGGGGTTTGCCTGGTGTTGCTTGTTGGGCCGTGGTGGGAGTGTGTGTGTAAACATAAGTGAACCATGTCTAGGTGTTTATTTTGGGCGTGGTGAACAGTGTGAAGATGTGTTGCAACAAAGTTCGTGTATGGGGGAGGGGACGTCGTGCGAGAGCACATTAGGGCGCTCTCTTCTCCCACCCATGATTTGGGGTTCTTATACGAACACAAAACCTTGATTAGGCGTAATTTTATTTATTTTGGTTTGAATACGAGGTTTGACGACCACCGTGAGCAACTCAATGGGCTATAAGCGGTCGCCCACCCCTAATTTAGGGCCATTGGTTCCAGGAAAGGAAGACAAACACAACATCCATGCCTCACCAGGATTCGAATACAAACCCATGTCGGACGAATAGTATGGAGCCATTACTTGGACCACTTCACCACCGGGGGGTTATATTAAGGCTGTGCGTTGAACATTGCACACTCAACTGCAATGCAACAAAAATCATATCTTTTGATTTATTCCACTTAAAAACTCCAAGTTTATTTTATAACTTATCGGGTGGTATTTGAGAGTAATTCTGCTTACGTTTTCATGAAAATAAGAAAATTCGGTGCTTAAACGTTCTAAGAATCCATATTGTCATTCGAAAACCAACCAACATTTATTTTCAGTCTATTCTTCAAAATAAAAATTTTATTACAGAAATTCACGCAACCCTTTTCAAAGTGAAGTTAACAAAATTTAATATTTGTTTTAACAGGTGTAAAAACCTTTCGTTTGCAAAACTAAGTGGGTAGGCCGAAAAATCTCTCTGGGAGTGTTGGGCTTTTTCTAGTGTTATGTTTTTGTGACTTGTGTTTGATGGAGGGTGAGGAGGTTAGACTCCGACCCTTTCGTCGGTGGTTTAATCTGTCTTCTCTCCGGTCGAGGTTGGCGGTGCTGACCGAGACGGCAGGAGGCTGTGTGAGTCGGGGGAATGATTCTGTCTCTGCTCTTTCTCTTATGATGTGGTGTGAATGGATGGTATCTGAAGGGAGGGTGTTGTGTATTTGCTGCTTGTTGTGTGCCGGTTCCGCTTGGAAGTGAACCGGGGAGACACCTGCCATGGGTCATGTGAGGGCCTTGGTGCACCCGTCGGCCCGGTGTCCTCTCTGACAGTGTCCCTTCAGGGTTGCTGTCACTTGATCACCTCTCAAGGGGACTTTTGTCCGCCTACATGGACGTTCCGGGTGTACCTTCGGGTTGCACCCGCCGTTCTAGGTGACCTTGCCGCCTATTTGTGTGCGGATCCTTTCGAGTTTTTCGGAGGATCTGTATGACTCGGGGGTTTCTCTGGTGTTGCTTGTTGGGCCGTCGTGGGAGTGTGTGTAAACATCAGTGAACCAAGTTTAGGTGTTTATTTTGGGCGTGGTGAAAAGTGTGAAGATGTGTTGCAACAAAGTTCGTGTATGGGGGATGGGGACGTCGTGCGAGAGCACATTAGGACGCTCTCTTCTCCCACCCATGATTTGGGGTTCTTACACGAAGACAAAACCTTGATTAGGCGTATTTTTATTTATTTTAGTTTGAATAGGAGGTTTGACGACGACCGTGAGCAACGCAATGGGCTATAAGCAGGTCGCCCACCCCTAATTTAGGGCCATTGGTTCCAGGAAAGGAAGACAAACACAACATCCATGCCTCACCAGGATTCGAATACAAACCCATGTCGGACGAATAGTATGGAGCCATCACTTAGACCACTTGACCACCGGGGGGGGGGGTATATTAAGGCTGTGCGTTGAACATTGCACACTCAACTGCAATGCAACAGATATCATATCTTTTGATTTATTTCACTTAAAAGCTCCAAGTTTTTTTTATAACTTATCGGGTGGTATTTCAGAGTAATTCTGCATACGTTTTCATGAAAATAAGAAAATTCGGTGCTTAAACGTTCTAAGAATCTATATTGTCATTTGAAAACCAACCAACATTTATTTTTAGTCTATTCTTCAAAATAAAAATTTTATTACTGAAATTCACGCAACCCTTTCCAACATCATAATCAAAAATTTCAAAACTTGTTTTAACAGGTGTAAAAACCTTTCGTTTGGAAAACTAAGTGGTTAGCCCGAAAGATCTCTCTGGGAGTGTTGGGCTTTTTCTAGTGTTATGTTTTTGTGACTTGTGTTTGATGGAGGGTGTGGAGGTCAGCCTCCGACCCTTTCGTCGGTGGTTTAATCTGTCTTCTCTCCGGTCGAGGTTGGCGGTGCTGACCGAGACGGCAGGAGGCTGTGTGAGTCGGGGGGAGTGAGTGTTTTGGTTCTGTTTCTGCTCTTTCTCTTATGATGTGGTGTGAATGGATGGTATCTGAAGGGAGGGTGTTGTGTATTTGCTGCTTGTTGTGTGCAGGTTCCGTGTGGAAGTGGACCGGGGAGACACCTGCCATGGGTCATGTGAGGGCCTTGGTGCACCCGTCGACCCGGTGTCCTCTCTGACAGTGTCCCTTCAGGGTCGCTGTCACTTGGTCACCTCTGAAGGGGATTTTTGTCCGCCTACATGGACGTTCCGGGTGTACCTTCGGGTTGTACCCGCCGTTCTAGGTGACCTTGCCGGCTATTTGTGTGCGGATCCTTTCGAGTTTTTCGGAGGATCTGTATGACTCGGCGGTTTGTCTGGTGTTGCTTGTTGGGCCGTGGTGGGAGTGTGTGTAAACATCAGTGAACCATGTCTAGGTGTTTATCTTGGGCGTGGTGAACAGTGTGAAGATGTGTTGCAACAAAGTTCGTGTATGGGGGAGGGGACGTCGTGCGAGAGCACATTAGTGCGCTCCCTTCTCCCAGCCCTCATGATTTGGGGTTCTCATACGAAGACAAAACGTTGATTAGGCGTAATTTTATTTATTTTGGTTTGAATAGGAGGTTTGACGACCACCGTGAGCAACTCAATGGGCTATAAGCGGTCGCCCACCCCTAATTTAGGGCCATTGGTTCCAGGAAAGGAAGACCAACACAACATTCATGCCTCACCAGGATTCGAATACAAACCGATGTCGGACAAATAGTATGGAGCCATCACTTAGACCACTTGACCACCGGGGGGGGGGGTAAATTAATAAGGCTGTGCGATGAACATTGCACACTCAACTGCAATGCAACAGATATCATATCTTTTGATTTACTCCACTTAAAAGCTCCAAGTTTTTTTATAACTCATCGGGTGGTATTTGAGAGTAATTCTGCATACGTTTTCATGAAAATAAGAAAATTCGGTGCTTAAACGTTCTAAGAATCCATATTGTCATTTGAAAACCAACCAACATTTATTTTCAGTCTATTCTTCAAAATAAAAATTTTATAACTGAAATTCACGCAACCCTTTCCAACATCATAATCTAAATTTGCAATATTTGTTTTAACAGGTGTGAAAACCTTTCGTTTGCAAAACTAAGTGGTTATCCCGAAAAATCTCTCTGGGAGTGTTGGGCTTTTTCTAGTGTTATGTTTTTGTGACTTGTGTTTGATGGAGGGTGTGGAGGTTAGCCTCCGACCCTTTCGTTGGTGGTTTAATCTGTCTTCTCTCCGGTCGAGGTTGGCGGTGCTGACCGAGACGGCAGGAGGCTGTGAGAGTCGGGGGGAATGATTCTGTCTCTGCTCTTTCTCTTATGATGTGGTGTGAATGGATGGTATCTGAAGGGAGGGTGTTGTGTATTTGCTGCTTGTTGTGTGCCGGTTCCGCTTGGAAGTGAACCGGGGAGACACCTGCCATGGGTCATGTGAGGGCCTTGGTGCACCCGTCGGCCCGGTGTCCTCTCTGACAGTGTCCCTTCAGGGTTGCTGTCACTTGATCACCTCTCAAGGGGACTTTTGTCCGCCTACATGGACGTTCCGGGTGTACCTTCGGGTTGCACCCGCCGTTCTAGGTGACCTTGCCGCCTATTTGTGTGCGGATCCTTTCGAGTTTTTCGGAGGATCTGTATGACTCGGGGGTTTCTCTGGTGTTGCTTGTTGGGCCGTCGTGGGAGTGTGTGTAAACATCAGTGAACAAAGTTTAGGTGTTTATTTTGGGCGTGGTGAAAAGTGTGAAGATGTGTTGCAACAAAGTTCGTGTATGGGGGAGGGGACGTCGTGCGAGAGCACATTAGGACGCTCTCTTCTCCCACCCATGATTTGGGGTTCTTACACGAAGACAAAACCTATTTTTATTTATTTTATATATTTTTATTTATTTTAGTTTGAATAGGAGGTTTGACGACGACCGTGAGCAACGCAATGGGCTATAAGCAGGTCGCCCACCCCTAATTTAGGGCCATTGGTTCCAGGAAAGGAAGACAAACACAACATCCATGCCTCACCAGGATTCGAATACAAACCCATGTCGGACGAATAGTATGGAGCCATCACTTAGACCACTTGACCACCGGGGGGGGGGTATATTAAGGCTGTGCGTTGAACATTGCACACTCAACTGCAATGCAACAGATATCATATCTTTTGATTTATTTCACTTAAAAGCTCCAAGTTTTTTTTATAACTTATCGGGTGGTATTTCAGAGTAATTCTGCATACGTTTTCATGAAAATAAGAAAATTCGGTGCTTAAACGTTCTAAGAATCCATATTGTCATTTGAAAACCAACCAACATTTATTTTTAGTCTATTCTTCAAAATAAAAATTTTATTACTGAAATTCACGCAACCCTTTCCAACATCATAATCAAAAATTTCAAAACTTGTTTTAACAGGTGTAAAAACCTTTCGTTTGGAAAACTAAGTGGTTAGCCCGAAAGATCTCTCTGGGAGTGTTGGGCTTTTTCTAGTGTTATGTTTTTGTGACTTGTGTTTGATGGAGGGTGTGGAGGTCAGCCTCCGACCCTTTCGTCGGTGGTTTAATCTGTCTTCTCTCCGGTCGAGGTTGGCGGTGCTGACCGAGACGGCAGGAGGCTGTGTGAGTCGGGGGAGTGAGTGTTTTGGTTCTGTTTCTGCTCTTTCTCTTATGATGTGGTGTGAATGGATGGTATCTGAAGGGAGGGTGTTGTGTATTTGCTGCTTGTTGTGTGCAGGTTCCGTGTGGAAGTGGACCGGGGAGACACCTGCCATGGGTCATGTGAGGGCCTTGGTGCACCCGTCGACCCGGTGTCCTCTCTGACAGTGTCCCTTCAGGGTCGCTGTCACTTGGTCACCTCTGAAGGGGATTTTTGTCCGCCTACATGGACGTTCCGGGTGTACCTTCGGGTTGTACCCGCCGTTCTAGGTGACCTTGCCGCCTATTTGTGTGCGGATCCTTTCGAGTTTTTCGGAGGATCTGTATGACTCTGCGGTTTGTCTGGTGTTGCTTGTTAGGCCGTGGTGGGAGTGTGTGTAAACATCAGTGAACCATGTCTAGGTGTTTATCTTGGGCGTGGTGAACAGTGTGAAGATGTGTTGCAACAAAGTTCGTGTATGGGGGAGGGGACGTCGTGCGAGAGCACATTAGTGCGCTCCCTTCTCCCAGCCCTCATGATTTGGGGTTCTCATACGAAGACAAAACGTTGATTAGGCGTAATTTTATTTATTTTGGTTTGAATAGGAGGTTTGACGACCACCGTGAGCAACTCAATGGGCTATAAGCGGTCGCCCACCCCTAATTTAGGGCCATTGGTTCCAGGAAAGGAAGACCAACACAACATCCATGCCTCACCAGGATTCGAATACAAACCGATGTCGGACAAATAGTATGGAGCCATCACTTAGACCACTTGACCACCGGGGGGGGGGGGGGTAAATTAATAAGGCTGTGCGATGAACATTGCACACTCAACTGCAATGCAACAGATATCATATCTTTTGATTTACTCCACTTAAAAGCTCCAAGTTTTTTTTATAACTCATCGGGTGGTATTTGAGAGTAATTCTGCATACGTTTTCATGAAAATAAGAAAATTCGGTGCTTAAACGTTCTAAGAATCCATATTGTCATTTGAAAACCAACCAACATTTATTTTCAGTCTATTCTTCAAAATAAAAATTTTATAACTGAAATTCACCCAACCCTTTCCAACATCATAATCTAAATTTTCAATATTTGTTTTAACAGGTGTAAAAACCTTTCGTTTGCAAAACTAAGTGGTTATCCCGAAAAATCTCTCTGGGAGTGTTGGGCTTTTTCTAGTGTTATGTTTTTGTGACTTGTGTTTGATGGAGGGTGTGGAGGTTAGCCTCCGACCCTTTCGTCGGTGGTTTAATCTGTCTTCTCTCCGGTCGAGGTTGGCGGTGCTGACCGAGACGGCAGGAGGCTGTGTGAGTCGGGGGAGTGATTCTGTCTCTGCTCTTTCTCTTATGATGTGGTGTGAATGGATGGTATCTGAAGGGAGGGTGTTGTGTATTTGCTGCTTGTTGTGTGCCGGTTCCGTGTGGAAGTGAACCGGGGAGACACCTGCCATGGGTCATGTGAGGGCCTTGGTGCACCCGTCGGCCCGGTGTCCTCTCTGACAGTGTCCCTTCAGGGTTGCTGTCACTTGGTCACCTCTGAAGGGGACTTTTGTCCGCCTACATGGACGTTCCGGGTGTACCTTCGGGTTGCACCCGCCGTTCTAGGTGACCTTGCCGCCTATTTGTGTGCGGATCCTTTCGAGTTTTTCGGAGGATCTGTATGACTCGGCGGTTTCTCTGGTGTTGCTTGTTGGGCCGTCGTGGGAGTGTGTGTAAACATCAGTGAACCATGTTTAGGTGTTTATTTTGGGCGTGGTGAAAAGTGTGAAGATGTGTTGCAACAAAGTTCGTGTATGGGGGAGGGGACGTCGTGCGAGAGCACATTAGGGCGCTCTCTTCTCCCACCCATGATTTGGGGTTCTTACACGAAGACAAAACCTATTTTTATTAGGCGTAATTTTATTTATTTTGGTTTGAATAGGAGGTTTGACGACCACCGTGAGCAACGCAATGGGCTATAAGCAGGTCGCCCACCCCTAATTTAGGGCCATTGGTTCCAGGAAAGGAAGACAAACACAACATCCATGCCTCACCAGGATTCGAATACAAACCCATGTCGGACGAATAGTATGGAGCCATCACTTAGACCACTTGACCACCGGGGGAAGGGGTATATTAAGGCTGTGCGTTGAACATTGCACACTCAACTGCAATGCAACAGATATCATATCTTTTGATTTATTTCACTTAAAAGCTCCAAGTTTTTTTTATAACTTATCGGGTGGTATTTGAGAGTAATTCTGCATACGTTTTCATGAAAATAAGAAAATTCGGTGCTTAAACGTTCTAAGAATCCATATTGTCATTTGAAAACCAACCAACATTTATTTTCAGTCTATTCTTCAAAATAAAAATTTTATTAATGAAATTCACGCAACCCTTTCCAACATCATATTCATAAATTTCAATATTTGTTTTAACAGGTGTAAAAACCTTTCGTTTGCAAAACTAAGTGGTTAGCCCGAAAAATCTCTCTGGGAGTGTTGGGCTTTTTCTAGTGTTATGTTTTTGTGACTTGTGTTTGATGGAGGGTGTGGAGGTCAGCCTCCGACCCTTTCGTCGGTGGTTTAATCTGTCTTCTCTCCGGTCGAGGTTGGCGGTGCTGACCGAGACGGCAGGAGGCTGTGTGAGTCGGGGGGAGTGAGTGTTTTGGTTCTGTTTCTGCTCTTTCTCTTATGATGTGGTGTGAATGGATGGTATCTGAAGGGAGGGTGTTGTGTATTTGCTGCTTGTTGTGTGCAGGTTCCGTGTGGAAGTGGACCGGGGAGACACCTGCCATGGGTCATGTGAGGGCCTTGGTGCACCCGTCGGCCCGGTGTCCTCTCTGACAGTGTCCCTTCAGGGTCGCTGTCACTTGGTCACCTCTGAAGGGGATTTTTGTCCGCCTACATGGACGTTCCGGGTGTACCTTCGGGTTGCACCCGCCGTTCTAGGTGACCTTGCCGCCTATTTGTGTGCGGATCCTTTCGAGTTTTTCGGAGGATCTGTATGACTCGGCGGTTTGTCTGGTGTTGCTTGTTGGGCCGTGGTGGGAGTGTGTGTAAACATCAGTGAACCATGTTTAGGTGTTTATCTTGGGCGTGGTGAACAGTGTGAAGATGTGTTGCAACAAAGTTCGTGTATGGGGGAGGGGACGTCGTGCGAGAGCACATTAGGGCGCTCCCTTCTCCCAGCCCTCATGATTTGGGGTTCTCATACGAAGACAAAACGTTGATTAGGCGTAATTTTATTTATTTTGGTTTGAATAGGAGGTTTGACGACCACCGTGAGCAACTCAATGGGCTATAAGCGGTCGCCCACCCCTAATTTAGGGCCATTGGTTCCAGGAAAGGAAGACAAACACAACATCCATGCCTCACCAGGATTCGAATACAAACCCATGTCGGACGAATAGTATGGAGCCATCACTTAGACCACTTGACCACCGGGGGGGGGGGTATATTAAGGCTGTGCGATGAACATTGCACACTCAACTGCAATGCAACAGATATCATATCTTTTGATTTACTCCACTTAAAAGCTCCAAGTTTTTTTATAACTCATCGGGTCGTATTTGAGAGTAATTCTGCATACGTTTTCATGAAAATAAGAAAATTCGGTGCTTAAACGTTCTAAGAATCCATATTGTCATTTGAAAACCAACCAACATTTATTTTCAGTCTATTCTTCAAAATAAAAATTTTATTACTGAAATTCACGCAACCCTTTCCAACATCATAATAAAAAATTTCAATATTTGTTTTAACAGGTGTAAAAACCTTTCGTTTGCAAAACTAAGTGGTTAGCCTGTTAACGGCTAACCAGAAAAAGCCCAACACTCCCAGAGAGATCTTTCGCGTTAGGCCGAAAGATCTCTCTGGGAGTGTTGGGCTTTTTCTAGTGTTATGTTTTTGTGACTTGTGTTTGATGGAGGGTGTGGAGGTTAGCCTCCGACCCTTTCGTCGGTGGTTTAATCTGTCTTCTCTCCGGTCGAGGTTGGCGGTGCTGACCGAGACGGCAGGAGGCTGTGTGAGTCGGGGGAGTGAGTGTTTTGTTTCTGTCTCTGCTCTTTCTCTTATGATGTGGTGTGAATGGATGGTATCTGAAGGGAGGGTGTTGTGTATTTGCTGCTTGTTGTGTGCCGGTTCCGTGTGGAAGTGGACCGGGGAGACACCTGCCATGGGTCATGTGAGGGCCTTGGTGCACCCGTCGGCCCGGTGTCCTCTCTGACAGTCTCCCTTCAGGGTTGCTGTCACTTGGTCACCTCTGAAGGGGACTTTTGTCCGCCTACATGGACGTTCCGGGTGTACCTTCGGGTTGCACCCGCCGTTCTAGGTGACCTTGCCGCCTATTTGTGTGCGGATCCTTTCGAGTTTTTCGGAGGATCTGTATGACTCGGGGGTTTCTCTGGTGTTGCTTGTTGGGCCGTGGTGGGAGTGTGTGTAAACATCAGTGAACCATGTCTAGGTGTTTATCTTGGGCGTGGTGAACAGTGTGAAGATGTGTTGCAACAAAGTTCGTGTATGGGGGAGGGGACGTCGTGCGAGAGCACATTAGGACGCTCCCTTCTCCCAGCCCTCATGATTTGGGGTTCTCATACGAAGACAAAACGTTGATTAGGCGTAATTTTATTTATTTTGGTTTGAATAGGAGGTTTGACGACCACCGTGAGCAACTCAATGGGCTATAAGCAGGTCGCCCACCCCTAATTTAGGGCCATTGGTTCCAGGAAAGGAAGACAAACACAACATCCATGCCTCACCAGGATTCGAATACAAACCCATGTCGGACGAATAGTATGGAGCCATCACTTAGACCACTTGACCACCGGGGGGGGGGGTATATTAAGGCTGTGCGATGAACATTGCACACTCAACTGCAATGCAACAGATATCATATCTTTTGATTTACTCCACTTAAAAGCTCCAAGTTTTTTTATAACTCATCGGGTCGTATTTGAGAGTAATTCTGCATAGGTTTTCATGAAAATAAGAAAATTCGGTGCTTAAACGTTCTAAGAATCCATATTGTCATTTGAAAAGCAACCAACATTTATTTTCAGTCTATTCTTCAAAATAAAAATTTTATTAATGAAATTCACGCAACCCTTTCCAACATCATATTCATAAATTTCAATATTTGTTTTAACAGGTGTAAAAACCTTTCGTTTGCAAAACTAAGTGGTTAGCCCGAAAAATCTCTCTGGGAGTGTTGGGCTTTTTCTAGTGTTATGTTTTTGTGACTTGTGTTTGATGGAGGGTGTGGAGGTTAGCCTCCGACCCTTTCGTCGGTGGTTTAATCTGTCTTCTCTCCGGTCGAGGTTGGCGGTGCTGACCGAGACGGCAGGAGGCTGTGTGAGTCGGGGGAGTGAGTGTTTTGGTTCTGTTTCTGCTCTTTCTCTTATGATGTGGTGTGAATGGATGGTATCTGAAGGGAGGGTGTTGTGTATTTGCTGCTTGTTGTGTGCCGGTTCCGTGTGGAAGTGGACCGGGGAGACACCTGCCATGGGTCATGTGAGGGCCTTGGTGCACCCGTCGGCCCGGTGTCCTCTCTGACAGTGTCCCTTCAGGGTCGCTGTCACTTGGTCACCTCTGAAGGGGACTTTTGTCCGCCTACATGGACGTTCCGGGTGTACCTTCGGGTTGCACCCGCCGTTCTAGGTGACCTTGCCGCCTATTTGTGTGCGGATCCTTTCGAGTTTTTCGGAGGATCTGTATGACTCGGCGGTTTGTCTGGTGTTGCTTGTTGGGCCGTGGTGGGAGTGTGTGTAAACATCAGTGAACCATGTCTAGGTGTTTATTTTGGGCGTGGTGAACAGTGTGAAGATGTGTTGCAACAAAGTTCGTGTATGGGGAGGGGACGTCGTGCGAGAGCACATTAGGGCGCTCTCTTCTCCCAGCCCTCATGATTTGGGGTTCTCATACGAAGACAAAACGTTGATTAGGCGTAATTTTATTTATTTTGGTTTGAATAGGAGGTTTGACGACCACCGTGAGCAACTCAATGGGCTATAAGCAGGTCGCCCACCCCTAATTTAGGGCCATTGGTTCCAGGAAAGGAAGACAAACACAACATCCATGCCTCACCAGGATTCGAATACAAACCCATGTCGGACGAATAGTATGGAGCCATCACTTAGACCACTTGACCACCGGGGGGGGGTATATTAAGGCTGTGCGATGAACATTGCACACTCAACTGCAATGCAACAGATATCATATCTTTTGATTTACTCCACTTAAAAGCTCCAAGTTTTTTTAATAACTCATCGGGTCGTATTTGAGAGTAATTCTGCATAGGTTTTCATGAAAATAAGAAAATTCGGTGCTTAAACTTTCTAAGAATCCATATTGTCATTTGAAAAGCAACCAACATTTATTTTCAGTCTATTCTTCAAAATAAAAATTTTATTAATGAAATTCACGCAACCCTTTCCAACATCATATTCATAAATTTCAATATTTGTTTTAACAGGTGTAAAAACCTTTCGTTTGCAAAACTAAGTGGTTAGCCCGAAAAATCTCTCTGGGAGTGTTGGGCTTTTTCTAGTGTTATGTTTTTGTGACTTGTGTTTGATGGAGGGTGTGGAGGTTAGCCTCCGACCCTTTCGTCGGTGGTTTAATCTGTCTTCTCTCCGGTCGAGGTTGGCGGTGCTGACCGAGACGGCAGGAGGCTGTGTGATTCGGGGGAGTGAGTGTTTTGGTTCTGTTTCTGCTCTTTCTCTTATGATGTGGTGTGAATGGATGGTATCTGAAGGGAGGGTGTTGTGTATTTGCTGCTTGTTGTGTGCCGGTTCCGTGTGGGAGTGAACCGGGGAGACACCTGCCATGGGTCATGTGAGGGCCTTGGTGCACCCGTCGGCCCGGTGTCCTCTCTGACAGTCTCCCTTCAGGGTCGCTGTCACTTGGTCACCTCTGAAGGGGACTTTTGTCCGCCTAAATGGACGTTCCGGGTGTACCTTCGGGTTGCACCCGCCGTTCTAGGTGACCTTGCCGCCTATTTGTGTGCGGATCCTTTCGAGTTTTTCGGAGGATCTGTATGACTCGGGGGTTTCTCTGGTGCTGCTTGTTGGGCCGTCGTGGGAGTGTGTGTAAACATCAGTGAACCATGTTTAGGTGTTTATTTTGGGCGTGGTGAAAAGTGTGAAGATGTGTTGCAACAAAGTTCGTGTATGGGGGAGGGGACGTCGTGCGAGAGCACATTAGGACGCTCTCTTCTCCCACCCATGATTTGGGGTTCTTACACGAAGACAAAACCTTGATTAGGCGTAATTTTATTTATTTTGGTTTGAATAGGAGGTTTGACGACGACCGTGAGCAACGCAATGGGCTATAAGCAGGTCGCCCACCCCTAATTTAGGGCCATTGGTTCCAGGAAAGGAAGACAAACACAACATCCATGCCTCACCAGGATTCGAATACAAACCCATGTCGGACGAATAGTATGGAGCCATCACTTAGACCACTTGACCACCGGGGGGGGGTATATTAAGGCTGTGCGATGAACATTGCACACTCAACTGCAATGCAACAGATATCATATCTTTTGATTTACTCCACTTAAAAGCTCCAAGTTTTTTTTATAACTCATCGGGTCGTATTTGAGAGTAATTCTGCATAGGTTTTCATGAAAATAAGAAAATTCGGTGCTTAAACTTTCTAAGAATCCATATTGTCATTTGAAAAGCAACCAACATTTATTTTCAGTCTATTCTTCAAAATAAAAATTTTATTAATGAAATTCACGCAACCCTTTCCAACATCATATTCATAAATTTCAATATTTGTTTTAACAGGTGTAAAAACCTTTCGTTTGCAAAACTAAGTGGTTAGCCCGAAAAATCTCTCTGGGAGTGTTGGGCTTTTTCTAGTGTTATGTTTTTGTGACTTGTGTTTGATGGAGGGTGTGGAGGTTAGCCTCCGACCCTTTCGTCGGTGGTTTAATCTGTCTTCTCTCCGGTCGAGGTTGGCGGTGCTGACCGAGACGGCAGGAGGCTGTGTGAGTCGGGGGAGTGAGTGTTTTGGTTCTGTTTCTGCTCTTTCTCTTATGATGTGGTGTGAATGGATGGTATCTGAAGGGAGGGTGTTGTGTATTTGCTGCTTGTTGTGTGCCGGTTCCGTGTGGAAGTGGACCGGGGAGACACCTGCCATGGGTCATGTGAGGGCCTTGGTGCACCCGTCGGCCCGGTGTCCTCTCTGACAGTCTCCCTTCAGGGTCGCTGTCACTTGGTCACCTCTGAAGGGGACTTTTGTCCGCCTACATGGACGTTCCGGGTGTACCTTCGGGTTGCACCCGCCGTTCTAGGTGACCTTGCCGCCTATTTGTGTGCGGATCCTTTCGAGTTTTTCGGAGGATATGTATGACTCGGCGGTTTGTCTGGTGTTGCTTGTTGGGCCGTGGTGGGAGTGTGTGTAAACATCAGTGAACCATGTCTAGGTGTTTATCTTGGGCGTGGTGAACAGTGTGAAGATGTGTTGCAACAAAGTTCGTGTATGGGGGAGGGGACGTCGTGCGAGAGCACATTAGGGCGCTCTCTTCTCCCAGCCCTCATGATTTGGGGTTCTCATACGAAGACAAAACGTTGATTAGGCGTAATTTTATTTATTTTGGTTTGAATAGGAGGTTTGACGACCACCGTGAGCAACTCAATGGGCTACAAGCAGGTCGCCCACCCCTAATTTAGGGCCATTGGTTCCAGGAAAGGAAGACAAACACAACATCCATGCCTCACCAGGATTCGAATACAAACCCATGTCGGACGAATAGTATGGAGCCATCACTTAGACCACTTGACCACCGGGGGAAGGGGGTATATTAAGGCTGTGCGATGAACATTGCACACTCAACTGCAATGCAACAGATATCATATCTTTTGATTTACTCCACTTAAAAGCTCCAAGTTTTTTTTATAACTCATCGGGTGGTATTTGAGAGTAATTCTGCATAGGTTTTCATGAAAATAAGAAAATTCGGTGCTTAAACGTTCTAAGAATCCATATTGTCATTTGAAAAGCAACCAACATTTATTTTCAGTCTATTCTTCAAAATAAAAATTTTATTAATGAAATTCACGCAACCCTTTCCAACATCATATTCATAAATTTCAATATTTGTTTTAACAGGTGTAAAAACCTTTCGTTTGCAAAACTAAGTGGTTAGCCCGAAAAATCTCTCTGGGAGTGTTGGGCTTTTTCTAGTGTTATGTTTTTGTGACTTGTGTTTGATGGAGGGTGTGGAGGTCAGCCTCCGACCCTTTCGTCGGTGGTTTAATCTGTCTTCTCTCCGGTCGAGGTTGGCGGTGCTGACCGAGACGGCAGGAGGCTGTGTGAGTCGGGGGAGTGAGTGTTTTGGTTCTGTTTCTGCTCTTTCTCTTATGATGTGGTGTGAATGGATGGTATCTGAAGGGAGGGTGTTGTGTATTTGCTGCTTGTTGTGTGCCGGTTCCGTGTGGGAGTGAACCGGGGAGACACCTGCCATGGGTCATGTGAGGGCCTTGGTGCACCCGTCGGCCCGGTGTCCTCTCTGACAGTCTCCCTTCAGGGTCGCTGTCACTTGGTCACCTCTGAAGGGGACTTTTGTCCGCCTAAATGGACGTTCCGGGTGTACCTTCGGGTTGCACCCGCCGTTCTAGGTGACCTTGCCGCCTATTTGTGTGCGGATCCTTTCGAGTTTTTCGGAGGATCTGTATGACTCGGGGGTTTCTCTGGTGCTGCTTGTTGGGCCGTCGTGGGAGTGTGTGTAAACATCAGTGAACCATGTTTAGGTGTTTATTTTGGGCGTGGTGAAAAGTGTGAAGATGTGTTGCAACAAAGTTCGTGTATGGGGGAGGGGACGTCGTGCGAGAGCACATTAGGACGCTCTCTTCTCCCACCCATGATTTGGGGTTCTTACACGAAGACAAAACGTTGATTAGGCGTAATTTTATTTATTTTAGTTTGAATAGGAGGTTTGACGACGACCGTGAGCAACGCAATGGGCTATAAGCAGGTCGCCCACCCCTAATTTAGGGCCATTGGTTCCAGGAAAGGAAGACAAACACAACATCCATGCCTCACCAGGATTCGAATACAAACCCATGTCGGACGAATAGTATGGAGCCATCACTTAGACCACTTGACCACCGGGGGTATATTAAGGCTGTGCGATGAACATTGCACACTCAACTGCAATGCAACAGATATCATATCTTTTGATTTACTCCACTTAAAAGCTCCAAGTTTTTTTTATAACTCATCGGGTCGTATTTGAGAGTAATTCTGCATAGGTTTTCATGAAAATAAGAAAATTCGGTGCTTAAACTTTCTAAGAATCCATATTGTCATTTGAAAAGCAACCAACATTTATTTTCAGTCTATTCTTCAAAATAAAAATTTTATTAATGAAATTCACGCAACCCTTTCCAACATCATATTCATAAATTTCAATATTTGTTTTAACAGGTGTAAAAACCTTTCGTTTGCAAAACTAAGTGGTTAGCCCGAAAAATCTCTCTGGGAGTGTTGGGCTTTTTCTAGTGTTATGTTTTTGTGACTTGTGTTTGATGGAGGGTGTGGAGGTTAGCCTCCGACCCTTTCGTCGGTGGTTTAATCTGTCTTCTCTCCGGTCGAGGTTGGCGGTGCTGACCGAGACGGCAGGAGGCTGTGTGATTCGGGGGAGTGAGTGTTTTGGTTCTGTTTCTGCTCTTTCTCTTATGATGTGGTGTGAATGGATGGTATCTGAAGGGAGGGTGTTGTGTATTTGCTGCTTGTTGTGTGCCGGTTCCGTGTGGGAGTGAACCGGGGAGACACCTGCCATGGGTCATGTGAGGGCCTTGGTGCACCCGTCGGCCCGGTGTCCTCTCTGACAGTCTCCCTTCAGGGTCGCTGTCACTTGGTCACCTCTGAAGGGGACTTTTGTCCGCCTAAATGGACGTTCCGGGTGTACCTTCGGGTTGCACCCGCCGTTCTAGGTGACCTTGCCGCCTATTTGTGTGCGGATCCTTTCGAGTTTTTCGGAGGATCTGTATGACTCGGGGGTTTCTCTGGTGCTGCTTGTTGGGCCGTCGTGGGAGTGTGTGTAAACATCAGTGAACCATGTTTAGGTGTTTATTTTGGGCGTGGTGAAAAGTGTGAAGATGTGTTGCAACAAAGTTCGTGTATGGGGGAGGGGACGTCGTGCGAGAGCACATTAGGACGCTCTCTTCTCCCACCCATGATTTGGGGTTCTTACACGAAGACAAAACCTTGATTAGGCGTATTTTTATTTATTTTAGTTTGAATAGGAGGTTTGACGACGACCGTGAGCAACGCAATGGGCTATAAGCAGGTCGCCCACCCCTAATTTAGGGCCATTGGTTCCAGGAAAGGAAGACAAACACAACATCCATGCCTCACCAGGATTCGAATACAAACCCATGTCGGACGAATAGTATGGAGCCATCACTTAGACCACTTGACCACCGGGGGAGGGGGTATATTAAGGCTGTGCGATGAACATTGCACACTCAACTGCAATGCAACAGATATCATATCTTTTGATTTACTCCACTTAAAAGCTCCAAGTTTTTTTTATAACTCATCGGGTCGTATTTGAGAGTAATTCTGCATAGGTTTTCATGAAAATAAGAAAATTCGGTGCTTAAACTTTCTAAGAATCCATATTGTCATTTGAAAAGCAACCAACATTTATTTTCAGTCTATTCTTCAAAATAAAAATTTTATTAATGAAATTCACGCAACCCTTTCCAACATCATATTCATAAATTTCAATATTTGTTTTAACAGGTGTAAAAACCTTTCGTTTGCAAAACTAAGTGGTTAGCCCGAAAAATCTCTCTGGGAGTGTTGGGCTTTTTCTAGTGTTATGTTTTTGTGACTTGTGTTTGATGGAGGGTGTGGAGGTCAGCCTCCGACCCTTTCGTCGGTGGTTTAATCTGTCTTCTCTCCGGTCGAGGTTGGCGGTGCTGACCGAGACGGCAGGAGGCTGTGTGAGTCGGGGGGAGTGAGTGTTTTGGTTCTGTTTCTGCTCTTTCTCTTATGATGTGGTGTGAATGGATGGTATCTGAAGGGAGGGTGTTGTGTATTTGCTGCTTGTTGTGTGCCGGTTCCGTGTGGGAGTGAACCGGGGAGACACCTGCCATGGGTCATGTGAGGGCCTTGGTGCACCCGTCGGCCCGGTGTCCTCTCTGACAGTCTCCCTTCAGGGTCGCTGTCACTTGGTCACCTCTGAAGGGGACTTTTGTCCGCCTAAATGGACGTTCCGGGTGTACCTTCGGGTTGCACCCGCCGTTCTAGGTGACCTTGCCGCCTATTTGTGTGCGGATCCTTTCGAGTTTTTCGGAGGATCTGTATGACTCGGGGGTTTCTCTGGTGTTGCTTGTTGGGCCGTGGTGGGAGTGTGTGTAAACATCAGTGAACCATGTTTAGGTGTTTATTTTGGGCGTGGTGAAAAGTGTGAAGATGTGTTGCAACAAAGTTCGTGTATGGGGGAGGGGACGTCGTGCGAGAGCACATTAGGACGCTCTCTTCTCCCAGCCCTCATGATTTGGGGTTCTTACACGAAGACAAAACGTTGATTAGGCGTAATTTTATTTATTTTAGTTTGAATAGGAGGTTTGACGACGACCGTGAGCAACGCAATGGGCTATAAGCAGGTCGCCCACCCCTAATTTAGGGCCATTGGTTCCAGGAAAGGAAGACAAACACAACATCCATGCCTCACCAGGATTCGAATACAAACCCATGTCGGACGAATAGTATGGAGCCATCACTTAGACCACTTGACCACCGGGGGAAGGGGGGTATATTAAGGCTGTGCGATGAACATTGCACACTCAACTGCAATGCAACAGATATCATATCTTTTGATTTACTCCACTTAAAAGCTCCAAGTTTTTTTATAACTCATCGGGTCGTATTTGAGAGTAATTCTGCATAGGTTTTCATGAAAATAAGAAAATTCGGTGCTTAAACTTTCTAAGAATCCATATTGTCATTTGAAAACCAACCAACATTTATTTTCAGTCTATTCTTCAAAATAAAAATTTTATTAATGAAATTCACGCAACCCTTTCCAACATCATATTCATAAATTTCAATATTTGTTTTAACAGGTGTAAAAACCTTTCGTTTGCAAAACTAAGTGGTTAGCCCGAAAAATCTCTCTGGGAGTGTTGGGCTTTTTCTAGTGTTATGTTTTTGTGACTTGTGTTTGATGGAGGGTGTGGAGGTTAGCCTCCGACCCTTTCGTCGGTGGTTTAATCTGTCTTCTCTCCGGTCGAGGTTGGCGGTGCTGACCGAGACGGCAGGAGGCTGTGTGATTCGGGGGCTTTGCTCTTTCTCTTATGATGTGGTGTGAATGGATGGTATCTGAAGGGAGGGTGTTGTGTATTTGCTGCTTGTTGTGTGCCGGTTCCGTGTGGGAGTGAACCGGGGAGACACCTGCCATGGGTCATGTGAGGGCCTTGGTGCACCCGTCGGCCCGGTGTCCTCTCTGACAGTCTCCCTTCAGGGTCGCTGTCACTTGGTCACCTCTGAAGGGGACTTTTGTCCGCCTAAATGGACGTTCCGGGTGTACCTTCGGGTTGCACCCGCCGTTCTAGGTGACCTTGCCGCCTATTTGTGTGCGGATCCTTTCGAGTTTTTCGGAGGATCTGTATGACTCGGGGGTTTCTCTGGTGTTGCTTGTTGGGCCGTCGTGGGAGTGTGTGTAAACATCAGTGAACCATGTTTAGGTGTTTATTTTGGGCGTGGTGAAAAGTGTGAAGATGTGTTGCAACAAAGTTCGTGTATGGGGGAGGGGACGTCGTGCGAGAGCACATTAGGGCGCTCTCTTCTCCCACCCATGATTTGGGGTTCTTACACGAAGACAAAACGTTGATTAGGCGTAATTTTATTTATTTTAGTTTGAATAGGAGGTTTGACGACGACCGTGAGCAACGCAATGGGCTATAAGCAGGTCGCCCACCCCTAATTTAGGGCCATTGGTTCCAGGAAAGGAAGACAAACACAACATCCATGCCTCACCAGGATTCGAATACAAACCCATGTCGGACGAATAGTATGGAGCCATCACTTAGACCACTTGACCACCGGGGGTATATTAAGGCTGTGCGATGAACATTGCACACTCAACTGCAATGCAACAGATATCATATCTTTTGATTTATTTCACTTAAAAGCTCCAAGTTTTTTTTATAACTTATCGGGTGGTATTTGAGAGTAATTCTGCATACGTTTTCATGAAAATAAGAAAATTCGGTGCTTAAACTTTCTAAGAATCCATATTGTCATTTGAAAAGCAACCAACATTTATTTTCAGTCTATTCTTCAAAATAAAAATTTTATTAATGAAATTCACGCAACCCTTTCCAACATCATATTCATAAATTTCAATATTTGTTTTAACAGGTGTAAAAACCTTTCGTTTGCAAAACTAAGTGGTTAGCCCGAAAAATCTCTCTGGGAGTGTTGGGCTTTTTCTAGTGTTATGTTTTTGTGACTTGTGTTTGATGGAGGGTGTGGAGGTTAGCCTCCGACCCTTTCGTCGGTGGTTTAATCTGTCTTCTCTCCGGTCGAGGTTGGCGGTGCTGACCGAGACGGCAGGAGGCTGTGTGAGTCGGGGGGAGTGAGTGTTTTGGTTCTGTTTCTGCTCTTTCTCTTATGATGTGGTGTGAATGGATGGTATCTGAAGGGAGGGTGTTGTGTATTTGCTGCTTGTTGTGTGCCGGTTCCGTGTGGAAGTGGACCGGGGAGACACCTGCCATGGGTCATGTGAGGGCCTTGGTGCACCCGTCGGCCCGGTGTCCTCTCTGACAGTCTCCCTTCAGGGTCGCTGTCACTTGGTCACCTCTGAAGGGGACTTTTGTCCGCCTACATGGACGTTCCGGGTGTACCTTCGGGTTGCACCCGCCGTTCTAGGTGACCTTGCCGCCTATTTGTGTGCGGATCCTTTCGAGTTTTTCGGAGGATCTGTATGACTCGGCGGTTTGTCTGGTGTTGCTTGTTGGGCCGTGGTGGGAGTGTGTGTAAACATCAGTGAACCATGTCTAGGTGTTTATCTTGGGCGTGGTGAACAGTGTGAAGATGTGTTGCAACAAAGTTCGTGTATGGGGGAGGGGACGTCGTGCGAGAGCACATTAGGGCGCTCTCTTCTCCCAGCCCTCATGATTTGGGGTTCTCATACGAAGACAAAACGTTGATTAGGCGTAATTTTATTTATTTTGGTTTGAATAGGAGGTTTGACGACCACCGTGAGCAACTCAATGGGCTATAAGCGGTCGCCCACCCCTAATTTAGGGCCATTGGTTCCAGGAAAGGAAGACAAACACAACATCCATGCCTCACCAGGATTCGAATACAAACCCATGTCGGACGAATAGTATGGAGCCATCACTTAGACCACTTGACCACCGGGGGAAGGGGGTATATTAAGGCTGTGCGATGAACATTGCACACTCAACTGCAATGCAACAGATATCATATCTTTTGATTTATTTCACTTAAAAGCTCCAAGTTTTTTTATAACTTATCGGGTGGTATTTGAGAGTAATTCTGCATACGTTTTCATGAAAATAAGAAAATTCGGTGCTTAAACGTTCTAAGAATCCATATTGTCATTTGAAAAGCAACCAACATTTATTTTCAGTCTATTCTTCAAAATAAAAATTTTATTAATGAAATTCACGCAACCCTTTCCAACATCATATTCATAAATTTCAATATTTGTTTTAACAGGTGTAAAAACCTTTCGTTTGCAAAACTAAGTGGTTAGCCCGAAAAATCTCTCTGGGAGTGTTGGGCTTTTTCTAGTGTTATGTTTTTGTGACTTGTGTTTGATGGAGGGTGTGGAGGTCAGCCTCCGACCCTTTCGTCGGTGGTTTAATCTGTCTTCTCTCCGGTCGAGGTTGGCGGTGCTGACCGAGACGGCAGGAGGCTGTGTGATTCGGGGGCTTTGCTCTTTCTCTTATGATGTGGTGTGAATGGATGGTATCTGAAGGGAGGGTGTTGTGTATTTGCTGCTTGTTGTGTGCCGGTTCCGTGTGGGAGTGAACCGGGGAGACACCTGCCATGGGTCATGTGAGGGCCTTGGTGCACCCGTCGGCCCGGTGTCCTCTCTGACAGTCTCCCTTCAGGGTCGCTGTCACTTGGTCACCTCTGAAGGGGACTTTTGTCCGCCTAAATGGACGTTCCGGGTGTACCTTCGGGTTGCACCCGCCGTTCTAGGTGACCTTGCCGCCTATTTGTGTGCGGATCCTTTCGAGTTTTTCGGAGGATCTGTATGACTCGGGGGTTTCTCTGGTGTTGCTTGTTGGGCCGTCGTGGGAGTGTGTGTAAACATCAGTGAACCATGTTTAGGTGTTTATTTTGGGCGTGGTGAAAAGTGTGAAGATGTGTTGCAACAAAGTTCGTGTATGGGGGAGGGGACGTCGTGCGAGAGCACATTAGGACGCTCTCTTCTCCCAGCCCTCATGATTTGGGGTTCTCATACGAAGACAAAACGTTGATTAGGCGTAATTTTATTTATTTTAGTTTGAATAGGAGGTTTGACGACGACCGTGAGCAACGCAATGGGCTATAAGCAGGTCGCCCACCCCTAATTTAGGGCCATTGGTTCCAGGAAAGGAAGACAAACACAACATCCATGCCTCACCAGGATTCGAATACAAACCCATGTCGGACGAATAGTATGGAGCCATCACTTAGACCACTTGACCACCGGGGGGGGGGTATATTAAGGCTGTGCGATGAACATTGCACACTCAACTGCAATGCAACAGATATCATATCTTTTGATTTACTCCACTTAAAAGCTCCAAGTTTTTTTATAACTCATCGGGTCGTATTTGAGAGTAATTCTGCATAGGTTTTCATGAAAATAAGAAAATTCGGTGCTTAAACTTTCTAAGAATCCATATTGTCATTTGAAAAGCAACCAACATTTATTTTCAGTCTATTCTTCAAAATAAAAATTTTATTAATGAAATTCACGCAACCCTTTCCAACATCATATTCATAAATTTCAATATTTGTTTTAACAGGTGTAAAAACCTTTCGTTTGCAAAACTAAGTGGTTAGCCTGTTAACGGCTAACCAGAAAAAGCCCAACACTCCCAGAGAGATCTTTCGGGTTAGGCCGAAAGATCTCTCTGGGAGTGTTGGGCTTTTTCTAGTGTTATGTTTTTGTGACTTGTGTTTGATGGAGGGTGTGGAGGTTAGCCTCCGACCCTTTCGTCGGTGGTTTAATCTGTCTTCTCTCCGGTCGAGGTTGGCGGTGCTGACCGAGACGGCAGGAGGCTGTGTGATTCGGGGGAGTGAGTGTTTTGTTTCTGTCTCTGCTCTTTCTCTTATGATGTGGTGTGAATGGATGGTATCTGAAGGGAGGGTGTTGTGTATTTGCTGCTTGTTGTGTGCCGGTTCCGTGTGGGAGTGAACCGGGGAGACACCTGCCATGGGTCATGTGAGGGCCTTGGTGCACCCGTCGGCCCGGTGTCCTCTCTGACAGTCTCCCTTCAGGGTCGCTGTCACTTGGTCACCTCTGAAGGGGACTTTTGTCCGCCTAAATGGACGTTCCGGGTGTACCTTCGGGTTGCACCCGCCGTTCTAGGTGACCTTGCCGCCTATTTGTGTGCGGATCCTTTCGAGTTTTTCGGAGGATCTGTATGACTCGGGGGTTTCTCTGGTGTTGCTTGTTGGGCCGTCGTGGGAGTGTGTGTAAACATCAGTGAACCATGTTTAGGTGTTTATTTTGGGCGTGGTGAAAAGTGTGAAGATGTGTTGCAACAAAGTTCGTGTATGGGGGAGGGGACGTCGTGCGAGAGCACATTAGGACGCTCTCTTCTCCCACCCATGATTTGGGGTTCTTACACGAAGACAAAACCTTGATTAGGCGTATTTTTATTTATTTTAGTTTGAATAGGAGGTTTGACGACGACCGTGAGCAACGCAATGGGCTATAAGCAGGTCGCCCACCCCTAATTTAGGGCCATTGGTTCCAGGAAAGGAAGACAAACACAACATCCATGCCTCACCAGGATTCGAATACAAACCCATGTCGGACGAATAGTATGGAGCCATCACTTAGACCACTTGACCACCGGGGGGGGGGTATATTAAGGCTGTGCGATGAACATTGCACACTCAACTGCAATGCAACAGATATCATATCTTTTGATTTACTCCACTTAAAAGCTCCAAGTTTTTTTTATAACTCATCGGGTCGTATTTGAGAGTAATTCTGCATAGGTTTTCATGAAAATAAGAAAATTCGGTGCTTAAACTTTCTAAGAATCCATATTGTCATTTGAAAAGCAACCAACATTTATTTTCAGTCTATTCTTCAAAATAAAAATTTTATTAATGAAATTCACGCAACCCTTTCCAACATCATATTCATAAATTTCAATATTTGTTTTAACAGGTGTAAAAACCTTTCGTTTGCAAAACTAAGTGGTTAGCCCGAAAAATCTCTCTGGGAGTGTTGGGCTTTTTCTAGTGTTATGTTTTTGTGACTTGTGTTTGATGGAGGGTGTGGAGGTTAGCCTCCGACCCTTTCGTCGGTGGTTTAATCTGTCTTCTCTCCGGTCGAGGTTGGCGGTGCTGACCGAGACGGCAGGAGGCTGTGTGAGTCGGGGGGAGTGAGTGTTTTGGTTCTGTTTCTGCTCTTTCTCTTATGATGTGGTGTGAATGGATGGTATCTGAAGGGAGGGTGTTGTGTATTTGCTGCTTGTTGTGTGCAGGTTCCGTGTGGAAGTGGACCGGGGAGACACCTGCCATGGGTCATGTGAGGGCCTTGGTGCACCCGTCGGCCCGGTGTCCTCTCTGACAGTCTCCCTTCAGGGTCGCTGTCACTTGGTCACCTCTGAAGGGGATTTTTGTCCGCCTACATGGACGTTCCGGGTGTACCTTCGGGTTGCACCCGCCGTTCTAGGTGACCTTGCCGCCTATTTGTGTGCGGATCCTTTCGAGTTTTTCGGAGGATCTGTATGACTCGGGGGTTTCTCTGGTGTTGCTTGTTGGGCCGTGGTGGGAGTGTGTGTAAACATCAGTGAACCATGTCTAGGTGTTTATCTTGGGCGTGGTGAACAGTGTGAAGATGTGTTGCAACAAAGTTCGTGTATGGGGGAGGGGACGTCGTGCGAGAGCACATTAGGCGCTCTCTTCTCCCACCCATGATTTGGGGTTCTCATACGAAGACAAAACGTTGATTAGGCGTAATTTTATTTATTTTGGTTTGAATAGGAGGTTTGACGACCACCGTGAGCAACTCAATGGGCTACAAGCGGTCGCCCACCCCTAATTTAGGGCCATTGGTTCCAGGAAAGGAAGACAAACACAACATCCATGCCTCACCAGGATTCGAATACAAACCCATGTCGGACGAATAGTATGGAGCCATCACTTAGACCACTTGACCACCGGGGGGGGGGTATATTAAGGCTGTGCGATGAACATTGCACACTCAACTGCAATGCAACAGATATCATATCTTTTGATTTATTTCACTTAAAAGCTCCAAGTTTTTTTTATAACTTATCGGGTGGTATTTGAGAGTAATTCTGCATACGTTTTCATGAAAATAAGAAAATTCGGTGCTTAAACGTTCTAAGAATCCATATTGTCATTTGAAAAGCAACCAACATTTATTTTCAGTCTATTCTTCAAAATAAAAATTTTATTAATGAAATTCACGCAACCCTTTCCAACATCATATTCATAAATTTCAATATTTGTTTTAACAGGTGTAAAAACCTTTCGTTTGCAAAACTAAGTGGTTAGCCCGAAAAATCTCTCTGGGAGTGTTGGGCTTTTTCTAGTGTTATGTTTTTGTGACTTGTGTTTGATGGAGGGTGTGGAGGTTAGCCTCCGACCCTTTCGTCGGTGGTTTAATCTGTCTTCTCTCCGGTCGAGGTTGGCGGTGCTGACCGAGACGGCAGGAGGCTGTGTGATTCGGGGGCTTTGCTCTTTCTCTTATGATGTGGTGTGAATGGATGGTATCTGAAGGGAGGGTGTTGTGTATTTGCTGCTTGTTGTGTGCCGGTTCCGTGTGGGAGTGAACCGGGGAGACACCTGCCATGGGTCATGTGAGGGCCTTGGTGCACCCGTCGGCCCGGTGTCCTCTCTGACAGTCTCCCTTCAGGGTCGCTGTCACTTGGTCACCTCTGAAGGGGACTTTTGTCCGCCTAAATGGACGTTCCGGGTGTACCTTCGGGTTGCACCCGCCGTTCTAGGTGACCTTGCCGCCTATTTGTGTGCGGATCCTTTCGAGTTTTTCGGAGGATCTGTATGACTCGGGGGTTTCTCTGGTGTTGCTTGTTGGGCCGTCGTGGGAGTGTGTGTAAACATCAGTGAACCATGTTTAGGTGTTTATTTTGGGCGTGGTGAAAAGTGTGAAGATGTGTTGCAACAAAGTTCGTGTATGGGGAGGGGACGTCGTGCGAGAGCACATTAGGGCGCTCCCTTCTCCCAGCCCTCATGATTTGGGGTTCTCATACGAAGACAAAACGTTGATTAGGCGTAATTTTATTTATTTTGGTTTGAATAGGAGGTTTGACGACGACCGTGAGCAACGCAATGGGCTATAAGCAGGTCGCCCACCCCTAATTTAGGGCCATTGGTTCCAGGAAAGGAAGACAAACACAACATCCATGCCTCACCAGGATTCGAATACAAACCCATGTCGGACGAATAGTATGGAGCAATCACTTAGACCACTTGACCACCGGGGGAAGGGGGGTATATTAAGGCTGTGCGATGAACATTGCACACTCAACTGCAATGCAACAGATATCATATCTTTTGATTTATTTCGCTTAAAAGCTCCAAGTTTTTTTTATAACTTATCGGGTGGTATTTGAGAGTAATTCTGCATACGTTTTCATGAAAATAAGAAAATTCGGTGCTTTAACGTTCTAAGAATCCATATTGTCATTTGAAAACCAACCAACATTTATTTTTATTCTATTCTTCAAAATAAAAATTTTATTACTGAAATTCACGCAACCCTTTCCAACATCATAATAAAAAATTTCAATATTTGTTTTAACAGGTGTAAAAACCTTTCGTTTGCAAAACTAAGTGGTTAGCCTGTTAACGGCTAACCAGAAAAAGCCCAACACTCCCAGAGAGATCTTTCGGGTTAGGCCGAAAGATCTCTCTGGGAGTGTTGGGCTTTTTCTAGTGTTATGTTTTTGTGACTTGTGTTTGATGGAGGGTGTGGAGGTTAGCCTCCGACCCTTTCGTCGGTGGTTTAATCTGTCTTCTCTCCGGTCGAGGTTGGCGGTGCTGACCGAGACGGCAGGAGGCTGTGTGAGTCGGGGGAGTGAGTGTTTTGTTTCTGTCTCTGCTCTTTCTCTTATGATGTGGTGTGAATGGATGGTATCTGAAGGGAGGGTGTTGTGTATTTGCTGCTTGTTGTGTGCCGGTTCCGTGTGGAAGTGGACCGGGGAGACACCTGCCATGGGTCATGTGAGGGCCTTGGTGCATCCGTCGGTCCGGTGTCCTCTCTGACAGTCTCCCTTCAGGGTCGCTGTCACTTGGTCACCTCTGAAGGGGACTTTTGTCCGCCTACATGGACGTTCCGGGTGTACCTTCGGGTTGCACCCGCCGTTCTAGGTGACCTTGCCGCCTATTTGTGTGCGGATCCTTTCGAGTTTTTCGGAGGATATGTATGACTCGGCGGTTTCTCTGGTGTTGCTTGTTGGGCCGTGGTGGGAGTGTGTGTAAACATCAGTGAACCATGTCTAGGTGTTTATCTTGGGCGTGGTGAACAGTGTGAAGATGTGTTGCACCAAAGTTCGTGTATGGGGGAGGGGACGTCGTGCGAGAGCACATTAGGGCGCTCCCTTCTCCCAGCCCTCATGATTTGGGGTTCTCATACGAAGACAAAACGTTGATTAGGCGTAATTTTATTTATTTTGGTTTGAATAGGAGGTTTGACGACCACCGTGAGCAACTCAATGGGCTATAAGCAGGTCGCCCACCCCTAATTTAGGGCCATTGGTTCCAGGAAAGGAAGACAAACACAACATCCATGCCTCACCAGGATTCGAATACAAACCCATGTCGGACGAATAGTATGGAGCCATCACTTAGACCACTTGACCACCGGGGGGTATATTAAGGCTGTGCGATGAACATTGCACACTCAACTGCAATGCAACAGATATCATATCTTTTGATTTACTCCACTTAAAAGCTCCAAGTTTTTTTATAACTCATCGGGTCGTATTTGAGAGTAATTCTGCATAGGTTTTCATGAAAATAAGAAAATTCGGTGCTTAAACTTTCTAAGAATCCATATTGTCATTTGAAAAGCAACCAACATTTATTTTCAGTCTATTCTTCAAAATAAAAATTTTATTAATGAAATTCACGCAACCCTTTCCAACATCATATTCATAAATTTCAATATTTGTTTTAACAGGTGTAAAAACCTTTCGTTTGCAAAACTAAGTGGTTAGCCCGAAAAATCTCTCTGGGAGTGTTGGGCTTTTTCTAGTGTTATGTTTTTGTGACTTGTGTTTGATGGAGGGTGTGGAGGTTAGCCTCCGACCCTTTCGTCGGTGGTTTAATCTGTCTTCTCTCCGGTCGAGGTTGGCGGTGCTGACCGAGACGGCAGGAGGCTGTGTGATTCGGGGGGAGTGAGTGTTTTGGTTCTGTTTCTGCTCTTTCTCTTATGATGTGGTGTGAATGGATGGTATCTGAAGGGAGGGTGTTGTGTATTTGCTGCTTGTTGTGTGCCGGTTCCGTGTGGGAGTGAACCGGGGAGACACCTGCCATGGGTCATGTGAGGGCCTTGGTGCACCCGTCGGCCCGGTGTCCTCTCTGACAGTCTCCCTTCAGGGTCGCTGTCACTTGGTCACCTCTGAAGGGGACTTTTGTCCGCCTAAATGGACGTTCCGGGTGTACCTTCGGGTTGCACCCGCCGTTCTAGGTGACCTTGCCGCCTATTTGTGTGCGGATCCTTTCGAGTTTTTCGGAGGATCTGTATGACTCGGGGGTTTCTCTGGTGTTGCTTGTTGGGCCGTCGTGGGAGTGTGTGTAAACATCAGTGAACCATGTTTAGGTGTTTATTTTGGGCGTGGTGAAAAGTGTGAAGATGTGTTGCAACAAAGTTCGTGTATGGGGGAGGGGACGTCGTGCGAGAGCACATTAGGACGCTCTCTTCTCCCAGCCTTCTCATGATTTGGGGTTCTTACACGAAGACAAAACCTTGATTAGGCGTATTTTTATTTATTTTAGTTTGAATAGGAGGTTTGACGACGACCGTGAGCAACGCAATGGGCTATAAGCAGGTCGCCCACCCCTAATTTAGGGCCATTGGTTCCAGGAAAGGAAGACAAACACAACATCCATGCCTCACCAGGATTCGAATACAAACCCATGTCGGACGAATAGTATGGAGCCATCACTTAGACCACTTGACCACCGGGGGAAGGGGGTATATTAAGGCTGTGCGTTGAACATTGCACACTCAACTGCAATGCAACAGATATCATATCTTTTGATTTATTTCACTTAAAAGCTCCAAGTTTTTTTATAACTTATCGGGTGGTATTTGAGAGTAATTCTGCATACGTTTTCATGAAAATAAGAAAATTCGGTGCTTAAACGTTCTAAGAATCCATATTGTCATTTGAAAAGCAACCAACATTTATTTTCAGTCTATTCTTCAAAATAAAAATTTTATTAATGAAATTCACGCAACCCTTTCCAACATCATATTCATAAATTTCAATATTTGTTTTAACAGGTGTAAAAACCTTTCGTTTGCAAAACTAAGTGGTTAGCCCGAAAAATCTCTCTGGGAGTGTTGGGCTTTTTCTAGTGTTATGTTTTTGTGACTTGTGTTTGATGGAGGGTGTGGAGGTTAGCCTCCGACCCTTTCGTCGGTGGTTTAATCTGTCTTCTCTCCGGTCGAGGTTGGCGGTGCTGACCGAGACGGCAGGAGGCTGTGTGAGTCGAGGGGAGTGAGTGTTTTGGTTCTGTTTCTGCTCTTTCTCTTATGATGTGGTGTGAATGGATGGTATCTGAAGGGAGGGTGTTGTGTATTTGCTGCTTGTTGTGTGCCGGTTCCGTGTGGAAGTGGACCGGGGAGACACCTGCCATGGGTCATGTGAGGGCCTTGGTGCACCCGTCGGCCCGGTGTCCTCTCTGACAGTCTCCCTTCAGGGTCGCTGTCACTTGGTCACCTCTGAAGGGGACTTTTGTCCGCCTAAATGGACGTTCCGGGTGTACCTTCGGGTTGCACCCGCCGTTCTAGGTGACCTTGCCGCCTATTTGTGTGCGGATCCTTTCGAGTTTTTCGGAGGATATGTATGACTCGGCGGTTTGTCTGGTGTTGCTTGTTGGGCCGTCGTGGGAGTGTGTGTAAACATCAGTGAACCATGTTTAGGTGTTTATCTTGGGCGTGGTGAAAAGTGTGAAGATGTGTTGCAACAAAGTTCGTGTATGGGGGAGGGGACGTCGTGCGAGAGCACATTAGGGCGCTCCCTTCTCCCAGCCCTCATGATTTGGGGTTCTCATACGAAGACAAAACGTTGATTAGGCGTAATTTTATTTATTTTGGTTTGAATAGGAGGTTTGACGACCACCGTGAGCAACTCAATGGGCTATAAGCAGGTCGCCCACCCCTAATTTAGGGCCATTGGTTCCAGGAAAGGAAGACAAACACAACATCCATGCCTCACCAGGATTCGAATACAAACCCATGTCGGACGAATAGTATGGAGCAATCACTTAGACCACTTGACCACCGGGGCGGGGGTATATTAAGGCTGTGCGATGAACATTGCACACTCAACTGCAATGCAACAGATATCATATCTTTTGATTTATTTCGCTTAAAAGCTCCAAGTTTTTTTTATAACTTATCGGGTGGTATTTGAGAGTAATTCTGCATACGTTTTCATGAAAATAAGAAAATTCGGTGCTTTAAACGTTCTAAGAATCCATATTGTCATTTGAAAACCAACCAACATTTATTTTTATTCTATTCTTCAAAATAAAAATTTTATTACTGAAATTCACGCAACCCTTTCCAACATCATAATAAAAAATTTCAATATTTGTTTTAACAGGTGTAAAAACCTTTCGTTTGCAAAACTAAGTGGTTAGCCTGTTAACGGCTAACCAGAAAAAGCCCAACACTCCCAGAGAGATCTTTCGCGTTAGGCCGAAAGATCTCTCTGGGAGTGTTGGGCTTTTTCTAGTGTTATGTTTTTGTGACTTGTGTTTGATGGAGGGTGTTGAGGTTAGCCTCCGACCCTTTCGTCGGTGGTTTAATCCGTCTTCTCTCCGGTTGAAGTTGGCGGTGCTGACCGAGACGGCAGGAGGCTGTGTGAGTCGGGGGGAGTGAGTGTTTTGTTTCTGTCTCTGCTCTTTCTCTTATGATGTTGTGTGAATGGATGGTATCTGAAGGGAGGGTGTTGTGTATTTGCTGCTTGTTGTGTGCCGGTTCCGTGTGGAAGTGGACCGGGGAGACACCTGCCATGGGTCATGTGAGGGCCTTGGTGCATCCGTCGGTCCGGTGTCCTCTCTGACAGTCTCCCTTCAGGGTTGCTGTCACTTGGTCACCTCTGAAGGGGACTTTTGTCCGCCTACATGGACGTTCCGGGTGTACCTTCGGGTTGCACCCGCCGTTCTAGGTGACCTTGCCGCCTATTTGTGTGCGGATCCTTTCGAGTTTTTCGGAGGATCTGTATGACTCGGGGGTTTCTCTGGTGTTGCTTGTTGGGCCGTGGTGGGAGTGTGTGTAAACATCAGTGAACCATGTCTAGGTGTTTATCTTGGGCGTGGTGAACAGTGTGAAGATGTGTTGCACCAAAGTTCGTGTATGGGGGAGGGGACGTCGTGCGAGAGCACATTAGGGCGCTCCCTTCTCCCAGCCCTCATGATTTGGGGTTCTCATACGAAGACAAAACGTTGATTAGGCGTAATTTTATTTATTTTGGTTTGAATAGGAGGTTTGACGACCACCGTGAGCAACTCAATGGGCTATAAGCGGTCGCCCACCCCTAATTTAGGGCCATTGGTTCCAGGAAAGGAAGACAAACACAACATCCATGCCTCACCAGGATTCGAATACAAACCCATGTCGGACGAATAGTATGGAGCCATCACTTAGACCACTTGACCACCGGGGGGGTATATTAAGGCTGTGCGATGAACATTGCACACTCAACTGCAATGCAACAGATATCATATCTTTTGATTTACTCCACTTAAAAGCTCCAAGTTTTTTTTAATAACTCATCGGGTCGTATTTGAGAGTAATTCTGCATACGTTTTCATGAAAATAAGAAAATTCGGTGCTTAAACGTTCTAAGAATCCATATTGTCATTTGAAAAGCAACCAACATTTATTTTCAGTCTATTCTTCAAAATAAAAATTTTATTAATGAAATTCACGCAACCCTTTCCAACATCATATTCATAAATTTCAATATTTGTTTTAACAGGTGTAAAAACCTTTCGTTTGCAAAACTAAGTGGTTAGCCCGAAAAATCTCTCTGGGAGTGTTGGGCTTTTTCTAGTGTTATGTTTTTGTGACTTGTGTTTGATGGAGGGTGTGGAGGTTAGCCTCCGACCCTTTCGTCGGTGGTTTAATCTGTCTTCTCTCCGGTCGAGGTTGGCGGTGCTGACCGAGACGGCAGGAGGCTGTGTGAGTCGAGGGGCTGTTTCTGCTCTTTCTCTTATGATGTGGTGTGAATGGATGGTATCTGAAGGGAGGGTGTTGTGTATTTGCTGCTTGTTGTGTGCCGGTTCCGTGTGGAAGTGGACCGGGGAGACACCTGCCATGGGTCATGTGAGGGCCTTGGTGCACCCGTCGGCCCGGTGTCCTCTCTGACAGTCTCCCTTCAGGGTCGCTGTCACTTGGTCACCTCTGAAGGGGACTTTTGTCCGCCTACATGGACGTTCCGGGTGTACCTTCGGGTTGCACCCGCCGTTCTAGGTGACCTTGCCGCCTATTTGTGTGCGGATCCTTTCGAGTTTTTCGGAGGATCTGTATGACTCGGGGGTTTCTCTGGTGTTGCTTGTTGGGCCGTGGTGGGAGTGTGTGTAAACATCAGTGAACCATGTTTAGGTGTTTATTTTGGGCGTGGTGAACAGTGTGAAGATGTGTTGCAACAAAGTTCGTGTATGGGGGAGGGGACGTCGTGCGAGAGCACATTAGGGCGCTCCCTTCTCCCAGCCCTCATGATTTGGGGTTCTCATACGAAGACAAAACGTTGATTAGGCGTAATTTTATTTATTTTGGTTTGAATAGGAGGTTTGACGACCACCGTGAGCAACTCAATGGGCTATAAGCAGGTCGCCCACCCCAAATTTAGGGCCATTGGTTCCAGGAAAGGAAGACAAACACAACATCCATGCCTCACCAGGATTCGAATACAAACCCATGTCGGACGAATAGTATGGAGCCATCACTTAGACCACTTGACCACCGGGGGGGGGGTATATTAAGGCTGTGCGATGAACATTGCACACTCAACTGCAATGCAACAGATATCATATCTTTTGATTTATTTCACTTAAAAGCTCCAAGTTTTTTTTATAACTTATCGGGTGGTATTTGAGAGTAATTCTGCATACGTTTTCATGAAAATAAGAAAATTCGGTGCTTAAACGTTCTAAGAATCCATATTGTCATTTGAAAACCAACCAACATTTATTTTTAGTCTATTCTTCAAAATAAAAATTTTATTACTGAAATTCACGCAACCCTTTCCAACATCATAATAAAAAATTTCAATATTTGTTTTAACAGGTGTAAAAACCTTTCGTTTGCAAAACTAAGTGGTTAGCCTGTTAACGGCTAACCAGAAAAAGCCCAACACTCCCAGAGAGATCTTTCGCGTTAGGCCGAAAGATCTCTCTGGGAGTGTTGGGCTTTTTCTAGTGTTATGTTTTTGTGACTTGTGTTTGATGGAGGGTGTTGAGGTTAGCCTCCGACCCTTTCGTCGGTGGTTTAATCTGTCTTCTCTCCGGTCGAGGTTGGCGGTGCTGACCGAGACGGCAGGAGGCTGTGTGAGTCGGGGGGAGTGAGTGTTTTGTTTCTGTCTCTGCTCTTTCTCTTATGATGTTGTGTGAATGGATGGTATCTGAAGGGAGGGTGTTGTGTATTTGCTGCTTGTTGTGTGCCGGTTCCGTGTGGAAGTGGACCGGGGAGACACCTGCCATGGGTCATGTGAGGGCCTTGGTGCATCCGTCGGTCCGGTGTCCTCTCTGACAGTCTCCCTTCAGGGTTGCTGTCACTTGGTCACCTCTGAAGGGGACTTTTGTCCGCCTACATGGACGTTCCGGGTGTACCTTCGGGTTGCACCCGCCGTTCTAGGTGACCTTGCCGCCTATTTGTGTGCGGATCCTTTCGAGTTTTTCGGAGGATATGTATGACTCGGGGGTTTCTCTGGTGTTGCTTGTTGGGCCGTGGTGGGAGTGTGTGTAAACATCAGTGAACCATGTCTAGGTGTTTATCTTGGGCGTGGTGAACAGTGTGAAGATGTGTTGCAACAAAGTTCGTGTATGGGGGAGGGGACGTCGTGCGAGAGCACATTAGGGCGCTCCCTTCTCCCAGCCCTCATGATTTGGGGTTCTCATACGAAGACAAAACGTTGATTAGGCGTAATTTTATTTATTTTGGTTTGAATAGGAGGTTTGACGACCACCGTGAGCAACTCAATGGGCTATAAGCAGGTCGCCCACCCCTAATTTAGGGCCATTGGTTCCAGGAAAGGAAGACAAACACAACATCCATGCCTCACCAGGATTCGAATACAAACCCATGTCGGACGAATAGTATGGAGCCATCACTTAGACCACTTGACCACCGGGGGGGGGGGTATATTAAGGCTGTGCGATGAACATTGCACACTCAACTGCAATGCAACAGATATCATATCTTTTGATTTACTCCACTTAAAAGCTCCAAGTTTTTTTAATAACTCATCGGGTCGTATTTGAGAGTAATTCTGCATAGGTTTTCATGAAAATAAGAAAATTCGGTGCTTAAACGTTCTAAGAATCCATATTGTCATTTGAAAAGCAACCAACATTTATTTTCAGTCTATTCTTCAAAATAAAAATTTTATTAATGAAATTCACGCAACCCTTTCCAACATCATATTCATAAATTTCAATATTTGTTTTAACAGGTGTAAAAACCTTTCGTTTGCAAAACTAAGTGGTTAGCCCGAAAAATCTCTCTGGGAGTGTTGGGCTTTTTCTAGTGTTATGTTTTTGTGACTTGTGTTTGATGGAGGGTGTGGAGGTTAGCCTCCGACCCTTTCGTCGGTGGTTTAATCTGTCTTCTCACCGGTCGAGGTTGGCGGTGCTGACCGAGACGGCAGGAGGCTGTGTGAGTCGAGGGGAGTGAGTGTTTTGGTTCTGTTTCTGCTCTTTCTCTTATGATGTGGTGTGAATGGATGGTATCTGAAGGGAGGGTGTTGTGTATTTGCTGCTTGTTGTGTGCAGGTTCCGTGTGGAAGTGGACCGGGGAGACACCTGCCATGGGTCATGTGAGGGCCTTGGTGCACCCGTCGGCCCGGTGTCCTCTCTGACAGTGTCCCTTCAGGGTCGCTGTCACTTGGTCACCTCTGAAGGGGATTTTTGTCCGCCTACATGGACGTTCCGGGTGTACCTTCGGGTTGCACCCGCCGTTCTAGGTGACCTTGCCGCCTATTTGTGTGCGGATCCTTTCGAGTTTTTCGGAGGATATGTATGACTCGGCGGTTTGTCTGGTGTTGCTTGTTGGGCCGTGGTGGGAGTGTGTGTAAACATCAGTGAACCATGTCTAGGTGTTTATCTTGGGCGTGGTGAACAGTGTGAAGATGTGTTGCAACAAAGTTCGTGTATGGGGAGGGGACGTCGTGCGAGAGCACATTAGGGCGCTCCCTTCTCCCAGCCCTCATGATTTGGGGTTCTCATACGAAGACAAAACGTTGATTAGGCGTAATTTTATTTATTTTGGTTTGAATAGGAGGTTTGACGACCACCGTGAGCAACTCAATGGGCTATAAGCGGTCGCCCACCCCTAATTTAGGGCCATTGGTTCCAGGAAAGGAAGACAAACACAACATCCATGCCTCACCAGGATTCGAATACAAACCCATGTCGGACGAATAGTATGGAGCAATCACTTAGACCACTTGACCACCGGGGGGGGGTATATTAAGGCTGTGCGATGAACATTGCACACTCAACTGCAATGCAACAGATATCATATCTTTTGATTTATTCCACTTAAAAGCTCCAAGTTTTTTTTATAACTTATCGGGTGGTATTTGAGAGTAATTCTGCATACGTTTTCATGAAAATAAGAAAATTCGGTGCTTAAACGTTCTAAGAATCCATATTGTCATTTGAAAAGCAACCAACATTTATTTTCAGTCTATTCTTCAAAATAAAAATTTTATTAATGAAATTCACGCAACCCTTTCCAACATCATATTCAAAAATTTCAATATTTGTTTTAACAGGTGTAAAAACCTTTCGTTTGCAAAACTAAGTGGTTAGCCTGTTAACGGCTAACCAGAAAAAGCCCAACACTCCCAGAGAGATCTTTCGGGTTAGGCCGAAAGATCTCTCTGGGAGTGTTGGGCTTTTTCTAGTGTTATGTTTTTGTGACTTGTGTTTGATGGAGGGTGTGGAGGTCAGCCTCCGACCCTTTCGTCGGTGGTTTAATCTGTCTTCTCTCCGGTCGAGGTTGGCGGTGCTGACCGAGACGGCAGGAGGCTGTGTGATTCGGGGGGAGTGAGTGTTTTGTTTCTGTCTCTGCTCTTTCTCTTATGATGTGGTGTGAATGGATGGTATCTGAAGGGAGGGTGTTGTGTATTTGCTGCTTGTTGTGTGCCGGTTCCGTGTGGAAGTGAACCGGGAGACACCTGCCATGGGTCATGTGAGGGCCTTGGTGCATCCCGTCGGCCCGGTGTCCTCTCTGACAGTCTCCCTTCAGGGTCGCTGTCACTTGGTCACCTCTGAAGGGGACTTTTGTCCGCCTACATGGACGTTCCGGGTGTACCTTCGGGTTGCACCCGCCGTTCTAGGTGACCTTGCCGCCTATTTGTGTGCGGATCCTTTCGAGTTTTTCGGAGGATCTGTATGACTCGGCGGTTTCTCTGGTGTTGCTTGTTGGGCCGTCGTGGGAGTGTGTGTAAACATCAGTGAACCATGTTTAGGTGTTTATTTTGGGCGTGGTGAAAAGTGTGAAGATGTGTTGCAACAAAGTTCGTGTATGGGGGAGGGGACGTCGTGCGAGAGCACATTAGGGCGCTCCCTTCTCCCAGCCCTCATGATTTGGGGTTCTCATACGAAGACAAAACGTTGATTAGGCGTAATTTTTATTTATTTTGGTTTGAATAGGAGGTTTGACGACCACCGTGAGCAACTCAATGGGCTATAAGCAGGTCGCCCACCCCTAATTTAGGGCCATTGGTTCCAGGAAAGGAAGACAAACACAACATCCATGCCTCACCAGGATTCGAATACAAACCCATGTCGGACGAATAGTATGGAGCCATCACTTAGACCACTTGACCACCGGGGGAGGGGGTATATTAAGGCTGTGCGATGAACATTGCACACTCAACTGCAATGCAACAGATATCATATCTTTTGATTTACTCCACTTAAAAGCTCCAAGTTTTTTTAATAACTCATCGGGTCGTATTTGAGAGTAATTCTGCATAGGTTTTCATGAAAATAAGAAAATTCGGTGCTTAAACTTTCTAAGAATCCATATTGTCATTTGAAAAGCAACCAACATTTATTTTCAGTCTATTCTTCAAAATAAAAATTTTATTAATGAAATTCACGCAACCCTTTCCAACATCATATTCATAAATTTCAATATTTGTTTTAACAGGTGTAAAAACCTTTCGTTTGCAAAACTAAGTGGTTAGCCCGAAAAATCTCTCTGGGAGTGTTGGGCTTTTTCTAGTGTTATGTTTTTGTGACTTGTGTTTGATGGAGGGTGTGGAGGTTAGCCTCCGACCCTTTCGTCGGTGGTTTAATCTGTCTTCTCTCCGGTCGAGGTTGGCGGTGCTGACCGAGACGGCAGGAGGCTGTGTGATTCGGGGGCTCTGCTCTTTCTCTTATGATGTGGTGTGAATGGATGGTATCTGAAGGGAGGGTGTTGTGTATTTGCTGCTTGTTGTGTGCCGGTTCCGTGTGGGAGTGAACCGGGGAGACACCTGCCATGGGTCATGTGAGGGCCTTGGTGCACCCGTCGGCCCGGTGTCCTCTCTGACAGTCTCCCTTCAGGGTCGCTGTCACTTGGTCACCTCTGAAGGGGACTTTTGTCCGCCTAAATGGACGTTCCGGGTGTACCTTCGGGTTGCACCCGCCGTTCTAGGTGACCTTGCCGCCTATTTGTGTGCGGATCCTTTCGAGTTTTTCGGAGGATCTGTATGACTCGGGGGTTTCTCTGGTGTTGCTTGTTGGGCCGTCGTGGGAGTGTGTGTAAACATCAGTGAACCATGTTTAGGTGTTTATTTTGGGCGTGGTGAAAAGTGTGAAGATGTGTTGCAACAAAGTTCGTGTATGGGGGAGGGGACGTCGTGCGAGAGCACATTAGGACGCTCTCTTCTCCCACCCATGATTTGGGGTTCTTACACGAAGACAAAACGTTGATTAGGCGTAATTTTATTTATTTTAGTTTGAATAGGAGGTTTGACGACGACCGTGAGCAACGCAATGGGCTATAAGCAGGTCGCCCACCCCTAATTTAGGGCCATTGGTTCCAGGAAAGGAAGACAAACACAACATCCATGCCTCACCAGGATTCGAATACAAACCCATGTCGGACGAATAGTATGGAGCCATCACTTAGACCACTTGACCACCGGGGGAAGGGGGTATATTAAGGCTGTGCGATGAACATTGCACACTCAACTGCAATGCAACAGATATCATATCTTTTGATTTACTCCACTTAAAAGCTCCAAGTTTTTTTTATAACTCATCGGGTCGTATTTGAGAGTAATTCTGCATAGGTTTTCATGAAAATAAGAAAATTCGGTGCTTAAACTTTCTAAGAATCCATATTGTCATTTGAAAAGCAACCAACATTTATTTTCAGTCTATTCTTCAAAATAAAAATTTTATTAATGAAATTCACGCAACCCTTTCCAACATCATATTCATAAATTTCAATATTTGTTTTAACAGGTGTAAAAACCTTTCGTTTGCAAAACTAAGTGGTTAGCCCGAAAGATCTCTCTGGGAGTGTTGGGCTTTTTCTAGTGTTATGTTTTTGTGACTTGTGTTTGATGGAGGGTGTGGAGGTCAGCCTCCGACCCTTTCGTCGGTGGTTTAATCTGTCTTCTCTCCGGTCGAGGTTGGCGGTGCTGACCAAGACGGCAGGAGGCTGTGTGATTCGGGGGGAGTGAGTGTTTTGGTTCTGTTTCTGCTCTTTCTCTTATGATGTGGTGTGAATGGATGGTATCTGAAGGGAGGGTGTTGTGTATTTGCTGCTTGTTGTGTGCCGGTTCCGTGTGAGAGTGAACCGGGGAGACACCTGCCATGGGTCATGTGAGGGCCTTGGTGCACCCGTCGGCCCGGTGTCCTCTCTGACAGTCTCCCTTCAGGGTCGCTGTCACTTGGTCACCTCTGAAGGGGACTTTTGTCCGCCTAAATGGACGTTCCGGGTGTACCTTCGGGTTGCACCCGCCGTTCTAGGTGACCTTGCCGCCTATTTGTGTGCGGATCCTTTCGAGTTTTTCGGAGGATCTGTATGACTCGGCGGTTTCTCTGGTGCTGCTTGTTGGGCCGTGGTGGGAGTGTGTGTAAACATCAGTGAACCATGTTTAGGTGTTTATTTTGGGCGTGGTGAAAAGTGTGAAGATGTGTTGCAACAAAGTTCGTGTATGGGGGAGGGGACGTCGTGCGAGAGCACATTAGGACGCTCTCTTCTCCCAGCCCATGATTTGGGGTTCTTACACGAAGACAAAACGTTGATTAGGCGTAATTTTATTTATTTTGGTTTGAATAGGAGGTTTGACGACGACCGTGAGCAACGCAATGGGCTATAAGCAGGTCGCCCACCCCTAATTTAGGGCCATTGGTTCCAGGAAAGGAAGACAAACACAACATCCATGCCTCACCAGGATTCGAATACAAACCCATGTCGGACGAATAGTATGGAGCCATCACTTAGACCACTTGACCACCGGGGGAAGGGGGGTATATTAAGGCTGTGCGATGAACATTGCACACTCAACTGCAATGCAACAGATATCATATCTTTTGATTTATTCCACTTAAAAGCTCCAAGTTTTTTTTATAACTTATCGGGTGGTATTTGAGAGTAATTCTGCATACGTTTTCATGAAAATAAGAAAATTCGGTGCTTAAACGTTCTAAGAATCCATATTGTCATTTGAAAACCAACCAACATTTATTTTTAGTCTATTCTTCAAAATAAAAATTTTATTACTGAAATTCACGCAACCCTTTCCAACATCATATTCAAAAATTTCAATATTTGTTTTAACAGGTGTAAAAACCTTTCGTTTGCAAAACTAAGTGGTTAGCCCGAAAGATCTCTCTGGGAGTGTTGGGCTTTTTCTAGTGTTATGTTTTTGTGACTTGTGTTTGATGGAGGGTGTGGAGGTCAGCCTCCGACCCTTTCGTCGGTGGTTTAATCTGTCTTCTCTCCGGTCGAGGTTGGCGGTGCTGACCGAGACGGCAGGAGGCTGTGTGAGTCGGGGGGAGTGAGTGTTTTGGTTCTGTTTCTGCTCTTTCTCTTATGATGTGGTGTGAATGGATGGTATCTGAAGGGAGGGTGTTGTGTATTTGCTGCTTGTTGTGTGCCGGTTCCGTGTGGAAGTGGACCGGGGAGACACCTGCCATGGGTCATGTGAGGGCCTTGGTGCACCCGTCGGCCCGGTGTCCTCTCTGACAGTCTCCCTTCAGGGTCGCTGTCACTTGGTCACCTCTGAAGGGGACTTTTGTCCGCCTACATGGACGTTCCGGGTGTACCTTCGGGTTGCACCCGCCGTTCTAGGTGACCTTGCCGCCTATTTGTGTGCGGATCCTTTCGAGTTTTTCGGAGGATCTGTATGACTCGGCGGTTTGTCTGGTGTTGCTTGTTGGGCCGTGGTGGGAGTGTGTGCAAACATCAGTGAACCATGTTTAGGTGTTTATCTTGGGCGTGGTGAACAGTGTGAAGATGTGTTGCAACAAAGTTCGTGTATGGGGGAGGGGACGTCGTGCGAGAGCACATTAGGACGCTCTCTTCTCCCAGCCCTCATGATTTGGGGTTCTCATACGAAGACAAAACGTTGATTAGGCGTAATTTTATTTATTTTGGTTTGAATAGGAGGTTTGACGACCACCGTGAGCAACTCAATGGGCTATAAGCAGGTCGCCCACCCCTAATTTAGGGCCATTGGTTCCAGGAAAGGAAGACAAACACAACATCCATGCCTCACCAGGATTCGAATACAAACCCATGTCGGACGAATAGTATGGAGCCATCACTTAGACCACTTGACCACCGGGGGTTGGGGTATATTAAGGCTGTGCGATGAACATTGCACACTCAACTGCAATGCAACAGATATCATATCTTTTGATTTACTCCACTTAAAAGCTCCAAGTTTTTTTTATAACTCATCGGGTCGTATTTGAGAGTAATTCTGCATAGGTTTTCATGAAAATAAGAAAATTCGGTGCTTAAACTTTCTAAGAATCCATATTGTCATTTGAAAAGCAACCAACATTTATTTTCAGTCTATTCTTCAAAATAAAAATTTTATTAATGAAATTCACGCAACCCTTTCCAACATCATATTCATAAATTTCAATATTTGTTTTAACAGGTGTAAAAACCTTTCGTTTGGAAAACTAAGTGGTTAGCCCGAAAAATCTCTCTGGGAGTGTTGGGCTTTTTCTAGTGTTATGTTTTTGTGACTTGTGTTTGATGGAGGGTGTGGAGGTCAGCCTCCGACCCTTTCGTCGGTGGTTTAATCTGTCTTCTCTCCGGTCGAGGTTGGCGGTGCTGACCGAGACGGCAGGAGGCTGTGTGATTCGGGGGCTTTGCTCTTTCTCTTATGATGTGGTGTGAATGGATGGTATCTGAAGGGAGGGTGTTGTGTATTTGCTGTTTGTTGTGTGCCGGTTCCGTGTGGGAGTGAACCGGGGAGACACCTGCCATGGGTCATGTGAGGGCCTTGGTGCACCCGTCGGCCCGGTGTCCTCTCTGACAGTCTCCCTTCAGGGTCGCTGTCACTTGGTCACCTCTGAAGGGGACTTTTGTCCGCCTAAATGGACGTTCCGGGTGTACCTTCGGGTTGCACCCGCCGTTCTAGGTGACCTTGCCGCCTATTTGTGTGCGGATCCTTTCGAGTTTTTCGGAGGATCTGTATGACTCGGGGGTTTCTCTGGTGCTTGCTTGTTGGGCCATCGTGGGAGTGTGTGTAAACATCAGTGAACCATGTTTAGGTGTTTATTTTGGGCGTGGTGAAAAGTGTGAAGATGTGTTGCAACAAAGTTCGTGTATGGGGGAGGGGACGTCGTGCGAGAGCACATTAGGACGCTCTCTTCTCCCACCCATGATTTGGGGTTCTTACACGAAGACAAAACCTTGATTAGGCGTATTTTTATTTATTTTAGTTTGAATAGGAGGTTTGACGACGACCGTGAGCAACGCAATGGGCTATAAGCAGGTCGCCCACCCCTAATTTAGGGCCATTGGTTCCAGGAAAGGAAGACAAACACAACATCCATGCCTCACCAGGATTCGAATACAAACCCATGTCGGACGAATAGTATGGAGCCATCACTTAGACCACTTGACCACCGGGGGGGGGGGGGTATATTAAGGCTGTGCGATGAACATTGCACACTCAACTGCAATGCAACAGATATCATATCTTTTGATTTACTCCACTTAAAAGCTCCAAGTTTTTTTTATAACTCATCGGGTCGTATTTGAGAGTAATTCTGCATAGGTTTTCATGAAAATAAGAAAATTCGGTGCTTAAACTTTCTAAGAATCCATATTGTCATTTGAAAAGCAACCAACATTTATTTTCAGTCTATTCTTCAAAATAAAAATTTTATTAATGAAATTCACGCAACCCTTTCCAACATCATATTCATAAATTTCAATATTTGTTTTAACAGGTGTAAAAACCTTTCGTTTGCAAAACTAAGTGGTTAGCCCGAAAGAATCTCTCTGGGAGTGTTGGGCTTTTTCTAGTGTTATGTTTTTGTGACTTGTGTTTGATGGAGGGTGTGGAGGTTAGCCTCCGACCCTTTCGTCGGTGGTTTAATCTGTCTTCTCTCCGGTCGAGGTTGGCGGTGCTGACCGAGACGGCAGGAGGCTGTGTGATTCGGGGGAGTGAGTGTTTTGGTTCTGTTTCTGCTCTTTCTCTTATGATGTGGTGTGAATGGATGGTATCTGAAGGGAGGGTGTTGTGTATTTGCTGCTTGTTGTGTGCCGGTTCCGTGTGGGAGTGAACCGGGGAGACACCTGCCATGGGTCATGTGAGGGCCTTGGTGCACCCGTCGGCCCGGTGTCCTCTCTGACAGTCTCCCTTCAGGGTCGCTGTCACTTGGTCACCTCTGAAGGGGACTTTTGTCCGCCTAAATGGACGTTCCGGGTGTACCTTCGGGCTGCACCCGCCGTTCTAGGTGACCTTGCCGCCTATTTGTGTGCTGATCCTTTCGAGTTTTTCGGAGGATCTGTATGACTCGGGGGTTTCTCTGGTGTTGCTTGTTGGGCCGTCGTGGGAGTGTGTGTAAACATCAGTGAACCATGTTTAGGTGTTTATTTTGGGCGTGGTGAAAAGTGTGAAGATGTGTTGCAACAAAGTTCGTGTATGGGGAGGGGACGTCGTGCGAGAGCACATTAGGATGCTCTCTTCTCCCAGCCCATGATTTAGGGGTTCTTACACGAAGACAAAACCTTGATTAGGCGTATTTTTATTTATTTTAGGTTTGAATAGGAGGTTTGACGACGACCGTGAGCAACGCAATGGGCTATAAGCAGGTCGCCCACCCCTAATTTAGGGCCATTGGTTCCAGGAAAGGAAGACAAACACAACATCCATGCCTCACCAGGATTCGAATACAAACCCATGTCGGACGAATAGTATGGAGCCATCACTTAGACCACTTGACCACCGGGGGAAGGGGGTATATTAAGGCTGTGCGTTGAACATTGCACACTCAACTGCAATGCAACAGATATCATATCTTTTGATTTATTTCACTTAAAAGCTCCAAGTTTTTTTTATAACTTATCGGGTGGTATTTGAGAGTAATTCTGCATACGTTTTCATGAAAATAAGAAAATTCGGTGCTTAAACGTTCTAAGAATCCATATTGTCATTTGAAAACCAACCAACATTTATTTTTAGTCTATTCTTCAAAATAAAAATTTTATTACTGAAATTCACGCAACTCTTTCCAACATCATAATCAAAAATTTCAAAACTTGTTTTAACAGGTGTAAAAACCTTTCGTTTGGAAAACTAAGTGGTTAGCCCGAAAGATCTCTCTGGGAGTGTTGGGCTTTTTCTAGTGTTATGTTTTTGTGACTTGTGTTTGATGGAGGGTGTGGAGGTCAGCCTCCGACCCTTTCGTCGGTGGTTTAATCTGTCTTCTCTCCGGTCGAGGTTGGCGGTGCTGACCGAGACGGCAGGAGGCTGTGTGATTCGGGGGGAGTGAGTGTTTTGGTTCTGTTTCTGCTCTTTCTCTTATGATGTGGTGTGAATGGATGGTATCTGAAGGGAGGGTGTTGTGTATTTGCTGCTTGTTGTGTGCAGGTTCCGTGTGGAAGTGGACCAGGGAGACACCTGCCATGGGTCATGTGAGGGCCTTGGTGCACCCGTCGACCCGGTGTCCTCTCTGACAGTGTCCCTTTAGGGTCGCTGTCACTTGGTCACCTCTGAAGGGGATTTTTGTCCGCCTACATGGACGTTCCGGGTGTACCTTCGGGTTGTACCCGCCGTTCTAGGTGACCTTGCCGCCTATTTGTGCGCGGATCCTTTCGAGTTTTTCGGAGGATCTGTATGACTCGGCGGTTTGTCTGGTGTTGCTTGTTGGGCCGTGGTGGGAGTGTGTGTAAGCATCAGTGAACCATGTCTAGGTGTTTATCTTGGGCGTGGTGAACAGTGTGAAGATGTGTTGCAACAAAGTTCGTGTATGGGGGAGAGGACGTCGTGCGAGAGCACATTAGGGCGCTCCCTTCTCCCAGCCCTCATGATTTGGGGTTCTCATACGAAGACAAAACGTTGATTAGGCGTAATTTTATTTATTTTAGTTTGAATAGGAGGTTTGACGACGACCGTGAGCAACGCAATGGGTTATAAGCAGGTCGCCCACCCCTAATTTAGGGCCATTGGTTCCAGGAAAGGAAGACAAACACAACATCCATGCCTCACCAGGATTCGAATACAAACCCATGTCGGACGAATAGTATGGAGCCATCACTTAGACCACTTGACCACCGGGGGGGGGGTATATTAAGGCTGTGCGATGAACATTGCACACTCAACTGCAATGCAACAGATATCATATCTTTTGATTTATTTCGCTTAAAAGCTCCAAGTTTTTTTTATAACTTATCGGGTGGTATTTGAGAGTAATTCTGCATACGTTTTCATGAAAATAAGAAAATTCGGTGCTTTAACGTTCTAAGAATCCATACTGTCATTTGAAAACCAACCAACATTTATTTTTATTCTATTCTTCAAAATAAAAATTTTATTACTGAAATTCACGCATATCTTTCCAACATCATAATAAAAAATTTCAATATTTGTTTTAACAGGTGTAAAAACCTTTCGTTTGCAAAACTAAGTGGTTAGCCTGTTAACGGCTAACCAGAAAAAGCCCAACACTCCCAGAGAGATCTTTCGGGTTAGGCCGAAAGATCTCTCTGGGAGTGTTGGGCTTTTTCTAGTGTTATGTTTTTGTGACTTGTGTTTGATGGAGGGTGTTGAGGTTAGCCTCCGACCCTTTCGTCGGTGGTTTAATCCGTCTTCTCTCCGGTTGAAGTTGGCGGTGCTGACCGAGACGGCAGGAGGCTGTGTGAGTCGGGGGAGTGAGTGTTTTGTTTCTGTCTCTGCTCTTTCTCTTATGATGTTGTGTGAATGGATGGTATCTGAAGGGAGGGTGTTGTGTATTTGCTGCTTGTTGTGTGCCGGTTCCGTGTGGAAGTGGACCGGGGAGACACCTGCCATGGGTCATGTGAGGGCCTTGGTGCATCCGTCGGTCCGGTGTCCTCTCTGACAGTCTCCCTTCAGGGTTGCTGTCACTTGGTCACCTCTGAAGGGGACTTTTGTCCGCCTACATGGACGTTCCGGGTGTACCTTCGGGTTGCACCCGCCGTTCTAGGTGACCTTGCCGCCTATTTGTGTGCGGATCCTTTCGAGTTTTTCGGAGGATCTGTATGACTCGAGGGTTTGTCTGGTGTTGCTTGTTGGGCCGTGGTGGGAGTGTGTGTAAACATCAGTGAACCATGTCTAGGTGATTATTTTGGGCGTGGTGAACAGTGTGAAGATGTGTTGCAACAAAGTTCGTGTATGGGGGAGGGGACGTCGTGCGAGAGTACATTAGGGCGCTTACTTCTCCCAGTCCCCATGATTTGGGGATCTTATACGAAGACAAAGAATGTAAATAAACGCGATGGAAAATGTTTTCAAATGCCAATAACTTCAATGGATAACATATTTATCAGTGATCTGTTATTTCCTCTTTCATGAATTAATTAATTTTGAAAAAAAAAAAAAAACAGCCTTTGTATAAAGAAATATGAGGGCATTGCAGTAAACAAACAGATTGCTGAACTTCGTAGTTCCGTAGTTCGCAGGAAGTTATATTTACAAAAAGTTATTGTCAGTGCGAAAGTAAATCCTTAAAAATCCGAACTTTTTAAAGTCTACTCTTTTGATTATGATTATCTGCGCATCAGGTAGTTCCGTTAACAGGCTAAACAAACAAGAAGTAAATATTTTATTCATCATTTCATTTTTGCAAAATGAATCTTGTTGTTTACAGAATTCCACTTAGGAACCTTCAAATACAAACTAAAATTCGCAAGAAATGTTCGTTTTTCAATTTAGTTTAATAGGTGGCACAAAATGCTATCAAAAATTATATAATACTATTGCAATGGCGGGCAGAATTTAAATGAAAACCAAAATAAAACTTATCGTAGTGTGCCACGGTACATCCCTGCCTAAATCTTCCTCCCAACCCAGGCTAGCTCAAATGTACCGAAAGGGACTGCCTTAAGTTAAGTTGACATGATATTAAGTTACTGATAGCACACAAAAAACAAAATAATTATTTTAACTGAATTATTTAACTTAAATTTAGTACCTCAAATTTAATAGAAGATAGCGTTTACCTTGATAACAGATTCCAGTTTTTCTGCCACACCCTGTACTTGGCACCAAACATTCGGTTACTTTGATGAAGCCTGCCATTTGCGTGCTTTTCTACTCTGGGCTTCTGTAGCTTTCCGAGCCTTAGCTTTCATGTTAAGGCATCTCAAGCGTATGAATGTTCTTGTTCTCACATACAGTTTGATTAATTCTAGTGGAGTATCAGGAATTTTTTTACTTATAACATTTCAGAGCTTCTGCACAATATTTTTATCAGGTGACAGAAAATGTTGCCCATGAAATGAGGTAAAGATCAGCTCAAATTGACTGATTTTGCTTAACCAGTCATCAGAAGGCATAAGGAGACCTCCTCGTGACAATGCTCCTATCCAGCACGAAGATGGGACACCGCCGGGAACAGCAGGTAATTGCCCAGTGCGAGTGCTTAAGGTTTTATCATATTTTTGCCCACGATGCGCAAGATAGCCAGCAATGTATTTAAAACCTTCACACACGTGCTAAAGGAGGATCAGGATTAATAGGATCATCAATCACAATATCCCGCATCTCAGTGATACCTTCAACCATGGAAAGTGGTTCTGACATATCTGGCAAAATACTACCCAAGCTGAAATGTTAAGAAGGAATCATTGTCGTCAACATCTGAAGCAACTAAAGAAGCACTAGATAAAGGAATATCCGATATGTTGCCTACCCAGTAATAAGAGGCGAATGCGGCACTTCACTTCTGAAGGTAACGGGTTATCGTAAAAGTGACCAATTCCTCGGATCCGTCAGAAAAAGTGGTATCAGTGGACTCTAACTTGGTAAATTTCTCCCTTACTCTGCTCCTTTATTTTGTGACAGAATCTTCCAAAAATGGCATAGATACAAACTTCAGATCGGAGGAATGAAGCATCGCCCAAAAAAAATTGAGATAGAAAGCTTCTTTACTTCTTTTTAGCGCTCCAAAGTAAACCCACTCGCTACGGCAGCGAACTCGACCCGCCATATTAGGCCTTACTGTCTGCTCCCGTTAAGTTGCTTTCACGGCACAACCTGCTTGAGCAGCATCTGCTCCGGGAAAATATGACGAAACTTCTGGTGACGTCCGAATTCCGTGGCTGACGGTTCGTGACGAATATCGTTAGTCTAGTCATGCTGTTTCGAGAGTAACATTTCAAAGGAAGATGACCATTCATTATCTGCGGAGGAGGTCGGCTTAAGAAACCCAGACTTGCAACACTTAAAGCGTGTGTGCTTCATTTTCTCTGATTTAACTGCATCCAAATTACAACAAAATTAAATACATAAAGTACTCTGAAAATACACTTTTTTTCCTAAAGTTAAAATGCCTAATCAGCTTTTAACCCTCTGAGATTTTAGGGGAAAAGCCGAAGGACCAAGTGACATCGCCTCCCCGTGTGATATCAATTGGTCCTTAGTTCTTTGTTATTCATTGCCTATTTTTAAAAACATTTCTACATGTTTTTAAATATGTAATTTTTATCATTTCCCAATAGTTTGGGAGATGTTTTGCTCGGGGTAGTTTAATGTGCATCTTTATCATTATGGACTACCACTATATAAAGACTTACTGAATACGGCGGTAGCTACTATTATTAACCCCAACAATTTCAAAGTGGAGTTAAAAGATTTGAATGGGCCATTAATGTTAGGTTTTAATCATCGAACCCATCCCCAATAACCAGCATATACTGTAGTTCTTCATAAAACTTATGCTCCAGTGAACTTCCAGCAGCGTCACGGTTTTTTTATGTTACCCAAATTTATGAATAATCACGGTGGCATTGAATTTATAGCTAGAGATTTTAACTTCACTATTCTTAATCAAGGTCAGCCAAATAGGAATACGGTTATTACTTCTAAGGGCTTACAAGATATTCTTACTGAGAGATATCTCTCTTCGACACTTGGCAATTTGCTGTTTCTAATCAGAAGGGTATTACGGGAATAACACCTCAAGGACATAGTTTTAGACTGGTTACATCTTTGTAAACAGCCAAATCACTCAAAATGACATTACTCTAACCAAAGAATTTTTAGAGGTTAATAACATTCATATATCTCACAACTATCGTTAAATTAGCAGGGAGAACAGTGGATGCTCAGTCTCGTGCTCAGATTGCATATTAGGAAAGAAATAAGGTTGTTGTTTTTTCTAATAAGACAGCCTAAAGACGAAGAAAAAATAATAAAAAAATGGACTCCAAATACATTATTGTAAACACTTGGGAAAGAGTTGAAACTGAAATAAAAGAAATAGCACAAATATAAAAAAAAATTCGAATACAAAAATAAGAATTGTAATCAGTAAAATTCAACATATGGGGGTATTATTAACGGAAATTTATGCTAACGATCTTTTATACAAAACCCTGTTAATTGATTGGGAGGCAAAACTAGAAAAGTTTACGCAAAGCGATCTCAAGACAGCACACATAGTTTGAAAAAAAATCTGAATAGAAAAAAGTATTAACAAAGGATAAAAGGAATAAAAAAATGAACAAAACATATGATAATAAAACCCAACATAACCTGCCGAAAAGTATTTGTTGTTTGCAATTATATCCGTAGATCAAAAAAGGCATTTGACATTATAAATAGAGATTTCCTATTTTATTGTATTGGAAGAATACAACATCGATGGAAAAATAAATAACATACTCAAACCCCTATATCAAATTTCGCACTGTAAAATAATTTTTCAAAATAAATTAAGGAAAACAATAATAACTAGAAGAGAAGTCCCCTCTCCTCCACCGTGCATAACATGTGCTTCTTGAATATAATAATACATGGGAATTCCTTATTCAGGGAAACAAAGCCAAGCGATTAAACACCGAGCTTATGCAGACGATATAACAGCCTTTTCAAAAGAAAAAACAGATGTCAATAAAATGTACAATTTACATATATAACACCTAATCTTAAATGGCAGGGGATATGCTCAATTACGGGAAGAGCAGAACTGTCACGTACGGTAACTAGAACAGCCATGGCAGCCGGATCAGAAAGATCAACGATTCCATGAAAATACTATGAAAAAATCTTTGAACCAGAAGAGCCAAATTCACAAAAATAGTGGACGGATGGCCTCAAAGCCACAGACAAATACACAAAACTATTCAAAAATCAAGAATTGTCTTTATATGCTGAAGTACAAACAGTAAATTTAGTATTGTTTTACCAAACTTTATATATGCCTTCAACTCAAAAAATACCACATAAAATGATTACTATAAATATAGAAGGGCTTTCCAATTCATACAGAGAGGGAAAACAGAAGAACTCAAGAAAATTACAATGAACGATGACATTAAAAAGTAAGTAAGGCATAGGAATAAAAATCCTACTGTAGTAACAGACATTCAGGGGTGGGCCAAAGCAAATTTTTATGTCGAAAACATCTGACGTTCGTTAGAAACCACAACTCAACCCCAGGGATTTCTTACCTGAATCTGAGATAGTAACAGTCACATTAACAAATTTAGTACCAGAAGACGCAGGAAAAATCTATAGAAATTCGAAAACACAAATCCAAGGCATATCTAACCAGAATGCTTAACAAACAAGGAGAAAGTGGTGCTTGTGACAACATTACAAGTTTAAAATTTAAAGACAAAATGAGGGTCTTAAATTCTAAAATAGGCCATGATAAAATTGTCAAATTCACGAAATTTTTTTCTTGATTTTTTAATAGTTTTGTGCATTTGTCTATTGCTTAGCTTTTATTCTCGTCCTGGCTTACTAGGAGCCGTGTATCTTTAGTTTGGGAGTGTCTTTGAAGTGGTGCATAGGATTTTTTTTTGTTTACTTTAGGGGGTTTGACGGGGGTGGTTGTTGTTAATTCTCCCGATATTGTTGTTCGTGATGTTATTTCGTTTCACGTGCTTCCACATAGCTGAACGTTAAGGGGAAAACAAAGAGAGAAAGAGATTAATGATAAACATTTTGAGAAAGGCCAGCAGATCAGAGACTTGAATGAGAGAATCTTAAATTCCTAATCGTTTAAGAAGTTTGCAAATATGTTCAATTACGGAGGATGTGCCGAAAGGTTTTAGCAGCTGTTGAACACTTTGTCTGCCGACAATGAACCAGCTGCAGTTTGAAAGCACGTGCATGTCAGATCATATTTCGAGGATTTTAGGAAGGAAGTGTCCGACCCCAGGTCTTAAACAACCCTTAGAAATAGGAAGCTACGAGATTTGGGCTAGAATGCCCAATGCGAAAGTGACACGGAAACGAGGTAGAAAGGGGAAGGAAGACCCCTTATTTATTACCGGGGGCCAGTACCCGGGGTCCAACGGCTTAACGTGCCTATCTGACGCATGGCAGATAAGCAGTGTTTCGTACACTCGTACCTGCCCGGGATCGAACCTGAGTTTCCTTCGTGGCAGTCACAAATGTTGACCACCAGGACATCCGCGGCCTTGTTCGGAACGGCCCATAGATCGCCTAATAGCGCCGTGACCACCTGCTCAAACCAGATTTCGCTCACATGGCAAGAGAATGGTGCATAGTTGACCTCATTTGGCTTGCTAAAATGGAGTTGTCGATACGTGATTTTCGTGCAATAATTCCCTATGTTTTTAAAAAGTTTAGATGCACAACAGAAATTTGAATTGTTATCAAATGGCTTTCCAGAGTCCGCCCCTTCTCTTGGTACAGTTAGAAATTGGTTTCGTGAATTAAAGAGGGGGAAATAACTTTTTGAAAGATGACCTTCACTGTAGTCAGTCCCATGTCGCCGTAACGACTGAAAAATTCGGTGCTCTAAGAAAACTTATCAAAGAAGATCTTCGTGTGACATATCATGAAATAGAGACGGCCCTGTGCATTGGATCAACTGCTGTACAAACAATCATTCATGATAATTTGCATGTCAGGAAGCGATTTGCCCATCAAACAGAAGTCATCGCTCCTTCCACATTTACAAGTGAGTCACGGAAAATTTCCCGGTGGCGGCAGATGAGAATTTTTCCGTGACTCACTTATAAACGTCGAAAGAGCGATGACTTCTGTTTGATGCTCCTAATCCGCGTCAACTGTCTTTATTAATTATTCATTGCTTCCTAATTATTTGTTCAGTTGCTGCTTACCATCTTTGGTGAATACCCAGCATTGTGCAGGGCTCCAAATAACAACCTGCCAAGTGGCTTGGCAGTTAGTCGTATATGAGTATGGAGGAATTTGAGGCCGTTTGGTGCAGTGGTAGCATGTCCGGCGCATAACTGGAAGACTTTGTGTTCGTTTTCCGGGGGCGGCGGATGTGTATTTTTCCGTGACACTTAGAAACGTGGAAAGAGCGATGACTTCTGTTTGATGCTCCTAATCCGCGTCAACTGTCTGTATTAATTAGCGATTTGCCCGTTGGGTGCCGCATTTACTCACGGACCGTCAGAAGACAAGCCGGGTTGAATGGAGGCGATTCATGCGCTGTTTAAATTCAGAGAAGGATGTAATAAAGACACCTACAGCGTCGTGACCGGAGATTAATCATGGTATTATCACTATGATCAGGAAACAAAGGAACAATTAAGTGTCTGGCACTTCGAAGGTGACGCACCTCCAAGCAAAGTCCGGCAAATCCTCAGTGCAGTGAAGAAAATGATAGCGTCCTTCTTCTGCAAAACAGGACATGTGACAACTATAGTTCTTGAAAATCAAAAAACTGTTACTACTAATTGGTACACCACTCAATATCTGCCAAAGGTTATTGCAGAATGGAAGAAAAAGTTCCCAAGATCGAAAACTCAGTACCTTCTTTTGCACCGCGAAAATGCATCGGCTCACACTGCAGCCAAGACAGTTGTTTTTTTTGGCAACAGAAGGGTGCGAGTTTTGCCTCGTCCAACTTATTCTCCTGAGCTGGCACCTCGTGACTTCTTGTTTCCAAAAGCCAAGAAAACCCTGCGTAAAGAAGTCGATTTTCGTCCGATAAAGAGGTCCGAACACCTGATTTTGAGGCAGTTGACGGTCAGACAAAACAAAGCTGGGAAGAGGCATTTGCAAAATGGTTTTATAGGATGCAAAAGTGTATAGATGTTCATGTAGAGTATTTTGAAAAGTAATTACACTGTTCAACAATGAAATTTTTACAAGAATGGAAGTGGTTTTTCTTTGTAGATTTTTGGGTGTTGAACACGAAAATGACAGTAAATATCCTCTTTTAGCTACGGTTCCGGGTTAATTTGATCATTTATATTTTGTATATACAGTGGATCCCGCTTAAGAAGTTTTCGTTGGGACGAAGCGATGAAAACTTCAAACGGGAAGTGTCTGATTGGATTTTGTAAGACTTTAGCGATTAAAAATGTTGCATAGATTAAATTCAGAAATTACATTTTAGTTAATTTTAAAGTGCCATAAAAAATTTCACAACTCACCCATTTAAACTTGAATATGAGGATTGAAAGCTACATTTATTATGCTACAGGATTACAAAAATACTGATCTAAAAGCGTTTATTTCTTCCTCTTTTCCACTAGATTCACAAATGAGGTGTCCATTTCCCTCAAATTTCGCATTATGGCCGCTGGAACACGTTCGCGGCTATCTATAAAGCGGCGAAAAGTTTCTAATGCATTACCAGCTTCAGTTGAAGTTGGAATTGGCCTGCACTCATGTTTTTGCCTTTCTGGTTCATCGTCCTCTTGCGTTTCGATGTCGCAAATATCGTCGATATTTTGCATTTCAAAAGTGGGAACATCTTTGTCAACGTTTACAATCTCTTCAAAGGAAGACTTGAAGTTTAGTTTTTTTCTTTTTTGCAAACTTTCCCAAGCTTCATTGTTGTCATGACTGTTTTCTACATTAGAAAAACTAAAGCACCACAGTTCTCAGGGAAGACATCGATATGTGAATGCAGGAAGTGCATCTTGAGTGTCATGCTGCAGCCAAGTTTTTCATAAGCACGTAATAGTTCTTCCACAAGGTCTATGTAATTGTCAGCCCTCTTGTTTCTCAAGAACAATGCTACAACATCCCGGAAACATTGCCAAGCATGTTGCTCATCAAGATTAAGAATACACTCAAACTGTTGGTCTCCTAAGAGCTGGCGTATCTGTGGTCCAATGAATATTCCCTGTTTGATCTTCTCAGTACTTATTCGTGGTAACTTTTGGCACAAGTATTAAAATGCAGATTCATTCTTGTTCACAGGCTTTAGAAATGCCTTTATGAGCCCCAGTTTTATGTGCAATGGTGGCAGAACAATTTTGCTAGCTTTCACCAGAGGTTCGTATACAACATTTTTTGTGTCAGGCAACAAAGCTGTTCGTCGAGGCCATTCATTCTGTTTGTAATGTAGATCTATCCCACTAGCAGATATAATAACAGTACTTTATGTACCCTCCTTGGAAGTCAATTAAAATCGTAATAACTTTGAAATCTGCACATATCAGCCATTCATGTTTATTGTAGCTGATGATGCTTAGAACACGTTTTAGCATGGTATGCAACAGGGATGGAAGGCCTTTTGTTATTATTATTATATAGTAGTACAGTCTTAAGGCTTGTTTTGGATGCATCCATAAAGAGTCCCCACTCGTCTGGTTTGTACAGAATGTTTAGTTCCTGCATCCCACTTTCAACATTTTTGCAGAATGTTTTTTCATCTTCACTGCTAAAATAGACTTCCAGTTGTTTCTGACGATCACGAAAAACAGACACTCTTGCTGTATCGTCAAGAAGGTTCTACTGTTTCAATCGTGATGCTAACAGTTCAGCTTTACACTTTGGCAGCTCCAAATCCCTTATGAGATCACTAAGTCTACATTGTGTGATTCTATGTGGTTCACTGGAGGAAGATGGTGGCACATATATAGGATCCGCATCACTGGTGGATGGATGAGCTTGTATATCAACTGATTCTAAAAGTTCATCATCATCGCATTCACTACGCGCCTGAACGTTTACTGGGTGATCAGGAACCGGAAATCCCTCTCCATGGGCCACTGGGCGAATAACGGCTGGTATTATATTCCGCTGCTTCAGGCACGCCATGTGTCTTCCACTTCTTCAGTACATCCAAAACAGTTGACTTGGGTATGCTTAAAACCCTCTCGGTTTCTCTTATGGATAACCCACTAATATAATACCCAACAATCTTTCCTTTCTCAAAGTCAGTTCTCTCCCGCCGCGACATTTTCGCTCAACCTCACGGTGAGATATGATCGCGGACAGCTGAAGTCTTGTTTTTATACCGTTTGCAGCGGTATCGCGCATCTTAACAACGCAGCGTATCCGTTCATTTGCTTTTGAAGAAGTGTCCGGTGACTTTTGTCAATATAGTGTATATGTGAAACACCAATGGTCGATTTACTCGGAAATTTGAGCTGGGAGAGTATTTTAACTATGGTTTTCGTGTTGAGCGACCAAAAATCTATAAAGGACGGCTAACTTCGTTTCTGCAAAAAAAAAAAAAAAAATTGTTGAACAGCGTTATTCGTTAATAAATATGTATTTCTTTAAACAGCTAAATTCTTCTGTAGTGTGTGACTTTCACTCACTGCGGAAGAACTGGAAAGACACAGTCGTATCAGAACAATATGAACACCCCCGGAATCAGTGTACCCGCCCATCAGGCGCATTACAGAGTGCACGTGACAAGGTCGACGACACGGAGATACAAGCGGCCGGCCAGGACAGATGAACCATAGTGCGTGACGTGATCACAATGAGCAGAGGTAGTGATTTGACGGGCGTGTAAAAAGGAATGATCATCGGCTGCCGCGCCAAAGGTGGAAGCAACTCAGAAACAGCACACTTCGTGGACTGTTCGCGAGGTGCTGTAGTAAGGGTGTAACCAAGAATTCACTGCTGGCACACCGAGTACGGTTTATGGGAAACACAAAGTGTGGGTTTAGTGTCGATAGCACGGACGGAGACAAAGTCAAATGTTGTATTCCATTAACCAGACCTGGAGAAGCCCCAATCCACATCGTTTTAGCTAATAAACAGTCTGTTTTGGTTATTGCTAGGTAAGTTCCGGATTCTATAATTTTTTCAAACTGTGATTCTTTTGGGGAACAAACCAACAAAAATTATGTGACGGGGCTGACGGCTCTCGGCGGATCGGGGCTATGATGAGTAAGAGCTATAAAGGAGCGAAGGTCGTTACAATACCCTTCCTTCAGAGTTGTCCTGGGGCTACATTCCAGCAGGACTGCTCGGGCACGTGTGGCCCAGAATGCACAAGACTTCCAAGTACGGCAGATACCGTTTTTTCCTTGGCCAGCACGTTCGCCAGATATGTTCCCGATCCAGCATGTCTGGGACATAGTAGCTAAGCGACTGGCCAGCCAAACGCCTCCGCCAGTCACCACAAATGAACTCTGGTCTCGCATAGAAGGAGCCTGCCAGGCTATACTCCATGATGATGTCAAAAGCCTCTTCCATGCAATACCCCACAGTGAAGAGGCTGTTATTGTTGCACGAGGTGGCTTCACGCGATACTTAGTTTTGAAGCGAAAACTTCTTGTATAGCTCTACAAATGCAATCAGTTATCTCCGGGCAAGAACCATGTAACGCGGACCCTCCATGAACTGGGGCCCCGGGAAACTGCCGGGACTTTGACTGCAGGTGCCACGTATGTGGGGTGGGAAAATTCCTTAAAATTCTATAAAAACGCAAATAGACCCCTCCTCACGGTTTTAATCTTCGTTTTAATTTTCACACCTTATAAATACTTTTTTCCCCTATAAGTTCAGAGCTAAATATTCCCCTGCGTGATATATTTCCGAAATTCCTGAGAAGATTGGTTAAGAGGAACAAGGGCCCGTAACATGGTTCTTGCCCGGGGCCCCCAAACCTCTAGATCTAGCTTTCGTTTTATGTTACATAAAAAAAGTACATTTCATTGAAGGCACACTTTTATTTCGGTTACCCCACGCTTGTTACACGTTGGCGGGATAAGTTCTCGGAACATCCAAATGCATTTTGTTCCTGTCAGACATGGGCGCCGACCGGGAGGGGGGTGTCACTTGACCCCCCTGTAGAATTATTTTCCCCTTTATTTTATTTTATTTTATTTATTACTTTTTTTCTTACACTCACAGAACTGGACCACAAGGAAAGATGGAGTTTGGGGCGTTTAATTTTATTACCCAATTTTATTGGAAATTTGGAATTGGAAAAGGATAACGTGATAGCGGAAAACCTAGCAATCCGTAAGGTAGTACGCCCAAACAAGTTCAGCTCAGGGTGGTGTGTGCTGAACTTAAAAGGCTTGGCGTGGCCCTGCTCGACACTGTTCATTATTTTGAAAACAGTTATCAATGTACATGATAATACATGACTATTTCTAACATACACTTTCTTCAAGAGCAGCATCAATTAATAATAATAATAGTAGTAGTAGTAGTGTTCTAGTGTAGTAAGTAAATAGTAGTAGTGTTCTAGTGTAGTAAGTAAATAGTAGTAGTGTTCTAGTGTAGTAAGTAAATAGTAGTAGTGTTCTAGTGTAGTAAGTAAATAGTAGTAGTGTTCTAGTGTAGTAAGTAAATAGTAGTAATAGTAGTAATCTTTCACTTTCACGAATTACTGTTTTCTACATAATTAGCCAAACCTTAATTACACTTGACCCCCTTGAAAAATTTCCTGCAGGCGCCCATGCTGTCAGAATAGGTGATTCTGTAGTCAAGCATCGGATTCAGGGAGATTGGTACCCGGTGAACTCGGATGTAGGTAAAAATACCACCGGAGAAAATACACCCGAAAACTGAAAAGCGGAAAAAATACCCCTGGAAGAAATACCCTCAGAACAAACGGTTCATTGTAAACTGCCACACAGGAACACAGATGTGTGGCAGTGTTCCGATGTGGCAATTTACCGGCAACCCTGCCCCAAATCTTCAGCAACTTGGCTACAAAAGTTCAAGGGGGGGGGGGGTATAAAGACAGCCGTTTCTGGGCCTACATTGAGAACTGAATTGGGAATTCCAAACGAATTTCGGAAAAACGTTCCATGTAAGCCAAGCGCGAATTGTACTTTTATTTGCAGAAATAAATTGCCGAGGATCCGAGGTACACTTGGTTGGGGGGGAGGGGGGTCTCTAGCCTGAACTTCTGTAATATTATATTCTGGGCCGCTGGAGTATGCCAGTGTATCCAGGAAGTTCCCCTTGAAGTGTCCGCGAGGTCCATGAGCTTGGGGGGGGTCCCTCAAAATGTTAAAATGGACGTAGAGCTGTAAACATTAGTATCATGCTTTATATAATGATTCTGTACACGACCACGAATTTACAGGAGGGTGGGGTAACCCTCCCCTAGTTTCTAAGAGCTATTCAGGGGTAACATCGAGGATACACTGACCGACTCTAGAGGTCGAGAATATAAAATTACGGAAGTTTGGGGTAGAGCCCTCCAAACCAAGTACCTCGTATCCCTTTCACAGGCTTCACCAAATTTCTGGGGGAGGGGGGGGAGGGCATACATAGTTTGCCATTAAACACAACATGAAGCATAGAAATTGCGAGTAAATCCCTTACCTTGAACACTTGTCTGCGCTCTTAGAAACTTGGGGGAGGGTGAATTCACCCCACCCTCCTGAAAATTCATGGTCGTGTACAGAATCATTATGTAAAGCATGGTTCTAATGTTTACAGATCTACGTCCATTTTAACATTTTGGGGGAATCCCCCCCCAAGCTCACGGACCTCGCGGGCGCTTCAAGGGGAACAGCCTGGATACACTGACAGGCTCCAGCAACCCAGAATCTAATATTACGGAAGTTGGGGGTTGAGCCCCCCCCCCATCAAGTGTACTTCGGATCCTCGGCAATTTATTTCTTCAAATTAAAGTACAATTCTCGCTTGGCTTACATGGAACGTTTTCGCGAAATTCGTTTAGAGTTCCCAATTCAGTTCTCACTATAGGTCCAGAAACGGCAATCTTTATAGTCCCCCCCCATTTGAACTTTTGTGGCTAAGTTACTGAAAGATGTGTGGCAGGGTTGCCGGTAACTTGCCACACCGGAACACTGCCACACATCTGTGTTCCTGTGTGGCAGTTTACAATGAACCGTTTGTTCTGGGGGTATTTTTTCCGGGGGCATTTTTTCCGCTTTTCAGTTTTCGGGGGTATTTTCTCCGGGGGTATTTTTACCGTTTACCGGTGAACTCATACCCACGCAGTTTCATCATATTCTGTTCAATTTTTAATGTCTGAATTATATTACGCTTTAGCATCATCTTTACCCATTCTAAGTATTACGATAAAAAAAATTCTTCAAATTCGTAAATTATTTCATGATTGAAGAAATCACATCATTTGCATATAATATCATTTGCATATAATATATATTCTATCGGTAACCGGAAAACTGAGATACTTCTCTGTTGCTGGGACGAGACTGTATAACGAAGTGAATTTCTCCGTCATTTTTGGCCTACGCCGGGATTCGAACCCGAGTCCGCTTATTCCGGAACAAGTCGCTCTACCAACTGAGCTACGCAGACGTTTATTCTGATTGCTATGTGCCTTTATGTCGTGTGCGTCCTGCTGACAGGTACGTCACATCTCCCCCCCACGAAAGAGGCCCGGGGCATGGCCTACGGGTCAGCCATGACCATGAATCGTTGCAGGCAGCCATCCACTGTAGAACGTGCACTTGAGAACTCCCAGTCAATCTGCTGTGTGGAATGCAACATCACACATTTTTATTTTTCGAAGCGCTGGAGAAGGAATTCTCTGATTTTTCCTGTCTCGCGGTGTGGAAATAACATCACACCAATGCGAGATTTTGAACGGCCGGGTCATCCGGATAGTTGGGGCGCCATTATAACGAAGTGAATTTCTCCGTCATTTTTGGCCTACGCCGGGATTCGAACGCGAGTCCGCTTATTCCGGAACAAGTCGCTCTACCAACTGAGCTACGCAGATGTTCATTCTGATTGCTATGTGCCTTTATGTCGTGTGCGTCCTGCTGGCAGGTACGTCACAACTGTCGCTGTTGAAAAAACACGTCATTAGACAGAAAAAAAAACAAAAAAAAAACACGCTTATTTTAACAGGGAGCACTAGAAACAGAATTAGCTCGCATCTCTTATCTTTCCAGCAGGTTAGAGTTTTGATGACAACAAATTTTAGAAATCTCTAAGATTTGCCTTTCTTTTCTTTCTTAGCACACAACTACACAAATTCCAGTAATCCTGCAGACAGAAATGGCAATGAATCAGAGAGAAGGCGTGTGACCTTGTGGGCTGGGGGTGCATTTTGGGTGGGGTGAAACCGATTTTTGCGACTAAGGGACAGCACAGGCAAATCTAGAGAATAAGGAAGGGCTGGCTGATGCTTTTGTCTATTCTCTAGCCCTGCATGCAGCACAGGTGTTCCCACATTGTGCTTTGTTGTGTTCAACAGCCTCAGGCATTTAAAACGCCGTATGGTCGACTTGTTGAATGCTCTGTTGAAGGTCGTTGTACGACAGATTTGTTTTTGTGTCCATTTTGCACAGTGTTCTCCCATTTCGTTTTTCTTCACATTTTTTAAATAAATAACTTTTTCACTTTTGCAAAACAACGGAACTACAGCATAACTCATGCTATATTCTGGAACGGATGATAACGTGGGCTGTTTATTTTTTCCCCCGGAGGTGGCAAATTAAAAAAACTGCAAGTAGGAAAACCAGAACTTTTTCGCCGGGGGGGGGGGGATCTTAGAGGGAAAAACTCCAAAGAATTACTCCAACGAATTTAATTATTTTATTTTTTGTGTATGTGTTTCTATAAGTTGCCAGAAGAACGGACCACCGATGTACGTTTCACTGTAAAACGCCACCCAGTAAAACTGCCACATGATTTTCATTAAGAGGCCGGGCACAAATTGCTATTCCTCCGAGAAACACTTTATGCGTGGTAGTTTTCCAAGGTGCCTAACGGCGGGAAGGAGCACTTTTGTTTGTCTAAATTTTCATGCCGGTTCATACGAGTTTAGGGCAACTGGTCATAAAAGTTCGGGGGGGGGGGAGATTGCCGTTTCTTGGCCTATACTGAGAATTGAATTGGGAACTCCAAACAAACAAATTTTGAGAAAACGTTCTATGTAAGCCAAGCGAGGACTGTACTTTCATTTGAAGAAATAAATTGCAGTGACTTAATATATTTCTGAAAACTACAGTGTTCGACGAAACAACGGAAATACAGCATGGCTCATGCTGTGTTCAGAAAAGGACGATAACGTGGGATATTTTAATAACGCTGCACTTTTACTTAGGCGCTAAATATTTACATAACATGTCAAGTTCGTAATATTTTTCTTTTACTTAAATAATTCATTGGCCTTACACCTTTGCCTTTTTAACAGCTTTTAATCCGCCGACTTCATATCCATAATGTTTGCGTATCCAATGAAGTTAATAGCATTGAACTTTTACTTAGGCACTAAATATTAATTCATAGGCCCTAGGCCTTTTAAACAGTTTCTATTGAACCAATGTCATATTCACAACGTTTATATATCAAATCAAGTTACTAATATTGGATGTTTACTTAGGCACTAAATATTAATTCATAGGCCCTAGGCCCTTTTACCAGTTTTTATTCTACCCATGTCATATCCACAGCGTTTACATATCAAGTTAAGTTAATAGCCTTTTTAGAAAAAAATTCACTTTGGCAGTAAATATTAATTCATAGGCCTAGGCCTTTTAAATAGTTTTTACTCTACCAATGTCATACACACGACGCGTTTACACATCAAATCAAGTTAGTAGCAATGCCCTTTTACTTAGGCACTAAATATTAATTTATAGGCCCTAAGCATATGCCTTTTTACAAAATTTTAATAAGCACAACATATTAACTTGCACCGATATGTAAAAGTTATGAATGTGACGCAATCATAATAAAAACTAGGAAAAGGGATTAGGCCTAGGGCCTGTGAATTAATATTTAGTGTATAAGTAAAAGCGCAATGCTACTAACTTCAGTTGATACGTAAACGTTATGAATATGAAGTCAACGGATTAAAAGCTTTTAAAAAGGCTAAGGTATAGGCGCCTATGAATTAATTAAGTAAAAGAAAAATATAATAAACCTGACATGTCATGTAAATATTTAGCGCCTAAGTAAAAGTGCAGCGTTATTAAAAAATCCCACCTTATCGTCCTTTTCTGAACACAACATGATTCATGCTGTAATTCCATTGTTTCGTCGAACACTGTAGCTTTAAGAAATATATTAAGTCACGGCAATTTATTTCTTCAAATGAAAGTACAGTTCTCGCTTGACTTACTTCAGTGGCGTAGACAGGGGGAGTCGGGGTTTGACCCCCCTCCTTGAGGGGAGACAGCACGAATTTAAAGCGGTGTATACGAGGCTTTCACCAATGAACCAAATCCATGGATCCCCTCCCCCCTCAAGAAATTTCTGGCTACGCCACTGGCTTACTTCATAGAACGTTTTCCCGAAAATTTGTTTGGAAACGGCAACCTTTATAGCCCCCCTCCCCCAGTTGCCCTAAGTATGAACTGGCATGAAAATTCAGACAAACAAAAGAGCTCCTTCCCATCGTTGGGCATGTTGGAAAACTGGCCCAACGTAAAACCGCCACACATTCAAAGTGTTCCCCGGAGGAACAGCAATTTGTGCCCGGCCCCTTAATGAAAAACATGGGGCAGTTTTCCTGTGTCATGTGTGGCGGTTTTCCAATGTGTGAAATTTTCCAAGTTGCTGAAGGATGTGTGGCAGTTTTCCTGTGTGGCGGTTTACAGTGAACCAACTGGGAATGAAGATCTATTAATGAATCAGTTGACAAAATTTATCCCAATGTAAAAAAATTTGCTCCAAAGAAGTCACGACTGGATGTGTGAACGAGCTATCGTATCTCCAAGGAATGCGTTCGTTGATGAAATAAACGATGCTATTTTGCAAAAACTGCCCGGCGTAAACAGAATTTACACATCGATCGATACTGCGTTAACTTGGAAGATACAGTGCATTACCCACATGAATTTTTAAATTCTTTAAATCCCTCAGGACTTCCACCGCATTGTCTCGAATTGAAAGTTGGTATTCCTATAATATTGTTACGGAACCTGAATCCTCCAAACCTGTGCAATAGTACAAGATTATTATAGGTCAAAGCGCTACGTAATAACATTTTTGAAGCCATTATACTAAATGGGCCAGCAGCTGTATAAATGGCACATATACCCAGGGATCCCGATTATTCCGACGGACTTGCCTTTCACGTTCAAATGATTACAGCCTCCTATTAAACCATCCTTCGCTATAACGATCAATAAATCCAAAGGCCAAACTTACAAATATGTGGGATTGGATTTGCGTTAAGAAAGTTTCTCGCACGGACAGTTATACGTCTGCTTATCGAGAACCGACAGTTCAGACAATCAATTTTTTTTTATAACGGTTGGAAACGAGACAAAGAATGTTGTATATGCTGAGGCGTTATGAATTATTTTCAAAAAATAAAATAAAAATTATGTACTTAAATTAATGTAAAGGTATTACAATTTTATTTCACGTGAAAAACTAACTGCCGACCGGCCAATTTCCGAAATTCAACTACAGTTCTTATGGATGGATCGAATTACACGTGTTATCATATCATATCCCTGTTTTTCAGTGATATCTTCCACGCGAGCGAAGCTGTGGGCACAGCTAGTAAATTATATATGAAGAAGGATGACTCTGAGAGTTGTATAGAAAAAGTGAAAAAAGATATATGGAATATGGAACGTCCACTTCCGAAGTCACATCGGGTTTCACCAATTACGGAAAAAATAACAAGCTCAATAAAGAAGAGAAATTCATCGACTGTTAATCCAGTAATGTTAATTGGAGCATCCCGTAAATTGGTAATGGTAACTAGCGAAAAAAATAATAATATACGCTCTTAAGGCTGTTTGTTCTGTGACAATTAACGATGGAGCTGCAGCTGAAAATGTGTAATTTCTTTATACTACATCTTTAATTAGGATTTTTTTATATTTCTGCGACAGTACGTTAAGACTAAGAATATCATTCACCATAATCCGAATTTTCACATTTTCTGATGAACTAGACATTTCAAAAGAGTGAGCTTCGATGACGGACGGAAAAGTCCCCCACAGGAAAATTATCCCTCTCATGAAAATTCCTCCACATTCAGAAAAAGTCCCCCATATAGGAACCCTTCCTCCCCTACAGGAAAGATCCCCCACATTTTTCAATCAAAGACCGTGCACAAATTGCAATTTACACAATGTCTGGCTGTAGCCAATCACAGAACCAAAGTATCATGAAAAAGGAAACTTGTGATTCCGAATTGTTGGTTAGCAAATCTGATTGTTTCCTGTTTGCGGAATTAATCCATTCACAATCCCATTCTGCTTGGAAAGTTGGAACTCAAAATAGCAAACATCTGGACTGTGTGACGTCACACAGAGATTTAATTCCGACTCGGAATTACCATTGAACTTTTTACAGTGGATGAACATTGAGAATCAGTTTGATGCAAAGCAAGTAATATATATCTATATTTTGGGGATCCTCAAAACTAGGGGTCCTGGCCCTGAGCATCACGACAGCAGAGCAGGTGACTTACAAACTCCAATAAAAGTACCCTGCTGAAAGTGGAAAGCGGGTCATTTCACCTCTTGCCCTAGAATTTAGCCGAATATATTGCCTTTAGGGGGAATTAACCTTAAATGATGTCCAAACGACATTTAATCATTGACAACAGAAATTGATCTGTTGGCATGTTACAGGAATGTGTACGGCAGATCGATGTGGCTGCTGCTTTAGGAGTTTCGCAAACTGTAGTAAGTCGGCTACACACAAGTTTTTCTGCTGCATGGAAATGTTGCAGATCGATCCAAGAATGGTGTCCTGAAAATTACCACCAGGAGACATGATCACTACCTGAGAGTAAGTGCTCGGAGAAGTTCTTAGCCAACTTCGAGAATCACTTCGAGCTGCTTTTGGTGTCTCAGTATCCATGCTAACGGTACGAAACCGTGTTCATGAGTACGGACTCAGAACAAGAACGCAGCTGAGATGTGTAGCATTGACATCAGCTCACCTTTCTCAAAGATGTACCTGGGTCGAACAGTACATGTCATGGACTACAGAGTGGCACTCTTAACTTTTCATGCACGAATTCCATTTCTCTCTTTATCCTGATACTCGACGAAGACACGTGTGGAGGAGACCCGGCACACGAATACAACCGCACTACGCGCTATCTCTCTAACCTTACCAGTGGCGGTTAGTTCTGTTCTGGGCTAGAGTGTGTAGCCCTCGTTCCTCAAATATGTAAGACTCCCCAGCACCCAGTTCATAAAATATAATTGTAAATACAGTATTTATATATATATTTTGGGGTTGAGGTCAAATAGTTCATTCCGTAGTAGAATTTCTATGTCCGCGCAATTTTGGGGCAGAGCGGGCGAAATAAGCCTGTTTTGAGGCAATTGGTGTCTGATACAAACGATTAGCAGCGTTACAGTTGATTTACGGTCGTATAAGAATACAGCTTTGTAATAAGAATAATATGACCATCTACCTAATAATGGGAATAACCACTCTTAGCACGGAAGACAGCGGCGAGACGAATATCCAGATAACTTGGGTGCATGAACTTTGGGCAACCTTCCAGGCCTTATTGGCATGGGGTCTGGTACGATTGGTCCAATGCCGATTGGCCCAATACCGATTCGTCCAATGGACAATTGGTCCAAAGGTACGATTCGTCCAATGGACGATTGGTCCAATTCCGTCCTATCTGTCCGAAGTGCTACTCGTGCTATAAAAGCCTCATGTGTTCTGATTCTATCTCCGATGTTATACGAAATTACTGGTAGTCCAAAGAATGTAAAATAATGTTACATTTCATACGTAATATTGTGTTTACAGATCTTTTTTTTTTTTTTTTTGAATCGCGTTGTTTTGTTATACTGTCCTTGCTGCCTTATGAAGCTACTGATGTACGAGCCGTTCAATCAACTTCAATGTTTCTCTTTTGCATGAAATAATAAAAAAATACTAGTTTTCCGTTTCTGTTAGTAGAATGCAGTGGGGTTCCACCAACTGCCCAATGGAAACAACTGGTCGGGGTTTGGACAGAGGCCTTTTCAACAGTTTTTATTCCAGCGATGTCATATTCATAACGTGTACATATCAAATCAAGTTAATAATATTGCGCTTTTACTTAAACACGAAATATTAATTCATAGGCCATAGGCCTAGGCCTTTTTAACAGTTTATATTCTACCGATGTCATATTCATAACATTTACATATTAAATCAAGTTAATAATATTGCGCTTTTACTTAAGCACGAAATATTAATTCATAGACCCTAGGCCTTTTCAACAGTTTTTATTCCAGCGATGTCATATTCATAACGTTTACATGTCAAATCAAGTTAATAATATTGAGCTTTTATTTAGGCACGAAATATTAATTCATATGCTCTAGGCCTAGGCCTTTTTAAGACTTTTTATTCTACCGATGTCATATCCATAACGTTTTCATATTAAATCAAGTTAATAATATTGCGCTTTCACTTAAGCACGAAATATTAATTCATAGGCCTGCGGCCTAGGTGCCTTGCAAAGACCTCAGAAATGATACGATGAGTGCCTTTTATAAAGTTTTATAAAATGTTTACAAATACCAAATATCTGGATTGTAACTTAAAATCTTCTAAAAAGGCCCGCGACCTAGGTGCCTGTTAGATAGCTGAGAAATGATACAATGAGTGCCTTTTATTAGGTTTTATAAAATGTTTACAAATACCAAATATCTAAGTTGTGACTTAAAATCTTCTAGAAAGGTCCGCAGCCTAGGTGCCTTGTAAATACCTGGGAAATGAGTCGATGAGTGCCTTTTATAAGGTTTTATAGAATGTTTACAAATACCAAATATCTAGGTTGTAACTCGAAGTCTTCTAAAAAGGCCTGCGGCCTAGGTGCTTTGCAAACAGCTGAGAAATGCTCCATTGAGTGCCTTTTACCACGTTTATGTAAAATGTTTACAATTACCAAATATACGGTAATTATCTTTCAAAAGGATATAAAGAGGAGAATAATTTAAATTATTCCTTTCTGGAAAATAAAAAAGTTTACCATTGGTAAGATGATATCATTGGACGAATCGGCGTTGGACCAATCGTACCATTGGACGATTCGGCATTGGACCAATCGTACCATTGGACGGATCGGGCATTGGACCAATTGGCATTGGACGAATCGGCATTGGACCAATCGTCGTTGGACGAATCGTCCGGGACCGATTGGCATGGACGCAATAAGGCCCTGGAAGGTTGCCCGAGACACACCTGCCCTTTCGGACTGCGGCAGAGCACGAAGGTCCCGGAGATAACGTGGTTGTGGGTCGCCACGTCGAACCTATCGACCAAATAATCCAATATTGTTACATGGGGTTGAGGTCAAATAGATCCAATAGTGTTACATGGGTTGAGGTCAAATAGATCCAATAGTATTACATGTGATTGAGGTCAGGCGATTTCGCCGGCCAAGGGAGAACGGAGACATCGCTGTCCCGTTCCTGGAACCAGTCACGCACCCCCTTACCGACATGGCAGACATCCTTTCATGTTGGACGTTCACCCTGGTGGTGGTGGTGTCTACCCTGTGTAGGCACAACCACCACCAGGGTGAAGTCCAACATGAAGGGATGCATGTGGTCAACGAGGATGGACAGGTAGCCATTAGCGTTCAGCGACCCATCGAGTGGTAACAGGTCATACCAGAAAAACATTACCCAGCCAGACATGACCACTGCCACCGCCGGCCTGTACTTGACCGACAAGCGTGTCCGGGGGTTGGTTCTCGTGTGTTTGACGCCATATCCGCCACCGCTCGTCACTTCTGTGGAGCAGAAATCTCGATTTGATGGAAAAGGCAACCTTTTCCCACTCTACTACTGTCCAATGACGGTAGTCTCATGCGAACTGTAGGCATCGTAACGGATGGACCTGAAATAACATGGGCGCTTTCATGCAGCGTCGACTCCGGAAACCCATGCGTAACAGGGTTCGTTTTACTGTTATTAGGAACATGTACCTGGGTTCCCCAGCGTTCATTTGAGTGGTCAATCGCTGCACTGTTGTCCGTCGATTGCCCTTTACCAGTCTAAGTTCTTCTCTGGGTCGATGGCCTTTGGGGCTCCACAGTTTTGACGTCGGGAGGTACTCGGTGTGTTACCGCTATACCGCTGACACACAACTACAGTATCTCACGAAGACTGCTGTTTCTGAAATGCTTCCTCCCTTGGCGCGGTAGCCGATGATCATTCCTTTTTGGACGAGTGTCAAATCACTACCTCTGCATTTTGTGCTCACGTCACGCACTATGGCTCATCTGTCCTTACCCGCCTCTTATACACCGATGAGACATGAGCGCGCCTGGAGACCAAACGTTGGCGCAGGTGATGTTCACAGAGCAGTATATATACAACCCGAGGTCCGGCTTTCTGTTAGTAGAGTGTTCGGAGTCAGAATTGGAAAAGCTGCAGATTCATCGGACTTTGATACAGGACAAATTGAAATGGCATGGCGCTTCGGAACTACGATCTCGTCTCGGAAACGGTGCGCCTTGTAGGATGTTCACGCGCCACTGTAGTGAGTACGTATCAAAAGTAGTGCAGAGATGGCCAAACGACGAATCGTCGTTCAGCCATGTGTCGTCTTCAGCTCACTGATACCAGAGGGAAGCGGAGCATTGTTCACAGCGACTGCAGGGCCACACTGTGGAAAATCACCCGCAGCTACACATGTGATAAGGGCAATGTGTCACAGCACACGGTTCATCGCAGCCTTCTGCGCATAGGCATGCGTAGCCAAAGACGCAGCCGGGTTCCCATGCTCATTGCACGTCATCGCCAACAGCGCGTGAAATAGGCCCAATATCATCCAGATTGGACCGTGGATGATTGGAAGAAAGTGGCCTGGTCTGACGAATCAAGATTTCTAGTGCATCCCGTAGACCGCCTAGCGCGGATATTTCGAGTACCAACGGAGGCTATGGCACCTGGATGCACTGTTGGGCGGAAACAGGCCGGCGGCGGCGGTGTTATGTTGTGGGCGATGGTTTCTTGGAACCCTTTAGGCCCCATTATCCCAAAAGCACAATCCCTGATAGCTGTCAGGTATCTGAACATCGTTGCGGAGTTCGCGCATTCATGGCAACTGTGTTCCTTGCTGGTGATGGCCATTACCAACAGAATAATGCGCCATGCCACACTGCCAGAATCGTCAAAGAGTATTTCGAGGAACTTTATGTTAGTGCCATGGCCTCCAAATTCACCTGACATCAACCCAATAAAGCATTTCTGGTACGCTTGGAAAAGCGTGTTAGCGCTAAATCACCACAACCCCGAAATGTACGCGAACTGAAGGACCTGCTGTTGGCATTATGGTACCAGATACCCACGCGTACCTCTCGCCACCTCATTGAATCGATGTCTCGCAGAGTGGCTACTGTTTTGCGGGAAAAAATGGAGTCCTACAGCTTATTACGTAGGTTGTCATAATGTAATATCTCATCGCTGTATGTATTACAAAGGCTGCAGGCAACGGAAAGGGGTATGGAGTGATGCATGCTTGGTGTAACCAAAAAAGTTATAAAGCGAAACTTTTGGATAAGATTAAAATTTCTGAAGTGGCAATGGACAACCGAAATTTTAGACTAGACGCCCGAAACCAGAAAAATACCACACAAGAGATGGATAGATGAAATTGAAAACACGGTGTAAAGACCTTCCAGCGGTGGACTGCTAATGGCCGAAATCGACAACTTACATATTTAATACAGAGAAACCACAAAAGAATAAAATGAAGGATTTAATAATATAATTTTATTTTCCGAATAAATTACTGCAAGTGAGAATTTCATTCCTTTGCAAATTTGCTTTCAGACATTATCTAAATTTTCAACATATAATTTTGTGATTTCAATTTATTCTGACTTTTTTTGCACAAACAAGCAACTCCCCAAGAAGATTCAGTTGATGTGAGAGGGTCTTTATTTCACACTGGTTCTCTTCTTCATATCATTTTATCATCATTTTCAAAACTTTTACTTCAACACTTTCCCCATAACAATGATAGTGTTCAGCTGAAAGCTTGTCTCTATATTAGATTCGACATAAAAATTGCTTTGGCTCACCCCTGGCACCGCCCTTGAATGTCTATTACTGCAGTAGGATTTTTTATTACTATGCCTTACTTTTTAATGTCGTCGTTTACGGTAATTTTCTTGAGTTCTGTTTTCCCTCTCTATTTATAATAATCATTTTATGTTGTATTGTTGAGTTGAAGGCATGTATAAAGTTTGGTAAAGCAATACTAAATTTACTGTTTGTACTTTAGCATATAAAGACAATTCTTGATTTTTGAATAGTTTTGTGTATTTGTCTGTGGCTTTGAGACCATCCGTCCACTATTTTTGTGAATTTGGCTCTACTGCTTCAAAGATTTTTTCCCAGTATTTTCATGGAATCATTGATCTTTCTGATCCGGCTGCCTTCGCTGTTCTATTTACCGTACGTTACAGTTCTGCTCTTCCCGTAATTGAGCACATCCCCTGCCATTTAAGTTTAGGTGTTGTATATGTAAATTAAACATTTGATTGACATCTGCTTTTTCTTTTGCAAAGGCTGTTATAACGTCTACATAAACTCGGTGTTTAATCGCTTGGCTTTGCTTCCCTGAATAAGGAATTGCCATGTATGGTTATCCATGTCCATTATATTCAAGAAGCACAAGTTATGCACGGTGGAGGAGAGGGGACTTCTCTTCTAATTATTATTGTTTTGCTTAACTTATTTAAAAAAAATATTTTACAGTGCGAAATTTGATATAGGGGTTTGAGTATGTTATTTATTTTTCCATCGATGTTGTATTCTTCCAATACGATAAAATAGGAAATCTCTATTTATAATGTCAAATGCCTTTTTTGATCTACGGATATAATTGCAAACAACAAATACTTTTCGGCAGGTTATGTTGGGTTTTATTATCATATGTTTTGTTCATTTTTTTCCTTTTATCCTTTGTTAATACCTTTTTCTATTCAGATTTTTTTTCTTCAAACTATGGGTGCTGTCTTGAATCGCTTTGCGTAAACTTTTCTTGTTTTGGCTCCCTATCTATTAACAGGGTTTTGCATAAAACATCGTTGGCATAAATTTCTTTTAATAATATCCCCATATGTTGAATTTTATTGATATCAATTTTTATTTTTGTATTCGAATTTTACTTAATATTTGTGCTATTTCTTTTATTTCAGTTTCAACTCTTTCCCAAGTGTTTACAATAATGTATTTGGAGTCCATTTTTTTATTATTTTTTCTTCTTCTTTAGGCTGTCTTATTAGAAAAAAATACAACCTTATTTCTTTCCTAATATGCAATCTGAGCACGGGACTGAGCATCCACTGTTCTCCCTGCTAATTTAACGATAGTTGTGAGAAGTTCACTGGAGCATAAGTTTTATGAAGAACTACAGTATATGCTGGTTATTGGGGAAAGGTTCGATGATTAAAACCTAACATTCATGGCTCATTCAAATCTTTTAACTCCACTTTGAAATTGTTGGGGTTAATTATAGTAGCTACCGCCGTATTCAGTAAGTCTTTATATAGTGGTAGTCCATAATGATAAAGATGCAAATTAAACTACCCCGAGCAAAACATCTCCAAACTATTGGGAAATGATAAAAATTACATATTTAAAAACATGTAGAAATGTTTTTAAAAATAAGCTATGAATAACAAAGAACTAAGGACCAATTGATATCACACGGGGAGGCGATGTCACTTGGTCCTTCGGCTTTTCCCCTAAAATCTCAGAGGGTTAAAAGCTGATTAGGCATTTCAACTTCAGGAAAAAAGTGTATTTTCAGAGTACTTTATGTATTTAATTTTGTTGTAATTTGGATACAGTTAAATCAGAGAAAATGAAGCACACACGCTTTAAGTGTTGTAAGTCTGGGTTTCTTAAACCGACCTCCTCCGCAGATAATGAATGGTCATCTTCCTTTGAAATGTTACTCTCGAAACAGCATGACTAGACTAACGATATTCGTCACGAACCGTCAGCCACGGAATTCGGACGTCACCGGAAGTTTCCTCATATTTTCCCAGAGCAGATGCTGCTTAAGCAGGTTGTGCCGTGAAAGCAACTTAACGGGAGCAGACAGTTAGGCCTAATATGGTGGGTCGAGTTCGCTGCAGTAGCGAGTGGGTTTACTTTGGAGCGCTAAAAAGAAGTAAAGAAGCTTTCTATCTCAATTTTTTTTGTGGCGATGCTTCATTCCTCCGATCTGAAGTTTGTATCTATGCTATTTTTGGAAGATTCTGTCACAAAACAAAGGAGCAGAGTAAGGGAGAAATTTACCAAGTTAGAGTCCACTGATACCGAAAAAGTTTTCAAGACAGTCCTGATTCAAGCGTGACGTCAATATATATTTGATGTTCAAGGGTTTAAGGTCACCAAAGAGTCCCATCAGTGACTGTATAGAAGTTAAAAAAACTTTCTGAAAAGGCAAAGGAACTTTCGTAGTACCAACCCTCATCTCTTGACAACAAGCAAACAGTTTCCTTAAAGTGTTTTATTGAATAGCATGATGAATACAAAATCCACATGCATTGGGTCTGTCATCAGAGGGCTTCCTAGAATTGAAAACGTCAAATGAATTGTTGATTAACTGAATAAATTCAGCAATGGACTCTTCATTTGGCATTAAATAACGTATGGCTTGTGCTGTATGGTTGGAAAACAGCTCGACTGCCATACGTACTCGTTGACGCTCTCTGCCTTTCATTGTGAGATGATGTGATGTTAATTTTGGACAAATTTTAATTTCACCACAATCCAAAGATAACAACTGCTCAATAGCGGCTTTTGTGATGACCTTGTTACTTGGCAAGGTTAATCCCGCATCAAGAAAGTGATTTCTGAGCAACTTATATAGACGGGGTACATCTGCAAATACCCAAACCCGTTTCTGGTGGTCTGATTGATTCGGAAAGCTTGTGTTTGTGTGTGGCACACTGAGTTCCTTCCACACTGCACGATTCTTTGGCCCAAGGTCAGACACTACAGCAACAACATTATGTTTAATATCCTGCAATGATGATATTATTTTTTTGAGTAATGACGCTGTCATTGAAACATCAAAATCACAATATATCGGCTGCTTCCAGCTAGAAAAGATTCCTCGCATCATAACCCCCTGAACATTGCTGTAGGGTCCAAAAATACGATCTTCTTCCTGGTCATATGAAATCCGGCTGTCGACATTTATTTCGTCAAATGAAATTACACATAAGCGTTCTACATCATTAAATCTTTCACCCTGAGTTTGCATTAACTGCAGAACATCGTGCAAAATACCAGGATGACAACGGAATGAACGAGTGGTCCATCGTCGCAGGGTTGAAAGCCCAGGCAAAGGAAACCCCATCTTCAATCGCAAGAAGTTGTAGGATTTGACAGATATGGCCCGCAATGTAATCGCGTTACATATGTCATCCTCTCCTCATTTCACACTTTTTTTGTTATACAGCAAACAACGAATCTGGTTTTCTGTAAATATTTTACGTAAAACTTTACTCGCGTCAGCTGCCACTTGTGAAGCTGAGTTATTCAGACATTCACGCAGATCTCTTTGAGTAGATGCAAGTTTGTTATTAAGGCACTTATTTTGCACTCTTAATTTGGTGCACTCAACAATTAATCTTTTATTTCTTATTTCCAATGACTTTATCTTCGTCTTCAGAAGCTGAACATCAGCTGAAGATGGTGACGTAATATCAGTTGACACAGATTTATCAATTTTTTTCTTTGGAGACACATTACAAAAGGTTTCCAATGCTCGTTTTCTTACTTCACGTCCATGTAATCTATTTGCTGCAGAACTAACATGCAGAACGCTAGGAACGGAGGATGACGATTCATGAGGATTAGCAGTTGTAATACGCTCATGGCCAATTTGACCTGGAAGATTGACTATAGGTACAGCATTTGCTTTCAATTTCTTTCTGCCAGGTAATCCAAGTAATTCTAATTTTAAGTCACGAACATAACTGTCAACAGTAAAATGTTTCGAGAAAATTCTTGCATTTTTAACTTTAAAATTATCCTTTCGTTTACATTTCAGTACCCAGAGTTTTTCCAAATCAGGATTTGCAGGAAAACAATGATAAATAATATTTGTACCTCGAGTCTTCCTACTGTAGGATAAAAATCATGCTATTGCACATCCAGGCATATTGTGTTACACTGATATAAAATAATAATATGCACAACTGATGTTGAGAAATAGCTACTAGTTATGAAGTATATTTACCAATTTCTAAGAACGAGTTTGAGTTTGCACTCCCAAGCCAAAGATGCCGAGCGGCATCGTTCTGGTGTCATGTTTTCGCGGTGTTTGCTCCCGGTGTCACGTCAGGCGCAAATACGAGAAAACGGAGACTGCAACTGCACATTGAAATGGCGCCCCCTGGTCGTAGGGGCCACCGGTAGCCTAGTAGTCAGCGTTCGTGACTGCCACGGAGAGAATTTCAGGTTCGATCCAATGAATACCCGCTGTGCGTCTGATGGGCACGTTAAGCCGGGGTACTGGCACCCCGGCAATAAATAAGGGCGTCTTCCTCACACTTTCTACCTCGTTTCTGTGCGCACTCTAGCCCAAATCTCCTGGCTTCCAATTTCTAAGGGTTGTTTAAGAACTGGGGTTAGACACTCCCTTCCTAAAATCCTCTACATATGATCTGAATGTCGTACCGTTTGAATGGTGCTGCACCTACAAAATTCCCTTCCATATGTCATTAAATACTTTAAAATATGCATATTTGATTCTACTGATGAATTACTTATGCCACACGGTTGCTGGGCCATTGCTTTATGTTTGCAATATTTCACTACAGTACTCGTTTGTTTGTATTTATATTGTATGTCATAATTACTTTGCACTTTCTTGTCGATTTGATTACACCACCTTTTTCCTCCTATTGCTCTATTTGCGAATTTATTTTATATCCTCAACGTTAATTGTTGTTTATTACTGAATTCCAATTCATTGTATTTTGATGTTTGCTCCCCCGAATGGGGGTTTATTGTAATACATACTGTAATTTTTGTTTATTTGTGATCCAATCCTTCTGCGAGGAATTTATATTATATACACTGCTGGCCACCCAAAATGCAACACCAAGAAGGACACGAGATAGCAAAGCCAGATTTATTGGACACATAACAACAGACACAAAGATGAAACGATTGAGCTTACAGGCCCATGCGACTTGCGGAACACGCAGGCATCAATAGTTCGTGTGGCCCCCATGGCTGGCAATAACGGCCGCTACACGCCGCGGCATTGAACGAAAGAGGCCTTGGATGTGGGCTTGGGTTATGTCGGTCCAAGCTGTTTCCACATGTTGCCACAGTTCATCAGACGTAGCCTCGGGTGGTGCTTGCCGGGCCACTCGGTTGCCGATCAGCGACAAGACGTGTTCGATGGGCGACATATCGGGAGAATAGGCGGGTCACGGCAGCAGTGACACCTGGTGGGCAGTGAAGAATTGTTGCACGATGCTTGCCACGTGCCGGCGCGCATTGTCCTGTTGTCCGCGGGCAGGTCCTGCAGGTAAGGGAGAACTACTGGCTCCAAAACGTCGGAGATGTAGCGGTGGCTGTTGAGTGTACCGGCGATGCGTACCAGACAGGTGCGGGTGTCATATCCAATTGCGCCCCAAACCATAACGCCAGGCGACGGACCGGCATGGCGATGCATAATGCAGGCGTCATACAGTCTCTCGCCGCGGTGCCGCCACACGCGGATCCGACCATCGTGGTGTTGCAGGCAGAAGCGGGATTCGTCGGAAAAGACAATGTCGTGCCATTCCGTAGCCAAGGTGCGGCGTTTAACGGCCTACTACCGCCTCACTCGCCGGTGGTGTAACGTCAATGGTAATCGGAGCAATGGGCGCCGTGCAACAAGTCCCCGCTCCTGCAGACGACGTCGAATGGTACGTTGTGACACAGGTTGTTGCGCAACACACTCTAATTCCTGCGCTAACGTTCGTGATTTGGCGGTGCGAGTCGTCAATGCCCGCCGCACAACATGCCGGTCCTCTCGTTCGGTGGTGTGCCGCGGCTGCGTCAATCGCTCACGGCGGTCCGTCCGTCCCTCCTGCACCTACCGAATCCATACTCGCCTCACTGTGACTGGATGTCGTCCCACACGGGCGCCGACGTCTCGGTACGATAAACCGCTGTCGCGATAAGCCACAATTCGTCCTCTGTCGAACTCCGAAACGTGCTGGAATGACTGCCGTATTCTGCGACGAGGCATCAGAAAGCTTCCCACGCACAGGTCCGGTAGCACAACACACTTCCACTACTAACACCCCGCCTTCTGTGCACCCTTCTTATAGTGCTTCTCGGTGGAGTGCGGGGCGCACATGATTTGCATATGCCCCGCAATGCTAAGCGCTTGCATGTCCTCTCGCGGGCGACGCATGCTGCGAATTTCAGGCCAATCGGATGCTTCCTTCTTGGTGTTGCATTTTGGGTGGCCAGCAGTGTAATTAAATTGTCAGCACCGTTTCCCGGTGCCCTGTCGCCCAACATTATGGTTGGGTAATGAGTATGTCAAATACACAGAAAAACAAATGTATTGTAAGTTTATTTATCAGACGAACAAAGAAAAGATATCTGTAATGCAAAAGGTGGAAACCTTAATTACATAATGCCAATTTCAAGTTTTGTATGTAGACGGTGTACGTCGTCTATGAGGTTTAGAATTTGAAACCTGGCATTTTTAATTCTGCGACACCTAATGGTATTTTTGGCTGAAAAACGTACATCGTTAAAATATCAATTTTGAATCAGGTATGAACATCGTATATTTCTCTCACGACAGAAAACTAAAGTATAAAAATGCAAATTATGGAATATACACTGGCGGAAAGTGAAAAAAGAACACCAAGAAGGAGACATCTGATACCAACGAAATTTATACAGCATAATAACGGAATACAGAGGATAACGTGATCAAAACATTATGGCAAAATACAGCTGTATTTGCTGGTAAACTGAAAAATAACATTTCCATGTAACATGGTTAGTACGATGTTGAACCGCCATGAACTGCGTCACACTGTGCAATTCTGGCATGGAGTCTGTCGTACAGATGTTGGATGTAAGTTTGGGGTATTGAGTTCCAAGCATCCTCAATCTGGACGCGTAAATAGGGGATGGTCGTGGCTGGCCGTGGAGACCGGATAAGTCGTTGTCCCATAAAATCCCACACGTGCTCAATGGGGGAAAATCCGATGAACGTGCAGGCCATGGAAGTTGTCTCACACCCTGAAGTGCATGTTGCGTTGCACGTGCCGTGTGTGGGCGTGCGTTATCTTGCTGGAAAACACCACGATGGACTGATCTTACAAATGGCACAACAACGGGCTGAATGATGTTGTTGATGTAGGATGGGCTCTTTAACGTACCCGGTACAAACACTAGTTGTGCACGGGAGTGGTAGCTGATCACTCCCCACTCCAGGAGACCAGGTGTAGGCCCTGTGTGTCGCTGGCGGATGCAAAAATGGTGGAGACGCTCCCCTGTGCGTCTGCGAACACGCATACGGCCATCTGAGGCTCCCAAGCAGAATCTGCTTTGATCGCTGAACACGACAGATCGCCATTGCGTTATCCAGCGCAGACGTTAGCGACACCACTGCAGCCGTTCCTGACGGTGGGCTGGAGTCAGAGGTACACATGCCAGAGACACACGTGCACGTAGTCCTGCATCCAGTAAACGGTTGCGAATTGTTCGCACAGTCACCTCAGGTGCAACGGCAGTTCGGATTTGCGTCGCAGTGGATGTTCTGCTTGACAACGCCGCTCTTCTTATGCATCGATCGGTCCGCTCATCAGTCCGTCTGTGACTCCCGGTTCCACGTCTTCTCGTGTGGGAATGTTCCTCGAACCATTTACGCCACCATCGTACCACCACCGATACTTCCCGTCCAATTCGCTCCGCAATACGACGATACGACCACCCGGCCTCGCGGAGTCCGACTAGACGACTTCGCTCAAAGTCCGATAACTGCTGAAATCGTACACGTCTTCCATGTCCAGACATTGCAGCTTCTTCAGGGTCTTCGCACGTGTCCGTACGCCGACGACTGATTACTGTCACTTCGCCGTACTCCTTAAATATCACCGACGATAATTTGCTTATTATGCCGTGCTGTGGCGTAAGCGCTCACCGGTTGGTCCCGAAATTAACATCACACCTACGTAAACTCGACCCATTAACATATGTAAATTTCATGATCGTCCGCCAATTCCTTCTTGGTGTTCTTTTTTCACTTTCCGCCAGTGTATGAAATTCTGAAGCTTGTAGTCGAAAGTGTGGATACTGTTATCCTATTAAACTAGCAATTCTGGGAAGTTCTGTTTTTCACCCAACGGAGAAAGCTTCTGTCTTCCATTATGTTTATTAACTACACATTCTTCCTTTGTTTCTGCCAATTTATTCGTTAAGCCAGCGGAAAATATACCAATCTTCACTGCAATGCAGAAAGATGGGGAAAAGTTGCTTTGATACAGCTTCACTAATCACATCTTAAAACATATTAAGAGCAGGTAAAGCAACAGGGTGTATTTCGATCTGTTTTTAAAGATTTTATTGATTTCCCCCTTTTTTTGACAAAGATAATACAGATAGATAACCGCTTTTCTCGCCTTCTTTTCTAAATCTTCTCCTGTCAAATTTTCAGTACAGCATTAGAGTTAATCAATCATTTCCCCCTATCGATTATCAGTTCCATAGAATCCACGTTCCTAGATATTTAATATGCCATTTGAAATTAATCTTTTAAAAAATTCGTAATCCTTGGCACTAGAAACATGTGTATGCGCATGTGCAGTGGTACTCTAGAATTTTCTCACAAACAATGGACGGCTGTGCTTCCAACTGCGGCCCGCTCTACGCGAATTATTTAAATTTTGGTGATTACAGATTGTAAAGTTGTGACGTTTTCGTGCTAAGTAAGTGAAGTCATAGAATAAGCCATCTCATGCACGATTTTCAGGCAAAACCACTCTTTCATATTTAAAAATGATGTTAAAAACACATTAAAAATATTAAAAAGGGACGAGATCTTTCGGTGACCGTGTCGGTTCCTTCATCAGATCATACACACTGAGCAACAGAAATGAAAAGTTGGGTGACTTAAATACAGAATGAAGATGTCATGATTACAAGTACACTACTCATGTCAAAGAATCAAATTTACATAAAGTAGATACACCAATTAAAGTTCTGAACAACTTGAAGTTATGGTTCCGGTTTTAAAAGAAGTTTCCAAGGGTATCTAAACAGGTGTATCATCATTGGAACATTTAGGTCTATACTTGTAAATCCATAAGCTTTTAGAGAATAGAGTAGCAAAGCGTGTTGTTGGAGCTGAAAGGATAGTAGTAAGGTTCCATAGTGGCTCATGATTACCTTTGGAGCATAATCTGGATAAAGCCGTAGCAGAAGAATTTGTTTTTAAATTGTATTTGTGTTCATATATTCGGCATTTTAGGTTATTGCAGATTGGCTGGTAAATGGCAGCACGTTAGCTCTTCCGTTGGCATGCCCTTAGCACTTTGTCAGGTTTCTCAGTTCCAGTGTGTTTCTTGAACTATGTTTTGTAGCGGGAGTAGTAAGTTCTTTTTGTTTCGAGCGCCTTTTACTGCGCTCTGAGATGTGGAATTGGAAAAGATCTTTCGATCAAATTGGTAGAGAATAGGCTACGTTTATTCCGTCGTGTGAACGCCAAAGATTGCTTCTAACCTCAAGATATTCCGCGGGTCGCCCAATGGCTTTCACAGTGGATATGTCTTATCGTTTTGGACAATTCAGGTGTCGGAAGCAGCACGTTTCAGGGAGGAGGAGCTGTGTTTCCGTATGCTTGGAACGTGGTCCTATGATGCTCGTATTCCTCTTGATATCGTGATGATGCTAGTGTTTTGAAACACCAAATGATTGTCTTTCAACGAGGCAATCGTAGAATCGTCAGAGGGTGATGTTACCACGTCCACTGAGACAGTTAGCCACTAGTATCAGTATTGCAAAGAACTAATTTGCGCTCCTTTAAACGCAAACTAATAGATGGAAATCAGAAATTCATTTGGCCTATCATATACTGAAATATTTATTCCGACGTAACTGGTATCTTTCCTCAGACACTGCTTTTAGGTGTTGATTCACATCATCAGACAGCTCTTTCCTGGCATGTAATCATTTAATCATAAATTTACATAATCAATTGATTTATTCTGCCAGATAGACACTTTTTTATTCATGAGGAAACAAAACTTTCCCGTCATAATAAGTATATTGGAGTATGGAAACAATTAACATTTATAAAGGTCCTTCAAAAGGTCAATCAAAAACAATCACGAAACAGCACCAGATTTGGAAAAGGGTCAAACATTTTAGACCCGGAGCTGACCCGGATAAATTTTCTTTGAGCTATAAAAACCAATATATCATCACTATTGCCAATCGTTATAAATTTACTGCTGGATGGAGGTCTCCCCAAGTTTCTTCAACAACGGTCTGTCTTTGGCCAGTCTCTTCCATCCACCCATCTCCCACGTAGTCTTCTTCTGGATCTTTCCCTGTCCCTTGGAATCCAGTATAAAATTTTGGTTGCTCACCGGTGGTCGTTCTCCTGGTAATTTGTCCATCCCATTGCCATTTCAGGAATTTCACTCTGATCATGATGTCTTCCACTCTTGTCACTTTCCTGACCCACGAATTCCTCTTCTTATCTCTCCTGGACACACCAGGCATGCATCCCTCCATGCTTCTTTCTGTTGTCTGCAGCCTTTGTATGCCTTTTTTAGTTAAGGTCCACGTCTCTGCTACGTACGTAAGCAGTGAAAGAATGCATTGATTAAACACTTTTCTTTTAGATATAATGGCATATTGCTCTTAAAAATTGTATTTTTTTCTTCCAAAAACTGTCCAACCAAGTTTTATATGTCAATTCATTTCTTGATCAATGTTACCTTCGTTTGATATCTCATGTCCGAGATAAATGTAAGAATTGGTTATCTCAAGCTTTCCTTCATCAATCGATAAATCTTCATTTCTTGTAAAAGAATTGTACTTCAGTTTTGTCTTCTGAAAGTTCATTTTTAATCAAACTTCTTCACTTCTTTCAGCAAGTCCCAGGATCGTACTCTGCAACTCTGAAGTATTATGTTAAAGACCTCTCAAGGGGTTTTCGAAATATTTTTCTTCTATACGGAACTAAAACCGGGTCGAAATCGGGTCAGGAATACCTTCATTCGAACCCTTTTACCCGCAAGAAATTGTCAACCCGGTGACCCGTTGAGCCAGTGACCCGTGACCATCTCTGAACCGGATTATTACACAAATCACGCGCAGTATTTGTCCGAGAGTCTGATAGATGACAGCACACCAACGCTAACTCGTAAATCGCTGGAGCGGGCTCAGATGGAAGTATAACCCAATGGACTATCCAATGATATTAGCTGTAATGTTTATCATCTTATATATCATTACCTTTTATTTTGTTTCTGTGAAATACTGATTTGTCTGTCACTTTAAATATTGACCTCTGTGTAAAATTTGTCTAGGGAGCAGGGGACGCTGTCAGGCCTTGCTGGCATTTCCCTCCTGCTTCCTTGCTGTGCTTTGTTTTAGTTGATATTTTTGTAACACTGGTTTTTGGCTCTGCAGAATAAATGAATTGAACTTACTCAGCTAACCGTTTCTTTTAATGCACGACAGAAAATGGAGTACAGAGTAACTATTCAAAAAGATTATTACTTAGGTTTTGCACACAAAGCCGTCATATTAAAGCGTAAACTAACAGGCAACAAGCGAAGACGTAAAAGAACCGGGAGTGGGGAGCATTATACACGGTCGAGTTACATTATTGTGACCACCAGCTAATAACCGCCGTGTGCAGCGCGGTCAGCAGTTTGACGGGCTAGGAGTGACTCAATAAGGGGCTGGAAGGGGTTCACAGGTATGTGGAGCCATGCTGATTGCAGTGCATCTGACAACTGCTGGAGGGCGCGTGGTGGAGGATCCACAGGGCGAACAACACGATTTAGGATGCTCCATCCTTCCCACAGATGCTCAATTGGGTTTAAGTCTGAGAAATTAGGGGGCCAAGGAAGTACTTTGAAGTTTCCAGCGTGTTCTTCCAACCACTCTCGGACATTTCTAGCTTTGTGACACGTCGCATTGTCGTTCTGAAAGATCCCATCCGCCCCAGGAAAGACAATCAGCATGCGTATGGGTGTAGGTGGTCTGCAAGGATGGATTCATAATGAATTCGGTCCACAGTACCTTCCCCAGGTATGAGCGGACCTAGAGAATGCCATGAAAAGATTCCCCAGACCATAACGCTGCCCCCACTAGCTTGTGTTTTTCCAGCAATGGTTGAAGAGTGTTTGTTCTCCGATGTTTCTCGTATTATACACCAACGTCCTTTCGTTCGATGAAGCAGAAAACGTGACTCTTCAGAGAAGAAAATCCTTTGCCAATCAGCGGAGGTCCAATTCCGATACTGCCGTGCAAATGTAAGCCTTTTCTGCCGATGCACCTTCGTTAGCATAGGTGCAGTGACCATCCGTCTGCATCGGAGCCCCATGCGCAGCAGGGTTTGCTGAACTATCGTTTTAGACACACTTCCCGTAGCCCCCTGGTTGATTCGGCCAGTGAGTTGCTCCACTGTAGCGTGTCAATCGACTCTCACGCACCTTCGAAGCCGACGTTCACCTCTCACATCAATGGCAAGTGTTGCTCCGCAGTTTTCACGTCGCCTATTCTCAATGGTGCCATTTCTCAAATCACGATACTCTTTAACCACAGCAGCAAGCGAACAGTTCACAAACTGCGCTGTTTCAGAAATACTGCCCCCCCCCGAAAGCCGATGATCATCCCTTTTTGCAAATCTAATAAATCGCTCCTTTTATCCATGACAGCAACGAGTGATATGTTTTCAGAATGCCTACAGCACACCTTATATACCCTCCGAACCAGCTCACGACACGTGCCTTCTTTCATTGGCTACCCGCTGTTTACGTCAAAAGTAGGAGGTGGCCACAATGATGTAACTCGACTATGTATATAATAACAGTAAAACGTTCTGAGCTTGAAAGTAAGATAAGTTCATAGTATGGTACTTTTCCAGTTTATTTACAGAACCAAGCACACGGAAAAAAGTCACATCTTAAATTTTATGGGCAGGAAAAGGCACTAGGAGTCATTATGATTACATAAAGAAAAATACTACGATTTTGTTAATACTTTTATAGACCTTTGGTTGTAGCTACAGTTTCCTTCTAGAATTTTTAATTGTAAATTCGTTTATAACGGCTCGTGTTTCGATACTTTTTGCTTTCCCTCTTTCAATCGAAATTACTACTAAATTCGAGAAACGTTGTACTTAAGGAGTACATGACATTTGTGACGTATATTCTAAATTAACTTTCCTTTTTAGTTTATTCTCAGTTATACTTCACTCTTAACGTAATACCTTTTCTCTCAAACGAATACTGTTGGCAACATATTGAGGTTGAATGAACGTGACGTATGCCTGATTTGATACGAACGAGAGATAAAAACGACGACTAAACTGTTGCTGAGGGAGCGTTTTTAAAGACAGCTTTGCCGTACAGCGTTGTGTTAAGAGCTGTGTGGAGCTGTGTGGTGTGTTTAAATGTTGAGAACGTTTTGTTATGGAAGTGCTACATCCTGAATAAAGCATCTTTTTCCTTAAGTTTGACTTCCGTTGTTTACATGTTTCGTCTGGCCGTTAAGGTTTAATTTAGGAACTATTTCATCTTATGGTTATGTTTTTTTAAATAACGTAGAAGTACGAAAAGACTTCTACGTCATACATTGTACTCTTTAAGTACAATTTAATTAGTGACAGTTTGGAGAATGATCACAGGGTCGCACGTGAGCCAACCGGAGTGCTGATAATTAGCGATTATGTGCCTAATAAAAAAAATACTAATAAAACTATTCATGCATCATGCATTACATCCATACATTAGGCGCAGAGCTGAAATTTGCCACTAAACAAAAGACGAACTGAATGTATTTATTGCACAGATGGTTAATTCTTTTGATTGTTTGTTCCTGAATGGTTAATTATCACGTTCCTGAATTATTCCTTTCATTCTGTCGACTGAATTACTTTGACTATAATTCCAGAAAGGAATCTGACGCGGCATTCCGCACCTACATCGAAACTAGAATTCCAAGAGCCTGCCAGCCAAATGTTCAGATATATTGGGTTGGTGCGAATTTAATGTCCGGCGCGAACGAGCAGTGGAGACACACACCCACCACAGCGGAATGGAACCGCCCACAGGTGTTGCAGGTATTACGGAACAGTTACTATAAATAGCTAGCACGTGTGTGAAGAACAAGGCTCAGGCATGGTTGTTTGGTCGTAACGTGGCTTGCAAAGGAAACATGCAAACGCCGGATTTGAGAGTCATCTTCCTGTATGAATTTGAACTGATCAATTCTGCCGAGATTGCTGCTCGAAACGTTAACAAAGCGTTTGGGGAGAATACAACCAACGAACAAACCATCCGGCGATGGTTTGTGAGGTTTCGAAGCGGAGATACGGAACTGCAAAACAAAGCTCGTGGTCTCCGAGCTATTGCTGTTTCCCACAATGTTCTGTTACGTGTGGTTGAAGCGAACCCCCGAAAAGCGTGTCGTGAGATAGCGGCAGAGGTAGGTGTCCACGACACGACAGTTGTTCTGCGTCTGGCTGCGCTGGGTAAGGTCAAAAAGCTGCTGGACATGTGGCTGCCACATGAGTTGACAACTGCCAACAAGACTAAGCGTTTGGAAGTCTGCACGTCTCTTCTTTCCAGGAATAAACAGGAACCTCTACTGCATCGAATCGTCACCTGCGGAGAGAAGTGGGTCCTTTATGATAATCGGAAACGATCGGCACAATGGTTAAGCAAGGCATAGTATGCTGGACGGCATCCTAAGCCACCTCTACACACCAAGAAGATGATGCTCCTTGTTTGGTGGTCCACAGCGTGGATAATTCATCGGAGTTTCTTGGCAGGAGACCAAACCATCTCTGCAGAACGTTATTTTGCTGAATTACACCAGATGCACCGGAAATCGTTGCAGAAACAACCGGTTTTGTTCAACAGACACGGTGTTCTTCTGCTCCAGGACAACGCTAGCCCTCATGTCGCACAATGAACGATACTGACACTAAGTGCCTTGGGCTATGAAGCACTGCCTCATCCTATTCCTCGGATTTGTCTACGACAGACTATCATCTGTTGTGTCGCTTGGATCACTTCCTGTCCGGGAAACAGTTCACGACAGACAACGTGGTTCAAGGTGCAGTTGATGACTTCTTCGGTTCCCAGCCACAAGACTTTTTTCATTCCGGGTAATGGCCTTGCCGGACAGATGGCAACTATCTGTTGATTATGCCGAGGAGGATTATTTTGCGTATGTAAGTTGTCCTACTTTTTCGTTCTCGCCGTCCACGTGTGCTGGTCCTTTGCCGGACATTTAATTCGCACCAACCCGATAGAAGCATCGTTTCTCAGCTCTTGCTTCTACTTCTATAAATGATAATGATTTGACCTACTACATATTTATAAAGTACGTATTTCTGCCCAATTACTCCACATTAAAAATCATGCAGAACCTTTGAGATAACTGTAATAATATGTCGAAGCAAAAAAGTGCCATTTTGTTTTAATTCTACATTTTCTTCGCATAAAAGAGTCTTCAACTTTGCGCGTAAAAAGTCCTCGTTATTAAAGTTTCTAAATAATTCCTTTTCTGTCGAATACTACGCATGAAATACACCGATGGGCCATTACATTATGACTCTCCCAGCCTAGACAAATGAGCGCGCCTGGAGACCGAACGGTGGCGCAGGTGAAGTTCACAGTGCAGTATACGTACAACCCGAGGACCGGTTTTCGGTTAGTAGAGTGTTCGGAGTCAGAATGGGAAAAAATGGGAAAAGCTGCCGATGTATCGGAGTTTGATAAAGGACAAATTGTGATGGCACGCCGCCTCGGAACTACAATCTCCGAAACGGCGTGGCTTGTAGGTTGTTCACCTGCCACTTTGGTGAGTACGTATCAAAATTGGTACACATATGGCCAAACGACGAACCATCGTCCAGCCGTGTGTCCTCCGCTGCCCATTGATACCAGAGGGGAGTGGAGACTGTCGTGCGTTGTTAACAGCGACCGCAGGGTGACAGATCATCCGCAGCTACAACAGTGGGGATCAGGGCAATGTGTCACAGCACACAGTTCATCGCAGCCTTCTGCGCATGGGCCTGCGTAGCCGAAGACCCAGCCGGGTCCCCATGCTCACTGCACGTGATTGCCAACAACGCATGAAATGGGTCCAAGATCATCGAGCTTGGACCGTGAATGATTGGAAGAAAGTGGCCTGGTCTGACGAATCAAGATTCCTGGTGCATCACGTAGACGGCCAAGCGCGGATACGCCGATTACCAACGGAGGCTATGGCACCTGGATGCACTGTTGGGCGGAAACAGACCGGTGGCGGCGGCGGCGGCGGTGTTATGCTGTGAGCGATGTTTTCTTGGGACACTTCAGGCCCTATTATCCCAATAGCACAATCCCTAATAGCTGTCAGATATCTGAACATTATTGCGGACCAAGTTCACCCATTCATGGCAACTGTGTTCCCTGCTGGTGATGGCCTTTACCAATAGGATGATGCGCCATGCCACACTGCCAAATCGTCAAGGAGTGGTTCGAGGAACATACTGGTGAATTTCTGTGGCCTTCAAATTCACCTGACAAGAAACCAATCAAACATTTGTGGTTCGGCTTGGAAAAGCGGGTTCGCGCTAAATCACCACCACCCCGAAATGTACAGGAACTGGGGGACCTGCTGTTGACATTATGGTACCAGATATCCCAGGATACCTATCGCCACCTCATAGAACCGATGCCTTACGAGTGGCTGCTGTTTTGCGGGCTACAGTGGGGTCTTACAGCTCATTAGGCTGGTGGTCATAATGTAGTGGCTCATCGGTGTATATACGGAGCCAGCTTCTTTAATATGTAATGATTGGTGTATGCAGGCTTATGTAAACAACACGTAAATACTCGAAAGGGTCAAGATTCGGAGGTTTAGCATAGCATTTTAACAGAAACGACGCAGAATACTCCAAATAATATTCCTCTCAACACCGTATGAGAGTGACAATGAACAATTGAACATCCTGCTAGATTAGGTGGAATGTTTACATTAGATTTCACAGCAGTTTATACAGTAGTGCCTTAAACCAGGCTTGGGGTCTCTCTGTTCAGTATCTCGTTGCGTGGCGCTAGAGCGGTGCAGACCAATTCGACAACGAATTGCATTTCAAATGCGTGTTGAACGTGGGATGTGGAGGTGTGATGATGAAATAGTGATAGCAGTTTAGCAGATATTAATCCCAAGATGTACGAATCTAGAGGCGTTTCAACATTTTTTTTTCTGTTAGAACAACAAAAAAAAAAAAAAAAAAAAGGAAAACCCATGACTATTTGTTCTAGCTACCTCATGGGTTATACATGGTCGAGTCACATTATTGTGACCACCAGCAAATATAAAGAGTAACCTCCGTGCGCAGCGCAGACGGCAGCTAAACGGGCTGGGAGAGACTCAATAAGGTGCTGGAAGGTGTTCACAGGTATGTGGAGCTATGCTGACTGCAGTGCATCTGACAGCCGCTGGAGGGTGGAGGGTGGAGGATCCAACACGATCGAGGTGGTCCCACAGATGCTCAATTGGGTTTAAGTCTAGGGAATTAGGCGGCCAGGGAAGTACTTTGAAGTATTCATCGTACTCTTCCAACCACTCTCGGACATTTCTAGCTGTGTGACATGTCGCACTGTCGTACTGGAAGATCCCATCCGCCCCAGGAAAGATAATCAGCATGTATGGGTGTACGTGGTCTTCAAGGATGGATTCATAACGAATTCGGTCCATAGTGTCATCCACAGGTATGAGTGAACCCAGGGAATGCCCCGAAAACATTCCCCCGACCATAACCAGCTTGTGTTCTTCCAGCAATGGTTGAAGAGTGTTTGTTCTTCGATGTTTCTCGCTTTATACGACAACGTCCATCCGTTCGATGAAGCAGAAAACGTGACTCATTGGAGAATCCTTTGCTAATCAGCGGAAGTTCAATTCCAATACTCCTGTGGAAATGTAAGCCTTGTCAACCGATGCACCTTCGTTAGTATAGGTGCAGTGATCCGTCTGCATCGGAGCCCCATGCGCAGCAGGGTTCGCTGAAGTATCGTTTTAGGCACACTTCCTGTAGCCCCCTGGTTCATTCGACCAGTGAGTTGCTCCGCTGTAGCGTGTCGATCGGCTTTAACGCACCTTCGCAGCCGACGTTCACCTCTCACTTCAATTTCACATGGTGCTCCGCAATTTCCATTAGCTTATTCATAATGGTGCTTTTTTTCCGGCACGATACATTTTGACCACAGCAGCACGTGAACAGTTCACAAACTGCGCTGTTTTAGAAACACTGCCACCCTTGCCCGAAAGCCGATAATCATCCCTTTTTGCAAATCTGATAAATCGCACCTTTTATGCATGACAGCAACGAGTGATATGTTTTCAGAGATCAGATCAGATCATATGTAGAGGATTTTAGGAAGGGAGTGTCTGACCCCAGGTCTTAAACAACCCTTAGAAATAGGAAGCTAGGAGATTTGGGCTAGAGTGCCCGATAGGAAAGTGACACGGAAGCGAAGTAGAAAGGGGGAGGAAGACGTCCTTATTTATTACCGGGAGGTCAGTACCCGGGGTCCGACGGCTTAACGTGCCCATCCGACGCACGGCGGATATTTAGTGGTTCGAGCGTTCGTACCTGCGTGGAATCGAACCTGAAGTCACGAACGTTGCCCACTAGGCCACCAGCGGTATATGTTTTTAGATTGCCTACAGCACACCTTATATACCCTGCAAGCCAGCTCACGGCACGTGCCTTCTTTCATTGGCTACGCGCTGTTGACGTCAAAAGTAGGAGGTGGGCACAATAATGTGACTCGACGGTGTATATTTATGATAAAACGATTTGCATTGAAGCACAATAAGTTTTCCGTCCCTGTGGCGCAGTGGTCTAAACGCTGGCTTATGACCATTCTTCCTCGAAGGGTCCGGGTAAGAATCCCGCTGACGCATGGATGTTGTGTGTGTCTTACGGCACTGGCTCTCTCCCTTCCCTGGAACCAGTGGCTCTAAATTAGGGATGGACGACTGCTTGTACCCCACTGAGTTGCTCACGGTGGTCGTTAAACCTCCAATCAAAAAAAAAAATGTCATTGTTCATTTTTTAACCATGTTATACCATTGTTGCCATATTTCGTTACTGTGTTAATCTTTGTTTCCGTTATACCGGTGTTTTTTGTTTGCTATCGTCTCAGCGGCCATGTACATCTTTTGTTGTTACCGTTTTTATACATTTTTTGTTATGTCTGGATACTGTTGGTTATTTCTATTTTAATACACTAACATGGCACTTTTCGGCCCTTTGAGGCCCTTGCGCCTTTAAACTCAAACCAACCAACTCAAAAAACAATAAGTTAAATGCATGTTCATTCTTTGTCCTAGAAACTTTCGAAGCTAAACCCATGGTTTAACGTTTAAAATGAAACCTGAACATTCTGACTTTTACTGCAGTGAATGATTGTCTTATGTTTAACCCCCACCCCGTTGCTCTGCAAACTTCTTAGCCATGAAAAATATTGGCTTCATGTGCACTCAGCGTACGTGCAAATGTTAGCAGTGCACAGTGCCCAACGATGGTTTGCTCTTCACCGTAGCTGTGACGCCTAAAAACAATAGCTGGCAAACATTTTCTTATGCTACATACATACTCCCTCTACACGTTTTCCCCCATACTATAAGTTTACTGCGAGATACGAGGTAGCATACAAGAAATACATATGCAGTGCTTAGAATGAAAATGTCTACATGCAATCCTCTCTGACAGTCTTCCAACACATTTGGTGAGCAGTAGTTTCCTTTGGATATTGTATGTTCAACAGAGCGCATGGAGGGTACTATTTTATTCGAAATTGAAAAATAATCGTAATCTAACCACGTTAAAAGTTGAACAACTCTCCGTGTGCAGTGGCATGCCCAGAATTTTTTTCGTGGGAGGTTATGAATTTTTTTTTTTTTTTTTTGTACGACTAAATGTGTTTCTGAGTGCATTTTTAAAATGCATGCAACATCCGTGCAAAAATATTCCACAAATATTGCTGGAAATTATTATTATTGATATTCTTATTACCTATATTCTTTTCACCACATAATGGTTGACCACTTATATTTTGCTATTTCTCTGTGCAGAAAATAAAAAAGAATACTACACTACTTACTGTTAAATGGTTAAAAGATACAAGTATTTCTAGAAGGAAATGGAAATTTACGTTCTAGTGAAACATTCTTCATTTGTATAATGGCGCTTGTTTTATTTGTACAGTAAGATTAACAATCCTTGATGCTGACGACACTCATTTCGACAAATATTTTTTTATTTGATCCAACTATTATGTTACTTTTACTTGCTATTACTCGAATCGTATTTCCAGCCTTCTGGGTTTTTTTTGCTATGCTAGTTCATTTAAAACTTCTTCAGTTTTTAGTGTGTAGTCTCAATGTATGTGCAGTAATGCTCACCCATCCAGTCTCAGTTCTGATATGGTATTAGGTAGATATGATTTTAAGAGACTCTGTATTAAAACCGAGCGCTCATTTTTTGAAGGTTTTTTTTTTTTTTTTGATTGAATATTTAAGGACACCGTGGGCAACTCAGTGGGCTATAAGCAGTCGCTCGTCCCTAATTTATGGCCACTGGCTCCAGGAAAGGGAGAGAACCAGCGCCATAACACAAACACAACACCCACGCCTGACCAGAATTCGAACCCGGACCCATCTCAGACAAATGATCATAAGCCATCGCTTAGACCATTGCGCCACCGAGGCTGGCTTTCTGAATTTGTCACTGGTAATGTACCTAGTATGTAAAACAGAACTTCCCATTGCGGCACGCTAGACTACTTAAAAAGTCAGAAAATATATTTCGTACTTTGGGCAAAAAACGTAGAACTTAATTCGGAACTTACTGAACGAAATATGCAATCAGCCCCCCCAGAAATTAAAGTTCGAAGGAACACTACCAGGTTTTAACTGCCTTCGATTCCTTGTCATATTATTCAAAATCTTCGTTAAAGTACGCAGAACACATTCGGAAGTCCACGTTGGTGTGGACGTTTCATTTTACGAAGCCATTCCTTCAACACTTCCGGCCTTATCCCTTTCTGTATACAATTTAGATGACAGGATTTGTTAGCACAAACATGCAATGAGCGAAAGACACTTCGTTAATAAATATATGAGAAACTGCAATTTTCCAGAACCCCTGCAACGTATCTGTTAGCAATAGAAAAACTGTTGTAAACAAACTAATGCTGGTCCGCAATTACGAACATATGTCCCATGATGCAATGCGAGGTGAATAAGGTCCATTGAACTACATAATTCGCTGACGGAAAAAAATCCCAACGCCACGAAAAAATAGTTGTAGAGGAATGGAATGGCGGCAATACATTTGTATAGGTAACATATTTAATCGATTAAGGTTTCAAGATCACAGCTTATTGTAAGCGCGAGAAGAGCCATTTTAAATGTGAAATGCTGGTACATTAATAACCGGTGTAACAGCCAGAATGTTCAATGCAAGCACGCAAACGTTCATGCATTGTTTCGTACAGGTGCTGGATATCAGTTTGTGGGATGGAGTTCCATGCCTGTTGCACTTGGTCGGTCAATACAGGGACGGTTAATGCTGGTTGGGGGTGACGCGGGAGTTGTTGTCCAATGATGTCCCATACGTGCTCGATTGGTGAAAGATCTGGTGATCTAGCAGGCCACGGCAACATGTCGACACTCTGTAGAGCATGTTGGGTTACAAGAGCGGTATGCGGGCGAGCGTTATCCTGTTGGAAAACACCCCTGGAATGCTGTTCATGAATGGCAGCACAACAGGTTGAATCACCAGACCGACGTACAACTGTGCCGTCAGGGTGCATGGGATAACCACGAGAGTGCTCCTGCTGTCATAGGATATTGCTCCCCAGACCATAACTCCAGGTGTAGGTCCAGTGTGTCTCGGCCGCAGACAGGTTGGCTGCAGGCGCTCACCTGGCCTCTTTCTAACCAACACACGGCCATCACTGGCACCCATGCAGAACCGGCTTTCTTCATAAAACACAACAGATCTCCACTCCGTCCTCCAATGAGCTCTAGCTTGACACCACTGACGTCGCAAACGGCAGTGGTTTGGAGTAAGTGGAATGCACGCTACAGGGCGTCTGTCTCGGAGCTGTCCTTCAAGTAACCGATTTGTAACAGTTCGTTGTGTCACTGTGGTGGCAACAGCAGCTCGAATTGCTGCCGCATACGAAGTACACGGCGGTCTTCCCTCTCAGTAGTGCCATGTGGCCGGCCGGAACCCGGTCTTCTTGAGGCAGTACCTTCCCTTGACCACCGCTGCCAACAATCATGCACATTGGCTACATTCCTGCCAAGTCGTTCTGCAATATTGCGGAAAGAAAATCCACCTTCTCGTAGCCCTATTGCACGACCTCGTTCAAACTCCGTGAGCTGTTGATAATGGCTTCTTCGTCTTCTTAAAGGCATTCTTGACTAACATCAACACACTACGTCGAATCTCAACGATAACTAACGCTCACGAACGTTACAGCGCGTATTTACAGCAAACCTGCTTTGCATGTTCCGAGGGCGCTACTAGCGCCACACGTATGCGCCGAGCGCGAAATTTGCATAGACGTCATCTTACAGATGTAATCTTACCACCTACCAACTGTCGTTTATCTAACACAACCCCTTCTTGGTGTTGGGATTTTTTTCCGTCAGTGTACATACCAAAAGAAGCGTGTTTTTTCCTCATGAGAGAAATAATTTAATACCTCAGGACAGAGTTCTGGAACAGATGTTAGGAATTTTTTTTATATATCCAGTAATGGTTTGGTAATTGTCGATGATGCGGTGATTCACATGATGTAACAGATTTTAAAATTATCTGTTACACTGTTTTCTTTCTAGGGGGCATAAACAATGGTATTATGTGCCTTAATATTTGGGCTGCTACAACTCGGATTGAAAAATTCCTTTTTACTTGAATTATCTTCTTGCGCAAGAGTCACATGCAGACATGTTCCGGTTTCCCCATAGCAGCGTGTGACGTTATAGGACAGAAGAACGCACGACAGAAGTTTCAGCGGAGGTGTCGTTATACTTGATAACTATCATGGGCGCCCATATAGGGAGGCAAGAGGGAGCATTTGCTCTCCTCTGGGTTTCGGACCACGCCCTTTCTGTTCGGGGAAGGTACTACAGAGATTTTTGCGATAACACTAATTATAATTAATAATTTTTCTGTAGAGTTCAGAAGTGTCTTTATTCAAGGCAAGAACATATTTACACGACATCACAAAATGCCAACAAAACATCGAAAAATGAATATGTATAGCAGCTGGCTGTTCCAGTGCAACAAAACAAATATAACTTCTGGATGCGTCAGTATGCAGTAAAAATAGGGAAAACGTTGAGAATTTATATAGTAGAAAGTAATGAAATTTCTCATTGCATGTTGGAGAACTGGTTCATGCGTACCGTATGGAAAATTATTAAAGGAAAAAATGAGAGAGAGAGAGATTATCCACTGCAGCAGCCAATCGCTGCTGAGCAAAGATCTCTCGAAATTTGTCCCAGAAATTCGCGTGAGTATATTTTCATTTTTCGATGACCATTTGAGAGTGATACCTGGATTTTCGTGGCGCATGTGATACAAGTATCCAAATAAATCAGAAGAACTACAAATATTTTTTTTATTGTACTAACATGCTGTCTAATTCCATTTATCCATCTTCCGAAAAATTTCCCAGAAATCCTCAACACACAAATTCGATTTCCAGTTGAATTTATATGTTGAGAGTGTCATACAAAAAATGGTTAGATAACAAGAAGGAACAATAGAAATTTGCATATGGGGTTTGTAAACGTTATTCATATTAACATTTCTTTTTGCTTCTTCCTAGAAACAGAGCTGTGGGCGCCATGTTAACGATGGCTCCGGTTTTAGCCTTTCCACAGTGCCAGTGTAAGAAATACTTTTTTTTTGGATTGATTGAGAGTTCAACTACCACTGTGCGCAACTCAATGGTCTATAAGCAGTCGCCTGTCCCTAATTCAGGGCCATTGGTTCCAGGGAAGAGAGTACCAGTGCCGCAAGACAAGCACAACATGCATACCTCAATGGGATTCGAACCCAGAACCTTAACGGACGAATGGCCATAAGCCAGCGCTTAGACCACTGTGTCATTGCATCGTTTAGGTAGAGCCATTAGTTTAGGCAGTCCGGCAGCTGCTGTATTTCAACACAATGCTGCGATTCATCAAGAGAAAGCGGTAGCCAACTGGTTCTACAAAGTGTCTTGTATGCCTTGGGCATCGCAATCTTGGGACCTAAATCCAATTGGACATGTGTGGGACAGAGTCGTTGCGGGACAGTGTGGAATGACGTCACAGGCAGCATTTTCTCCCTCCTACGAAATCTGGGAATTGATTCGGTATTTGATGGACGAATGGTGCAAAATCACTTACTCTATGCCACGTCGAATAGAAGCTGTACTTACCTCCTTTGGTGGACTGGCGGTACAATACCTTATTAGTGACTTCCACTAAGTGTTTCCATTTTTTATTGTCCATTACCCGTAGATTCGATTTTATAGTAATTCATTGGAAATTACATATCAGTTTATTACTATAAACGGCAATATGTGCATTTCATGTTGATATGTGTACCTCATACTGTCTCATCATCTTTTGTTTACTAATGATCAGAATTTTTAAAACACAGGAGTGTTATATATTCCATTTAATTAACAACTTGTGCTTTGGGCATTTGATGATCAGTATTTTCTAAGTAAAATTAATTACATATACATTTCTTTTCTGTTGTTATTTAATCCATTTTCTTCAACATTTCGTATAATACTAACGCGGAGTTGTAGCTGCCCTCAGCACTACTGACTCCGTACCCTCGATCATGTCTGGCGTGCAGGATTTGACCACTTACACCGCGGCTGAGTTTCGTGTTGCTCTGTTCTTTATCGTTTTCGTACGGGACAGGCGTGGACTGGGCAGTTGGGATACCGGGAGAATCACGGTCTCATAGGAAACTGGTGTGCCCTCCAATGCGTTACTTTATTGGAGGGAACTGGTCACGTGGGAAAACAAATTCCAACAATTGGCGCCGTCCTCTTGAATCGACGGAATCCATTGTGATCTACTAGAGAAAAATATGCGAACCCTTTACTGGACATAAGATTTTCGAAAAATCACGGTATGTAAATAAGTTTTCAGAAGCCATGAATACTTACCGCGTATTCAGCAAAGGATTACAGCAGATCACAATGGGTTCCGTCTAGTGGCGTAGCCAGAAATTTCTTAAGGGCGGTGTGGGGGGTTTCCATGGATTAGGTTCATTGGTGGAGATCAAATATATTTTATTCAGGAAAAAGATTTACATTAGATTCTAACGAGTCAATAAAAACAATGAGAGTAAAAATCTGATTTAACACAAATACCGGGAAATAAAACAAACAACAAGACCCACTATGGGTGACTGAGAAAAACTCAAAGATAAGACAATTATCGGGATGAACATCACTCAGAGGAAAAACATGACAGTCAATACGCAAACTCAAGAAGATATAATGGCACAAAGAAGCAAACGCTTTGGTGCAAGGCAAAGATAACTTATGTACACTTAGCACCAACGTGGTAAAATAAAACCAAAAAATAGGCAGTGTGCATAATTTACGAATTCTGGACATGCTCCTCCAGAAAAGAAATTAAAAGAGTATAATACATTTTCCACACTGAGAAAAAACAATCCACATAATACGCTCTCAGTAAAAACTACAAAATAACAGTAACAAGAACTCCCACAATATATGGAACAGATACATGTAACAGTGTGCAATAAATACACAATGTTCATGGCATAATTCCATAAAGTACAAAAACAGAAGAGGTACCATGAGGAAAACAAAAACGGCACCGTTGTCCAAAGCGCATTGCATGGAGAAAAAATTATCTCGCCCGCCAAAGATGGAGGTGGCGCGTGTACAAAAAGGAAACCATTCATTGGTGGGAGCCTCATATATACATATCACTTTAAATTCGTGCTCAATATCCCGTCAATGAGGGGTGAGTCTGGACCCGAGGACCCCTCCTCCTTGGGTACAGCTATGGTTCCGTCGATCAAGAAACTAGAACTAAACACTCTCAGAAATAACGGGTGTTAAACTCATTCTAACTATAAATGTAAAACTGAGATTAAAGAAAAAGTAGCAAAGCCTTATGTAAGATAAAGTGGACTACAACATTTCGGTAGCAAAAATAAAAGAAAATTTCTGGTATAAGTCAACACAAACCGCTTCTTTTTTTTTTTTTTTTTTTTCAGTTATCCACAAAGAAGATAATCTCATTGTTAGGCATCTTAACTTCCTGCTGTTTCATACTACTGATTGAAACATTAGCGATTGGTATTTTAGAGGACGACGCCAATTGGTGAAATTGTACCCTCGTGACAGGCTTCTTCCAATGAGGGCATTGGAAGGCAAATATCTATGTGGCACTAATTTCCCGGTGGGCCGCCATGTTCTGGGCGGTTAGGCTTTATGTTTACGAAAGAAAAAAAGTATATATGCACTTGTATTTCACCATGCTTATAGAAAAGTAACCAAAGTTATAGTAAAATGGCAGTTTGTTTACTGTTTGACGGCTTCTAAAAAAGAAAAAGTAATCGTATTAAATGTTCCTTTGAGTTTAACACTGTTTTTGTTACACCCAATCCCCTCTAGACTTTTGAACTAGTGCCCTGTTCCTTTCGGCTGATTTCCTATACTTCAACCTACTTTTGCCAATTGCAATTGAAATTAAATACACTCACGAACAATGAGCGAAAAGAAATTCCATGCTTTCTTCTTGGTGCGCAATGAAATTTTCTCACCAAGAAGAAAGCATCGGATCGAACTGAAATTTTATGGACGTAATGATATAGATGAATGATACACATGATGGCAAAAACAGAGCTGCAGGACAATTCAGAGGGATCTGTGGCACGCAGTTCGGTCATTTTCAATAGCGCGTCGCACCGCCTCCTGCGGCGATACATGATGCAAAGCGGTCCGACATGGAGGCGAACAGACGCCTGATGTTGTTCTGCGGCAGACTGGCCCACACGTGTTGGACGGTGTGCTCCAAATCCCGGATAGTGCGGCGCGGTGGCAGCTCGCGTTTCAACTGGTCCCACATATGTTCGATAGGGGACATATCCGGGGAGCGGGCAGGCCATGGAAGTGCCTGGACATGACGTATTCAGTCCTGGGCAACCCGAGCCGTGTGCGGGCGGGTATTATCCTGCTGGTATAGCACCTGGAATCCCGGCCAGGAATGGGAGCACATAGGGCAGTAGGATCTCATCCACATACCGCTGGCCCGTCAAAGATCCACGTACTACTAATAGAGCTGATCGGCTATCTGAGACTATGGCATCCCAGAACATAAGGCCTGCAGTGGGGGAGGTGTGGCGCTCGATAGCGAGGTTGGGATTGTGTCGTTGACCCGGGGACTTCCACACCCGGACACGATCATCTGTCCCCAAAACGAAGTGGCACTCATCGCTAAACACCACACGTCGCCAGTCTGTGGCGTTCCACGTCTCTCTGGCCTGGCACCACTGCAAACGGAGCCGGCGATGTTTCGGTGTTAATGGCAGCACACGTAAGGGGCGCTGGGATCGCAGATTCGCTTGCGTGAGGCGTCCGGAAATGTTTCGTGGGCACACAGAAGCCGCTACATCTGCCTGAATAGTGGACCGGGTCCCCGAAGGATCCGTTTGTGCCTGGCACACGATCCGTTGATCCTCTTTAGAGGTGGTCCTCCTGATCCGTCCGGAGCAGCTCCGCCGTGTGTGCCCACGAATCATTTCCCGACGTCTCACGAAATACCATCTTCCTCTCGATGTTGCATTTGTGTCCAATATTCTTGTTAATTGTCATTTTAAATCGGTGTAAAACTGAAGAGAATTTGGGGACGGGTATAGTTTTCCATCTGCTGACCATATTTCGTGTTTCAAAACTTCCGAAAACTGTAGTTGTAAACGGAGTAAAATTTGTTTGCCGTAATCGTTATTTTTTTTTCTCGCGATGTTGTTTTATAAATATCATTTTATTGCATAAATGTTTGTATTTCATTTTGAAACTGTAGGCAACAATTTGCGAAAACGGAAGTTAGACGCTGCGAAAATTTCCTCGTCATCTTTCGCGAAATCCAGGAATTCCGCCTTTTTCGTTATTTTTTTTTTTTTTTTTTGGTCATTTGCGAGATCGATGCACAAGTGAACAAAAATTTTTGGGAAGTTGTGGCGACGGGGGGGGGGGGGGGGTGTTCGTTGGGGGACGAAATTAATTTTTACGAAACTTCCTTCGGAAACGGAAGGTCGAATGAGTTCGGATTTTTTCGTAATCCTAATTTCTTTTTTCTCGCGATGTTGCCTCTATCCAGTATTATTGTTAAATAACATTTTATTGCATAAATATTTATATTACAGCTTGCAAATAGGGGGGAAATTTTCAAAACCGGAAGTCTGACAGAGCAAAGAGTTCTTCTGTAATCCCCCTTTCTCATTCTCAACGCCGCGTGATGTTCCCTCTCTCTCCTCCGTTGTTAAATATCCCCCATCCCATAACTTTTTGCATTCAAGTTTGATAAGGGGGGGGGGAGGAATTCCCTAAAACAGGAAGTGATGAAGTTTGAACATTTGTAAAAATTGATGCATGGTGTTCAAAAGTATTAATATTCTCAAAGTTACACCATTTATCTAAAATAGTTAGAACTTTGATATCATGCATTCATGATCCTCAGGCTGAAAGTTCTTTCAGCATGATGGATGAAATTACTATTATTCGAAGGCTTAAAAAAAAAAAAAGGCAAAGAAAAGCAACAATGGAGAAATACAGAGAGAAAGATAGCAGAAAAGAAAATTAAGCAATGAATGCTGTGCAGCTACATAGTCAACAAAAGACAAACTGAGAGTAGTCTGCCTTCTACTATTGTCTTTTGTTGACTTTGATTTTTCACCCAGTTAAAATGTTCAGCTTTTTTTCCTTCTTTGGTCTCATCTTGTCATAAACTGCATTGTCAGAGGCCGTATGATCATCTGGTAAGTGGAAGTTTGCACATGCGCGTTCACTTGCTTCGATTTCCCCATCTGTGGAGTGTGAAATTCTGAACGCATCAGGCTGTTTTTACTGGTGGTAGTTTTGGAATTAAATCTCACAATGTTACCTATCATGCCATCACCAGGGGAATCAACTTTGTGTTTCCCACATGTTAAGTTTGCTTCATTCCTGTCCTTGTTTGATGTAATGTAATGTTTTATTGTTGTGTGCATTTCTTTTTTACAAAGAGATGGATCGTTTCGTAAAAAAGCGTATGTATTCCTCGCGATAATGCTGTACTCCAATTCCCCCTAAAAGTGTACTACTGGGAAAGGTAGGAGAATCTTATCACATCTCGTCGTGGAACGCAAGAACGGTATCCATCCGCGTTAATGTGCTCTACTGTTTCCTTTCTGATCCCCCCACCCACCCACACATCTCACAAGCAGTGGGGATTGTCAGTGGGGATCTTTTGGAGGCAAAATTGCTTTCCCTACTGCCTTCGAATTTCCCTGATTGTCAATTATTGCCTCTGTGTTGTTAATGTTGGGTCTTCCACCCCTTCCGAGTTGCATCCCAAGTGGGCAGAAATAGCCGAAAGTGCGAAGCTCTTGATTCAGCAACTTCTCACAACAAAATTATTTCTAAAAGAGCTCTAACTTCTAGAATTTTTTTAGATAGCAATTTTATGTGATAAACTCTTGAGCAAACAAAAAGGGATTCTAAGCAATAATTCTGATGCTTTTCCCTCAAAATGCTAGGGACTATTTTTCGTAGCGGAGGTAGCTGTTTCATACTCTTCATAGTGGTCTTTACCCAATGTTGGCAAATATGCGTTCATTCTTTCATAAACAAATAATTCCAAAGCAAGCCGATTGTAACGGTGTTTTTTATTGCTGCTCCGTCACCCTGTTAAGAGTAATTTTGTCCCTGTTACAAGTAAGACTTCGACTCACAGTTCTGGCTTCTGTTCAGCCAAGGCTGAACTGGATCCTACCAGGCTGTAACATTAAGCAAAAACAGCGAGGACCGAAAAGATGAGTTGGGACGCAGTGCCATCTATTGACGTAGTTCGCATTAACAAACTGATTCCGTATCATTATTTACATTTGAGATTTTATTTATATTCACTTTCACGTGAACAGATGGATATTTGCATTCTGAATTCGTAGTACTTGGGCAAGATAATTTTTCTGTAGGAACTGGTGTAATTTATGTGTAAATCTCATTCCTCCTTTATTCTTCAACGATCTAGGGCTGAGATTTTGGTAAATGTGTAGATTAGCGTCTTAAAATATTTCGTCGGAAAAATGTTAGTACCTGGAAAAAGTGCGACGTACAGATTTTAGAGTATGGAAATTAATGGCAAATGGTGCAGAAATTTCGTATTTTAAATGTCTTTTAAATATTTTTATCGTAACATTTACATGTAAGTTCGATGCTGTGAAGAGACGCTGCCGTAGGCCTAACGTATCGAACGTACAGGTAAATGTTACGATAAAAATCTTTAAAAGACATTTGAAACAGAAAATTTCTGCACCATTTGCCATTAATTTTCATACTCTAAAATCTGTAAGTCGCACTTTTCCCAGGTACTAATATTTTTCCGACAAAATAATTTAAAACGCAAATCTACACATTTACCTACTATTTTACTTAATATGAGTTTATATAGCTGAGGTTTTTTCTAAAATTGAATTAGGTACGTATTTATCAAAATGAAAATGCTTACCACAAACAGTAGTTGAAGATAACTTGTCATTTGGAGCAAAATCTTGAGGAGATATTTCTGTCAGCAACAGTTGCTTTAATTTCTAATCTGAGGGAAACTCATGGAATGAAAATCCCACGTTTTTCTTCTCAGAAGATGTGTATATCGGCACACAACAGTAAACCATTTTTAAAATGGGTTAGATTTTGTTGTGAAAACAACAGTTTGTTTTAAAACAGTAAGGATTTTTTTAAAAGAAACAAGAAAAAACGACGAACATACACAATCCAAACAACGTGAAAATGAGATGTTTATACCTTGGGACGCAGTGCTATCTAACGGCTGAAATCGCCTCTAACGCCCACTGGCCAATCACCAAAAGTCTATTGTCTTCAACGCTAATGTTATAGCCTTTTCTTTATCCAGTTCAGCTTTGGTTCAGCTGTCGCCGTTGTCCTAAAAGGTGATACTTGCGTAGAACCACGTAGAACTGTCATTGTGACAAGAAAATCAGTCTTCTTGCCTCGGAAGCGGAATGTTCCAATTTAAACGCATAAACAAAAATAACGCGAATTAGACTTGGTTCCATGACTCGCTTCACCGTGTTCAGTAATCTAAGCAACTGTGTAACCTGAGCCGCATGCATCCACTGTTCATGCGATAGTTATCTCCCAGCATACCTGGCGGCGATATAACTTTTTACCGGAAGACCACAGACTCAATTGCCGTGTTGTATCTTTGCGCAGGTTCTTTCGCTCATGTGCTTTACAAAAATCAGACTTGTTTCTTAGCTACTGTGTAATCTGATATCATGTACCCGCTGTTGATTCGATAGTTATCTCCCACCTCCCAGCACACCTTGCGGCAACATTAATTTTTACCTTTAAAAGACCTCAGTCTCAACAGGGGCGAATCCAGGATTTCCGTGAGGGGACAAGTGTGGGGAATAACCGGGGACCTATGTCTATAAATTCTTCCAATTAAGGAAATCAATATACTTTTAAGTAATACTTTCTTTCGCGAAAAAGTATCCAATTTGTTATTAAAACCTAACAAATCGAAACTTTTCTTTGGTCCTAAAGGGAGAGCACACGCTGGATCTGCCCCTGAGACCAGTGATATATTCAGGCATCTTTTCGGGGCTGCTTACCCCCCCCGAAAATCCATGGACCACCAAGGTTTTTGGGTGATCACCCCTTATATTTAGTCTATTTTTGTTTACAGATGAAAATTTGAAGAAATTAATTTTTAAAACTTAAGAAAATGAGGGAAAATATAATAAAAAAACGCATCCACACGAAATTTTTGTCTCAGTAGCATTAAGATTATTCTAAGTATTAAATTAATTTCTTTGTTTTATACACTAAAAGTAAAATTGCTACCGGCATGTATATTTACGTTTTCTAAATCCGACGAATCAATGCAGCCAATAATGTATACAGTACCTCGACAAAAAGAACAACGGAATTTCCGTTAATTAGTGCTATAAATGACTTCACACAAAGTGTTGACACTTTAAATAATTTTTTTAAATGTAGCTCTGAAATCAAAGTTATGAAAATACATATACTCCAGAGAAAACGTTTTTGCTGTATACTCCAATTCACCCTAAAAGTGTACTACTGGGAAAGGCGGGAGGGGCCTTATCACATCTCGTCGTGGAACGCAAGAACGGTATCCATCCGCGTTAATGTGCTCTACTGTTTTCTTTCTAATCCCCCACCCACCCACACATCGCACAAGCAGTGGGGATTGTCAGTGGGGGTCTGGTGGAGGAAGAATTGCTTCCCCTACTGCCTTCGAGTTTTCCCCGATTGTCAATTTATTGCCTTTGTGTTAATGTTGGGAGAGGTCTTCCACCCCTTCCCCCTGTCCGAGTTGTATCCCAAGAGGGCAGAAATAGCCGAAAGTGTGAAGCTCTTGATTCAGCAACTTCTCACAACAAAATTATTTCTAAGAAAGCTCTAACTTCTAGAATATTTTTTAAGATAGAAATTTTGTCTGATAAACTGTTGAGCAAACAAAAAGGGATTCTAAGCAATAATTTTGATGCCTTTCGCTCTAAATGCTAGGGACTATTTTTCGTAGCGGAGGTAGCTGTTTCGTACCCTTCATAGTGGTCCACTCTTAGGTTGACTCGGAGTATAGATGCGAATGCTTTTGTAAATTTGTTTATTTCATGGAACAATTGTCCATGTTAATCTATAATGAAGTCCTACCAAAATTACTTAATACTTTTTTTTGGATAAAAATCAGGAGGGTAGAAGACCAGTTCCTCTTGATCATATATGCAAGAGGGGCGGGCAAACGAGAAAACCAAGTATTGTTCCACAATCCGGTAAATTTTTAAAAGCCTCTTTTATTTGATAGTTAAGTTTACTGTGGATTTGTAATCACCAACGGCATGTTGTTAGCACTGCAATACATCATGTTTGGCAGCTGGCATTCAGCTTTGTGTTCTGGATGCCGACATCCCATGTATACGGTTAAGCCTCAGTGTTACATGATTTTTAACACTACCTGACTTTTAACGATAGCAAGATATTAAAAACTATTACCATAAAGTTTTTTTCCCTAGCGGTATGTGGTTTACGCTCTGTGACAAAAAGAAAATCCAGGAATTTCAAACGATCAATTAGTAGTTGTTTTTTACTACTATTTGCTAAACTAAATAATCTAAAGGGGCTGAAACCAAGTGGCAGGGGAATGGTTTACACCCTACGTTTTCAGGTAACACTGTAATGATTACTTTTGCCATCTACCAAACGATATTTATTGAAACGAACAGGTCTTTTAAACGGATAATTATAGTGTCCCGATCTGAAAGATATCGTAAACGATCCCTCATTACAAAACAATTTCCGCCAAATACTCAAAATAACGCAACTGTGATTGCCAATTGGACGGTTCCGTTTTCGCTCTTGACCAATGATATGCCGGACTGCGTTTTCTCCATACGCCACTCACGCCTGAAATGCTGAATTGTTTTCGTATAAGACCCCCAAATCATGGGGCTGGGATAGGGGAGCGCCCTCATGTGCTCTCGTACGACGTCCCCTCCCCCATACACGAACTTTGTTGCAACACAACATCTTCACACTGTTCACCACGCCCCAGGTAAACACCTGGACATGGTTCACTGATGTTTACATACACTCCCACCACGGCCCAACAAGCAACACCAGACAAACCCCCGAGTCATACAGATCCTCCGAAGAACTCGAAATGACCCACACACAAATAGACGGCGAGGTCACCTAGAACGGCGGGTGCTACCCGAAGGTACACCCGGAACGTCCATGTAGGCGAACAAAAGTCCCCTTCAGAGACGGCCAAGTGACAGCGACCCGGACAGGAGACTGTCAGAGAGGACACCGGGCCGACAGGTGCACCAAGGCACTCACATGACCCATGGCAGGTGCCTCCCCGGCCCACATCCACACGGAACCGGCACACCACAAGCAGCAAATACACAACACCCTCCCTTCAGATACCATCCATTCACACCACACCATAAGAGAAAGAGCAGAGACAGAACCAAAACACTCACTTCCCCCGACTCACACAGCCTCCTGCCGCCTCGGTCAGCGGCCTGCACCGCCAACCTCGACCGGAGAGAAGACAGATTAAACTACCGATGAAAGGGTCGGAGGTTAACCTCCACACCCTCCATCAAAACAACAAACACAAGTCACAAAAACATAACACCAGAAAAAGCCCAACACTCATGGAGAGATCCCTCGGGTTTCAAGGGCCGAAACTAAGGGGGTAAGTTACCCCAATGAAAGGTGTAGTTGTTCTTGGTACCGGAAACAATTCGAGGCCAAGTCCCCCACCGATACTTAAAGACTCGGTCGGTCAAAGTGCGGGCATCCACTCACGCCCTGTCTTGGAGCTCACACTTGACTTTAAGGATAACCGTTGTCGGAGAGAAGCCCGAGTTAGCCGTCCGGGAATGCAGAACCCTGGTCCTCTCCCTCCACATTTTATAACAGACCTCTCTGCCCGCCGCCGGGGCAGGATGTAGATAAAATACATTAGCCGGGTGAAACTGGAGGGCGTCAAGCCTTTTGTGCCAAGCCCAAGTCCAGATTCCCGGCCAAACTTGGTGCGCCATGGGGCAGGCCCAAAAGAGATGGAACCTGTCCTCAATGCCCGCACACGAAAGGCACCTATCGGAAAAGATGCCATCCCACCGAAACTGCCTACTCCTGGTTGGAAGGACATTGTGGGCCAACACCAGACAGGAAGCCGTGGGCTTCTAACAATCTTCCGACAAACTCGTGCGATACCCTATCAAAAGCCTTGCTCTGGTCTGCCAAGAAGAACCCCGTCTTGATGCCCTTTTCGCCCAGGTAAGAGATAGCGTCTCTGATGCACCTAGTATTCCATTGAATCCGGTGCCCCCCGATACCACACGTCTGGTTAGCACCAATGAGATGAACGGCCACCTTAGCAAGCCTGCTATTGATGACCTTCGCAAGGATCTTATAGTATACTCTGGAGAGAGACACCGGTCTCCAACCACTCAACTCCCTCGACGGGGCGTCGGGGGTCTTGCACAGCAAAGTGACCATGCTCCTCCGCATGGTCCCCGGCATACGACCCACCTGCACAATCTCGTTGTACACCCTGGTAAGCCAGGGCGCTAACACATTAACAAACTTCTTGTAAAACTCGGACGGGAGACCATCACAACCCGGAGATTTACCTGCGAAAGGGCCCGAATCGCTACCCTCACCTCAGACACCGAGAACTCCTCTTGGAGACTCTCCAAGTCCTCGTCGGGGATCCTCGGCGTACCCTCCAACCACATATCCATGACGGCAGGATCAATTTCCTCGCTGGAAAAGAGATCGCCGCAATACCTAACAACTTCCGGCAGGATCTGCTTATTGTCTCTCACCTCAGTACCATCAATATCCAGAACTTCCAGTTCTCCCTCTTCCTCTCCGCCTCGAGCTTGCGGTAAACGTGATTATAATCCCGCTCCTGCTCAAAACTCCTAATATCACCTTGAAGTTGAACTTCGGTATTGATGGCTTGCCAGCCGAGTTCTATAAGAAATTTGCCAATATTCTGGTTACGTGGCTTTGTAGAATTTACAGCCACATTGTGAATAGAGGAATCATGACTGAAACTATGGGAACCAATATTGTTACTTTGCTTTGTAAGACCCCGGAGAATCCTGCCAGGGGTCTTGGTGGATGGAGACCAGTGTCTCTGTCTACCATTTATTACAAGATCATGGCAAAAATCATCAATGCTAGGCTGTTGCGGGTTGCGGAGAAGCCGGTTGGTGTTGGTCAGACTTGCAGTATACGTGGGAGACAAATGTTTCACAACATCATGTGCGTAAGAGACTTGGTCACTTACGTTACCGAAAGAGATCTTAAGCTGGGAATGTTTTCTGTGGATCAAAGCAAAGCTTTTGATCGGGTCTCCCACGATTTCATCAGGATGTTGCTGGAAGCTCACGGCTTTGGTGATATCTTCCGAAGGGCGGTGGACTCGTTGTATAGGGACCTCAATGGGAGAGTTATTGTTTCTGGCCGTCTTTCTCCCCTCTTTGAGGTTGGAAGAGGAGTGAGACAAGGCCGCCCTCTCTATCCATTGTTGTTTGTCTTGGTCATCGATACCATGCTGAGGAAGGTTCTGGCGCGCCCGAACATCAAAGGGGTTCCTGTGCCTTGTTGTGCGTACTCCATGAAGTACTTGGCGTATGCTGATGATGTCACCTTCTTTGTGGATTCGGAAGGAAGTCTGACTACGGTCCGGAAGGTCTTCGCGGGGTACTGTGGGGCCACCGATGCTAAGCTGAATGAGGATAAGTCCAGTCTGCCTCTCTGGGGAAGATGGGATTGCACAGCCGTTCATGGGCTGGAGGTGACCGATGGACCCGCCCGTCAGGATACTGAGTATCCTTTTCGATAGAGACGGTGTTCATAAGAAAACTTGGAGGGACATCCTCTCTAACATGCGGAAAGAGAAGGAAAGGTGGCAGAAGCTTGATATTTCAATGACCAATCGTGCTAAGTTAGCCAATGCCCTCTTGGTGTCGAAATGTGCTTTTTCCGGAGAGCTTTTTTTTTTTTTTTTTTTTTTTTTTTGATTGGAGGCTTAACGACCACCGTGAGCAACTCAATGGGCTATAAGCAGTCGCCCGTCCCTAATTTAGGGTCACTGGTTCCAGGGAAGGGAGAGAGCCAGTGCCGTAAGACAAACACAACATCCATGCCTGACCGGGATTCGAACCCGGACCCCTTACGGACGAATGATCAGAGGCCAACGCCTTAGACCACTGCGCCACCGGGGCGGCACCGGAGAGCTTGAGCCAATCCCTTGGAGTCTTTTGAGGTTATTGGAGAGGAAGATTTTTGCCTTCATCTGGGCTGGTAAGGCCGTTGCGGCAATTGCCAGAGCCACCCTTTGTTGTCCCAGGGAGGAAGGCGGTTTAGAGGTTAAACGCCTTCCCTCTTGGTTCAGCGCACTCCAGTTTCGTAGTGCAAAAGGGCCTCTTAACTCCTCTCATCCGTGTCAGAACTTTGTGTCTTTTTTGACTGGATAATCCGCGGACAAGTTCTTGCCGGGCTATCGGGTTTTCGTGCCCCGCAGGGAAAGTACCCATAAATATTACAAGCTTGGTGGGCACCTTCAGGCCCTTCCGGAGGCCAACCGGAACGGGAATAAATTGAAGCAGATGTACTTTCATATCCTACCTAGACCCAGGGAGAAGATAATCGAGTTAAATGTTGTTAACTTCGATAAGATGGAGGCGTGGATGTGTGTCCATGCTGCTGGGGTTGATTGCAAAAAACGGGACTTTAAGTTACGTTTGACATATGATGCCCTTCCTACGAGGAAACGGCAGTGCAGGTGGGGTGGTGCTGTCACTGACAGGTGTCTTTCCTGCAATCTTATCAAAGATAGGCACCACTTGTTTTTTAGTTGCCCAATGGCAGTGCAGGTTTGGCGGTTGGACTGGGATTGGGCCGGCCGTCCTCAGCATGTTTTCTACCAGTATCCCGGTCCCAAAGCGGAAAGGGATGTCTGGAGGCTCATCATTACGGAGACGACGTACAAAATCTGGAGAGAGAGGAACAGAGTTATTTATTGTAATCACGGTAATGTGGGATTCAGCCCTATGAAAGTTGCCTGCCAGGTCAAGTGCGAGATCCGGAAGAGGGTTGAACTTGACGCCCACACCCTTTCTGACCGTGCCTTCAGGTATCGGTGGGTCTTCTGGCCTCGGATTGTTACCGGTACTAGTGAAGAGTACTTCTTCCACTGGGGAACCTGATCCCCCCCCCCTTGTTTAGGCTTGCAATCCTGCAGTACCGGATCCTTTTGAATTTTTTGTTGATGTTTTGTTTTTGTTTCGTTGATACTTGTTTTGTGTGTTCTACTAACTTCTCGGATCGAGTGTGAGAGGCTCCGGAGACGCCGTTTTCCGGACCCCTGATCGGTGAATTCGGTGCGTTTTTGTTTCGTTTCAGCCTCTTCTGCTTTGCGGTTAGTATCCAGTTTCGGTTTCCGGACCCCCGGTTTTCGCGTTCGGTGTGCTGTGTTTCGGGGGTGTTGTTTGCGAGAGTGTTATATATATATATATATGTGTGTGTGTGTGTATATATATATATATTTTTTTTTCTTGCCTGTGTGCGTTTTTTGGCTGAGAGTGTTGGTGTTGCTGGGCAACAAAAGTTCGTAATGGGAGAGAGGTCGTCGTGCTTCTGCACAATATGACGTCCCTTTCTTTCAGTTTCCAGTGAATGGTATACAAAGACAAGATCTTGATCTATTGCGTCTCTCTGTCTCCTTCCTATCCACACTGTTTCTCCGTTGCCGGCTTTTATGTCCCATTCCGTCGAATCCCGACTTCGCCAACTTGGCAAGATCCTTCGCTGCATCAACGTTGGCCTGGATCAGCCGCCTTCACTGACGCTTGAACCTGGCCCTCAAATCTTCGGTCATCTGCTCAGCCAAATGTTCTTCGTCAGAATCCGTAGAAAGCTCGGATTCCCTGCAAAAAATCTACTATTACCCATAGTATTGGAGGGCTGCTTGACCTTCGAACTCCCGTCGCCGGCAGGCACGCAGTCTTCAACAAAGTGTTAGCCTGCCCCATTGGCGTCCGCAGGAGGGGTGGAGAAACCACCCCACATTCCCCTCGGGAGTCCAGGGCCCATAGCGGGATGCAAGCTCCCTGGCCACTTGCAGGAGAGCCTGTGCACTGATTCCTGACTCAACGCAACCACTGGAGTCGTCGGATTACCCCGGGAACATATCCGTCGCTACATAAAAACTCAGGATTTCATCAATTTCAGTCGTGTCGACTGCACCAAAACTCTCAACTTCGTCATTTTTTGAAGAGATGGGAGTGCAGATCTCCTCGACAATACAAACATAATCATCACTAACATTAACATTACATACACTAGTGACATCAATTTTTACCTTTTCAAAACCATTATCAACTTCAAGTTGGAAACCATTACCGTCGAAAAATTCCACATTCTCATCCACACTATTCACACAAATTTCTCCTTCCTTTTCACCTGACCAAACCTCCATTTCCTCACTATCTTTGCCCACGCTTTTCACATCGTCGTCAATAATACTGACTCCATTTAACTGATTTGCCATTTGCTTAATAGACTCGTTAGAGAATTTTCTTGACTTTTTGGTAACCGTAGTGTAGCCGCCTCCAGCCTCTGGTGAACGAACCCTCTTGTCCACCGTGAGTTGACCTGTAGAAAAGAATTATCTTTATCATTATTTGGAGAAATTTTCTCCGTCTCACCATTACTTTCACTTACCAGCTCCACATTGGAAATACTTTCGGCTTCCTCCTGGGCACTGCCCGAGCCACGAAGTTGGTGGGTTTCTACTACCTCGCTACTCGAGGAATATTCCCCGGCTTCAGGAGCTTCCCCCACCTTCTCCGTCGTGACAAGCGCCTCTAAAATATCATCTTGGTTTACCTGGGATTGTCCGGTTCTGGCCATCTAAGCCAGAACCGGACACTGCATTCTGGTTTCTTGTGTTGTGGAGACTTACAATTCCCGCAAGGATCTTTATAGTCCTTGATATTATGCAAAGAGTTCTGCAGTTCTCGCAAGCGTATTTAGCAAAGTCAACAGCGATGTGCGCCCCGTATCCATATCGCCGGCACACACGGACCTGCCCATTGTATACATATTCATGCATCTAAAATGGGAAACATACATGAAATTAGGAACGGCTTTGTCCATATAAAAAGTGACAATTCTCGTACCTGAGAAGGCTCCTTTCATGTATATTTCGGTCTCCTTTCTAACCTCATACTTTACATTAAGCACCCTTCCAAAATCATTGAAAACGGCTTTATGCGCTCCATTTGTTACCTGGCATGGGAGGTACTTGCGGAAGAAAACTTTAATGTTTGTGTCCCCTTTAGAACAGTGAATCTTGGACGACTCGTGGTGGAGAGTTTTGCCCAAGAGCTGCGAATAATAGTCATAGTCAGTACGCTTCAAAACAATCTCAAATTTTCGCGGATTCACTACCCGCACAAAATGAAAAAGCGGTTCAGCAGGTGAATCCAAGTGTTCCCAGATCGCTTTACCAACTTGGGAAGCAGTAAGACCCGGATGGGTAACAAGGAGATAGTTTTCCTTCTTAGTAGAGTCCTTACTTAAAGAGACTGTTTAAGGACCAAAGTCTGTCCTCCAAAAAAAAAAAAAATTAGAAAAAGCACGAAAACAGGTTCTACTCAATCAAAATAATGTAAAAAGTACTTACACTTCTTTCTTGATTGAGTAATCCGGCACACAAAACTAACTTCTTTCTTGATTGAGTAAAAGGCACACAAAACACAACACTAACTGTGAAGATCACGTGCTCGCTAAACAATAGCGGTAAAGACTAAGTCCAAAAATACCGCAGTCGGAAACCCCAGATTATCGGCGGAGCGAAGTCCTTCTACAAAAATAGAAAGAAAATGCCAAACAAAAAAAAAACCGCCGAAAATAAAATATTGGGTTCACTAGAGATCACCAAAGAAGGGAAACCGTCCGCCATCTTGAATCAGTAGCGTGGCCATGACGACTTGCACTTTTCCGGCTTCGAGGCCACCAAAGCCGTGCTCCACGCCGGCACACGCAAACGGGCGGGCGGCCAGACACGTACTCTCGAAATTCCAACGGATGTTTCAGGGATGAATCTGCTAACTTGTCGACATCAAGATGTAATAAGATCTATCAGGGTATGGGACTCTTATCTACCAACAACCCACACCCTTTATCCTCCAGAGACCCAGTGGACCTTTTACCACTGCATCAAGGGAGGCTATGCCGCTCGCCTTGTGCCTCACGGAAGAGAGACGCCGCGAGTTGATTTCAACACGAACGAAAAAAGGAAACCAAAGAACGGAAATGATCTCAACCCTACCACCCGAAGGTAAAGGTAGGTTCGAGAGAAAAGAATTACACACAAGGAAAGGCGACCACCCACACAGGCATACAGAGTCCCTGCCCTGGAGGTTCTGTTACAGGGCTTGGAGCTGAATTCTATAACAGCACCCTGTGTGGAGGATTCGTTTTTGCTTCCTTTGCCGTAAGTTCGGTATCGGTGGTTTAATCCGTAATTATTCCAACTGGAGCAGATAAAAACATTACAATCCGTAGAAAAGTGAATCGACTGAAGCTAAATTTTGCAGTGAGGAAAACGTTTATTCAGATCAAACAGGGAATGTCACCAAGCTTCTGTCCTTTTCGTGCTTTCATTCTTTCCGTTCTCCCTCAGTATTCTACACCGCCGAAAATCCTTCTCTCTCTTTCCGGCCACTCAAAAACTATTCCTTCCTCCGTCCCTTTCGACTTGAAGCATACTGCCCTCCTTCGAAAACTATCTTGCTTCGTCGACCCCTTTCCACCGCGTTCCCTCCGGCTACACCCTGAGATGTCTCTTCTCCGAAAATCGCAAGATTCCCTAATTGCCATCTGCTGCGTCGCGTGGGAAAGGAAATACTCATTTGCCTTTCGTCCAAATGGCAGGAATTGAAAGGAAATGATTCCAATTCAGTATCACAAAAATGGCTACAGAATCTCGCTTCTGATAAATATGGAAGCCCCGGTTACAAAATCTCCCCGCCAAAATAAAAATGAAGGTGGCGTTAGACAGCCTAATTTTTTTTGCCTACATTAACCAACGCGATTGATTCGAATCAGGACAAGCTTGTGACAATACAATATTGGGCGGGCAATTTTACATGATTTTGAAGAGGTACCTGCATGCTAAGGTTTACATTCAGTATTCTCCTTGATTTCTTTGATAAATATATTTCCATACACTTCACGATGATGACCTAATGGCAAAATAATTTAAAACATAGTTGACGATAAAATTGACGAAAGATTTCCAGCAAGCACATTGAAATATAACTAGCATGATGGGTTCCAGAACATTTTCTGATATTACATATATACAAACATGGTTGCTAATCACACTTCTCCTGAAAAATACATGTACAGATACCTACCCCAAATAATACTTTACACTTGATACTTTCATCGCTATCTCCATTCCACTTCATTCCTACATTACAATTTTACTATTGATCTCTACAAGAATTTAACTTCACGGTGCAATTAATTCTCAAAATTTACCTCTGTACAACCATTCTTGTCCAGTTTGTATTAACCCTTCATTTTAGTTTATAATGCTGATCTACGCTGAAAATTTCCGAAAAATGTACGACAAAATATGCATAAATTTTCTATTAGTTGAAACATGAAATGCAGAAAAATTTAAATTTTGACAATGCTGATAAGTTACCTATTAAACACTTGAATAATTTTCTCAAATCTTATATACACTTACACTGCAATTTTCTACATACTAAAATTACTTACGCTAACATTATATACAATAAAACAAGTTGAGATAAATAACACTGCAGATAATCAATGCATTTCTTCAGTTTTTTGAATAACTCCGCTTAAAGTTCAATAAGATCATATATGATCATTGTCCATCTAACCACTTAAAAGGAGCAGCGTAAATTACAGTCCGTGACAGCATATAAAAATTATTTTTATGCAAATTATCAATTTGATGCACAAAAACTTAAATTGTCTTTTGGGAAATGTTCATGTAAACACAAAATGTTCGTATATACACGTTTCACAAATTGAAATTTATTTTTATCCCTGAAATACAAATGGAAAAAAATGCGTTTGGTGTGAATAGTTTATCACAAAATATGAATGATTTCGCAACATATTGCAGGCACGTTATTTGCAGTCGATGACACAACATGTCGAAAAGTTTCAACAGCACTGAGGAATCACACTCGTTGCCTGTTTGTGTGTCGCACCTTGCCGAAGATATCGCGTTCCCTAAGATTGTAACCCGGATCTGCTGGTTCCATATCAATGACGATATGGTTCAGCTGTATCTCGTTCCACGTTTTGGGGGGTTGATAACCTTTACCCATGTAAGTCTCCATGGTTGCATCAGGTATATTCCCACGCCGGTAAGGAAAATGTCGATCTTGTTCGTTGGATGAATCTCGCCGTGCTGTTTGAGTTTTTGTTGTCATTTCCGTCTGTCTGGATGTCCCGGTAGGGATTCGGCGAGGCTGATCAAAATGAGCAACTGTCTTTTTCTCGGATTGCAAACTAATTGCAAATTCTCACTGACGTCATCCATCATGCTTATGATGCGATATGGACCTTCAGACAAATGATCAAATTTCTTACTCTTCCCAATATCTGCTTTCGGAGAGCTAAGTTTTTTAATGACGGAACAGGTGCCGACATGTTCAGTCTTGAGCGGCTGCTCATCTCTGAAGTGCACAGAATTATGCACAGAATTCCTCAGTGGTGATTTATCTTTCCAACCGATTCCGACTCTCCAGTTCTCTCTTTGGGCACTCTGAACAGTGTCCGACGGCGCGCAGTTTTCGCTTCTCTGCCACCGCGGTCGGTCATCTCTAGGCGGGGACCTGGGTTGAGGCCTGTAATAACGCCTGCCGAAGAAATTTGAGGGAGGCTTTTCCCTGCAATGCCGCCGCAGGTGAAAATGTGAACCACAGGTCCAACAAGATTTCTTCCTAATTTGATACCTGTTTTGAATATTAGGGTCTCGGTATCCCATTGTTTCACGGCGCTTCTCTTTCTGCAATTGCATTTTCAACGCGATCACTTCGTCCGTCAGTGCTTTAATAGCTTTATCACTAGCCTCAAGTTTTTTCATCATTAGTTGCAACATGCTCCCTTCTTGAGTATCTAATTGGGGCTGTACATCCCTGCTATAAGGCTCTGTGGCGTTAAAACATTCCGAAGTGGAATTCTCGGCATTGAGTTTCATGCAATACATGATGCTGCAGAAAATACCAAAAAATGCTTGTTATATAATTGCTGAAAATACTTGTTATATCATGGCTAAAAATGTTTTTTATATCACACTTGTCTCTAACGAGTATCGTGCGCACTGTAAATAATCAATGAAAAATGTTTTTCATAGAAAGCTCTGTGTTAAGAATCTTAACGTTCAGCAATTATGATGCATAAAAATGTTTTGACTACCAGCGGCGGGTGGTGTGGGATATCACTGTAAGAGTGGGTGCACTTTAAAAATCGAAGAAAATATTTTTTACTTACAGCACGTCGCTTGACTTCGTAATCCAGAATGGTTGTTTTGTTGTTGTTTTTTGACACACACTGTTTTGATTGTCACACAAAGTCTAGTAGCACTATCACTGGTAAAACAAAAATATTCCAATCTGTAGGAAAATTCGAACAGGAACAGGTCTCCACAATGAGGAATAAAATACTCTCAGGCACCACGTCTGCGACTTGAAGACTCCACGTTGCTGCACTGAAGAACCAAATACCGAAGAACCGCTCTGCTTTTCATCGGCGATGCTCGAGTTCCACGCTGCTTAATAAAGATGCTCGGGTTCCGTACCGGTGAATGGAAGATTTATAGAGAGCCCCTGTTCGGGCGCCATTTAAATGTTACAGGGCATGGAGCTGAATTCTATAACAGCACCCTGTGTGGAGGATTCGTTTTTGCTTCCTTTGCCGTAAGTTCGGTATCGGTGGTTTAATCCGTAATTATTCCAACTGGAGCAGATAAAAACATTACAATCCGTAGAAAAGTGAATCGACTGAAGCTAAGTTTTGCAGTGAGGAAAACGTTTATTCAGATCAAACAGGGAATGTCACCAAGCTTCTGTCCTTTTCGTGCTTTCATTCTTTCCGTTCTCCCTCAGTATTCTACACCGCCGAAAATCCTTCTCTCTCTTTCCGGCCACTCAAAAACTATTCCTTCCTCCGTCCCTTTCGACCCGAAGCATACTGCCCTCCTTCGAAAACTATCTTGCTTCGTCGACCCCTTTCCACCGCGTTCCCTCCGGCTACACCCTGAGATGTCTCTTCTCCGAAAATCGCAAGATTCCCTAATTGCCATCTGCTGCGTCGCGTGGGAAAGGAAATACTCATTTGCCTTTCGTCCAAATGGCGGGAATTGAAAGGAAATGATTCCAATTCAGTATCACAAAAATGGCTACAGAATCTCGCTTCTGATAAATATGGAAGCCCCGGTTACAGTTCCTACACCCATGGAATACGTCCATGGATCATGGGAGGTTTCCCAGTTCGGGGCAGAGGAGAAAAGAAACATCGAAAGACTGGGAAAAAACTGCACAAGAAAGCTTCAAAAGAAAAAAACCAACCGGATGTTCGTGAAACAGGTAAGACACAAGGCCGACCAAGAAGGAAACGGAAAGAAACAAACTAAAGATACTATCCGACCGCACGCAGAATCATGAGAGGCAATGAATCAACAAACAATGAAACCCTTAGACCTTGAGAGAAGATAATCGGATTAAAAATTAACACACTGGAACCGAAAAAAGAAGAGAGCAGTCGGAAATTAGACAGATTATCGTAATCCGTGAAATCCTTAATACCACCACACCCAACAATCCAGGACAGCAACCAGGAGGACCGAAAACAAAGCCTGGCAGCCGGAAATAAGGTTCGGCAGCCTAATCCGCAAAGACCAGGAAAAACCCACACCCCAAAGTAAACAATGAAAGATAACCGAAAAACAGGTGGGCCCCCACACGGGGAAGAAAACCAGAAGCCAACAAAAAAAAAAAACCTAGAGACAAACTCAAAACGGTAAAAAAAAAGACGGCTAACTCATGACCAGGAAAATTTGGAGAAAGAATACATAAGACCCCAACCCACCAAGTGGTTGAACAAAAAGGGGGGAAATTGCGGAGAGAGGTTCTCCATCATCCAAGCAAGAAATCACCAAACCAAAACAAAACCAAGTTTCCCATAGTTTCAAAATCGAATCCGCTGGTGAACAAATGTTGTTACTTGGACATAAAATTCTCGCAAGCAAATTTAGTGTCCGTAGAAAGAGATTAAGCACATACTAGTGTTTCAATGTAACTACTTGAAAGATTTTTTTTATTATTTATACTGTTTTACAAATTATATACTGAAAGAAAACTGTCATTAAAAATTCCGTTTTAAAATAAAAATAATTCAGATAAATTTTAGCCACAGTTATTAAAAACTTTTTCTTTTCAGTATAGTTAAGAACTTTTATCTATAGCTTGTTAACCAATCACCTTAATTTTCAGGTTAAGCGCTGAAGTGCCGGACACCAACATTTTGTAATGCCTTAGCCATCGATGTAAGAGCTTCAACAAATATCGTAACACGTTTGAATCATTATCTGAACTACCAGCGCATTTTTAAAGTCATTTTGCCATATCTTTCAAGTAATTTTTGGTGATTCAGTTGAGCTGAAATGGACGATGGCGTTGAAAATCCCGAATATTCTTTCCTTTATTTCTTATTTATTTGTGGTTAATAGACTTTCTTAGACACAGAGGTGGCTGTTCAAGTGTGGGAAAGCTGGTGGTTTCCAAGGCTATTGTAATGCATTTTATGTTGGCCGAAATATTTTACACCGCCGCATGGTGAAATCTGTGGTGCATTACTGAATTTAAATAAAGGTATAACATTTTTTACAATTTTAATCACTTGTATGTGCATACTTCTTGGAATTTGCATTTGCGATATACGAGCATAAGAATTTTTGCTCTATTAAACATATGTATTAATGTATATATAAATAACAAATAAGTCTGAGCCCCTCAAAATTTGTAATTGTGCCCCCCCCCCCTTAATTTCCGGAAAAAGCACTCCGAATGCTACATGAGACTCGATGGCAGTGTTGTAGCTTTGAGCAGCTATTGAATCTATGGTAGTCGTTTTTTCATGTGCTTTACAAAAATCAGGCTTGTTTCGCATATGATGAGCAGGGCCATATAAGGGGGGGGGGAGGTCTAGCAGAGCTATGGCCTAAGGGCCCACCATTACCAAGGGCGTTAGAGGTATGTCGCTACACGGCAAATAATACACAGCTTTTGTATTTATATATACCAATGAGCCATTACATTATGACCACCTGCCTAATAAGCTGTAGGACCCCCTTTATCTCGCAAAACAGCGGCCACTCGGCGGCAAGGCACCGATTGGATTTGGTGGTGATAGGTATTCTGGGGTATCTGGTACCATAACGTCAACAGCAGGTCTTCCAGTTCCCGTACATTTCGCGGTGGTGATTTAGCACGAACCCGCTTTCCCAAGTCGAACCACAAATGTTCGATTGGGTTCATGTCAGGTGAATTTGAATGCCAGGGCATTAACAGAAAGTCATCAGCATGTTCCTTGAACCACACCTTGACGATTCTGGAAGTGTGACATGGCGCATTATCCTGTGGTAATAGCCATCACCAGCAGGGAACACAGTTACCATGAATGGGTGAACTTGGTCCGCAACGATGTTCAGATACCTGACAGCTGTCAGAGATTGTGCTATTGGGATAATGGACCCTAAAATGTCCCAAAAAACATCGCCTACAGCATAACAACGCCGCCGCCGGACTGTTTCAGCACAACAGTGCATCCAGATGCAATAAGCCTCCGTTGGTAATCGGCGTATCCGTGTGCGGCTGCCTACGTGATGCATCAGGAATCTTGATTCGTCAGACCAGGCCACTTTCTTCCAATCACCCACGGTCCAATCTGGATTATGTTGGGCCCATTTTCATGCGTTGCTGGCGATAACTTGCGGTGAGCATGGGAACTTGGCTGGGTCTTCGACTACGCAGTCCCATGCGCAGAAGGCTGCGATGAACTGTGTGCTGTGACACATTGCCACGATCACAACTGTTGCCTTGTGACGGTTGTTGTGAACAATGCGCGACAATCTCCGTTCCGCTCTGGCATCAATGAGCTGCGGACACACGGCTGGACGACGGTTCGTCGTTTGGCAATCTGTGCACCACTTTTGATACGTACACACTACAGCGTCACGTGAACAAACCACAGGCCGCTCAGTTTCAGAGATCATAGTTCCGAGGCGCTGTGTTATCACAATTTGTCCTTTATCAAACTCCGCTAAATTGGCAGCTTTTCCCGTTCTGACTCCGAACACTCTACTAACCGAAAGCCGGCCCTCGGGTTATATATATATACTGCTCTGTGAACTTCCCCTGCGCCACCGTTCGGTCTCCAGACGTGCTTATTTCTCTAGGTTGTGGGTAGTCATAAGGTAATGGCTCATCGGTGTATATATATATAGAGAGAGAGAGAGAAGTAAAATAATTTTAGTTTTGTCTCGCATGATTTCCACTCAACCACAAACAGTTGCTAGAAGATGAATAGATTTCAATATAGTGAGTCGCTAAGGGTAAATGTTGAATGTCGTTGTGTACAGCAGGACCGGCGAGACCGTTTCAGCTTTTCCATAACAATCCACCCACACCTCCCTGTTTGCACTTAGAACCATTAATATACGTAATCCACTGTGACTTCACACCGCACAACAACAACAAAAACAAAATCACTAAGAAAAGCAAACAATGTTAAATTATTAAAAATTCCAAGACAATCTAGGAACCTTAAGCTTTTAACTCATGATCATATGTAGAGGATTTCAGGAAGGGAGTGTCTGACCCCAGGTCTTAAACAACCCTTAGAAATAGGAAGCTAGGAGATTTGGGCTAGAGTGCCCGATAAGAAAGTGACACGGAAGCGAAGTAGAAAGGGGGAGGAAGACGCCCTTATTTATTACCGGGGGGCCAGTACCCGGGGCCCGATGGCTTAACGTGCTCATCTGACGCATGGCGGATATTTAGTAGATCGAACCTGAGATCCTTTTCGTGGCAGTCACAAACGTTGCCCACTAGGCCACCCGCGGCCCCTTTTAACTCATGTTCTTGAGAGAACAGGGAAATAGTGATTTTTTTTATGAAAACTTTGCAGGTAATTTTTTTAAGTTTGAAGAATGCACTTCATATATTTATTACCACATGCATATTGCTAGAGTTTCGCGTTTTAAGGGACTTCAGTAATGATTGTCCGTCGTCATAAGTTCTTTGGGGGCCCACTAAGGCCTTAATCCGGACCTGGTGGTGAGTACGATCAGCAAAAATATTTTATTTCTTGTTTTATCAGTTGTTCAGCCTGAATCGTTTTTCGATAGTTGTTTGTCTTCAGAGACGTAACTAGGCATTTCTGCGTCCGGGGCGAACCACATTTCTCTCGTCAAACCAGGGAAGATGAGAAGAGGAACTCATAAATAAGGAAAACGACAAGAGTGGAAGACATTACGATCAGAGTAAAATCCGTGAAATGGCAGTGGGCTGGACATGCTGCCGGAAGAACGGACAACCGATGGACAACCTAAATTGTTACCTGGATACCAAGGGAAAGAAAGACAGAAGGAAAGACCACGTGGGAGATGGATGGATGACATTACAAAGCATGCCGGAGTAGCATGGTGGAGACTGGTTCAAGACAGTTGTGGAAGGTTCTTGAGACTTTCATCCAGTAGTGGATTGATGACGATGTTAGATAAATATACAGTCCTCGACCAAAAAAAGTTAACGTCACACCCCAATGTTATCTATTACCTCCATATGGGAGGAGCAATCAAACCGTGATTCTTTGTACAGCTTTTCTCAATTGTTTTGGAGATCGCACCTTCGGTACCACATCAAGCAGACCGAATGCACCTGGGAGTTGCAGTTCAGTCTCAGTAATGATCGAACAGCCCCCAGAGAATCTTCTATAATATGAACAACGCCCTTGGCGCACCGGCGGCTGAGTGGCACGAAGCGTTTGGTCCATAATCATTCATCGGAGATGGGGCCGGGCTCTAATTCAGGGTGAGACATGGATGTAGCGTTTCTGTTACGGCACTGGCTCTCTCCGTTTGCTGGAACCAGTGATCCTAAATTACGGACAGGCGACTGCTTTTATCTCACTGAGTTGATCACGGCGGTCGTTAAACTACGAACACCATTGTCTTGCAATCTACATACAACCGAGCCTTCATTTCGAAATGTGGTCAATGAACAACATCCCCTAAACATTTTGAGGAAGAAATGCAAATTTTAAGCTGACAAGGCAACCGAAACGAGCGAAAGATTACAAGCAAATTGTGTTAAATGGACAAATGACAAAATATGGAGCAAAAAAACTGTACCAGAAATCTGTGCAACAGTTTCGATTTTAATCTGATCGTAAGCAGTGATTTGTGCGCGCTCTCTTGAACTGCGCCACCTGCCCCGGCCTAGTTACGCCTCTGCTTCTCTTATATCAGTATAACTCACTACTCCTGGATACATAGTTCCATGCTGTTTAACAGTGACACTGAGGAAAATGAGTAGGAAGGCCCATGGCGTTGCTAGCAGGGGGCTAAAGGGGCTCAGACCCCCTCCCTCCCGGAAAGTGAACATTGTTGTAAATTCACTAAACTTTTGTTTTCGGTGGTTTATGAAAGTGATTTTTGTATTTCAGTATAAGCATAAATTATGTATACCTTATTTAATCGTGTATTGCACGTCTTTTAAAAAACAGCAAAATGAAAAGATACAGCATGAACGATGGATAACTCAAAGGAAATTACTTCTGGAAGTCAATCAGTAGGAAAAGCCTGCGTCAATGCTTCTCTGCTACATAGATACCTGATTTGTTGCTGCTTAGGGTCACGGAAGAGAGCCCCCCCCCCTCCTTCTCCTTTATTTTTAAGGAACGTTAAATATGAAAGAACATTACAAAAAAAATCGGATTTGGAAGTAAAGTTGCGCATATTGATGAAACACACTTCGTCGCATGGCAAGTGATTACAAACAGAGGCGACTTTAGATCTTTTGGGGCTCTGGGCGCTAAAAGATTCAGGGCTCCCTTTTTCCTTTTTCATCTGTCTGTTTAACAACAATAAAAATCAAGAAAAAGTTTTTTACGCTTTTTAAAATGCCATTCTACCTTCCTATTATTAGAACGTTTTGCAAGAAACAGTGCTAGTGTAATCACTTTGTCTATCCGTGCACATCGAACTTATTTTAGAGATATTTCAAAATTTTTCGCGGCTAATAGCTAATCAAAGAATATTAGGTTTGTTACTTTAAATATCTCATATACTTCGTGAATTTACAGCTAAGGCCTGTCAAAGTCTCTATGGTGAAGATGCTATTCAACTTACAGGAAAAAAATATTTTTTTGCTTCCCAGATTTATTTTTTTCAAATGTAGAGGATTTTAGGAAGGGAGTGTCTGACCCCAGGTCTTAAACAACCCTTAGAAATAGGAAGCTAGGAGATTTGGGCTAGAGTGCCAGATAGGAAAGTGACACGGAAGTGAAGTAGAACGGGAGAGGAAGACGCCCTTATTTATTACCGGGAGCCAGTACCCGGTGTACGACGCACGGCGGATATTTAGTGGATCGAACCTGAGGTCCTTTTCGTGGCAGTCACGAACGTTGCCCACTAGGCCACCCGAGGCTTAACTGTTCTTTCTCAAATATTTAATTTTTCCAATTAGTTCATTAACTTCCTGCTAGAATCGCTAAGTCCAAAAAATTTGGTTTTCACAGATTTAAAAAAATATATTTTTGTGAATGATAGAACAAACATTAATTAAATTTTGTCCATTTTAAATTTCCCTACTAGTTCATGAATTTCCCGATAGGAGTTCTCAAAGCGGAAATTAAAAAAAAATTAGCTTTACGCCACGAAGAAACCATTTCAGTTACAGCAAAAGTTCTTTTTGAGTTTGGTACGTTAGGCAAAACTGATTACTTTAACACTTTTTCAGTGTGAAGTTACTTGGCAAATTTACCGCTAAGGGCGCTGAAAATGGAATTTCTTTGAATTTATCAGTACATTGCGCACATAAATTGTCATAAAATTGGAATGTGTTTCAGTTTCAAAACGTGCTCTTTCCTTTGCTTCACTTTTGGAAAATCATCTTGTTTTTACTTTATGAGCAAATTAAAAGGAACGAGCATGGTATCAAGCAAAAATGAAATGCTTGAAGATATTGGCACCCGGAAAAGTCCTCCACGTTAGAAAATTCGGGTAAAATGCAATTAGCGCACAGTACTTCACTTGAAAAGGGTGGATGGCTTTTCATTTAGTTTTTCTGTGGCGAAGAATTACCTAAATCGAAGAGATTAAGCCGTCCGTGGTATAGACGAATGCATGGACGATGGACCAAGAAAGTTGGACAGTACGAATTTCATCAGTCAGGGCAGGAAAGCGAGAATGTTTCTTGAAAGCATTTTTCTTATTTTCATTGGAAAATTGAGAATGTCTGCATTTTTTTTATTCTGTCAAAAAGATGCGTGATATTTTTTATAGCTGCACTGCCGTTAACAGAAGCATAAAAATTAAATGCAGAAGATCCGATTTAAAAATGGAAAAGTAGGAACCACAGCTTTTCGAGTAAGAGTATTATTGAAACTTTTTCATTACTTTCTTAAAAGTTAGTTTTATGTCGATTTAAGGAATAGAAAAGGTGAATACTTGATAATTATCAGTGTTAAACCAGTGGAGACAACAGAAATTTCTTTTAACACTATTGAATAAGAAAAAGATAGTATTGTTACGAAAACAATATGGCCAAAGCTGTATTTCTGGGACGCTTTTTAAGAGCGCCGAGTTAACGCAAGGAAACACATCCTGCCAACAAGGTCCCAATTTTTGCCCCTTCACCCCGACAAAGATGCGTCTGGGACTCTATCCCTAGACGGCACGTGATGTGGCACGACGCTAATAAACCAATTCTCAAGTGGTTTGTTTTGACGGGTCAGGAAGTTGAGGGTCAGGACAGAGAAGAAAAGGAGTCAGTTGCTGGGTACCGTCGAATATGCCGGGCGTTCAAGAAAAGAGAGGGAGCTTGCTGACCCTCGATTATTGAAACCACTCGGACGAGAGTTGGTTCCCCTACATAACTGGAAATCATGCCGAGTTTGGCCTCATAGTCTCATAGAGCTGATGGTAACAAAAATCGGAGAAGAATAGAAAGAACTCGGGAGGCTCAGCGATATCAAGTGACCCGGCTGGACACTGCTGCTGTGGAGGAACGAGCCCCTTCGGACTTCGCCAAGAGAGTAGCTGTCAACTGACCCCAACGTCGCTGTTCGATTTCGGCTGATTCCGTCTCGCTAGTGCTTCGGGAACAGAATGCATCTTGTCACGGGGCTGCTTCCTTTCTTCCTCCCGACCGAGGAGCGGTGTTAAGACTGAGAGATCCGTTCACGGCGAAGTGTCTGCGGTAATGACGACTTGCGGAAGATCAGCTTATTGCTGATAGTCATCAGTGGTGTGCTCACAGTGTTTGTATTATCACCTGGGCGAGCGGTGAAAAAGAGTGCCTTTAAAAGCCTGCTCTCCCCAGGATAAATGCCGAAGAAGAACGGTGGAATAAAAACTCAAAGAATCCAAATAAGTCCTGTTTGTTATCCTGAACATTCCAGAATGCACGGGCTAAAGTTCAGGAACTCTAATTTGCATGAGTTAACGATTGGCTGATGAGTTCGACTAGGAATGTTAAATAGCCAAAAATCCTGCCTAACGTTACTTAAATTTACATCCCAGCACAAAGTGTCATAGCGTATCTTAATTTTTTTGCCATCTACTAATCAGTTTGTTAATAATTATCTGTATTAAAAGTCTGTGCTTGTCTTAAACGCTACCAATTTTCTTTGGACTGGCCTAAGTCATTTATTCAGTAATCTCCCCTGCAGTATCCATAAAAGAAACCGGAGTGCGGCCAATTCACAACCCCGGTCGTAACAGTATATCCTCGAGTTTCTTTATTTTTCAGCCTAAATATTATCTCTTTTGGTTTAGACAGATTTAGGGAGATCAGGGCTGAACAAAAAATTTGATTACCCCTGTCCCCAAAGGGAAAAAAACAATTAACAGCAAACAACCCGGTCATCAGGACAGTTACACGCAGTCCTCATCGCAACTCAGGGGGAAAGGTTCCACCAGAGATGTTTTCCTTTAGCTGGAAGTAGCATGAAAGTAATTTATATTACAGCAGATCAGTTAAATATTCGCCTTAAGATATGAAAAGCGTAGGAAGCATGAATCTTTTCTTCATCTACCACAAAAATGAAGGCTAAATTATTTTAGCCGCCCCGGTGGCGCAGTGGTCTAAGCGATGGCCTCGGATCATTCGTCCAAACGGGGTCCGGGTTCGAATCCCGGTGAGGCATGGATGTTGTGATTGTCTTACGGCACTGGCTCTCTCCCTTCCCTGGAACCAGTGACCCTAAATTAGGGACGGGCGACTGCTTATAGCCCATTGAGTTGCTCACGGTGGTCGTTAAACCTCCAATAAAAAAAAAAAATATATATATTTTAACTGTTCCTTTCAAAACAAGTACATCGATAAAAACTCGAAAATTTGGAGTATCAATAAAGCAAGGGAAAATGTTATTAATATCAGAAAATGAAATATCAATTGACAATACAAACAAAGTTGTTGCTTTAAGGATTGATTTGGGATGCCCCGTCGGGTTGTCCACTAGAAGGAAGTAACGTGGAATCATGAGGAATCACACGTTTCCCGATAGGTGGAACTTCCGCTCCTTCCTGCCAGCGCTGCTGCCTCCGTTCCGTCATAGCTGTTCGCTGCGTGCGTCTGCCTTGGTTCGCCATGTTTCTGTTATCAGAAGCGTTTTTCCGTGGAAATTGCGAAGGATGAGAGTACTAAAACCACTCCCTCAATTTCATTTCCTGGATCCTTGTACTGGTGCTCATACTCAAGGTGTAAAGAGTAAGTGGCGGCCCCTGAAACGCAGACTTTCAGATGGGTCTCACAAAAAATCATTTGGCAGACCACAATCTATCTAGAATATTTATTCCGACGAAATTGTCTTTCTTCAGAACAGCGCTTTGAGGTGATGATTCGCATCATGAAACAGTTCTTTCCTGGTACGTAATAAATCTAATGTAATTATTGTACCAGAAAGACAGGTTTTCCTTCTGGTGGAAACATGTTTTCCGTCCCAGTAAATGTCCAAAATACTGCGCAAATACATTCGTTACAAAAATAACAAACGCCGCGTATTTTATGTTGCCCGATAGATGACAGCACGTTACAAGCACTGTATCCTTGTACCAGACGACTGGGGGCCGCAAACCGAAGTATAGCCTGGATTTGTTTCCATGAAAACCAAAACAAAACTGGCAATGCATTTTTAAGTTTTCGGGGCTCTCAAACTCTGGGGCCTTAGGAGCGCGCCTAGTCGGAAATCCACCCCTGGTTACAAACTTGTATTGTTGTGGGTACGTTTCAGCTAAAAGCACTCCTCTAAGTGACCTGAAACAATGATAAAGAAATCTTTGTGCAGACAGAAAACTTTCTACTCTTTCATTGTTTTACGGTCAGTAGGAGTGGTTATGAGATGCATGTGTGGGAGGTGTTTGTTGGCAGTAATCTGAGGAAGGGAAATTTAGCTGTTGACCATGGTAAGAAAAAACTACCTGCGAGCAAGGTACTTAGAAGGAGGAGGTACTTTCTCTTTCTAAGTAAGTAGCCTGCGAGCACCAACGAAGGAGAATGTGCGATTAAAGACGGAGAACAAAGGAACGAAATTCCACATCAATAGCTCTTCGATTCCATTGCTTGTATCTACGGAAAGAAAGTAGAATAGTAGAATAAAAGATAACTCCAGCTAGTATGAAAAAGACTTATCTTTCCTCCAGCGGTAATGACAGTTGCAAATCAGCCACGGTCAAACAAACTACAATAACTTTTTATAATTCAAGAAATTTCAGTTTTCCTTTTCCCCCTTTTTATATTTTGAATTTCATGTATTACTTTCGACATGAAAAAAAAAATGTATCGTTTGAAGTAAACAAAAGGAACTAAAATACAAAGCAAAACTAGTATCAGTATTCGTAGATGAATGTAGTTTGTCATGACCTCAGAGCCCCCCCCCCCAGATGTGTTTTCAGTCTCCCTGGTTTTGAGACCTAGATTACGGCCCTGAGAAGGCCAAAGGTTCGGATTTATTTTTTTACCATAGTTTTCCTGGAGGTACTGAGTTGTTAAACATCTGGGTATCGAAATTCAAACAAAAAGATAATTTGGGAATCAAAAAATGCAAAGATTTGCTTTAAACATTTGTATTGATAAATATTATATGCGTGATTTAAAAACACAATTGCTGGAATTGTCTCGCAAAAAGTTAAGAAATAAGAAGTAAATGTGTTATTCAAGTACAGTTCATTGAACTTTATGTGAGAACTTGAACATTAATACGCTTTTGCTGTTCCTGACATGAAGTCTTAAGGTCGCTATGCAGCTGCATCTAGCAGCTCAAAGTAGTAGAGTTCATCATAGGGAAATAATGTTTGGCGCAAAATATTGGTCGAATTGCCAAAGGCTTTTATTTTACTCTCACCTAAATTGTATATGTGATCTGATTAGTGTGATGTAATGTTTAATATTTCGTTGTATTTGAACTGTTTTAATTCCTCCAATTAAAATCATTAGGAAAACTAACATTTACGCGGAAGAAAGAACGTTACTAAGAGCAATTCCAAAAGTGGAATTCTCAAACGAAAGTTAAAAAAAA